>JAQSUU010000656.1:0-4800000 GCA_038087645.1 Saccharum hybrid cultivar R570 | reverse complement strand
GATAGCTCTTGATCACCATCTTCATACGGCTCCTGAGGTTTGAAACGGGCAACGTACTGTGCAGCTGACAGACGGGGATGAGGAGGCATCTATAAGATTTAGACATAGATTAGATAGAATCAATGTATTTTCACAATAGAATAAAGTAGAGGAAGCATAAAACTTTAGTAATTAACAAGGTGAAAAGAGGAAGCATGAATTAAGTGAAATATGGAGGCTATTAACGACCATTCTAACTAGGCTCGCGTCCTACAGTCAACACGGCTCCGATACCAATCTGTCACACCCATTTTTAAGGACAAAAATAGGATGCATAAAAGACTCATGTGTGCCCCAGGAAACAGTCGCACACATAAGTTGACATATTACAAAGTATCATCACAGTGCTTATTACATAACGAATAAGTATTTAAGACATAGTCTTGAACGATAGATAATAATAACTAATAGTAATTCTTCAGCGGAAACTCCACACAGGGACACGGTTGACTGGTTGACACCAAGACTAGTACTCATTCCGATAATCTTCCTCAATTTCTTCATCTGTTATGGTGGAAATAGCAAGAGTGAGTCCATGTCGAACTCCACAAATATAACACAGGGTTCATGAGGCTCAAAAAGGCTAGACACTGTTTAACTGCGTTTAGATTTCAATCATATATTAGCAATTGAGTAGCATCAAGATAAACCACTTCCCATTAAAGAACCAATGATCAATTGTAATAATGATAACGAATAACATTAACATGAGCATAATAATAATCAACAATAATTAAACATGATATAGCAATGGTGATCATCTATCTATAAATGTTCCAAGGCCGCTCGTATCCGTGAGCACGGCTAGTATACCAGTTTTTAATTCTGCGCAGAGGTGTACACTTTCACTGTAAGTCATGATTTCCAAATGAGTGGGGAGATCAAGCCCAAACACCCGAGAACCATATAAAGCCACTCAAAAGTTCGTCTAACAAGTTAGGGCCATTAGATTCACTCGGCAGGCAGATGTAGAACCCCCCTTCCCTGTGGCACAACAACCACAGCCTATACACACTAGGCCAGGGGCTCGCACTACACCCAACGTGGCAAGCCATTCTTACGCCATTTAAGGTAACCTCTAACAAGCTAGAAAAGGTCTCTTGAACAACTAAAGCCAGAGCCATATAGCCCTCACAGCTGTACTGTATATCCCGGATGATCACATAGGGGCTCGCACTACACCCAACGTGGCAAGCCATTCTTACGCCATTTAAGGTAACCTCTAACAAGCTAGAAAAGGTCTCTTGAACAACTAAAGCCAGAGCCATATAGCCCTCACAGCTGTACTGTATATCCCGGATGATCACATACAGATAAGTCCTTATAGAGAGAAACCAGAGCATCAAAATAATGCACATGCTCTAGCCCTCTTTTAACAGAAATAAAATCATCTTAATGGTTGATTGCTTGATCCATTAATCAAATTACAAGATCATTGTTCATAGTTTAAGCACTAGCAGTAGCTACCCATATGCATCCCCAAGGTTGACAAGGAATCAAGATATCAATCACTAAGTTATAATCTTTACGGTTGTCAAGGTAAGCACATGCATATGTATGACAATTTGATGTATAGGTAACAAGGATAGTCCTGTGTTATACTTGCCTTGATCAAAGCTCTCCAAGTGATACTGCTGACTTGGCTCAAAGTAATACTCCGAATCGTCCAAATACTGCTCACCTTCTATATTCGATCATCAATCAACACATACATGCATCCAATCAAACATACACGAAGCAAACAAAGAGATATAATTAGAACAGTACACCAACAGTAGCAAAACAGTAATAAAAGTTTATAAAACTCTTCTACACGTTTCTACGATCACACAGACGCAAAGATCACCAAATTCGGAGTTAAAACGTGAAAGTTATGAATTTTCTAAGATTTCCTATAGATAAATAAATACTTAATTATAAACTCGAAAAATAAATTATCAAAACTATCTGTACAACTACACTAACATGTAGAGCTTGCCAATACGAACCTAACGCAACTTGAACGGATCAAATCGGAGTTAAAACGAAGATTTTATGACCAAAACAGTTCTAGTGGCAAAACTGTAAATACCTGAAAACGTATTTTTGACTTATCTGGGAGAAAATACGCTTTCAAAACACAAAAACGTATTTCAGACAATACGCTAAGGACCGCGGGTTCTATTATGAAGAAGTCCAGGGGTTCTTTAAGAAATCTACACCGCGAAGGGGTAAGTTCTAATCTGGACCGTTGATCTCGAATTGGACGGTTCACGTTCATCTTCAACTCCACAGTAGAAAACCTGATCCTCTTTCCCAGGTCCGGCCGGCGGCCTCCATGGCCGGCCACCCGAGCTCGCCGGAAAACTCCGGATTCGCCGTTTCCGACCACCAAACATCCCCCAACCGACACCAACCGAACGAGAATCTCAACGCGAATCCATCTATGCGGTACAAGCTAGCTATGGTGGATTGAACATGGCACGCGATGAGAGGAGGGCGGCGGCGCCATTGCCGGCTCACTGGAGCTTCGCAAACACGCGATTCAAAGCACTACAACTCAAAATAAAAGCATGGGAAGGTAGAGAAGGAGATGGCGAACTCACCAAAACGAAAAAGAAGGACTCCAATCCACCCGCAAGCCCCGACGACGGCAACCGAAACCTCCAACTCCCCCCAATCCCTAGAGCTCGGTTTCACGTGGTTGAACTAGAGTTTTAGATGAAAAACGGAAACTAGAGGACCTAGGCGTCCTATTTATAGCCTCAATCGTTGATTTTGGGAAACCATATCCGGAATACAAGATTCGATTGAGTTCGGTTGGAAAAGAGCTCAACTCCGGTCCGGTTACGAGGAAGGAGACGGCTGACATCGGGGTCCCACCGGTAAGCGACCAAGAAAATGAAGAGAAGGCGCGGCTGCTGGACTCGGCTGGCTCGGCCGAACTGGGCCGCTGCGGCGCTGGGCCGGCCCACGCGGCAGGCGCGAGATGGAGCAGGCCGTCCGAACGGGCCGTCGGCCACAGCGGAAGGTAATGTTCTTTTTCTTTCTTCTTCTTTCTTTTTTTTTATTTGCTTATTTTCAAAAGTATCTCAAATAAAATTTTCTAAGCCAAATAAAATAAAATAAATCCACACCACATAATAGAATAAATGCAACAGCATGAATGCAACACCAATATTCTTTAAAATTTTAATTTGCCCTAATTGTTATCTAATTTCTTCAAAATTCATTATCTCTAAAATTTGGGTGTTACAAGGTTGCAATGACATGAGCAATTTACTAACATTGCCTTTGGCACTTCGCCAAGGTAGGCACAAACCCCTCACAATCACCGGAGGTGGCCAAGAACAATCACCAACTCTTGCCAACGCCTCCAAGCTGCTTCAAGCCATCTAGGTGGCGCAACCACCAAGAGAACACAAGAATCCCGCAGCAAATCAACCACCAAGTGCCAACTAGATGCAATCTCACAATGCAAATGCACTTGGATCACTCAATCTCACTTCAAATATGCAAAGAAGTAAGAGAGATGAGTGGGAGGGAAGTTGCTCAGCTCAAAGTGCTCACAGGTATGTCAAAGAGTGCAAGAGAGTGAGCCAAGAGCCAGCCAACAAGTATTTATAAGCACCCCAAACAAATAGAGCTCTTAGGAGCTAGAAGGGATGCAGACGCACGCGACAGACGATCTATCGCTCAACCGACAGACGCGTTGTCTAGTGTCTGTTGCTCCTCACGAATGCGACAGACGCGTCTGTCGCCTTAGTGACAGACACGGCTTCGACATCTGATGCCCTCGCCGTTTGCCACGTGTATCGACCATTTGAACGAGATGATTTTCGTGCCTCAAGCAATAGACGCGTACTTCATGAAATTTTCAGCGTCTGTCGTGACCGACAGACACACCACAGAGAGCTCATCATGGTGAAAAACCGACAGACGCGTCCGCTGCTCGACCGACAGACGCTGGCCAGCGTCTGTCGCCACCGTGTCACTGATCCACGAGCAACAGACGCTGATGCAAGGTGTCTGTCACTCGGGCGTGCCCGTGTCTGACGCCCAAGCGCCAAAAACCCTAACTAGGGTATGGCGACAGACGCTGCACACTAGCGTCTGATGCTCAGGGCAGCAGCGTCTGTCGCCCATATCTCGGCGATTTTGCGACGTCTGACGCTCAGGGCAAGCTATTTTGTGTAGCTTGCTAGTTTTAGTTGTAGTTTCTTTCTCGGTTTGTATTGTGCAGTTGAGTGCATATATATTAGAATTGTTAATTGGATAGGTAGCTTGCAAACACCTCGTAGGCTAAGCAAAACTCGCATTTCGCTATTTATTATATTGATAAACTTGTTTAGCACACTTTGTAGGAAATTTTAATAGGCTATTCACCCCCTCTAGCCATCAAGACCTTTCAAGTGGTATCGGAGCCGTGGTCACCATTTTCTAGGCTTAACAACCTCGGTGCAAGATGGCTCAAGTTATGTTCAATCATGTTAATGGCAAGCCTCCATTCTTTAATGATGTCTCTTCCTTTGATCATTGGAAAAGGAATATGAAGCAATATCTAGGCAATATACATGAGAAGGTTTGGGATATGACCAAAGAAGGATACATCATTCTTGATGAGGAAAATCTCACTCACAATGACCGCGTCAACAAACAATGCAACACGGCGACACTAGCCATAATCTACCATGCCATTGATGATAAAGTATTTGAGCAAATCAAATATCTTGATAAGGCAAGTGAGCTTTGGATAAGGCTTGAAGAAACATATGAAGGCACTTCAACGGTAAAAAGTGCCAAACTATATATGCTTAAGGACAAGTTCTCCATTTTCAAGATGAAGGATGATGAATCCATTTTGGAGATGTTCTATAGGCTCCAAGTCATTGTCAATGATCTCAAGGGGCTTGGGGAGAAGGTTGAGTACAAGGACTTCTCACACAAGTTCTTGATGTGCTTACCCAAGAAGTTTGCCACCTTGAGAATAATGATCTTTAGAGAGGGATTGGATAAAGTCAAACCAACCGATGTGCTTGGAGATATAATGACCGATTCCCAATACAATGATGATAAAGATGAGGTAGAAGAGAAGAAGGAGACCAAGGTCAAGCAAGAGAAGCTCATTGCATTCAAGGCTTCATCTTCTAAGGGCAAGAGCAAGGTGGAGAGCGATGATGATGATCCATTCAATGATGAGACCATGGCTCTCCTAGTGCACAAGATGGGGAGGTTCATGAAGAAGAAAGGATATGGGGCAAGGAAGAGGAGAGACACTATAAAGGCAAAGATCCTTTGCTACAATTGCAATAGCCCCGATCACATAGTGGCGGATTGCCCCTATGAAGATAAGAGATTTCATAATGGGGACTTGAAGCTCAAGAAGAACAAGAAGGATAAGAAAGAGAAGGAGAAGAAAGCAAAGAAGAGCTTCACATAAAATAAGAAGAAGAAGGGTGGTGGTTATGTGGTCACTTGGGATAGTGACAACTCCGATAGTGATGATGATGCAAGCTCTAGTGATGATGAGAGGACCACTCGGTGGGCCATTGAAAGCCTTGCCCTCTCCAACAAGCCATCCATCTTTGACACTACATCAACAAGCCTTATGGCCAAGCCTACCAGGTAAAATATAATGATAGTGATGATGATTCTTGTGCTAGTGATGATTGTAGGAGTGATGATGAGGAGGATGAGGACTACTCCAAGGATGATCTATTGGGCATAATAGATCAAATGAGCAAGGGCTACAAGAGGACCACCAAGAGATGCAAAATCTTAGAGCAAGAGCTCATTGCCAAGAGCAATGAAAATGATGCCTTGATGGAGGAGCTTGTTGTTCTCAAAAAGAGTAAGGAGTGCAAAGGAATTGAACAAGAGCTCAAAGCTCTTAGAAAATCCTTTGATGAGCTAGAGGCCTCTTGTGAGTGTCTAAAGAAAGACCATGAGGACCTTAAAGTTGCTCACACTAGGCTTAAGGAAGCCCACTCCACTCTACTTGAGCTCATCAAGGAAAAGGACTTCAAGTTGGAGAAGTTCATGAAGGAAACTAAGGAGGAGCAAGTGATTGTCACTTGTAATATTGGACTAACATGTGATATTATTGATGATTCTTTATTTGTTGGTCCTACTAATGCTTTATGTAGCTCATCATCAGCCACCATAACCAACTCTACCTCTACTACTTGTGATACAACACTTGTGGTTGAGAATGCGACTCTCAAGAGAGAGGTGGATGATCTCACCCACGCATTAGGCAATGCCTAGGGTGGGGATGCCCGCTTACGAAAATGCTTGGGTAGCCAAAGGTTCTCTCTTAACAAAGAGGGTTTGGGCTATACTTCCAAGAAGATCAAGGTGGCCTTTGCTACTCCAAAGCCTCGCTTTGTGAAGAGCAATGGTCATTATTGCAATAGATGCAAGCAAGTTGGGCATCTAGAGATTAATTGTAATAAAATGAATAAGAACAACAATAAGTTTCATGCTAAAATGGATTGCATTCCTTTTGATTCTGTCACACCCGGTTTTAAGGACAAAACCATATATACACTATATATGAAATAAAGAGGTCAAATCTCACATATAGCTGTAGATAAGTGTAATATCAAAAGATAAATGCTTATTAAATATAACGCAATAGTATAAGATATAACCTTAGAGAACAACACAGCGAAAAGACAACTCCGAACACCGGGTGTAACCTTCACTCTAGGATCAAACTGACTGGTTGATCATAAGCCTAACAATTCCAAAATCTAGCAGTCTGGTACCCTTCCTGAGATGTGGTGGAAATAGCAAGGGTGAGTCCATGTCGAACTCAACAAGCATAACATGGGGTTCATGAGGCTCAAGAGGCATGACACGGTTTTAACTGCATGTAACTTTTAGTTGGTCAAGTTTTAGCATATGAGTAGCATCAAGATGTCTTTAATCCTAGAATAAACATATGATCAGGTAATATGAAGAATGAATAGCAAAAACAAAAGCATATTATAGTTCAATAGTGATCATCTATTCCGTAAGGGTCCAAGGCCGCTTGTGACCGTGAGCACGGCTGATATACCAGTTTTACACTCTGCAGAGGTTATACACTTTCACTATGAGTCATAATCCCCGTAAGCCCGAGGTTTGCAAGGCCTCAATAGGCAGACAGGTTTCACTATGAAGTCTTTCCAAGGTTCGTCTAACAATTTAGGGCCGCTAGGTTTCTATAACCTGCGAATGTAGAGCTCCCCTTTCGTATGGCACAATGACGCGCAACCTATACACATAAGGACAGAAGCCGCACTACACCCAACCCGAGAAACACCCCTTTTGCGCCCTTTCGGATAACCTCTAACAAGCTAGAAAAGGTCCTCTTATATGACTAAAGCCAGAGCCATGTAGCCCTCACAGCTGTACTGTAAGTCCTGGATGTTCGCTTACAGATAAGTCCTTATGGAGAGAAACTAGAGCACCAAAAGATAGCCCAAGGCTCTAGCACTCTTTCATTATGTTACTAAAAAGTCATCTTTTAATGTTGTTGCATATTCTATTAGTCAAATTACAAGATCATAGTTTATGTTGAGCACTAGCAATAGCTACCCAATGCAAAACCATAGGCGACAAGGTACAAGATCAATTTCTAAGACATCCTTAACAAGGAGACACATGCATAGTGATTTAAGTACTTTAAAAGTGATTAGGTAACAAGGATGATCCCATGCTATACTTGCCTTAACTTAGATTCTTCTTCAAATCAAGACCTTCAATGAACTGCTTCTTGATCACCACGTAAATCTCACTAACTGGACATGATTATAAAGCACCACACAAGCGTCCATACAATCATACACAAAGCAAACAATAGATCTAAATTAGAACAGTACACCAAACATATGAAATAATCAAGTGAAAAGGTTTTAAAGAGATTCTACACGTTGCTACTTGAACACACAGACGCGAAAAGCACGCTAATCGAAGCTATGGTTGAAAAGATACATCTACTGAAAGATTTTGTTCTATAAAATGGAAAATTATAGGTCTCATTTGTTTTAACTATATAAAATCATATATATAGGATAAAATACTTCTTATAGATATTCAAAAGTGACTTAGGCTAAATTACATTTAAATTTAGAAAACTAAAGGAGAAATCAATAATATTTTATTTATAAATCTAGTTGCACAATTAGTAATCAAGTTAGATCTAAACTATGAAATTCCAAAGATTTTGATAAAGAGATATTAATACTAATACGTAGTTCATGTTGTTATAAATCTATTGCAATTTGAACGGACTAATTCGGAATTAAAACAAATAAGTTATGAATTAAATAAGATTCTCTTTAGTAAAACAATAGATTAAATCTAACATCGAATCTTAAAGGTGGAAAACCTAACCAACAGTAGCACTAACATGTAGATTATGAAATTACAAATCTTACGCAATTTGAATGGGTCAAAACGGAGTTAAAACGTAGAAGATATGGCCTAAACAAGATAGTGACAGTTTTGTAAATACCTAGAATTTTAATTTCAAAAATAAATCAAAATCTAGTTTTTAATGTGATCTAGACGGTGGAATTCAAGTAAATATCTCTTCTTTTTCTTGGAGTAGAACGTATGCTCACGAGCAACCATGGTGGAAGTTTCGGCTTGTGATAGGTAGCCTGATGGCTTCGTCGGATGGCGACAAGAGAAGGAGGAGAAAATATAATTTACTACACGAGAGATTTCCCAAACTAGGGGCTCCCCTTACGGTAGTTTTGGTGTGCTTTGTCCATGGGTTAGGTACATATTTATTGAGAGAAAACTCTTCGCCTTCACATTAACTAGCAATATGGTACTAATTGATGTTGCACCCTCCGTCTTTACTAATAGGCCTAATTAATTATTAAAGCCCATTAGTAAATAAATGTATGGGTCTTTGAGATTTATTAAGATTATTGCACATGGGCTTTGAGCGTTGGAAAAAATGAGAAATTTATTATTTTCGGAATTAATTATTTTCGTGGATAAAATAATTCTAGAAAAGTCCAGAATTATTATTTAAACCGCAAAAAATACTTCAAAAGCTTCGAAAATTCGGGTAAATTTTCCAGAGACATTATGGAACATGAAGAACTCAAATAAAGTATTTGGAGATCATGATAAGATATTTTAGAGCATATAAAAATTAGATCATGCTCACAGATAAGTGAAAACAAGCTACACAAAAAGCTGGAAAAATTCCTGAGAAGTTAGCAGAGGTTGATTGACAGATAAGAAACAAGAAATTTGAGTGTAGAAAAATGATATATTTATATCAGGAAAGGAAAATCGACCTAAATGCATTTTGAAAGAACAACTTGAATTTATTTTGATCTTTGGTCAAAAACCAAGCAATACAAAAACATAAATGCATCAGCATGAATGCATCAACAAGTTGCTAAACCTTATGATAAATTTCAATTTAGTAAAAAATATTATTTCCCTATGTTTTCATGAGCACAAAAATTTAAAATTAACTCATTTTAGCTCTATTTCCAAAGAAGCAAATTTTAGGGTGTTACAATTCTACCCCCTTAAGATGAATCTCGTCCTGAGATTCGAAAGATAGTGATCCAAGATATATGAAAACCTTGACTATAGATCTTCTTCACTTGATCAAGTAGCCTCATCCTCTTAGCGTCACTCCATTGTTTCTACATACCATGATAATCTTCCTTCGAGTAATTGGCTCACTATTTTTGAGATTTTGATAGGTATTCCAATCAGCCTTGAGATAACTTCAAACCAATTCTTGGGTAACTTCCAACTGTTAGGCCATTCCTCGTTTCTTTGCTAGCAACCTTAAATGAATCGTTGTGGCGGGAAGCTTGCTCACTCTTCACATCAACATTCTTTACACTTCTCATTAAGACAACCTTGTGATCACTTTATATGATAAACTCTTGTTCCCATTGATCCAAATTGCATTGCAATAACTCTTCACAATGATTGTCTATATCCCTTTTTAATCCATACTATCAGACCTCCTACTTCATACATTCACCTTCCAACATAGTATCCTTACTTTCTTTGCCTAAAGTAGGTTCTATCACCAATTTTGAAAACATATGTCCATTCATGTCTAGGTTAAGTTGTTAAACACTTAAGAACAATGCTTAGTCCTTGGTGTCATCCAAATCTTCATAGCACACTCTCCCTTGCTAAGGGCATCAGCAAGACTTTTGCTTCTTCCAAATGATAGCACCTTCCATGTCTTAATCAACTCAAATCCAATGATAATGTCACTAACTCAACCCCAACTTAGTGTAAATGCCTTCTAGACTCTAATATTCCATGTAGATATCTCTCTTATGTCCAAGAAGAGAGCATATCATGTTCCACAGTGGATATCTCCATATCATGTGTCAGGTGGTCCAACTCACTTAATTGACTTAATGCATAAGCTACCTCTTTTCTTGCATAGAGCACATCCCAAGTCTTGACGAGATGTTTGTCCATCATTGTAATACCTCCAATGATCCTCTAATAGAATCTCACTATCCTAAAGTAACTCTGAGTCACACCTACATCCTTGGGGTTCTAACTCAACGCATCAATTCTTGTGTTCTTCTTCATAATTCCACCATTAGAGATAACCTATCGAAAACTAACTAGCCATGCTTGGTATAGTAGTGAGGTTTCCTAAGTCTCTATAGAACCAACCCTAGATTTCCAACATCACCTTCCTACGTTATCCATGCTAATTTAACTTGGGTATGTTGAAGGTTGAACTCCCAACTGATGATAGCTCGAATTGAAGACCAATCCTGATGATTACCCAAGCTCTGTGTAAACGATCCAACAAGTCATCAATCCTAAGAAAAGATGTCCGCACTCGATAGTGACTTCTCCACCATGGGGATAACCGATTCTTCCAAGTGACACACTCGAATGTTTGAATCCTTCAACTTGCAACTTCTTTCACTCGGCTACCTCCTTAAGAAAAGATCAACTAGGGGAATGAAAGAGTAGCCTAAACCTTCTTCTAAGTAAGTTTACTATCATGATAACCTTCTGATATCCAATAAAAACTCATGTGCATAAACAAGAACAAGTAATCTGAAATTCCTTGTGAGAAGAAAAACAGCAGTACAGAAAAACAACTATAACTTGAGTTCCGTTAATCCAATTAACACCTTATACCATTGGAAAGCTTATTAAATTCTCTACAACTTACTTATAGAACACTTTTCCAAATTCTGTAGTTAAGTTGGTCAAAAATAGTGCACCACCGAAATTGTCCTAGTTTTCTAACAGCATAGATACATTGTCTTGCGAATTTCATAATTCCCAATCCAAAATAGCTATGAGGGTGGTTCTTGTGGTTTGAGAAAGATATCAAAGTCTACTATTGTCCAAATTTTTTCCATCATTTTTGGTCATCCAAGAAAAGAGATATAATCTGAGGAGGATAGGCTGCTCCGAAAAGATAGGATAGAGAAAACAGGAGAAACCAAAACCCAACTATCTATTCATTAATCCCAATGCCCTATGATTATATCTAACTGAAATTTTCAGAAATCCCACGAGAACATTGCAATTATTACAAAGATCCAAATCAAGCATAAACATAATGACAACTAACGGAACACTAAAGGTTCACACTTCAAACATTGAGTCAATTAGCGATACTATCGTTCTCTTCATACCAAGGGTAAGGACCCTAAAGCTCTTATTCTGATTACGCAAGAAAGCGGTAAGAGAAGATTCTAAAAGCATATCAAAGCAAGGAGTAGATGGGAACAAAGGCTTTATAACAAGCACCAAGGAGGAGACGAATGCCAAAGGTAGATATATAGTTGAGAAGAAAATGCCAAGGTTTATAGAACAAGGATTTTATAGCAATTTCAAAACCTTAAGTTGACCATTTTCTAACTAGGATTGCGTCCTACAGTCAGCATTGCTCTGATACCACTCTGTCACACCCGGTTTTAAGGATAAAACCAGATATACACTATTTGTGAAATAAAGAGGTCAAATCTCACATATAGCTGCAGATAAGTGTAATATCAAAAGGCAAATGCTTATTAAACATAACACAATAGTATAAGATATAACCTTAGAGAACAACACTGCGGAAAGACAACTGTGAACACCGGGTGTAACCTTCACTCTAGGATCAAACTGACTAGTTAATCACAAGCCTAACAATTCTAGAATCTAGCAGTCTGGTACCATTCCTGAGATGTGGGGGAAATAGCAAGGGTGAGTCCATGTCGAACTCAACAAGCATAACATGGGGTTCATGGGGCTCAAGAGGCATGACATGGTTTTAACTACATGTAACTTTTAGTTGGTCAAGTTTTAGCATATGAGTAGCATCAAGATGTCTTTAATCCCAGAATAAACATATGATCAGGTAATATAAAGAATGAATAGCAAAAACATAAGCATATTACAGTTCACTAGTGATCATCTATTCCGTAAGGGTCCAAGGCCGCTCGTGACCGTGAGCACGGCTGATATACCAGTTTTACGCTCTGTAGAGGTTGTACACTTTCACTGTGAGTCATAATCCCCGTAAGCCCGAGGTTTGCAAGGCCTCAATAGGTAGACATGTTTCACTATGAAGTCTTTCCAAGGTTCGTCTAACAAGTTAGGGCCGCTAGGTTTCTGTAACCTGCAAATGTAGAGCTCCTCTTCCGTATGGCACAATGACGCGCAGCCTATACATATAAGGACAGAAGCTGCACTACACCCAACCCGAGAAACACCCCTTTTGCGCCCTTTCGGATAACCTCTAATAAGCTAGAAAAGGTCCTCTTATATGACTAAAGCCAGAGCCATGTAGCCCTCATAGCTGTACTGTAAGTCCAGGATGTTCGCTTACAAATAAGTCCTTATGGAGAGAAACTAGAGCACCAAAAGATAGCCCAAGGCTCTAGCCCTCTTTTATTATGTTACTAAAAAGTCGACTTTTAATGTTGTTGCATATTTCCTTAGTTAAATTACAAGATCATAGTTTATGTTGAGCACTAGCAATAGCTACCCAATGCAAAACCATAAGCGACAAGGTACAAGATTAATTTATAAGGCATCCTTAACAAGAAGACACATGCATAGTGATTTAAGTGCTTTAAAAGTGATTAGGTAACAAGGTTGATCCCATGCTATACTTGCCTTAACTTAGATCCTTCTTCAAATCAAGACCTTCAATGAACTGCTTCTTGATCACCACCTAAATCTCACCGACTGGACATGATTATAAAGCACCACACAAGCGTCCATACAATCATACACAAAACAAATAATAGATCTAAATTAGAATATTACATCAAACATATGAAATAATCAAGTGAAAAGGTTTTAAAGTGATTCTACATGTTGCTACTTGAATACACAGACGCGAAAAGCACGCTAATTGAAGCTATGGTTGAAAAGATACATCTACTGAAAGATTTTGTTGTATAAAACAGAAAATTATAGGTCTCATTTGTTTTGACTATATAAAATCATATATATAGGATAAAATACTTTTTATAGATATTCAAAAGTGACTTAGACTAAATTACATTTAAATTTAGAAAACTAAAGGAGAAATCAATAATATTTTATTTATAAATCTAGTTGTACAGTTATTAATCAAGTTAGATCTAAACTATGAAATTCCAGAGATTTGGATAAAGAAAACATTAATACTAATACGTAGTTCATGTTGTTATAAATCTATTGCAATTTGAACGGACTAATTCGGAATTAAAACAAATAAGTTATGAATTATACGAGATTCTCTTTAGTAAAACAAAAGATTAAATCTAACATCAAATCTTAGAGGTGGAAAACCTAACCAACAGTAGCACTAACATGTAGATTATGAAATTACAAATCTTACGTAATTTGAATGGGTCAAAACGGAGTTAAAACGTAGAAGATATGGCCTAAACAAGATAGTGACAGTTTTATAAATACCTAGAATTTTAATTTTGAAAATAAATCAAAATATTGTTTTTAATCTGATCTAGATGGAATTCAAGTAAATATCTGTTCTTCTTCTTGGAGTAGAACGTATGCTCATGAGCAACCATGGTGAAAGTTTCGGCTTGTGCTAGGCAGCCTGATGGCTTCGTCGGATGGCGGCAAGAGAATGAGGAGAAAATATAATGTACTACACGAGAGATTTCTTAAACTAGGGGCTCCCCTTACGGTAGTTTTGGTGTGCTTTGCCCATAGGGTAGGTACATATTTATTGAGAGAAAACTCCTCGCCATCACATCAACTAGCAATATGGTACTAATTGATGTTGCATCCTCAGTCTTTACTAATAGGCCTAATTAATTATTAAAGCCCATTAGTAAATAAATGTATGGGCCTTTGAGATTTATTAAGATTATTGCACATGGGCTTTGAGCGTTGAAAAAAATGAGAAATTTATTATTTTCGGAATTAATTATTTTTGTGGATAAAATAATTCTAGAAAAGTCGAAAATTATTTTTTAAGCCGCGAAAAATACTCTGAAAACTCCGAAAATTTGGGGAAATTTTCCAACGACATTATGGATATGAGGAACCCAAATAAAGTAGTTGGAGCTCATGATAAGATATTTTAGAGCATCTAAAAATTAGATTATGCTCACAGATAAGTAGAAACAAGCTACATAAAAAGCCAAAAAAAAAATTCTGAGAAGTTAGCAGAGGTTGATTGATAAATAAGAAACAAGAAATTTGATTGTAGAAAAATGATATATGTATATCGGGAAAGGAAAATCGATCTAAACGCATTTTGAAAGAACAACTTGAATTTATTTTGATCTTTGGTCAAAACCAAGCAATACAAAAACACAAATGCATCAGCATGAATGCATCAACAAGTTGCTAAACCTTATGATAAATTTCAATTTAGTGAAAAATATTATTTCCCTATGTTTTCATGAGCACAAAAATTCAAAATTAACTCATTTTAGCTCTATTTCCAAAGAAGCAAATTTTAGGGTGTTACAGATTCTTGTTATGTTCTTACCAAGGGTGAGAAGGGTGTGCAAGCTAAGTTTGTTGGTACACCAATTGTAAGTCCAAAGAAGGTCATTTGGGTACCAAAGAGTTTAGTTACTAACCTCCAAGGACCCAAGCAAGTATGGGTACCTAAAAGACATTAATTTATTTTGTAGGTAAATTACAAGGACGGAGGAAGGCATTGGGTGCTCTCAACATATGACCGGTGATTCAAGAATGTTCAACTCTCTCAAATCAAATAAAAGTGGCATTGATAGTATCACATTTGGTGACAATAGCAAGGGTGATGTGAAGGCTCTTGGAAGGATTGCAATCTCTAATGATCATAGCATTTCTAATGTGCTCCTAGTTGAAAAGTTAAACTTCAATCTTCTCTCGGTTGCTCAATTGTGTGATCTAGGTTTCAAGTGTATCTTTGGTGTTGATGATATGAAGATAATTAGTGTTGATGGCTCTAACTTGATCTTCAAAGGTTTTAGATATGACAATCTATACTTAGTTGATTTCAATGCTAGTGACACTCAACTTTCAACATGCTTGCTCATCAAATCAAGTATGGGTTGGCTATGGCATAGAAGACTTGGTCATGTTGGCATAAAGCAATTGAACAAGTTAGTGAATCATGACTTAGTTAGAGGCTTGAAGGATGTCACATTTGAGAAGAACAAGTTATGTAGTGCATGTCAAGCCAGAAAGCAAGTGGGCAACATTCATCCATTGAAGAGTATTATGAGTACTTCCAAGGCATTTGAGTTGTTGCACATGGATCTATTTGGGCCAAATACATACACAAGCATTGGTGGCAACAAGTATGGCTTTATGATTGTGGATGATTTCACTAGATACACTTAGGTATTCTTTCTTGTGGACAAGAGTGATGTATTTGACATATTCAAGAAGTTCATCAAGAGAGTGCAAAATGAGTTTGAGACCACAATCAAGAAAGTGAGAAGTGATAATTGAAGTGAGTTTAGAAACACAAGAGTTGACGAGCTATGTGATGAGCTTGGAATCAAACATCAATTTTCAGCCAAGTATACACCTCAATCCAATGGCCTAGTTGAGAGGAAGAATAGAACCTTAATTGATATGACAAGATCAATGTTGAATGAGTATAATGTGAGTCATTCATTTTGGGCTGAAGTAATCAACACGACTTGCTTCTATAGCAACCGCCTCTATTGCAACAAGTTCCTAGAGAAGACACCATATGAGATATTGAATAGAAGAAAGCCCAACATTGCATACTTTCGGGTTTTTGGTTGCAAATGCTATATCTTGAAGAAAGGCACTAGATTGAGCAAGTTTGAAAAGAAATGTGATGAAGGCTTCCTACTTGGGTACTCAACTTCAAGCAAAGCTTATAGAGTAACAACTTGAAGAAGTACATGATGTTGAGTTTGATGAAATAAATAGCTCTCAAGATGAAGAAAAAAACTTGGATAAAGTGAGAGCAACTCAATTGAGTAATGCTATAAAGGGAATGGATATTGGTGACATTAGACCAAAGCAAGTGTTTGATGTGGATGACAACAAAGATCAAGTGCTCCAAAATCCAATCACTCAAGCTAGGGGTTGGGTTCTCTTGTGCAAAATTAAGCTAGTACATCATCTCAAGTGCAACAAGATCAACAAGTGGCTAGTTCATCATCTCCAACTCATAATCAACATTAATATCCAAGCAATCAAGTGCAAGTGCTTTAACCAACCAACATTGCTAGAGACCATCTATTGGATTCCATCATTGATGACATACAAAGGAGAGTTCAAACTAGATCAAGATTGTCATCATTTTATGCTCACTCTTCTTTTTGTGTCAATGGAAGAACCCAAGGACATTGATAAAGCATTGAGAGATCTAGATTGGGTAAATGCAATGCATGAAGAGCTCAACAACTTCAAGAGGAATGAAGTATGGGAACTAGTTGAGAGACCTAGTGATCACAATATCATTGGAATAAAATGGGTCTTTCGCAACAAGCAAGATTAAGATGGGATAGTAGTAAGGAACAAAACAAGACTAGTGGCTCAAGGATACACACAAATAGAGGGTCTTGACTTTAATGAAATATATGCCCCGGTTGCAAGATTGGAAGTAATTAGGATCTTACTTGCCTATGCTTGTGCTCACAATATCAAGCTATATCAAATGGATGTGAAGAGTGTATTTTCCAATGGGTACATTCAAGAGGAGGTGTATGTGAAGCAACCTCCCGGTTTTAAAGATGACAAGAAACCCAACCATGTATACAAGTTGAAGAAGACTTTGTATGGATTAAAGCAAGCACCTAGAGCATGGTATGAAAGATTAAGAGATTTCTTGCTATCCAAAGGATTTGTCATGGGCAATGTGGATACTACTCTTTTCACCAAGAAAATTAACAAAGACTTGTTTGTATTGCAAATATATATTGATGATATCATATTCGGTTCAACAAATCAAGATTATTGTGATGAGTTTGGGAAGATGATGGCAAAGGAATTTGAAATGTCAATGATCGGTGAACTTAGTTTTTTTCTTGGACTTCAAATCAAACAAATGAAAGAAGGTACATTTGTGAGCCAAACCAAATACATAAAGGATATACTAAAGAAGTTTGGCATGTGTCACACCCAAAATTTCCTATTTTGGGTTGTGCATGAAAAACACTAAATAAAATAAATGATTTCAATATTTGAATAAATTTATTAGATAAGTTAAGTTGCTACTAATTTAAATATAGAAAATTGTGGTTTTAAAATTTTTCATATTAATTTGATAATGTGGTGTTTGTGTGATGCTTGTCTTTGGTGTTGGTGAGTGCTATTATTTTCAAAATATCATAGGACGACGTTTACTTCTCATCAGAAAACTTTTTGGTATTTTCTGGATTTAAAATTTCAATTTCCGTGAGCTTAATCTTTTTCCTTGATCTCTTCATCAATCTTTTCATGAGCTCCAAATACTTTATTTGGGTTCGTATCATTCTAAAATATCTCTAAGAATTTTCCCTGAATTTTCGGAGCCTTCGGAGTATTTTTCGTGGCTTAAAATTCAATTCTGGACTTTTCTAGAATTATTTTATCCATGAAATTAATTAATTCTGAAAATAATAAAATATCTCAGATTTCCTCTTGTCCAAAGGCTCATGTCTTTATTTACTAATGGGCTTTAATAATTAATTAGGCCTATTAGTAAAGGTGGTGGGTGCAATATCAATTAGTACCATATTGCTAGTTGATGGGAAGGTGGAGAGTTTTCCTCCCTATAAGTTTGTACCTACCCCATAGGCAAAGCACACCAAAACTACCGTAAGAGGAGCCCCTAGTTTGAGAAATCTCTCGTGTAGTAAATTAAATATTTCTCCTCCTTCTTTTGTCGTCCCTAGGCCGAGGCCCTTCAGATGGATGGAGGTAGAAGATGAAGTATTTGCGGTTCTGCCACTAGTTCGTAATATCTTTATCGTTGCTTCGTTTTAATTCCGTTTTGCTCCATTTTAGTTGCGTTAGTTTCGTATAGTTGCACTCTATGCAGTAGTGCTAATGTTTATCATGTCTTATAATTATGAATTTATTGATTTAAAATATAATTTGATTAGTATTAATTTAATAGTTTTTAATTAAAAGTGACGTAGGTTTATAATTTCGTTTTTGTTGCTTTTGACTGTGGCAATGTAAGTGACATGTTAGCAACGTTGCTTTTCATGTCCCATGTTCATGAATATAATTAATTTGATTAATGTTTAGTTAGCGAGTGCTCTCTTTAATTAATTAAAAAGCAATTTAGGTTTAACTCGATTAATATTAACTGGTTCTTGATTTTAATTTGTTTAGTTTAAATATAAAACATGATATGGTTCAGTTAGTACCTGTATATGTGTCAGGTTATATAAATTATAAATATTTAATTAGAGTAATTAATGTTTATGTCATGCTCCTTTAAATTTAAAATGACATAGGTTCATGCGTCGGCATTTTCTTAAAATGTTAACTCGATTAATATTCACATTAATGCGTTTTTATAAACTGTTTAGTTAAGCATGAGATCTATAATTAATTAGATTAATTCTTATTTAATGTCTTATTAAATTAAAAGAGACTTAGGTTTATATCTCAACCTGTTGTAAATAAAATGCTAACTTGATAAATAACAATTTAAGTGTTTCATTGTTAATTATAACTTGCTTAATCTAATCATGAAACATGATAATCAATTAGTTGTTGTCTCATGTTCGGTGCTTTCTAAATTATAAATGTTGAAGTGACTTAAATAATATTAATATTTATAAATAAAAGAAAAATAGGACAACATATATTTTATAATTTGTTTAGTTAAACATGAAACATATATATACTTAATCTGATTAGTGGTTATCTAATGTCTTTTAATTTATTAGAAGCAACTTATGTTTATAACTCTAGTCCTTCATAAATAAATGTTAACATAACTAATATCCATATAAATGCCTTTTCAACAATGACATGCTTAGGCCAACCTCGTAACATATAATGATCCGATTAACTGATCTCACATGTTTTATATTTCAAAACTATAAATCTTTAAATTGCATTAATGATATATAATTGTTCATAAATAAAATATGACTTAGGTTTAACTCCAGCATTTATAACTTGATATAATTTGGTTAGTTCAACTTTAGAACAATTCTCTAAAATGTCTATCACCTTAATTCATTAACCAAAATAGATCAAGTGTATAGTTTATCTTCTTTAGTTATGTTGTCAATCTTGATAGACATGTCCTCAGTACCGATAGCTTCGTCCTTAGTCGTTTTTGCATTCTCATGATCGTATCAACGAACCGTGACGCTTAGTGCGCGCTCTTTTAAAGCGTCTCTTTTGTTTGGTATGTTGTTCTTAGTTGTGTTTATTGTCTGTTTGTTCTGCTTGATTGCTACGAGTAGAAGAAGCATGGTTAATTAGCGTCGAAGACGAGGAGCTGAGGACCGACAGTCGAAGCAAACAGACTTAAGACCAGAAGATAGCAGTTGAAGGGTTTGAGCAGCTAGACTTTGGGAATAAGGCAAGTATAACATGGGACCATCCTTGTTGTCCTATTCACTGAAATTATCATACATATGCATGTGTATTCCTTAACAACTATAGAGATTATAACTTAGCTATTGATATCTTATTTCCTTGTCACCTATGGGTTGTGCATTTGGGTAGCTATTGCTAGTGCTTAATTATGAACAATGATCTTGTAATTTGATTAATGGATTAAGCGACCAACCATGAAGATGATTTTATTACTGTTGAAAGGGGGCTAGAGCAAGGGGTTATATTGTTGCTCTAGTTACTCTCCGTAAGGACTTACCTGTAAGTGATAACCGGGATTGATAGTACAACTGTGAGGGCTATATGGCTCTGGCTCTAGTTGTTTAAAGGACCTTTTCTAGCTTGTTAGAGGTTACCCTTGTGGCGCAAATGGGGAAAAACAGACTATGGATCCATAGGACTGGTTATATCACACAGACTGACTTCTGAAACCTAGCGGCCCTAACTTGTTAGATGAACTTTTGAATGACTTTATATGGTTTTTGATGTTTTGGGCCTTGCAAACCCATGCATTTGGAAATCATGACTCATAGTGAAAGTGTACACCTCTGCGCAGAGTTTAATAAACTGGTATACTAGCCGTGCTCACGGATACGAGCGGCCTTGGGGATTCTTACAGAATAGTTGATCACCATTGTTATATCATGCTTAATTATTATTGTTATTATTATGCTCATGTTAATGCTATTCATTATCCTTATTACAATTGATCATTGGTTCATTAATGGGAATTGGATTACCTTGATGCTACTCAATTGCTAATTATATAATGAATAAAAGCTAAATGCAGTCAAACAGTGTCTAGCCTTTTGAGCCTCATGAACCCTGTGTTATACTTGTTGAGTTCGACATGGACTCACTCTTGCTATTTCCACCACACTTCAATGTGTAGTAAGGTGCTATTCAGAAGAAGGATAAAGAGGTAGGGGAGTTTTTAGAAGTCTTTCAGAAGTGTTTGGCATATGGAGCCACCAGTCAGCCGTCCCTAAGAAGAATAGAGCCTGAAGTTTAGTCACCATTCCACGATACTCTGATGTAAGTGTTAATATAGCTATGTATATGTTATATAATAACATTGTTTCTTATACTTTTTCATTCTAACATATGTGTGGACTTCCTGGGCACACATATGATTAGCCTGGTTTTGTTCTTTAGAAAACCGGGTGTGACAGCATGGAAGATGCAAAAGGAATCACCACTCCAATGAGCACTAGTGGAAGCTTGGATAGTGACAAGAGTGGCAATATGGTGGATCAAAATCTATATAGATCAATGATTGGTAGCCTACTCTATGTGACGGCATCAAGGCCCGATGTGATGTTTAGTATATGCATGTGTGCAAGATTTCAAGCCTCACCAAGAGAAACTCATTTGAAGGCAGCAAAGAGAATATTGAGGTACTTAAAGCATACACAAGATGTTGGATTATGGTATCCCAAAGGTGCAAGCTTTGAGCTAGTTAGATATTTGGATTCTGACTATGCCGGTGATAAAGTTGAGAGAAAGAGCACCTCTGGGACTTGTCAATTGTTGGGAAGATCACTTGTCTCATGGTCATCCAAGAAGCAAAATAGTATCGTACTATCTACCGCAGAAGCCGAATACATCGCCGCGGGTAGTTGTTGTGCACAAATCTTGTGGATGAAGGCCACATTAAAGAATTTTGGAATCAATTTCAAGAATGTGCCATTGCTATGTGACAATGAAAGTGCCATGAAGCTTACCAACAATCCGGTTCAACATCAAAGAACAAAGCATATTGATGTTTGTCATCATTTCATTAGAGATCATCAATAAAAGGGTGATATTGCTATTAAGAGTGTGGGTACCGAAGATCAATTAGCCGATCTATTCACTAAGCCACTTGATGAGAAGAGATTTCACAAGCTAAAGAATGAGTTGAACATACTTGACTTCTCTAACATTAGTTGGTGCACCTGTCACACCTGGCCTAATTTAGAATTTGTCCCATAGTAGCCCATGTGAATGTTATGAGATATTGTGGAGAGTTTAGTCCCACCTTTGTTGTTTAGAGTGAGATAGACCAACATATAAGGCTTCTAGAGTCCATCTCACCATCCCTAGGTTAATCCTTTTACGCGAAGCGAGGACAAAAGCGTAAATGGGATGGTGGTAGTAGGTGTGGTTCATTCAGCGTGCAGAGTGGATCTAAGCCGTTTGGACTCTGGGGCGTTAGAAATGGTATCAGAGCCGACCTTCGTGGCCACGGGCGCGTGCGAGCCAGGGGCTGGACATGGGGTTCATTGCACGTGTAGGCTCTGCGGAGTGCACGGCGTGGCACATGTGCCGGCACTGGGCGCACGGTCGCGTGTGCTAAGAGGGAACATTCCTGGTTATCGTTTGCCTGATTGTGGGTATGTTGGGCCCGACGAGGACGTCGGGTTCTTTGAGGGGGGTGTATGTCACACCCGGCCCAATTTGGAATTTGGCCCATAGTGTCCCATGTGAATGTTATGAGATATTGTGGAGAGTTTAGTCCCACCTTTGTTGTTTAGAGTGGGATAGACCAGCATATAAGGCTTCTAGAGTCCATCTCACCATCCCCGGGTTAATCCTTTTACGCGAAGCGAGGACGAAAGCATAAGTGGGATGGTGGTAGTAGGTGTGGTTCATTCAGCGTGCAGAGTGGATCTGAGCCGTTTGGACTCTGGGGCGTTACAGCACCTCCATGAAATGACATGCCTCTCCTTCGAGCCCCAAGGTACAATTGGTTGACATGTCATACATTCTATACTAAGGACATGTTTAGTGCATTTAGTCATGATTTCTTACGTTCTAGGGTCATTCATGAAAATCAAATGCATTTGATGGTTATATGGTGCCACTATTGTTTCTTTGCTATGTATGATCTAGTGGTAGCATATAACTTGTTTAAGTAGCTTGTGATCCTAAGTGTTTAATCTAGAGAACTTATCTAAATATTTGCTTCAACATGGTGCATGATAACCCTTTTAGTGAGGTGTGAAGAAGCTTGCCCTTGAATCAAACCGAAGCATTTTATTCATGCAAGCAATCTAGGTTGAATCACAAACTTGATCCTCACCCCATAACATGACATGATAATCTATCTAAAATTGGTCCCTTATGATCATTGGTGCCAAAGGGGGAGAAAATTTTGTTCACAAAGATAGATTCTAAAGGGGTAGAAAACCTAAAGGGGAGAATTGATAAAATAAGGGGATCAACTAAAATTTTGTTCACAAAGATAGATTCTAAAGGGGAAGAAAACCTAAAGGGGAGAATTGATAAAAGAAGGGGATCAACTAAAATTTTGAGCATACAAGTAGGGGGAGCAAGCTCTTAAACATGATTTTTGCATTTCGTTGTGCAATTCATATGTACGATGCATTGTTATGCATTTCTTTTTTTCCAATATATTGCTTGTGTGGTGACTTGCTAGTATAATTTGAATGATGAATTGAAGTACTAGCATGTATAGGAAGTAGCTAGATACTCATGCTTCATGTTTTCCAAGTTGTACTAAAACCTTGCTTCTAATGTTGATCTCTCCGGGTTTCTAGTGTTACTTGTATGTTTTCACAAGGTATCAAGCTACACATGGTGCTAAGATGATGCTTAATGCTACTCCGATGGTATCACGCTTCAAAGGTCTATAATCTCAAACACTTAGCACCTATTGGTACACAATGTTCCTAATCTTTCCTATCTAACATGTATGCTTCCAAAATCCAAACATATAGCATACATGTAGGGGGAGCCATTGCTACCAGTTTGAATTCATGTTCACTTGTCCATAATTCTTACACATGGTAACATACTTGGACAATGTGACATGGGTTCAATTAAAATTTTATCATAATATCTTTGTGAAAGGGTTGTCACCAATTACCAATAAGGGAGAGATTAAAAGCTCTATGTTTGGTGTTGGTAATTAGTGACAATGCCTAAGTACTAATCCTATGCCTAAGTTGTATATAGCATATGACAATTAGTACATTCCAAGGTTGGTGGTAAGATGGACATGGTGATCATGATGTCCACACTTGGAATTGGATGCAACCCTATGTGATCAAGGCAAAGGTATATGCTTAAGGGTTGTGTTTTAGTAACCAAGACACCTAGTGGCCGTGGTTACATTATACGATAGATAGCCGTACTATAAAGAGGGGAATGACGCGGCTATTGGACTCCTAAGTGCCTCTAGATGTGCATTTCATAATCATATGCATTTGGATAGAACTAATAACGCCTCAAAAATGATTGTGAAAATGCTAACACACTCGCACATGATGATGATCACTTGGTGGTGTTAGCACATTTACAATGGCAATGGAGTTTGAGCGGTAAAGAGGGTTTAGGGTTCTCTCTCCCTCGCGTTGAGCTTGTGAGGCAGGATTCAAGCATTTTTGAGGAGTTGAAACACCTATTTTCCTTTACACCAATGTCAAGATTTGGAGGCGATGTCACGTGGTGTTTTCATGAGCTAAAACATGTGCTTTAGTGATACACATACTTAGTATAGCTCATAAGTGAAAGGGCGAATCAAGCGGAACAAGAAAACGACTAAAATTCGCTGAGTTATGAGCGATAGACGCTGGCGCCGCAAGCAACAGACGTGGGCACGCAGCGTCTGACGCTAAACCCTAGCTAAGGGGGTTGGCATGAGCGCGATAGACACATGGACACTCACGCAACAGATGTTGGTGTCAGCATCTATCCGCGGTGGCGTCCACGGCTGTGCGAGCAAGCGTGGGTAACAGACGTGGCGGCGCGTCTCACGCGCATTCGTCGGACACTTCTGTCGGCTCGGAGCGTCAACATGCTCTCTGGACCACATCTGTCGCTGACGATAGACGCTGGGTCGCGAGCATCAGACGCATTTGATGTAGTGGGCACGAACGCGATGAATTCAAATGGTCGAGACACGTGGCAACCTCTTGTGGAGTCAGACACGGGTAGCGTGTCTGTCGCTTGAGCGACAGACGCGTCTGTCGCCTTCGTGGGGAGAGCAACGACTCTTTTGAGTGAGCCACCTCTATAAATACTTGTTGGCCGGCTCAAGGCTCACTTCTTGCACTCTTTGACATACTTGTGAGCACTTTGAGCTAAGCAACTCCCCTCCCACTAATCTCTCTTGCTTCTTTGAATATTCGAAGTGAGATTGAGTGATCCAAGTGCATTTGCATTGTGAGATTGCATCTAGTTGGCACTTGGTGGTTGATTTGCTGTGGGATTCTTGTTTCTCTTAGTGGTTGCCGCCATCTAGATGGCTTGGAGCATCTTGGAGGCATTGGCAAGAGTTGGTGATTGTTCTTGGCCACCTCCGGTGATTGTGAGGGATTTGTGCCTACATCGACGAAGTGCCAAAGGCAATATTATTAAATTGCTCATGTCATTGCAACCTCTTGCCATTTGGTAGGTTCTTGTGGTGACTTTTGAGAGGCTTGGTGTGTGACTGATTAACCACCGAACCACATGGTGAAGAGGGACACAACGAGGACTAGCATGCCAGCAAGCACGTGAACCTCTCGATAAATCTTGTGTCATCACTTTCATATTGTGATTGATTGATCCTGGTGTTCGGATGTCTTGGTGTTTATTGTTGATCATATTGGTTGGCTCAATACTTCGCCCCTCAGTGAAACCCTCCTAACTCAACTCCGCATTACCTTCTTAGTTACCTTTGCTAGCTAGATAGGCTAGAGTAGCTCTTTTGTGTAGCTTGCTAGTTTTAGTTGTAGTTTCCTTCTTAGTTTGTATTGTGCGGTTGAGTGCATATATATTAGAATTGTGAATTGGATAGGTGGCTTGCAAACACCCCGTAGGCTAAGCAAAACTCGCATCTCGCTATTTGTTATATTGATAAACTTGTTTAGCACACTTTGTAGGAAATTTTAATAGGCTATTCACCCCCCTCTAGCCATCAAGACCTTTCACCCACGCTTTCCTGAACTATACCAAAGGTGACTTGTACGACCCTACCGAGGGTTCTATATGGTTTGTATTAGAAATACCCCTCTAGCTGGATAGGAACTCGATTCGAATCGTTGTCGCTCTCGGTTAGTGAGCACTTGACTTGAGCAGCGGCAACATAGATCTCATTAATTGAATAGATGGTTAATTGGATAATGAAGCACATGTTGCCTCAAATTTATACCTGCTATGATTATTATTGTTTGCTTAATCATCAGATGATTGTTTAGTACAGGTGCTAAGATAGCTAATAGGTTAATGCTAAAAATAACTACTAGTATAGGTTAAAAGAGTTATTAATATTTATGCTTTTCCGCAAAACATGATGTCAGCCAGCTCCACTTTAAGAAAGCCTTCCAAGATCCTTGGTGTCTTTTATTTTCCATTTTGACAAGTAAGTCTAGCTGAGTACATTCCCGTACTCAGGGTTTATTCCCTCCTGTTGCAGATGACATGCTATATCAGGGCTTCTGCAAGAATTGCCTCCACCCGGCGGGTGATGAGGACTAGATCACTCGGGCGTGATCATCTTTTAGTTTACTTGCCTTAATGCTTTTGTGGGATGTTGATCTGTAAGACTGGCCATGGTATTTGAACTAAGTGTGTGTGTGTTTATGCTTCCGCTACTTTATAAACTTGGTTTGTAATAATTGTGACTCCGTAGTGTTGTAAGCTTATTTTAGAACTACTTGTGAAATGTAACGTGTGATGTGTTATGTTGAATGATGCGATCTTGGTTGTAAGTGAGTTGGCTTGAAATCCTTCGTGATTTCGATTGACTACCGGGATTATATGGGCTCAAGTTCAAAAATTTGAGCATTTCGGGCACTTGTTTTTGTACTTGTGCTCTTATAATTTGGTCGGTTCTGTTACAAACCCCACCCTAGGTCGGCCGACCTGTGGGTCCCCTTGTCAGCCTCTCGCTTCTACGTTAGTTCATCCACCGCCTTAGGGTTTGCATCTTCATCGTTGATTCAAGTCGATTTGATTCGAGGGCCACAGTTCATCCCACCAGCCTATATAAGCAGGGCCCTGCCCCCTAGGGTTAGAAGAACCCAAGTCATTTGATCAAGTCATCAGAGCTAGAAACCCTAGTTTTCTTAGAGCTCCACCAATTCTAGGGCATAGCTAACTAGGCTAGAAGTAGAGGGAGGCAAGCTTCGCTTGGATTCCAGATCATGTCAAGAGTGCGGCTTTGGTAAAGCCTTCTATAACCTCTCTTTTGTATCTTTCTATATATATTCTTGCTAGTTACAATAGATATGACATTGCTCTATATATTATATATGTTCTCAATTATAGTGTTCATTGTCTACTTTGATTATATGCCTAGTATAGTTAGAATGTCTTTATATTCAATCATAAGATCGTATAGCGCTCACTCTTTGACGTCATGGGTGAGTGGTCAACATCGTGTAAGCATGGAGCTAAGACGTTGTTTACCTACGAATGCACCCTATATTCCGGGCCATGTGGTAGATCACGGAAGTGACACTCCTGTTGAGTCCTTTGTAGTCCACTCCCCGAATATAGGACAAGTAGGACCTGGTTGCGAAGGAAGACTTACTTTGTTCCTGATCTTTCTTAGTAATGTCCCTTGTGTGTAGATATAAAGTATTCTTGCCATGATTGCTAAGTGTAATTACACCTAATCATAGTATACTCTAACATGTAATTAAGAATGACTTAGGAATATTCCTTTACTTTTACCTAAACCATGCTATTGCCTTAGAAGGGAGTGCTCTAGGTGAATTACACTATTTATGACTTGACATTTATTATTCATTATACATTTATCTTGTGACTTGTGACTTATCCCTGTTATGTGTAGATAGATTAGAAATGGTCCACTCTCCATTGTATGTACAAGTGATCATCATATTTTCTTTAAGCCATCCCTTCCCAGTGGTAAAATATAAATAACGATCCCTAGAGTACTCCTGGGTAAAATGCTATAATGGTATAATTATATGTGCGCTTGTGGATACTTTCTATTCTTATCATTATCTTCTTTAGTCACACGAAATAATAAGATAACTACTTAGTAGTAATGCTAGGTAGTGCCTACAATCACTTTTAGCTACAACACTAGGGATGACAACCTAGTACATGTAAGCTAAAGGTGTAGGTAATTAATAGGTGGCTACTAAAACAAGTGTCAAGTTAATAAATACCATTAAACATTTCTGGTGCTATTGCTAAGGATAGAATCCAAACTCTAATCTTGGTAGTGACGCTAAGAAATGTCAACACACACGCACTTGGATGAAATTCCAGACTAGGAGGAGCTCCTGAGGGTGCGCTTGCACCCTGGGTGCAGCCGCACCTCACCTAGCTCTGCTAGCCCCCAATCTTGTCCTGTATCTCTATGATCCTTTAAGTTTTTTGTCCATGGCAGTGCTTGGTTCATTTCCTTTGCGATAGAGGCTAGAGCGCCTATAAAGACCACCTCGTAGCCTCTCTTCTCCTTCACATAGCACTATAAGTTCTAAAGCTCAGCATGGCTAGCCACACTCTTGCTTTGTACATGGCCTCCAACTCCACCTATGACCTTGAGGGAGTGCCGCTATCCATAGACTTAGTGCCTAAGAGCACCTTTGTGAGCGAAGAAGCAAGGATCGTCACCGAAGCGCCGCTCGCTATCATTACACCACCTAGCTACACCATGAGCGGTGGTTCGAGCCTTAAGACCACAGCGTGTTCCAAGGTACCCCAAGGTGGTGCCAAAGAGAAGACAATGCCCACATGACCTACCACCAGCGCCCTCGGCCTCAAGCGGAAGGCCCCCTGACGTTAGCAGACCTAGCAAACCCTCTATTGTAACGCCTTCAAGCAATACGGTCTCTCGTGCTAGTTCATCCTTTCAAACCACTAGGCCTAGTCTCTCCTATACCGTAGTAGGGGTACGCAAGCCCAAAGGAGGGTATGGCAAGGCGCTCATGCATAAGCCGGCTAAAAAGCCGAAAAGCAAGCCGGCTCCCTCTAGAAAGGAGTCGGAATCCTCGGGTGCACCTCTTAGAATTAAGAGGTTTAGGAAGCTTCCCTGGATCAAGCACCCCATAGGACAGTACGAGAGCAGTGATGATGAGGACACACCCTCTAAAGGTTCTACCATCGCTTCTCTTAGCACTGAGAATGATAGCCTGTGAGAACTCCTTTGGAGCCTTAACTATAGACTAGCCGCTAAACTCATCAAGATTAGAGATCTGGTCGATGACATCAATAGCTTACGCTTTAAGCTCGACTAGAAGTTAGAAAAGGTGGCTAGGGCAGCATGAGTGGCAGATGCTTTAGTTGAACCTCTTTAGACCACTCCCGCTACATGAATATTTTAGGTGCATCATTTCCCTTTTAGGATTTTCATTTCCAATCGTATTTGAATATCATCTTGTAATGCTCCTACCATTTTATCATTGAATAAAGCTTACATTATTATTAGAAATATCTTGTTGCACTTGTTTTCTTTTCTCTTTGTTATCATAATAAAGACAGGCAAGAAAACAAGTGTGGGGGAGGAACCACACTCACCTCCAACTCGGTTGCACAAAAGATAGTAAAATTCAAATTCGGTTTGTGCAACTCACTCTCTCATTCCATGTTTAGAAGAAGCTTTAAAATTGAATACATTTTAAAATGACTAAAAAGAAAACATGCTCCATCTCCATGTCTACCTATGATTAAAAAGTTAGAATACTTTTTATTCCTTGCTAATATTCCTACAAACTTGTGAACACTTATTATAGGGAACCCATTTTATCTAAGTAATTGACAAATGAGATATAGTAGGATGACATGATTCTTGCTCATTTATTGCAAAGTACTTGGGATTTATTTATAAAACAAAATTCAAATAGCATATTCCTTGAATGACACTCAAATACCTACCAAGGCCATATATGATCATTCATGATAAAACCTTCCACATATCCCTCTTACTTTGTGTTGAGTTTGGTCAAGTTTTGTGACCCCTGTCGAGAGTTGTTTCATGCTCTCAAGATCAAAACTCACGTAGACGCCACAAATAAATAGCTATTCCTACACTGGGAATATGCTAAAACATGTTTCCATCACCACCAAAATAAATACTCCATGTTTTACAATATGGTCTCTCTAGCATATTTTTAGAAAGAGACAGCAAGGCTATGCAAAAAGATTGAAAAAGAATGGGACACATGAAGGTCCCAAAGTATAGAAAAAAGAGAGGGACACAATGAAGGTCCCAGAAGCATTGAAAAAATATATAAATGATGAGCACATGAAGGCTCATAGAGAAAATAAGCTAGCCATGTCTCAAATTAAAACCTAGAAAATGAGATCATATCAAATAGAGGAGTATATTTCCACCAAAAATTCCACACACTTGCACCGTTTTGATCTAAGAGTATGATGTTTCTCTCTGGTGTGGTCTGAAATTTGACTTTACAACATATGCAAGGTAAGTGTGCCTCAAAATATTCATCCCTACCCAAAGCTCCATATACTCTTTTATAAGTAGGATGATAAAAGAGAAGGCAAAACTTTCAAAAATGCCTTGGTAAGGAACCACTTACAAATACAGAGTGACCTGGGAGAATCATTCAAGGAACGAAAGCTATCTTTATGTTTTCAAAATCATATAAAAACCTAAGTTTCTAAGCAGGAATAGAGTAAGAAGATTTGAATCCAATCTATTTTGTTATTCAATTACCCAAAATATTTTGGTAGACACTCGAAAGTTCACAGGTTCAGGTGAAGCTTGGAATAACCTGTATGCAGACTTTCAAATCAAGGAGATGAGCCTGCTTAGTCCTTCGAACTTTACTCGAGGTCGAGCAAAGGACTAAGTGTGGGGGAGCTTGTTGGTGGTGCTTAACTCACATTTCTACCACCAACATTTAAATGAAATAAAGCAAATATGACCACCAAAACTTAGAAATAGGGTTTATAACTAACATTCTCCATGAGTTTTGGTACTTGTATGTTTTGCAGGCATAAAACATGGAAATACACCAAAATGTGCATTCCAAAAGGCATATTTGTGCAAATCAACTAGCAATTCCATCCAAACATCAAAATTGGGCCTGAAGACTAGTGTGAAAGGGGTCCAGACCCACTCAGAAGCCCACCTGGCGAAGGCAATGCGGGGAGGTGCCAACCATGGTGCGGGCGCACCCTGGGTGCGGCCACACCCCCCTTGCTACCTCTCGGACCCACTCTTCAGGAGGCGGTGCATTCAATGCCCCTAGGATGGTTGCATGTGGTGCTTACCAAAAATACCTCACCAAACCATCATACTCAAGCCTATATAAGAAGCCCCCTCCTCACATCATGGGCATCATACACATTTGGAGAAGAAGAAGGGCTACACATTTCCATTAGCTTCTAGGTAGACTAGAGTAGAAAGTGAGAGAGGGAAAGAGTAAGAGGAATAACAGAGTAGCGGTACGTTCTTCCTCGTGTACTTGGCGAGCCTTGTACCTCGGGTGGACGGAGTGCTAGACTATTGGCTCCCTCTACACTTGTACATCTACGATCGTCTTACTAATTGGAGTAAGAAGTTCGTGTTCATCTTTTGGTTTTGATTCCCTAAGTCAAGATTATTGTTGTTGCTACTTACTTGTGGGTTCGTTGTCCGTCCTCATGGCGGGTGCACTAGTAGAGGAATCTTGATAAAGATGGAAGTTCCTGGCCAATGTTAGAGTAGTAGCGGTTGGCATAGACGTTGTGTCTAAGCTACATGTTACCTTTGTTTGCCTCATATCCTAGGGTTGACGGGTAGGCTGTAGGTGGTGATAGCCCTGTCTATCCTTCAAAATCCCCCACTTTCGGATATGGTGTAGAGTTACTAGCTAGCATCACTTGGCAGACTAGATGCGATCCGGTGCCTGAAGTAAGTCTATAGTAGCAAAGTTATCTTCACTTAAGGTTTCTACCCTTAGATGAACCTCACTACCCAAGTTACCCTTCATCCTTTCTTTAGGTAAACTAGCTAAGAGACTACTTACAATACCGTTCCTTTGGGAAAATATGATACCCTGAATACTTCCGGGTGAAGTGCTACAATGGTAGTTCCATGTGCTTGTGGACTTTTTTTCTTACGCTAAGAAGCACCAACAACATCATAGTCAAAATACAAGGTAACTATGTGTTGGATTGTTTTGCTCTGGCAATATCCAGCAACGTGATCGCATAGACAGAATCAGATGGTAGCGCATGAGACACAGGGATTTATATTGGTTCAAGGCGCGGTGCGCGCTAAACCCTACTCTAGTGGTGCGGCTGCTCTTGTATTCGTATGCTCAATTACAAGGGTTGTTGCTCCTAGCTACGAGGTATATGTAATAGGTGGAAGATTGGATGATGTCGATCCCGAGCCCGAGGTCTCTACCCTTCATTATATAGGCAAGAGAGGTAGGGTTATAAAGAGGGTGATCGGGCTAACAGATTGTGTTCCTAGTTTGTTACACGATATGCGCAACAGATTGATCCTAGCCATCGTCCAGATACGCCCGCCTTGGTTTGCCTTGATCTCCATGTTGGTTGATCATGTCAGCCCTTGTGGGCCTCCTCCTTGATGGCTGTTGGGCCAATAGCTTGGTGGTAGTCATATATACGGGTGTGCAGGTACCCCTAGCCCATATCTCTAATAGTAGCCTCGTAAGACTTAATGATAAGCTAGCATGTAGCTTAAAGCCATCGGGACATCGCAGTCTCTCGTGTAAGTTCTGCATACTATGAGTACATAGTGAGCATCTTCGAGTGCCGAAGCTCTGAGCAGTGCGCTTAGATATTCCCAAGTATTGGGGAGCTAGTATGTTTTCGTTAGAGTACCAAGAGCATTTCTCGGGTAGCAAGAATCGTTTTCAAGCATCGAGTGAGGCGGTGGTACACCGGACATCAAGGAACATTGTTCCCTAGTAGCTATAAGTGTAACACCCTAGGTGTTTGTCACTAGTTAAGTAGAGGGTTTGAGCTCAAACATGATAAGTTAAGTGGTGATGAAGATGTCAAGATCCAATTTATGAAAATGAGCCCCAACTTGAATTTGGATAACACACCTTTGCTTATATGTTGACCCCTTTTCAAATGTATGCCTAAGTAATGTTGGATGTGCTTCTTTCATGTGTTGACCTCACTCTCTATCTACATTGATGATTGGAAAAGTTTCATGAGGTTTGGAATCAAAACATCGCATGAAATGATAAGTTATAACCTTTATTGAAATGCTTTATTAAGTGAGTTGCATTTTGAATATTACATAGGCAATGTTTCATATGTTCCATAGGACATGTTCCCTATGTTGCACAAATGATTTTCATAGGTTACATGAGCAATGTTTCATTCATGCAACTTATGTTTCATTAGTAATGTTTCCTATGTTTCATATGTTATTATCACATGTATATGCTCGTGATCATGTGTGGTTAATGCAAGTGGTTGATGTTTGGTCACTAATACAACCTAGATGCATTTAGGATGCAATATGAAACAATGTTCAGGTTGATGACTTGGCTTAATTATGCTCCTAGAGTTTAGTTTGACTAGGAGTCCATCTTGAGTGCTATTGTTTGATTGAATAGGATCAGTGTCTTGGAATGTTTGCATGATTGTGCACCCTTAAGCAAAGTTGTAGTAATTTTTTTAAGGAACAAATGTTGTTTAATGACCTTGAGCTAGAAATGAGCATAACATGCCCAAAATGGCCCACAAGTCAGATTTCAGGGCTGATTCCTAGCTCCAAATTTTTCTAAGTATTGAACTGCAATATAGTTTCAAAGTAGGTGACTTTGTGAAAGTTCTATGTTTGGTGTTGGTAATTAGTGACAATGCCTAAGTACTAATCACAAATGCTTAAGTGTGATAGCAAAAGGTGATTGGTACAACTCCAAGTTGATGGCAAGGATACATGGTAATCATGATCATATGATGCCACAATTGGAGAAGAAATGGTGGATTGGTACAACCCTATGGAGCTCTAGGCAAAGGTATTTTGCTAGGGTTTGCTTTTGGTGATCAAGACACCTAGTGGGTGTGATCAGGTTTAGGTTTAATAGCCGTACTATGAAGAGGGGAAATGGCATATCATTTCATGTCTTGCATGTGCCTCTAGGTGACATTTCATTAAGCATATGCATTTGGATAGAGCGCATTCTCTTTGCCCTACATGCTTAACTTGAAAATGAGCTAAAACATGTGCTAAAATGATACACACACTTAGAATAGCTCATATGTGAAAGGGTAAAACAAGTGGAGCAATAAAAGATGGAAATTTGCTTGAGTTTCACGTGATAGACGCTAGCACTAGGGGTGATACATCCGGCCCAGGTAGGGTTGGCCGAGGCCCAATAAATTAAGGTTGCCCAGACCCCAACAGTTCTTATGCACACCCACTCGGGGAAAGGCCCAATATCCCTAAAAGACTAGTCCGATAGGGGAAGGGTGGCTCTCTCTTTTAAGGTGGCTTCCTTCTCCCAAGCTAAGCAAGGTGGAATTATTCAGAGGCTCACACGGTCGCCGCCCGACTACAACTAGGCCACTTGGCCCTTTTTTGTTGCGTCTTTGCCAGCGGGTAATAGCGGAGGATGTTCTCATCATTCCCACCCCCTTAAACAAGGGCCCAGCTCTGATACCAAATGATACATCCGGCCCAGGTAGGGTTGGCCGAGGCCCAATAAATTAAGGTTGCCCGGACCCCAATAGTTCTTATGCACACCCACTCGGGGAAAGGCCCAATGTCCCTAAAAGACTAGTCCGATAGGGGAAGGGTGGTTCTCTCTTTTAAGGTGGCTTCCTCCTCCCAAGCTAAGCAAGGTGGAATTATTCAGAGGCTCACACGGTCGCCGCCCGACTACAACTAGGCCACTTGGCTCTTTTTTGTTGTGTCTTTGCCAGCGGGTAATAGCGGAGGATGTCCTCATCAAGGGGCAACAGACGCTGGCTCTGGTGTCTGTCGGGCAACCCTAGCTCGGCTAGCTGTGAAGGAGGCGACGGATGCGGGATTCCTGAGCAATAGACGCTGGACGTCAGCGTCCGTTGGCTCTAGTGTCAGCAGTTCCACAGGATCAGCTACGACAGACGCTAGATGGCGTCTGACGGCGTCATGACAGACGCATCTGTCAGTGTATGGATGGTCTTCAAACCTCTCTGGACAGCGTCTGTCGATCGACAGATGCCCGGGCACATGAGCGTATGACGCCTCCATCGGTTGGCGCGCGACTGTTGAAATTTGAAGCCGCTGGACATGTGTCACACAGAGGTGCGACGAACGCTGGACACGATGTCTATCGGGTGAGTGACAGATGCGTCTGTCGCCCATGAAAATTTGTCCAACGGCTCTTTTCGAAGGGGTATGTCTATAAATACCTCTTGGTCGGCTCCTAGCTCTTACTCTTGGACATTTGACACACTTGTGGGCACATTGAGCTGAGCCAAAGCATCCCCTCTCATCCCAACTCATCTCCTTTGCATTCGATTGCGATTCTTGAGTGAGATTAAGTGATTCAAGTGCATCGATCATTGATTTGCATCTAGAGGCACTTGGGGGATTGATTTGCTGTGGTTTTTCTTGTTACTCTTGGTGGTTGCCGCCACTAGATGGCTTGGAGCAGCTTAGAGGCGTGGAAAGTGTTGGTGATTGTTCTTGGCCACCTCCCGTGATCTTGTGAGGGGTTTGCACCTTCCCCGGTGGAGTGCCGTAAGGTAGCATTGGTGTATTGCTTGTGTCATTGCAACTTCTAGCCATTTGGTAGGTTCTTTTGGTGCCTTTTGAAAGGCTCGGTGTGTGATTGATTAGCCACCGAACCACGTGGTTGAGGGGGACACAACGGGGACTAGCGTGCCAGCTAGCACGTGAACCTTGGGATAAATCATCATGTCTTCACTTCATTGATTGTGATTGATTTATCTCGGTGGATTGATTATCTTGAATATCATCACATGGAATTATTGATTGGTTGGCTCAATTCATCGCCCCATGGTGAAATATTTCTTACCCTACTCTTGTATTACATTTCAAGTACTTAGTTATTTTCTCTAGTGCTTAGTAGCTAGAGTAGAGTAGCCTTTTAGTTTACCTCTTGCAGTTTAACTTGTGCGGTTGTGTGACATTCATTAGAATTTTGTTTTGGATAGGTGGCTTGCAAACCCCCTTTAGGCTAAGCAAAACTTGCATCACGCTATTTGTTATATTGATAAACTTGTTTAGCATACTTTGTAGGAATTTTTAATAGGCTATTCACCCCCTCTAGCCATCAAGATCTTTCAAGTGGTATCAGAGCCGTGGTCACCATTTGCAAGGCTTAACAACCTCGGTGTAAGATGGCTCAAGTTGTGTTCAACCATGTCAGGGGAAAGCCTCCATTCTTTGATGGTGTCTCCTCATTTGATCACTAGAAGAGAAAGATGAAGCGATATCTTGGCTCCATTCATGAGAAAGTTTAGGATGTGACATGTCATGATTATGCTATTATTGATCCCGACAACCTCACCAACAATGACCGCATCAACAACCAATGCAATACTATGGCTCTCAACACTCTCTACAATGGGTTTGATGCAAAGGTCTTTGAGCAAATCAATGATCTTGAGATGGCAAGTGAAGTATGAACAAGATTGGAGGAAACATATGAGGGAACTTCAATGGTAAAAAGTGCCAAGCTCTGTATGCTCAAGGACAAGTTTGCAAGCTTCAAGATGAAGGATGATGAGTCCATACCAGAGATGTTCTATAGGCTCCATGTTATTGTCAATGATCTCAAGGGCCTAGGAGAGGATGTTAAGGATAAGGACTTCTCACATAAGTTCTTGATGAACTTACCTAAGAAGTCTGTTGTCTTAAGGAAGATGATCCAAAGAGAGGGTTTGGACAAGGTGACTCCAAACCAAGTGCTTGGAGATGTCATGACCGATGCTCAATATGATGATGATGAAGATGAAAGTGAGAAGAAGGAGATCAAGGTCAAGCAAGAGAAGACCACCACATTCAAGACTTCTTCTTCAAAGGGCAAGAGCAAGGTTGATGATGATGATGATCCATTTGATGATGAGACCATGGCCCTTCTAGTGCAAAAGATGGGTCACTTCATGAAGAAGAGAGGCTATGGTGCAAGGAAGAGAAGAGACTATATGAAGTCTAGAGATATGTTATGCTACAATTGCAAGAGCCCCGATCATGTAGTGGCGGAGTGCCCCTATGAAGACAAGAGGTTTCATGATGGGGAGTTGAAGTTGAAGAAGAACAAGAAGGAGAAGAAGGAGAAGAAAGAGAAGAAGAGCTTCACTATCAACAACAATAAGAAGGATGGTGGCTATGTGGTCACTTAGGATAGTGATGACTCCGATAATGACAATGATGATAGCTCAAGTGATGATGAAAAGCCCATCTGGAGAGCCATTGCAAGCATCGCCCTCTCCAACAAGCCATCCCTCTTCGACACTACATTGACATGCTTTATGGCCAAGCCTACCAAGGTAAAATATGATGATAGTGATGATGATTCTTGTGCTAGTGATGGTTGTAGGAGTGATGATGATGATGAGGATGAGGACTACTCCAAGGATGATCTCTTAGGCATCATAGATCAAATGAGCAAGGGCTACAAGAGGATGACCAAGAAGTGCAAGGTGCTTGAGCAAGAACTCATGGCTAAGTGCAACGAGAGCAAAGCCTTGGTGGAAGAGCTTGAGACTCTCAAGAAGAGCAAGGAGTGCAAAGGATTAGAACAAGAGCTCAAAGCTCTTAGAAAATCCTTTGATGAGCTCCAAGCTTCTCGTGAGTGTCTAAAGGAAGACCACGAGGATCTTGAGATTGCTCACACTAGGCTTAAAAAAGCCCACTCCACTCTACTTGAGCTTGTCAAGAAGAAGGACATCATGCTAGAGAAGCTCAAGAAGAAGGCCATGGAGGAGAAAGTCATTATGACTTGTGATATTGGACTAACATGTGATCTTATTGATGATTCTATTATTGTTGAGTCCACTAATCCTTCTTGTAGTACATCTACTTCTACCTCTACTACTAGTGATGCCTCACTTGTAGTTGAGAATGAGAACCTCAAGAAGGAGGTCATTGAGCTCACTCGTGCTTTAGACAATGCCTATGGTAGAGATGCCCACTTGCTAAAGTGCTTGGGTAGCCAAAGGTTCTCTCTTAACAAAGAGGGATTGGGCTATACCACCAAGAAAGGCAAGGCAGCCTTTGCTACTCCGAAGCCTAGCTTTGTGAAGAGCAATGGTCGGTTTTGCAATAGATGCAAGCAAGTTGGGCATGTAGAGCATAATTGCACTAAAATAAACAAGAATAAGTTGAATACTAATGTACCTTACATTCATTTTGATTCTTATTATGTGCTTACCAAGGGTGAGAAAGGTGTGCATGCTAAGTTTGTTGGTACACCAATTGTGGGTCTAAAGAAGAAGGCCATTTGGATACCAAAGAGCTTAGTCACTAACCTCCAAGGACCCAAGCAAGTATGGGTACCTAAAAGACATTAATTTGTTTTGTAGGTAAATTACAAGGCTAGAGGAAACCATTGGGTGCTTGATAGTGGGTGCTCTCAACATATGACCGGTGATTCAAGAATGTTCAACTCTCTCAAATCAAATAATAGTGACATTAATAGTATCACATTTGGTGACAATAGTAAGGGTGATGTGAAGGCTCTTGGAAAGATTGCAATCTCAAATGATCATAGCATTTCCAATGTGCTCCTAGTTGAAAAGTTGAACTTCAATCTTCTCTCGGTTGCTCAATTATGTGATCTTGGTTTCAAATGCATATTTGGTGTTGATGATGTGGAGATAGTTAGTGTTGATGGCTCCAATTTGATCTTCAAGGGCTTTAGATATGAGAATCTATACTTGGTTGATTTCAATGCTAGTGACACTCAACTTTCAACATGCTTGCTCACGAAATCAAGTATGGGTTGGTTATGGCATAGAAGACTTGGTCATGTTGGCATGAAGCAATTGAACAAGTTAGTGAAGCATGACTTAGTTAGAGGCTTGAAAGATGTCACATTTGAGAAGGATAAGCTATGGAGTGCATGTCAAGCTGGAAAGCAAGTGGGCAACGCTCATCCATTGAAGAGCATTATGAGTACTTCCAAGGCATTTGAGTTATTACACATGGATCTATTTGGGCTAACTACATACACAAGCATTGGTGGCAACAAGTATGGCTTTGTGATTGTGGATGATTTCACTAGATACATATGGGTATTCTTTCTTGTGGACAAGAGTGATGTATTTGGCATATTCAAGAAGTTCATCAAGAGAGTGCAAAATGAGTTTGAGACCACAATCAAAAAGGTGAAAAGTGACAATGGAAGTGAGTTTAGAAACACAAGAGTTGATGAGCTATGTGATGAGCTTGGAATCAAGCATCAATTTTTGGCCAAGTATACACTTCAATCCAATGGCTTAGTTGAGAGGAAGAATAGAACCTTGATTGATATGGCAAGATCAATGTTGAATGAGTATAATGCGAGTCACTCTTTTTGGGCCGAAGCAATCAACACGGGTTGCTTCTATAGCAACCGTCTCTATTGCCGCAAGTTCTTAGAGAAAACACCATATGAGATCTTGAATGAAAGAAAGCTCAACATTGCATACTTTCGAGTTTTTGGTTGCAAATGCTACATCTTGAAGAAGGGCACTAGATTGAGCAAATTTGAAAAGAAAAGTGATGAAGGCTTTCTACTTGGCTACTCAACTTCAAGCAAAGCTTATAGAGTAACAACTTGAAGAAGTACATGATGTTGAATTTGATGAAACAAATGGCTCTCAAGATAAAGAAGAAAACTTGGATGATGTGAGAGGAACTCAATTGAGTAATGCTATGAAGGAAATGGACATTGGTGATATTAGACCAAAGGATGTGATTGATGTGGATGACAACAAAGATCAAGTGCTCTAAAGTCCAATTACACAAGCTAGTGGTTCTCTAATGCAAAATCAAGCTAGTACATCATCTCAAGTGTAACAAGATCAACAAGTGGCTAGTTCATCATCTCCAACTCATGATCAACATCAACATCCAAGCAATCAAGTCCAAGTGCTTCAACCAACTAACATTGCAAGAGACCATCCATTAGATTCTATCATTGGCGACATTCAAAGAGGAGTTCAAACTAGATCAAGATTAGCATCATTTTGTGCACACTCTTCTTTTGTGTCAATGGAAGAACCCAAGGTCATTGATAAAGCATTGAGCGATCCGGATTGGGTAAATGCAATGCATGAAGAGCTCAACAACTTCAAAGAGAAATAAAGTATGGGAACTAATTGAGAGACCTAGTGATCACAATGTCACTGGAACAAAATGGGTCTTTCGCAACAAGCAAGATCAAGATGGGATAGTAGTAAGGAACAAAGCAAGACTAGTGGCTCAAGGTTACACACAAATACAGGGTCTTGACTTTGGTGAAACATATGCCCCGGTTGCAAGATTAGAAGCAATTAGGATCTTACTTGCCTATGCTTATGCTCACAATATCAAGCTATATCAAATGGATGTGAAGAGTGCATTTCTCAATGGGTACATTCAAGAGGAGGTGTATGTGGAGCAACCTCCCAGTTTTGAAGATGATAGGAAACCCAATCATGTCTACATGTTGAGAAAAGCTTTGTATGGATTGAAGCAAGCACCCAGAGCATGGTATGAAAGATTAAGAGATTTCTTGCTATCCAAAGGATTTGTCATGGGCAAAGTGGATACTACTCTCTTCACCAAGAAGATTAGGAAAGACCTGTTTGTGTTGCAAATATATGTTGATGATATCATATTTAGTTCAATCAATCAAGATTTTTGTGATGGGTTTGGGAAGATGATGGCAAAGAAGTTTGAAATGTCAATGATTGGTGAACTAAGTTTCTTTCTTGGACTTCAAATAAAAAAAATGAAGGAAGGAACATTTGTGAGCCAAACCAAATACATAACGATATGCTAAAGAAGTTTGGCATGGAAGGTGCAAGAGGAATCACTACTCCAATGAGCACTAGTGGAAGCTTGGATAGTGATAAGAGTGGCAACATGGTGGATCAAAAGCTATATAGATCAATGATTGGTAGCCTACTCTATGTGACGGCATCAAGGCCCGATGTGATGTTTAGTGTATGCATGTGTGCAAGATTTCAAGCCTCACCAAGAGAAAGTTATTTGAAGGCAACAAAGAGAATATTGAGGTACTTAAAGCATACACAAGATGTTGGATTGTGGTATCCCAAAGGTGCAAGCTTTGAGCTATTTGGTTATTCGGACTTCGACTATGCCGGTGACAAAGTTGAGAGAAAGAGCACCTCTGGGACTTATCAATTGTTATGAAGATCACTTGTCTCATGGTCATCCAAGAAGCAAAATAGTATCACACTCTCTACCACCAAGGCCGAATACATCGCCGCGGGTAGTTGTTGTACACAAATCTTGTGGATGAAGGCAACATTGAAAGATTTTGGAATCAACTTCAAAAAGTGTCATTGCTATGCGACAATGAAAGTGCCGTGAAACTTACCAACAATCCGGTTCAACATCAAAGAACAAAGCATATTGATGTTCATCATCATTTCATTAGAGATCATCAACAAAAGGGTAACATTGCTATTGAGAGTGTGGGTACCGAAGATCAATTAGCCGATCTATTCACCAAGCCACTTGATGAGAAGAGATTTCACAAGCTAAAGAATGAGTTGAACATACTAGACTTCTCCAACATGAGTTGATGCACCCCAATGATATGACATGCCTCTCCTTCGAGCCCCAAGGTACAATTGGTTGACATGTCATACATTCTATGCTAAGGACTTGTTTAGTGCATCTAGTCATAATTTACATGTTCTAGGCTCATTCATGAAAATCAAATGAATTTGAAGTTTATATGGTGCCACTATTGTTTCCATGACTTGAATGATCTAGTGGTAGCATATAACTTATTTGGGAAGCTTGAGATCCTAAGTGTTTAATCTAGAGAACTTGTCTAAATATTTGCTTTAACATGGTGCATGATAACCCTTCTAGTGAGGTGTGAAGAAGCTTGCCCTTGGATCAAACTGAAGCATTTTATTTATGCAAGCAATCTAGGTTGAACCACAAACTTGATCCTCACCCCATAATACAGCATGATAATCTATCTAAACATGGTCCCTTGTGGTCTTTGGTGCCAAAGGGGGAGAAAATGTTGTTCACAAAGATAGATTCTAAAAGGGGAGAAAACCTAATTGGGAGAAATGATAAAAGAAGGGGGTCAACTAAAATTTTGAGCACACAAGTAGGGGGAGCAAGCTCTTAAATATGAATGTTGCATTTCTTTGTGCAATTCATATGTATGATGCATAGTTATGCATTTCTTTTTCTCCGATACATTGCTTGTGTGATGTTTTGCTAGTATACAATTGAATGGTGTATTGAGGTACTAGCATGAATAGGAAGTAGTTAGATTTTTCTTGCTTTAGGTTTTCCAAAGTGGTACTAGAGCCTTGCTCATAATGTTGATCTCACGAGGTTTCTAGTTATGCTTGTGTTTTTCCAAATTGTATCTAACTACACAAGGTGCTAAGATGGTGTTTATCGCTACTCTGATGGTATCACGCTTCAAAGGTCTATAATCTAAAACACTTAGCACCTATTGGTAGTCAATGCTCCTATATTTTCCTATCTAAACATGTATGCTTCCTAAATCCAAACATATAGCATACATGTAGGGGGAGCCATTGCTATCAACTTGATTTCATGATCACTTGTCCATATTTCTTACACATGGTAACATATTTGGGCAATGTGACATGAAGTCAATCAAAATTTTATCATAACATCTTTGTGAAAGGGTTGTCACCAATTACCAACAAGGGGGAGATTGAAAGCTCTATGTTTGGTGTTGGTAATTAGTGACAATGCCTAAGTACTAATCACAAATGCTTAAGTGTGATAGCAAAAGGTGATTGGTACAACTCCAAGTTGATGGCAAGGATACATGGTGATCATGATTGTATGATTCCACAATTGGAGAAGAAATGGTGGATTGGTGCAACCCTATGGAGCTCAAGGCAAAGGTATTTTGCTAGGGTTTGCTTTTGGTGATCAAGACACCTAGTGGGTGTGATCACGTTTAGGTTTAGTAGTCGTACTATGAAGAGGGAAAATGGCGTATCATTTCATGTCCTGCATGTGCCTCTAGGTGACATTTCATTGAGCATATGCATTTAGATAGAGCACATTCTCTTCGCCCTATGTGCTTAACTTGAAAATGAGCTAAAACATGTGCTAAAATGATACACATACTTAGAATAGTTCATATGTGAAAAGGGTGAAACAAGTGGAGCAAGAAAAGGTGGAAATTTGCTTGAGTTTCACATGACAGACATTGGCACTAGGGGCAACAGACGTTGGCTCTAGCGTCTGTTAGGCAACCCTAGCTCGGCTAGCTGCAAAGGAGACGATGGACGCGGGCTTGCTGAGCAACAGACGCTGGACGTCAGCGTCGGTCGGCTCTGGTGTTAGCAGCACCACAGGATCAGCTGCGACAGACGCTGGACGGCGTCTGACGGCGTCATGACAGACGTGTCCATCGGCATATGGATGATCTTCAAACCTCTCTGGACAGCGTCTATCGATCGATAGACACCCGGGCACGTGAGCGTACAACATGTCCATTGGTTGGCACACGACCATTGAAATTTGAAGCCGCTGGACACGTGTCACATAGAGGTGCGACGGACGCTAGACATGGCGTCTGTCAGGTGAGCGACAGACTTGTCTGGCACCCATGAAATTTGCCCAATGGTTCTTTTCGAAGGGGTACGTCCATAAATACCTCTTGGCTGGCTCCTAGCTCTTACTCTTGGACATTTGACATACTTGTGAGCACATTGAGCTGAGCCAAAGCATCCCCTCTCATCCCAACTCATCTCCTTTGCATTCGATTGTGATTCTTGAGTGAGATGGAGTGATTCAAGTGCATCGATCATTGATTTGCATCTAGAGGCACTTGGGAGATTGATTTGTTGTGGTTTTTCTTGTTGCTCTTGGTGGTTACCGCCACCTAGATGGCTTGCAGCAGCTTGGAGGCATGGTAAGTATTGGTGATTGTTCTTGGCCATCTCCTGTGATCTTGTGAGGGGTTTGCACCTTCTCCGGTGGAGTGCCGTAAGGTAGAATTGGTATATTGCTCGTGTCATTGCAACTCCTAGCCATTTGATAGGTTCTTGTGGCGCCTTTTGAGAGGCTCGGTGTGTGATCGATTAGCCACCGAACCACGTGGTTGAGGGGGACACAACAGGGACTAGCGTGCCGGCAAGCACATGAACCTTGGGATAAATCATCATGTCTTAACTTCATTGATTGTGATTGATTTGTCTCGGTGGATTGATTATCTTGAATATCATCACTTGGAATTATTGCTTGGTTGGCTCAATTCATCGCGCCTTGGTGAAATATTTCTTACCCTACTCTTGTATTACATTTCAAGTACTTAGTTGTTTTCTCTAGTGCTTTGTAGCTAGAGTAGAGTAGCCTTTTAGTTTACCTCTTGCGGTTTAACTTGTGCGGTTGTGTGACATTCATTAGAATTGTGTTTTGGATAGGCGGCTTGAAAACCCCCTTTAGGCTAAGCAAAACTTGCATCACGCTATTTGTTATATTGATAAACTTGTTTAGCATACTTTGTAGGAATTTTTAATAGGCTATTCACCCCCCTCTAGCTATCAAGATCTTTCACTTTTGAGTCGTGTAACTTGAAAACTAGGCCGAACCAAGCCAAATGCTTATAAACGAAGTTGGAGCTGGCATGTGGCTCTACAACTTTTATTAGTGAAGTTTTTGCAAACACCGAGGGGATTAGGAGTTACGGAGGGAGGAAGATTGATGTTTTAGCTGTATGTTTGAGGTGGTATTGGAATTTTGAAATTGCTGAAGCTGCAGCAATACCCACCGCCCTCAGTCGGTGTACGCCGCGTGGCCCTTACCTCGCCCACGCGCTCGCCACCTCATGCCCACGCGTCGCCGAGCTGGGTTGAAGAATTGAGCGCCTGCTTCCCTCTCTCGCTCTCTCATTCTCTCACTCCCTGCCTCGCCTCGCTCTCTCTGTCTTCCTAGCAGAGCTCGAGCACAAGCAGAGCAGGGCCGAGCGCAGTGGCCCCTCCCCAGCTTCTCCTCCTCCTGCATCCTTCCTCCTCCCTATGCCGGTGCTGCCATTGGCGCTGCTACTGCTGCTGGCACTACCGCCACCGCCACCATGGCCAAGCATAGCTACTGCCACCACTCCTCCGCATCACGTGCTTGTAGGCCACGCCGAGCTTGCCTCTAGCTCCACGACTACTCCTTTAGCCCGGCGAAGCTCTAGCACCATCACGCCACCCTTTACTCCACCGTCACTGCTCATCGTCATGAAGTTGTTCCACCGCCGATGCCTGTGCGTGTGGCCGGCTCGCCTTGGGTCACCGTGGAGCAAGCCAAGGCCACCAACGGGTGTGCGCGGACGCCTGGATGCTTCCCCGTCGCTTCGCCGCCACCGACGTGCCTCCTTCGGTGAGCTCCCGCGCGTCCCCTGCTCCAAACCAGCATCAGGGACCCTGTACAAGAATTTCACGAAAGGGAAGGGGCTAACTGCAAACCTATAGACTCAGATGAATAGTGCCGATAAGGACCTATTTGCTAGAAATTGGCTAAATTTTGGAAATTCATAGTAATTCATAGAAACATCGTAAAATAGCATATAATGACTTTTTGGAATCCTTGTGAATAGATCTACATAGTAGAGTAATACTATGATATATGTTAGTAGGAAGTTTCTACTGTTTTTATTTATTCTTGTAAAGTGCTTTTAGAAATGCTTTTAAGTTGGATAGATGCATATCTTGAGTTATAGAAGTCAAAAAATGATAATTCTAGTTGTGTTAATCTTGTGATGACATGCTCTAGCTAAGAAAAATATTAAACATGCTAGTTGTGTACTATTTTTATAATGTTTTGATTTAATCTTTTTAAATAGGAAATTCTAGCTTTTGTTGCTTGTTATTTTCATATATGGAGTTGTCATGCTCAAATTGCTATAAACTTTTTATGGTAGGCTAATGATTCTATAAATGAGATCTAGTTAAAATTTCATGAGTATTGGATGTAGTATGAGTGAGTTATAGATTTATCTTGCTCTCACATGATTTCTTGCAATAGCAAATTGTCTTTTTCATAGAGATTGCTATACTTGTTCAAATGCTATAAAATTTATACAGTAGCCTATTGGGGATATGTATGAGCCACTGTAATTTTTGTAGAATTTAGTGTGCAATTTTGATGTATGTTCATAATTCCACCTAATTATCTAAATAAATTAATAAAGGCATGAAACAAACTTATTTAGGGTTGGCCACTATGTTTTCTAGTGTTCTCTTAATGTATATGAACTGTTGATACCATTGGTATTGCCCATAATGCAATCTCCAACATAAATGAATAATTATTCGCTTGCAATTGCTGTTTCTGGACAGTTTCTGGGACTGTTTGGATTGCATCATGATCATGATGTTTTCTAGGAAACTTATTAATAACAAAGTTGTATATAACTCACTCATCTAGCTTGTGTTAAAATTTGGTTGCATTTGTCCCTGTGGTTTGTGAGTTATGCCTGTTCAAAGTTGGATTTCAGAAATGGCCGCTCTCTGTCAATTCTGGACCAGTTTCTATAAATGTATATATTTGACCTAGCTAACTTATGAATCATGCTGCGATGTTTAAAGATGAAATGTATACAATTTCATAAGCTTTCTAGAATATCTTTTTTAATGTCATTTGGAATTATAAATCTCCAGTTATGATTTAATTACTCAACTGCTGCTTGTATGTCCAAAAATTGTTAGATTCTAGTCATAGTTGTTTGCTTTGTGTGTTCCAAGTGTGGCTCATGCCTTTGATGATGTTAAGTTAATACACCTGAGACCTTGTGAAGCTTGTGTCATTACTTTGATGTGCTTGCTATCTCTGTATAATAGGTTGTGTGCTATTTAGTTAAGTAACTATGGATGCCTATGTCATGCATAATCTTGTGCTTGTCTTGAATACTTTTATGTGATGCATCTTGTGTTACCATTCTTCATATTCATGCACTTGCATCTTGTATCTCATATAGGTACGCTAGATGCACCACGTGAAGGACGAGATGTTGGAGCCAAACCTAAAGACGATGTTTGGTGGACCTATCCCGAAGATGGAAGGACTGAGCAAGTGCTAGGATGGAAGATGCTCGCCAAGCGAGTGTCATCTAACAAGCACTAACCTAAGTGTTGGATCCCAGTCAAGTCTCGGAGCATTCTAAGCCTCCAAGTTTATGAAAGCAATTGAGTATATATATGTTATATTTGTATTGTTGCATTAAGTATAGGAGTTGTCTGGAACCCTTGCTGCATATATACCTTCTCCTTGTCTAGTAAATATACCTTGAATCCTATTTAGGTTTAGGATCGAATACTGCTTAGCCAAGCTTAGACCGGTAGAAGTCAGGTGATTCCCTATCACCTGCAAGATAGAATCTATCTAGTCACGGTTGGCTATATTTGCTATCGTGGAAATAACCATGTGTTAATAATATGAATGAAGACCAGACGAGATGTAGATAGTGAAGCAACAAGGCAAGGATGTCTTGGGTGTGAATCTATCCCCGTACGTGTTGATTAAAGACTGAGGCATGGAGCCTTTCTTGTCATTTTGAATGCATACCTCTCACTTAGCTGGCTATATCCGATGAACCGACAACAAAGCCGAGTAGCTCCACTCAGGTCGGAAACCGGTAAGTGAAAGTGCGCCTCGAAGCGGACCCATTGCTAGTGTCCAAAGGCAGGTGTTTAAAAGTCCTAAACGTCCTGGTGGCACGGTATCCCTGTTAGTGCGGCGCTGATCGGGCCCGCGATTTCTGAGTTATACCAAAGGTGATCCAGAGTGGCAGTTGTCTGGCCACCTAGGGTTTGTGTTAGGAATAATTTCCCCAGCTGGGTAGTAATCGATTCGAGTCACCGTCTCTCCCAGTTAGTGAGAAACTTGATGGGCATATCTCCATTGTAGTCACACTAATTGACTTGATGGTTCAATAATGATGATATTGATGATGGCCTTATTAAACCTGATATGGTTATTAATGTTTGCCCCTTAATTAAGTGATTGCTATAGTACAGGTGCTAATCTAGATGACAGGTTAATGATTATTAATGTGATGCGTAAGCAATAAATGATTACTTATGTTACTTAAGCTTTTATGCAAAAATGTTGTCAAGCTAGATCCACTGATAAAGCTTTGCATACTCCTTGATATCACTTTATTTCTGGTTTATAGCGGGTAAGTCTAGCTGAGTATATTCTCGTACTCAGGGTTTATTCCCACTTGTTGCAGGTTGTGATGTATCATGGCTACTGCAAGAATTGGATGATTCCTGCCATAGTGGAGGAGTAAGATCGTGGGCATGATCCTTCTTAGTTATCTTGTCTATGATGCTTTTGTTGGAATTGATCTTGGTACTGGCATGTATTTGAAATAAGGGTGATGTTAGTTTCAAAGTACTTTGCTTCCGCTCTTTTCAACTTGAGTTGTAATAACTATGTTGAACTCCGATCTACGTTGAACTACTTGTGAAATAGATGTAACATGTGACTTGTTATGTTGAATCACTATGATCTTGGCTTGCATGTTGGTTGGTTTGAAATCCCTCATGATTTCATTGGACTATCGGAGTTATATGGGTTCAAGTATGGCAATTTGATCAATTTTGGTGATTATTTTTGTACTTGTGCTCTTATAATTTGGGTGGTTCCATCACAGCTGCTATCGGAGCAAGATTCAACATTAAACATGTCATATGTGTATTTAGAACAAAGGTTTTTGTTTGCAAAAATCAGTTTTTGTCAACTTATAGCCACTATAGGTGTGTTCAAATTTGAATTTTAATCTAAGTATGCTAGTGGTCGTTTCCTTTATACCCAAATAAGCACCCTTAGGTGGCTTATTTAAGTACTAACTTGGGGGATTTAATTTTACATCTACACTCAGGCCAAGGTATGTATGTGTGATAACTTGACCACACTATGCTGTCCTCTGGTGTTAGGTTGGGGGCAGCCTTCATATATGAAATAGCCATATATGTCGATAGTTTACATTTACGCAACGTCGCACCTACCCTCAGGTAAGCATGGGCTAGGAGAGCGTGGATGAACATCCGTTGGCCTAGGGGAGTGCTAGCTTTGGTTACTGGATTAGCTCCATGTCACAAAACCATGTAGCTATGAAAGTACTTAATTGTGGGTGATCCGTTGGTGATATGATGGTTCGGATAGTCTGACACCGACGTGTGAATATCTAGGGATGTGTGCATGAAGTGTGTATTACTTTACTGCTTTCATTGGGTGCTATATATCTTATGGGATTCAGGGCTGCAATGAAAATTTTCTGTAGGTATGCTAACCATGAATGCGTAGATTGAAAGTAGCTGATGACTAGCTAGACATCGAGAGAGTACATGTTATGCCACCGATATAGAACATGATTGCCACCTTAGGCTGGCAATATTGTGAGGGCGAATAGGATGAAGCATGCATCATCATGATTGTTGCTTTATGCATAACTATGCTTCCCTCACCTTTGTTCTAATAATAAGTAACTTGTGATCGATGTGATGTTACTATCTTCTTTGTGTGAAGCTAGGAAAAATATCTTGTTCCATGCTGCTTGAATAGCTATGCTTGAAGATAGTGTGTGATTATGTAACACCCTAAAAATTTGAAAAGAAGAAAAATAGGAAAAATATGATTTTTATATTTATTTTGTGAAGCATGCAAAATTTAGAATAAGAATAATTTTTATAAATTTAAAATCAAATATAAGAGTAGAAACATGTTTGTGCACTCATGCTGTTGCATTTAAATTTTTGAGATGAGTGGTTTGATTCAAATTCAAATTTGATTCCAAAATCATTTGAAAATGCTTTGAAATAATTGAAAAGGAAAAAGAAAAAGAAAATTTCCTTTCTCCTCGCTTTCGGCCCGGCAGCCCATCTCTTCACCGCGGCCTCCTTCTTCTCCTGGGCCGAGCCCGAGCCGCGGTCAGCCGGCCCAACTCGCGCGCGCGCGATCGCGTTCCGCAGCGGCCGCGTCTCCCGCCTGAGTCGCTGACTTGTGGGTCCCGCCTGTCATTGACACTTTCACCTTTCCTTTCTTCTTCCTCCGGCCGAACGCAGCTTCCCTCTTTCTTCTCCGATTCGGTGAATCAAATCCACCGCGTATCTTCGTCCCTTCCTTACTTAGCGACGTCCCCGGACTATAAAAACGGAGCCCCGCATGATTCCGCTCTCATCCCGTCTCATCGGTAGCCGTTTTGGTGCTCGGGAGCTAGGTCATCGCGAGCACGAGATCCACCGTCCGCCCCTTCAAGCCGCACGCGCTCCTTGCTTCGTCCCCGGCCACGATTCTGCCCTAGGTGAGTTCGCGTTGAAGTTATCTACCTGCCGGTACTTTTGTTTTGCGATTTCGTGCACCACAGAGCGAGATAGGCTCCACCCGGCCATGGCGCCGCCGCGGGAAGCTCGCCGTCGGCCGATTCCGACCGGAGCGCCGCCGGTTACCCCCCCGATCCAATCTGGACCGTCCGATCTAAATCCGACGGCTAGAATTAGAAGATACCGGTTCGCTGGTAAAATTGTAAAAGAGTCCCTGTGATTTTTAAGTATAGAACCCGCAGTCCTAAAACATAAAGCTCAGAGTACGCTTTGATCGGTTGAAAACGTATTTCGTCTCGGTAATTGAAAAATACGTTTTCTGATATTTACAGTTTTGCCATTCAGATTGTTTTAGTTGTAGAATTTTCGTTTTAGCTCCGATTTGATCCATTCAAATTGCGTTAGATTCATATTTGCGAGCTCTACATGATGATAGAACTGTACAGTAGGTTTGAGATAATTTATTTTCAAGTTTATATTAAAGTATTTATTTTTCTATAGGAAATCTTTGGAAATTCATAACTTTGTCGTTTTAGATCCGATTTTCGTGATCTTCGCGTCTGTGTGATCCTAGCGAGTTGTAGATTTATTTTAAAGACTTTTTATCTTATTTTCTTACTGTTGGTGTATTGTTCTAATTATAGTCTTGTTTGTCAATGCATGATTGCCTCTGGATGTGTGTTGTTGATAATGGTTGATTGAGTATAGACGGTGAGAAATTTGTTGGAGATCAAGAGCTTTACTACGAGCAAGATCTTCAGGACCAGTTTGAGCAAGGCAAGTATAGCATGGGATTATCCTTGTTGTCCTATTCACCTTATGCAATTAATATCATTATGCATTTATTCCTTGTTAAGGATGACTTAGCGATTGATCTTTTACCTTGGTACCCATTATATTGCATTGAGTAGTTTGGCTAGTGCTTAAACATGGACTATGATCATGTAATTTGACTAATGGAATATGCAATAAACATTAAAAGATGATTTTTATTACTGTTAAAGGGTACTAGAGCAAGGGGTTACTTTTGATGCTCTAATTGCTCTCCATAAGGACTCATCTATAAGCGACAATCCGGGATTTACAGTACAACTGTGGGGGCTATATGGCTCTGGCTTTAGTCATATAGAAGGACCTTTTCTAGCTTGTTAGAGGTATTCCTTTATGGCGTAAGAATGGCTTGACGAATCGGGTATAGTGCGGCCTCTGTCCTCATGTGTATAGGCTGCGTGTTATTGTGCCATCAGGAAGGGGGGCTCTACATCTGTTTGCCGAGTGAAATCTAATGACCCTAACTTGTTAGACGAACCTTCGAAAGACTTCATAGTGTTTACCCTGCCTGCTCACCTTGATAGTGTTTTGGGAGTAATTAACCCGGGCAATTGGGTAACACGACTCACAGTGAAAGTGTACAACCTCTGCAGAGTGTAAAACTGTTATAACAGCCGTGCTCACGGTCACGAGTGGCCTTGGACCCTTATGGAATAGTTGAATAATTGTTTATGATTATGTTTTTGCTATTCGTTAATCATTTCACATGGATCATATGTTTAATGTTTATATTGAGACATTTTGATGTTATTGTTATGCTAAAATCATGCTAACTAAAAGCTACATGCTGATAAACCAATGAATATGCCTTTTTGAGCCTCATGAACCCCATGTTACACTTGTTGAGTACGAGATGTACTTACGCTTGTTTATTTCTTTTACTTGGATAAAAATCCCGGATGGGTAACAGATGGAGGTAATAGTGACTACTACGCCTACTTCCCTGAAGATTACTAGTCTTGCTGTCAACCAGTCAATGTACCTGTGACTGGAGCTACCACGAGAGAATTTTTATTTATACTTCCGCTACGTTTGTGTTAAGACTATGTGTTTAAATATCGTGATGTAATAACATTTGTGATGATACTTCTGTTATAATTTGTGAACTTATGTGTGATTGATCTCTGGGCGCACATAAGGATATACATTCCATTTGGTCGATAAATGGGTGTGACAAATTGGTATCAGAGCTCTTGTTGACTGTAGGACGCAAGCCTAGCTATGAATGGTCGATTTAGTATCATCTTTACACTATTTTTATGCTCACTATCTTGCTCTTGTTATTTGATAAATTTTTATGCTTCTTATGTCACATTCTATTACGAAATTTTGCCTCTATTCTAACTTCATCTAAAAATTCTGTAGATGGCCCGTGACCGTAAGACTGCCCGCATTAGCTCTGGAGGATACTACCCACCTCGTGCCCTGCATGCAACTGAAGAGCCACAAGAGCCAGAACCTCAGGAACAGGAGCAGACTCCTGTAACACCAGTCCAAGCACCAGCACCTCCCCAGGAAGAGCCTGAGTCTGAAGAAGATCCAGAAATCGTCAAGATTGAAGATGATGAAGAGGAAGCTAATGGAGGAGTACAACCCCCGCCTCCATCATATGAAGCTCCTGAAGATATGCCACCTGCTCAAATGGGGTGGACTGTGAGGATCTACCATAGGAATGGAGGAAATGCTGTCTCTCATCTTCGCCTGGTGGGGATGCTCACTGCTTACTTCGCTGATTGGCATCCAGCTGTGGAGTACGTCTGCTGGGAGTACACTCATCCACTGGAGGACACGTACTGGAAGGCAAGGGCAAGCATCTTTGCCCATAAGGAAGACAAGGGAGCATATCAGCTGGACAGGATGTTCTCTCACGTGGGACATCGAGCTACTATAGAGGATAGCATTGAAGATGCTGCGTTTGAAGCATGTATGGGTCTCCGCTATCTTCGCTTTAACCTTATGAAGCATGACATTTATCGCTTCTTTCCTCGTGCACACCCCGAACTTGGATGGGCTATGACAGATCCAGTGCAGCTAGAGCCACTACCTCGGGTAATGGTGGACTTTGTCTACGATATGATGGATAGGAAGCTGCAGCTAGAAGAGATGGTGAAGGCACAAGGGAAGACTATCAAGAGGTGCCAAGCAACCATTGATGAGCTCCGAGCAAACCAAGGCATGCCCAAGATTTATGAGACATTAGAGCATGAGCCACTTCCTTAGGAAGTAGGAGTCCTTTATGTAATAAGAACGTTCTTAGTAACGTCAGTTGAGTCAGTCGAGTCTGTCGTGTGGTTTGAACCTTGGTGTGCTAGTTGCTTTATTATTATGCTTATGTGTGAGTTGGATCTTTGTTTGAGTGTCGGGACTTGTAGGCATGTCTACAAGTTCCATTCTTAAGAATAATAAGTTTAATAGTCAAGGAATAATAGTTGGGTTTGATATTATCACGTTTCTGTCTTTGCTGTTTTCTGGAGCAGTCTTCAATGTTTCTGATGTAGTTTAAAAACGGTTCGTGAAACATTTATGAAATTTTTATGAGAGAAACTAGACTCAAGCATCTTTCAAATGCCACTGGAATCACCTTTTTATCTGATCTGGTTCGAGAGATATAATTTTTACAAGTTAAAGTTTCTTCACAGTCTGGAATCTGGAACAGTTTCTGTTACGCCTTATTTTTCATAGACTTAACGACAGAATTTGATCTTGAGGTCTGAATAGAAATTGTGGATAATTTCATAAGCTTTCCAACCATATAAGGCACGCCTCTTTTGGATTTCTGTAACTCGAGATATGATTGAAATACTGAACTGTCAACATTGCTATTCGTCCAGAAAATTTTCAGATCTCCTTCTTAATCTTATAAGTGGTTGAAATCATGGAATTCTTAAAGTTTGCATGTTTATGGGTGGCAGATGGCCGGAAGAGGAAGAGGTAGAGGTCGTGGAAACATTCCCCCAAATCCACCACCACCAACGCCACCAACTATTGAGCAACTGTTGGCGGTACAGACGCAGTTGATGCAACAACAAGCAGAGATTCAGTGTAAGAATAAATCAGTTGTACTGACAACACCAAAGGGTGATAGAATCAGGGTTGAAGTAAAAGTGCAAAAACAAGAGACTGCTACAGTGAACCAGCTCAATGATGGTGCCAACCAGGAAGATCTAGTTGTGGAGGAGTTTCCAGATGTGTTTCCAGAGGAATTGCCAGGTATGCCACCAGACCGTGACATTGAATTTATTATTGAATTATTACCTGGAACTGCACCTATAGCTAAGCGTCCATATAGAATGGGAGTAAATGAATTAGAAGAACTTAAGAAACAAATTAAGGAGTTGCAGGATAAGGGTTTTATTCGTCCTAGTTCTTCACCTTGGGGAGCACCAGTGATTTTTGTGGATAAGAAAGATGGAACTCAGAGGATGTGTGTAGATTATCGGTCTCTTAATGAGGTTACTATTAAGAACAAGTACCCATTGCCTAGGATTGATGACCTGTTTGATCAGTTGAGAGGAGCTTGTGTATTTTCCAAGATTGATCTTCGTTCTGGATATCATCAGTTGAAGATTCGTGCTAGTGATGTACCAAAGACAGCTTTTACCACACGGTATGGGTTGTATGAGTATACAGTGATGTCTTTTGGTTTGACAAATGCCCCTGCATACTTCATGTACTTAATGAATAAGGTGTTCATGGAATATCTGGATAAGTTTGTAGTGGTATTTATCGATGATATTCTAGTATTTTCCAAGACTGAGGAAGAACATGCGGAACATTTGAGGTTGGTCTTGCAGAAGCTCAGAGAACACCAACTATATGCAAAGAGGAGTAAATGTGAGTTTTGGTTGAAGGAAGTTTCTTTTCTAGGTCACATTGTCTCTAATGGAGGAATATCAGTAGATCCTGGTAAGGTGAAAGATGTATTGAATTGGAAACCACCCATCAATGTGAGTGAGATCCGTAGCTTCTTGGGATTAGCTGGTTATTATAGAAGATTTATAGAGGGATTTTCAAAGCTTGCAAAACCAATGACTGCATTATTGGAGAAGAATGCCAAGTTTGTGTGGTCCGAGAAGTGTCAGGCCAATTTTGAGGAGCTAAAGAAGAGATTGACGACTGCACCCGTCTTAGTTTTGCCAGATCTGAGTAAACCTTTCTCTATTTATTGTGATGCATCTCGATTGGGTTTGGGATGTGTACTGATGCAAGAAGGTAGAGTTGTGGCATATGCATCAAGGCAGTTGAGGAAGCATGAGTTAAATTACCCTACTCATGATTTGGAATTAGCTGCGGTAGTTCATGCATTAAAGATATGGAGACATTATTTGATTGGACACAAGAGTGATATATACACTGATCACAAGAGTTTAAGGTATATCTTTACTCAAACGGATCTGAACTTGAGGCAGCGTAGATGGTTGGAGTTGATAAAAGACTATGATCTAGAGGTGCATTATCATCTAGGAAAGGCTAACGTTGTTGCTGATGCTCTTAGTAGGAAAAGTTATGCAAATGAAATACAAGTAATGTCTATGCCAAAGGAATTGTGTGCCGAGTGCAAGTATTTGAACTTAGGATTTACTACCAATGCAGTGGAATTAGTATTAGAGCCTACTCTAGAGCAAGAGATCCGTAAAGGTCAGCAGAAGGATGAAAAGTTGAGGGAGATAGCTGAAAACATAGCGATAGGTAAATCTCCAGGGTTCCGTAAGGATGATAATGGTACGCTATGGTTTGGAAAAAGGCTGTGTGTGCCTGAAGATAAGGATATCAGAATGGTAATTCTGCGTGAAGCTCATGAGTCAGCTTATTCCATACATCCGGGGAGTACTAAGATGTATTTGGATCTGAAAGAGAAATATTGGTGGTACGGTTTAAAGAGAGATGTTGCTGAGTATGTTGCTTTGTGTGATACCTGTCAAAGAGTGAAAGCGGAACATCAGAGACCTGCAGGATTGTTACAGCCTATGCAGATACCCGAGTGGAAATGGGAAGAGGTTGGTATGGATTTTATAGTTGGGTTGCCACGGACTCAAAGAGGATATGATTCAATTTGGGTGATAGTGGATCGTCTGACTAAGGTTGCTCATTTTCTGCCTGTGAAGACTACATATAGTAGTGCAAAGTTGGCAGAATTGTATATGGAAAGAATAGTGAGTCTACATGGGGTACCTAAAAAGATTGTGTCTGATCGAGGTACTCAGTTTACATCTCATTATTGGCAAAAGATACATGAATCATTGGGAACCAAATTAAATTTTAGTACAGCTTATCATCCTCAGACAGATGGTCAAACGGAGAGAATTAATCAGATATTGGAAGATATGTTGAGAGCTTGTGCTTTACAATATGGTACTAGTTGGGATAAGAGTTTGCCTTACGCAGAGTTCTCTTATAACAATAGTTATCAGAAGAGTCTTCAAATGGCACCGTTTGAGGCTCTATATGGACGAAAATGTAGAACCCCGTTATTCTGGAATCAGACAGGGGAGAGTCAAGTGTATGGGCCTGATGTATTAAAGGATGCTGAAAAGAAAGTGAGAATGATTAGAGATAATCTAAAAATAGCACAGTCCAGACAGAAAAGCTATGCTGATACTCGCAGAAGGGAGTTGACTTTTGAGGTAGGGGATTATGTATATTTGAAAGTATCGCCAATGAGGAGTGTGAGAAGGTTCAACATGAAGGGTAAATTGGCACCAAGATATATTGGACCTTTCAAGATTATAGAGAGACGTGGTGAAGTGGCATATCAGTTGGAATTACCTGAAAGTTTGGCAGGTGTACATGATGTGTTCCATGTGTCTCAATTGAAGAAATGTTTACGAGTACCAGATGAGCAGATTCCATTAGAGGAACTTACTGTTAAGGAGGATCTTACATATGAAGAGTTTCCGGTTAAAATTTTAGAGACTGCGGACAGAGTCACAAGAAGTAGAACAATCAAAATGTGTAAAGTACAATGGAATCGGTACACAGCAGAAGAGGCTACTTGGGAACGAGAAGAGGATCTGAGAAAAACCTACCCGAAATTGTTTGAGTAAGCATCGGTCGAATCTCGGGACGAGATTTATCTTAAGGGGGGTAGAATTGTAACACCCTAAAAATTTGAAAAGAAGAAAAATAGGAAAAATATGATTTTTATATTTATTTTGTGAAGCATGCAAAATTTAGAATAAGAATAATTTTTATAAATTTAAAATCAAATATAAGAGTAGAAACATGTTTGTGCACTCATGCTGTTGCATTTAAATTTTTGAGATGAGTGGTTTGATTCAAATTCAAATTTGATTCCAAAATCATTTGAAAATGCTTTGAAATAATTGAAAAGGAAAAAGAAAAAGAAAATTTCCTTTCTCCTCGCTTTCGGCCCGGCAGCCCATCTCTTCACCGCGGCCTCCTTCTTCTCCTGGGCCGAGCCCGAGCCGCGGTCAGCCGGCCCAACTCGCGCGCGCGCGATCGCGTTCCGCAGCGGCCGCGTCTCCCGCCTGAGTCGCTGACTTGTGGGTCCCGCCTGTCATTGACACTTTCACCTTTCCTTTCTTCTTCCTCCGGCCGAACGCAGCTTCCCTCTTTCTTCTCCGATTCGGTGAATCAAATCCACCGCGTATCTTCGTCCCTTCCTTACTTAGCGACGTCCCCGGACTATAAAAACGGAGCCCCGCATGATTCCGCTCTCATCCCGTCTCATCGGTAGCCGTTTTGGTGCTCGGGAGCTAGGTCATCGCGAGCACGAGATCCACCGTCCGCCCCTTCAAGCCGCACGCGCTCCTTGCTTCGTCCCCGGCCACGATTCTGCCCTAGGTGAGTTCGCGTTGAAGTTATCTACCTGCCGGTACTTTTGTTTTGCGATTTCGTGCACCACAGAGCGAGATAGGCTCCACCCGGCCATGGCGCCGCCGCGGGAAGCTCGCCGTCGGCCGATTCCGACCGGAGCGCCGCCGGTTACCCCCCCGATCCAATCTGGACCGTCCGATCTAAATCCGACGGCTAGAATTAGAAGATACCGGTTCGCTGGTAAAATTGTAAAAGAGTCCCTATGATTTTTAAGTATAGAACCCGCAGTCCTAAAACGTAAAGCTCAGAGTACGCTTTGATCGGTTGAAAACGTATTTCGTCTCGGTAATTGAAAAATACGTTTTCTGATATTTACAGTTTTGCCATTCAGATTGTTTTAGTTGTAGAATTTTCGTTTTAGCTCCGATTTGATCCATTCAAATTGCGTTAGATTCATATTTGCGAGCTCTACATGATGATAGAACTGTACAGTAGGTTTGAGATAATTTATTTTCAAGTTTATATTAAAGTATTTATTTTTCTATAGGAAATCTTTGGAAATTCATAACTTTGTCGTTTTAGATCCGATTTTCGTGATCTTCGCGTCTGTGTGATCCTAGCGAGTTGTAGATTTATTTTAAAGACTTTTTATCTTATTTTCTTACTGTTGGTGTATTGTTCTAATTATAGTCTTGTTTGTCAATGCATGATTGCCTCTGGATGTGTGTTGTTGATAATGGTTGATTGAGTATAGACGGTGAGAAATTTGTTGGAGATCAAGAGCTTTACTACGAGCAAGATCTTCAGGACCAGTTTGAGCAAGGCAAGTATAGCATGGGATTATCCTTGTTGTCCTATTCACCTTATGCAATTAATATCATTATGCATTTATTCCTTGTTAAGGATGACTTAGCGATTGATCTTTTACCTTGGTACCCATTATATTGCATTGAGTAGTTTGGCTAGTGCTTAAACATGGACTATGATCATGTAATTTGACTAATGGAATATGCAATAAACATTAAAAGATGATTTTTATTACTGTTAAAGGGTACTAGAGCAAGGGGTTACTTTTGATGCTCTAATTGCTCTCCATAAGGACTCATCTATAAGCGACAATCCGGGATTTACAGTACAACTGTGGGGGCTATATGGCTCTGGCTTTAGTCATATAGAAGGACCTTTTCTAGCTTGTTAGAGGTATTCCTTTATGGCGTAAGAATGGCTTGACGAATCGGGTATAGTGCGGCCTCTGTCCTCATGTGTATAGGCTGCGTGTTATTGTGCCATCAGGAAGGGGGGCTCTACATCTGTTTGCCGAGTGAAATCTAATGACCCTAACTTGTTAGACGAACCTTCGAAAGACTTCATAGTGTTTACCCTGCCTGCTCACCTTGGTAGTGTTTTGGGAGTAATTAACCCGGGCAATTGGGTAACACGACTCACAGTGAAAGTGTACAACCTCTGCAGAGTGTAAAACTGTTATAACAGCCGTGCTCACGGTCACGAGTGGCCTTGGACTCTTATGGAATAGTTGAATAATTGTTTATGATTATGTTTTTGCTATTCGTTAATCATTTCACATGGATCATATGTTTAATGTTTATATTGAGACATTTTGATGTTATTGTTATGCTAAAATCATGCTAACTAAAAGCTACATGCTGATAAACCAATGAATATGCCTTTTTGAGCCTCATGAACCCCATGTTACACTTGTTGAGTACGAGATGTACTTACGCTTGTTTATTTCTTTTACTTGGATAAAAATCCCGGATGGGTAACAGATGGAGGTAATAGTGACTACTACGCCTACTTCCCTGAAGATTACTAGTCTTGCTGTCAACCAGTCAATGTACCTGTGACTGGAGCTACCACGAGAGAATTTTTATTTATACTTCCGCTACGTTTGTGTTAAGACTATGTGTTTAAATATCGTGATGTAATAACATTTGTGATGATACTTCTGTTATAATTTGTGAACTTATGTGTGATTGATCTCTGGGCGCACATAAGGATATACATTCCATTTGGTCGATAAATGGGTGTGACAGATTAGCCTTGCCTTGTATGTTTGCTTACAAAGGAATTAGATGACAAGTTAGTAATTAACAGAAACTTCAACCTTTTGGAAACTAAAACTTCTAGTGATACGTTGTTAGAAGCCTGTACGTGTTTTCTTTTAAATATAATGTCAGTTTCTTCCTTTCAAGTTATCTTCACATTAGTCCCTAGCTATATATGTGGTTGCTTGCTTTCTAGGTGTTGCCATGAATTGTGTAACCTCTTACCATCGGTGAGTGCATGAATTGTTATCAAGCCTTAGCGTTGTGCTCATCTCATAGTTGCCTTTTAGTGGACCTCCTTACTTAAAAGTCATGAGCCTACAAGTGTGTTTGCTAACCTAACACAGCTGAGTTCTCTTGAATGCTAACTCTTGCCTATGGTATGCCCACATGTCTGTAGGTGAGCCATGCCCAAAACCCTTTGGACCCCTTTTGCTATCTATCTTAAAAACCATCTTGTCCCTAAAGACTTGACCATATCCACATGCTTAGTGGCACATCCCGCATCATGATCCTTGTACTTAGAATTTGTGTGTTGTGTTACTGTAGACAAATGCTTGTTATATGCATGAGCTTTGTGCTTAGTAATAGTTGCTTGAGCTATTTTGATTAAGTTTCTTAAATGCTTGCTCAAGGCCATGATGTATATATTGTAACGGATCAACATGATTATACGAGATTAAGTAAGAAAATCTTCCGCCGAGGCAGATAATTTACCAAACTTAAGCCCGTACAATCCGAGATTCCGTGAAATCACGAAGGATTTCAAACCAACCAACATTCCAACCAAGATCGTACTGGTTTAGCAGCCACCGTCACAAGTTACATAACGTTCGCAACGACAGTTGAATACATCGGAGTTCAGAACATAAAGGTATTACAACCCAAGTTCAAATTAACATAGCAGAAGCAAGTAGTTTTAAAACCACACACACACTTAGTTCAGATACAGTGCCAGCAGGTAGTCATATTCCACAAAAGCATGGGATAAGATAGACGGAGTGACCATTGCCCTTGGTCCTAGTTGTCGCCCATCGCTGGATACAGACAATTGACGCAATATCCATAGTACATCTGACCATCTGCAATAACAATGGGAACAACGCCCTGAGTACGAGATGGTACTCAGCTAGACTTACCTGTCTTAAACCAAAAATAAGTGACACCAAGGAGTATGCAAGGCTTTCTTTAGTGGGGTTGGCTAACTCAGTTGCGAAAAGCATACGCTATTATAAAGATAATAATTTAAGTATTTGCATCATCTTTATTAGGACGTATCCAGCTAGGTAAGCACCTATACTATAGCAATCACTTGATTATCCAATGCATTTAGTGCCAACTTAAATTTAGCATTTCCACTATTATCCAATAACCATCATTGTTCCATAATAATTACTACAATGCTATAGCTCGAGTTAAGTGCTCACTATCTAGAAGCGATGGCGATTCGAATCGATTCCTAACCAGCTGGTGATTTATTCCTCACACAAACCACACTACTGATCAAGTGAGCTACAGATCACCAATGACACGATCCCGGTAAACATCACAGGATAAACTGGTGCTGCAGTACCTAGGGACCGCCCGACTGCTAGAACGCACCTTGGGCTCACTCTTCGCGTCCCTGTCACACTCCCTTCATCACCAATATGCGCACCCGTGTAGGTCATGGCCTGAATCATGTCACTAGATTTGCTGTCAAAAGGTACTTTATTCGGCTAGCTAAATGTGGGGCATGCGTTCAACATGATAAGAGGGACGAGCAACGATCGGTCCTTAATCGACACAGACGGAAAACTAATCGCACCCCAGAACCCTGTCTGGTTGCCTCCAACTTTTCCGCCCGGTCTCCAATTCTCCATCAACACATGGTTAATTCTAGGATATCACACCTTTTCCGCCCGGTCTAAGCAAGGCTAAGCATTTATTCGGTCCTAACCTAACAGGGTAATAGATAACCAGGTGGACAAGGATAGTAATAAATGCAACAACGGTTTCACTGAACTCCTATAACCTAATACATCAATAGGTAACTCATATATAAAGAATTGCTTGAATAAAATAGGGAACTTAGAATGCTCCGGGGCTTGCCTCGTTCAAACAAACTAGGCTGGTGATCTACGCACTCGGGCAACTCCTCTTCTGGTTCCTCTTCCTCGGGCACCTCCTGTGCCTAGGGATCTTATGGATCTGCTCCGGTCAGTTCTTTCGGCACTACTACTGGTGACTCCGCCTACGATCCTATATGATGCAATTGCATAAGTAAACATGCAAACGGTGCATCGGATGCGGTGGAATGCCATGATCATGATGACATGATATGCAAATGAGTACATTGAAACTTATAGTATAGACTAGAGACAAAATCTTTCTACAAGGTAGTCAACATCATCCAAGAACATGTACCACAAACACATGTCATCTATTCTTATACTAGCTAGCATATAACTCTCACACAAGTGTTGCTACACTTTATCAATCTCCACTACCTTAACTTATCAAGTAACACTAGCAAGGTAGTTTGGTGCTTCAAAGATACACCAAACACTTCTTATTACTTTAATTACTCATAAAGAATAACTTTTTATTTCCTATTTAAACTAGGGTTACACAGTAACACCTATTTCTGTTGCATGGAAAAATCTACAAAAATTACAGTAGTATAGTCCTATTCCAAATAGCATACCACAAAAATTTTATGGGATTTGGATAAGTAAAACAATCTATACAAAATTAACAAGCTATAGCATAATAATGAGCATGAAAATACTTTGTACTATGAAAAGTATCAGACAACAGATTCATTATTTTTCCTATGCTTTCACAGTAAATAATCACATCACAAAAAATATCACATGCATGGGTTATACAATTTTTGCTCTCTACCAAAAATAACAAAAATCATCAATTAAAGGCATTTGAACTATACCTCAATAATTTTTCACAGAACGTGAATCATAAACATTTTTCCTAGAAATTACATCACTAAAGAAGACTAATGAAACTAGAACTATATTTTTCTGATCAATATTCTATTTATTAGACATTTTCTAAGATAACATCAATAATAAGAATTAAATAAATCTATACACAAAAGTAACACAAAATTAACATGTAATATTTTTAAGCTGTAGATCTACTCCTGAGGATCACTACAAATTTTTTTTCATAATTTTTGGAGCTATAAAGGGCAAGTTATTATTTTTCAAAGCATTTACATAAGTTCTAAAAATCATTTTCCAAATCTCTTTTAAAAATCAGTCGCTGAAAATGTTGAGTGCACTCGGTGCAGTGCACCCACACCCGTCTACTTTGACTGATAGTAGGACCCGAGGCCCCACATGTCAACACACACACCCACCGGGGAGGCCACCGACGGCGGAAACTCGTCGCCGGTGAGGTCTTTGGTGGAAAGGCGGCCACCACCACACTCCACTCGATGACCCGCACCCAATGGGATACACAAAGGAGGTCCAAAGCGAGCGCACAGGTTGGTGAAGGTCGAGGTGGAGCTGCATGCGGACGCAATCGAGAAGTGGCGGTGCGGGTGTGGAGCTTGATGCCGACGGGGAAAAGCGATGGCGTGCGGTGGTGCAAGCTCCCGCTCTGCTAGCACGGGCGAGGCAAGAATGGCCGAGCGAGAGGAAATTAGGCGAGGGAGTGGGAGGAGGAGGCTCCAGGCGGGGGTAAGCATGGGGCGGCAGGGGCCACAGCGGCCACGCGCTGGACATCGCCGACAAGCGGCCGCCATGCGGCGATGGCCGCCTAAGCGCAGATTGGGCTGGGCCAAGGAAGAGGCGAGGCGCGGGCGTGGGGAGCGCGGGCGGGACGCGGGGTAGACTGGGCCGGCTTCGGCCATTGGGCCGGAAGTGGGGCGCAGGCCTAGCAAGCCGAAATTTTCCTTTTTCTTTTTATAAATCAAATTCTAGATTTTCTAAATCATTTTAAATTCAAATTTTGAAGATGAAAAAGACATTTTTAGAAGTTGACCCCAAAACAAAAGTTGTTCAAAATTTAATTCTCTACAACTTTGCTTAAGGGCACATTTTAAAATTCTAAACAGATTTTGAATTAAGGATTCAAAGTCAAATTTTCAAATAAAAACCCATTTTTCTAGAATATTTTTAAAAGCAAAATTTGGGGAAATTTTAAATACAAAAGTTGCTCTAAAAATCATGCTAATTAATTCTAGGTTATTTAACATTATAGCCAAACAAGTTTTACAACCCTAGCAAGCAAATGCAACATGTATGTTTCAAAAAGATGTTTCACACGTTTAAATTCAACTTTTCACTTACATTGCATGTGATTATAAAATGCATTTGATGCTAATGCTCATGCTTTGGGGATGCTAATGCATGCTTAACACCCGAGGTGTTACAGCCCTCCCCCCTTATAAGAATCTTGTCCCGAGATTTTTGAGTTATGAACCATTTGTTATAAAAGTCTTTATAAGCAGTTTGTAGATATTCTCCTGTTTCCCACGTTGCATCACCCTCATCGTGATGACTCCACTGTATCTTGTAAGTCGTCACCACTTTATTTCGAGTGACCTAATCCTTAGTATCCAACACTCGAACTGGTTGCTCATGGTATTCTAAGTCTGCTTTAATTCGAATACCCTGAGGTTCTATTCTCTCTTCCGGAACACGCAAACACTTCTTTAATTGTGATACATGGAAGACTGGAAAGATCAAACTCATCGCTTCTGGTAACTATAACTTGTAAGCCACGGGACCCTTCTTCTCTATGATCTGGTATGGTCCTACAAACATAGCAGCAAGTTTCTTCTTGATTCCAAATCGTTTCTTCTTCATTGGGGTAACTTTCAAGTAAACATATTCACCAACTTGAAATTCTAGCGGTCTTCTCCTCTTATCTGCATAAGTCTTCTAACGTGATTGTGCAGCTTGCATGTTTTGTTGGATGATACAGACCTTTTTCTCAGCCTCATCTACAAAATCAATCCCGTAAAACCTTCTTTCTCCAGGTTCAACCTAATTTAACGGTGTCCTACATTTTCGGCCATATAAGGCTTCAAATGGAGCCATCTTGATACTCTCTTGATAACTATTGTTGCAAGCAAACTCTGCCAAAGGTAATCATGATTCCCATGAACCTCTAGATGATAGCACGCAAGCTCTAAGCATATCTTCAAGAACAGCATTAACTCGCTCAGTCTGCCCATCTGTCTACGGGTGGTAAGCAGTACTATGAATCAAACTATTACCCAAACCTTTATGAAGATGCTCCCAAAAATGAGCGGTAAACTTGAACCACGGTCAGACACGATAGTCTTCGGTATACCATGTAATCGGACAATCTCAGCAATATACTTCTCCACATATTGAGGTGGTCAAAAAGCGTTCTTGACTGGCAAAAAGTGAGCTGATTTGGTAAGGCGGTCTACAATTACCCAAATCGAATCATGTGGTGTGGTGGGAAGACCAGTGATAAAATCTATACTTATATCATCCCATTTCCAATCTAGTACAAACAAGGGTTGCAACAGTCCTGCGGGTCTCATGTGAAGAGCTTTCACTCTGCAACACATGTCGCAATGGGCAACATACGCTGCAATCTCCTTTTTCATCTTGGTCCACCAATAACGAGGTCTTAACTCTTGGTACATTTTACTACTTCCAGGATAGATAGACAACTTAGAATGATGAGCTTCATCCATCAATTTGTTCTTGAGCTCTCGATCCTTGGGTACTACCAGGCGGTCCTTAAACCATAACACTCCTTATTCATCCAATCTAAAGTGTTTGGTCAGTTCCCTCTTCATTTTCTCCTTGATATGAAATATTCCCTTATCTATTTTCTGACCTTCAATGATTTTGCTCTCCAAAGTACAACTAATCTGAATATTATGCAACACAGCAGGATGCAACAAATTGAACCCATCTTCAAACAACGGCTGTACAGCAATAGAATGTGACTTTCTACTTAGGGCATCTGCTACTACATTAGCCTTCCCTGGATGATAGTGCACATTCAGGTTATAATCCTTTATCAGCTCTAACCATCTTCGTTATTACATATTCAACTTAGACTAAGTAAAGATGTACTTGAGACTCTTATGATCGGTAAAGATATTGCACATATTTCCCGGCAAGTAGTGTCTCCAAATCTTTAGAGCATGCACAACAGCTGCAAGCTCCAAGTCATGTGTAGGATAATTAACCTCATGCTTCCTCAATTAACATGAGGCATAAGCAATGACCCTTCCATCTTGCATTAGAACACATCCTAACCCATTCTTAGATGCATCGCAAAACACATCAAATGACTTTTCTATATCTAGTTGTGCTAGAACAGGGGCAGTGGTTAGCAATTTCCGCAAGGTGTAGAAAGCTGCCTCACACTCCACATGCCAGGCGAACTTTTGATCCTTCTATAGTAGACTTGTCATTGGCTTGGTAATCTTTAAGAAATCCGGTATAAAATGACGATAGTAACCGGTTAAGCCAAGAAAACTTCGAACCTCATAAACGGTGGTTGATGACTTCCAATCCATGACCTCTTGTACCTTACTAGGGTATACTGAAATTCCATGTTCAGATAACATGTGACCGAGGAAAGGAACTGTCTTAAGCCAGAACTCACACTTACTAAACTTAGCATACAGCTGATGCTCTCTAAGTCTAGTCAAGACAATCCTAAGATGCTCTGCATGATCTTCTTCATTCTCTGAGTATATTAGGATGTCATCAATGAACACAATCACAAACTTATCCAACTCTGGCATAAACACTGAGTTCATCAAATACATAAAGTATGTAGGAGCATTTGTCAAACCAAAAGACATGACAATATACTCGTACAAACCGTATCTGGTAGAAAACGCGGTCTTGGGTATATCTTGTGGTCTAATCTTAATCTGGTGATAGCCTGATCTCAAATCTATCTTAGAGAACACCTTGGCTTCAGATAATTGGTCAAACAAGATATCAATCCGAGGTAGAGGATACTTGTTTCTAATTGTCACTGCATTCAGTGGCCGATAGTCCACGCACATACGTAAAGAGTTATCCTTCTTCTTCTTCATGAATAGTGTGGGACATCCCCATTCTAAGGAACTCCAACAAATCAAACCCTTCTTAAACAGATCTTGAAGTTGTTTCTTCAACTTGGCTAATTCATTAGGAGGCATCCGATAAGGCCTTTTGAGATCGGTGGTGTTCCCAGGATCAACTCAATAGCAAACTCAACATCTCGGTCCGATGGAAGACCTGGTAACTCATCTAGAAACACATCTAGAAACACACACACTACGGGAATCTTGGCTATAAGAGTAGTTTGGACTGCACAAGTTGTACTGGCTAGATCTATTTTCCAAGGTAGGATCACCTGAAAGGTGCCTTCTCCAATAGGTTCCTTGAGAGAAATACTTCTTCCTCCAACATCAATTACTACTTCCATCTTATTCATCCAGTTCATTCCCATAATTACATCCAAAACTAGACCTGGCATGACTATCAAATTAAGCTTATACTGTCTGTTTGCAATGTTCAGGGTTACCCCTCTAACTATCTGATTAGTCAACAGATCATCCCCTGCTGAACTTATCTGATAAGCACATTCCAATTCAACTATCTTTTGCTCATATTTCTTAGCAAATGCTTGACTTACAAATGAATGAGATGATCCGGAATCAAACAAAACGACTACAGGATGATCGTTGATATAAAACATACCGGCTGTCACAGGCTCTCCTTCTGGGATGTCATCAACGGTGGTGTGGTGCACACGAGCTTGATACTGAGTCTGCTGCTTCTTGGGATAGGGGCAAAACTTCACAAAGTGCCCAGATTGGTTGCAGTTGAAACACGGTCCCCTTACTTGAGTCATAGCTCCAGATGAACTGCCTTGTCCTGTCTTAGCTTGTGGCAACGCCATCTTGAATGGCTTCTGGTTCCTCTGAGGTTACTGTGCATTGTAACTCTTCCGCTAGGGTGGCCTGAACCTTGCACTAGGGGTAGGCGAACGATACATGGGACGATTTGCCATCGAGGCCCTAGGCTAGGACGGACCTGACTCAAAAGCTCTCTTACGAGTCTTGGACGCAGCATATACATTATTATTCTTCTCTTGCTTCAAGCAGTCACTAACAAAGTCATTGAAACTAGTTCTTGTGTTGGTCTCCACATGTTTCATCATCTTAGGATTCAGACCTCTCTTGAAACTCACAATCTTCTTGGCGTCAGTATTCACCATGTTAGAGGCATAGCGGCTTAGATTGTTGAATGCATGCAGATATTGGGTCACAGTCTTCGTGCCTTGATTCAGTGCTAGGAATTCTCCAAGTTTCATTTCTGTCAGACCAGGTGGAATGTACACTCCACGAAAAGCTTCAGTGAACTCCCTCCAAGTGATGTGGGCATTGGGGGGAAAAGTGGTGCGGTGGTGCTTCCACCACATCCCTGCCGGACCTTGAAGCTGATGAGCTGCATACTCGGTCTTCAGTACTTCCATCATCCTCAAAACACGAAACTTGTCTTCCATTGTATTTATCCACTCTTCTGCATCCAAGGGTTCAGCGGCTTCCTTGAAAATTGGTGGACGGATGTCCATGAAATCCTTGAAACTGCTATACTGGTTTGCTTCATGCCTACCCTGGTTTACTACACGGTAGGTATTATCCGCAATACTGCGCAATGTAGCCTCCATATTCTGCTGCATGTTCTCCATGTTGCGTTGACTTCTGAGGAACTGTGTGAAGAACTTTTCCACGATGTACGGTGGAGGAGGCGGTGGTGGATCACGGTTCTCATTTCCAGCGGCACTGCCACCAGCCTCAGTGGCATCATACACGGTGCGGCGAGTGTTTGGCATCTGCATATTTCAGCAACAGTAATTATTAGGCGATGTTGTAGAAATTGTGAGCGAATGAAAAATTATGCCGTATTGAATTCACTAGAGAGAATAAATTCATACAATAAAATAGGGCACAATCAGTCATTCCAATTAACACAACATCACTAATTAAATTACTTAAGCGCAACACATCGTGTCCATAACAACCAAATTGCCAGCATACATACACTGGACTTTTGACGTTCGGATATCGCCACAAACACATCCAAGTTTTCCAACATTTCATCAATGTCTTAGTCTTTCTACTCATTATTACATGCCCAACATGCCAACCAAGAAAAAGACCAATGCAAAATGAAACCCTAGTAGCTAGCGCAACAACTACTAGTCTACTCATCGTGGTCGTTGTCTAAGTCAGAGATGTTGGCGTTGTCGCCATCCACAACATCGTCTTCATCCTTAGTGGGTGCCTCAGGCTCTTCAGGATCTTCGTCCTCATCTAGATCCATCTTAGCTGCTCCAGGAGGAACGTAGGGGTGGAGCTGGTTGTTCAGCCGATGAACCTCCTCATGTAGGTTATCATTTTACTCCTCTGCATTGGCCAGCTGCTGCTCTAGCTCAAACTGTCGAGCTCTCAGAACATCCTTTGCCGACCAGGCTTCATTCCTCTAATGGAGCACATGGGTCAACATGCGCTCGGCGTTCCTGTTAGCGGTGGTCAGACATCCAACCTGCTCTCTCTCAGTGCACGTACGCCTCCCTCAAAGACTACGGTCCTCTGGGTAGCCTGATCCCTCTAACGAGTCAACTGAGCCATCTCTGCAGTGAGTCTCTCAATCTCAGCGTCGTGATCCCTCTGAAGCTGACGTCGGTCATCGTGAGCCTGACCAAGAGCACCAGACACACGTCGCAGGCTACCTTCCACTCCATCGAAGGCCTTCATCACTGCGAACATGGCACTCATAGCGGGGTTATCACTGTTTTGTGCTTCTGCTGCACCAATCTCCAGAGACCTTCCTCTTGCCTACTACCATGAGTCAGTGGAGGGGTTGCCCCTTGGAAAGACCCCAACTATAGCTGCTGCCAACTCTTGAGGAAAACGATCCATGATATCCCTCAGTATCCCAAAGGCTGCCCTCTCAGCGACTTCTTCAGCGGTCCTGCCAGTTGACTCATTACGCCAACCAGTCCACTCAGAACCATCACCTCTGGGATGAACAATGGCTTCCACAGTAACCAAAAGACCTTCCCCCAACTACTCATTTGCCTAGAAGTAGCGGGGCTCCATTCCATCAGGATAGCCTACGTAGCTGAGCACTCTCCACAAGAGCATAGGCATCCCCAACTCTCCAAGGAACGTGTGACACTGATGAGTGTGTGGAGCAAGCTGATGGTAGGGAGCTCTGCCTGTGGACTTGCGAGCTGTCTGCTTGGTGCGTGCTATCTGCAGCAAAATTTTATTACCCCAATGAGAATAGATTTTAAGTTGTCATTTTTATCAAAATGAGATAATCAACTTATAAGGGGAGGAACAATGCCATGAATGAAATGCACAAACATGATGCATGCACGTTTTGTACAACCTCACAAACTTAGAAAATAACAATTACTAGCGGTATAGACGGTGGCATACAATGATCTCTCATAAACGTAGCTAATACGTACTACCCGATAGCGTTGTTATGTACCTACAGAAAACCACTTCAGCCTAAACCCTGACAGTATGAAAATATGCACGAAAGCAGTAAAGTAAGCTACTCGCTCTACACGCATCCCCATATATGAGTATAATGGTAGCAACTACCCGAATTATCATCCTATTGACGACATCATCACCACATGACGGAATTCCCACACATTGGATACCTTCATACAAACATGCGTATAGCATGTAAATATTCTGGCATCACACAAGCACTTCCCTAGATCGGCAGTGTATCCGACCATGCTCTCACAACTCTCACTTACCAAGGCGTAGAGGCAACTGATCCATACATTACCACTCAAGTGAATGGCACTCATACAATAGCACACCGTATGAGCAACGAATTAAAAATATGATGCAAAACCCCTAAGTCAGTACTTAAATAAGCCACCTAGAATCCTTAACTGGGCACAAAGGATATGACCACTGGCACACTATTAAGTTTTTAAAATTTAGCATTAAACACAGTTTTGTTTTAAATACCCATGTGAACAGTACATGCTAAACCATGCTCTAATACCAGCTATAACGGATCAACATGATTATACGAGATTAAGTAAGAAAATCTTCCGCTGAGGCAGATAATTTACCAAACTTAAGCCCGTACAATCCGAGATTTTGTGAAATCACGAAGGATTTCAAACAAACCAACATTCCAACCAAGATCGTACTAGTTTAGCAGCCACCGTCACATGTTACATAAAGTTCGCAATGACAATTGAATACATCAGAGTTCAGAACATAAAGTTATTACAACCCAAGTTCAAATTAACATAGCAGAAGCAAGTAGTTTTAAAACCACACACACACTTAGTTCAGATACAGTGCCAGCAGGTAGTCATATTCCACAAAAGCATGGGATAAGATAGACGGAGTGACCATTGCCCTTGGTCCTAGTTGTCGCCCATTGCCAGATACAAACAGTTGACGTAATATCCATAGTACATCTGACCATCTGCAACAATAATGAGAACAACACCCTGAGTATGAGAAGGTACTCAGCTAGACTTACCCGTTTTAAACCAAAAATAAGTGACACCAAGGAGTATGCAAGGCTTTCTTTAGTGGGGTTGGCTAACTCAGTTGTGAAAAGCATATTCTATTATAAAGATAATAATTTAAGTATTTGCATCATCTTTATTATGACCTATCCAGCTAGGTAAGCACCTATACTATAGCAATCACTTGATTATCCAATGCATTTAGTGCCAACTTAAATTTAGCATTTCCACTATTATCCAATAACCATCATTGTTCAATCATAATTACTACGATGCTGTAGCTCGAGTCAAGTGCTCACTATCTAGGAGCGATGGCGATTCGAATCGATTCCTAACTAACTGGTGATTTATTCCTCACACAAACCACACTCACCGATCAAGTGAGCTACAGATCACCAATGACACGATTCTAGTAAACATCGCGGGATAAACTAGGCCCGCAGTACCCAGGGACCGCCCGACTGCCAGGATGCACCTTGGGCTCACTCTTCACATCCCTGTCACACTCCCTTTATCACCAATATGCGCACCCATGTAGGTCCTAGCTCGAATTATGTCACTAGCTTCGCGGTCGAAAGGTACTTTATTCGGCCAGCTAAATGTGAGGCATGCGTTGAACATGACAAAAGGGGACGAGCAACGATCGGTCCTTAATCGACACAGATAGAAAACTAACCGCACCCCAGAACCATGTCTGGTTGCTTCCATCATTTTTGCCCGGTCTCCAATTCTCCATCAACACGTGGTTAATTCCAGGATATCACACCTTTCATAGCTAAATTCTTCTAGTAACCACCTATCAATGTAGGTGACCAGAAATCACCGATCGCTACCGGTCTAAGCAAGGCTAAGCATTTATTCGGTCCTAACCTAACAGGGTAATAGATAACTAGGTGGACAAGGATAGTAATAAATGCAACAATGGTTTCACTCAACTCCTATAACCTAATGCATCAATAGGTAACTCATATATAAAGAATTGCTTGAATAAAATAGGGAATTTAGAATGCTCCGGGGCTTGCCTCGTTCAAACGAACTAGGATGGTGATCTACGCACTCGGGCAACTCCTCTCCTGGTTCCTCTTCCTCGGGCACCTTCTGTGCCTAGGGATCTTGTGGATCTGCTCCGGTCAGTTCTTCCAGCACTGCTACTGGTGACTCCTCCTGCGATCCTATATGATGCAATTGCATAAGTAAATATGCAAATGGTGCATCGGATGTGGTGGAATGCCATGATCATGATGACATGATATGCAAATGAGCACATTGAAACTTATAGTATAGACTAGAGACAAAATCTTTCTACAAGGTAGTCAACATCATCCAAGAACATGTACCAACTTATCAAGTAACACCAGCAAGGTAGTTTGGTGCTTCAAAGATACACCAAACACTTCTTAGTAATTTAATTACTCATAAAGAATAACTTTTTATTCCCTGTGGTTTGTGAGTTATGCCTGTTCAAAGTTGAGTTTCAGAAATGGCTGCTCTCTGTCAATTATGGACAAGTTTCTATAAATATGTAGATTTGGCCTAGCTAACTTATGAATCATGCTGAGATGTTTAAACATGAAATGTAGAAAATTTCATAAGATTTCCAGAATGTCTTGTTGCATGTCATTTGGAATTATAAATCTCCAATTATGATTTAATTACTCAGCTGCTACTTGTATGTCTAGAAATTAGTAGATTCTAGTTATAGTTGTTTGCTTTGTGTGTTGCCAAGTGTGGCTCATGCCTTTGATTATGTTAAGTTAATACACCTGAGACCTTGTGAAACTTGTGTCATTACTTGATGTGCTTGCTATCTCTCTATAATAGGTTTTGTGCTATTTAGTTAAGTAACTATGGATGCCTATGTCATACATAATCTTGTGCTTGTCTTGAATACTTTTATGTGATGCATCTTGTGTTACCATTCTTCATATTCATACACTTGCATCTTGCATCTCATCTAGGTATGCTAGATGCACCATGTGAAGGATGAGATGTTGGAGCCAAACCCGAAGACGGTGTTTGGTGGACCTATCCCGAAGATGGAAGGACTGAGCAAGTGCTAGGATAGAAGATGCTCGCCAAGCGAGTGTCATCTAACAAACACTAACCTAAGTGTTGGATCTCAGGCAAGCCCCGAAGCATTCTAAGCCTCCTACTTTATGAAAGCAATTGAGTATATATATATATATGTTATATATGTATTGTTGCATTAAGTATAGGAGTTGTCTGGAACCCTTGCTGCATATATACCTTCTCCTTGTCCAGTAAATATACCTTGAATCCTATTTAGGTCCAGGATCGAATACTGCTTAGCCATGCTTAGACCAGTAAAAGTCGGGTGATTCCTTTTCACCTGTAAGTGTAACACCCAAATTTTAGGAGTAACAAATTTTAAATAATTTAGAGAAAGGGAATTAAAATTTTGAAAACTATTTGGTGTTGCATTCATGCTGTTGCATTTATTTTATTTTGTGGTGTGGATATATTTGTTTTATTTGATTTGGTTTAGGAAAATTTGATTTGAAAATGTGTTTGGAAATTAGAAAAGAAAAGAAACAAAAGAGAAAAAAAGAAACAACTTACCTTCTTACCTGATTGGCCCGAAGGCCTGTCGGACGGCCTGCTTTCCTCCGCGCCTGCCCGCGTGGGCCGTCCAGCGTCGTCGCGGCCGAGTCAGTATCGCCGCAGCCCCGTCGGCCGATCCAATAGCCGCGCCCTCCCTCCTTTCTACCGCTGACAGGTGGGGCCCGGACGTCGGTCTTCTTTTACCTCCCGTAATTGTTCCGGACTCCAAACCGAACACGACCATGTCGGTCGGTTCCGAGATTTCCGGGCAGGTCTAACCAAAATCAACGATTTGAGGCTATAAATAGGACGCCTTGACCCTCTAGTTTCCGTTTTTCATCTAAACCGTGAACTCTACCGCAAGGAATCGAAGGTTTAGGGTTGAGGTGGTTGGAGGTGACGGTTGCTCGCGGGTGGAGCCGTTGGGTGGATTCGGGGCCGGCTTCGTGGCATTGGTGAGACTGCATTCTTCTCCTCTTTAGTTCTAGGCTATTCCTTTGGGTGGAGGTGGTACTAGTCATGGTTTTGAAGCTCGCCGATGGTGCGGCAATGGCGCCGCCGCCCCTTGTTGCTGTGCGTCGCGTGTGGTTCACGTGGTTAGTTTTTCTTAGCGTATTTGAGTTCGCGCGAAGTTTCTCTTTCCGTAGGATCAAACGCGGGCTTGAATGGTGGTCTCGGTGGGGAGAACCGCCATCGCCGGCCATGGAAGGGCCGCCGACCATGGGGTGTTGCCGGCCGGACTTGGTGATGGAGGCCGGACTTTTTACTGTAGAGTTGCAGGTGATTGTGAGCCGTCCATTTTTGAATCAACGGCCCAGATTAGAAGATACCCCTTCGCGGGGTAATCTTTCTAAAGAGACCCTCAGCTTTTTAGTAATCAAACCGCGGTCCGTAGCGTAAAACTGAAAGTGCATTTTCGTGTTTGAAAAGCGTATTCTCTCCCGGTTTAAGTCAAAAATACGTTTTCAGGTATTTATAGTTTTGTCACTAAAATTGTTTTGGTCATAAAATCTCCGTTTTAACTCCGATTTGATCCGTTCAAGTTGCGTTAGGTTCGTATTTGCGAGCTCTACATGTTAGTGTAGTTCTACAGTTAGTTTTGATAATTTATTTTTCGAGTTTATAATTAAGTATTTATTTATCTATAGGAAATCTTAGAAAATTCATAACTTTCACGTTTTAACTCCGAATTTGGTGATCTTTGTGTCTGTGTGATCGTAGAAACATGTAGAAGAGTTTTATAAACTTTTATTACTGTTTTGCTACTATTGGTGTACTGTTCTAATTGTATCTCTTTGTTTGCTTCGTGTTTGTTTGATTGGATGCATGTGTGTTGTTGGTTGATGATCGAGTATAGAAGGTGAGCAGTATCTGGACGATTCGGAGTATTACTTTGAGCCAAGTCAGCAGTATCACTTGGAAAGCTTTGATCAAGGCAAGTATAACACAGGACTATCCTTGTTACCTATACATTGAATTGGCATACATATGCATGTCCTTACCTTGACAACCTTAGAGATTATAACTTAGTGATTGTTATCTTGATTCCTTGTCAACCTTGGGAATGCATATGGGTAGCTACTGCTAGTGCTTAAACCAAGAACAATGATCTTGTAATTTGATTAATGGATTAAGCAATCAACTATTAAGATGATTTTATTACTGTTAAAAGGGGGCTAGAGCATGTGTATTATTTTGATGCTCTAGTTTCTCTCCATAAGGACTTATCTGTAAGTGATAACCGGGATATACAGTACAGCTGTGAGGGCTATATGGCTCTGGCTTTAGTTGTTCAAGAGACCTTTTCTAGCTTGTTAGAGGTTACCTTAAATGGCGTAAGAATGGCTTGCCACGTTGGGTGTAGTGCGAGCCCCTGGCCTAGTGTGTATAGGCTGTGGTTGTTGTGCCACAGGGAAGGGGGGTTCTACATCTGCCTGCCGAGTGAATCTAATGGCCCTAACTTGTTAGACGAACTTTTGAGTGGCTTTATATGGTTCTCGGGTGTTTGGGCTTGATCTCCCCACTCATTTGGAAATTATGACTCACAGTGAAAGTGTACACCTCTGCGCAGAGTTAAAAACTGGTATACTAGCCGTGCTCACGGATATGAGCGGCCTTGGGGATTCTTATGGAATAGTTGATCATAACTGTTATATCATGCTTAATTATTATTGATTATTATTTGCTCATGTTAATGCTATTCATTATCCTTATTACAATTGATCATTGGTTCTTTAATGGGAAGTGGTTTATCTTGTTGCTACTCAATTGCAAATATATGATTAAAAGCTAAACGCAGTTAAACAATGTCTAGCCTTTTTGAGCCTCATGAACCCTGTGTTATATTTGTTGAGTTCGACATGGACTCACCCTTGCTATTTCCACCATAACAGCTGAAGATATAGAGGAAGATTATCGGAATGAGTACTAGTCTTGGTGTCAACCAGTCAACCGTGTCCCTGTGTGGAGTTTCCGCTGAAGAATTACTATTAGTTATTACTACCTATTGTTCAAGACTATGTCTTAAATACTTATTCGTTATGTAATAAGCACTGTGATGATACTTTGTAATTTGTCAACTTATGTGTGCGACTGTTTCCTGGGGCGCACATGAGTCTTTTATGCATCCTATTTTTGTCCTTAAAAATGGGTGTGACAAATTGGTATCGGAGCCGTGTTGACTGTAGGACGCGAGCCTAGTTAGAATGGTCGTTAATAGCATCCATACTTCACTTAATTCATGCTTCCTCTTTTCACCTTGTTAATTACTAAAGTTTTATGCTTCCTCTACTTTATTCTATTGCGAAAATACATTGATTCTATCTAATCTATGTCTAAATCTTGTAGATGTCTCCTTATCCCCGTCTGTCAGCTGCACAGTACGTTGCCCGTTTCAAACCTCAGGAGCCGTATGAAGATGGTGATCAAGAGCTATCTGATGCTGAATCAAGAGTTGGTGATACACCAATGGAGAACATAGTTATGGGGTGGACTACGAAGCTTCATATCATGGTTCCTAAAGCTGATGCTTTCTTCCATGACATGTTGACAAGAACCTTGGACAACTACTATTACGACTGGGAAGCTACGTTAGAGTATCGTAGTGCAGAGTATAGTCATCCATGGATGGATTCCTATTGGGAAACGGAGTTATGGGTTAAGAAAAGGGATCCTACCACTAAGGAGTCTAAGGTGGAGTCAAAGTTCATTACCAGAGTGAGCCGGGCAACCGTGGAGACAAGCATGGAGGATGTCGCTTTTAATGCATTTGTTTACTACCATGGTCTACGTTCGGACAAGATGTTAAAGGGTGCACTCCGGCATTTTCCTTGTTTCTTACATGACAAGGGTATTTGGACCGTGCCGCTTGCAGATGATTCCTCCTTGACTTTACAAGCTACGGTGGGATTAGCTCGTGAATTGGCTCTCCATGAGGTGGATTTGAAGGATGAGTTGCTGAAGGAAAAAGAACTTAAGGAGCAAGCTTATAAGGAGATTGACCAATTAAGGGCGGAGTTAGGTCATCCCAAGATTTATGAGAAGCTTAATTAGGAAATAGGAAAAATCCCTATGTAATAGGAACGATAGTAGTTGCGAGTTAATTTTAAGTTTGGATTGTTTTAAGAGTTAGTTTGTGGTGTGAACAATTGTGTGATTGATGGATTGTTATTATGATAATGTGTGATTTGGATCTTTGTAATGTGTGCTTGAGTTTTGTAGACATGCCAACAAGTTCCATGGTTAAGAATATTAAGTTTGATCAAAATATATTAGTTGAATATGAGGTTAACTTAGTTCTGTCCTTTGCTGATTTTTGGATCAGTCTGGGATGTTTTAGAAATAACTTAAAATCCGTTCATGAGAAATTTAAGAAATTTTACTGGGAATAATCAGACTTCTATATCTTTCCAACCCCGCAAGAATCACCTTATTATCTATTATGAGCTAAGAGATATATCTGTTCCAAGTTGGAGTTACTGCACAGTCTGGAATTCTGAAACAGTTTCGGTTAAGTTTAGTTTTTGGCCAATTTATTGACAGAATCAGAAAAAGTGTTGTGAATAAAAGTTGTAGATAATTTTGTAAGCTTTCCAACCATGTAAAGATCATCTGAATTGGTCATCTGTAGCTCTAGATATGACAGTTTTACTGAGTTGCTGAAATTGGAGTTCGCCCAGAAAAATCAGATTTTGCTTATCTATTGAATACATCACCTCGGATCGTACTGAATTTCAATTTCTGTGTTTTTAGAAACAGATGTCAGGTAGAGGACGTGGCAGAGGTCGTGGAGGTGCTAACCTACCCATTACTATGGAGGAACTCATGCAAACTCAGAACCAGATGATGCAGATGTTTATGCAGCACATGCAGAACAATCCCCCTGCAGGAGGACCACCGCCTGTGCAAGTGAGGGATAAGCGTGGGGAATTTTTGAAGGGACGCCCTCCAGTGTTTTCTCATGCTGCTGATCCTTTAGAGGCAGATGATTGGGTGAGGGCAGTGGAGAAACAGCTGAATATAGCCCAATGCAATGATATGGAGAAGGTGTTATATGCATCTGGTCAGTTACAGGGGACAGCTCAGACTTGGTGGGAGTCGTATCAAGCTGCACGCCCTGACAATGCTCCTCCTATCACTTGGAATGAGTTTGTTAGAGATTTTCGAGCTCGTCATATTCCTGAAGGTATAATTGAGCTGAAGCAGGAAGAATTCAGAAACCTTAGGATGGGACAGATGAGCGTTAGTGAATATCATGACAGGTTCACCCAGTTGGCTCGCTATGCTCCTAATGAAGTGAGGGAAGATGCAGACAGGCAGCGTCTTTTCTTGAAGGGAATTTATTATGATCTTCGCTTGCAGTTGAAGGGGAACAACTATGCTAGTTTTCAAGAGCTGGTAAATAAAGCTATTGTGCTTGATAATGAGCGCAGAGAGATGGACAGGAAGAGGAAGATGAAGGTACAAAGCTCAGGAAGCAACAACCGTCAACGCACTAATTCTCAGCATGGTTTTCATCAGAAGTTTCAGGGACCGGTTAGTCAATGGAATCGCAATCCGAATCAGAGGTGGTCCCAGAATTGGCAAAGTAATCAGTCACAACAGCGTTCATCATATCCACAGCGTCAACAGTATCAGCAGACTGGGCAATAGACTCCTCGCACTGGAAATTCCAATGTTACCCCCATGAAGAATAGTGCTCCCAGCACGCCTACTAGATGCTTTGTCTATGGTAAAGAGGGGCATATGTCTTACCATTGTCCTGAGAATCAGAACCAGCAGACTCCTCAGAGCCAGAAGAGCAACCAGAGGCAATCTGGTACTGGAAGGGTGAATCACGTGTCTTCTGATACAGCTCATGATGCACCAGAAGTTATGATTGGTACGTTCAATGTACATTCCACTCCCGCAACTATTCTTTTTGACTCTGGAGCATCTCATACATTCATATCCAACATTTTTGTTAAAATGCATAGTATACCCATGCTAGCTATGAAAGAACCTCTCTTAGTAAATTCACCTGGAGGTACCATGCAAACCAGTAATCGTTGTCTTCCAATTAGTATGGTATTAAGGGGGGTAGAGTTTAAGATAACTCCTATAGTGTTGAGGACATCTGGTATTGATGTGATATTGGGTATGGACTGGATGAAGCAAAATCAGGTAGAGATTCAGTGTCAGCAGAAAGTGGTAGTTGTGAATGCACCTAATGGAGATAAAATCAATGTGGATGTAGCAGTGCAGAAGCAACCAACCGCTGTGGTGAATCAGCTTGAAGATACTATTAAGGAGAATTCAGTGATTGAGGAATTTCCGGATGTCTTCCTTGATGAATTGCCAGGTATGCCACCTGACCGAGACATTGAATTTCTTATTGAATTACTTCCTGGAACTGCACCTATAGCCAAACGACCATATAGGATGGGAGTAGATGAATTAGAAGAACTTAAGAAACAAATTAAAGAATTACAAGATAAAGGTTTTATTCGACCTAGTTCATCACCTTGGGGAGCACCAGTTATTTTTGTTGATAAGAAAGATGGCGGTCAGAGGATGTGTGTTGATTACCGGTCACTAAATGAGGTAACTATCAAGAATAAGTACTCTTTGCCCAGGATTGATGACTTGTTTGATCAGTTGAGAGGTGCTTGTGTGTTCTCTAAGATTGATTTACGTTCTGGTTATCATCAGTTGAAGATTCGTGTTTCTGATATTCCAAAGACAGCTTTTACTACAAGGTATGGATTGTATGAGTATACTGTTATGTCATTTGGATTGACCAATGCACCTGCATACTTTATGTACATGATGAATAAGGTGTTTATGGAATATTTGGATAAGTTTGTGGTGGTATTTATTGATGATATACTGGTATTTTCCAAGACGGAGGTAGAGCATGCTGAACATTTGAGGTTGGTATTGCAGAAACTTAGAGAGCATAAACTGTATGCGAAGCGAAGTAAATGTGAGTTTTGGTTGAAGGAAGTTTCTTTCCTTGGTCATATTGTTTCTAATGGAGGGATATCATGGATCCAGGTAAAGTAAAGAATGTATTAAATTGGAAACCACCTATTGATGTTAGCGAGATTCGTAGTTTCTTGGGATTAGCTGGATATTACAGACGGTTCATTGAAGGGTTTTCTAAACTTGCTAAACCTATGACATCTCTGTTAGAGAAGAGTGCCAAGTTTGTGTGGTCAGATAAATGTCAAGCTAGTTTTGAGGAATTGAAGAAGAGGTTGACTACAGCGCCTGTTTTGGTTTTGCCAGATTTGAGTAAGAAGTTTTCTATTTATTGTGATGCTTCTCGTCAAGGTTTGGGATGTGTTCTTATGCAAGAAGGCAGAGTTGTGGCTTATGCATCTAGGCAGTTGAGAAAGCATGAGTTGAATTATCCTACACATGATTTGGAGTTAGCAGCTGTAGTTCATGCTTTAAAGATTTGGAGACATTATTTGATTGGACATAAGAGTGATATATACACTGATCATAAGAGTTTGAAGTATATTTTCACTCAGTCAGATCTGAATTTGAGGCAACGCAGATGGTTAGAGTTGATTAAGGATTATGATATTGAGATACATTATCATCCTGGTAAGGCTAATGTAGTAGCTGATGCTCTTAGTAGGAAAAGTTATGCCAATGAGATACGAACATTGTCTATGACTAGTGAGTTATGTGCTGAATTTGAATATTTGAATTTGGGAATTGTTACTAATACAATGGAATTAGTGATAGAGCCTACTTTAGAGCAAGAAATCTACAAGGGTCAGTTGAAGGATGAGAAACTAAAGAAGATAGCGGAAGATATAGTGATTGGTAAGTCACCAGGCTTTCGGATGGATGATAATGGAATTTTGTGGTTTGGAAAGAGGCTGTGTGTACCTGAGGATCAAACTGTTAGACAGGCAATTCTTCGCGAAGCTCATGAGTCAGCTTATTCTATTCATCCTGGTAGTACTAAGATGTATTTGGATCTGAAACAGAAATATTGGTGGGTTGGATTAAAGCGAGATGTGGCTGAGTATGTGGCATTGTGTGACACTTGTCAGAGGGTGAAAGCAGAGCATCAGAGACCTGCTGGATTGTTGCAACCAATGAAGATTCCTGAATGGAAGTGGGAGGAAGTTGGTATGGATTTTATAGTAGGGTTACCTCGTACTCAGAAAGGTTATGACTCTATTTGGGTGATAGTAGATCGGTTAACTAAAGTTGCTCATTTTATACCAGTTAAGACTACTTACCATGGACCAAAATTGGCAGAGTTGTATATGGAGAGAATAGTCTGTTTGCATGGAGTACCAAAGAAGATTGTATCTGATCGAGGATCGCAGTTTACGTCGCATTTTTGGAAAGCTGTGCATGAATCATTGGGAACAAAATTGAATTTTAGTACAGCATATCATCCACAAACAGATGGACAGACTGAAAGGACCAACCAGGTATTAGAGGATATGTTGAGAGCTTGTGCATTGTAATATGGAACTAGTTGGGATAAGAGTTTGCCTTATGCAGAATTCTCTTACAATAACAGTTATCAACAGAGTCTTAAGATGGCACCGTTTGAAGCTTTGTATGGACGTAAGTGTAGAACTCCATTGTTTTGGGATCAGACAGGTGAATCTCAAGTGTTTGGTAGAGATGTTCTTAGAAACGCAGAAGATCAAGTGCGAGTGATTCGTGAGAATTTGAGAGTAGCACAGTCTCGTCAGAAGAGTTATGCTGACAATAGAAGAAGAGATTTAGTTTTTGAGGTAGGTGATTATGTTTATTTGAAGGTGTCACCTATGAAAAGTGTGAGGAGATTTAACATGAAAGGTAAACTAGCACCAAGGTATGTTGGACCATTTAAAGTTATTGCTAGACGTGGGGAAGTTGCTTATCAATTAGAGTTGCCTGAAAATTTATCTGGAGTACATGATGTGTTTCATGTTTCACAACTTAAGAAGTGTTTACGAGTGCCTGAGGAGCAGATACCTTTAGAAGAGTTGACTGTTAAGGAGGATCTTACATATGAAGAGTTTCCTATTAAGATTTTGGAGACTGCTGAGAGAGTTACTCGAAGTCGGATGATTAAAATGTGCAAAGTGCAGTGTAATCGATATTCAGAGGCAGAGGCAACTTGGGAAAGAGAGGATGAATTGAGGAAATCATATCCGCAGTTGTTTGAGTAAGCAGTTCAATCTCGAGGACGAGATTCTTTTAAGGGGGGTAGAATTTGTAACACCCAAATTTTAGGAGTAACAAATTTTAAATAATTTAGAGAAAGGGAATTAAAATTTTGAAAACTATTTGGTGTTGCATTCATGCTGTTGCATTTATTTTATTTTGTGGTGTGGATATATTTGTTTTATTTGATTTGGTTTAGGAAAATTTGATTTGAAAATGTGTTTGGAAATTAGAAAAGAAAAGAAACAAAAGAGAAAAAAAAGAAACAACTTACCTTCTTACCTGATTGGCCCGAAGGCCCGTCGGACGGCCTGCTTTCCTCCGCGCCTGCCCGCGTGGGCCGTCCAGCGTCGTTGCGGCCGAGTCAGTTTCGCCGCAGCCCCGTCGGCCGATCCAACAGCCGCGCCCTCCCTCCTTTCTACCGCTGACAGGTGGGGCCCGGACGTCGGTCTTCTTTTACCTCCCGTAATTGTTCCGGACTCCAAACCGAACACGACCATGTCGGTCGGTTCTGAGATTTCTGGGCAGGTCTAACCAAAATCAACGATTTGAGGCTATAAATAGGACGCCTTGACCCTCTAGTTTCCGTTTTTCATCTAAACCGTGAACTCTACCGCAAGGAATCGAAGGTTTAGGGTTGAGGTGGTTGGAGGTGACGGTTGCTCGCGGGTGGAGCCGTTGGGTGGATTCGGGGCCGGCTTCGTGGCATTGGTGAGACTGCATTCTTCTCCTCTTTAGTTCTAGGCTATTCCTTTGGGTGGAGGTGGTCCTAGTCGTGGTTTTGAAGCTCGCCGATGGTGCGGCAATGGCGCCGCCGCCCCTTGTTGCTGTGCGTCGCGTGTGGTTCACGTGGTTAGTTTTTCTTAGCGTATTTGAGTTCGCGCGAAGTTTCTCTTTCCGTAGGATCAAATGCGGGCTTGAATGGTGGTCTCGGTGGGGAGAACCGCCATCGCCGGCCATGGAAGGGCCGCCGACCATGGGGTGTTGCCGGCCGGACTTGGTGATGGAGGCCGGACTTTTTACTGTAGAGTTGCAGGTGATTGTGAGCCGTCCATTTTTGAATCAACGGCCCAGATTAGAAGATACCCCTTCGCGGGGTAATCTTTCTAAAGAGACCCTCAGCTTTTTAGTAATCAAACCACGGTCTGTAGCGTAAAACTGAAAGTACATTTTCGTGTTTGAAAAGCGTATTCTCTCCCGGTTTAAGTCAAAAATACGTTTTCAGGTATTTACAGTTTTGTCACTAAAATTGTTTTGGTCATAAAATCTTCGTTTTAACTCCGATTTGATCCGTTCAAGTTGCGTTAGGTTCGTATTTGCGAGCTCTACATGTTAGTGTAGTTGTACAGTTAGTTTTGATAATTTATTTTTCGAGTTTATAATTAAGTATTTATTTATCTATAGGAAATCTTAGAAAATTCATAACTTTCACGTTTTAACTCCGAATTTGGTGATCTTTGCGTCTGTGTGATCGTAGAAACGTGTAGAAGAGTTTTATAAACTTTTATTACTGTTTTGCTACTATTGGTGTACTGTTCTAATTGTATCTCTTTGTTTGCTTCGTGTTTGTTTGATTGGATGCATGTGTGTTGTTGGTTGATGATCGAGTATAGAAGGTGAGCAGTATCTGGACGATTCGGAGTATTACTTTGAGCCAAGTCAGCAGTATCACTTGGAAAGCTTTGATCAAGGCAAGTATAACACAGGACTATCCTTGTTACCTATACATTGAATTGTCATACATATGCATGTGCTTACCTTGACAACCTTAGAGATTATAACTTAGTGATTGTTATCTTGATTCCTTGTCAACCTTGGGAATGCATATGGGTAGCTACTGCTAGTGCTTAAACCAAGAACAATGATCTTGTAATTTGATTAATGGATTAAGCAATCAACTATTAAGATGATTTTATTACTGTTAAAAGGGGGCTAGAGCATGTGTATTATTTTGATGCTCTGGTTTCTCTCCATAAGGACTTATCTGTAGGTGATAACCGGGATATACAGTACAGCTGTGAGGGCTATATGGCTCTGGCTTTAGTTGTTCAAGAGACCTTTTCTAGCTTGTTAGAGGTTACCTTAAATGGCGTAAGAATGGCTTGCCACATTGGGTGTAGTGCGAGCCCCTAGCCTAGTGTGTATAGGCTGCGGTTGTTGTGCCACAGGGAAGGGGGGTTCTACATCTGCCTGCCGAGTGAATCTAATGGCCCTAACTTGTTAGACGAACTTTTGAGTGGCTTTATATGGTTCTCGGGTGTTTGGGCTTGATCTCCCCACTCATTTGGAAATTATGACTCACAGTGAAAGTGTACACCTCTGCGCAGAGTTAAAAACTGGTATACTAGCCGTGCTCACGGATACGAGCGGCCTTGGGGATTCTTATGGAATAGTTGATCATAACTGTTATATCATGCTTAATTATTATTGATTATTATTTGCTCATGTTAATGCTATTCATTATCCTTATTACAATTGATCATTGGTTCTTTAATGGGAAGTGGTTTATCTTGTTGCTACTCAATTGCAAATATATGATTAAAAGCTAAACGCAGTTAAACAATGTCTAGCCTTTTTGAGCCTCATGAACCCTGTGTTATATTTGTTGAGTTCGACATGGACTCACCCTTGCTATTTCCACCATAACAGCTGAAGATATAGAGGAAGATTATCGGAATGAGTACTAGTCTTGGTGTCAACCAGTCAACCGTGTCCCTGTGTGGAGTTTCCGCTGAAGAATTACTATTAGTTATTACTACCTATTGTTCAAGACTATGTCTTAAATACTTATTCGTTATGTAATAAGCACTGTGATGATACTTTGTAATTTGTCAACTTATGTGTGCGACTGTTTCCTGGGGCGCACATGAGTCTTTTATGCATCCTATTTTTGTCCTTAAAAATGGGTGTGACAGTAAGACAAGATCTATCTAGTTACGGTTGGATATATTTGCTATCATGAAAATAACCATGTGTTAATAATATGAATGAAGATAGGGCGGGATGTTGATAGTGAAGCAACAAGGAAAGGAGGTCTTGGGTGTGGATCTATCCCTGTCTGTGTTGATTAAGGAGTGATGCATGGAGCCTTTCTTGTCATTTTGAACGCATGCTGTTGACGGTAGTTAAAGTATACCGTGAACCATCAACCTTTCTTTCATAAATGATCAAAATGGATAAATACTATAGAGTAGGAGGTTATTACTGACAGTTTCCATGAGTTTTGGTGAATTTATATTTTGTGCAGGATTTACTCAGAAAACCGCTAAAGAGGACCTAAATATCAAAAGATATCGTGGGATAATTATGTGGCATATACACGGGAAGGTTCTAGGGGACACCAGAGAACTCCACACTGAGGCAGGGCTTGAGAGCCTGCTAGGTGGGGCTGGCTAGCCCCACCCCTGTGCTGCCTAGCCCCATGTCGTGGGAAACTACCACGAGCTTCTGGAGTATTCTTCTACCACCTCCAAGGATGTGTCTCAGCCATACATGAAGTCGGTTTGATCCAAGGGCTCGTATTCAACCTCCTAGGGTATAAATAAAGGGCAGAACCCCCCTGAAAGTCAAGTCAGATCCAGAGCCAGAAACCCTAATTCCTATTCCATCAGGATCTAGACCAGCAATCAAGAGAAGATTAGTCCTCCATAGGATTTAGTCTTAGTTAGAGATAGAGAGAGATAGAGTGCAAGAGTAGAGTTCTAGAGGAGTTTCGGCCTATCGGTGCTCTCTTCTGCTGTATTCTGCGGGATCAAGTTCTTTTGGAGCTTGCTTCTGAGATTCTTTGGTAATCAACTTCTGATTCAAGTAAGCAATTTGTCTCTATTGTTCTTCAAGTTTGCAACTCTCTTTTGAGTGCTTTGATCTTTGTAGCTCCTTGATTAAAGTAGTATTTGTAGTGTAAGCGTGGTGCTTAGACTTGGGTTACTTGTGAATATCCCCTAATTGACGGAAAGGTGGTAGATCGCTATTGACGGTAGATAAGTATCATTTTTTAACCGTCAACATAGCATGAAAAAGGACTAAACAATAATTACCACTTAGATATAGGGTGTTTACTGACATAATTCCATGAGTTTTGGTGAATGTCTGTTTCTATAGGGTGTCAGCTGAAAAGAAGCAAGGATGGCCCACATGTTAGGTTTACATAGAGACAAAAGGGCTATGCACAACTTTTCTATATTCTGGAATGTATGAGAAGGCTCTGGACCAAACGGGAGGCGAATCTGACCTAGAAGCCGGGCGGCCACCCAAGGGTAGGGTTGGGCACCCCACCTATAGAACTAATCAGACTCCACCTCCTAGATCATGCCTCCACCGCCTTTGAGGATCAATAATAATCATAGATCAAGGTCGGTTTGATCCGAGATCTGTGGTGCTTCCTAGAGGGCTATATAAGCAAGGTCCCTGGCCCCTGGAGGAGGCATCCCCCTAAACCCTAATTCATTATCTCCCAGCTGAGATCAGGTGAGAGGTGTCCCATGAAACGATGACCTCTCTAGGGGATTAGGTCTAGCTTCTTCAATGTAGTAGATTAGTATCTTGGGAGAGAGGGTCGAGTTGAGATCTTGCTCAAGGTTCCGGATCTAGTCATGGAGGCTTGGTAAAGCCTTGTATCTTCACTTCAACATTCTATACGACTTATACTTATTCTCTTATTTACATGGCTATGCTTACTTTAAATATATCTTGCTAGTTGAGTTTATCATTCCTTGTGTGCTAGTTCATAGAGAGCTTAGCCTTCTAGTTTGTCGACTAGGCTAGGTAGCCGAGCCTCGTGTAAGCGTGGTGCTTAGATGATGCTCTGCCTATGAGTACACCCTGCTCCCTAGCTGTATGGTAGTTATGGGAGGTGACAGCCCCATCCATATCTATCGAGCAGGTTCTTAAATTGTAGGACCGTAGTCACGTCAGTAGAGGTATCCTCTGTGGTGCTCTCTCTTGTCTAGTGGCGTCCCGAAGTGCACAAGAGTATGGTAAGTCTTAGCATAGTTGGGTATACCTTTACCATGTGATAAGATTATCATAGGAATCTACCTCACCCGTTGACCTCCCAAGTTAACTAGTTGCATATCTTTAGTGACCTATCCCATGTGTGTCATATTACATAAATCCTATCATTTCATATATCATTTACCAATGCTATAGTCTAGTTGGTTTACTAGGTTAGTAGATACATGATGGTGAATTATTAGATTCTTTAACCCTTTCTTCTCTCTAGTAAAATATAAATAACGATACCTGGAATACTCCCGGTAAAATGCTACAATGGTATATTCTGTGCGCTTGCAGAATCCTTCATATTTTAGTTGCACTTAATTTATACAAACAATCACGTACGTGACAGCTACGTTGAGTCCTTTGCAGTCCATCTCCCGTTGATAGGATTTGGTAGGCCAATTGGTGCTCGTAGGGAAGGAACTCTGATTTTATTCCTTGGGAGGCAACACCCACGAATTGAGCTTTAGTTGACAAAGTTTATCGAGATTGGAACTAGACAGTTCTTAGTAGTCTTCTTTATTCCCCTTTTATTGTCTGACATTGATTGTGAATTCGGGTTAAGTTTATAGACTAGCTAGTTAGAACACACTCACATATTGTTCCTTTGGGTTCGATATTAAAACTAGGATTATCTTAGTGAAGTGCTACAATAGGATAGATTTATCTGTATGCTTGCGGATACCGTATAACTTGTGTGCATTTAATTTATACCAACAAGAATTTTGGCACCGTTGCCGGGGAATGGTTTGTTGAGTTAACTTTGAGTCTAGCTTAATCTTATATTATACTTTTATCTTTTATCTTTTTAGTTTTTTATTTACTTTTTATTATGGAGCCCGTACGTACCCTTCTTTACAAATACGGAGCACCCACGGACCTAAGCCTTAAGCCAGCTAAATCATCTAAACCCATCCTATCATCTGGTTATGAGCTTAGTCCGGGGTTAATTGCAATGGTTAAGGATCAATCTTTTTCTTGCGAAGTTAATGATAACCCATATTCCCATTTATGTGAATTTGAGCAGATTTGTGCATGTCTTCACATTGGGGGCATGTCTTATGAAACTTTATGATGGAAGCTTTTCCCTTTCCCTTTGATCAAAAAAGCTAAACACTGGTATAGATGTCACGTTAAGAGTAGTAAAGGAAATTGGGAAACCCTAAGTTCTAGCTTTTGTTTATAATTCTTTTCCATTTATAAGGTTATCAAACTTCGTGCAGAACTTTTAACTTTTAAATAATAGAAAAATGAACCTTTGGGTAAGGCTTGGGAACGATTTAACACTCTTGTAGATTCTGGTCCCAATCTTTCTTTGGCTGAACCCATTCTTCTTCAACATTTCTTTGTGGGCCTTAATAAGAAAACCATTAAACATCTTAATTCATCCGCAGGAGGTTCGTTCATGCATATCACTACTGAACACGCTAAAGACATTCTTATGAAAATCATAGATGACCTTCCTAAGGAGAATGAGAAGTTGTTAGAGGAAGAAACCAAATTAGCTGAATCTGAAATTTTTCCTGAACCATCCCACCTCTTGTAACACCTCAGGTGTTTAGCTCCTTAATTGCATTGCATTTGCATAAGCATAAGCAAGCATCATTCATTTCATGCATAAGCTTATAATATGTGAAACATGCCTTGGAAACATTGCCACATATGTTTATATTTCATGTGAAGTAAAGAAGTGAGTAGTGTGCAACACACAAGTACCTTATGTGCAATTTCCTTTGTGAGACATGTCAACCACTTTAGTGTAACATAATTAGCAAGTGTTATGCAACACACTCATGCAACATGTGCAACATGAGCTTGCAACATTTGAGAGAAAGTATTGAATTACTTGTTCCAAAGTAAGTGACACTAGGAATTTTGTGCAACCAATGTGTAGAGTGGCTAATTAGGTCTTATAACACCTTATTTACATTTAGGGTAAGTAGTGGAGCAATGTTCATGTTGACCAAAATTACCAAATTGCCCTTCCAAATGTTGTTGACTAAGTTGGACCCCTAGAGTGATCTGGTTTGACCAATTAAAAAGTCCAGCTTAGAAATCTTGCATGGAGGAGCACCCTTAAGTAAAGTTGTAGAGAATTTCATAAGGAACAAAAGTTATAATATGGCCATCTCATGAAAATGATCAGAACATGCTCAAAAATGGCCCACAAGTCAGTATTAGAGGCTGTTTTGGGACTTAGCAATTTTTGGCTAAGTGTGAAGCTGAAAACCGTTTCACTGTACCTCACTTTAGCAACTTGTAACTCACAAACTAGGCCAAACCAGTCTTTGAGGCAATTGACAAAGTTGTTGTCCACACATAGCTCTACAACATTGTCAATATCACCATCACCTAGTTCTAAATGGTTTAGGAGATGTGGTGTCTTGAAAATAGGGTTTCAGTCGGGTTCACTGACTGAAAACACGTTTCAGTTTCCGAGTACACCACTTTGGAGCTCTGTGGTTTCAAATCCAGGCCGAACCAGTCCAAACTCCAATTGACAAACTTGTAGCCCTCATGTAGCTCTACAAAATTGGTGTAATCATCTTTGACTAACTCGAACCGGTTTGGGAGATAATCATCGTTAAACTTGGCCTGTCAGTCGATCACCAACGACACCGTTCGACTCGTTTCAGTTCGTCAGAGAAGGGGGAGTGGCTGACCGGCCACAGGGCCTCGCCGACGCGTGGGCATGCGATGGCGACCGTACGCCGGTCCTGGCCCCACCGGTCAGTCCACGGCGCCTTCAAGACCGCCACGACGCGTCGAGGCTGCCTCCATTCCCTCTCCCTCCCTCGTTCGGCTTCAAAGCGGAGAAACCGAGCCGCCATTGTCGCCCCCACTCTGGCGAGCTCGCGCGCACTCCCCACCGCACCACCGCTCACCAGATCACGCTCGTCCCTCCGCCTTACCGCCCTACACCTCTACGACCAACCGGTGGCTTTGATTGAGCCCGAGGTGAGCCACATTGCCGTCTCCGCCCGTTCCCGAGAGGTCATCGGAGCTCCGCCATGCAGGTTCACCGTGGCCGGGGTAGTTCGGGCCTCTCTCCGTCTTCCCGTCCTACCTCAATCGCTCCGCCTAGCTGCAGTAAAGCTCGTACCGAGTTTAGTTGTGACCGTGCGGCCTCACCGGTGGCGGCGCACCGTCACCGACCCTCACCGGCCGCCGTTCCCGGTGGCGAGCCCCTCCCACTCCAACCCAAGCCTTCCTGCTTGCACGAATCGAAGCACCGTATGACGGGGAATGCGTGGGTGTGTTTGTTTTCCCAAGCGAGCTCCCCTCCGACGAGCTTGAGCTCGCCGGAGCTCGCGGTTCGCCGCTTCCCTGACCTCCGTCACTGACCGCGGGGACCCACCTGTCAGGTGCCGCGCGCGGGCGGGATGGCCGAGCAGGCCGTGCGTGCGTCGCGGGCCGCGCGCACGCGTCTTGGGCCGCGTCTTTTCCCGGGCCGGCCCAGTAACAAATCTGATTTATTTCATTTCTTTTGTTCTATCACAGTTTTAGATAATGTTTAGAAAATATAGATCTAGGGTTTTACTTGCCCAAAAATTATGAGATAAATTTTGTTGGAATCTACAGGGTGTGTAGTATTTTAGAAAAATATGAATTTGTTATGTGATGTTTGTTTTCTGGGATATTTAAATAGGTCTTTGAAATGGGTTTTAAATCACATGCAAACTTGTTTAAATTATATCTTGAGTTTCAGTGTTCCAAAAATTATGAAATTTGGTGAGTAGGCTAATTTATACTTGCTCTAGCTTTGATAAAAATTTGGGCAGTAGTGCTTAAGTACTTTTCAAGTTATAATGCTATCTTGTTATTCTAGGAAATACTTAAATGAATTTTAGTAATTTTTCTACATGTGCAATGTTCATATAAAATTTTGGAGAATGTCTTGGTACCCTAGAGTGTCTAAGAAAATTAGGAAATCTGTTGTTTGACACTTTTTACTATGCTTTGTTATTTATACAAAAATCAGTCACTTGGGCTTGTGAATTTTGTGTAGGAAGTTCCTATGAACAAATTTAGTTCAGATTTTTACAGTAGCCTCTTTTTGGGTCAGAGAGTCTCCTGTAATTTTTGTAGAATTTTAGGAGCAGTTTACATATATGTTTGAAATTCCACTTAATTACTTAAGTAAATTAAGAAATGAGTTTAAATAAATATTCTAGGTGGGCACACCTTACTTTCTGGTGTTTTTGTGACCTTTGTGAACTTGTAGTAGTATTAGTTTGGTCCTAGAGAATGTTTGCCACATCAATAAATATTTAACCTTTACAATTTTAGGTTTTCTGGACAGCTGATAGTATTTCTAGGTTTGACCTTGGATAAAGGTGGTTTCTGGAAAACTTGTAAATACCAAAGTTGTAGTAAAATTTGTAAATGAGCTTGTGTCAAAATTTGGGAGCATTTGGCTTAGTAGTTTGGGAGTTATTGCTGTTTAAAGTGACAGTCCAGAATTGACTGCTCTCTGTTTAGAGAGAACAGATTATGGAACTTTGGAATTTCGACTAGGTAAACTTTGGAATTAAGTGTTGTGGTCTGAAAATATTTTGTGGTGCATTTCTTAAGCTTTCTAGATTGTCTTAGACCATATCTTTTGGATTTAGGAATCTCCAGTTATGTTAGAAATAAGTAGCTGCTGTCCAGAATGTCTTACTGTGATATTTTGGGTTGGATGTGGTAACCTAAATAATGTCACTCTTGTGTTTGTTAGGTGTTAGGACCTTAACCGAAGAAGAACATCTATATCTTAGGTTGGGTAGATTAGGTAAGTACTTCTCCTCCGGAGAAGAGATTTGCACGTACTAATAAAGTAACTTGATTTGATTATTATATTTTATTTCTGAAATGCATTTCAGTCCGAGCATGTTGCACCTTTATGCATCCATGATATTTATTGTGCATTCATGCAATAGGTGTACCGGAGGGGGTAACTCTCCTCGAATTCGAGCCGGTGATTCCGGAGGACCAGCCGGAGCAGCTAGAGGAACCAGCCGGCGACGAAGCTCCTGCCGAAGATCTACCTGAGTGTCCTGACCACCGGCCTTCGACCTTTCTGAAAGGCAAGCCCCGGTGCATGCTGAACCTACTGTTTTATAAATTAATCTTGAGTACTTTTAATTGTTTACTGCATTAAGTTGTAGGAGTTGTATGAAAACAATTGTTGCATTATACCTGTCCTTGTCCAGATATCGTACTTAATCCTATATTAGGTGTAGGCACGTGTCAATGCTTAGCCCTGCTTAGTACGGTAGAAGTCGGGTGATTTCCGGTCATCCGCGAGATGTAGGAAGGAATCACGAGTGGCTTTATGGCTATCGTGGATGGAACCATGCTTAAAAATGAAATTGAGACCGGGCGGGAGTTCGATAGTACAGCCGCAAGACACTTCACGTCTTGGGTGTGGAGCTATGCCCGTCTGAGTCGTTTAAGGACCGCTTCGCTGTACGTCCTTGAGTCATGTTGAACGCAGTCTAACACTTAGTTGGCCGGATAAGTCGTTCCGACCGCGAAGTCGAGTAGTATGGTTCAGGCCGAGAATCGAATGGTAGGTTGCATCTTGGAGGAGAGAAATGATGTGCTTGGGGACATTGGCGTGAGACCAAGGGGGGGTTAGAGTCCCTATCACCTGGCAGAGTGTCGCCCTTGGGGACGCGACATTATTCGGACCCGCGATTCCTAAACTGTACAAAAGATGACCTGAGCAGCCCTCGCCAGGCGTGACTCGGTGAGTGTTAGAAATACCCCTCCAGCTGGATAGGAATTCGATTCGAATCGCCGTCGCTCCCGGTTAGTGAGCACTTGACTTGAGCAGCGGCAACGTAGATCTCATTAAATGAACCGGTGGTTAAGGGAATGATACAATGTTGCCGCAATTCATAACTGCTCTGAATATAATGATGATAATTGTTTGATTATAATCAAGTGCATGTTTAGTACAGGTGCTAAGATAGATGACAGGTAAATGCTAAAAATAACTGCTAGTATAGGCTATAAGAGTTTCAATTACTTATGCCTTTATGCAAAATGTTATGTCAGCTAGCCTCTTGTGTAAGCCTTGCATAATCCTTGGTGTCATCTTATTTCTGGTTTTCGACGGGTAAGTCTAGCAGAGTACATTCCAGTACTCAGGGTTTATTCCCTCCTGTTGCAGATGATATGCTCTATCAAGGCTTCTGCAAAACTTGTCTCCACCCTGCGGGTGAAGACTAGATCACTTGGGCGTGATCATCTTTTATGTACTTTCCTCATGCTTTTGCGGGTTGTTGATCATCAAGACTGGCAGTAGTTAAACAACTGGTGTGCGTTTGCTTCCGCTACTTTTATAAACTTGGTTTGTAATAATTGCAACTCCGTTTGTGTAAACTTATTTCAGAACTACTTGTGAAATGTAACGTATGATGTTGTATGTTGAATGATGCGATCCTGGTTGTAAGCAAGTTGGTTTGAAATCCTTCGTGGTTTCGATTGACTACCGGGATTATATGGGCTCAAGTTCGAAAATTTGAGCGCTTCGGTGCTTGTTTTTGTACTTGTGCTCTTATAATTTGGTCGGTTCTGTTACACCCCTAGCTTTAGCTATTCTAGATCCTGAACCACCGAAGGGGGAGGAAACTCCAATTTGGATTTTTTGCTTGAATTCAAGGATAAAATTTTTAATGATTATGGAAATACCTCGAAATATCATATGATGGAGAAATCTCAGGAGTATAAAAATCCATCATTCATAGACCCTTCTAAGAAAGAATTCTTTAAAAAGACAACAAAAGAACTTGTGTCTGTGTTGAGCGATGAGTGGTTAGAGGAATCAAAGTTTTCACCTAAGATAACTCCTTTAGATTCACCCTCTATCATTATTCAGTGCCAACTTGACAAAGCTCCTTTTGATACTTTTTATAATCCAATAGTAGGTGTTAATATCATGTCTGCTTTATTTGCTCAAGATTTTCTAAAGGACATGCCATTAGCCCCTACTACCAAATTGCTAAAAAGTCTTTCAGGACGCATTGTCCCAAGTTTGGGAATTCTGTGTGCCCTTCCTAATTTTGTTAATGTTACCCGAGTCCTATTGAATTTTTATATTTATGATGTGGTAGAATTCGATGTGTTGATAGGGCAACCAATAGAAAGACTTATTCAAGAAGGACAAACGGGGAAATTGAGTATTAAACTTGGGAAAAACTTTGAGCTCTCTATGCCTATTACTCGTTCTCTTAATACTAAGATAGAGCCACTTCCTGAATTAGATCCAATAGAAGAGGTTAAGGAAACATCTCTTGATGACCCAATTGAACCCAACATAGAAGAAGATGCTCAACCCTTCATTGATGAGGAAGAGGATGATCTTGTTCCTGATCCTCTCGATGAATTGCTAGAATCCCCTAAGCCCTCTATTGAACTTAAACCCCTGCCTTCTGGTTTGAGATATGCTTTTCTCAATAATGATCAGGATTCTCCTGTGATCATAAGTAATAGACTCTCTTAAGAATAATCTCTACGCTTAATAACTGTTTTAGAAAAGCATCGTTCTACTTTTGGCTATTCACTCTAAAACCTTAAAGGGATTAGTCCTATTCTTTGCACCCATCGCATCCCTATAGATCTAGATTGTACACCTTCTAGGGAGCCCCAACATAGGCTTAATAACGCGATGAGGGAGGTAGTGAAGAAAGAGGTTTTGAAACTTTTGCATACCGGGATCATCTATCCTGTGTCGCATAGTGAGTGGGTAAGTCTGGTTCAAGTTGTACCTAAGAAAAGGGAATGACTGTTGTTAAAAATGAGAAAATTGAATTAATCCCCCAAAGAACTGTCACTGGATGGCGTATGTGTATAGATTACCAAAAACTTAACAAGGCAACTAAGAAAGATCATTTTCTGCTACCTTTTATTGATGAAATGTTAGAGAGATTAGTGAACCATTCTTTCTTTTGTTTTCTTGATGGGTACTCAGGATATCACCAAATTCCAATCCACCCAGATGACCAAAGCAAAATCACTTTTACATGTCCATATGAAACTTATGCTTATAGAAGAATGTCTTTTAGATTATGTAATGGCCCAGCTTCTTTTCAAAGATGCATGATGTCTATATTTTCTGATATGATTGAAGAAATCATGGAAGTTTTCATGGATGATTTTTTCTATTTATGAAAAAACTTTTGATGATTGTCTTGAAAATTTAGACAAGGTTTTGCAAAGATGTGAAGAAAATCACTTAGTCCTTAATTGGAAAAAATTTCATTTTAAGATTAGAGAAGGAATAGTGCTAGGACACCTAGTGTCTGAAAGAGGAATTGAGGTAGATAAAGCTAAAATTGAAGTAATAGAATGACTACCTCCACCTGTGAATATCAAAGGAATCCAAAGTTCTCTGGGTCATTGTTGTTTTTATCACCGATTCATAAAAGATTTTTCATATATTGCTAGACCACTAACAAACCTATTAGCTAAGGATGTTCCTTTTTAATTTGATGATGCATGTTTGAATTCTTTTAACATTCTTAAAGAACCACTCATCTCTGCACCAATCATCCAACCCCCTGTTTGGTCATTACCTTTTAAAATTATGTGTGATGCTAGTGATTATGCTGTGGGGGCAGTTTTGGGACAAACAAAAGATAGAAAGCATCATGCAATTGCTTATGCTAGAAAAACTCTAATAGGAGCTCAACTTAATTATGCAACAACTGAAAAAGAACTCCTAGCTGTTGTTTTTGCTATTAATAAGTTCAGATCTTACTTAGTAGGAGCAAAAGTAATTGTTTACACTAATCACGCTATCTTAAAATATTTGCTCACTAAGAAAGATGCTAAACCTAGATTGATAAGATGTATTTTGCTACTCCAAGAATTTGATTTAGAAATAAAAGATAAAAAGGGAGTAGAAAATTCTATTGCCGATCACTTGTCTAGAATGCAATTTGAGAATCCACAGGAATTACCTATCAATGATTCGATGAGGAACGACATGCTCTTCAAGGTCTCTAGATCAGACCCTTGGTACGCGAATATTGTTAATTTTATGATTGCAGGTTATATACCACCAGGGGAGGATAAGAAGAAGCTCGTTTATGAAAGTCGTCTCCACATATGGGATCCGCCATACCTCTTTAGAGTCTGTGCTGATGGCTTGCTCAAAAGATGTGTACCGGCAGAGGAAGGCATTCAAATCATTGAAAGATGCCACTCATCACCATATGGAGGACATTATGGGGTATTTCGCACTCATGTAAAGATTTGTCAGAGTGGATTCTATTGGCCAACCATGTATGAAGACACAAAAGATTTCATCCAGAGATGTGGAGCATGTCAGAAGCATGGGAATATAAATTCACGCGATGCCATGCCACTCACTAACAACCTCCAAATTAAGCTCTTTGATGTCTAGGAATTGACTATATGGAACCATTCCCAAAGTCAAAGAACTGTGAGTACATCTTGGTGGTAGTTGATTATATTTCTAAGTGGATTGAAGCCATGCCATGTAGAGTTGTTGATGCTAAACACTCCAAGAAAATGTTTCATGAAATAATATTCCCAAGATTTAGAGTGCCAAGAATGGTGATAAGTGATGGAGGAAAACATTTTACTGACAAGAATTTCCATCACTATTTATTAAAACATGGGATTCATCACAATTTTGCTACTCCATATCATCCTTAAACAAGTGGACAGGTAGAGACGTCAAATAAGCAAGTCAAGAATATTTTACAGAAGACGGTCAATGAAATGGGAACCGCATGGAAAGATAAACTACCCGATGCACTTTGGGCTTATCGTATGACCTATAAGACACCATTGGGTATGTCACCATATCAGTTGGTATATGGAAAGACTTGCCATCTACCTGTGGAGCTAGAATTCAAATCTCATTGGGCTATCAAGCCATGGAACATGGACTTTGAAGCCGCAGGAGAAAAGAGAAAGATGCAACTCTCTAAATTAGAAGAATGGCAAGAGAAAGCTTATCACAATTCAAGAATCTATAAAGAGAGAACTAAAAGATGGCATGACAAGAGAATCAAGAAGAAGGAATTTGCACCCGGAGATACGGTATTACTTTTTAATTCTAGGGTTAGATTATTTAGGCATGGAAAGCTACGAACCAAGTGGGAAGGACCATTTACGGTGGTAAGCACTTCATCGCATGGAGCGGTAACTCTTCAAAGCAACGAAGGTACGTTATTCAAGGTAAATGGCCACCGTCTCAAAATATTTTTAGAACCTGATAAACCACTTGAGGTAGTTGATGAATTAGATTTTATTATACAATAATTACACCACTGCCATCCTCCGTTGCGAAATAAAATGTGAATATATGTTTTTTTGGAAAGGAAATAGATTTATGAACACACGAGACAAAAATGACCCTGAGAGGATGACAGGTGGGCCACCCGGCCCCCCATCTCCACCTCTCGTGCGCCGCCAAGTCTCACGACCCTTCTACACCCTTCCAAGATAGAATGGCATCTAGTTGCAATTCATTCAGATATTCTTTCGCATAGAGCTATCCAGGGGAAGATTTTGACCTCTGTTGCAAGTCAAGCCCCCTATATAAACAACCCCATGCCTATTTCTAAACTCATTCCATTCAAGCCTTCTCTCCTCTCCATAGCAAGAGTTCTCTCCTTCTCCAAGATCCAATGGCCGAAAAAGAGATTATAGTTTTTAGAGCTGACTTCAACAAGAATCCTCCGAAGGAAGATGTGCTGGCCATCGTTCCTATAGAAGAAGCGCTTCCCCTTGATGTCGTTCATCCTAAGGAAGTAGTGCCCATGACACCCAAGAAGACCTATGGGCAGTCCTACTATGCCCAAGCTCGTCAGTATACGCTCCCAGTGCCACAAGAGCGTCTACTCCTAAAGGATGCTGTGCCGAAGAACACCAAGTTGCTGCCTCCACAACCCAATGAGAGGATTGTGGGTGTGAAAACCAACAAGTTGGGGGAGGTAACATGTGTGAAATACACTAATGCGACTCCCCGTGTCTCTCTAGATGGAATTCGCGCTACTCCAAGTCAAGTCAAATTCATTCCGCTGAAAGAAGTTCCCAAAAGATCTGCACCTTCTTACTTGGAAAGAGAAGCCAAGCGCCCCAGAATGACCATAGCTATGCTCGAAGATAGGGTCAAATCTCTCAATCAATCACTTGTGCTTATTACTAGTACCATTCATACTATGAGTAGGCACACCGAGATGAATATGTTAGAAATTAGCAATCTCAAGAAAGAGAATGAGATGCTTGTTAGAGAGATGGCTAGGCTAGCCAAGAAGGATTAAATTATGTATCTAAGTGATAGGGCACAGTTAGGTTTGTCGCTTCAAATTGTTAGGTTCGTTTTAAATATTAGGTTTGGTTTGTTAGCTCAATTGTTTAGAAGATTGGTTCGTAATAATAAAGTGCCTTATTCATTTTTATAAAGCTTTTGATATGATTACCTGTTCTCTATCTCTCTATTGTTTTTGGATATGTGTTTGTCTCCGCAAGTTGTGCAGAAAAGTTTATATAGGAAAATAAGTGTGGGGGAGACACATCGCGACCACGAAACGAAATTTGATTGGGAAAATCATGAAATTGGGAAGATAATTAATTAGGGACCTCGTACGCTAAAGTGGGCCCTAAGGGGACACTAGAGGATGCCGCTCGGCCACCCTATTGGGCAGGTCAGTGCACCACCTCACCTCCACACGTTGTGTTTCATCCAAGGTCAGGTTTGAGCCCAATACACTCCAGTTTCATATGTTTTGCCTTCGGTTTTGAACCGAATTGAAAATCACATGCTAGGACATCTTAAAAGAGATAGGAAGGATTATTTCAGTCATGGCTTAGGAATAAACTCACATAACACTTTTCCTAGAAGTCTTGCTACTGTTAGGAACTTATTTTAGGGACCCCATGACTGCTTAAGTTGTTAAGGAATATGATATAGTGGAATAATGAGAACCTGAATCTTGAAGTTTTGTCATTAGAGAATTTTATTTCAAAAATAAAATGAATAACTATACCTCTCCTTTGCAGTAATAGCAATGTCCTACCAGAGCCATATATAGGATAGATAAACCTTCCACATATACAACTTGTGTTTGTATTGAGTTTGGTCAAACCTTGTGACCCTTGTTGAGAAATTTATCATGCTTTCAAGATCAAGATCACGTACACTCCACATATTTTCTGCTACTCCTACACAGGGAGTACACAATTACATGTTTTCCATCCACCAAAAATGTTTTACTCCTACATTGGGAGAAGACACAAAAATATTTGTTAGGAATAAATGCTCCAAGTTCTTGTAAATGTCTTTCTTGAAATTTTCCAATTGCAGAAAGAGATATGTGGCTATGCAAGAAGAAAAGTATAAAAAATGGACAAGTGTCCAAGTATCTAGAACAATGGGTACTTAGATGCCCGCTAAAAAAGAAAAGAGATAGCCCATACTCTATAGCAAAAGTTTTCAAGTGTTGAATAAGAGAGACATGTTTCAAGGAGCAAAATAGAATTAGGATTAGCCACTATATATTCCACACACAAGCACATATTGATCTAAGAGTATGACACTTTTCTCCTTGGATTCTTGTTTTGACTTTACAATATATGCGATGCAAGTATGTTTTCACATTTTTCATACCTACCTAAGATCCACATAAGCTTTTAGACATAGGGAGAAAGAAGGCAATGTCATTTATGCCTTGGTAAGGATCCAAAAATACCAGATATATTAGTGTTTTGAGAGTACTGCAAAAGGAGAAGGTAAGTTATGTCTTTGTTTTCAAAATCTCAATTGTTTCTCCGATTAACTCAACTGAAAGAATAAAGGTGATCTGTTTCACGCTGTTTTGTTCTTCGACCACCTAAAGTTTCATGGTAGACACTTTGAATCCTGTAGTACATGCATGACTAGGAACAGTCTTATGTTGATATTTTGTTCTGATGTTATGTCTTAAGTAATCTATCCTTTTCTCGAGGATGAGTAAAAGCCTAAGTGTGGGGGAACTTGTTGACGATAGTTAAAGTATACCATGAACTGTCAACCTTTCTTTCATAAATCATCAAAATGGATAAATACTATAGAGTAGGATGTTATTACTAATAGTTTCCATAAGTTTTGGTGAATTTATATTTTCTGCAGGATTTACTCAGAAAACCACCAAAGAGGACCTAAATATCAAAAGATATCACGGGATAATTTTGTGGCGTATACATGGGAAGGTTCCAGAGGACACCAGAGGACTCCACATCGAGGCAGGGCTCGAGAGCCTGCTAGGTGGGGCCATTGGCCCCACCCTTGTGCCGCCCGGCCCCCTGTGGTGGGAAACCACCACGAGCTTCTAGAGTATTCTTCCACCACCTCCAAGGATGCATCTCAGCCATACGTGAAGTCAGTTTGATCCAAGGGCTCATATGCAACCTCATAGGCTATAAATAAAAGGCAGGACCCCCCCTCCTGAAGTCAAGTTAGATCTAGAGCCAGAAACCCTAATTCCTATTCCATTAGGATCTAGACCAGCAATTAAGAGAAGATTAGTCCTCCATAGGATTTAGTCTTAGTTAGAGATAGAGAGAGATAGAGTGCAGGAGTAGAGTTCTGGAGGAGTTCCGGCCTGTCAGTGCTCTCTTCTACGGTATTATGCGGTATCAAGTTCTTCTGGAGCTTGCTTCTGAGATTCTTTGGTAATCAACTTCTGATTCAAGTAAGCAATTTGTCTCTATTGTTCTTCAAGTTTGCAACTCTCTTTTGAGTGCTTTGATCTTTGTAGCTCCTTGATTGAAGTAGTATTCATAGTGTAAGCATGGTGCTTAGACTAGGGTTACTTGTGAATATCCCCTAATTGACCGGAAGGTGGTAGATCGTGTAGGTGACAACTGTGTTGAGTCCTTTGTAGTCCATCTCCCGTCGATAGGATTTGGTAGGCCAATTGGTGCTCATAGGGAAGGAACTCTGATTTTATTCCCTGGGAGACATCGCCCATGAATTGAGCTTTAGTCGACAAAGTTTATCGATATTGGAACTAGACAGTCCTTAGTAGTCTTCTTTATTCCCCTTTTATTGTCTGACATTGATTGTGAATTCAGGTTAAGTTTATAGACCAGCTAGTCATAACACACTCACATATTGTTTCTTTAGGTTCAATATTAAAACTGGGATTACCTTGGTGAAGTGCTACAATGGGATAGATTTATCTATGCACTTGCGGATACCTTATAACTTGTGTGCATTTAATTTATACCAACACATGCCTCTCACTTAGCTAGCCGAATCCGATGAACCGACCGTGAAGCCGAGTAGCTCCACTCAGGCCAAAAACCGGTAAGTGAAAGTGCGCCTCGAAGGGGAGCCGTTGCTAGTGTCCAAGGGCAGGTGTTTAAAAGTCCTGAACATCCTAGTGGCATGGTATCCCTGAGAGTTCTATGCTAATCGGGCCCACAATTTCTGAGTTGTACCAATGGTGATCTAGGGTGGCAGTTTCCTGGGCACCTAGGGTTTGTGTTAGGAATAATTTCTCCAGCTGGGTAGTAATCGATCTGAGTCACCGTCTCTCCTGGTTAGTGAGAAACTTGATGCGCATATCTCCATTGTAGTCACACTAAATGACTTGATGGTTCAATAATGATGATATTGATGATGGCCTTATTAAACCTAATATGGTTATTAATGTTTGCCCCTTAATTAAGTGATTGCTATAGTATAGGTGCTAATCTAGATGACAGGTTAATGATTATTAACGTGATGCGTAAGCAATAAATGATTACTTATGTTACTTAAGATTTTATGCAAAAATGTTGTTAAGCTAGATCCACTGATAAAGCTTAGCATACTCCTTGGTGTCACTTTATTTCTGGTTTATGACGGGTAAGTCTAGCTGAGTACATTATCATACTCAGGGTTTATTCCCACTTGTTGCAGGTTTAGATGTATCATGGCTACTGCAAGAATTAGATGACTCCTGCCGTAGTGGAGTAAGATCATGGGCATGATCCTTCTTAGTTATCTTGTCTATGATGCTTTTGTTGGAATTGATCTTGGTACTGGCATGTATTTGAAATAAGGGTGATGTTAGTTTTAAAGAACTTTGCTTCCACTACTTTTCAACTTGAGTTGTAATAACTATCTTGAACTCCGATCTACATTGAACAACTTGTGAAATGGATGTAACATGTGACTTGTTATATTGAATCACTACGATCTTGGCTTGCATGTTGGTTGGTTTGAAATCCCTCGCGATTTCATTGGACTACTGGAATATATGGGTTCAAGTATGGCAATTTGATCACTTCGGTGATTGTTTTTGTACTTGTGCTCTTCTAATTTGGGTGGTTCTATCACAGTAAGTGCCTAGCTTAGGTGGTGCACCCCATATTCAGGAAACGTAGTTTCCTGGGCGTAGCCCTCAGGATGTTGTTAACGTCACTATCGGGTGGTGTACCCGATAACCAAAAGCGTAGCTCCCAGGACAGATGCCATGCTAGGGTAAAAAATATGTCTGTACTCGAGAAGTTGGTTCCTGACATATTCCGGCATGTAAATAGTGGTTGCGCACCATTTAGTCCTAGTCATAAAATAGTAATGAAGATGGGGTAGGTGCACTTCCATCACCCGCGCGTCACTAAACCAGTTGATTTTTAGGGTGACCTATTGCAGGCCGTTTGTTAACGGGCACTAAGGGTGTCAAGTTTTTCTTTGAGATCTATCAAGTAACGTGATATGAATTTTTGTGAACCTCGTTAGTGGAAGAGTGAGGACGTTGTCCTAGAGCCATAAGGCCAATATAATAGTGTCCCGGTGCGGGCACCATTATGGGCAAGTAACAAACACATGAGCAATTGTCGGCTGTTGCGTTTATTACTCTTCGAGCTGGTAATGGGTAGAACGAGTGAACATCCGCTATCACTAAAAGGAAGTGGCAGGGTTAAGCCTGACCAGAGGGGGCATGTCATAAAACTCTTTTTCCATATTCTAGGAGCTCATACTTTGGTTACAGCCATGGGCCAACCATTTTTCTGGTTTTCCCCAAAGGGGCACACATCTGCTGAAATAAGGTACTTCGAGCTCATCTGGGTATTGGGAGATTTACGTGACACGAAGTGTTAGAGGTTTTAGCAGCAGACTAGTGACCCTCCTGAATACCCCCTGACTCTAGAGGGGCAGGGTCGATAGTAAATGAATCACCACCGCTTACACCTACTGAGGGGGTGAGCCAGGTCGAGTACCCGATCTGAGTGTCAGATCACTCGCCTACACTGACTCGGGTGACGGTGCATCAAATTTCAGGCCAAGAGGCCCCACGGTTTCCACGGTTATGGAGATGGGTTCCTTCTCGGTGAAGCTATTTGGGTGGCCCATTTCCCCATGTATTTCTCTCAGGAGGCATCCCTCTAGAAATTATGGGGATGTGGCGCGGCCTTAATGGCACCACTGCTCGGAGAGATTATTGGAATTCCATTAGTTGTGTGCGTCCCCTGCTTATAAAAATAGAGGAAGGGAAGGAGAGTTAGTACATCTGTATTGTAGACTTTACAAACTCACCTTGCTTGTCAGGGAACGAGTATTCGACCGGCCATTGCTGACGATGTAAGTGAAGGCAGTATGTCGATGTAGATGGTGGTGGCGTGATCAACTTGAGGCAGCCCCTGAGGAAGAACCCAAGGGTCATTGCCGATGAAGTGACTAGAGGCGGCGTTTCTACATAGCTGGCAGTACTATGATGATGTAGCCAGAGATGGTGTGACCGGCTCGAGGTAGCCCCTGAGGGAGTACCCGAGGGTCATTACCGATGAATTGCTCGAAGGCAGCGTGTCAACGTAGCTGGTAGCTGTGTGACGACGTAGCCAGAGGTGGCATGACCGGCTCGAGGTAGCCCCAGAGGGAGTACCCAAGGGTCATTGCTGACGGAGTGCCTAGAGTTGACATGTCGACGTAGCTAGTAGCAGCATGATGACGTAGCCAGGGACGGCATGACCGGCTCGAGGTAGCCCCTGAGAGAGCACCCGAGGGTTGTTGCCAACGGAGTGCCCGAAGGCGGCGTGCCAACATAGCTGGTGGTAGCATGGCTGACTCACCATTATCGACATAGCCTTTGTTATTGTACACCTTCAAACATGAAGACATGATTAGTGAGTATTTATTTGGTAGTCAAACAAGATAAACTCATAGTAAAGCATGAGTTAATTTTCCTTTATGAGCTATATTCATTGTGTTGTGCACTTTGTCGACTAGACTGTAGCCCCCGTGCTGATTGTCGAGATGCGACACATGTAGCATTGGGTTTGCGGCCTAGGTCATCGCAGCCAACAAAGCACATTACATTGAACATGTGTCATAAAAGTACTTAAAGCAGGTTTAGGGGTTGTTGCTTTCTCTCCGTGATATTGTTTTCTCTTTATGAGTTGCTCGACATCTTATGCACTTCGTTAACTGGACTATAGCCCCGTGCATAGGATGTTAGGCATGAGATGGCATGATCCGTATAGTGTTGGGTTGTGGCGTGAGTCATTGCCGTGACAAAGCTTTACACATAGAACGTATCATGTAGGTACATAAATCATAGAGAAAAAAGCGAACATGCCTAGAGTGTGATTATTATATGTAGTAGCCCCGACTCTCTGTAAGTTGGATGTCAACTTGGTAGGAAGTAAGAGAAAAAAATAACATAATAAAAAAATTATGAAAGCAACTTAGCTGATCCAACGAGACATTGTTGCCATTGTTGTCGATGGAGGCAACGTTAAGTGCTGCGGCGAGAGACGGCAGGAGGTCAAGAGCCGTGACGAGAAGCCAGCGCGACTGATTCAAGGGAGCCTGTCGACGATGTGCTTAGGTGGTGGTTGTCGATGACTTGTTGCCGTACATCTAGCTCGGTGCTGTGGGCAATGAGTCGATGTCGATGAGGGCCGCCATGAGATGATGATGAGACGACAGCGAGAGACGTCGTTGAGGGCCACCGTCGGGTTCCTGCCGATAATAGTCATGTAGACACAAAGATATCCAAAGAGAGAAATATATATATTCGGCAGAATATTTAATCTTTAAAAATAATAAACTGGACTTAGCTACCCGAAGTGTCATCCTTGCGGTTGGCTAATGTACATATATATATGTATATACACACACATGCAAGCCTCAATTTCTTAAGTATCCGTGAGGAGACAAGTTCTGCAAGGCATCACTGGGGATGATGAGGGTCGATGACAAGTGTCGCCAACGAGGGGTGACGAGATCCACGTAGCTAACAACGATTGTCCCATGCAATTCGGGACTAAGGCCACCAATGAAGCGACAACGAGTCAATGACAAGGGACGACGAGGGCTACCGTGGAGGGCCGTGTTCATGGAACTACCCAAATTATAAGGGCACAAGTACAAAAACAATCACTGAAGTGATCAAATTCTCACACTTGAGCCCATATAACTCCGGTAGTCCAACGAAATCATGAGGGATTTCAAACCAACCAACAAATAAGCCAAGATTGTAGTGATTTAACATAACAAGTCATATGTTGCATCCATTTCACAAGTAGTTCAACGTAGATCGGAGTTCAACATAGTTATTACAACTCAAGTTGAAAAGTAGCGGAAGCAAAGTAGTTTGAAACTAACATCACCCTTATTTCAAATACATGTCAGTACCATGGCCAAGTCCAATAAATGCACTAGAGACAAGGTAACTCAGGAGGATCATGCCCATGATCACACTCTGCCATTACGACAAGAGCCATCCAATTCTTGTAGTATCCATGATACATCATAACCTGCAACAAGTGGGAATAAACCCTAATTACGAGAATATACTCAACAAGACTTACCCGTCAAAAACCAGAAATAAAGTGACACCAAGGAGTATGCAAGGCTGATGTAAGTGGAGCTTGCTGACAACATTTTTGCATAAAAGCTGAAGTAACATAAGTAATTATTTAATGCTTAGCATCAAGTTAATCATCATTAACCTGTCATCTAGATTAACACCTGTACTATAGCATTCACTTGATTAGGAGCAAACAATATTAACCATAACAGGTATAATAAGGCCATCATCATATTCATCATTCCTGAACCATCCATCATTTAGTGTATCTACTATGGAGATAATCCCATTGAGTTCTCACTAACTAGGAGAGACGACAATTCAAATCGAATTACAACTCAGCTAAGGAAATATTCCCAACACTCACCCGACAAACCCCGCTAAAGACAGCCATAGATCACCTTTGGTACAACTCAAAAATCGTGGGCCCGATCAGCGCCGCACTCTCAGGGATATCATGCCACCAAGATGCACAGGACCTCCAGATATCTGCCCATGGACACTAGCAATTTGCAATGACTCCCCTCCAAGGTGAACTCAAATAGACCGGCTTTTGGCCTGAGCCGAGCTACTCGGCTTCGCGGTCAGACACCCGGGTCCGGCCAGCTAAGTGAAGGGCATGCGTTCAACATGAACAGGAAAGGCTCCAAGAATCAGTCCTTAATCGACATAGACGGGGATAGATCAACACCCAAGACCTCCATGCCTTGTTTCACTATCGTCATCCCACCTGGTCTCCTTTCAAGTTATACCAGGTTCTTTTCCACGATAGCAGATATAGCCAACCGTGCTATATATATATATATATATATATATATATATATATATATATATATATATATATATATATATATATATATATATATATATATATATATATATATATATATATATATATATATTGTAGGTGATAGGAGATCACCTAACTTCTACCGGTTGAAGTAGGGCTAAGCAATTACTTGATCCTAAACCTAAATAGGATTCAAGGTATACTTTCTGGATAAGGAGAGGATATATATGCAGCAAGTGTTTCCAACCAACTCCTATAACTTAATGCATCAATACATATAACATATATACTCAATTGCATTTTAGAAATTAGGAGACTTATAATGCTTCAGGGCTTGCCTGGGATCCGACACAAATCAGACAAGTTAGCTTGCACCGTCTTGTGGAACATCTCCACTCCATGCATGCACTCTAGGGTCCTTCCATCTTCGGGATGGATCCACCAACACCATCTTCGGGTTTAGCTCCACGTCATGTTCTCCACGGGGTTCATCTAGCGTACCTAGATGAGATGTAGAATGCAAGTGTAAGAACACATGGAAGTGCAATAGACAAAGAATCAAAGACATGAATCACACTTAGCAACATGCAAGCAAAGTAACCAAGCATTCATGCATTTTCAGCAATTCTGGACATACATGCAGTAGCTGAGTAAATCAATCATATCTGGAGTTCTACAAATTCAAAATACATGCAAGAAGACATTCTGGAAAGCTTATGAAATTGTCTACATTTTATCTATAATCATCACAGCATGATTCTAAAGTTTAACAGGTCGAATTTACATAAGTACAGAACCAGGTCTGGACAAAATAGAGAGCAACCAATTATGTGACCCAACTTTGAACAGCTGTAACTCCTAACCCACTTGACCAAATGCTACCAAATTTTAACAGCAGCTAGATACATGAATTATATACAACTTTGATATGAATAAGATCCCCAGAAAACATCATTATCATGGAGAAATTTACATTGCCCCCAGAACTGTCTAGAAAGTAATAATTGCAAGAAATAATTATTAACTTATGTTGCAAACATATAATTGGACAAAACCAACTTTACCAACATGTCACACATGACTAATGAACACCAGAAAACATAGTGTCCACCACCAAATAAATTCTTTTAATACCTTTCTTAATTTATTTGGGTAATAAGGTGGTTTAATGAACATATACCCAAAGTGTACAATAAATTCTAAACAAATTACAACAGCTTACATATGCTCCCAATAGTCTATTGTATAAATTTCATGGCATTTGAACCTGTATAGCAACATCTATGTAAAATACAAAATGCTAATACAAGAAATCATGTGAGAGCAAGATAAACCAATAACTCACTCATATAGCAACCAATGATCATGAAACTTTTACCACACATCAAACATCACATGAGTAGCATGCCATAAAAATTTCACTTCATTTGGAGCCCTACAACTGCAGTTATGAAAAAGACAAATACAACTAGCATTGAAAACCTAGATGCATAAATCTATTTTTACAGCTAAAATTTTAAACTAAAACATGCCATATTATAGATCCACTGCATAGACAATTTCACAAGGATTCTAAAAAGTCCTCATTTGCTATTTTATGATGTTTCTACAATTTTATATGAATCTTCAAAGTTTTAGCCATAACTATGTATAAAAGAAAAAAGGAAAAAGAAAAGTTGCACTATGCGGCACTATTCAACTGAGTCACATGTTCTTCATTTAGGCCCCTGCAAAAAACTTTAATTAAACCAAGCAAAGGAGTCCCTATGGCACTATTCACATGAGTCAGAGACTTTGCAGAGAGGCCCTCGCTTTACTTCGAATTTATGCACGAGGTCCCTCCCTTGCTTTACTGTACAGAGAGAGCAGAGGAGATGGGGGCCGGCCGGTCTCTGGCGATGGGGTCGCCGGTGGTGGCAGCGACGGGGCTGTGCGAGCAAGGCGGGGCTGATCCGCACCTGCCGGCGTGCTCAGCGCAGCCCGAGGCGGTCTAAAGGCGACTCGGCCACGGTGGCAGGCGGCTCGTCAGCTAGCGCACTGTAACACCCCAGGTGTTGATCACCAATTAAGTAGTGGGTTTAAGCTCAAACATGACAGATTAAGTGGAGATGGCAATGTCAAGGTCAATCTTTGGAGATAAGCCCTAACCTAAACTTGGATATTGCACCCTTGCTTACATATAGGCTCAATTAAAAGATATATGCTTAGGTTTTGTTATCAAAGTATCTTCACTTGTCCCACCTCAATAACTATCTATCTTAAGCCCTGGAAAAGTTTCATGGAGTTTGGAATCAAAAAGTCACATGAAATGATAAGTTCCATTCCAATTGGAACTTGCATCATTAAGTGAATGGAATTGTAGATCATCAGCCAAACTATGCAAACTTGCCCAAATGACTCTAGACGAACTCTACAACAAAAGTCATGAAGGGTTCATGTTGAGCAAATGTCAAGAAAATGCCTCGATTGACCTAAAACCCTAGTTTAGGCTTTATCGAGTTGATGCTTTGACCAAAGTAAAAGTTTGACTTCTGTACCAGTTATGAGGTTTGACCTTAAACAAAAGTTGTAGTTAATCTTGTGTAGAACAAACTTTGTTTAATGGTCAAGAGCTAGTTTGGCCTCTAACCTAGTCAAATAGAGATCACAATGTGGAATCAGCTGCTGTTTTCAGCACTTAGAAAAATATTCTAAGTCCTTGTGACAGCAGCAAGTTGGTTACTTTGCGACATTTTATCTCCCAATTTCATATGGTAGCTCAATTAGGTTCCTTAATATGAGTCATAGTACTTTTCATGATGGAAACAATGGATCAAGTGTCACTCAAAATGGAGCTTAGTTGGACCTTCTATAAGAGTTTCCAAAACAGCAAAAAGTTGTTTTATCACTTTTTGACCTTAACATGTTGACATGCCGCGTTCTCCAAATTTTGCTAAGCAACTTGAGTTAGTCCAAAAATAAAAGTTCAAGACTAGGTTATGGAGAAGAGAATGCAAAAATTTGCACTAAGTTTGATCAAGTTTCGACCTCCGAAAGCGAGTTTCCGTGATCGCTGTTAACATATTGACACTATCATCTTAGAGCTTAATTATCCACTGTTACAAAGCTCAAATGGCTAGGCACCTTAAATAAGAAACGTAGAGCAGGCCGAGGTGAACAAACTTCGTTTATGGCCCAATGTCTAATTTGGCCTGGAAGCGGTCCAAAACGGTGTTCCACCTTGCCCACATCGCTGCCCGCCACGTGCTCGGTGAAATGCCTCAACGGGCGGCACCTGCCCGTGGACGTGGCTACCATGCACGAGCAGCGCCCCACCTCCATGCCGCGTGCCCTTACGCCCGATGTGGATGAGGAGAGCCCTGGCCGAGCTCTCCACTTGCTTCCTCACTCGCATGCACTCCTCTTTCGCCTCTCCCTCGCTCTACAGCACCTGCGTGCGCGTGCTGGAGCACGGCCGCCATGGCCGGCTGGCCAAGCTTGCCGCCGCCGCGTTCCCGCCACCCCGAGCTCCCTCGAGTCCTACCGTATGCGCCAACACCTTCCACGTTGTGTGCCACCCCTTTGGCTCCCCTTATCCGGCCACCGCAGCCGCCGTAGCGCCATCATCGCCGGAGCATGCCGTCAACTGGTCGCCATTGCCGAGCCGAACGGAGGTCCGTGGCTGGCCACCCCAAGTGCCCCACTGCAAAAATTGAATATTGCCGCACCTCCACCGCCACACGCCGACCCCGATGCACCGCTTTCCTCGGTCGAGAGCCGCCTGCGGCATGCTCTCGCCGGGGCACCGACCACCGGAGCCGCCCGCCTCCGTGGCCAGGAGGCCACGGGCCACCTCACCCCGAGCCACGACCATCTTCGGGTGAGCCTCGCTGCGCTGGTGCTCGTGCCGCCCACAGCCGCCGCCGCCGGTGACCCCACCTCGCCGGAGCCGTGCGTCCAACCTCCTCTGCCGACGGCGGGAGGTAGAAGAAAGCCTCCGGCTCCCTCTCTCTCTCAGTGTCTCTCTGTGTGATGACAGGCGGGCCCAACCGGGCAGCGGGTCCCGCGGGACAGTTTAAGTAGTGGCTTTTTTGGGTGTGTTTTCGGGTGCGCCTAGCAAATTTGGTTAGGTATGGATAAATCCTGTTTTTGAATTTCAGATTTTGTGTAAACCTTCTAAATTTCATATCTCACTCTAGGAAAATCCAAAATTAGCAAATGGGGACTTTTTGGAAACCTTGGGAAAAGATCTATGCAGTGGATTCATAATATGTTACATGTTGTAGATATTTTCTGATGTCTTTATTTAAGCCTTAAAAATGCTCCAAAAATGCTTATAAACTTGACCAGAGCCATATCTAGAGTTTTAGATATCCAAAAACAGTTATTCTTGTTTTGTTAATTTTGTGATGACATACACTTGCTAGGAAAAATATTAAACACCCTAGTTGTTCACTGTTTTCTTAAGATTTTGATTTGACCTTGATAAATAAGGAAATCTGCACCATATTGCTTGTCATTTTATATCTTGAGTTGTGTTGCTCCAATTGGTGTGAAATTTTTATGGTAGGCTTGTCATGCTATGGATGTACTATTGTATAAATTTCATGGCCATTGCTTACTGTATGCTCAAGTTATTGAGTTAACTTGTTTATGGCTTACTAAATAGCTTATAAATAATATATAAATGATAAAATAGAAAATGTTGTTCCATTACCTTAGTATGATGTTTCTCTATCATATTGATTCATAATATGGCCTTGTGTTCACAGAAAATATGGAGTTTTGGAATTAACTTGCTCTCACATGATTTATTGCTATAGCCATTTGTCTTTTTCATAGAGGTTGTTATACATGTCCAAATGGTTTCAAATCTGTAATTTTGGTAGAATTTATTATGCACTTTTGATATGTGTTCATAATTCCACCAAATTATCTAAATAAATTAAGAAAATGCATTAAAAGAAATTATTTAGGAATGGACACTATGTTTTCTGGTGTTCATTAGTCATGTGTGACATGTTGGTAAAGTTGGTTTTGTCTAATTATATGTTTGCAACATAAGTTAATAATTATTTCTTGCAAATGAGGTTTCTGGACAGATCTAGGAACTTAGCAAAGTTCTTCATGATAATGTGCTTTGTTGTGAAACTTGTTTATACAAAAGTTGTAGATAATTTATATATCTAGCTGCTGTTAAAATTTGGTGGTATTTGTCCATGTGGTTTAGGAGTTATAGCTGTTGAAAGTTGGGTTACAGAATTGCTTGCTCTCTGTCTTGTTAGACCAGTTTCTGTGTTTTTGTAAATTCGACATATTAAACTTTGGAATCATGCTATGATGATTATAAATGAAATGTAGAGAATTTCATAAGCTTTCCATAATGTCTTCTTTCAAGTCATTTGGATTTATAAAACTCCAGATATGATTGAATTAGGAAGCTACTGTTTGCTTGTCCAGAAATGGATAAATTCCAATTATAGTTGTTTGCTTGTATATTATTAAGTGTGACTTATGCTTTGAGGGTAGTTAAGTTCTTACACCTGAGATCTTGTGAAACCTTGGGTGCCATGCCTAATATGCTTGTCATCTTTTATATTAGGTTGGGTGATGTTTATTTAAGCAACATGAAGTGTCTATGCATGTGGAGTGTAATTTGGTATTTGTCTTGTTTACTATATGTGATGCTTTGTCCATTATACTTCCATGTATTCATGCACTTGCATCTTACATCTCATATAGGTACGCTAGCAGAAACGTGTGAAGTAAATGCCGTTGGAGCCAAACCCGAAGACGGTGTTTGGTGGATCCATCCCGAAGGTAGAAGGATCGGACGAGTGCTAGATTGGAGGATGCTCGCCAAGTGAATTCATCTGACATACTCTAACTTGAGTCGGATCCCAGGCAAGCCCCGAAGCATTATAAGCCTCCTATCTTTAAAGCAATTAATTCTATATATGTTATAAGTATTGTTGCATTAAGTGATAGGAGTTGGTTGGAAACCCTTGCTGCATTATATCATTCCTTGTCCAGATATATGAATCCTTGAATCCTACATAGATTAGGATCGAGTAGATGCTTAGCCCTGCTTTAAGCGGTAGAAGTCAGGTGATTTCCTGTCACCTGTGAGATATAGGGATATTCATATATGGCACTGTTGGCTATATTTGCTATCGTTGAAAGGAACCATGTGTTAATAAAATAAAATGAGACCGGGCGGGATGATGATAGTGAAGCGACAAGGCATGGAGGTCTTGGGTGTGAATCTATCCCCGTCTGAGTCGTTTAAGGACCGATTCGCTGTACGTCCTTGAGTCATGTTGAACGCAGCCTAACACTTAGTTGGCCGGATAAGTCGTTCCGACCGCGAAGCCGAGTAATGTGATTCAGGCCAGGAATCGAATGGTAGGTTGCTTCTTGGAGGAGAGAAAGGATGTGCTTGGGGACATTGGCGTGAGACCAAGGGGGGTTAGAGTCCCTATCACCTGGCAGAGTGTCGCCCTTGGGGTCGCGACATCATTCGGACCCGCGATTCCTGAATCATATGAAAAGGTGGCCTGTGCGACCCTGGCAGGGGTCTGCATGGTGAGTGTTAGAAATACCCCTCCAGCTGGATAGGAATTCGATTCGAATCGCCGTCGCTCCCGATTAGTGAACACTTGACTTGAGCAGCGGCAACGTAGATTCAATTAAATTGAACTAATGGTTAATTGGATCACGATGGAAAGGTTGCCTCAATTTATACCTGCTATGGTTAATATTGTTTGCTCCTAATAAAGTGAGTGCTCTAGTACAGGTTTTAATATAGATGATAGGTTAATGATAATTAACTTGATGCTTAAGCATTAATGATTGATCATCTATATTAAGCTTTTATGCAAAATGTTGTCAAGCTAGCCCCACTTCATATCAGCCTTGCATGATCCTTGGTGTCACTTTTATTTCTGGTTTCTGACGGGTAAGTCTAGCTGAGTACTTTGTCGTACTCAGGGTTTTATCCCCACTTGTTGTAGGTTATGATGTATCATGGCGACTGCAAGAGTTGGTTGGCTCCTGCCGTAGAGGCGGAGTGTGATCATGGGCATGATCCTGCTTAATTACCTTATCTCTAATGCTTTTGTTGGAAGTCGACCGTGGTACTGGCATGTATTTGAAATAAGAATAATGTTAGTTTCAAATTACTTTGCTTCCGCTACTTTTCAATGTAAGTTCTAATAACTAGGTTGAACTCCGATGTATATTGAATTACTTGTGAAACGGATGTAACATGTGACTTGTTATGTTGAATCATTATGATCTTGGCTTGTATGTTGGTTGGTTTGAAATCCCTCGTGATTTCATTGGACTACCGGAGTTATATGGGCTCAAGTGTGAGAATTTGATCACTTCGGTGATTGTTTTTATACTTGTGCTCTTATAATTTGGACGGTTCTGTTACAGCTGGTATCGGAGCAAGATTTAACATTAAACTTGTCGTATGTGTATTTAAAACAAATGTTTTGTTTTATAAAATCAGTTTTATCAACTTATAGCTATATATAGGTTTGTGAAAACTGAATTCTAAATCTAAGTATGCTAGTGGTCAATTTCCTTATGCCCATATAAGGATTATTAGGTGGCTTACATAAGTACTGACTTGGGGGTTTTTTATTTATGCATCTATGCCCAGGCCAAGGTATGTATGTGTGATGACTCTCCCACACTATGCTACCCGGTGTGTTAGATTAGAGGTAGCCTTCATATATGAAATAGCCATATATGTCGCTAGTCTACTTTTATGCAACGTCGCACCTATGCTCAGGTAAGTGTGAGTTGTGAGAGCATGACCGTACAAACTGCGGTCTAGGGGAGAGCTAGTTTTGGTTACTGGATTATTTACATGTTATACACATGTATATATGAAGGTACTTAATTGTGGGTGATTAATGATTCGGGTAGTTTTGGTGCTACATGTATATATACAGGGGTATATGTATATGGGAGTACTTAAAAATTTTACTTACTGCTTTCATTGTGTGCCATATATTGGGGAATTGTTGGGCTGAAATGAAACTTTTCTGCAGGTACGCTAACCACGAATGCGTAAGTCAAATGTAGCTGACGACTAGCTATATATTGAGAGAGTGCGTGTTATGCCACCGACATAGAACGTGATCGCCACCTTAGGTTGGCAGTCTTGTGAGGACGAATAGGACGAAGCTTGCATTATCATGATTGATGCTTTATGCATGGCTATACTCTTCTCACCCTTGTTCTATAGTGTGTAACTTGTGATCAATGTGTTACACTATCTTTCTTGAGTGAAGTAAAACAAAAATGACTTGTTCCATGTTGCTTGAGAAAAGTGTGTGCTTATTTTTGTTAGAAATAATTGTGGTTACATGCTTGAACCTATAGATGCCCTCTAGTTTAGCCATGTGGTGGATATGCTGTCATACAAGTTTTTGAAAATGTTTTAGACCTCACTTAAGTAAATTGGATTCTCATGAATGAATTAAATTGGTGTTGGTCTAAGGTAACAATGTTTAGAGCCACTAGGATGATATGTTTGTGTGCTCTCTTGTTAAGTAGAACAAAGGCAAACTTTGTTTTGCTTATTAAACGTTGGCTGCTAGAGCGGTTTCTGTTGTAGTGATGCTTTTATGATCATAGTGGTATTTTCTGTAGTTATAGAGAATACCAAAGTTGTAGCTAACTTACGTATCTAGCTTGTCCAAAAATTTTATGACCCTAGGTCTTATGGTTTGAGAGTTATAAATTTTAGAAGCTTGTTGTCAAAATCTGCTCATGTTCAGAACAGATCTGAATGTTTGGTTTATTTGACCTATGTGCATATGGAATCATGTCTTGGAGATTATAGAAGAAGTGTAGTACTTTTTCTAAGCTTTCCAGAATGTCCTATAGCACTAATTTTGGTGGTCTAAATCTCTAGTTATAAGCTTATAAAGTGGAATGACAGAATCTGTCCAAATCTGGGCAGAGATGTCTTCTTTGTCTTGTTTGGCCTTGTTAGATATAGAATCATCTTAATATGATAATAAGAAAGTTATAGACAACTTAATAAGCTTTACACAAAGTTAAGGCTTAGCCTTGTTGTGTCCCTAGAACTCCAGTTTTGCATTTTTGAAGTTCTTGTTAGTTTTCTGTCCATTTTGGTACAGATTTGAAACATTAGCAATTTTGGTCATATTGAGCTATGAATTAGTTTTTGGTATGAATAACTGAAGTGTAGTCATCGTCCTAAGCTATCTAGAAAGTCTAGGATCACCTTTATAGAAGGTCTACAACCTTAGTTATGGTTGAAACAAGTAGTTACTATGCTGCTATCTAGATTCTATGCACATGTTAAGTTAGTCACCTTAGCTAGCGTTTGTTTTGAGCTAAACTTGTAGTTAGTTCGTGCTTGAGATGAATGCTTATTTTAGGTGAGCCTTGTGCTTTGAATTGTTTGCTTAAGCTCAATCGTTTGAATTTTTCTCAGATGTCTGCTTGACTGATGTTGTATGTATGTTGTTATCTAGGTAGTGCCCTAGTTGTCACCCCGTTTGTCCTCGGTGAGCATACGAGGGTCACATAGCTTTATCCTAGAACAAAGTTCACATACGTAATTGTATGGTTGTTGTCTTCCATTAGGTTTCTCCCTTAGGAGCCTGAGCCGGTAGACATGGTTGCTTGCCTTGAGTGCTTGTATCCATGCCTTTGCTTGACCGAAAGCCCAAAGTTTAGTTCTCCTATATGTTGTATAAGCCGTGGATGTTTTCCAACCCTTTTTGTGAAGACCCTTGTCAACTGACCAACCAAGTTAACTTTCATCAACGCTAGCCTTTGACCATGGTTCGTACATTGCCAGTTGTGGAGATCGTACCCAAATCCATGTTGGACCTTCCGGTTACCTCTCTCAAAGGTTAGCTATTGTGACGCAATGTATCTCTGCTATGGCCTCTAAATTGTGTGCTTGCAAATTCGTGCATCTACCTTATCAACTCAATCTGTGATTGACATATTGGTTTTTGTCCTTGAAGTTTGAGTAATCCATCCCTAACCTTCCCAAGTCTCGGGATGTTTATCGGTCTTGATCTCATGTTGTTGCCCAACATGAATGAATCTCCTATTAATCTTTTATCTGGAGCTCACCTCGGTGGACGCAAGTCGTACGTAGAATTTAAGCAAGAGCCTCTTGCTCAGTTATCCTTGGCAATTGTGTGATGTTCTCTTGTGCGATATTTTAATCTTCGGATCATTTTTGTGTTGATTTTAAACCTTGTGACTACCTTTGTTTCCTATCCCTTCTTGGATGGCGCTTGTTCTTACAGCCCTTTGGTGCCACTTGAAATTTCACTTTCGTTATGCGTTTAGTATTGGTGTTATGAGTAGCCGCTGATGGTGCCGCGACGAAACCAAGGGCCTCCTGTGGCTGCAGACACATGGCTGGCTGCTTGGCACGCGCTGGTATCACGGTTTCTAGTCATGATCCATTATGAAACGATAGTCGATGTGTTATTTTCTCGTGTTCCTTCCTTGGTTATCTCTCCATATCGTATCGTAAGATCCATATCTTAGACCGAAAGTAGTGGAGTTTCCTTCTGAAGTTGCTAAGAGGATAACCTTTGAAGAACAGGTCATCGACATAAAACATTAATGGACTACAAGAGGTGGTAGACAAGTGACTTTGCTTAGTTGTCCCTATATTGACGGCCGCCATCTAGTAAGCAAGTATCTCGTCTCTATTGGATAAAAAGGACACACAACACTTAATGTTGGACAAGTTATCTGTGGGATGAGAATCGATTGTCACATTATGCATATGACCGGAGCTATCCAAGTCGCAATCTTGGGTGCATAATGACCATACAACCGAAATCAACCATCTCTAGAATAACTTCGTATTTACTAACTTCGATGGCAACCATCTGTTCTGCATCAACCACAGTTGTTGTGGTCAAGAGTGATGATTTAGAACTTTTTAGTGTCGAGAGACAACTGATTAGTTACCAATAGGAAGGTCAATCTCCAGCTAGGTAACGACTCTTTGGTAGCTACTAAGGCTATGTCTTACAGAGCAATATCCAACAAGAAGTTAATCAACTAGCCACAACTTGAGTGATACTCTATCTTTCAGAGCCATGGAGATCAAGTCAATTCCGTCTTGGACAATCACACAAATAGTGCAAGGTGTTCAATCAGCCGCGGTGAAGAATTAGAGAAATGCATGCCCTAGTTTCGATCAACATCCTTGTGCCCTTAGGTGCCACAAATGGTTTGTTCATAACTTTATTGGACAAAGTGTTGAGGAATATTCAAAAGCAATTTGAAAAGTGTCAAACAACATATTTTCCATCTTAGAGCTGCTGTTTGATCCTAAAAAGGAAGCCTCAAGGTGAAAGGTTGGCCTGACAAAGTTGCTACGCTGCAAGTCAACTCAACTTATAGTGCAACTAAGTCACGAAGGAGAATTTTACTCAATCGCTTGGTGGTAGACTACTCCCCGCGGTTTAGTGAATATTTGCAACTTTTGTTGTCCTTAAGGCCTCGTTACATCTTTCTTTGGGAATTATTTTCCAATGATGACATACTTTGGTACCTTATAAATGTTTTTACCCAAGAGGTTGCATCTGATTCAACCCAAATAACTGTTGTCTTGGATAGAAGAATCTTCTTAGGTAACATTTGACAGAAATACGAAGCCGACAGAGTCAGCCATCACATTCACTAACCCCTCGACAGACTCAGATAATACAGTGTTGTCATCAGAGAAAGAGAACTGCACACATGGAACCTCAAGTAGTTTTCCATTAGTTGGTGTCTAAATGAATGAACATTTACGACCAACATAGACCTTGTCTATTGGTTAGTCAGTGTCCTATAGCCTCAGCGTATATTTGTCGTCTATGATCTCACCCTTTTGGAAAGTTGTACCCAAGCCATTTTGGTAGAGAACTGCCTTTCGAAACCGTGTGAACATAGAGTCATTTCAACGAGTATACTTCTGAATATTTCAGTCTAATGTCAAGTTCATATGGCCTATGTTGTGCTCATTAGAGAGTCAGATACTTGTGAGTGGTTCACTCATGGACCAAATGATCTCCGTACACTGAGAATGCAGTATGTGCAATCTTGGATTCCTCTCAAAGTAACAATGCTTCATGGAAGTCAATGAAGGAAATTCTTTAGACAAATTTTACCATAAAGAGTAAGTATCAGAAAGTGCTTTTGACCAAATTGTTCACCGATGTTGAAGCTTTATACCTGAATGCTATAGCAGATGTTGTGAACTAGATAACTTGTCTCTCTTCCTTAAAAGGTCTTCCATTTCGAATCTCAGGACGCGATTCTTTTAAGGGGGTAGGGCTGTAACACCCCAGGTGTTGATCACCAATTAAGTAGTGGGTTTAAGCTCAAACATGACAGATTAAGTGGAGATGGCAATGTCAAGGTTAATCTTTGGAGATAAGCCCTAACCTAAACTTGGATATTGCACCCTTGCTTACATATAGGCTCAATTAAAAGATATATGCTTGGGTTTTGTTATCAAAGTATCTTCACTTGTCCCACCTCAATAACTATCTATCTTAAGCCCTGGAAAAGTTTCATGGAGTTTGGAATCAAAAAGTCACATGAAATGATAAGTTCCATTCCTATTGGAACTTGCATCATTAAGTGAATGGAATAGTAGATCATCATCCAAACCATGCAAACTTGCCCAAATGACTCTAGACGAACTCTAAAACAAAAGTCATGAAGGGTTCATGTTGAGCAAATGTCAAGAAAATGCCTCGATTGACCTAAAACCCTAGTTTAGGCTTTATCGAGTTGATACTTTGACCAAAGTAAAAGTTTGACTTCTGTACCAGTTATGAGGTTTGACCTTAAACAAAAGTTGTAGTTCATCTTGTGTAGAACAAACTTTGTTTAATGGTCAAGAGCTAGTTTGGCCTCTAACCTAGTCAAATAGAGATCACAATGTGGAATCAGCTGCTGTTTTCAGCACTTAGAAAAATATTCTAAGTCCTTGTTGTGACAGCAGCAAGTTGGTTACTTTGCGACATTTTATCTCCCAATTTCATATGGTAGCTCAATTAGGTTCCTTAATATGAGTTATAGTACTTTTCATGATGGAAACAATGGATCAAGTGTCACTCAAAATGGAGCTTAGTTGGACCTTCTATAAGAGTTTCCAAAACAGCAAAAAGTTGTTTTATCACTTTTTGACCTTGACATGTTGACATGCCGCGTTCTCCAAATTTTGCTAAGCAACTTGAGTTAGTCCAAAAATAAAAGTTCAAGATTAGGTTATGGAGAAGAGAATGCAAAAAGTTGCACTAAGTTTGATCAAGTTTCGACCTCCGAAAGCGAGTTTCCGTGATCGCTGTTAACATATTGACACTATCATCTTGGAGATTAATTATCCACTGTTACAAAGCTCAAATGGCCGGGCACCTTAAATAAGAAACGTAGAGCAGGCCGAGGTGAACAAACTTCGTTTATGGCCCAATGTCTAATTTGGCCTGGAAGCAGCCCAAAACGGCGTTCCACCTTGCCCACGTAGCTGCCCGCCACGTGCTCGGTGAAATGCCTCAACGGGCGGCACCTGTCCGTGGACGTGGCTACCATGCGTGAGCAGCGCCCCACCTCCACGCCGCGTGCCCTTGCGCCCGATGCGGATGAGGAGAGCCCCGGCCGAGCTCTCCACTTGCTTCCTCACTCGCATGCACTCCTCTTTCGCCTCTCCCTTGCTCTACAGCACCTGCATGCGCGTGCTGGAGCACGGCCGCCATGGCCGGCTGGCCAAGCTTGCCGCCGCCGCGTTCCCGCCGCCCCAAGCTCCCTCGAGTCCTACCATATGCGCCAACACCTTTCACGTCGTGTGCCGCCCCTTCGGCTCCCCTTATCCGGCCACCGCAGCCGCCGTAGCGCCATCGTCGCCGGAGCATGCCGTCAACTGGTCGCCATTGCCGAGCCGAATGGAGCTCCGTGGCCGGCCACCCCAAGTGCCCCACCACAAAAATTGAATATTGCCGCACCTCCACCGCCACACGCCGACCCCGATGCACCGCTTTCCTCGGTCGAGAGCCGCCTGCGGCATGCTCTCGCCGGGGCAGCGACCACCGGAGCCGCTCGCCTCCGTGGCCAGGAGGCCACGGGCCACCTCACCCCGAGCCGCGACCGTCTTCGGGTGAGCCTCGCTGCGCTGGTGCTCGTGCTGCCCTCAGCCGCCGCTGACGGTGACCCCACCTCGCCGGAGCCGCGCGTCCAACCTCCTCTGCCGACGGCGGGAGGTAGAAGAAAGCCTCCGGCTCCCTCTCTCTCTCAGTGTCTCTCTGTGTGATGACAGGCGGGCCCAACCGGGCAGCGGGTCCCGCGGGACAGTTTAAGTAGTGGCTGTTTTGGGTGTGTTTTCGGGTGCGCCTAGCAAATTCGGTTAGGTATGGATAAATCCTGTTTTTGAATTTCAGATTTTGTGTAAACCTTCTAAATTTCATATCTCACGCTAGGAAAATCCAAAATTAGCAAATGGGGACTTTTTGGAAACCTTGGGAAAAGATCTATGCAGTGGAGTCATAATATGTTACATGTTGTAGATATTTTCTGATGTCTTTATTTAAGCCTTAAAAATGCTCCAAAAATGCTTATAAACTTGACCAGAGCCATATCTAGAGTTTTAGATATCCAAAAACAGTGATTCTTATTTTGTTAATTTTGTGATGACATACACTTGCTAGGAAAAAATATTAAACACCCTAGTTGTTCACTATTTTCTTAAGATTTTGATTTGACCTTGATAAATAAGGAAATCTGCATCATATTGCTTGTCATTTTATATCTTGAGTTGTGTTGCTCCAATTGGTGTGAAATTTTTATGGTAGGCTTTTCATGCTATGGATGTATTGTTGTATAAATTTCATGGCCATTGCATACTATATGCTCAAGTTATTGAGTTAACTTGTTTATGGCTTACTAAATAGCTTATAAATAATATATAAATGATAAAATAGAAAATGTTGTTCCATTACCTTAGTATGATGTTTCTCTATCATATTGATTCATAATATGGCCTTGTGTTCACAGAAAATATGGAGTTTTGGAATTAACTTGCTCTCACATGATTTATTGCTATAGCCATTTGTCTTTTTCATAGAGGTTGTTATACATGTCCAAATGGTTTCAAATCTGTAATTTTGGTAGAATTTATTATGCACTTTTGATATGTGTTCATAATTCCACCAAATTATCTAAATAAATTAAGAAAATGCATTAAAAGAAATTATTTAGGAATGGACACTATGTTTTCTGGTGTTCATTAGTCATGTGTGACATGTTGGTAAAGTTGGTTTTGTCTAATTATATGTTTGCAACATAAGTTAATAATTATTTCTTGCAAATGAGGTTTCTGGACAGATCTAGGAACTTAGCAAAGTTCTTCATGATAATGTGCTTTGTTGTGAAACTTGTTTATACAAAAGTTGTAGATAATTTATATATCTAGCTTCTGTTAAAATTTGGTGGTATTTGTCCATGTGGTTTAGGAGTTATAGCTGTTGAAAGTTGGGTTACAGAATTGCTTGCTCTCTGTCTTGTTAGACCAGTTTCTGTGTTTTTGTAAATTTGACATATTAAACTTTGGAATCATGCTATGATGATTATAAATGAAATGTAGAGAATTTCATAAGCTTTCCATAATGTCTTCTTTCAAGTCATTTGGATTTATTAAACTCCAGATATGATTGAATTAGGAAGCTACTGTTTGCTTGTCCAGAAATGGATAAATTCCAATTATAGTTGTTTGCTTGTATATTGTTAAGTGTGACTTATGCTTTGAGGGTAGTTAAGTTCTTACACCTAAGATCTTGTGAAACCTTGGGTGCCATGCCTAATATGCTTGTCATCTTTTATATTAGGTTGGGTGATGTTTATTTAAGCAACATGAAGTGTCTATGCATGTGGAGTGTAATTTGGTATTTGTCTTGTTTACTATATGTGATGCTTTGTCCATTATACTTCCATGTATTCATGCACTTGCATCTTACATCTCATATAGGTACGCTAGCAGAAACGTGTGAAGTAAATGCCATTGGAGCCAAACCCGAAGACGGTGTTTGGTGGATCCATCCCGAAGGTAGAAGGATCGGACGAGTGCTAGATTGGAGGATGCTCGCCAAGTGAATTCATCTGACATACTCTAACTTGAGTCGGATCCCAAGCAAGCCCCGGAGCATTATAAGCCTCCTATCTTTAAAGCAATTAATTCTATATATGTTATAAGTATTGTTGCATTAAGTGATAGGAGTTGGTTGGAAACCCTTGCTGCATTATATCATTCCTTGTCCAGATATATGAATCCTTGAATCCTACATAGATTAGGATCGAGTAGATGCTTAGCCCTGCTTTAAGCGGTAGAAGTCAGGTGATTTCCTGTCACCTGCGAGATATAGGGATATTCATATATGGCACGGTTGGCTATATTTGCTATCGTGGAAAGGAACCATGTGTTAATAAAATAAAATGAGACCGGGCGGGATGATGATAGTGAAGCAACAAGGCATGGAGGTCTTGGGTGTGAATCTATCCCCGTCTAAGTCGTTTAAGGACCGATTCGCTGTACGTCCTTGAGTCATGTTGAACGCAGTCTAACACTTAGTTGGCCGAATAAGTCGTTTCGACCGCGAAGCCGAGTAATGTGATTCAGGGCAGGAATCGAATGGTAGGTTGCTTCTTGGAGGAGAGAAAGGATGTGCTTGGGGACATTAGCGTGAGACCAAGGGGGGGTTAGAGTCCCTATCACCTGGCAGAGTGTCGCCCTTGGGGTCGCGACATCATTCGGACCCGCGATTCCTGAATCATATGAAAAGGTGGCCTGTGCGACCCTGGCAGGGGTCTGCACGGTGAGTGTTAGAAATACCCCTCTAGCTGGATAGGAATTCGATTCGAATCGTCGTCGCTCCCGGTTAGTGAGCACTTGACTTGAGCAGCGGCAACGTAGATTCAATTAAATTGAACTAATGGTTAATTGGATCACGATGGAAAGGTTGCCTCAATTTATACCTGCTATGGTTAATATTGTTTGCTCCTAATAAAGTGAGTGCTCTAGTACAGGTTTTAATATAGATGATAGGTTAATGATAATTAACTTGATGCTTAAGCATTAATGATTGATCATCTATATTAAGCTTTTATGCAAAATGTTGTCAAGCTAGCCCCACTTCATATCAGCCTTGCATGATCCTTGGTGTTACTTTTATTTCTGGTTTCTGACGGGTAAGTCTAGCTGAGTACTTTGTCGTACTCAGGGTTTTATCCCCACTTGTTGCAGGTTATGATGTATCATGGCGATTGCAAGAGTTGGTTGGCTCCTGCCGTAGAGGCGGAGTGTGATCATGGGCATGATCCTGCTTAATTACCTTATCTCTAATGCTTTTGTTGGAAGTCGACCGTGGTACTGGCATGTATTTGAAATAAGAATAATGTTAGTTTTAAATTACTTTGCTTTCGCTACTTTTCAATGTAAGTTCTAATAACTAGGTTGAACTCTGATGTATATTGAATTACTTGTGAAATGGATGTAACATGTGACTTGTTATGTTGAATCATTATGATCTTGGCTTGTATGTTGGTTGGTTTGAAATCCCTCGTGATTTCATTGGACTACCGGAGTTATATGGGCTCAAGTGTGAGAATTTGATCACTTCGGTGATTGTTTTTATACTTGTGCTCTTATAATTTGGACGATTCTGTTACACGCACCGGCGGCAACAAGCTACGGGGGTGGAGCCGGTGAGGCGAGGAGCCTTGGAGGTGTGGCGACGTTCAAGAAACACGATGGCGTGGTCGGCTCGGGTGGAGGGAGGCCGGAGGCTAAGGAACGATGGCAGCCCTAAAGCTGGCATGGCCGGCCATGGCGGTGGTGCCACAGTACGCTTGGGAGCCGGTGACTCGTGCGAGAGCTGACAGCAGGGTCCGGCCATGCGCGTCTATGGCAGAGGGCAGCCAGCAGTGCAGCTAGTGTAGGGCGGTAGTGAGCTCTACTCGCCAGCAATGGCGGCCATGGCGGAGCACGCTCGCGCAGCACGAGGAAGGGAGCGGGAAGCGGTAGAGAGTGAGCTAGCTCGAGCGACAAGCTCGAGCGACTCCACATTAGGGCAGAGACACGAGGGAGGAAGGATGGGCATGCGTCGGCAGGATTTAGGGAGCAGGGGTGCGTGGTGACCTTCCATGGTCACCACGAAGACCTTCAATGAGCATGTGGCAAGTAATAAGGTGGGCAAGGTGGGTGCCTGATTTGGGCCTGTTCTAGGCCGATTTTGGACATGGGCCCAAAATGAAATTTGACGACCACGGGCTGCTCTATATTTCATATTTAGTGTGCTCGACCACTAGAGTAATGGATCAACAGGTAATTAGTCCCCAATATGGCAATGTCAACACATTGAAAATGGTCACTGAAACTCGCCTTCAGAGGTCAAAACACGGTCAAACTGATCCCAACCGTTTGTATGCTCTTCTCCACTGAGTTAACTTCAACTTTCACTTTTGGGTCAACTTGAGTTGCTTAACAAATTTTGGAGAACGTGAGACGCCAATGTCGATGTCGATGAATTTCCAGACTTAGAATTATTTTTAAGGCCAAAAACAGCATTTCTTTCAATCTTGAGTCCACTGTTTGAGCAACTTAGAGGTTGAATCATGACTCAGTCCAAAAATAGCATTTGTTGTACACATTCTAATCCTCAACTTTGTCAAAGGTCAAACCTCATATCTTGAATATAATCTACAGTTCCACTTTGGTCAAAGCAGCATCACGATAAAACTTAAAACTAGTGTTTTAGGCCAATTGAGACATTCTCTTGACATTTGCTCAACATGAACCCTTCTTGACTTTTGTGGTAGAGTTCATCTAGAATCATTTGGGCAAGGTTGCAAGGTTTGGTTGACATCTCATGTTCTCATTCACTTAATAGTACAATCCAAACAAGAATATGACTTATCATTTCATGTGACTTTTTGATTCCAATCTTCACAAAACTTTTTCAATGATTAATATAGATAGAGATGGATATGCGACACATGAAAGAAATGACATCCACACTCACTTGCATTACCAAGCATGAGCATCAAATATACACACATTGAAACACAGAATAACAAGGTTACGTTGCATAGGTTTCAAAGCGACGTTCCAGATGTTTCAAAGCACATTCTATATATGCATGTTTCACATGTTGCACTAGTATGTTTCATATGTTTCACTAGTACATTACATATGCTTCATGCTCATATATGAACGAATGATGCTTAGGCTCATGCAATGCAAGTGTCAAGATGCAAGCCTAACACCTGGGGTGTTACAGGCCGTCATTGCCTTAACAGCTATGATAGATAGAGATATCCAGGGATATTTAGATTTGCGAGAATATTAACCAAAATAAAAACATGGCTTAGTTGTTTAGTGTTGTGTAAAATATGGATGTGCCAATGACTAGACGATGTGGATCGACGACGCTAGAGGCCACCGTGGGACAACGACGTGTGTCGTCGTGGATGATGATGCAGGGCACCGCAGGTTGCTGACGATGAGAGGCACAACCAAGTTCCTACCATTAATTATTATGTAGATCCCAAGAAGTATATGTATATCATAGGGTACTTAATTAAAATAAGAAATAGGACTTAGCTGATTTGATGTGCAACTGGTCGAGCTGATTTCTTGGAGTCAGATCCCGAAACCATGTTTGCTCGATGATGATGAGACATGCAGCTAAACTGTGGTAGAACCACCCTAGTTATATGGCCCACATGCACCTGTCATTGTCTTTAAGACCTTTGACTGCTGCACATGAGAGCCAGATAACTCAGGTAGTCTGTCGGGTGTCCTCGGGGAACCCCGAATCATCCACATTTTACAACTCATATAGGATCAATATGGAGTTACCACAACATTACAACATCTGGTACAAAAATGTCTTACATCAGAGCGCGGAATACTTATAACAATAGTTTACATAACATGTTCAAGTCATAACTTAACTTGAGTTCGAATGGTGAGTAGAACTGTGGATGCAACTTAGGTAAAACATCTAAGGTAGGAGAGACAACCAGATCATGTCGAGCCCACCGATATGACCTCGATCAGTAGCTCAAGTTAGATCCTGCAACAGGGTTAACAAACCCTAAGTACTTGAGGGTACTCAACAAGTATTACCCGACTAAAAGAAAAGACTCCAAGGGAATGCAAGATTAAAGGAAAGTTTGAAGCAAGAATTACTTTTGCAGAAAATCTTACTACAAGTGGATCCTTACTTTCAATCTTTTAGCTGTGTATTAAGTCATTATCAGTATCCAATTTGCACCTATTCTATCTCAAGCACTTCATTAATCATCACATCTCTTCTCATCTCATTTCCACAAGTAACCATGTTCCATTGATTAACTAGGATGCAGGGCAGTTGATCGAGTCTCAATACCCGAGGAGCACGATGATTCGAATTTGGCCCAGCCGGGGTTTCCTTACCACACGACATATGTAGGTCTAGGGCTAGCCCCAAACCTACATATATCAACCTTCACTCGAATCCTCCAAAACATGAACTAGTATGCGCTAGCCGAGAGCACAGTACTGCACCTCCCTGCGCCACTCCTGGTGGATTCACAGGATGTGTACACGCTACTCTCACCATCTCCCACGCCCAGTGCGCAGTTGTCTTTTCACATAATGGAATAGCCGAGGTATCAGGCTTACCAAAGTATGTGGCCAGTACTGCAAAGTCCACGGCAACGTTTGAATCGACCGTTGCCGCCAACGGCAAAGTCACCGAACGCGCTTGATCTCAACGCGTCAGACGCGTCAGGTGCGCACAACGGGCGCGCCACCGGACGCAGTCCAGAGAGGGTGTATTCGCTCAAGCCCGTTAGACGCGTCGGTCGGTCAGGCATCGGACACGCTCGCAGCGTCTGACGCACGCTTCTCTTCTGGGCGCCTCCGTGTACTGCTAACGTCACTAGCGACGGACGCTGACGTCTGGCGTCTGTCGCCCGACAACAGCCGCGTTCGACGCCGCTTCCTCAGCAGACCGTCACTTGGTCTTAGCCACTAGATGCTGATGTCAGCGTCTAATGCTCCCAGGGCCAGTGTCTGTTGCTTCCGAGCGCCGCGTCCGACGCGCGCTACTCAGCTCAAAAACATTCCATGACTTCGCCTTCAATTCTCGACTTCGGCGTAAAGGAAAAATAGTCATTTCAATTCCTCGAAAATGCCTGAATCCCGCCTCGCAAGCTCGGTGGAAGGGAGAGAGAACCCCAAACCCCTCTCAACCGTTCAAACTCCACCGCCTTTGTAAATGTACCAACACCAACAAGTGAACATCACCATGTGCATGTGTGTTACCATTTTCACAATCATTTTCTTGAAGGAGTTAGTCACTCAATTTGCCACGCCACTCGATCCTAGCACGTAAAGTTGAAAACGGACAGGATAAATCCCATTTCGTCCGCAACCGTATTCCGTATTTTTTCGTCCATTTTCGTTTTTTCTGGGATAAATGAAAACGGGACCGAAAACGGGACGGAGTGAACCGGGAGCGGGAACGAAAACGGTGGAGTATTTGTCTGTCCATATTTGCGGAATCCCGTTTTCAACCGGGATATCCTGTTTTTCTTCCATTAGGGATTCATCCCGTCGTGGAGCCGTGGACGTGTGGCCTATCCAAGCTGGTGGAGCGCCTGCACGGCTGCACCTGCCATAGGCGGGCCCGCATGGATGCTGCTCTTGAATGTTACATGCGTGGAGACTGTAGGTGCTGCCGGCTACTCTAGCTCTTTGACTTTTTGGTAATAAGGCTGGCGTGAGATGACGTGCCTTTTAAATTAGAAATTTCATAACTTTTTCAAATGAGCTCCAAATTAGACAAATAATATATCTATTTTGATAATCTCAATGGGCTCTTCGCAATGATGTACTCTATTTTTTCATTCGATATTGTATCCAACAGTAAATATTTGAATTACTAGTCTAGTCATTTTAGCAACCAATTTGTAAGTGCTCCATATATTATTTATACATATTTTTATATATATGTAAAACAACTCAAGAGCACACATAAATATGCATACGTATTATTAGCTTCTTATAAGCACACACAACCTTTTCATTTATAGATTAACTTACGGGATGCACACATAAATATATGCATACAATCGAGAATTTTAGAACAAAATCTCGTTAAACAGAGATGTCATATGCGCATGCAATTCCGGCTTAAGTTCCCGCCGTCCGTTTTCATCTATTTTCCGATCGTATTAACCCGTTTTTGTATTACCGTTTATCCCGCTACCGTTTTCGTTACCAGCTATCCGGCTCCCGCTCCCGTTTCCATCTAAAAATATGAAAACGAAAACGGTAGAGCAATTTTTCGTTCGTTTCCGTCCGTTTTCATCCTTACTAGCACGTATGCAAAGTTAGATCGCTCAAGTGGCACTAGATGACCAATATGCAAACAAGTGTACCCCTCTTGATAGTACGGCCATCTATCCTAAACCTGGTCATCAACTTCTCTACACACCTATGACCGGTGAAATGGAAATGCCTTAGGTTATACCTTTGCCTTGCGTAATCCACTCCATCTCCTCTGACTTTGATGCAACACATACACCAACCATATCACAAATGATATGATCCACTTCATATCATCATGCGGCTTTGTTGGTCCATCGATCTTGACCTCACTTGCTCTTCACCGTTGCGTCGGTCCATCGGCGCCAAGTCTTGCTCAAGCTTCACCGCCCCACGATCTATCGCTCCAAAGCCTCTGACTTGCCCTTCACACTTATAACTGGTTCATCAAGCCAAGCCTCATCTTGATCTTTGCCACCTTGGTCACATGACTCCATGTCTTGTCTCATATGAAATAAGCTCCTTCATGACACCATCATCTATGGACTAATTCCCTGTGTATCTCACATAAACACAATTAGTCCACCTAAGGTTATCACTCAATTACCAAAACCAAACAAGGACCTTTCAAAGGTCTTGACCAAGCAAGCCTATAATGAACGGTCCTCAATCGACATAGACGGGACAGGCACGATCAGGCGAACCTGTCTACCCAACTTACTATTGATGGTAATTAACAACCATTATATACCGTCAATAAAACATGTATAAGGGCACAATTGTGATCACCAACAAAAGGTCTAGGGGTTTAAACTAACAAATTCCAAGAGTTTTGGTGAATCTGTATTTTCTACAGAGTTTATCCAGAAAACCATCAATGTGGACCTACATGTCAAAATTAATCGTGCTTATCCGCCATGAAACGGACACCAGAAGGTTCCAGAGGACTCCAGAGGACACCACACCAAAGCAGGAGCCAAGGGGCTACCAGGTAGGGCCGGGCGACCCCACATGTAGGCCGCCTGGCCCCTGGGGCCACCCATCAACCTTCGTCTCGTTATGTCGGTTTCCCACCGCCTCCTACGGTGCATCTCCATCATTCCTTAAGTGATTTTGATCCAAGGGCTCATGTTGGACACTCCAGGCTATATATACAGCCCTATACCCTCCTCCCTAGAGCCATCCTGAAACCCTAATTCATATCCTACTCATCAGGATCAGAGCTAGCTCTCAAGAGATGATTAGTCCTCTAGTTAGGATCTATCTTTGTATACAAATAGAGAGAGAGTGTAAGGGAAGAGTTTGGGGGAAGTACCGGCCTGTCGGTGCTACCTCTACGGCTTGTACTTTGGCAGATCTAGGCTTCTCTAAGTCTACCTCTGAGATACTACTAGTAATTGATTTTTGTCTAAAGTAAGTTTTGTGCTCTTTTGTTCATGGGTTCACAGTTCTTTTGAGTGCTCTAGTCCTTGTTAGGCCTCTAGATTAGAGTAGTAATCGTAGCATAAGCGTGGAGCTTAGGCTATCGGTTACCTGTGTTTGCTCCCTGCTTTCTGTTTGTGTGGTAGCAGCGGGAGGTGACAGCCCTGTAACACCCCATGTGTTAGTCTTGCATTTGGCACTTGCATTGCATGAGCCTAAGCATCATTTGTTCATATATAAGCAAGGAACATATGAGACATGCTAGTGCAACATGTGAAACATGTGTATATGGAATGTGCTTGCAACACCTCCTTGAAACATATGCAACAAACCTTTGTTAGTTGTGTTTCAAGTGTGTATGTTAGGTGCTCATGCTTGGTAATGCAAGAGAGTGTTGATGTCACTTCTTTCATGTGTCTCACATCACTCTCTATCTATAGTGACCCCTGGAAAGGTTTCATGAAGTTTGGAATCAAAAAATCACATGAAATGATAAGTCATGTATTTGTTTCCAGTGTCTTTACTATGTGCTTGGATGGTACCATTACGTGAATGGAATTATAGATCATCAACCAAACCTTGCAACCTTACCCAAATGACTCTAGATGAACTCTACAACAAAAGTCATGAAGGGTTCATGTTGAGCAAATGCCAAGAAAATGCCCTAATTAGCCTAAAACCCTAGTTTAGGCCTTATCGAGTTGCTGCTTTGACCAAAGTTAAAGTTTGACTTCTGTACCAGTTATGAGGGTTGACCTTAAAGAAAATTTGTAGTTCATATTATGTAGAACAAACTTTGTTAAATAGTCAAGAGCTAGTTTGGTCTCTAACCTAGTCAAATAGAGCTCCTAAGATTTAATAAAGTGTTGTTTTGGATCTCAGAAATTTGACTGTCATAATGGAGTTTCAGTTTCGGGCACCCTAGTTTGGAGCTCTATATCTTTGTAACTAGGCTAAACCTGTTCAAGGCCCTTTAATAAAAGTTGTAGATTGAGTTGTGTACAACAAACTTTATTTTTGGAGCATACCCTAGTTCAGCTTGCAAATGAGTCTAACTGGAGCTCGAAGTTCAAATCTGCTGCTATTTTAGGCTTCAAAATAATTCTAAGTCTGGAAATCAGCGTCATTAGGTTGGCAAGCCACGTTCTCGAGTTTTTGTTGAGCAACTTGAGTTGATCCTATTATAAAAGTTGGAGCTTATATCTTGGAGTAGGATATACCAAAAGTTGACATTGATTTAACCACTGTTGACCAACTAATTGGAGTAAACACCGAAGTTTAGATCAATCATCGACAATGTCAACTTAGAGTCTAATTACTCCCTAATCCATTGCTCCAATGATCAGGGTCCTTAAAAAAGAATTGTAGGGCATCACGAAATGAACAACTTTCATAACTGGCCCATATCCAAATTTGGCCTGTAGCAGGCCCAAATAGGAGCTCCAACCTATCCACCTTATTGCCTGCCACGTAGTCGACGAAATGCCTCCATAGCCAACGCATGCCCTAGTGCATTGCCGCCATGCCAGCGTCGTGCCCCTACTCCCTGGACACGTGCTCGGTCCTTTCCTTCGCAAGGTGGAGAGCCGAGCTCATCCACGGCCACTCACCCCTCTCTCTTCCTCGCCCTTCCTTGCTCGACTCTGCCAGGAGCCATGGCCGCCATGGCCAAGATTGCCGCCGGTGTCGTTCCCTAATTCGTGCCCTTCTCCCGTTCCACTACCTACGCAACCATAGTCGCCCCGCCGTGCCCTACACCATGCGTGTGCTAGCCCAGGCCAGAAGCCGCTAGAGCCGTGCATCTGCCGCCATCAAAGCCGACCGCCACAGTCGCAAGCAGCCGATGCTGGGGGCCGGGTCGCCACGGTCTATCTCCAGCTACGTCAAGTCATTCCTCAGTTGCGCCATCTTGTGAGGACTCTCCTGCTCACCTTCCCCTGTCGCCTAGCCACAAGAGTGCCGCCGCCGCCGGCACTGCCCCCATGGAGCCGCCCACGCACATGGTTAGCCGGCCACAGACCACCTCGGCCCATACTACGAGCGCCTTCGGACGTGCCTCGCTGCCCTAGTGCTTCCCTACCACTTCACCGCGGCCGCCGACGACTTCATTGGCTGGAGAAGTGCCGACCAGCCCTCTCTCCCCGCATCCCCCTGTTTTCGGTGTTGGAGGAAGGAGAAGACCGGCTCCCTCTCTTTGTTCTCCCTTTGTTTGAATGACAGGTGGGGCCAGGTGGACAGCGGGTCCCGCATGACAGCGTTATGAGTGGCACAGTTGGGTAAACATCCGGGTGTACCTAGCATGTCTAGGGCTAAGTTGGTTTCCTGTTTTTATTTTTCCAAAACTTTACTAAATGTGGTAAAATCCATATCTCATGCTAGGAAATTCCAAAAATAGCAAATGTGGACCTTTTGGAAACCTTGAGAAAAGATATATGCAGTAGACTGATAATATGTTATATGTTTGTAGAAGTTTTCTGGTGTTTTTATTTAACCTTGAAAAGTACTCCAAAAATGCTTATAAACTTGACCAGAGCCCTACCTTGAGTTTTAGGACTCCAAAAATAGCGATTCTTATTTTCTTAGTTTTATAATAACATGTACTTGCTAGAAAAAATATTAAACATACTAGTTGTTTATTGTTTTCTTATGGTTTTGAATTGACCTTGATAAATAAGGAAAACTACATTATATTGCTTGTCATTTTTATATCTTGAGTTGGGGTACTCTAATTGAGGTGAAATTTTTATGGTAGTCTCCTGAGGTTATGTGGGAATTGTGGTCAAAATTTTATGAGCTTTGGTTGCTAGGTGAGTGAGATATAGGTTTATCTTGCTCTCTAGGGTTAATTATCTTAAGCTATTTGTCGTTTTCATAAAGGTTGTTTTACTCATGCAAATGATCTAAAAGTTGTACAGTAGTCTATTGGGAGCATATGCAAGCCATTGTAATTTTGGTAGAATTTATTGTGCACTTTTGATATGTGTTCATAATTCCACCCAATTATCTAGATAAATTAAGAAATGTATTAAAATAATTTAATTAGATGGTGACACTATATTTTTTGGGTGTTTATTATTCATGTGTGACATGTAGGTAAAGTTGGTTTTGTTCAATTATATGTTTGCTGGGAACCTGAATCCTATGTAGGACAAGATCTTATCTATGCTTAGCCATGCTTAATTAGCTCGTTAGAAGTCGGGTGATTCCCTGTCACCTGTGAGATATAGGGTTGTACTTGGTCATGGTTGGCTATATTTGCTATCGTGGAAAAGAACCATGTGTTAATAAAATAAAATGAGATCGGGCGGGATGACGATAGTGAAGTAACAAGGCATGGAGGTCTTGGGTGTGGATCTATCCCCGTCTGAGTCGTTTAAGGACCAATTAGCTGTACGTCCTTGAGTCATGTTGAACACAGTCTAACACTTAGTTGGCTGGATAAGCCATTCCGAACGCGAAGCCGAGTAATACAGTTCAGGCCGGGAATCGGGGGGTCAACTGTGCATTCTGGAGTAAGTAAGGATGTGCTTAGGGACACTGACATAAGACCAAGGGGGGTTAAAGTCCCTATCACCTGGCAGAGTGTTGCCCTTGGGGATGCGGCATGAGTCAAACCCGTGCTTTCCTAAACTGTACCAAAGGTGACTTGTGCAACCCTGGCGCGGGGTCTGCGCGGTGAGTGTTAGAAATACCCCTCCAACTGGATAGGAACTCAATTCGAATCGCCATCGCTCCCGGTTACTGAGCACTTGACTCGAGCTGTGTCACACCCTAAAATTTTTAATTTTAGGTTGTGCTTAGAAAACACTAAATAAAATAAATGATTTCAATATCTAAATAAATTTATTAGATAAGTTAAGTTGCCGCTAATTTAAATATAGAAAATTGTAGTTTTAAAATTTTCATATTAATTTGATAATGTGGTGTTTGTGTGATGCTTGTCTTTGGTGTTGGTGAGTTTTATTATTTTCAAAATACCATAGGACGACGTTTACTTCTCATCGGAAAACTTTTTGGTATTTTCTAAATTTAAAATTTTAATTTCTATGAGCTTAATCTTTTTTCTTGATCTCTTCATCAATCTTTTCATGAGCTCCAAATACTTCATTTGGGTTCGTCTCATTCTAAAATATCTCTGAGAATTTTACCTGAATTTTTGGAGCCTTCGGAGTATTTTTCGTGGCTTAAAATTCAATTCTAGACTTTTCTAGAATTATTTTATCCATGAAATTAATTAATTCCGAAAATAATAAAATATCTCAGATTTCCTCGTTCCCAAAGGCCCATGTCTTTATTTACTAATGGGCTTTAATAATTAATTAGGCCTATTAGTAAAGATGGAGGGTGCAATATCAATTAGTACTGTATCGCTAGTTGACGTGGGGTAGGGAGTTTTCCTCCCTATATATACATACCAATCCCCTGGGCTAAGTACACCAAAACTACCGTAAGAGGAGCCCCTAGTTTGGGAAATCTCTCATGTAGTAAATTAAATATTTCTTCTCCTTCTCGTGTCGTCCCTAGGCCGAGGCCCTTCAGATGGATGGAGGTAGAAGATGAAGTATTTGTGGTTCTGTCACTGGTTCGTAATATCTTTATCGTTTCTTCGTTTTAATTCCGTTTTGCTCCGTTTTAGTTGCGTTAGTTTCGTATAGTTGTGCTCTACGCAGTAGTGCTAATGTTTGTCATGTCTTATAATTATGAATTTATTTATTTGAAATCCAATTTGATTAGTATTAATTTAATAGTTTTTAATTAAAAGTGACATAGGTTTATAATTTCATTTTTGTTGCCTTTGACCGTGGCGATGTAAGTGACATGTTAGCAACGTTATTTTTCATGTCCCACGTTTATGAATATAATTAATTTGATTAATGTTTAGTTAGCGAGTGCTCTCAATAATTAATTAAAAAGCAATTTAGGTTTAACTCGATTAATATTAGATGGTTCTTGATTATAATTTCTTTAGTTTAAATATAAAATATGAGATGGTTCGGTTAGTGCTTGTATATGTGTCAAGTTATATAAATTATAAATATTTGATTAGAATAATTAATGTTTATGCCATGCTCCTTTAAATTTAAAATGACATAGGTTCATGTGTCGGCACTTTCTTAAAATGTTAACTCGATTAATATTCACATTAATGCATTTTTATTTATAAATTGTTTAGTAGATGCAAATCATGGCTACACAGTTTGTACAACAGCAGAGCAGCCATGCATGTACATTGAACTCTTGTTAACATGATGACATCATCCCGACATCACCCACACTTTATTGCCATTTTCCTTTAGAAAACAAATCCCAAAATACAATAGAAATACATATACACATACAATCTTGTTTAGGCCATATCTTCCACGTTTTAACTCCGATTTGGCCCGTTCAAGTTGCGTTAGGTTCATATTTGCAAACTCTACGTGTTAGTGTAGCTGTACAGTAGGTTTGAAAGATTAAATTCTTGAGTTTATATTAAAGTAATTATTTATCTATAGGAAATCGTAGCAAATTCATAACTTTCATGTTTTAAATCCGAATTTCATGATCTTTACGTCTGTGTGATCGGAGTAACGTGTAGAAGAGTTTTACAAACTTTTTATACTATTTTGTTACTGTTGGTGTACTGTTTTAATTATGTTTCTTTGTTTGCTTCGTGTATAATTGCTCGGATGATTGTGTGTTGATGCTTGGTGATCGAGTATAGACAGTGAGCAGTTTCTTGATGATCAGGAGTATTATTTTGAGTCAGACCAGCAGTATCATCAGGAAAGCTTTGATCAAGGCAAGTATAACATGGGACCATCCTTGTTGTCCTATTCACTAAAATTATCATACATATGCATGTGTCCTCCTTGACAACCATAGAGATTATAACTTAGCTATTGATTTCTTGTTCCCTTGTCACCTATGGGATATGTATTTGGATAGCTATTGCTAGTGCTTAATTATGAACAATGATCTTGTAATTTGATTAATGGATTAAGCGACCAACCATGAAGATGATTTTATTACTATTGAAAGGGGGCTAGAGCAAGGGGTTATATTGTTGCTCTAGTTACTCTCCGTAAGGACTTACCTGTAAGTGATAACTAGGATTGACAGTACAGCTGTGAGGGCTATATGGCTCTGGCTCTAGTTGTTCAAGAGACCTTTTCTAGCTTGTTAGTGGTTACCTTAAATGACATAAGAATGGCTTGACACGTTGTGTGTAGGACAGCCTCTAGTCTATGAGTATAGCCGAGAAGGAATTGTGCCATTTGAAAAGGGGGGTTCCTACATCTGCCTGCCGAGTGAATCTAATGGCCCTAACTTGTTAGACGAACTTTTGAATGACTTTATATGATTTTTGATGTTTTGGGCCTTGCAAACCCATGCATTTGGAAATCATGACTCATAGTGAAAGTGTACACCTCTGCGCAGAGTTTAATAAACTGGTATACTAGTCGTGCTCACGGATACGAGCGGCCTTAGGGATTCTTACAGAATAGTTGATCACCAATGTTATACCGTATTTAATTATTGTTGTTACTATTATGCTCATGTTAATGCTATTCATTATCCTTATTACAAATGATCATTGGTTCATTAATGGCAATTGGAATACCTTGATGCTACTCAATTGCTAATTATATGATGATTAAAAGCTAAATGCAGTCAAACAGTGTCTAGCCTTTTTGTGCCTCATGAACCCTGTGTTATACTTGTTGAGTTCGACATGGACTCACTCTTGCTATTTCCACCACACCCTAGTGTGTAGTAAGGTGTTGCTCAGAAGAAGGATAAAGAGGTAGTGGAGTTTTTAGAAGTCTTTTCAGAAGTGTTTGGCGTATAGAGCCACCAGTCAGCCGTCCTTGAGAAGAATGGAGCTTGAAGTTTAGTCACCGTTCCACGATACTCTAATGTAAGTGTTAATATAGCTATGTATACATTATATACTAACATTGTTTCTGATACTTTTTCATTCTGACATATGTGTGGACTTCCTGGGCACACATATGATTAGCCTAGTTTTGTTCTTTAGAAAACCGATTGTGACAGAGTGGTATCAGAGCAGTGTTGACTGTAGGGCGTATGCCAAGTAGCACCGAACGTATTCTAAAACTCATTTTACTATAAAACTATTTTATCATCCCTTGACTCATTGATTTTGACTATTTCCTGTTCCTTGTCCTGTTGTATCCCTTCCTTGATAGCTTTCTTTGAGCTATTATTTCTTACTCCCTTGGATTTTGTTTTATGTTGTTTTTACTAAAATTTTTCTGATTCCACCTGGTTCAAAGATTCGATGGCCTTTTATCATCCATAATCTTCCCTTAGGATGACCACCATTGTTGAAGAAGCACATGTAGTATCGATGATGTGATGTGTGCTTGTTTTGCTTGATGTCTTGCTTTGTGTGTTGTCCTTGTTCTCGTGTGTTTGAAGGTGGCCCGGAAGATTTCTTCTTGAGAAGTAGCTTGATCTATGTTAAGTGGTTTAGTGTCATCTTCTATCCTACTTAATTTTTCAATTGATCCTAATTCTTATTATCTTTTCCCAATATTACCCTTGCTACTCTTGGTTTTCATGCTTTCTCCTTTATCTTAACCCAATAAAGGATAAAAACATAATGGACGCATCAATAGTAGCAAGCCTTCAAGAAAGAGACGTGTTCAATGACATCGCCAAGTGGAACAAGATCTTTGTTAAAATGGGGTAGCATCTGCTATCAACAACAGCAAGTCCTAAATATCTCAAGCAATGAGGTACGAAGAACGGAAGATTAAACTTTATCTTTCTTGTCATCTTTGGGCAATCTTCGATCCATGTCTTGTATCTCATCAACACAAATCAAAGAAGCATGAAGACTTGAAGATTAGTGTTATCTATCTCTCTAGTCTCTCTGAATCTCGTTCCTACCTTGTCCTGTCTTTTTAGAACAGTCTGTCTTCCTTAGCTTATATCTCTATTTTTGGATGTCCAAATATCATGAATAAATTCTAGACAACAGTAGACTTTAATATCTTTCTCTGACCGTAAGAACCACCCTGATAGCTATTATGGTTTGGGAGTTATGAAAATCATAAGGCGACGCATCTGTGCTGTTAGCAACCTGGAATAGTTTCTGTTATGTACAGTTTTTGACTACCTTAACTGCAGAATCTGGAGAAGTGTTCCATAAGAAAGTTGTAGTAAATTTGATAAGCTTTCCAATGGTATAAGCTACAATATCATCGGATTCGTAGCACTTGAGTTATAACTGTATTTCTGCACTGCCATTTTTCTGCTCGCGAGGAAGTGTAGGTTACTTGTTCTTATATATGCTCATAAATCTCTTTGGGATGGCAGAAGGACATGATGATAGTCATCACTCAGAAACAAATGCAAGTTATCCTTTGGTGTTATCTAGTTGATCTCTTCTTAAGAAGGATTTGATGAACTAAATACGATACAAGATGGAGGTTTTATACGTTCTATTTTGTCACTTGGAAGCATCAGCTATCTACATGAATGCAAAGTCACTATCAAGCGCCATTATCTTTTCTCAGAGTGGTAATTTGTTAGAACCATCTACAAGAATCATAAGGTTCTAAAGGAGACATTTATAAAGTTAATTTTGAGTTTGTGGCATCATCATTAGATAGGAGTTGATGAAGGAAAAGTGAAGACTTGCATATTAACTTTATCTTTCTCTCTGGTCTCTCCAAATCTCGAGACGAGATTCCTGTTAAGTGGGGTAGATTTGTCACACCCTAAAATTTTTAATTTTAGGTTGTGCTTAGAAAACACTAAATAAAATAAATGATTTCAATATCTAAATAAATTTATTAGATAAGTTAAGTTGCTGCTAATTTAAATATAGAAAATTGTGGTTTTAAAATTTTTCATATTAATTTGATAATGTGGTGTTTGTGTGATGCTTGTCTTTGGAGTTGGTGAGTGCTATTATTTTCAAAACACCATAGGACGACGTTTACTTCTAATCGGAAAACTTTTTGGTATTTTCTAGATTTAAAATTTTAATTTCCGTGAGCTTAATCTTTTTCCTTGATCTCTTCAACAATCTTTTCATGAGCTCCAAATACTTTATTTGGGTTCGTCTCATTCTAAAATATCTCTAAGAATTTTACCTGAATTTTCGGAGCCTTCGGAGTATTTTTCGTGGCTTAAAATTCAATTCTAGACTTTTCTAGAATTATTTTATCCATGAAATTAATTAATTCCGAAAATAATAAAATATCTCATATTTCCTCGTGCCCAAAGGCTCATGTCTTTATTTACTAATGGGCTTTAATAATTAATTAGGCCTATTAGTAAAGGTGGAGGGTGCAACATCAATTAGTACCATATCGTTAGTTGACGTGGGGTAGGGAGTTTTTCTCCCTATATATATGTACATATCCCTTGGGCTAAGCACATCAAAACTACCGTAAGAGGAGCCCCTAGTTTGGAAAATCTCTCGTGTAGTAAATTAAATATTTCTCCTCCTTCTCATGTCATCCCTAGGCCGAGGCCCTTCAGATGGATGGAGGTAGAAGATGAAGTATTTGCGGTTCTGCCACTAGTTCGTAATATCTTTATCGTTTCTTCGTTTAATTCTGTTTTGCTCCGTTTTAGTTGCGTTAGTTTCGTATAGTTGCGCTCTACGTAGTAGTGCTAATGTTTGTCATGTCTTATAATTATGAATTTATTTATTTGAAATACAATTTGATTAGTATTAATTTAATAGTTTTTAATTAAAAGTGACATAGGTTTATAATTTCATTTTTATTGCCTTTGACCGTGGCGATGTAAGTGACATGTTAGCAACATTGTTTTTCATGTCCCGCGTCTATGAATATAATTAATTTGATTAATGTTTAGTTAGCGAGTGTTGTCCTTAATTAATTAAAAAGCAATTTAGGTTTAACTCGATTAATATTAGATGGTTCTTGATTATAATTTGTTTAGTTTAAATATAAAATATGAGATGGTTCGGTTAGTGCTTGTATATGTGTCAAGTTATATAAATTATAAATATTTGATTAGAATAATTAATGTTTATGCCATGCTCTTTTAAATTTAAAATGACATAGGTTGATGCGTCGGCACTTTCTTAAAATGTTAACTCGATTAATATTCACATTAATGCATTTTTATTTATAAATTGTTTAGTAGATGCAAATCATGGCTACCCAGTTTGTACAACAGCAGAGCAGCCATGCGTGTCCATTGAACTCTTGTTAGCATGATGACATCATCCCGACATCACCCACACTTTATTGACGTATACACATACAATCTTGTTTAGGTCATATCTTCCACGTTTTAACTCCGATTTGACCCGTTCAAGTTGCGTTAGGTTCGTATTTGCAAACTCTACATGTTAGTGTAGCTGTACAGTAGGTTTGAAAGATTTAATTTTATAGTTTATATTAAAGTAATTATTTATCTATAGGAAATCTTAGAAAATTCATAACTTTCACGTTTTAAATCTGAATTTCGTGATCTTTACGTCTGTGTGATCGGAGTAACGTGTAGAAGAGTTTTACAAACTTTTTATACTATTTTGCTACTGTTGGTGTACTGTTTTAATTATGTTTCTTTGTTTGCTTCGTGTATGATTGCTCGGATGATTGTGTGTTGATGCTTGGTGATCGAGTATAGACGGTGAGCAGTTTCTTAATGATCAGGAGTATTATTTTGAGCCAGACCAGCAGTATCATCAGGAAAGCTTTGATCAAGGCAAGTATAACATGGGACCATCCTTGTTGTCCTATTCACTAAAATTATCATACATATGCATGTGTCCTCCTTGACAACCATAGAGATTATAACTTAGTTATTGATTTCTTGTTCCCTTGTCACCTATGGGATATGCATTTGGGTAGCTATTGCTAGTGCTTAATTATGAACAATGATCTTGTAATTTGATTAATGGATTAAGCGACCAACCATGAAGATGATTTTATTACTGTTGAAAGGGGGCTAGAGCAAGGGGTTATATTGTTGCTCTAGTTACTCTCGGTAAGGACTTACCTGTAAGTGATAACCGGGATTGACAGTACAGCTGTGAGGGCTATATGGCTTTGGCTCTAGTTGTTCAAGAGACCTTTTCTAGCTTGTTAGTAGTTACCTTAAATAGCATAAGAATGGCTTGACACGTTGGGTGTAGGACAGCCTCTAGTCTATGAGTATAGCCGAGAAGGAATTGTGCCATTTGAAAAGGGGCTTCCTACATCCACCTGCCGAGTGAATCTAATGGCCCTAACTTGTTAGACAAACTTTTGAATGACTTTATATGATTTTTGATGTTTTGGGCCTTGCAAACCCATGCATTTGGAAATCATGACTCACAGTGAAAGTGTACACCTCTGCACAGAGTTTAATAAACTGGTATACTAGCCATGCTCACGGATACGAGCGGCCTTGGGGATTCTTACAGAATAGTTGATCACCAATGTTATACCATGTTTAATTATTGTTGTTACTATTATGCTCATGTTAATGCTATTCATTATCCTTATTACAAATGATCATTGGTTCATTAATGGGAATTGGAATACCTTGATGCTACTCAATTGCTAATTATATGATGATTAAAAGCTAAATGCAGTCAAACAGTGTCTAGCCTTTTTGTGCCTCATGAACCCTGTGTTATAATTGTTGAGTTCAACATGGACTCACTCTTGCTATTTCCACCATACCCTAGTGTTTAGTAAAGTGTTGCTCAGAAGAAGGATAAAGAGGTAGTGGAGTTTCTAGAAGTCTTTTCAGAAGTGTTTGGCGTACGGAGCCACCAGTTAGCCGTCCCTGAGAAGAATGGAGCCTGAAGTTTAGTCACCGTTCCGCGATACTCTGATGTAAGTGTTAATATAGCTATGTATATGTTATATACTAACATTGTTTCTGATACTTTTTCATTCTGACATATGTGAAGAATGGAGCCTGAAGTTCTACGTCAACCACAGTTGTTGTGATCAAGAGTGAAGATTTGGAACTTTTTAGTGTTGAGAGACAACTGATTAATTATCAGTAGGAAGATTAATCTCCAGCTAGATAATGACTCCTTGGTAGCTACGAAGGCTATGTCTTACAGAGCAATAATCAACAATAAATTAATCAACTAGCCAACAACTTGAGTGATACTCTATCTTCTAGAGCCATTGTGATCAAGTCAATTCCATCTTGGACAATCAAATAGATAGTGCAAGGTGTTGTATCAGCTAGGTGAATAATTGGTTGAGTAAAACAGTGGTAGTGAGAGATGTTTTGTCAGTTCGTTTGCTGTAAATTTAGAACCAAGCAATTTTGGCAAATGAATTATATGGATAGCCAAATAGTGTCCGTTTGAGCTGAAAGTTGGTCAGTAGTTAGAGGACTTACGGATCTATATGCCTACCAAGATTTCATGCAAATGGAGCAATAGTTTGTGAGATATGAGAAGAAAACCAAAGGGTACATAATCTACCATTTTTGGTAACTGTGCACATTCCTCGCGTGAGAAGGTTACGATAGTGGTAGATATCCCGGTGTGGAACATGGTTGAGATCTGCTATTGGATGGCCTTTTGAGGTCTCAAAGATACTAGTTTACACTCTTTCCTTTGCTTTTGCTTTCTCGTATCAACAATGTACGAGCAGCCTTGGTTTCTGTAAATTAATTTATACCATTGCAAATCAAAAGCAATTTGAAAAGTGTCAAACAACAGATTTCCCATCTTAGAATTGCTGTTTGATCCTAAATTAGAAGACTCAAGATGAAAAATTAGCCTGACAAAGCTAGTTTTGCTACCCTGCAAGTCAACTCAACTTATTGTGCAACTGCATCACGAAGGAAAGTGTACTCAACTTGCTCGGTAGTGAACTATTTACTAAAGTTGGTAAATACTAGCAACTTTTGATGTCTGCTAGACCTCTCTATATCCTTCTTTAGCAATAACTGCTAATACTCACTGATCTTTTGGTACTTATAAGTATTTTTACCCAAAAGGTTGCATCTGATTCAACTCAGATAACTGTTGCCTTTGGCTATGAGGATCTTCTTAAGTAACATTTGGCAGAAATACGAAGCCGAGAGAGTCGGCTATCACATTCGCTAATCCCTCGACAGACTTAGATAATACAGTGTTATCATCAGAGAAAGAGAACTGCACACATGGAATAGTAAGTAGCTTTCCATTAAGTTGATATCTAATGATTGAACAATTACGACCAGCATAGAACTTGTCTATTGGTTAGTCAGTATCCTATAGCCTCTAAGAGGTGGTTTGTCATCTATGATCTCACCCCTTTTTGGAATGTTGTGCTCAAGCCACTTTGGTAGAGGATTGCTTTTCAAACTTTGTGAACATAGAGTCATTTCAACGAGTATACTTCTGAAGATTTCGGTCTAGTGTAAAGTTCATATGGCCATACTATATTCACTAGAGAAAGAGATACTTGTGCATGGATAGTTCATGGACCAAATGATCTCCAGACTAGGAGAATGAAGTACTATGCTTTTTTGGGTTCCTCCCAAAGTAACAATGCTTCATGGAAGTCAATGAAGGAAAGTCTTCAGACAAAGTTTACCATGAAGAGCAAGTATCAGAAAGCGTCTTAACCAGATTAACACTTCTGATGTTTGAATCTTAGAAGACAAATGCTATCGCAAATGTTGGAAAATGGATAACATGCTTCTCTTCCTTTGAAAGTCTTTCACCCTGAATCTTAGGATGAGATTCTTTTAAGGGGGGAGTGCTGTAACACCCCAGGTGTTAGGCTTGCATTTGGCACTTGCATTGCATGAGCCTAAGCATCATTTGTTCTTATATGAGCATGAAACAAATAAGACATGCTAGTGCAACATGTGAAACATGTGTATATGGAATGTGCTTGCAACACCTCCTTGAAACATATGCAACATACCTTTGTTAATTGTGTTTCAAGTGTGTATGTTAGGTGCTCATGCTTGGTAATGCAAGAGAGCGTTGATGTCACTTCTTTCATGTGTCTCACATCACTCTCTATCTATAGTGACCCCTAGAAAGGTTTCATGAAGTTTGGAATCAAAAATTCACATGAAATGATAAGTCATGTATTTGTTTCCAATGTCTTTACTATGTACTTGGATGGTACCATTACATGAATGGAATTATAGATCATCAACCAAACCTTGCAACCTTACCCAAATGACTCTAAATGAACTCTACAACAAAAGTCATGAAGGGTTCATGTTGAGCAAATGCCAAGAAAATACCCCAATTAGCCTAAAACCCAGGTTTAGGCCTTATCGAGTTGTTGCTTTGACCAAAGTGAAAGTTTGACTTCTGTACTAGTTATGAGGTTTGACCTTAAAGAAAAGTTGTAGTTCATCTTATGTAGAACAAACATTGTTAAATGGTAAAGAGCTAGTTTGGTCTCTAACCTAGTAAAATAGAGCTCCTAAGATTCAATAAAGTGTTGTTTTGGATCTCAGAAATTTGGTTGTGATAATGGAGTTTTAGTTTCGGGCACCCTAGTTTGGAGCTCTATATCTTCCTAACTAGGCTGAACCTGTTTAAGGCCCTTTAATAAAAGTTGTAGATTGTGTTGTGTACAACAAACTTTATTTTTGGAGCATACCCTAGTTCAGCTTGGAAATGAGTCTAACTGGAGCTCGAAGTTTGAATCTGTTGTTGTTTCAGGCTTCAAAATAATTCTATGTCTGGAAATCAGCGTCACTAGGTTAGCAAGCCATGTTCTCGAGGTTTTGTTGAGCAACTTGAGTTGATCCTATTATAAAAGTTGGAGCTTATATCTTGGAGTAGGATATACCAAAAGTTGACATTGATTTGACCACTGTTGACCAACTAATTGGAGTAAACACTGAAGTTTAGATCAATCATCGATAATGTCAACTTAGAGTCTAATTACTCCCTAATCCATTGCTCCAATGATCAGGGTCCTTAAACAAGAATTGTAGGGCATCACGAAATGAACAACTTTCATAACTGGCCCATATCCAAATTTGGCCCGTAGCAGGCCCAAATAGGAGCTCCAACCTATCCACCTTACTACCTACCACGTAGTCGACGAAATGCCTCCAAGGCCTTTGTATGCCCCAGTGCATGGCCGCCATGCCAGCGTCGTGCCTCCACTCCCTGGACGCGTGCCTATTCCTTCCCTTCGCAAGGTGGAGAGCCGAGCTCGTCCACGGCCACTCATCCCTCTCTCTTCCTCGCCCTTCCTCGCTCGATTCCGCCTGGAGCGCGCCGCCGGAGCCATTGCCGCCATGGCCAATATTGCTACTGGTGTCGTTCCCCAATCCATGCCCTTCTCCTGTTCCACCACCTGCGCCACCGTAGTCACCCCGTCGTGCCCTACACCGTGCGCGTGCTAGCCCAGGCCGGAAGCCGCTGGAGGCGTGCATCTGCCACAGTCAAAGCCGACCGCTGCGGCCGCAAGCAGCCGGTGCTCGGGGCTGGGTCGCCACGTCTATCTCCAGCTATGTCAAGTCATTCCTCGATTGCACCATCTTGTGAGGACTCTCCTGCTCACCTTCCTCGGTCGCCTAGCCACCGGAGCACCACCGCCGCCGGCACTGCCCCCATGGAGCCACCCGCGCACATGGTCAGCAGGTCACAAACCACCTTGGCCCGTACTGCAAGCACCTACAGATGCACCTCGCTACCCTTGTGCTTCCCTACCACTTCACCGTGGCCGCCGACGACTTCACCGGCCAGAGAAGTGCCGGCTGGCACTCTCTCCTCGCCTCCCCCTGTTTCTAGTGCCAGAGGAAGGAGAAGACCGGCTCCCTCTCTCTCTCTGTTCTCCCTCTATTTGAATGACAGGTGGGGCCAAGTGGACAGCACGTCCCGCATGACAGCGTTATGAGTGGCACAGTTGGGTAAACATCCGGGTGTACCTAGCATGTCTAGGGCTAAGTTGGTTTCCTGTTTTTATTTTTCCAAAACTTTACTAAATGTGGTAAAATCCATATCTCATGCTAGGAAATTCCAAAAATAGCAAATGTGGACCTTTTGGAAACCTTGAGAAAAGATATATGCAGTAGATTGATAATATGTTATATGTTTGTAGAAGTTTTCTGGTGTTTTTATTTAACCTTGAAAAGTACTCCAAAAATGCTTATAAACTTGACCAGAGCCATACCTTGAGTTTTAGGACTCCAAAAATAGCGATTCTTATTTTGTTAGTTTTGTAATAACATGTACTTGCTAGGAAAAATATTAAACATACTAGTTGTTTACTGTTTTCTTAAGGTTTTGAATTGACCTTGATAAATAAGGAAAACTACATTATATTGTTTGTCATTTTTATATCTTGAGTTGGAGTACTCCAATTGAGGTGAAATTTTTATGGTAGTCTCCTGAGGTTATGTGGGAACTGTGGTTAAAATTTCATGAGCTTTGGTTGCTAGGTAAGTGAGATATAGGTTTATCTTGCTCTCTAGGGTTAATTATCTTAAGCTATTTGTCGTTTTCATAAAGGTTGTTTTACTCATGCAAATGATCTAAAAGTTGTATAATAGTCTATTGAGAGCATATGTAGGCCACTATAATTTTGGTAGAATTTATTATGCACTTTTGATATGTGTTCATAATTTCACCCAATTATCTAGATAAATTAAGAAATGTATTAAAAGAATTTAATTAGATGGTGACACTATGTTTTTTGGTGTTCATTATTCATGTGTGACATGTTGGTAAAGTTGGTTTTGTCCAATTATATGTTTGCTGGGAAAGTTGTATATAACAAAGTTGTAGATCACTCATTAAACTAGCTTGTGTTAAAATTTGGTGATATTTGGCCATGTAGTTTTTGAGTTATAGATGTTTAAAGTCAGGTCCCAGATTTGGTTGCTCTCTGTTTAGAGCAGACCTAATTCTGTAGTTTCATCTTTTCGACCTGCCAAACTTAGGAATTAGGCTTAGATGATATTATATGAATTGTAGATAATTTCATAAGCCTTCTAGAATATCTTGTTGCACGTCATTTGGAGTTGTAGATCTCCAGTTATGATTAAATTACTCAGCTATTATTTTGATGTCCAGAAGGTGGTAAATTCTAGTTTTAGTACTTTGATTCACTTTGCCATGCTAGTGTGTTGAAGTGTGACTCATATCTTTGATTGTACTTGGGTTAGTACCCTGTGATCTTATGAGACTTGTGCTTTGATTGATGTGCTTGCCGTTTTCTATTTTACGCCTTAGTGAGGATTAAGTTAATTAACTCTAGGTGCTTATGTGAACTTTGGTATGCTTGCATGATTACATTGTTTATTGCATTTCTATGTATTCATACATATCCATTGTTGCACCCCATTTAGGTACGGTAGATGCACCACGTGAAGGAAGTGATGTGGAGCCAAACCTGAAGATGGTGTTGGTGGATCCATCCCGCAGATGGAAGGACTGGACAAGTGATAGTGGGAGATGCTCGCCAAGCGTGGGTCATCTAACAAACACTGACTAGTGTCGGATCCCAAGCAAGCCCCGGAGCATTATAAGACTCCCCACTTTTCAAAGAAAATACTATATATGTGTTATATGTATTGTTGCATTACGTATAGGAGTTGGGTGAAAACCTTGCTGCATCGATATCACTCCTTGTCCAGCTATATGAACCTAAATCCTATGTAGGATAGGATCGTATCTATGCTTAGCCATGCTTAATTAGCTCGGTAGAAGTCAGGTGATTCCCTGTCACCTGCGAGATATTCGGTTGTACTTGGTCACGGTTGGCTATATTTGCTATCGTGGAAAACAACCATGTGTTAATAAAATGAAATGAGACCGGGCGGGATGACATTAGTGAAGCAACAAGGTATTGAGGTCTTGGGTGTGGATATATCCCCGTCTGAGTCGTTTAAGGACCGATTTGTTATACGTCCTTGAGTCATGTTGAATGCAGTCTAACACTTAGTTGGCCGGATAAGCCATTCCGACCGTGAAGCCGAGTAATATAGTTCAGGCCGGGAATCGGGGGGTCAAGTGTGCATTCTGGAGGAAGTAAGGATGTGCTTGGGGACACTGGCATAAGACCAAGGGGGGTTAAAGTCCCTATCACCTAGCAGAGTGTTGACCTTGGGGATGCGGCATCAGTCGAACCCGCGCTTTCCTGAACTATACCAAAGGTGACTTGTGTGACCCTAGCGCGGGGTCTGTGCAGTGAGTATTAGAAATACCCCTCCAGCTGGATAGGAACTCGATTCAAATCACCGTCGATCCTGGTTAGTGAGCACTTGACTCGAGCAGCGGCAACGTAGATTCAATTAAATAGAACAGATGGTTAATTAGATGATGATTTAAATGTTGCCTTAATTTATACCTGCTATGGTTAATATTGTTTGCTCCTAATCCAGTGAGTGATGTAGTATAGGTTCTAATATAGATGATAGGTTAATGATAATTAACTTGATGCTTAAGCATTAATGATTATATATCTATATTAAGTTTTTGTGCAAAATATTGTCAATCTAGCCCACTTTATATCAACCTTGCATGATCCTTGGTGTCACTTTATTTTTGGTTTATGATAGGTAAGTCTAGCTGAGTACCTTCTCGTACTCAGGGTTTATTCCCACTTGTTGCAGGTTGTGTTGTATCTTGGCTACTACAAGAATTAGCTGGCTCCTGCCATTACGCTGGAGTGTGATCATGGGCATGATCCTTTTGTGTTATTTCATCCATAATGCTTTTGTCGGAATTTGATCTTGGTACTGGCATGTATTTGAAATGGATGTAACATATGACTTGTTATGTTGAATCACTACGATCTTGTGAAATGGATGTAACATGTGACTTGTTATGTTGAATCACTATGATCTTGGCTTGTATGTTGGTTGGTTTGAAATCCCTCGTGATTTCATTAGACTACCAGAGTTATATAGGCTCAAGTGCGAGAATTTGATCACTTTGGTGATTGTTTTTGTACTTGTGCTCTTATAATTTGGACGGTTCCGTGACAAGCCCCGTCTATCCTTTGTAGTCCACACCGAATTGAGTAGGTTCTTAAATTAGTAGGACTATAGTCACATCGGTAGAGTTATCTATTAACGGTGCTTTACCATCTAAGTGGTGTCCCGAAGTGAACATTAGAATTATAAGCCTTGCTTTGCATAGGGTCATAACCATAGGAATCCTCTCTACTCATACCTTAAACCTTGATTGCTACCCCTGGGCAAACTAGAGTTTAGACAACACACACATTTCCCTATGGATTCGATACTTGGAATACTTCCGGGTGAAAACTACTTCGATACCTAGGTGCTTGCGGATTTTGTCTCTGTGTGCCTCCACAGATGTCAACAAGTTTTCTAGTGCTGTTGCTAGGGAAACGGTTGCAGTGATTTCATCGAACCAGGTTTGTCCTTGTATCTTTTATCTTTAAGCATGGATAATATCATGCCTATCAATCAATTTGCTGCTCCCACGGGAGCACAACTGGAGCCACCAGAATCATAGAAACCTATCCTTACACCTGGCTATGAGATGTGTTCACGTTTAATAAGTATGGTCCAGAAACAATCCTTCTCAAAAGAAGGCGATGATAACCCATATACCCACCTACGAGAGTTTGAGCAAACTTGTGCAAGCTTGCATATCGCGGGCATGTCACATGAAACTTTAAAGTGGAAGCTATTTCCATTCTCTTAGACGGGAAGAGCTAAACACTAGTATACGCGAACCATTGGGAGTGTTACTATAGCTAGTATATATCAGCAGGTAGTAGCCCTTTCTAGCACCCCAACTTTTCACATGGATATAGCCAGCATCCGTACACCTGGCAACAGCCGCCGTTTCTAGTATATCAGCATTTTACCCAGCACCTAGGGCAATCGGCCGGTGCATCCTCGCCACTTCAGCAAGAGCAGCAGCAGTCAAGTCAACCTCAGCTAGCAAAGCAGGAAAATACCTAGGAACACCAAACCGTAAACAATATCTTACCATTGCAAGGCCATATATTCGCAATCACTGGCGGATCAAACTAGGAGCATGAAAACAAGAGAGTCAGAAGAGAATTTGAAAGGAGAGTGCACACTGTCTCGCCAAAGATACTGCTTAATAGGCCATCCTAGTCCATGGTGCCGATTACCTTCGACAAAAATGAATTTCAAGTGCGAGATTTTCCACACACAGACGCCTTTATAGCAACAGCGAATATAGCTAGGTTTACTATACACAACATCCTCGTAGACAATGGAAGCTCTATCGATATCTTATTCATCAAACCTTTCGAGCAGATGAACCTTGACAAGCGAACGCTAGAGCCAGCAGGGAAATCATTGTTCGGTTTTGGTGGGAAAAAGATAGATGCCTTGGGGAAGAAGGCAATTCCGGTCCCTTTCGTAGAAGGCGAGATGGTCCGCACAGAAACCATAACTTACGACATAGTCAACATGGATTATCCGTATACCACAATTTTCGGCAGAGGAGTCCTAAGTAGATTCAAAATCATGATAAAGCAAAGTTACTTGTGTATGAAGATGACATCCCCTTTTAGCATTATCATAGTGTACAGAGATCAAGTTGCATCTAGGTGAATAGAGGGCAAACCAATTATAGGATACAGCCACATAAACAAAGTTTCTAAGAAACCGCCTAACGAGGAAGCAAACACCGAAAGCAAAGTCCAGCCAAGGGCAGAAGCAGCCGAAGGCACTCAGAAGGCCCCATCATCAAAACTAGTGCTAGAAAAATGTGTGCACTGTTGGTGGTCCTTAACTCTCAATTCTAACCGCCAATTCTCACATAAAATCATAGCATATAAACACCAAAACAAGTAATAGGGTTTATAACTAATGATTTCCATGAGTTTTGGTGTTTACTCTTTTGTAGGAGGGCATTTATGGAAATACACATAAAAGGGCTAAAATTTGCAAAGAAATGGAGCATGGACATCATTCTACACAAGCCCAAAGAAAAGAGGCCCAATCACCCAAAGAATCAAAGCCTAGTTATATGAAGAAAAAGGCCAAACCTATATCAAAACATCTCAACACCATGATTAACCACCAAAAGCCCACTCAAGAGGTGCAATGGAGTTGAACCACTGAAGATGGGCCAGTTTGGGTGTCACACCCATTTTTAAGGACAAAAATAGGATGTGACAGATTGGTATCGGAGCCGTGTTGACTGTAGGACGCGAGCCTAGTTAGAATGGTCGTTAATAGCATCCATACTTCACTTAATTCATGCTTCCTCTTTTCACCTTATTAATTTCTAAAGTTTTATGCTTCCTCTACTATATTCTATTGCGAAAATACATTGATTCTATCTAATCTATGTCTAAATCTTGTAGATGTCTCCTTATCCCCGTCTGTCAGCTGCACAGTACGTTGCCCGTTTTAAACCTCAGGAGCCATATGAAGATGGTGATCAAGAGCTATCTGATGCTGAATCAAGAGTTGGTGATATACCAATGGAGAATGTAGTTATGGGGTGGACTACGAAGTTTCATATCATGGTTCCTAAAGCTGATGCTTTCTTCCATGACATGTTGACAAGAACCTTGGACAACTACTACTATGACTGGGAAGCTACGTTGGAGTATCGCAGTGCAGAGTATAGTCATCCATGGATGGATTCCTATTGGGAAACGGAGTTATGGGTTAAGAAAAGGGATCCTACCACTAAGGAGTCTAAGGTGGAGTCAAAGTTCATTACCAGAGTGAGCCGGGCAACCGTGGAGATAAGCATGGAGGATGTCGCTTTCAATGCATTTGTTTACTACCATGGTCTACGCTCGGACAAGACGTTAAAGGGTGCACTCTGGCATTTTCCTTGTTTCTTACATGACAAGGGTATTTGGACCGTGCCGCCTGCAGATGATTCCTCCTTGACTTTACAAGCTACGGTGGGATTAGCTCGTGAATTGGCTCTCCATGAGGTGGATTTGAAGGATGAGTTGCTGAAGGAAAAAGAACTTAAGGAGCAAGCTTATAAGGAGATTGACCAATTAAGGGCGGAGTTAGGTCATCCCAAGATTTATGAGAAGCTTAATTAGGAAATAGGAAAAATCCCTATGTAATAGGAACGATAGTAGTTGCGAGTTAATTTTAAGTTTGGATTGTTTTAAGAGTCAGTTTGTGGTGTGAACAATTGTGTGATTGATGGACTGTTATTATGATAATGTGTGATTTGGATCTTTGTAATGTGTGCTGGAGTTTTGTAGACATTCCTACAAGTTCCATGGTTAAGAATATTAAGTTTGATCAAAATATATTAGTTGAATATGAGGTTAACTTGGTTCTGTCCTTTGCTGATTTTTGGATCAGTCTGGGATGTTTTAGAAATAACTTAAAATCCGTTCATGAGAAATTTAAGAACTTTTACTGGGAATAATTAGACTTCTATATCTTTCCAACCCCATAAGAATCACTTTAATATCTATTATGAGCTAAGAGATATACCTGTTCCAAGTTGGAGTTACTGCACAGTCTGGAATTCTGAAACAGTTTCGGTTAAGTTCAGTTTTTGGCCAATTTATTGACAGAATCAGAAAAAGTGTTGTGAATAAAAGTTGTAGATAATTTTGTAAGCTTTCCAACCATGTAAAGATAATCTGAATTGGTCGTCTGTAGCTCGAGATATGACAGTTTTACTGAGTTGCTGAAATTGGAGTTCGCCCAGAAAAATCAGATTTTGCTTATCTATTGAATACATCACCTCGGATCGTACTGAATTTCAATTTCTGTGTTTTTAGAAACAGATGTCAGGCAGAGGACGTGGCAGAGGTCGTGGAGGTGCTAACCTACCCATTACTATGGAGGAACTCATGCAAACTCAGAACCAGATGATGCAGATGTTTATGCAGCACATGCAGAACAATCCCCCTGCAGGAGGACCACCGCCTGTGCAAGTGAGGGATAAGCGTGGAGAATTTTTGAAGGGACGCCCTCCAGTGTTTTCTCATGCTGCTGATCCTTTAGAGGCAGATGATTGGGTGAGGGCAGTGGAGAAACAGCTGAATATAGCCCAATGCAATGATATAGAGAAGGTGTTATATGCATCTGGTCAGTTACAGGGGACAGCTCAGACTTGGTGGGAGTCGTATCAAGCTGCACGCCCTGACAATGCTCCTCCTATCACTTGGAATGAGTTTGTTAGAGATTTTCGAGCTCGTCATATTCCTGAAGGTATAATTGAGCTGAAGCAGGAAGAATTCAGAAACCTTAGGATGGGACAGATGAGCGTTAGTGAATATCATGACAGGTTCACCCAGTTGGCTCGCTATGCTCCTAATGAAGTGAGGGAAGATGCAGACAGGCAGCGTCTTTTCTTGAAGGGAATTTATTATGACCTTCGCTTGCAGTTGAAGGGGAACAACTATGCTAGTTTTCAAGAGCTGGTAAATAAAGCTATTGTGCTTGATAATGAGCGCAGAGAGATGGACAGGAAGAGGAAGATGAAGGTACAAAGCTTAGGAAGCAACAACCGTCAGCGCACTAATTCTCAGCATGGTTTTCATCAGAAGTTTCAGGGACCGGTTAGCCAGTGGAATCGCAATCCGAATCAGAGGTGGTCCCAGAATTGGCAAAGTAATCAGTCACAACAGCGTTCATCATATCCACAGCGTCAACAGTATCAGCAGACTGGGCAACAGACTCCTCGCACTGGAAATTCCAATGTTACCCCCATGAAGAATAGTGCTCCCAGCACGCCTACTATATGTTTTGTCTGTGGTAAAGAGGGGCATATGTCTTACCATTGTCCTGAGAAGCAGAACCAGCAGACTCCTCAGAGCCAGAAGAGCAACCAGAGGCAATCTGATACTGGAAGGGTGAATCACGTGTCTTCTGATACAGCTCATGATGCACCAGAAGTTATGATTGGTACGTTCAATGTACATTCCACTCCCGCAACTGTTCTTTTTGACTCTGGAGCATCTCATACATTCATATCCAACATTTTTGTTAAAATGCATAGTATACCCATGCTAGCGATGAAAGAACCTCTCTTAGTAAATTCACCTGGAGGTACCATGCAAACCAGTAATCGTTGTCTTCCAATTAGTATGGTATTAAGGGGGGTAGAGTTTAAGATAACTCCTATAGTGTTGAGGACATCTGGTATTGATGTGATATTGGGTATGGACTGGATGAAGCAAAATCAGGCAGAGATTCAGTGTTAGCAAAAAGTGGTAGTTGTGACTGCACCTAATGGAGATAAAATCAATGTGGATGTAGTAGTGCAGAAGCAACCAACCGCTATGGTGAATCAGCTTGAAGATACTATTAAGGAGAATTCAGTGATTGAGGAATTTCCGGATGTCTTCCCTGATGAATTGCCAGGTATGCCACCTGACCGAGACATTGAATTTCTTATTGAATTACTTCCTGGAACTGCACCTATAGCCAAACGACTATATAGGATGGGAGTAGATGAATTAGAAGAACTTAAGAAACAAATTAAAGAATTACAAGATAAAGGTTTTATTCGACCTAGTTCATCACCTTGGGGAGCACCAGTTATTTTTGTTGATAAGAAAGATGGCGGTCAGAGGATGTGTGTTGATTACCAGTCACTAAATGAGGTAACTATCAAGAATAAGTACCCTTTGCCTAGGATTGATGACTTGTTTGATCAGTTGAGAGGTGCTTGTGTGTTCTCTAAGATTGATTTACGTTCTGGTTATCATCACTTGAAGATTCGTGTTTCTGATATTCCAAAGACAGCTTTTACTACAAGGTATGGATTGTATGAGTATACTGTTATGTCATTTGGATTGACCAATGCACCTGCATACTTTATGTACATGATGAATAAGGTGTTCATGGAATATTTGGATAAGTTTGTGGTAGTGTTTATTGATGATATACTGGTATTTTCCAAGACGGAGGAAGAGCATGCTGAACATTTGAGGTTGGTATTGCAGAAACTTAGAGAGCATAAACTGTATGCGAAGCGAAGTAAATGTGAGTTTTGGTTGAAGGAAGTTTTTTTTCCTTGGTCATATTGTTTCTAATGGAGGGATATCAGTGGATCCAGGTAAAGTAAAGGATGTATTAAATTGGAAACCACCTATTGATGTTAGTGAGATTCGTAGTTTCTTGGGATTAGCTGGATATTACAGACGGTTCATTGAAGGGTTTTCTAAACTTGCTAAACCTATGACATCTCTGTTAGAGAAGAATGCCAAGTTTATGTGGTCAGATAAATGTCAAGCTAGTTTTGAGGAATTGAAGAAGAGGTTGACTACAGCGCCTGTTTTGGTTTTGCCAGATTTGAGTAAGAAGTTTTCTATTTATTGTGATGCTTCTCGTCAAGGTTTGGGATGTGTTCTTATGCAAGAAGGCAGAGTTGTGGCTTATGCATCTAGGCAGTTAAGAAAGCATGAGTTGAATTATCCTACACATGATTTGGAGTTAGCAACTGTAGTTCATGCTTTAAAGATTTGAAGACATTATTTGATTGGACATAAGAGTGATATATACACTGATCATAAGAGTTTGAAGTATATTTTCACTCAGTCAGATCTGAATTTGAGGCAACGCAGATGGTTAGAGTTGATTAAGGATTATGATATTGAGATACACTATCATCCTGGTAAGGCTAATGTAGTAGCTGATGCTCTTAGTAGGAAAAGTTATGCCAATGAGATACGGACGTTGTCTATGACTAGTGAGTTATGTGCTGAATTTGAATATTTGAATTTGGGCATTGTTACTAATACAATGGAATTAGTGATAGAGCCTACTTTAGAGCAAGAAATCTACAAGGGTCAGTTGAAGGATGAGAAACTAAAGAAGATAGCGGAAGATATAGTGATTGGTAAGTCACCAGGCTTTCGGATGGATGATAATGGAATTTTGTGGTTTGGAAAGAGGCTGTGTGTACCTGAGGATCAAACTGTTAGACAGACAATTCTTCGCGAAGCTCATGAGTCAGCTTATTCTATTCATCCTGGTAGTACTAAGATGTATTTGGATCTGAAACAGAAATATTGGTGGGTTGGATTAAAGCGAGATGTGGCTGAGTATGTGGCATTGTGTGACACTTGTCAGAGGGTGAAAGCAGAGCATCAGAGACCTGCTGGATTGTTGCAACCAATTAAGATTCCTGAATGGAAGTGGGAGGAAGTTGGTATGGACTTTATAGTGGGGTTACCTCGTACTCAGAAAGGTTATGACTCTATTTGGGTGATAGTAGATCGGTTAACTAAAGTTGCTCATTTTATACCAGTTAAGACTACTTACCATGGACCAAAATTGGCAGAGTTGTATATGGAGAGAATAGTCTGTTTGCATGGAGTACCAAAGAAGATTGTATCTGATCGAGGATCGCAGTTTACGTCGCATTTTTGGAAAGCTGTGCATGAATCATTGGGAACAAAATTGAATTTTAGTACAGCATATCATCCACAGACAGATGGACAGACTGAAAGGACCAACCAGGTATTAGAGGATATGTTGAGAGCTTGTGCATTGCAATATGGAACTAGTTGGGATAAGAGTTTGCTTTATGCAGAATTCTCTTACAATAACAGTTATCAACAGAGTCTTAAGATGGCACCGTTTGAAGCTTTGTATGGACGTAAGTGTAGAACTCCATTGTTTTGGGATCAGACAGGTGAATCTCAAGTGTTTGGTACAGATGTTCTTAGAAACGCAGAAGATCAAGTGCGAGTGATTCGTGAGAATTTGAGAGTAGCACAGTCTCGTCAGAATAGTTATGCTGACAATAGAAGAAGAGATTTAGTTTTTGAGGTAGGTGATTATGTTTATTTGAAGGTGTCACCTATGAAAAGTGTGAAGAGGTTTAACATGAAAGGTAAACTAGCACCAAGGTATGTTGGACCATTTAAAGTTATTACTAGACGTGGGGAAGTTGCTTATCAATTAGAGTTGCCTGAGAATTTATCTGGAGTACATGATGTGTTCCATGTTTCACAACTTAAGAAGTGTTTACGGGTGCCTGAGGAGCAGATACCTTTAGAAGAGTTGACTGTTAAGGAGGATCTTACATATGAAGAGTTTCCGATTAAGATTTTGGAGACTGCTGAGAGAGTTACTCGAAGTCGGATTATTAAAATGTGCAAAGTACAGTGGAATCGATATTCAGAGGCAGAGGCAACTTGGGAAAGAGAGGATGAATTAAGGAAATCATATCCGCAGTTGTTTGAGTAAGCAGTTCAATCTCGAGGACGAGATTCTTTTAAGGGGGGTAGAATTTGTAACACCCAAATTTTAGGAGTAATAAATTTTAAATAATTTAGAGAAAGGGAATTAAAATTTTAAAACTATTTGGTGATGCATTCATGCTGTTGCATTTATTTTATTTTGTGGTGTGGATATATTTGTTTTATTTTGAATTGGTTTGAAGAATTTTATTTGGAATAGTTTGAAAACAAACAAATAAAGAAAAGAAAGAAAGAAAATAAATAAGGCAAACTTACCTTTTCGGCCTGGCGGCCTAGCTAAGCCGAGCCCAAGCTTTTCCCTCGCGCTGATGGGCCGTTGAAGCCGAGCTGCTCGCCCGCTCTTCACCGCGTCTGCGTGGGCCGGCCCAGGAGCCACAGCCGCGCGTGCTTCTCCTCTTTGGAGTCGCTGACGAGTGGACCCCTTCTATCAGCCGCGCCCTCTTCTTCTTGCCGTGACCGAGCCGGATACGAACACTACCGTACCCAAATCCACCGAGGAAACCGGGATTTCCTACCCGAAAACGTTGAATTGGAGCTATAAACGTGTAGCCGCTTGCCTCCTTTCCTCGTTTTCCATCTAACCTTTGAGCCAAACCTTGTGAAACCAAGCTTCATCGGTTCAAAACCCCAGGGAGTTGTGGTGTACGTCGTCAGGAGCTTGTCGGTGAACCCGCGCCTCTCTTCTTTGCATTGGTGAGATTGCCATCCTTCCCTCTTTCTTCCCATGCTTTTCTTTAGGTTTTTAGTGCTTGGAATCGTGAGTTTGCGAAGTTCCAGTGAGTCGGCAATGGCGTCGCCGCCATCCCGAGCCGCGTTTCATCCTCGGTCCGTCGTAGCTCTTTTAAACCGCGTAGAGGTGTTCGCATTGAGCTCTGCATTTGATTGGTGTCGATTGCGAGTCATCTGGTGGTCTAAAACGGCGAAGTCGGAGCTTTCCGGCGAGCCATGGAGGTCGGCCATGGCGGCCACCGGCCGGCGCTGGCGAAGGAGGCCGCGTCTCTCTCTCTCTTTCATCGGGAAAGATACCAGCCGTCCAAGATTAGATCAAGGGCTCAGATTAGAAGATACCCTTTCGGCCGTAATATTTGCTAAAGAGCCCTTGACCTTCATTATATTAGAACCCGCGGTCCTTAGCGCAATATCCTGAATCCGTTTTCGTGTTTTGAAAGCGTATTTTCTCCCGGTTAAGTCAAAAATACGTTTTCAGATAATTACAGTTTTGCCACTAGGATTGTTTTGGTCATAAAATCTTCGTTTTAACTCTGATTTGATCCGTTCAAGTTGCGTTAGGTTCGTATTTGCGAGCTCTACATGTTAGTGTAGTTGTACAGTTAGTTTTGATAATTTATTTTTCGAGTTTATAATTAAGTATTTATTTATCTATAGGAAATCTTAGAAAATTCATAACTTTCACGTTTTAACTCCGAATTTGGTGATCTTAGCGTCTGTGTGATCGTAGAAACGTGTAGAAGAGTTTTATAAACTTTTATTACTGTTTTGCTACTGTTGGTGTACTGTTCTAATTGTATCTCTTTGTTTGCTTCGTGTTTGTTTGATTGGATGCATGTGTGTTGTTGATTGATGATCGAGTATAGAAGGTGAGCAGTATCTGGACGATCAGGAGTATTACTTTGAGCCAAGTCAGCAGTATCACTTGGGAAGCTTTGATCAAGGCAAGTATAACACAGGACTATCCTTGTTACCTATACATTGAATTGTCATACATATGCATGTGCTTACCTTGACAACCTTAGAGATTATAACTTTGTGATTGTTATCTTGATTCCTTGTCAACCTTGGGAATGCATATGGGTAGCTACTGCTAGTGCTTAAACTAAGAACAATGATCTTGTAATTTGATTAATGGATTAAGCAATCAACTATTAAGATGATTTTATTACTGTTAAAAGGGGGCTAGAGCATGTGTATTATTTTGATGCTCTGGTTTCTCTCCATAAGGACTTATCTGTAAGTGATAACCGAGATATACAGTACAGCTGTGAGGGCTATATGGCTCTGGCTTTAGTTATTCAAGAGACCTTTTCTAGCTTGTTAGAGGTTACCTTAAATGGCATAAGAATGGCTTGCCACGTTGGGTGTAGTGCGAGCCCCTGGCCTAGTGTGTATAGGCTGCGGTTGTTGTGCCACAGGGAAGGGGGTTCTACATCTGCCTGCCGAGTGAATCTAATGGCCCTAACTTGTTAGACGAACTTTTGAGTGGCTTTATATGGTTCTCGGGTGTTTGGGCTTGATCTCCCCACTCATTTGGAAATTATGACTCACAGTGAAAGTGTACACCTCTGCGCAGAGTTAAAAACTGGTATACTAGCCGTGCTCACGGATACGAGCGGCCTTGGGGATTCTTATGGAATAGTTGATCATAACTGTTATATCATGCTTAATTATTGTTGATTATTATTTGCTCATGTTAATGCTATTCATTATCCTTATTACAATTGATCATTGGTTCTTTAATGGGAAGCGGTTTATCTTGATGCTACTCAATTGCTAATATATGATTAAAAGCTAAACACAGTTAAACAATGTCTAGCCTTTTTGAGCCTCATGAACCCTGTGTTATATTTGTTGAGTTCGACATGGACTCACCCTTGCTATTTCCACCATAACAGATGAAGATATTGAGGAAGATTATCGGAATGAGTACTAGTCTTGTTGTCAACCAGTCAACCGTGTCCCTGTGTGGAGTTTCCGCTGAAGAATTACTATTAGTTATTATTACCTATCGTTCAAGACTATGTCTTAAATACTTATTCGTTATGTAATAAGCACTGTGATGATACTTTGTAATTTGTCAACTTATGTGTGCGACTGTTTCCTGGGGCGCACATGAGTCTTTTATGCATCCTATTTTTGTCCTTAAAAATGGGTGTGACATTGGGCTCATTGGGGGTGTGGCCGCACACAGGGTGGGGCCACACCCCTAACAGGCCCGTTTGGCTCCATTTTTGGCAGGCTGCCTCCTACCACCTTCCTGTGGTTGGTTTCAGTGGTAAGGCGATAAAATAAATGCAGAGTTTGGCGGTTTGGGGTCAGTTTTGCTCCTTCCATGTGGGGATCAAGCCCCTCCCCCTCACCACCTATAAGAAGAGGGCCTCCCCTCCTCATTTACATGAACATACAATAGCAAGAAGAGCACCAAAGAGCTAGAGCAAGGGCAATACCACTCCATGGGCTTAGGCCCTAGCTAGCTCTAGCAAATTAGTAGGGAGAGATGTGAGGGAGAGTTTAGGAAGAAGTGCTGGGCTTGTTGGTAACCTTCCCCCACTTGTACCTCGATGAACACCAGCTTTGTACCTCAATGGGTATCTTAGTAAGTGTCCGTGGTTCTTTTGGTTATAAAGTCTTTGAGTAGTTATGTTATACTTTTACATGTTTGTGGGATCGTTGTCTGTCCCCGTGGCAGATGCTCTAGTAGAAGGGCCCTGATAAAGATGGATAACCCTTGTTAACACACTAGAGTAGTAGTCAATAGCATAGATGTGGTAGGCGGCAGGTGGTGATAGCCTTCTCCGTCCCTTGTAATCCCCCACGTTCGAGTACGGCGTAGAGCTACACACCGGTATCGCTTGGCAGACCAGGTGCGCTTCGGTGCCCGAAGTAAGCAAGTAGAAGTAGAGTTTATCTATCCTTAGACCCTAAGCCATAGGAATCCTTCTCTACCCTCACCAGCTATCCTTGTCTTGTCCTTGGATAAATTAGCTAGAAGAAATACCTCCGTTCCCTGTGGAAATACGATACCCTGAATACTTCCAGGTGAAAGCTACAACGGTAATTCTGTACACTTGCGAATTAATTTCTGTAAATGTTAAGAAATAGCAACAAGCTTTCTGGAGCTGTTGTCGAGGAACAATTGCTATTTTCTTCGAACCTAGTTCTTCCTCGTATCTGTATCCTTTGTTATAAAAACAAAAATAGTTTTCTTTTTGTATTTTTCCATCATGAAATCAACTTCAAATCCTAACCCATCTGCTTCAAAGGGAGAGTTTTATGAGTACTGGCCCGATCTTCCGAGAGGTAACCGATAAGTTCAATTTGTGGAGATCTCGATGTTGGCGATCCGACTTCAAATCAGACATGATTCGAACCCTGCAACCGTTACACCACTGCTCCGTTGGTTATCAACCAAGCACAACTTGATTGACCTTGCCAAGAAGGCTTTTCCTGCAAGAGAATCGAAGAGCACAAGCAAGAAGGTAAAAACACGCAATCTGAAATTGCAAATATGAATGATGCGAATATCAATAGAGGGTTCAAGAACTCAGTTCCAAAGGACTAATCGACACAGTGGAGGAGATCAAGAACAGGGGCCCTGGATCACTGTAAAAGGATCTGTCACCACAGTTACAATGAACGATTCAGTTTCTCGATGGAAAACTAAACTCTAAATAAAACCCGATTGTCTAACAGCGGCAGCGGCTGTGTTTATAGTCTAAGACTCAACCTAGGATTGGGAACGGCCAGGGGTTGGGCGCCCATAACTTGGGCTTAAGGCCCGACATGATACATGGCCAATCGGCCCAAAAGATGGCGACATAGCGCCCTGATAGATTCTGGACGGTGACTTGTTTCGACGATTCCCGTTGATTCCGAACATATTTTGATGTAGGACCATTTGGGTTGGCTTCCTTATCAAATAAGCTTTCCATCCATATATGGATCATCAAAAACAGAGTCGATACGCTTCCTAGGTGACCAGTTCAAGGTAGACTGGTCCTGGATTCCGAGGTGGACTCAAAACTGATTTGGGCCTCCACCTTGGTGACTCGAACCGGATAAGTTTTGGGCCTCCTTTTCGATTTGGATGCCCTTGCTGATCTCCTTGGCCTCCATGTAATTCTCCAAGCATGGTCATGACCTCATCAGAGTTCCTTGAGCCATCACCAGTTTCAAAACCTAACCTTTCATCTGGCTATGAACTCCACCTAGGCTTAAAAGCCATGGTTTGGGCACAACCCTTCTCTAGGCTTGAAAATGAAAACCCTTGCCAACATCTGCTAGAATTCTAGGAGATATGTTCGTGCCTGAGCATCTCAGGCATGACACAAGAAACTTAAGGTGGAAATTGTTTCCCTTCTCTCTCATGGGGAGGACGAAGCACTGGTACACAGATGCCATAGAAATTATGAATGGGGACTAGGATGAAATTAAGGACAAATTCTGTCTTGCTTTTTCCCCATGTCCTGTATCGGCTCTCTACTAAGGGCGATCCTTGACTTCGAGCAGTATGAGAAGGAGTCTATAGGTGTAGCCTGGGCCAGATTTTTAGCGTTAACACACGCTGGCCCACACTTGTCTTTACCTGACAGCATATTGCTGTGACTCTTTTGTTTGGGTATTGACATAAATGCTGACCTATGTCTAGACATGATTATCGGAGGTCATTTCACACACAAACATATGACGGAACAAGTAGAATATCTTGAGCATTTCATACCCAAACACACTTCTTCTATCATAAGAACCAAACCCCTCTAGGCAAAAGACATGTCGAGTGTGGGGGAGTCCTCGTTAGTCGAATCCAAACTCGCACCATCCCTAGGTTTGACTTATGAGCCCCCACCCGAACCACAAACACTGAAGGAATGAGTAATTCATCCTTCAGAATTCCCTATCAGATTCGAGGATTATGGCAATACCTCAAAGATATCATGGCACGAGAAGCACATGAAGGACATTTTCCCTAGAACAAAACCGTCAAAGGAATGGTTAATGGAAGTGAAACGTTCTTCTGAAGCAAGTCGGATTCACTCACCTTCCATGACCATACCTTGTTCATTAAGGGGAATCACCGTAGAAGCCCTGCACAACCCCATAGTCGAAACAAATATCATGTCTGAATTCCTTGCGGAAGCCCTTTTGGGCAAAATGCCGCTAGTCTCGACCAACAAGCTCTTCAAAAGTCCTTTGGGACTATTTTTTTAGTGTTGTGGGATCGCAAGGGATGTGCCAGTCATAATTGAAAAAATCAAGGTTTTCATAGACTTCCATATATATGGCATCCTTGAATTTGATATTCTCATTGGCTACCCTTTGGAAAATCTTATTCAAGAAAAACCATCCCATGGCGGCCTTGGTGAATAGTTGGGAAAACTGCTTGCGCCACTCCTATCCCTTCTCCTAAAATTCCAAGGGCGAAGCAGCAACCCAATCATAACCCGTTCAAGGAGGTGAAGTTTATATCTCCATTCGTTTCACCTAAGCTTGCTTATGAAACTAAACGTGCATCATCACCCTCACTCGAACCCAAACCTTGTCCCTCTGGTCAAAGCCTTTGTGCCATGGACGTTCTTGAAGCACCAACTTTGGAAACTAAGGAAATGGATTCCATCGTTAAGCATGAAATTTTATCTTTTGAGACACCTCACGTTTCATGCTCAATTTTGAAGTCCCCAAAGTTTGTCTTGCTTTGTGCCTTGTGCTTCAACGAGGACTACAACCAACCCATGATCTTCATTTCAAAACTTTTCAAGAGGATGGTTGTGGATGCTTTTGTTTATCATAAGTTTTGCAAATCTCGTAGTAACATAATGGTACTAACCTAGCAGCTTACACACTTTTGCTAAATGTTTGGTGGTAAAGTTGGAAACTATACCACCATTGATAGCTGTAGGATAAAATCCCATGGTCAAGCTTAACACCATAAATGAAGCACTGCCGGGAGATACCTCAGATTATCATATGTTATCATAAAAATGATTATTATAAAAAAACTTTCCTTTTTAATAAAAGTAAGAACATGTTGTCATGTTAGTATGCACCTTCGGGTATTCTTGGTCGCTAACCATTTTAGGTTCAGATCAAGAAGAACAATGGTACATATGATGCATGAAAACATGGAAGCTGCATCAACCACATAGCTTGATGATCTTTAGTGATGGAACACGCTCGAAAAGATGACCCCGACATGACACACTTACACAAAAAGTCAAGTGTGGGGGAGGATGGTGCGAACCTCACCATATGTTCCATCCACAAAAAAGGTCACCTTGGTTAAAAAATGATGATAGCTCTGCCTTGCTAAAAAAAGAAAAAAGGGGAAGTTTAAAAAAAGAGAGAAGGAGAGAATAGAAAAAAATCTATTATAAAAAAAGTGATAAAAGTATAAAAAGAGAAGAGGAGAGAGAAGGAGCATTCTCCTCTCCTAGACCTTTGCTATCACTAATGCCCATGGTCCACACACACTAGTTGTGTGTGCAGCCTAGCTTTGGTGATAACCTGAGATGAACCGTATACAAGCCACCGTTGCAGCAACTTCAAAATCTTCATCCACATGCTACCGGTAAATAAAACTCAGGTATGCAAAGGTAAATAAGAATTTCACCGACTCCTCTACTCACGCTTTATCTCCATATGAAAATAACTTGATCTTACAAATTCAAACTTCTCTTGTTTACGTCGTATGCTCTAGTTTGGGTGTATTCGTATATGGTACATCCATAGGCCTTTTTAAATTAAGCAAGGTGCTTAGGTTAAAATGGCCTGCTTTAATCAAAATTTGACATGGTGTTAAAATTTGATTATTGAACTTTGAGTAATACTTTTATAAACAAAGGAAGTAATTAATAATGGAGATAAATCAAGGACATCTTTATTTTTGCAAATTCTACCTTAGCCTTGTTTATGCTAAATGGTAAAAAGTTGGGTGAACACATAAAATAAAATAAAAATTTATAATAATAATAGTAATGATAAACAAATAAAATAAAAAAATAAACTTAAGGCTCTCTAGTATTTCAACTGGTAGAGCCCTTGTCTGTTTTCTTTTGTTTTTCTGTCGAATAAAAGCAGGTACAGGAATAAGTGTGGGGGAGATCTCTCAAGTATGACATCCACACGCTCGGGATCTCCGCAACATGTTGCACAAACATTAGATGATCCATCATGCAGAAGGACGAGACAGATAAGTTTTAGAGAGGATTGACTGAACCTCTGGTTTAGCCAATTCACCTCTAATCCCTAAATCTTTCCTCTTCAAATGATGGTTTGTGCAACACTATCCCTCGACTCACCCAAATTTTGAAGTTTAAAAACATTAAACAAATTAAAAATGCAAAACAAATGTCGCTCCACCTCCATGCAAATTTATGAACCACACTTCTTTCAAAATTCCAAAAGTGACATGTTCATAACTTATTTAAGATAGAAGCTTGCATGAAGTTTGTTCCATATACATGTATTTATGCTTGTGGGAAAATATTCTTATAGGACAATCATGTTGAGTAAGTTGTTGAGAGGTGTGATATAGTTCTGACTTAGAAATTCTACCATTTCTATTCAAGGCACTTGGAGAATTTGTTTTGATAAAAAATATTATAAAACCATAGTATCACATACTCCTCAATTGGTAAGAAATTCCAACCAAAACCAAAAATGACATCTTGCAAGTTTTGAAGCCTTCCACATATGCTGCTTGTTATTGTGTTGAGTTTGGTCAAGTCTTGTTGACCCTTGCTGAGAGATTTATCATGCTCCCAAGATCAAGATCACGTACACCCACATACGCTTGCTGCTCCTACACTGGGAGTACACAAAACATGCCTTTGTCCACCAAAAATTCTACTCCTACACTAGGAGTAGACAAAAAAAATGTTTGTTAGGTAAATACTCCATGCTCTAAAAGATAGTGATCTCTCTCTAGATAAGTGGTTTAGAACAAAAGACATGGGCTATGCAAAAGTATGAAAAAAACTAGGGACACATGAAGGTCCCAAGGTATAACAAACATGTTTTTATGTTCACTCCCAGTGTAGGAGCAGCAGGTATATGTGGTGTGTACCTGATCTTGATTTTAAGAGCATGACAAACCTCTCATAAAGGGTCAACAAAGCTTAACAAAACTCAATGCAAAAGCAAGCAGCATATATGAGTGGAAGTTTTCCTAGCCTAAATAACAAGTATGGCTCTGGTGGGAATTCAAGCTTTGCCATACATGAACTTATCATGTAGCATTTTTGTGTTTTTCAAAAGATAAATCTCCAGAACTTTAGTGTCACTTGGAACAAGATAAACAGCAGCTCAGACCTTCTCAAATCATATCCGTCAATTACCTAGATTTAGATCAAGCATATGCTACCCATGAGTTTCAAGTTTAGAGTAAATCCTTATATCAAAACAATCTTATCCAAAACTCAGGAGAATTCAAGGCTGAAAACTAGGTACTTGAAAGGAATTACAACAGAGCACCTATTCATCATTTTAATTTTTAAGAGATTATTTTCAGAGTCCCTTTTTATTTATTTAGCTCTTAAAAGAAATTAAAGCAAACTAGACACTCTCTTTTTATTTTGTTTTCATTTTTAGTTCACACATTATAACTATATATATTTCTATAAAGATAACTTTTTATTTTGTTTTAGTTATTCACTTTTTTAAACAAACTAAGAATAATAAAAGGAAAATAAATACTTATCTGGATACATGGGGATGCCCTCTCCCCCAAGCTGGTTGTTGTCGTGGTTGCTCAACGAGGTGGCCGAATGTGGAGGTGCTAGAACAGAGCCTCCCAATTTTGATTTTCCTGTTACTGTTGTTACTAGAGGCTAGCCATCTCGTGTCTCATGCCTACCTTTGGCTAGAGAAAGACATGCATCCTCCCTGATGCCCACTTGAGGTTGCTTCATAATCCTGCACTTGGTCGTTGTGTAAGTTCATTGATCGAGTACTTCGGTTCGCTCTTGAGGATGAGGATTCTTGAGGTGGCGCCTCCAGTAGTGATGCTTCCACTAGTGGTGCCAATTTATTTTGCCAAACCTGACTTGGTTTTCAGTTTGATTTAGGTTTAACAGGTTCATCTTTTCTTGACTTGTTCCTCCTCCTTGTTTAGCGTTTTGAAGCCAACCATCAGTAATAGAAACTGGCGACATCTTGTGTGCATCATTATTGCCGATTCAGAACTTTCACTCATAGAATTTGGGAGATCAATTCCCCCACACTTTGCTTGAAGTGTGTTTTGCTCATATAAACAAGGTAGAGATCAAGTGCATGGGCTCTGTTGGTGGAAAAACACCAACATAACCAAAACTTTATTTACTCTTCTCTAGCCCTAGGCACATTGAATCATGATAGAGTTAATGTTATGTGTATTATTTATTCTTATAACATGGGTGATAAGATTATAAAGATGTAGCATTTTGACTGTGATAAAAAGAGTGGAGTTGCTTAACCTATGAAAGGATTGTCCATCTTTATAATGTATCAAACTTTACATGATTATGACTATCATCCTCCAAGGGTAAGATATGCAACATTTTAGCTCATTTGGTTAAGACTATGAGATCAAGAAAATGGTGCTATGAATAACTTAAGGAACAAGACATGTTGAGTTAATCAGCTTGGATTAAGCAAAGTTGTAACTCGAACATATTTGTTTCTTCATTTATGTGCATATTGAACGTGGGAGCAAGAGATGGCGTCCACCTCCCTCTCCCCTCCACGTTCTCCACCTCCTTCCCCTCCGCTTCCACCACCTCCTTCTTCGATGATGGTGCTCGCCGGTGCTAAGCGACACCTCGCCGGGCTTCCTGCTGGGATTCATGATGGGCGAGCCATCTGGTCTGGCAGAGAGGATGGATTTCTCCATCGGTTTGGAGTTCAAGCTAAATGTTCGTCGTCGCTTTGGCATTCAGGTGCACCATGATTCTCCTAGCCCTCGGGGCTCGTTTTTCTTGCTAGCTACTTTTAGGCGTTATCCTTTTGGCTTATGGAAGACAGTGTGTCGTTGGTTCTTCAATCTTGCTTGGGTGGACATGCTCCATTTTTTCATGTGGTTGAGATGAGCCACAATCACTTCCAGTTTTTGGTTTCCTGTAAGGCAGTGGGCTTCCTTGTCTATGCTTTGCGTAGAGTCATTGGTTCCTCGTTTGATGTCTACTTTCACCTATGGAGCAATAGTGCTCCACATTGGGAACATGAAAAGAGAATCTGGGAGGTAGAAGAAGCAAAAAAAATGGACTGATGTGATTTCTAAATGTCAGAAACATGCTGTTAAGCCTCGTTCTTCCTCAGTTAAGCGTGTGAGTTTTGCTCAGCGCGTGGCTATCAATTCCCTTGCTAAAAATTTGCTTCTGCTTTGCCCAAGGCTCAGTCGATCATGTTTGGTTCATTCAAGGCTGCTATTGATCCTCATATTGCCTCGACCCAGCCCTTTGTTATTGGCTCCCCTGAGCATAATCGTTCCAATGCAGTTTCATCCTCTAGTTTAAGCTTTGTTCAATCGACTGAGCAGCAGTCGCCGGATCGGAAGAGGTTTCCCAAGTCCATTCTTAAAAATGATATTGCTTTTTTTTAAATTAGGCTCGCCTCCTGCTATGAGCACTAATGAGACTATCATTAATCCGGGTCTTGGAGAGTTGGTCCATCATAAATCTATTTGGTGCTCGAGATGCATGCGCTGGGTGCACTTGAACCAAGAGTGTCGTTTCGCTGTTGGGTGTTTAAATTGTTACAATTTTGGTCATCGGGCTAGGTGGTGCCGGTCCAAGTCTAAAGGTAGCTGGCAATGGAAGCCTAAATATGTTGAGCCCTTTTACACCAAGTGTAGACCAAAGATTTGTTGGAAGCCCAAAGGGATAATCTGGGGGCCCAATAGTGTTCAACACAAGCAGTCATTGGATGACATAGTTACTCCTTCTAGGGAAGCACAAACGCCGAGCTCCTTGACTTCTTAGTCACCCACTACTCTGTCCCCTTTACATACTGAGAAAACCCGAGTCGCTGGCGATGAAGCAAATCTTTGCATTGCAACACAAACAGAGTCATCCTCTCTGATCAATCAAGAACCTATGGTGAACTTCGCGTGTGATCCGGCACCCTTCCTCCCATTTGGTGCTCATGTGGAGGATGGGTGGATGTGTCCGACGAGGGCACGGGTGGCGCTCGATGGTGAGTCACCTCGCTGTCATGAGGAGTACGCGATCATGTCGATGGACCCGCCTTCGCATCCAATGCACGCAAGGCTTGCGCTGACAGATGTCATTCATTTCCTGGAGTAGCATTTTCTAGTTAGGGTACTCTCCTCCTTTCTGTCTCTGCTTGGTTTGGGGCTACTTGAGTTTGGTTCGTCTGTTCAGAGGTAGAGTCTGCTTGAAATTAGTCCTATAGATTTTGATGAAGTTTCTATTTTGAGGGTGGTTAAGCATGATGAGGCTGCAGATCTTAGGGCTTTTCCTTACACTAGAGAATGTTGGGTCATGTTTCTTGCCTTCCCTTTAGATTATCAGCGTGAAGAATTCATTATTGCTACTGTTTCCCCTTTTGGTCGTAAGCTGCACTAGCATCAGGGTCCAAACAAGAGTAGAACTCTTGTTCGCTGTCTGATCCTTGCACCAGAGAGAGTACCACGTAGTGTGGTGATTTCTCAAGGCACCACTCTGGGTGGTAATGGTCGCTCTTGGACTATTCTAACGTATGTTCTAGGGGACCACTTTGCTAATGAGATTCCTGGTGATGAGGATCCTATCCCAGGCGATGGTAACCCACACTCGGTCCATGGCGCTCCTTTGGCCGATAATCCTGATAACTTCTAGAACTGGATGCATGATAATGCTGGAACTAGAGCACAGGTGTTGGGAGATGTTGGAATCAACGTGCAGCAAATGCAGGACATAAATCTAGACATCAACCCGATCGTTCAGAACAATAACATGGCTAAAAACATGGAGGATGAGGGTGTTGTTCAGATGGAGGTGGAAGAGGTTGAGAATTGGGTGCCTTAGCACCCGGATCAGCCCCAAGACACCATATCATTTAATCAGACTAGGAGTACTGCTAAATACCTCAGAGTGATAGGGCCTGATATTGATCTGTCTGTTGAAGATATTTTGGCTAGAATTTAGTCTAGAAATGGTTCCTCGTCTTCTGAAGATTCTGGGGTAGTGTCTTCTGTCAGAAATGCCAACGTGTTGGTGCCTGCTTTCATCAAGGCATGTTAGAAGCTCCCAGTTGAGAGTTTGTCATTGCTCTATCAAAGGAAGATTATCTCTGAATGGAAAGAAGACATTCAAAAAGCTATTGTGCCTGTGTAGCCAGTCATGGATGTCATTCTGATCAAGCTATGGGCCTTTCTGTTTGGTGACAAGCATGTGAATTCTTAGGGCCGTGTTTCTGCTACTGGGTCGATTTCCATTCCTATTGTGGTCTCTCATAGGCCTAGATCCAAGAAGCCCCTTGTGGACACTCTAGTACAAAGGAGCTCCCGTCTGAATCTTGAAGTTGTGGGTGGTGTCCAAGTTGTGAGGATCAAAGAAACAGCATCCAAGAGAAGGAAGAAGGTGACACCAGTGATTGACCTTGAGAACCCTACCAAGAATGTGAATGAAGCAACAGGCCCCATCCCACTCGAAGTCCTCCATGAGTGGGCAACTAAGTATGGAGTGTCTCCTTCGGAGCTCTCTATGGATTCCCTCATGCAAGGGCATGATGAAGAACAGGAGTGATGTTAGGTTTCGCTACTTGCTTCAGTTGGTGGTGGCTTGGCCCTTTTGCCAAAGTTATCTATATTATTGTTTTTCATGTTGAACTCCTTAGTATTATGCTGTATGGGGTGCGTGCTGGTATTATGTATCGTGACAATATACAATTGTTAATGTCCTTCTGTGAAGGCCATGTTATCTCGCTTCTTTGCAATGGTTTAATCAATGAATAGGTCATGGAATATTTTATGCTGAAATGTTTGGGGTCTCAACGCTGCTGAAAAGTGGCCCTCAGTTCGTAACAAAATAGAGGAAAGTAATTGCGAGATTTTTTTCAAGAAACAAAGAAGGAAACTTTTGATTCTTATTTCATTAGAAACTTCACACCAAGACGTTTTGATGAATTCATTTATGCTCCCTCGGGGGGGATTCTAGTGTGTTGGAATGGCAGTATTTTTGATGGCTCTGTTATTGAAATTCATTCTTTTGCAGTCTCGGTCAATTTTTCTTCTCGGCTGGATATGAGTGTTTGGAACCTCACTACAGTTTATGGACCGTGTCTAGAACCTGCTCGCTCCACTTTTGTCAATTGGTTACGTAATCTGGATATTCAGGATGACTTCAACTAGATTTTAATGGGTGATTTCAACTTCTACAGATCTTTGGAGAATAGAAATAGAGGTGGGGTAATTTTCAAGATACTCAAATTTTCAATGATGTTATTGATCACCTAGGATTAGTTGAGCTACCTTTGAAAGGGAGGGCTTTCACACGGAGCAATATGCAGACAAATCCTCTGTTAGAGCAACTATATTGGTTTTTTATGTCAGTCAACTAGACACTGGATTTCCCAAGCACAAAGGTTACTCCTTTGGCAAGACCCACCTTAGATCATGTTCCATGCAGGATCTCAATTGAAATGAGAATTCCTAAGTCTAATATTTTTTAGTTTGAGAATTTCTGGGCTTCCCATAGTTCTTTTCTCAGTACAGTGGGGCATTCTTGGAATTAGATCAGTGGTAATACAAGTAACATAGTTTCAGTGCTATCAGCTAAATTTAAAAAGTTAAGATATGATTTGAAGCAGTGGAGCAAGGGCATCTCGAACATCAGGCTTCTTATTGAGAATTGCAACAAATTTATTTTGTATCTTGACACCGTGGAAGAGTTCAGACAGTTATTCAATCCTGAGTGGAATGTAAGGACAATCATTAAGCAACATCTTTGCAATTTGTTGAAGCAGCAAAATACATATTGGAAATAGAGAAACACCATCAACAGAATCAAGTATGGGGATGAATGCATAAAATATTTTCATTCCATGGCTATTGTTTCTTATAGAAGAAACCTGATTGCACAGATCCAGGATGAGTATGGAGTTTTTTAATCCATCATGAGGATAAAACCAATCATCTTTGGTGTTCTTTTAAGAACAGAATGGGCATCAGTAATAAAGTTGTCATGGAATTTGACTTGGAGTCCTTAGTCTCAGTATCTGATGATGTGGATATGAGTGGTGTTGTCTCCCCCTTCCTGGTCTCTGAAATTGAAAGCATCATTAAGAACATGCCTTCTGACAAAGCTCCTGGCCTGAATGGATTTAAAGGGGTTTTTATAAAGAAGTGTTGGCCTATTATTAAGAATGATATTATCAGGTTATTCTTTGATTTCTTTGATAATAGGGTCAACCTTGCTCCAATTAATGGTTTGTTTATTGTGCTTGTGCCCAAGATCAGCAATCCTATGACTGCTAATGATTTTCGACCAATCTCTCTTTTAAATTGTTGTATCAAGATGATCACAAAACTGCTTGCTGAGAGGCTCCAGAAAATAATACTCAAGATCATACACAAAAACCAGTATGGCTTTATTAGGCAAAGGACAATACAAGATTGTTTAGCATGGGGTTTTGAGTATATCCACCAGTGTCAGCTTTCCAAGAGCGAGATTGTCATTGTCAAGCTTGATTTTGCAAAAGCTTTTGATACTATTGAGCATTCCGCTATCCTACAAATGTTGATAACTCTTGGCTTCCCCTCTCGATGGACTAGTTGGGTTTAGGCTATCCTATCTTCAGGTATTTTAGTAGTTTTGCTTAATGGGGTCCCAGGTAAAATTTTCAACTGCATAAGAGGAGTTAGGCAGGGTGATCCTCTGTCACCCCTTCTCTTCGTGCTTGCTGCTGAAATTCTCCAATATATAATAAATGGCCTCAAAGAAAAAGGAATCCTGAATCTTCCTATCCCACAGCTAACCTCTGACTTCCCCATTGTGCAATATGTGGATGATACACTGTTAATAATGCAAGCTGATGCTAAACAACTCTTTTGTCTCAAAGCAATCCTCAACTCGTTTGCTTCTTCAACGGGATTGTTAGTTAACTTCAGTAAATCTCTACTCGTGCCTATTAATGTTTTTGATGAAAAAATGAAAGTGCTTGCTGGTACATTTGGATGTCAAATTTGGTCCCTCCCCTTTACTTACCTAGGATTGCCTCTAGGTACAACTAAACCAAGAATTGAGGAATTTGCACCACTCTTGGACAGAGTTGAAAGAAACCTTTCTGCCTACTCTACTTTTCTTTCTTACTCTGGGAAGGTAGAATATATTAACACTGTGCTCACTCCAACAGTCAACTATGCCATGTGTACCTTGAAGTTGCACAAAGGTGTAACTAAGGATGTGGATAGGATAAGGAAGCAGTGCCTTTGGAGAGGAAATTTGGCAAGGAAAAGAGGTGGCAACCTGTTGGCTTGGTCTCTAGCCCAGAGGCATAAGAAGAAGGGGGGTCTTGGAATCAAGAATTTGTATCTTCAAAATGATGCCTTGGTCATGAAATAATTACATAAATTCTATTCCAAGGAAGATGTCCCATGGGTTTAGTAGGTTTGGTTTAAATATTATGCTAATAGGGTGCCTCACTCTTACAAAGTTGTTGGTTCATTCTGGTGGAAGGATGTGTTTAAGTTGATCGACCTCTATGGTTGCATCACTACTTGTCAGTTAGGAGATGGCTCCTCTATCCTATTATGGAGAGATAATTGGGTTGGTGATAGTCTCATGGATTTATTCCCTGCCATTGCACACTTTGCAAAGCATTTGGATATTTTTGTCAAGCAGGTGGCAGAAGCGAGCAGTTTGGAGGATTTGTTTCACTACTAAATTTTGACCCTATTGCATCACGTCCCCTTGCATCAAACTCAAATCTGATGCGATAGGTGGCTACTATTGCATCAATTTTTGGAATCTGATGCAATATGTGGTCGTTATTGCATCGAAAAAAAGTTGGATGCAATAGTAATTCATGTCGATTCAATAGGTATGATCTATCACATCATTTGGAACAAGGGATGCAATAGGTAGAAATTATTGCATCAGACACATTTGGTTGCGTTAGTATTGAATTTTGATGCAATATGTAGGTGGTATTTCACCGGTTTAGAATATGGATGCAATTAGGAAGTACTATTGCAACGGATTTGTGTTTGATGCAACCGGTATTTTGTGAAAGAAAATTGACTAACGTGAAAACACCTTGTGGCTATCTAATAAGTGAATTGTTAATTTTTTAAAAAAGTGACACGTCTAATAAGTAAATTGTTAATTATTTATAAAAAATAACTTCCACCTAATAATTGAACTGTTAATTTTAAGGAAAATTTTAAAAATAACTTCTGGAAGGGGCCGGGTAGAGGAGTTGAACCTGAGAACCTGTGCCCCTAGGACTATCTAGGTCGTGGACAAACCACTAGGCTAGTTATACGTTGTTGCATGGACTAGTATATTTTTTTCTTTTATACTATCATCTAATCATGTTTTGACAGTGATAGAGACAAAGTCACTCGATGTCGTAATTCCTTGCCCTCCGTTCTAGCCTTCCTGGCAGTGGCGACAGGCTTATGGCCCATCATCAAATGGAGCAAAGAGGCCAGACCCCAGGACACAAGTGCAGCTCGTAGGAAGCATTTGGGCTTTTGGCCAATGGCCACGGTCACGTACGCCAGTCACGTATCCAACTGAGCATGCGCATTAGTCCCACATCGCGAGTTCAGCCGTGTAGAGACCTGCTTAAAAGCTCAAGGCTGCAAGCTCGGTCGAGTTCACTACTGTATGACTACCATGACCAAACTGTACTTTGTTGGGCCTATACTAGCCAGGCGTGGCTTTGCTGGGCTGCCCTTTGGGGTTCAGCCTGGTGAGGCCATTGGCTAGTCTAGCTCCAATATTTTTTGTGCTTTTCTCCTACAATTTTTGTTTACATTTTCAAAACAATTTTTGTTTACCTTTTGAAAATCTATGTGTTTTTTTAACAATTTTTGTTTTTCAACAATTTATGTTTATCTTTTTAAATTCAACATTCCAACAACATTTATAAAATTTTGGAAACAATTTCTATCGTGGTTACTATTGTTGTCGTCATCCATTTACTTGCCCTGTCATTTCCAACAACCTAATATGTAGACTCATCTCATGTACTACCACGTCATGTGTCACCGAGTTTCCGATCATGCCCAGCTAGTACCTAATTGTCATATGTCACCGAGTTTCCGATCGTGTAGTGAACTTGATGCGTCCTTCGAGATCTCACAACATGGGCGTCATACCATCAATCGAGCCCACCCTAGACACCAATTATGGAAACATAGTTATTTGATCCTCGTGCGCAAGAGCATGTGCTTTAACGTTGCTCTTATTCTCATCAAAGACGCACCAACATTCGAGCACAACCTCGTAGCAAAGTCACCGCCAAATCGCACCCAACATCAACATCGGATCTCACAACATTGACCCTATTGCAATTACCTATTTGGAAATAGGAAGGCATTTAACTTCCTTACATTGTACAAACTATTGAATGCTTATGATCCAAGTTATTAATATGATTGCCTTTTTGTGCCATTGAATTTTGTAATTTTATGAATTTTGTGCAATTTATTCGATGCAATAATTGGTTGTCCTTCCAACTTCATGTCGATGCAATAGTTAGAATTGGATCTAACCTCATGTCGATGCAATAGTTCGAATTGCATCCAACCTCATGTCGATGCAATAGTTTGAATTGCATCTAACCTCATGTCGATGCAATAGTTTGAATTGCATCGAGCATAACATCGATGCAATAGTTCGTATTGCATCGAACCAAAATGGTGATGCAATAGAACCTCTTGCATCGAACCAAAATGGTGATGCAATAGATTATATAGCATCGAACCTAATATGGATGCAATATAGTCTATTGCATCGAACGATAGCCGTTGCAATAGATGTATTGCATCAACATGATTTGGATGCAATAAGCTATTGCATCTCTCAATTTTGATGCAAGAGACAACGGATGGACGATGCAATAGCTACTTCTCGCATCAACCACAAATAACCGATGCGAAAGGCTATTGCATCAAGACCACTTGCATCGGCTGGCATCAAACGAGAAATTGATGCGACACCAAACTATTGCATCTATTTTAGACCTATAACATCAAAAATTGGCCGGTGCAACAGGGTCAAAATTTAGTAGTGTTTCATATTCCCATCTCTCAGCAAGTAGCAAGGGAGCTACAAGATATTAGAAATCTTATTCAAGATTTTGAATTCTCGGAGGAGGTGGACTAGAGGATCTTCTATTGGGGCAGTAATAAATTTTCCACTGCCAAGCTTTATAAGCTTGCCTTTCAGTCTATTCAAGCCTTGGTAGTTTTCACATGGGTTTGGAAATCCAAAATCACACCAAGAGTCAAGTTTTTTGCATGGCTCATCTTGTTGGAGAGGTTGAATACAAAGAACATGATGGCAAGAAGGAGATTCAATGTGCAGCCTGATACCTTATGTGTGCTTTATGGGGAGGGCCTGGAGGAGACTACTCACCATTTATTCTTTGGCTGCTCCTTTGCAAAGAAATGTTGGGACAAGATTGGAATTTCTTGGGTTAACAAAGTTGATATCCATAAAACAATAGAGCGTAGCAAGCAACTGGCCGAGATGCCTTTCTTCATGGAAAATTTTCTTATACCAACCTAGGAAATATGGAAGATCAGGAATAGATTGGTGTTGGATGGCGTCCAAGCCTGTTTTAATAGGTGGCTACGAAACTTCAAGGATGAAGTTGCTCTTCAATCTCTTCGGATCAAGGAAGCTGATAGAGTTGCAGTTCTACTTTGGCTTGATGCTTTGTGATTTGTTGTTCCCCTTCTCTCTTCCTCCATCTTTGGTGTAGTTTTGTATAGGTGTGGGATCTCTGTATAGTTTTTTTAGTTCACCCTCTTCTATCCTTTGTTTGTAAGTTTGTGCTCTGAACCCTTTGGTTTCCTTTATAAAAGTTTTTGCCACCGTGGGGAACTCCCCCATGGTTTTTTGCATCAAAAAAAGAGGAAAATGACAACCACTTACCTTAAGATGTTACCATCATTATTGGAGTGTGATGAAACCATGTGATGAAGGGTAGATAACTTATGGTGGTCTTCTCTTCCTGCTTGAAGCTTTCCTTGCCTGAGCTATTCATGAGCATCTTGTCTCCCATGTCGCACTCCTTCTTTCTCATTCTTTTGTCATGCCATCTTTTTGTTCTTTCTTTTGTGGATCTTGTCATTCTATTTGGACCTTCTGTTCAACTCATTGTTTCTTCTCTGCAAAGGATTAGTGGATAGCACATACCTCAAGGAGTATACAAATGATTCAAAACAAGGATAGTGTTGTCATAGAGCTAAAGGTCATCTATATCCCATGTTTTAAAACAAGGATATTATTCACCACTACTTCAATCTTTTAACAAGGCTAAGGCAAAGTTCTATGAAATAGTTTTGAAGAATACCTCTAACCCTGATTTATTTCTACGTATGATCTCTACACATTTCCAAAAAAATTTGAATATTTTTCTACAAGGGTTTGTCCACATATACAACCGAATTCTATACAAGTATGTTCTAATTCAATGATTATGTTTGAATAGTATTCCAAAGCATACTTATAATAGAATAAAGAAGCTTAAAAGACTAAAGCGATTCATTCAAGTAGAAAGAAGAATATGTATGGTGACCCAAAAGCACAAGATTATTTAAATTTTTACTTGTTAGAGATTTAGCAAGTTCACCACATCATAAAGGTAGAGCTCACCAAGACAAATTAGCAACATGGCATGAGATGTTTTTAGAGAACTCTATCCCCCACACTTGAATTTTGTAGAACGCATAATCAAGTTTGGTTGATAGAATTCTCCTATGAATGTGATTCTATGTTGCATAATACTTTGTTGAATCTACCTCGTGTTTTCATTTGTTTTATCAAAATGATAAGTGACAAACATACCTGAAGGAAACTTGTCCGATGTACCTATCAGTGAGGGCTTCATGGCTTTAGATCCATTGAGCAGGACCTCTTCTTGCCTTTAGCTTTTCTTTACACCTTCCAATCCTAGAGATAAGGATACGGACAATTGCATGCTCTTCTTCCATCAACCTTTCTTGATTTTTGTTGATCCTTAGTTGATGAGTTGGGGTTCATTGGAGATGCAAACTCAAGTTCCCCCTTGATTGTCTTTATCTTCTAGTGGCATGGTGGAGAGTTGTTCTTCTTTGTTTGTTAGCGATATGCCAGCTGTCTTGATCATCAAGGAAGGAACTTCGATGCTTGCATAGAAGTTTCATCTCCAATGGCTTAGGGGTGTCTTTTGTGTGTTCATGGTTGTTCATGTCCTTATGAGACACCATAGGCAGTCCACCCTCGGTTGATGATGTTGGTTGATATGAGGATGCATGTCATGGCATCTCGTTGTCTTGGTCCTTATTGCCGACGTGCGAGCTAGTCTTTTCGAAGATGATTGAAACAAGCATATTCTTGGCCAATACAAGGTGGGTCGCATCCTGCTTCTCATCAGCACCCTAGATTGAGTCTTGGGAAGGCTCAATGCTAGGTTGTCTTTGATGTTGCTCATAGCCTATCAATTTGTTCATCCACTTCCTATGAGTGAGTGCTTCTATTGTAGATCATTTTTGTGGCACTCGTCTCATTTCTCTTTGTTCCATAGCTAATGTGGTGGTTTGGTTTGGGTTTGCAGGTTAATACCAAACCATGGATAGGTATAGCATATATTCATTTTTCCTGTAAATGTTAGTAGACACATACCCGAGGGAATACAACAAGATTGAAATACGGGTTGTTATCCATAATCTGTATGATTTTCATCTATGCTAATGAAAGGATGATTTTTAGAATTACCTTAGCATAGATTTTGTTTGTCATGTTCTATAGCAAGTTTTATGTGTTTTATGTGTTCTGTAGCAAGATTTGAGAGTTTCCTGTAGGGGTTAGTCCAACAAAAATAACCAGTGTCTACACAAGTAATTTTTAGTTCAATAACCAAACTAGACTCCATGTCTAATTTTGATTAAGGAAGGCATTTTAACCTAAGCACCACGCTTAATTTTAAAGCCAATAGAAGTATGTATAGTACTTCCAAACCAAAACTTACTATTGCAAACAAAGGTAGCATGAAAGCACTATAGAGATTTATTTAATTGGAGATGAAAAAATATGATCATAGTGAGTGATTTTTTAAGGTAAAGAATGCAAGTGGCATGAATGTATGCAAGCAACTAGATATGCTGTGGATTTGATATGAGAGAATTTAAACTAAATAGAGTGGATGCATGAATCATTTAAAGTAAACATGCAATGGTATGCAAGAATTTAAAAGATAACTACTCATCAAGTTTAAAGTCCATGAGCAAGACTATCTCACCTTTCTTGATCAAACTTACCATGACTCACATGATGAAATTTGTGAGCAGTGCAGCATCTATATTCATCACTTGACAATGGAGTAAAGATTATTGAATATCAAAGGAGTATCTATTAGTCAACATACCATCATAGCTAGAGTAAGGGGTAAAGGTAATGATAGGAATTAAGGATAATGACACTCAAGGGATAGATCACAAAGATAATGTAAACTAGTCAACTCGGGAGAACAATGGGTGAGGTAGATTCCTATGATATTATTATTACATGGTCAAAGTACCAACTCTACTCTTGTGCACTTTGGAACACTCCTTTGATGGTAGAGCACCCACAATAGATAACTCAACTGACACGACTATGGTCCTACAATTTAAGAACCTGTTCAATTCAGAGTGAACTACAAAGAATAGACGGGGTTGTCACCTCCTGCTGCTACCACCCAACCAGAGAACAGGATGCACTCATAGGCAGAGCATTGTATAAGCACCATGCTTACATGAGAGTCGGCTACTTAGCCCAATCGATAAACTATAGTAGGCTAAGCGCTCTATGAACCCGCACACATAAGTAGAGATAACCTTAACTAAGCAAGATATATATATATATTCAAAGTAAACATAGTCATGTAGATAAGAATATGATAAATTGATAACAAGTCTTACAAGATGTAGAAGTGAAGATACAAGGCTTTTCCGAGCCTCCAAGACTAGATTCGGAACTTGAGCATCAGCCCAACTCGATCCTCACTCCTGAGCTACTAATCTACTACATTGGAGAGCTCTAGACCTAATCCTCCTAGTGTGTGTTGATCTGAATGAGGGATATGAATTAGGGCTTCTATGGGATATCTCTAGGGAGGGGGGTAGGGGCTGTTATATATGGGGGCGTGTTGACGATGGATAACGAAAACAATTTATAGTTGAATAAACATGAGAAATGGTATAAATGAGAGAATATACCTAGGTCTAGGGTTTAAATTAACAAATTCCATGAGTTTTGATGAATCTCTATTCTCTGCAGGATTATTCTAGAAAACCACCAAGAGGGACCTATTCATCAAAGGAAAATTCAGAATTAAAATATGACATATACGTGAGAAGACTCTGGAGGACATGAGAAGACACCGAAATGAAGTGGGAGGTGAGGGGCTGCCAAGTGGGGCCGGCTGGCTCCACCTGCAGGCTGCCTAGCCCCCTGGGGGATTCCTCCATGAGTCTCTAGAGTATTCTTCCACCGCCTCCTAGGATGCATCTCAGCCATACCTCAAGTCAGTTTGATCCAAGGGCTCATGTTAGACCCCTTGGGCTATATAAGGAGACCCTAGCCCCCCTGAAGGCATCAAGTCATTTGGAGATCAAGCCATCTAGAGCTAGGACCCTAATTCCTTAGAGTTCCTCTAGTTCTAGAGCTTTAGCTAGTTAGATTAGGTCTAGAGGGAGGCAAGCAGATTACAAGCTTGGATTCCCGACGTTGGCAAGAGCATGGTTTGGTATAATTCTTTGTACCCCTCTCTCATTGTATTCTCCACCATTTTTGTGTGCTTGCTACAATGTTTATGTCAACATTAATCTTCATATTTTATATGTTCTTGATTACAATGTTCATTATTTACTTTGGTTATATGTCTAGCATAGTTAGTTTATTATTAAGTTTATGCATATGTTCATATAGCGCGCACCCTAATATGCAGGATCCATGGGTGGGTGGTGGCATTATGTAAGTGTGGTGCTTAGATATTGTTTATCTATGAATGCCCCCTACACGTAGGGACGTGTGGTAGATCGCGGGTGTGACAGACCTGTTGAGTCCTATGTAGTCCATCCCCTGTGTGTTGGACTTGAAGAACCCGGTCTCAAAGGAGGGGAGGACTATGTTTCCGATCCTCCCTAGTTGATGTTCCTTATGTGTGGATGTGATAGTAACATTAACGATGACTACTAGATGTAATTGCACTAATTGAAGCATTCATTGACTTGTAGTTATAGAAGGACTTAGAAATTATTCCTCTAATATTCTGATTGGACTAATGCTATTGCCATAGTTAGAGTGCTCTGAGTAATTTATTTATTTATCATTATGCTTGATCAGTACTTATCATATATATCTATATTTATCTTGTGTCTTACCCCTGTTTTGAGTAGAGCATGTGATATTGGTTCATTCTCTCATGCTTAATAATAAATTATCAATACTACATGCATAGTCATACCTTCCCAGTGGTAAAATTATAAATTGATAACCTGGTAATACTCTAGGTAAAATGCTACAATGGTATAATTATCTGTCCGCTTGCAGAATTCTTTTCATTCATATCTTTAGATTCTTTATAGTCACATGAAATAATAGATTTCTATTTAGTGTGATTCTTGTAGTAATGCTAGATAGTACCAACAAATATTTCTAGTTTCATTACTATGGATGACAACCTAGTTTAATATTAGAGATGTAGGTAATCATAGGTGGCTACTGTAAAAGTGACAAGTTAATAATTACCATACCATTTCTAGTGTCATTGCTAAGAGTAGGATTAATTCTATTTTTAGTAGTGGTGCTAAGAAATGCCAACAAGCATTTTTGGCGCCGTTGCCGGGGAAGGTATTTAACTTAGGAAGTATTGATAATTTATGTATTCGATGAGATTGAAATGACCATTGATCTCTGCTCATAACAGACTTACCCTTGTTTTGTCTACTTATATATCTTATGCAGGGTGATGTATGAAAGGTTTTGATCTTTTGAAAAATTATCCTGACGATCCAGAAGTACTTCTCAGAACTACTAGAGCCATGCTCAAGAAGGTTCTCATGGTAGTTTCAGAAGATAGCCAGATAAGAAGAAGCTTAACACTAGAGTTTGAGGCCATGGTGAACAAGAGTCTGCGTGAATTCTCTACTCCAACAACAGCAAACATTCATACTAGACCTGAAGTCAATGTTGGAGACAATGGATTCTAGCTCAAGCCTGCACTCATTACCATGTGCAAGCTAATCAGTTTTGTGGAAAGACTCTTGAAGATGCAAGTCAACACTTTCTAGAGATCTACAGCACCTTCACTATCAAGGGAGTAACTAGAGATGATATTCTACTCCACCTTTTCCCATTTTCCCTATTAGGGAAAGCCAAGCAGTGGTTCTACACCAATAAAGAGAAAAACACTACATGGAATAACTACTCAACTGCTTTCCTAGCCAAGTTCTTTCCTACAGGCAAGACCAATGCTCTGCATGAGAAAATTTCAAGCTTTTCAGCAACAACATGATGAATCAGTTCCCGAGGCATGGGAATGCTTTTAAGATTACATTGCAGAATGTCCTCATCATGGGATGGAGAATTGGCTACTTTTGCAAACTTTCTATCACGGGCTGAACACTAGCACCCGTGAGACAAAGGATGCTACTGCTAGAGGTGCTTTCTTATCACTCAACCTCGCAGATGCAACATCACTTGTGGAGAAGATGGCTTCCAATCAAAGTTGGAATGAAGAACGTGTTCAACCTCGTAGGAGGAGGTATGCATCAACTCAAGGAGGTAGACATGTTGTCTGCCAAAATGGACCTACTTATGAAGAAGCTTGAAGATCGAGTCAGTGAGAAAAGAGAAGTCATGCACATCAATGATTCTCGCATGACTTGTGAAGAGTGTGGGAACACTAGGCATTCAGGGAGCAATTGCCCTGAACTTCAAAAGGATGTGAACTACATCAACAACAACAACTATCATCCTCAGCAAAATCAAGGATGGAATCAGCAACAGAGGCCAAACTACCAAGGTAACTATCAATGTAACTTCTAAGGTAATAATTACAATAATTTCAATCAACCACCCTTGAGAGATTTAGTTGCTGGCCAATCAAGATTGTTAGATCAGATGACCTAAAAAGGTAGTTTCTAATGACAAAACTTTAGAGAACATAAATACTAGAATGGATACTTTTGCTTCAGCTATTAAGAACCAGCATAGCTTTAATAAAATGATATAATCACAAATAGCTCAGCTGGCAGCTACTTTTCCTCCATCGGATAAAGGTAAGATTCTAGGGCAACCAGAAGATTTAGGAACTGCAAATCTTGTTGATATTCACAATGCAGCTTATTATTACACTCAACCAGCAGAAGTGAAGTGGATTGATTATTCACTTCCTGACAAGAAAGGTGATCCAGGGAGACCTGTCTTTCCTATCTCCATAGGATGTCACATTTTCTAGGAAGCTATCTGCGATTTTGGTGCAAGTGTCAAAATCATGCCCAAGGTAATATATGATAAGATTTTATGAGATCCTTTGTTGTACACAAATATGTGTTTGCAGCTAGCAGATCAGACGCTATGCTACCCTGAGGGAGTTCTTGAAGATACTATCATTTGAGTGGGACAATCATATGTTCCGGTAGACTTTGTGGTCATAGAAACAGGAGGGGATGAGAGAGCGCCAATCATATTGGGCCGACCATTCCTATGCACCACGAAGGCCATCATTTTTCAGAGCACGCAAAGATTGTTTTCACCATCAAGGACAAGAAAGAGAAGTTCTCATTCAAGAACCGCATGTTGCACTCTCCTACACAACCTCAGGCACCATACAAATAGGAGAAGTCAGTGTTGACCAAGAAGAAGAAGAACAATAGAAACTGGAGGAAGAATAAGGCTAGCCATGCACAGGAAGAGACTGTCAAGATGATCAACAGAATCAGATCTAAGTATGACCACCTGCTCACTCCACCATTCCTAGTCAAGAAAGATGATCCTGGAGTACCAACAATTGAATGCACAATCAATCGGATAATCTTCCATAAGACCTTCTGCAACATTGGATCGGGTGTCAACATAATGTCAAAGGTAACATATAAATATTTATTTGGTAATGAACCCTTGTATCCTACATATATGTAGTTGCAAATGGCGGACCAATCAATTCAATTTCCGGAGGGCATAGCGAAGGACGTCTTAGTACAAATTCAAGATCGCTACGTTCCGGCCGATTTCATAGTCCTGGACATGGGAGCAGAAGATGAAGAGACCCCCATCATCTTGGGAAGACCATTCCTCAACACCACCAATGCCATCATCTTTATTGGATCTGGACATGTCCACTTCTAGTTTCTAGATGAAAAGGTACGCTGTCACTTTAATAGTTATACTACTCATGAGCAGCCCAAGAAGCCCCACAATAGGAGGAGACGTCGATCCCATTGTCAAGCGAACTAGCCTCTGAAGGATGGATGGGCAGATTACCTAGGAGAAGTAGTGAGATATGAAGACCGCTGAAATGAATGGGACACTGATGATAAGAAGATTGAAGAGCCCACTAAGCAAGAAGCTACACCGCCAAAGTCAGGTACACAGACCACTCAGGTATGGAAAGAGAAGACAACATTAATATCATTGCCACAAGAAGAGCAAGCATCTGAGTCTCCCTCATCGGGATCAGATGATGCACCTGAAAAATAAGTACTCTCTCCTACCTAGTCCTGTATGGAGGACTTCTAAATTTTGTACCCTTGCCATGAGGTAATAATGGTAGTTATCTATGATTACATTTCTAGCATTGCATTTGATTAATTTCACTTCAGCATTTTTACTCTTTTTACATATGTCTTACATTAGAAAAGAAAATAAAAATATACTCCACTATAGTTCATTTGTCTTTGCATGTGGAAAAGAAAATAAAAATGTTTTCATCATTGCATCATGAAAATCTTAAGCCCCATGTGAGTAACTTATGGTAACCCCGTAGGAATATTCACTGTGGTGGCATAAAAAAATATATGCATCTGTATTTTCTTTTGCATTATAAAATAGAAAATCCCAAAAAAAGATGAAAACCAACATCCAATTAAAAAGTTGCCAAATTATGAATTCTATCTTAAGCAATAAGAACAATCGATTTCTCAACAGCTGACCGCTAACCCCTTATCATATCAAAGCTTCGAGATTTTGGTGTTCTTATTGGAGTATATTTTGCAGGATGACATTTTGATTGAGAGTAAGTTCACTCAGCGGTAGACATTACACTCTACCTAATAAGAAGGACCACCGCTGATGAGCTCGCTCTGAAGATTACTCAATTTATGATCACGACAACATTTAGCTTGGGGAGGAGCATTTCCCGTGTATCTAGCTAAGTATTCCTTTCCCTTCTCAATTTTACTATTTTTGAGTTTGCTTTCTTTTAGTTAAAAGAAATAAAAAGATGAATAATAAATCAAAACCAAATAAAAATTTATCTAGCTAGTTATATATATTAAGGCGTGATCTTAAAACTTTGAAAACAAAATAAAAAGTGTGTTTAGATTTTTGTTTTTAAGAGTCATAAAAATGATGGAGCATACAATTAATTTTGGCAATGGAAATGATAAATAGTTGCTCTACTATAATTCCGTTTAAGTACCTAGTATTCAATCTTAAATTCTCCCAAGTTTTGGATTTGATTGATTTGATAGAATAATTTGCTCTAAAACTGAAACTTGTGGGTAGCATATGCTTGAGCTAAGTCTAGGTGATTGAGGGATATGATATAAGAAAGTCTGAGCTGCTGTTTATCTTGTTCCTAGCGATACTAAAGTTCTAGAGATTTATCTTTTGAAAACTTAAAATCTTAGATGATGAGCTCCTGTATGACAAAGCTTGAATTCCTACCAAAGCCAAATATAATGTTTAGAATAGGAAACTACCACTATTATTCTGCTTGCTTTGCATTGAGTTTGGTCAAGCTTTGTCGATGCCTTATGAGAGGTTTGTTGTAACACCCCAGGTGTTAGGGTTGCATCTTAACACTTGCATTACATGAGCCTAAGCATCATTCATTCATATATGAGCATGAAACATATGTAACACACTAGTGACACATATGAAACATATTAGTGCAACATGTGAAACATGTATATATGGAATGTGCTTGAAACATCTCCTTGAAACATACGCAACATACCCTTGTCATTTTGTGTTTCAATGTGTCTTTGTCTGATGCTCATGCCTGGTAATGCCAGTGAGTGTTGATGTCACTTCTTTCATGTGTCTCACATCACTCTCTATATATAGTGATCCATAAAAAAGTTTCATGAAGTTTGGAATCAAAAAGATACATGAAATGATAAGTCATGTCTTTATTTCAATGACTTTTACCAAGTGTTGGAATTGCACCATTAAGTGAATGAAATTATAGATCATCAACCAAACCTTATAACTTTGCCCAAATGACTTTAGATGAACTCTATAACAAAAGTCTTCAAGGGTTCCTGTTGAGCAAATGCCAAGAAATTTCCTTAATTGGCCTAAAACCCTAGTTTAGGCTTTATCGAGTTGCTACTTTGACCAAAGTGAAAGCTTGATTCTGTACTAGTTATGAGGTCTGACCTTGAACAAAAGTTGTAGTTTATCTTATGTAGAACAAACTTTGTTAAATGGTCAAGAGTTAGTTTGGTCTCTAGCCTAGTCAAATTGAAGCTTCAAAACTGAACCCAGGGCTATTTTGGATCTCAGAAATTTGGCTGTCATAATGGAGTTTCAGTTTCGGGTACCCCACTTTGGAGCTTTATATCTTGCAACACAAGCTGATTCAAACCTTGATCCTTTAGTAGAAGTTATAGTTTAGATTGCGTACTACAAACCTTGTTCAAGCACCAAGGCCTGGTACAGTCTCTAACCTAGCCAAATAAGGGCACCAAGTTTGAATGTGTTGCTTTTGTCCAATCTTTAAGTAATCCTTTGTTAGTAGGATTGGCATTCCGCGTTCTCGAGTTTTTGTTAAACAACTTGAGTTGAGCCAAATATGAAAGTTGGAGATTACTCTTTGGTGAAGGACATACCAAAAGTGGGAATCCGTTTGATCGAGTTTGGCATCTCAAAACCAGTGAAAACCGAGCTCTAATGTGATCGTCTTTAACATGTTGACAGTGCCAATTTGTCGCTTAATTTGCCGCTATTAGAGAGCTCTAATGGCCATGGAACCTTAATGAAATTTGTAGAGCAATTAGAGATGAACAAACTTCATTTCTGTAACACCCAAAAATTCTAAACTTTAAGAATAATGAATTTCAAATAAGTTAGATAACAATTAAGGGCAAATTAAAATTTTAAAAACTATTTGGTGATGCATTCATGCTGTTGCATTTATTTTATTTTGTGGTGTGGTTATATTTGTTTTATTTTAATTGATTCGGTTTTGGAAAATATATATATAGAAGTGAATAAATGAAGAAAAGAAAGAAGAAAAAAATATATAAAACAACTTACCTTCTCCCTGGCGGCCTGGAAGCCCAACCGAACCGGCCCGCTTTCTCTCCCTCTTCCTTTGGGCCATCGGTCCGAGCCTGCTTCTCCACGCTCGCGACCGCGTGGGCCGGCCCAGAGCCGCGGCAGCCGCGCCCTCTCCCTCCTTGCTTCGCTGACCACTGGACCCCACTTGTCGGTCTCGTCTTCTTCATCATGTTCGTGACCGAGCCGGACTTTGCCGCCACCGATCCTTGCCAAATTAACCGGGATCTCCTAACCGAACACGACGCGGTGGAGCTATAAAAGTGAAGCCGTGACCCTCATCTTTCCGTTTTTCATCTAAACCGCGAGTTCCACCACGTGAAATCGAGTTCTAGGGTTTGAGGTTGTTGAAGGTCGGCGGTTGAACGGTTGGGGAGTTTCGGGTGGATTGGAGGTCAATTTCTTCGCTTGGGTGAGTTTGTCATCTTCTCCTCTCCCTCCCAATGCTCTTCTTTTGAGTTTTTGTGCTTTGTATCGCGGGATTGGAGCTCACCGTGGCCGATAATGGCGCCGCCGTTCATCCCCGAGCCGTGTTCTCTCATCGGGTCGTCGTAGCGCTACTAAACCGCATAGATGAGTTCGAGTTTACTTCCTCTTTCGATTTGTGTTGGTGGCGGGGCGAGTTGTGGTCGGAAAAGGTGGGGCTGAAGCTCTCCGGCGAGTTCATGGCGGCGGCCATGGTGGCCACCGGCCGGATGTACTGTAGATGGTCGGTCTCTTTTCTCTCTCTCGCTTGAATCGATTAGCAGCCGTCCGTTCTCGGATCAACGGCTAAGATTAGAACTTACCCCTTCGCGGGGTAAATTTGTTAAAGAGACCCTCAGCTTTTTAGTAATCAACCCGCGGTCCGTAGCGTAAAACTGAAAGTACGTTTTCGTGTTTGGAAAGCGTATTCTCTCCCGGGTAAATCAAAAATACGTTTTCAGATAATTACAGTTTTGCCACTAGAATTGTTTTGGTCATAAAATCTTCATTTTAACTCCGATTTGATCCGTTCAAGTTGCGTTAGGTTCGTATTTGCGAGCTCTACATGTTAGTGTAGTTGTACAGTTAGTTTTGATAATTTATTTTTCGAGTTTATAATTAAGTATTTATTTATCTATAGGAAATCTTAGAAAATTCATAACTTTCACGTTTTAACTCCGAATTTGGTGATCTTTGCGTCTGTGTGATCGTAGAAACGTGTAGAAGAGTTTTATAAACTTTTATTACTGTTTTGCTACTGTTGGTGTACTGTTCTAATTGTATCTCTTTGTTTGCTTCGTGTTTGTTTGATTGGATGCATGTGTGTTGTTGATTGATGATCGAGTATAGAAGGTGAGCAGTATCTAGACGATTCGGAGTATTACTTTGAGCCAAGTCAGCAGTATCACTTGGAAAGCTTTGATCAAGGCAAGTATAACACAGGACTATCCTTGTTACCTATACATTGAATTGTCATACATATGCATGTGCTTACCTTGACAACCTTAGAGATTATAACTTAGTGATTGTTATCTTGATTCCTTGTCAACCTTGGGAATGCATATGGGTAGCTACTGCTAGTGCTTAAACTAAGAACAATGATCTTGTAATTTGATTAATGGATTAAGCAATCAACTATTAAGATGATTTTATTACTGTTAAAAGGGGGCTAGAGCATGTGTATTATTTTTGATGCTCTGGTTTCTCTCCATAAGGACTTATCTGTAAGTGATAACCGGGATATACAGTACAGCTGTGAGGGCTATATGGCTCTGGCTTTAGTTGTTCAAGAGACCTTTTCTAGCTTGTTAGAGGTTACCTTAAATGGCGTAAGAATGGCTTGCCACGTTGGGTGTAGTGCGAGCCCCTGGCCTAGTGTGTATAGGCTGCGGTTGTTGTGCCACAGGGAAGGGGGGTTCTACATCTGCCTGCCGAGTGAATCTAATGGCCCTAACTTGTTAGACGAACTTTTGAGTGGCTTTATATGGTTCTCGGGTGTTTGGGCTTGATCTCCCCACTCATTTGGAAATCATGACTCACAGTGAAAGTGTACACCTCTGCGCAGAGTTAAAAACTGGTATACTAGCCGTGCTCACGGATACGAGCGGCCTTGGGGATTCTTATGGAATAGTTGATCATAACTGTTATATCATGCTTAATTATTGTTGATTATTATTTGCTCATGTTAATGCTATTCATTATCCTTATTATAATTGATCATTGGTTCTTTAATGGGAAGCGGTTTATCTTGATGCTACTCAATTGCTAATATATGATTAAAAGCTAAACGCAGTTAAACAATGTCTAGCCTTTTTGAGCCTCATGAACCCTGTGTTATATTTGTTGAGTTCGACATGGACTCACCCTTGCTATTTCCACCATAACAGATGAAGATATAGAGGAAGATTATCGGAATGAGTACTAGTCTTGGTGTCATCCAGTCAACCGTGTCCCTGTGTGGAGTTTCCGCTGAAGAATTACTATTAGTTATTATTACCTATCGTTCAAGACTATGTCTTAAATATTTATTCGTTATGTAATAAGCACTGTGATGATACTTTGTAATTTGTCAACTTATGTGTGCGACTGTTTCCTGGGGCGCACATGAGTCTTTTATGCATCCTATTTTTGTCCTTAAAAATGGGTGTGACAGATTGGTATAAGAGCCGTGTTGACTGTAGGACGCGAGCCTAGTTAGAATGGTCGTTAATAGCATCCATACTTTACTTAATTCATGCTTCCTCTTTTCACCTTGTTAATTACTAAAGTTTTATGCTTGCTCTACTTTATTCTATTGCGAAAATACATTGATTCTATCTAATCTATGTCTAAATCTTGTAGATGTCTCCTTATCCCCGTCTGTCATTTGCACAGTATGTTGCCCGTTTCAAACCTCAGGAGCCGTATGAAGATGGTGATCAAGAGCTATCTGATGCTGAATCAAGAGTTGGTGATACACCAATGGAGAATGTAGTTATGGGGTGGACTAAGAAGCTTCATATCATAGTTCCTAAAGCTGATGCTTTCTTCCATGACATGTTGACAAGAACCTTGGACAACTACTACTACGACTGGGAAGCTACGTTGGAGTATCGCAGTGCAGAGTATAGTCATCCATGGATGGATTCCTATTGGGAAACGGAGTTATGGGTTAAGAAAAGGGATCCTACCACTAAGGAGTCTAAGGTGGAGTCAAAGTTCATTACCAGAGTGAGCCGGGCAACCGTGGAGATAAGCATGGAGGATGTCGCTTTCAATGCATTTGTTTACTACCATGGTCTACGCTCGGACAAGACGTTAAAGGGTGCACTCCGTCATTTTCCTTGTTTCTTACATGGCAAGGGTATTTGGACCGTGCCGCTTGCAGATGATTCCTCCTTGACTTTACAAGCTACGGTGGGATTAGCTCGTGAATTGGCTCTCCATGAGGTGGATTTGAAGGATGAGTTGCTGAAGGAAAAAGAACTTAAGGAGCAAGGTTATAAGAAGATTGACCAATTAAGGGCGGAGTTAGGTCATCCCAAGATTTATGAGAAGCTTAATTAGGAAATAGGAAAAATCCCTATGTAATAGGAACGATAGTAGTTGCGAGTTAATTTTAAGTTTGGATTGTTTTAAGAGTCAGTTTGTGGTGTGAATAATTGTGTGATTGATGGATTGTTGTTATGATAATGTGTGATTTGGATCTTTGTAATGTGTGCTGGAGTTTTGTAGACATGCCTACAAGTTCCATGGTTAAGAATATTAAGTTTGATCAAAATATATTAGTTGAATATGAGGTTAACTTAGTTCTGTCCTTTGCTGATTTTTGGATCAGTCTGGGATGTTTTAGAAATAACTTAAAATCCGTTCATGAGAAATTTAAGAAATTTTACTGGAAATAATTAGACTTCTATATCTTTCCAACCCCAGAAGAATCACCTTATTATCTATTATGAGCTAAGAGATATACCTGTTCCAAGTTGGAGTTACTGCACAGTCTGGAATTCTGAAACAGTTTGGGTTAAGTTCAGTTTTTGGCCAATTTATTGACAGAATCAGAAAAAGTGTTGTGAATAAAAGTTGTAGATAATTTTGTAAGCTTTCCAACCATATAAAGATCATCTGAATTGGACGTCTTTAGCTCGAGATATGATAGTTTTACTGAGTTGCTGAAATTGGAGTTCGCCCAGAAAAATCAGATTTTGCTTATCTATTGAATACATCATCTCGGATCGTACTGAATTTCAATTTCTGTGTTTTTGGAAACAGATGTCAGGCAGAGGTCGTGGCAGAGGTCGTGGAGGTGCTAACCCACCCATTACTATGGAGGAACTCATGCAAACTCAGAACCAGATGATGCAGATGTTTATGCAGCAGATGCAGAACAATCCCCCTGCAGGAGGACCACCGCCTGTGCAAGTGAGGGATAAGCGTGGGGAATTTTTGAAGGGACGCCCTCCAGTGTTTTCTCATGCTGCTGATCCTTTAGAGGCAGATGATTGGGTGAGGGCAGTGGAGAAACAACTGAATATAGCCCAATGCAATGATATGGAGAAGGTGTTATATGCATCTGGTCAGTTACAGGGGACAGCTCAGACTTGGTGGGAGTCGTATCAAGCTGCACGCCCTGACAATGCTCCTCCTATCACTTGGAATGAGATTGTTAGAGATTTTCGAGCTCGTCATATTCCTGAAGGTATAATTGAGCTGAAGCAGGAAGAATTCAGAAACCTTAGGATGGGACAGATGAGCGTTAGTGAATATCATGACAGGTTCACCCAGTTGGCTCGCTATGCTCCTAATGAAGTGAGGGAAGATGCAGACAGGCAGCGTCTTTTCTTGAAGGGAATTTATTATGATCTTCGCTTGCAGTTGAAGGGGAACAACTATGCTAGTTTTCAAGAGCTGGTAAATAAAGCTATTGTGCTTGATAATGAGCGCAGAGAGATGGACAGGAAGAGGAAGATGAAGGTACAAAGCTTAGGAAGCAACAACCGTCAATGCACGAATCCTCAGCATGGTTTCCATCAAAAGTTTCAGGGACCGGTTAGCCAGTGGAATCGTAATCCGAATCAGAGGTGGTCCAGAATTGGCAAAGTAATCAGTCACAACAGCGTTCATCATATCCACAGCGTCAACAGTATCAGCAGACTGGGCAACAAACTCCTCGCACTGGAAATTCCAATGTTACCCCCATGAAGAATAGTGCTCCCAGCACGCCTACTAGATGCTTTGTCTGTGGTAAAGAGGGGCATATGTCTTACCATTGTCCTGAGAAGCAGAACCAGCAGACTCCTCAGAGCCAGAAGAGCAACCAGAGGCAATCTGTACTGGAAGGGTGAATCACGTGTCTTCTGATACAGCTCATGATGCACCAGAAGTTATGATTGGTACGTTCAATGTACATTCCACTCCTGCAACTGTTCTTTTTGACTCTGGAGCATCTCATACATTCATATCCAACATTTTTGTTAAAATGCATAGTATACCCATGCTAGCTATGAAAGAACCTCTCTTAGTAAATTCACCTGGAGGTACCATGCAAACCAGTAATCGTTGTCTTCCAATTAGTATGGTATTAAGGGGGATAGAGTTTAAGATAACTCCTATAGTGTTGAGGACATCTGGTATTGATGTGATATTGGGTATGGACTGGATGAAGCAAAATCAGGCAGAGATTCAGTGTCAGCAGAAAGTGGTAGTTGTGACTACACCTAATGGAGATAAAATCAATGTGGATGTAGCAGTGCAGAAGCAACCAACCGCTGTGGTGAATCAGCTTGAAGATACTATTAAGGAGAATTCAGTGATTGAGGAATTTCCGGATGTCTTCTCTGATGAATTGCCAGGTATGCCACCTGACAGAGACATTGAATTTCTTATTGAATTACTTCCTAGAACTGCACCTATAGCCAAACGACCATATAGGATGGGAGTAGATGAATTAGAAGAACTTAAGAAACAAATTAAAGAATTACAAGATAAAGGTTTTATTCGACCTAGTTCATCACCTTGGGGAGCACCAGTTATTTTTGTTGATAAGAAAGATGGCGGTCAGAGGATGTGTGTTGATTACCGGTCATTAAATGAGGTAACTATCAAGAATAAGTACCCTTTGCCCAGGATTGATGACTTGTTTGATCAGTTGAGAGGTGCTTGTGTGTTCTCTAAGATTGATTTACGTTCTGGTTATCATCAGTTGAAGATTCGTGTTTCTGATATTCCAAAGACAGCTTTTACTACAAGGTATGGATTGTATGAGTATACTGTTATGTCATTTGGATTGACCAATGCACCTGCATACTTTATGTACATGATGAATAAGGTGTTTATGGAATATTTGGATAAGTTTGTGGTGGTATTTATTGATGATATACTGGTATTTTCCAAGACGGAGGAAGAGCATGCTGAACATTTGAGGTTGGTATTGCAGAAACTTAGAGAGCATAAACTGTATGCGAAGCGAAGTAAATGTGAGTTTTGGTTGAAGGAAGTTTCTTTCCTTGGTCATATTGTTTCTAATGGAGGGATATCAGTGGATCCAGGTAAAGTAAAGGATGTATTAAATTGGAAACCACCTATTGATGTTAGCGAGATTCGTAGTTTCTTGGGATTAGCTGGATATTATAGACGGTTCATTGAAGGGTTTTCTAAACTTGCTAAACCTATGACATCTCTGTTAGAGAAGAATGCCAAGTTTGTGTGGTCAGATAAATGTCAAGCTAGTTTTGAGGAATTGAAGAAGAGGTTGACTACAGCGCCTGTTTTGGTTTTGCCAGATTTGAGTAAGAAGTTTTCTATTTATTGTGATGCTTCTTGTCAAGGTTTGGGATGTGTTCTTATGCAAGAAGGCAGAGTTGTGGCTTATGCATCTAGGCAGTTGAGAAAGCATGAGTTGAATTATCCTACACATGATTTGGAGTTAGCAGCTGTAGTTCATGCTTTAAAGATTTGGAGACATTATTTGATTGGACATAAGAGTGATATATACACTGATCATAAGAGTTTGAAGTATATTTTCACTCAGTCAGATCTGAATTTGAGGCAACGCAGATGGTTAGAGTTGATTAAGGATTATGATATTGAGATACACTATCATCCTGGTAAGGCTAATGTAGTAGCTGATGCTCTTAGTAGGAAAAGTTATGCCAATGAGATACGAACGTTGTCTATGACTAGTGAGTTATGTGCTGAATATGAATATTTGAATTTGGGCATTGTTACTAATACAATGGAATTAGTGATAGAGCCTACCTTAGAGCAAGAAATCTACAAGGGTCAGTTCAAGGATGAGAAACTAAAGAAGATAGCGGAAGATATAGTGATTGGTAAGTCACCAGGCTTTCGAATGGATGATAATGGAATTTTGTGGTTTGGAAAGAGGCTGTGTGTACCTGAGGATCAAACTGTTAGACAGGCAATTCTTCGCGAAGCTCATGAGTCAGCTTATTCTATTCATCCTGGTAGTACTAAGATGTATTTGGATCTGAAACAGAAATATTGGTGGGTTGGATTAAAGCGAGATGTGGCTGAGTATGTGGCATTGTGTGACACTTGTCAGAGGGTGAAAGCAGAGCATCAGAGACCTGCTGGATTATTGCAACCAATGAAGATTCCTGAATGGAAGTGGGAGGAAGTTGGTATGGATTTTATAGTAGGGTTACCGCGTACTCAGAGAGGTTATGATTCTATTTGGGTGATAGTGGATCGGTTAACCAAAGTTGCTCATTTTATACCAGTTAAGACTACTTACCATGGACCAAAATTGGCAGAGTTGTATATGGAGAGGATAGTATATTTGCATGGAGTTCCAAAGAAGATTGTATCTGATCGAGGATCGCAGTTTACGTCGCATTTTTGGAAAGCTGTGCATGAATCATTGGGAACAAAATTGAATTTTAGTACAGCATATCATCCACAGACAGATGGACAGACTGAAAGGACCAACCAGGTATTAGAGGATATGTTGAGAGCTTGTGCATTGCAATATGGAACTAGTTGGGATAAGAGTTTGCCTTATGCAGAATTCTCTTACAATAACAGTTATCAACAGAGTCTTAAGATGGCACCGTTTAAAGCTTTGTATGGACGTAAGTGTAGAACTCCATTGTTTTGGGATCAGACAGGTGAATCTCAAGTGTTTGGTACAGATGTTCTTAGAAACGCAGAAGATCAAGTGCGAGCGATTCGTGAGAATTTGAGAGTAGCACAGTCACGTCAGAAGAGTTATGCTGACAATAGAAGAAGAGATTTAGTTTTTGAGGTAGGTGATTATGTCTATTTGAAGGTGTCACCTATGAAAAGTGTGAAGAGGTTTAACATGAAAGGTAAACTAGCACCAAGGTATGTTGGACCATTTAAAGTTATTACTAGACGTGGGGAAGTTGCTTATCAATTAGAGTTGCCTGAGAATTTATCTGGAGTACATGATGTGTTCCATGTTTCACAACTTAAGAAGTGTTTACGGGTGCCTGGGGAGCAGATACCTTTAGAAGAGTTGACTGTTAAGGTGGATCTTACATATGAAGAGTTTCCGATTAAGATTTTAGAGACTGCTGAGAGAGTTACTCGAAGTCGGGTTATTAAAATGTGCAAGGTGCAGTGGAATCGATATTCAGAGGCAGAGGCAACTTGGGAAAGAGAGGATGAATTAAGGAAATCATATCCGCAGTTGTTTGAGTAAGCAGTTCAATCTCAAGGATGAGATTCTTTTAAGGGGGTAGAATTTGTAACACCCAAAAATTCTAAACTTTAGGAATAATGGATTTCAAATAAGTTAGATAACAATTAAGGGCAAATTAAAATTTTAAAAACTATTTGGTGATGCATTCATGCTGTTGCATTTATTTTATTTTGTGGTGTGGTTATATTTGTTTTATTTTAATTGATTCGGTTTTGGAAAATATATATATAGAAGTGAATAAATGAAGAAAAGAAAGAAGAAAAAAATATATAAAACAACTTACCTTCTCCCTGGCGGCCTGGAAGCCCAACCGAACCGGCCCGCTTTCTCTCCCTCTTCCTTTGGGCCGTCGGTCCGAGCCTGCTTCTCCACGCTCGCGACCGCGTGGGCCGGCCCAGAGCCGCGGCAGCCGCGCCCTCTCCCTCCTTGCTTCGCTGACCACTGGACCCCACTTGTCGGTCTCGTCTTCTTCATCATGTTCGTGACCGAGCCGGACTTTGCCGCCACCGATCCTTGCCAAATTAACCGGGATCTCCTAACCGAACACGACGCGGTGGAGCTATAAAAGTGAAGCCGTGACCCTCATCTTTCCGTTTTTCATCTAAACCGCGAGTTCCACCACGTGAAATCGAGTTCTAGGGTTTGAGGTTGTTGAAGGTCGGCGGTTGAACGGTTGGGGAGTTTCGGGTGGATTGGAGGTCAATTTCTTCGCTTGGGTGAGTTTGTCATCTTCTCCTCTCCCTCCCAATGCTCTTCTTTTGAGTTTTTGTGCTTTGTATCGCGGGATTGGAGCTCACCGTGGCCGATAATGGCGCCGCCGTTCATCCCCGAGCCGTGTTCTCTCATCGGGTCGTCGTAGCGCTACTAAACCGCATAGATGAGTTCGAGTTTACTTCCTCTTTCGATTTGTGTTGGTGGCGGGGCGAGTTGTGGTCGGAAAAGGTGGGGCTGAAGCTCTCCGGCGAGTTCATGGCGGCGGCCATGGTGGCCACCGGCCGGATGTACTGTAGATGGCCGGTCTCTTTCCTCTCTCTCGCTTGAATCGATTAGCAGCCGTCCGTTCTCGGATCAACGGCTAAGATTAGAACTTACCCCTTCGCGGGGTAAATTTGTTAAAGAGACCCTCAGCTTTTTAGTAATCAACCCGCGGTCCGTAGCGTAAAACTGAAAGTACGTTTTCGTGTTTGGAAAGCGTATTCTCTCCCGGGTAAATCAAAAATACGTTTTCAGATAATTACAGTTTTGCCACTAGAATTGTTTTGGTCATAAAATCTTCATTTTAACTCCGATTTGATCCGTTCAAGTTGCGTTAGGTTCGTATTTGCGAGCTCTACATGTTAGTGTAGTTGTACAGTTAGTTTTGATAATTTATTTTTCGAGTTTATAATTAAGTATTTATTTATCTATAGGAAATCTTAGAAAATTCATAACTTTCACGTTTTAACTCCGAATTTGGTGATCTTTGCGTCTGTGTGATCGTAGAAACGTGTAGAAGAGTTTTATAAACTTTTATTACTGTTTTGCTACTGTTGGTGTACTGTTCTAATTGTATCTCTTTGTTTGCTTCGTGTTTGTTTGATTGGATGCATGTGTGTTGTTGATTGATGATCGAGTATAGAAGGTGAGCAGTATCTAGACGATTCGGAGTATTACTTTGAGCCAAGTCAGCAGTATCACTTGGAAAGCTTTGATCAAGGCAAGTATAACACAGGACTATCCTTGTTACCTATACATTGAATTGTCATACATATGCATGTGCTTACCTTGACAACCTTAGAGATTATAACTTAGTGATTGTTATCTTGATTCCTTGTCAACCTTGGGAATGCATATGGGTAGCTACTGCTAGTGCTTAAACTAAGAACAATGATCTTGTAATTTGATTAATGGATTAAGCAATCAACTATTAAGATGATTTTATTACTGTTAAAAGGGGGCTAGAGCATGTGTATTATTTTTGATGCTCTGGTTTCTCTCCATAAGGACTTATCTGTAAGTGATAACCGGGATATACAGTACAGCTGTGAGGGCTATATGGCTCTGGCTTTAGTTGTTCAAGAGACCTTTTCTAGCTTGTTAGAGGTTACCTTAAATGGCGTAAGAATGGCTTGCCACGTTGGGTGTAGTGCGAGCCCCTGGCCTAGTGTGTATAGGCTGCGGTTGTTGTGCCACAGGGAAGGGGGGTTCTACATCTGCCTGCCGAGTGAATCTAATGGCCCTAACTTGTTAGACGAACTTTTGAGTGGCTTTATATGGTTCTCGGGTGTTTGGGCTTGATCTCCCCACTCATTTGGAAATCATGACTCACAGTGAAAGTGTACACCTCTGCGCAGAGTTAAAAACTGGTATACTAGCCGTGCTCACGGATACGAGCGGCCTTGGGGATTCTTATGGAATAGTTGATCATAACTGTTATATCATGCTTAATTATTGTTGATTATTATTTGCTCATGTTAATGCTATTCATTATCCTTATTACAATTGATCATTGGTTCTTCAATGGGAAGCGGTTTATCTTGATGCTACTCAATTGCTAATATATGATTAAAAGCTAAACGCGGTTAAACAATGTCTAGCCTTTTTGAGCCTCATGAACCCTGTGTTATATTTGTTGAGTTCGACATGGACTCACCCTTGCTATTTCCACCATAACAGATGAAGATATAGAGGAAGATTATCGGAATGAGTACTAGTCTTGGTGTCAACTAGTCAACCGTGTCCCTGTGTGGAGTTTCCGCTGAAGAATTACTATTAGTTATTATTACCTATCGTTCAAGACTATGTCTTAAATATTTATTCGTTATGTAATAAGCACTGTGATGATACTTTGTAATTTGTCAACTTATGTGTGCGACTGTTTCCTGGGGTGCACATGAGTCTTTTATGCATCCTATTTTTGTCCTTAAAAATGGGTGTGACAATTTCGGGCCCAGGTCCAGAATCAGCCCAGATCCGGCCCAAACGGCGTCCCACCTTGGCCACCTCAGTGCCCGCCACATGCTCGATGTTTTGTCGATGTGTCCACCATGTTGAGCAGCTGCGCGTCCACGTCCACGCCACGTGCCCTACCCTCGTCCTGCCATGATGTGGAGCGCCTGAGCCAGTCCTAGGCACTCTCCGCTCCTCTGGCTCACCACTGCTCACTCTACCGCTCTTCTTGCCGCACTCGCCGCTGCAGCTCCATGGCCGAGCTCTTAGAGCTCGGGGCCACCATTGCCCTGCCTAACCGGACGTCCCCACGCCTAGCCAGTAGCGCCACCACCTCTGCCTCCTCCTCCTTTATGACCGGCGCGCCTCGGCTGAGCCGAACACCACTAGAGCAGCCCGACCATGGGGGTTGTTCCTGGCGCCGCCACCGACGTCCGTGGTCAGACCACCGTGGGCCACCTCGGGCCGAGCAGAGCAGCCCCACGGGCGCACCTCGATGTGTGCAAGCCGCCACGCCCCTCCACCGCCGCCGGCAAGCCCCCCCAACAGCCGAACCAGCGAGCTCCTAGATGACCCCCTCTGTTAATTCACGTCAAGGACTTCGTTCATGAATTTGACAAAAGGGAGGGTCCAATATGTGAAGCCATAGACTCATGTGAATAATACTCTAGAGACTGATTTGTTGTAGTTTTTGCTGATTTTTGAAAATGCATAGTAAATCACAGAAAATTTGTAAAATAGCAAATGAGGACTTTTTGGAATCCTTGTGAAATTTTCTATGTAGTGGATCTATAATATGTCAAGTTTTAGTTTAAAGTTTTAGTTTTAAAAATAGATCTATGCTTCTAGGTTTTCAATGCTAGTTGCATTTGTCATTTTCCTAACTGCAATTGTAGGACTCCAAATGAAGTGAAATTTTTGTGGCATGTTCCTCGTGTGATTTTTGATGTGTGGTAAAAATTTCATGAATTTTGGTTGTAGTATGAGTGAGTTATTGATTCATCTTGCTCTCACACGAATTCTTGTAATAGCAATTTATCTTTTTCATAGAAGTTGATATGGTTACTCCAATGGCATGAAATTTGTACAGTAGACTATTGGGAGCATATGTAGGCCACTGTAATTTTGGTATAATTTATTGTGTACTTTTGACATATGTTCATAATTCCACCTAATTATCTAAATAAATTAAGAAATGTATTAAAAGAATTTATTTAGCAATGGACACTAAATTTTCTGGTGTTCATTAGTCATGTTTGACACATTGGTAAAGTTGGTTTTGTCCAATTATATGTTTGCAACATAAGTTAGTATTTATTTCTTGCAAATAAAGTTTCTGGACAGATCTAGGAACTTAACAAAGTTCTTCATGATAATGTTCTTTGTTATGAATCTTGTTTATGTAAAAGTTGTAGATAACTCATGTATATAGCTGCTGTTAAAAATTGGTGGCATTTGGCCAAGTAGTTTATGAGTTATGCATGTTTCAAGTTAGAGGTCAGAGATGGCTGCTCTCTGTTTGTCAGGAACAGATTCTGGAACTTTGTAATTTTGACTTATTAATCTTGTGAATCATGCTGTGATGATATTAGATTAAATGTAGAGAATTTCATAAGCTTTCTAGAATGTCTTGTTGCATGTCTTTTGGATTTGTAGAACTCTAGATGTGATTGATTTACTCAGCTGCTGTTCGGATGTACAGAAAGTGGCAGACTCTAGTTTTAGTGCTTTGATTCACTTTGCCATGTTTATGTGGTGCTAAGTGTGACTCATAGCTTTGATGAAACTGAGTTGATACACCTGAGATCTTGAGTGACTTGGTCATGATTGATGTCCTTATTACCTCCTATGTTGTACTTTAGTGATGATTAAGGTACATAGCTCTAGGTGCTTATATTGAACTTGGTGTGTTTGCTTAAGTGGTTGCTTGTGGTATTTCTATGTATTCATACATATGCATCGTTGCACCTCATTTAGGTACGCTAGCTGAAACGCATGAAGGATGTGGTGTTGGAGCCAAACCCGAAGACGGTGTTTGGTGGAACTATCTCGAAGATGGAAGTACTCGGCGAGTGGTGTCTAACAAACACTGACTTAGTGTTGGATCATGCTAACCCAGCATTTGTATACATATCATTTGAGTACTTTTACTTGTTTATTGCATTAAGTTGTAGGAGTTAAGTGAAAATACTTGCTGTATTATATCTATCCTTGTCCAGATATCGAACTTGAATCCCATTTAATGTTTAGGCACGTGTTATTGCTTAGCCCTGCTTAGTGCGGTAGAAGTCGGGTGATTTCCTGTCATCCGCGAGCTTTAGGATGAAGTGGATCACGGTTGGCTATATTTGCTACGTGGAAAAGAACCATGCTTAAAAATGAATTGAGACCGGGTGGGAGTTCGATAGTGTAGCCACAAGACACTTCACGTCTTGGGTGCGGAGCTATGCCCGTCTGAGTCATTTAAGGACCGATTCGCTATACGTCCTTGAGTCATGTTAAACGCAGTCTAACACTTAGTTGTCCGGATAAGCCGTTCCGACTGTGAAGCCGAGTAATACAGTTCAGGCTAGGAATCGAGGGGTCAAGCGCGCATTCTGGAGGAAGTAAGGATGTGCTTGGTAACAATGGCGTAAGACCAGGGGGGTTAGAGTCCATATCACCTGGCAGAGTGTTGCCCTTGGGAATGCGGCATCAGTCGAACCCGCGATTCCTGAATTGTACCAAAGGTGACCTGAGCAGCCTTCGTGAGGCATGTCTCGGTGAGTGTTAGAAACACCACTCCAGCTGGATAGGAATTTGATTCGAATCGTCGTCGCTCCCGGTTAGTGAGCAGTTGACTTGAGCAGCAGCAATGTAGATTCAATTAAATGGAACACATGGTTAATTGGATGATGATTACAATGTTGCCTCAATTTATATCTGCTATGGTTAATAATGTTTGCTTAATAATCAAGTGATTGTTTAGCACATGTGCTAAGATAGATGACAGGTTAATGCTAAAAATCACTGCTAGCATAGGTTAAAAATGGTTACTACTACTTATGCTTTTCTGCAGATGAAATCTCAGCCAGCTCCACTTAAAGAAAGCCTTGCATACTCCTTGGTGTCACTTTATTTCTAGTTTTTGACGAGTAAGTCTAGCTGAGTACATTCTCGTACTCAGGGTTTATTCCCACTTATTGCAGGTTATGATGTATCTTGGATACTGCAAGAATTGGTTGGCTCCTGCCATCATGGTGGAGTGTGATCATGGGCATGATCCTTCTGAGTTATCTTGTCTCTAATGCTTTTGATGGAAGTTGACCTTGGTACTGGCATGTATTTGCAATAAGAGAAATGTTAGTTTCAAATTACTTTGCTTCCGCTATTTTTTAACTTAAGTTGTAATAACTATGTTGAACTCCAATGTATATTGAATTACTTGTGAAACGGATGTAACATGTGACTTGTTATGTTGAATCACTATAATCTTGGCTTGTTGGTTGGTTTGAAATCCCTCATGATTTCATTGGACTACCAGAGTTATATGGGCTCAAGTGTGAGAATTTGATCACTTAGGTGATTGTTTTTGTACTTGTGCTCTTATAATTTGGACGGTTCCGTGACATTTGTCATGCTCTTAAAATCAAGATCACATACACATCACCCACATATGCACTATTCCTGCATTAGGAGTAGGTGCAATCATATTCCGTCTAGATTCCACCTAAAAATATTTTACTCTTACACTGAGAGTAAACACCCAAAAATATACCCTATAGGACAGCCCCTAATAAATGCTCCAAAGTTCTTGTTGTTATCTCTTCAAAGTTTTGTTGTAGAAAGATGCATGTGGCTATACAAAAGTTATTCATGAAAAAAGGAAAAAAAGAAAAGAGTATTAAAAAAATGGACAAGTGTCCAAGAGAATAAAACAATGGGTACTTTGATGCCCGCCTGAAAAAATGAGATGATGAATAAGATAGCCCATGTTTTCTTGCAAAGTGTTTTTCAAGTTCCAAAAGAGAGGTATGTTTTCAAGGAGCATAGTAAAATTAGGATTAGCCACCATATACACCTATCATGTATCCACTATATTCCATACACATGCATAGCTTGATTTGATTGTATGACTTAACTCTCTTTAGATCCATTGTTTGACTTTACAATACATGAAAATTCATGCTTATAATTCATAATTGTTCATGTTTTATCCACTCCTATGAGCTCCACATAAGCCTTATTTGTAGAAGAGATAGGCATAACATCATTAATGCCTTGGTGAGGATCCACAAATACCACATATATTGAGAGATTTGAGAGTGTCATACAATGGAAGCTCTGAGTTTTATTTTGAAAACTTGCAAAACTCCGGAATAATGTTTGAGCAAAGAGCTTGAGACATAGCGCTTGACATGATTGTTCTATCTTTCAATTACTCAAGACCCAAATGAAGGCTAAGAAGCTCCATGGTTAAAGGTAATATGAGTAAGTTTGAAAGTCAAATCGATTTATTTTAATCCAGAGGAGAATTTTTGTTTGAATGCATGTGTACTTTCTAGGAGCTGCTTCAATGATTTTCAAAGCCTCAATATGTTCAAGTTCTTAATCCAAGTTTGCTAAATTTGGCTTTGCTAAGGGACTAGCAAAGGGTAAGCTTGAGGGAGCTTTTTCACGGTGGATAACATCAATAATTTATAGTTGAATAAACAAGAGAAATGGTATAAATGAGACAATATACATAGGTCTAGGGTTTAAACTGACAAATTCTATGAGTTTTAGTGAATCCATGTTCTCTGCAGGATTATTCCAAAACACCACCAAGAGGGACCTATTCGTCAAAGAAAATTCAGAATTAAAATACGACATATACGCGAGAAGACTCTAGAGGACATGAGAAGACACCGGAACGAAGCAGGAGACGAGGGGCTACCAAGTGGGGCCGGCCGGTTCCACCTGCAGGCCGCCCGGCCCCCCCTGGGTGATTCCTCAATGTGCTTTTGGAGTATTCTTCCACCGCCTCCTAGGATGCATCTCAGCCGTACCTCAAGTCGAATTGATCCAAGGGCTCACGTTGGACCCCCTGGGCTATATAAGGAGACCCTAGCCCCCTGAAGGCATCTAGTTATCAAGTCATTTGGAGATCAAGCCATCCAGAGCCAGAAACCCTAATTCCTCAGAGTTTCTCTAGTTCTAGAGCTTTAGCTAGTTAGATTAGGTCTAGAGGGAGGCAAGCATATTACAAGCTTGGATTCCCGACGTTGGCAAGAGCGTGGGTCGGTATAATTCTTTGTACCCCTCTCTCATTGTATTCTCCACCATTTTTGTGTGCTTGCTACAATGTTTATGTCAACATTAATCTTCATCTTTTATATGTTCTTGATTGCAATGTTCATTCTTTACTTTAGTTATATGTCTAGTATATAGTTTATTATTAAGTTCATGCATATGTTCATATAGCGCCCACCTTAATATGCAGGATCCATGGGTGGGTGGTAGGCATTATGTAAGTGTGGTGCTTAGATATTGTTTATCTGTGAATGCCCCCTACACGTAGGGACATGTGGTAGATCGCGGGTGTGACAGACCTGTTGAGTCCTATGTAGTCCATCCCCCGTGTGTAGGACTTGTAGAACCCGGTCTCAAAGGAGGGGAGGACTACGTTTTTGATCCTCCCTAGTTGATGTTCCTTATGTGTGGATGCGATAGTAACATTAACGATGACTACTAGATGTAATTGCACTAATTGAAGCATTCATTGACTTGTAGTTATAGAATGACTTAGAAATTATTCCTCTAATATTCTTATTGGACTAATGCTATTGCCATAGTTAGAGTGCTCTGAGTAATTTATTTATTTATCATGATGCTTGATCAGTACTTATCATATATATCTATATTTATCTTGTGACTTACCCGTGTTTTGAGTAGAGCATGTGATATTGGTTCATTCTCTCATGCATAATCATAAATTATCAATACTACATACATAGTCATACCTTCCTAGTGGTAAAATTATAAATCGACAACCTGGTAATACTCTAGGTAAAATGCTACAATGATATAATACCCAACAAATATTTCTAGTTTCATTACTAGGGATGACAACCTAGTTTGATATTAGAGATGTAGGTAATCATAGGTGGCTACTGTAAAAGTGACAAGTTAATAATTATCATATCATTTCTAGGGTCATTGCTAAGAGTAGGATTAATTCTATTATTAGTAGTGGTGCTAAGAACTGCCAACAGGGCACCTGGCACCCTCCCCCTCTTAGTTAGCCTCATTGGTACTAAACTTTCTACCATATCTCATTAAAATGCATATAGGCCTTTATGGGCCAAATTCTGAATTGGGACCAATTAATCTCGCAGCTCATGATGTAGAGTTTTTCTTTTATTTGCGAAATTCATATCTCTTCATTCTGAGCTCCAAATATAGCAAATAATATATCTGTTTCGATCAGCTCGACGTGCTCTTCGCAATGATGCACTCTAATTCATCATTTGAGATAGTTTTGTTTTGTGAAAAATTAAATATCCTGCAAGACAAGTGAGAGCGCCAAAACTCGTGGAACTTGTTAGAATCAAACCCTATAACTATATTTGGTAATAGAATTAAGTATGCATGTTATGTTGATGGTTTATAATTGTTGTTAGTGATCGTCAATAGGCCCTATGATTTCTAGAATGACTGATGGGGTTTTCGACAAACAGAAAGGCAAAAACCTCGTGGCACAAGTCGATGACACCGTGGTCAAGAGCGATAAGAAGGAGACCCATATTCAGGACCTCTAGGAAACATTCGATAACCTAAGAAAGGCCAGGCTCAGGTTGAACCTAGATTAATGCATATTCGGCTTCAAGAAAGGCAAACTGCTTGGTTGCCTAGTATCGACAAGAGGCATCGAAGTAAATCCTAAAAAGATAGCGGCGATAATGATCATGAAGCTACCAGGAAGTAAAAAGCAGGTGTAAAAGCTTACCGGCAGACTAGCAGCATTGAACAGGTTCATCTCAAGATCAGCCGAAAAGGGCTTACCTTTTTTCAGAACTCTCCGAAGCTTAGATCATTTCGAATGGGGGCACGAGTAGCAGCGAGCTTTCGATGAACTCAAAACATATTTGACCAAGCTCACAACATTGTCTAAACCTTCGCCATCTGCAATGTTGCTGCTATATCTAGCAGCATCACCAACAACTGTTAGCGCAGTGCTGGTCGAAGAGAAGGAACATGAAAACAAGATGAAGTAGTTCCCTGTATACTTTGTATCAGAAGCTTTGTCAGGAGCAAAGCTTAACTATTTTGAACTAGAAAAAATAGCGTACACAGTGGTCATGGCATCAAGAAAGCTAAAGCATTATTTCCAAGCTCATCACATCAAGGTCCTTTCGGCATAATCGCTGGAAGCGTTATTTCGTAATAGCGAAGCCATCGGAAGAATAGGAAAGTTTGGGCTATAGAGCTGAATGAGTTCGTAGTGGACTTCGAACATAGATCTGCTATTAAGTCCCAAGCACTAGCAGATTTCATCGCGGATTGGACCCTAGTAGCTTACGACACCACATTGCAATTTGAAGAGCCTATTTGGACCGTGCATTGTGACAGAGCATGGGGAATGACCGGCGTGGGTATAGTAGCCATACTAACACTGCCGAAAGGTCCAAAACTTTGCTATGCAGCAAGGCTTGAATTCCTCACAACCAATAATATAGCCGAATACAAGGCAGAGCTCCTAGGTTTACGAAAACTCAGAGCTCTAGGAGTCAGCAGGTGCATTGTTAGATCGGATTCTTAGGTAATAGTGGGACATGTCAAAAAAGAGTTCACTACGAAAGAACCCGAGTTGATCAAGTACTTGGCAGTGGTAAGAAGAATGGAGAAGCATTTTGCTGATTTCACATTTTGCCACATTCCAAGAAGCGAGAATGCGGAAGCCGATGAGCTAGCAAAAGCAGTTGTGCAGAGAGCACCAATGCCAGCAGATGTTTTTTATCAAGAGATGACAGTCAAAGCAAGACAAGAAGAAGAGGAATGGCCTAGCACCATGCATGTTATCACAAGGATTGGAGATCACCCATATTCGCCTACCTCAATGGAACCTATGAGCCGCATAGCAAGCATGAGACAGACAGAATGAACTCTAGGATGAAACAATACTCCTTCATAGCGGGAGAGCTGTACAAGAGTGGAATAGTCGCACCAATGCTGAAGTGCATAAGCAGATAGCAAGGAATCGAATTGCTAAGAAAAATGCACATTGGATCATCTGCCATTTCGGGGTACCTTAATTAGTTTCGTGTGGCAAAGGATCATCTGCCATTTCGGGGTCTCGACCTACATCATGGTCGACAATGGGAAGCAATTCGATTGCACGGAGTTCAAAAATTTTTGCAGCGAATTGGGGATCAAACTAGCATTCGCCTTAGTGAACAACCCAAAGAGCAATGGAGCAGTCAAAAGGGCAAATGCTTGATTTTCAATGCAGTATCAAAAGCACTATTTGACTTCCCGAAAGGAAAATGGGCCCAGGAATGGATCACTTCCATTTGGGGTCACAATATCTCGCGTACTTGGACAACCGGGTTCACCCCTTTTCGCCTATTGTACGGTGAAGAGGCTATCACGCCAGAGGAGCTCAAGCTAGGGTCTTTTTGCACCCAAATTGCAGCAACCACTCCAATACAATGATATGTGGAGCTCGAAGCAGCAAAAAATGCCAGGTTACATGCGATGACAAACCTCGACAAATATCATCAAGAAACGAAGACCAGCAGAGACAAGAAAATTCTACGACAAAACATCAATCTAGGTGACATGGTGCTGATATGTCATCCTAATAACCTGGGAAAGCTATAATCCCAGTGGTACGGACTATTCGTGGTGGAGAATATGGTCAAGCCAGGAGTCTACAGGCTACTCAATGAACAAGGAGTCGAAACAAGTCACACGTGGAACACGGACAACTTGTGTCCCTTCTACCCATAGCAATTTCTCCAATAGAGGGTTGTAATTTTCTTTTTTTACATTTCTATAAACATCAAAAAGGGGATCCTCACTCTTTTCCTCATAGGGGAAGCCTTAGCAAAAAGGCATGAGGTTTTTTAATGAGGTGATCCCATGTACTTTTTTTTAACTTAGGTTGAACTCTTCCCCACAAAAGATCTAAAAAGTAAGACGTCGAAACAAAACCCGGCTTCGGCGGGTCATGGATATCGACGACGGAAAGCACTAGAGAAGGTTGCACTGTTTTACACTCGTGCAAAATGTCACGATCAAAAATTGAACAACCCCAAAAAAAGCCTAGAGGTTGCAAAAACTTTCCGCTTCACCAAAAAGGAGTGAGCGAAAAGAAAAGGCCGATAAACCATAATAGCGTCTCGCCGCACCAAAAAGGAGTGTAGACGAACATAGAAAGCCGGGTATGCTCAAAACAATTTGCACCACCAAAAAGGAGTGGTGACAAACAAAGAAAGGCTCAAGAGCCACAAAGCACCCGAAAACGAGGGTTGCAAGCATGAGAATGAAAAGATCCACTCACATTTTCATTAAAAATGAAAGCGCTATAAAAAAAGTGCATTCATAAGTACGTACATGTACTACAAAGGATAGCTAGATTTAAGAAAGGCACCAAACACTAGCGATAAATACCGCTACCGACTGCAACAACCAAAATCAATGACATCAAACCCCTAGAACCCTATAAATAAGAGGTCCGGGCACCCCTAGAAAGCATATCAAGTTTATTTAGAGAAAAAGCATTAGGTTAGACACCCGCGTTGCTCAAGTCAGGAGCAATAGCGAGAGAGGAGTCCTCACTTATAAGGGCAATGAGTGGGCTTGAGAGAGTATCAAGGATTTTGGCACTTGCCGAAGGAGCGAAGCCTCGAGTATGGGACAAAAGGTTGTACAAGCATAAATCAGCCAGTGGCAAAACTTAGATGTGCGAAAACACGTAAAAGTCGGGGCGCATACTATCCAAAAGAAGCATGCACCCAGTATTCACCGTGCACGGAGCTAAAAGATGAGGCAATAGGATGTGACCATGTCACTACAACATGCAAGCATGGAGGGATGTTGCAAGAAAAAACATAACATCCTATCACAAAAAAAAGAAAAAACATAACATCCGCCCTTTCGACGAAGCCATGATTCGAAGCCATGTAACTGCATGAGACGGAATTCTTACAGTAGCTCTGCGCTGGGAAGCACAACACCATAGTGCCGCTCTTCTATTTAGTTAATTCACCTTGCAATAGTACTGATTCACTCGAGCAAATCAAAGTAACGACTGAGATGTTGCGAGCCAAGAAGCAAAAGGAAAGATACTTGTTGATGTTTCTTAGCACGATCACCAAGAATGGGGGTTTAGAGCCATCCATGGTAACTGTACTAGAAACGCCTTGTTGGCATTCCTTAGCATTACTACATTACTACTAGGATTGGTGTATCCTAGCAACAGCACTAAGGAATGTCAACCGATAGGTCATAACATTTACAGATATTATCCGCAAGCGCACAGATCTATCGTTGTAGCATTTCACCCGGAAGTATTCGGGTATCGTTCATTTATATTTTCCCAAAGGAAGGCATGGTGTAAAGTTTCTAGTAGGGACATGGACAAGATAACATGACTGCATAATAGACCAGCTACTCAATACAGGGGTAAGTCATGATAAGCTTAAGATAGTGTGACAACACTTGGGCCAACCTCAAGGATAAAAGGAAAAAACAAAGAATGAAAGAATGTTTCTAAGTGGAGCAGGCATGTCTAATATAGTCGTGCAAAGAACAATTGGTGATCATACATATACATGGTTAAGAGTTAGAGCTATGCATGAGATGGGTCAGGAGGCTACTGAGTACTGGTCTGCCAGCAACCTCATGTGACCATTTAGACTCCTACACCATAGACAAACATGGGGGATTACAAGGGAAGGACAAGGCTGTCACCACCTACCGTCTACCCCTCAATTGGAGAAAGGGAAATGCATCCGCATGTTCCCTTATACCCAGGCACCACGCCCGCTTACAAGAAAACTACCCACACCCTCCTAGGACTCTAACCCTACGGATCAACAAACATAGGGCATGGGCATACCCGAAGGCACAACAAATCGCCACCTGTACTTAGCTCTAAACCTCAACAGATATGTAGCATGAATGATTAAGCACAATGTTCTATATGATGAAACCCTAGCATATAAACTATAGTCTAGTTCATATGCTATGATCATGTCAAAAGAACATGTTAAGATCATGATACACAAACTATATGCTAGTTCATATTTCAAGGTTATAACATGAAAACTATACTCTAGTTCTATAGCACAACTATATATATGAAATATGAGCATGACTTTGGAATAAATAATATTAGTATTCATACCAAATATCTTTCCTCCCAAGGAGCCAAGCTCTCCTTGATAGCTCTTGCCTTACTCCTCTACTAATTCTACTCCTAAACTAAGCTAGAAGAGTGGAGAGTGGAGAGGTGGAGTGAGGTAGCTCCCAAGTGAGGTGTCACACTATCTTAAGCTTATCATGACTTACCCCTGTATTGAGTAGCTGGTCTATTATGTAGTCATGTTATCTTGTCCATGTCCCTACTAGAAACTTTACACCATGCCTTCCTTTGGGAAAATATAAATGAACAATACCCGAATACTTCCAGGTGAAATGCTACAACGATAGATATGTGCACTTGCGGATAATATCTGTAAACGTTATGACCTATCAGTTGACATTCCTTAGTGTTGTTGCTAGGATACACCAATCCTAGTAGTCATGCTAAGGAATGCCAACAAGGCATTTCCGGTACAGTTACCATGGGTGGGTCTAAACCACCATTCTTGGTGATCATGCTAAGAAACGCCAACAAGCATTTCTGGCACCATTGCCAAGGAGTGTGAGGCAAACGAAGGTAGCCTCTAACCTAGACACCACGTGTATGCTATCGACTACTACTCTAGTGGCTTGAAGGGCGATCCGTCTCTATCAGGGACCCTCTCGCTAGAACATCCGCCATGGGGACGGACAACGAACCCGCAAACAAGTATAGGTAAAGCTCAACTAAATGAAAGACGTAAAAGACTATAAGAAACATGAACACTTACTTAGCCAAGATCTCGTTAAGGAGCCAAGCACTTGCTCATAGAGGTACAAGCTCGGGGAAACACCGACAAGCCTGACTCTCCAGCACAAGCTCGGGGAGACGCTGACAAGTCTGGCTCTTCCCTACTCTCTCCCTCACATCTCACTTTCTTTCTCTAGTAGCTAGAAGGGCATTGCCCTTAGAGGTGAGGCTCTAGCTCTTGCTAGGTGCTCTTGCCCCTTGGAGTGGTGTGTCATGAGAGGGGGTGAGGCCCTCTACTTATAGGTGGGAGAGGGGGATGATACCATTGAATACTCCCCTCTTAATGTCCCAAAACCGACCTCCACCCGCGTCCAGGTACAGAGAATCAGGCAGCGCACCAGTGAACCGTCTTGTCAGTGCATTGATGGAACCGCCAGAGCTAGTTGGGCCAAGGCAGAGCCAGAACTGGCATGCCCGTGCCCCTGCTGGCTTGGCTTGAGTCTAGCTTCGCATGGTCATTTGCCCCGTGGGCCTTGATCATGTCCCTGAGGTGTGTTGGCCCAAGTTGGATATGTGAGTGTGCTTTTCCTTATTCTTTCCTTTGCTTTGCTTTGGGCCAAATGTGATCTTTGTTCCTTCTACTCTTTTGGCCCATTTCTGGTGTATTTTCATATAAGCCCTGCAAAACAAGTGAAACACCAAAACTTGTAGAATATGTTAGTTGAAAGCCCAATTCACTAAGTTTGGTGTGGTTTTCACTAAGATATTGGTGGGGTAAGATATGACTTAAGCACCGCCAACAATACCTACATATCTGCCAATACACTTAGCATCGAAGCTACTGTAAAACAATCAAGATCAATAAGAAGGATAAAACACATCGAAATGACGAATGCATCAACTTAGCACCTCGCCCTAAAAAGGATAGGGGGACGACATCTTTTCACCTAGACAATATGTTGAGGGGCTAGCAGAGAAGCAACCTCAACTATTTTATGTCTTCACGCATCCTCTCGCCCTAAAAAAGATGGGGGATGGTGTCTTTTCGCCTAGATGATATGTTGAGGGGCTAGCAGAGAAACCACCTCAATTGTTTTGTGTCTTCGTGCATCCCCTCGCCCTAAAAAGGATGGGAGGATGGCGTCTTTTCACCTAGATGATATGCCAAGGAGCTAGCAGAGAAGCCACCTCGACCGTTTTGTGTCTTCGCACATCCCCTCACCCTAAAAAGGATGGGGGAATGGTGTCTTTTCGCCTAAGCGATATGCCAAGGGGCTAGCAAAGGAGCCACCTCGAGCGTTCGCATTTTTGCGTACCCCCTCACCCTAAAAGGTTGAGGGGACGGTGCCTTCTCACCTAAGCGATATGCCATAGGCTAACAGAGGAGCCACCCCGAGTATTCATGTCTTCGCGTACCCCCCTCGCCCTAAAGGGTTGAGGGGACGGCGTCTTTTCACACGATCAAGACCAAAACAAGGAACAACACCATCCTTTCATCTACACCGAGGGGCTAGCAGAAAAGCTGCCTCGGCGCCCTTTCGTCATTTCGCTTATACGATATGACCAAAGGCATAGCACTTCAACACGATAGAGGGGACGGCACAATCAAAGCACAAATGAGAGACAGTGCACACACCACAAGACAAACCAATCCATGAAAACTATGTGCATAGATAAACAAATATTACACGCACAAAGTGCTTTACGTAATGATTTGTTAAGAGAAGAAACACAGGCATTGTACGCTACTTTTGCACTAAGTTACACGTTGTCCCTTCTGGGGTGAAGATAAAATTTATATCGATGGTTCTCCAGATCCAACATCATCTCTTTGGCTGGCTCCTCCTTAGGGTCCCTTAAGCCACACATCGAGGACTCCCTGCATTCCCACTTGGACTAGTCATGGTGAACTTTTCACCCTTCCAAAATAGTCATGTCAAACTCCAAATAGAAGAATCTATTAAGAAATTCTTCTCTCCTAAGAAATCGCCGGAAACGTGACCTCAAAAACCCGGTCATACCAGACCCTAGAAACTTATCATGATGGTGAGACTAGGACGCACCTCCAACATGAAAGCCATTACAGTTAATCATAAGCAGATATGTAACAGAACCGTCCAATTTATAAGAGCGCAAGTACAATAGCAATCATCGAATGATCAAACCGTCATACTTGAGCCCATATAAACCTGGTAGTCTGATGAAATCGCAAAGGACTTCAAACCAACCAACATACAAGCTAAGATTGTAATGATTCAACATAAACAAGCCACATTGTTGACATCGTTTTTTAGCACGTGTCAAGATGGTCAGGAAGGGCTAATCAGCAGAGGAAAGATTATTGTGTAGATTGATAGCTGATGAAAATGAGTTTGCTTATGAGTGGTAGCGGCGTATGGGTTCAAATTGAAATGTTGCCAATAAAGTTAAGGGTATTATTGCCAATGCCGATGAAAGATGGTTTGAAGACTGCTGCCGATGAAACAGGGAATGTACCGATGGAAGGAACTTGAAGGCTGCTGCTGATGGAACAGGGATTGTGCCGATGGAACAGGGATTGTGCCGATAAAAAGGAGGTCGATGAGAATACCATCGTGACTGAGGCGGACTATGGAATAAGATAGGAGTTAATTTCCTTATATACGTTTATTAGAGTCTAAGTTGTATCAAAGTCATGTGTTTCCATAGATTTGGATTTAGTGTCCTAGTCGTATTTGGTTACGTTTCTGTAGATCAGGATATAAATATAGGGTGAAGGGCAATGTAAAAAAAGAGATCAATCAATACATCAAAAACAACTTTTATTCTTATTTACATCTACTTTCGACGACTTCGTCAGTTTGCATATTTTTCTTTTTTACGAGTTCTCATCGATTCGGCGAGTTGCATCGCTCCAATGCAATCTTTGGCGATCCTCGAGTTCCGAGTGAGTACCTCTTGGCCGTGACTTCCGGGCGTATCGCTGTTGTCAGGACCAAAGTGCTCGTATCTTCATCCTTGTCGATTAACAGGTCAAATCGACTGGCACGCTTTGGATATCGATTTCGGATATTAGCCCTTTGTGTTTGCAGATCTACTTTTGCATCAACACATCTTTTGGCACGCTCGGTGGGACAGATCTAGTCAAGATGCTTAATCCTGAGATCGATGTGGGGAACATCATCGCTGTAACAGAAGAAGATCTTAAGGACGATCAGAAGCAGGCTATGGAGAGGGCTATAGAAGAATACAGACAGCTCTTCTTGAAGTCATTCAGTTTGAACAAAAGTGGACAAGTCATCTAGAAGCAAGACTTGCTGTTGCCTCAGCAAGTTACCTTTGATTCTAATCCGGGTAAACTTCAAGAGATGGTTAATTCTGCAGTGAATCATGCTTTAATTAATCATTCCAATGTGCTGTCCAATACTGTTCATAATGCTGTGATTCGAACTTTCAAAGAAGGGCAAGCGTCACCTCGTTATGTTGGGCCTGCTTATCATCAACCAGAATTAGCATCTGCTATTGCTCCATCGGCTCCCCCGGCCATTGCGGGTATAGAGATTTCTTCTCTTCTAGTATCAGCAGGTTTATCTAACGTACAGTCTACACCGATACGTCCGGATTCAGCATTATCAGGACGAGTTCAGCTTAATACAGATCTATCAGCATCGGCTTTATCAGGTCCTGTACCACAGAATAATCAGACTCCTGCTAATTGGTGGGGATATGGTATGCCTCCAGAGCCATCTGTTTTTAACCATGGATCACCTCAAGTGTTTGATGCAACGGGAAAATCTCCTATGCTATCGCCCGATTCACCGATAGCTCAAGTACCCCAATATACTACAGCAACTACTGTACAACCAACTCTAGGAGGTTTCTAGGTGTCTTTGGGTCAAACATCTAGTTCAAGTCCATCGGCAAATTTGTTACCGATGCAACCGAAGGCTCCAATCGTAAGTCAACCTGGAGTCTAGGTTTTACATCAAGTTAGTTGTAATTATCTGGCAATGCCAATAAGTTACCAACCATCGGCAAATTTTGTACCGATGAACACTAATAATTGGCCAGGGCAGTTTCCCACTCAACATTCAGTTCAGCCAAATCAGCAAGCCACAGGTGTTCATCAAGGTCACATGCATGCTGGTTTTTAGAATCAAGCATCGGCAGCTCAACCGATGAACCCTTTTCAGCAGGTTAATGGACCACAGATAGTGACAAATATGCCAATTGCTGGAGATCGTAGGCCACAAAGGTATGCAGAAGGGTATCAGCAAGTACCTCCAGTGGAGATTCAACCATGTCGTCAACAAGATGTTGATGCTTTTTGGGCCGATAAAATAGCAGAAATTATGAAGGATCAGTTTGGGATCAAGCCCAAAGTTAATACCTATTCTTATCGGACTCCGTATCCTCCGGCATATGATTTAATTCCTCTCCCAAATCGTTACAAGGTGCTAGATTTCACTAAGTTTTCTGGGCAGGACGATACATCAACCATGGAGCATGTTAATCGTTTTATTATTCAATGTGGAGACGCAGCTTGTAGAGATGAATTGAGAGTTCGTTTGTTTTCATCATCTCTATCTGGATCAGCATTTACATGGTTTATCTCACTACCACCAAATTCTATTATTACTTGGGCTGATCTGGAAAAGCAATTTCATAAGTATTTCTTTGCTGGAGTTCATGAAAAGAAGCTTACAGATTTGGTAAAGATGAAACAGCGCAATGATGAATCGGTAGAAGGCTTTGTGCAAAGGCTACGAGATGTAAAGAACAAATGTTATAGTCTGGTGTTGGATGATCGGCAGCTTGCCGATTTGGCCTTTCAGGAATTGTTGCCACACCTTAAGGACAGATATGCTTCTCAGGAGTTCAAAAGCCTAAGTCATCTAGTGCAAAGAATTTCTAATCAAGACACTAGGGTTTTTGAACCTAAAAGGAATTGGAATAAGAAAGTTTCATTTGTCGGAGAAGTAGAAGATTCTGATTCGGATGAAGAACCAGTTATCGGTTTGGCTGAGTGGGTTAAGAATAAAAAGCCGATATCTTGTCCCTTTGGTCACAAAGAGCCAGAGAAGTTTACTTTCAACGTCACCAAAGCCGATAAGATATTTGATCTTTTGCTTCAGGAGGGCCAGATTAAGTTGTCACCTAATCATGTGATCCCATCGGCAGAAGAGTTGAAGCATATGTTGTATTGCAAATGGCATAATGCAACTTCACACAGTACAAATGAGTGCAAAGTATTTAGACAACAATTACAGTTAGCTATTGAGTCTGGGAGAATAAAATTTGGCAATTCCAAGATTCAGAAGCCGATGAAAATTGATCAACATCCTTTTCCAGCAAATATGTTGGATACTGAAGGTAAAATTAAGGTGTTGACATCGGAAGCTGCTAAAAAGAATGCATCAGTAGATCCCCAACATCGGATAACTACCGATGATGCAAAAGGCAAGGGGCTATTGATAGAAGGTGGCAGTTCTGGAAAGCCACCTCGATCTGGCATCATGATTACTCAACAAAGACAACAGGAAGGCTGGCGTCAGCGAAGGGACCGATATCGACAATAGCAAGAGGAAAGACGTCAAGAAGAGTGGAATCGGCATAAGGATCATTGGAATTGTCCGTTTTTTATTCATTGTTGGGAGGAAGGTATTAAGTTACCTACTGTTGAAGATTGCCCAGAGTGCAATGGTTATTATGGAGTTAATCGTCCTATAAGAAGGTTTCAATCTGGTAATCAAGGTTTGTCCATTAATGAGCCGATCAGAAGGAGAGCATCAGTATATGATCGGCTGGGGGGCAGGCTCAGTGTACATGAAAGGCTTGGTAAACACATTGCATATTTTCCGAGAAACCAAGAGGAACTTGAAGAGATGGCAAATGCAAGAGTTCCTGATGAAGAAATATTTTACAGGGATCCAAATATACGTCGTGTGGAGACAACCAGGACCTATCAGCCAGTGTGGAAAACTAAACTTCCTCAATGGTGTCCAGAGGGTTTGACAAAGACACAGAAGAGGAAAATGTAGCGAGAGCATCAAAAAGACTTTTACCAAGAAGGAAGTCCCTCCAATGAGAAATCTGGTAATCAGCAGTGGCAGATAAGGCACAAAAATAAAGGCTCATCGGCAGATGTCAATATGGTGTTTATGTTGCCGATGGAATTTTTGGCTCTATCTGATAGCGAAGAAGTTTTTTTTCTCTGACCAAATAGCTCAATTAACACTAGATCCAATGATGGCTATTTTTGAGAAGCCTGCCGATGATGAGAGACAACACCTCAAGGCTTTGTTTGTAAAAGGCAGAGTTGATGGGCAGCCTGTATCTAAGATACTTATTGATGGAGGAGCTGCAATTAATATTATGCCTTATGTGATGTATCGGAAGCTTGGTAAGGGAGATCAAGACTTAACTAAGACTGATATGATGCTAAAGGACTTTGAAGGCAATGTATCACCAGCTAAAGGGGTAGTGTGTGTTGAATTGACCATCGGCAGTAAAACCTTATCGACAACTTTCTTTGTTATTAATGGCAAGGGTGCATATAATCTGCTTTTAGGAAGGGATTGGATTCATGCTAATTGTTGTGTTCCTTCTACAATGCATCAGTGTCTTATACAATGGGTTGGAGACAAAATTGAAGTTGTTGCTGGTGATTCTTCTTATATCATCGCATCAGCAGAATCAGACACTTATGAGCGAACTAGGTGCATATCAGGAGAAGCTTGGGAAAAAGAGTTCCTCAAGGTTGCCGATTACGAAATTCTACCGATCCAAGCAGTCGGTTCTGAAGAAGAGTTTTAATGGATAGATTTGCCGATGATGGAGAATTAGGTCAAGGATTTACATCGGCAGATGATTTAATAGAAGTAGATATTGGTGAAGGCGATGGGCCAAGGCCCAGTTTTATTAGCGCTAAGTTAAATTCCAAGTGTAAACAGCAACTAGTTGATTTGTTAAAGGAATATAAAGATTGTTCTGCTTGGGATTATACTGAAATGCCTGGGTTAAACCGATCTATAGTTGAACATCGGTTGCCTATTAAATCTAGATTTCGGCCACATCAGCAGCCGGCACGCCGCTGCAATCCTAATATACTTCCTGATATTAAGGCCGAAATAACTAAATTAATTGAGGCAAAGTTTATTTGGCAGTGTCGATATGCAGAATGGATTTCTAATGTGGTTCTTGTATACAAGAAAAATGGGAAACTTGCGTTTGTATTGATTTCAGGAATCTCAATAAGGCCACACCGATGGATGGTTACCCAATGCCGATTGCTGATTTGTTGATTGATGTTGCAGCAGGGCATCAGATTATCAGTTTCATGGATGGTAATGCTGGTTATAATCAAATATTCATGGCTGAAGAAGATATTTCTAAGACTGCTTTTAGATGTCCAGGACATGTGGGATTATTTGAGTGGATAGTTATGACATTTGGTTTGAAAAATGCCGGTGCTACTTATCAAAGAGCTATGAACTTTATTTTCCATGAATATATCGGCACGTTGGTGGAAATCTACATTGATGACATAGTGATTAAGTCTGGAGACATCACAAAGCATATAACCGATCTACAGAAGATATTGGAGTGCACAAGAAAGCATGGATTAAAGATGAATCCTAATAAATATGCATTTGGTGTATCGGCAGGACAATTCTTGGGTTTTATGGTGCATCAGCGGGGTATTGAAATTAGCAGAAAATCTATTGAGGCAATCAACAAGATTGTTGCTCCTGCCGATAAAACTGAATTACAATCCTTGATCGGTAAGATTAATTTCATCAGAAGATTCATATCTAATTTGTCGGGTAAGATCAAGGCTTTCAGTCCATTATTGAAATTGAAAGCCGATCAGGAATTTAAATGGGGGGATGAACAGCAGTTAGCCTTAGATGAAATTAAGAGTTATTTAACAAATCCTCTAGTGTTAGTTCCACCTCAACATGGAAAACCTTTCAGATTGTATTTATCAACTGAAGATACTATTATCGGTTCAGCTCTTATTCAAGAATTTGAAGGAAAGGAGCGTGTTATCTATTATTTGAGCAGACGGTTAATAGATGCTGAAACCAGGTATTCGGCCATTGAGAAATTATGTCTATGTTTATACTTTTCTTGTATTAAGCTGAGACATTATTTACTATCGGCTGAATGTACTGTCATATGCAAAGATGACGTAGTCAAGTATATGCTATCAATGATGATACTGAATGGTAGGATTGGTAAATGGATTTTAGCATTATCAGAATTTGACCTATGTTATGAATCGGCTAAGGCAGTTAAAGGACAGGTTATGGCCGATTTTGTTACTCAACATTGCAACACGGTGGATTCTCTGGAAATTGCTCCGTGGACACTTTTCTTTGATGGGTCTACTTGTGGTGAAGGGGCAGGCATTGGTATCGTATTAATTTCCCCTCAGGGGAAGAAGTATGAATTCTCATTGCCGATTGTTGCTACATCGACAAACAATCAAGCTGAGTACCAAGCCCTGATAAAAGGGTTAGAATTGCTCAAGGAAGTACATGCTGATGCTGTTGAGATCTTTGGTGATTCTATGTTAGTTATAAATCAGTTGACTAGGATTTATGAATGCCGAAGTGAAATTCTAATTTCATATCATGAAAAGTGTTTGAGATTATTAAAAGGGTTCAGGAGTTTTCATCTGGAACATATTTCTCAGATGCATAATGAAGAGGCTAACCGATTGGCTCAGCATGCTTCAGGATATCAACCCGTTCAAGAAGTATTAATATCAGCAGCTGATACCGATGACTGGAGGAAGAAAATTATTGATTATTTAAAGAATCCATCTAAAAAGGTTGAAAGACGTATAAGGTTCCAAGCTACCAAGTATGTACTCCTCGATGATGAATTGTATTACCGTACCATAGATGGAGTTTTACTCAGGTGTGTTAGCATAGAGGAATCAAAAGGCCTGATGGGTGAAATTCATGAAGGAGTATGTGGGGCTCATTAGTCAGCCTTCAAGATGAAATGGATGATCAGAAGAAATGGATATTATTGGCCGACTATTCTTGAAGATTGTTTTAAATATTTTAAAGGATGTCAGGAATGTTAGAAATTTGGTAATATTCAAAGGGCACCCGCATCGGCTATGAACCCTATAATTAAGCCTTGGCCGTTCCGGGGTTGGGCTATTGATCTCATCGGTCAGATTTATCCACCATCGAGTAAAGGGCATAAGTTTATTCTGGTTGCTACCGTTTATTTCACAAAGTGGGTTGAAGCAATTCCTTTAAAAAAGGTGACATCGGCTAATATGATTGATTTTGTGAAGGAGCATATTGTTTACCGATTTGGCATCCCTCAAACCATCACTACCGATCAGGGCACTATGTTTACATCGGGTGAATTTGATGAGTTTGCTATAGGAATGGGGATTAAAGTTTTGAATTCTTCACCGTATTATGCTCAGGCTAATGGTCAGGCTGAAGCATCTAATAAAGGAATTATCAAGCTCATTAAGCGCAAGATTAAAGAGTATCCTAAGAAGTGGCATACAGTATTAAATGAAGCTTTGTGGTCATATCGGATGGCGTGTCATGGTGCAACCAAGGTAACACCTTATCAGTTGGTGTATGGCACGATGCAGTCTTACCTTGGGAGATTAAAATTGGTTCTAGGCGATACGCTCTCAAGATCAATTGACAGCCGATGATTATGATATCCTTATGAAGGATGAGTTGGAAGATGTAGCAGGTCATCGGTTAAAAGCTTTAGTTAGCATCGAGGAGAATAAGAAAAGAGTAGGTAGATGGTATGACAAGAAGGTGAAGGTAAAGGAATTTGTCGATGGAGAATTGGTTTGGAAGTTGATTTTACCGATTGGGACTAAAAGTTCTAAGTTTGGCAAATGGTCACCTAATTGGGAAGGTCCATATCGGATAAATCAATTTGTTCCTGGTAATGCATATATTCTTGAAACTCTTGAAGGAGTTGTATTTCCCAGAGCATTAAATGGAAAATATTTAAAGAAATATTACCCTAGTGTCTGGATGGATGCATAAAAGAGTAATTGCCGATAACAATCCTATCGGCTAGAGTCAAAACAAAGTATCAATCATTGCCGATGCGCTAATTTAACAAAGCTTGGATAGCTGATATCACACGTAGGCGAATTTCATCGGTTTCTTTTAATTCCTTGGCATCTTCATCGGCACTTCCTTCCACAGGCTTGAGTGTCTTCTTGAGAACCAAGGCCTTGCGAGCTTGGACGTCTTGTTCTTGCTGAAGGGCCTTGATAGCATCAGGAAGTTGGTCTTCTTCTTGCTTGGCTTGAGTCAGGGCTGTTTCAACCTTTTCCAGTTCGGCTAGCAGAGCTGCCCTTTTTGCCAATAGGTCTAAGATTTTCTGTTTAAGATCAGCACCGGAGGCTTGCAAGTTGCTGATGCTTTTGTGCTTCTCATCGGCAGTTTGCTTCAGCTGTAGCATTTCTTCCTTAAGTTGAGCCTGAGCTGCTCTGTTGGCAATACGATGAACAGCCTTTTGATATTGAAGTTGTCTGCTCTCCAGATGGACTGCTGGGAAGATGGTTTCTTCAACATCGGCAGGGACTTGGCCACGGATTGTTTTGAAGATGGTCCTTGTAGGGTCTGAATCGATCACCAGTTGAGCAGTATCTTGTTGCAGCAGATTCAGGAGAACTTCTAGTTTGCCATAGGTATCTGCCGATATTGTTCCCAATGCCAGGGAAGAACTCGCCTCTTCTCCGTCATCATCGGAGACGTCGATAGCAAAAGAAAATAAGCTATCAGGAGAATCTTGTTCCTGTGAAATAAAGAGAGTTAGGAATCCTATTTGTGGTGTCTGAGGATATTATAAACCAAACAGTTAATCGGTTTACCTACTTCATGGCAATTTCTTGAGCCTGGCTTGAGGGAGCGGCTTGAAAAAGATCATGCGAAGGATCAACAGAGGATGTCGATGGAATGTCTTCTATGACCTCATCAGTAGCCAGCCCTTGGGGTATAATGGATGATGGTGTATCTTGTACAGAAGAAGCAGTTTGTTCAATTATATTAGTGGGTCGATTGACGGATGTTAGAGCGGATGAAGGGGCTGGTGTAGATTTCTGTCGCTTTTGTTGAGCTTCAGCATCGGTTAAAGCTTTGCGCTTTGTTTGGGCCTCAGTGACAATTGGCTGGGGGGCATCGACATGTGTTGATTGGGGAGCTTGCATGCTTGGTGTGCTTGCCAATGTGCCTGTTTGTTGCTGAAAAAACGAGTATAAGATTGGATATTTAACAGAAAAATGTAAAAATAAGAGAATACCTCTGAAGGAGGAGTAGAGGTCGTGGTGCTTGATATTGGAAGAGTTGCTGATGATGATCCAGCTGCTGCTCTCACATCATGATAGTTATGTGTTAATATAGTGTGCATCGATAGAAAAACAAAGTAAGCAAGGTTATTACCTTAAAAACCTTGATTAGGCTTGAAGCAGCAGCCATTGGAGTGGCCCTGGATGTTGCTAGTCTTGGTCTGGAGGTGATAGTTTTGGCGCGAGTCCTCTGGAAGGTTAAGGCCTCTAAGGTAGGGGCGTTGTAGCCAATTATTGAGACTAGAGAAATAGGGTGGAGGTTGAAGGGTCTTCCACTTTTGCTTATTGATGAAACTGGATCATCGGCCTGTTTCAGGGAAGATTAGTTACCAATATACATATAAAAGGAAGGAGAGAGACGAAAGTTAAAAGGAACTTACTACATCGTCAGGAACAGCATAGTAGGGATCGATCATGTGCCGATATGTATGAACGGATGTTGAAAACAACTGTTCTTTCCACTCTTGCCACCATTGCTTATATGACTCTGTGATGAAAGACGCTGGTGACCAGGCGAAGAGATCAACATTTGAAATATCGGCATCAGGAGCAAGTCTTACTACTCTACTCCATTCAGTTCCAGCTGTAATAATTTCTCTGGGCTTAATCACATCGGCAAAGCATAGCTTGATTGGCAGTTGCCCAAAGGCTAATTGGCGAGACACTGCCGATGGATTGTAGAATTCATAAGTGATATGAGAATTCTTCCTGCTACCAAATGTGTTTACTAGGATTGCTCTGGGGGTAATAATATCCATCATAAGATCATTATCTTGGTTCAGATCACTATCGGCAAAATTGAAAAGAAGAGGGAACTTGTTATCCTCATCGATATAGGGTACCCAAGCTCTGAGATCACGAGGGAGACCATGGTAGAAATTCTGAAAAAACCTGCCAATTTGATCTTCATTGGACTCTGTTCCAGGAAGGACGATTATGGCTTCGCCGAAGTTGAGAGGAGGGCGTGTTGCTGATTCATCATCTCCAAGGATGTAATCTTCGGCGATCTCTCATGGGAATTCTTGGGCAAAGAAATCCCATTGTAGACGCTTATGCATGTGAGCGTTTAACCACATATTGATGAACCACCACGGGCCTCCCAGATTGCCGATGGGTTCACCAAGTAGAAGCTTCTGAGACGCTTGGTGGAGAAGGTGGTAAGTTGAGCTCAGGAGGTATCGGCCAAGTGGGAATCTGACACCGTTGGCCAAGAGTTTCGCTGCTGGGAGGAAGGCGTTAGTTGGTCCTACCGATCGACCACAGAAGATAAACTTCTCCAGCCACATGTTCAGGAATATGGCGTGTTCCATTTGATTGACAGTACCAGTTTTTTGGTACTCTTGGATGTATCCTGTCCAGCCGCCGATGTTGCGTGTATTTACTCTATACTCAGTTTTTCTGCCAAAAATATGGCCTTCATCGACAGTTGAGATATCCAAGCCAGTGAGCATATATACATCGGCAAGAGTAGGGGCACATGGGCCATGACCGAACATGAAGGTATTTGTGGTATCTGACCAAAAATGAGCAGCAGCTATCATCATGGATTCATTCCTTTGCATATCAGCAACGGATAGCCTGATACATTGATCTATTTTTCGTTCTGCCCAGAACACTTGCATTGATCTGTTGACTCTCAAGTACCAGTTTTTCCACCCTTTGGTAGGTTTGGGCCAAGATCGAAATGTATCTTTCCATAGATTCAAAGAGAAATTTTGAGCTTTGAAGGGAATATGATTAGCCTCTGCATTGATCAGGTCGGTTGGATCTGGATCACCCATTGGACCTAGGCAATGGAGGGGAGGTTGGTTGGTTGGAATAACCAGTGTGTTGCGTAGTTCCTGAGTTTGGAAGATCAAGAGAATGGAAGAAGTAGAAAAAATACCAACTGTAAGAATTCGTAAGGGGCCAGAAGGGTCAAAGTAAAAAAAATCGCAGGGGCGTTGAAGTTGACCGCCATTGTTTCGAGAAGGATGAGGGCACGAGCTAGAGATTGGAAAATAACGATGGAAGGAGCTCTGGTGGGTTGAGGATGCGCAGTTAGGGTTGCCGCCGGAGAGAGAATGCCAAAGGTTGCAATTTGAAGGTAGAAGATGAGCAGTTCGGAGAAATCTATTTATAGGCCATTTGGGGTAGGGGTATTCTTGACTTATCTCTATGTCGTACGCGGATGGATCGAGGTGGTTCAGATAGATATGGTAACTGTTCGCACGACAATCAAGGGATTGTACAGAAGATTTGATGGCATGGCAAGTAGTCATGACTTGAAGGATATTTTGATACAGGATCTTTCAGTTCTAAAATGGTGATGTTGCTGTGATAAGATCTTGCCGGTGGATTGTTATTTTGGTATCTCAACCGTAATTGAGGCAAAAAACTGTTGGAAAATGTGCGATATTTACTGAGATACATGGATTAGATCTAGATTTGATTAAATCTGGTAACAGATCATGTTATGCTTGGAGAATGGGTTGAAAAATAGGTAATAGCAGGCATTATCTGGAGTAAATTTCGGAGCATCAATATCTTATACTCCGAAATTGGGGGGCATGTGTTGATATCATTTTTTAGCATGTGTCAAGATGGTCAGGAAGGGCTAATCAGCAGAGGAAAGATTATTGTGTAGATTGATAGCCGATGAAAATGAGTTTGCTTATAAGTGGTAGCGGCGTATGGGTTCAAATTGAAATGTTGCCAATAAGGTTAAGGGTATTATTGCCGATGCCGATGAAAGATGGTTTGAAGACTGCTGCCGATGAAACAGGGAATGTACCGATGGAAGGAACTTGAAGGCTGCTGCCGATGGAACAGGGATTGTGCCGATGGAACAGGGATTGTGCCGATAAAAAGGAGGTCGATGAGAATACCATCGTGACTGAGGCGGACTATGGAATAAGATAGGAGTTAATTTCCTTATATATGTTTATTAGAGTCTGAGTTGTATCAAAGTCATGTGTTTCTATAGATTTGGATTTAGTGTCCTAGTCGTATTTGGTTACGTTTCTGTAGATCAGGATATAAATATAGGGTGAAGGGCAATGAAAAAAAAAAGAGATCAATCAATACATCAAAAACAGCTTTTATTCTTATTTACATCTACTTTCGACGACTTCGTCAGTTTGTATATTTTTCTTTTTTATGAGTTCTCATCGATTCGGCGAGTTGCATTGCTCCAGTGCAATCTTTGGCGATCCTCGAGTTCCGCGTGAGTACCTCTTGGCCGTGACTTCCGGGCGTATCGCTGTTGTCAGGACCAAAGTGCTCGTATCTTCATCCTTGTCGATTAACAGGTCAAATCGACTGGCACGCTTTGGATATCGATTTCGGGTATTGGCCCTTTGTGTTTGCAGATCTACTTTTGCATCAACACACATGTTACAACACAGTTCACAAATAGTTCACAAGTATCTCACATACATTGGAGTTCACATAGTTATTACAAACCAAGTTTCAAGTAGCGGGAGCAAAGTAGTTTGACATCAACATCACCCTTAGTTCAAATACATGCCAGTGCCACGGTCATATTCCAACAAAAGCATCATGAGAAGATAACTCGGAAGAACCATGCCCCATGGTCTAGTCCTCATCCCTGGCAGGATGAAGGCTGTAACAGCCCAAAATGGGCCCAGTGGGCCAAATTTGCGGAATGGGCCATTGTTTACTGTAACTAGGGCAGTGGGCCGAATACTATAGACGGAGTTACTGTACATACGGACTCTGACTGCAGCGGTCCAATACTGTAGCTCGGACACTATAGCATCCCGTACCGTTCACCATATTGGGACAGACCAGCTTCGGTATACTGTAGCTCGGGTACTGTGCAGCCAGAATTTAGTACCAAACCATGAATCCTGAGGAAGTTTCACCAGCTTAAATACCAGAGCCAGGGACATGTAGTAACCTTCAGTTAACCATTTTGAGCGAAGCGAGGATGAAATCTCAAGCGGGTTGCAACGTAGGTGGGACCACTCCTCGGCAGAGTGGGGCTAGGCCGTGTATGCCAGGACTAGATGTTACAAAGGTGATACTTACAATAACCATAATACATCATATCATCTGCAACAAGAGAGAATAAACCCTGAGTATAAGAATGTACTCAGTTAGACTTACCTGTCATAAACCAGAAATAAAATGACACCAAGGATTATGCAAAGCTTTATCAGTGGGGCTAGCTTGACAACATTTGCATAAAAGAGCTTAAATAACATGAAATAACAATTATCATCTCTAGCATCAAGTTAGACTTGTTCAATTAAACCTTTCTAGGTGAGCACCGGTACTAGAGCAATCACTTGATTAAGGTAGCAAGCATTAGTAACCATATTCGGTGTAGCAATGTAAACATCATCATAACCATCAAGTTTCATTAGGTGTTTCTATGTTGCCACTACTCAGTCAAGTTCTCACTATTCGGGAGAGATGGCGACTTGAATCGATTCTAATTAGCTGGGGATTTATTCCTAACACAATCCCAAGCAACCAGATCAATAGCCACCTTAGGTCACCTTTGGTGCTATAACAGAACCGACCAAATTATAAGAGCACAAGTACAAAAACAAGCACCAAAGCGCTCAAATTTTCGAACTTGAGCCCATATAATCCCGGTAGTCAATCGAAACCACGAAGGATTTTAAACCAACTTGCTTACAACCAAGATCGCATCATTCAACATACAACATCATACGTTACATTTCGCAAGTAGTTCCGAAATAAGTTTACACACACGGAGTCGCAAATATTACAAACCAAGTTTATAAAGTAGCGGAAGCAAACACACACCAGTTGTTTAACTACTGCCAGTCTTGTTGATCAACAACCCGCAAAAGCATCAGGAAAGTACATAAAGGATGATCACGCCCTAGTGATCTAGTCTTCGTCACCCGCAGGGTGGAGACAATTTTTGCAGAAGCCTTGGTAGAGCATATCATCTGCAATAGGAGGGAATAAACCCTGAGTACTGGAATGTACTCAGCTAGACTTACCCGTCGAAAACCAGAAATAAGATGACACCAAGGATTATGCAAGGCTTTCATAAGAGGCTAGCTGACATCACATTTTTGCATAAAGGCATAAGTAATTGAGACTCTTATAACCTGTACTAGCAGTTATTTTTAGCATTTACCTGTCATCTATCTTAGCACCTGTACTAAACATGCACTTGATTATAATCAAACAATTATCATCATTATATCCAGAGCAGGTATGAATTGTGGCAACATTGTATCATTCCCTTAACCACCGGTTCATTTAATGAGATCTACGTTGCCGCTGCTCAAGTCAAGTGCTCACTAACCGGGAGCGACGGCGATTCGAATCGAATTCCTATCCAGCTGGAGGGGTATTTCTAACACTCACCGAGTCACGCCTGGCGAGGGCTGCTCAGGTCATCTTTTGTACAGTTCAGGAATCGCGGGCCTGAATAATGTCGCGTCCCCAAGGGCGACACTCTGCCAGGTGCTAGGGACTCTAACCCCCCTTGGTCTCACGCCAATGTCCCCAAGCACATCCTTTCTCTCCTCCAAGATGCAACCTACCATTTGATTCCCCGCCTGAACCATACTACTCGACTTCGCGGTCAGAACGGCTTATCCGGTCAACTAAGTGTTAGACTGCGTTCAACATGACTCAAGGACGTACAGCGAATCGGTCCTTAAACGACTCAGACGGGCATAGCTCCACACCCAAGACGTGTAGTGTCTTGCGGCTGTACTATCGAACTCCCGCCCGGTCTCAATTTTATTTTTAAAGCATGGTTCCATCCACGATAGCCATAAAGCCACTCGTGACTCCTTCCTACATCTCGCGGATGACCGGAAATCACCCGACTTCTACCATACTAAGCAGGGCTAAGCATTGACACGTGCCTAAACCCAATATAGGAGTAAGTACGATATCTGGACAAGGACAGGTATAATGCAACAAGTGTTTTCATATAACTCCTACAACTTAATGCAGTAAACAATTAAAAGTACTTAAGATTAATTTATAAATCAGTAGGTTCAGCATGCACCGGGGCTTGCCTTTCAGAAAGGTTGAAGGTCGGTGGTCAGGACACTCAGGCAAATCTTCAGCGGCGTCTCCTCCACCGACTGGTTCCGCTGGCTCCTCTGGCTGGTCCTGGACTTCCTCCGGAATCACTGGCTTGAACTCGAGGAGTGTTATCCCCTTCGGAACACCTATTGCATGAGTGCACAATAAATATCATGGGTGCATAATGGTGCAACATGCTCGGAATGAAATGCATTTCAGCAATAAAAGTACTCTACTTCAGTCACTTTATCAGTACGTGCAAATCTCTTCTCCGGTGGAGAAGTACTTACCTAAGCTACTCAACCTAAGATATAGCTGTTCCTCTTCGGTTAAGGCCCTAACACCTAACAACACAAGAGTAATATTACTTAGGTTACCACAGTAAGTTATTCTGGACAGCAGCTCAAAGATTCTGACATAACTGAAGATTCCTAACTCCAAAAGATATGATCTAAGACAATCTGGAAAGCTTAAGAAATGCACTACAAAATATTTTCAGACCTCAATACTTAATTCCAAAGTTTACCTAGTCGAAATTCCAAAGTTCCAGAATCTGTCCTCCCCAAACGGAGAGCAGCCAATTCTGGACTGTCACTTAAAACAGCAATAACTCCTAAACTACTAAGCCAAATGCTCCCGAAATTTTGACACAAGCTAGTTTATCAAGTTTACTACAATTTTGGTATTCACAAGTTTTCCAGCAAACACTTTTATTAAGGGTCCAACCTAAAGATACTACCAACTGTCCAGAAAACCTAGAATTGCAAAGATTAAATATTTATTTATGTGGCAAACATTCTCTAAGACCAAACTAATATTACTACAAGTTCACAAAGGTCACAAAAACACCAGAAAGTAAGATGTGCACACCTAGAATATTTATTTACACCCCTTTCTTAATTTACTTAATTAATTAAGTGGAATTTCAAACATATAAGTAAACTGCTCCAAAAAATTCTACAAAAATTACAAGAGACTCTCTGACCCAAAAAGAGGCTACTGTAAAAATTTGAACTAAATTTATTCACAGGAACTTCCTACACAAAATTCACAAGCCAAAAAGGCTGATTTTTGTATAAATAACAAAGCATAGTAAAAAGTGTCAAACAACAGATTTCCTAATTTTCTTAGACACTCTAGGATACCAAGACATTCTCCAAAAATTTATATGAACATTGCACAGGTAGAAAAATTACAAAAATTCATTTAAGTATTTCCTAAAATAACAAGATAGCATTATAATTTGAAAAGTACTTAAGCATTACTGCCCTAATTTCTACCAGAGCTAGAGCAAGTATAAATTAGTCTACCCACCAAATTTCATAATTTTTGGAACAATGAAACTCAAGATATGATTTAAACAAGTTTGCATGTGATTTAAAACACATTTCAAAGACCTATTTAAATATCCCGGGAACTAAACATCACATAACCAATTCATATTTTTCTAAGATACTACACACCCTGTAGATCCCAACAAAATTTATCTCATAATTTTTGGGCAAGTAAAACCCTAGATCTATAATTTCCAAACAACCACTAAAATCTGTGACAAAAAGAAAAAAGAAAACAAAACTGAACCCTAACAGCTACAGTGTCGGGTCGGCTCAGTTCACCAGCGCGGCCCAGCCAGTGCGCGGCCCGATCTGGCTCCCGCCGCGCGCGGCAACCGACAGGTGGGTCCCCGCGGTCAGTGACGGAGGGCAGGGGAGCGGCGAACCGCGAGCTCCGGCGAGCTCAAGCTCGTCGGAGGGGAGCTCGCTTGGGAAAACAAACACACCCACGCGTTCCCCGTCATACGGTGCTTTGATTCGTGCAAGCAGGAAGGCTTGGGTTGGAGTGGGAGGGGCTTGCCACCGGGAACGGCGGCCGGTGAGGGTCGGTGACGGTGCGCCGTCGCCGGTGAGGCCGCACGGTCACAACTAAACTCGGTACGAGCTTTACTGCAGCTAGGCGGAGCGGTTGAGGTAGGAAGGGAAGACGAAGAGAGGCCCGAACTACCCCGGCCACGGTGAACCTGCATGGTGGAGCTCCGGTGACCTCTCGGGAACGGGCGGAGACGGCAATGTGGCTCACCCCGGGCTCAATCAAAGCCACCGGTTGGTCGCAGAGGTGTAGGGCGGTAAGGCGGAGGGACGGGCGTGATCTGGTAAGCGGTGGTGCAGTGGGTAGCTCGCGCGAGCTCGCCGGAGTGGGGGCGACAATGGCGGCTCGGTTCCTCCGCTTTGAAGCCGAACGAGGGAGGGAGAGGGAATGGAGGCAGCCTCGACGCGTCGTGGCGGTCTTGAAGGCGCCGTGGACTGGCCGGTGGGGCCAGGGCCGGCGTACGGTCGCCACCGCGTGTCCACGCATCGGCGAGGCCCTGTGGCCGGTCGGCCACTCCCCCTTCTCTGATGAAACTGAAACGAGTCGAACGGTGCCATTGGTGATCGACTGACAGGGCAACTTCGTCGACGATTTACTCTCAAACCAGCTCGTGTTAGTGAAACCTCCAATTAGCAAAGTTGTAGACCTACGTGAGCACTACAAGTTTGTAAAAGGCATCATGAGCTGGTTCGGTTTAATTGGTGAGATATAACGCCCCAAAGTGAGGCACATGAAAGCTGAACCGACTTTCAGTTATTTCCCCCGACTGAAACCCGATTTTCGAAGCACTCTAACTCATAAACCATTGGGAACCAGGCTTGGGTGATGTTGACAATGTTGTAGAGCTACATGAGGACTACAAGTTTGTCAATATGAGTGGAAACTGGTTTGGCCTGGTTTGTAAACTACGAGCTTCTAAAGTAGACCTCAGTAAAACTGGAGGGTCAATTGAAGACTTAAAAAAATTCTAAGTGTTGAGGCAGCCCCTCTAGCTGACTTGTGGGCCATTTTTGAGTATGTTCTGGCCAGTTTCATGAAATGGTCATATTGAGACTTTTGTTCCCCATAAAATTCCCTACAACTTTGCTTAGGGGTGCTCCTCCATGCAAGGTCTCTAAGCTGGACTTTTTAATTGGTCAAACTAGAGCATCCTAGGGCTAAGTGGTGGTCAACTACACCTTGGAGGGCATTTTGGTGATTTTGGTCAACATGAACCTTGCTTCACTAGTGACCCTAAGTATAACTAAGGTGTTGTGGGATATAATTGGCTACTCTACCCTTTAGTTACACCAACTCCCTAGTGTCACATGATGTGAGTCAAACAAAACTTCAAAACAAATCACATTTGTTGCAACCGCATGAATTAACATGAAATGATGCATGCTTATGCTCATGCAATGCAATGCAATTATGGAGCTAAACACCTGAGGTGTTACAGGTACAACTCAGGAACTAAATTTGTGGGTCCGATAAGCGCCGCACCCTCAGGGATTCTACCAATCTGCTAGTATGTTTAGGCACAGCCTGCCCTTGGACTCACGCAATTGGCTCCCCGCACATTCTTACTACCACCAGTGTGCGCACTTTCACTTAACGGTTTCCCGGCCTGAGTTGAGCTACTCAGCTTCACGGTCAGAACGACTTATCTGGCTAGCTAAGTGATAGGCATGCGTTCAACATAACATGAGGACGTACAGCGAATCGGTCCTTAACCGACACAGATGGGGATAGATAGGCACCCAAGACCTCCATGCCTTATTGCTTCTCTATCGCAATCCCGCCCGGTCTCCAATTATATCTCAACACATGGTTATTTCCACGATAGCAAATATAGCCAACCGTGAACAGCAACTCTCCTATATTCCGCAGGTGACAGAAAATCACCCGACTTCTACCGGTCTAAGCATGGCTAAGCATTTATTCGATCTTGGACCTAGATAGGGTTCAAGGTATATTTACTAGACAAGGAGTATAGATATATATGCAGCAAGTGTTTCCAATACAACTCCTACAACTTAATGCATCAACCACTGTACTCAAGTTAAGATTGTGTAAAACATGGAAGGCTTATAATGATCCGGGGCTTGCCTTTCAAGAAAGATGCAGGTTGGTGGTCCGGGCACTCAGGTAGGTCGTCTTCATTGGCTTCTCCTCCGGCCAACTGCACCTCCTGCTCCTGGGTTGTCTGCTGCTCCTCCGGTTGCTCTTGTTCGTACTCGAGCAACGTCACTCCTTCAGGAACACCTATTGCATGCATATGCACAACATAAGTATCATGAATGCATAGGAGATGATATGACATGATGAGATGCACATACATGTATATTTAACAAATTGGTGACATGGTGATACAAGATTAACACTCGTTTACTGAGTAGGTGCATACACTCACCAAGGTCTAGCAACATCAAGCTCATACAAAGCAATCAAGTCATTCACTCATCTCAGTAATTTCTGGACTGCAGGCAGTAGCTACATGTTTTGATCATAACTGGAGCTATGCAAATCCAACAAACATGAAACAGGACTTTCTGGAAAGCTTATAAAATTATCTACAAATCATCTATAATCATCTCAACATGATTCACAAGTTAACAGGGCCAAACAAGTCAACTTCTCAATGCTGTCCAGAAAATTCCAGAGAATGACCACTTCGGGTGACTAACTTTGCACAGCCATAACTCACAAACAATTTGGCCAAATGCTATGAAAATTTGACACAAGCTAGATAAGTAAGTTATCTACAATTTTATTATAGACAAGATTCACAGAAAACATCATCTTCATCATGTAATTTGCTTAGCTCCAGAAACTGTCCAGAATAGTCACTAGAATTGAATTATAGAGGAATAATATTTCACTACATACAAGAAATGGAATCTGGGCACAACCAATGTTACCAACAGTTTATATACATCAAAAGAACACTAGAAAACATAATAGTCATCCCCAAATAAATTATTTTCATGCCTTTATTATTTTATTTAGATAATTAGGTGAAATAATAAACATGTAGCAAATAGCATAGTAAATTCTCATAAAAATACAAAGGCTTCCACATGCTCCCAATATGCTACTGTATAAATTTCATGTCATTTGGACAACGAGAACAACCTCTACACAAATGACAAGCCAGCGAGGCCTATAATAGCATAAATAGTAAATCATAGTGAAAAGTGTCAAACAATAGATTTCATATTTTTCTTAGCTTCACTAAGACCCAAGAACATTGTCCAATTAATTTTATGATCATTGGTTATATATATTTACCATGAAAAATGGCATAAGAAACTAGCATTAAATTTGGATAAATAGCAAAGTCCTATTCCCAGCATCATCACTATTGGTTCATTATTTTTCCTAGCTAAGGCATGTCAAAAGATGACCAACAAAATTGGAATCAAATTTTTAGCACATTCCAAACTCAAGTTATGCATTTAACAAAATAAAGATCAATTTAAAAGCATTTATTTACTTGATTTAATCAACACAGAAAATTAGTCCAAACAGCCAGTTTCATATTTTTATTAAATACTACACATCATGATGAGCACAAAAAAATTTGCTTCACCCAAAATGGACATTTCTGTAATTAGTTATGATTTTTCAAAATTTGCAACCAAATCTGAAAAAGAAATAAAAAAACCTAAACTAAAGCCATTGACAGCTGGGCCTCGCTGGTCAAACTGACCCCACACGTCAGCAACACAGAGGCAGGGCGCGGCAGTTGACCGATGAGAGCTCGCCGTCGGCGAGGTCACCCATGGTAGCATCATCACCATTGGGTTCTACACGTCGAGCCACGTCGAGTGGTGGTGGTAGTTGAGGCAGAGGTGCACCGGAGAGGCTCGCCAGCAGGCATGGCGGCACGGCGGCGTGGCACGGTGGTGCGCCAGTCATCTCCGAGCACGCAGGGGCGTCCCTGGGCCTGTGTGGGCTGTGCGACCGAACAGGGCCCCCAAAAATCATGGGCCCCAAGATTTACAAAGTATACTAATTATATACAGTAATTTTGGGCTTTGTTTTAATTAGTAAATCAGCTACAGCTGTCTTCTTTGGCCCATAAACGTGGCCTGCTAGAGTACAAGAAAGACTTAATATATTGGTATTAATAGCATTTAAGAGTGGCATGTTGGAGATGATTGATTATGAATATATCATTGAAGATTTCATTTTAAAGAATGCTAAAAGAATATCGTTTTTCAAATGATGGTTATACAACAGGTATAATCCTTGGTCTACACTGTTGTACTTAGCTATATAAGTAATATATTGATATTTGCCATCATTTTCTTGTTTTGGCACTAGATATTAGGCCTCCGCTTATTGTTTCGAACAGGGCCTCATATTTTGCTGGGACGCGCCTGCGAGCATGGCAGCACCAGGCGAGGGCAGCTACGGCATCACAGTGACCTAACGGAGCTATCTAGGTTGACTAGGGTTCTGGTGATGCGGTGGAGAGCTCTGACCACGTACGTGGCTCGACGACGGTGAGAACACAGCGGTGTGCAGCCATGTTCCGGCGTCGGTGGTGTGCTAGAGGTAGAATGGCTGGCGGCATTAGCTTCTAGGATCCATAGAGAAGATGAGACAAGAGAGAGAAGGAGCAGAGAGGCTCTGGTTGGAGCTGGCCACGGTGAGCTCGAGCTCGACGGAGCTCCGACGAGGTCCGCGGCGGTGGAAACGCGTTTAACTCCCTACCTTGGCTCGGCTGGTGCTGCAAACGGGTCAAGGTGATAGCGCAGAGCAAGGCGAAGCTACGTACGCGAGTGATTTGGAAATGGTGGGACGGTGGTGGAGCTACACGATGGCAAAGTCCATGGCGACGATGGCAAGCTCAGCGTCACCCTCTGTGGAAACGAAAGCAAGCGAGGGAGAGAGAATGAGCGTGAGCTAGCAGGCGGGTGAGGCGTGGTGACCTTGGAGCCTCTTCTAGCCTGACGAGCGGGCCCATCACCAGCGTACAGCCTACGCATGGTGCATGCGGCCTGCGTCGTGTCGGTCAACTGGTCAGCCTAAAATGGCCATCAGGCCTTGATCACCTGACTGAAACCCCTTAATTCTCCTACCTCTATCTCCCAATCTAGCCTGATTTAGTGAAAACCGTAATAAGCAAAGTTGTAGCGCTATGTGAGATCTCCAACTTTGCTTATATGAGTTTGGTCTAGATCGGCCTAAATTTCAAACTACAGAGCCACCAACATGATTACCTTGAAACTGAAAGTCAGTTCATGACTTAGAAAAATTCTAAGTCTCAAACTAGCTCCCAATTCTACCTTGTGATCACTTTTTTACCATGTTAGGCACTAATCTAGGTCAAGGTCATTAAACAAAGTTTGTTCCTTATAAAATTTATTGCAACTTTTATTAAGGGTGCACAAACATGCAAACAATCCAAGCAACACTTTTTAATTGGTCAAACAAAAGCACTCTAGAGTGGTTAATTATTCAACCATCACTTAGAAGCATAATTAGGCTAAGTCATCAACATGAACATTGTTCCATTTTGCATCCTAAGTGTGTCTAAGGTGTTTTAGTGACCAACATCAACCACTTGCACTAACAAGCATGATCATAAAGCATACACATGTTGAAACATGAAATAGCAAGAGTATGTTTCATATATATGTTTCACATATATGTTTTATATGTAAATGCTCATGTATGAATGAATGATGCTTATGCTCATGCAATGCAAGTGCAAAAGTGCAAGCCTAACACCTAGGGTGTTACAGGATAGATATCCATAGGATGCGCAAGCTCCGTGCCTAGAACCTGCGCATCGAAACCACAAGAGTATAAATTGTGTCTTACAACGAGCATCCAAACAAACATAATTTTCCAAAAGCTACAAGCATCAAATCCTAGTTATCTACCCCATCCTAAGCCACATCATCACTGGGAGCACCAGTGTTCTCTTCGACCGGAGCCATGACAGCAGGGGTAGGAGGAGCCTTCATCTCGCTAGAACCGCTACCGGCTGCACCCTCGTGGGCATTTCGCGCAGTAATGTACTTTTTCACCTTCTCGCTAATGGCCACGCACTCCTCAGTGGACTGTAGAGTAGGTGTCAAAAATGTAAGAATGCCTTGTTGCAACCTAGAATAGAAAAGCAGACAAGATGAAATAAAAAAGAAGATAGAGAAAAGTAAGGGATAGGAAAGAAACGAGAGCTATACCATGCCGCGGGTCATAGCAGCTCTAAGGAGGGCAGGATCCCAGCCTCCTGGGCACCAAAACCCATCAAAGAACCTCTTCCCCACATCGTGAGCATGAGAAGGGGCATTCCAGTAAGATTGCAGGTCCTTAATCTTAAATTTCTCGAGATGGTCGCACCCGCACTCTTCCAAAGCTTGAGCAAAAGCGTGAAGCAAAACAAAGGAAGCACACTCCCACCCAATGGTTATGTTGTCATTCACGGTACTTAGCTCATTCGCTAACCATTCCATAAAGTCAACAATAGGCGCGTCACGGAGCGCTTTTGTCTCTTCGCCCACACTCTCAATGAGGTCTCTGTACATGTTCGTTGCTCTCTAGGTGCCGGCGACAATTCTGTTATGCTCATCACGTTTCTTCATGAGATAGTTTTCAAATTCCACCTGCATCTTCCCAACCTGCTCCTCGGCAACTCTACGAGCAGATTCATTATCCTCCGCAAGCTTCTTAGCCACCTCTAGCTCCTGCTCGAGGGTGCGGATCCGATCATCCTTAGTTGCTAGCTCCCTCTCAAGGCCTTGGCGAAAGGCCAGCTCTTGCTACTAAAGCCCCCGAGCAAGGAGCATAGCCTAAAGGCCAAAATGCGAGATCATGGAAACAATCTTAGGAAACGGAAATGACGGAAAAAGCAAATAGAATAGAAGAACCAAGCACTCACACTCGTAGCATGGAAATTCACCGCCTTAGCCAGAGATGAGTAGGGAACCTTCAAAAGATCCCTCTCCACTTCTGGAGCTGAAAATGACCTAGCACAGGCATTGGCGAAGTTAACTACAGCCATGTCGGGCAGCAAGCCAATGGTATGGTAATCCATGTTGGCAATCACCCGCGAATCCGAAGGCGCCCCTAAAGCACGAGCAATTTGATAAGTCTCCTCCTTCGTGGAATTCATATCACCTAAGGATCTCGATCCCAAATACACTTGCATCTCGCCATAATCCTTAGGCCGAGAGCTCAACCTCAACTCACCGTGGCCGAATAGCTACCCACGGATTAAGTTGTTGGTCAATTGAATAGACTCCATGTAAAATTGATACTTACCCTGCTGCTACCACCGTGAACCTAAGGTATTAGTAGGCAACGCAGAAGCGAAAACTAGTTTAGCAGGGGTCGCTGCCACCGCAGAAGATGGCCTAGCCTTTTTTGGAGTAGCTTCTGACAGCGGGTCTGAGGCCTTGTGAGCTTTCTTCCTCGTGTTCTTGCCGAGTACATCACCAATGGACATGGTGTCGGCCACCCCGAAAGCTTCATTCACATCGGCAATTCTTGACTTGCTGCCCATTCCGTCGAAACTGCTCGATGCCTGCGCAAACAGAGACAGTGAAAACTTAAGTACAAGAAAGTGAAATCCGCCAAAAACTACAGTCAAAGTTTAGAGCCAAAATCAAAAAGCAAAAGCCAGTAATGCAAAAGGAAGAACTACCATTTTGGTCCAAACTTGGCCAAAATGGCGAGTCTATCCAATCACCACCTTCTTACTATTGCCCACCATGCCAACCATCTCCCTCCCAATACGAACATTAGTGGGCTCAGCGGTGCCTCGACCCTGCCCGCCACATTTTTGTTTACGTGACTCTAGCACAACGGTATTCGCCCCACGTCTCGTTGTCACCTTCCTTACTCTTCCCCTCCACCCACGAGTCCCACAACCATGGGGAGCAGCATCTTTGTGCGGCAGGCATGTTGAGGGGCCTTCACGGTCCGCGTAGCAAAGGCCCATTGCCTCAAAAAATGTGATTCAGCTACCTTTTCCCAGCCAAATATTGGCATTTGCCCTTATGCTCTTTCTTCCCGTAAAACCCAACAATCTATTCTGCTTTGTGCTCTACCAAGTCACGGCTGATTTGAAAGCGAGAGGTCATAGCAAGAGCGTCCGCAGCCGCAACGTCTTGGTCTGCTTGCCCTTCACTGTCTTCTTGTGCAGGTGAGTTTCATAGTAGCAAGCAAAAGTGTTTACACTCAAAGCGCTCCAAGACATCTTCATTGCCATAGCAAACACGCCTGGGCAGGCGAAAGTGTTAGGAGTTAGCTGATGAATCTATAGGTTAAAACGCTGCAAGATCTCACCCACAAAGTCCTCACAAGGAAACCGCAGCCCTGCTACAAAAAATCATAAAAGACTACGGCCTCGTAAGGCTCCAAGTGTGGCACCTCTTCTTGGCCTGGGGCGCGGCATAGACCATGCAATGTCAGTTTGAGAAGCCTCTCTTCAACATACTTGTCAAGCTTCACTTCACTGACATGCGAGCGCCCAATCCAATAGGTAACAGGAGTCAGATCGAGCTGCCCCTTGACAACGGCCGGCAACAGGCCTAGGGTTTCACCCTCTTAACCTTCTTCCACAATTTTGACGTTTGTGTCAGTCTCTTCGATGGCCTCGTCACGTGAAGGACCCCGAGTTGCCTCCAATAGATTGCTCCCGCACCAAATCATTGCCCCGGGTATTCGGCAATTGAGCCATAGCCGAACTAGATCCGCATTGTGAACGGGTGCGAGATTCTGAGCCAGAGCTATCGAATGAGCTCCCACTGGATGAACTGGCACCAGATGACGACTCACTCAACATCTATCCAAGCGAGTCACATACGAAAACCTAAAAAACCAAAAATAGTAAAGAAACAAAAAGATCTAAACACTAGAATAGTACAAGTACACAAATAGGGGAACAAAAAACGAATACAGCAAAGCATAAACCAACCTGTTGAGAAATTGGTGAAGAGTGGAGTCCCGATGAGGGTGAGCAAGCTAACAAGCAATTCGAGCGAAAGGCCGAAGAGCGAAAATCTTACCTCGCAAGCAGAGGTTAGATGAAATATGAAAGCACACGGCACTCCCGACATGAGGAGGGCTTATATAGGCACCCACCGCGTGGAACGCACCTCGAGAAACTAGGGCATCGGTTCACATAATTGCCGCAATGGTTCGTTCCCCGAGAAACAATAACCACAGCGTGAAAACTAAGAAAAAAACTAAACTAACTAAATGGCCATTAAAAAAATCTCTTACCCTTGCCACGGACCTCCACCCTTCGTCAGGGACGGCGTCCGAGTCCTAGGGCCTAGAACTCTAGCGAACGCGAAAGGCACCCACGCGCAGATCGAAGGACTCTTCGTGCAGCACCGAGGGGCTACTGTTGGGGGGAAGCCCCACCTTTGGGCACCCCACGAAGCTCGTCCGCCACCCCAACCGTGCTAGCATAGATGGCATCATGATCGGGTGAAATGACGGGCATCAGGGGCATGATCGGCCTTGGGTCATTAGCACGCACAGTGTTTCGCCTTGGCGAAAAGACAGTCATAGGATGGCGGAAGAAAGGGGTGCCCATGTCGTGGGAGTCTCATCTCGTCTAAGTGAAATGAGGGCGGCCCGAACCATCCTGTTTCAGGGCGTACCCCTCTCTTTGATCCCCCTTTCGCCTGAACAAAATGGCGGATCAAGCCATGAAGGCCTGTCCGAGCACCGTGCTTGGCATGGGTCCTTTCGTGTTAGCGAAAGGCGTAGCATTGCCTGGATCAGCGCAACTAGGGGCGTAGAATTAGAGTAAAACTTTTCGCTCAAGCGAATAGGTGTTAATGTTTTGTTCGATCGTTGTTGCAAGTTTCGTTGCTGGAGGAGTCAGCCGCCCTCACACGGCCCACAGCTCCTATACGTGGGGGACCACTTGGTCGGTCAACGGGGCAACAAGGGGCGAGGCTAGTTGCCCCCCCTGCCGGCCGGTGCTACCTAAGGTGGGCAGAGACTCCGAATGGCGAACAAGCCCACGGCAACACGGAATATTCACCAAATGTGCCGAAGTTGTAAGGGGCATTTTTGTCTCACAAAAAAGTCTACGGGCATGTATAAATAGCCCCCATCGGGGGATGTAAAGGGAGGACAAGATTAATGAAATTATCTATCTCATTTCGCTTGTGTCCCATTTCGGCCACCTTTCGCATTTGATTTCGCTTGCGCGACAACCCAATGTTTGAAGGCTTGGGCCTCGAACAACAATAATTAAAATGATTTAATTAAATATTTAGTTTTATAAGTTCTTTATAATGTTTATGAGTTAAGAAAATGTTAATAGCTTTCTGGTCCATGTCAAGTTTAATTCTTTCATGATAAACAACTAATCAACTTGTTGGTTAATTTTAAAATAGTTTAAATAAATGTTTGGGTGATATAAGTTAGTAGATGCATGTGATTAGGTCATGTGATGATCCTTGTTTTCCCTCATGGTTGAACTTTATGTAATGTTAGTTAAATATCTTGTCTTGCTTGATTGGTATAATGTGATAAGTGTTGCTTTCTCAATAACCACATAATCAACTTGATAACCAAATAATTAAAATGCTTTGTGAAGCATAACCCTAGTTGTATTGCGAAGGAAAGTTGTACACAACTTTCTTAGATTTATTCAAGTTCCGTTATGCACTTGTTATGTCTCTCAATCATGCATCATCGCATGCATTCAATCATGTTAACATCATTTATTACATGTAGAACTTACGAGAGTGAGAAGATTCATGTCGATCAAGTTTCGGAGAAGGTCTATCTGCCATTGGTGTTGGTGCCAAGTCTAACCCTATGGTCCTTTTGTGGAAACTAACCTTCTCTGCAATGCGGGCAAGCCCCGGAGCATAAACCCTTCTTTAATATTTGCAAATCATTATTACACTTTAAGTCTTGTGAGATGTGCATTAAGTAATTAGGAGTTGGTCGAATACCGTTGCTGCATGATTACCTTGAATTCAGGAATTCTTAGTCATACCCTGCTAGTATGTGTAGGTCAATACCTCTCATGCTTAGTAATGCTTAGACTTCAATAGAAGTCGAATGATGGTTTCATCTTTCGAGAGAAACAAGTTTATCTTGCTCTTCTCGACTCAGGTTATGAGTTGTGAAATACCATGGTTATGATAATGTTAAATTGAGACCAGGTGGGTAGCTTGCATTGAGAATGGAGTCTCAATGTAGTGCTCTTCCTGTGTCGAATAAGGACCGTTCGTTGTAGGCTTGTGTGTGGTTGAGACTTTGTAGTACTGGCCACATACTCTGGTAAGCCTGATACCCCAGCTATTCCATTATGTGAAAGGGCAATCATGCACTAGGAGTGGAGAGATGGCGAGAGTAACATGCACACATCCTGTGAATCCGCCAGGAGTGGCGCAGGGAGGTGGAGTACTGTGCTCTTGGGCAGCGCAGGACCCATTCATGTTTTGCAGGATCCAAGTGAAAGTTGATATATGTAGGTCTAGGACCTGCATGTCATGTGGTAAGGAAACCCCATGAAAGGACCTAATATGGCTAGAGGGGGGTGAATAGCCTATTAAAAATTCTACAACTCACTAGAGCAAAAGGTTAGTATAACAAATGGCAAAATGTGATTTTCCTCTAGCTTTACAAGGGTTGCAAGCCACCTATCCAACAATTCTAGTAACTATGATCACTAAAAACAATCAAGGGTTAAGTCACTATGAGCTCTCACAAACTAGCTACACTAAAGAGCTCAACTAGGTGACAAGTTATACTAGCAAAGATAATACAAGCTCTCAAAACTAATTACACTAAAGAGCTTGTTACAACTAGTTTGCGGAAAGTAAAAGAGAGGTATGTGATCTTAATATCGTCGCGTCGAGGAAAGATACAATCACAATAATATGAAGACCAATCACCGGGAGAAATCCAAGAAATCAATCACAAAGGTGACACACAATTTTTCTCTCAAGGTTCACGTGTTTGCCGGCACGCTAGTCCCCGTTGTGTCGACCAACACTACGTGGTTCGGCGGCTAATTGGGAATCCACACCCAAGCTCTCTAAGAACACCGCAAGAACCTACCGCTAGTGAGGTAACTCAATGACACACGCAATATATTAGAGCTACCTTATGGCTCTTCGCCGGGGAAGGTGCAAAGCCCCTCACAAGTCGCTGGAGCCGGCCACGAACAACCTCCAACTCATGCCGGACCTCCTCTGCTGCTCCAAGCCATCTAGGTGGTGGCAACCACCAAGAGAAACAAGAATCCCGTAGCAAATGAACACCCAAGTGCCAACTAGATGCAAACTCACAAGCAAATGCACTTGAAATCACTCAATCTCACTTTGATTAGGCAATCAAGCAAGGGAGATGAGTGGGAGGGGATGTGCTCAGCTCAAGAGGATATTAGAGAGTCAAAATGTCCAAGAGAGACCTCCCCAAACCGGCCAAACACATATTTATAAGCAGCCCCCAAAGAATATAGCCATTAGGGACAATTGGTTGTTTCCTGCGTACTGACCGGACACATCCGGTCGAACTGATCGGACGCGGTCAATGTCCGGTCGCACCTACACGACTTCCCCGATGAACGCCACGTGTTCTCGTTTTAAATCTCATTCGTTCGATCGTAACGGTCACTTAAAAATACTCATTCACGTACTAGAGTGACCGGACGCGCCGATCAAAATTGATCGGACATGCCTCGACGTCTGGTCGTCATGATATGTGATGCTGACCATGCGACCGGACGGGCCGTTGGAACTGACCGGACGCCACAGTGCCAGCATCTGGTCGATTCCAGTAAGCATCCACACATGACCGGATGCATCCGGTCAATCGTGACCGGACGTGCCACTACGTCTGAATGATCCTTCACGTTCGATGTCCCTCTAGCTCCTGACTGGATGCACCGGTCCCGTGACCGGCCGGACGCGCCGGTGCGAAGCCCTAGCGTCCCGACTGCTGCTGCCACTGACCGGACGCGTCCGGTCAAGCCGAGACCGCGTCCGATCCAGTGTCCGGTCAATCCAGTGACCTCTGTTCGCCTTCATTTCTATCCACGATGACTTAGAGAAAATCTCCGCCTTCGGCGTAGTGGAAAAATATGCATTTCACTTCCATGAAAAGCGCCAAATCCCGCCTCGCAAGCTCAGCGGGAGGGAGAGAGGGCCCCAAACCCATCTCTACCGCTCAAACTCTACCGCCTTCATAAATGTGCTAACATCACCAAGTGTATATCACCAAGTGCATGTGTGTTAGCATTTTCACAATCATGTTCGAGGCGTTAAGTTAGCTTACCACTAGATCTAAATGCATATGCAAATGAATCTTCATCTAGTGGCACTTAAATGATCAATAGCTCCAGAAATTCTCCTTTATAGTACGACTATCGATCCTAAATGTGATCACACCCTCTAGGTGTCTTGATCACCAAAATGCAAAACCCTATTGATACCTTTGCCTTGAGCTCCATAGGGTTGCACTCCATCTCCTCTTCTTCTCTAAGTATGGAACCAAGTTATCATGATCAACATGCATCTTGCCATCACTTAGGAGTGTACCAGTCACCTTTTTTCTATCCACACTCAAGCACATGTGATTAGTACTTAGGTTTCATCAATTAGCCAAAACCAAACTAGAGACTTTCACCCTAGTTGGGCCTAATCGATTCGAATCGTCGTTGCTCCTCGGTTATGGAGACTCGACCCTCTGACCATACATCATAGTTAATCAATGGAACATGGTTACTTGTGGATAAGAGATGAGATGAGATGATTAAAGAAGTAATTGATTTAGATCAGGTGCAAACCAGATACTATTGATAAACTTAATACGTAGCTAAAACATTGAAAGTAAGGATAAACTTGTAGTAAGTTTTTTCTGCAAAAGTTCTCTTGCTCAAACTTTCCTTAAGCTAGCATACCCTTGGAGTATTTTCTTTTAGTCGAGTAAGACTTGTTGAGTACTCTCAAGTACTCAGGGTTTGTCAACCCTTGTTATAGGTTCTGAGTTGTCCTGCTAATCGAGGTCATGTCGGTGGGCTTGACATGATCTGGATGTCCCTCCAATATTAGGTGCTTCGTCTAAAGTTGCTTCTGTAATACTACTCACCTTTTGGAACTTAAGTTTTTACTCGAACATGTTTTGTAATCTATTACAGTAAGTCTTTCGCACTCCGATGTATGATATTTTTGTAACAAATGTTGTAATGTCGTGGTAATTCCATGTTGATCCTGTATGAGTTGTAATATGTGGATGATTTAGGGTTTCCCCAAGGACACCCGACAGATTACCGGAGTTATCTGGGTCTTGTGTGCAGCAGTCAGAGGTCTTTAGGACAATAATAGGTGCATGTGAGCCATATAATTTGGGTGGTTCTACCACACTCTGTATGCTATTTCTGCTAAGCGTAGACTAATTATGTTAGCCTTTCGATCAAAGGGGAGAATGTTGGAAAAGTGACGTTGGGCTATTGGATATTGGCCAATGAAAAACGACATCGTCCCCCAACCTTTTCGGTGAGGGTTGACAAAACGTGTGCGATAGGGCTTCTTTGCTAGCCTCTCGGCGTGACTTAGTGAAAAACGGCGCCATCCCCCAACCTTTTTGGCGAGGGATGGCAAAACGCACGCAATAGGGCTTCGTTGTTAGCCCCTTGGTGCAACAGCGAAAAACAGCGCTGTCCCCCAACCTTTTCGACGAGGGATGGCAAAACGCGTGTGTCAGCCCCTCGGAGTGACTTAGTGAAAAACAGCGCTGTCCCCCAACCTTTTCGGTGAAGGATGGCAAAACGCGCGCAATAGGGCTTCGTTGTCAGCCCCTCGGTGCGACTTAGTGAAAAACGGCGCCATCCCCCAACCTTTTTGGCGAGGGATGGCGAAACATGCGTGATAGGGCTTCGTTGCCAGCCCCTCGGCGCAACTTAGCGAAAAACGGCACCGTCCCCCAACCTTTTCGGTGAGGGATGACGAAATGTGCTCCTTGGCATTTTTTGGCAGTGCAAGGTCATTGGGCAAATTTCATGTCATTGTGCTTCGTTTGTACGTATCTTTGACAACACGAAAATATTGAGTTTTTATCATATCTCTGTGTACGAAGAGATCGAAAAGGATGCGTGCAGCGATGGCGATTTACGACTGTGGACATCTTGATCTCATCAAGTATGTTTCTGCGATATTGGGGGCCTTACGATGCTAAGGTGCCCCTTACGGCTCATGCGAAATGCTTATATGATGAATGGCTATCATGATGCAGATGGATGCGTTCATGTATAAAATGGATGTGAAGACATTTTGTTCTAGTTTCACCTTTGCTTTTAACTTTGGTGGTCAAAATTTTGAACCTTAGGGTTTTTGTTTCATTTACCTTCGACCTCGTGTATTTTGTTGGGTCGGAGCCTTAAGCCCATACACTTTTCATTTGGCTTCACCCTCGCTTATTTTTGGAGGATCAAAGTGTTTTTAGCCCTTGGCTCTTCTCTTCTTCGTCCTCACGTATTTTTGGAGGATCGAAGTGTTTTAGCCCTTAAGCTTTTGAGGTTGAGCTAGCGAATTTGAGAACTTTAGCGAAAATCCGGTGGCCCAACCTTTTAACTCAACAAGTCCTATCGATATCCAGGCCTTGTTGTAGTCTGGGCTTGTTTTGATATTTGGGTCTAAGACTGCTTGCCTTAGGAAATATTTAAATAAAGTTTAATGGGTACAAAGGATTGCCTCATTAACGCCCTTTCGCAAAGGTTTCGTAAAGTAAAAACCCACAAATGTATGCTAGCGAGAGATGAGTGTTCTCAGTGAAATAATAAGAACCTACCGATTTGAGAGTTTTCGATATGCTTCGCCCTCGCATTTTCGGAGGATCGAAGTTCTTAGCCCTTAAGCTTTTCGATATGCTTTGCCCTCGCATTTTCGGAGGGTCGAAGTCCTTAGCCCTTAGTCTTTTCGATATGCTTCGCCCTCGCATTTTCGGAGGGTCGAAGTCCTTAGCCCTTAGTCTTTTCGATATGCTTCGCCCTCGCATTTTCAGAGTGTCGAAGTTTTAAGTCCTTATGCTTTTCGATATACTTCGTCCTCGCATTTTCGGAGGGTCGAAGTCCTTAGCCCTTAGGCTTTTCATTCGGCTTCGCCCTCGCGTAACTTTGGAGGGTCGAAGTCGTCTTTAGCCCTTAGGCTTTTTCATGGTCTGAATTTCGATCCTCTGCATGGAATGTCTAGACCACGAGTGCGTATGAATAATATAACAGGAATATTCAGAAATTTTTCTAATGCCCAAATGATAACATTAAATGTGCTAGTGAGCCAATTAAGTAAAGAAGAACAATATTAATTGAAAGGATTAGTTCCTAGGTGCTATATATGTCAATTTGTGTTTGAAGGTAGCCTCTCCGTGACAACCAGCCGGAGGACTGTGAAGCCAATTCATGAACGCGCTTGAGCAGACGAGAATATATAGCGTCTTTCTCTGGACGTTCTGAAAAATTGCATAATATGTCTTGTATACTGGTAAAAATAGAAGGCGAAGACCCTTCTTAAAAGAGTACATCTCCTATAACTACCAAATGATGGAACACCATTTGTTGAGCTGAAACTTCAGTGGGAAACCAAGTTTTTGGAGCCTGTAACATTGGACAGAAAACATTTATTCGCTTCTAGAGGGACCCAATAAGAACTAGGTGTTCGCTGCTGATAGCCATCAACCCTTCGCTGGCACTGAAAATACCAAGATCTTATTGGAAGAAAACTGAGTCTAGCCTTTCAGACGAGGCCAATGTCCATCCCCCAGCTGGACGGAGACTTTTCACCGCATGCCTCCGCGATACTCTGAATACCGAGCGATAACTTCGAGATTTCAATAGAGTGCACATTTCAAGTTAGCGTTTCGGCCCACTTCGCGCTGACTGTTAAACTCCTGCAAAAGTGGAGGCGAACACACAGTGCAAGTTTGAAAGAAGATTGCATGTAAGCGCAAGATTAGATGGATTATTTTGCAAATCCTGTTAAAAAAATAACAATACAACAATTCTAGAAGGGGGAGGGGGGGGGGGGGGGGGGGCGGGCACCGAAATCCAGAAGAGCGATGCGAAACCATGGTGGGCTTATCTTGAGCTTTTTGAAGTTGAAGTGCAAAGCGAAACAGTAGCACATCGCCTTTTCGCCTGAGTAGCAGGCTAGCAGCACGTTACGTTCCCCCTTTCGTGCGAGATGCACACTGCAGGCGGTTTCCTTCATCTGCGGAGTTCAGTATCGCCTGTGCTGGTGAAATGATGATGACCCTTGTCGTAGGCAGAATCCTCTTGTGGAGTGTCTGATTTTGTCCTGAATTTGCTTGAGGATGCGAAGATAGCTTCCCCTCGGGAGTCGGGACAGAAACAATCGTTGGTAAGTGCCTGCAAGCACGTTTAGCTTAAGCGAAAAGGATATTAGGGTTCGATCCTTGCAGGTAGCAGTTGATTAGCTCAGCGGTTTGGAGTAATAAAAAAAAATGCTAGGTCGCAAAAACTTGCATGACGGATGGAAAATTGAAAAGAAAAAAAGGCGATTCGCAAAACTGTGTTTGCGAGTTAAGCCCACCAAAATGCATAAAAACTAACGCGAGCTCTTAGCAGAAGCTTATTGGGCGAGATAGCCTGGCTGCTCCTCTTGCTTGGTGTCTGCGAAAAGATATAGCAGGTGTATCCACGAAAAAGGTAACCGTCCTGTGTATTTGCAGCGAGTGTGTATTTGCAGCGAGTGTTTTTGGAAGAAAGTTGTTGTTTGTTAGAGCGAATTAAAAGCATTAAGACGGCTAGTTTTTCAGAAAAGAGATTCCTGATAGGGCGGCAACAACGTTTCGCTGTACTGCGAAGTTGCTTCGGCTGGCCGCTCCATTTTGGAGCTTGTTGAAGACGTAATCCCTCTGTCCCTATTTAATTGTTGTTTCCGGTTTTCGTGCTACAAGTTTGACTCGATTTATAAAAACTATGTGCAATATTTTTATCTTCAAATAAATTTATCAAAAAAATAGATTTAAAGATCTATCAAATGATACCAATTATGTATTATAAATATTAATATTTTTTAATATATATTTTGTTAAAGTTGTTTCTCGGGAAGCGAAAGCGACAAATATTTAGGGACGGAGGGAGTATATGTGAAGTCGCTTTCGGTTTAGAAGCTTGCTAGGAGCTCGAATAGAGATCACCAGAATCTTTTCGGGGGGTAACGAAATCGAAACAAAAACCAGCTTACTTCGCTCATCAAAAACATGTCGTACGGAGCGAAAGGCAGACCTGAGTTGTGAGGAGTTTTGTGTTCTTCTTCGTTGCTGAAGATGTTCTCCGGAAATTATGAATGAGAAACTAGCAGCAGTACACGTGCCATCATGAAAACACGTGGTACAATATTCATCTATGCTGAACTTGGATGGGAAAAAACTAATGAGTTGTTTGCTACACCGAACGTAAAGGCATTGGCAGCGGTTCTTATCTTTTCGGTTGGCTTGCTGAGCCGAAGTTGATGTCCCAAAAGAGGGCCAGGACTATGGGCGGGCACAGTAGTATTCAAGGGTATTCGGTTGAATACCTAAATTTTTTGACAAAAAAATTCATATATATAGAATGTTTACATGTTTGTATATTGATAAAAAAGAAAAGTGAGTCAAACTAAATACTAGTACAGAAAATAGCCCCAAATTACATGTCCATACTCCTTATTTTCCCCCACCGTAAGGCCCAGGAAGGCCGCAACCCAAATTTGCATCCGCACTCAGAAATCAGTGTTACCGCATGTCTGCACTCATCGCTTGCTGCTCCTCCCTCCCCTAACTCAAAAAATCTTTCCCCAAACTCCAAACCCTAGCTCTAGCCACTAGGGTAGATTCCGGCTGCCGGCTGTGGGTAGCCATCCCCTATCCGCACTCTACGTGGTGACGAGAGAGTCGGCGCCAGGCCGTCCGCGCAAGACACAATCTGAGGCTCCGTGCCTCCGAGCAACCGAGCGGTCAGCACGCTCGACGACCAACAGGGCCGGGAGAACTTCTCTGCTTCTTGCAATTTGTCAGTTTAGATTTAGTCTCTTGGCTTATTGGTGAATCACTTATAAAATGGAATGAGAATAGCCTTATTTTGTCTGTAAATTAATTAGTCCCTAATTTACAGTCCTCTGATTTAATTTACCCCAAATTCTGGATGTTGCAACAATGCTACTTTGGTACGTTGAACTATTGGCACTATATGTTAATTGCTAAACGATTTCAAGTTATGCTAAAATTCTATGAATTTATGAAATCATACTAAAATATGTGTGATATATTATACAATTAGAATTATGTGGTGTTATACATGCCAAATATTAGACAGTAGGAGTTTATGTTGTCAATATTTTTTTTTTGACTTCCTTCATATTTTGAATACCCAATATAAAAATCCTGGGCCCGCCACTGGCCAGGACGTTTGAAGGTCCGGAGTAGTCCTGCGAAAAGGTCCACAGTAAACTTACGAAAAGGTTAGACTGGTGGCAGAATCCGAATTTCATCTGAGGCCTTGTTTAGTTTCCCCAATTCTCCCCAAATTTCACTATGCAAAAAGAAGATTCTCTGTCACATCAAAATGTCGACAAATGCATGGAGTACTAAATGTTGATGAAATCAAAAACTAATTGCACAGTTTTGTTGTACTTTGCGAGATGAACATTTTAAGCCTAGTTAGTCAAAATTTGGATAATTTTTACCAAATACAAACGAAATGCTACAGGAATTCTGATACAGTGTTTTTCTCCCCAATTCACCGAACTAAACGAGGCCTGAGGTTTGCCTTCCCTTGGTCGAAGTGACGCTGTAATATCCTCGGTGCTTTTCGAAGTACTAGGTCGAAGCTGGTGGGACATATTGGACTTGTACGCAATATATGTTAGACGAGATTAGCAATAATACAAATCCATATTTTTTGCGAGAGGGGGAGAGTGATTTACGTGGAGTCGTGGACGTATGCGGCTAGCTGGAGTTGAGCCCGAAATAGCTGCTATTTCTCTGAACGTGCCTGCCGCACTGCCGAAGTAGTGCTCGAGCGTGCTAAAGGGTGCGAAGTCGTATTCGAGCAAATGCCGTCTGAAGCAGTACCGTTCGTTTGAACTTATCAGCCGTATCGTTTCAACGAAATAATAGTATTTTTTTTTCACAACAAATCAGTATCAGCATCAGCCATTTTTTCAGCCAGCCGAACAGGGTTGGCAAAAGAACTTGTGAAAACAAATGAAAGTATTCAATAAATAAAAAATGCAATCAGGCGAAAGGTTCAGACGTGCTTTCGCAGCGTTTGTCAGGCGAAAGGGCAGCTGTGCTTTCGCTTAGGTAGACAATTATCGAGCAATCCTTAATCACGAAAGCAGCGTTTGTCAAGCCGTGCTTTCGCTGAAAACTTAGGGCATGTACAACCGAAAGGCAGGGTCCGTCTCTAAACGCCTTGAATCTATCGTATAGACAAACATAAAGATAGGTCATACAACCCACAGACCGGAGTCTGTCTATAAACTATTTAATGTTTTGCATGTAGTTAGGATCAACTATAAATAAATTTTTGTATACCATTGTGTGGTTATTTGATAGAAAATATATCCAAGATAAATAAGAGCAACATGATTACAAATATTTTTTTAGAAACCATCAATATAATAATTATGTTATATATAGTTGTAACGCCTTTGTCTAATTTCCTTGGTTTCTATAGCGTTGCCATATATGGTCGATTAGATTTTTCTTGAGTTTCCTATGTATTGGCCAAGCTCTGATAGCGGAATTTTGAATTCGTCACTTCTTGGAGGGCGTAAATATTCTTTACCAAAACATTCAATCACGCCTTCAGCAAATTTTCCCAAGATGATCAAAGAGGGAGTGAGTTCACACATCGTAGACGGTGATCTCAGTTTTATGAGAACAAATAGCATTACAGATAGAAACATATTGGTAGCCTTTGTCAGATTCATTCATTAGAAAAATTCACAAAATAGCATCAGGTAGATAGATAACTAACAGATAGACCCCCAAAAAAAATATAAGGTAGATAGATAAGCAAAGCACCCAAACAGCTAAATGCTCACTGACAACATATTTGGTTCAATCAGACCATACATTGCAGTAGGTGCCAAACAGTGCATTACTTTCCTTCTGCTCTGGTAAATTTGATAGTGGGTAAGACACTGATATGAAACAGCATGTTCACACTGATATGAAACAGTAACATTCAGTAGCAAAATTCAGTACTAAACTTCAATTTTCAGACAGCATATTTGGCTTCAGTTTTCAGACAGCATATTGGGCTTCAGTTTTCAGACAACATTCAAGCTTATCGGATGATAACTTCTGCTGCAGTTCTAGTACCTTGACATGAAGTATATGATATTGTTTCTGTGTTAGCATGTGGACAACAGCATGTTGATACAGAGACAGAACAGCCCACGGTCATCTAGCAGGTCAAGAAAATTTCACAATGGCATGGGCAAAACCAAATCGCATTCTTAGACTGAATGTATAAAGTTCCTGCATGTATCGTGTATCATTCATATTACTTATAATACAGAAAAGTAGCCTGGCTCATAATTCAGAGTTCTCTACACAAGACACTGAATTCAGGAAAGCTGTCCACAACGATTTTGCATAATTCAGGAAAGCAGTCCATAATTCAGGAAACCGCTTGTCTTGCACTCATTTTTATTCCACCGATAGTTGCATCCTAACAGGCTGGACGCCCAAATGCAAGCCAAATCGGATCACCGATAGTTGGTAGTTGCATCCTATCAGGCTGGAGATGAAGTGAGGGATGCAAACCTTGTTGGAACTAGTCCTGTAATCACTCACGCTCCCGCACAGACGCAAGGAGGATAGAAAATATAGAAGACACAGAAGCTTTTGGCGACGAACGCCCCGGCCGCCAGACGGCCTGTATGTTGGCTTCTAATTTACTCAAAAGGACTCGAACACTAGACACAACGATTACATCCGGCTTTATAGCCATGGCAACGCACCACCCACGCAACTATTAAGCTAGTCACCATGCGCACGAACGTTCTTGGTGGCCCACTCCTCCGAACTCCATGCAGAGCCACTGCTCTCCATGAGACTCGGTCTCCAGCTTCCTTGCGCCATCTGTGCATGCCGCATCCTGCCTCCGTCGCCACACGTCGAAGACTTGGCCATCAACCGAACCGACTAATGCAATCCTAACAAACTACATGCAGTTTAATGACTCCGACCAACATGAACACATCACGTTTCCAGCCACAACTAAGCCAGACACGTTAACACAAAACGTGATTGACATATATTCTATATGCAAGACTCAAAAATAATTTAAGTCATGATTATTTCCAACATTGTCTCCCCTAATCTTGACTTGCGCACTCAATGCTCCATCACAGTAGGGTCGGCTCGTCATCAGCCGTCGCAAGCAGCGCCTCTTCCTGCTTCTTCATGGGACATTCACGAGAGAAATGCCCACGCTTGCTGCAGTCGTAGCACTTGCCTTTCTTGTTCTTTGACTTGCGCTCGCCGTACTCGGAGTAGGAGCTGCTGCTCCCATCATCTTCGTTGCCGCTGTGGCCACCATCACGGCCGTTTTGCGCATAGCCCGCACGTGCGCGGTCCTTGTTGCGTCGCTGACGACGATGCGCCTCCCACTGCTCCTCCGTGAGAAGCAGCTGCCCGGTGCGCTCGCCTCCAAGCTCGACGCCGCCGCAACGCTCCTCCGCCACGCGCAGCCTGCCGACGAGCTCCTCCAGCGACATCTTCTTGAAGTCGGCGAACATCTCGATGGAGCATGCAATTTGGTTGAACCTCGATGGCACAACCCACAGCATCTTCTTGACGACGCGCTCGTCCTCCATGTCCTCCCCCAACTCGTGCAGCTCCGCGGCGATGGAGCCGATCCTCACGGCGAAGTCGTTGATCGCCACGCCGTCCTTGAACGCCGCATTCTCGAACTGCTTGAGGAGGTGCTGCGCCTTGGCCTCCTGCACGCGAGTGTCGCCCATCTGCAGCGACTTGACCGCCGCCCAAGCTTCCTTGGTGGTCTGCTTCGCGGCGAGACCGGACTTCATCTCCGGCGGCACCCCGCGCAAGATGACGGCGAGCGCCCGCCGATCCTTGCCGCGCTCCGCGTTGCCGGTCTCCACGGCATCCCAGAGCTCCATGCCCTCGAGATTGACTTGCATCTCGAGCGCCCACACGCAGTAGTTCGTCTTCGTCAACTTCAGGATCTCGACGCCACCAAAACCGCGCTCCACCACGACCGTACGTGGCGAGCTGGCGCCTTCCTTCGCATCACCACCGGCCATCGTCGTTGCCGTCGGACCTCTGCGTGGGATCACGCGCTTCTTCTTCGGCGGCTTTCGTGGTGGACTGAAGGAACCACCGTAGCACATACACCGGCTCCGGTACCAATTGTTGGAACTAGTCCTGTAATCACTCACGCTCCCGCACAGATGCAAGGAGGATAGAAAATATAGAAGACACAGAAGCTTTCGGCGACGAACGCCCTGGCCACCGGACGGCCTGTATGTTGGCTTCTAATTTACTCAAAAGGACTCGAACACTGGACACAACGATTACATCCGGCTTTATAGCCATGGCAACGCACCACCCACGCAACTACTAAGTCAGTCACCATGCGCACGAACGTTCTTGGTGGCCCACTCGTCCGAACTCCATGCAGAGCCGCTGCTCTCCATGAGACTCGGTCTCCAGCTTCACTGCGCCATCTGTGCATGCCGCATCCTGCCTCCGTCGCCACACGTCGAAGACTTGGCCATCAACCGAACCGACTAATGCAATCCTAACAAACTACATGCAGTCTAATGACTCCGGCCAACGTGAACACATCACGTTTCCGGCCACAACTAAGCCAGACACGTTAACACAAAACGTGACTGACATCTATTCTATATGCAAGACTCAAAACTAATTTAAGTCATGATTATTTCCAACAAACCTACCTCCGGCAGATGCATGTATGGACTAGGCCGTCGTTTATTCGCCCTTGTCGTTCCTAGCTGAGGCCAAGTCATTGCTCTCCCTACCTGACGACGCGGACATCTCGGGCGACACCGGCGACGAGGATGCCGGTGGCCTGCGCTGAAGACCGACGGATGGGGGATAGGGGCGAGGTCGAGGACACCGGGGGCGCTGCAGATGGGTTTGGCGCGCAGCACCACCCCACGAGCGCCCACACGGGATCCGAGAGCATCGTCGACTTGAGGGGACAAGGTCGTACAGCGCAGGTCTCCCCATCGAGTAGGCCTCGGAGCACGGGCCTTCGTCGTCGCTTCGCGAGGCGACGGGGAGACCGTCTCTGAGCGGAACCGAGGGGATTTTTGTAAAGTTGCTGAGATAGGTTGTGTTTAGTTCTCCCGAAAAGGGTGAAAAATGTATTGTAGCACGTTTTGGTTTTATTTGACAAATAATGTTTAACCGTTGACTAATTAGGTTCAAAATGTTCGTCTCGGAAAGTACAATCAAGTTGTACAATTAGTTTTTGATTTTATCTACATTTAGTAATCCATGCATGTATCGCAAGTTTAATGTGATGGAGAATTTTTTTTCTATAGTGCATTTTTGGAGAAACTAAACACAGCCATAGAGACGGGAAAGGACGACTGTTGTACGTGCCCTTAACTGCCTGCTGAAAAATTCTTCGCCTGCTATCCAGCTGGCCAAGCCGGTCAAGCAGCCCAGGCCATCGAGCAGGTGCTCGCCTGGGATGCTCGTGCAGTGTTCGCCCAGGGTGCTGTGCTAAGAACAACTGGCTGGTCGAAAACTAGTTCACTGCTTGCTAGGCTTTGCATAGGAAATAATGTTGAGCGTAAAAATTTTGGAAGTTACTCGTGTAAAGAAGTGATAATACACGGCTGTCTACCGTTGATGCCCCGTATGGCCCTTCGCTGTTCCACGTCGGCAAAGGTATCACGAGCTGTCATTTCGATTGGGCGAAAGGGCGTTTTCTGCCTTGCGAAATGGTACTCTTGTCGTGCTATTATGGCGGGGACCCAACGCCTCATGTCGTCATTTCGCTTGGGCGAAATGTTGCCTTTGTGTATGCTTCCGCTGAAGGGAGACCTGTATTTTTTGTTTATCATTTCGTGGGGGCGAAATGACAGGTGGCACAAGACGTAACCGAAAGAGGTGTGTAGTTTAGTTTGCTATCATGTGCATTCTTATTTGCAGGTTCCGCCTTCCCAGGTTGTTGACGGCCTCCAACTCGATTTTTTTTTTTATTTTTAGCCCAAATTTGAAACAAATTTTAAATTTAACCCGGATTTGAATTTATTTTTAAATCTAACCCGTTTGGCCCCACCACCATGCATGGCGGGACAAATGCACTGAACCCCGCCATGCATGGTGGCGGTTGAAAGCCCAAGTTTGGTTTTGGTAATTAATGACACAAGTTGCTAATGCCATGCGTTAAGTATTTTGAGTTAGGCATAAGCAACACATGTGATGAAGATGTATGTGGCAAGGAGTGATGGCCACAAGATCACAAAGAGATGGTGCATGGACATGAAATGATGATCATGGTGATGATGCACATAATATGATGGACATAATGATCAAGTTAAAGAGAAGGATCTAAGAGCTCAAGGCAAAGGTATAATCATAGGGTTTTCCTTTTGCCGGTCTAAGATGAGTAGAGAAGTGATTGACCGGGTTTAGGATACATGGCCGACTATCAAGAGGGGCAATCACGGTTAGCTCGGAAATCAAGTGCCACTAGATCAATGTCTTGAGCATATGCATTAGGATCTAGTAAAAAGCTAACATAACGCCTTGAGAAATGATTGTGAAATGCTAACACACATGCACATGGTGGTGTACACTTGGTGGTGTTAGCACAGTTTGTGAAGGCGGTGGAGTTTAAGCGGTAGAGAGGGGTTTGGTTCCTCTCTCCCTCCCGACGAGCTTGCGATGTGGGATTCGGCGCTTTTTGGAGAAGTGAAACGCCTATTTTCTACTACGCCGGAAGTCGGAGAAGAAACAGAGGCGAACGGAGGTCACTGTGGTGACCGGACGCGGTCTCTGTATGACCGGACGCGTCCGGTCAGTGTTCAGCGTATGTGCGATTTTCAGTTTGATGATCGGACGCGCAGCGCGTCTGGTCACTGATAACCGGACGCGTCCGGTCATCCAGGGAGCTTACTGGACTCTAACCGGACGCTGGCACTGTCGCGTCCGGTCAGTTCAACAGCGCGTCCGGTCACACCCAGCGCGTCCGGTTAGTGCGACCAGCGCGTCCGGTCAGTGTTTCAGAAATTAGCCGTTGCGCGACCGGCGCGTCCGGTCAGTGTGGCCGGCGCGTCCGGTCAGTGTGACCAGCGCGTCCGGTCATTTCAACCAGCGCGTCCGGTCAGCGCGATTTCAGCTGTTTGAGTTCCTAACGGCTAGCTGCGTACCCCTTCGTTATAAATAGACGTTGGCCGGGGTTTGAGGGTAACTCTTGCACATTTTGAGACCTAGAGACATACTTTGAGCTAGAGAACAACCCCTCCACTCATCTCTTTGCTTAGTTGCACATCTTGTGTGAGATTGAGTGAGATTCAAGTGCATTGCTTGAGAGTTGCATTCTAGAGGCACTTGTTCTTCGAGTTGCTGCGCATTTTTTGTTACTCTTTCGTGTTTCCCGACACGGTAGACGGCTTGGAGCAGCGGAGGTGATTGAGCTCACAATTGGAGATTATTGGAGCCTTCATCAAGTGTTGTAAGGGGTTCTTGATCCTTCCCCACGGGAGTTCGCAAATTGGATACTCTAGTGGAGCTCGTGGCTTGGAGGATCCCCATCTTGTGTGCGGTTGTGCGGCGCCCGCCGAGGGCTCGACTCTTGATAGTCGATTAGCTCGTGAACCGACAAGTGGGTGTATCGCCACAACGGGGAGTAGCTTGCCGGGAAGCAAGTGAACCTCGGGATAAATTCTTGTGTCATTCTCTTCCCGAGGACTTCTCTTGTGTGATTGTTGATTGGTACTTCTCATCTCTACACGGCGGTATAATCACTCGAAGCTCTTTTCTCGTATTACTTCTTGTTTATAGCTTGTAATTGTTGTTGTGTTTAGTGAATAGCTTTGTTATAGACTTGTGTAGATGGCTTGCTTAATTAGTTAGAGCTAGTGCATTTGCTTCGCCACCTTTCGTACTAACGTGTGGTTAAGTAATTCTTGTAGAAGTTTTAATTAGGCTATTCACCCCCCTCTAGCCTATTTGGACCTTGCAAGTGGTATCAGAGCCGAGACACCGTTTATTTGAGGCTTAACAACCTATGGTGAAAAAGAAATGGCTCAATTAAGCTTGCACATCAACAACACCAAGAAGGCACCTCACTTTGATGGCACAAATTATGCATATTGGAAGGTTAAGATGACCGCACACCTCAAGTCATTCATATAGAGAAGATGATGAGAAGGATGAGTTGGTCAAGAAGAAGAAGAAAGAAAATGAGAAGAAAGATGATGAAAAGAAGAAGAGTGTGGCATTCAAAGCCACCACATCCAAGAGCAAATCTAAGATTGAATCATCAAGTGATGAAGACTCAAGCTCTTGTGATAGTGATGACATTGATGAGAAGATGGCTCTCTTTGTCAAGCAATTTGGCAAATTCATGAAGAAGAAAGGCTTTCGTGCAAGGAGAAAGAACTCATCCAAGAAGAATGAGCATACCATGAGATGCTTTAGATGTCATAGCAAGGACCATCTCATTGCAAAATATCCTTATGATAGTGATGATGAAGATGCTATCAAGAAGAAGAGAAAGAAGCAAAAGAAGAAGCAAGAGAAGAAGGAGAGCTCTTATAAGAAGAAGAATGATTCTCATGTTGCTACATGGGATAGTGATGATTCCTCAAGTGATGATGAGGATGACAACAAGAGTAAGAAGAAGGGACATGCTAGCATTGCCATCCAAGAGAAGGTCTCCCTCTTCGACACTCCATCGTGCTTCATGGCTAAGGCCGCTAAGGTATCATCCGATGATGAGAGTGATCATAATAATGATAGTGATAGTGATAGTGATGAAGAAGAATTCACTAAAGATGAACTAATCACTATGCTAGAAGATTGCACTCAACATTTTAAAGAATCTAGAAAGGAGTGCAAGGGCTTGCTTAAAGAAAAGAAAAACCTTATGCAAGAACTTGATGAGCTTAGGGCATCTTATGAGAGTCTAAAGGTAGACCATAAGAAGCTTCAAAAGTCTCACACTAAGCTTGAAGAAGCTCATTCCTCTCTAGTTGAAAAATGTGAAAACATGCCAACTAATGTTGAGAAAGCTAAAACTTGTAACATAGGCATATCATGTGATATAATTGATGAATCCTTTCATAAGCCTATTGTTGTTGCTCCCACTAACTCTTCATATAGCGCATCTACATCATCCTCATCTAGTAGTGATGGTTTCACTTGTGACTCCACACTTATAGTTGAGAATAAAAATCTCAAGAAGGAGGTAAAAAAGCTCAATCACACATTAGCTAAGGCTTATGGTGGTGAGGACCCCTTGCTTATGTGCTTGGGTAGCCAAAGAGCTTCTCTCTACAAAGAGGGATTGGGCTATAACCCCAAGAAAGGCAAGGCCGCTTTTGCTCCTCACAAGACTCGTTTTGTGAAGAACAATGGTAGCTATTGCAAAAGTTGCAAGCAAGTTGGTCATATAGAGCAACAATGCATGAACAAGAAATCAAATGCTAATGTATCCTCAATTAAGTTTGATTCTTTCTATATGCTTACCAAGGGTACAAATGGTGTTCATGCTAAGTTCATTGGTGCACCATGGATGGGCTCAAAGAAGAAAGTCATTTAGGTACCAAAGAGCTTAGTCTCTAACCTTAGAGGACCCAAACAAGTTTGGGTACCTAAAAGGAATTGATCTTGTCTTGTAGGTCAATTACAAAGCCGGAGCAAGGCATTGGGTGCTTGATAGTGGGTGCACTCAACATATGACCGGAGACTCTTGTATGTTCAATTCAATTGATACAAGTCAAAATGGTGGTTTTGATGCTATCACTTTTGGCAACAACAAGAAAGGCAAGGTCAAGGGGGTTGGTAAAATTGCTATCTCAAATGACTTGAGCATTTCTAATGTGTTGCTAGTTGAGAGCTTGGATTTCAATCTTTTATCGGTGGCACAACTTTGTGATCTTGGCTTCAAGTGCATATTTGGTAGTGATGATGTTGAAGTCATAAGTGTTGATGGATTAAATTTGATATTCAAAGGATTTAGACATGGAAGCTTATACTTGGTTGACTTCAATGATAGTGAGACACAATTGACACCATGCTTGCTTAGTAAATCTAGTATGGGATGGTTATGGCATAGAAGGCTTGGTCATGTTGGAATGAAACAATTAAACAAACTTTTGAGGCATGACTTAGTTAGAGGCTTGAAGGATGTCACTTTTGAGAAGGATAAACCTTGTAGTGCTTGTCAAGCCGGCAAACAAGTTAGAAATTCACATCCTAGTAAAAGTGAAATGAGCACATCAAAAGCATTTGAGCTATTGCACATGGACTTGTTTGGGCCAACAACATACACTAGCATTGGTGGCAACAAGTATGGTTTTGTGATTATGGATGACTACACTAGATACACTTGGGTGTTCTTTCTCTTTGACAAGAGTGATGTTTATGATCTATTCAAGTCTTTTGTTAAGAGGGTGCAAAATGAGTTTGAGACTACCATCAAGAAGATTAGAAGTGACAATGGTAGTGAGTTCAAGAACATAAGAATTGAAGATTTGTGTGATGATCTTGGTATTGGACATCAATTCTCACCAACATACACTCCTCAATCCAATGGTGTAGTTGAAAGGAAAAATAGAACCTTGATTGATATGGCTAGATCAATGCTTAGTGAATACAATGTGAGTCATTCATTTTGGAGTGAAGCTATCAACACGGCTTGCTATTGTAGCAACCGTCTCTATTGCCATGGGAAGCTTGGGAAGACACCATATGAGCTATTGAATGGAAGAAAGCCCAACATTGCATACTTTAAAGTGTTTGGTTGTAAATGCTATATTCTCAAGAAAGGCACTAGATTAAGCAAGTTTGAAAAAAATGTGATGAAGGATTCTTACTTGGTTATTCTACCATAAGCAAGGCATATAGAGTTTGGAATCTCACAAATGGCACCTTGGAAGAAGTTCATGATGTTGATTTTGATGAAACCCAAGGGTCTCAAAATGAAGCTCAAAACCTTGATGATGTGAGAGGAGATCAATTATCAAATGCAATGAAGAACATGGACATTGGTGATATAAGGCCGATGCAAGTTGATGATGATGATATTCATGTGATAAACCAAAGTGTGCAAATTGATACAAATCAAGCAAGCTCTAGTGGTTCTCATGATGAAGCTCAAGTTCAAGGTCAAACAAGTGGAAGCAATCAACTCCCAATACTCCAACCTACTAGCATTGCAAGAGATCATCCATTGGACCAAATCATTGGTGGAATTCAAAGTGGCGTTCAAACTAGATCAAGGCTAGCATCCTTTTGTGAGCATTACTCATTTGTGTCACTTGAAGAACCTAAGAAATTAGAAGATGCTTTAAAGGATTCCGATTGGGTAAATGCCATGCATGAAGAACTAAACAACTTTGCTAGAAATCAAGAGGCCAAAGAACTACAATGTGATTGGTACTAAGTGGGTCTTTAGAAACAAGCAAGATCAAGATGGCATGGTTGTGAGGAACAAAGCAAGATTAGTAGCACAAGGATACACTCAAGTTGAGGGTCTTGACTTTAGAGAGACATATGCACCGGTTGCAAGATTGGAGGCTATTAGAATCTTATTAGCATATGCTTGTGCACACAACATCAAGCTCTATCAAATGGATGTCAAGAGTGCATTTCTCAATGGCTACATCAATGAAGAAGTTTATGTTGAGCAACCTCCCGGTTTTGAAGATGACAAGAAGCCCGACCATGTTTACAAGCTAAAGAAGGCATTGTATGGTTTGAAGCAAGCACCTAGAGCATGGTATGAGAGATTGAGGGACTTTCTTCTCTCTAAAGGGTTCAAGATGGGAAAGGTTGACACCACTCTCTTCACCAAGAAGCTTGGAAATGACTTATTTGTGTTGCAAATCTATGTGGATGACATTATCTTTGGATCAACTAACCAAGACTTTTGTTAAGAGTTTGGAAATATGATGGCTAATGAGTTTGAGATGTCTATGATTGGAGAGCTTAGTTACTTCCTTGGACTTCAAATCAAGCAAATGAAGAATGGCACTTTTGTAAGTCAAGGCAAGTACATCAAGGACATGATCAAGAAGTTTGGATTGCAAGATGCTAAGCCAATGAGCACACCAATGGGCACTAATGATCAATTGGGTATTGATGATAGTGGAAACATGGTAGATCAAAAGCAATACCGGTCTATGATTGGAAGTTTGCTCTATGTCACTGCTTCTAGGCCGGATGTGATGTTTAGTGTGTGCAAGTGTGCAAGATATCAAGCTTCACCTAGAGAAAGTCACTTGAAAGAAACCAAGAGGATATTAAGATATCTTAAGGGCACTCTTGATGTTGGATTATGGTTTCCAAAGGGGTCTAATTTTGAGTTGATTGGATATTCGGACTCCGACTATGGTGGATGCAAGATTGATAGAATGAGCACAAGTGGCACTTGTCAATTGCTTGGAAGGTCTCTTGTTTCATGGTCATCAAAGAAATAAAATAGTGTTGCACTATCTATCGCCGAGGCCGAATACATTAGTGCCGGTAGTTGTGCACAATTGCTTTAGATGAAGGCCACCTTGAATGATTTTGGAATCAAGTTCAAGAATGTACCATTGTTTTGTGACAATGAAAGTGCTATCAAGATGACTCAAAATCCGGTTCAACATTCAAGAACCAAGCACATTGACATAAGGCACCACTTCATAAGAGACCATCAACAAAAGGGTGATATTAGCATTGAGAGCATTGGCACCGAAGATCAACTAGCCGACATCTTTACAAAGCCACTTGATGAAAAGAGATTTTACAAGTTGAAGAATGAATTGAACATACTTGACTTCTCCAACTTGAAATGAGTGCACCCCCACATTCTTATATGACATGCCTCTCCTCCAACACAGCAAGGTAAAGTTGTTTGGCATATCATTCATACTTTGCTAAGGACATGGTTAGAACATATAAACATATTTGCATGACAAATAGGCTCATTCATGAAAATCAAATGATTTTGATGTATATATGGTACCACTATTGTTTCTATGTTTGATTGATCTAGTGGTAGCATATGACATGTCTGTGGGCTTGCAAACCTAGTGTTGAATCTAGAAAATGAGCTCATGATGTGTAACTCAACATGCTCAAGATAACCCTTATACTTTATGAGGTGTGAAGAAGCTTGTGCTTGGATCAAACCGAATTACATATTCTAGGCAAGTGATCTAGATTGAACCATAATTTGGACTCCCTCATATTGATTGACTTGACTCTCACTAAAATTGACACCTTTTTTGGTGTTTGTTGACAAAGGGGGAGAGAAAAGTCACAAAGATATTGCAAAAAGAGAATAAGATATAATAAGGGGGAGAGAAAAGTAACAGGGGAGAGAAAAGTCACAAAGATAAAAAGTTAAGTTACAAAGGGGGAGAAAGGGATCAATTAAAATTGAGCACACAAGTAGGGGGAGCAAGCTCATGAATTATTTGTTGCATTTGTATGTGCATTAACATGATGAATTGTTGCATTGCAAAGCTTAAATTCATATTCATGATTGTTTGGTGTTTGCTAGAAATAGAACTTGAATGATGATTTGTTGAGAGTAGCTTTACAAGCGGTATCTAGACACCTTGGCTTATAATGTTGATCTCACGGGGTACTTTAGTGTTTGTGATCTTTACAAGTGATGTATTACAAATGGTGTCTAGCTACGTCGATGCTAAGGATGGTATATAAAGGCAACTCCGATTGGTATCACGCTTCAAAGGTCCATTCTATATACCTTAGCATCAATTTGATAGTAGTAACTCTCCCAAATTTCAAATCCATATATATGTGCATAATTGAACCAAACTCATGGAAGCACATATGTAGGGGGAGCTAATACTATCAAAATTGAAAATTGATTTCATTTCATATCTTTGTGATGGTTGTCATCAATTACCAAAAAGGGGGAGATTGAAAGCCCAAGTTTGGTTTTGGTAATTAATGACACCAAGTTGCTAATGCCATGCGTTAAGTATTTTGAGTTAGGCATAAGCAACACATGTGATGAAGGTGTATGTGGCAAGGAGTGGTGGCCACAAGATCACAAAGAGATGGTGCATGGACATGAAATGATGATCATGGTGAAGATGCACATAATATGATGGACATGATGATCAAGTGAAAGAGAAGGATCTAAGAGCTCAAGGCAAAGGTATAACCATAGGGTTTTCCTTTTGCCGGTCTAAGATGAGTAGAGAAGTGATTGACTGGGTTTAGGATACATGGCCGACTATCAAGAGGGGCAATCACGGTTAGCTCGGAAATCAAGTGCCACTAGATCAATGTCTTGAGCATATGCATTAGGATCTAGTAAAAAGCTAACATAACGCCTTGAGAAATGATTGTGAAATGCTAACACACATGCACATGGTGGTGTACACTTAGTGGTGTTAGCACAGTTTTTGAAGGCGGTGGAGTTTAAGCGGTAGAGAGGGGTTTGATTCCTCTCTTCCTCCCGCCGAGTTTGCGAGGCGGGATTCAGCGCTTTTTGGAGAAGTGAAACGCCTATTTTCTACTATGCCGGAAGTCGGAGAAGAAATGGAGGCGAACGGAGGTCACTATGGTGACCGGACGCGGTCTCTGTATGACCGGACGCGTCCGGTCAGTGTTCAGCGTCTGTGCGATTTTTAGTTTGATGATCGGACGCGCAGCGCGTCCGGTCACTGATGACCGGACGCGTCCGGTCATCCAGGGAGCTTACTAGACTCTAACCGGACACTGGCACTGTCGCGTCCGGTCAGTTCAACAGCGCGTCCGGTCGTTATTTCGTTGTGCGCTACTCAGGCCTAACCAGCGCGTCCGGTCAGTTGCGGGACCAGCGCGTCCGGTCACACCCGGCGCGTCTGGTCAGTGCGACCAGCGCGTCCAGTCAGTGTTTTGGAAATTAGCCGTTGCGCGACCGGCGCGTCCGGTCAGTGTGACCGGTGCGTCCGGTCAGTGTGACCAGCGCGTCCGGTCATTTCGACCAGCGCGTCCGGTGAGCGCGATTTCAGCTGTTTGAGTTCCTAACGGCTAGCTGCGTACCCCTTCGTTATAAATAGACGTTGGCCGGGGTTTGAGGGTAACTCTTGCACATTTTGAGACCTAGAGACATACTTTGAGCTAGAGAACAACCCCTCTACTCATCTCTTTGCTTAGTTGCACATATTGTGTGAGATTGAGTGAGATTCAAGTGCATTGCTTGAGAGTTGCATTCTAGAGGCACTTGTTCTTCGAGTTGTTGCGGATTTCTTGTTACTCTTCCGTGTTTCCCGACACGGTAGACGGCTTGGAGCAGCGGAGGTGATTGAGCTCACAATTGGAGATTGTTGGAGCCTTCACCAAGTGTTGTAAGGGGTTCTTGATCCTTCCCCATGGGAGTTCGTAAATTGGATACTCTAGTGGAGCTTGTGGCTTGGAGGATCCCCATCTTATGTGCGGTTGTGCGGCGCTCGCCGAGGGCTCGACTCTTGATAGTCGATTAGCTCGCGAACCGACAAGTGGGTGTATCGCCACAACGGGGAGTAGCTTGCCGGGAAGCAAGTGAACCTCGGGATAAATTCTTGTGTCATTCCCTTCCCGAGGACTTCTCTTGTGTGATTGTTGATTGATACTTCTCATCTCTACACGGCGGTATAATCACTCGAAGCTCTTCTCTCGTATTACTTCTTGTTTATAGCTTGTAATTGTTGTTGTGTTTAGTGAATAGCTTTGTTATAGACTTGTGTAGGTGGCTTGCTTAATTAGTTAGAGCTAGTGCATTTGCTTTGCCACCTTTCGTACTAATGTGTGGTTAAGTAATTCTTGTAAAAGTTTTAATTAGGCTATTCACCCCCCCCCCCTCTAGCCTATTTGGACCTTACAGGTGCAGGTCCCACGTGGCGGGGGACGTGGCAAAGCCACCCCGGCGTACCCCGCCATGATGCATGGCGGGGTATGCCAAACCCGCCACCCATCATGGCGGGTTACACCCCGCCGCCCATCATGGCGGGGCATGGCCTAAATAAAAGCCGCGCCCCGCCACGCCCGCTCAGCCGCGCCCAGCCCGAGCACCCGCTGCCGCGCCGCCGCCGTCGCCAGCGCCCCCACCGACGCCTCACCGCCGCCGAAGCCGCCACCGACGCCCCGAGCGCCGCCACCGTCGCCTAGAGCCCCTCCCCTGCGCCCCGCCGCGCCGCCGCCACCGCTGCCGCCCTGCCGCGCCGCCGCTGCCGCTCCCCGCTGCGCCCCCGCCGCCGCTGCTGAGCCCGTCGTGCCGCCGCGCTGCCGCAGCCGCCGTCCGCGCCGTCCCTCGCGTCCCGGCCGCCGCGGCCTAGCCGCCACGTCCCCGGCCACCGCGCCCCCGCCGCGTCCCCGGCCGCCGTTCCCGCGCCGCCATCCCGGCCGCCGACCGTCGCACCCCAGCCCGGCCCCGGCACGCCGCCGCCCGGCCAACCTCGTCGCGCCGCCGCAACCCGTTTTACGGTAATTTTTTTTATTTTGTCGTTACTATTATTTATTTGTAGTAAATATTATTTAGTTAATATTATTTATTTAGTTAGTTATTTAATATTCTTTGTAGTAAACGATTATTTAGTTATTTAACATTACTTATTTAGTTAGTTATTGAATTATTTAGTTAGTTATTTAGTTATTTAGTTAGTTAACGATTATTTGTAGTTAGTTAGTTAGTTAATATTATTTGTAGTTAGTTAGTTATTTAGTTAGATAACGATTAATATTAGTTATTTAGTTAGTTAACGATCATTTGTAGTTAACGATTTTTTGATAGTTAGCTAATATTAGGTTTTAGTTAATCGGTTGTTATTAGTTATTTAGTTATTAGTTAATTAGTTAACGATTATTAGTTATTCGGATGTTATTAGTTAATATTAGTTATTTAGATACTAAGTAAGTTAGTTACGTGGTAGGTAAGTAAGGTTAGTTAGTTAGTTATGTAGTAATTAGTGCTACCATATTGGTCAATTGATAATCGGATGTCAAATCGTTTTGTAGATGGATTACGGTGTAAGAGTTTTTTACGGAGGAAGTGTTAGGAGAGAGGATTGCCAGTTTGAGGATATGTATGAAGAATTGGAATGGTTTGATGGCACCCCTAGTTTCCGCGATCTATGTGACCGTTTGAGTTTGAAGTTTGGCGATGCTTTCACACTAAAGGGTAGGTTCGATGTTGGAAAGAATAGGGCACACTATGTGATGATGGACTTGTGCAACCAAGCAGAGTGGTCCCGATACAATAGGGTCATCCAAGGTTCGAATGTCGGCATGGCTGAGTTGGTGCTGGAGAATGTTGAGAATGAGGAGTCGTCCTTCGACAGTGGTACTCTAGGAGATTGTGGTGTGCAGATGCAACAAACTATGGAGAGTATGGACTTGGATGGTAATTTGACGCAGGAGCGGGTTCATTCTCCTCCAGTTGGTCATATAAGCAATGATTTTGATGTAGACGAGTTTGAACAGGAGGAGGAGGAGGCGGCAGAGGAGGAAATGATTGGTGATGATGTTAGCACTGATTCTGACGATTCAGGAAATGAGGAAGGAGGTCCACATGCCATGCGAGCACCGATTGAAGCCATGCCCTCTGGAGGTGCACCTGCCATGTGTACACCAGTTCGTGGCATGCCCTCAGGAGTACCGCTTGAGGTACTTCATGGCATACAGAGTCAGGGCACATTAGCCACCGGTTATCCAGATGATGGAGTGGAATATGAAGGATGGAGCAGGGTTAGAGAGCCACAACAATACGTTGCACCACCCTCTTATACATTGGCAGAGCTTACACAACTGAGGGAGACTGGCTTGCCCTTTACCGGTGTGCCAAATTATAACGATGTAAGTATGTCGCATATGGCAGTTTGTGACACGGGTTTGCAGATGTGTAAGGAATCATTGTACAACCATAAAAATTTAATACTGAGGAAGGGAATGCTTTTCAATACGATGTCTAAGATGAAGTTGTTCCTTCAGGACTATGTTGTGTATCATCATAGGCCTTACACGGTTCGACATTCTGACAAGGAGGTAAAATTCCACATATTATGTAAGGCTGGATTCCCGTGCTCGTGGAAGTTGAATGCACGAAAGAGGCGGAGTGATGGTAAGTGGAAGGTAACTTCAATGGAACAGCCGCACAGATGCCAGACTAATGAGGGTAAAAGGTACCATCCGCAGTTGACGGCTCGGTACCTAGCCCGTCGTATATTGGGTCTTGTAGATAAGGACAACGACGTATCGGTGTCTTTCTTACAGGAGACCATAGTCACATTTGTTGGGTATGAGGTCACATATGGAAAGACTTGGCGGGCAAAGCAAATTGCCCTGGCAATTCGCTGGGGTAGCTGGGAGAAAGCCTATAACAGGGTTCCACGCATTTTGTGTGCGATGGAACACTTCAACCCTGGCATGAGATCGTTCATATACACAGGAGGGTTGTATCTTCAGAACCCGTTGAGGCATATTCTGTACCGTGTGTTCTGGTATTTTGATCAGTGCAAACATGCATTTCAGTATTATCGGCCAGTTGTTCTTGTTGACGGCACGTTCCTCACCAGCAAATACAGGGGCACATTGATGATGGCTGCTGCTGTAGACCCAGAGAACCAGATAGTGCCAATGGCTTTTGCTTTGGCGGAGGGGGAAAACAATGATTCATGGTCATGGTTTATGCGTCTGCTCCGTGTTCATGTGCTTGGCCCTTCTCGCACCATTTGTCTGATTTCGGACCGTCACATTGGAATTCTTAATGCAGTCGGTGAACACATTGATGGTCACCCGCCCCTAGTGCACCGTTGGTGCATGCAGCATTTTGCCGCCAATTTCTGGCGGCGTCAACGCAAGAAGGATGTGGCTGACAAGTTAAAGGAGCTTTGTAATAAACGTACGAAACGCGAGTTCAACGAGACTATGGCAGAACTCCTCTGCAAGACGAAGTAGCTCGGCTATCCTTCCCATGTCGTAGGCATCCTCGTCCTGAGGGTAGCCTAATTCTTCGGCTAGACGAATGAGCTCGCGTATCCTCCCGGTGTCATCGTCTTCCTCCGGCTCGGCCTCCTCTTCAACCACAATCGGACGGCTTGTGGTGCCACCAACTCCTGCGTCCCCGCTTTAGTGTCCTATTCTCCGTGTACCTAGCACGAGCCACATCTGCTTGCCAGTTGCCGGTGCATCCAATCTCTGCAAGTACAAAATACAAACAATTAACACGATCTTTGCAATGACTTTATTGACAGTCAAACAAAGAAGATTGAGTTTCCAAAAATGCAATGACTCACTCGCACATAATGAGTCAATAGTATCGTTCAAGCCTTGCATCTCTGCTCTCGCAGCCTCCTCTGCAGCCTTCCTTGCATCCTCTTCAGCCTTCCGTGCCTGGTACTCCTCTACATCCTTCTTCTTTTGCTCGTACCACTTCTTCCACGCAATACTCTCCGGGTTACGAACACGCAGGTCTTGGGCCCGTCATAGCATTTTCTTCTTATGGTTCTTAACGAAATCAGTGACGAAGTTTGCAGGATATCCTCTCATCTTGCGAAGTGCTACCATTGTCTTATACTCATCCTTGAACTTATACACATCATCATATGATTTCCATTTGCATTTCTGAGTGCTCTATTGCAACAAATAGATGAATACAAAGTTAGCGTACCAAAGCAAACAAAATAAAACATTAGCACTAAGTGTCAACAGTCCTAGCAAACCTCGTCATAATCGATCATGTGGCCACAGAAGTGTCCAATCCCAAGGCTTGAAGGGACAAGGCCGTAGCTAGCTTCAACACCACATTTGCACATCACAGGAGGCGCAATAGACCTCCTCTTCTTCTTCCAGTCTGGCACCTCCTCATTCTTCTCCGGCTCCGACCAATGGCTCTTTAGACCATAGACCCATTCCTTGAAACGACACTTGGGAAAATCATGATCCTACAAAATCAAAACAGTAAAACACACATATAGGACATGACATTCCAAGGTTCACTCAAACCTTACCTCATGTCGTAGAGGACAAATGAACTCTTGTTCATTGTGTGGGTTTATCACGGCTTGCTCTTCGCAAAGGCACTTTGGAGGATCCTCGAGCCGGCGTGCCGATGCTACGGCCTTCTCTTCCTCCGTCATAGGAGGAGGGTTAGGAGGGGGCGGAACCCAGCGAGTAAACACTTCACGCTTGCAATGATCAACGCCGGGGTAGAAAAGGAGAATCCTTGGGTCAAACTTATCCGGACCGTCGATTAATTGGAAGAAAAAGCACCGGAAGTATGGCTACAAAAAAGTTCGAATTATCTCATCGCGAATACAACATCAGAAACCAATAAGAAAAACAAAGGGCACAATTACTTACGCTACAACTATAACATGTGTAGAAGCAACGAGCCGCAGTATCTGGATGTCTCGACTGGCTCACGTGCGCCGGATGACCACAGTCACAGTTAGGGAAAGGTTCCTCGGGAGGAACGGGCGCATCCTTGCAAGACACGTCAGGGTACATCTCTCTAGGACGACCCTTTTTCCTCCAAATCGACTCACGATACGAGTCCTCCATCTAATAACACGAAATGATTTCTACACAAAACACATATCACTTATATAATGTACAATATCAATACGATAAAAACTAATATAACTTTACTAACTACATTAACCAAGCATACTACAACGATGGACGCAGAGAAGGGGTGGCTGGAACAAGGTCCGACGATGGGCCGGTAGCCGACGGGGAGGGGCCCTAGGCGGGAGGGGCGCCGAGGGGAGGGGAGCTCGGTCCTGGGGCGGAGAGGGGGCGCTGCGGGAAATGGAATGGATGAATGGCCAAAAACAATAAGTGCCCGGGCTTTTAAATGGGCGGGGTTGTACCCCGCCATGATTCATGGCGGGTTAGAGGTACCCCGCCATGCATCATGGCGGGTTACTCCTTTCCACGCTGGGCTACAGCGTGCCACGTGGGACCTGCACCCCGCCATGCATGGTGGCGGGGCCAAACGGGTTAGATTTAAAAAAAATTTTCAAATACGGGTTAAATTTAAAATTTGTTTCAAATTTGGGCTAAAAATAAAAAAATTTCTCCAACTCCCACTTGGCCCCACGCCCTCTTCTCCTGTGGGCCAGTGAGACGAATATTTAGTGGTATAACGAAAGCCAGGCAAGTACGAAATGTTGAGGAAGTGATACGTATTTTTTTTATTTATAGTTTTTTTTCAAAAAAAACAAATTATATATTTTATTATTTTTTTAAAAAAATAGAGAAAACGGCAGCTTATTTCCATTAACCCCAAGGATTGGCCCGAGTAAGTGTTAACAGAGGCCAAAGCAGCCAAGCTTCCGAATACAGTTTCGCGCTTGTTCATGTAGAGGAAAACGTGAGTTCGGGCTTCACCGTCAGCTTGGGACTGAAGATGACGCACGTGGCGAAACCCAGTCTTCCGAGTATAGCTCTGTGCTTTGCCTTTTGCTGGATCTGCACCGTGTGCAGTGTGCGAATATTCGTCTCCACCTACGCACGGGTTAACAGGAGTCATAAATGAAAGCTATGATATTTCTGATTTTCTGATTTTTTTTGTCGACCTGTTCGAAATGCGAATAAAGAAAGAAGCATGCAAGCAAGTAACAAAATTAGTGCTTGGCGCACTGGTTATTCGCTTTAGAGTTTTCTTGCAAATATGTTTCATTAATTTTTTTTTGTTCGAAAGGTAGGGGTTACTTATCTGGGTTATTGAGCCTCCAAGAGCTTGAGGCATTCGCCGGACTTCGAAAGGTTGTTACGCATTATGAGATGGTTAGTGTGGGTAAGAAACTTGATCTTTGGAACTATCACAGGTTTGTTTTTTTTTTTTGTGCGAATTGATGCAGCGACTTATATACGCTTTGGCTGGATCGGAGCAGATGCGAATATGTTCCTGTTTGCGTCTTTCGCGGTTAGCCCGCCGAAAATGCTCGCTCCTGTTGACCTCCCGACATAGCACGGCGCGCTCCTTCCGAAGTCATGGGCTCACTGAAAAGCTTTTGCATGCCGGTGTGATCAGGTGCCAGCGTCTTATCCTTTCGGACAAGCTAACTGTCATTACTTGGAGGAGTGGGAGCACGCAATTTATGGATCATATTCCATAAATTTTCGTTGACAGGAAAATGCATGATGTAGCGAAAGTTATGGATCATATTCCAAGCAAAATGAATATTAAAGTTTTTTTTTGCAGATTTGCGAAGTGAGGCAGTCACTTATCTGAGCACGTAGAGATGGGTTTCCGAAATGAAGAAATGATGTCGCGAAATGACGTGCTTTCCAAAATGAGGCGACTTGACGGTGCCTTCCGAAATGGTGGAGTCAGTGGAATTTCTGTGACATGAGGTCGAAGATGGTTTCGCTTCTGCTATGAACGGAGAATTTCTGCGAAAACATAACGAAAGAACGTAGTGTATCTGACAAGATGATGGAATCAGGCGAATGGTTATAGAGGACAGTTATTGAAGGGCTGACTTATTAAAAAGACTGATGCTTAAAAGTGTGTATGAAAGTGAATGCTGAATAAGTAACCAGAACCGGAACATGGTAAAAACTAGAGCAGCTGCACGCCGCACAAAAGGAACGGTCTCTCTGCTCTTCGGATGACGAAAGGGTAGTGATGGAAGTCAACAACCTGTGTTTTGCAAAAAGAGACCAAAGAAATCTCATTGCTGTTTTGTCCACTTTCGCATATGACTCCGAAGCTTGTGTTCTCGCATGTAGCCTGGAGGGTCCCCGGATCCTTTTACATGCGACGATGGAACTTTTCGCATGCAGGTATTAGAGAGTTTTGCATGCAGGCTAAGAAGCAGCTGGACCTTTTGCATGCTGGTCCGATATTTTCGCACGCTCACTCGGTAGGTTCCGAAACCATTTTATGTGTTCGTGAAAAAAATTCGTGCCCCACGGTGGACGCCAGTGTTGGTTTAGCCAACAAAGTTGAGAGGTCAAATAATGAAAGAGCAAATAAGAGAGGAAAGAGCAAGGGGTCAGCTTCCTCTCCCTCCCCCCTCTCCCCATCCCCCTCTCCTTTTACATGGGAGGTGGGAGAGGAAGTTCTCTTTTATGTCCTTCAGTGGGGTTTGTATTTACAAGAACGCCACTAGGGTTATAAATGGACCCCGGGGGAATTTTGTATTTATAAAAATGCCACTAAATGCTACAAATGGTCTCTAAATATTACTTTGTGAGCCCTAAGCTATGTAATTGGGCCCTAAATATGATGGTGGGGTCCCCAACATTATGACACACCCCCAACACAACCGAAGGGGAACCCTTTCCCGTACATGCGTAATCAGGGCACCCTAACATTATGAGGTTATGGCCCCCACTACCAGGGAACCCACGTTCCATGGTCAGCCAATACCTATCCTCTCCTAAGATCTGATAACCAAGCGCGCTGAAGTGACGGGAAGGCCACCACCATTCAACACCGTTCCTCTTCCCCACTGACATCCAGAGGACATCGACATCTCCTTCACCGCCTTCCTCATCGACGTCTTGGCGCCCAGAGAGGAGGAAGGAGGCTCCACCGTTCCCTCAACGACCTCTATCGATGGTGGACTACCGTGAAGATTATGGTTAGTCATCAATTCACTAATGTGTTCACGTTAACTAGATTGGAGATCCTAACTTATTCCCTAATTTTCCAAATAGAATGTATACAACCGTGGTAGATGAAGCTTCTAGATTGAGCATGAAGACGCCTGCTTTTCTTGTGGAGCTATTGCTTCAGGCCTTAGAGAAGCATCTAAGCAACAACAAGCTCTTAGGAGGAAGGCCGACAAAGGAAAGTTGGCTTGGTTGTGTGGTGCAGTTCTGTGGCGTTCGTGGGTTGATCCTTCATTCGTAGATGGCGTACCTTGCTAGGACTCCATGATGGCTTGGTTGGTGGTGTAGTGTGTGGAGTCCTTGAGCGTTTGTTGTGTACTCCCTCCGTCCCTAAATAATTGTTATTTTTTGCTTCTCAAGAAAAACAACTTTGACTAAATATATATAAGAAAATATTAATATTTATGATACAAAATTAATATCATTAGATAGATCGTAGAATCTATTTTCATAATAAATTTATTTGAAGATACAAATGTTGCCCGTATTTTCTATAAATCCAGTCAAACTTACGGCACGAAAACCAAAAGCGACAGTTATTTAGGGACAGATGGAGTACTCCTAACCTGCATTTTTGCATTAGAGTGATCGTGTGGAGATCTGAAGCCATGGCACTGTGGATTTGCCGCATTATCCACACAACTTATTGAATCTTCTATCATTTGGAATAAATTCTGAGTGCTTAGAGCATCTCCAGCAGCCCACCAATAATTCATCCCCAATAAAATGGTATTGGTGACCGTAATATTGGTATTTTATTTATTGGGGGAGATGCTCCTACATATCACCAATAACCCCAATACAAATGGGTCCCGCTTAACAGAAAAAGGTTGTATTTTACTTTATTTTCTCCCTTTAATATCTCTTTGATGTAGTTGACTTTCTCTCACCACGGCCATCTTCCTCTCTTCTTTCTCTGCCTGCCGCCGCCTCGGATGCCCGGACATAGGATGCCCTAGATGTAGACCTGGCCATGGCACCAGACCTCGATGTGCTGCTCGTCTAGGGCCGGTGACTCCCTGCCCAGGTGTTGGCTAGGTCTGGCAAGGGCGGCTCCATGCCCAAGTGCTGGCTAGGGCCGGCGGCTCCCTGCCCAGGTATTGCGCCCATGCGGCTTCTCACCGACAATGGTGGTTGCCTCGTCGGTGGAGATTCGGAGCTCTGGCAGCTAGCCACCCGCCCACGAGATTTTGCAACTGGTGAAATTTTGGAGCTCTAGCATCCACCTGTGCTAGCTCCAATGTTGGCATCCATGGAGAACTCGTGGGATGTGCTGGTGGTGAGGGTAATGACAGTTGGACGGGCCCAGATATTTGGGGTGGATACAATTCCCCTTTTATTTGAGAAAAGAAGAAGGAGATATGGGTGACCATAAAAAAAGGAGAGCTATCGGGGAGCTACTGGAGCAATGAAATTGCCTTATGTCCCCCAATATGACATGTTTATGGGAATGAGAGGGATGGTAGTAGTTTCCAAAAAAACAATTGGTAAATCGGTGAGTTTTCTAGTGGCTAAAAAAATTAAGAGCATATTTGTTGAGTTCCTCCAACAATTTCCTAAATCTTGATTTTAAAATATAGAAGACAATTTTACATCAAGAACTCCGATCCTAAAATATATAAGACAATTTTACATCAGGAATCCAAATCATTCTAACCATTTTTTATATTTTCCCTCTCTCTTATATTTGCATCATAAACCATGTCCTACTTTTTATTCTTCTCCACCTCCTTCCACCTTTAGATTGGCGGACGGATTAGCGCGTGTATTTATCCGCACGATTGGATTGTTTTTCCTAAGTGCGGAAAGATTGGGAGTTGAGATAGGGAGTTGTTGGAGAGTAGCGTTTTCAATTTTGCCAAAGAAATCTAGATTAAAGTGGGTTTTGGAAGCTATTGAAGATGGTCTTAGAGCATCTCAAAGAGTATCATAAATCTCTTTCCCGAAAACACCATGTTTCCAACTCCCAAAAAGGTATTGGGAGAAAAAAGAAAGCCATCTCCAATAGTACCTAATATTTTACTTCAAAAAATTAAAATTTGGTGCCACTTCGTTTTTTTTGCGGCAATATTTTTTCCACGTGAAAGGCTTCGTAGTCGCGCGAACCTATGCCGCCATCGCCTCATTCCTTCGTCGTGCCCTATCCTGCAGTTTCAGCTGGCCAACTCCCAGCCGGCCTCATAATATTGTGACGAGTCTACAAATATGTACAAATAAATCAACACTAATTGCCATAAATAAAAAAATTATGTTTACAACATCATAACCCTAAGATTCTGAAAGTAATATTCACAAAAGAAAAACAATATGAAAGTAATGTTTAGAACATCATAACCAGGAAACAAATACCACACGAACAGTACCATGCAAGCAGTAGTAAACAGCACGTACAGGCCGTCAGCAGGCCAGTAGCACCAGCCAGCCATCAGCAGGCCAGCAGCAGCAGCAGCCAGCCATCAACAGGCAGTCAGGCAAGCATGTAGCAGCAGTCGACCATCAGGAAGGAAACCAGGTAGCAGCAGCCGGCCATGGCCTTGCACCAAGGTAATAAATAGCGGCGATAGCGGTCGCAATTGCACCCGCAATAGCGGAGGTAGCGCTCTGAACTTTGCATCCTGGAACTCTGCGGCCGCAATTCTAAATAGCGGGCCGATGTTGCGGCCGCAATTGCGCGTAGCAGGCCGCAATAGCATGGAAGCAAATATCCCTAGTTAGTCCAGCCCACTATGACTCACACCTCAAATTCAAATACTCACGCATCAGCTATGGAACTTAAAATTATTCATGATATATGCACTTAAAATTATTTATACTCATTATTCATGATATATGTATTTAAAATTATATGGGACTATCGGGTGCCGCTTTTGGAACTTATCGTCCGCAATATCGCCCGCTATCTGCAATCCGCTACCTCGACGTCAATCCGCTACCAACCCGCTATACGCTATTTATTACCTTGCCTTGCACACACAGGCAGCAGCAGGCCAAAACACACTCGCCCACGCGTAGGCACGAGGGAACAACCAAGGGCGGACACCACCAGTCCACGGCAATCCCGGCGGCGGCAAGAAGCACACAGGGCCGCAGCAAACCTAGCAACGGCGAAGGCAAACCTAACGATGACCAAGGCAATTATAGCGGCGGCGGGTAAGGCAAACTTAGCGGCGACGGCGGCCGGCAGGAAGCCATGGCGGTAGCGGCGGCACAGCAAGCCCATGGCAAACCAAGTAGATCGATGGAGTACGTACCTCGTCGCTATGTCTGCCGCAGCGTCGATCGTCTACCCTGGACAGCGAAAGTTGGACGACGAGAAGGAACTCATGATGGAGGAACTGGTGATGGAGGAACTCGCGTGCGAAGGGACGATCGTGGCAAAAGTCTGCGCGCAAAGATGGAAGCCGCGCGGGATACCTCTTACCGCACGACGCCGAATCGGCGTAAAGTTACGCGCGATGGAGGGGTTTTTTTTTTTCTAAATGCTAAAAGTTTGGAGGATGGATTGTGAGTTGATCTGGAGGGATTTTTTTCCAATCTAGGATTGAGAACAGATTTATATTAGGATAAGATGCTGTTAGGGCAGCTCCAGTGTAGAGCAAAAGTGAACTGTAGGCAGCTGAAACCGAACCATACACACTGTAGAAAAGTGAACCGTGGTGTCAGAATCTGATAGGCGGACTTCAAAGCCGGTTCAGTTGTTGGGGAATTAAAAATATTAGATGAGATGGGCAGATGGTGGAGGCATCCCACGTCATACCCAGATGAGCAAACTCAAATTGGTTCTTTTATTCACTGTAGGTCCATAAATGGATGTTTAGTTGTTTAGACTACCCGCAGTGGGTACTCTAAAGCGATACTCTAAAGCTTTAGAGTATGAATATAGAGTAAAAATTGATGCACTTGGTACTCTAAAACGCTACTTTATCATTTCTCTTGTTCTATATTTAGAGTGATACAGTGCTTACTCTATAGTGGGCAGTGGCGGGCCCAACTAGCTAAACAAAGAAAAAAATGCTATAACTCATAAACCAAAAATCCAAATTAAATTCCGATTGCACTATTAAATTCGTCTCAATAAATTCTTCAAAACTAGATCACACATGAATATATTTAGATAAAGTGATAAGTGAGTCCCACAGTGTATAGAGTGGATAGAGGATGATATAGAGGATGGATGAGTGCAGGAGAATTAAGTATAGAGGAGAGAATCTTGCTGACTAGAACATATAGAGGATGAATATAAAGGTCCATGAGTGCGAATAGCCTTACACTCCGAAGACTGCGGAGTGCAAAAGTGAATTGAACTCTAGTTCGGTGAATTGGGGAGAAAAACACTGTATCAGAATTCCTGTAGCATTTCGTTTGTATTTGGTAAAAATTATCCAAATTTTGACTAACTAGGCTTAAAATGTTCATCTCGCAAAGTACAACAAAACTGTGCAATTAGTTTTTGATTTCATCAACATTTAGTACTCCATGCATTTGCCGACATTTTGAGGTGATAGGAAATCTTCTTTTTACATAGTGAAATTTGAGGAGAATTGGGTGAACTAAACAAGGGCCAGGCAATAGCACCAGCCAAGTGATCCTCTTGGTAATCTAGGATTGGTTCCTCTTGGTGTCTATTTTTATCGGGAAAACTGCCTATCGAAATCCTTTCGGACCCGCGTGGGGTCCACGCACCCGGTTTCCTCCCCAAATCTCACTCAATCCCCGTGCTACTCCCGAGTCCCGACTCGCGTCCTCTCCTCCAAAGTCACCACCGCATGGACGACGCAGCGAATCCCACCCCTCCACCATCCACCTCCACCGCCGCATCCGCGGCGGCCGCGGCCGCGGCCGCGCAACACCAGCAGCTTCAGCGTCAACTCTTCCTAATGCAGCAGGCGCAGTCCCACCCGCAACAGCTGTCGCAGCAGGCCATGTCCCGCTTCCCCTCCAACATCGACGCTCACCTCCGCCCCCTAGGCCCGCTTCGCTTCCAACAGCCTCAGCAGCCCCAGCCGTCCCACTCCCAGGGTCCATCCCAGTCGCCGTCGCAGGCCACGCAGCAGGCGTCCCCCCAGCAGCAGCAGCAGGCAGCGGCGGCGGCGGCGGCGGCGGCGCAGGCCCAGGCGGCGCGGGTACGAAGCCCCGAGATGGAGATGGCGCTGCAGGACGCCATGCGGGTCTGCAACCCGGACGTCAAGACACCCTTCCAGTCCATCGAGGACGCTGTCAACAGGTGCGCTACCGTGGGATTCGTGCCAAATCTTGCTACTTTCCTGATGTGTATCTAAATCTCGATCTCGAGGTATTTCGTTTGAAACACGTATTTGTGGCGAAGGGGAGGTTGTGGAAATGATGGGTTAAGCATTTATTTTTGCAGATCTCCACGGTTTTAATGCGGCGATTGAGGTTTGAGTGCGCGTGAAAAATTCGTCTTTGTGTGATGTAGTGCGAATTGATTATATAATTTTTGTTATGCCTGGCATGTTTGTTCGGTCTACTGGATGCAATATTGGGCTGGTTACTGATGACATGTCGGAATCTGATTAGTTCCGATTGATGCATATCCTTTTTGGCTGTTGGCTATCGAATGCTTTCAGAAATCACCTCTTCTGTTTAGCTATTTTGGGCAGTAAGAGCAACTCCAAGAGAGTTGCTATTCTTGTTGTAAAGTCTAATTTAGAGTTTCTGGAGAAGAAATCAGCCTCCAACAGATCTTCTATCCGGTATTCTAAATTAGCTCGCTAGCTATTCCGTGCTTTCCGGTCGCTAGAAAAAGCCAGCCGGGGGCGCTCGCTATCCGCCTCCCCGTCTGACTCCCGCGCACGCTGAGTGTCCTGCGTCCCCTTCCTCGAGTCAGGCCCTCGGGTGGCTAGACGCTGTCCCCATCTCCAATGCTCACCGCGATCCGCAGAGTGGCGCGCTGGCCGGTACCGAATCCGCCACTGCACCGGCACCGCGTCCAGTGCGTGATCATGGACACCCCGCACGTCATCGTCCTCTGGATCTAGATTGCATCCGTGAGTCCCGAGACAGCATCATGAGGGACATGGCCACGCACGCACGTCCTCCTCTGGCGTCGCGTCGGAGACGCTGCTTGCTGGCTGCTTGGGATCGGAGGACGCCACCGCCGGTGGAGGCGTGCCTCGGCCTGCCCGCTTCAAGCATCGCCGGCTCTACGTCCTACACGACCGACGACTGGCTGCGGGCGGCGATTGCTGCCGCAACGACGAGTATGCTACAGCCGACGCGGCCATTGTGGAACTGCTGGAGAGAGCCTGCAGGTGTGCTTGTCCATCACCAAGCAACAGGCAAGGATGCCTGCAGCCTGCACGAAGGCAGACGAGCAGCGCAAAGCAAACGCTGCAATTCTGGAGGAGCAAGCAGGTTGCTTGCTTTGCTCTCTGGCTGCCTTGCTCTGCCTTTGGGTCGGGACCCGGTGACATGGCACGCTTTTGAATACAGAGAACGCAAATTTTACCGAGTCTCTTGGACTAGTCTGATTTTTTTGAGAGAGTTCTATTTTAGAGAATAGCTAAATCAAGAAATTTAGAAAACTTTTTTGGCTAATCTTTTGGAGTTGCTCTAAGTCTAGCAGTGCATTGTATTCTGTAAATAGGTATTTCAATTGTATTAATTAATTGCTGTCATTGGATTATAATATTTGTTTTGGGTGAAAAATTCAGTCTTATCTTCGTCAGTAGATTTCCAGTTTTGTTCATCTCTTCCAATGTTGTATAGCATTGTGAAACCAGATGGTGTCATTGCGGAAGTACTTGGTAAGGGTTGGTATTGAACTTCACAAATATAAGAGTACACATTCTGCATTGAAGTACAAACAGATGGGCTGGTTATCCTTCTTTATGTGAATAAATCTGTATAGAAACACAATTTGTCATTCAATAATCAATACTATTCTCAGAATTACATTTCTGTACTACAATAATGATTTTATCATAAAAGTTTTTTTAAAAATATTATCATGGGAATTTTATCCAACCTGTTTTTTTTTTCTAAGTCATGTTTGGGAAGGTAAGTTTGTAGTTTTTACGGTTACAAGCAGTTAAACTGATTGCTATTAATTACTACTCAAGTTACATTTAGCATTCTGTATTCAGTGTTGAGTTGCTTCATTCGTGTATGATAACCTGTTACTCCTTCAGTTACAAATACTTGAGCGATGTTTTTGGGTTGTTTGAACTCAGTCATTCTATTCTTTGATAACAACTTACATTTTATGTGTTGAGTTTGAGTGTTTGAAAACTATACAAGCAGATTCGTATAGTAAGGTAGTGTCATAATAGTTCACTTTTATTATATCTTACAACTATATTTATTATAATAAAAAAGTTGGGTCAACGGTATCGGTGTGTAAGACATCACTTATTTGTGGCTAAATGGAGTATATCATTACTGTACCTTTGTCCTTTTATTATATACAAACTCAATTGAATGGAGTCCATTTATTTCATTGAACTTGCCTTCGATGATATGAATGTTTAGTCACATGTACCAGTTTATGCCCTGACTGTAATATGAGGGTTTACTCACTGTGCTTGTTGATTCCCTGTTTTCTTTTGCTAGTGTTATTGTTGTACCCTTACCTGAGTGGTGTTCAGCGATGAAGTTTTAATGCAACACCATAAGTTGTTGGGGACTGGTTTGGATTTTTTCTTTCCTTTCTTTCTGCAACTCTTTGTAGATCATTAAGCCAGATATTTTGTTGGCTTATTCAAACGGATACTAGTTTTTTTCTCACTGTCACACTACATGTGGAATTCATAATCACATCATGTGACTGGGAACATACCATGTAGAATGTCATATATGCTTCTGGCTATGGGGCTGAAGCTGAACATTGGTAGCTTATAAGATCCACGTTTTTTGATTCGTTGTGGCATCCTGTTGCACTGGGGTTATGCCACACATGCTGTCTTGCATGTGAGAAATGCTTCTACTCACTCGCGACATGCGTACGACAATGGGGCAGTAATTAATATGACTACATTAGTCTAAGTGGTGTAGCACACACCTTAGAATCTTCTGGAGTAACGGGCAAATGCTCCCCTTGTGAAGGTCACATGCACGGTGCACGTGGTGTACGCCATCTAATATCATACTTTCCACATGACAACACAATTACAGAAACTGCATTGTTAACTATAGTTCGCATTATTTTTGCATTTCACCTCATCCCTGGAACAACAAAATAAGTAATCATTTATGCAAAATCAGAAAACTAGTCTTATATGATTTGTACCCTGCATATTGCAAGAATATTTTATTTATATTGACCCTGCAAAGTGGAAACCAAACTATGTGCCCTCAGAGTAATATAATATATTGAAATTGTAGCATCAAGCCTTTTTCTCATGAGTTAGTAGTACAAACACACCATTCAAGTTTATTAACAATTGGGAATCCTTGTGATTGTAGCCAGAGAGTATTGTGACACTACTGCATGTAAATATGTATGCATGTGCTGGGTTCAGATGAGATAATCAAATATCACCTGGGTAATACAGATTTTTTTTTTCTTTTGTCTCTTAAAGTAATATTCCTTTTTAAAGGACGTATACACATTCTGAAGTGAATACATTATAATTTGTGTACTGCTGAATTTCCATTGTGGAAGTCCTTGGTCTAAAATAAAATGTAAGTTTCTACCTAGTAGATTAAGATGTGCCGTTATTATCTCCTGCCTTTGTAAACTGTATGATCTCTTCATTCTCCATATGGTATTTTACTCGTACCATTTATTCCATTTGTGTTAAAACTAGGTTATTGCCTTACCATGTTGTTGCCGACTATGAGGCTGAAGAAGATGACAGAATCCTTGATAGTGATACAACAGGCCAGATTCCTTCTCGCCTGCAGCAATGGGACCATAACATTCTAGTGAAGATTGCTGAGTTCACGACAACATTTGACAAGCAAGTATTGGCATATAACATAATGACAAAGAAAAGGGCCATTGGTGAGTTCAGGTCAGAGGAGCGGCTCATGCTGGAGCAAGCCTTATTACAGGAGGAAAAGCAGGCTATGCTGGGACTGAGAGCAGAGATGGAGTCGAGAGAGAAAGCTGGTCGCGAGGCTGCTGAAGTGAAGATGCGTATGGCAATGGAGCATGCTCGTGCTGAGGCACAAGCTCACTCTGAGATGATGAATCATGGTCCTATGAGGGCCAGTGCTGTTGCTTCGCAAGGGGATGATGGTCCAAGTCATGACATGGTGCAAGAACATGGTGAAGATGAGTGGGGAAATTCTCAGAGGGATGATGAAGATCCATCTGAGGATTTCCTCAATGATGAGAACGAACCTGAGAATGGGAACTCAGATGGGCAGGAGGACTGGCGCAGATCTAGGGAGCTTGATCTGAACTCTAGGTAAGGCAGTTGGATTTGCACAGGTTGAGTGAACTACATGAAAAATTCTAGGCAGGCTACGGTATGCTGGTATTATATCTATTGTTCTATTGTTGTTTTTGGTGAAGATGATTTAACCGGTCTTTCTGGCTGTAAACATGCCATTCAAACAAATTAGCTTCTCTGCTGTTTGACTATAGCAATATTTACTTCAGCCCTCAACATGTGCCATTTTCAACTAGGAAAAAAGAGAATTCCCGCATTCATTTCGTGTAGATCCATGACCTTTCTATCCATGGGCCTTAATGAAAATATATAATTGCATCAAAGTGTTACTCTCGCTTAACTAGAGAAAAAATCATTAATCTGAACATAAACTTGACTCGACAATCCGATATCAGTTGGTTTTAGAATCTTGGAAAAATCCTGGCACATAATAGTATTTGTAAATTTACAAACACTTCATTTTCATTAAACAGAAAAATCACCTCTCTCTTACTTTCTCACCACTCCATGCATGGCTGCATATAATATTGATCTAGATCTACAAACATCTCCATTCATGGACAACATTATATCGCTACTCCTAAAAAGCGGAAACTGCACTCGTTCACACCCCAGATGGGTCTGCCTCCGACTCCCCTGCCTCCTCTCCCCTACCCTACCCATGAGCCCACCTGGCTCCCTCAACTCAACCGTCCTCAGAAAAAGAAAAAAACGTGACTCGCCCCTCGCCCTTCGCCTACGAGCGCCCGTGACTGTGCCACCGCTGAATGCCCCCTGCCACCGCCGCCCTCCTCTCCCTCTGCCGCCGCATCCGAGGTGAGAGACTTTACCTAGAGACCCGTCCGTCGTCTTAGTCCTAGCTCCCATTGCGGGGGATGCCGGTCGAGTCGTACTGACGCAGCGTTGCCGGTTCTGCGATCTGCAGCGAGGTGCGCGGGGTGCGATGGGCAAGCTTGACAGGGCGCTGGACGAGGCCGAGGCCTACGCTTCCAAGGTCAGCATTGTTTTCCCCACTCCCTCGCTGTTTTCTCGCACGCTTCTGCTGAACGAAAACTTGTGTCTTGCAGCTTGTTGATTTGGGAGTTCAAGTACGTATTATGTTGTTCATTAGTGTTACATCGTATGATTTTTGTACACTGACACTGAGCGTAATTCTTGATCCATCTGGTTTACTAGAAAGAATGTGTGTTACGATTGAGGCCCTGTTTGGATCATGTGGCTAAAGTTTAGCACACCTCTTTTAGTCACTTTTAGTCTTCATGATCCAAACAGGAGGGCTAAACGTGGGGGCTAAACTTTAGCCCACCCCTTTTTCATTAATCATTAGCCCCTACAAGGTGGGCTAAAGAGGGCTAAAAGTGATCCTATTGGGTAAAAGACTCATATTACCCTCCACGCACCCCGACACATGGCTATGCACAGGTAATAAATTATAGGCAAATAGATCATTATAGGGTAAGAGGCTAATCTTTAGCCCCAGGATCTGAACAGCCCCATAGGCTAATCTTTAGCACCTGCATTTTAAGGGCTAATCTTTAGCCCTGGACTAAAGTTTCGCCCAGAGGATCCAAACAGAGCCAACAGAGCCTAAGTACACAAGGCAAGGTGTACTTTACAGTTCATTGCACACAATATTGGGTCATGATTCTTTCAAATTAAAATTAAGAACTGCGATGAGAACTGTTTTATGCATTTAAGGCAAAATCTGTAGCATTTAGTCTCCAACATACATATTTTTGTGTATTGAGAACTGTGTTGACTATATTTTTTGTATATGGAGAACTGTGTTGACTGGACCTAATCAAGAGTGTGGACAAATATTAGGCGGTGTGGACAAATATTGTCAAATGGAGTATTAAGCTGATTCCACAACGGAGTGGGTTCTAACATTGATCTTTCTGGAATCCAATTTTAAGGTCTGGTCCATACTAAAAAATAGATGTTTTTAAGACATGCATGTTACTGTTTCTGGAGTATTAAGCAGATTTGGCATCTAAATTAACCAGAGGAGAGGCATGTGAATCCAAAGATTTTCCATAACCTCTTCTCTAACTGAGGGCTGAGGGCGTATGACATTTTCTAACTGATTTTTAGCTACATGTTCTCTATTAGCAAATTTGTTTAGTAATGTGCGGTTGCAGTGAGTAGGCAATGTAATTCCAGATCCCCACAACACAAAAATAGGATAGTGATTTCAGTCAGTGGGCATCTCTTTGTACCATTGATTTTAATTCTTGGCTTCTTTCACATATTCAACTATGGTTTTCGTATAGCCAATTTCTTGCAAAAGAAATTGAGAACTAATAGTTCTATCATATAGCAAAGGCCTGTTATTTTGTGACGTGGCATATGCTGTCAGTATTCCAAAGAAGAAAGACCTCGTCGAATCAGATATAGAACTTGTCGGGGTTATATAAACGGGATACCCAAAGGATGGTTATAAGAGTTGCTAAGCATGGCCCAGCTGTCCACGTCCTAGCTAACCGCGACCCGCCTCGACCTCTTGCCCTCGAGCCACACGAGGCCCGCCTCGACCTCTCCCACCTCTCGACCACACACCACGCGGTGCCCTCGACCGCCTCCAGCCTTAGCCACTAAAGAAAGGACGAGAGGTGGGAAGACGCATCCAATACGCCTGCCCGGACGGGACGCACATACGTACACTCCACCGAGTACAAGAGGACGTCAGCCCCTCTGACCGTTCGGCCCTGGGGCAGAGCGTCACCTTGGTCAACACCCCGCTAACAGACAAGATGACACCAAGACTCGGCAACGTCACCCCGCGTGGCTCAGCACCGCCCAAATCCTATCCAGCTTGATGGACGGGCGTACGATCACAACCACTATACAATGGGAGTCACGACCGGGAGCCAGCTCTCCCATTCTGACCGGATCCTATGCCCCCAACCTGACCATGCGAGGTCGGGACAATGGGACCTTGACCCGGAGAGCAGGTAGCCCATGATGGACAGCCACTCTCCCTGTACAACCGTACCACGACTTCCCCTGAAGAAGCGGATGCCAAGACGGAGGCCACGACGACAACCAGCAAGCCCAAACCGAGTAGGGGAGCAGGTGAACAACCACCACTCCATTGGTGCCGCCATGGCCGGCACAGTACCTCCACCGTACGCCATGCCTTGGCGTAAGGAGCAAGCTCACGACGACCATACCTAGACGTGTTGACAAAGACCGGCAAGCTTGCCGACCAAGCAAACTAGCTTCTCCCTCCCTCGGTGATGAGGTCATGACCATACTTGGAGAAATACATGGAGGCCAAGGAGATCAGCAAGGGTATCCAAATCGAGAAGGAGGCCCAAAACTTATCCGGTTCGAGTCACCAAGGTGGAGGCCCAAATCAAGTTTGAGTCCACCTCGAAATTCTGGACCAGTCTGCCTTGAACTGGTCACCCAGGACGCGTACGGACTCCGTTTTCGATGATCCATATATGGATGGAAAGCTTATTTGATAAGGAAGCCAACCCAAGTGGTCCTACGTCAAAATATGTTCGGAATCAACGGGAATCGTCGAAACAAGTCACCGTCCAGAATCTGTCAGGCCGTTGTGTCACCGTCTTTTGGGCTGATTGGCCATGTATTGTGTCGGGCCTTAAGCCCAAGTTGTGGGCGCCCAACCCCTGGTCGTTCCCAACCCTAGGTCGAGTCTTAGACTATAAACACAGCCGCCGCCGCTGTTAGACAATCGGGTTTTGTTTAGAGTTTAGTTTTCCATCGAGAAACTGAATCGTTCATTGTAACTGTGGTGACAAATCCTTTTACAGTGATCCAGGGCCCCTGTTCTTGATCTCCTCCACTGTGTCAATTAGTCTTTTGGAACCGAGTTCTTGAACCCTTTATTGATATTCGCATCATTCATATTTGCAATTTCAGATTGCGTGTTTTTACCTTCTTGCTTGTGCTCTTCGATTCGTTTGCAGGAAAAGCCTTCTTGGCGAGGTCAATCAAGTTGTGCTTGGTTGATAACCAATGGAGCAGTGGTGTAACGGTTGCAGGGTTCGAATCGTGTCTGATTTGAAGCCGGATCGCCAACGTCGAGATCTCCACAAATCGAACTTACCGGTTTCCTCTCGGAAGATTGGGCCAGTATTCATCACTCGGGCTCCTGGTCACTCGAGCGAGGAGAACCCTACACCTCTGCATGTAACCTAGCCCCCACGGCTATATAAGGGGAGCCAGGCCTTCTTCCAAACGATAGATTTTCCTTTCCTCGAACTCTTCCTACTAGTAAGACCTTAGCTTGCATACCCCCTGTTGTAAGCCGTTTGGAGCACTTTGACATTGAGGAACACGTACTCACACTCTCTAGCACTGGACGTAGGGCTTCATCCCAAACTAGTATAAATTCTCTGTGTCCTGAGTGCTAGCCATCGAATCCCTTGAGCAGCGTGGCGCTAAATTTACTAGTCGGTTCTCAAAACACCGACATTTAGTGCTCCAGGTAGGGGAAAGTCGCGCACTCAAGTTTTTTATCAGGGCGTCGATGGCACCCTTCACACACTTTGGGTTCACTGTTGGCGCGGCCCCCGATGGCCACGCCCGCTTCGAGAGCCTTGAGTTCATCGACACCAACGGGCCGATGCCCGTCTCTAGATTCCACCCCGGCCAGGTTCTTCGTCTCGGGGACCTAGATTATACTACTAGAAATATCCACTTCTATGACGAACAACTTTCTTCATTGAAAGAGCCAAATTCGTTATAATTTTAGTTTTATAACGAATTTATGACAAAAAATGGTTCGTCATAGAAGTCGCGTCATTCTTGCAATTCTATGATGATTCTAGAAATTCATCATAGAATTGGATAGATCTATGACGAAAACTGATCGTCATAGAATTGCTTTGGCATGCGTGGCAGGGGGCAGCCACGCTGGCAGGTTCTTTCCGTTGGAAATACTTTCCACGTGTACATGCTATAGCCGGTTACATTGGAGATGGTTCAAGTACATGTCACCTTCTTATTGCATAACGTGGCCATCTCTAGTTCTTGTATATTTCAGGTTCTTACTAGACCACGTGTCGGGACCCTATTGTTTCACATGTTAGTTTTCTATTGGCACACATGTCGTGTTGCGGTTGGGTCACGTATCACTTCTTCATTGGACCAAGTGTCGTATTTTTATTGGTCCACGTGGCGTGACCACAATACCTCGCGTGTCTTTCTTTTACTCGACCACGTGTCTCGATGACGTACGTCTGTGTGTCAGTATTTTATTGGGCCACATGTCACGCCCTAAGCTATCCACATGTCTTTTTCTGATTCAACCACGTGGTAGGATGGATTTGTACCACATATTTTATTTGTATTGGCCCACGTGCCCTGTCATGGCTATTACACGTGTCATTCACTGGTTCGTCCACGTGCCAGATTCTTATTTAACAACGTGCTTGTGCCGAATCTACCACGTGCACACCAATCATTACATTAGAGAAAATGATTTCAGATCTATACTGCTGCACAAAATGACTACATGCATAATTATATTGAACCTGAATCAAATAACAACAGTTCAGTTTAGTAGCAAACCGCTAACAGAGTTCACATATCAAGCTGCCAAAATTTCACATCAAAACAACAAACGAACCACATGTTCACTGCATCAACAAGACTGAGAGTTACCAGCGCTTAAGAGCATGATATGCTCACAGAGCATATTGTACTCCTGCTATTGTTGTTTCTTAAACTTCTCAAACTCCCTATCAGTGTTTTCTGCCTTCCTCTTCAGTTGATCCACTTGTTCGCGCGAGGACAGCTGAACTTTTGTGGCAGAATCGCCTAATCAAATGCCCTCCCAAGAGTACTTGTCTTCCATTAGACACTAAGTACCCAAGGGAGAACACTAAACTATGCGATTCCGTCGAGCACACCGCAAGGGAGAACTCGAAGATCCACATTTTTACATCAGGATCACAAATAAGAGAGTAAAGCTTACAACATCCTTACCATTTCTTACATCACTTTTAGTACAATAACAGAGTAATTCATGATGTAGTTATGACAGCGGAATAAAAACATTATCAGAGTTCAGCGAAAAAGAAATCATTTTAAACATTAACATGAAGAACGTTTAAATGCATGAAATGATAACAAGTTAATAGTATTTTTCCCTTGTAAAACTTTGGGTGAGAGTTTCATAAATAACTCTACTTCGCATCGCAAAGGAAATCCTCACTGAGCCCACCAGGAGATTTCCACACACAAGTGTCAGCTTATCAGCACCTGTCAAGACTTACCCGTCAGGAGGAAAGAAAAAGACTTACCCGTCAGGAGGAAAGAAAAAGACTTACCCGTCAGGAGGAAAGAAAAAGACTTACCCGTCAGGAGGAAAGAAAAAGACTCCAAGGATTATGCAATGCTTTTTGGCTTGTGGGTTCTTGTTTGTGAGAAGCAGCGCTAAGAGTGTGTCCTTAATTTCTTACTTTTAATAGTTGTATTTCATTTCTTATCCAACCTTCTATGTAAGCACCTAGGCTATAATCAAGCAAGGGTTGAGCAAAAGGAACCATTTCTTCATCTTTCAACTGCCAGTTCTTACTACGATGCCAGAGCGTAGTCAAGCCGTACCGTCACGCAGAAACGACAATTCGCGAATCAATATGCCCAACTGGGTACCCCGAAAAACACACGCCTCGCTTGTACCCTAGGCACAAGCAAGACCAACCCGTTCCCCTACTGTCACGGGTTTCCAGGTCCCTGTCCAAACTTGGACTCCTAGCTCCCGTACTTGAGGCCCGGCCTCAATACGGTGCTAAGACCTCCACCTATCCCCGCCTCCAATAAGTTGGTCCGGAAAGAGCCGGAGCCCATGACAAGAGAGTAACAAGTCTTCCTAGCCTCCATCCGCTAGTATATGCTTGGGATAAGAAGATCTGTGACTTGACCAAGGTCCATGCAACGAACGGTCCTTAATTGACACAGGCGGAACAAATGCAACCAGAGCCCCGCTCTGTTGCCCAACCAGGTCCAAGTCCATCCAATCCGTTCCGCCTGGTCTCCAATTATCCATATACATTTATATTCCAAGAGATAGCAACATGATAATAGTAACAATAAGATATTCCTATCTCTCGCGAGCGACAGGAAATCACTCGACTTCTACCGGAGTCCTGTAGCATAGCAATCTACACGATCCTGTCATACTAGTAAGACTCATGGGATCAGGACATATATATGCAAGTGGGTTTCATTCAACTCCTTTAAACTTAATGCACAAGCATAAAATAAAGTGCAGAATAATAGGGGTTATGCACTGGGGCTTGCCTGGGTAAACATATAACCGGAAGTTAGCATTTTAACATGGTGGCACGATCGTCAAGGCACCATCCTTTCCACCACTCTAGTTGACTCCACGGTCCATCGATATCCCTATTATGACATTCCCGGATGCAACACATAGATGCAATTAGATAATGATAATTGCAACTAGGAGACACGTTACGCTTCGCAAGCTAACAAGCTAATTCTACGCACTAGGCCACGTACCCACGTCGTCGGATGAGACATTAATTTCCAACCAATGCTTTATCATACAGACCGAGGTGTCGGTTTATCATGTTATCGATTAAACGCAAATATTCTAATTAAGATTCATTAGCTACCCTAACACATTAATTATTATGGAGCCACAAAAGTTACAGTGAGCAACTACTAATATTGGGGATTTACTATACAATTTTTAAGGCCAACACTATCCCCGTATTACTACAACCATGACTACAAGTTTACATTTAATAATTTCAAGTGTCCCAACTAATTAGAGCAAGCCTAACAATATTATGAAACTACATGAGCCAATTACACCGTTAGATAGATCATGATTTTAGGAACTCAATGAACTTGGTTTCACCATTTTAGGACTCCTACACTATTTATATTAATCTTACAAGTTTACTTTAGAAACTAATTAGAAAAGCTTAAGAAATTAACAGGCCAACAACAGCCGAGCTAGCCCAACAGCGCGACGCGGCCCGCGCGGAAACGCAACGCGCCACCAGGCCGGCACACCAGCGGCCAAGAAATTCAGCCCAAGGTGGAAACCAACCGGGGCGCGTCCTGCATCGACGGTTGGGGCGGAGGCGTGCTGAGGTGGTCCGGCCACGTGTGGCCGCACTGCGCGGCGGCGCTCCGAGCGGACACCGATGCGCCAGCTCCCCACCGGCTGCAACCCAGGCGAAGCTAAGGCGAGCACTATAACATCCTGGCCCAGGGCTTAACAGGATTAATAGGATACTCATACCAACAAGTTGCAACTTCTTTTCCGGAAGCCCATCTCCAAACAACTCCAAAGTTAAGCATGCTTGGCCTGGAGCGATGGGTGACCGACCTGGAAGTTCTTCCCGGGTGTGCACGAGTGAGGAGAAAATATGCAGAAAAGACTTGTGTTGGTCTGTGAGGGCAGTCTATATTCTAGAAAAGTGACAAGATGTAAGCGGGTCCGGCCTCAAGGAGGTGGGACGTTACAAAATGGTATCAGAGCCGACTCTCATGGTTTTATGGGCGCGTGTGTCGCAGTTGCGCAGGCATGGTGCGCATGGCTGGTGTGGACCCAGAGTGGTCACACAGCATGGCACATGCGCTAGCACTGGACACACGGACGTGGCTAAGAGAGGACGTTCCTGGCTTGGGATTGACCGACGAGGACGTCAGTCTCTTAAGGGGGTGAGGATGTAACATCCCGGCCTAGGGCTTAACAGGATTAATAGGATACTCATACCAACAAGTTGCAACTTCTTTTCCGGAAGCCCATCTCCAAACAACTCCAAAGTTAAGCGTGCTTGGCCTGGAGCGATGGGTGACCGACCAGGAAGTTCTTCCCGGGTGCGCACGAGTGAGGACAAAATGTGCAGAAAAGACTTGTGTTGGTCTGTGAGGACAGTCTATATTCTAGAAAAGTGACCAGATGTAAGCGGGTCCGGCCTCAAGGAGGTGGGACGTTACAAGCACCGCACAGGCGAAGTCAATACGAGCTCGAGATAAAAAACAATCGAACCAATTTTGAGCCCTTACCCCAAACCGAGGCGCAGCTGGTCCGTAGCCACAGCGTGGACATGGCCTGGGGTCGAAGCCAGAGTGCCAGCGCGTGGTGACCGCGAACGCCGAGCCAGGCGGTCGAACGTAACACCCGCATGAATCTTGAAGCAATGCAAAGCCTGTCTAACAACGCGATTAAGGCTCAACCCAAAACAGCAGCAGAAGTGGACACAAACAACTATCTAACGCAGCCCAAGACACGGCCAGAGAGTGACCCAAGAAGGAGATAGAGAGGTGCCAAGATGCGTTTGCTAAGCTGAACGTCGGTTCGTGAACAGGGCGTCAACCCGCGGTTCACAACGCGTTCTAGCGAAATTAGGCAATTTCTAAGGCAAGCAACATGACGTCCACCCAACTACCACTGACACCGCGCTCAAGTGCTAAGTTAGAAGCAACCAATTATGCAATAACGTGGTGGTACTGCTTTGGCATTTAGGTTGGAGATTAAACGCCCAAAATGGCATTGCCATTACTTCTCTCAATCGTAGCCGAGATCTAGGGTTTAGTTAGAATTGAATTTCGAAATTGATTTTCAGAGCTTGTAAAATACTAGCTAACAATATTTATCTCCAAACATGAAAGTTGCACTTCCATCTACGTAACTTACGCATAACTTTTTACTTACGCGCCATGCTCAAGTTACATTTTTATTTCCGTTTATAAAAATTGTTTTTCATGCCAAACAGTTAAAATGTCCTATTGTTCCATTTTCTTATTAAGGTCCCATTAGCGTCTTTTTCCATAAAACCAATTAACCGACATTATCCGTTTATCATTTATGTGAAGTAAAAATCTTTAAACCGAGAGCTTGTTTACTTAATTTCTTTGACCTTAAATGGGATGCTAAGCAAGCTCGTAACACCAGGGGTGTTACAACCAACCCCCCTTAAAAGAATCTCGTCCCAAGATTCGGAGCAAGAATCAGAAAAGGGGAGACTTGATTTCATTTCTTAAATCGGAGGTTACATCGGAGGTTACATAACTACGAAACTAAATCCCTCAGGGATCGAGAGACAACACAACTAAGAACAAAACTGGTACAACTCATAGCCTCTCGAGAAAACGACGAAAGCGGGGACAGTGGAGGAGCAATAGGAAAACGATTATCCAAAACATGGCGTAAGCCCAGCAGATCCAGAAACAAGAGACTGAGAACTCAAACATCGTGAACCCTAAAACCTAACTAACCAGAGATGAGCTTGAACTTCAATGGAAACCAGATCCCTTCCACTGAGCTACTCCAACCCCTCAAGCTGGCGACCTTAGAGCTGCAAGCAACGGCTGGATCTCGAAGCTCGGCCTCCAACGACTTCAGATCTGGAGGTGGGATGGAGGAGAGGCAAGCAAGGTGGCATTTATAGTCCGGTGGACGGAGGTGGTGGCGCAGCGCACCGGGAACGGAGGCGGCGTGGAGGGGGGGTCGAGGTTCGCTGGGCAAGGAGGTGTGCGAGCGACACGCCTACAATAAAAGAAACGAGAGAGTGGGGGTCAGGTACGGAAACGAGGGCAAAAATCGAGAGCCGACAAGTGTGCCAGGGAAAGAGGGGCGTACAGTGTGAGGGCGAGGCGAGTGCGGCGCCATGCCGCAGCCACGCGAGCACGACTCACGTGGGCCCCACCACCGACGGCTTCCGCAGGACACACGGTGACAGCGATCCGATGAGTGTAGAGCGGTCACTGAGCACAGGGGCAACGTCAAGTCAGGTGTTCCAATTACTCTAGACCACTGGTGGCTATTCTTTCCTTGTCGCTACCTTTCGTATAGACGGAGACCAGGACATACGTGCTTCTTCCAAAACCCCGCCATCTCAGTCGCAATTAAGAGAGCACTACTCCATCAACCCATCGTGGATTTCCCGTTAGAACACAAGGATATTTTCACCAAGGAGAAAATCGATAGCAAGAGTGGTACTACGGTGTAACTTAGCAACAGTTCTTGGTCAACAACCTCGATACCAGCGCGCGCCGAGCGACACAGCCATGTGGTTGCAATCCACAGGTGGCCCTCGGTTCCGTCGCGGGACCATAAGCTATTAACCATGCAACCATTACCAACTTACTCGCAGTAAAAGCAGTGGAGTCATAGACCATAGAATTAGAAAAGGATTGCAAAGAAATTAAAGCAATAAAGGTTCCTTTTCAAATCAAGGAACAAGGAGCTTAAATCCCAAGGCGGATTTAAATCAAGGGGATTCAAGTGTTCTACTGGGACATCCACAATTGGCTGATACAGTGCCCTTTGTCATTCAATCACGGCTGACCTGCTGAATCTGAATAACTGTTCCTCTTGAAACCTGTTTGCGCTCGTCTCAAGAACCAAAACACACCACAAGGCCTAAGGGAAGATTGACGTAACAACCACAACGGTTAAAGCAATTACACCACAGGCTTACACAGGTGCTACAGACAGGTACTCACTCGCTCATACTCGACACATCACTTGCATTATGCGACCTACGGACGGAAGACAACGGACAGATTACAACACTAGAGGACAGTGATAAAAACACTACCAACTACGGTTACATCTCCCCTAGGACGACTAATCCACTTCGTCGGGGCGAACGACTTCATTCCTAGGCTCTTAGGGATCTTCTGCTGCACGGGGCTATGGACCCACTTCTTCTCCTGGCATTGGCTGGGTGAGGAGAACGAAAGGCTCTATCTCTGAGGCTTCCATGGGTGGAGGTGCTGGCGGTACAGCAACACCAGTCCTCCTTCTCTCCAGCGGATGGACAGGGATTCCCTCCAAAATTAAGGGTTCCTGTCTTTCCGTGGTGAGCGTCCTACGCTTGGCCCTTATGGCAAGATAGGCGTCCTCCAGCTCCTGGGCATGACGGTCTTGGTCCACCTTGACGGCTTCCTCCATGGCAGCCTCTCAACTCTCAGCGGATGCTAGGTTGGCATGGGCTTCCGCAAGCTGCACTTCGAGCATCCTAGAGAAGATCTCGGCTTCCTCAGCATGGTGGAGACCCTCCCTCAGCTTCGAGGCCTGCCGGTCGTACTACTCATCCAGGGCAAGCAAGTACGAGGCCAGGTGCACCAAGGTCGGGTTGTCCTCTTGCATGTCTGGACCTTGCAAAGCCTCCATGCGGGCCTTCCATACCCGCCGATTCTTGTCCCAAGGGGGAAAGAACCGCATGGGGGTACGAGCAATGGGCCCTTCAAAGATTTGGCAGAGATGCCGCAAGGCTTTGCGGGCCGCGACTTGGTAGGTGTCACCGAAGCGAAACTCGGTTGCAGTCACATTCCTGGCTTCAGTGATGTCAGGAACTCCTCACCCTTGCCAATGTAGATGGTGACCTTACACCGCTCAGTGCCACACTTCATGTACTCACGACCCTCATACTCGGGACGATCCTGAACGCCGAGTTTTTGTAGGGTGGCATACAGGATTTTAGGAAAACCCTCGGTGTTCAGGCAGTAGCTGCTAACCCAAACACATGCCATCTTGGTGAGTGGTGGTTACAAGGAAGGCTTGAAGAGAAGTCGACTCAAGGGAGCAGGGCTAAGTGAGCTGGGATGCACCGAATGATGGTTCCAAGCAGCTAAGCCTGCCCTCATATAAGGCAGAGCGGCCAGTGGTCCTGTTGCAGTCCACCCTAGAGCCATGCACGGGCTAGTAAAAGTGAACAACAAGATCTTCACACGCACGCGACGAGCGGTGACCGAGGTCATAAAGGGTTAGTACGACTGTAAGGCAGAGCTTCGACAAGAGCGCAGAAGGGGGTACGACAACGTATGGGCCAGACAGGCGTGAACCAATAGGCGTGCGCAACGCATGAGACTATAGTGCCATCGTGGCTACACAGACAAAGACTGGTCGACCTCAACAACTCTTGCACAACAGCGTGTGCATGAATGCACGTCCTACCCGTCCTCACACTGTTACCGACATATAGGGTAACCGTTCTCAGATTTTTAGCATGTCGTGCTCTCCCTGTAGCTAGTCGACGCTATCGAACTAGTCTCGAGGTTAGGGTACCTGCAAAAAACTTGATTGAGCCTAACTAGGTCAGCAGAGTGCCATCTATCCTAGATACATAACCATAGTAATAGGGCTACGAATATAACTTCGCATGCAATCGCCCAAACTTTTTGAAAAAGTTTGGTTGTCAAATTTTAATTTAGGAAAGATCTTGAAGCTTTATTATCTCATTTATGCTCTGATACCACCTGTGGCAGAATCGTCTAATCTAATGCCCTCCCAAGAGTACTTGTCTTTTATTAGACACTAAGTACCCAAGGGAGAACACTAAACTACGCGATTCCGTCGAGCACACCGCAAGGGAGAACTCGAAGATCCACATTTTTACATCAGGATCACAAATGAGAGAGTAAAGCTTACAACATCCTTACCATTTCTTACATCACTTTTAGTACAATAACAGAGTAATTCATGATGTAGTTATGACAGCGGAATAAAAACATTATCAGAGTTCAGCGAAAAAGAAATCATTTTAAACATTAACATGAAGAACATTTAAATGCATGAAATGATAACAAGTAATAGTATTTTTCCCTTGCAAAACTTTGGGCGAGAGTTTATAAATAACTCTACTCCGCATCGCAAATGAAATCCTCGCTGAGCCCACCAGGAGGTTTCCACACACAAGTGTAAGCTTATCAGCACCTATCACCTACAATAGGGTAGAACAAACCCTGAGTACTCAATTATACTTCACAAGACTTACCCGTTAGGAGGAAAGAAAAAGACTCCAAGGATTATGCAAGGCTTTTTGGCTTGTGGGTTCTTGTTTGCGAGAAGCAGCGCTAAGAGTGTGTCCTTAATTTCTTACTTTTAATAGCTGTATTTCATTTCTTATCTAACCTTCTATGTAAGCACCTAGGCTATAATCAAGCAAGGGTTGAGCGAAAGGAACCATTTCTTCATCTTTCAACTGCCAGTTCTTACTACGATGCCAGAACGTAGTCAAGCCGTACCGTCACGCAGAAACGGCAATTCGCGAATCAATATGCCCAGCTAGGTACCCTGAAAAACACACGCCTCGCTTGTACCCCAGGCACAAGCAAGACCAACCCGTTCCCCTACTATCACGGGTTTCTAGGTCCCTGTCCAAACTTGGACTCCTAGCTCCCGTACTTGAGGCCCGGCCTCAATACGGTGCTAAGACCTCCACCTATCCCCGCCTCCAATAAGTTGGTCCGGAAAGAGCCGGAGCCCATGACAAGAGAGTAACAAGTCTTCCTAGCCTCCATCTGCTAGTATATGCTTGGGATAAGAAGATCTGTGACTTGACCAGGGTCCATGCAACGAACGGTCCTTAATTGACACAGGCGGAACAAATGCAACCAGAGCCCCGCTCTGTTGCCCAACTAGATTCAAGTCTATCCAATCCGTTCCGCCCGGTCTCCAATTATCCATATACATTTATATTCCAAGAGATAGCAACATGATAATAGTAACAATAAGATATTCCTATCTCTCGCGAGCGACATGAAATCACTCGACTTCTACCGGAGTCCTGTAGCATAGCAATCTACACGATCCTGTCATACTAGTAAGACTCATGGGATCAGGACATATATATGCAAGTGGGTTTCATTCAACTCCTTTAAACTTAATGCACAAGCATAAAATAAAGTGCAGAATAATAGGGGTTATGCACCGGGGCTTGCCTAGGTAAACATATAATCGGAAGTTAGCATTTTAACATGGTGGCACGATCGTCAAGGCACCATCCTTTCCACCACTCCAGTTGACTCCATGGTCCATCGATATCCCTATTATGACATTCGCGGATGCAACGCATAGATGCAATTAGATAATGATAATTGCAACTAGGAGACACGTTACGCTTCGCAAGCTAACGAGCTAATTCTACGCACTAGGCCACGTACCCACGTCGTCGGATGAGACATTAATTTCCAACCAATGCTTTGTCATACAGACCGAGGTGTCGGTTTATCATGTTATCGATTAAACACAAATATTCTAATTAAGATTCTTTAGCTACCCTAACACATTAATTATTATGGAACCACAAAAGTTACAGTGAGCAACTAATAATATTGGGGATTTACTATACAATTTTCAAGGCCAACACTATCCCCATATTACTACAACCATGACTACAAGTTTACATTTAATAATTTCAAGTGTCCCAACTAATTAGAGCAAGCCTAACAATATTATGAAACTACATGAGCCAATTACACCGTTAGATAGATCATGATTTTAGGAACTCAATGAACTTGGTTTCACCATTTTAGGACTCCGACACTATTTTATATTAATCTTACAAGTTTACTTCAGAAACTAATTAGAAAAGCTTAAGAAATTAACAGCCCAACAGCACGACGCGGCCTGCACGGAAACACAACGCGCCACCAGGCCGGCCCACCAGCGGCCTAGAAATTCGGCCCAAGGTGGAAACCAACCGGGGGGCGTCGGCTCTATTGCAAAAACAACCCTAGCACCACAGTTTATTACTAAACACCACCCCGTACTATTTCACCAGAGACAAACCTTTCACCCGCCACCCTAAACTAAGTTGTCTTCGCAACGACGGGGTCCTAGATGCGCCCGCGCGCGTCGGCGCGGCTCCGGCCGACACTGCGCGGCCACTCCGGCCACCCGAGGACCGAAACGGCGCACCAAGCGAGCCGACGAGCTCCGCGGGACACAAGCAAAACCTTAGGTGGCGTTCGAACGACATACGATGCCCCCTAGTGCCCTGCCCACGCTGGCCGACCCTCAGCCAAGGCGGCGACCCTGCCCCAGCGTGCCTACACGCTCTTGGAAAGGGAGAAATGACAGAGGAGTATCAGTAGCTCACCTTGGCGCGTCCTGCATCGACGGTTGGGGCAGAGGCGTGCTGAGGTGGTCCGGCCACGTGTGGCCGCAGTGCGCGGCGGCGCTCCGAGCGGACACCGATGCGCCAGCTCCCCATCGGCTGCAACCCAGGCGAAGCTAAGGCGAGCACCGCACAGGCGAAGTCAATACGATCTCGAGATCAAAAACAATCGAACCAATTTTGAGCCCTTACCCCAAACCGAGGCGCAGCTGGTCCGCAGCCACAGCGTGGACATGGCCTGGGGTCGAAGCTAGAGTGCCAGCGCGTGGTGACCGCGAACGCCGAGCCAGGCGGTCGAACGTAACACCTGCACGAATCTTGAAGCAATGCAAAGCCTGTCTAACAGCGCGATTAAGGCTCAACCCAAACACAGCAGCAGAAGTGGACACAAACAACTATCTAACGCAGCCCAGGACACGGCCAGAGAGTGACCCAAGAAGGAGATAGAGAGGTGCCAAGATGCGTTTGCTAAGCTGAACGTCGGTTCGTGAACAGGGCGTCAACCCGCGGTTCACAGCGCGTTCTAGCGAAATTAGGCAATTTCTAAGGCAAGCAACATGACGTCCACCCAACTACCACCGACACTGCGCTCAAGTGCTAGGTTAGAAGCAACCAATTATGCAACAACGTGGTGGTACTGCTTTGGCATTTAGGTTGGAGATTAAACGCCCAAAATGGCATTGCCATTACTTCTCTCAATCGTAGCCGAGATCTAGGTTTAGTTAGAATTGAATTTCAAAATCAATTTTCGGAGCTTGCAAAATACTAGCTAACAATATTTATCTCCAAACATGAAAGTTGCACTTCCATCTACGTAACTTACGCATAACTTTTTACTTACGCGCCATGCTCATGTTACATTTTTATTTCTGTTTATAAAAATTGCTTTTCATGCCAAATAGTTAAAACGTCCTATCGTTCTATTTTCTTATTAAGGTCCCATTAGCGTCTTTTTCCATAAAACCAATTAACCGACATTATCCATTTATCATTTATGTGAAGTAAAAATCTTTAAACCGAGAGCTTGTTTACTTAATTTCTTTGATCTTAAACGGGATGCTAAGCAAGCTCGTGACACTAGTGGTGTTACAACTTTTCTGATGAGCAGCAAGTCGTTCCCGAAGTCTGGAGCAGCTTGTCCTGATACCAGCATTCTTCAAAGAAAAGGTGTTGCAGCTGGCCTAGGAAAGGACCTTGGAAACAACATCAGCAACAGGTTCTGCTCGTATAGTTTTCATAACTTCCTGCGAAAACCAAGAAGTAAACATTAGAAAGGGGACTTAAATTGCAGAACCAAGAGATTATTTTATTACAAGTAATGCATAGGTCTTTCTCAGCCTACTGCCGACAGAGATTCATAAGCACAATGCATAGGTAACATATTAACTATTATAATACTACAACTTCAAAATGATGGTGCCACTTTAGGTTCCTCCTACTTTTCTTTCTTTTATGCCAAAGGCTTCAGCAGATTTCAAGGAAAGCAAATGAAGGTACTTACCACTCCTTCTCTTGCAGCATCACTCAGTCCCATGTTGCTACTGGTATGAAAGTTGTTAAAGATTCCCACTGCATCAACATCTTCATGAGGTCGATCATGTTCTTCAATGAGCACTTCTTGATCGTGTCCTGCGTCCTTCCTGTTTTTGTCTTTATGTTAAAATTGCACATGCCTTTCTGTTGATACAAAAGGCATTGCGCATTTGATATAAAAAGAGTAACACAACCATCACTTACGTATGCTTATAGGTGGGAAATATAGGAGCCAGATCCTGTAACTTGGTGGCACTTGACTTTTGCATGGTTTCGCTTGTTCTGCTCCGAGACTGCCTATAACCACAATTGTGTTAGACTGCAGCATAAGTAGACCACATAAAGACTAGACAAGAAATAAATGAGTTCACACACACACCATGTTCTTGGAACTTAACCACATGTGGACAAGTGCACACCATTATGCGTCATTCCTGCAAGACACATGAGAGGTCTTTCTTATTTTATCAGTGGGGACGCCGTTGAAGTAAGATCGCTTGAACCTGTACCGTGTGTGCCATACAACATATTGGAATATACTCGTACATGCTTCTTTTGTTGCTTCATCATTGTCATCAATGGCCAGCCTCAACTGCAGAAGTGTGAATACAAATTAAATCCATTACTAAGTTGCTCAAGGCAGAGTTGAATGTCAACAGAGAATATACATACTTACAGATAGCTTGGCCACAAATCTGTTGAGATGTTCGATCCGTTGCTTGTTGTTGACACCAAAATTTGGCAAGTTTACCCTGGACATGAAGGAATCAGTTGATGATGTCAAAAGCAAGAAAATCTCGTAATTAAAAGATATTTGTGAATCAGGCCAGAAAATATTCTTTAATATATTTAGAGATGTATTTGGGACAGCTTGACGTCCAGGAGCTCTTCACCGGCCAAGAAACATTGTTTAATATATCTGGGAGAAGCAGATGTCTAGAAGCTCATCACGTGAAGGCAAAGGAAAGGCAGGAAAGCCAAAAGATTGTTTAAGCTGAATCATCTCCGTTGCCGAGTAAGAGAAGATCTGATAATCTAGAGCTGAAGCAAGGCAAATTCTCCCTCGGCGGTTGGATGTTGGCGCCTGGTATGGAAATCAAAGTTCAAGTTTAGCATGCCTCACGCAGGTGCCATATTCTGGAGTCCATCAATTTAATATGGTACGGAATCAAATAATCAATGCAAGTTTAGGCCAAGTGCATGGACGTGTCGGCTTATATACATGGACACGCAGCCAGCTGACCACCTGGTGTACGTCGTACATGGTTGGCTTTTAGAGCAAATGTGTTCAGGACGTGTTAAGCCGAGTTAGATTGGATTTGATTCGGCTATCTACGGAAGGAAGCTGATAAATATTATTGGAAGATGGCGGACTTTAGGATATATATCAAGGAAGAACACGTCAGCCAAGAAGCTTTATTATTGAGGATTCTAAAAAGGGGAAATTAGAGTCCATGTACTTTAGTATTACTTTTCGATTGTCAGGCAAGTTACGTACATGGCTTGTTACGAGTTATTAGGCCAGTGTATAAATATAAACCCTCGGCCATGGTATCAAAGACATCTCTAACTATCAATACAAACTAGTATCTTTACTTTTCGGCATGCGCAACCCCTTAGAAGTAGGAGTAGAGTAGATTTCGACGAATTCTTCGGCGAGCAGGGCTGCCTTTGGTTAGGTCCTCCAATTTGTCTGTAAGTATTCGTCACAACTTATATTGTGTTTGCAAGGCCGCCCTTGTTAAGTCTGATCTCTTACAAGCTTGGTATAAGTTAGTAATCGTCAGTTAATTGTAAGGCTACCGTCGGTTAAGTCTGATATCTTGCAATTGCTGATAGTTATCCTCGATTCTTATCAAAATCCGCATGGCTACCCTCGGTTAAGTCTGATCTCGTACGAATTCTGATTCGAATCTCTTGCCCGGTTAAGATTGAATCAGATCGGCATTGTATCCCTTTGAATCGTCATCTCGTTGCTTTACATTGCTCATATCCTACATTGACGATGGTGCTTGTTAGCTTAGCCGTTCTAACCCGATTTTGATCGAAGATAGCATGTGGTCAAGGCATGTTTAGCCCTAGGTAAGGCTTGCTAGTTGATGAGATCTAGTCTAGAAGTGCTATTATAGCTGCATCGGTTAGGTCTAACCCCCACTGATTAGCACCATAGATAGGAAATCATCGAGTAGTAAGTTTTGCCTATGGCCAAGCATAGTCTCTGGCTGTATGCTATGTCTGCCTCGGCTATTAGCCGATCGCCTATGCTTTCACGATTGTAGCATGTTCTCGCAACCCCGTTAAGCGTGTATAGATTTATATGCTTTGAAGGTTTAATTTTTTATTTTTATTATGGCTGCATCGGTTAGGTCTGACCCCCACTGTTAAAGATAGATTGGATCTGATAGGCCGTATGGGTTCATGCGCGTCTAATGGTTGAGTGGTTACATGCTGCGACTCTATCTTTCACTGGAATTGGCTATTTAGCCGATAGCCTGTCTTTTTGAGGATACGTATTGGCTATTCGTATGTTTTTATTTGTTTTTATCTTGGTTTAAAGCTAGTATGTTTCTCTCTCTCTCTATATATACTTTTGTATACCTCTTTGCATGTTTTCATGATAATCAGCGGTATAGATCCCTGCAATTGAGCAGTATAGATCCCTGCAATTGAGTAACTGATGATTGCCGATATGCTTGTTTTACTTTTCATGCGTCATGAACATGTTGGATATCGACTCTCTAGTCGATAGCCTTATTTTGTTGGCCATTTGGCCGCACATTTGGAATTGTCTGGACAAATACCGGTATGTTCCACCTTAAATTACTGATCAATCTTGCTCCTTTGTCAATTGCAGGTCAAATTGACTGGCATGCCCCCAAGGTTACGACCATCTGGTCTGGTGCCCTTCCTAAGCGGGATCTGTTCCACGCAGTTTCTCCCCGGCATTGATCTGTGTGTCCTGGCCGCCGATGAGGGACGACCCCGTCACCCCCTTTTTGGCGTCGACACAGGTTTGGCACGCTTGGTGGGACCACAATTCTTTGATCAGGAGTCAGATGCCTATCAGCTTTTATCTCATCAGCGAAGTTCGGCCAAGAAAAGTGATGAAGAGCAAATACAACATTGATGGGTGCAAATTTTACAAAGAAAACATATTTCGGCTAGACAAAAGTACAAAACTAAAACAGATATATGAAGAAGAGCTGATATATTGTTTGTTGCTTGGACAATGGCGTCCGGAAGATTCTGCAATTCTTGGCCCTTTAAACTGATTTGTTGGCAAACGGTTCCAAGTTGTTTCGTCAGCTTGGCCTCCTTCAACTTCAACTATTGTTGATCAGAAGTCAGAGATATCGACTTCGAATATTGAAAAAGTATTCGGCACTACTTTGAGGCATGCCGGGGTTCACATATGAAGGAAGTTGAAGGAGACTTGACTTGTGCCTACCAGTTACGTATTTGCATGTGAGATTAATTAAAAGGTACAAGAGATGGAGTCCGAATGCCACACGTATACACATGGCCACGTTGATGCTTGGAGTTTGAAGGTCAGTGCTTAGCAGCAATATCCGATTGAAGCATAGAGCAGAGCATAGAGCAGAGGAGGACCTACTTATTCAAAGGCGTTACACATCGGCTATTCAGCAGTGGCGAATCTAGAATTTTAATTTAGGGTGTACCGTCCAAAAATTTTTATATACAATTCGGTAAATCCATTTTAACAATTCGATAATAATTGTAAATTTTGTAACATGATTCGATAAATTCAAAGATCAAGTTGAAATCATCCACTAAATACATTATAAATAGTTTAAATATAGGCATAAAAGAGTACCAAAGACTTACAATGCTATTTTTCTGACTGTTTTATTCGACGCTTTCGAAGAGACATGAATGTCTTGAGTATATCATCTTCATCAACTTCAAAGAAAATATGTCTTGAGTTAGAAGGATCGAAGGCCGACATATAAGACAACAACTCCATATTACTCTGCCAAGAGTCTGCTCTTCCACCACAGGTTCGACCGGATCAAGGGAACGTTTAGAAGTAAGCCAGGCTGAAAAGTACTGTTCGCTGATTTGTTGTAAGAGAAAAATACTGTACTATAGCTGATAAAATCAGGCTGATAAGTTAAGCGAACATGGCTGCAACATCCGACTTTCTCTTCGTGAGAGCACAAATATTAAACACAATACTAAATAATTAAGCAATTTATTATTTGTGATGTTTGCAAATTGCTATTGAGGTACACAATAATTTTTTTAAAAATACGAATAGCAAAAGAGACCGAATAACAAATTTTGGATTTCATCTAAACAAAATAACGAATCAAGAATCAAGACGAGTAGATGACGAACCTCCGTGAGACTGTGACTACTGATAATCTAATTAGTGCGACCGTTCAGGCGGCATGGCCTGAGGCGGTGTGTTCGATCACTTCGATGTTCCATCCTCTCGCTCTGTCGCCTCCGATCGAGATTAGATTAGGCCATTAGGGATAGGTCAGGGAAATTGGGAGGAAAGTCTCCCGTACTCGCGTGGGCAGTGGGATTAGACTAGGCCATCAGGGCGTTTCGTGGTCCTTTGGTGGACTTACCGCGTGGGCCGCCTCACGTGGGCCTTTCTGGGTGGCGTGATCCAGGATTCCACCAGGTAAGTCATTTTCTTCTCTTTTGTTTTTACAATATAGATACTTATACATTATATGATATACCTATATATAATACTATGCTTACTGGTACTGCAGGGTATGCCAGTGCATACCTGGCATACCCTGGGGCTCCGCCACTGCTATTCAACATTGGCAAAACAGCAACTCACACTGAGGCACTGCTGCAGCAGCTGGCAAGTGTCGGTACACAGCAACATCGTGGTGGATAGCGGACCGATGTGTGCATCAGTGCCATATACACAGTCGCATAACAGCAACAGGCCAGTGCATAGGCAGAAGCGATTATCAGCCTGGATGTTGAAATATAATATTTAATAATATTAATCCAATGGTAGAAAAGAATAAGATGTGATTGCATCGGCCATAGGTATATATTCATTGTATACTAATTAATGGAGCCACCGCTAGCTTATGAGGCTTCAGTCTGGAAAGCATCGGCTACTATTTTGGAAGTTCCACATGATACATTGCCATTTTGGAAAGCCAGTGAAGGTGCTAGTTAAGCCGATTGGATCATGTCTAAAAATAATAAAGAAAGCATCAAGCTGGGGCTAGTCGTGTGCACATTGAAGATTGGAAAAATATATAGGATGTGTTGAGTCGTTAGTCTCAGGGACAGCCGATGTCATTAAATATGCAGAGGAAATCAGGCATTAAGCCGATGGGCACGTTGAGACCAGATTGAGTTTTCCTCCATCGGCTATTAATATTGACTATTTGATCAAGCATATTTTTCTTGACTGTTTCAAAGTTAAATTATTTGGAGAAAAGTATGTTGTCATTAGAAGGCTGGCCGGAATATTTTATTATATCCCGTATGTTATCAAGGCTGCAGATGTCATCAATCCAATACTATCGTCATCAGCCCAGGAAACAGTTACCTTACCAGAAATCAAGTGTTCGGGCTGACGACCCCGACGGAAAGCGATCGGCAAGTACTGCTCAAAGGCCGATGGAATCCAGACAAGCATCATAGAGAATTGGTGTATATACGATGCTATCTTGTGTGCGCGGAAGATGGCTTGCAAGCGAATCGGAGTCCAGTTAGGGAAAGCCAAGTCCGTTAAGCGTGTGTGTGCATGTTATGCAAGTGAATTCCATGAAGGATACGGGCATGCATATGACTGCAACGGATCGACTAGATAGAGCCGATGAAGTCCAGTCAATCATTTATGGACTACAATTCTATTTTGGCACTTTTGCGTGACTTGCTAGCTTGGTTATTTACGTGAGGAAAAACAAAGGGAAAAATCATATTTGTATATCATGTGCAAGACAAGGCCAAGATCCTCAAGCAGGGTCAAGGTCAAATGACAGAGGGCAACCACCATCACAGCAGTCACCAAGTGCCCCTGCTCAGCCTCCTGCTGAGCGAACCCAAGTGTATTCAGTCCAGCAACCAGCCTCACCAATTACTCAGTAGGTTATGCAATGGTCGGCTCAGGAAAGATTCAGTACCTCAAATTAAATGTCACAGTCGGCCCATAAAATTGCTCCATCAGTACAGAAGGGGCAGGTCAATGGAAGCACAACAAGGAAATCAATAAAAGCCGACGGCCAGAAGTTCCAAACATATGTGTCATGAGATAAAGATGGAAAAGATTACTTCTGATCGGCTCAGCATCTAGAGAATTACTTGATGGCCCACTGAAGGTAACTTCGTCTTTAGCAAATGAGGGCCTCGTGATCAAAGGAGTACAGACCACTGCTCTGAGAAGTATCCTGTGACTACTGAAAAGACAAATAAACTAAGAATACAAATGTTGGGTAGTCGAAAAACAGGAAAAATAAACTCACTAGTTTTCATCGGATTTCTCTTTCTTGGTGAGTTTTAATAGCCGATGATGCAATGGGTGAGGCAATCGGCTAATTAACATTCGGAGGAATCTCCATCCATCGACTCCTCTTAAATGATCCATGCAGCCGATGAAAATATAATAAAGAATTATTTGAGCTAGCTCAGATCGGAGGAACCATCGACTCTGAAATAGAGCCCATGATATTCATCGACAACAAGAAGCTGATATTAGCATTTGTTGGGCCATCTATCAAGGCGATTCATCAAGGCCGATTTCTTCAATCGTTCTTTAGCTGTTGTCTGCTGGGAAGGTCAAAGTTTTATCTTGGCCGATTTTGATAGGTTCATTAGGCTGGTAATGGTGTGGCGTCGCGTGTCAGGATTCGTCCAAACCATGCAGGTTGTTGCAACACTAGAGTTAATTATGTCGTAACTCCTGAGCAAGCTACAGCAGGAGGCCACTGATGATTTGTTTATATATTTGAATCAAGAGTAAGTCGACATGTGACAATAATATTAATCGGCTTCATAGTGGGAAGGTCAAGAGCATAAAGCTGATGCTTCCTGATAGCGAAGGAAAAGACGACCAAGATTCTCCTGCTGGTATGTTCAAGCATGTTAATTCAGATACTATAATAGCTGAACCTCACTCGAGTTCGGCTGGAGGGCAACGTATGGATAGAAATCCTCATGGGCATTCTCAACTACTCGCTCACCGGTTCCTCTGTGGGGTGAACATCTCATTGAATCGGCTGTTGGTTCGCCATCGTCGTTGCAGTTGCATTCTTATTCTCTGGCACCTTGGGTCTCGCCGGCGACTATGTCACATTGATGCTTAGCTGCTTTATTGCCAGCGCCGACGTGGCTACAATCGGGGGGCCTGGTACTCCTCAAATGGTCTGTCAAGATCCTGCAAATACTTGTCCAGGTTGGGTGCCAAGGTATCGGCTATGAGTGCTCGGAGTATATTTTAAATATGGTGGCTGAGAACCGAGGCACTGTACATGTGCATGGCTACATTAGCCAGAGACGACAAATACATTTGGGGCTTGTTGACCACAAAAAGATTCGATGTGGCCATGTTCTGGTTACATGATTATTGGAAGATGACGCAGAACATGGGATAGTTGAGTTCAGGACCATGTCTATTGCTACTGATTGAGCTGAACACCTAGAAATTTTTAGATGGAAACAGGGGTCAGAGCCTAGATCGAGGAACTTGCATGCTGGCGACGTCCATGATCATGGAAGAGATCTTCTGCGGCACCGACTCATTCAAGTATAGGCCGTGTTCGAGAAGGTGCAGCTGGAGGTCAACCAGTTCGGCTTTATTATCTACAACGCCAACGTGGACGTGCCGAGGCACGTGTACTTCTCCTACCTGGACCAGAAGATGCAGCAGCGGATATACAGAAATCGGTAGGGGTCAGCTCAGCTGCACATGATTGCTAGAGCATCCGGCCTCGAGGCTGATTGCTTCTGTTTCTGGCAACGAATCAGGCCCAACGCCGATTACATTTACTGAGCTTGGCACACATAAATCTGTCACAACATTTGACTCGAAAGCTGTGCTGGTCATCTCGTGGAAGGCAAATTGAAGGTTCTGTTACGTGTTCTTGCATTTACAGAGAAAATACAAACAGCAGTAGGGAAAGGGATAAATGTTAAGCATATTCCTCTGGCGAAGTATCTGAACTAATGACCTCCCCCGAAGAAAACCGGCTGCTAGTTCGAGACCCCGCCTTTCAAACCGAAGAATCATTTATTCCTAAAAAGCCAATGAAGACCAGACATCATTGAAAATTGGAACTCAGGGCCCGTTTGGTAGAGCTCCGGCTCCAGCTAAAACAGCTCTAGTTGTGGCTTCACTTGTGAGTAGATCCAATAAAGCTGTTTTTTTTTACCGTTTGGCAATGAAGTTTCTTCTTTTGATGAAAAAGGATAAAAGGTCCAAAATACCCTTTTTTCTTTTTTTCCCTTTTTTCACTCCTTTTATTTCTCTTTATTTATTCCTTCTCTCTCTACCTTATCACTTCGTTCACCCAGCAACTACCTGCGGCATCTCGTTCGCATCTCGTATTCTCGTCCGCACGGCCTCGCATCCCCCGCCAGCCGCCACTCACCACTCTGCCGTCCCCACCGCTCTACCGCCGCCGCATCTCCTCCACATGGGCTCACGCGCGCCACCTCGCGCCGCCCCAGTCACGGGCTTGCGTGCGCCGTCTCACGCCGCCCCAGCCGTCTTGTGCGCGCTCGCCCCAGCACCTCCGGCATCACCCTGGCACCCGATGCCTCGGCTCCAGCGCGGCGGCGCGTCCATGCTCCAGCGCCCTGACTGCGCCCGGAGGAGGAAGGTGAGGAGGGCAAAACTAGATCTTGCCTTGCTGGCAGTCCGAGGCAGCACACGGAGTTGGGCGAAAGCTCGTTTTTTTGCTCCAGTTCTCTCTCTTCTCTTCTCTCAGCAGGTTTTCTGGGACTCCAGGTGTGGAGCGAAGCCGTTTGCGCCCATTTGGCTGGCGCAGAGGCGGAGCGGCTCATGAAGCTGGTCCAGGAGCCCTACTGTAACAGAACCGTCCAAATTATAAGAGCACAAGTACAAAATCAAGCGCCAAAACGCTTAAATTTTTGAACTTGAACCCATATAATTCCGGTAGTCAATCGAAATCACGAGAGGTTTCAAACCAACTCGATTACAACCCAGATCGCTCATTCAACATAAGACATAACACACTACATTTCACAAGTAGTTCAGAAGAAGCTTACAACACAACAGAGTCGTAATTATTACAAACCAGATTTAGAAAGTAGCGGAAGCATAAGTTGTACACACACTTAGTTCAAATACGACTGCCAGCCTTACAGATCACGTTCCCACAAAAGCACTAAGAAAAGTAGGATAAAAGACGATCACACCCAAGTGATCTAGTCCTCGTCACCCGCCGGGTGGAGGCAGTTCTTGCAGAAGCCATGATAAAGCATTCATCTGCAACAGGAGGAAATAAACACTGAGTACGAGAATATACTCAGCTAGACTTACCCGTCGAAACGGAAAATAAAGGACACCAAGGATCATGCAAGACTTTCTTTAAGTGGAACTGACTGATATTTCATTTGCAGAAAAGCATAAGTAATAGTAACCATTTTTAACCTGTGCTAGCAGTGATTTTTAGCATTAACCTGTCATCTATCTTAGCACCTGTGCTAAACAATCACTTGATTATTAACAAACATTATTAACCATAACAGGTATAGATTGAGGAAATATTGTAATCATCATTCAATTAACCATCTGTTCCATTTAGTTGAATCTACGTTGCCGCTGCTCAAGTCAAGTGCTCACTATCCGGGAGCGACGGCGATTCGAATCAAATTCCTATCCAACTGGAGGGGTATTTCTAACACAAACTGCGCAGACCCCGCGCTAGGGTCGCATAAGTCACCTTTGGTACAATTCAGGAATCGCGGGTTCCACTGATGCCGCATCCCCAAGGGTAAAACTATGTCAGGTGATAGGGACTTTAACCCCCCTTGGTCTTACACCAATGTCCCCAAGCACATCCTTACTTCCTCCAGAATGCGCACTTGACCCCCCCGATTCCCGGCCTGAACTGTATTACTCGGTTTCGCGGTCAGAACGACTTATCCGGCCAGCTAAGTGTTAGACTGTGTTCAACATGACTTAAGGACGTATAGCGAATCAGTTCTTAAACGACTGAGACGGGCATAGCTTCGTACCCAAGACGTGAAGTTTCTTGCGGCTGCACTGTCGAACTCCCGTCCGGTCACAAATTCATTTTCAAGCATGGTTCTTTCCACGATAGCAAATATAGCAAACTATGACCCACTTTCTCCTAAAGCACGCGGATAACAGTAAATCACCCGACTTCTACCGTACTAAGCATTGCAAAGCGATAACACGTGCCTACACTTTAATTGGGATTCAAGTTCGATATCTGGACAAGGATAGATATAATGTAGCAAGTGTTTTCATTCAACTCCTACAACTTAATGCATCAAACATATAAAATATTCAATTATTATTTATAAATAAGCTGGGTTAGCATGCACTAGGGCTTGCCTTTCAGAAAGGATGAGGGACGATGATCAGGGCACTCGGGCAGCTCTTCTTTGGGAACTCCTTCGCCGGCCAGCACCTTGGGCTCTCCCAGCTGCTCCTGCTCCTCCTGATGCGCTCCCTCGAACTCCAGAAGCGTCACCAAAACATGCAAATTTCTTCTCCAGTAGAGAAGCACTTACCAAGTCTACACAATCCTAATGAATAATTTCTCTTCCTCAGTTAAGGATCTAGCACCTAAACAACCAGCAAGAGCAACATTACTCAGGCGCTCACAAACACATACACATTTAATCAAAACTAGAATCTGGATAACAGCTCAGTATTTTAACCATAACTAGAGATCTACAAATCCAAATTACATGACACAAGACAATTTGAAAATCTTAGGAAATGCTTTACAATTTATTTTCAGACCTCAAGACCTAATTCCTAAGTTTACTCAATCGAATTCTTAAAGTTCCAGAAATCTGTCCTCTCCAAACAGAGAGCAGTCATTTCTGGACAGCAACTTCAAACTGTTAGAACTCCTAAACTACTAGGCCAAATGCCACCAAATTTTGACACACGATAGCTTAAGAAGTTTACTACAACTTTGGTATTCACAAGATTCACAGAAAACACTTTTATCAAAGCCTAATCCTAGAAATGCTACCAACTATCCAGAAGACCTAATAGTGTTAAAATTAAATATTTACATATGTGCCAAACCAACCTTTTGACCAAACCAAAGGCACCACTAGTTCACATATGACACAAAACCACCATAAAGTAAGGTATGCCAACCCAAATCATTTATTTTAATCCCTTTCTTAATTTAATTAGTTAATTAAGTGGGAAATTAAACCTAGATACAAACTATTCAGAAAATTCTTCAAAACTTAAAGTGAGTCCTATACACTACCAGAAGACTAGTGTAAAACTTTAAGCCAAGGTTACCAATAGGAACGCCCTACACAAAATTATAAAGCTAGCAGGGCTGATTCTAGCATTATTAAGAAATCCTATTGAAAAGTATCAAACCATAGAAACAAAATTTTTCCTAGCAATCTTAAAGTACCAGGACACTTTCCACAAAATTTCATAATCATTGGACATACAGAAAAATTATGAAAATTCATTCAATTATCACCAATTATAAAATGACAAAGGCATAACTTGAAAACTACTCAAGTACTAACCCTCAAATTTTTACCCGAGCTAGAATATACCTAGAACAAAACACACACCAAATTTCATAATTTTTGGAGCACTATAACTCAAGTTAAAAAATTAACAAGTTTGAACCCATTTTAATACACCTCTCAAGTTTCTATTTAGGTTTCCAAATTTTTATACATAAAGTGTACATATTATATTTTTCATAAATACTAAAATTTATACTGGACCTAAAAAAATTGGAATCACCTCATTTGGATCTACATTGCTAGATATGGATTTTACAAAATGGCATTCAAATATGTGAAAACAACAAAAGAAAAATCAAAAACTAAACCCTACACCGCTACTGGGCCGACCTGCTACCCCGGCGCGGCCCACTAGGCCTGCTTGGCCCGTGACTGGATGCCACCCACGCCCACGCTGACACGGAGGGCCCACCGGCCAGAGGGACCGTGAGTAGGGGAGGAGAAGGCGACGACGAAGCTCGTCGCCGGGGGGTTGGCTGGCGAAGCCGAGGCCACCATCATGCTCTCCGCGCTATTCCGAACCGAGTGAGGTACTACGGTGACCATAGGGGTGGCTGGGGGGTGCTCGTTGCCGACCAAGGCGGACGACAGGGCTCCGGTGGCGGTACGCCGGTGACGGCGAGGCCGTAGTGCCTTGTCTGAGCTCGGTACTAGCTTCACGAGGTCACCCCAGAGCGAAAGGAGAGGAAAGGGGAGGATGGGAAGGATCCTAGCTACCCCGACCATGGTGGCCTCGAACTCCGGTGAGGTCTCGCACATAGCGGCCACAGCGGATCCGGTGAATGTGGCCTCACCTGAGGTCGAGCAGCACGATTGATGGGAGGATGAGGTAGAGGAGATGGTGGCGGCGCCGTGGATGTGGTTTGGCCGACAGTGGTGCGGCGGTGGGCGCGCACGACGACGGCGGAGCTCACGGCAACAGCAGCGGCTCGCCCTTCCGCTTCAGCGCGCACAGAGGGAGGGAGAAGGAGGGAAATGGAGTGAGGGGCGAGCGGTCGACGTCGTGGCAACCTTGAGGCCCTCGCGGCCTGATCGGTGGGCCCGCGGCCAGCTTATGGGCACCACGGTGTGCCCACGCGGCGTTCATGGCCTGAGGCTAGTCGGCCATTCCCCCCTATTCGGTTTGAACTACAACACATGCAACACTGCATTGAAACATTGCAACATTAGAAAGCCAGAAATAGCAGCCAATTCTTGGTCCTATATCTTGTGATCCAGGCCGAATCCTGAGGTGAGCCAATTGAAAAAGTTGGAGCTTGGGAAATTCTCTGCAACTTTGTTTTAATGAGTCAAGTCCAAATCGGCACAGTTGGAGAGATACAAGGCAAAGAACAGAAACTGGTTTGAGGAGATAACAGGAATCCAGTAAAGCAGAAAAGCTGAATTTTGGGATGGATAGTGGGAGATTCATGAGATGACCCAAAAATAAAGTTTCTAGCTGATAAAATTGTCCACAAGTTTTCTGTAGATAACTTTGACAGATTAGGAGTCTAAGATGGACATCTTGGCCATTTCAGCAGATGTACATCTCAAATTACTAGGGAAACAATACCCCAACAGACTAGTGGGCCACTTTTGATGGTGTTCTTTTCATTTTCATGAGATGACCTTAAAACAACTTTGGTTTCCTAACAAAAGTACTACAACTTTGTTTAAGGTGACTCATCCATGCAAGATGTCTAAGTTGGACTTTTTAAACAGTCAAACCAAAGTACTCTAGAGGCCCACACCTAGTCAACATCACTTAGGAGGGCAATTTGGTCATTTTAGTTAACATGAACTTTGTTCCACTAATTATTCTAAGTATAGTTAAGGTGTATTAGGACATAATTAACCACTCCACACATTGGCTACACACATTTCCAATTGTCACATAAGTTGAAACAAGCAACACAAGCAATTCCCTTCCTTTGTTGCACTACCATGTTGCATATGTTACAAACATTTGTTGCAACAATTAAACTTGTCATTGCTATACTAACACATTGCCATGTTTCAATGTCTGAGACACTCATGTTACATCTACATGTTGCACCAACCACCTTTCCTAAGCAATCAATTATAAAACAAGTACATTGGAGTATGAGACACTCATGCTACCGCTCCACTTTTTCCTATGATCTGGAATGGACCAACATATCTCGACGCAAGCTTTCGCTTCACACCAAAACGTTTGACACTCTTCATAGGTGAAACTTTTAGATAAACGAAGTCTCCAACTTCAAACTCAATCAATTTTCTACGGCGATCAGCATAACTTTTCTGTCTAGATTGGGCTGCAGCCATATGTATTTTGATGGTACGGACTTGTTCTTCAGCTTGTTCAACAAAATCAATACCATAATACCTTCTTTCACCAACTTCTACCCAATTCAGCGGGGTTCTACACTTGTGACCGTACAATGATTCGAATGGGGCCATCTTAATACTCTCTTGATAACTATTATTGTACGAAAATTTAGCTAAAGGCAAACATTTTCCCCATGAACCCTTGGACGAAATGACACACGCCCTCAACATATCTTCTAAGATTTGGTTAATTCGTTCAGTCTAACCAGACGTTTGGGGGTGATAAGCGGAGCTTCTCACTAGCTTGGTCCCCAAAAGATGGTGTAAGATGGCGACAACTAGGGACTCCACGAGCTGACAAAAGTCACCGAGCAGGCCGCAAATCACACTGAGGTGACCAGGCTTAGGATGGAGGTACTTGCATGCAGATATGAGGTATACATTCTTTATTCCTTGCTTTTCCTATCACTTTTGAACAATTTATCATAGGGAAAACATGCCATCTAAGCAGTTGATGAATGAGATATGGTATGATGAAGGGAACCTTGCTTCTTTTTGCAAAGTTGAAAGGTCTTGATGGCTAGAGGGGGGGTGAATAGCCTATTAAAAATTCATACAAAGTATGCTAAACAAGTTTATCAATATAACAAATAGCATGATGCAAGTTTTGCTTAGCCAAAAAGGGGTTTGCAAGCCACCTATCCAATACACAATTCTAATGAATGTCACACAACTGCACAAGTTAAACCATAAGAAGAATAACAACTAGAGCTAGCAAGCTACCAAAGCAAAGAGCTACTCTAGCTACACTAAACAAACTAGCAAGATACAACTATGAAAGTAATGCAAGTGTGAGTTAGAGGAGTTTCACCGAGGGGCGATGAATTGAGCCAACCAAGAATGATGATCAATGAATTCCAAGATAACCTAACACTGGGATCAATCAATCACAATGTAGAAGTGATGACACAAAGATTTATCCTGAGGTTCACGTGCTTGTCAGCATGCTAGTCCCCGTTGTGTCCCCCTCAACCACGTGGTTCAGTGGCTAATCAGTCACACACCGAGCCTCTCAAAAGGCACCACAAGAACCTACCAAATGGCTAGGAGTTGCAATTACACGAGCAATATACTATGGCTACCTTGCGGCACTCCGCAGGGAAGGTGCAAACCCTTCACAAGATCACAGGAGGTGGCCAAGACCAATTACCAACACTTGCCATGCCTCCAAGCTGCTCCAAGCCGTCTAGGTGGTGGCAACCACCAAGATTAACAAGAAAAACCGTAGCAAATCAATCCCTCAAGTGCCTCTAGATGCAAATCAGTGATCAATGCACTTGAATCAATCAATCTCACTCAAGAATCGCAATCGAATGCAAAAAATATGAGTTGGGATGAGAGGGGATGCTTTGGCTCAGCTTAATGTGCTCACAAGTATGTCAAATGTCCAAGAGTGGGAGCCAAGAGCCGGCCACCAAGTATTTATAGATGTACCCCTTCAAAAAGAGTAATTGGGCTAAAATCATGCACGACAGACGCGTCTATCACTACGCATCAGACGCGGCATACCGGTGTCCGTCACTCACAATCGCGCCATGTGTCCCGAACATTTGAAATCCAACATTCAAACTCAAACTGTCAGACGTGTCTGTCGCGACCGAGTCCAGCGTCTGTCACTGCGAAAGACGTGGTCTAGTAAGCCCTCGCTCGCGTGACCACGAAACCCTGGGCAACAGACACTGACATAGCGCATCTGTCGCTCAGGCGTCCGCGCATCTGTCACGCGCGTGCGCAGAGAGTCGTGGCTAGGGTTGCCCGATAGACGTGCCCACAGCGTCTGTCGCTCCCGGAGCCGGCGTCTGTCGCTGTCATTTCATGCAAATTTCCATCTTTTCTTGCTCCACTTGTTTCACCCTTTCACATATGAGCTATTCTAAGTATGTGTATCACTTTACCATATGTTTTAGCTCATTTTCAAGTTAAGCATGTAGGGTGAAGAATTTGCGCTCTATCCAAATCCATATGCTCAATGAAATGTCACCTAGAGGCACATGCATGACATGAATTGATACGCCATTTCCCCTCTTCATAGTACGACTACTAAACCTAAACGTGATCACACCCACTAGGTGTCTTGATCACCAAAAGCAAACCCTAGCAAAATACCTTTGCCTTGTGCTCCATAGGGTTGCACCAATCCACCATTTCTTCTCCAATTGGGGCATCATATGATCATGATCACCATGTATCCTCGCCATCAACTTGGAGTTGTACCAATCTCCTTTTGCTACCACACTTAAGCATTTGTGATTAGTACTTAGGCATTGTTACTAATTACCAACACCAAACATAGAGCTTTCAATCTCCCCCTTGTTGGTAATTGGTGACAACCCTTTCACAAAGATGTTATGATAAAATTTTGATTGACTTCATGTCACATTGCCCAAATATGTTACCATATGTAAGAAATATGGACAAGTGATCATAAAATGAAGTTGATAGCAATGGCTCCCCCTACATGTATGCTATATGTTTGGATTTAGGAAGCATACATGTTTAGATTGGAAAAAATAGGAGCATTGACTACCAATAGGTGCTAAGTGTTTTAGATTATAGACCTTTGAAGCGTGATACCATCGGAGTAGCGATAAACACAATCTTAGCACCTTGTGTAGTTAGATACCACTTGGAGAAACACAAGCATAACTAGAAACCTCGTGAGATCAACATTATAAGCAAGGCTCTAGTACCACTTTGGAAAAGATAAAGCAAGAAAAATCTAACTACTTCCTATTCATGCTAGTACCTCAATACACCATTCAATTGTATACTAGCAAAACATCACACAAGCAATGTATTAGAGAAAAAGAAATGCATAACTATGCATCATACATATGAATTGCACAAAGAAATGCAACATTCATGTTTAAGAGCTTGCTCCCCCTACTTGTGTGCTCAAAATTTTAGTTGACCCCTTCTTTTATCATTTTCTCCCAATTTTCTCCCCTTTTAGAATCTATCTTTGTGAAATAATATTTTCTCCCCTTTGGCACCAATGACAACAAGGGACCAATTTTAGATAGATTATCATTTTGTATTATGGGGTGAGGGTCAAGTTTGTGATTCAACCTAGATTGCTTGCATAAGTGAAATGCTTCGGTTTGATCTAAGGGAAAGCTTCTTCACACCTCACTAGAAGGGTTATCATGCACCATGTTGAAGCAAATACTTAAATAAGTTATCTAGATCAAACACTTAGGATCACAAGCTTCTCAAACAAGTTATTTGCTACCACTAGATCATACAAGTCATGGAAACAATAGTGGCACCATATAAACTTCAAATTCATTTGATTTTCATGAATCAGCCTAGAACATGTAAATTATGACTAGATGCACTAAACAAGTCCTTAGCATAGAATGTATGACATGTCAACCAATTGTACCTTGGGGCTCGAAGGAGAGGCATGTCATATCATTGGGGTGCATCAACTCATGTTGGAGAAGTCAAGTATGTTCAACTCATTCTTTCGCTTGTGAAATCTCTTCTCATCAAGTGGCTTGGTGAATAGATCGGCTAATTGATCTTTGGTGCCCACATTCTCAATTGCAATGTCACCCTTTTGTTGATGATCTCTAATGAAATGATGACGAACATCAATATGCTTTGTTCTTTGATGTTGAACCGGATTGTTGGTTAGCTTCACGACACTTTTATTGTCATATAGCAATGGCACATTCTTGAAATTGATTCCAAAATTCTTCAATGTTGCCTTCATCCACAAGATTTGTGCACAACAACTACCCGTGGCGATGTATTCAGCCTCGGCGGTAGATAGTGCAATACTTGCTTCTTGGATGACCATGAGATAAGTGATCTTTCCAACAATTGACAAGTCCCGGAGGTGCTCTTTCTCTCAACTTTATCACCGGCATAGTCGGAATTCAAATATCCAACTAGCTCAAAGCTTGCACCTTTGGAATACCACAATCCAACATCTTGTGTATGCTTTAAGTACCTCAATATTCTCTTTGTTGTCTTCAAATGACTTTCTCTTGGTGAGACTTGAAATCTTGCACACATGCATACACTAAAGATCATATCGGGCCTTGATGCCATCACATAGAGTAGGCTACCAATCATTGATCTATATAGCTTTTGATCCACCATGCTGCCACTCTTGTCACTATCCAAGCTTCCACTAGTGCTCATTGGAGTAGTGATTCCTTTTGCATCTTCTATGCCAAACTTCTTTAGCATATCCTTTATGTTTTTGGTTTGGCTCACAAATGTTCCTTCCTTCATTTGTTTGATTTGAAGTCTAAGAAAGAAACTAAGTTCACCAATCATTGATATTTCAAACTCCTTTGCCATCATTTTCCCAAACTCATCACAATAATCTTGATTGGTTGAACCGAATATAATATCATCAACATATATTTGTAACACAAACAAGTCCTTGCCCATCTTCTTGGTGAATAGTGTTGTATCAACTTTGCCCATGACAAATCCTTTGGATAGCAAGAAGTCCCTCAATCTTTCATACCATGCTCTAGGTGCTTGCTTCAATCCATACAAAGTTTTTCTCAATTTGTAGACATGATTGGGTTTCTTGTCATCTTCAAAACCGGGAGGTTGCTCCACATACACCTCCTCTTGAATGTACCCATTGAGAAATGCACTCTTCACATCCATTTGATATAGCTTGATATTATGAGCACAAGCACAGGCAAGTAAGATCCTAATTGCTTCCAATCTTACAATCGGGGCATATGTTTCACCAAAGTCAAGACCCTCTATTTGTGTGTAACCTTGAGCCACTAGTCTTGCTTTGTTCCTTACTACTATCCCATCTTGATCTTGCTTGTTGAGAAAGACCCACTTTGTTCCAATGACATTGTGATCACTAGGTCTCTCAACTAGTTCCCATACTTCATTTCTCTTGAAGTTGTTGAGCTCTTCATGCATTGCATTTACCCAATCTAGATCTCTCAATGCTTTATCAATGTCCTTGGATTCTTCCATTGACACAAAAGAAGAGTGTGCACAAAATGATGCCAATCTTGATCTTGTTTGAACTCCTCTTTGAATGTCACCAATGATAGAATCTAATGGATGGTCTCTTGCAATATTGGTTGGTTGAAGCACTTGGACTTGATTGCTTGGATGTTGATGTTGATAATGAGTTGGAGATGATGAACTAGTCACTTGTTGATCTTGTTGCACTTGAGATGATGTACTAGCTTGATTTTGTATTAGAGAACCACTAGCTTATGTAATTGGACTTTGGAGCACTTAATCTTTGTTGTCATCCACATCAATCATATGCTTTGGTCTAATATCACCAATGTCCATTTCCTTCATAACATTACTCAATTGAGTTCTTCTCACATTATCCAAGTTTTCTTCTTCATCTTGAGAGCCATTTGTTTCATCAAACTCAACATCATGTACTTCTTCAAGTTGTCCACTAGCTAAGTTCCATACTCTATAAGCTTTGCTTGAAGTTGAGTAGCCAAGTGAAAGCCTTCATCACTTTTCTTCTCAAATTTGTTCAATCTAGTGCCTTTCTTCAAGATATAGCATTTGCAACCAAAAACTCAAAAGTATGGAATGTTGGGCTTTCTTCCATTCGAGATCTCATATGGTGTTTTCTCTAAGAACTTGTGGCAATAGAGGCGGTTGCTATACAAGCAAGCCGTGTTGATTGGTTCGGCCCAAAATGAATGACTCACATTATACTCATTCAACATTGATCTTGCCATATCAATCAAGGTTCTATTCTTCCTCTCAACTAAGCCATTTGATTGAGGTGTATACTTGGCTGAGAATTGATGTTTGATTCCAAGCTCATCACATAGCTCATCAACTCTTGTGTTTCTAAACTCACTTTCATTATCACTTCTCACTTTTTTTATTGTGGTCTCAAACTCATTTTGCACTCTCTTGATGAATTTCTTGAATATGTCAAATACATCACTCTTGTCCACAAGAAAGAATACTCATGTGTATCTAGTGAAATCATCCACAATCACAAAGCCATACTTGTTGCCACCAATGCTTGTGTATATAGTTGGCCCAAATAGATCCATATGCAACAAATCAAATGCCTTGGAAGTACTCATAATGCTCTTCAATGGATGAGTGTTGCCCACTTGCTTTCTGGCTTGACATGCACTACATTGCTTATCCTTCTCAAATGTGACATCCTTTAAGCCTCTGACTAAGTGATGCTTCACTAACTTGTTCAATTGCTTCATGCCAACATGACCAAGTCTTCTATGCCATAACCAACCCATACTTGATTTGGTGAACAAGTATGTTGAAAGTTGAGTGTCACTAGCATTAAAATCAACCAAGTATAGATTCTCATATCTAAAGCCCTTGAAGATCAAATTGGAGCCATCAACACTAACTATCTCCACATCATCAACACCAAATATGCATTTGAAACCAAGATCACACAATTGGGCAACCGAGAGAAGATTGAAGTTCAACTTTTTCAACTAGGAGCTGTCACACCCCAAAATTTTTATTTTAGGTTGTGCATATGAAACACTAATTAAAATAAATGTTTTAATATTCGAATAAAATTTACCCAAGTTTAGTTCATGATAGCATCAGTTAGTTATAAAAAAATGAGAACCTTTATGAGTTCAGTATCCGTCAATCTATATATCAAAACTTTCTGAGAATTTTCTGGCTTCCTCTGGATCTTTTCTCACTTTTCTAAGAGCATAGTCTAATTTTTTATTTGATGCTCCAAATTATCTTATCATGAGCTCCAGATAATTTATTGGATTCCTCAAGTTCCAAAATCTCTCTTGAAATTTTCTCTAAATTTTGGGAATTTTTGAAGTATTTATGGTGGCTCGAATAATGATTCTAGAATTAGTTTTAGTCTCAAAATTAAATATTCTAGGAATAAGTAATCTTGATAGATGGCAGACGTGATTAAGTTGCCAATGCTTAAGAAGAAAGACAATTATTTTGGCCACATAATGTATGCAAGACAAGGTTCAAAAAAAATAATTGACATATACATATGTATATGCATGAAAGACGATGAACCTGGAATCACATCACGTTAATGCTGCATCAAAACCAACGACGGCTCCAACTCTCCTTGTGAGCCCAATTGTGCCCCACTATATAAAAGAAGAAGCCTGTATGGCCATGATGCCTTGATGCAGATATCCTGTTTCCAAACCCTAGCATAACTCCAAGTCACCTGATCTCATGGCCGCCGCCGCAGATTGCCCAGCGAGCGTCGTCGCCTTTGCTCTTCGCTGTCTCGCCATCGTGTAGAACCTGTTGCAGCCCTCTTCTGATCTTGCCAAGAAGGACGTGGAGCCGCCGCAGCTCGGTCGCTGCTCCATCATCTCTCCGTCATCTGCAACTCGTGGTCGAGTTAGCGTCCAGAGATTCTCCCCGTTCATTTTCGGGCCTGCTGCCCGTCACTGTCAGAACTCTGGTGGTAGCCATCGCTGCGTCCATGGACCATGGCATAGATGCATTGCGGCCGATCAAGCAAAGGCATGCATGTGTGTGCTTAGCAGGGACTACAGGTGTTGGATAGCACGTAAGTCTGCCTGGAGCCTGCACCTTCTGCCGATGATCTTCTAACCATATCTCCGGTCAATGGTGATTTAGCCATTTAATTAATCAATCTATATTCTTTCAATTCGTTTGGTCTCCAACTCAATGCCCACCCGTATGGTGCACGTGATGGCTGTTGACTGGCATGCAAGGAAGGTTTGGCCAGGGAGAAAGCAGAATTGCCACCGTACGTACCCGCTATTTGATCGTTTTAACTCTGTTTTTGCTCAGATTTAGTTGTGTTAGTTTCGTGTCAATGCGATCTATGTGCTAGCAGCATTGTTTATTCCATTACATGTTTATCTATTTATAATTAAAATATTAACTTGGTTAATTTGTATATGAAACTAGTTTTCTGATTAGAAGGAACATATCCTCTATGTATAACTGGTAATTTGATTAATAGCGGCATAAATACGGTTTGCCACACTAGATGAGATTAGCGATAGTTTAACCGTTTTAATTTCGATTCACTTCGTTCAAGTTGCGTTAGGTTCATGTCGACATGATCTACATATTAGTGCTAATGTTTTCATGACACATATTTTTCCATATATAGCTAAATATCAAACTGATTAATACGGATATAATACTTTTATATAAATTAAAAGCAATTAAGGTTTACAATTTGATCTTTTATTTTCAAATCTTAACTTGATCCATACTAACTTAAATATTTGTTAATTATAAATATAATAATTTGCTTAATTTTAAATGTGGTTCATATACCGGTTATAATAGTTGTTCTCACATGTTTTATGTTTCCAAACTATAAATATTTAAATGAATAAATAATAGATACTCATTTACTTATAAATAAAAAATGATTTAAGTTTAACTCTAGCCTTTATAGTTTAATATAATTTGATTAGTTCAACTTTAGGATAATTCTTTGAAAAGTGAATCACCTTATTTTTCAATAACTAACATGTATCAAACTTTTAGTCAGTATTTTCCGTTATGATTGTGAACCTCGATAGTTATGTCCTCTTTGATGGTAGTTTTGTTCCTTGTTGTTCTTGTGTTTTCGTGATCATAGCTGTATGCCGTATCATTTAGTGCGCTTTCTTTTAAAGTGTCTCCATTGTATGATGTTTGTTCTTAGTTGTGTTTGTTGTTTGTCTACTGTGCTTGGTTGCTACGAGTAGAGCTGTGATCCGCGAGCGCTGAAGACCAGGAGCTAAGGAGCGACAGTCAAAGTAGAAGCTAGAGACCAAAAGATAGCAGGTGAAAATTCTAAGCAGCTTAATTTTGGGAAAAATGCAAGTATAGCTTGGGACCTCCTTGTCTACCTATTCCTGGTACACACTAAATTTCATATGCATGTGTCCTCTGCTACCTTTTTAAGGATTTTATAGTAATTGAATACCTGATACCTTGTCACCTGGGATATATGCATGTGGGTAGTGTCTTTGCTAGTGCTGAACCATTAACCATGATCTTGTGACTTAATTAATGTAAGTGCTATGATGGTAAAGAGATGACTTTTTAGCAATATAAGATCTTGTCTGTACGTGATCATCCGGGATTTACAATACAACTGTGAGGGCTATATGGCTCTCGCTTTAGTCAAGTATGAGGACCTTTTCTAGCTTGTTAGCGGTTACCTTAAATGGCGTAAGAATGGCTTGACACATTGGGTGTAGGACGGAATTGTGCCATTTGAAAAGGGGGGTTCCTACATCTGTCTGCCGAGTGAATCTAATGGCCCTAACTTGTTAGACGAACCTTTGAAAGACTTCATAGTGAACCCTGCCTGCTCACCTTAGGAGTGTTTTGGGGATTGGCCGCCCCGGGCATATGGGTAATCATGACTCATAGTGAAAGTGTACACCTCTGCGTAGAGTTTAATAAACTGGTATACTAGCCGTGTTCACGGACATGAGCGGCCTTGGAGACATCTACATTAAAGATGATGATTCTTATTATGTTAAGATGTTCATTTACTTATCGATTATACTTTATATTGATTATGTTTACATTGATCATGTGGTTATGGGAATAACTGCTACCTTGTCGCTATTAATTGCTAAACATGATATATACATAAATGCTAACCGCAGTAAACCAGTGTCAGCTATTTGAGCCTCATGAACCCCTTGCTATATTTGTTGAGTTCGACATGGACTCACCCTTGCTATTTCCCCCACACTCCAGTGTCCTCTAGTGTGTAGTAAGTTGCTGCTCAGAAGACATATAAAAGCGTAGTGGAGTTTCCAGAAGTCTCGGATGTGCTTGGCATACGGAGCCCCCAGTCAGCCGTCCCTGAGAAGAATGGAGCTTGAAGTTTAGTCACCGTTCCGCAATACTCTGATGTAAGTGTTAATATAGCTATGTATATATTATATAATAACATTGTTTCTGATACTTTTTCATTCTGACATATGTGTGGACTTCTTGGGCACACATATGACAAGCCTAGTTTTGTTCTTTAGAAAATCGGGTCTGACAGGAGCACATTGGAAATGCTATGATCATTTGAGATTGTAATCTTTCCAAGAGCCTTTACATCACCCTTGCTATTGTCACCAAATGTGATACTATCAATGCCACTATCATTTAATTTGAGAGAGTTGAACATTCTTGAATCACCGGTCATATGTTGAGAGCACCCACTATCAAGCACCCAATGCCTTCCTCCGGCCTTGTAATTTACCTACAAAACAAATTAATGTATTTTAGGTACCCATACTTGCTTGGATCCTTGGAGGTTAGTGACTAAGCTCTTTGGTACCCAAATGACCTTCTTCTTTGGACCCACAATTGGTGTACCAACAAACTTAGCATGCACACCTTTTCTCACCCTTGGTAAGCACATAACAAGAATCAAAATGAATGTATGGTACATTAGTATTCAACTTGTTCTTGTTTATTTTAGTGCAATTATGCTCTACATGCCCAACTTGCTTGCATCTATTGCAAAACCGACCATTGCTCTTCACAAAGCTAGGCTTTGGAGTAACAAATGTCGCCTTGCCTTTCTTAGGGGTATAGCCCAATCCCTCTTTGTTAAGAGAGAACCTTTGGCTACCCAAGCACTTTAGCAAGTGGGCATCTCCGCCATAGGCATTGCCTAAAGCACGAGTGAGCTCATTGACCTCCTTCTTGAGGTTCTCATTCTCAACTACAAGTGAGGCATCACTAGTAGTAGAGGCAGAAGTAGATGTACTACAAGAAGGGTTAGTGGACTCAACAATAATAGAATCATCAATAAGATCACATGTTAGTTCAATATCACAAGTCATAATGACTTTCTCCTCCACGGCCTTCTTCTTGAGCTTCTCTAGCATGATGTCCTTCTCCTTGACAAGCTCAAGTAGAGTGGAGTGGTCTTCTTTAAGCCTAGTGTGAGCAATCTCAAGATCCTCGTGGTCTTTCTTTAGACACTCACGAGAAGCTTCGAGCTCATCAAAGGATTTTCTAAGAGCTTTGAGCTCTGTTCTAATCCTTTGCACTCCTTGCTCTTCTTGAGAGTCTCAAGCTCTTCCATCAAGGCTTTGCTCTCATTGCACTTCACCATGAGTTCTTGCTCAAGCATCTTGCACTTCTTGGTCATCCTCTTATAGCCCTTGCTCATTTGATCTATGATGCCTAAGAGATCATCCTTGGAGTAGTCCTCATCCTCATCATCATCATCACTCCTACAACCATCATTAGCATAAGAATCATCATCACTATCATCATATTTTACCTTGGTAGGCTTGGCCACAAAGCATGTCGATGTAGTGTCGAAGAGGGATGGCTTGTTGGAGAGGGCGATGCTTGCAATGGCTCTCCAGATGGGTTTTCATCATCACTTGAGCTATCATCATTGTCATCATCAGAGTCATCACTATCCCAAGTGACCACATAGCCACCACCCTTCTTCTTCTTGTTGATAGTGAATCTCTTCTTCTCTTTCTTCTCCTTCTTGTTCTTCTTCAACTTCAACTCCCCATTATGATATCTTTTGTCTTCATAGGGGCACTTCACCACTACATGATCGGGGCTATTGCAATTGTAGCAAAGCATCTCCTTTGCCTTTATGAAGTCCCTTCTCTTTCTTGCACCATAGCCTCTCTTCTTCATGAACCGACCCATCTTTTGCACTAGAAGGGCCATGGTCTCATCATCAAATGGATCATCATCATCACTATCAATCTTGCTCTTGCCCTTTGAGGATGAAGCTTTGAATGTGGTGGTCTTCTATTGCTTGACCTTGATCTCCTTCTTCTCTTCTTTATCTTCATCATCATCATATTGATCATCGGTCAAAATGTCACCATGTACATGGTTTGGAGTCACCTTGTCCAAACCCTCTCTTTGGATCATCTTCCTCAAGATAGCAAACTTCTTGGGTAGGCTTATCAAGAATTTATGAGAGAAATCCTTGTCCTCAACCTTTTCTCCAAGCCCCTTGAGATCATTGACAATCACTTGGAGCCTATAGAACATCTCTGGTATGGACCCATCATCCTTCATCTTGAAGCTTGCAAACTTGTCCTTGAGCATATAGAGCTTGTCACTCTTTACCGTCGAAGTGCCTTCATAAGTTTCTTCTAGCCTTGTCCATACCTCACTTGCCTTCTCAAGATCCTTGATTTGCTCAAAGACTTTTGCATCAAACCCATGGTAGAGAGTGTTGAGAGCCATAGTGTTGCATTGGTTGTTGATGTGGTCATTGTTTGTTAGGTTGTTGGGATCAATGATAGCATAATCATGATGTGTCACTTCCCAAACCTTCTCATGAATAGAGCCAAGGTATTGCTTCATCTTTTCTTTCTAATGATCAAAAGATGAGACACCATCAAAGAATGGAGGCTTGCCCCTGACATGGTTGATCACAACTTGAGCCATCTTGCACCGAGGTTGTTAAGCCTTGCAAATGGTGACCACAACTCTGATACCACTTGAAAGTTCTTGATGGCTAGAGGGGGGTGAATAGCCTATTAAAAATTCCTACAAAGTATGCTAAACAAGTTTATCAATATAACAAATAGCGTGATGCAAGTTTTTCTTAGCCTAAAGGGGGTTTGCAAGCCACCTATCCAATACACAATTCTAATGAATGTCACACAACCACACAAGTTAAACCGCAAGAAGAATAACAACTAGAGCTAGCAAGCTACCAAAGCAAAGAGCTACTCTAGATACACTAAACAAACTAGCAAGATACAACTATGAAAGTAATGCCAGTGTGAGTTAGAGGAGTTTCACCGAGGGGCGATGAATTGAGCCAACTAAGAATGATGATCGATGAATTCCAAGATAACCTAACACCAGGATCAATCAATCATAATGTAGAAGTGATGACACAAAGATTTATCCCAAGGTTCACGTGCTTGCCGGCACGCTAGTCCCCGTTGTGTCCCCCTCAACCACATGGTTCGGTGACTAATCAGTCACACACCGAGCCTCTCAAAAGGCACCACAAGAACCTACCAAATGGCTAAGAGTTGCAATGACATGAGCAATATACTATGGCTACCTTGCGACACTCCGCCGAGAAGGTGCAAACCCTTCACAAGATCATGGGAGGTGTCCAAGACCAATCACCAACACTTGCCATGCCTCCAAGCTACTCCAAAGCCATCTAGGTGGTGGCAACCACCAAGAGTAACAAGAAAAACTGCAGTAAATCAATCCCCCAAGTGCCTCTAGATGCAAATCAATGATCGATGCACTTGAATCACTCAATCTCGCTCAAGAATCGCAATCGAATGCAAAGGAAATGAGTTGGGATGAGAGGAGATGCTTTGGCTCAGCTCAATGTGCTCAAAAGTATGTCAGATGTCCAAGAGTGGGAGCCAAGAGCCGGCCACCAAGTATTTATAGACGTACCCCTTCAAAAAGAGTCGTTGGGCTGAAATCGTGCATGACAGACGCATCTGTCGCTACGCGTCAGATGTGGCATACCGGCGTCCGTTGCTCAGGATCATGCCAGGTGTCCCAAACATTTGAAATCTAACATTTGAACTCAAACCGTCAGACGCGTCTGTCGCGACCGAGTCCAGCATCTGTCGTAGCGACAGACGCAGTCCAGTTAGCCCTCGCTCACGCGACCGTGAAACCTTGGGCGACAAACTCTGACATAGCACGTCTGTCGCTCTGGCGTCCGTGCGTCTGTCATTTGCGCGCAGAGAGCCACGGCTATTGTTGCCCGACAGACATGCCACGACATCTGTCGCTCCTAGAGCCGGCGTCAGTCGCCGTCATTTCATGCAAATTTCCATCTTTTCTTGCTCCACTTGTTTCACCCTTTCACATATGAGCTATTCTAAGTATGTGTATCACTTTACCACATGTTTTAGCTCATTTTCAAGTTAAGCACGTAGGGCGAAGAGTTTGCGCTCTATCCAAATGCATATGCTCAATGAAATGTCACCTAGAGGCACATGTGGGACATGAATTGATACGCCATTTCCCCTCTTCATAGTACGGCTACTAAACCTAAACGTGATCACACCCACTAGGTGTCTTGATCACCAAAAGCAAACCCTAGCAAAATACCTTTGCCTTGAGCTCCATAGGGTTGCACCAATCCACCATTTCTTCTCCAATTGTGGCATCATATGATCATGATCACCATGTATCCTTGCCATCAACTTGGAGTTGTACCAATCACCTTTTGCTACCACACTTAAGCATTTGTGATTAGTACTTAGGCATTGTCACTAATTACCAACACCAAACATAGAGCTTTCAAAAGTACTTGGGAAATTTTCTTACAAAAAATCAAAATCAATAGTTTGTCTCCTTGATGATGTTCAATTTCCTACCAAGGTCATATGTTATCATAAAAAACCTTTCACATAGGCTACTTACTTTGTGTTGAGTTTTGTCAAGTATTATTGACCCTTTTAAGAGATTTATCATGCTCCCAAGATCAAGATCATGTACATGACTCATATATATGCTTCTTCTAACTAGAAGTACGCAAAAAACATGCTTTTCATCCACCTCAAAATGTTCTGCTCCTACACTAGGAGAAGACAAAAATATGTTTGCTTGGCTTTATTAGAATAAATGATCCAAGTTCTTGATAATATTTCTCTCAAAAGTTTGTTATAAAAAGTGACATGGGTTATGCAAAAATATAAAAAAATGGAAACAAAAGAGGTCCAAAGTAAAAAAGTAGAAAAAGAGAAAAAGAAAAAGAAATGAGAATAAAGATAACCCATGTTCTCACAAAAATATTCCACAAGAGAGAAATATATTTCAGAGAGCATAGTAGAATTATGTTAGCCACTAAATATTCCACACACATACACATCTTGATCTATGAGTATGACACTTCTCTCCTTGGATCTGAGGTTTGACTTTACGATATACGCAAGGTAAGTATGCTACATATTCTATCCCTACCCGAATGCCACATCAGATTTTTAGAAGTAGGGTTCGTCCTTCTCCTTGACATAGCCCTTGTCCTCCTCAGGTCTCTTACCAGGGTTGCCCATCCCTTGGGCACCCCCGGAGAAGTAGCATTTCATCATTCCACACTCCTTGAGGGTGTGTTTAACCGGGCCTCATTGGTACGGGCATGGTTTGTCGAGCATTTCGTCAAAAACTCTTAGGCCACCCTTAGGAGGGGCTCTGGGGTTCTTGCGCTTAGTGGTAGCCATAAGGGGATCCTTGCACGACTACTTGGCCTTCTTCTTCTTCATGGTGTTGTGGCTAGAGCCACCTTCATCGGTGTTCTACTGCCGCTTCTCGTTTCCCTTGGTGTCATGGAAGATTGCCCCTACTGCCTCCTCACCAGAAGCAAAGTTGGTGGCAATGTCTAGGAGTTCCCTGCTGGTTTGTGGGCCCTTGCGTCCCAACTCATGGACGAGATCTTTTTGTAGGTGGTACCCGCGAGGAATGCCCCGATGACATCGGCGTAAGTCACATTGGGCAGCTAAGTGCACTACCGGGAGAAGCGTCGAATGTACTGTCGGGTACCATAATTAGGGGTACCCAAATTAGGGTGGAAAATCCACCTGACCTCCCAAAAACTAAACATTAATCTACCCAATCAAAGGGAAAAATCAACTAAACCCACGGGCTAACTCTCCCCTTGCTGGGCCTCTAGCAAGTCGTGTGAGCGTACCAGCCCATCTCTCCACTTCATCCGAGGCCTCCCACAAGGTGTCTCGGAACATCTCCGACTTGCCCGAGGCCTCAGTGCTAGGTCTCGAACATAGGCCAACGCACAACATCATCACTGCCTCATCTGAGCCCCAAAGATGACATTACCTATCTCTGCCTCACCCAAGACCGGCCTCTGACATCACTCCCCCATTGGCGCGCTCGAGCCCCCGTATGACATCACCACGTCCCCGCTCTGACCAACCGGATAGGCCAGAAGGGACAGGGGTCAAATCATGACACCGTCATCCATACCAGCATGGGGAAGAGCTACTGGCCACTATGCCACCCATACTGGCACTATACGCACAATTCATGCCTACGCGGCGTATGAAACAACGCTTTAGGCCACTATTCCCACGATCGGGATAAGATCGCACCGTAATTCTCGCCTCTGAGGCTTCGGCCCTCTACACCAGTCAAACTACAAGGATGAGCACTCCACGCTAGCCATAGGACCAGGTATGATAGGGCGCATCGCTACAGCACCAAAGGACAAAAACCACTCCCTCAACAGTGGCGCACATGCCTAGACATGTAGCGACAGTGCCAGAAGTACCAACGCCATGCCTCCACAGTGCAGACCACGTCACCACCGAATAAGGCCCTCCTTAGGCCTCTGGGCTCCTTTTCCAACAAGGTTCACACCACGTACCAATATTTCATAACCCTGCACCTCCTTGAGACTATAGAAGGAGCATGGAGGGACCGTTCCAGAGGACATGAGATAGACACATGAACAAAAAACTCTCCTGGATATTGCGAGGGCTCTAGCAGAGTCACACACACACACACTCTTCACTCACACCTTGAGACTTGGAAGCTCCTCCCTCTCTCACCCGCCTGTAACCCCTACTACAAGCACTTCGGTACAAGATAATACAGAACTCACCTCCCCCACTAGACATAGGGCATTTCTTGGCCCGAACTAGTATAAATTGCCTATGTTCTTCTTGCACACCATCCGGATCCCCGACGCACAGACACACATTACTTGTTGGTGCTAGAACCGCCGTTTCTTACGCCGATAGTTGGCGCTCTAGGTAGGGGAAGCTCTATGCGTCATAACTAACTAATCCTGCAGGGTCCAGGATGGCTACATTATCCCACCCCCGCCCGATGAGCTTGTCCTCGGCGGTCGGAGGCAACGCCAACTTCACTCCGGGCTCCCACATCTGGTTTGGGAGTCTCGAGTTCATCATCACTAGTGAAGACGACGACCTCGACTCATCCCACCGATCGACAAGCCTGCCAGCTTCCCTGAGCTGGCGGCCAACCTATGACTCTGCTCCGATGAGTTCAAGTGCACATGGACTGACAAATTCAGCTACCCTGATCCACTTCGCCAGGCTTCGGATGGCCAGCCACGACATCGATTGGACCCCGGGCGCACGCGCGCCTTCTGGGAGCACAAGACCATCGGCGGTCGATTTCTTCACCAACGCACCAGATGTTAAGAAGATACGTTGTTCCTGCATCTAGTTTCTTCCATGTTATTTACATATCTTTGGAAAAATTGCGTTTCTAAAATCACAAAGTACTTTCCCTTATCGGTTGCGTTGTCGTATCTTCAGTTTTTATGTGTTCACCCCTTTCCCACATTTAGGTCCCAAGGTAAGTGGCCACGAAGAGCAGACACTAAGTAAAGCTGGGCAGACCGTGAAAAACCCCATGCCCCTGCGGCTATGGTGCTTTTGCTTTCCAGCGTGATCAGGATCTTTTTGCCCGTAGCTCGGACCTTGTGACCTTAGCATCGGGATGGACCGGATCACATCGCCCGACCCCGACAATGGCCCAGGGTCGAGCCCCACTCATGGGCTGGTAAGGGTATACACATTCGGAAATGCTTTTTGCATCCGACCCCGTCTCGCGTTAAGGGCTCAAAGCAAGAGGTTGAGGAAAACGGACGCTGAGTAAACTGGGTAGACTACGAAGTATCCACACCTCGGTGGCTACGGTGCTTTTATTCTCTAGTGTGATCAGAGTCTTTTTCACCCGTACCTTGAACTTTGTGAACTTAGCGCTGGAACGGATCAGACCACATCGGCTTTTCTACCAACCTCGGCAACGGCCCGGGGTCAGGCCTCACTCGGGGGCCGATGTGAGTATCTTATACTCACCAACACTTTTTGCACTCGATCCTTTCTTAAGTTAGGTTTCAGAGGTAAGAATCATGGGAAAAGACACTGAGTAAAGCTGGTCGGAACACAGGAAGCCAACGCCCAGGCGGCTATGATACTTCTGCTCCCCAGAGAGATCAGAGCCTTTCGCCCATATTTCGAGCTTTCTAAACCTAACATCAGGAGGAATCGGGTCGCTTCAACCTTTTTTACGTTAAAAGGGGACAAGTGTTTAAACGACGAGCGGTCATATGTTTGTTCGATCAAACTTAATACGAAATACTTGTTCAAATTACAATTCCCTGGGCACCATGCCTCAGCTCACTAAGGGACAACCTTGTCCTCTATCTGATTTGCTAAATTTCATGCAGGTGAGGCTGCTGCCTTCTCGGTCTCGTCTAGCTGGGCGTCTTTCTAGCTAGGCGCGTAGCCTTGGCTTAACACCACCAAGTCAAGGCTGGCCCGTAGTTGGGTTCGACAGCTGCCCCAGGACAAAAGAGTCAGGGATGGCTAAGGATGAGCCCCTCTGCGGCCGAGCCCGAGCAATAAAGCCCGGGGCGCCCTAAGCCATGTCAGGGACCCCATAGGCGTTGACCAATGGAATCCCATTGGAGGGAGGTGTCGAGCTCTCAGAGCCCATCAAACGGGTCTAAGGTCCAGTAGACGACCCTCGGGTGACTTGGAATGCATCTCGGGACCACTAGCCGACCCGAAGCGAATAGGGCTCCGGCCTCCACCTAGACTTACCTGTTGAAATGCTCATCGGAAGTGCTACTGCCCGCCCATCAAGGACATCATAGCATATTCCACCCCTCCTCTCGACGAAGGAGATGCGTGAGGGACATGAAAAAAGACGAGGCGCCCTTAACCGACCTCTCACCATGGCAGAGGCTCGGGGGCTACCCTTGCACTAAGGCCGTGGCCTCAGATTCACACCCCGCATAAAGTCAAGACCTTGGAAGCATATCCTATCCTTCCAAGGCCTCGGGGGCTACACCCGGTGGGTGCACTCACATGCACCCCCTTGAAAAGAGCAGTACAAAGGCAAGCTGAGGCCCCGGCAACAACCTGGCTAAAGCCCGGCAAAGAGCAAAACCCGACATACAGCATCTAGAGAAGTATCCCTACTCCTCCACAGTCTCGGGGGCTATTGTCGGGTACCATAATTAGGTGTACCCAAATTATGGTGGAAAATCCACCCGGCCTCCCAAAAACTAAACATTAATCTACCCCATCAAAGGGAAAAATCAACTAAACCCACGGGCTAACTCTCCCCTTGCTGGACATCTAGCAAGCCGCGTGAGCATACCGGCTCATCTCTCCGCTTCATCTGAGGCCTCCCACAAGGGGTCTCGGAACATCTCCGACTCACCCAAGGCCTCAGCGCAGGGGTCTCGAATACAGGCCAACCCACAACATCATCACCGCCTTGTCCGAGCCCCACAGACGACATTACCTGTTTTTGCCTCACCCAAGACCAGCCTCTGATGCCACTCCCTCATTGGCGCGCTCGAGCCCCCCTATGACATCACCCACGTCCCCGCTCTGACCAACTGGACAGGTCGAAAGGGACAGGGGTCAAATCATGACGCCGTTGCCCATAACAGCATGGGGAAGAGCTGTTGGACACTATGCCACCCATATTGGCACTATACGCATGATTTGTGCCTGCGCGGCGTATGAAACACCACTTTAGGACACTATTCCCATGATCGGGGTAAGATCGCATCGTAATTCCTGCCTCCGAGGCTTCGGCCCTCTACGCCAGTCAAACTACAAGGACGAGAATGCCATGCCAGCCAATGGACCAGGTATGACAGGGTGCATCGCTACAGCACCAAAGGACAGAAACCACTCCCTCAATAGTGGTGCACATGCCTAGACCTATAGCAACAGTGCTAGAAGTACCAACGCCATGCCTCCATAGTGCAGACCACATCGCCATCGGATAAGGCCCTCCTGAGGCCTCTGGGCTCCTTCTCCAACAAGGATCACACCACATACCAACATTTTGTAACTATTGACAATGGTTATCTACCATAATAAAGGGTTAAAATAAATATATAAAGGGCTAATAAATGATCACCAACATAGGTTTATGGTGTCAACTAACGAAATTCCACGAGTTTTGATGAATCTATATTTTGCAGGGGGTTATCAGAATAATTCAAGAATTGATATCTTCCACGAGAAGGAACCCACGTCAATCGGCCTAATTTCCATGTCATGAATACGCAAGAGGCTTCTAGAGGACACCAGAGGACTCCACGAGGAGGGCCACCATGAGGCGCCGCCAGGTGGGGCCGACTGGCCCCTGGTCGCCGCCCCTTGGCTCCTTCCTTTGTAAGCTACTTCAACTGCCTCCAAGGATGCATCCTAACCCCACGTGAAGGTCGGTTTGATCCAAGGGCCACGGTTCCATGCTCTGGGCTATATAAACGAGGCCCTAGACCGCCCTCCGGGGGGAATTCATTCAATCCATCATCGTAATCACCTTTAAAAGAAAAGCTAGGGTTTGGGAAAGAGAGGTGTCCCTCGAATGGATGTCCTCTCAACTCCCAAGTTAGAATGGATCTAGTCTTCTAGATAGCAGAGAGATGGAGAGCGAGGGAGGAGTTCGGAGGAGGTGCTGGCCTGTCGGTGCCTCTTCAACAACTTGTACTTCTGCAAGATCGAGCTCTACGTGGGCTTGCTCCTGAGATGGCTCAGGCTTTGGCAATCAACTTCTGATTCAAGTAAGATTCATGTTTATATTATTCTTCTGGTTTGCGAGTCTCTTTTGAGTGCTTTAATCTAGTTGACTTGGTTAGAGTATAATTCGTAGTGTAAGCATGATGCTTAGACTAGGGTTACTCGTACATGCATCCTATATTCTGGATCGATAGTAGATCACGAAGGTGACAGCTTCGTTGAGTCCTCTATAGTCCACCTCCTGTTTGTTGGCCTAGCAGGATATATAATTGCGTGGTAGATTCGTACTCTATTTGCGGTCTTCCATAGTAATTCCCTTAATGAATAGTAGAAGATGTGGACTGCCCAAGTTAGAAGTAGAAAACCCTGATCAAGTTATCCTCTCTATACTCCTACTATCGACCCCATACTAGATTGATCCTCTCTTATGTTTTAGTCTTGTTTTCACTTTAGTTGTTCCCACCTTATTTATATTTCCAACTCATTCACCTTTTCTAGTTAAGTTAGAACACGTAGTTAACTTACACGTTTCCCTGTGGATACGATATTTAAAACCCTTCGGGTGAAAGCTACAACGGTATCCGTGCGCTTGTGGATCTTTTCTGTTCGCGTTAATAAATACCAACAAGCTTTCTGGCACCGTTGCCGGGGAAACAGTTGCTGAATTGACTACAAACCTAGTCTAACCTTTTTCAAAAACAAAAATAAATAAATATATACATAAATGAAAAAAATCTCTCTTTTCTTATCTTTACCCTTTTGTTTTCTAAAAAGAAAAAAATCTTTTCTCATACCTTCTTTCTTTTTGTCCTTCACCTCATCCCTTCTATTCTTTTTCCTTTCATCTTTTGTTAGCATGGATAATAACACTCCTATCTATCAATATGCTAACCCTATGGGCACACACCTTAGACCACTAGAACATTCCGAGCCTATCACAGCATCTGGTTTTGAGATAAGCCCGGATTTCATAGAATTTGTTCAGAAAAAACCCTTCATGGGGGAAATTGAGGAAAACCCATATTCGCACCTATGAGAGTTTAAGCAGATCTATGACCTCATTCGCATAAAGGGCATGTCCGATGAGACCATCCAATGGAAGCTATTTCCATTCTCTTTTATGGGAAAAGCTAAACATTGGTATAAACTCAATGTAGAACGTGTGCAAGGAGATTGGAAGACACTATGCAATGAATTTCTATCAAAATTCTTTCCCATCTCCAAAGTGAATGACCTACGAAAAGAGGTTCTAATTTTTAGACAACTAGAAGAAGAATTTCTTGCCGAATCATGGGATCGCTTTATTGACCTTACCCTCATTAGCCCAGACCTTGCTATTCCAGACCCAATATTTTTTCAACATTTTTATGAAGGTCTTAGCAAGGATTCTAGGGAATTTCTTGATTTATCCTCCGGAGGAGCTTTTCTTCATTTTCTTACAAGTGAAGCAAGGGTCATGCTTGAAAAAATTACTAGTCAAGCCACTCGCTGGACTAAAATTCATTTTAAGCCCCCAAGAAAAAGAAGGAGTTCTCTCCTGAACAAAAAGAGGAAGTTTTGATAGCTAAGTCACAACCACTTCAATCCCGAGGTTCAGCTGTCAATCCTAAGACATCAATACCCCAATGTAATGATGATAGCTTAGACTTCCAGTTTTGTAATATGCTGGTAGATTAATATAAAAATAGAATGGCATCTAGAAAAAAGTGTTCTCAACTACCTTTCCCTCATAGAGCACATTGGAAGAAATGCAAGGATGGCATGTCTAGCGATGCCATAGAAGGAGAGCCAAGCAATTTTGGAAATTATTCTATCTTATCCCCTTCTATGCCCACATCAGATGACTTACCTCAACCCATTTTTCAATCCATCCTTGACCCCGATGATCCCTCGTATGCTCTCCCTCCTAAGTCTCATGATGATCCTAGAAATCCATTAAGACAACCAAACCATAGGACTCATAATGACCACATGGATGACGAAGAGATGCTACGACATTGACAGGAATGTGTAGAATGGATGGACAAGGAAGAAGCCTTAATAGAATCTAAGATTGGCTCAAACTCAAATGGTGAGTTTTTAACTCCCTTTGACTTTGAGGACGATACTTATCCATCTATGGAGGAAGCCCTAGACGAGGCTAATTCAAGAGTCACCAATCCAAGTGAAATTCTAAACATTCAGATTAGAGACAAAGATGACATCAATAAGCATGGAATCTATTCCATAACCACCTTATTAAATCCATGTTCATATGATACACCTCCGAATTCAATTGGTCTCTTCAACCTTCCCACATTCGAGATCTCCAACCTCTCACTCTTTCTGTTTATAAAAATTTCAAAAGGGTGGTTGTAGATGCATATGTTTATCATAAATATTGCAGATCTCGTTGTGCTCTTAAGGTTGGTGTTGGAGGGGAACCTACTTCACCAAAACACATTTTGAAGGTTTCCCAAGGACAAGCTTAGTGTCCTAAAACAAGCACTTTTTAGATCCTAACACGAGTATTCACCTTTCTACTACGCTACCCTTATGAAACGAGCATAGAGATATAATTGTAAAAATATTCCTTCGGGTACTCTTGTCACTAACCTTTCCACGTCTAGAGCAAAAAGATCAAAGGAATAACAAACACAAGGGAAACACAGCTCACGCATCATGAAGAGATCCATGGAACAAGAAGATGAGTGCCACAAAACAAGATCTATAATCAAAGCACTCACTCCATGAAAGAAGGTGAACAAATCTCCACCAAGCCCCTTCAAGACAAAGACCATCATGGAGAAATTCTCAAGACAATGAGGGGAGCACAAGGACCGACAAGAATGTCAAGATTAGGAGAACAAAAAGATGGTGAAGACAAGCCATTCATGAGCAGAAACAGCTGGGCAAGAGAAGCTTCCACAAGGTGGTTCAGTACCATCACTCTTCAATGACAAAAGTAATATCTTGAGGTACATAATCACTATTCAAAAAGCTTTTCTCGATCCTAGTATGCACATAAATGAAGAACCAAACATGTTTAAGTTACAACTTCGCTTGATCCAACCTGATCAACTTAGCATGTTCAATTCTTTAATCTTTGTTCTTAGCTTCACTCTCTTGATCTCACTGTCTTAACCAAATGAGCTAAAAATATTGCATATTCACACTCATGCTCATCTTCTGATCTTATCACCCATAACTTCAACTTTATCTTGTTCACCATGCCTAAGGTTAGAGAAGAACGAATAAAACTTTTGGTTATGTTGGTGTTTTAGCACCAATAAAGCCCATGCACTTGATCTCTACCTTGTCTTTATGAGCAAGACACACTTTGAACAAAACATGGATGAGTTTGTCAACTCTCCCAAATTCTACAAAGTGAAGGTCTTGGATCTATAAGAACATGCACACTGAGCAAGATGCTGTCAACTTCCACAATTAATGCTTCATTTCAAACGGCTGTTGGACGAACGAAGAACATGGGTAACACCATATCAAGGGGTGCAATTATCAAGGTCTCCACCTCTGAGACCATATGATTCACCTAAGGAATGAACATGGTGAGAAGTCCTGTTCAGAGGACTTAAAACAATGAACCCTCGTTGGGAGGTAAAATCGGTAGTTATCCATATTTATCTTTTCTGCATAGTCATTTTCATTAAGCATATATATATATATATATACATGTGGATAATTTTGTGGTGTGTAAAAACCCATAGGAATATTCACTGTGGTGGCATAAAAATAAAAATAAAAATAAATATAAATATGCATGCATTCATCCTATTGCATTTTCTTTTGCATCATAGAAAATATAAAAATACAAAAATACCTATGAAAGGAGTGAATAATTTTGGAGTTCGAGGGAAGTTGGCAGCTCGCTACATTAGTCCATTTCCAATCACGGAGAGGTGTGGATCTGTAGCGTATCGTCTCAAGTTACCAAAACAATTGGCAGCTGTCCACAATGTGTTTCATATATCTTAGTTAAAGAAGTGTCTGCGAGTGCCTGAATAGGCTATTGTGATTGAAGGAGTTGAACTTGAACCAGATCTTACCTATGCAGAGTATCCTGTCAGAATCCTAGATCAGAAAGATCGGGTCACTCGAAATAGAACAATCAAATTCTATAAGGTCTAGTGGAATAAGCACTCAGAGGAGGAAGCTACCTGGGAATCAGAGGATTATCTTAGAGAGAATGATCTAGATTTCCTAGAATCTACTTAGGTTACTAACTCCGCTACAGTGGTAACCTTTCTTGTAGCAATGGATGTAATAGTGTAACCTTCCTTTCTATTATTTTTGTAATCCTCGTTGTAATAAAGGCTTGACACATTTCCATTCCCTTACTGAACTCAAGGTTTTAGGTGTTTCTTAATCTCGGGATGAGATTTCTATAAGGGGGAAGAGCTGTAACACCCCTGGTGTTAAGCACCACTAAAATTTGCCATGTCATCATCTAGCATGTAATCATCCTTGCTAGCTAACCATGCTTTGCATTCACTTAAAACTAGGTTATAATTAGGTTTTGCAATGCATTGGTCTCGTGTAATGTGCAAGAACCAAAAATGTTTTTAAGGTACTTTGTGACCATGTATTTTAGAATTTCACTTAAGCACTTGGACTAATCCTTAATGAACTTGGGAGTGTAGAGAGTGTACTTTACAATAGGAACAAGTGTGGGGCATGAATTCAAGTACAACCCATTAAAATTTGTGCTCCAAATATGAACTCAAGGCTGAGATTCAACACTTAGCCATTTTGACTAAGTCTTGGAAATATTAGTTTTGGATTCAATTTTGGAGGTTTTATTAAAATGAATTTTATAAATAAATATGCTCAAACATTAGTACAATTTGTTAGTACTAAGTTTGTACTAAGTAATGGTAGTGATGATTGAGAGGGTTGTTTGGTAATAATCACCAATTAAATTCACCAAAATGCTAAGTTAGTTATATTTTCAAAAACCTAGTTCTGAAACTGTTTTGCAGTTTCAACTTATCTTTGTTCTATAGGTTAGATCTCTCAATCCTATGAGTTCTGGAGTTTGAGCCTGTAAGCAATTCTAGAGGTCATGGATCAAGGATCAACTTTTATTTTGGATGCTGCTCAAGTTAATGTATGAAATTTGGAGAAATAGGAGGAAGGAAGGGGTTTCAAGCTGTTTCTTAAACCTGAAGCTTTGTTTCATTTCCTTGTTTCAGTGAAACAATTTTTTAGTTTCTTTCTTCCCTTTCTTGATCTGGATCTCTCAATCCTCGATGAATCAGAGCTTGGGTCTTAAAGCAAAGTTGGAGAGGGTACATGGAGGAACAACTTTTGTTTTTTGAGCTCCTTGAGTTGTCCCATGAAATCTAGAGAAAATGGATGATGAACATGCCATGTTAGTCTGCTACAGTGACGCTAGTGACCTGCTCCTCTGCCTGCTTCGTCATCGACGGCCGCCACCCTCCATACGCCGCTTCACGAGTGTCCAACACGCAGCTGCTTTGGTGTCATGGTCACAAACAGGAGCTGGCTCGCCCTGGAGCAACCACCACGATGACTTAAGCCGAGCCAGTCGCAGCGCACCTCTTCTCTCCCCTTCGAGCTCATCATTGGTCATCTCCCACAATCGGCGTAATTCTCCACAATTCACTACAACTGCTCCTCCACACCGCAATTGCTCGCACACTCTTCTTCGCCTCGTCGTAGGGCACACCTTGAGCCAGCTAGCAGCGCGCCGCATCGCCTAACACTGACATGCATCATCTTCTTCTTTGCGGCGTCACCATCACCGCCGTACGCACTCCGTCGTGGCCAGCCCATGCCAAAGCTTGTGGCCGCCTTCTCTTGTCATGTTTCACGCACACCTTGCGTTCTTGAAGCTGACCGAGGTGACCATTTCCCTTTTCCTTCTGAGGTCACCCCAAAACATGCCATCGCCGCCATATCCGCTCTGCTACTGCCATCGTCATCGGAGGCGGAGCTTCTCCGCTACCCCTCTGCTTCAACCTGTTGCCTCGCTGAGTTCACGGTGAGCTCCTAACCGCATTACTCGTCTCCGTTCTAACTCTACCTTGACGTGGTGTCATTTCCACCACCACGCTGCCGGATGGACCATCACTGGGCCACCATGGCCGCAACTATGCTTTGCCCATGCCCTATTCGTTCGCTTGGTGCCTTGGTGAGGTGCGCAGGGGTCTGGGATGGGTTGGTCGTGTCCGTGCCGTTGGCGAGGTAACGCCGCTGTTTCACCGGCCATGGCCGCGGTCGGCTTGTGTTGGGCCAGGGTGGTCTTGGGCCTCACACTTGTTGTTACTGGGCCAAGGAGTGGGCCGGAGGGTTGGAGCAGTGGGCTAAAAAGAAAATGTTTTTCTTTTTTAGAAAATGATAAATGAACTGATTCTTGTTTATTGCATAGAAAAATATAGAGATGAGATAAAATCTTGGAAATTGTTGTGTATGCTTATCTTGATGTTCCCTAGCTAGGAAAAATATAATATGATCTTTTTCTATAATTTTGCTATGATTTAAAATTACATCTTTTAATTAATAAATGCAACTTCCATGATTTTTATAGGCTAAAATATTTATCCAAAAATCATGAAACTTTGTAGGAATGTTTCTTATCCTTAGATCAACCTTCAATAAAATGTTGGTAGTTTTTTGATAATGTTTAATTATATCCTTAATTCTATGCTTAGTTAATTATTTAATAAATGTTTAGTCAATAAAGTAATTACAACATAATTTGAGTGCAGTTTTGGATTCAGTGTAGACGAGGGAATATGTTTACCTCTGATGTTCCTTGGCATGTTAATTTCCTATTGATTGTGCTCTTAACCAACTTGTAAATAATAACAACTAATATTGCTTTGTGAGTAATTAACCTAGTTTAATAGCGAAGGAAAGTTATACTCAAGTAAATCAATCTTGTTGTTCTTCATAAACATGCTTAGTACCTCATCATCCTAAAGCATGCATATTTACTACATTTAGTGGTCGAGAGTGGAATTCCATAGTTGAGCAAGTTCCTAGAGTGGAATTCTATTCATTGTAGTTGGTTATCTTTCTAGTGGTTATCTGAAGTAACTGACAACCCCGACATAACAGGCAAGCCTCGGAGCATAACCCATCTCCTTGTATTTTATAAAAGTTATTCACATAAGTCTATGCTTGTTGCATTAAGCAATAGGAGTTACTTGATACACCATTGTTGCATATCTTCCTTGTCTACTTTTACCTATCCCATGGTACATAGCTTAATATGATATGGCATTAAATGCTTAGTCTTGCTTAGATGTTAATGCTGATAGGTAAGTTTATCCTAAAACTTTGATGAGCCTAAAGTATGAGGATGATCTGGTTTTTAATAAAGACTGGGCGGAATCTTGGCTTGCATCACGGTTTGAGGCCTGACATAGTGACCCCGCCTGTGTCGATTAAGGACCGTCCGTTGTAGGCTTGTTATGTGTTTGAGACTTTGCTAGTACTGGCCACATACCCCGGTAAGCCCAATATATCCTGGCTATTCCTTTATGGGAAATAATAACCGCACACTGGGAGTGGAGAGATGGCGGGAGTACCGTGTAACACACTTCTGCAAATTCGTCAGGAACAATCGACGTAGTGTAGTGGGTATTGTGGTCTCGGGTAGCGCTGGACCGGTTCTTGTTCTGGAGGACCCAAGTGAGGCTTGATATATGTAGGTTCGGGTTTGGATCTAGGTTCAGACCTAGACCTACATATGTCGTGTGGTAAGGAAACCCCAGCTGGGCCTAATCGATTCGAATCGCCGTTGCATCTCGGAGAAGAAGACTCGATCCTCTTCCCTGCATCATAGTTAATAATCAAAAATGGATACTCATGATCACATGATGAGATTGTTTAAAAAGTGATTGGCCTAGATAAGGTGCTTATATGATACTTATGAATATAAAGCTTAATCTATAATGCTGAAAGTAAGGATCAACTGTTAGTTAAGCTTTTCTGCAAAAGTTATCTTGATTCTGGCTATAGACTTACCTTGATTCCCCTTTAGCCTCCATATCCTTGGAGTCTTTCCTTTTTGTTGGTTAAGTCTTGTTGAGTACCTTTGTACTCAGGGTTTGTTAAACCCTTGTCGCAGGTAAGAGTGAAAGCTCTATGTTTGGTGTTGGTAATTAGTGACAATGCCTAAGTACTAATCCTATGCCTAAGTTCTATATAGCATATGAGGATTAGTACATTCCAAGGTTGGTGGCAAGATGGACATGGTGATCATGATGGCCACACTTAGATTTGGACGCAACCCTACGTGATCAAGGCAAAGGTATATGCTTAAGGGTTATGTTTTAGTAACCAAGACACCTAGTGGGTGTGGTTACATTTTAGGATAGATAGCCATACTATAAAGAGGGGAATGACGCGACTATTGAACTTCTAAGTGCCTCTAGGTGTGCATTTCATAATCATATGCATTTGGATAGAACTAATAATGCCTCGAAAATGATTGTGAAAATGCTAACACACTCGCACATGACGAGATCACTTGGTGGTGTTAGCACATTTGCGATGGCATTGGAGTTTGAGCAGTAGAGAGGGTTTGAGGTCCTCTCTTATGTGAAAGGATGAATCAAACGGAGGCATTTTCGAGGAATTGAAACGCCTATTTTCCTTTACGCCAATGTCGAGTTTTGGAGGCGTTGTCACACGTTATTTCACGAGCTAAAACATGTGCTAAAGTGACACATACTTAGTCTAGCTCTTATGTGAAAGGGTGAATCAAACAGAGGCGAACAGAGGTCATAGAGGTGACCGGATGCTGGACCGGATACTGGACCGGACACGGTCTCTATTTGACCGGACGCGTCCGGTCAGTGCTTAGGGTTTGCGCGCGTGCTGGTCTTCTGATCGGATACGGTACCGCGTCCGGTCACAGTCGACCGGACACGTCCGGTCATTCTAGGTGCTTACTAGACTCTGATAGGACGCTGGCACTGTGGCGTCTGGTTCGTCTAACAGCACGTCCGGTCACTGTTTCGTTGGAGCACTGCTCAGGCTTGACCAGCGCGTCCGGTCCGTTACGGGACCAGCACGTTCGGTCGTGCTTCGCGCGTCCGGTCCGCGCGACCAGCGCGTCCGGTCAGTGCGACTACAGCGTTTTCAAGTGCCTAATGGCTCTATTCGAAGGGGTATGTCTATAAATACTCGTTGGCTGGTTCAAGGCTCTCTCTTGCATTCTTTGACATACTTGTGAGCACTTTGAACTAAGCAACTCCCCTCCCACTCATCTCTCTTGCTTCTTTGCATATTCGAAGTGAGATTGAATGATCCAAGTGCATTTGCATTGTGAGATTGCATCTGTTGGCACTTGGTGGTTGATTTGCTATGGGATTCTTGTTTCTCTTGGTGGTTGCCACCACCTAGATGGCTTAGACCAGCTTGGAGGCATTGGCAAGAGTTGGTGATTGTTCTTGGCCACCTCTGGTGATTATGAGGGGTTTGTGCCTACCTAGGCGGAGCGCCAAAGGCAACGTTAGTGGATTGCTTGTGTCATTTGCAACCTTTTGCCATTTGGTAGGTTCTTGTGGCGCCTTTTGAGAGGCTCAGTGTGTGACCGATTAGCCACCGAACCACGTGGTGAAGAGGGATACAATGGGGACTAGCGTGCCGGCAAGCACGTGAACCTCGGGATAAATCTTGTGTCATCACTTTCTTATTGTGTCTAATCGATCCCGGTGGTTGTGTATTGTGGAATTGATATCTTGATCATATTGATTGGTTGGCTCAATACTTCGCCCCTCGGTGATACCCTCCTAACTCTCTCTTGTATTAATTTCTTAGATACCTTGCTAGCTTGTTAGTGTAGCTCTTAGCTTGTGTATCTAGTTAGCTTTAGTTGTAGCTAAGTTGTGCGGTTTGACTTTGCGGTTGAGTGCAAATATACTAGAATTGTGAATTGGTTAGGTGTCTTGCAAACACCCTATAGGCTAAGCAAAACTCACATCTCACTATTTGTTATATTGATAAACTTGTTTAGCTTGTCTTTGTAGAATTTTTAAAAAGGCTATTCACCCCCCTCTAGCCATCAAGACCTTTCAAGTGGTATCAGAGCCGTGGTCACCATTTGTAAGGCTTAACAACCTCGGTATAAGATGGCTCAAGTTGTGTTCAAGCATGTTGGGGGCAAGCCTCTATTCTTTGATGGTGTCTCATCTTTTGATCATTGAAAAAGAAAGATGAAGCAATATCTTGGCTCTATTAATGAGAAGGTTTGGGAGGTGACACATCATGATTATGCTATCATTGATCCTAACAACCTCACCAATAATGACCGCATCAACAACCAATGCAGCACTATGGCTCTCAACACTCTCTACAAAGGGATTGATGCAAAGGTCTTTGAGCAAATCAAGGATCTTGATATGGCAAGTGAAGTGTGGACAAGATTAGAGGAAACATATGAGGGCACTTCAACAGTAAAGAGTGCCAAGCTGTATATTCTCAAGGATAAGTTTGCAAGCTTCAAGATGAAGGATGATGAGTCCATACCAGAGATGTTCTATAGGCTACAAGTTATTGTCAATGATCTCAAGAGCCTAGGAGAAGATATCAAGGACAAGGACTTCTCACATAAGTTCTTGATGAACTTACCTAAGAAGTTTGCTATCTTGAGGAAGATGATCCAAAGAGAGGGTTTGGACAAGGTGACTTCAAACCAAGTGCTTGGAGATGTCATGACCGATGCTCAATATGATGATGATGAAGATGAAGATGAGAAGAAGGAGATCAAGGTCAAGCAAGAGAAGACCACCGCATTTAAAGCTTCATCCTCAAAGGGCAAGAGCAAGATTGATAGTGATAATGATGATCCATTTGATAATGAGACCATAGCCCTTCTAGTGCAAAAGATGGGTCGGTTCATGAAGAAGAGAGGCTATGGTGCAAGAAAGAGAAGAGACTTCATGAAGGCAAAGGAGGTGCTTTGCTACAATTGCAATAGCCCTGATCATGTAGTTGTGAAGTGCCCCTATGAAGACAAAAGATATCATGATGGGGAGTTGAAGTTGAAGAAGATGGACAAGAAGGAGAAGAAAGAGAAGAAGAGCTTCACTATCAACAAGAAGAAGAAGGGTGGTGGCTATGTAGTCACTTGGGATAGTGATGACTCCGATGATGACAATGATGATAGCTCAAGTGATGATGAAAAGCCCATTCGGAGATCCATTGCAAGCATCGCCCTCTCCAACAAGCCATCCATCTTTGACACTACATCGACATGGCTTATGGCCAAGCCTACCAAGATAAAATATGATGATAGTGATGATGATTCTTGTGATAGTGATGGTTGTAGGAGTGATGATGAGGAGGATGAGGACTACTCCAAGGATGATCTATTTGGCATAATAGATCAAATGAGCAAGGGCTACAAGAGGACCACCAAGAGATGCAAGATCTTGGAGCAAGAGCTCATTGCCAAGAGCAATAAAAATGATACCTTAATGGAGGAGCTTGTTGCTCTCAAAAAGAGTAAGGAGTGCAAAGGAATTGAACAAGAGCTCAAAGCTCTTAGGAAATCCTTTAATGAGCTAGAGGCCTCTGTGAGTGTCTAAAGGAAGAACACGAGGACCTTGAAGTTGCTCATACTAGGCTTAAGGAAGCCCACTCCACTCTACTTGAGCTCATCAAGGAAAAGGACCTTAAGTTAGAGAAGTTCATGAAGGAAGCTAAGGAGGAGCAAGTGATTGTCACTTGTGATATTGGACTAACATGTGATATTATTTATGATTCTTTATATGTTGGTCCTACTAATGCTTCATGTAGCTCATCATCATTCACCACAACCAACTCTATCTCTACTACTAGTGATTCATCACTTGTGGTTGAGAATGAGACTCTCAAGAGAGACGTGGATGATCTCACCCACGCTTTAAGCAATGCCTATGGTGGGGATGCCCGCTTGCTAAAATGCTTGGGTAGCCAAAGGTTCTCTCTTAACAAAGAGGGTTTGGGCTATACTCCTAAGAATGGCAAGACGGCCTTTGCTACTCCAAAGCCTCGCTTTATGAAGAGAAATGGTCATTATTGCAATAGATGCAAGTAAGTTGAGCATCTAGAGATTAATTGTAATAAAATGAACAAGAACAACAACAAGTTTCATGCTAAAATGGATTGCATTCCTTTTGATTCTTGTTATGTGCTTACCAAGGGTGAGAAAGGTGTGCATACTAGGTTTGTTGGTACACCAATTGTGGGCCCAAAGAAGAAGGCCATTTTGGTACCAAAGAACTTAGTTACTAACCTCCAAGGACCCAAGCAAGTATGGGTACCTAAAAGACATTAATTTGTTTTGTAGGTAAATTACAAGGCCGGAGGAAGGCATTGGGTGCTTGATAGTGGGTGCTCTCAACATATGACTGGTGATTCAAGAATGTTCAACTCTCTCAAATCAAATGATAGTGGCATTGATAGCATCACATTTGGTGACAATAGCAAGGGTGATGTAAAGGCTCTTGGAAGGATTGTAATCTCAAATGATCATAGCATTTCCAATGTGCTATTAGTTGAAAAGTTGAACTTCAATCTTCTCTCGGTTGCTCAATTGTGTGATCTTGGTTTCAAGTGCATATGTGGTGTTGATGATGTGGAGATAGTTAGTGTTGATGGCTCCAATTTGATCTTCAAGGGTTTTAGATATGAGAATCTATACTTGGTTGATTTCAATGCTAGTGACACTCAACTTTCAACATGCTTGCTCACCAAATCAAGTATGGGTTGGTTATGGCATAGAATACTTGGTCATGTTGGCATGAAGCAATTGAATAAGTTAGTGAAGCATGACTTAGTTAGAGGCTTGAACGATGTCATATTTGAGAAAGATAAGCTATGTAGTGCATGTCAAGCCGGAAAGCAAGTAGGCAACACTCATCCATTGAAAAGCATCATGAGTACTTCCAAGGCATTTGAGTTGTTGCACATGGATCTATTTGGGCCAACTACATACACAAGCATTGGTGGCAACAAGTATGGCTTTGTAATTGTGGATGATTTCACTAGATACACATGGGTATTCTTTCTTGTGGACAAGGGTGATGTATTTGACATATTCAAGAAGTTCATCAAGAGAGTGCAAAATGAGTTTGAGACCATAATCAAGAAAGTGAGAAGTGATAATGGAAGTGAGTTTAGAAACACAAGAGTTGACGAGCTATGTGATGAGCTTGGAATCAAGCATCAATTTTTGGCCAAGTATACACCTCAATCTAATGGCTTAGTTGAGAGAAAGAATAGAACCTTGATTGATATGACAAGATCAATGTTGAATGAGTATAATGTGAGTCATTCATTTTGGGCCGAATCAATCAACACGGCTTGCTTATATAGTAATCGTCTCTATTTCCACAAGTTCTTAGAGAAAACACCAAATGAGATCTTGAATGGAAGAAATCCCAACATTGCATACTTTCGGGTATTTAGTTGCAAATGCTACATCTTGAAGAAGGGCACTAGGTTGAGCAAGTTTGAGAAGAAATGTGATGAAGGCTTCCTACTTGGCTACTCAACTACTAGCAAAGCTTATAGAGTTTGGAATTTGGCTAGTGGTTTACTTGAGGAAGTTTTTGATGTTGAGTTTGATGAAACAAATGGCTCTCAAGATGAGGGAGATAACTTGGATGATGTGAGAGGAACTCAATTGACCAATGCTATGAAAGAAATGGATATTGGTGATATTAGGCCAAAGCAAGTGATTGATGTGGAGACAACAAAGATCAAGTGCTCCAAAGTTCTAATATACAAGCTAGTGGTTCTAATGTGCAAAATCAAGCTAGTACATCATCTCAAGTGCAACAAGATCAACAACTGGCTAGTTCATCATCTCCAACTCATGATCAACATCAACATCCAAGCAATCAAGTGCAAGTGCTTCAACCAACCAACATTGCTAGAGACCATCCATTAGATTCCATCATTGGTGACATACAAAGGGGAGTTCAAACTAGATCAAGATTGGCATCATTTTGTGCTCACTCTTCTTTTGTGTCAATGGAAGAACCCAAGGACATTGATACAGCATTGAGAGATCCGGATTGGGTAAATGCAATGCATGAAGAGCTCAACAACTTTAAGAGAAATGAAGTATGGGAACTAGTTGAGAGGCCTAAGGATCACAATGTCATTGGAACAAAATGGGTCTTTCGCAACAAGCAAGATCAAGATGGGATAGTAGTAAGGAACAAAGCAAGACTAGTGGCTCAAGGGTACACACAAATAGAGGGTCTTGACTTTGGTGAAACATATGCCTCGGTTGCAAGATTGGAAGCAATTAGGATTCTACTTGCCTATGCTTGTGCTCACAATATCAAGCTATATCAAATGGATGTGAAGAGTGCATTTCTCAACGGGTACATTCAAGAGGAGGTGTATGTGGAGCAACCTCCTGGTTTTGAAGATGACAAGAAACCCAACCATGTATACAAGTTAAGGAAGGCTTTGTATGGATTGAAGCAAGCACCTAAAGCATGGTATGAAAGATTGAGGGACTTCTTGCTATTCAAAGGATTTGTCATGGGCAAAGTGGATACTACTCTCTTCACCAAGAAGATTGGGAAAGACTTGTTTGTGTTCCAAATATATGTTGATGATATCATATTCGGTTCAACCAATCAAGATTATTGTGATGAGTTTGGGAAAATGATGACAAAGGAATTTGAAATGTCAATGATTGGTGAACTTAGTTTCTTTCTTGGACTTCAAATCAAACAAATAAAGGAAGGAACATTTGTGAGCCAAACCAAATACATAAATGATATGCTAAAGAAGTTTGGTATGGAAGATGCAAAAGGAATCACTACTCCAATGAGCACTAATGGAAGCTTGGATAGTGACAGGAGTGGCAACATGGTGGATCAAAAGCTATATAGATCAATGATTGGTAGCCTACTCTATGTGATGGCATCAAGGCCCGACGTGATGTTTAGTGTATGCATGTGTGCAAGATTTCAAGCCTCACCAAGAGAAAGTCATTTGAAGGCAACAAAGAGAATATTGAGGTACTTAAAACATACACAAGATGTTGGATTATGGTATCCCAAAGGTGCAAGCTTTGAGCTAGTTGGTTATTCGGATTCCGACTATGTCACACCCATTTTTAAGGACAAAAATAGGATGCATAAAAGACTCATGTGCGCCCCAGGATATGATCACACACACAAGTAGACAAATTATATAGTATCATCACAGTGCTTATTACATAGCGAATAAATATTTAACACATAGTCTTATACAATAAATTGTAGCAACTAATAGTAGATCTCCAGCGGAAACTCCAAACATAGGGACATGGTTGACTGGTTGACCCAAGACTAGTACTCATTACGATAATCTTCTCCATAATCTTCATCTGTTATGGTGGAAATAGCAAGGGTGAGTCCATGTCAAACTCAACAAGTATAACATAGAGTTCATGAGGCACAAAAGGCTAGACACTATTTGACTGCGTTTAGCTTTTTATCATCATATATTTAGCAATTGAGTAGCATCAAGATAATCCACATCCCACTAATGAATCAATGATCAATTGTAATAAGTATAATGAACAACATTAACATGAGCATAATAATAATCAACAGTAATAAAACATGATGTAACAATGGTGATCTTCTATTCTGTAAGAATCCCCAAGGCCACTCGTATCCGTGAGCACGGCTAGTATACCAGTTTATTAAACTCTACGCAGAGGTGTACACTGTCACTATGAGTCATAATTTCCAAATGCATGAGTTAATTACTCCCAAAACACTAAAAACCATATAAAGCCATTCAAAAGTTCATCTAACAAATTAGGGCCATTAGATTCACTCGGCGGGCAGATGTAGGAACCCCCATTTTTAAATGGCACAATTCCTTCTCGGCTATACTCATAGACTAGAGGTTGTCCTACACCCAACGTGTCAAGCCATTCTTACGCCATTTAAGGTAACCACTAACAAGCTAGAAAAGATCCTTTAAACAACTAGAGCCAAAGCCATATAGCCCTCACAGCTGTACTGTAAATCCCGGTTATCACTTACAGGTAAGTCCTTACGGAGAGTAACTAGAGCGACAAACTAACAACACAACACAACGCTCTAGTCCCCCTTTTCAACAGTAATAAAATCATCTTAATGGTTGGTTGCTCAATCCATTAATCAAATTACAAAATCATTGTTCATAATTAAGCACTAGCAATAGCTACCCAAATGCATAACCCATAGGTGATAAGGAATCAAGATACCAATCGCTAAGTTATAATCTCTATGGTTGTCAAGGAGGACACATGCATATATATTATAATTTCAGTGAATAGGACAATAAGGATGGTCCCATGTTATAATTGCCTTGATCAAAGCTTTTCTAATGATACTGCTGGTCTGGTTCAAAATAATACTCCTGATCATCAAGAAACTGCTCACTATCTATTCTCGATCACCAAGCATAAACACACAATCGTCCGAGCAATCATACACGAAGCAAACAAAGAAACATAGTTAAAACAGTACACCAACAGTAATAAAACAGTATAAAAAGTTTGTAAAACTCTTCTAGACGTTACTACGATCACACAGACGTAAAGATCATAAAATTTGGAGTTAAAACGTGAAAGTTATGAATTTTCTAAGATTTCCAATAGATAAATAATTACTTAAATATAAACTCGAAAATTAAATTTTCCAAACCTACTGTACAGCTACACTAACATGTAGAGCTCGCAAATACGAACCTAATGCAACTTGAACGGGTCAAATCAGAGTTAAAACGAAGATTTTATGCTCAAAACAAGTTTAGTGGCAAAACTGTAAATATCAGAAAATGTATTTTTGAAGTACCGAGAAGAAATACGTTTTCAAAACAAAGAAACGTACTTCGTGAATTATGCCAAGGACCACGGGTTCTAATAAAGAAAAACGCAGGGTCTCTTTAACAATTTTACCCCGCGAAGGGGTATCTTCTAATCCTGCCCGTTGATCATCCAATGGACGGCTGCCCTTCACCCCAAGAGAGAGAGAAAGTCGGTCGTCTCCCTCAACGCCGGCCGGTGGCCACCATGGCCGCCACGAACCACATCGCCGGAGATCACAGTTTTTGCTATTTAGACCACCAATCGGCTCGCGACTGGTTACAAACGAAAGAGGAGCTCAACGTGATCTCACCTAGGGTCTTTTCTTCGGCCTAGAGGACTCGTCGGTGGTGCTTGGCTCGGAAAGGCGGAGGGCCGCCTCCTGTGAATCCCGGCGACAATGGGTGAGCAACAAAGAACAAGAGGAAGAAAAATATGGCACCTACGGCTACTTCACCTCCAGACGAAAGGCGACGAAGGGATCTTCGATGACAGAGAAGCAACTACCATCGAGCACAACAGCGGCAGCCTTAGCTCCAACCCAAAGAGATCTAAAATCAACTTGACGATGAGTCTATGACCTAGGGCGGTGCGTGAAAGGAAAAATGGGACACGTTGGGTCGCACTTCTCTTATAGGGGCACACGGCTTGTGGTCCAAGTCATAGAAGATCAGGAAGGCGGATTTCATCGGGTTGGAATCCATCCCGACAACGAACCGGAGGTGCAAGACTCGGCTGACACGCGGGGTCCACTCGTCAGCGACACAAAAGAGAGAGAGAGAGCGCGCGACTGTGGCTTCCTAGGCCGGCCCACTCGCGAGAAAAGAAAAGCAGGCCGGCAGCTGGACTGCACAGGCCGAATAGGTAAAGGGTTTCCTTTCTATTTTCCATTTTCTTTTCTAATTTTCCAAACACATTTTCAAATCAAATTTCCAATGGAATTTGTATACCTTTACAAGTTGGTCAAAATCACACACCAAGATAAAATAGATGCACCAGCATGAATGCAAAACATATTGCCAACCATATATTGGGTTTTAGTTTCAAATCAATTAATATTATTTCTCTACGGTTTATTACCCAAACAATTGCATCTTAAATCAATTTAAACTAATTTAAATTCTTGTTAAATTTTGGGTCTTACAAATTCTACCCCCCTTAAAAGAATCTCGTCCTCGAGATTGGACTGCTTACTCAAATAACTGCGGATATGATTTTCTCAATTCATCCTCTCTTTCCTAAGTTGCCTCCGCCTCTGAATACCGATTCCCCTGAACTTTGCACATCTTAATAACCCGACTTCTAGTAACTCTTTCAATAGATTCTATAATCTTAACCGGAAACTCGTCATACGTAAGATCCTCTTTAACGGTCAATTCATCCAAAGGTATTTGCTCCTTAGGCACATGTAAATACTTCTTGAGTTGAGAAACATGAAACACATCATGTACCCCAGACAAATTCTCAGGCAACTCTAATTGGTAAGCAACTTCACCACGTCTAGCAATAACTTTAAATGGCCCAACATACCTTGGTGCTAACTTGCCTTTCATGTTAAACCTCTTCACACTTCTCATTGGTGACACCTTCAAATAGACATAATCACCTACTTCAAAAACTAGATCCCTTCTCCGGTTGTCAACATAACTCTTCTGACGAGATTGTGCTACCCTCAAATTCTCACGAATCACTCACACTTGATCCTCTGCGTTTCTGAGAACATCTGTACCAAACACCTGAGACTCACCTGTCTGATTCCAAAACAATGGAGTTCTACACTTACGTCCATACAAAGCTTCAAACGGTGCCATCTTAAGACTCTGTTGATAATTGTTGTTGTAAGAGAATTCTGCATACGGCAAACTCTTATCCCAACTAGTTCCATATTGCAATGCACAAGCTCTCAACATGTCTTCTAGTATCTGGTTGGTTCTTTCAGTCTGCCCATCTGCCTGTGGATGATATGCTATACTAAAATTCAGCTTTGTCCCCAAAGATTCATGTACAACCTTCCAAAAGTGTGACGTAAACTGTGAACCTCGATCAGATACAATCTTCTTTGGAACTCCATGTAAACATACTATCCTCTCCATATACAACTCTGCCAATCTTGGTCCATGGTAGGTAGTCTTGACTAGTATGAAATGAGCAACTTTAGTTAACCGATCTACTATCACCCAAATAGAATCATAACCTCTCTGAGTACGAGGTAACCCCACTATAAAGTCCATACCAACTTCCTCCTACTTCCATTCAGGAATCTTCATTGGTTGCAACAATCTAGCAGGTCTCTGATGCTCAGCTTTCACCCTCTGACAAGTGTCACACACTGCCACAAACTCAGCCACATCTCGTTTCAATCCAACCCACCAATACTTCTATTTGAGATCCAAATACATCTTAGTACTTCCAGGATGAATAGAATAAGCTGACTCATGAGCTTCACGAAGGATTGCCTGCCTAATAACCTGATCCTCAGGTACACACAGCCTCTTTCCAAACCACAAAATCCCATTATCATCCATTAGAAACCCTAGTGACTTACCAATCACTATATCCTCCTCTATCTTCTTTAGTTTCTCATCCTTCAACTGACCCTTGTATATTTCTTGCTCCAATGTAGGTTCTATCACCAATTCCATTGTATTAGTAACAATTCCCAAATTCAGATGTTCAAACTTAGCACACAACTCACTTGTCATGAACAACATTTGCATCTCATTGGCATAACTCTTCCGGCTAAGAGCATCAGAGACAACATTGGCTTTACCAGGATGATAGTGTATCTCTAGATCATGATCCTTGATCAACTCCAACCATTTGCGTTGCCTCAAGTTCAGATCAGACTGAGTGAAAATATACTTTAAACTCTTATGATCGGTGTATATATCACTCTTATGCCCAATCAAATAGTATCTCCAAATCTTCAGAGCATGAACTACAGCTGCTAACTCCAAGTCATGAGTGGGATAATTCAGCTCATGCCTTCTCAACTGCCTAGATGCATAGGCAACAACTCTACCTTCTTGCATAAGAACAAACCCCAAACCTTGACGAGAAGCATCACAATAGATAGAGAACTTCTTACTCAAATCTGGCAATACCAAGACAGGTGTTGTAGTCAATCTCTTCTTCAATTCTTCAAAACTAGCTTGACATTTATCAGACCATACAAACTTGGCATTCTTCTCTAACAGAGATGTCATAGGTTTAGCAAGTTTAGAAAACCATTCAATGAACCGTCTGTAATATCCAGCTAAACCCAAGAAACTACGAATCTCGCCCACATCAGTAGGTGGCTTCCAATTCAATACATCCTTTACCTTGCCTGGATCCACTGATATTCCACCATTAGAGACAATATGACAAAGAAAAGAGACTTCCTTCAACCAAAACTCACACTTGCTTCGCTTAGCATACAATTTATGCTCTCTAAGTTTCTGCAATACCAACCTCAGATGTTCAGCATGCTCTTTCTCTATCTTGGAAAATACCAGTATATCATCAATAAATACCACCACAAACTTATCAAGATACTTCATAAACACCTTATTCATCATATACATAAAGTAGGCAGGTGCATTGGTCAAACCAAATGATATAACAGTATACTCATACAAACCATACCTCATAGTAAAAGCTGTCTTTGGAATATCAGAGGCACGAATCTTCAATTGATGATAACCAGAACGCAAATCAATCTTAGAGAACACACAATCACCTCTCAACTGATCAAACATGTCATCAATTCTGGGCAAAGGATACTTGTTCTTGATAGTTACTTCATTAAGTGACCGATAATCAACACACATTCTATAACCACCATCTTTCTTATCAACAAAGATAACTGGTGCACCCTAAGGTGACGAACTAGGACGAATAAAACCTTTATCTTGTAATTTCTTAATTTGTTTCTTAAGTTCTTCTAATTCATCTACTCCCATTCTATATGGTCGTTTAGCTATGGGTGCAGTTCAAGGTAATAATTTAATAAGAAATTCAATATCTCGGTCAGGTGGCATACCTGGCAAATCATCTGGAAAAACATCTGGGAATTCATTGATAACTGGATCCTCTTTTCTAGCATCCTCTTCAAGCTGATTCACTAAGGCTGTTGGTTGCTTCTACACTGCTACATTCACACTGATCTTCTCACCATTCCGTGCATTTACAACTACTACCTTTTTGTAACACTAAATCTCTACCTGATTTTGCATCATCCAGTCCATACCTAAGATCACATCAATACCAGATGTCCTCAACACTATAGGAGTTATCTTAAACTCTACCCCCCTTAAAATCATACTAATTAGAAGACATCGATTAGTGGTTTGCATGGTACCCCCAGGTGAGTTTACTAAGAGAGGTTCTTTCATGGCAAGCATGGGTACGCTATGCATTCTAACAAAAATGTTGGAAATAAAGGTATGCGAAGCTCCAGAATCAAAAAGAATTGTTGTAGGAGTAGAATGAACATTGAACGTACCAAGCATTACTTCAGGCTCCATCTATGCTGTTTCAGTAGACACATGATTTACCTTTCCAATGTTGGATGATCTCTGCCCCTGCGGTGTCTGTTGATTCTGCTTCTTGGGAAAATGATTAGCATAGTGTCCATGCTCTCCACAGCGATAACACAGATTGGGGGTACTAGGTGCACTGGTCTTCATTAGGGTAGAGTTGGGATTACCCTAGCGAGGAGTTTGCTGACCACTCTGTTGTTGGAACTGTCTGTTTTGCTGATACTGGGGTCATTTCTAAAACTAATTATTCTGCCGATTCTGAGACCACTGTTGATTTGAATTATGGTTCCACTGACTGACTGGTCCTTGGAATCTCGAATGAAAGTCATGCTAAGAATTTGTACGTTGGTGAATATTGTTCCCAACACCTTGTCCTTTCATCTTCCTTTTTCTGTCCATCTCCCGACGCTCATTATCCAGCACAATAGCCTTATTCACAAGTTCCTAGAAATTGGCATAATTATTACCCTTCAACTGTAAACAAAGATCATAATAAATTCCCTTGAGCAAGAGATGCTGCTTATCTGCATCTTCCCTCACTTCATTGGGAGCATAGCGAGCCAACTGCGAGAACTTGTCATGATACTCGCTGACACTCATCTGTCCCATCCTGAGATTTCTGAATTCCTCCTGTTTCAGCTCAATTACAACCTCAGGAATGTGGTGAGCTCTAAAATCTCTAACAAATTCATTCCAAGTGATAGGAGGAGCATTATCAGGACGTGCAGCTTGATACGACTCCCACCAAGTCTGAGCTATCCCCTGTAACTGGCCAGATGCATATAACACCTTTTCTAGATCATTACATTGGGCGATGTTCAACTGTTTCTCCACCACTCGCACCCAATCATCCACCTCCAAAGGATCAGCAGCATGAGAGAACACCGGAGGGCGTCCTTTCAAAAAATTCACCACATTTTTCTCTCACATGAACAGGTGGTGGTCCTCTTGCAGGGGGGTTGTTCTGCATGTGCTGCATGAACATCTGCATCATCTGATTCTGTGTATTCATAAGTTCCTCCATAGTAATGGGTGGGTTAGGACCTCCATGGCCCCTGCCACGGCCTCTACCTCCTCTGGCTGCCATCTGTTTTCAAAGCACAGAAAACAAAGTTTAGTACTATCCAGGATGATGTATACAATAGATAAGTAAATCTGAGTTCTCTGGGCGAATTCCATTTTCAGTGGCTCAGTAAAACTGCCATATCTCGAGCTACAGATGTCCCATTAAGGTGATATTTACATGGTTGGAAAGCTTATGAAATTATCTATGACTTTTATTAATAACACTTTTCCAGATTCCGTCACTACATTAGTCAAAAAATGAGCTTAACCAAAACTGTTTCAGAATTCCAGACTGCACAGTGACCTCAACTTGGAACAGGTATATCTCTTAGCTTATAATGGATAAAAAGATAATTATTTTGGGGTTGGAAAGATACAGAAGTCTAACTATTCCCAGTAAAATTTCATAAATTTCTCACGAACAAATTTTGAGTTATTCTAGAAACATCTCAGACTGATCCAGAAATCAGTAAAAGGTAGAACCAAGTTTACCCGAACCCAACTTAAATTTCATGATCAAACTTAATATTCTTAACTATGGAACTTGTAGACATGGCCACAAAGCTCCAGCACACATTACAAAGATCCAAATCACACATTATCATAATAACAATTCATCAAGCACACAATTGTTCACACCACATACTAATACTCGACATTACCAAACTCAAATTGACTCGCAAACTAATATTGTTCTTATTACATAGGGACCTCCTAATTTTAATTGAGCTTCTCATAAATCTTGGGACGGCCTAGCTCAGCCCTTAATGCATCGATCTCCTTATAGGCTTGTTCTTTAAGTTCCCTTTCCTTTGATAACTCATCCTTCAAATCCACTTCATGAAGAGCCAACTCACGAACCAGTCCCACTGTGGCTTGTAAAGTCAAGGATGAATCATCAGCAAGCGGCACGGTCCAAACACCCTTGTCATGCAAGAAATAGGGAAAGTGCCGGAGTGCACCCTTCAATGTCTTGTCAGAGCGAAGACCATGGTAGAAGACAAACGCATTGTAGGCGACATCTTCCATACTTGTTTCTACAGTTGCCTGGCTCACTTGGGTGATGAACTTTGACTCCACCTTAGGCTCCTTAGTGGTAGGATCCATTTTCTTGACCCATAACTTAGTCTCCCAGTAAGATTCCATCAATGGATGACTGTACTCCTTGCAGCGATACTCCAATGTAGCTTCCCAATCGTAGAAATAAGTATCCAAAGTTCTTGTCAGCATGTCATGGAAGAAAACATCTGCTTTAGGAACCATGATGTGAAGCTTTGTGGTCCATCCCATGACTGAATTCTCCATTGAAGTGTCTCCCACTCTTGATTCAACATCTGATATCTCTTGGTCACCATCTACATGGGGCTCCTAGGTTTTAAAGCGGCCAATGTACTGGGGATGAGGAGGCATCTACAAGAATTAGACATAGATTAGATGGAATCAATATATTTTCACAATAGAATAAGATAGAAAAAGCATAAAAATTTAGCAATTAACAAGGTGAAAAGAGTAAGCATGAAATAAGTGAAGCATGGATGCTAATAACGACCATTCTAACTAGGCTTGCGTCCTACAGTCAACACGGCTCAGATACCAATTTGTCACACCCATTTTTAAGGACAAAAATAGGATGCATAAAAGACTCATGTGCGCCCCAGGATGTTGAGGTACTTAAAGCATACACAAGATGTTGGATTATGGTATCCCAAAGGTGCAAGCTTTGAGCTAGTTGGTTATTCGGATTCTGACTATGTCACACCCATTTTTAAGGAAAAAAATAGGATGCATAAAAGACTCATGTGCGCCCTAGGATATGATCGCACACACAAGTAGACAAATTATATAGTATCATCACAATGCTTATTACATAGAGAATAAATATTTAACACATAGTCTTATACAATAAATTGTAGCAACTAATAGTAGATCTCCAGTGGAAACTCCAAACACAGGGACACTGTTGACTGGTTGACCCAAGACTAGTACTCATTACGATATTCTTCTTCATAATCTTCATCTGTTATGGTGGAAATAGCAAGGGTGGGTCCATGTCGAACTCAACAAGTATAACACAGAGTTCGTGAGGCACAAAAGGCTAGACACTGTTTGACTGCGTTTAGCTTTTTATCATCATATATTTAGCAATTGAGTAGCATCAAGATAATCCACTTCCCATTAATGAATCAATGATCAATTGTAATAAGGATAATGAACAACATTAACATGAGCATAATAATAATCAATAGTAATAAAACATGATGTAACAATGGTAATCATCTATTCTGTAAGAATCCCCAAGGACACTCGTATCCGTGAGCATGGCTAGTATACCAGTTTATTAAACTCTGTGCAGAGGTGTATACTTTCACTGTGAGTCATGATTTCCAAATGCATGGGTTAATTACTCCCAAAACACTGAAAACCATATAAAGTCATTCAAAAGTTCATCTAACAAATTAGGGCCATTAGATTCACTCGGCAGGCAGATGTAGGAACCCCCCTTTTCAAATGGCACAATTCCTTCTCGGCTATACTCATAGACTAGAGGTTGTCCTACACCCAACGTGTCAAGCCATTCTTACGCCATTTAAGGTAACCACTAATAAGCTAGAAAAGATCATTTAAACAACTAGAGCCAGAGCCATATAGCCCTCATAGCTTACTATAAATCCCGGTTATCACTTACAGGTAAGTCCTTATGGAGAGTAACTAGAGCGACAAATAAACAACACAACACAACGCTCTAGTCCCCTTTTTCAACAGTAATAAAATCATCTTAATGGTTGGTTGCTCAATCCATTAATCAAATTACAAGATCATTGTTCATAATTAAGCACTAGCAATAGCTACCCAAATGCATAACCATAGGTGACAAGGAATCAAGATACCAATCGCTAAGTTATAATCTCTAAGGTTGTCAAGGAGGACACATGCATATATATGATAATTTCAGTGAATAGGACAACAAGGATGGTCCCATGTTATACTTGCCTTGATCAAAGCTTTTCTGATGATACTGCTGGTCTAGTTCAAAATAATACTCTTGATCGTCAAGAAACTGCTCACCGTCTATTCTCCATCACCAAGCATCAACACACAATCATCCGAGCAATCATACACGAAGCAAATAAAGAAACATAGTTAGAACAGTACACCAACAGTAATAAAACAGTATAAAAAGTTTGTAAAACTCTTCTACACGTTACTATGATCACACAGACGTAAAGATCACAAAATTTGGAGTTAAAACATGAAAGTTATGAATTTTCTAAGATTTCCTATAGATAAATAATTACTTAAATATAAACTCGAAAATTAAATTTTCCAAACCTACTGTACAGCTACACTAACATGTAGAGCTCGCAAATACGAACCTAACGCAACTTGAACGGGTCAAATCGGAGTTAAAACGAAAATTTTATGCTCAAAACAAGTTTAGTGGCAAAACTATAAATATCAGAAAACGTATTTTTGAAGTACTGAGAAGAAATACATTCTCAAAACAAAGAAACGTACTTCGTGAATTATGCCAAGGATCATGGGTTCTAATAAAGAAAGACGCAGGGTCTCTTTAACAATTTTACCCCGCGAAGGGGTATCTTCTAATCCTACCCGTTGATCATCCAATGGACGGCTGCCCTTCACCCCAAGACAGAGAGAGAGAGAAAGTCGGCCATCTCCCTCAACACCGGCCAGTGGCCACCATGGCCGCCACGAACCACGTCACCGGAGATCATGATTTTCGCTATTTAGACCACCAATCGGCTCGCGACTAGTTCCAAACAAAAGAGGAGCTCAACGTGATCTCACCTAGGGTCTTTTCTTCGGCCAAGAGGACTCGTCGGTGGTGCTTGGCTCGGAAAGGCGGAGGGCCGCCTCCTGTGAATCTCGGCGACAATGGGTGAGCAACAGAGAACAAGAGGAAGAAAAATATGGTACCTATGGCTACTTCACCTCAAGATGAAAGGCGACGAAGGGATCTTCGATGACAGAGAAGCGGCTACTGTCGAGCACAACAGCGGCAGCCTTAGCTCCAACCCGGCGAGATCTAAAATCAACTTGATGACGAGTCTATGACCTAGGGTGGCACGTGAAAGGAAAAACAGGACGCATTGGGTCACACCTCTCTTATAGGGGCACACGGGTTGCGGTCTAAGTCGTAGAAGATCGGGAAGGCGGATTTCATCGGGTTGGAGTCCATCCCGACAATGAACCAGAGGTGGAAGACTCGGCTGACATGCGGGGTCCACTCATCAGCAACATAGAAGAGAGAGAGAGAGAGAGCGCGCGCCTGTGGCTCCCTAGGCCAGCCCACCCGCGAGAAAAGGTATATTGAGGTACTAGCATGAATGTTGCATTTCCATGTGCACTTCATATGTATGATGCATAGTTATGCATTTCTTTTTCTCTGATACATTGCTTGTGTGGTGACTTGCTAGTATAATTTGAATGGTATATTGAGGTACTAGCATGAATAGGAAGTAGTTAGATTTTTCTTGCTTCATGTTTTTCAAAGTGGTACTAGAGCCTTGCTTATAATGTTGATCTCACGAGGTTTCTAGTTATTTGTGCTTTTCCAAGTGGTATCTAACTACACAAGGTGCTAAGATGGTTTTTATCGCTACTCCGTTGGTATCACATTTCAAAGGTCTATAATCTAAAACACTTAGCACCTATTGGTAGTCAATGCTCCTATATTTTCCTATCTAAGCATGTATGCTTCCTAAATCCAAACATATAGCATACATGTAGGGGGAGCCATTGCTATCAATTTGAATTCATGATCACATGTCCATAATTCTTATACATGGTAATATACTTGGACAATGTGACATGGGTTCAATTAAAATTTTATCATAATATCTTTGTGAAAGGGTTATCACCAATTACCAACAAGGGGGAGATTGAAAGCTCTATGTTTGGTGTTGGTAATTAGTGACAATGCCTAAGTACTAATCCTATACCTAAGTTGTATATAGCATATGAGGATTAGTACATTCCAAGGTTGGTGGCAAGATGGACATGGTGATCATGATGGCCACACTTGGATTTGAACGCAACCCTACGTGATCAAGGCAAAGGTATATGCTTAAGGGTTATGTTTTAGTAACCAAGACACCTAGTGGGTGTGGTTACATTTTAGGATAGATAGCCGTACTATAAAGAGGGGAATGACACGGCTATTGAACTCCTAAGTGCCTCTAGGTGTGCATTTCATAATCATATGCATTTGGATAGAACTAATAACGCCTCGAAAAATGATTGTGAAAATGCTAACACACTCGCACATGACGTGATCACTTGGTGGTGTTAGCACATTTGCGACGACGTTGGAGTTTGAGCAGTAGAGAGGATTTGGGGTCCTCTCTTATGTGAAAGGGTGAATCAAATGGAGGTGTTTTCAAGGAATTGAAACGCCTATTTTCCTTTATGCCAATGTTGAGTTTTGGAGGCGTTGTCACATGTCATTTCACGAGATAAAACATGTGCTAAAGTGACACACATACTTAGTCTAGCTCTTATGTGAAAGGGTGAATCAAACAGAGGCGAACGGAGGTCACAGAGGTGACCGGACGCGGTCTCTGTTTGACCGGACGCATCCGGTCACTGCTCAGTGTTTGCGCGCGTGCTGATCTTCTGATCAGACGCAGTAACACGTCCGGTCATAATCGACCGGACACGTCCGGTCATTTTGGGTGCTTACTGGACTCTGACCGGACGCTGGCACTGTGGCGTCCGGTTCGTCTAACAGTGCATCCGGTCACTGTTTCGTTGGAGTGCTACTCAGGCTTGACCAACGCGTCCGGTCCGTTACGGGACCAGTGCGTCCGGTCCACGTGACCAACGCGTCCGGTCAGCGCGACTGCAGCATTTTCAAGTGCCTAACGGCTCTATTCGAAGGGGTATGTCTATAAATACTCATTGGTCGGCCCAAGGCGCTCTCTCTTGCATTCTTTGACATACTTGTGAGCACTTTGAGCTAAGCAACTCCCGTCCCACTCATCTCTCTTGCTTCTTTGCATATTCAAAGTGAGATTGAGTGATCCAAGTGCATTTGCATTGTGAGATTGCATCTAGTTGGCACTTGGTGGTTGATTTGCTGCGGGATTCTTGTTTCTCTTGGTGGTTGCCGCCACCTAGACGGCTTAGAGCAGCTTGGAGGCGTTGGCAAAAGTTGGTGATTGTTCTTGGCCACCTCCGGTGATTGTGAGGGGTTTGTGCCTACCTCGGTGGAGCACCAAAGGCAATGTTAGTGGATTGCTCATGTCATTTGCAACCTTTTGCCATTTGGTAGGTTCTTGTGGCGCCTTTTGAGAGGCTCGATGTGTGACCGATTAGCAACCGAACCACGTGGTGAAGAGGGATACAACGGGGACTAGCGTGCCGGCAAGCACGTGAACCTCGGGATAAATCTTATGTCATCACTTTCTTATTATGTCTAATCGATCCCGATGGTTGTGTATTGTGGAATTCATCTCTTGATCATATTGATTGGTTGGCTCAATACTTCGCCCCTCGGTGATACCCTCCTAACTCTCTCTTGTATTAATTTCTTAGTTACCTTGCTAGCTTGTTAGTGTAGCTCTTAGCTTGTGTAGCTATTTAGCTTTAGTTGTAGCTAAGTTGTGCGGTTTGACTTTGCGGTTGAGTGCAAATATACTAGAATTGTGAATTGGTTAGGTGGCTTGCAAACACCCCGTAGGCTAAGCAAAACTCGCATCTCGCTATTTGTTATATTGATAAACTTGTTTAGCTTGTCTTTGTAGAATTTTTAAAAAGGCTATTCACCCTCCTCTAGCCATCAAGACCTTTCAAAGAGCCAACAATACAAGAGTTTGTTGTGCACCCTTGGGCAGGGTGAATTATTCTTGTGTGATGCTAGTGGTACCTGTCATGCTACCCTACTGCCTTGTTGGCTAAAGTTTAAATTTGTAATAACTTAATGAATGAATTGTAAACTTATGGTTATAAGTCTTCTATTGTTTACTCTGATGTAAGCTATGGTATATTGTATAACTATTGTAATACTGCAATGTTTCTATAATGGATCCTGCTCGAAAGAAAAACGTGTATGATTCGGAGTTCCCCGAGGACACCCGACATACTACCGGAGTTGTCTGTCTTACATATGATTCTATTAGAAGTCTGAAAGGTAATGATAGGCACATGTGGGCCATATGATTCAGGTGGTTCTGCCACACCATGCTTACACTACGAATACTACTTTAATCAAGAGCCACCAAGATCAAATCACTCAAAAGAGAGTCGTAAACTTGAAGAATAATATAAACAAAATGCTTACTTGAATCAAAAGTCGATTACCAGAGAAATCTCAAAAGCAAGCTCTAGTAGAACTTGATTCCACCAGAGTACAGCCATAGAGAGAGCACCAACAGGCCAGAACTCCTCCAAAACTCCACTCTCTCACTCTATCTTTCTATCTCTAATACAAGACTAGATCCTATGGAGGACTAATCTTCTCTTGATTGCTAGCCCTAGATCCTGGTGGAAATATGAATTTGGGTCCCTAGCCTTTCAGCTCTCAGGATCCAAACTTGGCTTCTCTCCAGAGGGGTACATGCCTTTATTTATAGCCCTAAGGGTGTAACGCGAGCCCTTGGATGAAACCGACTTAAGGAACGGCGTAGATGCGGTCAGGGAGGTGGTGGAGGAACATTCCAGAAGCTGTTAGGTAGGGCCCACCACTAGAGGCTGGCGTGGCACCTAGGTGGGCTGGCTGGTCCCACCTGGTGGCCTCTTAGGCTCTGCCTCGAGGGGTTGCCTCCTAGAGTCCTCTAGAGTCTTCTAGAATGGTTTTTGTCGCAGTTAAGTTTGATTCTTTTTTTACGTTTTTATCCTCCTTTCTAGTTTTCTGATTGAATCCTACCGAAAACATAGATTCACCAAAACTCATAGAAACTTTCAGTAATAACCTCCTATTCTATGATATTGATCCATTTTCACCATTTATGCAAGGTAGATACATGGTTCTTGATGTATGTTAACTACCGTCAATAAATACATATATACCTCAAATAGTGCAAATGCAATGCATATTACATGGTATGAAGCTGCATTGTACCCCTCCTCGGGCAACGTACGATGTTGTACCGGTACGATTACGGCCAGCAAGCAGCAACATAATCAACAATAGCACTCTAGAATAGTCTTATAACTTTCTCACCGACCTGGCTCAAGAGCACTCTAGAATAGTTATATGACTTTCTCACCAACCTAGCTCAATGCATATACTCATGCAAGAATGCACATGATGGAAATGCTATTATGCAACTACAAGAATACTTACCACATAATTCATATACCTTCCCAATCATAAAACATATCACCTACTATAACAGAACCATCCAATTTATAAGAGCACAAGTACAGTAGCAATCACCGAAGTGATCAAACCATCATACTTTAGCCCATGCCCATACAAACCCGGTAGTCTGATGAAACCATGAAGGATTTCAAACCAACCAACATACAACCAAGACCGTACATGATTCAACATAACAAGTCACATGTTACATCACAATTCACAAATATTTCACAAGTAGCTCACATACATCGGAGTTCACATAGTTATTACAAACCAAGTTCAAGTAGCGGAAGCAAAGTAGTTTGACACCAACATCACACTAAAGGTTAACTACATGCTAGTACCAAGGTCATTTCTAGCAAAAGCATCACAGATAAGATAACTTAGAAGGACCACGCCCATGGTCTAATCCTCATCCATAGCCGGATTGAGACAATTCTTGCAGTACTCATGGTACATCATGTCATCTGCAACAAGAGGGAATAAACCCTGAGTTTGAGAATGTACTCAGCTAGACTTACCCATCATAAACCAGAAATAATGTGACACCAAGGATTATGCAAGGCTTTGTAAGTGGAGCTAGTTTGACAATATTTTGCATAAAAAGCCACTAGTTGAGCTACACATTTTATAATTCGGTCACCAAGTTAATCATAGCTATTCGATCTAGATTAGCAAATAACCTGTGCCAAACATGTTGTGTACAATTAAGTCATCACAATAGTAACCATATCAGGTGTATCATTTTCATATCCATCATAACCATTTCATTCCATCAAGTTACTATAGAAAAGGGGGCTCTGCCAAGTTCTCACAATCTGATGTGAACTAGGGTTCCCGATCTTCCAAAAGGTTCTGATAACTCTCGATTTGGTGGAGTCACAACACAATTCGATCCGGCTTCCGAACAACTCGGCTCTGAACCCCGCAATCGCAGCACCACGACCCCTCTGGTTATCGACCGGCGTTGCACGGTCGACCTCGCCAAGAAGGCTAAGTCCTTGCCTACAAATCGAGAACACACGCAAGAACACAAAGGAATGCAACCAAATTGGAGATGAATGATTAATCTCACAAAGTTGGGGTCTCACAAACCGACGGCGGCGGCGAAACTATTGTCAACAGAATAATCTAAGTAAAACCCCACCCTAATGTAGATGGTGACTACTGATTATATAGGCTAAGGAACATCAAAGGACCCCTATTCGTGTCCCTGGGGAGCGCCGACACGTTACAAGGCCCAAACGGCCCAATAGACGACGACATAGCACCCTGACAAATTCTGGATGGTGACTTGTTTCGACGATTCCCATTGATTCCGAACAGCTTTTGACATGGTACCACTTGGGTTGGTTTCCTTATCAAATAAGCTTTCCATCCATATATGGATCATCGAAAACGGAGTCAGTACGCGTCCTGGGTGATCAGTTCAAGGCAGACTGGTCCTGAGCTGCGAGGCAGACTCGAACTCAACTTGGTTTGATCCTCCATCTTTATCCGGGCGCCATCGCTGGTCCTCCACGCCTCCAAGCCCTCCTCCATGTGTCTCCTAGACCTCTACTTCATTCCTAAGCACAATATAATCATTAGGTACCAATCTATTCTCAAAATCATATAAGGAGTTACTTAGGAACGAGCTCACCTCTAAATTTAATTGACGCGCGCAAGCTCTAGTGATTGGACCTTGAATGTCTAGTAGTGGATCATTGTGTGTATGTGAAAGAGTGATGTCCTTATCATCCTCCCCCTCTTGAATTGGAGTCGTCCTCGACACCAACTCATCTTCGTCTCCCAAGTATGGCTTCAAATCTGAAATGTTAAAGGTGGGACTAACCCCAAATTCGAGGGGTAACTCAAGCTTATATGCATTATCATTAATCTTCTCAACAATTTTAAATGGACCATCAGCTCTAGGCATCAACTTAGACTTTCGCAAATCTAGAAATCTATCCTTTCTCAAGTGCAACCAAACCAAATCACCCGGTTCAAGCTTAACTTCTTGTCTACCTTTACTACCAACAATTCTATACTTTTCATTCATTTTTTAAATGTTGTGCTTAGTTGTTTTATGCATTTGCAAAATAAAATCAGCACGTTCCTTAGCATCAACATGAATTCTCTCACTTATAGGCAGAGGCAAAATATCAATTGGAGCACGGGGATTGAATCCATACATGACCTGAAAAGGACTTACCTTGGTGGTAGAATGTGTTGCCCGATTGTAAGCAAACTCCACATGAGGCAAACATTCTTCCCACATCTTCAAATTTTTCTTCAGAATAGCTCTCAACATGGCACCCAAAGTGCGGTTAACGACCTCTGTTTGCCCATCGGTTTGTGGGTGACAAGTTGTAGAAAACAACAGTTTTGTACCCAACTTATTCCATAGAGTGCGCCAAAAGTGACTCAGAAATTTAGCGTCGCGATCTGAAATAATAGTAGAAGGCATACCATGCAAACGAACAATCTCTTTGAAAAAGAGGTCAGCAATATGAATAGCATCATCACTTTTATGACATGGTATAAAGTGTGCCATCTTAGAAAATCGATCCACCACAACAAAAATGCTATCCCTCCCCCTCTTAGTCTTAGGCAATCCCAAAACAAAGTCCATAGAAATATCTGCCCAAGGAATAGAAGGAACAGGAAGAGGCATATACAAACCATGTGGATTCAAGCGAGACTTAGCTTTTTGACATGTGGTACAGTGTGCCACGAATCGCTCAACATCTCTCTTCATCTTTGGCCGAAAGAAGTGTGTGGCCAAAACATCCTCCGTCTTCTTAGCACCAAAATGTCCCATCAACCCTCCTCCATGCGCTTCCTGCATCAACAAAAGACGAATGGATCCTACTGGAATGCATAGGCGGTTAGCTCTAAACACAAATCCATCATTGACTACAAACTTGTTCCATGAACGTCCCCCTTTGCAATTCAGCAACACATCTTTAAAATTAGGATCAAGCGCATATTGTTCTTTTATTGTTTCAAGTCCAAAAATTCGACATTCAAGTTGGGACAGCAAAGTGTATCGCCTAGACAAAGCATCTGCAATCACATTATCCTTCCCTTTCTTGTGTTTGAAAACATAAGGAAAAGATTCAATAAATTCAACCCACTTAGCATGTCTACGATTCAGATTATGTTGTGAACGAAGATACTTAAGCGATTCATGATCCGAATGAATAACAAATTCTCTAGGCCACAAATAATGACGCCACGTCTCTAAAGAACGTACAAGAGCATACAATTCCTTATCATACGTGGAGTAATTCAAAACAGGGCTATGCAATTTTTCGCTAAAGTATGCAATGGGCTTACCATCTTGCATCAAAACACCTCCAAAGCCAACTCCACTAGCATCACATTCCAGCTCAAAAGTCTTACCAAAATTTGGAAGTTGCAGTAATGGTGCGTGTGTAAGCTTGTCCTTCAAAGTGTCGAAGGACGCCTCTTGTGCCCTTCCCCAATGAAACACTACACTCTTCTTTGTCAACTCGTGTAAAGGGGCAGCAATGGTGCTGAAATCCTTAACGAAACGGCGGTAAAATCCTGCAAGACCAAGAAAACTCCTCACCTGTGTGATGGATTGGGGAACCGGCCAGCTCTTAATGGCTTCAATCTTTGCCTGATCCACCTCAATTCCCTGTGGAATAACAACATAGCCAAGAAAAGAGACTCGATCCGTGCAAAAGATGCACTTCTCAAGGTTACCAAATAAACGTGCCTCGCGTAAGGCATTAAAAACAGCACATAAGTGATCCATATGTTCATCCAAAGACTTGCTATAAATTAAGATATCATCAAAGTAAACTACCACAAATCGACCAATGAAAGCTCTTAAAACCTCATTCATTAGGCGCATGAATGTACTAGGTGCATTAGTCAACCCAAAAGGCAAACCATTCATACAATCCGAATTTAGTTTTGAAAGTTGTTTTCCATTCATCTCTAAGTTTCATTCTAATTTGGTGGTAGCCACTATGCAAGTCAATCTTTGTGAAAATTACAGAGCCACATAATTCATCAAGCATGTCATCAAGCCTAGGAATAGGGTGACGATATCGAATGGTAATATTATTAATGGCTCTACAATCAACACACATACGGCAAGAACCATCTTTCTTAGGAACCAAAATTGAGGAAAAGCTTGTGACCAGAAAAAGAGGATCTTGTGACCAGTTTTTGGCCAAAATAAAATTTTCGAACCCCGATAAAGCGGGGATGGACGGATCTGAAATTTTTTTCTGATCAATTTTGATATCTGGAACGTCGAAATCCGAGTTCATACGCGAAAACTGGACCAGTTTCAAGTTTGGACTCCGAATTAGAGGACAAAACAGGAACAATGCGCACAAAAGTGGTCATGGTGGCTAGGCTTTGATGGAAATGATGGGAAAAACACACAAACTGGACTCTAACACAACCTAACCAGCAACAAGCCCTTGATCAGGACACAAACTCAACACGACGGAATCTGAAAAGAATTATGCAAAAGGCTAAACATGGTTTCTGGGATAGGGAAAAACCTAACACTATTTTTTTTGGCTTTTCTGTGGACTATAGGACGAAGGCGAAATCAAACTAAACTAGGGTAAATTGGAACCTGATGGTATACCTGAAGCTCTGATTACCAATTGATGTGAACTAGGGTTCCCGATCTTCCGAAAGGTTCTGATAACTCTCGATTTGGTGGAGTCACGACACAATTCGATCCGGCTTCCGAACAACTCGGCTCTGAACCCCGCAATCGCAGCACCATGACCCCTCTGGTTATCGACCGGCGTTGCACGGTCGGCCTCGCCAAGAAGGCTAAGTCCTTGCCTGCGAATCGAGAACACACGCAAGAACACAAAGGAATGCAACCAAATTGCAAATGAATGATTAATCTCACAAAGTTGGGGTCTCACAAACCGACGGCGGCGGCAAAACTATTGTCAACAGAATAATCTAAGTAAAACCCCACCCTAATGTAGACGGTGACTACTGATTATATAGGCTAAGGAACGTCAAAGGACCCCTATTCGCGTCCCTGGGGAGCGCCGACACGTTACAAGGCCCAAACGGCCCAATAGACGACGACATAGCACCCTGACAAATTCTGGATGGTGACTTGTTTCGACGATTCCCGTTGATTCTAAACATCTTTTGACATGGGACCACTTGGGTTGGTTTCCTTATCAAATAAGCTTTCCATCCATATATGGATCATCGAAAACGGAGTCCGTACGCGTCCTGGGTGACCAGTTCAAGGCAGACTGGTCCTAAACTGCGAGGCAGACTCGAACTCAACTTGGTTTGATCCTCCATCTTTATCCGGGCGCCCTCGCTGGTCCTCCACACCTCCAAGCCCTCCTCCATGTGTCTCCTGGACCTCTACTTCATTCCTAAGCACAATATAATCATTAGGTAGCAATCTATTCTCAAAATCATATAAGGAGTTACTTAGGAACGAGCTCACCTCTAAATTTAATTGACGCGCGCGAGCTCTAGTGATTGGACCTTGAATGTCCAGTAGTGGATCATTGTGTGTATGTGAAAGAGTGATGTCCTTATCACTATCCAGGAGAGACGGTGATTCGAATCGATCTCAACTAGTTGGGAATTTATTCCTAACACAAACCTAGGAAAACCAGATCATTAGTCGCCTTAGGTCACCTTTGGTACAACTCAGGTCCATTCGTGGGTAAGACCAGTGCCGCACACTCAGGGACTGACCAGCTGCCAGGACGTTCGGGCCTAGCCTACCTTGGACTCACATACGGCTCCCCGCAATGTGCACACTTTCACTGAACATGTCCCTGGTCTGGGTTGAGCTACTCAGCTTCATGGTCAGAACGACTTATCCAGCCAGCTAAGTGATAGGCATGCGTTCAACATGACAAGAGGGCCCTCAACGATTCGGTCCTTAATCGACATAGACGAAGTCACTGTAAGTCACAACTAACATATAAGACTCTGACTGGTTTCCATTTATCCAACCTCACATTGTTCTTTTCTAGGATAGCAAATATAGCCAACCGTGACCAGTTATTCACCTATATCTCACAGGTGACAAGAAATCACCCAACTTCTACCGAGCTAAGCATGGCTAAGCATATATTTGATCCTGGACCTACATAGGATCAAGGTATATATATTTCTGGACAAGGAAGGTATATGCATCGAGTGTTTCCATCTAACTCATACAACCTAATGCATCAAACATAAATAACTCAAGTTGGTATTTATAAAAACATAGGAGGTTTAGAATGCTCCGGGGGCTTGCCTTTCATGAAGGCAGAAGGTTGATGGTCAGGACACTCTGGCAGAGCTTCAAGGTTCTGCTTTCCTTCTCCTTGGCCCTCCTGGGGCTGCACCTCCTGTTTCTCCTCTAGATTTCCGGCTTCAAACTCGAGTAGCGTGACTCCTTCTGGGGAACCTATTACATGCATATGCACATAATAAGTATCATGAATGCATAAGAGATGAAATGACATGATGAAGTGCATCAACATGGACATTGTTAACAATAAGGTAACATGATAACACAAGATTAACTTTCATTGATCGAGTAGGTGCACATCTCTTCTCTAACTTGATTTTACTAAGTAGGTGTATATCTCCTCTAGTATAAGAAACATACACTCACCAAGTTCTAGCAACCTAAGGTACAGTTGTTCATCATCAGTGAGAGGCTTAGAACCTGCAGCTAACAACTAATCTTAATTAGCCTAAGCATCTAACATAAGCATCACACAAGCAAACAACTACAACTTACATTGATCATTTTCTGGACTGTAGACAGTAGCTGCTTGTTTTGGCTATAACTGGAGTTATACATATCCAACAAACATGACACAAGACTTTCTGGAAAGCTTATGAAATTGTCTAAAACTTTCTTATAATCATTTCAAGATGATTCAACAGCTATCTGGGTCAAACAAAGCAATCTTCTAGATCTGTTCAGATTTTTCCAGAGAACAAGAAATTCTGACTACAAACTTCAAACAGCTGTAACTCTCAAACCATTTAGCCTATAGCCATAAAAATGTGGCACAAGGTAGATAAGTAAATTATCTACAACTTTGTTATTATCAAGATCCACATCAAATATCATTTTCATCATGAAAATGTCATGACAACAAAAACTGTTCAAAACAGCCATTCACTGGAATTATAGAGCAATAAATATTTCACTGCATACAAGCAATCAAATCTGGGCACAACCAATGGTACTAACAGTTTACTTACATCATAAACATGCAAGAAAACATCATGGTTAAGCCCAAACCAATTATTTAAATGCATTAATTAATTTCCTTAGATAATAAGGTGAAATAGATAACATATATTTCTATTACACAATAAATTCTAAAAAAATTACAACAGCTCATGCATGCACACAATAGTCTACGATACAAATTTCATACCATTTAGATATGTATAACAACCTCTACAAAAATGACAAGCTAGCAAGGCTTATAATAGCATAATTAGTTTGGCCTAGTGAAAAGTGTCAAACAACATATTTCATATTTTTGTTAGCTTCAACACAACACAAGAACACTGTGTAATTAATTTCATGCTAATTGGTTACATATATTTATCACAATAAATTGCACAAGAATCTTGCATTTAATAAAGATAAATATCACAGTCATATTCCAAGCATGCTCACTATAGGTTCATTATTTTTCATAGGTACTACATGCCAAGACAATACCAACAAAATTAGAATCACATTTTTCTCGTATCCCTAACTCAAGTTATGTATTTTCTAAGTTTAATAGGGATTAAACATGATAAATATAAACCAAATATTTTACTACAGAACATGCCATGTTTCATATTTTTATTAAATAGTACACAGCAAGATGAATCCAACAAAATTGGTTTCACTCAATTTGGACATTTATAGATTTAGTTATGCATTTTACAAATTTGTACTCATTTATGAAAAAGAATAAGAGAAACAAATTAACCCTAGCTGCTATGGACACCCGGTCCAGTGAACCACAGGGGCCGACAGGTGGGACCCGAGGTCAACCCGGACCCACTCGTCAGGCACACAAAAGCAGAGCATGGCGTTGATTGGCCGGAGCTCGCCGACGGTGACCTCTCCGGTGATAGGATGAGCACTGTGTGCTCCCCGCGACATTGCGCATTGGCTAGGCTAGGAGGTCGTCCCGGTTGGGGCTCCGAGCAAGGGCGGTGGCGCGCATGGTGGCTCGGCGGCAGGCTCGTCGGAGCTGGCCATGCTGGTGCAGTTAAGGGCTCGGCCTAGTTTCTACACGCTACTACGAACACGGTGCACATCCAAGAATGGGAAGAGGCGGTCGGAGGTGGCCCAACCACGTGCAAGATCGCACGGCGTTGCGAAAAGGGGGCCATGGTGGTGGCAATGCTGGCCAAGAGCTTTACCTGGCTCGACTGGCACTATGAGCGGGTTAGTGAGGTAGAGGGTGGCCTGGCAGAGCTGTGGGTGGAGTTTGGTGGGCGGTGGTTGTTGGTATTTCTTAACATCTACAAAAAGATTCCACAAGCGTACAGAATTACCGTTGTAGCTTTCACCCGGAAGTATTCATGTTATCGTATTTCCATTGGGAACGGAGGTATCTCTTCTAGCTAATTCGTCCAAGGACAACACAAGGGGTAAAGTTGGAAAGGGTAGAAATGGATTCCTATGGCTCTTGGGTCTAAGGACAGCTAAACTCTACTTTCACTTGCTTACTTTGGGCATCGGGTTGCAACTGGTCTGCCAATCGATGCTAGTCTATGGCTCTACGCTGTATCCGAACATGGGGGATTACGAGGGACGGACAGGGCTGTCACCACCTACCGCCTACCCCTCAACCGTGGGATACGAGGCAAACAAAGGTAGCCTCTAGTCTAGACACCATGTCTACGCTAGCGACTACTACTCTAGCATCGGCTAGGAACATCCATCTTTATCAGGAGTCCTCTACTAGAGCATTCGCCACGGGGACAGACGACGAACCCGCAAACAAGTAAGAGTAAAGCTTAACTATACAAAGACTTGGAACTATAAGAATCATGAATACTCACTTAGCGAGAGAACTCGTTGAGGCACAAGTATTCATTGAGGTACAAGGCGGGGAGACACCGACAAGCCCGGCTCTTCCCTGATCTCTTCCCTCACATCTCTCTCTCTCTCAACTATAGATAGCTACTAAGGCCTAAGCCCTTTGGAATGAAGCTCTTGTGTGGTGCTCTTTCTCTCTTAAGGTGTTGTTGAATGATGGGGAGGGGTCCTTCTTTTATAGGTGGAGAGGAGGAAATCATACCAAGGTATATTCCCTGGATCCTTCCATAAATAGAGCAAATTGCCCTCCCCCGTATTAATAGCACCGCCTAACCATGAGAACCGACATTAGAGAGGCGGTAAGAGGTGGCTCACGAAGTTTGGGCCCGAACGGAGCCGGCTGGGGTACGGCCCCACCCAGGGTGTAGCCGCACCACTAGTGGGCCCAAATTAGCCCATCTTCATTGGGATGCTTCCTATGATCATCTGGACCTAGCCCATGGTGGTGTCCCACGCAGTTGAGATGTTTGGACTTAGGTTTGGCCCTATTTTCCACCTCTTTTAGGCCCTATTCTGCCTGGTTGTGGGCCTGTCTCCATTGGGCTCATGTGGAATGGTATTTATCCTTTGTTTTCTTGCACATTTTGGCCTTTTTATATGTAATTCCACAATTGCCCTCCTGCAAATGGTAAAACACCAAAACTCGTGGATGTCGTGAGTTTTAAAGCCCTATATCTAAGTTTGGTGTCTATTTCCTATGATTTTATGTGAGAATTGGCGGTTAAAAATAGGAGTTAAGGACCACCAACAAGCCCCCACACTTGGCTCTTTGCTCATCCTCGAGCAAAGCTTAGAGATAAAAGTAATCATGAATATAACATCCTAAGATATACAGCTATACAAGAAAGCTATTCCAACACATTCTTTACACAAGTGGGATATGTGGCGTTAGCTAACATGTTTCCTTGGGTTGTTGAAAAGTGGAACAGTTCTCAAAACAAAGTCATCTTCCCAGTTTGACATCTTGGCACTTGGAGTTTTTTGGAAGTTTTTCTAAAAGCATAGATCACTTTATACTCCTCAAATGGCTCTCTCGAATCACTCAGTGGTCTATGAATCCTTACCAAGGCATAGCAAAATTTTGCCTTCTTTTGTTTTCTCCTACTTCTAAAAAGGTTTACGTGGAGCTTTTAGTAGGGTTAAACAATGTAGCATTCTTGTATTGCATATGTTGTAAAGTCAAATCGAGGATCCAAGGAGAGAAGTGCCATACTCTTAGATCAAGATGCGCATGTGTGTGGAAAAAGGTGAACTAAAAACTATACTCCTTTTGTAGATATGACCTCTCTCTAACTTTTTATTTTGATACATGGCTATTAGTTTTCTTTTTCATATATATATATATATATATATATATATATATATATATATATATATATATATATATATATATATATATATATATATATATATATATATATATATATATATATATATATATATATATATATATATATATATATATATATATATATATATATATATATATATATATATATATATATATATATATATGATCCTTCATGTGCTCATCTTTTTTCTTTAATAACTTGGGACCTTCATGTGTCCCTATTTTTTCTTCTTGGACCTTCGTGTGTCCAAATATTTTTTTTTCTTTTTCATACTTTTGCATAGTCCATGTCTCTTGTTCTAAACCACTTATTTAGAGAGAGACCACTATCTTTTAGAGCATGGAGTATTTACCTAACAAATATTTTTTTATCTACACCCAGTATAGGATCAGAATTTTTGGTGGACGGAGGCATGTTTTTGTGTACTCCCAGTGTAGGAGCAGCAAGTGTATGTGGCTGTATGTGATCTTGATCTTGGAAGCATGATAAATCTCTCAACAAGTGTCAACACGACTTGACCAAACTCAACACAATAACAAGCAGCGTATGTACAAGGCTTCAAAACTTGCAAGATGTCATTTTTGGCTTTGGTAGGAATTTCTTACCAATTGAGGAGTATGTGATACTATGGTTTTATAACATTTTTATCAAAACAAATTCTCCAAGTGCCTTGAATAGAAATGGTAGGATTTCTAAGTCAGAACTATATCACACCTCTCAACAACTTAGTCAACATGATTGTCCTATAAGAATATTTTTCCCACAAGCATAAATACTTGTATATGGAACAAACTTCATGCAAGCTTCTATCTTAAAGAAGTTATGAACATGTCACTTTTGGAATTTTGAAAGAAGTGTGGTTCATAAATCTGCAGGGAGGTGCAACGACATTTGTTTTGCATTTTTTAATTTGTTCAATTTTAATTTTCAAAATTTAGGAGAGTTGAGAGTTGAGTTGCACAAACCACCGTTGAAGATGAAGGAGCTATGGAAAGTCAGGGATGGATTGGCTAAACCAGAGATTCAGCCAATCATCCCTGGAGTCATTTGTTTCGTCCTTTTGCAGGTTGAATCATTCGGTGTTGTGCAATGTGTTAGGGAGATCTTGAGTGTGTGGTTGTTGTGCTTGAGAGATCTCCCCCACACTTATTCTTGTACCTGTTTATTGGATAAAGAAACAAAAGGGAAGCAAACAAGGGCTCTACCAGTTTGAACACCGGGGAGCCTAGATTTTATTATTATTTTTATTATTATTATTATTATTAATACTATAATTATTTTATTATTATTAAAAGTTTTTTTAAAAAAATTATATTATATTATTTTATTTGTTCACCCAACTTTTTTTATCATTTAGCATAAACAAGGCTAAGGTAAAGTTTGCAAAATAAACATAGCCTTGATTTATCTCCATAATTACTTCCATCGTTTTTTAAAATAATTACTCAAAAAATTTTAATCAAAATTAAACACCATGTCTAAATTTGATTAAAGTAGATCATTTTAACCTAAGCACCATGCTTAATTTAAAACGACCTATGGATGTACCATATGAATACATCCAAACTAGAGCATTATAACATAAACAAAAGAAGTATGACTTTTATGAGCTATTTATTTCTTCATGGAGATAAATATGAGTAAATGGGTTGGTGAACATTTTATTTAGCTTTGTATACCTAAGTTTTACTTACTGGCAGCATATGAGAATGGAAACCTTGAGGTTGTTGCAACGGTCGTTTGATTACATGAAGTCTAGCTCAGGCGAGCAACAAGGATAGGCCGTACACACGGTTAATGTGTATGGGCCACGGGCCTTTGTGCTAGCGACAAAGATATAGAAGAGGTGAACCTTTGATGGAGTTAGGCAGCATATTGGTGTTTATGGTGGCCTGCCCCTCTCTCTTCTTCTCTCCTCTTTTTATATATATATTATATTCTTTTTTATCATATTATTTTATTTTCTCTCCATTTTTATATCAATTTTTCTTCTTTTTTTAGCCCCCTTTTTTAGCAGGATAGAGTTGTCATCATTTTTTTTCTTTTTAACCAAGATTGCCTTTGTGATATGAACCCGCAAGGGTTTGTGGTCGATCTTTCGATGGGAAGCGTGAGATAACTCGATTGGTGGATGGAGATGACGTTCACGGCCCGACTACAGCCTTTCAAGCTGTGCCTTAGCAACCGATACACCACCTCCAACAGCCGTCATGATCTTGTGGAGCACGATCAACCAAACCACTATGGTAATTCCTGCAAGCAATCGAGGAACAAGCAAGAACAAGTAGAACAAGCAACTCAATTGCAAATATGGAGATGAAAAACCAATCTGAACTCACAAAGTTGGGGTTCTGAATCAAGTAGAACGGATGGTCTAGTCAACACACGCGTCTACAAGGAAGTAGCAATGGCTAAACTTTCAACAAAACAAAACCCAATCTGTTTGTGGTGGCTCTAATCCTTATTAATACCTAGGGGAACGACCAGGGGGGTGTTGGGGTCGTTCTCCAACCCTAGGACACGTCCTTAATGGACCCAAATTGATACATGGACCATCGGCCCAAAATAGGGTGTCGCAGCACCAAAGGCAGAAAAGGTCTCGGCGTTGAAATGATGATTGCGGAAGCATCAGATAATATATAGCCATGAGTCCAGATCCGTTGGAAAATAGACTTGATAAGCTTTCCAAAAAGTGCTATAATGTCCCAATCGGAGTCCGTATGAAGTCGTGGTGACCGTCGCAATTTGGGACTATTTTGCAATCCGAATTCAACTTTCAAAACGTGTTGGACTTGGACTCTTTCTGTCCTTGGAACCAAAGTGACATGGTGGCCTAGCGGAGGACGTTAGGAATACTTGGATTTGGTCCCCAATCAACTTCATTAACCTTCCATGCTTTCCATATGCAATCAAACCTTCCCTTGATCCATGTAAGTAATTCTAAAAATGAGAATGAACACATATCATGGTGCAGCATCAATTCATCAAATGCATCAATGATAAGCCTCATATAGAATGGTTGCACCTTTGGTATAGAAGTGGTTGGCATGGTCATCTTTGAGCCAATGATGTCCTCATCATTCTCCCCATCTTGACAGCAAACCGTCCTCGGTTTGATCTTTGTTGGACTATGTGTTGTAGGTAAAAGTGAACCATGCTCCCCTTCTTGATATTTATCCTGTTGCATATGGGGAAAACTAGAAAAACTTTGCAAGACATCATTAGTGTTAGTGCAGCCCTCAATTTGATCATGGTATTGTGGCCCAAAAGGATATTTCAGATTAGAACAAATATAAACTTTATGCACCAAATATTCTCCTTTGCTGTCATATTTGCCAATTGCATGAAGCGAACAATGATTAAAACTTGGCAAACCAGAATCAAATTTAAGTTTCTCTTTTAGACAATTTAGATTACACAGAATATCAAATTCAATATAACCCAAAGTATTTAAAGAGGACAATAAATTCAGTTCATCTTGTGTACATGTAATAGGATGAAAAAGCTTATCTTCAGCACATTTGTATGGTTCCAAACCAAAAGTATCACACTTATTCACTACTTGTGGCATAGGAGTAAAAGAATCATTAGCACACAACTCCTCTTTATCAAAAGGAATAGCGAGTAATTCATTTTGTGATAAAGGAAAATCAGTAGTGGGTTCCACTATTTGTTGCTCTTCATTAGCATGCAGAGTGGACAAATTTTAGACATTATGGGTCACATCATTCTGGCAAGTATTCACAGATAATAGAATCTCTTTTTCAGCATTGAGAGCCAGACAAAACAATTGACCAATATGGCAATATGATTTGCTAATTAACAAGGTTCGAATTTTAGAATTGAGCCCTCTCATGAATCTACTCATAACATCTTCCATGCATTCATCCAATCCACCAAACATGATACAAATCTTAAAATTATGGTAGTATTGTTTCATAGTCTTACTACTCTGCTTCAAGTTGTCTAATTTTGCAAGCAAATAATCAACATAATATGCAGGAATGAATGCATCTCTAAAAAGAAATTTGAAGTCTTTCCAAGATTCTGGAACTTTGTTGTGCCTACAAATGTGTTTCCATTCTAGCAAAGCATTTTCAATCAAAATATTAGAGGCAATACAAATCTTTTGTTTCTTGGATAGGTCATGCTCATCAAATTCATTGTCTACTTTTAACTCCCAATCAATGTAAGCTTGAGGATCAAACTTACCATCATATAACGGCAAGTGTTGAATGACATCCTGAATATGAGGGTCTAGTTTCAACAACTCAAAAATCTCCATATCACCTGCCATGATTAGTAGAAAATAAGAAACACAAAAATAATATGTATCCTCCTATCAACTACTAGGATGTGTCGGTTGTAACTCTCTCAAACTCAACTTGTTAAAACAAGCCCTTACAAGTTCTTACCAAACCAAACAGGAGGTGATGGCAACCAACAAGAGGCAATACAAATCTTTTGTTTCTCGGACAGGTCATGCTCATCAAATTCATTGTCTACTTTTAACTCCCAATCAATGTAAGCTTGAGGATCAAACTTACCATCATATAACGGCAAGTGTTGAATGACATCCTGAATATGAGGGTCTAGTTTCAACAACTCAAAAATCTCCATATCACCTGCCATGATTAGTAGAAAATAAGAAACACAAAAATAATATGTATCCTCCTATCAACTACTAGGATGTGTCGGTTGTAACTCTCTCAAACTCAACTTGTTAAAACATTCCCTTACAAGTTCTTACCAAACCAAACAGGAGGTGATGGCAACCAACAAGTCTACAACCATGGAGTGAAGTGTATCGGTGCCGCAACAACAACACCTGTCAAGCTGTAGTCGAAATATGTGGAGCTATAGGTGGGCTAAAGCAAGGAAGTACGAGCACCACGTTAGTCACAAAAGCAAGCTGAATAGTCGTTCAACGGAGGTACTATGCTAGTTCTAGGCTAAACCATGCTAGAGACATGAGCCTAGACACAAAGGTAGTCACTGAAAAAGAACAACTAGCACAACATGAAGAAAACAACAGATTCAGCCCCTTGTTTCTTCTCCTTCTCTTGTCTTTTTCTTCTTCTTTTTCTTTATTTTTTTTGTAGAGGCCTAAATGTTTTATTTGGTACTATGACAACCCAAACAGTAAGGCTATTGCACACAGCCTCTTCGAAGTCAGATTTAATAACTCTTGTTAATATCGCAGATACGGAAATCTCTAAGATGATTGTGGAGTGCTCAGATCGAATTTTGCTGCAAGGTCAGATCCATTGGAAAGAAGACAACTTCAAGTTTCCAGATTGTATTTAAACTCCCAAATCGGACATCATATGGATCCGTGGTGGCAGAAACACAGCAACGATGTATATGGTGATGGTGGATCTCGTGGTGACCAAAACGTGATAGAACTCAAAACTCTAAAGGAATAGACACTAAGACCAGCAACTCGACACAACCGATGCAACCAAAAACTCAACAAGCCCTAACTAAGCAGTGCTAGCAAAGGCTCAAAGGGTTTATAGGAGTGCGGGTAAACTAATCTACTATTTTTTTTGGCTTTTCTGGACTATAGGAAAATTAAAATAGCGAAGAATTAGAAGTCTCTCATCGATAAACCTTGCTCTGATTACCAACTGATATGAACCAGCAAGGGTTTGTGGTCGATCTTTTGATGAGAAGCGTGAGATAACTCGATTGGTGGATGGAGATGACGCTCACGGCCCGACTACAGCCTTCCAAGCTGCGCCTTAGCAACCGATACACCACCTCCAACAGCCGTCGTGATCTTGTGGAGCACGATCAACCAAACCACTAGGGTAATTCCTGCAAGCAATCGAGGAACAAGCAAGAACAAGTAGAATAAGAAACTCAATTGCAAATATGGAGATGAAAAACCAATCTGAACTCACAAAGTTGGGGTTCTGAATCAAGTAGAACGGATGGTCTAGTCAACACACACGTCTACAAGGAAGTAGCAATGGCTAAACTTTCAACAAAACAAAACCCAATCTGTTTGTGGCGGCTCTAATCCTTATTAATACCTAGGGGAATGACCAGGGGGGTGTTGGGGTCGTTCTCCAACCCTAGGACACATCCTTAATGGACCCAAATTGATACATGGACCATCGGCCCAAAATAGGGTGTCGCAGCACCAAAGGCAGAAAAGGTCCCGGCGTTGAAATGATGATTGCGGAAGCATCGGATAAGATATAGCCATGAGTCCAGATCCGTTGGAAAATAGACTTGATAAGCTTTCCAAAAAGTGCTATAACGTCCCAATCGGAGTCCGTATGAAGTCGTGGTGACCGTCGCAATTTGGGACTATTTTGCAGTCCGAATTCAACTTCCAAAACGTGTTGGACTTGGACTCTTTCTGTCCTTGGAACCAAAGTGACGTGGTGGCCTAGCGGAGGACGTTAGGAATACTTGGATTTGGTCCCCAATCAACTTCATTAACCTTCCATGCTTTCCATATGCAATCAAACCTTCCCTTGATCCATGTAAGTAATTCTGAAAATGAGAATGAACACACATCATGGTGCAGCATCAATTCATCAAATGCATCAATGATAAGCCTCATATAGAATGGTTGCACCTTTGGTATAGAAGTGGTTGGCATGGTCATCTTTGAGCCAATGATGTCCTCATCACTTTGGTGAGACATCCTCCCCACACTTGGACTTTTGTGTAAAAGTCAAGTGTGTAGTTTCGGGGTCTCCTCTTGAGTGTGTTCCATCACCAAAGAACATCGCGGCATATATTTGATGTAGCTCCTCATGTTCTCACGCATCGTATGTACCCTTGTTCTTCTTGATCTTATCCTAAAAGGGTTAGCAACCAAGAATACCCGAAGGTGCATACTAACTTGAAAACATGTTCTTGCTTTTATTGAAAAAAGAAAGTTTTTTTCTTTTTATGATAATCCGGGGTATCTCCCGATAGTGCTTAATTTATGGTCTTAAGCTCAACCGCGGGAACTTCATCTTGCACCTATCAATGGTGGTATAGTTCCTAGCTTTACCACTAAACATTTAACATTAATGTCTAGGCTGCAAGGTTAGTACCACAGTGCTACTACGAGACTTGCAGTATTTGTGATAAACAAAGACATCTAGAACCATCCTCCTAAAAAGTTTGGAAATGAGGAGTGATGGGAGGTTGTCTTCCTCATAGCAGTAAGTAGCACTAAGCACAACAATTTCTAGAGACTCCATACGTGAGCATGAAACATGAGGGGTCTCGAAAGAGAAACCTTCATGCTCAACGGTGAAATCATTCTTCTCAGTCTCCAGAGTTGGTGCTTTGGGCATGTCCATGGCACAAAACCTATCGTGTAGGATCAATGTTGATTCTCGATCACTATCGAGAACAACGTTTAGATGGCCAGAGGGACACGACTTGGGTTCGAGCGAGGGTGATGGTGTATGTTCTGTTTCACAAGCAAGCTTAGGTGAAATGAATGGGAATATGAATTTTGCCTCCTCGAACGGGTAATGGTTGGGAAGATGCTCCGCCATTGGGGTTTCTAGGTGAATGACGAAAGCAGTTTTTCCCAACTTATCATCAAGCCCCCCATGGGAAGGTTTTTCTTGAATAAGATTTTCCAAAGGGTAGCCTATCAGAATATCAAATTCAAGGATGGCATAGATATGGAAGTCTACGAAAACCTTGATTTTGTCAATTATGACTGGCACGTCTCTTGCGATCCCTCAGCACTCGAAAAATAGTCCCAAAGGACTTTTGAAGAGCTTGTTGGTCGAGACTGATGACATTTTTTCCAAAAAGGGCTTCCGCAAGGAATTCAGACATTATATTAGTCTCGACCGTGGGGTTGTGCAAGGCTTCTATGGTGGTTCCCCTTAATGAACAAGTTATGGCTCTGGAAGATGAAAGAATCTAAATTGCTTTGTAAGAACATTTCACTTCCAATAGCCATTCCTTTGGTGGTTCTGCTTTAGGGGAAACTTCCCTTATTTTCTTTTCGTCCCATGATAACTTTGAGGTATTGCCATAATCCTTGAATTTGATAGGGAACTCCGAAGGATGAATTACTCATTCCTTTGGTGTTCATGGTTTGGGTGGGGCTCATAAGTCGAACCAGGGATGGTGCGAGTTTGGTTTTGACTAATGAGGACTCCCCCACACTCGACCTGACTTTTGCCTAGAGGGGTTCGGTTCTTATGACGCAAGAAGCATGTTTGGCTATGAAGTGCTCAAGGAATTCTACTTGCTCCATCATAGTTTTGTGTGTAAATCTACCTTTAGCAGTCATGTCTAGGCATAGGCCAGCTCTTGTGTCCATACCTAAGCAAAAGAGACGCAAAATCACACCATCGGGTAATGACAAGTCTAGGCCGACATGTATTAACTTTGAAAACAGGGCCTAGGCTCCACCTATAGACTCCTACTCATTCTGCTCGAAGTCAAGGATCGCCCTTGGTAGAGAGCCGATATAGGACATGAGAAAAAAGCAAGACAAAATTTCTCCTTAATTTCATCCTAGTCCCCATTCGTACTTTCTACGGCGTCTGTGTACCATTGCTTCACCCTCCCCGTGAGAGAGAAGGGAAACAATTTCCACCTTAAGGTTACTTGTGTCATGCCTCAGATGCTCAGACACAAACATATCTCCTCGAATTCTAGCAGATGTTGGCAAGGGTTTTCATCATCGTGCCCTGAGAAGGGTAGTGCCCAAACCATGGCTATCAAGCCAGGGTGGAGTTCATAGCCAGATGGAAGGGTTGATTTTGAAAGTGGTGGTGGCTCATAGAACTCCCACTTTGAAACGGACCGGTATTGGATAGGAGTTGATGTCATGATGGAAATATTTTTGTTTTTATAAAAAGAAAAGATAAAAGATAAAGATACGAGGATGAACTAGGTTCGAAGAAAATAGCAACTGTTCCCCGGCAACGGCACCAGAAAGCTTGTTAGAATTTTTTAACGTCTACAGAAAGATTCCGCAAGCGTACGGAATTACCATTGTAGCTTTCACCCAAAAGTATTCAGGGTATCGTATTTCCACAAGGAATAGATGTATCTCTTCTAGCTAATTCGTCCAAGGACAACACAAGGGGTAAAGCTAGAAAGCCTAGAGATGGATTCCTATGGCTCTTGGGTCTAAGGATAGCTAAACTCTACTTTCACTTTCTTACTTCAGGCACCGGGTTGCAACTAGTCTGCCAGTCGATGTCGGTCTACGGCTCTATGCCATATCCGAACGTGGGGGATTATGAGGGATGGATAGGGCTGTCACCACCTACCGCCTACCCCTCAACAATGGGATATAAAGCAAACGAAGGTAGCCTCTAGCCTAGATATCACTTCTACGCTAGCAACTACTACTTTAGCGTCAGCTAGGAACATTCGCCTTTATCAGGAGTCCCTCTACTAGAGCATCCGCCATGAGGACGGACGACAAACCCGCAAACAAGTAAGAGTAAAGCTTAACTATTCAAAGACTTGGAACTATAAGAATCATGAATACTCACTTAGCGAGAGAACCCGTTGAGGCACAAGTATTCGTTGAGGTACAAGGCGGGGAGACACCGACAAGCCTAGCTCTTCTCTGATCTCTTCCCTCACATCTCTCCCTCTCAACTCTAGATAGCTACTAGGGCCTAACCCTTTGGAATGAAGCTCTTGTATGGTGCTCTTTCTCCCTTGAGGTGTTGTTGAATGATGGGGAGGGGTCCTTTTATAGGTGGAGAGGAGGGAATCATACTAAGGTATATTCCTTGGATCCCTCCATAAATAGAGAAAACTGCCCTCCCCCATATTAATTGCACTGTCTAACCATGAGGACCGGCATTAGAGAGGTGGTAAGAGGTGGCCCACGAAGTTTGGGCCTGAACAGAGCTGGTTAGGGTGCGGCCCCACCCAGGGTGCGGCCACACCACCAGTGGTCCCAAATCAGCCCATCTTCGTTGGGCTACCTCCTATGATCATTTGAACCTGGCCCATGGTGGTGTCCTACGCAGTTGAGATGTTTGGACTTGGGTTCGGCCCTATTTTCAACCGCTTTTAGGCCCTGTTCTGCCTGGTTGTGGGCCTGTCTCCATTAGTCTTGTGTGGAGTGGTTGTTGATGGTAATTAACTATCATTTTAAATCATCAACATAAGAGGAATAAATAATAAAAAGGATCATCACAGTAGGTCTAGAGGTTTAAACTAACAAATTCCACGAGTTTTGGTGATTCTGTGTTTTTCAGGGGCTAAGCTGCATAATACAGAATTGATCCTCCTTCCAAAGGAAGAAACCAAAACAATCGGCCTAATCTCCATGTCATGGATGCGGATAGGGATTCAAGAAGACCTAAACTTACTCCACGAGGCGACACGAGTCAACTGGCCGCTAGGTGGGGCCGACCGGCCCTCCCTTGCGTCGCCTCGGCTCCTTCTCTTGCAAGGTACCTATACCGCCTCTAAGGATGCATCTAACCCCATGCCAAGGTCGGTTTGATCCAAGGGCTGCGGTTCCACACCCTAGGCTATATAAACAGTCCCAAGGATCTCCTCTCAAGGAAGCAGTTCAAGAATTAGATCATCTCTTCCTCATTTGTGAAGGCAAGGCCAGAAGTTAGGGTTTCCAGAGAGAAAGAGAGTTAGAGTTCTAGTTCAAGTTTAGAGTTTAGTCTAGATTGATTCAAGTAGAGGCAAGCAACTGCTTGGGATCAGGATCGTTCATCAGAGACTTGGTAATTTCATTGTAATCATCATTCGACTTTATGCTACTTCAATATATTTCTATATTTCAACTTTATTCTGTTCTTGAGATTGTTCTTGTTCTACATCTTGATATGAATATGATTAGTAGAGAGTTTATGAATATGTTTGTAGAAAGCTTGATCCAATTCTGGATAGGATTGAGTGGCTGGCATATTGTAGGCGTGGTGCTTAGATTATGCTTGTGTGCGAATGCACTCTATGCTCCGGGCCATGTGGTAGATCACGGGTGTGACATTCCTGTTGAGTCCTTTGTAGTCCACTCCTCGAGTATAGAACTTAGTAGAACGCGGTTACAGGGAAGAGATCATTACTCTGTTCTTGACTTTTCTCTCAGTAATGTTCCTTATTCATAGATGACATGTTGATTATATCATAGATGATTGTGTATAGCTAGATTGATTAATAGACTGATTGAATAAGAAATACTTATGATTTATATCTCTAAATTAATCTCTATGACTACTTGACTTGAATAATGTTAACTCCCTCTTGTCTCTGGAATACCCATGATTATCATTTATCATTTATCTTATTTGTCTTACCCCTTTCATGACAAGTGATTAGTTGTTTTGATATTTATTATTGAGTAATTGCAAATCATTATCTCTACTGCCATTGTAACTATTTATATAGTCCCATTTCGATTTTCCTTTCCTTATTAAAATTATAAATAACGATACTTAGAAAAACCTGGGTGAAATGCTACAATGGGTGTATTTATCTATGCGCTTGCGGATATATACTATAATATCTTTATTTAGTTAAATGGCATGAGTATAATACAACCACACTCTTGGTGTCATGTTGGGGATGACAACCTAACACAAGTGACATTAAGAAGTGTCAACAAGCATTCCTGGCACCGTTGTCGGGGAGATGGAAAACTTCACTTTCTGACACGGGATGTCATAGGGATTTACTTTTCAAGGGAATTACCTTTATGGCAATAAGAGATTAATCAATACCACTTACTCATGATAAAAATCACAACTAGTACCTCTGTCTTGACAGACTTACCCTTGTTTCGTCTTTGTTCATATCTTATGCAGGGTAATACAGGTTTGGTTGTGACTTATCAATTTCTAATCCAAGAGTCAACCAAATCTAGAGGAAGATCAACACAAGTAGTGAAGCTATGGCTAATAAGACTTTACTTGAATGTTCAGCTCCAAGTGTAAGGAACATTCATACCGGACCAACACTCCAGACGGACAACCTTGAATTCAATCTCAAGCCAAGTCTAATCAACCTAGTGCAAGCTACTACATTTGGTGGAAAGGAAGAAGAAGATGCCACTAAACATCTGCAGAATTTTCTAGAGATTGGAAGCGCCATAATCATCAAGGACATCGCCCAAGACATCATACTCCTTTGTCTCTTTCCATTTTCACTAAAAGGGAGAGCGAAGCAGTGGTTCTACACCAACAAAGAAGACATCAACACATGGGATAGATGTTCAAAGGACTTTCTATCAAAGTTTTTCCCTATAGGCAAAACTCATGCCTTAAGAGGAAAGATTTACAATTTTCAGCAGCAAAAAGGAGGAACTATTTCAGAGGCATGGGAACATTTTCAAGAGAACATCTTGGAATGCCCACACCATGGAATGGAAGATTGGTTACTCATGCACAAATTCTACTATGGATTAACCCAAAGATCGCGTGAGCAACTAGATGCTACTACTAGAGGTTCATTCATGTCACTCACTCTTGGAAAAGCAGAATATCTAATGGAGAAGATAGCAAAGAACCAGAATTGAAAACAAGACAACACTCAACGCTGTCACCAGATTGAAGAAGTTCCAGAAGAAGTGTGTGCACTATCAACAAAGATGGATACACTATTGAACAGGCTTGACCAAAGAGTCAATTTCAAGAAAGATCGTCAAGCAATTCAAGATGCATTCGATGCTCAGACCAGATGTGAAGAGTACCTAGGAATGGAAATTCTGGAGAATCAAAAAGATGCAAACATCATCAACAACTCTTCCACGCTGCAAAAGCAAAGGTGGAATCAAAAGCAACAGACTACATATCCAGCTAAGTACTCAGGCAATTTTAATAATTCTTCCAATTTTAAGCAACCCCCTCTACAAAATTTAATTTTGGAATAAGCTAGAATTAATGATACTATTGTTAACAAACTTGCTTCTAATGATAAAATTCTAGAGGATATAAATACTAAAATGGATAACTTTTCTTCGGCTATAAAAGACCAACTTGATCATAATAAAAAGGTAGAAACTCAATTATCACAGTTAGCTGCTTCTTTTGCCAATAACAATGAGCAGGTCAAGGGTATAACCACTAGACATGGTAAAACCACTAAAGACCCACCTTATCTAGAAGGGGCACAGAGAAAACCAGTACCAGTGATACCCACAGTGATAGAAGAAAAGGATGATGAAGTAGAAGAAGTTCAACCACAAGTGCAAGATTTCCAAGACACCAATATCTTACCCTTCCCACGCAGAGATCGAAAACTCAAGATGGATGCACAGTTTAGTAAGTTTGTTGAGATTATTCAAAAATTATATATCAATGTCCCTTTGTTAGATGTGTTGCAGGTTCCCACCTATGCAAAGTATGTTCGAGACATCCTCAACAATAAAAGACCACTGCCTGCCACTAAAGTGATCAAGCTAACAGAAGAGTGTAGTGTGGCCATCCTCAACACATCAATCAAGAAGAAGGATATAGGATGCCCCACTATTGACTATTCAATTGGAGATCAACATTTTGACAATGCGCTGTGCGACCTTGGAGCAAGTGTCAGTGTGATGCCCAAGGCGATCTTCGATAAACTTCCACATGCAAAGCTCGATCCAACCTCAATGTGCCTATAGCTAGCGGACCAGTCACTCTGTTACCCTGTGGGAATCACCGAGAATATTCCAGTCAAGATCAGAGAATTCTTCATACCAGTCGACTTTGTAGTTCTGGACATGCAACCTGATTCAAGAGTGTCACTCATTCTTGGGAGACCCTTTTTGAGTACCGCAAATGCCCACATCGACGTCGGAATTGGAGAAGTCAAATTCAACATTGATGGACGAGAAGAGTGTTTTCCATTCAGACCAAGACCTGAGTTAAGCTCCACTGTGAAGATGATAGATGAAGGAGTCACACAGTCACCACTCACAGGGATGACTATGACCCCCGAAGAATAAATCCAGCTGGAGTAGTCTGATTCGGTGGACTTAAAAATCCTGAACCATTGCTGGGAGGTAACTCGATATTTATCTATATTTAATTTTTGCATAGCATATTTACTTATTCATGCATAGAAAAAAAATCAATCTCATGGCATAATTATTAAAGCCCCATATAATTAATATTTACCGAGCGTGAGAACCTCTGGTAAATAATAATCACTGTCGTGGCAGAAAAATAAAAATACCATCATTAGAATTCTAATTCTTCATAGATACATGAAAGTAATTTTTGTTTGCATAATTGTGTGATTATGCGGTACAAATACGGGAGACATACGGACCCATGGGACCCACCTCACATCACTTCACTTCGCTCCACCACCTTCACTCTCCTCCATTCTTTTTCAACCACCACCAGGCCGATCGACCTCCCTCTCTCACGCCTATAAAAAGGTTGCTTCTCCCTCTACTCCACACACCACAAAATACTCAAAAAACATACCCCCAACTCGAAATTCCAAAATCCAAGTATGGTTTGAGAATTCTTAGTTTTTGAGTAGATTTTGGAAGTTCTTGAGTAGAGAGAAGTATTCTGAAATTTTTAGAGCCACATTGAGATAAGAATCAGTAAGAGAGAAGTGCTAGAAGTTGTTTAGAAAATCATTTAGTAACGAGAAGTGTTGTCTGAATAATCTAAGTACTAGGAGAAGTCAAGATATAAAATTTCCAACTTGAACGACTGACTTCTGGATGACTGACTTTGGGATCACTGACTCCTAACTATTTGTTTATTCTAACCCCTCATTATTTCCACCAGTTGTGTTTGTGTTTCTGTCTTTGTAACAGGATGAGTGGACTCAAGAAAACACTTAGGAGTGCGGCTGGAGCATTCTCTTTTCGCAAGAGAACCCGCTCCTAGACCGGATCATCATCACGGGCTGGTTCTGACTTAGACATGTCATCCGTGCCCCGGTCCTCGTCCGCCAGCCAGCCAGAACACCACGTACTCCTTCAAGAGCATCATATAAAGCTTCACACCACCTACGAGAAGGATCTGATGAGATTGTACAAAGATTGTGAGTTCGAGCATACCCCAACCTTTGACCCCTACTTCTTAAAAAAAATAGGTATGGATGCTGAATTCGATCTTATTTTTTGCAATATTGGATGGAATAATAATTGGAGTATTTTAGAGGATGGATGCAAATTACTTACTTTAGAATTCCTCTGCACTCTATCTTTCACCAAGACTTATGTTTCCTTTAGGCTGTTTAACGAACAATATGAATTTACTTGGAAAGAATTCAGCCTCAGACTAGGATTCCCTGATGCTTGCGGAGTAGAAATAGATGAACTTTTGAGCAATTTTCATAGAGAGCAATTTTGGGAAGATATTTCGGGCAAAGACTACTGTTCCGACCCATGCACGAATGACATTCACAATCCCACTTTGAGAATTATGGATAAATGGTTAGGTATCACTTTCTTTCCTAGGAGGGAAGGTCGCATAGTTAGGATCGAGGAGATGAAATTAATGTATGCTATGATCAAGAAACGTAAAATATCTCCTGTTAGGCTCATGTAACATTCTGGGCTATCCTTCACACTTTGCGAGGCCCTATCACCATCACTTCTTGGATTACACGTCTTGCCGAAAACCTAAATTTGTTAGGGAATGCTAGTATTACCTACATCTCCACACCCCGCCGATCTCTTGACATTTACTTTTTCAGTCAAGCACATCTATTGAAACAAAAGGGCAATAGAATCTTTGTAACATACAAGGGATTTGTAAATGAATATGAAATGCCGAATAGACCACTTGGTCTATATGCCATGGAGACATTTTTGCTTGATTTGCAGAGACCGACCAGGGGAGTTGGAAGAAGTCCGTCTGCCAAAATAATGAGAAACATTGTGCCTAGGTACACAGGGGAAGATGGTGCACTCCCTGCACCAGCTTTCACTCACTATCAAGGATTTGACCAACCAGGACCATCTGAATCGAGACATCGGGCATGGAAAATCAAACTTCTTATGATCCGCCCACGCCAGAAGAAAATTGGGGGCAAGGTAATTTTTCTAATTATGTTCCGCAGGAATACGAAGATTCGGCGTACATCCAGAGAAGATACATGTCTTTTTCTATGAGGGGAGTCCATGATGCAGCACCTACACCACCACCGTACTCATACCATGCCTCTCATGGCTACCCCGGGTACCAGCCAGAGCAACACCCGCCTCATCCTCAGCCTCAGCCGTACCACCAGCTAGACTTCCAGAACTTTGATACCCATCTCACTCATCTTGAGACGGGGCAACAAGGTATCATAAACACACTACATCAGCATACACAGTGGTAGGAGAGCACGAGCAACATGCTTGGGGAGATGCGTGAACAAGGGACACAAACGTATGAAGGCCTCCTCTACTTCTTCGAGCAAATGGGTGTCGATTACCCGCCACCAGCACCACCTCAGTGACCGAAGTTGAGCCAGCTTGGGAGAGGACCCCCTCATACAGTAAGTTTTTCTTACTCATATTATTATTAGTATTAATATTAGTATTACTACTATATCTAAAAAATGGGGAATATGATAAAAATACAAAAATATATATGAATATGTTTAGATTATTTTTCTTTGCAAGCCTTTTGAAATAAAAATAGTGTGTATGAACTTGTTTTTGTGTTGAATAAAAAACTTGAACTATCATAAATAGTGGCTTCATTTGTAATTCTTCTGAAGTACCTAGCTTCATTTAAGAATTATTCCTCTATTCCAAAAATATTCATTGCCAAATCTTTAAACCTGTGGAGGAATATGCTTGATCCAAAGATTAGGTAGTTGGGAGATAAGAAGTGAAAGAGTTTTGAGCTGTCATTTATCTTGCTCTAAGTTTCAATGAAGTCCTAAAGAGTTCACTTTTGAAAAAAAAATTAAATGCACATGATGAGTCTTTGTATGATAGAGAGATTAAATTCCTACCACAGCCATACTGAAAGTCCTATGTTTGGTGTTGGTAATTAGTGACAATGCCTAAGTACTAATCCTATGCCTAAGTTGTATGTAGCATATGAGGATTAGTACATTCCAAGGTTGGTGGCTAGATGGACATGGTGATCATGATGGCCACACTTGGATTTGGACGCAACCCTATGTGATCAAGGCAAAGGTATATGCTTAAGGGTTGTGTTTTAGTAACCAAGACACCTAGTGGGTGTGGTTACATTATAGGTTAGATAGCCATACTATAAAGAGGGGAATGATGCGGCCATTGAACTCCTAAGTGCCTCTAGATGTGCATTTCATGATCATATGCATTTGGATAGAACTAATATCGCCTCGAAAAATGATTATGAAAATGCTAACACACTCACACATGACGAAGATCACATGGTGGTGTTAGCACATTTGCGAAGGTGGTGGAGTTTGAGCGGTAGAGAGGGTTTGGGATCCTCTCTCCCTCCTGCCGAGCTTGCGAGGCGGGATTCAGGCGTTTTTGAGAAGTTGAAACGATTATTTTCCACTACGAGGCGGGATTCGGGCGTTTTCGAGAAGTTGAAACGACTATTTTCCACTACGCTGGAAGTCCGAAAAAGAAACGAAGGCGAACGGAGGTCACAGAGGTGATCGGACGCTGAACCGGATGCGGTCCTTGCATGACCGGATGCGTCCGGTCAGTGTTCAGTCTCTGCGCGGTTTTCAGTTTGATGATCGGACGCGCAGCGCGTTCGGTCACTGACGATCGGACGCGTCCGGTCGTTTAGGGAGCTTACTGGACTCTAACCGGACGCTGGCGCTATCACGTCCGGTCTTGTTTCTTCAGCGTGTCCGGTCGTTGTTTCGTTGAGCGCTGCTTAGGCGACCAGCGTGTCCGGTCATTCGCGGGACCAGCGCGTCCGGTCGTTTCCAGTGCGTCCGGTCTGTGCTATGAGCGCATCCGGTCGTTGCTTCGCAGTTAGCCGTTGCGCGACCGGCGCGTCCGGTCAGTTGGACCAGCGCGTCCGGTCAGTGCTTCGTGACTTAGCCGTTGTGCGACCGGCGCGTCCGGTCAGTTGGACCAGCGCGTCCGGTCAGCACGATTTCGGCTGTTTAAGTTTCTAACGGCTCTATTCGAAGGGGTACATCTATAAATACTCGTTGGCCGGCTCAAGGCTCTCTCTCTCAGATATCTCTCGAACATTTGACATACTTATGAGCACTTTGAGCTAAGCAACTCCCCTCCCACTCATCTCTCTTGCTTCTTTGCATATTCGAAGTGAGATTGAGTGATCCAAGTGCATTTGCTTTGTGAGATTGCATCTAGTTGGCACTTGGTAGTTGATTTGCTACGGGATTCTTATTTCTCTTGGTGGTTGCCGCCACCTAGACGGCTTGGAGCAGCTTGGAGGCGTTGGCAAGAGTTGGTGATTGTTCTTGGCCACCTCTGCTGTTTGTGAGGGGTTTGTGCCTACCTCGGCGAAGCGCCAAAGGCAACGTTAGTATATTGCTCATGTCATTGCAACCTTTTGTCATTTGGTAGGTTCTTGTGGCACCTTTTGAGAGGCTCGGTGTGTGACCGATTAGCCACCGAACCATGTGGTGAAGAGGGACACAACGGGGACTAGCGTGCCGGCAAGCACGTGAACCTCGGGATAAATCTTCGTGTCATCACTTTCAGATTGTGATTGATTGATCCCGGTGTTCGGTTATCTTGGTATTCATCTCTTGATCATATTGATTGGTTGGCTCAATACTTCACCCTCGGTGATACCCTCCTAACTCTCTATTGTATTAATTTCTTAGCTATCTTTGCTAGCTAGTTAGCTTTGCTAGAGTAGCTTCTTTGTGTAGCTTGCTAAGTTGTAGTTTCCTCCTTGGTTTGACTTGTGCGATTGAGTGCAAATACTAGAATTGTGAATTGGATAGGTGGCTTGCAAACACCCCGTAGGCTAAGCAAAACTCGCATCTCGCTAGTTGTTATATTGATAAACTTGTTTAGCTTGTCTTTGTAGAAAGTTTTAAAAGGCTATTCACCCCCCCCCTCTAGCCATTAAGACCTTTCAAGTGGTATCGGAGCCGTGGTCACCGTTTGTAAGGCTTAACAACCTCGGTGTAAGATGGCTCAAGTTATGTTCAACCATGTCGGGGGCAAGCCTCCATTCTTTGATGGTGTCACATCTTTTGATCATTGGAAAAGAAAGATGAAGCAATATCTTGGCTCTCTCCATGAGAACGTTTGGGAGGTGACACACCATGATTATGCTATCATTGATCCCGACAACCTCACCAACAATGACCGCATCAACAACCAATGCAACACTATGGCTCTCAATACTCTCTACAATGGGATTGATGCAAAGGTCTTTGAGCAAATCAAGGATCTTAAAATGGCAAGTGAAGTATGGACAAGATTAGAGGAAACATATGAGGGCACTTCAACGGTAAAGTGTGCCAAACTATATATGCTTAAGGACAAGTTCTCCACTTTCAAGATGAAGGATGATGAATCTATCCCAGAGATGTTCTATAGGCTCCAAGTCATTGTCAATGATCTCAAGGGGCTTGGGGAGAAGGTTGAGGACAAGGACTTCTCGCATAAGTTCTTGATGTGTTTATCCAAGAAGTTTGCTACCTTGAGAAGAATGATCTTTAGAGAGGGATTGGACAAGGTCAAACCAACCGATGTGCTTGGAGATATAATGACCGATGCCCAATACAATGATGATGAAGATGAGGTAGAAGAGAAGAAGGAAACCAAGGTCAAGCAAGAGAAGCCCATTGCATTCAAGGCTTCATCCTCTAAGGGCAAGAGCAAGGTGGAGAATGATGATGATGATCCTTTTGATGATGAGATCATGGCCCTTCTAGTGCAAAAGATGGGTCGGTTCATGAAGAAGAGAGGCTATGGTGCAAGAAAGAGAAGGGACTTCATGAAGGCAAAGGAGGTGCTTTGCTACAATTACAATAGCCCCGATCATGTAGTGGCAAAGTGCCCCTATGAAGACAAAAGATATCATGATGGGGAGTTGAAGTTGAAGAAGAACAAGAAGGACAAGAAGGAGAAGAAAGCAAAGAAGAGCTTCACATTCAACAAGAAGAAGAAGGGTGGTGGTTATGTGGTCACTTGGGATAGTGACAACTCCGATAGTGATGATGATGAAAGCTCTAGTGATGATGAGAGGACCACTCGGCGAGCCATTGCAAACATCGCCCTCTCCAACAAGCCATCCATCTTCGACATTACATCAACATGCCTTATGACCAAGCCTACAAAGGTAAAATATGATGATAGTGATGATGATTCTTGTGCTAGTGATGATTGTAGGAGTGATGATGAGGAGGATGAGGACTACTCCAAGGATGATCTATTGGGCATAATAGATCAAATGAGCAAGGGCTACAAGAGGACAACTAAGAAATACAAAATCTTGGAACAAGAGCTCATTGCCAAGAGCAATGAAAATGATGCCTTGATGGAGGAGCTTGTTGCTCTCAAAAAGAGTAAGGAGTGCAAAGGAATTGAACAAGAGCTCAAAGCTCTTAGGAAATCCTTTGATGAGCTAGAGGCTTCTCGTGAGTGTCTAAAGGAAGACCACGAGGATCTTGAAATTGCTCACACTAGGCTTAAGGAAGCCCACTCCACTCTACTTGAGCTCATCAAGGAAAAGGACCTCAAGTTGGAGAAGCTCATGAAGGAAGCTAAGGAGGAGCAAGTAATTGTCACTTGTGATATTGGACTAACATGTGATATTATTGATGATTCTTTATTTGTTAGTCCTACTAATGCTTCATGTAGCTCATCATCATCCACCACAACCAACTCTACCTCTACTACTAGTGATTCATCACTTGTGGTTGAGAATGAGACTCTCAAGAGAGAGGTGGATGATCTCACCCGCGCATTAGGCAATGCCTATGGTGGAGATGCCCGCTTGCTAAAATGCTTGGGTAGCCAAAGGTTCTCTCTTAACAAAGAGGGTTTGGGCTATACTCCCAAGAAGGGCAAGGCGGCCTTTGCTACTCCAAAGCCTCGCTTTGTGAAGGGCAATGGTTGTTATTGCAATAGATGCAAGCAAGTTGGGCATCTAGAGATTAATTGTAATAAAATGAACAAGAACAACAACAAGTTTCATGCTAAAATGGATTACATTCCTTTTGATTCTTGTTATGTGCTTACCAAGGGTGAGAAAGGTGTGCATGCTAGGTTTGTTGGTACACCAATTGTGGGCCCAAAGAAGAAGGCTATTTGGGTACCAAAGAGCTTAATGACTAACCTACAAGGACCCAAACAAGTATGGGTACCTAAGAAACATTAAATTGTTTTGTAGGTAAATTACAAGGCCGGAGGAAGGCATTGGGTGCTTGATAGTGGGTGCTCTCAACATATGACCGGTGATTCAAGAATGTTCAACTCTCTCAAATCAAATGATAGTGGCATTGATAGTATCACATTTGGTAACAATAGCAAGGGTGATGTGAAGGCTCTTGGAAGGATTGCAATATCAAATGATCATAGCATTTCCAATGTGATCTTAGTTGAAAAGTTGAACTTCAATCTTCTCTCGGTTGCTCAATTGTGTGATCTAGGCTTCAAGTGCATATTTGGTGTTGATGATGTGGAGATAGTTAGTGTTGATGGCTCTAACTTGATCTTCAAAGGCTTTAGATATGAGAATCTATACTTGGTTGATTTCAATGCTAGTGACACCCAACTTTCAACATGCTTGCTCACCAAATCAAGTATGGGTTAGTTATGGCATAGAAGACTTGGTCATGTTGGCATGAAGCAATTGAACAAGTTAGTGAAGCATGACTTAGTTAGAGGCTTGAAGGATATCACATTTGAGAAAGATAAGCTATGTAGTGCATGTCAAGCTGGAAAGCAAGTAGGAAACACTCATCCATTGAAAAGCATTATGAGTACTTCCAAGGCATTTGAGTTGTTGCACATGGATCTATTTGGGCCGACTACATACACAAGCATTGGTGGCAACAAGTATGGTTTTGTGATTGTGGATGATTTCACTAGATATACATAGGTATTCTTTCTTGTGGATAAAAGTGATGTATTTGACATATTCAAGAAGTTCATCAAGAGAGTGCAAAATGAGTTTGAGACCACAATCAAGAAAATAAGAAGTGACAATGGAAGTGAGTTTAGAAACACAAGAGTTGATGAGCTATGTGATGAGCTTGGAATCAAACATCAATTCTCGGCCAAGTATACACCTCAATCAAATGGCCTAGTTGAAAGGAAGAATAGAACCTTAATTGATATGGCAAGATCAATGTTGAATGAGTATAATGTGAGTCACTCATTTTGGGCCGAAGCAATCAACACGGCATGCTTCTATAGCAACCGCCTCTATTGCCACAAGTTTCTAGAGAAAACACCATATGAGATCTTAAATGGAAGAAAGCCCAACATTGCATACTTTCGGGTATTTGGTTGCAAATGCTACATCTTGAAGAAGGGCACTAGATTGAGCAAGTTTGAGAAGAAATGTGATGAAGGCTTCCTACTTGGTTACTCAACTACTAGCAAAGCTTATAGAGTTTGGAATTTGGCTAGTGGTCAACTTGAAGAAGTTCATGATGTTGAATTTGATGAAACAAATGGCTCTCAAGATGAAGAAGATAACTTGGATGATGTGAGAGGAACTCAATTGACCAATGCTATGAAAGAGATGGATATTGGTGATATTAGACCAAAGCAAGTGATTGATGTAGATGACGACAAAGATCAAGTGCTCCAAAGTCCAATTACACAAGCTAGTGGTTCTCTAATGCAAAATCAAGCTAGTACATCATCTCAAGTGCAACAAGATCAACAAGTGGCTAGTTCATCATCTCCAACTTATGATCAACATCAACATCCAAGCAATCAAGTCTAAGTGCTTCAACCAACTAACATTGCAAGAGACCATCCTTTGGATTCTATCATTGGTGACATACAAAGAGAAGTTCAAACTAGATCAAGATTGACATCATTTTGTGGTCACTCTTCTTTTGTGTCAATGGAAGAACCCAAGGACATCGATAGAGCATTGAGAGATCCGGATTGGGTAAATGCAATGCATGAAGAGCTCAACAATTTCAAGAGAAATGAAGTATAGGAATTAGTTGAGAGGCCTAAGGATCACAATGTCATTGGAACAAGATGGGTCTTTCGCAACAAACAAGATCAAGATGGGATAGTAATAAGGAACAAAGCATGACTAGTGGCTCAAGGTTACACACAAATAGAGGGTCTTGACTTTGGTGAAACTTATGCCCCGGTTGCAAGATTGGAAGCAATTAGGATCTTACTTGCCTATGCTTGTGCTCATAATATCAAGTTATATCAAATGGATGTGAAGAGTGCATTTCTCAATGGGTACATTCAAGAGGAGGTGTATGTGGAGCAACCTCCCGGTTTTGAAGATGACAAGAAACCCAATCATGTCTACAAATTGAGAAAAGCTTTGTATGGATTAAAGCGAGCACCTAGAGCATGGTATGAAAGATTGAGAGACTTCTTGCTATCCGAAGGATTTGTCATGGGCAAAGTGGATACTACTCTATTCACCAAAAAGATTGGGAAAGACTTGTTTGTGTTGCAAATATATGTTGATGATATCATATTCGGTTCAACCAATCAAGATTATTGTGATGAGTTTGGAAAAATGATGGCAAAGGAATTTGAAATGTCAATGATTGGTGAACTTAGTTTCTTTCTTGGACTTCAAATCAAACAAATGAAGGAAGGAACATTTGTGAGTCAAACCAAGTACATCAAAGATATGCTCAAGAAGTTTGGCATGGAAGATGTAAAGAGCATTACAACCCCAATGGGCACTAGTGGAAGTTTGGATAGTGACAAGAGTGGCAACATGGTGGATCAAAAGCTATATAGATCAATGATTGGTAGCCTACTCTATGTGACGGCATCAAGGCCCGATGTGATGTTTACTGTATGCATGTGTGCAAGATTTCAAGCCTCACCAAGAGAAAGTCATTTGAAGGCAACAAAGAGAATATTGAGGTACTTAAAGCATACACAAGATGTTGGATTGTGGTATCCCAAAGGTGCAAGCTTTGAGCTAGTTGGATATTCGGATTCCGACTATGCCGGTGATAAAGTAGAGAGAAAGAGCACTTCCGGGACTTGTCAATTGTTGGGAAGATCACTTGTCTCATGGTCATCCAAGAAGCAAAATAGTATTGCACTATCTACCGCCAAGGCTGAATACATCGCCGCGGGTAGTTGTTGTGCACAAATCTTGTGGATGAAGGCAACATTGAAGGATTTTGGAATCAATTTCAAGAATGTGCCATTGCTATGTGACAATGAAAGTGCAGTGAAGCTAACCAACAATCCGATTCAACATCAAAGAACAAAGCATATTGATGTTCGTCATCACTTTATTAGAAATCATCAACAAAAGGGTGATATTGCTATTGAGAGTGTGGGCACCGAAGACCAATTAGCCGATCTATTCACCAAGCCACTTGATGAGAAGAGATTTCACAAGCTAAAGAATGAGTTGAACATACTTGACTTCTCCAACATGAGTTGATGCACCCCATATATGACATGCCTCTCCTTCGAGCCCCAAGATACAATTGGTTGACATGTCATACATTCTATGCTAAGGACTCGTTTAGTGCATCTAGTCATAATTTACATGTTCTAGGCTCATTCATGAAAATTAAATGAATTTGAAGTTTATATGGTGCCACTATTGTTTCCATGACTTGTATGATCTAGTGGTAGCATATAACTTGTTTAACTAGCTTGTGATCCTAAGTGTTTAATCTAGAAAACTTGTCTAAATATTTGCTTCAACATGGTGCATGATAACCCTTCTAGGGAGGTGTGAAGAAGCTTGCCCTTGGATCAAACCGAAGTATTTTATTTATGCAAGCAATCTAGGTTGAATCATAAACTTGATCCTCACCCCATATTTCAACATGATAATCTATCTAAAGTTTGCTCCTTGTGGTCAATTGGTGCCAAAGGGGGAGAAAATATTGTTCACAAAGATAGAACTCAAAGAGGGAGAAGCACAAAGGGGGAGAATTGATAAAAGAAGGGGATCAACTAAAATTTTGAGCACACAAGTAGGGGGAGCAAGCTCTTAAACATGAATGTTGCATTTCCATGTGCACTTCATATGTATGATGCATAGTTATGTATTTCGTTTTCTCCGATACATTGCTTGTGTGGTGACTTGCTAGTATAATTTGAATGATGCATTGAGGTACTAGCATGAATAGGAAGTAGTTAGATTTTTCTTGCTTCATGTTTTTTTCAAAGTGGTACTAGAACCTTGCTTATAATGTTGATCTCACGAGGTTTCTAGTTATGTTTGTGTTTTTACAAGTGGTATCTAACTACACAAGGTGCTAAGATGGTGTTTATCGCTACTCCGATGGTATCACGCTTCAAAGGTCTATAATCTTAAACACTTAGCACCTATTGGTAGTCAATGCTCCTAATCTTTCCTATCTAACATGTATGCTTCCAAAATCCAAACATATAGCATACATGTAGGGGGAGCCATTGCTATCAATTCGAATTCATGATCACATGTCCATAATTCTTACACATGGTAATATACTTGGATAATGTGACATGGGTTCAATCAAAATTTTATCATAACATCTTTGTGAAAGGGTTGTCACCAATTACCAACAAGGGGGAGATTGAAAGTCCTATGTTTGGTGTTGGTAATTAGTGACAATGCCTAAGTACTAATCCTATGCCTAAGTTGTATGTAGCATATGAGGATTAGTACATTCCAAGGTTGGTGGCTAGATGGACATGGTGATCATGATGGCCACACTTGGATTTGGACGCAACCCTATGTGATCAAGGCAAAGGTATATGCTTAAGGGTTGTGTTTTAGTAACCAAGACACCTAGTGGGTGTGGTTACATTATAGGTTAGATAGCCGTACTATAAAGAGGGGAATGATGCGGCTATTGAACTCCTAAGTGCCTCTAGATGTGCATTTCATGATCATATGCATTTGGATAGAACTAATATCGCCTCGCAAAATGATTGTGAAAATGCTAACACACTCACACATGACGAAGATCACATGGTGGTGTTAGCACGTTTGCGAAGGCGGTAGAGTTTGAGCGGTAGAGAGGGTTTGGGATCCTCTCTCCCTCCCGCCGAGCTTGCGAGGCGGGATTCAGGCGTTTTCGAGAAGTTGAAACGACTATTTTCCACTACGAGGCGGGATTCAGGCGATTTCGAGAAGTTGAAACGACTATTTTCCACTACGCCGGAAGTCCGGAAAAGAAACGGAGACGAACGGAGGTCACAGAGGTGATCGAACGCTGAACCAGACACGGTCCTTGCATGACCGGACGCGTCCGGTCAGTGTTCAGTCTCTGCGCGGTTTTCAGTTTGATGATCGGACGCGCAGCGCGTCCGGTCACTGACGATCGGACGCGTCCGGTCGTTTAGGGAGCTTACTGGACTCTAACCGGACGCTGGCACAGTCGCGTCCGGTCTTGTTTCTTCAGCGCGTCCGGTCATTGTTTCGTTGAGCGCTGCTTAGGCGACCAACGCGTCCGGTCATTCGCGGGACCAGCGCGTTCGGTCGTTTCCAGCACGTCCGGTCTGTGCGATGAGCGCGTCCGGTCGTTGCTTCGCAGTTAGATTTTGCGCGACCGGCGCGTCCGGTCAGTTTGACCAGCGCGTCCGGTCAGTGCTTCGTGACTTAGCCGTTGTGCGACCGGCGCGTCCGGTCAGTTGGACCAGCGCGTCCGGTCAGCACGATTTTGGTTGTTTAAGTTTCTAACGGCTCTATTCGAAGGGGTACGTCTATAAATACTCGTTGGCCGGCTCAAGGCTCTCTCTCTCAGATATCTCTCGAACATTTGACATACATGTGAGCACTTTGAGCTAAGCAACTCCCCTCCCACTCATCTCTCTTGCTTCTTTGCATATTCGAAGTGAGATTGAGTGATCCAAGCGCATTTGCTTTGTGAGATTGCATCTAGTTGGCACTTGGTAGTTGATTTGCTGCGGGATTCTTATTTCTCTTGGTGGTTGCCACCACCTAGACGGCTTGGAGCAGCTTGGAGGCATTGGCAAGAGTTGGTGATTGTTCTTGGCCACCTCTGCTGTTTGTGAGGGGTTTGTGCCTACCTCGGCGAAGCGCCAAAGACAATGTTAGTATATTGCTCGTGTCATTGCAACCTTTGGCCATTTGGTAGGTTCTTGTGGCGCCTTTTGAGAGGCTCGGTGTGTGACCGATTAGCCACCGAACCACGTGGTGAAGAGGGACACAACGGGGACTAGCGTGCCGGCAAGCACGTGAACCTCGGGATAAATCTTCGTGTCATCACTTTCATATTGTGATTGATTGATCCCGATGTTCGGTTATCTTGGTATTCATCTCTTGATCATATTGATTGGTTGGCTCAATACTTCGCCCCTCGGTGATACCCTCCTAACTCTCTATTGTATTAATTTCTTAGCTATCTTTGCTAGTTAGTTAGCTTTGCTAGAGTAGCTTCTTTGTGTAGCTTGCAAAGTTGTAGTTTCCTCCTTGGTTTGACTTGTGCGGTTGAGTGCAAATACTAGAATTGTGAATTGGATAGGTGGCTTGCAAACACCCCGTAGGCTAAGCAAAACTCACATCTCGCTAGTTGTTATATTGATAAACTTGTTTAGCTTGTCTTTGTAGAAAGTTTTAAAAGGCTATTCACCCCCCCCTCTAGCCATCAAGACCTTTCACATACATGCTAGGATAGAAAACCAGCACTTATTTTATTGCTACTTGTATTTACATTGAGTATTGTCAAACTTTGTTGACCTTTAGAGACCTGTCATACTCTTAAAATCAAGATCATGTACACTCCACTTAAATTTGCTGCTTCTACACTGGAAGTACGCAACAACATGCCTTTCCATTTAGAACTACCATAAAAATATTTTACTCCTACACTGAGAGTGAACAACAAAAACATGCTTTGTAGGATTTTTCCACCTATTCATACATTTCGTAGCCTTAGTTATTATTGCTCCAAATGTTTATTGTTATTATCTCTCAATTGTTTCATGATAGACAAGAAGTATGAGCTATGTAAAAAAATAATATATAGAGAGTAAAACATGGACAAGTGTCCTACCAAAACAATGGGTGCTAGACACTCGCCTCTCTGAAGAAAAAAAATATTTATGCATAGCCAAGACTTTCTTTGTCTAAGTTCTTAAATTTTAAGATAGATCAATCTTTCTAAAGGAGCAAGGTAGAATTAGGATTCATTATTACTTCCACCATATATTTAACCTATTCCTTGTATCCACACACATGCACATCTTGATTTGATTGTATGACTAGTTTCTCTATATCCATTGTTTGACTTTACAATATATGTTTTGCAAGTATGTATGAGTGATCTCACCCATAAACTCCATATAAGCTTCTTAGTCATACGGTGAGAGAGAAGGCATAATGATATTCTGCCTTATTCCAAAATACTTTGAGAGAAGGCAAAACACCATTGTTGCCTTGGTAAGGAATTCCAATGTCACATATTGAGAGATTTGTAAGTGTCATACAATACAGACTCTGAGTTTTATTTCGAAAATATAATTAAAAACTTCAGGATGGAAATAGAGATGAAGAATTTGAGACATAGTGCTTGACTTGATTACTTCTGTTTTTTATTATCCAAAGCTCAAGTGAAAGTTAAAACCCCATGGCTAAGGAACTAGAGCAAATTTTCAAAATCTTTTTGAGGATAATTCTTTTCTGATGGCTTGTGTATTTTTGAAGGATGATAATTTGAAGTAACTTAGTTATCTCTAGATTTAGTTTTGTTAAGGGACTAGCAAAATTTTAGCTTGGGGGAGTTGTTGATGGTAATTAACTATCATTTTAAAATGTCAACATAAGAGGAATAAATGCTAAAAAGGATCATCACAGTAGGTCTAGAGGTTTAAACTAACAAATTCCACGAGTTTTGGTGATTCTGTGTTTTTCAAGGGCTAAGCTGCATAATACAAAATTGATCCTCCTTCCAAAGGAAGAAACCGAAGCAATCGGCCTAATCTCCACGTCACGGATGCGAATAGGGATTCTAGAAGACCTAAACTGACTCCACGAGGCGACACGAGCCAACCCGCCGCTAGGTGGGGCCGACCAGCCCTAGGGCAAAGCTGACCGGCCCTCCCCTGCGCCACCTTGGCTCCTTCTCTTGCAAGCTACCAATACCGCCTCTAAGGATGCATCTAAACCCCACGCTAAGGTTGGTTTGATCCAAGGGTTGCGGTTCCATGCCCTGGGCTATATAAATAGCCTCTAGGATCTCTTCTCAAGGAAGCAGTTGAAGAATTAGATCATCTCTTCCTCATTTCTGAAGGCAAGGCCAGAAGTTAGGGTTTCTAGAGAGAAAGAGAGTTAGAGTTCTAGTTCAAGTTTAGAGTTTAGTCTAGATTGATTCAAGTAGAGGCAAGCAACTGCTTGGGATCAGGATCGTTTGTCAGAGACTTGGTAATTTTGTTGTAATCATCATTCGACTTTATGCTACTTCAATATATTTCTATATTTCAACTTTATTCTGTTCTTGAGATTCTTCTTGTTCTACATCTTGATATGAATATGATTAGTAGAGAGTTTATGAATATGTTTGTAGAAAGCTTGATCCAATTCTAGATAGGATTGAGTGGCTGGCATATTGTAGGTGTGGTGCTTTGATTATGCTTGTCTGCGAATGCACTCTATGCTCCGGGCCATGTGGTAGATCGCGGGTGTGACATTCATGTTGAGTCCTTTGTAGTCCACTCCTCGAGTATAGAACTTAGTAGAACGTGGTTAGAGGGAAGAGATCATTACTCTGTTCTTGACTATTCTCTCAGTAATGTTCCTTATTCATAGATGACATGTTGATTTTATCATAGATGATTATGTATAGCTAGATTGATTAATAGACTGATTGGATAAGAAATACTTATGATTTACATCTCTAAATTAATCTCCATGACTACTTGACTTGAATAAGGTTAACTTCCTCTTGTCTTCGGAATACCCATGATTATCATTTATTATTTATCTTATTACCCCTTTCATGACAAGTGATTAGTTGTTTTGATATTTATTATTGAGTAAGTGCAAATGATTATCTCTACTGCCATTGTAACTATTTATATAGTACCATTTCGATTTTCCTTTAATTGGTAAAATTATAAATAATGATACTTAGGAAAACCTAGGTGAAATGCTACAATGGGTGTATTTATGTGTGCGCTTGCGGATATATACTATAATATCTTTATTTAGTTAAATGGCATGAGTATAATACAACCACACTCTTGGTGTTATGTTGGGGATGACAACCTAACACGAGTGACGTTAAGAAGTGTCAACAGTTGTATTTATGCTTTGTTTTCTTGCACATTTTGGCCTTTTTATATGTAATTCCACAATTGCAATCCTACAAATGGTAAAACACTAAAACTCATGGAAGTCGTCAGTTTTAAAGCCCTATATCTAAGTTTGGTGTCTATTTGCTATGATTTTATGTGAGAATTGGCAGTTCAAAATAGGAGTTAAGGACCGCTAGCAGTGGTGCTACGGTGGCAGTGTACTTGGCCGGTGGAGCTCGGGGCGGCGCTCGGAGCTCTGCTGCTTCCGCCTAGCGTGCACGAGAGAGGGAGGGAGGAGAGCGAGGGCAAGCGAGTGAGTGAGTGAGAGCGGGGCGAGCAAGGACGCGTGGCGCCTTTCATCAATGCGTGCCTAGCCACGTCGCGCCCAGCCCTGGCATTGGGCGCCACACGGTGGCTAAGCCCTGGCACAGTTGGCCATGACCGGCCATTTGAAAATCGGCCATCAGAGCTGACGAGGCCGACTGACAAGCAACTTCAAGCTCCTGTATCTCCTAATCCGTGGTGATTTGGCAAAAACTTCAGTAATAGGATTTGTAGAGCTATGTGAATACTCAAACTTTGCTTTAGGGAGTATGACCTAAATTGCCATGGTTTTCAAATGGCAGGGCTCCAAAGTGGTGCACTTGAAACTGAAACACTACTTTAGACTTGGACAAATTTCCTAAGTGTCCAAACAGTATATTTGCACAACTTGTGGGCCCTATTTGACCATGTTAGACACTGACTTAGGTCTTGACCATAAAATAACATTTGTTCCTTATGAGGTGGACTACAACTTTTATTAAGGGTGCACTCACATGCAAACAATCTAGGTTGTTGGTCCACCATGGTCAATGTAGTAACTTGCAAAAAGGCTTTTTAGGGCAAACCACTACTTAGAAGCATAATTGGATCAAGTCATGAATACAAACATTGTTCCATTGTTCATCCTAAGTGTGTCTAGGGTGTTTTAGTGACCCACTAACACTCACTTGTATTACTGGCCCTAAGCATATATAACACATGAAACATAAAATTGCTACATATGAAACATAGCTCTCATAACTGAAACATTACTTATGCAACACATGAAACATTGCCTATGAAACATATGAAACATCACTGGGCATCATATGAAACATAAGATGGCTATATATATATATATGCAACATATGCTTTCTATATATGAAACATATGTTGCATGAATGAAACATAACCCATGCAACATGTGAAACATCAATGATGCAACATATGAAATGAAATGCACATGCTCATGTTCATGTTCTTGCAATGCAAGCTTAACACTAGGGTGTTACAGCCTTCCCCCATTATAGAAATCTCAACCCGAGATTTGAATGACCTACCATTTTTCATAAAAAGCGGGGTAAACCTCTCGCAGATAATCCTCCTTTTTCCAAGTTGCATCTCGTTCACTATGATTACTCCACATGACCTTGTGGAACTTGATCACTTGGCTTCGAGTTACTCTCTCTTTGGTATCCAACACTTGTACGGGCTTCTCTTCATAGGCTAGGTCGGATTCTATCTTGATATCTCTAGTTTTGACTCTCTCTTCAGGAACTCACAGACATTTCAGTTGAGAGACATGAAAGACATTGAAAATAGCACTCAATTCTAGAGGTAATTGGAGTTTGTATGCTACTCTCCCACTTTTCTCAATGATTTGATACAGACCCACATATCTAGGAGCAAGCTTCTTTTTTACACCAAACCGCTGTACTCCCTTCATTGGTGATACCTTCAGGTATACATAATCGCCTACTTCAAACTCAATGGGTCTTCTTCTCTTGTCAGCATAACTCTTTTGTCTCGATTTTATAGCTTCAATGTGCTTTTGGATGGTACGTACTTGTTCTTTAGCTTCTTTCACAAAGTCAATACCGTAGTACCTCCTCTCTTCGGGTTCAACCCAGTTCAAAGGACTTCTACATTTATGACCATACAAAGCCTCAAAAGGAGCCATCTTGATACTTTCTTGATAACTATTGTTGTAGGAAAACTCAGCCAAAGGTAGCCACTTTTCCCATGAACCTTTTGAAGAGATGACACAAGCGCGCAACATGTCTTCTAAAATCTAATTCACACATTCAGTCTATCCGGATGTTTGAGGATGATAGGCAGAACTCCTAACTAAGTTGGTGCCTAACACCAAAAGCGAGCAATAAACTAAGATCCTCTGTCAGACACAATGGTCTTGGCACTCCATACAAACGTACTATCTGGGAGACATATAGTTTGGCATAATCATGTGGTCGGTAACAAGTGCTAACCGGAATGAAATGTGTAGACTTCATCAAACAGTCTACAATTACCCATATTGAATCAAAGTTCTTATGAGTGGGTGGAAGTCCAACAATAAAATCCATGCTAATTTCTTCCCACTTCCAACCTGGAACAAACAAAGGTTGAAGTAGCCCTGCAGGCTTCAGATGAACTGCTTTGACTCTATAACAAGTATCACATCTACCAACATAGGTTGTGATTTCCTTCTTCATATTTGTCCACCAAAAATGGGATTTCAAATCTTGATACATTTTACTACTACCAGGATGGATGGACAATTTGGAAGAGTGAGCTTCATCTAAGATTTGGTTTCTAAGTTCCTTATCCTTTGGCACTACAAGTCGATCTTTAAACCACAGCACACCCTTCTCATCTAGCCTAAAATGCTTGGTCTCTTGTTCTTTCATCTTTCTCTTGATATGAAATATACCCGCATCAGTCTTCTAGAGTTCAATGATCTTGGTCTCCAGAGAACAACTGATAGTGATATTGTGCAGTACAGCAGGATGCAACAGATTGAATCCATTCCAATAGAGAATTACAATGGTGCTTCTGGCTCAAGGCGTCTGTAACAATATTCTCCTTGCCAGGATGATAATGCACTTCTAGGTTGTAATCCTTGATTAACTCTAGCCATCTCCTCTATCTCATGTTCAATTCAGGTTGCGTGAAGATGTAATTGAGACTTTTGTGATCTATATAGATGTGACACACATTGCCAAGCAAATAGTGCCTCTAAATTTTCAATGCATGGACAACGGCTGCTAATTCCAAGTTAAGGGTTGGATAATTGGCTTCATGCTACCTCAGTTGATGTGATGCATAAGCAATGACTCGGCCTTCCTACATTGGAACACATCCCAAACCAGTACCCGATGCATCACAAAAACATCAAAAGGTTTATCGATATTAGGTTGTGCTAGAATAGGAGCGGAAGTTAACAAAGTCTGCAAAGTGTGAAAAGCAGCTTCACACTCCAGAGTCCACACAAACTTCTCATCTTTTTAAAGCAATCTTGTCATTGGCTTAGCTATCTTAAAGAAATCGAGGATGAAATGACAATAATAACCTGCTAACCCAAGAAAACTCCGCACTTCATGAACTGAAGTCGGGGCCTTCCTATCTAAGACCTCTTGTACTTTGGTTGGATCTACCGAGATTCCATTTTCAAACAAAACATGACCTAGGAAAGGCACTTTCTTTAACCTGAATTCACACTTGCTGAACTTGGCATAGAGCTTATGTTCTCACAGTCTGGTTAAGACAATTCTCAGATGTTCTGCATGATCCTCCTCATTCCGAGAATAAATTAGGATGTCATCAGTAAACACAACCACAAACTTGTCAAGCTTGGGCATGAATACTGAATCCATCAAATACATGAAGTAGGCAGGAGCATTTGTCAGACCAAAAGACATGACAAGATACTCATACAAACCGTATCTAGTTGAGAAAGCCGTCTTAGGTATATCCTCTAGTCTAATTTTAATCTGATGGTAACCAGATCTCAAATCAATCTTGGAGAATACCTTGGCCCTTGATAACTGATCAATCAAGATATCAATGTGAGGTAAAGTGTACTTGTTCTTAATCGTTACGGCATTGAGTGGCCTATAATCCACACACATCCATAGCGATTTGTCCTTTTTCTTCACAAACAAGGCCAGACAACCCCATGGAGATGAACTAGGTCGAATGAGGCCCTTCTCTAAAAGCTCTTGCAACTGAATTTTGAGCTCAGCTAGTTCATTGGGTGGCATTCTATATGGTCTTCTAGAAATGGGCATTGTACTAGGCACTAGCTCAATCTTAAACTCCACATCTCGGTCTGGTGGCAAACCAGGCAACTCATCTAGAAACACATCCGGAAACTTGCATACCACTGGAACATCAATGAGGGTAGTGGTCTGAATAGCGCAAGATAAGTTTTGGAGGTCAAAACTTCTAGTAAGTGGCACTAGAAAAGCATCGTTACTCTTGGGATCCCTCAACATAATGGCTCTAGCTAAAGTGTCAATAAGAACTCCATGATCGCTCATCCATTTCATACCTAAGATCACATATATTCCCAACCCTGGCAACACTACGAGATCCATAGTATATTTCCTTTCACTTATCGAGATGAACACATCTCTGACTATCTGGTTGGTAGAAATATTATTCCTGACTGCACTTATGCAATAACCACCCTTGTCTACCACAAATATTTTCTGATCATACTCAAATGTTTGACTCATGAATGAATGTGAAGCTCTAGAATCAAACAAAACTATTGCAAGGTGATGGTTCACAAGAAACATACCAGCTGTGACAACCTCTCCTGAAGGAATCTCTTCCATAGCAGTATAATGCACATGCTCCTGACATGCATTAACATTGACCCGCTTCTAATTATTGTTCTTCTTGGGATAGGGGCACTCTCTTACCCAATGACTAGTCTTGTTGCAATTGAAACACGACTGGTTGTTTGGTGGAACGCTTGAGCTTCCTTGCCCTATGTTGCCCTTAGGTAGAGCAATGGAATAAGCTCTACGGAACGTCTTCTGTGGTTGGCCTATCAGGGTCTTCTTCTGAGGTGGTCTGTACTTTGGAGCTAGAGGATGGAACTAAGGTCTTGCTGTAATAGGAGCTTTTGCTTGAGAGGCACCTGCCTCATAGGCCCACTTGCGATTCTTAGATGCTACATAGACGTTTTTCTGATTCTCTTGAGTTAAGGCATCACTAACAAACTCATTGAAAGTGACACTCTTGTTGTTAGCTAGAGTCTTCATCAGCTTCAGACTAAGTCCCCTCTTGAAACTTGCAATCTTCTTTTCATATGTGTTGACAAACTCTATAGCATACCTTGATAGATTGTTGAAGGCATGCAAATATCAGTGAGGCTCTTTATGCCTTGTGTCAGCTTCATGAACTTTGTATGCTTCATGCTCATCAGACCTAGGGGAATATAGTGTCCTCTAAATGCATTCTTGAACTGGTTCTAGGTAATCTGAGCATTTTTAGGCAAAGTGGACCGATAATGACTCCACCAGATGCCTACTGGTCCCTACAACTGATGTGATGCATACTCGGCCTTCAGCTCATCAGTGACCCTCAACAGATGGAACTTCTATTCTATGGTATTAAGCCATTCATTTGTTTGTAGTGGTTCTTCAGCCTCCTTGAAGATAGGTGGCTTGGTGTCTAGGAAATCCTTGAAGTCGCTATACTAGTTCGGCTCTAGCCCCTGTCGCACATTTCGGTCACGAGCGGTGTTTTGCGTGATGTTGCGCAGTGCTTCACCCATGGTGCGTTGGCATTCCATGAACATAGCCATCATCTCCGTTAGCGTGGGATGCGGGGGTGGTGGTAGGTCCTCATTGCTGTTGCCATGCGGACCACTAATACTCGCCTCATGCCCAGTCCCAGTGCGAGTACGCGTCATCTGTAGAATTGCAACAACAAGTAATTATTGATGATGTCGGAAAAATTGTAGATGAATTGTATAATTATTCCAAACTGAAATTACTAGAGAGAATAACTTCATACAATAAAATATAGGCACAATAATTCATTTCCATAACACAACATCACCAATTATATTACTTAACGCATCTCGCAATGCGTACACATACATGCCAAATTGTTGCCAGCAAACAAACTAGACTTTTCTTAGAGTTCAACATCAACATAGATTAAACATGCAGGGTTTCGAAATTGCATCAAAGTCACATAGTACTAGCTGAAATTAGATTACATTTCCAACATGAGGGATCGCAAAAGACATCGTCTAGCGCATCTTGCTAGACACTACAGCTAAACTATGCCTCGGAATGGTTGCTGTCGACATTGGACACACCATCACCATGGTCATCCTCCCAAGGCTCGACCTCTTCCTCCTTAGGCTCATCCTCGACCTCGTCCATACCATCATCATCTGCAATCAACACATTTTGGTCTTCTTTCTCCGCTGCTACCGGGGGAAGAATAGGGTTGATGACGTTGTTGAGGCGATAGACCTCATGCTACAGCTCTGCGACGGTGTCCTATGCTAACTAAAGTCAGTGCAGATACTCTACCTCTCTCCGGTGAAAGTCATTCTCTAGTCGTCCAGCTAGAACCATAGTCTGAGTCCTAGCCTCCTCTCTATACTCTGCAAGATGGTAGGCCTCATCCCTTTGCTGAATGGCCTGCATCCTCTGCGCATGAGCAGCCTGCATCTCTGCTTGTGCTGCATCACAGTCTGCAATAGCATACACATCGGCCCTCCTGTGCCTGCGCACCTGTCTTCTCAGCCTCTGCTCTATAATTCTAGCTTCTACAAGCTTGTCCACACAGATTTGATAGGACTCTTGCCAGAAAAAGCGAGCGTCCTCTCGTGCACAAAACATCCGTATGACAGTAAACATTGCACTCATAGTGGGGCCCGATCTCTATGCTCGCTCATCACGGTCCCGCACCACTGAAACATGGTCACGCTACCTCCAAATTGCCACTAAAGGGTCCACCTAGGGAAAAGACACTGCTGCACTGGTGGTGAGCTAATCTCCATGCTGCTGGCATATCTTGCTCAACACCGTAAAAGCCGCCACCTGAGCGCCTTCCCAAGGGGTTCTTCCCTCAGAATGCGCTCTCTAGCCCTGGTATTGCAGTGCTTGCTCACAAGCCGAAATGGACATCTACACCTCAAACCATGGCTCCCCATGCACGTGCTTCTGTGTCCATGAGTATTGGGGCAGCTCCGTGTACCCCATGAAGTGCAGCACTCTCCAAAGCAACATGGGCATGCCAAAATACCCAAGAACACCTCGTTGGGTAGTAGGCTACCATCTGTAGCAAAATGGTGCAACTCTTGTGAGAATAAAACTTACGTGAGAAAGAGATTTATTAAATGGGATAAGCAACTATAAGGGAGGGAGTAATACAAAAATGTACATGTATGGATTATCATGATGCATGCACGTTCCATATGTCGTCATGAACTTAGGAAAAATTTGAAGTTCTAGCGACATACATAGTGGCATACATACGTTCTCTCATATATAAGCGTAACTAGTCGGGCTACACGTTTCGCTGTTAGTGTACCTGCAGAAGAATTCAATTTAGCCCAACCCAACATGATACATGTACATGAATGAAAGTATAGATTTAGATTTGTAAGCTAAATACTTCCATATATGTATCCCAACATATATATACTTCCATACCAAAGCTACCCAAAATTAAATACATACATACATGTAATCATGCATATACAATCGTACCAAAGCTAACCCACAATTAAATACTTCTGCATACATAGAGAACATGTACACTTCAGTACCAAACTAGCTATCATGTTATCTGCAACAAGAGGGAATAAACCCTGAGTACGAGAATGTACTCAACTAGACTTACCCGTCATAAACCAGAAATAATGTGACACCAAGGATTATGCAAGGCTTTGTAAGTGGAGCTAGCTTGATAATATTTTGCATAAAAAGCCACTAGTTGAGCTACACATTTTATAATTCGGTCACCAAGTTAATTATAGCTATTCGATCTAGATTAGCAACTAACCTATGCCAAACATGTTGTGTACAATTAAGTCATCACAATAGTAACCATATTAGGTGTAGCATTTTCATATCCATCATAACCATTTCATTCCATCAAGTTACTATGAAAAGGGGGGCTCTGCCAAGTTCTCACTATCTGGGAGAGATGATGATTCGAATAGATTTCAACCAGCTATGAATTTATTCCTAATACAAACTCAGGCAAACCAGATCATTAGTCGCCATAGGTCACCTTTGGTACAACTCAGGTCCATTCATGGGTAAGACTAATGCCGCACACTCAGGGACTGACCAGCTACCAGGACGTTCAGGCCTGGCCTGCCCTTGGACTCACATTTGGCTCCCCGCAATGTGCGCACTTTCACTAAATGTGTCCCCGGCCTGAGTTGAGCTACTCGGCTTCGCGGTCGGAACGACTTATCCGGCTAGCTAAGTGATAGGCATTCGTTCAACATGACAAGAGGGCCTTCAACGATCCAGTCCTTAATTGACACAGACGGAGTCACTATAAGTCACAACCAACATATAAGACTCTGCCCGGTCGCTATTTATCCAACCTCACATGGTTCTTTTTCATGATAGCAAATATAGCCAACCGTGACCAAATATTCACCTATATCTCGCAGGTGATAGGAAATCACCCGACTTCTACTGAGCTAAGCATGGCTAAGCATATATTCGATCCTAGACCTACATAGGATCAAGGTATATATATTTCTAGACAAGGAAGGTATATGCATCGAGTGTTTCCATTCAACTCCTACAACCTAATGCATCAAATATAAAGAACTCAAGTTTGTATTTATAAAAACATAGGAGACTTAAAATGCTCTCGGGCTTGCCTTTCACGAAGGCAGAAGGTTGATGGTCAGGACACTGTGGTAGAGCTTCAGGGTTCTACTCTCCTTCTCCTTGGCCCTCCTGGGGCTGCACCTCCTGCTGCTCCTCCTGATTCCTGGCTTCAAACTCGAGTAGCGTGACTCTTTCTGGGGAACCTATTGCATGCATATGCACATAATAAGTATCATGAATGCATATGAGATGAAATGACATGATGAAGTGCATCAACATGGACATTGTTAACCGTAAGGTAACATGATAACACAAGATTAACTTTTGTTGATCGAGTAGGTGCACATCTCTTCTCTAACTTGATTTTACTAAGTATGTGTATATCTCTTCTCTAGTATAAGAAACATACACTCACCAAGTTCAACCAACCTAAGGTAAAGTTGTTCATTATCAGTGAGAGACTTAGAACCTGCAGCTAACAACTAATCTTAATTAGCCTAAGCATCTAACATAAGCATCACACAAGCAAACAACTACAACTTGCATTAATCATTTTCTGGACTTCAGATAGTAGATGTTTGTTTTGGCTATAACTGGAGTTATACATATCCAACAAACATGAAACAAGACTTTCTGAAAATCTTATGAAATTGTCTAAAACTTTCTTATAATCATCTAAAGATGATTCAACTGCTATCGGGGTCAAACAAAGCAATCTTCCAGATCTGTTCAGATTTTTCCAGAGAATAAGAAATTCTGACTACAAACTTCAAACAGCTGTAACTCTCCAACCATTTAGCCTATAGTCATGAAAATTTGGCACATGGTAGATAAGTAAATTATCTACAACTTTGTTAATATCAAGATCCACAGCAAATATCATTTTCATCATGAAAATATCATGACAACAAAAACTATTCAAAACAGCCATTCACTGGAATTATAGAGCAATAAATATTTTACTGCATACAAGCAATCAAATCTGAGCACAACCAATGATACTAATAGTTTACTTACATCATAAACCTGCTAGCAAACATCATGGTTAAGCCCAAACCAATTATTTAAATGCCTTTATTAACTTCCTTAGATAATAAGGTGAAATAGAGAACATATATTTCCGATGCACAATAAATTCTGAAAACATTACAGAAGCTCATGCATGCACACAATAGTCTACTGTACAAATTTCATATCATTTGGATATGTATAACAACCTCTACAAAAATGACAAGCTAGCAAGGCTTATAATAGCATAATTAGTTTGGCCTAGTGAAAAGTGTCAAACAACAGAATTCATATTTTTCTTAGCTTCACCACAACACAAGAACATTGTGTAATTAATTTCATGCTAATTGGTTACATATATTTATCACAATAAATTCCACAAGAATCTAGCATTTAATCAAGATAAATATCAAAGTCATATTCCAAGCATGCTCACTGTAGGTTCATTATTTTCCTAGGTACTACATGCCAAGACAATACTAACAAAATTGGAATCACATTTTTCTCATATCCCTAACTCAAGTTATGTATTTTCTAAGTTTAATAGGGATTAAACAAGATAAATATAAACCAAATATTTTACCATGAAACATGCCATGTTTCATATTTTTATTACATAGTACACAGCAAGTTGAATCCAATAAAATTGGTTTCACTCAATTTGGACATTTCTAGATTTAGTTATGCATTTTACAAGTTTGTACTCATTTCTGAAAAAGAATAAGAGAAACAAATTAACCCTAGTTGCTATGGACACCCGGTCCAGTGAACCATAGGCGCCGACAGGCGGGACCCGAGGTCAACTGAGACCCACTCATCAGGCACACAGAAGCAGAGCACGGCGTTGACTGGCCGGAGCTCGCCGATGACGAACTCTCCGGCGACGGGATGAGCACAGGCGTGCTCCCACGACATTGCACATTGGCTAGGCTAGGTGGTCGATCCGGTTAGGGCTCCGAGCAAGGACGGCGGCGCACATGGCGGCTCGGCGGCGCTGCTCGGTGGCGGGTTCGTCGGAGCTAGCCATGTCGGTGCGGTTAAGGGCTCGGCCTAGTTTCTACACGCTACTACGGACATGGTGTGCATCCAAGAATGGGAAGAGGCGGTCGGAGGCGGCCCGGCCACGTGCAAGGTCGCACGGTGGCAAGAAAAGGGGGCCATGGCGGTGGCAATGCCAGCCGAGAGCTTTACCTGGCTCGGCTAGCACTCTGAGCGGGTTAGTGAGGTAGAGGGTGGCCTGGCGGAGCTGTGGGCGGAGTTAGGTGGGCGGTGGTGCTGCGGTGGTGGCGTACTTGGTTGGCGGAGCTTACAGTGGCACTGGTGCTCTGCCGATTCTGCCCGGTGTGCGCAAGAGAGGGAGGGAGCAGAGCGAGGGCGAGCGAGTGAGTGAGTGAGCGCAGGGTGAGCAGGGACGCACGGCGCCTTTCATTAGCGCGCGCCCGTCCACGTCGTGCCTAGCCCTGGCAACGGGCACCACACGGCGGCCAAGCCCTGGTGCGGTCGTCCATGATCGGCCCTTTGAAAATTGGCCATCAGAGCTTACGAGGCCGACTGATAGGCAACTTCAAGCTCCTATATCTCCTAATTTGTGGCGATTTGGCAAAAACTTCAGTAATATGATTTGTAGAGCTATGTGAATACTCCAACTTTGCTTTAGGGAGTATGACCTAAATATCCATGGTTTTCAAATGGCAGGGCTCCAAAGTGGTGCACTTGAAACTGAAACACTGCTTTAGACTTGGACAAATTTTCGAAGTGTCCAAACAGCATATTTGCACAACCTGTGGGCCCTATTTGACCATGTTAGACACTGAATTAGGTCTTGACCATAAAATATCATTTGTTCCTTATGAGGTGGACTACAACTTTTATTAAGGGTGCACTCACATGCAAACACTCTAGGTTGCTGGTCCCCCTAGGTCAATCTAGTAACTTGCAAAAAGGCTTTTTAGGGCAAACCGCTACTTAGAAGCATAATTGGACCAAGTCATGAATACAAACATTGTTCCATTGGTCATCCTAAGTGTGTCTAGGGTGTTTTAGTGACCCACTAACACTCACTTGTATTACCCACACATGGCCCTAAGCATATATAACACATCAAACATACAATTGCTACATACGAAACATAGGTCTCATAACTGAAACATTACTTATGCAACACATGAAACATTACCTATGAAACATATGAAACATCACTGGGCATCATATGAAACATAAGATGGCTATATATATATATATATATATATATATATATATATATATATATATATATATATATATATATATATATATATATATATATATATATATATATATATATATATATATGAAACATATGCTTTCTATATATGAAACATATGTTGCATGAATGAAACATAACCCATGCAACATGTGAAACATCAATGATGCAACATATGAAATGAAATGCACATGCTCATGTTCATGCAATGCAAGCTTAACACTAGGGTGTTACACCTACCTTCCAATGATAGACAAAATACTTACCACATATGTCATATACCTCCAAAATAATAGAACATATCACTTAACTTCCGATGATAGACAAATGAGATTCATCAATTATGACCATACATACATTACTTTAAAGGATAAGTGAATTCATAATTAGGTGTATCATGAATTAGGTATATCATCTTGGTTTAACTAATGTTATGATAATGTGTAGGTAGAAATAAACATATGTCAAGTTGTAGCAACCACCACTACGTTTACTTGCCTTCACTGAAGATCAAAACATGTGAGCCAAGAATGATCCAAAGGCACACCATCTATTCAAACACCATCACCTCAGCGAATATACTCATACAAGCATACACAAATAACACAAAGATCTCTTCTATGGTCTACGCCATCATTTCCCTGGAAATAGCAACCACACAAACAATCCACAGCAGCAACTCTGCTTCACATTTTTACTGAAGACAAATCACTCAACCAGAAAATGTGAAACTTTCTCAGAATGTACAAAACAGCATGATCTAAAACTTTCATGTTATAACATTTGGAGTTTGAAGAGCCTAAGATACACAAAACAAGACTGCAAACTAACTGAACCTTTTCTATTGACAGATCAACAGCAGGACACTAAAACATACATAACTGGAGATATATTGTTCCAACATTTATGATATTTAACAATATGGAAAGCTTAGGAAATTAGCTACAACTTTCATGTAGATCATTTCACAAGATTGTGGACTTAGGATAACATAAAACAAGCACAATGTTTTGTTTAATAGCAGCATAGCTTCTTCATATTTTTGTATCTTTAAATATATAAAAGCAATCATAGTAAATAACAACTTTCATGAAGATACACTATTTTTATTATGAACTTAAGCATTCCTAAACTTCAATTGATTTCAGACAATGAAATCTACCCTAAACACTAATAATCATTGGTAGAATACTGATATCTACTAAAACACTTGTCCAATAATTATGAAACTTGACCAGATCATGGAAAATTATATTATACACAATGTTTGTTCTATACAAACTTTCAGTAAAAGTCACCAAGATGTCCTAATCAAGGTAGTAATATCGAACACAGAATCTGACATCAGAAACCAACAACCACTTCAAAAGCATAAATCTTAAGTCATATTTCAAATATAACAGTGTATCGTGCACCGTTGGAAAGATATTGAAAAACTCTACAACTTTGGTACTCATTGCCATGACTAGTTTGTCCTTTAACATTATCAAAAATTGAATTAACCTCCTACTATTCAGAACATCGTTAAAACAACAACAGCCACACTAAAAAAATACATAACTCCTAAACTACAAAGCCTTAAAAACATGAAATTTCCCAAGCAGAAGGATGAAGGGGATATCTATAACTGTGGTATTCAAGGGTTTGGCCAATTTGGCCTCTCATAAGGCCAAACACCATGACCTGTCTATACTGCTCAATCTGAAAATCTAGAATTGTGTGCAGCGATCGATCCGACCTAACAATGACTTAGATCTTCCATTATCTAGACTTAAACATGAAAAAAACCAAGGATCAGTAGGGAAAAAGGTTGGGGATACTCACCTAGGTTTCCTCTTAGATCAACAACAAGGAAAGAAGCACGGGAAAGTCGATCCACACATCTTGTTGATCATCTCCATGTACCTGTTTCGTTTTGCATCTCCTTTTGTGGATTCTTCAACTGAGAAGGGCTATGATGGAGAGTTGGATGGTGGAAAGGAGGAGCGTAGAGGATAGAGAGGGATAGCTAAAGGAGGTCGACCATGAGGAGGGGAAAGGACACCGAAAAAACTCCTCCGGGTATTGTTCACGCACAGGTACTGTAGCTAGGTGACTTTTTTTTCAAAACTTCGGAAATCTATATCTTCATGACTAGAACTCCAAACAATGCATATGAGTAGTCAAACGAAACATATTCAATGAGCTCTACGCACCTATGATCTCTAATCATCCATCTGAATGAAGTATAATTTTTTTGCCACCTATTAAAACTCCTATTTAACTATTTACCACTTTACGCTTCCCAACACGTAAAACATATTTTTTTAGGAAATTATTTCCTTGGCCCTAAAAAAAGTGTTGCTTAGTTTTTTAGCCCCTTTTTCCCTCGTACTTGATTATTTGGCCCTAAAACGAATTTTCTTTGATTTCTTGACCCTTCCGTTAGTTTGATGGGCTAACGGTGTTAAGTTGTATGCAAAATGACTCTTTTACCCCTGGCCCGAAGGCAACAGTTCAACAACGTAAAGTTGCGCCATATAGGTCTTTCGGACGGCCTAATATCAATAATTTTCCAAAATAAGGTACAATATTTTTTCAAGCATGAAATCATTATTTTTATATATATATACACATGACAACATCACACTGACTATTTATAATGCATATAAAATATTGCCCGATGCTTGAAAAAATATAGTATCTTATTTTGGAAAATTATTAAAAGTAGACAGCCTTAAAGACTTGTATGACGCAACTGTAAGTTGCTGAACTATTGCCTTCAGCGCTAGGGCTATAAGAGTCATTTTGCGTACAACTTAACACCGTTAGCCTGTCAAACTAACAGAAGGGCTAGAAAACCAAAAGAAATTCATTTCAGGGCCAAATAAGCAAGTTCAGGAGAAAAGGGCCAAGGAACTAAGCAGCACTTTCTTCCTTCGCTCTGATCTAATCTGGCTGCCTCCATCGCCGCCAGTGTAACACCCCAAAAAATGCTGCTTAGTTCCTTGGCCCTTTTCTCCTGAACTTGCTTATTTGGCCCTGAAATGAATTTCTTTTGGTTTTCTAGCCCTTCTGTTAGTTTGACAGGCTAACGGTGTTAAGTTGTACGCAAAATGACTCTTATAGCCCTAGCGCTGAAGGCAATAGTTCAGCAACTTACAGTTGCGTCATACAAGTCTTTAAGGCTGTCTACTTTTAATAATTTTCCAAAATAAGATACTATATTTTTTCAAGCATCGGGCAATATTTTATATGCATTTTAAATAGTCAGTGTGATGTTGTCATGTGTATATATATATAAAAATAATGATTTCATGCTTGAAAAAATATTGTACCTTATTTTGGAAAATTATTGATATTAGGCCGTCCGAAAGACCTATATGGCGCAACTTTACGTTGTTGAACTGTTGCCTTCGGGCCAGGGGTAAAAGAGTCATTTTGCATACAACTTAACACCGTTAGCCCATCAAACTAACGGAAGGGTCAAGAAATCAAAGAAAATTCGTTTTAGGGCCAAATAATCAAGTACGAGGGAAAAAGGGGCTAAAAAACTAAGCAACACTTTTTTTAGGGCCAAGGAAATAATTTCCTAAAAAAATATGTTTTACGTGTTGGGAAGCGTAAAGTGGTAAATAGTTAAATAGGAGTTTTAATAGGTGGCAAAAAAATTATACTTCATTCAGATGGATGATTAGAGATCATAGGTGCGTAGAGCTCATTGAATATGTTTCGTTTGACTACTCATATGCATTGTTTGGAGTTCTAGTCATGAAGATATAGATTTCCGAAGTTTTGAAAAAAAAGTCACCTAGCTACAGTACCTGTGCGTGAACAATACCCGGAGGAGTTTTTTCGGTGTCCTTTCCCCTCCTCATGGTCGACCTCCTTTAGCTATCCCTCTCTATCCTCTACGCTCCTCCTTTCCACCATCCAACTCTCCATCATAGCCCTTCTCAGTTGAAGAATCCACAAAAGGAGATGCAAAACGAAACAGGTACATGGAGATGATCAACAAGATGTGTGGATCGACTTTCCCGTGCTTCTTTCCTTGTTGTTGATCTAAGAGGAAACCTAGGTGAGTATCCCCAACCTTTTTCCCTACTGATCCTTGGTTTTTTTCATGTTTAAGTCTAGATAATGGAAGATCTAAGTCATTGTTAGGTCGGATCGATCGCTGCACACAATTCTAGATTTTCAGATTGAGCAGTATAGACAGGTCATGGTGTTTGGCCTTATGAGAGGCCAAATTGGCCAAACCCTTGAATACCACAGTTATAGATATCCCCTTCATCCTTCTGCTTGGGAAATTTCATGTTTTTAAGGCTTTGTAGTTTAGGAGTTATGTATTTTTTTAGTGTGGCTGTTGTTGTTTTAACGATGTTCTGAATAGTAGGAGGTTAATTCAATTTTTGATAATGTTAAAGGACAAACTAGTCATGGCCGCCGATTTCTCAGGCGCATGAAAATTAGCGGTTTCCCTAATTGATAATGTACGAGAACATGGTCACTAAGCTTAGCATTGAACGATGCATGTGTGTGAACTTTTTTTTGTGTGAAAATAGGTGTTGTTAGTGATGAGACCATGGCTCCGCAAGTTAATATACCCGGTGATTTATCAGCTAACAATACTAAAAATCCTTATTTCATAAAGCTAGGTGCGTTCTCATTTGATATAAGGCAAAATATGAAGAAGGAGATTTATCTTCTACTGCTATCTTATCAACCAGGCTAATTTTCCAACGAGTTAATTTGCGCAAGCAATATGAAAAGCAATTTTTGCAGATTGGTTCGATGCTTTGTGAGATCAAGTCGGACATCACTTGAATCATTATTGGCTGATCAGATTACTCCAACTTTGAAGCGAGACACAAGCAATCAAATCTTGTGTGATTGGCTCAAATATATTAGCGTGATGGTCTTAGTACTAGTGCTTTGCATTGTTGCCAGATTATTTTATGCATGGAGTTACTAGCAGGTGCTAGTTTATATTTATTTAGCAAGTCTTTGTTTTCATAGTCCAGTCCGACACGTTATGGTGCCTGCGTGCGCCTGTGCTGGTTGAACCAGGTGAGTCGGGTTGTGTCCCCGTGTCTGGGCACACGTAGGGCTGGCCGGCGAGCTATATAGCCCAGGTGACATCCCGTGTAATTTTTAGATGGGATTTTATTTGGAATTTTTCCTGGGCGAGCCGCCGCTCGTGAAACCCTAGTTGGGTGTTTCCGGATCCTTGTGGATTTGCGTGGAGTCGCGTGATCAAGCTGCTACAGCTTGGGCGCGTCACTTGGAATCTCGAAGTTCCTCGTCTTCTGATCGTGGTTCGTCGTGGCTGCGGTGGAAGAAGTTATCTAGGGTTTGGTTTGCATCATCTATTGTAAGTTGATCCCTCTATTTATCGCTTCTACTGTTTGAGTTAATTAATCAGAGAAAGTTATTTGGTGTTGCCGATACTTTCATCTATCAAGTTTGGATTGTTGCATCTATTAATTCTGCGTGAGAATAATTTGTCAAGTCGCTGCCCTGCTGAGATTTGTTTGCTGAATATTTGAATCTGATTTCACGTGACATCTGCAAGTGGTACTGTTCTTATTGAGAGGCTGGTAATACAGTTGTGTCTCTATTTCTTATTTGATAATTGCGTCAGTCTGTGCTTGCCGCAAGTTTTGTTCAGTCAGCTATTAAAGGACAATATTGTGGTTGGCGCTGAGTTTATAAATTGTTGCTGCTATCTATTCATACAAATTCATACTCTGATTGATTTGTACAGTGAAAGATTGGGCAATTATTTGGACAGCGTAGGTGTGTCCTCATCAGTTAGAGCATCTCCATGAGTATCCAATATTTTCTTTCTAAAAACATAAAGTTTTACAACTCTTAAAAAAGTATTGGAAGGAATAAAGAAGACCATCTCCAAGAGTTTCTAATAATTCACTCCTAAAATATAGAAGACAATTTTACATCAGGAATCCTATACTATTTCTAAATGATCCTAACCACTTTTATATATTAATTCTCTCTTGTACATTTGCATCAGGAACCTTTTCCTACTCTTTATTCTTTTCACGCCCTTTCACCTTAGATTGACCGATAAACACGCACGGGAAAGAGAAGATACGCACGACTAGGAAGTGCGTAACTTTACGCGGAACAGGGTGACTTTTTCTAAGTTCTAAAAGATTAGGAGGATAGATTAGGAGTTGTTGGAGAGGGGTTTTTTCTTATCTTGCTAAAAACAAGGATTAGTAAGGGATTTAGGAAACTCTTGGAGATGCTCTTAGAACTAAGAATGAAATCGCCTTTAGACGTGGTTTTGTAGTTCGGCCGGGTCTTGCTGAACCATGTCGTTTTGCACACAGATGCCCGAGGCGCACACAATTTAAGTTAGCTAGTTAATAGCTAAAACTTTACTAACTATGGAGTATTAGCTAGCTAATAGTTAGAGCAACTCTATCCAGAGTCACCTTTACTTTTTAGGTCCTAGTTTTTTTACTTCAGCAACACCTCTCCAATCATAGCCCTAAAATTGATCTCAATAGAAAGTGACATACGGGACTCAACCGTCATTGACTTCCATTGCCTAGGAAGAGGGGAGCTGGAGGTTCTCGAGGAGCGCTCGACAAGCCAAAGGTGCTGAGGAGAGCCGTTGGCCCCTCAATGGCGAGGGGAGCCATAGGGAGGGTGTCACAAGGGCCGTCGGGAAGTCCTACGTCGCAAGGGCCATCGGGGAGGGCATTGTGATCACTAGGGTTGTCGTGGAGGCTGTCGCGCATTCCAAGGGCTGCAAGGGACAGAGCATCAGGAGAAGGCACGCGCGGAGGAGTCAGACCGCTGCTCCCTTGCGAGGAGTCAGGCTGCGCCCGGGAAGAAGGCCCCATGAGGAAAAACTCGCCGGTATTCGTGGCCGAAGACCCACATCGACGATGGCAGAGGAGGCCGAGGTTGCAGGGTTGTGGACGGGTGGGACGGGCAGGGTGTGATTTGGTTCCGTGTGTGGGCTCGGAGAGGAATGACAATAACTATCGTTTGAGGGCTCCCAGCAATGCCCCTAGGAATGAGGGGGTGTGGGAGGGTGATTTGACGGTCCTTTCAAATTTAAGGCTCTAGTATGGGCCTATCGAAGTACAGTTTTTTACCTCTCTCAAAAGTAGGATAAGGACTCAAGTACAAGCCTCGCTAGAGTTGCTCTTAGTTGGTGTGTATATATATAAACTATTAGCAACGTTTTAGTGATTAATAAACTAATTGTTAACACCTATACTTCCTCCGTCCATAATACAATCTATTTCAAAAATTTTAATACAACTTTAAAGAATACTCTAATAACGTAGGTATCCAAGGATTAAATCTAATTAAGAAGTCTCTTTAAACTATGGTTTCTTTTTTAATAAACTTTGCTATTTCCAGTGTAAAAATATCACCTAGAATGCCGTATATTTCAATACAAAGTTTAGAAATCATAATACAATCTATTCCAAGACAGAGGGAGTACTTAATAGTTAGCAAGTCTATTACCAGACCAACCTGTTAATTTTAGCTACTAACCATTTGCATTAATTATAGATCTAAATAGCCCTAACTTCTCATAGAAAAGGTTTATTGCTGGTTAGTCACAATCTGTTAATACAATCTATTAGGGCTATTTCCAGTGTAAAAATATCACCTAGAATACCGTATATTTCAATATAAATTTTAGAAATCATAATACAATCTATTCCAAGATGGAGTACTTAACAGTTAGCAAGTCTATTACCAGACCAACCTGTTAATTTTAACTGCTAACTATTAGCATTAATTAAAGATCTAAATAGCCCTAACTTCTCATAAAAAAAGGTTTATTTCTGGTTAGTCACGAAACACTTAGAGCAGCTACAGAGATTTTTTATATCCTTATCTATAGAAATAAAGATTTTGATTAAAAAAACCCTCTAATAATTTATTTGTTTAGATCTTTAAATATCGTCATCCTCTATTTAGAGGGTCACTAGCCAAAAATTGAGAGCCAAGCTAGTCAAGTTGTAGAGGGTCAAAAGATATACTGGGCAATTTCTATTTAAATAGCTCTACAAATGTTTTAAAGTAAAGCTTAATACTCTAAGAAATGTTCCAACGGATCCAAAAATCCCTTCTAATATATAACGTTTACTTCAGTTTTATCATGAGTAATAAATATTATACAGATTACTTGAATCACTCGGAACAGCCGTGCTGTGTAACTTTGAAGGTAACAGCGCTTTTCAAAATACACAGCAAAAACAAAACAAAACAGAACAAAACTCATATATGAAACAAAAAGGATAGAAATTGGAACCAATATTGGGCAGTAAATGAATTATGTTTTTTGCACAAAAAAAACATGGACGACTTGATTGCTGAACAGGTCTAATTCAAGTTGGACAAGCACCTGCATATTTAATTATATCATTATAGTGACAAACCGTACAACAAAATGTCATGGGCAGCCGTATCTCAAAAGGCCCCCATGACAGAAATCAGTTCCATTGCTGGTACTGTGCCAAAATTGTGATCATCAATTTAAGACTGACATCTCATTCTCATTATCAGCGCAGACAAATGATGTGAAACAAAAAGTTCTACTAGCTGATCGTCTTATCCTTAAATGCTCAGAGCAACTTGCTACTCGAAATATATTGGCATTTCATTTCCTTCTCTTAACTCTGATTGTTCTTCTGCCGGATTTGTCGTTGCCACCACTAGGGCCCATTGAGAACCCACCTGAAGAAACTTGACTATACTGGCCAACTTCGAAAACTCCAGGTGAGCCAGATGTACTAGAAGCAAATTGAGTTGCAGGCGTACTGAAAATTGGAGTCAATGGAGAAGAGCTGCTTGGCAGGCCAAATGGTGAAGTTGCTGGGGAAGGGGACCCATTCCTGTCAACCATGTTCCCTCCGTTCATCTGTACAGTAGGGTCACCAAATATTGGTGTGGGTGGATTTGGTATTGGAGTAGCTGACGTGAACGAAAATACATCACTTGGCATTGGGCTGAATGGTGATGTAGCAGGACCAGTATTTGGTGAGCCATATGAAGGTGGAGCAGGTGTAGTGAATTTGCTGGAGAATACTGATTGTGCTAAAAATGCTGGACTGGAACTAAAAGCAAAAGATGAGCTTGTAGCAGGAGAAGATGGTGGAGCAGTTCCAGTCACAGAAGTTGGACCAGAAGCAGCTGCCCAAGAAAACAGAGAGCTTGAATTCAAATGACTAGAGCCCATTGTTGCTGAACCAACTGGTGAATCCACAAAACTATGTGAGCTTCCAGAGTTTAAAATTTCTGCAGATTTGAAGCACAAAGTATTTGCTGGACTCTGCGTGAACAGGGAACTGCAATTTTTTGATTGAGCATTATGATTCCGAGAAAAAAATGTTGGCTCAGCAGAGGCTGCCTTGGACATATCCTCTGAAGCAGAACTCGCAGTGTGAAACTTCTGGGAGAAGCCAAAAGGTGTACTGCTGTCTACTGCCTTGGATTTGTCCTGCATAGTGGAAGAACCTGCAATGCCAAACTCCCGCATGGAACTAAAAGTGGTACTGCTATTTGCTGCTTCGGATTTGCGCTGCACAGCTGGAGAACTTGCAGTCCGAACTGGAGGGAAACCGAAAGCAACACTGGGGCTTCCTGTACAAGATGATGCTAAAGATCTTGCTGCAACAAATTCAGAAGAACTGCCTGCAAACATATTTTTGGCTGCCGATAAACTACCGAAACCAGTATTGGAGAAAGTGAGACTGCCTCCAGTTGAACAGCTCTGTGTAGACTTTGAAGCTAAGTTAGTGGAGATGGTAGAAGAGCCAACACTTTGAAATGAAGCTGAGCCAATTGATGTATTAGAAGGTTGTATAGCTGAGACAATAGAGTTTGATGCATATCCAAGGCCATCAACCTTAAATACAGGATTAGTTGTGAAAGATGCACCTTGCCCAGAATTCTTGGAAGGCATTTGTTGATCATCTGTATTTAACTTGCTATCTAATTTCTGTGTAACTGCTCCTCCCAAAACTGATTTTGAAATCCTGGAAAGGCAAACACATCAATATTAGAATCTAATGTACTTCATTTTTATGCTTAAATAAATTACAAAATAGAGTGGCAACCAAAAATAGCATGATCCAGCCAAATAGCTCCCAATAATAAACAGATGAAACAAATGTGGTTATTCATGTCCCAACAAATGACAGGTTGGGTTATAAGTATCAGCAAAATTAAAGTACTATTTAGGGTCAGAAAAAGTTTAAGCTGTAAATTTTATTTCATTATCAATCAGGAACTAACCTAGGGCCACTTTCTGCAGAAGTGACTGAAGCACTGAATGATAGTGAAGGCTGCTTTTCAACTGTTAGTATAGGGGGAGATGCCAATGTAGGTGTTGGAGGGCCCTGCGAGTGGGCATTGTTGACAGTTGGGACAGGGAAGGTGAAGCCATTTGCTGGAGTGGACATTTTGTTTCGTCCAATTTCATCAGATAAAACAAGATTGGGAGCATTACCTCTGAAAGAAAATGCTGGAGGATTCTCCTTGTTCAAGGTAATTTGTGAGATTGATTTGTTCGATGTAATACCATCAGGTAAGGAATACTCAACTTCTGATGGAGAAGGTTCCAAAAGATCTCTCTCTGCTTGTACTTTCTTTTGTCGAGAAACATCCTCCTCGAAATATATGGCACTCTCAAGTTTCTGCTTTATTTCTGGTGTGTTTTCCTTCAGCGAAGGAACTAATGTGTCAAGCTGCTTCAGTATCTTAGCTGCCATCTCAGCTGACTGCTCTGGTGCCTGACCAAAACAGTTCACATGAGCTCTATCCTCTATGCTACCGAGACTGGCATCACCAACTTTATCCAGACAACGGAGTTTTTGAGTTTGTGCCAATTGCTCAGGACCTTCAAGTTTGCTTCCATAGCCCACAGGGTATCTACGATAACCCAGCCTTGTTTCCAACAGTGGCGATGTTCTGTTATATCTTTGATGCATTCTACGTATGGGACCATCAGACTCATTGCTGACAGCACTACTCTTCCTCTTCAAAATCTGTCGATTAACAATGAAAGACTGCTTCAGAAAAAAGTAAGCATGTAGTAAGATTCCCTGTAGCTTCAAAAGGGTAATATCCCACAAAATGATTGCAGAACATTGGAAAATTACACAGCAACACTATAGCTCAAAATTGTCTACCTAGTCACTATTCAGGACTCAAACTCAAACCATGCTATTTTGTCCAACTAATAATTTAGTTGAATGATGTCAGGATTCATTTTTCGGACACCTAGGATGTTATGGGGGCATCAGTTAGGGGCCAAGGGGCCCATAGTATCAATTAGAGCCTTAAGGGATTTGATCAATTAGAGATAGGATTAGATTTGGGTCAATTAGAGATAGGATTGGACATGATTTGTTATGATTTGATTGGGTCTTCCTTAGGTGGCCAGGAGTCCTCTCTATATAATAAAGGGAGGTGATGTTATCAAGGAAGAGAAAGAAGAACAAACAATCCAATTCCTCCAAATACTCTAGTCTCCCTCCAAGCCGACTTTGCCCAGCTGTCTTCCTGACAATGTTTATCCCCAAATGAACTAAGGTTCATAACATAGGACTACCTGTTTACCAGACTAAGATTGCTGGATGTAAATCTGGAGTAATTCAGTTCTGTTTTGGTTTTATATAGGCTGCCAAAGTGATGTAAATTTACTTGTATGAAGTCCATTTATAGAAGGTCAATAGAGTAAAGAGGAACCTAAATTTCATGAAAGATGACAGTTCTATAATTGACCTTTAACCAACATTGCTGCATTCAACCTGAGTGCCATAATCTCACTAAAAGATTGAGGAATAATGTGGACAGCATACGAAATTACAAGATGTATAAGCAACCACAATATAGTGAGATAAAACAGGCAATCATTTGTATTTAAGGCGTTTAGCATAGTACTTCGAATGGAGGACTGGCTTTAGGTGCCATATGCAAAGGATTAGGCAAACACGGAAACAAAGAAATTTAAAACTCTACATACAAAAGTTAGATTTGCAACTCACTACCATATTAATCCTGAAACTTGTAAGACACCAAATGAATATGCTAGAATACTAGATTGTGCACTGTGCTTCAATAATAAGTACCTGCCTGTCAAAAGTATGAACACTACTTGAGGTCTGATAATGTGAAGATACAGAACCAAATAGCTCCTTTGAAGAAACACCACTCTGAAACAGAACAAGTAATTTAAATTAGAAAAGACAATCCTTGTACTGGCGGATATATAAAGCTATGCCACAGGAGGAAAAAGGTAAGAAACTATCTATCTAAAGTGGAAACAGACACAACAAAGAAACTATTGAATCTAAGAAGTATAATTCTTTGTGTAGTGGTTGCAATAATGCCCATAGGGATGAACAATTAAGATTTTTTATATGACTTATTAAAGAAAAGACGGAAAGAAATATATGCCATTGAGAATCTGTCTGTAATCTGCATATGTGTTCATGCTGATACACAAAATAACTTGAGCAAAGTAAAACATATTGAATAAAATGAACAAGCTATAAACCTTGAAATAAGGAGATGATGACGTTTTGTAGGTTGCTCCATTCGGTGTTGTGTAGTTGCTTTCAAGACGATCAGAAGTTTTGGAAGTACGCAATCTTGAGCCTTGGGCAAGTGGGATTGTGGGAGGCTTAGCTTTTTCTGACATACTAGCTTCTATAGATGTGATAGGCATAGAGGAGGGATCGTGCAACCTAAGACGTAGAGGGGACCCCTTGGAAGATTTTGAACCCATATATGCTTTTGCAATTTCTGCAGGCGAGGCAACTTGATCCTGTACGGACACATAACAGAGGTCATATGATACTCCATGGAATTCATATTACTCGATCCAATTTCAAATGCATACAGAAGCCATAGCAAGTGAGATCGTACAAGCTATAATGATCACAAAGATCAGCAGTCTGAATTTTCTATATGTTACATTCAAGTTTAAACATAATACAAATAGTTTAATATTCTAGTGTACACACTAAGTTGCCACAATCTTGTACTTACATCAATGCTGTATGTTGTAGTGGAGAAATCAAGAGGTAAGTTGGAGTGTTCGGAGCCATTTTCCTTGTCATAAACAATCATTTTCCTTATGTTACCATCTTCTGGCTTTAGTGAATTTGCTCCAATAGTTTTAGACCATAACAAATTGGCCAAATATTCAAATTCACTCCTACATACAACAAATAAATATAACCATCTGAGAGACAGAGATATAAGTTCAAATATTATACCACACACCTCAATCAAAAAAGGAAAAATATGAATGCGATAGGTAAACTAACAGAAATGTTTGGAATTCACATAACATATAAAAAAATGGCAAGAAGTCAGCCAGGAAAGATGTACTTAGCAAAGAGTGAACACAATACATTGAATATAAATGAACTCGAACACACAAGAGAATTGTGTATCATTTCATTAAGAGAAAAGCAGAACTGTACAATGGAGGGACAAGGCCCCCCCACCCTAAGCATAAGAGGAATGAGGAATCAGGTGAAACTGCTAGGCATTTGAATCAATGTGGTATAAGTGGCAGCACAAAGTAGGAAAGCATTTTGCAATTTGTCATCTAATGCAACTGGGCCACAAGACTGTGCTGCTCGCACCAGCAATTGTGAACGTCAAGGATGAGACAATAATGGGCTCTTAACAACAAAATCTTGGACTGATACTTGCCTCGTGAAAGTTCTCTGCTTCAATAATTCTTCAAGAGCCATACCACCATGGTCATTAGAATTTCTTAGCATGTTTTCTTCCTCTCCCTTGGCAGAACTTTGAGGATTTTCAGTAAATAAGTTCTGCATTAGAACAAACACATGTTTGGAACTATGTTAAACAAACAACAAGACCTTTCCAAGCATGTTGGGGGAAGTCTAAAGTTGAAACCTAACAAGAGCCACCAACAAAAGGGGCTCGGAACTAAGTCACAGAAGACATAAAATTGAAAGTCGAAAGTAAATTAATTGCCATTAGAACCTGTCAGGGTGTTAATTAAAACAAACAGAGATTTTTTTCCTAGCATAATAATAAATAAGTAAATATCTGTTCTACTCCCTTGTTCCAAATTAAAGTTAATTTTGGCTTTCTCCTAAATCAAACTTCTTAAACTTTGCCTGAGTTTTTAGAAAAAATATATTAACATCTATAAGCTCAAACAAAATATATTTCATGGGGAATTTAATGAAACGAACTTGATGTTATATATGTTGGGTGTATTTTTCAATAAACTTAGTCGAAATGAAGATGTCTGGCTTAGGACAAAAACAAAATGAACTATAATTTAGAATAGAGGGAGTAAGTGCTAAAAACTCAATAAAACCTTCAGGGACTAGGCTAAAAATTGCAGGCTTGGAATAGACTCATAAGGTGATCCTGAAGGAAATGTTTTGAATTGAATTAATGAATGAAGTTACAGTGCTTCTGGCAAACTCAGTGTCTAGTTGGAGTAACTTACAAATCGTTTTGACAATCACTCAAATAATGTACAATACACAAAAATACAACATGAATTTATTGATTCAGCTTACATTGGCAGCCACTCCACTGTTTTCTTCACATTCTGGAAGGTCATCCTCTATACATTGCAGGGGAAAAAATTTATGTAAGCTTGCCAGCAATCAATCAATCACACACTAGATAAACAATTCCCCTAAGAGCATACTACATTACAATAGCATCCCAAATCCACACTGAAAAAAGATGATAACACGCTAACTTATTCATCACAGCAGCCAGAGTAAACACCCAAATTCTGACGGCCAATAGCCCACAATCCACATGCACAAGTAACATGTTAATTAAGTGTTGTCTAAAGCTAAACTAGTTATTATTCTACAGAGAAAATAGTACCAATCTCTAGGTTACAATAGCACTAACACCGAGCAAGCAGCAGAACAACCGCAACCGCAAACGATCAAAAATATGCAGACAAACCTAAAGGTGGAGGAAGCGGCGAGGGCGGCGCGTTGACTAGCAGTTGGTCGCGCGACGGCGGCTCGAGCAGCTCGTGCGGCGGCGGGGCCAGCGCGGTGAGCTGAGGTGGAGACGTGCGGAACAAGGAGGGAAGGAATCGCGAGGTGCCAGCGGCAATAATCCGGGCCAACCACCCGCCCCCCTGCGAAACCGCCGCCGTGGCGGTTCCAGGAGCGTTGGTCGGGGCGGTGGCCGGACAAGCATAGGGCGAGGCTGCCACGGCGCGGGAGGGAGGGTGGCGGCGGATTTTGCCGCCGGTGCCGGCGCCGCTGCCGTAGTCGTATCGCCGGGATTCCATGCAACGGCGATGTGGGGCTAGGGTTTCGCCGTATCGCAGGCGGAGGTCAGGGTTTCGAAAGTGCGACGCTGGTTGATGATGTGACTTTAGAGGGGTTATAAGAGCATCTCCGTTAGTCCCCTGTTCTCATAAAACGGTTGTTTCGGAGACATAAAACTGTTATATTAGGGCCGCGTTCACTCCCTACAGGAACCCAAAATATTTCCTCTTCCACCCATCACATCAAATCTTTAAACGCATGCATGAAACATTAAATGTAGGTAAAAAAAACTAATTGCATAGTTTGTCTGTAAAGTTCGAGACGAATCTTTTGAGTCTAATTAATCCATGGTTGGACAAATTTTACCAAATAACAACGAAAAGTGCTACAGTAACATTTCACCCCAACTTTTTCATCTAAACACACCCTAGGGATAATTTTTCTTGTTGCAGCACTTCTTCAATATCTCTTTTTTTTTGTGGCTACCAATATTTCATTCATCTCCTCTCAAAAAAAAGAAGGAGATACAACTACTCTAATATTACGGGGATCATCTCAACTATTACTTTTCAGTCATATTTTCTCTTACACTCCCGTGGGACTCACCTTTTATATAAGTATTGGGGAGATATATTGGGTACTGCTGCAGCAACTCTCCCAATAAATCTAGAAAGTGATATTAAGCTACATCAATATTATTTTATTAGGAGAGTTGTATTAGGGGACTGCTGGAGTTGCTCTAAGGGCACACCAGTTCCTTCACATTTTTTGTGAGGGTCAAGTGTGTCTCGCCCCCTCAACGACTTCGATTCGGGTCGATTCGAGTTAAACCCTTCTTGGTGGGGGTTGAAGTCCCACTAGCAATTTGCACGTACCCATACTTCAAATATAAGCACATATGCAGGAATTTTATCTTTATCCTTGGTTTAACTGAATAAGTAAAGAAAATTGACCATATCTATTCGTCTTAGATTGATGGATCTTCTCGATTAGAAGATCTCCCGTATGAATAATACACATTTCAGTTGACCGAGTCTAATGCTAATTGTTTTGTTCCGAAGCAAAGATATCCGTGGAGGCCGATTCGTTCGTCCTATTCTAATATTCAGGACCAAGAGGTCATGGAGCCTCTTTTGTATCTAGATTTACAGGGAGTTTTGTTAGCATTACGAAAAGAATCAATAGAAGGAGAATCAGCCTTATTGAAAAGAAGAATATCCAACTAAAAATAGCTTACACTTCCCGGTAACTGTTGACACTAGATATGGCAAACAAATAAATCCATAAATGCACGGATGTCAATGTAGCTTTCATCCGGGAGTATTGCAAGGTATCGTATTTTCATGGTGAACGCGAAGTGAACTAGAGTAAGAACTAAGTTTATCAAAGGATAGAATAAGGGTAAAATAATAGATAGAGAGGATATATGTGGTTTCTCTAAACTAAGGCAAGACTAAGGAATACTATATCATAGTTGTTTACTTCGGGGCGTACCTACCCTAACCTCACCCAGAGGGTTGATTAGGCACAACAGCACCACGAGCCCTACAATTTAATAACTAGACCTATCGTGGTGGAATACAAAGGATGAACAGGGCTGTCACCACGTGCCACCTACCACAATCTATCTGGAGGCAAGCTATAGCCTAAGCACCGTGCTTAATCTATAAACTCACTAATCCAATCCTGTACACGATGAAATGAGACTAGAGCACTCTAATCAAGCGGTGAAACCAGTAAACACAATAATATAAATAATACTTACATAATACAAAAGAGCAGAGTTATCACACAAAAGATGCCAGACTTCACTCGAAGAAGAGCTTCATCCGCCGAAGCACAAGTGAAGAGGATGCCAACAACCCCGGTCCTTCTCCAAGCTTCTCACTCTCTCCCTGTCTTCTACTTCTAACTAGTAGAGCTACAGAGCTTCGCCTAGCTAGTACTCTCACTTGGAGTGATGGAATGAATGGGGATGATTACAAATGGCGCCTCACACTACTATTTATAGTTCTCCAAGGTCGGTTGCTGTAGGGGGTACTTATAGACGTCAAGTAAGGCGGTGAAGGTAACTTGGGCGCCGGGCGGCTTAGGGAGGGCGCCGCCCAGCCCTTCGTTCCACCGCCTCATAATCCTCCGGCGTTGATTAGCTCTCAATGGCGGTTACCAAGACAGCACGTGGTGAAACTCGGGACAAGAAGTCGGTTGGAGAGGCTTCCAAGCCTATGACAATGGGCTCATGGATCCATGAGCTCTTCATCGTGACCATTGATCAAACCAATTTGGATCAACGCTTCCTATTGGCTCTGGAGGGGCTCCCACGGGTCGATGATGTGGCAAAGTGCTAAGGTGGCGCAGGTTGGGGCCGGGCGGCGCCTACCTATGGGCCCAAGTGGCCCTGCCATGTCTTGTTGCTCCTATGGTCCATGTTTGTCACCATTTTGGACTATTTTTGCCATATTTCCTGCATACAAATAATTCTACAAGCACAAGTGGAACTAGATGAAATTTAAACATAATTCTTCACATGTGATGATGATTTTCATGCTTTTGGGTGAAATGTTGATGGTCAAAATGGGTGTTAGTGACCGTCAACAAGCTCCCGCACACCGAACCTTTGCTCGTCCCGAGTAAAGGATTCGAACAAGAAAAAGAACTGAGCAAAGATTCAGGTGAATTTGATACACAACTTTCTTAGGATATGATGTAAGCATAAAAGTTATTCCAAGTCACATACTCATACCTATGGGTTTTGAAGGGGCTAAAACATCGCCTTGGCGGTTGAGAAATGAAACAGTTTTCATAGACATAGATCCCTTCTCCTTCTCAAGTAAGATTGGAGTTTTTAACAATATTTTTCAAAACAAATCATAGCTCGTGTTACTCCTCATATGGTTCTCTCAAATCACTCAGTGGTATTTGTGTATATATCCTTACTAAGATCTTTCTTTGCCTCAAGACCCTACAACTATGGCTTATGTGGAGTTTTGGGTAGGAGAACTTGAAAGGCATTCTTAGAATGTTTATATTGTAAAGTCAAAGTATGGATCCATGGAGGAAAACAACACACAAACATGATCAAGAGTGCAAGTGTATGGATATGAGTGGAAGGTTGACTCCTTAAAGTTTCTCTCTCCAAATCTAGATGATTGAGATCATGGGCTATCTTTGATGCTCATCCTCTTTTTTTTGCTCAACACTTTTTTGCTCAGCTCTCTCTTTTTATCATCTTTTCCAACTCACTTTTTTTCAACTTTCTCTTTTTTCATAACATATAGCCCATGTCTCTTTTTCAAACTTGTATGGAGAATGGAGAGAGATCTTGAATACATGGAGTCTTTATTTTGTGGAGAGGTGAAAAGGTATGTTTCTAGAGAGGTAAAAAGGCATATATGTACTAGCTCTCAGTGTAAGAGCATAGCATAAAGTGTGGAAAGCATGTTTTTGCTTACTATCAGTGTAAGAGTAGCATATATGGGTGGAGTGTATGTGATCTTGATCATGTAAGCATGGTGCATCACTCACTAGGGTCACACAATTTGACAAAACTCAAAACAAAATCTAAGTAGCAAGAAAGTATAAGTTTTTCAAGATATTGCCTATGGCTCTAGTAGGACATTTATACCATAGAAGAGTTATGAAGCCATGGTTTTAAATTTTGTTCAAAACAAAAGTCTCCAAAATACTTGATTAGAAAGGACTTGTCTAGTCATCACTATATCACACTTCACAACAACTTAGGTAATGCTATCCTAATTAAGTAAGGTTCCCACAAGCATTAAGTGAAAGACAAAGAATAAAGATTATGCAAGCCAATCACACAAGAAAAGTCATGATCAAATCTTGGGGTCTTGTTTTAGAGTTCATCAAGTTTTTATTAACATGGAGAGATTGTCTTTTTATGCATTCATTTTCGAGGAGATAAATATAGGAGAGGGGTACTGAGATTGTTGACGATGGTTATCTACCATAATAAAGGGTTAAAATAAATATATAAAGGGCTAATAAATGATCACCAACATAGGTTTAGGGTGTCAACTAACGAAATTCCATGAGTTTTGGTGAATCTATATGTTGCAGGGGGTTATCAGAATAATTCAGGAATTGATATGTTCCATGAGAAGGAACCCACGTCAATCGGCCTAATCTCCACGTCACGAATACACAAGAGGCTTCGAGAGGACTCCACGAGGAGGGCCACCACGAGGCGCTGCCAGGTGGGGCCGACCGGCCTCAACCCTAGGCCGACCGGCCCCTGGCCGCTGCCCCTCAGCTCCTTCCTTTGCAAGCTACTTCAATCGCCTCCAAGGATGCATCCTAACCCCACATCAAGGTCGGTTTGATCCAAGGGTCATGGTTCTATGCTCTGGGCTATATAAACGAGGCCCTAGACCCCCTCCAGGGGGAATTCATTCAATCCCTCATCATAATCACCTTTAAGAGAAAAGCTAGGGTTTGGGGAAGAGAGGTGTTCCTCGAATGGATGTCCTCTCAACTCCCAAGTTAGAATAGATCTAGTCTTCTAGATAGTAGAGAGATGGAGAGTGAGGGAGAAGTTCGGAGGAGGTGCTAGTCTGTCGGTGCCTCTTCAACAACTTGTACTTCGGCAGGATCGAGCTCTACGTGGGCTTGCTCCTGAGATGGCTCAGGCTCTGGCAATCAACTTCTGATTCAAGTAAGATTCATGTTTATATTATTCTTTTGGTTTGCGAGTCTCTTTTGAGCGCTTTAATCTAGTCGACTAGGTTAGAGTATAATTCGTAGTGTAAGCGTGGCGCTTAGACTAGGGTTACTCGTAGATGCACCCTATATTCCGGATCGGTGGTAGATCACGAAGGTGACAGCTTCACTGAGTCCTCTGTAGTCCACCTCCCATCTATAGGCCTAGCAGGATATATAATTATGTGGTAGATTCGTACTCTGTTTGCGGTCTTCCATAGTAATTCCCCAGTTGAATAGTAGAAGATGTGGACTGCCCAAGTTAGAAGTAAAAAACCCTGATCGAGTTATCCTCTTTATACTCCTACTATCGACCCCATACTAGATTGATCCTCTCTTATGTTTTAGTATTGTTTTCACTTTAGTTGTTCCCACCTTATTTATATTTCCAACTCATTCACCTTTTCTGGTTAAGTTAGAACACGTAGTTAACTTACATGTTTCCCTATGGATACGATATTTAAAACCCTCTAGGTGAAAGCTACAACGGTATCTGTGCACTTGCAGATATTTTCTGTTCGCGTTAATAAATACCAACAGAGATACAAACCAGTGCCTCATAATGAGATGAAGTCCAGCGAGTTGATGTTGATGTGTGAAGTGCTTCTATGTGTAGCCTCAGTGTTTTTTATCGGAGGCAAAGTTGCTTCAGCTGGGGTTGGGTTGCCCAACCCCCACACCTATTCCTTTAGCATATGTGCTTATTCAAAACACAAAGGGTGAAAGCAACAGGGTTCTACTAGTACAAATGTACTAGTGAACCAAAAACTTTATTCCTCTTACTGAAAAGCAAACAGAGGCACATAGCATGATTGGAAATGAAACAAAAGCACCTAAACATTTATAATGCCAAAGGGGAGATCAAGGTGAAGGAGAAACATACCTATGTCATATATATTGTTAAGTTAAATAATGTTCCTAGTGAAGGTTGTGACACTTCTCAAGCTAATGACCCCCACAAGATAACATTTGAGATCATGGAGCTATTATTATTATTATTATTATTATTTTATTTAAATTTTTTACATAATATACTTTTAATATACTTGGACCTTCATGTGCCCATTTTTTTGTTTTTTATTTTACTTGGACCTTTATGTGCCCAACTTTTTTTTAGCTCCATATCTCTCTTCACAAAAAGGCAGAAAGGGGTATTTACTTTGAAGTGCCACTAGTTTATAAGGTCACAAAATTTATCTAAACTCAACATGATAATAGGTTGCATAAGAAGAGGTTCATGTTTAAGCATTTGTTTTAGAGATGAGAATGTAAAGACAAATCATGATCATTCAATTTTAACATCTCAATCTACACTCTTCCTATGTTGGATTAAGACAAGACAAGAGAGAAGAACATATGCACAATCGTTTTGGGCACACTTCTACTACTCAAGGTGGCAAGAGCTTAAAAGAGTTGGCTATGATTATGAACAGAAAGAAGACATGATTGAAAAGCTAAGCTTGATCATTGTATTAGCAAAACTAAACAAGTTCAATCATATCAAATATTCATGCTTATCGGGTCAAAGGTAATGATTTAAACATTAACCACATACCTTAGAGATGTTACCTTTGTTGTTTTGAAGCGTGACGGCTCATGATGATGACTTTGAATGGACCATCACATTTGCTTCCAAGCCCTCCATGCCCGATTAGCCACACTCTTGAATTGCACATTTGCACCTTGTCTTGACTTGAATTCCATCTTCTTGATGTCACTCCCGATGCTTGCTCAAAAGTCTTAATTCATGATTTTGATATCTACAACAAAGACTAGTGCAAGGTGATACTACAAACCCAACCGATGTGTGGGCAATCAGCCGGTGCAACAATCAAGCTCAATCTTCAGTGTGTTCGCTCTATTTTATTTGAAGGGAAAAGCATAATCTTTAAAAGGTAAACTATTTTTATTTATTACTACTACTTATGATGATAGAAACTAAACAAACTTTATTGAATTGAAAATAGCAAGCAAATGGGTTATCTCCCGGCAGTGCTTTGTTTTAAGTCATAAGCTCGACCTTTGTAGTTTTAACTACAAGAACTTGCACCAAGGCAACTACGAGCTTTGTAATACTTTTAGTAAACAAAAGCATCCACAACCATCCTCTCGAGGATTTGATAAAAGAGAAGCATAGGATGGGTGTAACTCTCATAGGTGTAGGTAGCGCAAGGAAAGATTGACTCTAGAGATTTCTCATGAAGGCGTGGATCTTGTGGCTCTTCCAGAATGTAGCTTTGATGTTCATCCACATGATCCTCCTTCTTGGACTCCAAAGTTGACCACTTGAGAATGCCCATAGACCAAACATATTTGTCCATTATCTCTTGTTTATGGCATTCTACGAGTGGATTTCCATCCTCGTCCTCCATTGGGATGGGAATCTTCACCTCAAATGATTTATGCTCCCTTTCGATGTTAACCAAAAGGTTTGGAATACCTCCTTGGCTTGGATTATCAACAAAGAAACAAGGAGGGTCATAGGGGAGATCAAAGTCTGAGGTGGAAGATGATGTTAATTCGAGGGGCTCCTAGGTAACCAAATCTTAAGATGAATAGTGAAGATGATTTGGGGACAAGGATGCCACAGATCTCTGTTGGATTGGATGATTGAAGGTGTTTCCAACATTGGGAGAGAGTTCCTCCTCGAATTGAAAAGGAAGCTCCAAAGGATGAATTTCTTCTTCCTTTGGTGTCCCTAGGAATGGTCTAGGAATTGGGTCGGCAGCTAAAGCTTTAGATGGAATTAGCAATGATTTAGCTGTCAAAACTTCTTCTTGCTTGGGGGTTGGAATGTCCTTTTCTTTAGGGGAATCATCATGGACATCGGTGTAGGGAGAGTTTTCAAGGATTGTGTCAAGGATAGCTCTCCCCTCACTATCAGAAAGATGTAAGAAGGCTCCTCCTGAAGTGATGTCAAGGAATTGTGTAAATTCCTCACTAAGACCTAGATAGAAGTGTTGTAGAAGGATAGGACTGGGTATACCAAGATTAGGGCCAGATGAATAGAGATCCATCAAGCGTGCCCATGCGGCACCTAGGGATTCCTTCTCTTCTTGCTTGAAGGTTAGGACCTCTCTTCAAAGACCAACTCAGGGGATGGGAAAGAACATTAAGCAAAACTTGGCTTGAAGAACTTCCCACTCTCCTTGTGCACTCTCTATAGTTTGAGTATACCACAGTTTGGCTAATCACATCAAAGAGAACGGAAATAGCTTCCACTTAAGGGTTTCGTGTGACATGCTCGAAATGTGAAGGCATGAACACACTTGCTCAAACTCTCACAGATGAGCATATGGGTTGTCATCTTTTTCCCCATAAAAAGATAGCTCCTGAACTTTAGTTATGAAACAAGGGTGAGTTTCATAACTATGAGTAAGGATAGGCTTTGATGATGAAGGTGGCTCCAAGCTAACACCCTTTAGAACAACGAATTGAATGATAGGAATGTGATCCATGGTATGAAACATAAAGAATAAAAGGTACTTGGATGACTCGGTTCTAAACTAGAACATCTACCGTTCCCCAGCAACGGCGCCAGAAAGCTTGTTGACACTAGATATGGCTAATAGATAAATCCGCAAGCGCACGGATGTCAATGTAGCTTTCACCCAGGATTATTCCAAGGTATCGTATTTCCACGGGGAAGACGAAGTGAACTAGAGTAAGAACTAAGTTTATCCAAGGATAGAATAAGGGTAAAATAATAGGTAGAGAGGATATATGTGGTTTCTCTAAACTAAGGCAAGACTAAGGAGTACTATATCACGGTTGTTTACTTCAGGGCGTACCTGCCCTAACCTCACCCAAAGGCTTGATTAGGCACAATAGCACCACGAGCCCTATGATTTAATAACTAGACCTATTGTGGTGGAATACAAAGAATGGACAGGGCTGTCACCACTTGCCACCTACCACAATCTATCCGGAGGCCTAGCCGTAAACACAGGCAAGCTATAGCCTAAGCACCACGCTTAATCTATAGACTCACTACTCTAATCCTATACACGATGAAATGAGACTAGAGCACTATAACCAAGCGGTGAAATCAATAAACACAATAATATAAATAATACTTACATAATGCAAAAGAGCAGAGTTACCACACAGAAGATGCCGGACTTCACTCGAAGAAGAGCTTCATTGCTGAAGCACAAGTGGAGAGGATGTTGACAACCCTGACCCTTCTCCAAGCTTCTCCTCACTCTCTCCCTATCTTCTACTTCTAACTTGTAGAGCTACAGAGCTTCGCCTAGCTACTACTCTCGCTTGGAGTGATGGAATGAATGGGGGTGATTACAAATGGCACCTCACACCACTATTTATAGCTCTCCAAGGTTGGTTGCTACAGGGGGTACTTATAGATATCAAGTAAGGCGGTGGAGGTAACTTGGGCACCGAGCGACCTAGGGAGGGCATCGCCGGGCCCTCCGTTCCACCGCCTGACGATCCTATGGCATTGATTAGCTCACAATGGCGGTTACTAAGACAACACATGGTGAAACTCAGACAGGAAGTCAGTTGGAGAGGCTCCAAGCCTATGACAATGGGCCCATGGATCCATGACCTCTTTATCGTGACCATTGATCAAACTGACTTGGATCAACGCTTTCTATTGGCTCTAGAGGGGCTCCCACAGATCGATGACGTGGCAAAGTGCCAAGGTGGCACAGGTTAGGGCCAGGCGGCACCCAAGTGTGGCCGGGCGGCATGTACCTATGGGCCCAAGTGGCCCTGCCATGTCCACTTGCTCCTATGGTCTGTGTTTGTCACCATTTTGGACTATTTTTGCCATATTTCCTGCATATAAATAATTCTACAAGCACAAGTGGAACTAGGTGAAATTTAAACATAATTCTTCACATGTGATGATGATTTTCCATGCTTTTGGGTGAAATGTTGATGGTCAAAATGGATGTTAGTGACTGTCAACAGTAACTAGAGAAGATTATCACAATTTCTCTAAAGAAATTGTTATTGCCACTGTATCCATTGAAAATTGAACCTTAAGTAGTGTATGTTAATTTGTTCTCATCAAAAATAGATGAAAAGATATTTTAGTTCAGTAGGATTATAATCGATGTGAGTTTCAAACAAACCATACACTGACTATATAGTATTATTTGATAACTTTTCACTACGTAGTCAGATCGGCTAAGACACTATGCTTAACTTTCTTTGTGTAGTTAGCTATGGAAGAGTTGCGATGCCAACTGTGTGTTGTAGAACATCACAAATATTCTCTCAAACCTCCAATAACAGAATGGGCAGATAACTCGCCTCGGTGACGAATCGGATGACACCCTTAGAAGCTGACTTAACATCCGAGTTCTCATCAAGTTATCATCCCCATTTCTTTTGTGTTTTAGGCTGAGGAAGTATATCTACTGTTGCCACAGTTGTGGTTCCATCTCTACCATAGTGGTCTTTCATCTTCATCATATCTATATGATTGTTACAATTACCCATTAGATTGAATAGATTAGGAAAAGAAGATCAAATAGTTTAGGTAGGTAGTATGAGGTAAACAGATGTAAATAAAAAACACAATCGAATTAAGTTTCAAAACCAAATTACTTTTCTCCACAAATTAACAAGGTGAAAATTCCATGCATAACCTTGGTGGATTGGTAGTTTGCAATAAATATGCATTAAGAAACACGGCATGTACTAAATGAAAATATTCTAGAATTATTTTTTTCCTAAGGCTGTGTTTGCCTTGTTCGCTTGAACTTATCAGCCATGGTACATTATTTTTTCTCACAACAAATGAGCCAACAGTACTTTCCAACCTAGATTTTCAGCAAAACGAATAGGGATTAAAGTAAGTGCTATGGCTACAACTTTTTACTGTAGCCCCTCTCAGTGATTCACTATGAAAACAACCGTTGTGGCTTAAATTCAGTTGAAGCGAACACAGCCTAAAACTTTACAAAAACCAGCACTACATGAAGGCTCTACAACATGAAATCCTTAAACATATAGCATGTTTTTTAATATACATTCTATTGCAAGCCTAGCTTCGTGCATGATTACATGGATGCTTGTGGTGCTATTTTGTGATTGAGTATGGACAATGAGCATTTCATTGGTGACCAACAGTGCTTTGAGGAACAGGACCAGCAGGAATTTATTAAAGAAGGCAAGTATACTTCTTGTTACCTATTCACTTTAATGCAATCTCTATTCATATGCATATGTTTAATGAACTGCCTAGTGTCTTTCTACATTGTTACTGCTATCTTGGCCTTGTTTACCTATGGGTTATGCATTTGGATAGGAAGCTTAGCTTGAGTCTTGAATTTGATTAACATGTTTTTGAAAGATGCTTTTTAGCAACATTGAACCAAGGGGGCTGGAGGATTGGGTCTTTTCTTATGGTGCTCCAGTTTCTCTCCATAAGGACTTCTCTTTAATAGGCAACCCAAGATTTACCATACAACCATGAGGGCTATGTGGCTCTGGCTTTAGCTAAGTAAACTGAGCTTTTCTAGCTTGTTAGTGGTTACCGAAAGGCGCAAGAGAGGGGGTGACTTGTTGGGCATAGTGTTGCTGCTTCTACTTGGTGTGTACAATGTTGCGACCACATGTGTCAAGATCAACGCCCTTTTTAGCGAGTACCCAAAATGATAGTCCACTAGGGGCTATTTAGTTGGACACATCTCTAAATAGGTCATCCTTGTACACCTCCCATAAGATATACTAAATGCCCACCTTCATCTAGGATCACTAGAGAGAGAGAATATCACAACCACTGTTGGTATTTCTTAATGTCTATAGAATGAATCCGTAAGCGTACGGAATTACCGTTGTAGCTTTCACCCAAAAGTATTCAGGGTATCGTATTTCCACAAGGAATGGAGGTATTTCTTCTAGCTAATTCGTCCAAGGACAACGCAAGGATAGCTGGTGAGGGTAGAGAAGGATTCCTATGGCTTAGGGTCTAAGGATAGATAAACTTTACTCCTACTTACTTACTTCGAGCACCGGCTTACACCTGGTCTGCCAAGCGATACTGACCTTTAGCTCTACGCCGTACCCAAACGTGGGGGATTACAAGGGACAGACATGTCTGTCACCACCTGTTGCCTACCCCTCAACCGTGGAGTACGAGGCAAATGAAGGTAGCCTCTAGCATAGACACCACATCTATGCTATTGACTACTACTCTAGTAAGGGTTATCTGTCTTTATCAGGGCCCTTCTACTAGAGCATCCACCACGGGGACAGACGATGAACCCGCAAGCATATAGAAATATAGCTTAACTACTCAAAGACTTTGAACCATAAGAATCATGGACACTTACTAAATACCCATTGAGGTACAAAGCCGATGTTCATCAAGGTACAAGTGGGGAGACACCGATAAGTCTAGCTCTTCCTCAAACTCTCCCTCACATCTCTCCCTATTTCTCTTCTAGAGCTAGCTAGGGCCTAAGCCCATGGAGTGGTGTTGCTCTTCTCTTTCTCTTTGGTGCTCTTCACTTGTGTGTTGTTAAAATGAGGAGAGGGGAGCCTCCTTTTATAGGTGGAGAGGAGGGGGGTCTTTGGAATATTGCCCATTCCCATATGGAAGGAGCAAACTGACGTCCTAGCATTAATGTTACCACCATCCCCACCTGAACCAACCAAAGAGAGGCAATGTGAGGCAACCTGTGAAGTTTGGGCCCGAACAGGGCCACTAGGGGTGCGACCACACCCCCACTGGGGCCAAAAGTGGTGACCCTCGGTCTGCGCTTTCCTTTGTGCCTCTAGATAACGCCTGCAATGGTGTTCACGTCGAGTGGGCTCACTAGAGGTGTGGCCGCACCCCTATTGAGGCCTTTGGGCCCCATCTTTCATGGGTGATCTTCTATTGACTTCTTAGCTTCACCCACGATGGTTTTGGCACAGAGTTAAGTTGTTTTGATTTGGTTTTAGGTTTTTCCTCCCCATGACTAGGCTTTGATTCTTTAGATAAGTGGCCTTCTCTTCTTGGGTTTTTTGCTTTGCGCAAGATGGCGTTACACTTTGTCTCTTTGCTCATTTAGGGTATGTTTTCCATGGTTTTCATGTAAGTCCTCTTGCAGAAGACAATTCACCAAAACTTGTGGAAAGATGTTAGATTAAAACCCTATCACTAAGTTTGGTGTTTATTTGGTTGGATTTTATGTAAAGATTGGCGGTTGAAAATATGAGTTAAGGACCGCCAATAAACTCCCCCACACTTAGCCCTTTGCTCGTCCTCAAGTAAAGTTAAGGACTAAGATGGGTCATCTCCTTGATATGACATCTGCATACAAGTTATTCCAAGCATCACCTGCACTTGTGAACTTTGGAGTGTCTATCACATTATCTTGGGTGATTGAATAATGGAACAGCATGGTTTCAAATCCCCTTGCATAAATCAGTTTAGAAACTTGGGTTTTCATTTGAATTTGAAAATGTAAACATAGTTTAGCTCCTCAAATGATTCTCTCGAATCATTCAATGTTGTGTTTGGTTCCTCACCAAGACATATCATAGTGTTGCCTTCTTTCTTTCCTACTTCTAAAAAGCTTATACGGATCTTTGGGTAGGGAAAGATATGAAGGCATACTTACCCTACATATTTTGTTAAGTTAAAGCTCGGTTCTAAGGAGAAAGATGTCATACCCTTAGAACAAGAAGTGCATGTGTGTGGATAAAACAATGTTAAACCGATACTATACTCCTTGATACGAGTGATCTCTCTCATGAACTTTTATTCTGAAACATGGCTATCATTATTTTCATTTTTTTCTATGATCCTTCATGTACTCATCATATATATTTTTTTCAATATTTTGGGACCTTCATGTGTCCCACTTTTTCTTAATACCTTAGGACCTTCATGTGTCTCAATGTTTTTATACCATGGGACCTTCATGTGTCCCATTTTTTTAAATACTTTTGCATAGCCTTCGTGTCTCTTAAACCACATATTGAGAGAGATCAATATTTTGTAGAACATGGAGTATTTATTTCAAGACATGTTTTTGTCTACTCCTAGTGTAGGAGTAGAATATTTTGGTGGATGGAGGTATGTTTTAGCATATTCCTAGTGTAGGAATAGCTTATGTATGTAGGTGTACGTGATCTTGATCTTGGGGGCATGATAACTTTCTCAACGAGGGTCAACAAGACTTGACGAAACTCAATGCAGGAATGAGTAGCATAATTTTGGATGTTTTAAGCTCTAAACACTAGATATGGCTTTGGTAGGAATTTGCATATCATTGAGGAGCATGCTATTTGATTTTTTTATTTGTAAGATAAATCCCAAGTTCTTCACATAATAGAGCAAGGTTTATTTTCATCCTACTATATCTCATATTCTAATTACTTAGATAACATGGGATCCCTATGATATATTGTTCACAAGTTATAGGAATTTTAGCAAGGAATAAAGAGTATGTAAATTTTCATCAAAGGATAGCATGGAGATTGAGTGTCATTTATTTTATATTTTAAATTTGTTCAATTTTAATCTTTATTTAAATATAGGGAGACATGATGCACAAACTGAGTTTGGAACTGTTGATCTATTGTGCATCATTTGTGGGGGTGGTTTTGAATGCTAGTGTGGATCGTCTCCCCCACACTTATTCTTGTACCTGTTTATTGAACAAAAAGAAACAAAGGTGGAAACAAACAAGGACTTTGTCGGTTTGAACACCGAGGAGCCTAAATCATTTTATTATTATTATTATTATTTTATTTATTATTATTTTTATTATTATTGAATTTTTTTTATTGTTCACCCAATTTTTTATCTTTTTAGCATAACTCAAACATGGCTAAAGTAAAGTTTGCAAAAATAATCCTATCCTTGATTCATCTCCAACATGAGTTACCTCCATTGTTTATGAAAGTAATACTCAAAAGTTCATTAATTAAGATTCAACATCATATCAAATTTTGATTAAAGAAGACTATTTTAACCTAAGCACCATGAATACACCCAAACCAGAGCATTCATCATAAACAAGGGAAGCGTGAACTTCAAGTTGTATTCTTATGGAGACAAAATTGAGTTGAAAGGGGTTGGTGAACATTTATTACCATTGCATACCTGAGTGTACTTACTGGCAGTATGTGTGGATGGAAGTTGTGAGATTGCTGTAGCGGTGGCTTGATTGTGGTGGTAAGCAAAGGCTTTAGGAGAGGAGAATCCTCCTTCTCTCTCTTCTCTTTTTTTCTTTTTATATGTATATCATTTTTCTTTTCTCTCTCCTTTTATCATCTATATTTTTTTCTTCTTTTTTTATCACATCATTTTTTATCATAATAGATTTTTTTCTTCTACTCTATTTTTTTATAGCAAGGTAGAGCTAACATCATTTTTTTCTTTTAACCCAAGATGGCCTTTTGTGTGGATGAAACTTTATAGTGAGATTTTCACCACACTCCCCCACACTTGGACTTTTAGGTAACCGTCAAGTGTGCATTGTCGGGGGTCTCCCTTGGAGTGTGTTCCATCACAAAAGAACATCGACGTGTATGGTTGATGTAGCTCCCATGTTCTTTAGCATCATATGTACCTTGTTCTTCTTCATCTCAACCAGAAAGGGTTAGCAACCAAGAATACCTGAAGGTGCATACTAACGTGACAACATGTTCTTGCCTTTATTGATAAGAAATTTTTTTCATGATAATTCGGGGTATCTCCTGACAGTGCTTAATTTATGGTCTTGAGCTTGACCCGGGAACTTCATCTTGTAGCTATCATTAGTGGTGTAGTTCCTAGCTTCACCACAAAGCATTGAGCATTTTTGTTCAAGCTGCAAGGTTAGTGCCATAGTGCATCCACGAGATTTGCAGTATTTATGATAAACGAAGGCATCCACAACCATTCTTCTAAAAAGTTTGCAAACATGGATAGAGATACGATTGTGGTCCTCGTGAAAGCATGTGGTACTAAGCGAGATCAACTTTGGAAACTCCAAAAGTGAGCATGAAACTCAAGGGGTTTCAAAAGCGAAGCTTTCATGCTTGTATGTGGAATCTCTTTCCTTGTTCTCCTGAGTCGAAGCAATAGGACTGCCCATGGCACAAAAGTTTTCAATCTCAAGTGGTGCATTCATTGAGTCTTGACCACTACTGAGAACGACGTTTGGATGGCCAAAGGGACAAGGCTTGGGTTCGAGCGAGGGTGATGACGAACATTCTATTTCACAAGAATGCTCAGGTGAAACAAATGGAGATACAAACTTCACCTCCTAGAATGGGTCATGGTTGGGATGATGCTTCACCCTTGAGATTTCTGGGTGAGTGGTAGAAGCAGTTTTCCCAAACTTTTCATTTAGGCTCCCTTGGGAGGGTTTTTCTTGGATAAGATTTTCCAAAGGGTAGCCTATGAGAACATCAAACTCAAGGATGGCATAGATATGGAAGTCTATGAAAACCTCAATTTTATCAATTATGACTAGCATGTCCTAGCGATCCAACAACACTCGAAAAATAGTCCCAAAGGATTTGTCGGTGTTTCGAACTGTCGATGAGTAAATTTGTATCTACGCGTTTGGCCCAGATGGTGAGCGCGGAGGACACAAGGAATTATACTGGATTGGGCAGAATGTCCCTACATCCAGTTTGAGGCTGCTCATGTTACCGGCTTTGAAGTTTGCAGTAGGGGTTACAAATGGGCGAGAGATGGATGAGATCCCAAGTCTCTAGTGAAGGTGAAGTGGAGTTGAAGTGCTTGAGAGTGTCCGAAGTCTTGTTCATTTGTCCGTTGCCCCCTATGGGGCGCCTCGCTTCCCCTTTTATAGTTCAAGGGGAAGGCGGGGGTTACATAAGGGAGAGAGAGATAGAGAGGAAGAGGGCCTTGAAGCCACATCGTTCTTCCTCTCCTGTATGCGGGTCTTGCTGGTTGTGTGGATGATGATGAGGATGGCTCCATGTCGTGACATAGACGTCGTTGGGGATTGCTCCACATCGTGGCCTTGTTTGCCACTGGCGCCACACGCGGGCGTCGTCAGCCGGTTGTGGCACCCCATCCCATCCTATCTGACGCTATAGGTGACGTGGACCCCTAGGCATGGCCTGTCACAGCCATAGGTCGCATCGAGGCATGCCTACTCCTATCTGGTGTCAGAAGTTTGACCCTAGGCTCAAGCTTTCACATTTGTAGCAGTTGGAGGTGGTGGAGGCCCCTATGGGCCCATGTTCCGTGCCCCCGTGGTCAAGCGAGGCGGAGCCCGTGCCCCTGAGGTCAGGCGAGTCAGAGTCTATGTCCCTAGGGTCAGAGGAGGTGGAGCTCGTGCCCTCGGGGTTGGTCGAGGTGGAGCTCATGCCCCCGGGGTCGGACGAGGCGGACCCTGCGCTTTGAGGGTCGGGCGAAGCCACGGTCATGCCTCTTAGTCATCCGAGCGAATTGATCATTGATGACCATCTGTACTCCTTTGGGTATCCTAATATTGGTACCCGACAGTAGCCCCCAAGCCTGCAAAGGAGTTGGATACTCCTTTCGTAGGCTGTTTAGAGTGCTTTGCCTATCGTAGCTTGTAGGGCTTCTTTAGTTAGGTTGTGATGGTTGATTCGCTCATTCATATGCGACCGCGCATCGGGTCTCTTTCTGAGTCTGAGCCCCCGAACCCCGCGCGCAGCAGGGGTCCGGTCGAGGGGTCGTTTCATCTTATGATTGTTTACCCTCAAGCCTTTTCTTAGAAAAATGGAGGGGTTGAGCCATGCCATGTTTCCCTCGTTGGACGAATCATGGTGCTCGGTGAGCTGCTAACTGGCTAGTTCGAGTGGGGCCCCGATTCCTATCCGTGGGGATCTAACATGGGTTAGCTGGTGATCGACTCTAGGTTCCTGATGGCCAGTCCATATAGTTCTCAGGTCCATTCGACCGGTCCCGAGGGCTGGTTGCCTTTCTTTGAGGAAAAACTATGGACCACGCGTGATCAAGACTCGAACGTGGGTACTGGCCGCTAGTGGGCCCATCCTTTTCCACCCCTCACTATGAAAGGCACCCTAGAGCGACTATCAAACCCATTGATGGGCCAGCCTTTGAACTCCTAGGCCTTGATGGGCCATAGGAGCGTTTTCAGCTCCGTATCCCTCTTACCTGTAGCGGTTTGTGGCCCATCGGGGCGAATGAACTGCCAACCAGCGTGTCCTTTGAGGGAGTGGCCTAGGGTGGCGTGTGCATGATTCTCAAAGAGGCATGATGACGGGACGCGGTAGCCGCGCAGATCTAGGCGGATGGTTTGCCGCTCATTTCTTCTATAAATAGAGCCTTACCTCCCGTCTTCGGTACGCACAACTGCAATCTTGCCTCCTATGTTCCACCGCCACCAGCACCTAGGGTTCCTTGCCATTTCTCCTCCACCGCCAGTAAAGCTCTCACCCCTCCGCCTCCACATCCTCATTGAGCTGTGGTGCCGCTTGGACATCATCCACGCCCCCATGGAGAGTCTCGTCAAGCGCGGTCTTCCTCCTGCGAGAACCAAGGCATTGGAGTGGGTCGTGCCCGGTGACAAGGAAGCACCGGCGCCGCCCGACGGCTACCTCGTCTCCTTCATCCCCTTCCATGAGCGCGGGCTCGTGGCTCCCCCCACTGATTCCTCTAGGGGCTGCTGCATCATTACAAGATTGAGCGGTAGCATTTGAACCCAATGGGATTCAGCACATCATGGCCTTCAACGTGCTGTGTGAGGAGTACTTGGGTATCGAGCCCCACTTTGAGCTGTGAAAGTACTTCTTTGCCATCTTCCTGCAAAAGAAGAGGGAGAAGAACAAGGCAGAGCTATAGGTGTCGATGGGGGTGCGCGAGCATCCATCTCTTGGGCGATCGGGTGGCTAGGTACATCCCCATTACACTGACAAAATCCAACAAGGGGTGGCACAAGCTGTGGTTCTATCTGAAGAATGATGCCGCTGCCCCCTGCTGGTCTTCTTCGGCCGTTTGATCGAGGAAGTGCCATCGGAGTGGGGATATGGCCCCATTGAGAAGGAGAAGAGGAGACTGTGTGACCTCATCGACACCATTGTGCTCCTAAGGAGTGGCGGCATTCATGGGGCTAGCACCGTCGGGGCGTACCACGTGAGGAGGGTGGCGCCGCTGATGGCGCGCACCTTCTCGCTCTACGAGATGATGCCCGACACGCTGCTCGAGGGGACGGTGCTCGCCCGGGGACCATACCACAATAATGATATCGAGCAGCGCATCAGGGAGGCGATGGATGTGCTCGATGACACGTTCAAGTTCTCGATTTCGGGGCATCCCGCGATGTGCCCGAACGTGGGCTTCTTTGATTCGGTAAGTCTCTTCCCAGTTTCCTTTCCTGGCCGACCCTTCATTGTCGTTCGATTTTGAGGACCAGAATTTGTAGCCTGGCCTCTTTATCCAGACCTCCCATGCACCGCTGCTAGAGGATGCAGTCATTAGGGAGGTGAACCGCGCTGTGGTCGAGAGGCAGAAGAAGGAGAAGGATGACAAGAAGAAGAAAGCATAGAGGAAGCAGGTGAGGCTAGACCGAGGAAAATGGCGCTAAGGGTCAGAGGAGGAAGAGGATGAGGAAGAGGAAGAAGAGGAGGTAGAGGAGGAGGGAGCCTAAGGCTCCGTGTCGCCAATCCCATGGGTAGATCCAGCAGACGAGGAGGAGCCAGTAGGTGACGATGCATCCCTGGGAGGACCCTTCCCGTTTCATGTTGGGGAGGATGTGCCCTCAGAGCCGGCAGCGGGTCACTCCATACCGTCCGAGCCCTCCAAGCAGAGGGAAGGCTCAAAGGGGCCACGCGCTAACGAGGCGTAGCCGGGGTCGGGCGAACCGACCCCAAAACATTGTCATCCAGTGGTGCCGAGGTGAGTCAGGAGCTTCTCCGCTCCTTCACTTCAATTGGATTTTATCATAAGTTAACCGTCTTGCCCCTTGTAGCACTGGCGGATGCGGGGCTTCCCTGCAGATTGCATTGAGGAAGACCCTCACCCTTCAATTGAGATGCCAGGGGTCGACTGGTGCCGAGCTGAGCGAGAGTGGCACTGGGATGGCCACAGTGCCCACTGGGGGAGCTCTGCTAGCGGTGACAGCGGTGTCTGCGGAGGGGTATAGAGGAGGGTGCGCACGAGGCACCCACAGGGGAGGCGGCACGGCTGCAATGCCACAGGCAAAGATAGTGGCGCCTAGGGCAAACGAGTCATAGCTAGGCACGACCGTGACGTGGCAAGCGGAAATGGCGCAAATAGGGCCACCGTCTGTGTAGACAAAGACGAATGCGCTCATGACGGAAGCGGCATAGCCGGATGCGACTGTGCCATTATGGACGGGGGCGAAGTAGCCGAGGTCGTCGTCCGCGTAGGCGGCCATGCCCGTGGTGGGGTAGATGGAGAAGAATGTGACCGAGGTGTCCTTAGCGACCGTGGTGACGAGGCAGACCTCTACATCTCTGCCATCCGCCCCTCCTACCGCCAAAGGGGCCACTCCAGAGGAGATAGCACCGACAGAGGGGTCAGCGCCGCTCAGGACCGATGTAGGGTTGTCCCGGGCTCTCGTCGAAGCAGGCAGTGTCCTGCACGCATAGGAGGGGCCTGCCCTCCAGTAGGCTAACCGGCAGAACTCGAGGGTGATGATCTTCACCATCGATGACGCCGCAGAGGGGAAGGATTATGAAAAGGTTGAGACTGGGGTCAAGCTCGTGGCCTGTGCTCTGAACATGGCGCTAGGGGCGCTGCATAACATTATTGACCTGATTGGTCAGGTATGACATGTTCGCGCTTCTAGCCTTGATCTCCCTCCCTTTTTTTGCGCTTCTGACTTGCGTTGTCCGCAGTCTCTTATGTCTCACAGCCTGGAGAAGTCCTAGTTTCTTTGCCAATAGAAGGATGCCTAAGACCCCTTGCCAAAGGGGAGCAGCTGCGCGGATGGTTGACCGAGCAGCTTGACACTGCTCGTCAGAAGGTGGTCGAGCTGGCTCCTGCTGGTGAGGAGGTGGCCAGCCTTCAAATTAGGGAGCTAGACACTCGTCGAGACATCAACGAGGCCAAGGAGAAGTTCGCGGCCCTAGCCGAGAGGGCGCACCTAGACACTGCGGAGACCAAGCGGCTGCGGAAGGAGCAAGACAAGTTGCTTCAAGCAGTGGCGAGGCTCCGGTAGGAGCATGGTGACGCTCGTCAGTGGGTCAATGACCTCCTAGGCGAGATAGAGAAGGAGAGGGAGTCGAAGATGGAGGCTGAGAACGTGTCTGCCGGGCTTGCCGTGCAGGTGGGTTAGCATCGGGCAAGGATCTAGACCCTAGAGGCTGAGGCGATCCAACAGCATGAAGAGGTACGGAAGCTCCAGGAGCAAGTGAATGGTGAGACTCTGGTTTGCCTCATCGGCTTTCCTCCCAGAATCCACTGGTGGTGTTCTGACGCGGTTGGTGTCCAATTTGAGCAAGTCTCGATGACAAGCTTGTGACGGAGGTGTTGAGGAGTCGTGGCCTAGAGAAGGAGCTCTCCGAGGTGAAGGGCTCTCTTTAGAAGAAGAGTCACGAGCATGACGACATGCGTGTTACCGTCGGGCTGGTCCATGATGACCTCGGGGTGACCCCGCCAGGGGAGATGAGCTCGCTTGTGGTTCGTTCCCTTCGGATCATGGACCAAGCACAGGAGATCATGAGGCACACGGTCCGCTTCGGTGTTCAATAGGCGTTCATGGTCACCCGCTCTCACTATGAGAACATCAACCTAGAGGCAATGGGCCAGGGCTTCATGCCTGGTTATGAAGATGATGAGCTAGATGAGATCGAGAAGACGACGGCTGACCCTACATGAGAATTAGTCGATAAGATAGAGGGTTAAGTTATCCCCTGGAATGATTAACTAGTTGAATGAGTTGGGCCGTGGTGCCCACAAACTTGTAATAAGTAAACAAGTAGTTCGTTTTTAAGTTTGGTCGAACAAACTTTTAGATTTGTCGTTTGAAAATTTGCTCTTCTTAATGTAAAAACATTGATGCGTTCTGATCCCTCCAGATGCTTGTTGGAATTTCTTAGTGTCACTACCAAGAATAGAATTAGAATTCATCTTCGGCAACGTCGCCAGAAATGCTTATTGGCATTTCTTAGCTCCATCATTAAGAACGGGGTTGAATCCATCCTTAGCAATGGCGCCAAGAATGCCTCAGTCAGTAGTAGTTGGATTCTACTAATCATGACCGTAATAGTTCCTTGTCCATTTTAGATTATTAATCCGCAAGCGCATGGAGCTATCATTGCATCATTTCACCCGGAGAGTATTCGGGTATCGTTCATTTATATTTTTCCCATGGGAAGACATTTGATTAAGATCCTAGTATGGATATGAACTTGGGAAATAATGCGATGTAAGATTATCCATGTTTAATGAAGGGGTAAGAACGGTGATATTCAAGATAGTGGACACACACATGGCATTCCTCAAAGGATAAATAAGAAAAGAAATAAAGAAACAAGATTCCTAAAGCGAGCAGGCATTGTTCTAGTATAGTCACATCATGACTAGTTGATGATCATACAACTTTACATAATTAGGATCAGGACTAAGGATGAAGCAGGTCGGGAGGCCACTTGAGTACTGGTCTACCAGCAACCTCAGTCACAATTTAGACTCCTACACCCCAATCGAACATGGCGGAATACAAAGGACGGATAGGGCTATCACCACCTGCCGCCTACCCCTCATTCCGCAGAAAGGGACAATGCAATCACCTATTCCTCCATACCCAAGCACCATGCTTGTGTATGCAGCAACTACCCAAATCCCCTGCAGTCCCCAACCCTACGGATCGACAGGTAAAGGAAATGGGCACACCTTGCGGCACAATGAACCACCACCTCAACTTAGCTCTAATCCCGATTACATATGTTATATGATTTATTAAGCATAAAGTTAAGCATGTTATTCCCATGACACACAAACTATAGACTAGTTCATATATCAAGATCATAACAACAAAACTATACTCTAATTCATAAGTATGACTATAAATTTATAATGAGAGCAAGACTTTGGAAGAACTCATAATTCTATTCATACCCAAGAATGTCTTCTTCCATGGAGCCAAGCTCTCCAAGGTAGCTTTGCCTTGCTCTAAAACAACTAAGTAAAGTAAAGCTACAACTAGGAAATAGAGAATGAGGTAATGCTTGATGTGGTTGTGTGTGTTGAGTTGAGGGGCTTGGCTCTCTATTTATGCAGGGAGAAAGGCGGTGCTCCTCCCTATTCTTGGCGTGAGGCACCCTGGGAACTGACGTTGCATGCTTCCATGCCACCGCTAGAGAAAGACCAGGGGCGATGGTGGTTCTAGGGGGGTGGCCGCCCCTAGGGACGGCCGGCCCACCAAGGGGCCCAAATGGCCACTGCCTTTGTGAGGTGGACTCTGGTTGGGCTTGGAATACTGCTGTGTGGTGTTTTGCCCTGTTGGTGTTCCGATGTTTGGCGCCTTCTCCATTCTTTGCGTGAATCAACGTTGGAAAGTGCCTTTTGATGGTTTATTCCATGTATTTGTGTTTGTGACCTGCAAAGTGATATACTCCAAATACATGTGGAACTCGGTTAATAGTAAAAGCATATGTGACCAAAGTTTGCTAATTCCTCCTTTTTATGAGCTTATCGACGGTAGAATTTCATCGTTAGTGACCGTCAACAACTCCCCCAAGCTTAACCTTTGCTCGTCCTGAGCAAATAGCTAAGTATTTTGGTTGTTGATCAGGAGTTGATACTATGCCGATATAATTCGAAAAGTGCCATGCCTATAATAGAGTATTCTTCCGCAATTCAAATAAGTTGGCATTTTATCCACCCTTTTAACTTAATCCCTATGGGGCTTATTGCTTTTCCAAGTCTTAGGCGGTTGCAAGATAGAATAGAATAATAGAATAACTAATCATTCATTCTTTGGTCAACCTTCTATCTGGAGGTTTTATGAGTTTGCAAAAAGAAAGTAAGTTCCTCAATTGATCAACTCATTCGCTCAATGTGTATGATCCTCACTAAGGAATTTTGAGATTTTTGCCTTACTTTCCATAGCCTACTTCTAAGGCTATGAATGGAGTTTTGGGTAGGTATGAGAAGCGGTCATACTTGTATCACATATATTGCTAAGTCAAAAACCAGATCTAAGGAGATGCAAGTCATACACTTTGATCAAGACGTGCAAGTGTGTGGAAAATTTTCCTATCCTTTTTTTGTGTACTCCAATGTGGTCATGAATGTTCTCTCCTTGAAGACTGCCTTGGGAGTAGGGGCTATTCTTTATTCTCACTGGCGGGCATCAAAGTACCCATTGTTTTCTCTCTTTTTTTTCAATACTTTGGAACCTTCATGTGTTCCATTTTTTTGCTATTTTAAGAGCTTCATATGTCTCTCTTTTTTTTTCTCTCTCTTTTTTTTTGGAGTAGCCCCATACTCTTTCTTGGCAAATGAAATTGTGGTGTGCAACGTGAATCTTGATCATAGGTGCATGACTAGTATCTCAACAAGGGTCACATCAATTTGACAAAACTCAATGTAAGTATAAGCAGCATATGACTGAGGTTTGTATCTGAATATGGTCATTTGGCCTGGTAGGAATGTATAATCATTGAGGAACTTTTGGTTTTGTCATTTTTAAAAGAAAACTCCAGATGTCAGGTTTCTCTTAGAACAAAATCATAGCATATCTTATTTACCATATCATATCTTGCAATAATTTAGAAAAAGATCATGCTTTTGCAACTCATAAGTTTCAAGTTTTTAGGATGAGACATTTTTAGCCAACAACTTAAATCTTGGGGAATACTAAGTTATAACTTAGGCACAGATGAATTATAGACAGAGCAACTATTCATCATTTCAACAAAAGAGAACTTAAGCATTCCTGAATCACATATGAGGTTGGAAAAAATATTTTTGTTCTTTTATCACATTTAATTTTTTTTATTTTTTTTTGTTTTTTTGGAATTTAATTGCAGAAATTAAAATGCGGAAAATTTAAAACAAAAATTAAAGTGTGGAATTTAAAACTTACCTTTGTGGGGGTCCTCCCCCAAGCTTATTCGCTGCTCAAGGTCCGTGGTAAAAACCCATGTGACGCCAGAAGGCCTTCTGCTGCTCGTGATGCTGCTGTAGTCTTGCATTTATTTGAGCCATCTCCTGCTGTTGCTCCTCGTGCCAGTGGGTCGTATTCTACACATGAGTATTGATGGTGTTTTGGATATTACCTGTGTGAATCTCTAGTCTTTCGAGGCGTCTGTTCATATCTTCCCATCCTAAGACTGAATGTCGTGGTGGTATGGGTGGGGGCATATTGTCAGAGTCGGACGACTGTGCTGCCCATGCCCCGGCTCCGCTGGATTCTCCAGTCATGTGTACTTGTAGGGTAGACACCCATCTGGGCTGGTGCATGGGAACAAATCCAGGCATGTCCCCTGTAGGGAACATCCTCGGAGGGAATGCTTATGGTGCAGCGGAAGAAGGTTGTGCTGGAGCTTGTGAGCTGCTTCCCTCATTTCTTGCTCTACTCCTTGTTGTCCTGCCAGGTAAGGAACCCAAACGAGCTTTCTCTTGCAGAATGAGCTCGAAGGTCAATGTAGGGGATGTATACAAATGAAGGCCCGGGTTAGGTAACGTGATTTTGTTTGCATACCCCTAAAAGAAAAATACAAGTTGTCCTTCCGTATTATGTTTTATGAGATGTCCTTGCAATAAGTAATGTTCATTGATGAGTAGGCGTGGAGTTGAAATATAAGATATATCCTGATTTTCCAAAGCATTTACACCATTGGCAATACGAGTAATAAGAGACGTGCATGTTATGGCAGTGGAGAAACCTTCTATAATCCTTAACCAATGGTCGACAATTTCGTTAACAGGAGCAATTTTAGTCTTTCTTATTATGGCATACATTATTTTTAACTCATCACTAAGGACCTTATGAGTGTCAAATCTGGGGAACAAGGTCATGGCAATCCAACGATGCATAAATTTTAGAGTGGGATGTTGGATGTTCATGTTGAGGGGTGAGAATTTTCCAATTACATTTAGACCCGAAATTTCAGCCCAAAATTTATGACGATCAAACCCTCTCACAGTCGGATCTAAATCAAGCCTACATCTAGTGTTGAAACCAATGTGTGTAGCAAGATCCTGCCAAGTGCAAAAATATTGTTTTTGAAAAAGGCGGAAAGAAATTCCCTCATCATGTTTTCTTAGCGAGCAAAGGAATTGGATGGTGAGAAGACGAGAACCTAATTCATCTATAGGATCAATATTTTCCCACCCAATAGCTTTCTAGATGGAGATGAATTCGGCATCCATACCTATGGCTTCGAGGAAGTCGGCGTCATACATTGCATATGGTTGAACTCACGGTCTTTGACGAGGTGATATGCCTCCATTTCTCGGCCTCTCTCCAAGTCGAGGTGGGGTTCATCTTCTTCCTCTACTTCCTGAGCATGGTGCACATGCTCCTCCTCTTGCTCCTCCATGTGATCGACTTCTTCATGCATCAGGCTCACTTCTTGCTCGGTGTAGCATGAGCTTGAGCTTGCACGAGAGCGTTTAGAGCTTGATCCGGTGATGTTTTTTGCCGCATTGGCGATGGTCTTCTCGAAGCTACCCATGGTGAGAAAACAAAGCAACACAAGCGAAAACTGGAGCACGAGTTATGGGTTAGTACAAAAATAAACTTATGGACCCGCGAATTAGCTTGAGCTTGGGATTTCTGTAGGGCTAGTGTAGAGAAAACTTGTTGGAAATACTTAAGAGAGATTGTGGAAGCAAGAGAGTGAGTGAGAGAGTGAGAATGTGAGAGTGTGAGAGGGGTGGAGAGCTCTCCTAGCCACCCTATGCATTTATAGGAGCGAGGCATGTCGGAAACCAACAAGAGGCAACGGTCAGCAGCTACTGCAAAAGGTTCAGGGCCAACGGCTACCTGAGGGGGACGGCCGCCCCTGGGGCCGGCCGGCCCCACCTTTGCTCAGAATTGCCTCCTTTTTGGTAGGGAGGTGGTAATGGCTATTTCAAAATTGGATCTGTGGTGGTTTCATCTAGATGCCAAACGGTCTTCTCGGAAATGAATTTTTTTAATTATATGAAAAATTTATAAAAGTTGCAAAAATCATAAATGGTGATAACAAATTATTCTAGAGCAGAGAATGATTTTTTTCATGATTGTTATGTGCAACTACTATAAATATATTTTATTACTTACCATTTTGTCCTTGGTCTATCGAGTAAGATCTCTCCTCTTTCACTGATCTACAGCTGCATCATTATTTTTGCCGGGTTGCTCTGACTCATTGATAGGAATTGCAGCGGCAATTTGGGCTAATTGTGTTTCAATCATTTTGTTGAAGCTCAATTGATTGTGAATAGAGGAGGTTAAATTTTCTAATTTAGAATTAATATTTTCTAGGCTCTTATCATGATAGGCAAGTTTCTTTGTAAGGTTTTCATTTATCTTGGCTTGGCCTAGCACCAATTCTTTTAGCGAAGGTTGGTTTGGATTGTAATTCGAATTGTAATTGGAATTGTAATTCAAATTACCTTGTGTGCGGGATTGGTTGTTCCACCCATTATTACCTGGTTGGCGAAACCCGTTGTTGATGTAGCTGACTTCTTCATGAGTTTTGGGGGCAATCATTCCCCGAATGGCCAACATTCCCACAGACCTCACACGTGATGTGAGAGTCCATGGCCTGGACGGTGCCCTTCATTACTTGTTTTTCTTGGGCCCGTTCTTCCAACCTTTTCATCAAAAGATCCATTTTCGTGGAAAGCATATCTACTTCTTTTACGGTATGCATACCTTTTTGGGATCTTCTTTCCTCCCCCCAGCTTTGATTCGTTACCATTTTATTGATGAGAGCCGTAGCTCCATCAATGGTGAGGGAGAGAAAAGCTCCTCCAGTAGCAGCGTCGATGTGCCTCTTTGACATAATTGTTAATCCATCATAAAAATTTTGGAGCACTAACCAGTTTTTGATGCCGTGATGTGGGCAAGCATGAATGTAGTCTTGAAGCCTTTCCTATGCCTCGGGAATGGACTCCGTGGTATTCTGCTGGAAGTTGGAGATTCGTCCCCTCAAGGCATTGGTTTTGACCATGGGGAAGAATTTAGCGAGGAACGCCATGGAACATTTGTCCCATGATTTGACAACTTCCTTTTCTTTGTAGAACCACTGTTTCGCCTTCCCTGAAAGGGAGAAAGGAAACAAGCGAATCCTGATACAATACGGTGCGACGTCCTTGATGACGATTGTGTCACACAGTTCAAGGAAGTGTTGGAGATGTGCGTTCGCGTCCTTGCTAGGCAAACCATGGAATTAGTTTGCCTGCACCATCGTGATGAGATCAGTACGTAGTTCAAAGTTTCCATTCCCAACATTGACAGCGGGCCCAACGGGCACGTTGGCAATGACAGGAGTGGAGTAGTCACGGAGGGTCTTGGCCATGATTGGAACGGTGGATGGTGCGAGAGTGACTGTTTCGACTATCGATGGAGCAGACAGGGAAGGAGGGACAAGGGTCCTCTTCTTCCTCAGGAGTGCTTCAGGATTTGAATGGTAGTTCTCTGGTAGGTCGAAACCGGTCATACACTATCCTGTTTTCATCCACAACAGAGGAGAAAACAAGCAAGGTTAGCCTGCATAAATAATGGCTACCCTTACATGCATATTACCATGAACATATCATACTAGATCTTTTAATCAGTTATGCCTTCCTCGGCAATGGTGCTAGAAATGCTTGTTGGCATTTCTTAGCATCACTACAAGAATAGAATTAGAATTCATCCCCGGCAACGGCGCCAGAAATGCTTGTTGGCATTTCTTAGCGTCACTACCAAGAATAGAATTAGAATTCATCCTCGGCAACGGCGCCAGAAATGCTTATTGGCATTTCTTAGCTCCGTCATTAAGAACGGGGTTGAATCCATCCTTAGCAACGACGCCAAGAATGCCTCGGTCAGTAATAGTTGGATTCTACTAATCATGACCGTGATAGTTCCTTGTCCATTTTAGATTATTAATCCACAAGCGCACGAAGCTTTCATTGCAGCATTTCACCCGGAGAGTATTCGGGTATCATTCATTTATATTTTTCCCATGGGAAGACATTTGATTAAGATCCTAGTATGGATATGAACTTGGGTAATATTGCGATGTAAGATTATCCATGTTTAATGCAGGGGTAAGAACGGTGATATTCAAGATAGTGGACACACACATGGCATTCCTCAAAGGATGAATAAGAAAAGAAATAAAGAAACAAGATTGCTAAAGCGAGCAGGCATTGGTCTAGTATAGTCACATCATGACTAGTTGATGATCATACAACTTTACATAATTAGGATCAGGACTAAGGATGAAGCAGGTTGAGAGGCCACTCGAGTACTAGTCTGCCAGCAACCTCAATGACAATTTAGACTCCTACACCCCAATCGAACATGGGGGAATACAAAGGACGGACATGGCTATCACCACCTGCCGCCTACACCTCATTCTGCAGAAAGGGACAATGCAATCACCTGTTCGTCCATACCCAAGCACCATGCTTGTGTATGCAGCAACTACCCAAATCCCCTGCGGTCCCTGACCCTACGGATCGACAGGTAAAGGAAATGGGCACACCTTGCGGCACGATGAACCACCACCTCAACTTAGCTCTTATCACGATTACATATGTTATATGATTTATTAATCATAAAGTTAAGCATGTTATTCCCATGACACACAAAACTATAGACTAGTTCATATATCGAGATGATAACAACAAAACTATACTCTAATTCATGAGTATGACTATAAATATATAATGAGAGCAACACTTAGGAAGAACTCATAATTCTATTCATACCCAAGAATGTCTTCTTCCATAGAGCCAAGCTCTCCAAGGTAGCTTTGGCTTGCTCTAAAACAACTAAGTAAAGTAAAGCTACAACTAGGAAATAGAGAATGAGGTAATGCTTGATGTGGTTGTGTGTGTTGAGTTGAGGGGCTTGGCTCTCTATTTATGCAGGGAGAAAGGCGGTGCTCCTCCCTATTCTTGGTATGAGGCACCCTGGGAACCAACGTTGCATGCTTCCATGCCATAGCCAGAGAAAGACCGAGGGCGATGGCGGTTCCAGGGGGGTGGCCGCCCCCAGGGCCGGCCGGCCCACCAAGGGGCCCAAATGGCCACCGCCTTTGTGAGGTGGACTCTGGTTGGGCTTGGAATACTGCTGTGTGATGTTTTGCCCCGTTGGTATTCCGATGTTTGGCGCCTTCTCCATTCTTTGCGCGAATCAATGTTGGCAAGCGCCTTTTGATGGTTTATTCCATGTATTTGTGTTTGTGACCTGCAAAGTGATATCTCCAAATACATGTGGAACTCGGTTAATAGTAAAAGCATATGTGACCAAAGTTTTCTAATTCCTCCTTTTTATGAGCTTATCAACGGTCGAATTTCATCATTAGTGACCATCAACAATGCTAAGTTTAGAAACCTCAAAGTATGGGCGAAAGGCTGTGATCACACTGGTGAGCAGAGGTACCATAGCCATTGGGATGTAGGCCTCTTGCGTTTCAACTAGCTTTACTCAGTGTCCATTCCCGTGATTCTTACTTCTAAATCTTAACGTAAGAAGGGGTCAGCAGCAGAAAGCGTTTGTGAGTATTAGATACTCACACTGGACCCCGAGTGAGGCCTGACCCCCTGGCCGTTGCTGGGCTCGGTAGAAAGGTTGATGCGGTCCGACCCATTCTAGCGCTAAGTTTGCAAAGTTTGAGGTGCGGTCAAAAATAGACTCTGATCATGTTGGAGAGCAAAAGCATCATAGTCGTTGGGGCATGGGTTTTTTGCAGTCCGCCCAGTTTTACTCAGTGTATGTTTTTCGCCACCTCTTGCTTTGAGCCCTTAACGTAAGAAGGGACCAGATGCAAAAAGCATTTCGGAATATATATAAGCCCCTATTAGCCCCCCAGTGAGGCTCGACCCCCAGCCGCTGTTGGGGTCGGGTGTCACTAAAAACCGAGGATATGACAGCGCAACCGATAGGGGAAAGTACTTTTTATTTCAGAAACATGATTTTTCACAAGTATGTTAGCAACTTGGAGGAAACTAGGGGCAGAATTGACGTATTTGCTTAATATTCCATGCGTTGGTGAAGGGTTGGCCATCGATGGTCTTGAGCTTGTAGGTGCCTGGTCGGAGCACCTCCGCGATGACGTATGGTGCTACCCATGGCGAAGACCACGGGAGGCGGATGCATGTGCTGCACTATGAGGTGACTAATGGTCTCGACAGCATCGCGCAGTCCAAATGGAAATGCTGTCGGGGCATTCTGGGTGAGATACATAGGGGAGAGCGGTTCTCCCCTGGTGAGCTATGTCATGATGTTGGCAGAAGAAAAATAAAGGTGACGTAAGTCCTCTTGGAACGACTAGGGTCCTAGGAAGACGGAGAGCTAGCGTTCGGGTCGCCCATAGTCGAAGTCAAGAAGCTGATTGCCCTCGGGGGCGTAGGCCTTCAGGGCATGCAACTGTAGCTTCTCGAGGGCCTCAATGATGGTGTCGAGGTTGGCGAAGCACGGAGGCTAGACGGGGGTGGGAGCCCGTGCCAGCCCTCCCTCCGCAGTGGTGAGAAAGTCCAGACTCCCAATACACGCATGTACCCCTAGGGACTAGCTCACACTATGGCTAGCCATCCATGGCCTGAGTGTGGACGTTGAGACGCGCAAAAGTCCCCTACCTAGCACGCCAACTATCGATGTTTTGAACCGCCAAAGAGTAAATTTGTATCTACGCGTTTAGCCCGGATGGTGAGCGCGGAGAACACAAGGAATTATGTTGGTTCGGGCAGAACCTCCCTACGTCCAGTTCAAGCTTGTTCATGTTACCAGCTCTAAAGTTTGTATTAGGGGTTACAAACGGGCGAGAGAGGGATGAGATCCCAAGTCTCTAGTGAAGGTGAAGTGGAGTTGAAGTGCTTGAGAGTGTCCGAAGTCTTGTTTGTTCGTTCGTTGCCCCCTGTGGGGCGCCTCGCTTCCCCTTTTATTGTTCAAGGAGAAGACAGGGGTTACACGAGAGAGAGAGAGAGAGAGACGAGAGGAAGAGGGCCTTGGAGCCGCCTCGTTCTTCCTCTCTTGTACACGGGTCACACTGGTGGTGTGGATGATGATGAGGATGGCTCCACGTCATGACATAGACGTCAATGGGGATTGCTCCACATCATGGCCCTATTCACCACTGGCGCCATACGCGGGCATCATTAGCCGGTCGTGGCACCCTGTCCCATCCTGTCTGACGCTATAGGTGACGTGGACCCTAGGCATGGCCTGTCACGGCCACAGGTTGCATCGAGGCGTGCCTACTCCCATATGGTGTCAGAAGTTTGACCATAAGCTCGAGCTTTCACATCTGTAGCGGTTGGAGGTGGCACGGGCCCCTATGTGTGGGGGTATTAACCCCTATAACCTTACGGCTAGACTTAGGCTGGCCTAGACCAGAGGGCCCAGCCCACCAGAAGATGAGGCGTGGCCTAGTTGATCTGCTCGGCGTCCCACGCAAGGAAGAAAAGCAAACTTGGAGATCAATCAAGATCCTGGTCGGTTAGAATAGGAATCCTTATCCGGCTAGCTATGGCAATTGTAACCGACTAGGATTAGTTTCCAGATTTGTAACCCTGCCCCCCGGACTATATAAAGCGGGCAGGGGACCCCCTCAAAACACATCTCATTATACACATCAATACAAATCAGACGCAAAACATAGGTATTACGCCCTCACGGCGGCCGAACCTGGATAAAACCTTGTTGTGTCTTGCATCACCATCTAGTTCGTAGCTTGCGCACCTATCTACCAACAAAGCACTACCTTGGGCATACCCCTTCGTAGACTGCCGACCAGGTTTCGTCAACAGTGGCGCGCCAGGTAGGGGGTGTGCGTACAACTTCCTAGGTGAGAAAGATGGTCATCATCCCCAACTCCACGACCGTGGTGGATGGTCTCTCGTTCACCGTCGGCTAGATCACTTGGACCACCGGCATCAACAGCTTCACCGCCACCGCCATGGAGGAGGTGCAGATCCGATCAGCTTCGACCACGTCTACATCGGCTATGGCTCCGACCACCCTAGCAATGGCTCCGACCACGCTGACAACTCGTCGACCTCTCCCTCATTACAAGGGAAGGATGATCGACAAATCTGACCTAATTGAGGCTATCGACTAGGTCAGCCAGAAGCTCTCTCAAACCCTGACTCTAGTAGATTCAATTCAAAATCAATCTACCGAGCAGGTACTTCTTCACCACAATAGATCTACCCAACTAGCTCGGGCTCACCGTCCAACACGGCTTGATATAGATCTAGTGGTCACCGCTACTCCTAAAGGACATACAGTACACCTTTGCCCGGTTCCTACACCTGGCCTCAGGCTCTCTAAGTACCAAGTCCTGACAGAGGATTGCCAGGCCCTCCCATATGGCCTAAAAAATGCTACTTCCGAGTACGCGTATCGTACACCTCATCTGTTCATGGGTCCCACGGAGCGAGACCATGTTTTAGATTTGTCCTTCCTAGATATATCTCGACCATCACCAGGCAACGCCGTTAACATGGTCGGTATCTAGGAGCTTCATGAAGGTTCATTTCATACATTGCCCGAGGATGGCGACTCTAGCACTGCTGCGGTGGCTTTGCTTTGAGGGCTCCCAGAGACTACAATGCCTGAAGAGCGCCGAGCTCAATGGGAGATCCGCACGCTACCCGAGCGTGCGGTGGTGCAATAGGCGAAGAACTTAATGTCCTAACGACGGGGGATCAATGCCAGCCAGCGCACGCCTTTGGGACAGTGTGGCAAGGACATGTCTGTCCACCAACCACCACGTAACGATGGAGGATGCATCACGGTCGCGATACATGAGCGTGTCAGCCCCATCCGTGACGCACGCAACACCCTGAACGCCTGCAGGCGCTGACGGATGCATCAGAGGGAGGAGGCCACCCGCAGCTACCACCCTCGTCGTGGTGGATGCTACAACAGCGCCGAAGACCGGAGCCGGAGCCTCCTCGCCATTGGGGCCTCAGGTTTTTGGTCAGCACATTCTTAGCGCGGCTTTCCCGCCACGGTATCGCCCGCCGATGAACATCCCAAAGTACTCTAGGAAACGAACCCGGACTGTGGCTCAAGGATTACCAACTCGCTTGCTAGGGTGGTGGCACGAACAACGATTACTTCATTATCCGTAACCTCCCCTTGTTCCTAGATGATTCGGCGCGAACATGGCTGGAGCACCTTCCGCCCCATCCAGATCCAAAGCTGAGCGGATTTAAAAATGTCTTTGTGGGTAACTTCCAAGGCACCTACATTTGCCCTGGGAACCCCTGGGATCTGAAAAACTACCAACAAAGGTTGGACGAAACTCTCCACAAGTACATTCGTCGCTTCTCTAGGCAGTGCAACGAGCTGCCCGACATCGCCGACGCCGACGTCATCGGGGCCTCTTGCCAGGGACCATCTGTGAGTCCTTGGTCCACAAGCTAGGATGCAAGCGCCCGAGGACCACCAACGAACTCCTTGACATCACCACTAGCCATGCCTCAGGCAAGGAGGCGGTTGGAACGATTTTCGATCACTCTCAAGGCAAGGAAAAACGGGACACGCCAGCGAAGGCACCTCCAACCGCTCCAAGAAGAAGAGGAACAAGCAGCGGCACAGGGACTCGCTCATGGCCACTGCCGAGCAAAAAGGTAGGAAGGCGCCTGCCGAGGGTTAGCCAGACCACTTCAAGAAACTCCTCGAGGGGCCTTGCTCGAACCACGCTTACCCCATCAAGCATGCGTACAAGGACTGTTCCCTCATGGAGCGGTTCCTGTCTAGGGGTTCCTACAAGGGGGAACAAAAGAAGAAGCCCAACCCCTCGACAGATGATGTTGGGGAGAAGGAGGGTGCCTTCCCAGAGACAACGGGCTGCCTCATGATCTTTGGCGGAACGACAGCTTATGACTCTAAGCGCCGTCAAAAGCTCGTGCGTCACGAGGTCTACACGGCCGAGCCGGCCACACCCGCCTTCCTCCGATGGTTGAGATCTCCCATCACCTTCAACAGATCTAACCACCCAGAGAGCATCCCGCATTCGGATAGGTATCCGCTCATGGTTGACCCAGTCATTGGCATGAAGCGGCTCACCAAGTTGCTAATGGATGGAGGCAGCAGCCTGTACATCATGTACGCTGAGACGCTTGAGGCCATGGGCATCGACCGAACACGCATCCGACTGACTGGAGGGCCTTTCCAAGGCATTGTGCTAGGGAAGCAAGCTAAGCCTCTTAGGCAGATTGACCTACCCGTCACCTTCAGGTACCTGTCCAACTTTAGGACGAAGACCCTCACATTTGAGGTAGTCGGTTTCCATGGGACCTACCACGCCATCCTAGGGCGTCCGTGCTACGCGAAGTTCATGGCCATCCCCAACTACACCTACCTCAAGCTCAAGATGCAGACCCACACGGGGTCATCACCGTCGACACCTCCTTCCAGTGCACTTATGAATGCGAGGTGGAGTGTTGCGAGCTCGCCGCGGCGACCATCACCTCCGATGTAATAGAACCGACCAAATTATAAGAACATAAGTACAAAAACAATCACCACAGTGATCAAATTCCTGTACTTATGCTCCCATAATCTCGGTAGTCCAGAAATCTCGAAGGATTTCAAACAACTTTCGACATGCAAACCAAGATCGTAGTGATTCAACACAACACATCATCTGTTACAACATTTTACAAGTAGCATATGGATTACATCCATCAGAGTTTCAAATAAAATATTACAAACCAAGTTTGCTTTGTGGAAGCAACATAGTTCGATACATAACTTCATAAATTTAAATACATTGTCAGATAGTAGTCATGTCCGTAAAAGCACTTATGTAAGATAGCTAGTAGAGATCGTGCCCGATGATCTAATCCTCATCTCCGGTAGGGAGGAGACAGTACTTGCAACACCCAAAATAGAACAGGTCATCTGCAACAGGTGGGAAATAAACCCTGAGTACGAGAAGGTACTCAGCTAGACTTACCCACCTTAAACTAGAAATAAAGGACACCAAGGATCATGCAAGACTTATAAGGTGGGATGGCTTGACACATTTGCATAAAAAGAGCTTATGAGCATAAGTAACCAATTAAACTGAGCATCAAGTTCATCATCATTTACCTGTCAACTATATTAGCACCTGTACTAGAGAACTCACTTATTAGGAGCAAACAATATTAACCATAGCAGGTATAATCAGACCATCACCATATCATCATTCTTGAACCATCAGTTTATTTAGTGTAACTACTTTGGAGATACTCTAGTCAAGTTCTCATTAACCGATGAGAGACGGCGACTCGAATCGAATTACAACTCAGCTGAGGGGGTATTCCTAACTGTCACCCTGACATACTTTGCAAGGGTAGCTGTGGGTCACCTTGGAACGACTCAGGAACCAACTTCATGGGTTCGGTCAGTGCCAGCACTCTTAGGGATTACTCTTTTGCTAGGACGATCAGGACTTTTAAATCACATGCACTTGGACTCATGCCTACAGCTCCCTTCCGAGGCACACTTTATACTTGCCGACTCCTGGCCTAAGTTGAACTACTCGGCTTCGTGGTTGGTCTCCAGACCCGGCCAACTAAGAGAGAGGCATACGTTCAACATGAACAGAAAAAGGCTCCAAGAATTGGTCTTTAATCAACACAGATGGAGTCACTGCAAACTGGTAAGCCTCCACCCGGTCTTTATTCAATTTAAACCAGGTTCCTTTCCATGATAGCAAATATAGTCAATCGTGCCACATGTGTATTCCTATAACTCGCAGGTGACAGGAAATCATCCTACTTCTACCGTTTAAAGCAGGGATAAACATTCTACTCGATCCTGAGCTACATAGGATTTAGGTAGTAATATTTGGTCAAGGATTAGATATCAATACAACAAGTGTTTTCTTCCAACACCTAAAACTTAATGCAACAATATCTATAACAGAATTCTCAATTGCATTTCATAAATTAGGAGGCTTATGATACTCCGGGGCTTGCTTTTAACAAAGTTGCATGGCTTGTGATCTGGGCACTCAACCACCACGTCCCCTGGCTCCTCGGCTGCGAGCTGCACGTCCTGAGCTTCGGGTTCGGGCTGCTGTACTTCGGGAGCTTCCTGGCTCGTCCCGTCGAACTCCAGCAACGTCACGCCCTCCAGTACACCTATTGCATGCATATGTAGAACATGAATACCAGGAATGCATAAGAGTGACATGATGCTTATGATGGATGGATGACAGTCATTAACAAAACATTTTAAGACATTCGTTGACCGAGTAGGTGCAACGCTCTATTCAACTCACTTTAGAACATGTCTCTATTCTTTCTTCTAAAGAGCAAGATTACTCACCTAACTTGCACAACCTAAGATAAAGGTGCTCATCCTCAGTTAAAGGCCTAACACCTGCACCTAAACTCCCTTAATCAATTTCAACTCCTAAAACATCCCAACATGGTTAAGTATAGTAAAGACACACTTAAATCCGAAAGCTTCAAGTTAACTTAGAAATGAGCAGTTCATTAAATCGATCACAACAGGAGTTCTATAAATCCAATTGACTTGAAAGAGGACATTCTCGAAAGCTTAGGAAATTCTCTACAAATCATTTATAAATATCAACGCATGATTCTAAAGTTTACCAGGTCGAACTACAGAAAACACAGAATCTGTTCTGCACAAACAGAGAGCAACCAAAGCTGAGAACCAACTTTGAACAGCTATAACTCCTAAACCATATGACCAAATGTCCCCAAAATTTAACAGCAGTTAGATCATGAAATTCACAACAACTTTGTTATAGACCACAAGACATGAAAACATAAATTTACATGGAGTAACTAACAACATCCCAAAATCTGTCCAGAATTGGCAGATTCACTAAATTAATTATTTAATTATGTAACAAAAGCATACATGAGCTAAACCAAGTTTACCAACTTATTTGTCATCTCAAAAGAATACTAGAAAGTGTGGTGCCAACATCTAAATCATTTCTTTAATGCCCTTTATTAATATATTTAGATAATTAGGTGAATAAAGGAACCCATATCCAAACTCCACAATTAATTCTATAAACATTACAGTGCCCACCATATACATCTAGGAGGCTACCATAAAATTTTTATAGCAATTGAGTAAGTATATTTTCCTATACCAAAAATAACAGACAGAAAGGCTGATTTTGGAATAATTAAGAAACCCTATTGAAAAGTATCAAACAACAGATCTCATATTTTTCTTGGCTTCTTCGTAACATGAGAATAACACTCACCAAATGTCAGATTTACTAGATCCACAGATAAATCATGAAAATTCACCCAAGATCCACCCAAGCAAACAAGATAAATAAATAACTCCATCATACATTATCCAAAATTGATGAAATTTAAACTACAAGCTATTCAAGGCATAAACAGCACCACAAAAAAAATTTCAAGTCATTTGGAGCTATACAACAGCAGATACAAATTCCTCTTATTTCCTAATGAATAAAAGAGGTAATTTATAGCTTCAAAATTCATAACGGAACATAGAATATTTTACATTTTTAATAAAAACTAGACTTTACTAGGAACACCACAAAATTGGAACCACCTCATTTGTATCTACCATTCTGGAGATATGCAATTTTAAATGTAGCACCAAATCTGTGAAAAAGAATAAAACAAAACGAAAGTGAAACCCTAATCAACTTTCTACCCGGCTATAGAGCCGGCCCGGTGACCCTGTGCGGCCCGGTAATCCACATGGCCCGCTAGACTACCATGGCCTGCTTGTCCTGTGTGGCCCGTGGTCGGTCTCCCGCCCGCGTGCGCTGACCGTGGGGACCCACGCGTTAGAGAGAGACAGGACAGGGGAAGAAGGGGCGACGTCGAGAGCTCGCCGCCGGTGATGACTCCGGCGAGGCCGAGGGCACCGGCGTGCTCACCTCGATTGTGCGCAACAAGTTGTGTAGCTAATTGACACTATTGCAGTAGCTTGGGGGGTGGTGGCGGCAATGGCGGCCCACGGCCGAGGGCTTGCCGGCTCCGGCGAGCTAGCGGCGGCTCAGCCCTAATTGCCTACCTCATGAGCATCAACAGCTCAAGGCAAACACAAAACACCAGAGAAGAAAGGTGGTACGATCCCAAAGAGGCACGGCCACATGCGTGCTTGGCTTGGCGGCAACAATGGCGACTGAGGTGGAGCCGCAAGCTCGGTGAGCTCTACCTGAGGCCGAACGGGTTGCATGGTGAGGTCGGGGACGTAGAGGAGCTCAAGGTGCAGCTTCAGCTATGAGGAATTAGGCGATGGTGTTCAGGCACGGTGGATTTTTTGGTGGCAGCTGTTGGCTCCCCTCCGGTTGCCGCTCTGCTCGGTGGAGAAGAACAGGGAGGGAATGGAATGGCAATAGAGAGGGAGGGAGTACGGCGTCGACTCGACCTTCACATGTGAGCGCTTGCCCGTGACGTGGAGGTGCTAGCAAGGCATGAATGCCACGCGGTGGATTGGCTTTGAACCAGTCAGCTATGACTGCGTCTGCATTTTTTGAATCGAAGCCCGATAAGAGTGACTGACAAGGGAACTTCAACGTCCGATTACTCCTAATCCAGGACGATCTGGTGTGAGCCATAATTAGGAAAATTGTAGAGAGACATGAGGTCTACAAGATTGTCAACTGGAGCTTGAGTTGGTTCTGCCGGGTTTGCGAGTTACAATGCTCCAAAGGTGGGTACATGAAACTATAAACGGCATTTCCAGACTTAGAAAAAATTTCTAAGTGTTGGACAACACTTCAACTGACTTGTGGGCCCTGTTTGAGCATGTTCTAGCCATTTTCATGAGATGACCCTAAAACAACTTTTGTTCCTTTAACAAACTTGCTATAACTTTGTTTAAGGGTGCACATCCATGCACGGTCCCTACGCTGGACTTTTTAAATAGTCAATCAAAGACACTCTATAGGTCATCACATGGTCAAACTTCACCTAGAGGGAAAATTAGTCAATTTTGTTAACATGAACAGTGCTCCACTAATTATCCTAAGTGTAGTTAAGGTGTATTAGGACATAATGAACCACTGTACCCATTTGTTACACCATCTTCTAAGTATCACATATGTTGAAACAAACAAAACAAGCAAGTCTCTTCCTTTATTTCAAAACCATGTTGCACATGTTTCATGACTTTGTTGCAAAGCTCAAGCTTGTCATGTTACACTAACAATATTGCCATGTTTCAATGTATGAGAAACTGATGTTGCATCTACATGTTGCACAACCCATATTTCATAAGCAATCAATTATGAAACAAACAAATTGGAGTATGTTGCATACTCATGTTTCAAGCCAAACAATGAATAATGGATATGAATGATGCTCATGCTTATGAAATGCAAGTGCAAAAGTAGAAGCTAAACACCTAAGGTGTTACATCCGAGGAGCTTGCAGTCATCAGGGGGAGACTGCCGAGGTAGCACCTAACTCCAAGTGGTCGGTCGAGTTTTTGAGTCCACAGAGGGCACCAAGGTGGTCCCCGTCGACCTAAGCGACCCCAATGGCAAGGTGCTGCGCATTGGCGTCGATCTCTCCACCAAATAGGAAAGCTCACTTGTCGACTTCCTCCATGCAAATAGTGACGTTTTTGCATGGAAACCCTCGAATATGCCATGTATTCCAAGGGAAGTCGCTGTAACATCCCAGATGTTAAAAGCAACTAAAACTTGGTCATGAGCCTCATCTTGCATAATTATCAAAGCATTGTTGTATACATGCACCATATGTTTCAAGTAAAGTACTGATGTGTTCATATTTTGCATTTATAGCACTTCCATGTTGCATTTGTAATGTTTCATTTGATACATTTATAGAGGTTCATATGATGCATAGCTAGTGTTTCATATGTTGCATAGGTAAGGTTTCACAGGTAATGTTTCATATACCATGTTTATGTTGCATAGTGATGTTTCATTAGTAGCCTTGCTATGTTGCAAATAAAGTGTTTCACATGTTAACTATGATATGTTTCATATGTTTCAAAGTAGTGTTTCATAGGTTGTTTATAGTATGTTTTAGATGTTCCATATACTATGTTTCACATGATACATGAAATAATGGCAATGATAGTGATTAAGGTTCTTTGTCAGTTTATATATGAGAATATGCTTAAACAAATAAAATTTTGTTTAAATAAGTTTTGTAGTACAAAGTATGTACTTTCATGTGAAATGCTAGTGGACTGAAGTTTTTGAATTAAACATGTTAAAAAGTGAGTTCAAAGATTGAATCTATAACTAGTTCTCATACTTGGTCATTTTTGCCTAAGTATTTGTATTAGTTATTTAATTCAATAATTGGGGATTTATAAAATGAATTTTCATATATAAAATATGGCCAACTTTTGTTTTATTGTCTGGTCCTATGTCTGATCTTTGCAACCATGTAATTGGTTGTGATGCATGACCTTTGTGTAGCCCTTAATAAAGTGTCAATGTTTGCAAATGAAAATCTGTTTCAAAACCTAAAACTGAAACTTGGGTTCAGTTTCATTGGACCGATGTTTGGAATTCAAAATCTCAAAATTTATTTGTCTTTTGATGTTGCTCCTTTAAGCAAGCTTGGTGACCACATGTAGTTGTACCACTTTGCTTAAGGTTGCTCATCAAGTTGTTTTGCAAAATCGTGAGAAAACGGGAGGAGAAGAACGGGGTTCAGGCTGTTCTTCTGCTCGACATCAGCAACAGGCAGTCTGCCTGCTTCACCGACGGCCACCGCCCTTCGCTCCACCGCTTCGCGTGCTTCGGGCACGCAGCTGCTGGCGCCACGCAATCGCTTCGCCCTCGCCTTCTTAAACGCTAAGCCGGCCGCTATCTCTCTTCTTCTTTATCCCACTGCTGTAGTCGAGCTTGACATCACTAGCGTAATTCACCGGGGCTGCTCTGCCTTCGTAACACACCTCACGCCCATAGCTTCACTTCGCCCTCGTGTTTTCCCTGAGCCGCTCTCTCGGTCCCTCTCCAACCGAATCACCTGCGCGCGCTTTCCCCGCCATGGCGGCTCGCCATGGTCGCCTAGAGCCTTGGCCGCCGTGGCTGGTGCAATTCACCGTGCCTGCTATACCTTGGCCTAATTACCCATGCCTCCAAGTTCGCCTCGTCATTGCGCATCTTTTGAACCCGCTCGTGCCACCTCTCCTCGCCTAACACAGCCACGCGTGCCGTTCCACCGCGGCCAGTTCGCCATAGCTGCCGTGACCGCCATCCTCGACGACAGTCTTCTCTGCTCCATCTCCGGTTCGATTGGGTAGCGGTGCAAGTCCTGATGAGCTCCGACGTGCCCTCTTGATCCTTATCCTGGCCATCCGACCACTAGAGCGCCATACCCGCCGCCACGCCGCCGTCCTCCATGCCGTCGGGCCGCCGGTCATGTCATCGTGTTTTTTTTCCGACCTCTGGAGTTGGGGGAGAGAGCAGCAGCAGATAAGGGCGGGAGCGCAATGGAGCCAGCAGCGTCACTAGGGAGCTCGCCATCGACGAGCTCCAGCCGGTCAAGACGGCGCGGGCGTGGTCAACACCGGGTGAGGGAGAGAGAAGAGGATGATGTGCGGGACCCCGCTGTCAGCTTTAGGGTGAGAGAGAGAGAGGGGAAGCCTGTCTGCCTTCTTGGGCTAGCCCAGTAGAGGAGTTTTGGTTTTGTTATTTTCAAAAAAGGTAAATAGTATTGAGACTTGTAAAATTTGTAATAAAATATTTAGACATGATAAAAGTATGAAAATTTTTGTGTAGCTCTGTTATGTTATGCTCTACCATGGAAAAATATGAACTGGTCACTTTCAATACTTTTGACATGTTATAAAAATAGCTCTTTTAATTAATAAATGCATGTTCTATGATTTTTGTAGGCAAAAATATAAATCTTTAATTAATGAAAATTTATGGGCATGAGTAATCTACTGTTATGAACCCACACAAAAAGTTTGGTACTATTTAGAGATAAAATGATTTGATCACTTAATTAGAGTTGCTTTTATGCATTAATAAAAATATAAAAATGCTTTCTATGAATCCCTAACAATGTGAAATGTGAATTTGGATTGCTTGAAGACCTTGGAGCAAACCACCCTTGCTGTTCCATGGCAATTGCTTACATTAATGTTATGATCAAAATTAACTTGTTTAATTATAAATAAATAGTTTATGTGGAAACTTGAATGGTTGATGCAAATGGGTAGATCATGCCATGATCTTTACTTGCTCTCATGAATAGTTAGGATAGAAGGTTATTTGTATACTTTGCCTTGTTTTAGTAGTATAGCATGATAAGTGTTGCTCTCATGTTAATGACTAATTAACTTGTTAGTAACAAATAAAAGGCATGTTGATAAACTTGATTGTTTTATTAGATGCAACCTCTTGGGTAAAAAGTAAATGTTATATAATTCCTTGTATGTTGTTTGTACATGTTTTCCCTAGTAAAAGCTTTAGTTGGTAAGCATGTTTAATACGCAAACCTTTGACTTGTGAGAAGAACAACTAAAAATGATTTATGATAACTACTTGCAACTGTATCATGAAGGAAAGTTGTATTCAACTTTCTTAACTTTATTAAAATTCTATCATGCATCATACATCATGGCATGCATTCCATCATGTTAAGCAAAGCATCATTTATTACGTGAAGTGTACGAGAGTGAGAAGATGCGTGTTGATCAAAGTCTCTTAGGAGGTCCATCCACCAGAGGTGTTGGTGTCTAATGGAACTATCTCTGGGAAGTAACCATCCCTTCAACTAAGGCAAGCCCCGGAGCATAAACCATTCCTTGTGTTTTATAAAATTTTTATCACATAAGTCTTATGAATGTTGCATTTAAGTATTAGGAGTTGAATGATAAACTTTTTATGCATGACTACCTTGTTATCCTTATTCACCCATGGTACTTATGTTAAAGTATTATTTGTTAAGATGCTTAGCCTTGCTTAGATGAAAAATGCTAGTAGTAGGTTTCCTAAAGTAAAGTTGAACCTGAAGTATGAACATGATCATGACTTTTAAACTTAGACCGGGCGGAATCTTGGCTTACGTTATGGTTTGAGGCCTAACGTAGTGACCCCGCCTGTGTCGACTCAGGACTGTACCGTTGTAGTTCTGTTTGTGATCATGATTTGTAGTACTGGCCACATACTCTGGTAAGCCCAACATCTGGGCTATTCCTTTATGGGAAACGATAACCGCACACTAGGAGTTGAGAGATGGCGAGAGTATCATGTAACACACTCCTATGAATCTGTCAGGGACGAATGACACAGTAAAGTGGGAACTGTACTCTTGGGTAGCGCTGGACCGGTTCCTATTTTAGAGGATCCGAGTGAGGGTTGATATATGTAGGTTTGGGTCTGCAGACCTAGACCTGCATATGTCATGTGGTAAGGAAACCCCAGCTAGGCCAAACCGATTTGAATCGCCATAGCTTCTCGACGAAGAAGACTTGATCAACTGTACTGCATCGTAGTTAATCCACTGAAATTTAGCTATGAGATCATGTTGTGATGAGGTTAATGAAGTGCTTGGAATTAGAATAGGTGCTAAAGAGAGTTTATCTAATATTAAATTATAGCATAAAACTTTGAAAGTAAGGATCAACTTTAGTGCAGTTTTCCACAATAGTATTCTTGATCTTGCTTCAGACTCACCTTGATTCCCCTTACCCTGCATATCCTTGGAGTCTTTTCTTTAGTCAGGTGAGACTTGTTGAGTACCCTCAAGTACTCAGGGTTTGTTAACCCCTGTTGCAGGATATGACTTGAGCAGATTAGTGAGGTCATGTCAGTGGGCTCGTCATGGTCTGGCTACCTCTTCTACTTTAGGTGTTTCTTCTCGGATGCTTCCGCAGTCTACTCATTTTCTTTTTAGAAGCTTAAAGTTAAAATTTAACTTTTACATGTTTTGTAAACTAATGTTATATTATTTTGCACTCTGATGTAAGACATTTTATATCAAATGTTGTAATGTTGTAACAACTCCTTTGTTGATCCTGTATGAGTTGTAAAACGTGGATGATTCGGGTTTCCTGAGGACACCCGACAGGCTATTCAAGTTATGTGGCTCTCATGTGCAACAGTCAAAGGCCTTAAGGGCAATGACAGTGCATGTGGGCCATATAAGTTGGATGGTTCTACCATAGCCAAGCACGCCTTGAGGATCAAGTCAGGCTCCAAGTCGGTACAGTAGCGTCTCTGCCATTTCGACAAGGAAGTGTAGGGCCATCGGTGAGGAGATTCTAAACCTTTTGGTGGCTAGATTCATCAAGGAAGTGTATCATCTCGAGTGGTTAGCCAATCATGTTCTTGTAAAAAAGAAGAGTGGGAAATGGAGAATGTGTGTTGATTATATTGGTCTCAATAAGGCATGTATGAAGGATCTGTTTCCTTTGTCACGTATAGACCAAGTAGTCGACTCGACCTTGGGGTGAGAAACCCTCTGCTTCCTTGATGCATACTCTAGGTACCATCAGATCATGATGAAAGAGTCTGACCAGCTCACGACCTCTTTCATCACCCCGTTCGGATCATTCTGCTACGTTAGCATGCCGTTCGGTTTGAAAAATGGAGGAGCAACATACCAGCGATGTATGCTCAAATGTTTTAGCGATCTCATCGGAGAGACCATTGAGGCTTACATGGATGACATCATAGTCAAGTCCAAAAAGGCCAATCAGCTCATGACCGACCTCAAAAAAAACCTTCAGAAAACTCCGAGAGAATGGCATTAAACTCAACCCTGAAAAGTGCGTTGTCAGGGTCCTGAGGGGTATGTTGCTTGGGTTCATCGTCTTCGAGCACGACATCGAAGCCAACCTAGAGAAGATCACCGCCATCACTTGGATGGGCCCGATTTAGAACATAAAAGGGGTGCAGTGGATCACAGGATGCCTTGTAGCTCTTGGTCGCTTCATATCGCACCTCGGCGAATGAGGCCTCCCTATCTACCGTCTTCTAAAGAAAACCGACCGGTTCATGTGGATGGATGAGGCTAAGGAGGCACTTGACAAGGTCAAGGAGCTCTTGATGAAGGCCCCGATCCTAGTCCCGCTGGCCAAAAAGGAGCCACTCCTGCTCTATATCGCGGCCACCATGCAGGTGGTTAGTGTTGCTCTGGTTGTGGAGCGAGAAGTAGTAGGGCACGCTCTCAAGGTGCAACACCCTGTTTACTTTGTTAGTGAAGTCTTAGCTAATTCCAAGACCTGCTATCCCTAAATCCATAAGCTCTTGTATGCAATCCTAGTTGCCAAGAGAAAACTGCACCACGACTTTGAGTCACACCCTATGATGGTAGTAACATCATTTGCTCTCAACGAGGTGGTTCAGAACTATGATGCCACGGGGAGAATCTTCAAGTGGGCGCTCGAGCTGATGGGCAAAGGCATCATGTACACCCCACGAAATGCCATCAAGTCCTAGGTACTAGCTGATTTTGTCGTAGAATGGACCAAGATCCAAATGCCACCGGCGCCTATCGATCTAGAGTACTAGATGATGTACTTTGATGGGTCGCTAATGAAGAAAGGAGCTAGTGTAGGACTAGTTTTCGTCTCCCCCCATGGAGTGCACATGAAGTACATGGTTCGCCTTCATTTCTCGGGCTCTAACAATGTGGTTGAGTATGAGGCGCTCATCAACAGATTACGCATCACCATCGAGCTAAGAATCTGATAGCTTGACATTAGGGGCCAATCATAGCTTGTCATTGACCAAGTCATGAAGGAATCAAGCTGCCATAACCCTAGGATGGCCACATACTGCCAAGAAGTCCGCAAGCTAGAGGACAAGTTCGATAGCCTTAAGCTCAACCACATCCCCCGATGGCTCAACGAGGCAGCCGACGAGCTAGCAAAGATGGCATTCGACCGACAGCTGGTCCTAGCTGGCGTCTTCGCTAGCGATCAACACAAGCCCATGGTCTGCTATGAAGAGCCAGGATAGGCTAGTGACAAGCAGCTCGCCTTGAGCTCGGCGGCTAGGTAATCGTCGGCTCTTTCCGACCCCTTCGGCCTAGGCTTGGGGGATGGGGCTAGCAACGCGTTGCCCACCCCAGGCTCGGGGGCTAGCCCCCCATCACCTCCATCCAACACCAAGGTCATGGAGATCGATGAAGATCTAGTGGAGGAGTCCGACGAGGACCCAGCAGCAAGGTCTGACCCCTCGCCTGACTAGAGGATTCCTTACCTCGACTGCCTCATCTGAGAGATACTCCCGATTGACAAGGTGGAGACCTGACGGCTTGCGCTCCATGCTAAGTCATACATCATCATTGAGGGAGAGCTCTATACAAAGAGCCACACCAAGGTCTTGCAGCGTGTCCATCGTGGGTGTCTCCACCCCCGCCTCTATTAGTGTAGTGCCATTCAATGTGCTTAGCACATGGGTGAGCAGCTACGCCATGCCTCCCATCGACACTTGAAGGCCACGCCACTCTGACCCCGCCGTGGCATCATTGAGGGTGAAGACTGTAGCCCCCAGATTTCATGGGTCCACCCACTCGATCTGGGGTCCACCCCATGACACCGGCCGACGGACGACGCGTCGCCTGGAGGGCAACAGTCTTCTTCGATGCCAGCGCCAGGGGTCTAGAATCTACCAGCATTGTAAGGAGTACAAACATGAGCCCATGGCAGAATCTGACCAAAGCGAAGGAACATAGGAGTTTGCTGCTCACCTCAGCGCCACCGAGCAATGGGGACATTTGGGGGATGAATTGTTCGACCCCTGCTCCATCTCATCAGAGCACGAGCGCTTGGAGCTCTTCCTCTACTCCAAAGGGTTGGATGAGGTGGGACAACTCGCCCCCCATAGTTCTTGAGACACGTCGACGAAGCACCTTATCCTCGTCAGCTCTTGGGGGCGCTGGCAGTGTTCCTCATCCTCGTCATCTCTTGGGGTGTGGCGGTGGAGCGATCCGTCTCCGTCGGCCCTTGAGACGTGCCCTTCCCCACATTATAGGCGAAGGGTCCTAGCGCCTCCTAGGTCAGGCTCATGGCCTCGCTCGCCTGCTGCTGGGAAGAGGCACAGCCTACCAGCCCGTCCTCCTCTGCACGGGCATCCTAGGCGACACCACCGTCATCATCTCTGATTCCCCCCTCTTCTGCCTCTTCCTCCTTATCGGTATCCGAGACGTCCTCGCCTCGGTCTTGCCTAGCCTGCCTTTCAAACTTCCTCTTCTTCCTGTCTTCCTTTGCCTTCCTCTATGCCTCATTCAAAGCGTGATTCACCGCCCTCGTAGCCTTGCTCCTTGGCAGCGGCACCAGATATTCTATGAGCGTGAGGTCCCTCGGCTGGCACCATCCCACTCAAAATCAGATGAGCAAAACCAAACAAGTCAACTAGGGAAAAGAGAAGGAGGGGAGAGGATAACTTATAAATCTAACGAAGCCAGACTCTAGCTGCATTGGGGGATGCCTTGGCATCGGGTACACAAACTCGATGGTGGCTCCCGTTGAGTCCTTTGGGGAATCCATTGCCTCCTTGAGCCGCTACATGATCTCCAAGTTGGCAAGGGGCTCCTCAGCGAGCACAGTCCCCTCAAGCGGTGCGACGGGGAACATCTGGTGCATTAGGAGCACATGAGCCATCAGGGGTGCCACCCACCTTGCGTGGTATGCCCTGATGACACCAATCCCCTTCGCACTACCCTCCTTCAAGATCTTGATGGTGGCAAGGTGGTCGGCGATCCTCTTCAAGTCCTTCAGAATGCCCCACCGCCATCAGTCTAGGACCACTTCAACCACACGCTCGGTATACTCTTCAAGCCAATGGAGGAGAAGTACTTCCAGAGATCGAAGTGAGGCTCGATCCCTAGGTAACCTTCACATAGCGTGATGAAGGCCACAATGTGCTGAATCCCATTGGGATTCACATGTTGCAGCTCGATCTTGTAGTAGTGAAGGAGCCCTAGGACAAAGCGGTGGGGAGGAGCCACAAGCTCGCGCTCGTGGAAGTGCACGAACGACACCACGTAGCCATCGGGCGGCGCCAGGGAGTCATGACCGTCGGACAGCATCCACTCACGCGCGACGGTCCTCGCGCAAAGAAGACCACGGTTGAGGAGGCCCTCCATGCGTGCATGGCTACAATCTGCGCATGTCCATAGGTCCATGGTAGGCTAAGGTGGAAGAACAAAAGTAGCTGTGGCAGCAGTGGCGAAAGAAACAAAGGTGGCGAGCCCTAGCACTAGCGACAACAGTGGTGGAAGTTAAGAAGGTAAGGTCATGATAGAACATATCAAATAGGGAGGGCTAACCCTTGGTTTTATAGGGAGACGAGGCATGAGGAGCAAACCGCCCACCTCGATCCGATCGCCTACCGTGTCTCGTCACCACGTCCCTTCGTGGGGCATGCGCACACGACCTCTGGCGGCCCCCTCAAGAGACGCACCCGATAGCAGTTCACCTCCCCCAGCGGGCCACCTACCGCCATAGGTAAGAAGGGATACAAAGCTAAAAATGCTCCTACAGCCCATTATGACCCAAGAGTTCGAAGGTTGGCCCTCCAACGGGTTTGACAACTGCTCCAGGGCGCCTCTAGAGCGAGGGGTGGAAAGGGATGGGTCCACTAGTGGCCAGTACTTGGGTGCACGAAGACCATGGGCACCTTGGCCCATGTTTGAGTCATGGCAGTGCATGGCCCATGGTTTCTCCTCGAAGAGAGGCGTCGAGCCCTCGGAATCGGTCGAGCGGCTCCGGGAACTATATGAGCTGGTCATTAGGAATCTGGAGTCAGTCACCAGCTGACCCATGCTGGATCCCCATGAATAGGAACTGGGGCCCCACTCGAACTAGCTCGTCAATAGCTCGCTGAGCACCATGATTCGTCTAGCGAGGAAAATCGTGGCACGGCTCAACCCCTCCATTTTATAGGAAGAACTCTTGAGGGGGAACGAGTAGAAGATGAACCAACCACTCGACTAGACCCTTGCTACACGCGGGGATTCGGGGGCTCAGACTCACGAAGAGACCCGATGTGTGGTCGCACATGAATGATGAATTAACCCAGCCAGGGGCGCCCTACAAGCCAAAAGAGGCAAGGCCCGGGACTACACCCATTGGGCACACTTGCATGGACCCTCAGGCGATTGGGGAGATTCCACCATCCTAAACAACATACGTAGAAGTTCCCAACTTCTTCATAGGCTCGGGGGCTACTATCGGGTACTAATGTTATGGTACCTGTAGAAAAAGAGCTAATGGTTACCAACATTAACACGCCCAATCAGAGGCATGACCATGGCTTTGTCCAACCCCCAGAATGTAGCTCCCGCCTTGCCTGCCCCCAAGGGCGTGGGCTCCATCTCACCCCAACCCCTTGGGCACGGGCTCCGCCTCGCCCAACCCCTTGGGTGCGGGCCCAGCCACGTTTGACCACCCGGGGAAAGGCTCCGCCTCATCCGATCCTAGGGCCATGGGATCCGGCCATGTCTGACCCCCCGAGGAAAGGCTCTACCTCATCTGACCCTAGGGGTGCATGATCCATCCTGCCTGACCCCCAGAGAGGATTCTGCCTTGCCTGACCCAAGGGCTGCAGAGTCGGCCTCGGGCGGGGGTGTGGGCTCTTGCGAGGGCCCCTGTCGCCCCTAACCGCTACGAACACGGGATGTGGGCTTAGGACCATGCCCCTAAGGCTAGGGAGGGGGCAGACATGTCTTGATGTGACCGGCGGCCGCCATAGGATATACCTAGGCTCTCACGCCTCCAACAGTGCCTGGTGTACCAGCACTATGCTGCTCGATTCCCGTGCGACCACAAACAAGGGGTTTTGTTGACCATGCCGCATTCCTGAGCGGGACGAGGCGCTGCGGCTATGATTGGGTGACAACACCTGCCTGTAGCACTAGTGACGGATAGGGTCACGATGCGTGCATGCTTCCATTGTCATCTACAGGACCAGTAGGACCCGCCTACAAAGGAGAAGGGCGGCACTGCCCCAAGACTCCCTTCCTCTTGGGTTTTCTCTTTCTTCTCTTCCTCCTGCTCTCTCTCTCTCTCATGTGCCATAGATCCTATCCTTGGTCTATAAAAGGGGAGACTGGGCGCCCCATCTGAGCAAGCTTCTAGGAGACTTCTAACACTCTGAAAGCACTTCAACTCCACTTCATCTGAGACTTGGGATCTCTTCCCTCTCTCACCCGTTTGTGACCCCTACTACAAACTTTAGAGCTGGTAACATGAGCAGCCTCAAACTGGACGTAGGGACGTTCTTCCCAAACCAATATATTTCCTTGTGTCCTCCGCGCTCACCATCCGGGCCAAACGCACAATACAAATTTACTCGTAGGTGGTTTGAAACACCGACACCCATCTTGTAGAGTCCGACATGTCCTTCCTGACGCTAGCCAAATATCGCCTGCAGACATCATTTGTTGATGTCATCACAAAAATAGATAATTCTGGTACTGCGTCTAAATTAGCTATTACCGATTCACATCTAATTGATTCCTTGACGATGCATTCTTGGAAGCTTCAGGTTCCCACGTTCCTCTTTCCAAATTTTGGTGTAAACAACTTCAAAATGCAAATCATCACCTCAAGCATTTGCATGGCCAAAACATCTCTAGGATAAGTTTCTAGTGTCCTATGGAGCATATCTACCTAGTTGGTTCTAGCTCCAAAGTGTGCAAACTTGGATTTGGCCAAAAAGGTGATATTTCCTAGGTTTAGTACTCATGAAAGTGAAAACTAAGGATTTGGCTCAAATCAAACCATACCAAAGCTGCAAAAGATAGATGCAAGCTCCTCAAAGGTGGTGGAGAAGTTGGATCTAGCCTTGGTGACTTGGTTCTTTCTTCATGCCTTCTCCTCCTAGCTCCAAATGGCAAGGATGAGTGGGCTCCTCCCCCTTCAACCCTAACCTCTTGTGGTGCATGCCTCCTAGGTGATCTCCATCTTCATCTTGGAGCTCCAAGCTCTAATCCCCTTCTCCTTTCTTCTCCTTTCCTTCTCCTTCCCCTTGCTTGAGTGTGGGAGAGAGTAGAGAGAGAGTGATGAACTAGAGAGAGAGAGAGAGAGGGTGTGTGAGAATGAATCAGTGAGTTGCCTAGGCTACTGGTTTGGGTGCTCCACAAAATGGATAGGTGTGCTAACGTGTGGGACCAAAGAAGCTAAGCAAGTGACACTTCAACTCTGTTGCACGGGCTGTGCTGACGGACCGTCCGGTGGTGTGACGGACTGTCTAGTAGGTGTCAGCAGAAATTGTCATAAACCTAACTTTGTCAGTCAGTTTAAATGAGCTGACAGAACATCTAGTGAGTGTGATGGATCATCCGCTAGTTCAGCTAGGAATAGACTGAAAGCATATTTCAACACAACTCGAATTTAGATTCTGATTTGGATGCAAAAGATGATCATGATGCTTATTGTTGATGATTAGTAACACTCGTTTTGACCATCAATATTCCACCCAAAAGCATGACAAAGTGAGGTAAATCATCATCACATGGGTAGAATTTTGTTTAAATTTCACCTAGTTCCACTTGTGCTTGTAGAAATTATTTGCATGCAGGAAATATACCAAAATTTGACCAAAATGGTGACAATATGGACATATGAAGCAAGTGGATGTGGCAGGAGGCCTTGGGCCCACTTGAGCCTACCGCCCGGTGCCAATAGGGCATCGCCCGACCCCCAAGTGGCCATCCCATGTCAATGATCCGTGGGAGCTGCTCTAGAGCCAATCACAAGCCTCCATTCAATTCAGTTTGATCAACGGACAAGATTTGTTCACGGTGGATCCATGGGCCCATTTTCATAAACTTGGGATCCTCCATTGACTTACCAACTGCCATACCTACCGAATTTCACCATGTGTTGGCTTCACAACCAACTTAGAGGAGCAACCAGCACCCTTGGATGCAAAGGCGGTGCATCCAAGGGCCGAAAGGTGCCCCTTTGCCGCCGCTTGACACCCCACGGTGGCCATTGACCTCCCTGCTACCTACAAGTACCCCCCATGTCACTCTACACTATAAATAGAGGGTGTGGAGCTCGGTGGAAAGATGTCCCATTCATTTCCAAGCTCTCCAAGCTTCTCTTAGCTTTCTAGCTTAGCAATAGATATAGAGTAGTAGTCTTGTAGTGGAGTAGAGCAAGAGTGGAGCTTCACTTAGAGTTCGGAAGAGTCTTTTGGGTCTGGTATAGCTCCTTTGTAATTTTTTCATTTCAGCATTTACTTTATTTAGTATTTATTTTAAGTACTTTATTCTATTATTATTGCTTTGCTTTACTTAAGTACTTAGTCCTTAGTGTTCATCAATAGTTAGCTTAGGTGCTTATTGTTTGGCATTAGTAGCTATTCATTAGTATCAATTCCATCATCTAGTTAGGGTGCTTTGATCTCATTTCATCGGAGCTCGGATCAAAGTAGTAAGCATATAGATTAAGCATGGTGCTTAGGCTATATATTACCTATGGATACGGCTAGGCCTTCGGATAGATTGTGGTAGGTGGCAAGTGGTGACAGCCTTGTCCATCCTCTGTATTCCACCATGATAGGTCTAGTTATTAAATTGTAGGGCTCATGGCAGACCTTATCTATTTAACTCTCCTAGTTGGTAGGAGGGTTGTGCCCTGAAGTACTATCACATTTCTCCTAGTCATTTGTTTACCTTAGTTACTAGGAAGATAAATCACTCGCTCTCCCACATAGCTATCTCTAGTGTAGCATTCTTTTCGCTAAGTGTTGTAGATGCAAAGACACTGATCGAGAAGATGATTTCCAACCAAGGATGGAGTGACGATTGACTCCAACGCTATAAACGAGGTATGCATTCAATTAATGAAATTGACATGCTTGCAGCTAAGATGGATCTGCTCACAAAGTGAGTAGAACATTATGAGAATATGATTGCCCAAGAGACACTCAAAGCCATGGATTCCCACATGACTTTGCAAAGTCTGTGGAGATGTTGGACATTTGGGCAATTCCTATCCCGAGACCCAAGAGGACCTCAACTTTGTCAACACCGACAACGGGTTCTATCCACAACATCAAGGCTAGAATAAGTGCTCCAACAATTAGGGAGGTAACAATTATTACTCTTCTCCTCGTGTGAATAATCAAAGTAATAATAGTTATGCTTTCCTGAAAGATCTTGTTTATGGTTAAAGTAGAATGATAGATAGTATTAATAAAAAGTTGCATGCTCATGACAAGATGTTGGAAAATATAAATGCTAAATTGGATGAATTTTCTTTTGCTTTAAAGAATCAACTTAGTTTCAATAAGATGATAGAAACCCAATTAGCTCAAATTGCTGCTGCTATCCCATCCTATGAAAAAGATAGAATTCCTGGCAATCCTGAAGGAACCATGGAGATAGCCAACCTTGTTACGGCAAGGTATGACTTTTCTAAAAATGGTTGGGGATTTCCTATTAAGAAAGGTGATCCTAGGAACCCCATCATTACTTGCTCCATAGGCCCTCACACTTTTCAAAAGGCCATTTGTAATCTAGGGTCTAGTATTAACATCATGTCTAAGGAAACTTATGATAGATTGTTTTATACTCCCCTAGCTTCAACTATAGTTTACTTACAATTAGCCGATCAATCCACCCGTTATCTTGAGGGAGTAGCCACTAATTTATTAGTTAAAGTTATGAGTGCTTATGTTCCTACAGATTTTATGATCTTAGACATGGGCAATGTTGAGGATACACCTTTAATCCTTGGTCGTCCCTTCCTTAACACTGCAAATGCTTGCATATAAGTGGCTTCTGGGCAAATCCAATTCCACTTTGCTAGAAGAAAAGAAATATTTGCTTTTGCCTCTAGACAACCCCTCTTTGATGAGAAACAGGAAAAGAAGAAGCATCCAAAGAGAATCAAGATGAAGAAACCAAAGCCGATTGAAGAACCAGAGAAACCTATCAAGAAGAAGAAGAATAGAAAGAGATGGCGTAAAAAGAAAGATCTGTCCTCAAACTCATCCCCTAATCCTAACAAGGCCAAAGGATGAATGACCTTGAGCCGACAAAAAGGTAAGTTCTCTATCCCTTGCATTTATTTACCGCATTTCATTAGGTGCATCGCATATTTAAATTTCCAATAAATTTCCTTTGCATTACATGATAGGTTAGTTGCATTTAGCTACTCTATGTTAATAAATAAAGTTCTGTAGTAGCTATGCTTGATAGGATAGATTTGCATAAAAACATATAAAATAATATTTAATAATAATAATAAAATTCAGTAGCATCCATACTGAATAAGTTATCTAGTAGTAATAGGTTTAGTCATTTATGCATTCTAGTAGTATTAGTTAGTCAATAAAGAAAACAATCAAAAGAGCCGCCAGAAGACATTCCAACCTATGCAAAAGGCAAGCTCTTAAACCTTCTCTTTACATTCATGTTTGATTTACATTTCAATATTCATGATCATAGAATGTAAAGAGGAGTGCCTTAAATTTATCTCAAGAGAAACTCTACTCTAATAACATGATGATAAAATTATTTGGAGATGATGAATAGTTGCTCTATGATACTTTGCAAAAGCTTGCTATACAACCTTATACTTCTTAAGTTTTGAGCATGATAACTTAGAGTTCATCTTAAGTTGAATGCTTTCGTGGGTTGCAAATGCTAAAACCAAGAATAGGCTTTTGTGAGATATGTTGTAGCCATGATTAGAGTAAATCTTTGAACCTATCTGAGGAATAGTAAAAACAACCTGGAGTTTTATGCAAAATGCTAAAACTCTCTTGCTAGAAGTTCCTCAATGGTGATAAATTCCTACCAAAGCCAACTACATATCCATTCATACATGATAAAGCCACCATAAAAGTTGCTTGTTTGTTTTGAACTTTTTCAAGCCTTGTTGATCTGAGTAGAGAAACTTTTCATGCTTTTTGATCAGATCACATACACCCACATAGTTATGCTATTCCTACACTAGGGTACGCAACCACATATCCTTTCCATTCATTATTGCTCTATGAGAATCAAAGTTACCTCTCTAGCTGTCTTACATCAAAAAGAGAGGCATGGGCTATAGAAAAAAGAGTGAGAAAGAATAAAAGATCAAAAAGCTCTAGTGTTCAAGAGAGAGAGAGAGAAAGAGTGAGAAAAAGAAAGTAGCCATGCCCTCTCAAAAAGAAGCTAGAGAAGGGAAACTTCTCAAAGGAGTGCCACTTCCACCAAATATACCACACACGTGCACATCTTGATCAATTTGTATGATTTGTTGCTCCTTGTGATCCAAGTGTTTGACTTCGCAATATATTCAATTCAAGTAAGCTATGCTTTTACCCCTACCTTGAGCTCCACATAAGCTTTAGGATAGAAATTAAGGCTAAAATTCATGGCCTTGGTGAGAATTTCAAACACCATTGAGTGACTTGAGTGTACAATCTGAGGAACTTAGTGTTAGTGTCTAGAGGACCGGGTGTCTAAACAGAGCGACTAGTGAATTTGTATTTGTGCGTCTAGACCTTGATGGTGTGCAAAGCGAACACAATGATGTATACTAGTTCGGGCATAAACAACCCTATGTCCAATGGGTTTTGCTGCAGTTCGTGTTGCCTTGCATTGGGGTGCTCGTAGTAGGGGTTACAAGCCTTCAAGAGAGGGAGCAGGTCCCAAGTCTCTTGAGAGATGGTGATGCGTGTATGTGCTGATGTCTTAGCGACGAATGTGTGTGCATTGTCGACCTCCCTGAGAGGTGGCCCCTGCCTCCCCTTTTATAGCCTGTAAGGAGAGGGCTCAGGTTACATTTTTGTGGTAAAGTGGTGAAAACAGGGAAAATGAAAGATAAAGACAAAAAGGTGGCCTCAGGCGTAGCCGTCCTCCTTATCCGGTGGGAACAGTTTCCCTATAGCATGGAATCATGTGGGGCATTGATCATTTGGCCTCTCCATTCGCTGGTGTGACGTGTCATGGCCATGCCTTGACCTGTTCGTCCCTGTGCCATGAAGGTGGGAGGCACGTGCGCCAGGATTTTCATAGAGAGGGAGTTAGGTGGCACAGTTGCCGTCACCCCTGTTGCTGTGGAGGTGTGGATGTCATCATGGTAGAATGACCGGGGTCATGTCGAGACAGGGGCATGGTTCCCGTGCCCCTATTGACTATGCACGGTCACATCCATCACATCGATGGAGCGAGCACCATGTTGGGGGCCCCCGTGGTTCCCCGTATTACCTGAGGGTTCCACGTGCCCCTCGAGCGAGGCGGAAATGCACCGCTGGGGGCGAGTGCTTTTGATGATGCCACGGGGGCTCGGGTGAGGCGGAGAGATGTAGCCCAAGATGCCTATCATGCCCGAGGCCTTTTCACAAGGCTCGGGTGAGATAGAGTTTGCCGTTTGCACCTTGAGCGGCTGACACGCTGTCAGTGCTTTTGGGTGCCCCTATGATGGGGTTTTAGCAAACATGCAGGGTGCCATATTTTACCCCCTGTTGGGTACCCTGGGTATTTTGATACCCGACAGTAGCCCCCGAGCCTATGGAGGAGTGGGGCACTTTTTTAGAGGCTTGAGAACAAGAGACAGTTGGTAGTTTTTGACTTGTTTTTGTTCTTGGAAGACTGTCCAGTGGGTGCACGCGAGCGCACCCGGCGAGTGTAGCCGCTGAGGCCTTGGTGGGATGTGTTATCCCTTCGAGGGCTTATAATTGAGCAAGCATGGTGTTTCTAGTATGACCGCGGGTTGGGTGAGGAGCCACCGAGCCCGTGGCGTTGACCGTTTGCTAGGTCGAGATGCGAGAGAGACCCCCGAGCCCCCACGCGCTACAAGGGACTGACCGGATGGCTTCTCCACTGTCGTATTGTTTCCCTAGCACTTTTTAGCAAAACGTAGGGTTATGCGTGGGCCCTTGTCATCCCTATCTGGGCCTTTTTGTGGCCTGATTGTTTTTGAGGAGACTATCTGGTGGGTGCACGCGAGCGCACTCGCCAGGTGTAGCCCCCGAGGCCTTGGAGGGATGAGTTATCCCTTCAAGGGCTTTGAATCGACCGAGTGGGCCCACTTGGGGAAGACGAGGGGTTGCGTCGGGTAGTTGTTGTTGTGACGCTTCATGTTGTAGTACACAAAAAGGTGGGTGGTTCGTGTTCAGTCGGTTGTTTTTCGAGGCCTATCGCCGGCCTATGGAGAGGAGGGGTGCCTGGGCACCGCGCTATGATGAGATAATGGTAGGTGTGGCGTGCGAGGCGGAGGGTGTGAGGTGTAGGAGCCGATTGATAGGGGGCGTGTGAACGATTACCGAGATATCTAGGATGTGACGAGACGATTTCGCAGCCGCATTGAGTGCGGGTGGTTGGAGTCTCGAATCAACCCGGACTCCCCCTTTTAACCTGGTGGTTTTTTCCTCTCCTTCGTACACCTCTGCCCTTTGCCTTTCTAGTGCCCCAACAAGGAAGCGTGAGGGAAAGGGATAAAGAAAGATTAGAAAACTCACCCTGCAGCTGCCATCGTAGCCTTCGCCACCAGAGTGTTCTCTCAGCCACCTCGATGGATCCGTGGGGCCATTCCAGCTTCAGCGAAAAGATTGCATCATGGCTCATTGAGGATGGGCTCCTCCATCCGGTGATGGATGCCATGTGGCCGGAGTGTATTGTCCCTAGCAATGAGGACAAATCGAACCCCCCGCCAGTTACATCGTCAGCTTCACACACTTCCACGAATGGGGGTTCGGGACGCCTTTGAGCAACTTCTTCTGCGATCTTCTTCACCATTATGGGATTCAGATGCAGAACCTCAATCCCAATTTGGTTTTGCAGATTGCGGTTTTCGTTGACCTGTGTGAGGGCTATATGGGCATCAGGCCCAACTTCGCCCTGTGGAAGTACTACTTTTGCACCACCGTCTTCCTCAAGTCAGTGAGGAAGGGCGAGTCGGTAGTGGTGCGCATCGGTAGCTGTGCTATTCAAATTTGACAGAGCTAGGTGGATAAGTACATCACCATGAAGGGGTCATCATCGAACTAGGGGTGGCATCAGCGGTGGTTCTACCTTAGGAGTGATGTCGACGCGCCCCTGCCTCCGTACACCGATCGCTTCTTCGGAGAAGCACCGGAGCGTTGGGGCTATGGTCCCATCGCCTCTAAAAAGAGGAAGATCGACTCCCTTTTCCAGGCGGTCAAGCGTCTAGTAGATGCAGGCGTGACAGAAGTCAAAGTCATCGCTGTGTTCCACGAGTGAAGGGTGCTACCGCGGATGCGGCGAGCATGCCGTTTGGATGAAATGGTGCCTAATGCGCCCCTTGAGGGGACCGTGCTCGTGACGGGGGGGGGGGGGGGGGGGGGGGGGGGGGGGTTGATCGGGAGGAGATCAAGAGGCGCATCAAGTCAGCGCTTGGGAGTGTCCCTCCCGACGCTGCCCTCGACTTCCACCCGCCAATGCGTCCTGATGACGATTTCATTGAGATGGTGAGCATCCTCCATTCTCCTTCTTCTCCTTCTTCTTTCCCATAACCTCTTTGTGTTTCTTTTTGCTTGACCTAGGGCTCGGGCAACTAGAGGGGAATCTCTACCTGGTCCCCGACTTTGACCCACCCCTTCCCGAGGACGTGATGCATAGGGCGTGGAATCGGGCTCACGCCGAGGGGGTGAGGAGGCTAAAGGAGGAAGGGAAGAAGAAAATAGCTGAGAAGGCTAGGAGGAAAGAGGAGTGTGACAAGCGCCAGAGACTGCAATGGCAGTCTAGAGAAGAGGAGTCATCGAGCACTAACGACGATGATGATGATGAGAAGGAAGTCGACCAGTATGATTGGCTAGATTCCATGGCTGAAAAAGGGGGAGCTGCCCATGGAGCCATCCCCCGTGACCGAGGGGCGATCGCCGCGGGCTGAACCTCCTCATCGGGAGTTAGGGGACCCTGATCTAGGAGGTGCCACGATGATGGCCGGGGGATTGGAGCCCCCGAGGCCGCAAGAATCGGCCCGTCCTGGGAGGACGGAGGGTCCTCAATCCCAACAGATGGCGGGTTCACTGTGGTTGCTTCCCCAGTCTGACATGGCCGAGGCCGTGGTGGTAGGGAAGAGGCCCTGCCCTATGACTGCGGGGTCAGGCCTAAGCGAGCTGTCGCAGAAACATCCTCGTCCTACGTCGCTGAGGTAAGGGACCCTTTTTTGTCGGTTGTTTACGCTGAGGCCGGGAAGCGTTAATGCCTGTCCTCCTTGCAAGAAGGTTCAGCCCAATGGCCCCCCGTTTGCACCGTGGAAGGCACTAAGGTGGCAAGGCCAAGCTTCGGCTAGCAGCGTGCCGGGGTTAGAGGTCTCCGCCTTGGAGGCGGCCGGTGGCGTTCCTTCGGTGTCTGTTGTTGTAGGGGGACACGAGGTGCCGAAGACCTCGGCTTCACCTCCACCCAATCCCACCCCGTCAGCTAGGGTAGTTCTTTTAGAGGCAGAGGTGGAGCAACCCATGTAGGAGGAGATGGCAGCGCTAGGGGAGCTGCCGTGTTTTGGGCGGGATCCCTTTCTCGACGGGGCACTCGCCTAGGAGGGTGAGGCGTGTCCGCTTCTGACGATGGAGGTGCCTGCACAGCCCTTGGGAGCAGGCCCAAGCGCTGAGGCTCTAGAGGTAGTGAAGGAGGATGTGCCCGAGGGCCCTTTAATGTAGGCAAGGTCCGCAGCGGGAGGTGGATCCTGGGCGAACGATGCAGCGACGGGCAGTCCCGGCGCCGTTGAAGGGGAGGTGGTGTCGATATCATCTAGTGAGCCTTTCGACATGGCTGAAGTAGCCCAGTCTTCTAGCGCTGGGGGATCCATAGCCCTTGCACGGATGGGGCATGATCCATTCCAATGGGGCGGTCCACGCCTCACCTGGCTAGATCGAAATCATCCGAAAGCACTACCGGTTTTCGTGTTGGATGACAGTGAGGAGTTGGGCGCCTCGAGCCTAATCTAGACGGGGTGCCAGACCCTAAACCAGGCTCTGACGATGACATTCAACATCCTGCATAATGACATTCACCCAACTGGCTAGGTACGTTAAGCAGGGTGAATGCTTGTCGTTTGGTACTTTTGCCTCTTGGTGTCTTTTGACGTGATTTCTTCCATATGAACTGCTCGAACTGAGTCGGGCGAAGTTAGAGTTTCTCCATCATGAGTGGGGCTCCTGGGAACGCCGGTCAGAAGAAACTTAGAGGACCGCCGTGGCCGAGGCACGGCGTGCAGCAGCCCAGAAGAGGATGGCCGCCCTTCATGATGAAATGGTGGATCTTCGTATTCGTTACGATGAGGCGATCACCGTCGCCAAGGAGTCAGGGGCGAGGCTTGCGGCCCTCATCGAGCATGCTCATAGGGATGAAGAGGAGGCCCAGAAGGTGAAGAGCCAGCGCGACGAGCTGTCACAGGTTTCAAAGCAGCTTCAGGCCGATCTTGATTTCATCCGCCTTGCGTGTGAGCGTGCTCTCGGTGAGCATGACGAGGCCCGCTAGGAGCGTGACATAGCTCAGGGGGAGAAGATCATCGTTGAGGACTAGCTGAAGGAGACCACACGTATAGCTTCTCGGGTTGCTGAGAAGAACCGCCAACTGGAGTCTGAGGTGGAATCGCTCCGGGTTGTGGTGGCTTAGGGGCGTCAGCAAGACTTGGCTCGGGCTAAGGAGTTAGAGGGTAAGTACCTTTGACTGTCTATTATTGAGAATTTTTTTGAAATGTGCTTCTTATCTCCTACGATAATCAGGGTTGAAGGGTAAGCTTGCCATCGTGGAAGCAGAGCTTTCGTCAGCGTGGGAAGCACTGGAAATGGAGCAGCATGAGCACTCTAAGCTTTGTGCCACTGCAGTGCTATTATGTGATGCTCTTGGAGCAGTCTAGGTGCATCGTAGAGTGAGCACATTATGGGATCATCTTAGTGCTACCTTTGAGCGGGCTCGGACACAGGTGAAGGAGGCACTCCATCTTGGGATGCGGCGTGCGTTTGCAGTCTTTAGGTCTCACTACCAGAAGATTGATTTGGAGGCACTTAGCGAGGGTTACGTCGCTGACCCCGATGAGGAGCTTGATGTGATCGATGAGGAGGTGCTAGAGCCGGTGAAGATTCTAGCGACCAAGTTAGAAGAAGAGGTCGTCCCCCGCCTTTAAATTTGTGAACAGTGATGGGCAAGGTGCCATTGTAAGAACTTGAGATATTGAACAAGTCCATGGCCTTCAGGGCCACTTTTAAAACTCGTGCTTATCTTTTGTTTCAAGATTTTACATGTTCGCCCCGATCCCTGTAATGTAGCTAGGCCTACGGTGTTTAGAGTTGAGTCCGATACCCTGGGTTGGGGTTAATGGGCGAGAGTACCGTAGCCGTAGAGGCATAGGCTTTTTGTTGTCTGATTAACCTGACCCAGGGGATCCTCGTGCTCTAACATAGCCATGTGTCCTAGTTGCATTCGAAGGGCTTAGGTGGCTATCTTTTCAGAAGTTTTTTTGAATTTTATGCCCAATCCCTGCGCTATGTTTACGTTCGTGGATTTTTTAGAAATCCAAATCGGTCCCTTAGGCTGAGGTTGGTGAGCAAAGGCACCGTAACCGTCGGGGTGTAGGTTTCTTTGCAATACGACTGACCTAGCCCGAGGGTTTCTTCGTTTTCTAAATTATCCACATTCCTAAATAGTGCAGCGGGCTCGGGTACGACAAAAAATCTTTCAAAAACATTTGAAAATTTTGAAACATCAGGGGGGCCCTCGTTTATTAGCCCCCGATGGATGCTTGACCCTAACAAGAGGTAGGGTCGGGTCTCCCTCAGAATCAGGCAATGTAAAGAAGAACAATCAAGTGCTCTTTTTAATATTTTGAGATCAAATATATACACAGCCTAGGAATCTAAGGGTAGAAACGACGTAGTTGTTCGATGTTCCAGGCGTTGGTGAAGATTTCACCGTTTGTGGTGGCGAGCTTGTAGGTGCCGGGTCAGAGTACCACTGTGACGATGAACGGGCCCTCCCATGGTGGCATCAGCTTGTGGCGGCCTCTGCTGTCCTATCTGAGGCGAAGCACTAAGTCCCCGACATTGAATGCCTGACCCCATACGCGACGATGGTGATACCAGCGTAAAAGCTTGCTGGTATGTAGAGTGGAATAAGGCAACGTCACGTGCTTCCTAAAGTTGGTCTACGGCGTCCTCAAGGGATGTTTGGTTCCCTTGATCGTTGTACACTTTGACCCTTGGCGCTCCGTACTCTAGATCAGTGGGTAGGATGGCCTTGGATCCGTAGATCATGAAGAAGGGCGTGAAGCCTATTACTCGGCTCGGGGTCATTCTCAGACTCTAGAGGACCGTGGGTAGTTGCGCGACCCATCAATGACCAAATTTGTTCAACCAGTTCAAGATCCTCAGTTTGAGTCCCTGCAAGACCATGTCGTTGGCACGTTCGACCTGCCCGTTCGTTCAAGGGTGCGCTATGGCTGCCCAATCCATGTAGATATGGTGATCATCGCAGAAATTTAGGAACTTTTTGCCGGTGAACTGCGTGCCGTTATCAGTGATGATGGAGTTTGGGACCCCGAAGCGATGGACAATATTAGTGAAGAAGAGCACCGCATGTTCAAATTTGATTTGCGTGATTGGCTGAGCCTCAATCCACTTTGAGAATTTGTCGATGGCGACCAACAAGTGGGTGAAGCCCCCGGGTGCTTTCTGGAGTGGCCCGACAAGGTCCAGACCCTAGACCGCGAAAGGCCAAGTAATGGGGATCGTCTAGAGCGCTTGGGCTGGTAGGTGAGTCTGAAGAGCATAGTACTGACACCCTTCGCAGGAGCGTACTACCTCGATGGACTCGACCACGGCAGTGGGCCAGTAGAAACCTTGTCAGAACGCGTTCCCGATGAGGGCGCGTGGCGCCACGTGGTGGCCGCAAACACCCCCGTGGATATCTTGCCGCAGCCGCTTCCCCTTCTCGATGGGGATGCAGCATTGTAGGACTCCATTGGGGCTCCGATTATAAAGTTCCTGATCCAGCAGGACGAATGACTTAGCGTGGCGCGCAAGGCATCGGGCCTCGGTCCTGTCGGGTCGGAGTACGCCACTAACCAGGCATTCGAGGTACGAAATTCTCTAGTCTGGTAGGGGGTCGGGCCCTGAGTCTAGGTCCTCCTCGATGTTCATGACCTTGGGATCAACATGAGGTGGGGTTGGGACAGCCCTCGAGCCTGGCTCGGGCTGTTCATTGTCACCTGTGCTGACTCTTGGTGAGCAACCGAGGGTTTATGCAGATCACTGATGAAGACATCGGCAGGAGCCCGTGCCCGACTGGACGCTAGCTTCACGAGCTCATCTGCTGCCTCATTGGATCGTCGGGCAATGTGGTTGAGCTCGAGTCCATCAAACTTGTCCTCTAGGGGGTGGACTGCCTGGTAGTATGCTGCCATCTTAGGGTCATGACAGCTTGACTCCTTCATGACTTGGTCTACATTCAACTAAGAGTCACCTCAGACGTCGAGCCGTCGGATCCCAAGCTCGGAGGCAATGTGCAAACCGTTGACGAGCGCCTCATACTCAGTGACATTGTTAGAGGCTGAAAAATGAATTTGGATCATATACCTCATGTGCACGCCAAGGGGGAGATGAAGACAAGCCCCGCTCTAGCTCCGCTCTTCATCAGTGACTCATCGAAGTACATCGTCTAGTATTCTTGTTCCACCAGCGCTGGTGGTGTTTGGGTCTCGATCCATTCTACCACATAGTCGCCTAGCACCTAGGACTTGATGGCTTTCTGAGGGGCATAGGTGATGCCCTCTCCCATGAGTTCAACCACCCACTTAGCGATTCTTCCCGTCCCTCATGGTTCTGAATCACCTCCCCAAGGGGGAAGGAGAGATGATCGTGATTGGGTGCGACTCGAAGTAGTGGCGCAGCTTCCTCCGAGTGACGAGGACAACGTACAAAAGCTTTTGGATCTATGGGTAGCGTGTCTTGGTGTTGGACAAGACTTCACTGATGAAGTATACTGGACGCTGGACTTTGAGGGCATGATCTTCCTCCTACCGTTCCACTACTATGGCGGCACTCACTACCTGAGTAGTGCCCGCGATGTATAGTAGGGGTGGTTCCCCTTCGGTCGGGGGCATGAGGATTGGGGCTTTTATTAAAAGCACTTTGAGCCCGTCCAACGCCTCTTGGGCCTTGGGGTCCAGGTGAAATGGTCTATCTTTCTCTGGAGCCAGTGAAGGGGATGACCTCGTTCACCGAGGCGTGAGATGAAGCGGCTCAGCACCACCAAACATCCCATGACTCGTTGTACCCCTTTCAAATTCTAGATTGGGCCCGTGTTAGTGATGGCAGAGATCTTTTCTGGGTTGGCTTCAATGCCACGCTCAGAGATGATAAAGCCGAGAAGCATCCCCCTTGGAATCCCAAAGATGAATTTCTCGGGGTTGAGCTTGATATTCTTGTCTTGCAAGCATTTGAATGCTTGATCGAGATCGGCAACTAGGTTGTCAATTCATTTTGACTTGACCACGATGTCATCTATGTAAGCCTCAACGGTTCACCTGATGAGGTCCCCAAAAATGGTGAGCATACAGCGTTGGTATGTAGCCCCCGCGTTCTTGAGGCCAAATGGCATGGTCATGTAATAGTATGTCCCAAATGGGATGACAAAAGAGGTTGCAAGCTGGTCGGACTCTTTCATCGTGATTTGGTGATAACTGGAGTAAGCATCAAGGAAAGAGAGGGCTTCGCAACCCGAGGTGGAATCGACTATCTGATCGATGCGAGGTAAAGGGAATGGGTACTTGGGCCAAGCCTTATTGAGACCAGTGTAATCAACGCACACTCTCCATTTACCATTCTTCTTTTTTACAAGTACAGGATTAGCTAACCACTCGGGATGAAATACCTCCTTGATGAATCCGGCTGCCAGCAACTTGTGGATCTCCTCCCCGATCGCTCTGCGCTTCTCCTCATCGAAGCGGCGCAATCGTTACTTTACCGGTTTGGAGCCGGCTTGGATATCCAAGGAGTGCTCGGTGACTTCCCTTGGGATGCTAGGCATGTCTGAGGGACTCCACGCAAACATGTCACTGTTTACGCGGAGAAAGTCAACGAGCACTGCTTCCTATTTGGGATCCAGGGTGGTGCCGACACGCATAGTCTTATTGTTAGAGCCGCTAGGGTCAAGGGGGACCTCCTTGACCCCCTCCGCGGGCTCGAAGGATCTAGTGGTCCGTTTGGGGTCAGGTGTCCCCTTGACTTGTGCTTCTAGCTCGATTGCAAGTGCCTCGGACTCGATGATAGCCTCGGCGTACTCGCAGCACTCGACATCAGACTCGTACACGCGCTCCTAAGTGGTGTGGATAGTGATGACCCCATTGGTCCCTAGCATCTTTAGTTTGACGTAGGTGTAGTTTGGGATGGCCATGAACTTCACGTAACATAGCCACCCCAACACGGCGTGGTAAGTGCCGCGGAACCTGACCACCTCAAAAGTGAGGGTTTCCTTTCTGAAGTTGGAAGGATCCCTAAAGGTGATAGACAGATCGATCTGCCTAAGGGGCAAGGCTCGCTTCCCTGGTATGATACCATGGAAGGGCGCTCCGCTTGGGCAGAGCTGGGCTCAACTGATTTTCATGGCGTCAAGGGTTTCAGCGTACATGATGTTGAGGACGCTGCCTCTGTCCATCAGTACCTTGGTGAGCCACATGTTGCTGATGATGGGGTTGACAACCAGCGGATATCGCCCCGGCTGCGGGACGCGATCCGGGTGGTCATCATGATCAAAAGTGATGGTCAATCCGGACTAGTCGGGGAAGGATGGCGTGGCTAGCTCAGTAGCATAGACTTCTCAGCATTCCAGCTTACGCTAGGGCCAAGAATCATAGGCCATGGGGCCACCAAAGATCATGAAGTAGTTGTTAACGACATAGAAGTTGTCGTCTTTCTCCCTGCCATCGCCCCTGTCATCCTCAGGCCCTTTGCCGGCATTGCCTTTCCCCTAGACGCCCCTAGAGAAGTAGCGCTTCATCATGCTACACTCCTTGAGAGTGTGCTTGATAGGGTACCGGTGGTATGGGCATGCTTTGTCAAACATTTCGTCAAAAACTCCTGGACCTCCCTCCGGGGGGGGGGGCTTGGGGTTCTTGCGCTCGGTGGTGGCAACAAGGGGATCCTTGCGTGGCTGCTTAGCCTTCTTTTTCTTTTTTAAGTTGCGGCTAGAGCCACCTTCATCGATGTTCTCCTATTGTTTCTCCTTTCCCTTAGTGTCGTGGAAAATTGCCCCTACCACCTCCTCGCCGGACGCAAAGTTGGTGGCAATATCCAAGAGCTCCCTGGTGGTGTGTGGGCCCTTGCGTCCAAACTCATGGATGAGCTCCTTGCAGATGGTTCACGCAAGGAACGCCCCAATGATGTTGGCGTCAGTTAGATTAGGTAGCTCAATGCACTGCCGGGAGAAGCATCGAATGTACTCACAAAGAGTCTCATCGGGTTTTTGGCGACATCTCCTGAGGTCCCAGGAATTACCAGGGCGAACATAGGTGCCCTGGAAGTTCGCCATGAAAACCTTCACAAGGTCAACCCAGTTGTGGACGCGTCGGGCGGGAAGACGTTCTAGCCAGGCCCTTGTTGAGTCGGCTAAGAACAGCGGGAGATTGCAGATGATGAAGCAATCATCGTCCGCGCCACCTAGATAGCAGGCGAGGTGGTAGTCATCAAGCCAAAGCTCGAGGTTCATTTCCCCAGCATACTTGTTGATGTTGGCAGGTTTCTAGAATCGTGCTGGGAATGGCGTGTTGCGGATGTCTAGACTGAAGACTCATGATCTCGGGGGTTCAGGGGATGGGCTCCGGTCCTCCCTACTATCGTAGCGGCCGCCCCGTCGAGGGTGGTAACCGTGGCTAGCTCCATCCTCCTTGTGCCTTTTGCACGCGTTGAGGACGTTGCGCGCATCCTAGTTGTGCCAACGCGAGTGTGAACGGATGGGGGCTTGTCCCCTGCTCTTGATTGTTCCGGGTGGACCAAGGCCTCTTTTTCGCGTGCCGCCGATGGTGCGGGCTGGTCGGGCTTAGGTCTGCGTCATCGAGATGCGGAGCTTTCGGCCTGCTGTAGCGCGGTGCACTCAAGAAGGGCACGCAGCTCTCCGTGGGCTTGTCGTCCCTCCAGAGTCGATAGTTTGGGCATTTTCCGGAGGAGGATTGCCGCAGCGGTGACATTCTAGCTTGCCCTAGTGAAGAGAGGTGGATGACTGCCGTCGTCGTCATCGCATATTCGGCGGTGGATGTCACGAGCTCTTTCGTCGAGCAGTGTCGCCATCATTGCGACTCCCGAGCTCCTGCTCGAGCACTGCGCGCAGTTGTGCCAGCCGCTGTTGCTCCTCCTCGAGCTTTCTTTCAACCTCCCGGAGTTGTTGCAGCTAGGGCTATGGTTGTCCCAAAGGTGGTGGCATGGCTGCGCATGCGGCGTTCGAGGCATTGGGAGGGGTGCATTCACCCTCATCTTCTTATTTTATCCCTGCTCAGAAACTTGGGTTTTTGTATGATTTTGAAAACATAACGATAGCTTTTGTTCCTTGAATGTTTCTCTCTGGTTACTCAAATTTGTAAGTGGTTCCTTTCCAAGGCATATTTTGAAATTTTGCCTTCTCTTTTGATCATCCTACTTCTAATAAGCTTATATGGGGCTTTAGGTAGGTATGAATATTGTGAAACACACTTACCTTGCATATGTTGTAAAGTCAAATCTCGGACCGCACCGGAGGGAAGCGTCATACTCTTAAATCAAAACAGTGCAAGTGTGTGGAAATTTTTGGTGGAAATTTATACTCCTCTATTTGGTATGATCTCTAGCTTTTATTTTGAGACATGGCTACCTTATTTTCTCTATGAGCCTTCATGTGCTCATCATATTTTTTTAATACTCTTGGGACCTTCATGTGTCCCTATATTTTTTCTATACTTCGGGACCTTCATGTGTCCCAATCTTTTTGCATAGCCTTGTTGTATCTTTTTGGAAATATGCTAGAGAGATCATATTTTAGAGCATAGAGTATTTATTTTGGTGGTGATGGAAAACATGTTTTAGCATATTCCCAGTGTAGGAATAGCTGTTTTATTTGTGGCTTGTACGTGGGTTTTGATCTTCGGAGCATGAAGCATCTCTCAATGGGGTTACAAAACTTGACTAAACTCAACACAAAGTAAGAGGCATATATGGAAGGTTTTTGTCATGTAAGAACATATATGGCCTTGGTAGGTCTTTTGAAAGTAATTTAAGGAACATGCTATTTGAATTTTGTTTTGTAAAAATAAATCCCAAGTACTTTGCAAGAATTAAGCAAGAGTCATGTCATCCTACTATATCTCATTCGTCAATTACTCTGATAAAATGGATTCCCTATAATAAGTGTTCACAAGTTTGTAGGAATACCAGCAAGGAATAAAAAGTATGCACACTTTTTAATCAAAGGAAGACATGGAGATGGAGCATTGTCATTTTGATTCATTTAAAATTTATTCAATTTTAAAGCTTCTTTATTAAAGTATGGAATGAGAGAGTTAGGGTTGCACAAACCGAGTTTGAAATTGACCGTCCTTTTGTGTAACCGAGTCAGAGGTGAGTGTGGCTCTTCCCCCACACTTGTTTTCTTGCCTGTCTTTATTATGATAACAAAGAGAAAAGAAAACAAGTGCAACAAAATATTTCTAACAATAAAACTTTTTTCAATTATAAAATGATTGGCGCATTACAAGATGACATTAAATATGATAAGAATGAAAAACTTGAATGAAGATGATGTGCCTAATTTATTCTTGCAGCGGGAGTGGCCTAGAAAGGTTCATCTAGAGCATCCACCACTCCTGTTGCCTTAGCCACTTTTGCTAATTTATGGTCGAGCTTGAAGCGCAAGTTGTTGATGTCATCGACCAGATCTCTAATTTTGAGGAGTTTTGTGGCTAACCTGTCATTAAGGCTCCAAAGGAGATCTCGCAGGCTATCATTCTTAGCACTAAGAGAGGCGATGGAAGGACCCTTGGAAGGAGTGTCCTCCTCATCACTACTCTCGTATTGCCCTACAGGTCTTTTGATTGACGGGAGCTTCCTAAACCTTTTAATCCTAAGGGGCGCACCTGAGGATTCTGACTCCTTTCCTGACTGGGCCGGCTTGCTTTCTAGCTTTTTAACTGGCTTGTGCATGAGCGTCTTCCTGTACCCTCCTTCGAGTTTGCGCACCCCTACCACAGTATAGGAGAGACTAGACCTAGCGGTTTGAAAGGACGAACTAGCGCGAGAGACCGTATTGCCCAAAGGTGTTACAACAGGATGCTTGCTAGTTCCGCTAACATCGGGTGCCTTCTGCTTGAGGCCGAGGGCACCGGTAGTTGGATGTGTTGGCGTCGTCTTTTTCTCCTTGGCGCCACCTTGGGGCGCCTTGGAATGTGTCGTCGTCTTGAGGCTTGAGCCACCGCTCATGGCATAGCTTGGTGGTAGCATGATAGCGAGCGGTGCCTCGGTGATGAGCTTTGCTTCCCCCTTACATAGGAGCTCTCAGGTACAAGATCAATGGACGCCAGAATTCCATCAAGGTTGTAGGTGGAGCAAGAGCCTTTGTACAAAGTGAGAGCAAGGTTGGCCATTGCTGAGCTTAGAGCTTTGAGTGCTAAGTGGAGGGAGCGAAGAAAGCTTGAAGCTTGGTGTGAAGAGAGGAGAGGCTATGGGGTGGTTCTTATAGGTGCTCAGGCCTCTACCACAATGGAAACAAACCAAGTGTTGGTGGTCACTATTGCAAAATTATAGCCACCAATTATAGTCTAAAATGGGGAAATAAACAAACTTTTAACACATATGCATATACTTTGACCTAGTTCCACTTGTTTCTCGAGAAAACATGTTTTGCAGATAAATACACGGAAACAGGTGGAAATGCACAAAAAAAGAGAAAGCACAAAGCTAAACACACATTTCAGAAGTGCGCGAAAGAGAAATAAAGGAGAAGCCCACCTTCCTGCAACATTTGGACCAAAGCACTAGTGGGGATGTGGCCTAGGCCCACCAAGCAACCGACCAGAGAAGGATGGTGGTGAGGGGGCTAGCCAGGGTGTGGTCGCACCCTTGGTGCGCCTGCACCCCCACCACTGCCTCTCAGGCCCATGTTGCTTAGGTGGTGCCATTGATGCTAGGGAAGGTCGGTTTCATAGGTGTTTCCATGTATAGCTCACCAAACTAACCTCACACTAGTATAAGAAGAGGGGAGGTGCTCACCATTCAACACACACCATTTGAAGCCTCTACCCCACTACTTCTCTTGTATTCTTTTTCATAGTTTTAGTGTTAGTACTTGTGAGCAAGGCTAGAGATATCAAGGAGGGCTTGGTTCCATGGAAGAAAAGAGTGACATCTTGGTATGAATACTATGAAGATTTCTTCCTTAGTCATGCTCTCATATTTACTATATAGCAATGCATATGAACTAGAGTATAGTTGTCAACATGTTATAATCATGACTTATGAACTAGCATATAGTTTGTGGATTATGATCATGACATGTTCAACTTTATGCTTAACCTTTCATAATATATGTATGATGAGGAGTAGAGCTAAGTTGAGGTGGCGGTTCGTCATCCCTTCGGGTATGCCCATGTCCTATGCTTGTCGATCCATAGGGTCGGAGTCCTAGGGGGATGTGGGTAGTTTCCTTGTAAACGAGCGTAGTGATTGGTTATAAGGGAGTAGGAGGATACATTTCCCTTTCTCTAGTTGAGTGGTAGGTAGCAGGTGGTGACAACCCTGTCCGTCCCTTCTAATCCCCGACGTTAGTCTGGGGTGTAGGAGTCTAAATTGCCACATGAGGATGTTAGCAAACCAGTACTTGGTGGTCTCCCGATCCATCTCATACCTAGCTCTAACTCTTAACCATGTATATGTATGATTACTCACTATTCTTTGTATGGCTATATTAGAACATGCCTGCTCCACTTAGGAATATTTTTTATTCTTTATTTTCCTTTTATCCTTGAGGTTGGCTCGAATGTGTGTCACACTATCTTAAAACCTATCATGCTTACCCTTGTATTGAGTATTGGTCTGGTATATAGCCATGTTATCCTGTTCATATCCATGCTAGACTCTTAACACCATGCCTTCCTTTGGGAAAATATAAATAACAATACCCTGAATACTTCCGGGTGAAATGCTACAACGTTAATTCCGTGTGCTTGAGGACTCGTTCTGTGATCATTCAGAACTATCATAGTTGGTGTTCCTTGGCGGCGTTGCTAAGATTAACTCAATCTTAGTAATGGTGTCAAGGATTACCATCTAGCATTTCTAGCGTCATTACCTAGAAAGGACTTAAAACCTCCATACTTGGTGATTGGGTTAAGAAATGCCAACAAGCATTTCTAGCGCTGTTGCCGGGGAAGGCATTGGTCAAAAGAGTCTTGTAGGACATGTTCATGATGATATCCATGTATGGTAGCCATTGCTCATATAGGCTAATCTTTCATGTTTTCTCCTATTGTGGATGAAAACAGTATAGTGTATGACCGGTTCATCTTGCTGGAAAACTACACCGATAATCTGGAAGCATTCCTAAGGAAGAACAGGTCCCGTACTGCTTCTTCCTCCGTTACTCCATCGGCAATTGAACCAGTCACCCCCACATCATCCGCTACTTCACTCATTTCCAAGTCACTCCGTGACTACTCCACCCCCACTGTTGGCAACATGTCTGTTGGGCCCACTGTCAACACGGGCGCTGAAAACTTCGAGTTCTGGACTGGCCTATCATGATGGTGCAGGCAAACCAGTTCTGTGCTTTGCCTAGCGAGGACGCAAGTACTCACTTGCAACACTTCCTTGAGCTGTGTGATACCATCGTCATAAAAGACGTCACACCAGCAAGCATCAGGCTCCGTCTGTTTTCCTTCTCCCTCGCTGGGAAGGCGAAACAATGGTTTTACAAGGACATGGAAGCCATCAACACAAGGGACAAATGTTCCATAGCGTTTCTCACAAAATTTTTCCCCATGGGCAAAACCCATGCCCTGAGGGGGAAAACTTCGAAGCCTCTATGTTGGGAAAGCAATGATCATCTCATAGATCCACCATTCATCACCAAGAAACAAGATCTTGGTCGCCCAGGTGTTAGGCTTGCATCTTGACACTTGCATTGCATGAGCCTAAGCATCATTCATTCATATATGAGCATGAAACATATGTAATGTACTAGTGAAACATATGAAACAAACTAGTGCAACATGTGAAACATGCATATATGGAATGTGCTTTGAAACATCTGGAACATCGCTTCGAAACATATGCAACGTAACCTTGTTATTCTGTGTTTGAATGTGTGTATGTTTGATGCTCATGCTTGGTAATGCAAGTGAGTGTTGATGTCATTTCTTTCATGTGTCTCACATCCATCTCTATCTATATTGATCACTGGAAAAGTTTCGTGAAGTTTGGAATCAAAAAGTCACATGAAATGATAAGTCATATTCTTGCTTGGATTGGACTATTAAGTGAATGAGAATATGAGATGTCAACCAAACCTTGCAACCTTTCCCAAATGATTCTAGATGAACTCTACAACAAAAGTCAAGAAGGGTCCATGTTGAGCAAATGTCAAGAGAATGTCTCAATTGGCCTAAAACCATAGTTTTAAGTTTTATCGTGATGCTGCTTTGACCAAAGTCGAACTACAGATTATATTCAAGATATGAGGTTTGACCTTTAAGAAAAGTTGAGGATTAGAATGTGTACAACAAATGCTATTTTTGGACCGAGTCATGATTCAACCTCTAAGTTGCTCAAACAGTGGACTCAAGATTGAAAGAAATGCTATTTTCGGCCTAAGAATAATTCTAAGTTTGGAAATTCATCGACATCAACATCGACATTGGTGTCTCACGTTCTCCGAAATTCATTAAGCAACTCAAGTTGACCCAAAAGTGAAAGTTGAAGTTTACTCAATGGAGAAGAGCATACAAAAAGTTGGGTTCAGTTTGACCGAGTTTTGACATCCGAAGGCGAGTTTCCGTGACCATTTTCAATGCGTTGACATTGCCATATTGGGGACTAATTACCTATTGATCCATTGCTCTAGTGGCGAGCACCCTAAATATGAAATATAGAGCAGCCCGTGGTCGTCAAATTTCATTTTGCGCCCATGTCCAAAATTGGCTTAGAACCGACCCAAATCAGGCGCCCACCTTGTTACTTGCCGCGTGCTCATCGTAGGTCTTCGTGGTGACCATGCAAGGTCACCACGCACCCCTACTCCCTAAACCCTGTCGATGTGCGCCTGACCTCCTCTCTCGTGTCTCTACCCAAATGTGGAGTCGCCCAAGCTCGTCGCTCTCACTGGCTCAGTCTCTGCCGCTTCCCGCTCTCTTCCTCGTGCTACGCGAGCGCACTCCTCCATGGCCGCCATTGCTGGCGAGCAGAGCTCACTGCCGCCCTGCCCTAGCCATGCTATTGGCTACCTCTCTGCCATAGATGCGTGTGGCCGGACCCTGTCGTCTGCTCCCGCACGAGTCACCGGCTCCCAAGCGTGCCGCAACATCGCCGCCATGGACGGCCGTGCCAGCTCCAGGGCTACCATCGTTCCTTCGCCTCTAGCCTCCCTCCACCCGAGCCGACCATGCCATCATGTTTCTTGCACCTCGCCGCACCTCCAGGGCTCCTCGCCTTGCCGGCTCCGCCCGCGCAGCTTGCTACCGCCGGAGCATCGGTCGACGAGCCGCCTGCCGCTGTGGCCAGGTCGCCTTTGGACCGCCTCGTGCTGCGCTGAGCACGCTAGCAGGTGCGGATCAGCCCCGCCCTGCTCGCATGGCCCCGTCGTGGCCTCCGCCGGCAACCCCATTGCCGGAGACCGGCCGACCCCCATCTCCTCTGCTCTCTCTGTACACGAAAGCAAGGCAGGGACCTCGCGCATAAATTTGAAGTAAAGCAAGGGCCTCTCTACAAAGTCTCTAACTCATGTGAATAAAGCCGCGGGGACTCCTTTGCTTGGTTTAATTAAAGTTTCTTGCAGGGGCCTAAATTAAGAACATGTGACTCAGTTGAATAGTGTCGCATAGTGCAGCTTTTCTTTTTCCTTTTTTCTTTTATACATAGTTATGGCTGAAACTTTGAAAATTCATATAAAATTGTAGAAAAATCGTAAAATAGCAAATGAGGACTTTTTGGAATCCTTGTGAAATTTTCTATGCAGTGTATCTATAATATGGCATGTTTTGTTTTAAAGTTTTAGCTGTAAAAATAGATTTATGCATCTAGGTTTTCAATGCTAGTTGTATTTGTCTTTTTCATAACTGCAGTTGTTGTGCTGCAAATCAAGTGAAATTTTTGTGGCATGCTACTCATGTGATTTTTGATGTGTGGTAAAAATTTCATGGTAATTGGTTGCTGTATGTGTGATTTATTATTTTATCTTGCTCTGACACAATTTCTTGTATTTGCATTATGTATTTTCCGTAGAGGTTGCTATACATGTTCAAATGCCATAAAATTTATAAAGTAGACTATTGGGAGCATATTTAACCTTATGTAATTTTTGTAGAATTTATTGTATAATTTGGATATATGTTAATTAAACCACCTTATTACCCAATTAAATTAAGAAAGGTATTAAAAGAATTTATTTGGTAGTGGACACTATATTTTCTTGTGGTCATTAGTCATGTGTGACATGTTGGTAAAGTTATTTTTATCCAATTATTTTTTTGCAAAATAAGTTAAAAATTATTTCTTATAATTATTAGTTTCTAGACAGTTCTGGGGGCAATGTAAATTTCACCATAATAATGATGTTTTCTGGGGATCTTATTTATATCAAAGTTGTACATAATTCATGTATCTAGCTTTTGTTAAAATTTGGTGGGATTTGGTCAAGTGGGTTAGGAGTTACAGCTGTTCAAAGTTGGGTCACAGAATTGGTTGGTCTCTGTTTTGTGCAGACCTTGTTGTGTACTTATGTAAATTCGACCTGTTAAACTTTGGAATCATGCTGTGACGATTATAGATGAAATGTAGAGAATTTCATAAGTCTTCCAGAATGTCTTGTTGCATGTCTTTTGGATTTGTAGAACTCCAGATATGATTGATTTACTCAGCTACTATATGTATGTCCAGAATTGCTGAAAATGCATGAATACTTGGTTACTTTGCTTGCATGTTGCTAAGTGTGATTCATGTCTTTGATTCTTTGTCTATTGCACTTCCATGTGTTCATGCACTTGCATCTTGCATCTAATTTAGGTACGCTAGATGCACCACGTGAAGGACGAGATAGTGTTTGGTGAACCTATCCCAAAGATGGAAGGACTGGACAAGTGCTAGGATGGGAGATGCTCGCCAAACGAGTGTCCTCTAACAAACACAGGCTAGTGTCGGATCCCAGGCAAGCCCGAAGCATTATATGTCTCCTAATTTCAGAAATGCAATTGAGTATATATTTTTATATGTATTGATGCATTAAGTTATAGGAGTTGGTTGGAAACACTTGCTACATATATATCCTCTCCCTGTCCAGAAAGTATACCTTGAATCCTATTTAGGTTCAGGATCGAGTAATTGCTTAGCTCTGCTTTAACCGGTAGAAGTCGGGTGATCTCCTATCACCTACAAGCTATAGGGATATATATATCTGGCACGGTTGGCTATATCTGCTATCGTGGAAAAGAACCTGGTATAACTTGAAAGGAGACCGGGCGGGATGACGATAGTGAAACAAAAAGGCATGGAGGTCTTGGGTGTGGATTTATCCCCGTCTGGGTCGATTAAGGACCGATTCTTAGAGCCTTTCCTATTCATGTTGAACGCATACCCTTCACTTAGCTGGCTGGACCCGGGTGTCTGACCGCGAAGCCGAGTAGCTCGGCTCAGACCAGAAGCCAGTCTATTTGAGTGCGCCTCGGAGGGGAGTCACTGCAAATTGCTAGTGTCCATGGGCAGGTACTTGGAGGTCCTGTGCGTCTTGGTGGCATGATATCCCTGAGAGTGAGGCGCTGATCGGGCCCGCGATTTCTAAGTTGTACCAAAGGTGATCTACGGCTGCCTTTAGCGGGGTTTGTCGGGTGAGTGTTGGGAATATTTCCTTAGCTAAGTTGTAATTTGATTCGAATCGCCATCTCTTCCGGTTAGTGAGAACTTGATGGGAGTATCTCCATAGTAGATACACTAAATAATGGAAGGTTCAGGAATGATGATGTTGATGATGGCTTTATTATACCTGCTGAGGTTATTATTGTTTGCCCTTAATCAAGTGGTGGCTATAGAACTGGTGCTAATCTAGATGAAAAGTTAATGATGATTAACTTGATGCTAAGTATTAAATGAATACAGATGATACTTGAGTTTTTAATGCAAAATGTTGTCAAGCAAGCTCCACTTCATATCAGCCTTGCATACCCCTTGGTGTCTTTTATTTCTGGTTTATGACGGGTAAGTCTAGCTGAGTACATTCTCGTACTCAGGGTTTATTCCCACTTGTTGCAGGTTGTGATGTATCATGGCTACTGCAAGAATTGAAGGACTCCTACTATAGTGGTAGAGTGAGATCATAGGCATGATCCTTCTGAGTTATCTTGTCTCTAATGCTTTTGTTGGAATTGACCTTGGTACAAGCATGTATTTGAAATAAGGGTGAATGTTAGTTTCAAACTACTTTGCTTCCACTACTTTTGAACTTAAGTTGCAATAATTATGTTGAACTACTTGTGAAATGGATGTAACATGTAACTTGTTATGTAGAATCACTATGATCTTGGCTTGTATGTTGGTTGGTTTGAAATCCCTCGTGATTTTGTTGGACTACCGGGGTTACATGGGCTCAAGTGTGAGAATTTGATCACTTCGGTGATTGTTTTTATACTTGTGCTCTTATAATTTGGGCGGTTCCATGACAGCTAGTATCGGAGCAAGATTCAGCATTAAACATGTCATATGTGTATTTAAATCTGAACTTTTAATCTAAGTATGCCAGTGGTCATCTCTTCTATGCCCAAATAAGGACTCTTAGGTGGCTTATTTAAGTACTAACTTTGGGGGTTGATCGCTTGCTTTCTATTTTGTCGTCCATATGGCGTGCAATTGTATGGATGTCATCCGCTTAGGTGGCAATGTATGGATCAAATACATCTACGCTCTGGTAAGTGTGAGTTGTGAGAGCATGACCGAACAACCATCGGTCCGGGGGAGAGCTAATTTTGGTTATTAGATTATTTACATGTTACCCACATGCATATATTTAGGTACTTAATTGTGGGTGATATGATGATTCAGGTAGTTTTGGTGCCACATGTATATATACGGGGGTATATGTATATGAGGGTACTTAGAATTTTATTTACTGCTTTCATTGTGTGCTATATATATCATGTGGGTTGGGCAATGAAATCTTCTGCAGGTACGCTAACCATGAATGCGTAAGTTGAATGTAGCTAACGACTAACTATATATCGAGAGAGTGCGTGTTATGCCACCGACATAGGACGTGATCGCCACCTTAGGCTGGCAATCTTGTGAGGACGAACAGGACGAAGCATGCATCATCATGATTGTTGCTTTATGCATAACCATGCTCTTCTCACCTTTGTTTTAATAATAAGTAACTTATGATTGATGTGCTGCACTATCTTCCTTGTGTGGAGTTAGACAAGAATGCCTTGTTCCATGTGGCTTGAATAGGAAGTGCTTGAAGATAGTGTGTTCTTAGCCTTGATAGAAATAATTGAGGTTACATGCTTAACTTATAGGTGTCCTCTAGTTTAGCCAAGTGGTGGAAATAGCGCTCATACAAGCTTTTGCAAATGCTTTAGGCATCACTTAAATAGTTGTGATTCTTATGACTAAACTAAATTATTGTTGGTCTAAGGTAATAACATTGGAGCTACTAGAATAACCCGTTTAGGTGCTCTCTTGTTAGTAGAACAAGGGGAAGCATCGTTTGATTTGTTTGAACCTTGACCACTAGAACAGTTTCTGTTGTGGTGAGGTTTTTGTGGTCATAATGGTGTTTTCTGTCAAAGTGGTGAATACCAAACTTGTATCTAGCTTCCTTATCTTTCTTGTCCTAAAATTTCATGACCCTAGGCCTAATGGTTTAGGAGTTATGGATTTTATAAATTAGTTGTCAGGTTCTGCTTATACTCTGAACAGATCCGAATGTTTGGTTTGTTTGACCTGTGTGCATATGGAATCATGTCTTAGAGATAATAGAAGAAGTGTATTACTTTTTCTAAGATTTCCAAAATGTTCAAGATCGCTACTTTTGGTGGTCTAAATCTCTAGTTATGAGCTTACGAAGTGGAATGACAGAATCTGTCTAAAACTGGGCAGAGATGCCTTCCTTGTGTTGTTTGACCTTGTTAGCTGTCGATTCATCTTAAGGTGATAATAAGAAAGTTATAGATAATTTAATAATATTTCCATGAAGTTAAGGATCATGTTCATTGGATCCCTAGAACTCCAGTTACGTATTTCTGTAGTTCATGTCAGTTTTTTTGTCCATGTTTGTGCAGACCTAAAACATTGTCATTTTTGGTCATGTTAACCTGGGAATGAGCCTTTGATGTGAATAACCAAGTTGTGGTAAACTTCCTAAGTTTTCTACAAAGTCTAGGATCACCTTTGTTTGATGCCTAAAATTTCAGTAATAGTAAAACAAGTAATTACGGTACTGCTGTCCAGATTCTGTGCATACTAAGTTGGTTACCTTAGCCTGCTTCTGCTTTGGGCTAAACTTGTAGTTAATTTTTGTTTGGTAAATGCTTGATCTCTTTATTTTAGGCATGATGTGAATAGCTTGCTCTCTAAGTGCTCATATCCATGCGCCTGTTAGTAGAGCCATGACCAAAACCCTTTTTGGGACCCCTTGCTTGATAACTATCTTAAAAATCATTTTGTTCCTGATGACTTGATCATATCCACATGCTTAGTAGCACATCCTGCCCATGCTCCTTGTGCTTGGAATCAATGTGTTGTGTTGCTACAGACAGATGCTTGTTTTGTCTGAGCTTTGTGCTTAGAATAGTTGTTTAAGCCCATTGTTTGAGCTTTCTCAAGTGTCTGCTTAAAATTGTGATGATTGTTTGGATGCTTGTTATCTAGGTAGTGCCATAGTTGTCACTCTTCGGTCCTTAGTGAGCGTACGAGTGTTGAAGAGTTTTATCCTTGAACAACGCTCAAGTTACATGACCGCATGGTTGTCATCTCCAATGAGGTTCTCTCTCTTAGGAGCCGGAGCCTGTAGATGTGATTGTAGCCCTTGAATGAATATTTGTGTATCCATGCCTTTGCTTGACTTGAAAGCCCAAGCTTGTCCCTTATATGTTTGCTTAAGCCATGGATGTTCTGCACCCCTTTTGTGAAGACCCTTGTTGATCGACGAACCAAGTTAAGTTCTAGCTAACACCAGCCTTTGCCTATGGTTTGTATGTTGTCAATCGTGGAGACCATACCTAAATCTATGTTGGACCTCCCAGTTGCCTCTCCCAAAGGTTAGCTGGTGTGATGTAACATCTCTTTGTCATGGACTCGAAATCTTCTGCTTGCAAATCATGTGGTTGCCTTATCAAACCAATTTCTATTTAGCATATCAGTTTTTGCCCTAGAATTTTGCTTAATCCATCTCCAACATTCCCAAGTCTCGGGATGTTTATCAGTCTTGATTTCATGTTGTTGCCCAACATGACCGAATCTCATGTTAATCTTTTATCTAGTACTCACCTTGGTGGACACAAGTCGTACGTGGAATTTAAGCAAGAGTCCCTTGCTCAGTTGTCTTTGGCAATTGAGCTATGTTCTCTTGTGCTGTGTTTTGATTTTCGGATTGCCTCCTTGTTGATTCTAAACCTTGTGAGTACCTTTGCTTGCTATCTCTCCTTTGCATAGTGCTTGTTTTTACAACCCAATTTGTGTCACTTGAAATTTTACCTTGGTAGTGTGATCGGTAATGGTGTTATGAGTAGCAACTAATGGTGCCGCGATGAAACCGAGAGCCTCTTGTGGGCGACCGACACAAGGTTGTGCTGCTTGGCACGCGCTGATATCATGGTTTCTAGTCATGATCCATTGCAGGACAACACCGATGTGTTATTTTCATGTGAACTTTTCCTTGGTTATCTTCCTATCTTATCTGAAGATCCTTATACCAGACCAGTTGTAGTAGAGCTTCCTCCTGAAGTTGCTAAGAGGATAACCTTTGAAGAATAGTCACTGACATAAACATTAACAGACTGCAAGAAGTGGTAGACAAGTGACTCTACTTGGCTATCCCAGTATTGACAACCACCCTCTAGCAAGCAACTTATGTCTTCACTGTTGGAGAAAAGGACATACAACACATAATGTTGGACGAGTTATCCGTTGGATAAGAATCGATCGTCATGTTGTGCATATGACCCGGTTATCCAAGTCATAATCCTTGTATGCATAATGATCATACAGTCAAAATCAACCCTCTTTGGGTGACTCCTTGTCTGCTGACTTCAATGGCAACCATCTATTCTACATCAACCACAATTGTTGTGGTCAAGAGTGAAGATTTGGAGCTTTTTAGTGTTGAGAGACAACTGATTAGTTACCAGTAGGAAGGTTAATCTCCAGCTAGGTAACGACTCATTGGTGGCTATGAAGACCATGTCTCACAAAACAATGTTAAGCAAGGGAACAACAAAGCCAATCAGCAATGCAAGTGTTGCTTCTTCTCCAAATGTGCTATCAAGTCAATTCCATCTTGGACAATCGCGTAGATAGTACAAGATGTTATGTCTGTTAAGTATGGAGCTAGCGAAAGCACGTCCTTAGTCTTGGTCAACAACATTTTTCCCTAGGTGCCATAAATAGAAATTGTTCAGGTCTGTATTGGGCGAAGTGCCAAAGGATATTCTGAAATAGTCCTTTATCTATGTAGGAATGCCCTCCATGTAGAGTATGCTTTGTGCCCTACAAAAGCAGCCTACAAGTTCAAACCGTATGTTCCATCGGGTTGGTATATAAATCAACGGTTGAGGTTATTTCCTAAGAAGCATATGAGGTAAACCTTAGCCTCCATCCTCAGTATGAAAAGTTGCTACTTCTGTGCGAAGAGTTAGAAAGTACAAAACACACACCACAATGTGTGAAACGAAGAAAAAGAAGAACGAGCAATCTATCAGGATTTTGTGGCACTAAACCGGTTACTTTAAGCCAGTGATTAGTGACTCAAACGTGGTTGGATTGGACCCAAACTTGGTAATCCCATTCCTCACTTAGGACACTTTGATGCCTTAAGTTGGTTTGAGGATTGGTTGAGCAAAACATTGGATCTCAGAGAGGTTTGGTCAGTTTGTTTTGCTGCAATTTTGGACCAGAGCAGTTCTGCTAGATGAATTGTTTGGATAGCCAAATGGTGTCCGTTTAAGCTGAATTTTGGTCAATAGTTAGAGGACTCATGGATCTGTATGCCCACCATAATTCATGCATAACGGAGCTATAGTTTATGAGATATGAGCAGAAAGCCGAAGGGTCCAGAAACTACCATTTTCCGGTAACTATGCTCATTCCTCGCATAAGAAGGTTATGATAGAGGTAGATGTCCCGGTGCTGAACATGGTTGAGATATGTTGTTGGATGACCCTTTCGTGGTCTCAAATATACTATTTTACGCTCTTTCACTTTGTTTTTGCTTTCTCGTATCAACATTGTATGAGCAACCATGGTATCCTACAAATCAATTTGTACCATTGTGAATCAAAAGCCATATGGAAGGTGTCAAACCACAGGCTTCAGATTATGATTTTGAGATTGATTGACCTTAGAGTGGAAGCCTCAACGTCAAATGTAGTTCCAGAAGGCTAGTTCTGCTATGATGCAAGTCAATTCAACTTACTGCGCAACTGCACCATGAAGAAAATTGTACTCAACCTGCTTGGTACTGAACTATTTCTCGAAGTTTAGTGAATACTCGCAACTGTTGTTGTCCTTCAGGCCTCGCTATCATCCTTCTTTAGTAATGGTTCGCCAATGCCGCCATGCCTTTGGTTTCGTTCTATGTGTGTTAGCCTAGAGGTTGCATCCGATTCAACCCAAATGACTGTTGTCCCTTAGGATTCGAAGGTTCCCTTAATTAATGATCGTTGAGAACATTGAGCCAACAGAGTCAGCTATCACATTCACTGTTCCATCAACAGACTTAGATAATACAGTGTTGTCACTAAAGAAAGAGAACTGCACACATGGAACATTAAGTAGCTTTCCATTAGTTGGTATCTGAATGATTGAACATTTACGACCAGCATAGACCTTGTCTATTGGTTAGTCAGTTTCCTATAGCCTCAGAGGATGTCTGTCGTCTATAATCTCACCCCTTTGGAAGGTTGTGCTCAAGCCACTTTGGTAGAGGACTGCTTTTCAAACTTTATGAACATAGAGTCATTTCAATGAGTATACTTATGATGATTTTGGTCTAGTGCAAAGTTCATATGGTTTAACTTGTAGTCACTAGAGAGACAGATGTTGTGAGTAATTCATCTATGTCCTGGAACACTTTCCATACACCAAAACCGGAGTACCTAGGGCAGTGCTATCTTGGATTCGACCAAAGTAGCAATGCTTTATGGAAGTCAATGAAGGAAATTCTTCTAACAAAACCTACCCTGAAGAACAACTATCAGAAAGTGTCTTGACCAAACAAGCCTATCTGATGCTTGAAGCTAACTAGCCTGATGTTATCGCAAATGTTGGGAAATGGATAACAAGCTTCCCTGCCCTTGAAAGTCTATCGTCTCAAATCTTGAGACGAGATTCTTTTAAGGGGGAGGGCTGTAACACCCCAGGTGTTAGGCTTGCATCTTGACACTTGCATTTAATGAGCCTAAGCATCATTCGTTCATATATGAGCATGAAACATATGTAACGTACTAGTGAAACATATGAAACAAACTAGTGCAACATGTGAAACATGCATATATGGAATGTGCTTTGAAACATCTAGAACATCGCTTTGAAACATATGCAACGTAACCTTGTTATTTTGTGTTTCAATGTGTGTATGTTTGATGCTCATGCTTGGTAATGCAAGTGAGTGTTGATGTCATTTCTTTCATGTGTCTCACATCCATCTCTATCTATATTGATCACTGGAAAAGTTTCGTGAAGTTTGGAATCAAAAAGTCACATGAAATGATAAGTCATATTCTTGCTTGGATTCTACTATTAAGTGAATGAGAACATGAGATGTCAACCAAACCTTGCAACCTTGCTCAAATGATTCTAGATGAACTCTACAACAAAAGTCAAGAAGGGTTCATGTTGAGCAAATGTCAAGAGAATGTCTCAATTGGCCTAAAACCCAAGTTTTAAGTTTTATCGTGATGCTACTTTGACCAAAGTGGAACTATAGATTATATTCAAGATATGAGGTTTGCCTTTAAGAAAAGTTGAGGATTAGAATGTGTACAACAAATGCTATCTTTGGACCAAGTCATGATTCAACCTCTAAGTTGCTCAAACAGTGGACTCAAGATTGAAAGAAATGTTGTTTTTGGCCTTAAGAATAATTCTAAGTCTAGAAATTCATCGACGTCGACATTGGCGTCTCACGTTCTCTGAAATTCGTTAAGAAACTCAAGTTGACCCAAAAGTGAAAGTTGAAGTTAACTCAATGGAGAAGAGCACACAAAAGTTGGGTTCAGTTTGACCGAGTTTTGACCTCTGAAGGCGAGTTTCCGTGACCATTTTCAATGCGTTGACATTGCCATATTGGGGACTCATTACCTATTGATCCATTGCTCTAGTGGCTAAGCACCATAAATATGAAATATAGAGCAGCCCATGGTCGTCAAATTTCATTTTGGGCCCATGTCCAAAATCGGCCTAGAACTGGCCCAAATCAGGCGCCCACCTTGCCCAGCTTGTTACTTGCCATTTGCTCATCAAAGGTCTTCATGGCGACCATGCAAGGTCACCACGCACCCCTGCTCCCTGAACCCTACCGATGCGTGCCCGGCCTCCTCCCTCGTGTCTCTGCCCTAATGTGGAGTCACCCGAGCTCATCGCTCTCGCTGGCTCACTCTCTACCGCTTCCCACTCCGTTCCTCGTGCTGCGTGAGCGTGCTCTACCATGGCCGCCATTGCTGGCAAGTAGAGTTCGCTGCTGCCCTACCCTAGTTGTGCCACTGGCTGCCTCTCTACCGCAGACGCGCGTGGCCGGACCTTGCCGTCTGCTCCTACATGAGTCACCGGCTCCCAAGCATGCCGCAGCACCGCCGCCATGGTCAGCTGTGCCAGCTCCAGCACCGCCGTCGTTCCTTCGCCTCTAGCCTCCCTCCACCCAAGTCAACCGCGCCATCGCATTTCTTACACCTCACCACACCTCCAAGGCTCCTCGCCTCACCGGCTCCGCCCCCGTAGCTTGCTGCCGCCGTAGCGCCGGCCGATAAGCCGCCTACCACCATGGCCGGGTCGCCTTTGGTCCGCCTCGTGCTGCGCTGAGCATGCCAGCGGGTACGGATCATCCCTGTCGCAGCCGCCGCCGGTGACCCCATCGCCGGAGACCGGCCGACCGCCATCTCCTCTGCTCTCTCTCTAAACAGGAAAGAAAGGGAGGGACCTCGCGGATAAATTTGAAGTAAAGCGAGGGCCTCTCTGCAAAGTCTCTGACTCATGTGAATAGTGCCATGGGGAGTCCTTTGCTTGGTTTAATTAAAGTTTCTTGCAGGGGCCTAAATGAAGAACCTGACTTAGTTGAATAGTGCCACATAGTGCAGCTTTTCTTTTTCCTTTTTTCTTTTATACGTAGTTATGGCTGAAACTTTGAAAATTCATATAAAATTGTAGAAAAATTGTAAAATAGGAAATGAGAACTTTTTTGGAATCCTTGTGAAATTGTCTATGTAGTGGATCTATAATACGACATGTTTTAGTTTAAAGTTTTAGCTATAAAAATAGATTTATGCATCTAGGTTTTCAATGCTAGTTGTATTTGTCTTTTTCATAACTGCAGTTGTTGGGCTCCAAATGAAGTGAAATTCTTGTGGCATGCTACTCATGTGATGTTTGATGTGTGGTAAAAATTTCTTGGTAATTGGTTGCTATATGAGTGAGTTATTGGTTTATCTTGCCCTGGCATGATTTCTTGTATTAGCATTTTGTATTTTCTGTAGAGGTCGCTATGCATGTTCAAATGCCATAAAATTTATAAAGTAGACTATTAGGAGCATATGTAAGCTTCTGTAAGTTTTATAGAATTTATTGTATACTTTGGATATATGTTCATTAAACCACCTTATTACCCAAATAAATTAAGAAAGTTATTAAAAAAATTTATTTGGTGGTGGACACTTTATTTTCTTGTGTTCATTAGTCATGTGTGACATGTTGGTAAAGTTAGTTTTGTCCAATTATTTGTTTACAACATAAGTTAATAATTATTTCTTACAATTATTAGTTTCTGGACAGTTCTGGGGGCAATGTAAATTTCACCATGATAATGATGTTTTCTGGGGATCTTATTTATAGAAAAGTTGTACATAATTTATGTATCTAGCTTTTGTTAAAATTTGGAGGGATTTGGTGAAGTGGGTTAGGAGTTATAGCTGTTCAAAGTTGGGTCACAGAATTGGTTGCTCTCAGTTTTGTGCAGACCTGGTTGTCTACTTATGTAAATTCGACCTATTAAACCTTGGAATCATGCTGTGACGATTATAGATGAAATGTAAAGAATTTTATAAGCCTTCCAGAATGTCTTGTTGTATGTCTTTTGTATTTGTAGAACTCCAGATATGATTGATTTACTCAGCTACTGCATGTATGTCCAGAATTGCTGAAAATGCATGAATGCTTGGTTACTTTGCTTGCATATTGCTAAGTGTGATTCATGTCTTTGATTCTTTGTCTATTGCACTTCCATGTGTTCATGCACTTGCATCTTGCATCTCATCGCTAGATGCACCACGTGAAGGACGAGATGGTGTTTGGTGAACCTATCCCGAAGGTGGAAGGACTGGACAAGTGCTAGAATGGGAGATGCTTGCCAAACGAGTGTCCTCTAACAAACAAGGGATAGTCTCGGATCCTAGGCAAGCCCCGGAGCATTATAAGTCTCCTAATTTTGGAAATGCAATTGAGTATATATGTTATATGTATTGATGCATTAAGTTATAGGAGTTGGTTGGAAACACTTGCTGCATATATATCCTCTCCTTGTCTAGAAAGTATACCTTAAATCCTATTTAGGTTTAGGATCGAGTAATTGCTTAGCCCTGCTTTAACCGGTAGAAGTCGGGTGATCTCCTGTCACCTGCAAGCTATAGGAATATATATATCTAGCACGGTTGGCTATATCTGCTATCATGGAAAAGAACCTGGTATAACTTGAAAGGGGACTGGGCGGGATGACGATAGTGAAACAAAAAGGCATGGAGGTCTTGGGTGTGGATCTATCCCCGTCTATGTCGATTTAGGACCAATTCTTGGAGCCTTTCCTTTTCATGTTGAACGCATGCCCTTCACTTAGCTGGCCGGACCCAGGTGTTTGACCGCGAAGCTGAGTAGCTCGGCTCAGACTGGAAGCCAGTTTGTTTGAGTGCGCCTCGAAGGGGAGTCATTGCAAATTGCTAGTGTCTATGGGCAGGTACCTGGAGGTCCTGTGCGTCTTGGTGGCATGATATCCCTGAGAGTGAGGCGCTGATCGGGCCCACGATTTCTGAGTTGTACCAAAGGTGATCTACAACGGCCTTTAGCGGGGTTTGCCGGGTGAGTGTTGGGAATATTTCCTCAGCTGAGTTGTAATTTGATTCGACTCGCCATCTCTCCCGGTTAGTGAGAACTTGACGGGAGTACCTCCATAGTAGATACACTAAATAATGGAAGGTTCACGAATGATGATGATGATGATGATGACTTTATTATACCTGCTATGGTTATTATTGTTTGCCCTTCATCAAGTGGTGGGTACAGAACAAGTGCTAATCTATATGACTGGTTAATGATGATTAACTTGATGCTAAGTATTGAATGAATACTGATGATACTTGAGCTTTTAATGCATAATGTTGCCAAGTAAGCTCCACTTCATATCAACCTTGCATACGCCTTGGTGTCTGCTATTTCTGGTTTATGATGGGTAAGTCTAGCTAAGTACATTCTCGTACTCAGGGTTTATTCCCACTTGTTGCAGGTTGTGATGTATCATGGCTACTGCAAGAATTGGAGGACTCCTGCTGTAGTGGCGGAGTGAGATCGTGGGCATGATCCTTCTGAGTTATCTTGTCTCTAATGCTTTTGTTGGAATTGACCTTGGTACTGGCATGCATTTGAAATAAGGGTGAATGTTAGTTTCAAGCTACTATGCTTCTGCTACTTTTGAACTTAAGTTGCAATAACTATGTTGAACTTCGATGTATGTTGAACTACTTGTGAAATGGATGTAACATGTAACTTGTTATGTTGAATCACTACGATCTTGGCTTGTATGTTGGTTGGTTTGAAATCCCTCAAGATTTTGTTGGACTACTGGGGTTATATGAGCTCAAGTGTGATAATTTGATCACTTCGGTAATTGTTTTTGTACTTGTGCTCTTATAATTTGGGTGGTTTTGGGACACGCATGTCTTCCACAACGCCTTCTGCGACCTTGGAGCAAGTATCAACATCATGTCCATGGTAACATATGATAAAATACTGGGTGGACCTTTGTCTGCTGCACATTTCCAACTGTAGATGGCAGATCAATCCCTATGAAATCCAGAGGGAGTAGCCAATGATATCTTGGTGAAAATTCAAGATACATACATCCCTACAGACTTCATCATTCTAGACATGGGCCACAACAAGAAAGGCCCCCTCCTCCTAGGAAGGCCATTTCTTAACACTACAAATGCAGTTTTACATGTAGGGTCAGGGCATGTTAGCTTTCACATTCAAGGTCAAACAATGAGATGCTCATTCAATGGATTTAACATGCATAAATATACTAAAAACAAACAGCCCAAGGTACAACCACAAAAAATTGTTAAGTAGGGATGGCTGGTGAAAAAGGTACAACCTACTTCTCCAGGCACAGAAGTACATTCAACAAGCAAGAACTAAAGGAGAAGAGTCATGTTCATTGGACTTAAAACCATAATTAATCATGTTAAAATAAAATAAATACTTTTGATAAAAACTTGGTTAGTCTTCAAAAGTTTTACATAAAGCATGCTTTGGTATGAAGTATGGTTTTTGTACGACCATATCTTCATAGGCTTTTTAAATTAAGCATGGAGCTTAGGTTAATTAACCTACCTTGATTTAATGTTAAATTTGATCATTGTACCAAAAGTTGCTAAGTGCAAACTTTGAATGATGAAACTAAGACAAAAAGTCTTTACATGTAAATGAAATCCTTGTTACTTCACCATGTTTTACACAAAGTATGCTTGGGTTTGAGTATGGTTCTTGCACGATCATGCTCTCATAAGCTTTTAATTTAAGCATGATGCTTAGATTATCTAGCTTACCTTGATCAAATTAAACATGATGTCAAGTTTTGATCACTGCACCAAATATACTAAGTATAAAACATAGATAAATGAAAATACATGCAATAAACCAAATAATGTACCTATGTTGGAGTCTACACCAAGCAAACTCCAAACCTAAGGCCAAGAGCTAGTTTGGGGGAGGACCCCCACAGAGGTATCATGTATCTTACTTTCAGCATTTTATTTAGCCTCTAAAAAATCTAAAAATTTGAAAATCCAAAAAAATGAAATACGACAAATAAATACCAAAAAAATTAATTCCACTCTTATATGTGTTTAAGGAATGTTTAGTTTCTCCTATGTTGAAATGATGAATAGTTGCTCTGTCTATAATTTGTCTGTGCCTAGGTTATAACTTAGTATTCCCCAAGATTTAAGTTTGTTGACTAAAAGCGTCTCATCCTAAAACTTGAAAACTTGTGGGTTTGCAAATGCATGATCCTTTTCTAAGTTGTTGCAAGTTATGATATGGTACAAATAGAATTTACTATGACTTTGTTCTAAGAGCGACTTGACATCCGGAGTTTTCATTTTCAAAATGCTAAAATCAAAGTTCCTCACTGATTATGAAATACCACCAAGGACATATGACATGATTCAAATTCAAACCCTTAGTCATATGCTACTTGTTTAAGCATTGAGCTTTGTCAAATTGTTGAGACCTAAGTTGAGATTCTTGTCATGGACCCATGATCAAGACACATGTACACCCACAAATAAAACTGGCAACTCTTACACTTAGAGTTGCGCACAACATGCAATTTTGCATCCACCAAATATTACTATTTTATCAAGATATCTCTCTCTCTCCAAAGTTTCATATGCCAAGAAGAAAGATATGGCTATGCTAAAAAAAGATAAAATCCATGCTAAGGAGCATGGGAGAAAAAATTGGACAAATGTCCAAAGAATAAAACAATGGGTACTTAGATGCCCACCTAAAAAAGAAGAAAGAAAAGAAAAGAAATAAAGAAAGCTCATACTTTCCAAAAGGCATTCATCCAAAAGAGAGAATTATGATACAAAAGAGTACCAAAAATATTTAGAATTAGGAATCTTATTCCACACACTCACACGTCTTAATCAAAGTGTATGACTTGCATCACCTTGTGGTCCGGTCTTTGACTTAGCAAAATATATTATGCAAGTATGCCCACTTTCATACCAACCCAAAACTCCACTCAAAGCCTTAGTGGTAGGATATGAAAAGAAGGCAAATTCAAAAAGCCTTTGGTGAAGTATCATACACATTGAGCGATCAAGTGAATCATTTGAGGAACTTACATTTATTTTGCAAAACCCATAAAACCTCTGGATAGATGGTTAATCAAAGAGCGAATGATTGGTGATTCTGTTATAACCGTTCTATCTTGCAATCACCCAAGAACTTGGAAAAGCTAAAAGCCCCACAGGTATCAAGGTAAAGGGTGGATAAAATGCCAACTTATTTAAATTGCAATGGAATACTTTATTATAGACATGGCACTTGTGAATTGTATCGGCATTGTAGCAACTCCTGATCAACAACCAAGTACTTAGCTATTTGCTCTGGATGAGCAAAGGTTAAGCTTGGGGGATTTGTTGGTGGTCACTATTGCACAATTATAGCCACCAATTATAGTCCCAAATGGGAGAAATAAATAAACTTTTAACACATATGCATATACTTTGACCTAGTTCCACATGTTTTGTAGACAAATACACGGAAATAGGTGGAAATACACAAAAACAAAGAGAAAGCGTAAAGCTAAACACACATTTTAGAAGTGCGCGAAAGAGAAACAAAGGAGAAGCCACTTTCGTGCAACATTTGGACCGAAGCACCGGTGGGGACGTGGCCCAGGCCCACCAAGCAACCGACCGGAGAAGGACAGTGGCGAGGGGTCCAGCCAGGGTGCGGCCGCACCCTAGGTGCGCCTGCACCCCCACCACCGCCTCTCGGGCCCACGTTGCTCAGGCGGTGCCATTAATGCTAGGGGAGGTTGGTTTCATAGGTGTTTCCATGTATAGCTAACCAAACCGACCTCACACTAGAATAAGAAGAGGGGAGGTTCTCACCATTGAACACACACCATTTGAAGCCTCTACCTCACTATAGCTCTTGTATTCTTTTTCATAGTTTTAGTGTTAGTACTTGTGAGCAAGGCTAGAGCTATCAAGGAGGGCTTGGCTCCTTGGAAGAAAAGAGTGACATCTTGGTATGAATAATATGAAGATTTCTGTAACACCCTAGGTGTTGTCACTAGTTAAGCAATAGGTTTGAGCTCAAACATGACATGTGAAGTGGTAATGAAGATGTCTAGGTCAAACCTATGGAAATGAGCTCCAATCTAAACTTGGACAATTCACCTTTGCTTACATGCAGACCCTCTCCAAATGTATGTTGGAGTAATGTTAATGGAACTTGTTTCATGTGTCTCACATCACTCTCTATCTATAGTGATCACTGGAAAAGTTTCATGAAGTTTGGAATCAAAAAGTCACATGAAATGATAAGTTATATCCTTGTTGGAATGGCTTTACTAAATGCTTGTATTGCACTATTAAGTGAATGGAGATATGTGTCATCAACCAAACCTTGCAACCTTGCCCAAATAACTCTAGATGAACTCTACAACAAAAGTCATGAAAGGTCCATGTTGAGCAAATGTCAAAAAATGGCCCAATTGGCCTAAAACCCTGATTTAAGCTTTATCGTGATTCTGTTTTAACCAAAGTAGAACTGTAGGTTCTTCACCTGTTTTGTTGTTGAGCCCTAAACAAAAGTTGAAGTCTATGTTATGTAGAACAAACTTTGTTTAAGGGTCAAGAGCTAGCTTGGTCCCTAACCTCGTCAAATAGAGCTCACAACATTCAATGCAGTGCTGTTTTGGAGCCCGAGAATTTGGCTAAGTCCTATTTGCTGTGTTCAGTTTCGTGTACCACACTTTGGAGCATTATATCTTGCAACCCAAGCTGATCCAGACCTTGATCCTTTAATAAAAGTTGTGGTTTAGTTTGTGCTCTGTAAATAATGTTTTTGGACTAAGAGCCAGATCATCTTGGAAGAAAGTCAAACCTAGGCTCAAACTTTGAATCTGCTGTAAGTTTTAGCACTAAGTATCCAAGACTGGGAATTAGTATCAACTTGATTGGCAGGTTGTGTTCTAGAGTTTTTGTGAAACAACTTGAGTTGATCCAAGAATAAAAGTTGGAGATTATTCTTTGGAGAAGAGCATACAAAAAGTTGGAATTCGTTTGACCAAGTTTGGTCTCCCAAAACTCCCAAAAGTCAAGCTCTACTTTGATCATCATGAAGTTGTTGATAGTGTCTATTTGGAGCATAATTATCCACTAATCCATGGCTCTAATGACTTTACACCTTAAATATAATTTGTAGAGCTTTGAGTGGGCTTCAACTTTGCTTTTGGGCCCATAGTCCAATTCAGTCCAGAACTAACCCAGAAATGTGTTCCACCTCGGCCACTCTAGCGCACACCACGTGTTCGAGGAAATGTCGACGTGGCTGCCGTGCATGAACGTCGCGCGCCCTTCCCCTTGCCACGAGCCTCGTCCTCCCCTCGCCTCGATTTGGAGCGCCCGCGCGGCCTCATACGTTCCTCACTCGTCTCCCCACTTCCTCTGCCTCTCTGCCTCACTCTGCTCGGCGCCAAAGAGCGTGAATGCCATGGCTGCCATGGAAGCTCTGGCTGCCGCAGCCGTCTCACCACTCCCAGCTTCCTCGCTCCCCACGAGAACCACCCGCACCCTCACCTCCTCCTTCTCCACACCCTGCATGCCTCCGTTGGGCTGGGGACCGCCGGAGCAGCCGGCCATGGGAGCCACCTCCTTTGCCGCCGACGACGACCGTGGCCAGGCTACCTCGGGCTGCCCTGGGCTGGGGCGAGCGGCTGCACGCGTGCACGCCAGGCCCCTGGTGCTCCGTCGCCACTCCCCGGCCGCTGGCGTGGCCTCCCTTCACCGGAACGGTGAGCTCCCGATGACCCCCTCTATTAATTCACGACCAGGGGCTTTGTGCTAGAATTCGAGAAAGAACAGGGGCCTAAATACATAGCCACTGACTCATATGAATAGTACCCTTAAGGACCTTTTTGGTTTAAATATGTTGAAACTTTGAAAATGCATAGTAAATTATAGGAAATTCGTAAAATAGGAAATAAGAACTTTTTGGAATCCTTGTGAAATTGCCTATTGAGTGGATCTATAATATGTCATGTTTTAGTTTAAAGTTTTAGCTGTAAAAATAAATTTATGCATCTAGGTTTTTAATGCTAATTGTATTTGTCTTTTTCATAACTGCAAATGTAAGGCTCCAAATAAAGTGAAATTTTTATGCCATGCTACTCATGTGATGTTTGATGTGTGGTAAAAAATTCATAAATACTGGATGTAGTATTAGTGAGTTATAGGTTTATCTTGCTCTCACATGATTCCTTGCAATAGCAATTTATCTTTTTCATAGAGGTTGCTATGCTTGTTCAAATGGCCTGAAATTTGTACAGTTGACTATTCAGATGATATGCAAGCTACTATAATTTTTGTAGAAGTTATTGTGCACTTTGGTGTATGTTCATTAAACCACCTTATTATCCAAATAAATTAAGAAATGTATTAGAATAATTTATTTGGTGGTGGACGCTATGTTTTTTGGTGTTCATTAGTCATGTGTGATATGTTGGTAAAGTTGGTTTTGTCCAATTATATGTTTGCCACATAAGTTAATAATTATTTCTTGCAATTATTAGTTTCTGTATAGTTAAGTGGGAAATGTAAATTACCCCATATTAATGATGTTTTCTGGGCATCTTGTCTATAGCAATGTTGTGGTGAATTACATGATCTAGTTGTTAAAATTTGGTGGCATTTGGCTAAGTAGTTTTTGAGTTACAGCTGTTTAAAGTTAGAGTACAGGATTGGTTGCGTCTGTCTTGTCAGGACCTGTTTCTGTAATTGTATAATTTCGACCTACTTAACTTGTGAATCATGCTTTGATATCTAGAGATGAAATGTAGACAATTTCATAAGCTTTCTACAATGTCTTGTTTCATGTCAATTGGATTTATAGAACTCCACTTATGAATTATTTACTCAGCTGCTGTTTATGTTCCCATATTTGCTGAAATTTCCTGAATGACTGATTCTAGTTGAGTAGCTTGATTTTTGTATTATTAAGTGTGGCTCATGCCTCGGATGGTGATTAAGTTGACACACCTAAGACCTTGTGAAACTTATGTGCCATGCCTAATATGCTTGCTATCTATTTATATTAGATTGTGTGATGTTTAGTTAAATAACTATAGGTGCATATGTCCTGCATGCCCTGGTGTTGTCTTGAATGCTTTTATGTGATGCATTACTTATTGCCATTCTCCATATTCATGCACTTGCATCTTGCATCTCATCTAGGTACGCTAGATGCACCATGTGAAGGATGAGATGTTAGAGCCAAACCCGAAGACAGTGTTTGGTGGACCTATCCCGAAGATGGAAGGACTAAGCAAGTGCTAGGATGGAAGATGCTCGCCAGGCGGGTGTCATTTAACAAACACTAACCTAAGTGTTGGATCCCAGGCAAGCCCCGGAGCATTGTAAGCTTCCTAATTTCTAAAATACACTTGAGTATATATATATATATATATATATATATATATATATATATATATATATATATATATATATATATATATATATATATATATATATATTGATGCATTAAGTTATAGGTGTTGATTGAAAACACTTGCTGCATTTATAACCAATCCTTGTCAGAAAATATACCTTGAGCCTATGTAGGTCAGGATCGAGTAGGTTGCTTAGCCCTGCTTTAAACGGTAGAAGTCGGGTGATCTCCTGTCACCGCGAGCTTTAGGGATATTTATATCTAGCACGGTTGGCTATATTTGCTATCGTGGAAAAGAACCTGGTTTAAATTGAATGAAGACCGGGCGGAGGCTTGTAGGGCTGTTATGCTTATAGTGACTCTGTCTGTGTCGATTAAGGAGCGATGCTTGGAGCTTTTCCCTATTCATGTTGAAGTCATGCCTTTCACTTAGCTGGCCGGACCCGGGTATCTGACCGCGAAGCCAACTAGCTCGGCTCAGGCCGGAAGCCGGTCTGCTTGAGTGCGCCTCGGAGGGGAGTCATTGCAAATTGCTAGTGTACAAGGGTAGGTACCTAGAGGTCCTGGTCATCCTGGTGGCATGATATCCCTGAGAGTGTGGCGTAGATCGGGCCCATGATTCCTGAGTTGTAGCAAAGGTGATCTACGCCTGCCTTTGGCGGGGTTTGCCAGGTGAGTGTTAGGAATACCCCCTCAGCTGAGTTATAATTCGATTCGAGTCGCCATCTCTCCCGGTTAGTGAGAACTTGATGTGATTATCTCCATAGTAGATACACTAAATAATGGAAGGTTCAGGAATGATGATGTTGATGATGGCTTTATTATACCTGCTATGGTTATTATTGTTTGCCCTTAATCAAGTGGTTGCTATAGAACAGGTGCTAATCTAGATGACATGTTAATGATGATTAACTTGATGCTAAGTATTAAATGAATAATTATGATACTGGAGCTTTTAATGCAAAATGTTGTCAAGCAAGCTCCACTTCATATCAGCCTTGCATACCCCTTGGTGTCATTTATTTTTGGTTTTTGATGGGTAAGTCTAGCTGAGTACATTCTTGTACTCAGGGTTTTATTCCCACTTGTTGCAGGTTGTAAGGTATCATGGTTATTGGATGGTTCCTGCTGTAGTGGCGGAGTGTGATCATGGGCATGATCCTTCTGAGTTATCTTGTCTCTAATGCTTTTATTGGAAGTTGACTTTGGTACTGGCATGTATTTGAAATAAGGGTGATATTAGTTTCAAAGTACTTTGCTTCTGCTACTTTTCAACTTGAGTTGTAATAACTATGTTGAACTCTGATGTATGTTGAACTACTTGTGAAATGGATATAACATGTGACTTGTTATGTTGAATCACTATGATCTTGGCTTGTATGTTGGTTGGTTTGAAATCCCTCGTGATTTAATTTGACTACCGGAGTTATATGGGTTCAAGTATGACAATTTGATCACTTTGGTGATTGTTTTTTTACTTGTGCTCTTATAATTTGGGTGGTTCCGTGATAATTTCTTCCTTATTCATGCTCTTATATTTACTATATAGCAATGCATATGAACTAGAGTATAGTTTTCAACATGTTATAATCATGACTTATGAATGTAACAGAACCGACCAAATTATAAGAGCACAAGTATGAAAACAAGCACCGAAGCGCTCAAATTTTCAAACTTGAGCCCATATAATCCCGGTAGTCAATCGAAATCACGAAGGATTTCAAACCAAACTGCTTACAACCAGGATCGCATCATTCAACATACACATCGTACGTTACATTTCACAAGTAGTTCCGAAATAAGTTTACACCACGGAGTAGCAATTATTACAAACCAAATTTATAAAGTAGCGGAAGCATAACACACACCAGTTGTTAACTACTGCCAGTCTGGATGATCGACATCCCACAAAAGCATGAGGAAAGTACATAAAGACGATCATGCCCTTGTGATCTAGTCATCATCACCCGCAGGGTGGAGACACGTCTTGTAGAATCCCTGATAAAGCATGTCATCTGCAACAGGAGGGAATAAACCCTGAGTACTGGAATGTACTCAGCTAGACTTACCCGTCGAAAACCAGAAATAAGATGACACCAAGGATTATGCAAGGCTTACACAAGAGGCTAGCTGACATAACATTTTGCATAAAGGCATAAGTAATTTAAACTCTTGTAGCCTGTACTAGCAGTTATTTTTAGCATTTACCTGTCGTCTATCTTAGCACCTGTACTAAACATGCACTTGATTATAATCAAACAATTATCATCATTATATCCAGAGCAGGTATGAATTGTGGCAACATTGTATCATTCCCTTAACCACCAGTTTATTTAATGAGATCTACGTTGCCGCTGCTCAAGTCAAGTGCTCACTAACCGGGAGCGATGGCGATTCGAATCGAATTCCTATCCAGCTGGAGGGGTATTTCTAACACTCACCGTGCAGACCCCTGCCAGGGTCGCACAGGCCACCGTTTCATATGATTCAGGAATCGCGGGTCCGAATAATGTCGCGACCCCAAGGGCGACACTCTGCCAGGTGATAGGGACTCTAACCCCCCCTTGGTCTCACGCCAATGTCCCCAAGCACATCCTTTCTCTCCTCCAAGAAGCAACCTACCATTCGATTCCCGGCCTAAACCACATTACTCGGCTTCGCGGTCGGAACGACTTATCCGGCCAACTAAGTGTTAGACTGCGTTCAACATGACTCAAGGACGTACAGCGAATCGGTCCTTAAACGACTCAGACGGGCATGGCTCCACACCCAAGACGTGAAGTGTCTTGCGGCTGTACCATCGAACTCCCGCCCGGTCTCAACTTCATTTTAAAGCATGGTTCCATCACGATAGCCATAAGCCACTCGCGACCCAGTCCTATATCTCGCGGATGACCGGAAATCACCCGACTTCTACCGTACTAAGCAGGGCTAAGCATCGACACGTGCCTAAACCTAATATAGGATTTAAGTACGATATCTGGACAAGGACAGGTACAATGCAGCAAGTGTTTTCATATAACTCCTAGAACTTAATGCAATAAACAATTAAAAGTACTCAAGATATATTTATAAAACGATGGGTTCAGCATGCACCGGGGCTTGCCTTTGAGAAAGGTTACGGGTCTGTGGTCCGGACACTCGGGTAGATCTTCTGACGGAGCTTCCCCGACGTTGGGTTCTTCTGCTAATTCCTCCGGTTGACTCAGCACCTCCTCCGGTATCGCTTGTTCGAATTCGAGGAGTGTCACCCCCTCCGGTACACCTATTGCATGAGTGCATAATAAATCCCATGAATGCATAATGAAAGATGCAATATGCTCGGAATGAAATGCATTACAACAATTTAACGCTCTATTCAAATCACTTCAAAAGAGTAGGTGCAAATTTCCTCTCCGGTAGAGAAGTACTCACCTAATCTACTTAACCTAAGATAAAGCTGCTCATCCTCAGTTAAGGCCCTAACACCTAACAATTACAAAAGTAGCATGTCTTAGGATATCACACCATATCAATCAGCAAAACACCACAGTAAGCATTCTGGACAGCAGCTAATTGTTTTTATCACAACTGGAGATTTACAATTCCAAAAGATATGATCTAAGACAATCTGGAAAGCCTAAGAAATGCACTACAATTCATTTTCAGACCTCAACTCCAAACTCCTAAGTTTTCCATGTCGAACTTCACAAGTTCCAGAATCTGTCCTCTCAAAACAGAGAGTAGCAGATTTTGAACTGCCACTTTAAACAACAGTAACTCTCAAACTACTAAGCCAAATGCTTCCAAATTTTGACACAAGCTAGTTCATCAAGTTTACTCCAACTTTGGCATTTACAAGTTTTCCAGCAACCAATTTTATCAAAGCCAAATTTAGAATTACTACTAGCTTTCCAGAAAACCTAAAATTACAAAGGTTAAACATTTATTGATGTGGCCAAAGACCCTTAAACCCAAACTAAGATTTCCAAAAGTTCACATGGGGTATAACAACACCAGAAAGTAGGGTGTGACTACTTAGAACATTTATTTATACTCATTTCTTATTTTACTTAATTAATTAGGTGGAATTTTAAACATATATGTAAACTGCTCCTAAAATTCTACAAAAATTACAGGGGACTCTCTGACCGACAAAGAGACTACTGTAAAATTTTGAACTCAATTTATCCACAGGAACTTCCTACACAAAATTCCCAAGCCAAAAAGGCTGATTTTTGTATAAATAACAAAGCATAGTAAAAAGTGTCAAACAACAGATTTCTTAATTTTCTTGGACAGTCTAGGGTACGAAGACATTCTCCAAAAAGTTATATGAACATTGCACATGCAGAAAAATTACAAAAATTCATTTAAATATTTCCTAGAATAACAAGATAGCATAATAACTTGAAAAGTACTTAAGCACTGATGCCCAAATTTTTACCAGAGCTAGGGCTAGCATAGAGTAACCTACCCACCAATTTTCATGATTTATGGAACACTACAGCTCAAGTTATAAATTTAACAAATTTGCATGCATTCCAAAACACATTTAAAGGATCTATTAAATTCTTACAGAATTTAAACATCTCATGCCAGATCCATATTTTTCTAAAATACTACACATCATGTAGATCCTAACAAAATTTATCTCATAATTTTTGGGCAAGTAAAACCCTAGATCTTCATTTTTCCAAACCTTACTTAAAACTGTGACAAAATAAAGAAATGAAATAAATCCCAATTGAAACTGGGCCGGCCCGGCTTGCTAGCGCGGCCCAGCCAGCGCGCGGCCTGCCTCGGCGCCCCGCCCGCGCGCGCGGCGCTGACAGTGCGGGCCCGCAGGCCAGAGAGAGAGAGCGAAAGGGGGAAGACGGCCGCGACTCCGGCGAGCTCAAGCTCGCCGACGACGGCGCCTCCGGCGACGAAAGGAGCACCAACGGCTTCCCCGTGACTTCCCGCATCGACCAAACCTAGATTTGCTGAACCTATCCCACCCTAGCTACGACGGCCATGGCGACCGTGGCTCGGAGGCGTCACCCGGTGGTGGTCCGGCGAGCTCTGGGGGTCAGGGACCTAAGTGAGGTGTGCTACGGCTTCCTGAGGACATGGCGGACCTCTCCATGCCACGGAAAAGGACGGAGGTGGAGCGAGTGCCGCTGGCCGCGTGAGCACCGCACCGGCGGCCATGGCGCTGCGGCGCACGACGGTGTTCCGACGTGTACCAGCCATCCCATCCGGTAACGTCATCACCTAGGCTTCTCTACCCGACCCGGAACCCAAAACATGTACTAGTGAGAATGGAGGATGACCGTAGGGAGCTGGCCACCATGATCCGCCGCGCGGACAGTGCACCGGCGAGGACTCATGGTGGCGGAAACCGAAATTCGCCCTCACCTCTACACAATCCGGTCAAGCAACGGTTGGAGGAGGTGGAGGGGATGCTGGTGGAGCGGTGGACGGGATTTGGAGGACGGTGGTGTGACGGTGAGCTTGCACAAGCACGGGGCGGGCTGCGGCGGCAATGGCGCCTCCGTTTTCCGCCTCGGTGAACCCGGCCAGAGCGAGAGTGAAGGAGAGAAGAGTGAGCGCGAGTGTGGGGGTGGAGGTGTCAGCCCCGACTTCACGACCGCACGTGTGCTTGCGACGTGGAGGCGATGGCAGGGCGCGAGCGCCACGCGGCCACCGGGCTCTGCCCGAGCGCCACGGCGTGGTCAGCTGTCCGACTGAATGGCGATGTCGACTGACCGATGAGGCCGAACGGTGACTGTCAGTGCAAGTTTGACGCTGATTATCTTCCAACACAGCTCGATTTGGTCCAAGATGACAACATCAAATTTGTAGAGCTATGTGAGGGCAACAAGTTTGTCAATTGGAGTTTGGGCTGGTTCAGCCTGGATTTGAAACTACAGAGCTCCAAAGTGGTGCACTTAGAAACTGAAACCCAGTTTCAGTCACTAAGCCGACTGAAACCCTATTTTCACGACACAAAATCTCCTAAACTATTGAGAACCAGGTGATGGTGATATTGACAATGTTGTAGAGCTATGTGTGGACAACAACTTTGTCAATTGGCTCCAGGACTGGTTTGGCCTAGTTTGTGAGTTACAAGTTGCTAAAGTGAGGTACAGTGCAACTGAAAAGTCCAATTTCCAGACTTAGAATTTTTCTAAGTGTTGATCACCACTCAAGCTGACTTGTGGGCCATTTTTGAGCATGCTCTGGTCATTTTCATGAGATGGCCATATTAGAACTTTTGTTCCTCATGAAATTCTCTACAACTTTACTTAAGGGTGCTCTTCCATGCAAGGTCTCTAAATTAGACTTTTTAATTGGTCAAACTAGAGCCTTCTAGGGTCAAATGGTGGTCAAACTTCTCTTGGAGGGCAAATTTGTAATTTTGGTCAACATGAACCTTGTTCCAAATGTTACCCTAAGGATAACTAAGGTGTTGTAGGTCATGATTGGCTACCTTACCTTTTTGTTACACCAACTATCAAATACTTCATGAAATAAATCAAACAAACCCTAGAATAATCACATGTGTTGCATCACATAAAATAACAAACATGAATGATGCATGCTTATGCTTATGCCATGCAATTGCAATGCAATTAAGGACTAAACACTTGAAGTGTTACAGCCCTCCCCCCTTATAAAAATCTCGTCCCGAGATTTGGAAAGCGTACCATTTTTCATAGAATTCTTTATAACCATCCCGCAAATAATCCTCCCGTTCCCACGTAGCATCACTCTCACTTCCCTGATTACTCCACATCACTTTGTACCACTTAACCACTTTACTTCTAGTTACTCGTTCCTGAGTATCGATCACTCGGACTGGCTTTTCTTCATAGGTTAGGTCGGATTCCAGCCTGATATCACCTAAAGGAACTTGTTCCTCAGGAACTCGAAGACACTTTTTAAGCTGAGATACATGGAACACGTTGAATATGGCTCTCATCTCAGGAGGCAACTGGATTTTGTACGCAATAGCTCCACTCTTGCCTATGATCTGGAAAGGACCCACGTATCTTGGTGCAAGTTTCCGCTTCACACCAAAACGTTGGACACTCTTCATTGGAGAAACTTTCAAATAAACGAAGTCTCCAACTTCAAATTCAAGTGGTTTTCTACGACGATCCGCATAGCTTTTCTGTCTCGCTTGTGCTGCAGCCATGTGTTTCTGGATGGTACGGACTTGTTCCTCGGCTTCCTGGACAAAATCAATGCCATAATACCTTCTTTCCCCAGCTTCCACCCAGTTTAGTGGAGTTCGACACTTTCGACCGTACAAAGCTTCGAATGGGGCCATCTTAATACTCTCTTGATAACTGTTATTGTACGAGAATTCGGCTAAAGGTAACCATTTTTCCCAAGAACCCTTGGATGAAATGACGCATGCTCGCAACAGATCTTCCAAGATTTGGTTAACTCGTTCTGTCTGACCCGATGTCTGGGGGTGATAAGCAGAGCTTCTCACTAACTTGGTACCCAGAAGGTGATGCAAATGCTCCCAAAAGCGAGCAGTGAACTGGGGACCACGGTCAGAAACGATAGTACGAGGTATCCCATGAAGCCGGACTATCTGATTGAAGTACAACTCAGCATAGTCAGTGGGACGATAGTCCACTCTCACTGGAATGAAGTGAGCTGATTTGGTCAAACAATCCACAATTACCCAGATGGAATTATGATTTTTGACAGTAGGAGGAAGTCCGACAATGAAATCCATACTTATCTCTTCCCATTTCCAGCCTGGAATGGAAAGTGGCTGAAGTAGCCCAGCTTTCATGTGCACAGCTTTAACTCTGCAACAGGTGTCACACCTAGCCACATATGCAGCTATTTCTTTCCGCATCTTGGTCCACCAATAGTATGGCTTCAAATCATAATACATCTTATTGCTGCTAGGATGGATGGACAACTTAGAGGAGTGTGCTTCAGACATAATATCATTTCGAAGCTCTCGGTCCTTAGGCACAACTAACCTATCCTTGAACCATAGTACATCCTCTTCATTTATCCTGAACTGTGTAGTTTCTTGTTCTTTCATCTTACGCTTGATGTGAAATATACCAGTGTCAGTCTTTTGGAGCTCAATAATTCTGCTTTTGAGAGTACAACTGACAGTGATGTTGTACAAGACTGCTGGATGTAGAAGGCGAGATCGATGAAAATCAGTTTCAACTAAGGAATGGCAATGAGACTTACGGCTTAAAGCATCCGCAACCACATTTGCCTTGCCAGGATGATAGTGCACTTGAAGGTTATAATCTTTAATCAACTCGAGCCATCTTCTTTGACGCATATTCAACTCGGGTTGGGTGAAAATGTATTTGAGGCTTTTGTGGTCTGTGTAGATATTGCAAACATTGCCCAGCAGATAATGTCGCCAGGCTTTCAAAGCATGCACAACCGCGGCGAGTTCTAAGTCATGTGTTGGATAATTCACCTCATGTTTCCGAAGTTGTCGAGAGGTATATGCAATTACTCGGCCTTCCTGCATCAACACACCTCCCAAACCTATGCCTGAGGCATCACAATAAACATCAAATGGTTTCTCGATATCCGGTTGTGCCAAAACCGGAGCTGAGGTTAGGAGGGTTTGCAGTTGGTGAAAAGCCGCATCACACTCAGGAGTCCAGACAAACCTGGTGTCTTTTTGCAGCAACTGAGTCATTGGCTTGGCTATTTTGGAGAAATCCGGGATGAAGCGACGATAATAGCCAGCCAAACCAAGAAAACTTCGGACCTCGTGAACCGAGATAGGAGCCTTCCAGTTCAGTACTTCTTGTACCTTGGCGGGGTCCACCATAATTCCTCCATCGGACAACACATGCCCAAGGAAAGGTACTTCACGAAGCCAGAATTCGCACTTACTGAACTTTGCATATAGTTGATGTTCACGCAGTCTTGTGAGGACTATACGCAGATGTTCAGCGTGATCCTCCTCATTCACAGAATATACCAAGATGTCATCAATAAATACCACCACAAACTTGTCCAATTCCGGCATAAACACCGAATTCATCAAGTACATGAAGTGTGCGGGGGCATTTGTCAAGCCGAAAGACATAACAAGATACTCATAAAGACCGTATCTGGTAGAAAAGGCTGTCTTTGGAACATCTTCCGGTCGGATTTTAATTTGATGGTAGCCAGATCTTAAATCGATCTTGGAGAAAACTTTAGCTTTAGACAACTGATCGAACAAGATGTCGATGCGCGGTAGAGGGTACTTATTTTTGACAGTGACTGCATTGAGAGGTCTATAATCTACGCACATCCGCAACGACTGATCCTTCTTCTTTACAAAGATAGCAGGACATCCCCACGGCGATGAACTAGGACGAATCAACCCCTTCTTCAAAAGTTCATTCAATTGCACCTTAAGTTCAGTGAGTTCATTTGGAGGCATCCTATAGGGTCTCCTAGAGATGGGCGCCGTGCCAGGCAACAACTCAATTTTAAACTCCACATCCCGATCCGGAGGGAGTCCCGGCAAATCATCGGGAAAAACGTCTAGAAATTCATTTACTACGGAAATTTCAGCCAACGCCTTTGCTTGCACAGCATGAACTTCCCCAGACAAATCAACTTTTCTGGGAAGTTGTACCAGAAAACCCTTTTGATCTGTAGGGTCTCTGAGCATAACTACCCGAGTGGATGTATCAATGAGTACCCCATTCTGACTCATCCAATTCATGCCCAAGATAACATCTATGTCTAAACCAGGTAAAACCAATAGGGCAAGCGAATAACTTCGCCCTTCTATCTCAAACTTAAGGTTCCCCACTACTTTGTTTGTGGAAATATTCCCACTTGCAGCACTAATACAATAACCCACACCTTCAACAGTATGCAACTTGTGTGCAAATTTGGATGCAAACTTAGGACTGATAAAGGAATGCGAAGCACCTGAATCAAAAAGTACCACTGCGGGGTGTTGGTCAACTAGAAACTTACCAGCGGTGACCACCTCACCAGATGGAATCTCCTCAATGCTGTTATAATGGGCGTGTCCCTGACGATGGTTGACATTTTTCTTAGGGTACGGACAGTTCCGGGCCCAATGACCTGGCTTGTTGCAATTCCAGCAAGGCATATTGCTAGGAGGAACACTAGAGCTGCTCTGTCCAGAAGTCCCCTTTGGCAGAGCGACGGTATAAGCCTTACGGAACCCCGTTTTTGCAGCAGGCTTCTTCTGCGGCGGACGGAACTTTGTATTTTGAGCAGGTGGGCGAGGGGAAGACCTCGGTGCCGCTGAGGCCCTTGACTGAGAAGCACTTGCCTCAAGGGCCCTTTTACGGCTCTTAGAGGCAGAATAAATAGTATTGTTGTTCTCCTGGGTCAAGGCATCGCTGATGAACTCATTGAAAGTAGTACATTTGCTAGTGCCCATAGTTTTCATCAGTTTTGGGCCGAGGCCCCTTTTGAAGCTAGCAATCTTTTTGGCATCGGTATCCACAAACTCTGTGGCATACCTTGCCAGGTTGTTGAAGGACTGCAAGTATTCAGTCAGTCTTTTGTTTCCTTGCGACAGCCTCATAAACTCTGTGTGCTTGATTGCCATAAGACCGGGAGGGATATAATTTCCCCGGAATGCCGCCTTAAACTGATCCCAAGCAATCGGGACATTGGCAGGCAGTGTGGAACGATAGTGGCTCCACCAAATGCCCGCCGGACCATGCAACTGATGGGAAGCATACTCAGTTTTCAGCTCATCAGTTAGGCGTAACAGATGAAACTTTTGTTCAATGGTATTCAACCACTCGTCAGCCTGCAGTGGTTCTTCCGCTTCCTTGAAGAGCGGGGGCTTTGTATCCAGAAAGTCCTTGAAATCGCTGTACTGATTTGGCTCTGGGCCCTGGCGGCCAGGACGAGCCTCTCGATTAGCCAGTTGGCGCATGGCGTCAGCCAACATACGCTGCCCCTCAACCACTGATTGCATCAACTCGGCCGGAGTAGGTGGTGGCGGAGGGGGCGGCTGTTCCTCCTCATTTCCACGACCCCGGCGTAGATTGTACGACATCTGCAAAATGCATAGCCAATGAGCACTGACGATGTGGGAAATTTGTAGATGAATTATTGCGAAATGTCAATCTGACTGTATGAATAGATTTCTCATAATAATTAAGGCACAATAATTCACCACAACCGCACAATCCATTCTAGCGCATCATTTGACGAGATCATACTTGGTAATCCAACAAGATGCTCTTTGATAAAGGCTTACTCACGGGGAGCACAACGGTTACCGGACCGTTTACGTTGCTATCTACGTGATTTTTGACCTTTTGCACGGTACTTGGATTCGATCTCAAGATTTTTAGTTGACTGTGAAAGGCTACTTCAAACTGACCACAAAGAGACTTCTCAATGAAGAGTTCCATGGTGGATCATGACTAGCCACCTCGATACCTGCGCGTGCCAAGCAGCACAGCCTTATGTCGCGCGCCATAGGAGGCCCTCGGTTTCGTCGCGGCACCGAAGGGTGCTAATCATGACACCATCATCGAACGCAACATAATAAGACATCAAGTTGTGATCGAAATTAATAGGTTCAAACTACATTCAGGAAACATACGGTTCAACCTTACATTCCAAAGTCAAGTTATTACAAGGCCTCACTCCTTCACAGGGAGGGCACAAAAGACGATCCTAACATTATAGGCACGTGATGACTACTCTAAGCATCATCCTCCGAGTCAGTGTCAAGGATCTCCCCGCCATCCTCATCACTGACAGGCTCTAACTCCTCGTCTTCTTCTTCTTCTAGCTCTTCCTCTGGTGCTTCTGCAGGTGGGGCATCCTGTGGTCCATCAACCTCCACTTCATCATCATCCTCAGCCATGAAGATTCCTGATCCCATATCTTCATCTACATTGTTGTTTCTAGGTAGCAGAGGATTAAGCTCGTTGTTCAGACGGTGCACTTCTTCATGAAGATTGTCATTGTATTCTTCAGCATTTTCTAACTGTTGCTCGAGCTCAAACTGGCGAGCTCTCAGAACGTTCTCCTCGTGCCAGGCTTCATCCCTCTGTTCCATCACACGGACCAACATGCGTTGACAGTTGCGATTTGCTACTGTCAATCTCTGGACTGCAAGGGTTTCCTGGTCACGATCACGAACCACTTGCTCCAGTTGCTGATGCGCTGCATTCCTGGCAGCAGTCACTTCAGCCAACTCTGCCCTCAGCCTTTCCACCTCAGTAGGCTCAGGGCGGGGCTCATGTGGAGCGAGCTGGTGTCGCGGTGCCCTGCCTCCAGTGGACTTACGAGCGGTCCTCTTGGTACGTGCCATCTGTAGCAACAGCTAAGATACGACTTAAAGTGAGGATCATTTAGGGGATACGAAATTTACTTTAGTCGGGAGTACTAAAATTTTTAAGGAGGGAGTAAATGATATGTATGATATAATTAAACATGATGCATGTACGTTCCGTACGCCCTCTCACCTTAGTAGAAGCCTAAAGTTCTAACGCTAGGCGGTGGCATACATACGTTCTCTCATATAAGCGAAACTATCGGTCTACTCGTTACGCTGTTAGTGTACCTGCAGAAAATCTCATTTCAGCCCAACAGTTTCCTAATATAAGCACACAAGAAAGCAGTAATTTAAATACTTTCCATATACACATCCCCAGATGTATATACTTCAGTATCAAAGCTACCCGATTGATAGATGCCCACAATTAAGTGCTTTTACATAGTTACATGGTTTAAACATGTAAAGATGTAAGTCACCAAAACTACTCTCCCCTAGACCGCCGGTTGGACGATCATGCTCTCACAACTCACACTTACCAGAGCGTCGAGGTAATTGATCCATACATTACCACCCAAGTGGATGGCATCCATACAATATCACGCCGTATGGACGACGAAACAGAAACAAACAAGACCCCCAAGTTAGTCTTTATAATAAGCCACCTAAGAGTCCTTATTTGGGCTAAGGGATGTGATCACTGGCACACCTATAGAATAAATTTTTAGTGTTTTAACCCTTTTCGCAAACAACTACTTTTGTTTTTAATTACTCGTAAGATGTGTTTAATGTTGAATTATGCTCCGGTACCAGCTGTAACAGAACTGACCAAATTATAAGAGCACAAGTATGAAAACAAGCACCGAAGCGCTCAAATTTTCAAACTTGAGCCCATATAATCCCGGTAGTCAATCGAAATCACGAAGGATTTCAAACCAAACTGCTTACAACCAGGATCGCATCATTCAACATACACATCGTACGTTACATTTCACAAGTAGTTCCGAAATAAGTTTACACCACGGAGTAGCAATTATTACAAACCAAATTTATAAAGTAGCGGAAGCATAACACACACCAGTTGTTAACTACTGCCAGTCTGGATGATCGACATCCCGCAAAAGCATGAGGAAAGTACATAAAGACGATCATGCCCTTGTGATCTAGTCATCATCACCCGCAGGGTGGAGACACGTCTTGCAGAATCCCTGATAAAGCATGTCATCTGCAACAGGAGGGAATAAACCCTGAGTACTGGAATGTACTCAGCTAGACTTACCCGTCGAAAACCAGAAATAAGATGACACCAAGGATTATGCAAGGCTTACACAAGAGGCTAGCTGACATAACATTTTGCATAAAGGCATAAGTAATTTAAACTCTTGTAGCCTGTACTAGCAGTTATTTTTAGCATTTACCTGTCGTCTATCTTAGCACCTGTACTAAACATGCACTTGATTATAATCAAACAATTATCATCATTATATCCAGAGCAGGTATGAATTGTGGCAACATTGTATCATTCCCTTAACCACCAGTTTATTTAATGAGATCTACGTTGCCGCTGCTCAAGTCAAGTGCTCACTAACCGGGAGTGATGGCGATTCGAATCGAATTCCTATCCAGCTGGAGGGGTATTTCTAACACTCACCGTGCAGACCCCTGCCAGGGTCGCACAGGCCACCGTTTCATATGATTCAGGAATCGCGGGTCCGAATAATGTCGCGACCCCAAGGGCGACACTCTGCCAGGTGATAGGGACTCTAACCCCCCCTTGGTCTCACGCCAATGTCCCCAAGCACATCCTTTCTCTCCTCCAAGAAGCAACCTACCATTCGATTCCCGGCCTGAACCACATTACTCGGCTTCGCGGTCGGAACGACTTATCCGGCCAACTAAGTGTTAGACTGCGTTCAACATGACTCAAGGACGTACAGCGAATCGGTCCTTAAACGACTAAGATGGGCATGGCTCCACACCCAAGACGTGAAGTGTCTTGCGGCTGTACCATCGAACTCCCGCCCGGTCTCAACTTCATTTTAAAGCATGGTTCCATCACGATAGCCATAAGCCACTCGCGACCCAGTCCTATATCTCGCGGATGACCGGAAATCACCCGACTTCTACCGTACTAAGCAGGGCTAAGCATCGACACATGCCTAAACCTAATATAGGATTTAAGTACGATATCTGGACAAGGACAGGTACAATGCAGCAAGTGTTTTCATATAACTCCTAGAACTTAATGCAATAAACAATTAAAAGTACTCAAGATATATTTATAAAACGATGGGTTCAGCATGCACCGGGGCTTGCCTTTGAGAAAGGTTGCGGGTCTGTGGTCCGGACACTCGGGTAGATCTTCTGACGGAGCTTCCCCGACGTTGGGTTCTTCTGCTAATTCCTCCGGTTGACTCAGCACCTCCTCCGGTATCGCTTGTTCGAATTCGAGGAGTGTCACCCCCTCCGGTACACCTATTGCATGAGTGCATAATAAATCCCATGAATGCATAATGAAAGATGCAATATGCTCGGAATGAAATGCATTACAACAATTTAACGCTCTATTCAAATCACTTCAAAAGAGTAGGTGCAAATTTCCTCTCCGGTAGAGAAGTACTCACCTAATCTACTTAACCTAAGATAAAGCTGCTCATCCTCAGTTAAGGCCCTAACACCTAACAATTACAAAAGTAGCATGTCTTAGGATATCACACCATATCAATCAGCAAAACACCACAGTAAGCATTCTGGACAGCAGCTACTTGTTTTTATCACAACTGGAGATTTACAATTCCAAAAGATATGATCTAAGACAATCTGGAAAGCCTAAGAAATGCACTACAATTCATTTTCAGACCTTAACTCCAAACTCCTAAGTTTTCCATGTCGAACTTCACAAGTTCCAGAATCTGTCCTCTCAAAACAGAGAGTAGCAGATTTTGAACTGCCACTTTAAACAACAGTAACTCTCAAACTACTAAGCCAAATGCTTCCAAATTTTGACACAAGCTAGTTCATCAAGTTTACTCCAACTTTGGTATTTACAAGTTTTCCAGCAACCAATTTTATCAAAGCCAAATTTAGAATTACTACTAGCTTTCCAGAAAACCTAAAATTACAAAGGTTAAACATTTATTGATGTGGCCAAAGACCCTTAAACCCAAACTAAGATTTCCAAAAGTTCACATGGGGTATAACAACACCAGAAAGTAGGGTGTGACTACTTAGAACATTTATTTATACTCATTTCTTATTTTACTTAATTAATTAGGTGGAATTTTAAACATATATGTAAACTGCTCCTAAAATTCTACAAAAATTACAGGGGACTCTCTGACCCACAAAGAGACTACTGTACAATTTTGAACTCAATTTATTCACAGCAACTTCCTACACAAAATTCCCAAGCCAAAAAGGCTGATTTTTGTATAAATAACAAAGCATAGTAAAAAGTGTCAAACAACAGATTTCTTAATTTTCTTGGACAGTCTAGGGTACGAAGACATTCTCCAAAAAGTTATATGAACATTGCACATGCAGAAAAATTACAAAAATTCATTTAAATATTTCCTAGAATAAAAAGATAGCATAATAACTTGAAAAGTACTTAAGCACTGATGCCCAAATTTTTACCAGAGCTAGGGCTAGCATAGAGTAACCTACCCACCAATTTTCATGATTTATGGAACACTACAGCTCAAGTTATAAATTTAACAAATTTGCATGCATTCCAAAACACATTTAAAGGATCTATTAAATTCTTACAGAATTTAAACATCTCATGCCAGATCCATATTTTTCTAAAATACTACACATCATGTAGATCCTAACAAAATTTATCTCATAATTTTTGGGCAAGTAAAACCCTAGATCTTCATTTTTCCAAACCTTACTTAAAACTGTGACAAAATAAAGAAATGAAATAAATCCCAATTGAAACTGGGCCGGCCCGGCTTGCTAGCGCGGCCCAGCCGGCGCGCGGCCTGCCTCGGCGCCCCGCCCGCGCGCGCGGCGCTGACAGTGCGGGCCCGCAGGCCAGAGAGAGAGAGCGAAAGGGGGAAGACGGCCGCGACTCCGGCGAGCTCAAGCTCGCCGACGACGGCGCCTCCGGCGACGAAAGGAGCACCAACGGCTTCCCCGTGACTTCCCGCATCGACCAAACCTAGATTTGCTGAACCTATCCCACCCTAGCTACGACGGCCATGGCGACCGCGGCTCGGAGGCGGCACCCGGTGGTGGTCCGGCGAGCTCCGGGGGTCAGGGACCTAAGTGAGGTGTGCTACGGCTTCCTGAGGACATGGCGGACCTCTCCATGCCACGGAAAAGGACGGAGGTGGAGCGAGTGCTGCTGGCCGCGTGAGCACCGCACCGGCGGCCATGGCGCGGCGGCGCACGACGGTGTTCCGACGTGTACCGGCCATCCCATCCGGTAACGTCATCACCTAGGCTTCTCTACCCGACCCGGAACCCAAAACATGTACTAGTGAGAATGGAGGATGACCGTAGGGAGCTGGCCACGGTGAGCCGCCGCGCGGACAGTGCGCCGGCGAGGACTCACGGTGGCGGAAACCGAAATTTGCCCTCACCTCTACACAATCCGGTCAAGCAACGGTTGGAGGAGGTGGAGGGGATGCTGGTGGAGCGGTGGACGGGATTTGGAGGACGGTGGTGCGACGGTGAGCTTGCACAAGCACGGGGCGGGCTGCGGCGGCAATGGCGCCTCCGTTTTCCGCCTCGGTGAACCCGGCCAGAGCGAGAGTGAAGGAGAGAAGAGTGAGCGTGAGTGTGGGGGTGGAGGTGTCGGCCCCAACTTCACGACCGCGCGTGTGCTTGCGACGTGGAGGCGATGGCAGGGCGCGAGCGCCACGCGGCCACCGGGCTCTGCCCGAGCACCACGGCGTGGTCAGCTGTCCGACTGAACGGCGATGTCGACTGACCGATGAGGCCGAACGGTGACTGTCAGTGCAAGTTTGACGCTGATTATCTTCCAACACAGCTCGATTTGGTCCAAGATGACAACATCAAATTTGTAGAGCTATGTGAGGGCAACAAGTTTGTCAATTGGAGTTTGGGCTGGTTCAGCCTGGATTTGAAACTACAGAGCTCCAAAGTGGTGCACTTAGAAACTGAAACCCAGTTTCAGTCACTAAGCCGACTGAAACCCTATTTTCACGACACAAAATCTCCTAAACTATTGAGAACCAGGTGATGGTGATATTGACAATGTTGTAGAGCTATGTGTGGACAACAACTTTGTCAATTGGCTCCAGGACTGGTTTGGCCTAGTTTGTGAGTTACAAGTTGCTAAAGTGAGGTACAGTGCAACTGAAAAGTCCAATTTCCAGACTTAGAATTTTTCTAAGTGTTGATCACCACTCAAGCTGACTTGTGGGCCATTTTTGAGCATGCTCTGTTCATTTTCATGAGATGGCCATATTAGAACTTTTGTTCCTCATGAAATTCTCTACAACTTTACTTAAGGGTGCTCTTCCATGCAAGGTCTCTAAATTAGACTTTTTAATTGGTCAAACTAGAGCCTTCTAGGGTCAAATGGTGGTCAAACTTCTCTTGGAGGGCAAATTTGTAATTTTGGTCAACATGAACCTTGTTCCAAATGTTACCCTAAGGATAACTAAGGTGTTGTAGGTCATGATTGGCTACCTTACCTTTTTGTTACACCAACTATCAAATACTTCATGAAATAAATCAAACAAACCCTAGAATAATCACATGTGTTGCATCACATAAAATAACAAACATGAATGATGCATGCTTATGCTTATGCCATGCAATTGCAATGCAATTAAGGACTAAACACTTGAAGTGTTACAATGAACTACCATATAGTTTGTGGATTATGATCATGACATGTTCAATTTATGATTAACCTTCCATACTATATGTATGATGAGGAGTAGAGCTAAGTTGAGGTGGCGGTTCATCGTGCCTTCGGGTATGCCCATTTCCTATGCTTGTCGATCGGTAGGGTCAAAGTCCTAGGGGGATGTGGGTAGTTTCCTTATAAACGGGCGTGGTGCTCGAGTACAAGGGAGCAGGCGAATATATTTCTTGTAACAGAACCGTCCAAATTATAAGAGCACAAGTACAAAAACAATCACCGAAGTGATCAAATTCTCGCACTTGAGCCCATATAACTCCGGTAGTCCAATGAAATCACGAGGGATTTCAAACCAATCAACATACAAGCCAAGATCATAGTGATTCAACATAACAAGTCACATGTTACATCCATTTCACAAGTAGTTCAATATACATTGGAGTTCAACATAGTTATTACAACTTAAGTTCAAAAGTAGCGGAAGCAAAGTAATTTAAAACTAACATTTATCTTATTTCAAATACATGCCAGTACCAAGGTCGACTTCCAATAAAAGCATTAGAGAGAAGATAACTCAGAAGGATCATGCCCATGATCACACTCCGCCATTAAGGTAGGAGCCAACCAACTCTTGCAGCCGCCATGATACATCACAACCTGCAATAAGTGGGGATAAAACCCTGAGTACAAGAAGGTACTCAGCTAGACTTACCCGTCAAAAACCAGAAATAAAGTGACACCAAGGATCATGCAAGGCTGATATAAAGTGGGGCTAGCTTGACAACATTTTGCATAAAAGCTTAATATGTATAAGTAATCATTAATGCTGAAGCATCAAGTTAATTATCATTAACCTATCATCTATATTAGAACCTATACTAGAGCACTCACTTTATTAGGAGCACACAATATTAACCATAGCAGGTATAAGTTGAGGCAACCTTTCCATCGTTATCCAATTAACCATCCTTTCAATTTAATGGAATCTACGTTGCCGCTGCTCAAATCAAGTGCTCACTAACCGGGAGCGACGACGATTCGAATCGAATTCCTATCCAGCTGGAGGGGTATTTCTAACACTCACCACGTAGGCCCCTGTCAGGGTCGCACAAGCCACCTTTCGTACAATTCAGGAGTCACGGGTCCGAATGATGCCGCATCCCCAAGGGCGACACTCTGCCAGGTGCTAGGGACTCTAACCCCCCTTGGTCTCACGCCAATGTCCCCAAGCACAACATTACTCTCCTCCAAGATGCGACCTACCATTTGACTCCCGGCCTGAACCGCATTACTCGGCTTCGCGGTCGGAACGACTTATCCGGCCAACTAAGTGTTAGACTGCGTTCAACATGACTCAAGGACGTACAATGAATCGGTCCTTAAATGACTTAGACGGGGATAGATCCACACCCAAGACCTCCATGTCTTGTTGCTTCACTATCGTCATCCCGCCCGGTCTCATTTCATTTTATTAACACATGGTTCTTTTCCACGATAGCAATTATAGCCAACCATGCCATATATTAATATCCCTACATCTCGTAGGTGACAGGAAATCACCTGACTTCTACCGCTTAAAGCAGGTCTAAGCATCTACTCGATCCTAGTCTATGCAGGATTCAAGTATTCATATATCTGGACAAGGAATGATATAATGCAGCAAGGGTTTCTAAAATACTCCTATCACTTAATGCAACAATACTTATAACATATATAGAATTAATTGCTTTGAAGATAGGAGGCTTATAATGCTCCGGGGCTTGCCTGGGATCCAACTCAAGTTAGAGTATGTCAGATGAAACCCGCTTGGCGAGCATTCCCTCATTCTAGCACTTGTCCAACCCTTCCATTTCCAAGACAGGTCCTCCAACACCATCTTCTGGTTAGCTCCACATCACGTCCTTCAAGTGGTGCATCTAGCGTACCTAAATGAGGTGCAACAATGCATATGTATGAATGCATAGAAGTGCAATAAACAAAGTAATCAAGTGAGCATACCAAGTTCACATAAGCACCTAGAGCTAATTAACTTAATCCTCATTAAGGCATAACATATAAGAGGGCAAGCATATCAATCAAGATACAAGTCTTATAAGATCACAGGGTACCAATCCAAGTATCAAGTAGCGACACCAACACACTTATGTAACTCAAACTATACTTAACAGAAAGGCTCAGATTTGCAATCAGCATGAACAGTCCAGAAATAACATCATTCCAGAAGCTACACAATTCCAAATGACATGCAAGAGGATAAACTGGAAAGCTTATGAAATTGTCTACAATTCATTTAATATCACCTAAGCCTGATTCCTAAGTTTACTATGTCAAAAAGATAAAACTACAGATCTGGTCTGCCCCAAACAGAGAGCAACCAAATCTGGGACCTGACTTTAAACATCTATAACTCAAAAACTAATAGATCAAATGCCACCAAATTTTAACACAAGCTAGATACATGAATTATATACAACTTTTCTATAGACAAGGTTCTCAGAAAACATCATTAACATGGGGTAATTTACATTGCCCCCAGAACTGTCCAGAAACTAGTAATTGCAAGAAATAATTATTAACATATGTTGCAAACATATAATTGTACAAAACCAACTTTACCAATATTTCACACATGACTAATGAACACCAGAAAACATAGTGTCCATTCCTAAATAAATTCTTTTAATACATTTTCTTAATTTATTTAGATAAATAGGTGGAATTATGAACACCTATCAATCGTGCACAATAAATTGTACCAAAATTACAGTGTCCTACAAATGCTCTCAAAAGTCTACTGTCCAAATTTCAAGCTATTTGGACAAGTATATCAACCTCTATGAAAACGACAAATAGCTATTGCAATAAATCATGTGAGAGCAAGTTAGACCTAAAACTCAATATTTTCTATGAACATAGGGCTATAGTATGAATCAACATGATAGAGCAACATCATACTAAGGTAATGGAACAACATTTTCCATTTTATCATTTATATATTATTTATAAGCTAGTTATCAAGACATAAACAAGTTAAATCCATAACTTGATCATACAGAAAGCAATGACCATGAAATTTATACCACAGTACATTCATAGCATGGAAAGACTACCATAAAAATTTCACATCATTTGGAGCAACACAACTCAAGATATAAAAATGACAAGCAATCTAATGTAGATTTCCTTATTTATCAAGGTCAAATCAAAACCTTAAGAAAAAAGTGAACAACTAGTGTATTTGATATTTTTTCCTAGCAAGTACATGTCATCACAAAATTAACAAAATAAGAATCACTATTTTTGGACATCTAAAACTCAAGATATGGCTCTGGTCAAGTTTATAAGCATTTTTGGAGCATTTTTAAAGCTTAAATAAATACATCAGAAAACATCTACAAACATGTAACATTTTATGACTCCACTGCATAGATCTTTTCTCAATGTTTCCAAAAAGTCCACATTTTCTATTTTTGGACTTACCTAGCATGAGATATGAATTTTAGAAGATTTAACAAAATTCTGAAATTCAAAAACAAAATCAACTACTTCACCCTATATCTGCTAGGTGCACCCGGTTGCACACCCAAAACAGCCACTACTCAAACCGACATACGGGACCCACTTCCCAGTTGGACCCGCTTGCCACACACTCGGAGGGAGAGACAGAAGACAGGATATGGCCTCCTTCATCCTCCGGCACCGGAAGCAGAGGACGACGGCGAGGCCAGCTCGGCCGGCCGACAGGGGCAACGCCGGCGGCAAGGGCGGAGGCGGAGTAGCAGGGGGTCGACGCGCATCCACGGTACCGCTCAGCTCGGCCTGAGGTGACCCTCGGCCATCTGGCCATGGAGGCAGGCGGCGCCGGTGACCGGTGCTCTAGCGGCAGCGTGTGACCGGCAATGGTACAGGCGGTGAGGAGGCGCGGCGCGACCGGGCGAGGTGGGGAAGGAGACCGAGGGGTCGATTTGGCAGTAGGAGGCTTGGTGGCAGCTGGCCATGGAGCTCGGCTCGGCTCGGCAATGGCGGCTGTGGCCGTGCTATGTGCGAACGAGCAGCAGAGAGCGAGGAGGCAGTGAAAGGCGAGGTGAAGCGTGGAATGGAGCTCGGCGAGCGCCCTGGACTCTCCACATCCATGCAGGCAAGGCAAGGGCGCGGACTCGCAGAGGGCACGTGGTGTCCATGGCGAAGAAGCTCTGGTGCATGGCCACCACGCAGGCAAATCACCGAGCACGTGGTGTGCGTGCATCAGTCCGATTTGGAGGCCGTGTTTGGGCCAGCTACGGGCTGAACTGGGCTATGGGCCTAAAAGCAAAGTTGTAGCCCATACCACGCTCGACAAAAGTCATTAAGGCACCTAGATCATTAGGACCATAGATTAGGAGATAATCAGTCCCCAAATCACCAGCGTCAACATGCTAAACTAGGGCTCGGTTTTTGGGACTTTGCAATGCCAAACTTGGTCAAGTTGGTCCCAAATTTTTACATGTTGTTCTCCAATGAATTGTTTCCAACTTTTGTTTTTGGCTCAAGTTGAGTTGCTTAGTAAAATTTAGAGAACACGGAATGTCAACGTCGAAGACACTGAAATCGAGGTTTTTAAATTGCTAAGTGTTGGAAATAGTCCAAATTCTGACTTGTGGGTCCTTTTTGAGCATGTTCCACACATTTTCATGACTTGACTCTTAAACAAAGTTTGTTCCTTATAAAATTTTCTACAACTTTTTAAAAGGGTGCACAGTCATGCAAAGTTTCTAGGTCACACTTTGGAAATGGTCAAACAAAAGTGTTCTAGGGTCCATACATGGTCAACCATCACTTAGTAGCATATTTAGGCAAAATGATCAACATGAACATTGTTCCATTAAGGGTCCTAAGTGTAGTTAAGGTGTTTTAGAGGCCAAACATACACACCATGCATAGGTTGCACAAAAGTGTAGGCCTCACATGCACTGAAACATAGAAGTCACTATAATTGTAGTGCTTGTTTCAAGGCCATATCTCAATTGTTTCATGTGTTGTTGTAAGGTACATGCTACCCATGCTTCCCTAGGTTGTTGCACATGTTGCAAAGGTTTGTTGCACATGTTGCATTGTACGTTGCATAAGCACTAGTTCCCATGGGATCTAAGGCATGTTTCAGTTATAATCCAAACAAGCATATAACTTATCATTTCATGTGACTTTTTGATTCCAAACTTCATGAAACTTTTCTAGGGGTCACTATAGATAGAATGTGATGTGAGACACACGAAGATATTGCCATAACACCACCCAAGCATATATCTTGAAAATGTCCTATATGCAAAAGAAAGGAGTAACATCCAAGTTTTGATTAGGCTCATCTCCGTAGGTTGACCTTGACATTGTCATCTCCACTTAATCTGTCATTTTTGAGATCAAACCCACTACTTAATGAGTGACAAACACCTGGGGTGTTACAGCCCTCCCCCCTTAAAAGAATCGCTTCCCGAGATTCGGTGCGAAGGATTTTTTTTAAGGGAAGAGAAGCACGTTATCTAGTTCTCAACATCAGCTATAGCATTCAGCTACAAAGCTTCAACATTAGCAGAACTAATTTGGTCAAAGGCACTTTCTGATACTTACTCTTCATGGTAAAATTTGTCTGAAGATTTCCTTCATTGACTTCCATGAAGCATTGTCACTTTGGGAGGAATCCTAGATAGAACAGTATTGCATTCTCAATGTACGGAGATCATTTGGTCCATGAGCGAACCACTCCCAAGTATCTGATTCTTTAATGGACACAACATAGGCCATATGAACTTGACACTAGACCGAAATATTCAGAAGTAGGCTCATTGAAATGACTCTATGTTCACACGGTTTTGAAAAGCAGTTCTCTACCAAAATGGCTTGAGTACAACCTTCCAAAAGGGTGAGATCATAGACGACAAACATTCTCTGAGGCCATAGGATACTGACTAACCAATAGACAGGGTCTATGTTGGTCATAAATATTCGTTCATTTAGACACCAACTAATGGAAAACTACTTGAGGTTTCATGTGTGCAGTTCTCTTTCTCTGATGACAACACTGTATTATCTAAGTCTATTTGAGGGATTAGTGAGTGTGATAGCTGACTCTGTCGGCTTTGTATTTTTGCCAACAGCTATCTAAAAGATTCTTTTATCCAAAGACAACAGTTATCTAGGTTGAATCAGATGCAACCTTCTTGGGTAAGAACACTTTAAGATACCAAAGATCAGTGAGTATTATCAATTATTGCCAAAGAAGGATATAGCGAGGTCTGGCAGATAGCAAAATTTGCAAGTATTTACCAACTTCGGTAATTAGCTCCCTACCGAGCAAGTTGAGTACAATCCCCTCCAGGAGGCCATTGCACAGTAAGTTGAGTTTGACTTGCAACGTAGTGAAACAAGCTTTGTAAGACATAGCCTTCGTAGCTACCAAGGAGTCGTTACCTAGTTGGAGATTAACCTTTCTATTGGTAACTAATCAGTTGTCTCTCAACACTAAAATTTTCAAATCCTCACTCTTGACCACAATAATCGTGGTTGACGCAGAACGAATGGTTGACATCGAGGTCAGCAGATAAGGAGTAACACCAGAGATGGTTGATTTCGATTGTATGGACATTATGCATACAAAGGTTAAAACTTGCATAATGTGAAGATCGAGTCTTATCCAACGTATGACTTGTCCAACATTAAGTGTTGTGTGTCCTTTTTATCCAACAGGGATGAGATACGTCGCTCACTAGATGTCGTTCATCAATACTGGACAACTAAGTAGAGTCACTTGTATACCACCTATTGTGGTCTGTTAATATTTATGTTGGTGACCTGTTCTTCAAAGTTATTCTCTTAGCAACTTCAAAAGGACACTCCACTACTTTCGGTCTAAGATATGGATCTTATGATACGATATGGGAAGATAACCAAGGAACATCTCACAAGAAAGCCCACATCGATGTAGTTCCATAATGGGCTATGACTAGAAACCTCGATACCAGCGCGTGCCCAGTAGCACAACCATGTGTCGGCCGGTCACAAGGAGGCCCTAGGTTTCGTCGCGGCACCATAGAATGCTAATCGTAACACCATTACCGAACATACGCCCGATGAGGAATTTCAAATGACACAAATTGGGTGGTCCGAACAAGCACCATACCAAGGAGGGATAGCAAGTAAAGGTAGTCACAAGGTTTAGAATCAACGAGGAGGTGATCCAAAATTAACACACACCACAAGGGAACATAGCTCAATTCCTAAAGACAACTAATCAATGGACTCTTGCTTAAATTCTATGCATGACTTGTGTCCACAAAGGTGAGTTCCAGATAAAAGATTTATAGGAGATTCATTCATGTTGGGCAACAACATGAGATCAAGACTGATAAACATCCCGAGACTTGGGAAGGTTGGAGACGAATTAAGCAAATTTCAAGGCAAAAACTGATATGTAGTCATAGATCGAGTTGATAAGGTAGATGCATGAATTTGCAAGCACACAATTTAGAGGCCATAGCAGAGAGACGTTGCGTCACACTAGCTAACCTTTGGGAGAGGTAACCGGAAGATCCAACATGGATTTGGGTACAGTCTCCACAACTGGCAATGTACGAACCAAGGTCAAAGGCTAGCGTTGATGAAAGTTAACTTGGTTGGTCAGTCGATAAGGGTCTTCACAAAAAAAGGGTTGTAAAACATCCACGGCTTATGTAAACATATCAGATAACTAAACTTTGGGCTTTCGGTCAAGCAAAGGCATGGATACAAACATTCAAGGGCTAACCACCAAGTCTACAGGCTCAGGCTCCTAAGAGAGAGAACCTAATTGGAGACAACAACCATACAATTACATACATGAACGTTGTTCTATGGTAAAGCTATGTGACCCTCGTATGCTCATCGAGGACAATCGAGGTGACAACTAGAACACTACCTAGGTAACAATCATACATACAACATCACTATCAAGCAGACAATTGAGAAAATTCAAACGAATGAACTTAAGCAATCAATACAAGGCACAAGGCTCACCCAAAAATAAGAATTTATCTCAAGCATGAACTAACTACAAGTTTAGCTCAAAACAGACGCTAGCTAAGGGAGCCAACTTAGCATGTGCCCAGAATCTGGACAGCAGCACAGTAGTTACTTGTTTCAACCATAGCTAAGGTTGTAGACATCCCATAAAGGTGATCCTAGACTTTCTAGAAATCTTAGGAAGTTTTCCACACTTTTGTTATTCATACCAAAAGCTAAATCATAGACTAACATGACCAAAAATGCTAATGTTTCAGATCTGTACCAATATGGACAGAAAACTGACAAGAACTTCAAAGATGCATAACTGGAGTTCTAGGGACACAACAAGGCTGAGCCTTAACTTTATGTAAAGCTTATTACATTTTCTATAACTTTCTTATTATCATATTAGGATGATTCTATAGCTAACAAGGCCAAACAAGACAAAGAGGACATCTCTATCCAGATTTAGACAGATTCTGTCATTCCACTTTGCAAGCTCATAACTAGAGATTTAGACCACCACAATTAGTGCTATAGGACATTTTCGAAAGCATAGAAAAAGTACTACACTTCTTCTATTATTTCTAAGACATGATTCCATATTCACACAGGTCAAACAAACCAAACATTTAGATCTATTCAGGGCATACGCAAAACCTAACAGTAAACTTCTAAAAGTCATAACTCCCAATCCATAAGGCTTAGTGTCATGAAATTTTAGGACAAGCTAGATGTGTAAGTTAGCTATAATTTTGGTATTCTCCATAACTACAGAAAACGCCATTATGACTACGAAAGTATCACTACAACAGAAACTATTCTAGCAGCCAACATTCGACAAGCAAAACAAAGCTTGCCTTTGTTCTACTTACAAGAGAGCACACAAACATGTTATTCTAGTAGCTCTAAATATTGTTACCTTAGCCAACCAATTTAATTCATTTATGAGAATCACAATTATTGAAATGAGGTCTAAAGCACTTGCAATTGCTTATATGAACAACATATCCACCACTTGGCTAAACTAAAGGACAACTATAGTTTCAAGCATGTACCCACACTTATTTCTAACAAGGCTAAGCATACACTATCTTCAAGCACGCCCTAGTCAAGCAACATGGAACAAGGCATTCATGTCAAACTCCACACAAGGAAGATAGTACGTAATATAAATCCCAAGTTACTTAATATCGAACAAGGGTGAGAGGAGCATAGCTATGCATAAAGCAACAATCAGGATGATGCATGCTTCGTCCTATTCGTCCTCACAAGATTGTCAACCTAAGGTGGCGATCACGTTCTATGTTGGTGGCATAACACGCACTCTCTCGATATATAGCTAGTCGCTAGCTACATTCGACTTATGCATTCGTGGTTAGCGTACCTACAGAAAAGTTTCATTGCAGCCCAACAATTCCCCAATATAGCACACAATGAAAGCAGAAAGTAAAATTCTAAGTACTTCCATATACATATACCCCCGTATACGTACATATAGCACCAAAACTACCTGAATCATCAATCTCCCATAATTAAGTACCTTCATATATACATGTGTGTAACATGTAAATAATCTAGTAACCAAAACTAGCTCTCCCCTAGACCGAGGGTTGTACGGTCATGCTCTCACAACTCACACTTACCTGAGCGTAGGTGCGACGTTGCATAAAAGTAAACTAGCAACATATATGGCTATTTCATATATGAAGGCTACCTCCAATCTGACACACCGGGTAGCATAGTGTGGGAGAGTTATCACACATACATACCTTGGCTACGCGTAGATGCATAAATGAGAAACCCCCAAGTTAGTACTTATATAAGCCACCTAATAATCCTTATATGAGCATAAGGAAATTGACCACTGACATACTTAGATTTAGAATTCAGTTTTCACAAACCTATATATAGCTATAAGTTGATAAAACTGAGTTTATAAAACAAATCCTTTGTTTTAAATACACATACGACAAGTTTAATGTTGAATCTTGCTCCGATGCCAGCTGTAACAGAACCGTCCAAATTATAAGAGCACAAGTACAAAAACAATCACCGAAGTGATCAAATTCTCGCACTTGAGCCCATATAACTCCGGCAGTCCAATGAAATCACGAGGGATTTCAAACCAACCAACATACAAGTCAAGATCGTAGTGATTCAACATAACAAGTCACATGTTACATCCATTTCACAAGTACTTCAATATACATCGGAGTTCAACATAGTTATTACAACTTAAGTTCAAAAGTAGCGGAAGCAAGTAATTTAAAACTAACATTTATCTTATTTCAAATACATGTCAGTACCAAGGTCGACTTCCAACAAAAGCATTAGAGAGAAGATAACTCAGAAGGATCATGCCCATGATCACATTCCGCCATTACGGCAGGAGCCAACCAACTCTTGCAGCCGCCATGATACATCACAACCTGCAACAAGTGGGGATAAAACCCTGAGTACAAGAAGGTACTCAGCTAGACTTACCCGTCAAAAACTAGAAATAAAGTGACACCAAGGATCATGCAAGGCTGATATAAAGTGAGGCTAGCTTGACAACATTTTGCATAAAAGCTTAATATGGATAAGTAATCATTAATGCTTAAGCATCAAGTTAATTATCATTAACCTATCATATATATTAGAACCTGTACTAGAGCACTCACTTTATTAGGAGCACACAATATTAACCATAGCAGGTATAAGTTGAGGCAACCTTTCCATCGTTATCCAATTAACCATCCTTTCAATTTAATAGAATCTACGTTGCCGCTACTCAAGTCAAGTGCTCACTAACCGGGAGCGATGGCGATTCGAATAGAATTCCTATCCAGCTGGAGGGGTATTTCTAACACTCACCGCGCAGGCCCCTGCCAGGGTCGCACAAGACACCTTTCGTACAATTCAGGAGTCGCAGATTCAAATGATGCCGCATCCCCAAGGGTGACACTCTGCCAGGTGCTAGGGACTCTAACCCCCCTTGGTCTCACGCCAATGTCCCCAAGCACAACATTACTCTCCTCCAAGATGCGACCTACCATTCGACTCCCGGCCTGAACCGCATTACTCGGCTTCGCGGTCGGAACGACTTATCCGGCCAACTAAGTGTTAAACTGCGTTCATCATGACTCAAGGACGTACAGCAAATCGGTCCTTAAATGACTCAGACGGGGATAGATCCACACCCAAGACCTCCATGTCTTGTTGCTTCACTATCGTCATCCCGCCCGGTCTCATTTCATTTTATTAACACATGGTTCTTTTCCACGATAGCAATTATAGCCAACCGTGCCATATATGAATATCCCTACATCTCGCAGGTGACAGGAAATCACCTGACTTCTACCACTTAAAGCAGGGCTAAGCATCTACTCGATCCTAGTATATGTAGGATTCAAGGATTCATATATTTGGACAAGGAATGATATAATGCAGCAAGGGTTTCTGAAAGCCCAAGTTTGGTTTTGGTAATTAATGACACCAAGTTGCTAATGCCATGTGTTAAGTGTTTTGAGTTAGGCATAAGCAACACATGTGATGAAGGTGTATGTGGTAAGGAGTGGTGGCCACAAGATCACAAAGAGATGGTGCATGGACATGAAATGATGATCATGGTGGAGATGCACATAAAATGAAGGACATGATGATCAAGTGGAGGAGAAGGATCTAAGAGCGCAAGGCAAAGGTATAACCATAGGATTTTCCTTTTGCCGGTCTAAGATGAGTAGAGAAGTGATTGACTGGGTTTAGGATACATAGCCGACTATCAAGAGGGGCAATCACGGTTAGCTCGGGAATCAAGTGCCACTAGATCATTGTCTTGAGAATATGCATTAGGATCTAGTAAAGAGCTAACATAACGCCTTGAAAATTTTTTATGAAATGCTAACACACATGCACATGGTGGTGTACACTTGGTGGTGTTAGCACATTTGCGAAGGCGGTGGAGTTTAAGCGATAGAGAGGGGTTTGGGTTCCTCTCTCCCTCTCGCCGAGCTTGAGAGGAGGGATTCGGCACTTTTTGGGGAAGTGAAATGCCTATTTTCTACTGCGCCGGAAGTTGGAAAAGAAACAGAGGCGAACGGCGGTCACTGTGGTGACCGGACGCTGCACCGGACGCGGTCACGGTTTGAACGGACGCGTCCGGTCAGTTCTCAGCAGTTGTCAGGCGCGAGGGTTTGTGACCGGACGCTGGTCTAGCATGACCAGCGCGTCCGGTCAGTTTACCTGTGCACAGATGAAGAGCGTGTGACCGGCGCGTCTGGTCTCTCATAGAACCGGCTCGTCCGGTCAAGCGTCTAGAGGGGCAGAGCGCAGCGGAGTGATGATCGGACGCGCGGCGCGTCCGGTCACATATGATCGGACGCGTCCGGTCGTGCTGGGAGCTTACTGGACTCTGACCGGACGCTAGGAGCAGCGCGTCCGATCAAACGCTAGAGCGCGTCCGGTCATAGCAACGGTAACTTCTGACACGCACTGTTCACGCTTGTCCTGTAGTGACCAGACGCGTCCGGTCATCACGTTTTGAACTGTGTCGTCTGGTAACGGCTAGCTGCGTACCCCTTCGCTATAAATAGACGATGTCCAGGGTTTGAGGGTATCTCTTGCACATTTTGAGACTTAGAGACATACTTTGAGCTAGAGAACAACCCCTCCACTCATCTCTTTGCATAGTTACACATCTTGAGTGAGATTGAGTGAGATTCAAGTGCATTCCTTGAGAGTTGCATTCTAGAGGCACTTGATCTTCGAGTTGCTGTGGATTTCTTGATACTCTTCCGTGTTTCCCGACACGGTAGATGGCTTGGAGCAGCGGAAGTGATTGAGCTCGCAATTGGAGATTATTGGAGCCCTCACCAAGTGTTGTAAGGGGTTCTTGATCCTTCCCCGTGGGAGTTCGCAAATTGGATACTCTAGTGGAGCTCGTGGCTTGGAGGATCCCCATCTTGTGTGCGGTTGTGCGGCGCCCACCGAGGGCTTGACTCTTGATAGTTGATTAGCTCGTGAACCGACAAGTGGGCGTATTGCCACAACGGGGAGTAGCTTGCTGGGAAGCAAGTGAACCTCGGGATAAATTCTTGTGTCATTCTCTTCCCGAGGTTTTCTATTGTATGATTGATTGATTGGTATTTCTCTTCTCTACACAGCGGTATAATCACTCGAAACTCTTCTCTCGCTTTACTTCTTCTATCTAGCTTGTAGTTGTTGTTGTGTTTAGTGAATAGCCTTGTTCTAGACTTGTGTAGGTGGCTTGCTTAATTAGTTAGAGCTAGTGCATTTGCTTCGCCACCTTTCGTACTAACGTGTGGTTAAGTATTTCTTGTAGAAGTTTTATTTAGGCTATTCACCCCCCTCTAGCCTATTTGGACCTTACAAGTGGTATCGGAGCCGAGGCACCATTTATTTGAGGCTTAACAACCTATGGTGAAAAAGAAATGGCTCAATTAAGCTTGCACATCAACAACACCAAGAAGGCACCTCACTTTGATGGCACAAATTATGCATATTGGAAGGTTAAGATGACCGCACACCTCAAGTCAATCAATAGAGAAGTGTGGAAGGTCACCGAAACAAAATTTGAGGTTGCTAATCCGGAAGCACCTACACTGGTAGAGGAGAAGAAGCTCCAATGCAATGACATTGCCATTAGTGCTCTTCATGAGGCACTAGATGACAAGACCTTTGAGCAAGTAAAGAACATTGAGATTGCTCATGATGCTTGGACCAAGCTAGAAGAAACTTTTGAGGGCACCAAAGGCACAAAGACCGCTAAAGCATATATCTTGCAAGAAAAGTTTTCTAGCTTCAAGATGCAAGAAGATGAGAGTGTACCAGAAATGTTTCATAGATTGCAAGTCATTGTGAATGAGCTCAAGGCACTTGGTGAGGAGGTCAAGGATAACCAATTCTCTATGAAATTCTTGAGAAGCTTGCCCAAGAGATTTGATACATTGATCACCGTGCTAGTAAGGACTACATTGAAGGATTCAACTCCTCAACAAATATTTCAAGAAGTGATGACCGATGATTCATATAGAGAAGATGATGAGAAGGATGAGTTGGTCAAGAAGAAGAAGGAAAATGAGAAGAAAGATGATGAAAAGAAGAAGAGTGTGGCATTCAAAGCCACCACATCTAAGGGCAAATCCAAGATTGAATCATCAAGTGATGAAGACTCAAGCTCTTGTGATAGTGATGACATTGATGAGAAGATGGCTCTCTTTGTCAAATAATTTGGCAAATTCATGAAGAAGAAAGGCTATCGTGCAAGAAGGAGGAAGAACTCATCCAAGAAGAGTGAGCATACCATGAGATGCTTTAGATGCCATAGCAAGGACCATCTCATTGCAAAGTGTCCTTATGATAGTGATGATGAAGATGCTATCAAGAAGGAGAGGAAGAAGCAAAAGAAGAAGCAAGAAAAGAAGGAGAGCTCTCATAAAGAAGAAGAATGATTCTTCTCATGTTGCTACATGGGATAGTGATGATTCCTCAAGTGATGATGAGGATGACAACAAGAGCAAGAAGAAGGGACATGCTAGCATTGCCATCCAAGAGAAGGTCTCCCTCTTCGACACTCTATCGTGCTTCATGGCTAAGGCCGCTAAGGTATCATCCGACGATGAGAGTGATCATGATAATGCTAGTGATAGTGATAGTGATGAAGAAGAATTCACTAAAGATGAACTAATCAATATGCTAGAAGATTGCACTCAACATTTTAAAGAATCTAGAAAGGAGTGCAAGAACTTACTTAAGGAAAAGAAAAACCTTATGCAAGAACTTGATGAGCTTAGGGCATCTTATGAGAGTCTAAAGGTAGACCACAAGAAGCTTCAAAAGTCTCACACTAAGCTTGAAGAAGCTCATTCCTCTCTAGTTGAAAAATGTGAAAACATGCCAACTAATGTTAAGAAAGCTAAAACTTGCAACATAGGCATATCATGTGATATAGTTGACGAATCTTTTCATAAGTCTATTATTGTTGCTCCCACTAACCCTTCATGTAGCTCATCTATATCATCCTCTCCTAGTAGTGACGGTTTCACTTGTGACTCCACACTAATAGTTGAGAATGAAAATCTCAAGAAGGAGGTAAAAGAGCTCAATCACACCTTAGCTAATGTAACACCCTAGGTGTTTATCACCAATTAAGCAGTGGGTTGAGCTCAAACATGATAGGTTAAGTGGAGATGACGATGTCAAGGTCAACCTATGGAGATGGGCCTAACTTAAAGTTGGATGTTGCACTCTTGCTTTACATATAGGCCACTTTCAAGATATATGCTTGGATGGTGTTATTGCAATATCTTCATGTGTCTCACCTTAGTACCTATCTATAGGGACCCCTGGAAAAGTTTCATAAAGTTTGGAGTCAAAAAGTCAATATGCTTGTTGGATTATAACTAAAACCTGCCTTACATCCCATGGGAACTAGTGTTTGTGCAACATACAATGCAATATGTGCAACACACTTAGAACACTTAATGGAACAATGTTCATGTTGATCATTTTGCCTAAATATGCTTCTAAGTGATGGTTGACCATGTATGGACCCAGAAACACTTTGGTTTGACCGTTTTAAAAGTGTGACCTAGAAGTTTTGCATGACTATGCACCCCTTGACAAAGTCGTAGAGAATTTTATACGGAACAAACTTTGTTTAAGAGTCAAGTCATGAAAATGTGTTTAACATGCTCAAACAGGGCCCACAAGTCAGAATTGGGACTGTTTCCAACACATAACAATTTTAAAAACCCCGATTTTAGTGTCTTCGACATTGACATCCCGCGTTCTCGAGTTTTTACTAAGTAACTTAAATTGGTCCAAAAATGAAAGTTGGAAATAATTTGTTGGAGAACAACATGTAAAAAGTTGGGATCAATTTGACCAAGTTTGGCATTGCAAAATTCCAAAACCGAGCCCTAGCTTAACATGTTGACACTGGTAATTTGGGGACTGATTATCTCCTAATCTACAGCTCTAATGACTATGAACCCTAAATAGGAAATGTAGAGCATGGTACGGGCTACAACTTTGCCTTTAGGTCCAAGACCCAGATCGGCCCAGATCAGGCCCAAATTGGAGCTCCAACCAGTCCTTTTGGGCGCACGACACCTGTTCGCTCAATTGCCTCAACGGCCGACGCGTGCCCCAGTGCGTGGCCGCCATGCCCGAGCCGTGGCCCCAACTCCTTGGACGCATGCCCCGCGCCCCCAGTGCCCTCGGTGGTGGACGCCTGAGCATCTACACTTCTTCGCTCGCCCCCTCTGCCTCTTCCTTGGCTTCGCGCGGCTTCTCCTCGCGCGAACGCGGCCGCTGTCGCCATTACCGCCGCGAGCAGAGCTGCAGCCGCCGCCATGTTCCCGCGGTTCCATGCCTCCTCACTCTCCACGACCACCGCCGTTAGCTTCGCCTCCATCTCCTTGTCTTTCGGCTTCCCTTTCCCGGACTCTGACCAGCACCGGAGTGCGCCATCGCCATGGCCGACCGGCCGCGCCATGGCCGAGCGGTGGAGATCCACCCAGCCGCTGCTGCGCTCTATCTCCGTCTCAACCAAGCGCGTCACCACCTCCACCTCGCCGTACTCCGCCCCGCGCGCGCTCGCCGGTCTCCTGGTGGCCGGCAGCGCCACCGCCGCCTGCAGCTGCCGCCGTGCCTCCTGGCTTGCGTGGCCAGAAGGCCACGGATGTCCGCAGGCCACGCTGCGGGTGGCCATGGAAGCGCCGCGCCGCCGTGTCGCTTCCGAGCCGCTCCACCGCCGCTGGGTCGTCGGCAGCCGGCCGGCGGAACCGCCGCCGGTCATCATCTCCCCCTCCTCTGCTTTCGGCCTGGAGACGAAGGCCCGATGCCCCCCCTGTGACTCTCTCTCGTATGACAAGCGGGCCCGCCCGGACTCCGGGGCCCACTTGTCGGTTTAAGGAAGTGGCCGTCCTGGGTGTGTAATCGGGTGTGCCTAGCGAATGTGGTTAGAGTTGTTTTATTCCGATTTTTAATTTCAGAATTTGGTTAAATCTTCTAAAATGCATATCTCTGGCTAGGTAATTCCAAAAATAGCAAAATTGGGCTTTTTGGAAACCTTGAGAAAAGATCTATGCAGTGGAGCCATAATATGTTACATGCTTGTAGGTATTTTCTAATGTCTTTATTTAAGTTTTAAAAATACTCTAAAAATGCCTTTAAACTTAACCAGAGCAAGATTTGGAGTTTTAGAACTCCAAAAATAGTGATTCTTGTTTTGTTAATTTTGTGATGACATCTACTTGCGAGGAAAAATATTAAACACACTACTTGTTCACTGTTTTCTTAAAGTTTTGATTTGACATTGATAAATAAGGAAATCTGCATTTATATTGCTTGTCAAATTATATCTTGAGTTGTGTTGCTCCAATTGATGTGAAATTTGTAGGGCAGGCTTGTCATGCTATGGATGTACTATGGTATAAAATTCATGGCCATTGCTTACTGTATGCTCAAGTTATTGAGTTAACTTGTTTATGGCTTGATAAATAGCTTATAAATAATATATAAATGATAAAATAGAAAATGTTGCCCCATCACCTTATTATGATGTTTCTCTATCATATTGATTCATAAGATGGCCTTGGGTTCACAGAAAATATTGAGTTTTAGGTTTAACTTGCTCTCCCATAATTTATTGTTATAGCCATTTGTCTTTTTTATAGAGGTTGTTATACAGGTCCAAAGGGTTTCAAATTTGGAAAATAGACTTTTGGAAGCATGTGTAGGCCTCTGTAATTTTGGCAGAATTTATTGTGCACTTTTGATATGTGTTCATAATTCCACCTAATTATCTAAATAAATTAAGAAAAGGCATTAAAAGAATTTATTTAGGAATGGACACTATGTTTTCTGGTGTTCATTATTCATGTGTGACATGTTGGTAAAGTTGGTTTTGTCTAATTATATGTTTGCAACATAAGTTAATAATTATTTCTTGCAAATGAGGTTTCTGGACAGATCTGAAAACTTGGCAAAGTTCTTCATGATAATTTGCTTTGTTGTGAAACTTGTTTATACAAAAGTTGTAGATAATTTATATATCTAGCTTCTGTTAAAATTTGGTGGTATTTGTCTATGTGGTTTAGGAGTTATAGCTGTTGAAAGTTGGGTTACAGAATTGCTTGCTCTCTGTCTTGTTAGACCAGTTTCTGTGTTTGTGTAAATTCGACATATTAAGCTTTGGAATCATGCTGTGATGATTATAAATGAAATGTAGACAATTTCATAAGATTTCCATAATGTCTTCTTGCAAGTCATTTGGATCTAGGGATCTCCAGTTATGATTGATTTATGAAGCTACTGTTTGCTAGTCCAGAAATTGACATATTCCAGTCATCGTTGTTGCTTCACCTTGAGTTGCTTTGCATGTTACTAAGTGTGATTCATGTCCTTGGTGATGAAGTTAGTACACCTGAAACTTGTTAAGATTATGCTTTACTTATTATGCTTGGAATGGTTGGTGTGCTATAGTCAGTGAGTGGCTAGGAGGGCTTGTATCTTGTTTAAATATTGTGCTTGTCTTATGTGATGCATTCTTATTGCCATTCATCATGTTCATACATATGCATCGTCATATCTCATTTAGGTACGTTAGCTGAAGCACGTAAAGGACCTAAGGTGGAGCCAAACCCGAAAATGGAGTTGGTGGATCCATCCCAAAGATCGAAGGACCGGACAAGTGGTAGATTGGAAGATGCTCGCCAAGCGAACTCATCTGACATACTCTAACTTGAGTCGGATCCCAGGCAAGCCCCGGAGCATTATAAGCCTCCTACCTTCAAAGCAATTAATTCTATATATGTTATAAGTATTGTTGCATTAAGTGGTAGGAGTTGGTTGGAAACCCTTGCTGCATTATATCATTCCTTGTCCAGATATATGAATCCTTGAATCCTACATAGATTAGGATCGAGTAGATGCTTAGCCCTGCTTTAAGCGGTAGAAGTCAGGTGATTTCCTGTCACCTGCGAGATGTAGGGATATTCATATATGGCACGGTTGGCTATATTGCTATCTTGGAATGGAACCATGTGTTAATAAAACAAAATGAGACCGGGCGGGACGAAGATAGTGAAGCAACAAGGCATGGAGGTCTTGGGTGTGGATCTATCCCCGTCTGAGTCGTTTAAGGACCGATTCGCTGTACGTCTTTGAGTCATGTTGAACGCAGTCTAACACTCAGTTGGCCGGATAAGTCGTTCCGACTGCGAAGCCGAGTAATGTGGTTCAGGCCGGGAATCGAATGGTAGGTTGCTTCTTGGAGGAGAGAAAGGATGTGCTTGGGGACATTGGCGTGAGCCCAAGGGGGGGTTAGAGTCCCTATCACCTGGCAGAGTGTCGCCCTTGTGGTCGCGACATCATTCAGACCCACGATTCCTGAATCATATGAAAAGGTGGCTTGTGCGACCCTGGCAGGGGCCTGCGCGGTGAGTGTTAGAAATACCCCTCCAGCTGGATTGGAATTCGATTCGAATCGCCGTCGCTCCCGGTTAGTGAGCACTTGACTTGAGCAGCGGCAACGTAGATTCAATTAAATTGAACTGATGGTTAATTGGATCACGATGGAAAGGTTGCCTCAATTTATACCTGCTATGGTTAATATTGTTTGCTCCTAATAAAGTGAGTGCTCTAGTACAGGTTCTAATATAGAGGACAGGTTAATGATAATTAACTTGATGCTTAAGCATTAATGATTACTTATTCATATTAAGCTTTTATGCAAAATATTGTCAAGCTAGCCCAATTTATATCAGCCTTGCATGATCCTTGGTGTCACCTTATTTCTGGTTTCTGACGGGTAAGTCTAGCTGAGTACCTTCTGGTACTCAGGGTTTTATCCCCACTTGTTGCAGGTTGTGTTGTATCTTGGCGACTGCAAGAGTTGGTTGGCTCCTGCCTTGTGGCAGAGTGTGATCACGGGCATGATCCTTCTTATTTACCTTATCTCTAATGCTTTTGTTGGAAGTTAACCGTGGTACTGGCATGTACTTGAAATAAGATTAATGTTAGTTTCAAATTACTTTGCTTCCGCTACTTTTGAACTTAGGTTGTAATAACTATGTTGAACTCCGATGTAAATTAATCTACTTGTGAAATGGTTGTAACATGTGACTTGTTATGTTGAATCACTACGATCTTGGCTTGTATGTTGGTTGGCTTGAAATCCGTCGTGATTTCATTGGACTACCGGAGTTATATGGGCTCAAGTGCGAGAATTTGATCACTTCGGTGATTGTTTTTGTACTTGTGCTCTTATAATTTGGACGGTTCTGTTACAGCTGGTATCAGAGCAAGATTCAACATTAAACTTGTCGTATGTGTATTTAAAACAAAGGTTTTGTTTTATAAAATCAGTTTTCTCAACTTATAGCTATATATAGGTTTGTGAAATCTGAATTCTAAACCTAAGTATGCCAGTGGTCAATTTCATTATGCCCATATAAGGATTATTAGGTGGCTTATATAAGTACTAACTTGGGGGTTTTTCTTTTTGCATCTACGCCCAGGCCAAGGTATGTATGTGTGATAACTCTCCCACACTATGCTACCCGGTGTGTCAGATTAGAGGTAGCCTTCATATATGAAATAGCCATATATGTTGCTAGTTTACTTTTATGCAACATCGCACCTACGCTCAGGTAAGTGTGAGTTGTGAGAGCATAACCGTACAAACTGCGGTCTAGGGGAGAGTTAGTTTTGGTTACTAGATTATTTACATGTTACACACATGTTTATATGAAGGTACTTAATTGTGGGTGATCGAATGATTCGGGTAGTTTTGGTGCTACATGTATATATACGGGGTATATGTACATGGGAGTACTTAGAATTTTACTTCTCTAATTTCATTGTGTGCTATATTGGGAAATGTTGGGCTGCAATGAAACTTTTCTGCAGGTACACTAACCACGAATGCGTAAGTCGAATGTAGCTGACGACTAGCTATATATCGAGAGAGTGCGTGTTATGCCACCGACATAGTACGTGATCGCCACTTTAGGTTGGCAATCTTGTGAGGACGAATAGGACGAAGCATGCATCTTCATGATTGTTGCCTTATGCATAGTTATGCTCCTCTCACCCTTGTTCTATAGTGTGTAACTTGTGATCAATGTGTTACACTATCTTTCTTGAATGAAGCTAAATAAGAATGCCTTACTCCATGTTGTTTGAGAAAAGTGTGTGCTTAGCCTTGCTAGAAATAGTTGTGGTTACATGCTTGAACCTATAGATGCCCTTTAGGTTAGCCAAGTGGCGGATATGTTGTCATACAAGTGTTTGCAAATGCTTTAGACCTCACCTAAGTAATTGTGATTCTTATTAATGAATTAAATTAGTTGGTCTAAGGTAACAATATTTAGAGCAAATAGAATAACATGTTTGTGTGCTCTCTTGTTAAGTAGAACAAAGGCAAGCCTTGTGTTGCTTGTTGAACGTTGTCGGCTAGAACGTTTTCTGTGGTAGTGATGCTTTTGTGGTCACAATGGTATTTTCTGTAGTTATGGAGAATACCAAAGTTGTAGCCAACTTACTTTTCTAGCTTGTCCTAAAATTTCATGACCCTAGGCCTTATGGTTTGAGAGTTATAAATTTTAGAAGTTTGTTGTCAGAATCTGCTCATGTTCAGAACAGATCTGAATGTTTGGTTTGTTTGAACTATGTGCATAAGTAATCATGTCTTGGAGATAATAGAAGAAGTGTAGTACTTTTTCTAAGCTTTCCAAAATGTCCTATAACACTAATTGTGGTGGTCTAAATCTCTACTTATGAGCTTGTAATGTGGGATGACAGAGTCTGTCCAAATCTGGGCAGAGATGTTTTCCTTGTCTTGTTTGGCCTTGTTAGATATAGAATCATCTTAATATGATAATAAGAAAGTTATAGACAACTTAATAAGCTTTATATAAAGTGAAGGCTTAGCATTGTTGTGTCCCTAGAACTCCAGTTACGCATTTTTGAAGTTCATGTTAGTTTTCTGTCCATATTGGTACAGATCTGAAACATTAGCATTTTTGGTCATGTTAAGCTATGAATTAGCTGTTTGTTTGAGTAACTAAAGTGTAGTCATCTTCCTAAGCTTTCTAAAAAGTCTAGGATCACTTTTGTGGGATATCTACAACCTCAGTTACCGTTGAAACAAGTAACTACTGTGTTGCTGTCCAGATTCTATGCACTTGCTAAGTTGGCTCTCTTAGCTAGCGTTTGTTTTGAGCTAAACTTGTAGTTAGTTCATGCTTGAGATAAACGCTTATTTTGGGGTGAGCCTTATGCTTTGTATTGGTTGTTTAAGCCCATTTGTTTGAATTTTCTCAAACGACTGCTTGATTGTGATGTGTATGTGTGCTTGTTATCTAGGTAGTGCCCTAGTTGTCACCTCGTTTGTCCTCGGTGAGCATACGAGTGTCGAATAGCTTTATCCTAGAACAACGTTCACGTTATGTAATTGTATGGTTGTTGTCTTCAATTAGGTTTTCTCTCTTAGGAGTCTGAGCCTGTACACTTGGTGGTTAGCCCTTGAATGTTTGTATCCATGCCTTTGCTTGACCGAAAGCCCAAAGTTTAGTTCTCCTATATATTTGCATAAGCCGTGGGTGCTTTGCAACTATTTTTGTGAAGACCCTTATCGACTGACCAACCAAGTTAACTTTTATCAACGCTAGCCTTTGACCATGGTTCGTACATTGCCAGTTGTGGAGACCATACCCAAATCCATGTTGGACCTTCCGGTTACCTTTCCCAAAGGTTAGCTAGTGTGACGTAACGTCTCTCTGCTATGGCCTCAAAATCATTTGCTTGCAAATTCATGCATCTACCTTATCAACTCAATCTAGAACTACATATCGGTTTTTGCCTTGAAAATTTCTTAATCCGTCCCCAACCTTCTCAGTCTCGAGATGTTTATCAGTCTTGATCTCATGTTGTTGCCCAACATGAATGAATCTCCTATTAATCTTTTATCTGGAACTCATCTCGGTGGACGCGAGTCGTACATAGAAGTTAAGCAAGAGTCTCTTGCTCAGTTATCCTTGGCAAGTGTGCGATGTTCTCTTGTGCTATATTTTGATCTTTGGATCATTTTTGTGTTGATTCTAAACCTTGTGACTACCTTTGCTTGCTATCCCTCCTTGGTATGGTGCTTGTTCGGACAACCCAATCTGTGTCATTTGAAATTCCTCATCGGGTGTATGTTCAGTAATGGTGTTATGGGTAGCAACTAATGGTGCCGCGACAAAACCGAGAGCCTCCTGTGGGTGCACACACAAGGTTGTGCTGCTCGGCACGCGCTGGTATCATGGTTTCTAATCATAAACCATTGCAAAACAACATTGATGTGATTTTCACGTGGCCTTCTTCCTTGGTTGTCTTCCCATATCTTATCAAAAGACCCTTATATTGGACCAAAGGTAGTAGACCTTTCTCCTAAAGTTGCTAAGAGGATAACCTTTGAAGAACAGGTCACCGACATAAACATTAATAGACTGCAACATGTGGTAGCCTAGTGACTCTATTTAGTTGTCCCCGTATTGACGAACATCATCTAGTGAGCAAAGCATCTCATCTCTGTTGGATAAAAAGGACACACGACACTTAATGTTGGACAAGTTATCTGTGGGATGAGAATCGATTGTCGCCTTGTGCATATGACCGGAGCTATCCAAGTCGCAATCTTGGGTGCATAGTGACCATACAATCGAAATCAACCATCTCTAGAATAACTTCGTATTTGCTAATTTCGATGGCAACCATCTGTTCTGTTTCAACCATAGTTGTTGTGGTCAAGAGTGAAGATTTGGAACTTTTTAGTGTTGAGAGACAACTGATTAGTTACCAATAGGAAGGTTAATCTCCAGCTAGGTAACGACTCTTTGGTAGCTACGAAGGCTATGTCTTACAGAGCAATAACCAACAAGAAGTTAATCAACTAGCCAACAACTTGAGTGATATTCTATCTTTTAGAGCCATTGTGATCAAGTCAATTCTGTCTTGGACAATCACACAGATAGTGCAAGTTGTTCAATCAGCTTCGGTGAAGAATTAGAGGAATGCATGCCCCAGTTTCGATCAATATCCTTGTACCCTTAGGTGCCACAAACGGTTTGTTCATAACTCTATTGGATGCAGTATGGAGGAATATTCCTAAATGGTTCCTTATTCTCGTACATGTCCTCCAGGCGGAGTATGCATGTTGCCTTGCAAAAAGTAACCCGCAAATTCAAAGTGTGTGCATCATCGGATTGGTGTATAAATTAATGGTCGAGATCTACTACTGGATGGCCCTTTTGAGGTCCCAAAGATACTAGTTTACACTCTTTCATTGCTTTTGCGTTCTCGTATCAATAATGTATGAGAAACCTTGGTTTCTACAAATCAATGTATACCATCGCGTATCAAAAGCAACTTGAAAAGTGTCAAACAATAGATTTCCTAGCTTAGAGTTGCTGTTTGATCCTAAAGAGGAAGCCTCATGGTGAAAGGTTGGCCTGACAAAGTTGCTATGCTGCAAGTCAACTCAACTTACAGTGCAACTAAGTCACAAAGGAAATTGTTACTCAACCGTTTGGTGGTAGACTACTCCCCACGGTTTAGTGAATATTTACAACTTTTGTTATCCTTAAGGCCTCGCTACATCTTTCTTTGGGAATTATTTTCCAATGATGACATACTTTGGTACCTTATAAATGTTTTTACCCAAGAGGTTGCATCTGATTCAACTCAGATAACTGTTGTCTCTGACTAAAAGAATCTTATTAGATAGCAGTTGGCAGGAAGACGAAGCCGACAGAGTCAGCTATCACATTCACTGACCCCTCGATAGACTCAGATAATACAGTGTTGTCATCAGATAAAGAAAACTGTACGCATGGAATAGTAAGTAGCTTTCCATCAGTTGATATCTAAATGATTGAACATTTACGACCAACATAGACCTGTCTATTGGTTAGTCAGTATCCTATAGCCTCAGAGTATATTTGTCGCCTATGATCTCATTCTTTTGGAAGGTTGTACTCAAGCCATTTTGGTAGAGAGCTGCTTTTCCAAAACCATGTGAACATAGAGCCATTTCAACGAGTATACTTCTAAAAATTTTGGTCTAGAGTCAAGTTCATATGGCCTATGCTGTGGTCATTGGAAAGTCAGATACTTGTGAGTGGTTCACTCATGGGCCAAACGATCTCCGTACAATGAGAATGCAGTACTGTGCTATCTTGGATTCCTCCCAAAGTGACAATGCTTCATGGATGTCAATGAAGGAAATTCTTCAGACAAATTTTTTTTTCATAAAGAATAAGTATTAGAAAGTGCCTTTGACCAAATTGTTCACCGATGTTGAAGCTTTGTAGCTAAATGCTATAGCAGATATTGGGAACTAGATAACGTGTCTCTCTTCCTTAAAAGATCTTCCATTTCGAATCTCGGGACATGATTCTTTTAAGGGGGGAGGGCTGTAACACCCCAGGTGTTTATCACCAATTAAGCAGTGGGTTGAGCTCAAACATGATAGGTTAAGTGGAGATGACGATGTCAAGGTCAACCTATGGAGATGGGCCTAACTTAAAGTTGGATGTTGCACTCTTGCTTTGCATATAGGCCACTTTCAAGATATATGCTTGGATGGTGTTATTGCAATATCTTCATGTGTCTCACCTTAGTACCTATCTATAGGGACCCCTGGAAAAGTTTCATAAAGTTTGGAGTCAAAAAGTCACATGAAATGATAAGTTATATGCTTGTTGGATTATAACTAAAACCTACCTTACATCCCATGGGAACTAGTGTTTGTGCAACATACAATGCAATATGTGCAACACACTTAGAACACTTAATGGAACAATGTTCATGTTGATCATTTTGCCTTAATATGCTTCTAAGTGATGGTTGACCATGTATGGACTCGGGAACACTTTGGTTTGACCATTTTAAAAGTGTGACCTAGAAGTTTTGCATGACTGTGCACCCTTTGACAAAGTCGTAGAGAATTTTATACGGAACAAACTTTGTTTAAGAGTCAAGTCATGAAAATGTGCGTAACATTCTCAAACAGGGCCCACAAGTCAGAATTGGGACTGTTTCCAACACTTAACAATTTTAAAAACCCCGATTTCAGTGTCTTCGACATTGACATCCCGTGTTCTTGAGTTTTTACTAAGTAACTTAAATTGGTCCAAAAATGAAAGTTGGAAATAATTTGTTGGAGAACAACATGTAAAAAGTTGGGATCAATTTGACCAAGTTTGGCATTGCAAAATTCCAAAACGAGCCCTAGCTTAACATGTTGACACTGGTAATTTGGGGACTGATTATCTCCTAATCTACAGCTCTAATGACAATGAACCCTAAATAGGAAATGTAGAGCATGGTACGGGCTACAACTTTGCCTTTAGGTCCAAGACCCAGATCGGCCCAGATCAGGCCCAAATTGGAGCTCCAACCAGTCCTTTCGGGCGCACGACACCTATTCGCTCAATTGCCTCAACGGCCGACGCGTGCCCCAGTGCGTGGCCGCCATGCCCGAGCCGCGGCCCCAACTCCCTGGACGCGTGCCCCGCGCCCCCAGCGCCCTCGGTGGTGGACGCCTGAGCATCTACACTTCTTCGCTCGCCCCCTCTGCCTTTTCCTTGGCTTCGCGTGGCTTCTCCTCGCACGAACGCGGCCGCTGTCGCCATTACCGCCGCGAGCAGAGCTGCAGCCGCCACTGTGTTCCCGCGGTTCCACGCCTCCTTACTCTCCACGACCACCGCCGTTAGCTTCGCCTCCATCTCCTTGTCTTTCGGCTTCCCTTTCCCGGACTCTGACCAGCACCGGAGTGCGCCATCGCCATGGCCGATCGGCCGCGCCATGGCCGAGCGGTGGAGCTCCACCCAACCGTTGCTGTGCTCTATCTCCGTCTCAACCAAGCGCGTCACCACCTCCGCCTCGCCGTACTCCGCCCCGCGCGCGCGCTTGCCGGTCTCCTGGTGGCCGGCAGCGCCACCGCCGCCTGCAGCCGCCGCCGTGCCTCCTGGCTTGCGTGGCCAGAAGGCCACGGACGTCCGCAGGCCACGCTGCGGGTGGCCATGGAAGCGTCGCGCCGCCGTGTCGCTTCCGAGCCACTCCACCGCCGCTGTGTCGTCGGCAGCCGGCCGGCGGAACCGCCGCCGGTCATCATCTCCCCCTCCTCTGCTTTCGGCCTAGAGACGAAGACCCGATCCCCCCCCTGTGACTCTCTCTCGTATGACAAGCGGGCCCGGCCGGACTCCGGGGCCCACTTGTCGGTTTAAGGAAGTGGCCGTCCTGGGTGTGTAATCGGGTGTGCCTAGCGAATGTGGTTAGGGTTGTTTTATTCTGATTTTTAATTTCAGAATTTGGTTAAATCTTCTAAAATACATATCTCTGGCTAGGTAATTCCAAAAATAGCAAAAGTGGGCTTTCTGGAAACCTTGAGAAAAGATCTATGCAGTGGAGTCATAATATGTTACATGTTTGTAGGTATTTTCTAATGTCTTTATTTAAGTTTTAAAAATACTCTAAAAATGCCTTTAAACTTAACCAGAGCAAGATCTAGAGTTTTAGAACTCCAAAAATAGTGATTCTTGTTTTGTTAATTTTGTGATGACATGTACTTGCGAGGAAAAATATTAAACACACTACTTGTTCATTGTTTTCTTAAAGTTTTGATTTGACCTTGATAAATAAGGAAATCTGCATTTATATTGCTTGTCAAATTATATCTTGAGTTGTGTTGCTCTAATTGATGTGAAATTTGTAGGGCAGGCTTGTCATGCTATGGATGTACTATGGTATAAAATTCATGGCCATTGCTTACTGTATGCTCAAGTTATTGAGTTAACTTGTTTATGGCTTGATAAATGGCTTATAAATAATATATAAATGATAAAATAGAAAATGTTGCCCCATAACCTTATTATGATGTTTCTCTATCATATTGATTCATAAGATGGCCTTGGGTTCACAGAAAATATTGAGTTTTAGGTTTAACTTGCTCTCCCATAATTTATTGTTATAGCCATTTGTCTTTTGTATAGAGGTTGTTATACAGGTCCAAAGGGTTTCAAATTTGGAAAGTAGACTTTTGGAAGCATGTGTAGGCCTCTGTAATTTTGGCAGAATTTATAGTGCACTTTTGATATGTGTTCATAATTCCACCTAATTATCTAAATAAATTAAGAAAAGGCATTAAAAGAATTTATTTAGGAATGGACACTATGTTTTCTGGTGTTCATTATTCATGTGTGACATGTTGGTAAAGTTGGTTTTGTCTAATTATATGTTTGCAACATAAGTTAATAATTATTTCTTGCAAATGAGGTTTCTGGACAGATCTGGAAACTTGGCAAATTTCTTCATGATAATGTGCTTTGTTGTGAAACTTGTTTATACAAAAGTTGTAGATAATTTATATATCTAGCTGCTGTTAAAATTTGGTGGTATTTGGCTATGTGGTTTAGGAGTTATAGCTGTTGAAAGTTGGGTTACAGAATTGCTTGCTCTCTGTCTTGTTAGACCAGTTTCTGTGTTTGTGTAAATTGGACATATTAAACTTTGGAAACATGCTGTGATGATTATAAATGAAATGTAGAGAATTTCATAAGCTTTCCATAATGTCTTCTTGCAAGTCATTTGGATTTAGGGATCTCCAGTTATGATTGATTTATGAAGCTACTGTTTGCTAGTCCAGAAATTGACATATTCCAGTCATCGTTGTTGCTTCACCTTGAGTTGCTTTGCATGTTGCTAAGTGTGATTCATGTCCTTGGTGATGAAGTTAGTACACCTGAAACTTGTGAAGATTATGCTTTACTTATTATGCTTGGAATGGTTGGTGTGCTATAGTTAGTGAGTGGCTAGGAGGGCTTGTATCTTGTTTAAATATTGTGCTGGTCTTATGTGATGCATTCTTATTGCCATTCATCATGTTCATACATATGCATCATTATATCTCATTTAGGTACGTTAGCTGAAGCACGTAAAGGACCTAAGGTGGAGCCAAACCCGAAAATGGAGTTGGTGGATCCATCCCGAAGATCGAAGGACCGGACAAGTGGTAGATTGGAAGATGCTCGCCAAGCGAACTCATCTGACATACTCTAACTTGAGTCGGATCCCAGGCAAGCCCCGGAGCATTATAAGACTCCTACCTTCAAAGCAATTAATTCTATATATGTTATAAGTATTGTTGCATTAAGTGGTAGGAGTTGGTTGGAAACCCTTGCTGCATTATATCATTCCTTGTCCAGATATATGAATCCTTGAATCCTACATAGATTAGGATCGAGTAGATGCTTAGCCCTGCTTTAAGCGGTAGAAGTCAGGTGATTTCCTATCACCTGCGAGATGTAGGGATATTCATATATGGCACGGTTGGCTATATTGCTATCTTGGAATGGAACCATGTGTTAATAAAACAAAATGAGACCGGGCGGGACGAAGATAGTGAAGCAACAAGGCATGGAGGTCTTGGGTGTGGATCTATCCCCGTCTGAGTCGTTTAAGGACCGATTCGCTGTACGTCTTTGAGTCATGTTGAACGCAGTCTAACACTCAGTTGGCCGGATAAGTCGTTCCGACCGCGAAGCCGAGTAATGTGGTTCAGGCCGGGAATCGAATGGTAGGTTGCTTCTTGGAGGAGAGAAAGGATGTGCTTGGGGACATTGGCGTGAGCCCAAGGGGGGGTTAGAGTCCCTATCACCTGGCAGAGTGTCGCCCTTGTGGTCGCGACATCATTCGGACCCACGATTCCTGAATCATATGAAAAGGTGGCTTGTGCGACCCTGGCAGGGGCCTGCGCGGTGAGTGTTAGAAATACCCCTCCAGCTGGATAGGAATTCGATTCGAATCGCCGTCGGTCTCGGTTAGTGAGCACTTGACTTTAGCAGCGGCAACGTAGATTCAATTAAATTGAACTGATGGTTAATTGGATCACGATGGAAAGGTTGCCTCAATTTATACCTGCTATGGTTAATATTGTTTGCTCCTAATAAAGTGAGTGCTCTAGTATAGGTTCTAATATAGAGGACAGGTTAATGATAATTAACTTAATGCTTAAGCATTAATGATTACTTATTCATATTAAGCTTTTATGCAAAATGTTGTCAAGCTAGCCCAATTTATATCAGCCTTGCATGATCCTTGGTGTCACCTTATTTCTAGTTTCTGACGGGTAAGTCTAGCTGAGTACCTTCTCGTACTCAGGGTTTTATCCCCACTTGTTGCAGGTTGTGTTGTATCTTGGCGACTGCAAGAGTTGGTTGGCTCCTGCCTTGTGGCAGAGTGTGATCACAGGCATGATCCTTCTTATTTACCTTGTCTCTAATGCTTTTGTTGGAAGTTGACCGTGGTACTGGCATGTACTTGAAATAAGATTAACGTTAGTTTCAAATTACTTTGCTTCCGCTACTTTTGAACTTAAGTTGTAATAACTATGTTGAACTCCGATGTAAATTGATCTACTTGTGAAATGGATGTAACATGTGACTTGTTATGTTGAATCACTACGATCTTGGCTTGTATGTTGGTTGGCTTGAAATCCCTCATGATTTCATTGGACTACCAGAGTTATATGGGCTCAAGTGCGAGAATTTGATCACTTCGGTGATTGTTTTTGTACTTGTGCTCTTATAATTTGGATGGTTCTGTTACAGCTAAGGCTTATGGTGGTGAGGACCGCTTGCTTATGTGCTTGGGTAGCCAAAGAGCTTCTCTCTACAAAGAGGGATTGGGCTATAACCCCAAGAAAGGCAAGGCCGCCTTTGCTCCTCACAAGACTCGTTTTGTAAAGAACAATGGTAGCTATTGCAAAAGTTGCAAGCAAGTTGGTCACATAGAGCAACATTGCATGAACAAGAAATCCAAAGCTAATGTATCCTCAATTAAGTTTGATTCCTTCTATATACTTACCAAGGGTACAAATGGTGTTCATGCTAAGTTCATTGGTGCACCATGGATGGGCTCAAAGAAGAAAGTCATTTGGGTACCAAAGAGCTTGGTCACTAACCTTGGAGGACTCAAACAAGTTTGGGTACCTAAAAAGAATTGATCTTATCTTGTAGGTCAATTACAAAGCTGGAGGAAGGCATTGGGTGCTTGATAGTGGGTGCACTCAACATATGACCGGGGATTCTTGTATGTTCAAATCAATTGATACAAGTCAAAATGGTGGTTTTGATGCTATCACTTTCGGCAACAACAAGAAAGGCAAGGTCAAAGGGCTTGGTAAAATTGCTATCTCAAATGACATGAGCATATCTAATGTGTTGCTAGTTGAGAGCTTGGATTTCAATCTTTTATCGGTGGCACAACTTTGTGATCTTGGCTTCAAGTGCATATTTGGTAGTGATGATGTTGAAGTCATAAGTGTTGATGGATCAAATTTGATATTCAAAGGATTTAGACATGGTAGCTTATACTTGGTTGACTTCAATGATAGTGAGACACAATTGACATCATGCTTGCTTAGTAAATCTAGTATGGGTTGGTTGTGGCATAGAAGGCTTGGTCATGTTGGAATGAAATAATTGAACAAACTTTTGAAGCATGACTTAGTTAGAGGCTTGAAAGATGTGACTTTTGAAAAGGATAAACCATGTAGTGCTTGTCAAGCCGGCAAACAAGTTGGAAATGCACATCCTAGTAAGAGTGAAATGAGCACATCAAAGGCATTTGAGCTATTGCACATGGACTTGTTTGGGCCAACAACATACACTAGCATTGGTGGCAACAAGTATGGTTTTGTGATTGTTGATGACTACACTAGATACACTTGGGTGTTCTTTCTTTATGACAGAGTGATGTTTATGATCTATTCAAGTCTTTTGTCAAGAGAGCGCAAAATGAGTTTGAGACTACCATCAAGAAGATTAGAAGTGACAATGGTAGTGAGTTCAAGAACACAAGAATTGAAGATTTGTGTGATGATCTTGGTATTGGACATCAATTCTCTCCTACATACACTCCTCAATCCAATGGTGTAGTTGAAAGGAAGAATAGAACTTTAATTGACATGGCTAGATCAATGCTTAGTGAATACAATGTGAGTCATTCATTTTGGAGTGAAGCTATCAACACGGCTTGCTATTGTAGCAATCGTCTCTATTGCCATGGGAAGCTTGGGAAGACACCATATGAGCTATTGAATGGAAGAAAGCCCAACATTGCATACTTTAGAGTGTTTGGTTGCAAATGCTATATTCTCAAGAAAGGCACTAGATTGAGCAAGTTTGAAAAGAAATGTGATGAAGGGTTCTTACTTGGTTATTCTACCACAAGCAAAGCATATAGAGTTTGGAATCTCACAAATGGCACCTTGGAAGAAGTTCATGATGTTGAGTTTGATGAAACCCAAGGGTCTCAAAATGAAGCTCAAAACCTTGATGATGTGAGAGGAGATCAATTGTCAAATGCAATGAAGAACATGGACATTGGTGATGTTAGGCCAAGGCAAGTTGATGATGATGATATTCATGTGATCAACCAAAGTGTGCAAATTGATACAAATCAAGCAAGCTCTAGTGGTACTCATGATGAAGCTCAAGTTCAAGGTCAAACATGTGGAAGCAATCAACTCCCAATACTCCAACCTACTAGCATTGCAAGAGATCATCCACTGGACCAAATCATTGGTGGAATTCAAAGTGGTGTTCAAACTAGATCAAGATTGGCATCTTTTTGTGAGCACTACTCATTTGTGTCACTTGAAGAACCTAAGAAATTAGAAGATGCTTTGAAGGATTCCGATTGGGTAAATGTCATGCATGAAGAACTAAACAACTTTGCTAGAAATCAAGTTTGGAAACTTATTGAGAGGCCAAAGAACTACAATGTGATTGGTACTAAGTGGGTCTTTAGAAATAAGCAAGATCAAGATGGCATGGTTGTGAGGAACAAAGCAAGATTAGTAGCACAAGGATACACTCAAGTTGAGGGTCTTGACTTTGGAGAGACATATGCACCCGTTGCAAGATTGGAGGCAATTAGAATCTTATTAGCATATGCTTGTGCACACAACATCAAGCTCTATCAAATGGATATCAAGAGTGCATTTCTCAATGGCTACATCAACGAAGAAGTTTATGTTGAGCAACCTCCCGGTTTTGAAGATGACAATAAGCCCAACCATGTTTTCAAGCTAAAGAAGGCATTGTATGGTTTGAAGCAAGCACCTAGAGCATGGTATGAGAGATTGAGGGACTTTCTTCTCTCTAAAGGGTTCAAGATGGGAAAGGTTGACACCACTCTCTTCACCAAGAAGCTTGGAAATGACTTGTTTGTGTTGCAAATCTATGTGGATGGCATTATCTTTGGATCAACTAACCAAGACTTTTGTGAAGAGTTTGGAAATATGATGGCTAATGAGTTTGAGATGTCTATGATTGGAGAGCTTAGTTACTTCCTTGGACTTCAAATCAAGCAAATGAAGAATAGCACTTTTGTAAGTCAAGGGAAGTACATCAAGGACATGATCAAGAAGTTTGGATTTGTAAGATGCTAAACCAATGAGTACACCAATGGGCACAAATGATCATTTGGGTGTTGATGCTAGTGGAAACATGGTAGATTAAAAGCAATATCGGTCCATGATTGGAAGTTTACTCTATGTCACCGCTTCTAGGCCGGATGTGATGTTTAGTGTGTGCAAGTGTGCAAGATATCAAGCTTCACCTAGAGAAAGTCACTTGAAAGCAACCAAAAGAATATTGAGATATCTTAAGGGCACTCATGATGTTGGACTATGGTATCCCAAGGGATCTAATTTTGAGTTGATTGGATATTCGGATTCCGACTATGGTGGTTGCAAGATTGATAGAATGAGCACAAGTGGCACTTGTCAATTTCTAGGAAGGTCTCTTGTTTCATGGTCATCAAAGAAACAAAAATAGTGTTGCACTATCTACCGCTGAGGCCAAATACATTAGTGCCGGTAGTTGTTGTGCACAATTGCTTTGGATGAAAGCAACCTTGAATGACTTTGGAATCAAATTCAAGAATGTGCCATTGTTTTGTGACAATGAAAGTGCTATCAAAATGACACAAAATCCGGTTCAACATTCAAGAACAAAGCACATTGATATAAGGCATCACTTCATAAGAGACCATCAACAAAAGGGTGATATTAGCATTGAGAGCATTGGCACCGAAGATCAACTAGCCGACATCTTTACAAAGCCACTTGATGAGAAGAGATTTTACAAGTTGAAAAATGAATTGAACATACTTGACTTCTCCAACTTGAAATGAGTGCACCCCCACATTCTTATATGACATGCCTCTCCTCCGACAATGCAAGGTAAAGTTGTTTGACATATCATCCATACTTTGCTAAGGACATGTTTAGAACATATAGACATATTTGCATGACAAATAGGATCATTCATGAAAATCAAATGATTTTGATGTATATATGGTACCACTATTGCTTCTATGTTTGTTTGATCTAGTGGTAGCATATGACATGTTTATGGGCTTGCAAACCTAGTGTTAAATCTAGAAAATGAGCTCATGATGTGTAATTCAACATGGTCAAGAAAACCCTTATACTTTATGAGGTGTGAAGAAGCTTGTCCTTGGGTCAAACCGAATTACATATTCTAGGCACGTGATCTAGATTGAACCATAATTTGGACTCCCTCATATTGATTAACTTATCTCTCACTAAAATTGGCACCTTTTGGTGATTGTTGACAAAGGGGAAGAGAAAAGTCACAAAGATAGAAAAGTCACAAAGATAAAAAGTCAAGTTGCAAAGGGGGAGAAAGATATAGTAAGGGGGAGAGAATGACTTTGGAAAGAGATCACTTAAGGGGAACAAGCTCATGATTTATTTGTTGCATTTGTGTGTGCATTAACATGATGAATTGTTGCATTGCAAAGCTTAAATTCATATTCATGATTGTATGGTGATTGCTAGAAATAGGACTTGAATGATGTTTTGAGGAGAGTAGCTTTACAAGAGGTATCTAGACACCTTTTGCTTATAATGGTGATCTCACGGGGTACTTTAGTATTTGTGATGTTTACAAGTGATGTATTACAAGTGGTGTCTAGCTACATTGATGCTAAGGATGGTATATAAAGGCAACTCTGATTGGTATCATGCTTCAAAGGTCCATTCTATATACCTTAGCATCAATTTGATAGTAGTAACTCTCCCAAAATTCAAATCCATACATATGTGCACAATTGAACCAAACTCATGGAAGCACATATGTAGGGGGACCTAATACTATCGAAATTGAAAATTGATTTCATTTCATATCTTTGTGATGGTTGTCATCAATTACCAAAAAGGGGGAGATTGAAAGCCCAAGTTTGGTTTTGGTAATTAATGACACCAAGTTGCTAATGCCATGTGTTAAGTGTTTTGAGTTAGGCATAAGCAACACATGTGATGAAGGTGTATGTGGCAAGGAGTGGTGGCCACAAGATCACAAAGAGATGGTGCATGGACATGAAATGATGATCATGGTGGAGATGCACATAAAATGAAGGACATGATGATCAAGTGGAGGAGAAGGATCTAAGAGCGCAAGGCAAAGGTATAACCATAGGATTTTCCTTTTGCCGGTCTAAGATGAGTAGAGAAGTGATTGACCGGGTTTAGGATACATAGCCGACTATCAAGAGGGGCAATCACGGTTAGCTCGGGAATCAAGTGCCACTAGATCATTGTCTTGAGAATATGCATTAGGATCTAGTAAAGAGCTAACATAACGCCTTGAAAAATGTTTATGAAATGCTAACACACATGCACATGGTGGTGTACACTTGGTGGTGTTAGCACATTTGCGAAGGCGGTGGAGTTTAAGCGGTGGATTCGGCGCTTTTTGGGGAAGTGAAATGCCTATTTTCTACTGCGCCGGAAGTTGGAAAAGAAACGGAGGCGAACGGCGGTCTCTGTGGTTACCGGACGCTGCACCGGACGCGGTCACGGTTTGAACGGACGCGTCCGGTCAGTTCTCAGCAGTTGTCAGGCGCGAGGGTTTGTGACCGGACGCTGGTCTGGCATGACCAGCGTGTCCGGTCAGTTCACCTGTGCGCAGATGAAGAGCGTGCGACCAGCACGTCCGATCTCTCACGGATCCGGCTCGTCCGGTCAAGCGTCCAGAGGGGCAGAGCGCAGCGGAGTGATGATCGGACGCGCGGCGCGTCCGGTCACATACGATCGGACGCATCCGGTCGTGCTGGGAGCTTACTGGACTCTGACCGGACGCTAGGAGCAGCGCGTCCGATCAAACGCTAGAGCGCATCTGGTCATAGCAACGGTAACTTCTAACACACACTGTTCACGCTTGTCCTGTAGTGACCAGACGCGTCCGGTCATCACGTTTTGAACTGTGTCGTCCGGTAACGGCTAGCTGCGTACCCCTTTGCTATAAATAGAGGATGTCCGGGGTTTGAGGGTATCTCTTGCACATTTTGAGACTTAGAGACATACTTTGAGCTAGAGAACAACCCCTCCACTCATCTCTTTGCATAGTTGCACATCTTGAGTGAGATTGAGTGAGATTCAAGTGCATTGCTTGAGAGTTGCATTCTAGAGGCACTTGATCTTCGAGTTGCTGCGGATTTCTTGTTACTCTTCCGTGTTTCCTGACACGGTAGACGGCTTGGAGCAGCGGAGGTGATTGAGCTCGCAATTGGAGATTATTGGAGCCCTCACCAAGTGTTGTAAGGGGTTCTTGATCCTTCCCCGCGGGAGTTCACAAATTGTATACTCTAGTGGAGCTCGTGGCTTAGAGGATCCCCATCTTGTGTGCGGTTGTGCGGCGCCCACCGAGGGCTTGACTCTTGATAGTTGATTAGCTCGCGAACCAACAAGTGGGTGTATCGCCACAACGGGGAGTAGCTTGCTAGGAAGCAAGTGAACCTCGGGATAAATTCTTGTGTAATTCTCTTCCCGTGGTTTTCTATTGTATGATTGATTGATTGGTATTTCTCTTCTCTACATGGCGGTATAATCACTCGAAACTCTTCTCTCGCTTGACTTCTTCTATCTAGCTTGTAGTTGTTGTTGTGTTTAGTGAATAGCCTTGTTCTAGACTTGTGTAGGTGGCTTGCTTAATTAGTTAGAGCTAGTGCATTTGCTTCGCCACCTTTCGTACTAACGTGTGGTTAAGTATTTCTTGTAGAAGTTTTATTTAGGCTATTCACCCCCCCTCTAGCCTATTTGGACCTTACAAGTGGTATCGGAGCCGAGGCACCATTTATTTGAGGCTTAACAACCTCTGGTGAAAAAGAAATGGCTCAATTAGTTGGCAACAATAAGTTGACATGTTTGGTAACCTTTATCTCCCTAACCATGCTAAACCAGTTCAAGGTCCTTTAATAAAAGTTGTAGATTGAGTTGTGTACAACAAACCTTGTTTTTGGATCATACCATGATTCAGCTTGGAAATAAGTCAAACTGTGGACCAACGTTTGAATCTACAACTGTTTCAGACTTAGAAAAGAATTAAGGCCGAGTTTAGTCAACTTGATTGACGTGTCACGTTCTTGATATTTTGTTAAGTAACTTGGTTTGACCCCTTAATGAAAGTTGGAGTAGACATTATGGAGTAGAGCATGTAAAAGTATGGCATCAAATTGACTTAGTCTCGACCATCAATTTGGATAGTTGCTCATTGCTATTAAAGTGTTGACAGTGCAAACTTTGGAGCTAATTACCTCCTAATCTAGAGCCCTAATGCCTATGGTCCCTTAATCAAAGTTGTAGAGAATTATCAACATAACAAACTTTTGTATTGGGCCCATGTCCAAATTTGGCCCAGATCTAGCCCAGAAACGGCCTCCAAAACGCTCCGAACTGTGCCCGCCACCTGTTCGACAGTTGTCCCCTGAGGGGAGGGCGTGGTAGCCATGCACTAGAGCGCCTCCACCATGGATGTCATGCGTCCTCTTCTCTACCGCGTGTCTGTGCCTCGCTCGGCTTGGTGGAGCACCAGAGCGACCAGCCCGAGTCCCTCCCTTCTCCTCACTCGCCTCGCCTTCCCGCTCCCATTACCTCCGCACACGCGCGCAGAGCGTGGCCGCGCCATTGCCGAGCCGAATAGAGCTCCATGGCTAGCCACCACCAAGCACCCTACTATCAAATCGAACCACTGCACCACCTTCCTCTCCTCGCGCCGCCCACGACACGCCCCTTCTTCTGGCCTCGCCGCCGTTGTAGACGGCCGCCGCCGGAGCCGCCATCATGGCGGACTGCCGCCTCCATGGTCGGCTGGCCTCGGATCACCGTGAGGCAAGGAAAGAGCACCACTGGGCGCCCCTCATGTTGGGAATGCTCCACCACCACCGCTCGTTGCCAATGCCGCCGTCAGCCGCCGGAACCGCGGTAGCGCCACCGCCTCCCACAACAGCCGCCATGGCCGCGCATGCTCGTGGTCATGCCGCTGTGGACTGCTCTTGGGCGAGCTGCGCCCCTGATCGGGTATGCGCATGGACTAGGGTGGCCACGCTGCTGCCACTCGTCGCCAGTGCCGCCCCTGCCGGCCGGCAAAATCGGCACGACGCCCCTTCCCCCAACTCCCCTGTTTTTGGCATGGAGAAGAAGACCGACGCCCTCCTGTCTCTCTGTCTCTCTGTTCGTATGACAGACGGGCCCAACTAGACAGTGGGTCCCACATGTCAGGTTAAGGGTGGCAGAATGGGTACCGAATCGGGTGCAGCTAGCAAAATTAGTTATGGTTGTTTTAATTCTGATTTTTAATTTCCATTTCATGTTAATCTTTGAAAATCCATATCTCATGCTAGGTAATTCCAAAAATAGCACATGTGGACTTTTTGGAAACCTTGAGAAGTGATCTATGCAATAGAGTCATAAAATATTAGGTGTTTTTAGATGTTTTCTGATGATTTTATTTAAGCTTTAAAAATGCTCTAAAATGCTTATAAACTTGACCAGAGCCTTATCTTGAGTTTTAGAACTCCAAAAATAGTGATTCTTGTTTTGTTAATTTTGTGATGACATGTATTTGCTAGGAAAAATATTAAACACACTAGTTGTTCATTGTTTTCTTAAGGTTTTGATTTGACCTTGATAAATAAGGAAATCTACATTATATTGCTTGTCATTTTTATATCTTGAGTTGTGTTGCTCCAAATGATGTGAAATTTTTATGGTAGTCTTTCCATGCTATGAATGTACTGTGGTGTAAATTTCATGGTCATTGCTTACTGTATGATCAAGTTATTGATTTAACTTGCTTATGACTTGATAAATAGCTTATAAATAATATATAAATGATAAAATGGGAAAATGTTATTTCATTAGCTTAGTATGATGTGTATATATCATATTGATTCATGCTAGGGCCATGTGTTCATAGAAAATATGGAGTTTTGGGTTTAACTTGCTCCCACATGATTTATTGCAATAGTTATTTGTCTTTTTCTTAGAGGTTGATATACTTGTCCAAATGGCTTGAAATTTGGACAGTAGACTTTTGGTAGCATTTGTAGGACACTGTAATTTTGGTATAATTTATTATGCACTTTTGATAGGTGTTCATAATTCCACCTAATTATCTAAATAAAGTAAGAAAATATATTAAAAGAATTTATTTAGGAATGAGCACTATGTTTTATGGTGTTCATTAGTCATGTATGAAATGTTGGTAAAGTTGGTTTTGTCCAATTATATGTTTGCAGCATACGTTAATAATTATTTCCTGCAATTATAGGGTTCTAGACAGATCTGGTAACTTAGCAAAATTCTTCATGATAATGTGTTTTGTTGTAAAACTTTTTTATAGAAAAGTTGTAGATAATTTATGTAACTAGCTGATGTTAAAATTTGGTGGCATTTGGCTATGTGGTTTAGGAGTTATAGCTATTTAAAGTTGGGTTACAGAATTGCTTGCTCTCTGTATTGTTATACCAGTTTCTGTGTTTGTGTAAATTCGACATGTTAAACTTTGGAATCATGCTGTGATGATTATAAATTAAATGTAGAGAATTTCATAAGCTTCCCATAATGTCTTCTTTCCAGTCATTTGGATTTATAAAACTCCAGATGTGATTGAATTATGAAGCTACTGTTTGCTTGTCCAGAAATGGATAAATTCTAAGTTTAGTTGTTTGCTGGTATATTGTTAAGTGTGACTTATGCCATTGAGGAGAGTTAAGTTAATTAGCTCTAGGTGCTTATAAGAACTGTGGTATGCTTGTATGATTACTATGTTCATTGCATTTCTATGTATTCATACATATGCATGGTTACACCTCATATAGGTTCGTTAGCAGAAACGCGTGAAGGACCTGATGTGGAGCCAAACCCGAAGATGGAATTGGTGGATCCATCCCGAAGGGAAATGCTCATCAAGCGAATTCATCTGATAAACTCTGACTTGAGTCGGATCCTAGGCAAGCCCTGGAGCATTATAAGCCTCCTACATTCAAAGCAATTAATTCTATATATGTTATAAGTATTGTTGCATTAAGTGGTAGGAGTTGGTTGGAAACCCTTGCTGCGTTATATCATTCCTTGTCCAGATATATGAATCCTTGAATCCTATATAGATTAGGATCGAGTAGATGCTTAGCCCTGCTTTAAGCGGTAGAAGTAAGGTGATTTCCTGTCACCTGCGAGATATAGGGATATTCATATATGGCACGGTTGGCTATATTTGCTATCGTGGAAAAGAACCATGTGTTAATAAAATGAAATGAGACCGGGCGGGATGATGATAGTGAAGCGACAAGGCATGGAGGTCTTGGGTGTGAATCTATCCCCGTTTGAGTCATTTAAGGACCGATTCGCTGTACGTCCTTGAGTCATGTTGAACGCAGTCTAACACTTAGTTGGCCAGATAAGTCGTTCCGACCGCGAAGCCGAGTAATTCGGTTCAGGCCGGGAGTCGAATGGTAGGTCGCATCTTGGAGGAGAGAAACATTGTGCTTGGTGACATTAGCGTGAGACCAAGGGGGGTTAGAGTCCCTAGCACCTGGTAGACTGTCGCCCTTAGGGATGCGGCATCATTCGAACCCATGACTCCTGAATCATACGAAAGGTGGCTTGTGCGACCCTGGCAGGGGCCTACGCGGTGAGTGTTAGAAATACCCCTCCAGCTGGATAGGAATTAGATTCGAATCGCCGTCGCTCCCGGTTAGTGAGCACTTGACTTGAGCAGCGGCATTGTAGATTCCATTAAATTAAACGGATGGTTAATTGGATCACGATGGAAAGGTTGCCTCAAATTATACCTGCTATGGTTAATATTGTTTGCTCCTAATAAAGTGAGTGCTCTAGTACAGGTTCTAATATAGATGATAGGTTAATGATAATTAACTTGATGCTTAAGCATTAATGATTGATCATCTATATTAAGCTTTTATGCAAAATATTGTCAAGCTAGCCCCACTTTATATCAGCCTTGCATGATCCTTGGTGTCACCTTATTTCTGGTTTCTGACGGGTAAGTCTAGCTGAGTACCTTCTTGTACTCAGGGTTTTATCCCCACTTGTTGCAGGTTATGGTGTATCTTGGTGACTGCAAGAGTTGGTTAACTCCTGCCGTAGTGGCGGAGTGTGATCATGGGCATGATCCTTCTGAGTTACCTTATCTCTAATGCTTTTGTTGGAAGTCGACCGTGTTACTGGCATGTATTTGAAATAAGATTAATGTTAGTTTCAAATTACTTTGCTTCCGCTACTTTTCAACTTAAGTTGTAATAACTATGTTGAACTCTGATGTATATTGAATCACTTGTGAAATGGATGTAACATGTGACTTGTTATGTTGAATCACTACGATCTTGGCTGGTATGTTGGTTGGTTTGAAATCCCTCATGATTTCATTGGACTACCGGAGTTATATGGGCTCAAGTGCGAGAATTTGATCACTCCGGTGATTGTTTTTGTACTTATGCTCTTATAATTTAGATGGTTCTATTACAGCTGGCATCGGAGCAAGATTCAACATTAAACTTGTCGTATGTGTATTTAAAACAAAGGTTTTGTTTTATAAAATCAGTTTTATCAACTTATAGCTATATATATAGGTTTGTCAAATCTAAATTTTAAACCTAAGTATGCCAGTGGTCAATTTCTTTATGCCCATATAAGGATTATTAGGTGGGTTATATAAGTACTAACTGGGGGTTTTTCATTTATGCATCTACGCCCAGGCCAAGGTATGTATGTGTGATAACTCTCCCACACTATGCTACCCAGTGTGTCAGATTAGAGGTAGCCTTCATATATGAAATAGCCATATATGTCGTTAGTTTACTTTTATGCAACATCGCACCTACGCTCAGGTAAGTGTGAGTTGTGAGAGCATGACCATCAAACCCTCGGTCTAGGGGAGAGCTAGTTTTGGTTACTGGATTATTTACATGTTACACACATGTATATATGAAGGTACTTAATTGTGGGTGATTTCTGATTCGGGTAGTTTTGGTGCTACATGTATATATACAGGGGTATATGTATATGGGAGTACTTAAAAATTTTACTTTCCTGCTTTCATTGTGTGCTATATTGGGAAATTGTTGGGCTGCAATGAAACTTTTCTACAGGTACGCTAACCACGAATGTGTAAGTCGAATGTAGCTGGCGACTAGCTATATATCGGGAGAGTGCGTGTTATGCCACCGACATAGAACGTGATCGGCACCTTAGGTTGGCAATCTTGTGAGGACGAATAGGACGAAGCATGCATCTTCATAATTGTTGCCTTATGCATAGCTATGCTCCTCTCACCCTTGTTCTATATTAAGTAACTTGTGATCAATGTGTTACACTATTTTTCTTGCGTGGATTTTGACATGAATGCCTTGTTCCATGTTGCTTGATTAGGGAGTGCTTGAAGATAGTGTGTGCTTAGCCTTGCTAGAAATAATTATGGTTACATGTTTGAACCTATAAATGTCCTTTAGTTTAGCCAAGTGGTGGATATGTTGATCATACCAGCATTTCCAAATGCTTTAGACCTCACTTAAGTAATTATGGATTCTCATGAATGAATTAAATTCGTGTTGGGCTAAGGTAACAAAAATTTAGAGCTACTAGAATAACATGTTTGTGTGCTCTCTTGTTAGGTAGAACAAAGGCAAGCTTTGTTTTGCTTGTTGAACGTTGGCTGCTAGAACGGTTTTTGTTGTAGTGATGCTTTCGTGTCCATAATGGTGTTTTCTGTGGTTATAGAGAATACCAAAGTTGTAGCTAACTTACTTATCTAGCTTGTCCTAAAATTCCATGACACTAAGCCTTATGGTTTGGGAGTTATGACTTTTAAAAGTGTGCTATTAGGTTTTGTTTATGTTCTGAATAGATCTGAATGTTTGGGTTGTTTAACCTGTGTGCATATGGAATCATATCTTGGAAATAATAGAAGAAGTGTAGTACTTTTTCTAAGCTTTCCAAAATGTCCTATAGCACTAATTTTGGTGGTCGAAATCGCTGGTTATGATCTCACAACGTGGAACGACAGAATCTGTCCAAATCTGGGCAGAAATGTCTTCTTTGTCTTGTTTGGCCTTGTTAGCTATAGAATCATCTTAATCTGATAATAAGAAAGTTATAGACAACTTAATAATCTTTACATCAAGTTAAGGATCAGGCTGGTCAGGTCCCTAGAACCCCAGTTATGCATTTTTGAAGTTCTTGTCAGTTTCTGTCCATATTGGTACAGATCTGAAACATTAGCATTTCTGGTCATGTTAATCTATGAATTAGCTGTTGGTATGAATAACTAAAGTGTAGTCATCTTCTTAAGCTATCTAGAAAGTCTAGGATCACCTTTATAGAAGATCTACAACCTCAGTTATGGTTGAAACAAGTAGTTACTATGCTGATGTCTAGATTCTGTGCACATGTTAAGTTAGTCACCTTAGCTAGCGTTTGCTTTGAGCTAAACTTGTAGTTAGATCGTGCTTGAGATAAATGCTTATTTTAGGTGAGCCTTGTGCTTTGGATTGGTTGCTTAAGCTCAATCGTTTGAATTTTCTCAGATGTCTGCTTGACTGATGTTGTATGTATGCTTGTTATCTAGGTAGTGGCTTAGTTGTCACCTCATTTATCCTCGGTGAGCATACGAGGGTCGCATAGCTTTATCTAGAACAACGTTCACGTTACGTAATGGTATGGTTGTTGTCTTTAATTAGGTTTTTTCTCTTAGGAGCCTGAGCCTATAGACTTGGTGGTTAGCCCTTGAATGTTTGTATCCATGCCTTTGCTTGACCAAAAGCCCAAAGTTGAGTTCTCCTATATGTTTGTATAAGCCGTGGATGTTTTCCAACCCTTTTTGTGAAGACCCTTGTCGACTGACCAACCAAGTTAACTTTCATCAACGCTAGCCTTTGACCATGGTTTGTACATTGCTAGTTGTGGAGACCATACCCAAATCCATGTTGGACCTTCCGGTTACCTCTCCTAAAGGTTAGCTAGTGTGACGCAATGTATCTCTGCTATGACCTCTAAATCGTGTGCTTGCAAATTCATGCATCTACCTTACCAACTCAACCTGATTGACATATTGGTTTTCGTCCTTGAAGTTTGAGTAATCCATCCTCAACCTTCCCAAGTCTCGGGATGTTTATCAGTCTTAATCTCATATTGTTGATCAATATGCTCGAATCTCTATTAATTAATTATCTAGTTGTTTCCTTAGTCGACGCCAGGTGGGCGTGGATTTACGCAAAGATCTCATGCTTAGTCACCTTCGGCAATTGAGCTATGTTCTCCTATGAGGTGTTTTAATCTGTGAATAGTTTCCCTATTGATTCTAAACCTTGTGAATACCTTTGTTTGCTATCCTTCCTTGTATAATGCTTGTTGTTACCACCCAATCTGTGTCATTTGAAATTCCTCATCGGGCGTATGTTCGGTAATGGTGTTACGATTAGCATTCTATGGTGCCACGACGAAACCTAGGGCCTCCTTGTGACCGGCCGACACATGGTTGTGCTACTGGGCATGCGCGGGTATCGAGGTTGCTAGTCATAGCCCATTATGGAATTACATCGATGTGGGCTTTTCTAGTGAGATATTCCTTGGTTATCTCTCCATATCGTATCGTAAGATCCATATCTTAGACCGAAAGTAGTGGAGTTTCCTTCTGAAGTTGCTAAGAGAATAACCTTTGAAGAACCGGTCACCGACATAAACCTCAATAGACTGCAATAGGTGGTAGACAAGTGACTCTGCTTAGTTGTCCCAGTATTGATGAACGTCATCTAGTGAGCAAAGTATCTCATCTCTGTTGGATAAAAAGGACACACAACACTTAATGTTGGACAAGTTATCTGTGGGATGGGAATCGATTGTCGCATTATGCATAATGACCATACAATCAAAATCAACCATCTCTGGTGAGACTCCGTATCTGTTGACTTCGATGGCAACGATCTGCTTTGTATCAACCACAGTTGTTGCTGTCAAGAGTAAAGATTTAGAACTTTTTAGTGTTGAGAGACAACTGACTAGTTACTAATAGGAAGGTTAACCTCCAACTAGGTAATGACTCCTTGGTAGCTATGAAGGCTATGTCTTACAGAGCAAAAACTAACAAGAAGTTGATCAACTAGCCAACAACTTGAGTGATACTCTATCTTCTAGAGCTAGTGTGATCAAGTCAATTCCATCTTGGACAATCACACAGATAGTGCAAGGTGTTCTCTCAACAATGTACGAGCAGCCTTGGTTTCTGCAAATTAATGTATACCATCATGTATCAAAAGCAAATTGAAAAGTGTCAAACAATAGATTTCCCATCTTAGAGTTACTGTTTGATCCTCAAGAGGAAGCCTCCGGTAAAAAGTTAGCCTGATAAAGCTAGTTTCACTACTTTGCAAGTCAAATGCAACTTACTGTGCAACTGCCTCGCGAAGGGGATTGTACTCAACTTGCTCGGTAGTGAGCTAATTACCGAAGTTGGTAAATACTTGCAATTTTTGATGTCTGCCAGACCTCGCTATATCCTTCTTTGGCAATAATTGATAATACTCACTGATCTTTGGTATCTTAAAATGTTTTTACCAAAGAGGTTGCATTTGATTCAACCCAGATAACTGTTGCCTTTGGATAAAAGAATCTTATTAGATAGCTGTTGGCAGGAATACGAAGCCGACAGAGTCAGCTATCACATTCACTAACCCATCGATAGACTCAGATAATACAGTGTTTTCATCAGAGAAAGAGAACTGCACACATGGAACCTCAGGTAGTTTTCCATTAGTTGGTGTCTAAATGAACGAATATTTCTGACCAACATAGACCTTGTCTGTTGGTTAGTCTGTTTCCTATAGCCTCAAAGGATGTTTGTCATCTATGGTCTCACCCTTTTGGAAGGTTGTGCTCAATCCACTTTGGTAGAGAACTGCTTTTCAAACCGTGTGAACCTAGAGGCCTTTCAACGAGTATACTTCTGAAGATTTCGGTCTAGTGTCAAGTTCATATGGCCTATGTTGTGTTCATTGGAGAGTCAGATACTTGTGAGTGGTTCACTCATGGACCAAATGATCTCCGTACACTGAGAATGCAGTACGTGCTATCTTGGATTCCTCCCAAAGTGACAATGCTTCATGGAAGTCAATGAAGGAAATTCTTCAGACAAATTTTACCATAAAGAGTATCAGAAAGTGCCTTGACCACATTAGTTCCACCAATGTCAAAGCTTTGTAGCTGAATGCTATAGCAGATGATGGGAACTGGATAACATGCTTCTCTTCCCTTGAAAAGTCTTTCGCACTGAATCTCGGGACGCAATTCTTTTAAGGGGGGAGGGCTGTAACACCCTAGGTGTTTATCACTCACTAAGCAGTGGGTTTGAGCTTAAACATGACAGATTAAGTGGAGATGACAATGTCAAGGTCAACCTATGGAGATGAGCTTGACCTAAAGTTGGATGTTGCACCATTGCTTTACATATAGGCCCCTTTTCAAATTATATGCTTGGGTAGTGTTATTACAATATATTCATGTGTCTCACCTTAGTACCTATCTATATTGTTCCCTGGAAAAGTTTCATGAAGTTTGGAATCAAAAAGTCACATGAAATGATAAGTTATATGCTTGTTTGGATTATAACTAAAACCTGCCTTACATCCCATGGGAACTAGTGTTTATGCAACATACAAATGCAACAGGTGCAACACAGCTTGGACACATGTGGAACATGTGTAGCTTGTATCTTGAAGCAAACACATGAAACAATTGAAATATGGCCTTGAGACAAGCACTATAATTATAGTGACTTCTATGTTTCAGTGCATGTGAGGCCTACACTTTTGTGCAACCTATGCGTGGTGTGTATGTTGGGTCTCTACAACACCTTAACTACATTTAGGACACTTAATGGAACAATGTTCATGTTGATCATTTTGACTAAATGTGCTTCTAAGTGATGGTTGACCATGTATGGACCCTAGAACCCTTTCGTTTGACCATTTCAAAAGTCTAACCTAGAAGTTTTGCATGACTGTGCACCCTTTTACAAAGTTCTAGAGAATTTTATAAGGAACAAACTTTGTTTAATAGTCAAGTCATGAAAATGTGTGTAACATGATCAAAAAGGGCCCACAAGTCAGAATTTGGATTGTTTCCAACACTTAGAAAATATTCTAAGTCCTAGAGTTGGCAGCAATAAGTTGACATGTTTGGTAACCTTTATCTCCCTAACCATGCTAAACCAGTTCAAGGTACTTGAATAAAAGTTGTAGATTGAGTTGTGTACAACAAACCTTGTTTTTGGATCATACCATGATTCAGCTTGGAAATAAGTCAAACTGTGGACCAAAGTTTGAATCTACAACTGTTTTCAGACTTAGAAAAGAATTAAGGCCGAGTTTAGTCAACTTGATTGACGTGTCACGTTCTCGAGATTTTGTTAAGTAACTTGGTTTGACCCCTTAATGAAAGTTGGAGTAGACATTATGGAGTAGAGCATGTAAAAGTATGGCATCAAATTGACTCAGTCTCGACCATCAATTTGGATAGTTGCTCATTGCTATTAAAGTGTTAACAGTGCAAACTTTGGAGCTAATTACCTCCTAATCTAGAGCCCTAATGCCTATGGTCCCTTAATCAAAGTTGTAGAGCATTATCAACATAACAAACTTTGTATTGGGCCCATGTCCAAATTTGGCCCAGATCCAGCCCAGAAACGGCCTCCAAAACGCCCTAAACTGTGTCCGCCACCTGTTCGACAGTTGTCCCCTGAGGGGAGGGCGTGGCAGCCATGCACTAGAGCGCCTCCACCATGGATGCCACACGTCCTCTTCTCTACCGCGTGTCTGCGCCTCGCTCGGCTTGGTGGAGCACCAGAGCGACCAGCCCGAGTCCCTCCCTTCTCCTCACTCGCCTCGCCTTCCCGCTCCCATTACCTCCGCACACGCGCGCAGAGCGCGGCCACGCCATTGCCGAGCCAAACAGAGCTCCATGGCCAGCCACCACCAAGAACCCTACTGTCAAATCAAACCACCACAACACCTTCCTCTCCTCGCGCCGCCCATGACGCGCCCCTTCTTCTGGCCTCGCCGCCGTTGTAGATGGCCGCCGCCGAAGCCGCCATCACGGCGGACTGCCGCCTCCTTGGCCGGCTGGCCTCAGATCACCGTGAGGCAAGGAAAGAGCACCACTGGGCACCCCTCGTGTTGGGAATGCTCCACCACCACCGCTCGTTGCCAAAGCCGCCGTCAGCCGCCGGAACTGCGGTAGCGCCACCGCCTCCCACAACAGCCGCCATGGCCGCGCATGCTCGTGGTCACGCCGCTGTGGGCTGCTCTTGGGCGAGCTGTGCCCCTGATCGGGTGCGCGCATGGACTAGGGTGGCCACGCTGCTGCCACTCGCCGCTGGTGCCACCCCTACCGGTCGGCGAAATCAGCCCGACGCCTCTTCCCCCAACTCCCCTGTTTTCGGCATGGAGAAGAAGACCGGCGCCCTCCTGTCTCTCTGTCTCTCTGTTCGTATGACAGACGGGCCCAACTGGACAGTGGGTCCCACATGTCGGGTTAAGGGTGGCAGAGAATGGGTACCGAATCGGGTGCACCTAGCAAAATTAGTTAGGGTTGTTTTAATTCTGATTTTGAATTTCCATTTCATGTTAATCTTTGAAAATCCATATCTCATGCTAGGTAATTCCAAAAATAGCACATGTGGACTTTTTGGAAACCTTGAGAAGTGATCTATGCAATAGAGTCATAAAATATTAGATGTTTTTAGATGTTTTCTGATGATTTTATTTAAGCTTTAAAAATGCTCTAAAATGCTTATAAACTTGACCAGAGCTTTATCTTGAGATTTAGAACTCCAAAAATAGTGATTCTTGTTTTGTTAATTTTATGATGACATGTACTTGCTAGGAAAAATATTAAACACACTAGTTGTTCACTATTTTCTTAAGGTTTTGATTTGACCTTAATAAATAAGGAAATCTACATTATATTGCTTGTCATTTTTATATCTTGAGTTGTGTTGCTCCAAATGATGTGAAATTTTTATGGTAGTCTTTCCATGCTATGAATGTACTGTGATGTAAATTTCATGGTCATTGCTTACTATATGATCAAGTTATTGATTTAACTTGCTTATGACTTGATAAATAGCTTATAAATAATATATAAATGATAAAATGGGAAAATGTTGTTTCATTAGCTTAGTATGATGTGTATATATCATATTGATTCATGCTAGGGCCATGTGTTCATAGAAAATATGTTGTTTTTGTGTTTAACTTGCCCTCACATGATTTATTGTAATAGCTATTTGTCTTTTCCTTAGAGGTTGATATACTTGTCCAAATGGCTTGAAATTTGGACAGTAGACTTTTGGTAGCATTTGTAGGACACTGTAATTTTGGTATAATTATTATGCACTTTTGATAGGTGTTCATAATTCCACCTAATTATCTAAATAAAGTAAGAAAATATATTAAAAGAATTTATTTAGGAATGAGCACTATGTTTTCTGGTGTTCATTAGTCATGTATGAAATGTTGGCAAAGTTGGTTTTGTCCAATTATATGTTTGCAACATAAGTTAATAATTATTTCCTGCAATTATAGGGTTCTAGACAGATCTAGTAACTTAGCAAAATTCTTCATGATAATGTATTTTGTTGTAAAACTTGTTTATACAAAAGTTGTAGATAATTTATGTATCTAGCTGATGTTAAAATTTGGTGGCATTTGGCTATGTGGTTTAGGAGTTATAGCAGTTTAAAGTTGGGTTACAAAATTGCTTGCTCTCTGTCTTGTTAGACCAGTTTCTGTGTTTGTGTAAATTCGACCTGTTAAACTTTGGAATCATGCTGTGATGATTATAAATTAAATGTAGAGAATTTCATAAGCTTCCCATAATGTCTTCTTTCCAGTCATTTGGATTTATAAAACTCCAGATGTGATTGAATTATGAAGCTATTGTTTGCTTGTCCAGAAATGGATAAATTATAAGTTTAGTTGTTTGCTGGTTTATTGTTAAGTGTGACTTATGCCTTTGAGGAGAGTTAAGTTAATTAGCTCTAGGTGCTTATAAGAACTATGGTATGCTTGTATGATTACTTTGTTCATTGCATTTCTATGTATTCATACATATGCATGGTTACACCTCATATAGGTTCGTTAGCAGAAACGCGTGAAGGACCTGATGTGGAGCCAAACCCGAAGATGGAGTTGGTGGATCCATCCCGAAGGGAAATGCTCATCAAGCGAATTCATCTGACAAACTCTGACTTGAGTCGGATCCCAGGCAAGCCCCAGAGCATTATAAGCCTCCTACCTTCAAAGCAATTAATTCTATATATGTTATAAGTATTGTTGCATTAAGTGGTAGGAGTTGGTTGGAAACCCTTGCTGCATTATATCATTCCTTATCCAGATATATGAATCCTTGAATCCTACATAGATTAGGATCGAGTAGATGCTTAGCCCTGCTTTAAGCGGTAGAAGTCAGGTGATTTCCTGTCACCTGCGAGATATAGGGATATTCATATATGGCACGGTTGGCTATATTTGCTATCGTGGAAAGGAACCATGTGTTAATAAAATGAAATGAGACCGGGCGGGATGATGATAGTGAAGCGACAAGGCATGGAGGTCTTGGGTGTGAATCTATCCCCGTCTGAGTCGTTTAAGGACCGATTCGCTGTACGTCCTTGAGTCATGTTGAACACAGTCTAACACTTAGTTGGCCAGATAAGTCGTTCCGACCGCGAAGCCGAGTAATTCGGTTCAGGCCAGGAGTCGAATGGTAGGTCCCATCTTGGAGGAGTGAAACATTGTGCTTGGGGACATTGGCGTGAGACCAAGGGGGGTTAGAGTCCCTAGCACCTGGCAGAGTGTCGCCCTTGGGGATGCGGCATCATTCAAACCCATGACTCCTGAATCGTACGAAAGGTGGCTTGTGCGACCCTGGTAGGGGCCTGCGAGGTGAGTGTTAGAAATACCCCTCCAGCTGGATAGGAATTTGATTCGAATCGCCGTCGCTCCCGGTTAGTGAGCACTTGATTGGAGCAGCGGCAACGTAGATTCCATTAAATTGAACGGATGGTTAATTGGATCACGATGGAAAGGTTGCCTCAAATTATACCTGCTATGGTTAATATTGTTTGCTCCTAATAAAGTGAGTGCTCTAGTACAGGTTCTAATATAGATGATAGGTTAATGATAATTAACTTGATGCTTAAGCATTAATGATTGATCATCTATATTAAGCTTTTATGCAAAATGTTGTCAAGCTCGCCCCACTTTATATCAGCCTTGCATGATCCTTGTTGTCACCTTATTTCTGGTTTCTAACGGGTAAGTCTAGCTGAGTACCTTCTTGTACTCAGGGTTTTATCCCCACTTGTTGCAGGTTGTGGTGTATCTTGGTGACTGCAAGAGTTGGTTAACTCCTGCCGTAGTGGTGGAGTGTGATCATGGGCATGATCCTTCTGAGTTACCTTATCTCTAATGCTTTTGTTGGAAGTCGACTGTGGTACTGGCATGTATTTGAAATAAGATTAATGTTAGTTTCAAATTACTTTGCTTCCGCTACTTTTCAACTTAAGTTGTAATAACTATGTTGAACTCCGATGTATATTGAATCACTAGTGAAATGGATGTTACATGTGACTTGTTATGTTGAATCACTACGATCTTGGCTGGTATGTTGGTTGGTTTGAAATCCCTCGTGATTTCATTGAACTACCGGAGTTATATGGGCTCAAGTGCGAGAATTTGATCACTCCGGTGATTGTTTTTGTACTTGTGCTCTTATAATTTGGACGGTTCTGTTACACTACCCATGCTTGCCTAGGTTGTTCCACATGTTGCAAAGGTTTGTTGCACATGTTGCACTTGTATGTTGCATAAGCACTAGTTCCCATGGGATCTAAGGCATGTTTCAGTTATAATCCAAACAAGCATATAACTTATCATTTCATATGACTTTTTTATTCCAAACTTCATGAAACTTTTCTAGGGGTCACTATAGATAGAATGTGATGTGAGACACACGAAGATATTGCCATAACACCACCCAAGCATATATCTTGAAAATGTCCTGTATGCAAAACAAAGGAGTAACATCCAAGTTTACATTAGGCTCATCTTCGTAGGTTGACCTTGACATTGTCATCTCCACTTAATCTGTCATTTTTGAGCTCAAACCCACTGCTTAATGAGTGACAAACACCTGGGGTGTTACATTTCCCATTCTCCAGTTGAGGGGTAGTGTCATGGAACCATCCAAATTATAAGAGCACAAGTACAAATTCGATTGCTGAAGCTGCCAAACTTCACACTTGAGCCCATATAACTCCGATAGTCCACTAAATTCTTGAAGGATTTCAAACAACCAATAAAAAACCAAGATCATAATGATTTAGTACAACACAATCACAAGTTACAACCTTTCACAAGTATCTCATGTATCGGAGTACATCAGTTATTACAAACCAAGTTGAATAGCGGAAGCAATATAGTTTCAAAAGCGAGTTCATAAATACAGTTGATACAGCCAGTTCGTGATCATAACCAACAAAAGCATTAGCTAAGTTGAACTACAGTGACCATGCTGGATGGTCTAGTCTTCACGCCCACATGATGAAGACGATACTTGCAATACACATAAAGAATCTGCTACCTGCAACAAGGTGGGAATATACCCTAAAACCAGAAAGAAAGTGACACCAAGGAGTATGCAAGGCTGATATAAAGTGGAGCTAGATTGACAACATTTTGCATAAAAGCTTAGTACAGGTAAGTAATCATTTAATGCTTAAGCATCAAGTTAATCATCATGAACCTGTCATCTAGATTAGCACCTGTACTATAGCAATCACTTTATTAGGAGCAAACAATATTAACCATAGCAGGTATAAATTGCGGCAACATTTAAATCATCATCCAATTAACCATCCATTCAATTAATTGAATCTACATTGTCGCTGCTCAAGTCAAGTGCTCACTAACCGGGAGCGACGGTGATTCGAATCGAATTCCTATCCAGCTAGAGGGGTATTTCTAACACAAACCACGCAGACCCCGTGCCAGCGTCGCACAATTCAGGAATCACGGGTTCGACTGATGCCACATCCCCAAGGGCAACACTCTGCCAGGTGATAGGGACTCTAACCCCCCCTTGGTCTTACGCCAATGTCCCCAAGCACATCCTTACTTCCTCCAGAATGCGCACTTGACCCCCTGATTCCTGGCCTAAACTATATTACTCGGCTTCGCGGTCGGAACGACTTATTCGGCCAGCTAAGTGTTAGACTACGTTCAACATGACTCAAGGACGTACAGCGAATCGGTCCTTAAATGACTCAGACAGGGATAGATCCACACCCAAGACCTCCATGCCTTGTTGCTTCACTATCGTCCTCCCGCCCGGTCTCATTTTATTTTATTAACACATTGTTCTTTTCCACGATAGGAAATATAGCCAACCGTGCCATATATAAGTATCCCTAAAGCTCGCAGGTGACAGGAAATCACCCGACTTCTACCGCTTAAAGCAGGGCTAAGCAATTACTCGAACGTGAACCTAAATAGGATTCAAGGTATACTTGCTGGACAAGGATAAGATATATATGCAGCAAGTGTTTTCACCCGACACCTATCACTGAATGCAACAATACATACAACATATATACTCAATTGCATTTTCAGAAAATAGGAGGCTTATAATGTTCCGGGGCTTGCCTTAACGAAGCACGATGCTTGCGGTTCAGGCACTCCAGCAGGTCCTTCTCGCTGCCCACGATCACCACGTTCTCCAAACCACCTATTGCATGCAAGTGCATCCAATGAGTTGCATGAGTGCATAGCAATGACATGTGGATGATGAATGAATGAAATGATATGGCATCATATACACATAAAGACCAAGCCATAGGCTGCTCAAACTTAAAACACATAAAGCTTACGTGCATATCTCCTTTCGTATAACAACATGTTTTATCACCCAAAAACAAGTACAAAGTACCCTAATGATCAGGTTTAGCACATATGCAACAATTCCAGAAAATTCAGTACATGGCAGACTCACAACAGTGACTTGTAAAACTCATAACTGGAGTTCTATAACTCCAATGGACTTGAAAAGATACAATCTGGAAGGATTAAGAAATTTTCTACATTTCATTTTCACAACACAAGATCAGATTCCCAACTTAAGTTGGTTGAATTTACATATTCCCAGAATCTATCCTGGAACAAACAGCAAGCTATAACTGAACCTGTACTTTGAACAAGCATTACTCCTAAACCATGGGGCCAAATGCCACCAAATTTGAACAGCATGTAGTTCATGAAGTTCACTACCAAACTTGTATACAACTTAGAGCATGAAAACCACTACAACACTGCTTACTTTAACATCCTCATACAGCTGTCCAAACAAGCAATTATAAACCATATAACTAGCAAGTGATGTCAAAAACATCACCACTGATCCATCCCACCACACCAGCAGGTAAGCCATGTTAAAAGAACACCAAAACATACCATGGTATTTATATAAACATTTAATCACTTGCCCTTTTCTATTTATTTAAGAAAAAGGGGCATAAATATCATAGCTCATGGAAAGTGCCCAGAAAAAAATCTAATAAAATTACAGTAGCATGATTATGGTGCCAGTAGGCTAGCATAAAAATTTCACTTCAATTTACCAAACCATTTATGTGATATCATAATAAACAGACAGCAATCTTGATATATAACATACACCAAAGAAATAACATAACTCAATCATATGAGCTCTAACATGGCTGAAATTTAAACCATAGTAGCATCACAACATGATTAGCCTCTCACAAAAATTTCAAGGCCAATGGAACAATACATCATGAGATATGGATTTAACAAAATATATCACCAATTATAAACATGCTATACAATTAACTATCAAGATCAAAATATATCCACTAACATATGCCATAATATGACACCAGAACATAGTACACTTCACAAGTTTTCCAAAAAGTATTTATTTGCATTTTTATAGCATTCCTATGATTTTTTAGGAATTAACAAAGATAGCATAAAATTCTGCCTTTTTCCTAAAACAAGAAACCACTAGCAGTCAGTGACAGGTGGGCCAGCCCTGTCATTGGGCTCTCTCTCTCTCTCTCTCTCGCAAGATCAGATCAGGGGAGGAAACCGGTGGCCAATTCCTCTCCGGCGGTGAGGTTTCCGATGAGGGTGGTGGCACCACTATGCTCCTCTCGTCGACCTGCATCGATTGATGTAACTAGGTGGGGCTAGGGTTAGCTCGGTGGTGGTGCGCAAGCCGGTAGAGTGCACGGCTACGGGCGGTGAAGATGCCTAGGTGCTCGTGGTCTCAAGGTGAAGCTGCTAGGACCGTTATCGAGACGACGAGGCGGCCGGTGCGGTCTAGCCCGTGCGGGTGTTACGGCGGCGACGGCGATGGCGGCGGCGGTAGCGTCCTAAGTCGCTGCGGCGGGCGCAGCGAGAGGAGAGGGCGAGAATGAGGGCAGCAGCGATGCGGTGGCTCGGTCTCCACCCTTGCTCGCGTGAGCATGGACGCAACATCGGCACATGGCAACCTCGCGTCACGTGACACCTGCCCGTGGTCGGCCACCATCGAGTTTGGCGTTTCAAACTCTAAAACTGAAACACCAATGTTTCAGTTGAAACGCGACTCACAATGCTACTTCACGAACTTGTAACTCTCGATCCAGGCCAAAACAGCGAAAGTCATAGTAGGATTGTAGGTAGAGCTACATGAGTTATTTCCACAACTCCACTAGCTCAAGAGCTGAATCGGCTTGGTTAGGGAGTTACACGACCCTGAAAAAGGGTACACGAAAATGGTTTAGACTAGCGATGCCTGACAGCATGTTTTCAACGCATTGCAACTCTCAATCCAAGCCAAATTAGTGAAAACCATTGTAGACTTTCTACAATTCTATTGGAGTTCAAGCTAGTTCAGCCTAGTTCTCGAGATAGAGTGCTCCAAAGATGCGTACATGAAAACTGCCTCGACAAGCGTTAACTGATAGCACAGTTTCCAAGGCATCAAACTCTTGAACCAGCTAATGTTAGAAGATGAACTAATAGGCTTTTAGCTAGAGCTAAATGAGGTCATCAAACAAGTCTACACCTAAGCTAAAACTCAAAGGTTAGCAAGATACAAGGCACAAAAGAAGGGTACTTGAAACTGACAGTTAGCCACCACTTAGCCAAATTTGCTAAGTGCTGAAACAGCACCAACCACTGCCTTGTGGGACTTGTTTGGACAGGATCCAAGCCTTTTCATGAGATGGCATAAGAATAACTTTTGTTCCTCATGAAATTTAGCACAAACTTTGTTAAGGTAGCACTCACATGCAAAAACTCTTGGCTACACTTTTAGTTAGGTCAAACTAGAAAGGTTCCCGAGCCAACCAAGGTCAAGGTAAGAGTCAAGATGGAATTAGAGCAAGTCATGAATATAAACCCTAACTTATTTTTAACTACTATCATGATACCACCCTTAGCACAGCCCTACTCACCTAGTAACCTCACATAAGCATAGCAATTAAACAAACATTCATTGAAACACTATCATAACAACTAATGAAACACTATGTTACATAGCCATGTTACAAAGCTCCAAGGTAGTGTTTCGTGTGTTCCCAAGCAATACAAACTTAAAGCACATAGAACCATACTCATTAACATGGCCTCACTACTCACACACATAACATAGACATGTTGTATTGGTGTAACAAGAATGTAACAATTGTTTCAATGCTATGTTTCAGCCATGATGCACATGGAATGAGAATGCACATGACATGAGATGCTCATGTAGCTACAATGATGCAAGGCAAACACCAGGGGTGTTACAGCCCTCCCCCCTTATAAAAAATCTCGTCTCACGATTTGGATGGCCTAGCATTTATCAAAGAAAGAGGGTAGTAGTTTCACAATAAATCCTCTATTTTCCTTTGTTGCCTCACAAATGTTGTGGTTACTTCAAACCACTTTGAAAATTGAACGACATGACTCCAAGTCACCTTTCAAGATCCTCCATGACCAACACTGACTTTTATCATACATCAATCAAATGCCAACCTGACACCTCTGATTTGTAACTCTTTTCCTCGGCACACAAAGACATTCTCCTGATGAGATAAGTGAATGATTGGAAAGACATTGGTTAATCCTAGTGACAAAGGAAACTTGTAGGAGGTCTTGTACGTCTCCCAAAAACCTGATACTAACCGCCATGATGAGGTGCGAGTGTTCACTCTACACTGATCACAAGTGACACCTCAAGACATACTCAACACTTTCCTAATTTTGAGGGAATTTCGCCTTTTCCCAGCATACTCTCATGTCAAACTGGAGTAACTATAGTGCTCCTCGAAATAGTTTGGACTTGCTTCTTCAGCTTGTAAGTAGCTTTTAACACAAAGTACTTCTTTTCCAAACCTCTGTTGTGTCCAAGGATTTCACAGCACGCCCATAGCACTTTCTACACGAGTTTATCTTGAAGTCTTCCTTGAACAACCATGGTGGTACGAGTAGCTAGATGTAACCATGCCTTATTTTTGATCCCTTGGATAGAGACTCCGAATGGAAAGATATATATCTGTAAGAATTGGGATCTCATGATCGATTTGGGTCGAAAGATTTTATTCATGACATGACCAAGCAAAGTTGATAAAACTTCTAAGGATTTCATAAGAATTTACCAAGATAAAAGAATAATCATGGCTGTTGTCAGAAACACGAACTTGTATTGAGCAGACAGATAACAAAAAGAAAAGGCATTCGGGTAACGATGGATTGGTACTGATCGGTTGACTTCTCCAGGGATCGGCCTTTCTATCGCGTAGACTGCGATCTCCCGATTTATTGGATGTTCTCTAGAACGCCACCACGAACTGTGGTAACCCGGGTTATAGAGATTCTTAACCCTGATAAAGAATAATCTTGAAACAGATAACCAAGCTAAAGGGAGCTATCCGGTGATCAGATACTTCAACTGGACATATTGAAGATATACTGGGGCCTTTGTGATGCCAATCTGTGGAACAACCTTTTTGTCTGAAAAATTTCCTTCATTGACTCCTTTACTTTTCCATCTTGGCTGGTATTCACCAGAACACAGTGCTGAGCACCATGGTTCCTGTATACGGATGGTGGTTCCGGCTCGAAACTTAACTCACCAACAGTCCCCTTAGGGAGCAACAAGAGGTTACATGAACCACTTACTTCAATTGTCTGCTTCGGATAATCAATACATGATTTTCCCCAATTTGATTACAAAGTTTGACAAGCAGTCCTCTACCAAAAAGAATTATGATTCTATTTCTACAGAGGATAGCATCCAAGATAGAAGGGACCTTCATGGGAATATAAAGATGAATGAGTCGCACAGAATAATGGGGATGCGGGTCGTAGCTTTCTTGAGAACTCAGATAACCATCAGTGTTGAACCATAGGAGATTCCATGTGTGCAGTTCTCTTTCTCTGACGATCACACAGATTCTTCAACTACACAGAAGATAGTAGCTACAAAGGTTGACTCTATCAATCACCACAGTACGGACGAACCTGATTTTTCCCGGAATCCTGTTATTCCAACACAACTATTCGGGTGGAGCCAGATACAACACCTCGGAACAAAACTCACTTTGTACCAGACCCCAAAGACCTGAAGATTCACCAAGGAAATAAGACAACAAGATATGATCGACCGAGACCAATATATATGGTTCCATAAGATTAAAAAAACTATTGCCCATAAGATATTCTCACTTCTGCATTTCTGGAGTAGTTGGGTGGTTATGGGGATCAGTTGTCTTCGACGACTCCCTGGCAGAACCATACTCAATGTTGGAAACTCAACCTTTCCAAGTTACTCGAGGCTTCACTTCATATCCCAGATGGCATTAGAGGACAACTCCAAAAATCAATTTGCAAACCGCATGGGTTTTCAGAAACACATTTATAGCTCGATCTAGATAGAGTGAGGAGTACAAAAGGTAAGGCACAAAAGGTATAAGGAATCTTACTCCACCGGTAGTGAACAAACCAAGGATGAACATTTACTAACCGTGGATTTTTAGCTTCGGAAGTCAACCTACTTGGTCTAGAAACAATGAAAACAGCCATTTTTGGGATAAATGGCAGATTCTAAACTCTTCGGTTGGCAGGGCATTACTCCACAACCATCAGTCGGACGGGCACCTAATTTGGCAGGCATCAAGATCCATAAGTCTGCTGACTCCTGACCAAATTTTAGCTCAAACGGACATCATTTGTTTGCCCAAATCAGTTTCTTACCAAAACTGCTCCGTTCTGAAATTTCAGCAGCCGATTTGGCAATTTGACTCTCAACAAGACGGTTTGCCCAACCAAAACTCACACCGACTTAGGACATCAAAGTGTCCTAAAAGTAGGGTAAGATTACCAATTTCAGTGCTGATCCAACCACACCTCGGTTACTTACTAAGAGGTTAACATGTCGAAGGGAGGCATCATGAAACTTAGGTTGGCTTCTTATAGTACCCTATCCTTTGCTTCCCACTAGTTGGAGTAGGTTTTGCATAATTCCGATCTTGGTACAGCAGCCTAGACAATTCACCAAGTGAGCATAAGCCAAAGCCTCCCTCACATGTTTGTAGAATTTCTTCAATCTAACCACCGTCGCCCAAGCGACAATCGAAGACACCACCCAAGAGATCAAACTTACAGGACCTCCAGCAGTTATACGGATAAAGCTACTTCCCATGAAAAGTGTCTTCTTCAGCTTCCTACAGCCACAACTGAGAATTGCAAAATTACTCCCAAGCTATCCAATCTTGATTGCAGTGAGCCCCGAAGAGAAAAGACGCTCCAGCCTTTGGCTAAGATTGACATCCCGATCTTCTCAGTTCGGTGAGGCCGAATCTTCCCAACCATTTGATGGGTCGTTGCTTGACTAAAATTTGCGCTCCTCCTGATCACTAATTAACTGCCTTTCAAAACCAACCAATTCTCAAACTTCTTTCTAGTTCTATGATGTCAAGGATAGGGCAGATTTTGGGTTTTCCTCGAGATTAGCAGCGACAGAAACATACTAGATAGATTTAACTTGAGGATACAAGAGGATTGCTTGGAATAAGCACAAAGGGGCTAGTTAACTTAGAAACAACAGACACAGGCCAGATTAAACTTCCATGGTCAACTTGCTCACATGAGAGTCACACTCATTCACCAAGCAAGACGACAAAAACCACTCACCGGATTGGACTATCTTCAGCAGATTAATTTCCAGAGAAGTTCTCTTGCCTCAAACTCTTGTAGTCTATTGATGTTTATATTTGTGGTCTGTTCTTCAAAGATTTTCTCAGTAACCACTTCCGAAGGAAAATACCTTAGGGAAGGTTAGAAAGAGAACCTAAGAGAAGAGGCACAGGATGATAATGCATCAGTACAGTCCTAGGATGAATCATGAGTCACACTCTCGATACCAGCACATGCCGAGCAGCATAGCCTTGTGTCACGTGCCACAGGAGGCCCTCGGTTTTGTCACGGCACCGAGAATGTAAATCACTAATTTATCGCTGAACACCACACCAATGGGAAATCGCATCCAAACATCACATCCCGCAATATCCAAACCCAATGGAGAAGACCGCAAAGTCACCGGTTGCAAAAGATGAAATTTCCATTAAAGCTCACATACATCTGACATAACATCAAGTCTGATAGAGTACATCCAACCATCCAGATCTCAGCTTGCATACAAACAAAAGAGAGATCATGGTTTGAGATTACATCACTGCTACCTACTACAATAAGGTTACAGGATCAAGATCTAAGGTCAACAAAAGATCAGTCTAACAGATCTAGTCAAGAGCTAGGTTATGCTACACCTCCTCCTCCTCAGAGTCAGCATCAAAGATCATCCCATCCTCCGGATCACTATTGGGCTCGACCTCTAGCTCTTCATCTTCAATCTGCATAAGAGTAGGTGCAGGTGTAGGAACAGGTGCACTGGCATTCTCACCATTATCCTCGGCCACGATCACTTGTGGTCCAACCTCAGGTGGGAGCACCATAGTACGAAGACGATGAACTTCAACCAACAGCTCACCCACCTGGTTCATTAAGTGATCCTCTCTAGCCCCCGCGTGGGCATGCCTCCTGACAAGGGCATCACGGCGGTTCTCGGCTAAGTGAAGTGCAACATCTCTTTCCTGCCTCAACTGATTGACTTGCTCTCGCATGTTGTCATTCATACGAGTCAGCTGAGTGACCTAAGATTCATTGTGAACTCTAGCACATACCTCTATTCCCCACTTCTGCAACCTATAGTTGGCTATGTCGGTGGCCTGATTTTGCTCAAACTCTAGCTTCCCACAAACCTAATGAAGTGATCCTACCACATTGGTGAAAGTCTCTTGCTTTGCTTGGTAGAGCCTCAATACGGCCATCATAGCACTCATGGCAGCGCTATCACTCTGAGCTCGCTCACCTCGGTCTCTAACCAAGGCACAACCTTCAGCTTGTGTCCATTCAGTGGAAATGGGAGCGACACGGGGAATGGACGCTGCTGGTCCACCCACCAGATCATCACCAAATTACTGCGAGATCTCCATGAGTACGTGAAGTGCCGCATCCTGAGCAGCCTCGAACGGTGTATGTCTATCTGCTATTGTATTCCAACCATGCCACTGGGATCGTGAAGGATGTGGTGGCACATCCAAGGTCACGTCAAACCAGGGGACATCACCAATTGGTGGCTGGGACTCCTAGGTGTAATGCGGAGCTTCATCGTACCCCACGGAAGAGAGAACCCTCCAAAGCAATGTGGGTGTACCAAAGTCCTTCAAGAATGTGTCACTGCCATCAGGGAGTCTAGGAGCAACCATCTGTAGCAAATGATGCAACTTCTTGTGAGAGGATTATTTGAGAGACGAAAGGGAATCAAATGCAAAAATGCCATGAATGAGTGAACATGATGCATGCATGAACCATACGTCCTCACAAACTTAGGAAAAATTTTATTCTAGCGTCATAGACGGTGGCATACACACGTTTTCTTGTATATCGGTAACTAGTCGGTTCTACCGAAAAGCGCTATTATGTACCTACAGAAGATTCATTTTAGCCCAACAATTCCCAATATATCACACAAGGAAAGCAATAAATCTGCACACTCCGCATACACCCCGGCGTATACGAAGGTGGCCACACCCAATCATCGTCCTAATGACGACATCGTCTCCCGAGGGACGGAATCACCCAACATGGCAGTACCTTTGTATGAACATGTGTGCAACATGCAAATACTCTAGTACCATATAAGCACTCCCCTAGGCCGGCATTGCGTCTGATCATGCTCTCACAACTCACCTTACCTGGGCATAGGTGCGACGTTGCATAAAAGTAATCTAGCGACATATATGGTTAATACATATATGAAGGTTACCTCCACCATTAGACCACAGGGTAACATAGTGCGGTCAAGTTATCACACTTCTCACCTTTGCGATAGCCAGAGATGCATAATTTAAAAACCCTCAAGTTAGTACTTTAATAAGCCACCTAATAGTCCTTATTCGGGCATAACAGGTATGATCACTGGCATACTTTTGACAAAATTCCAAAGCTTTTAGCAAAACTTTTTGTTTTAAATACACAAGTGACATGTTTAGTACCGGATCTTGCTCCGATGCCAGCTGTCACGGAACTGTCCAAATTATAAGAGCACAAGTACAAATTCGATTGCTGAAGCAGCCAAACTTCACAATTGAGCCCATATAACTCCGGTAGTCCACTGAATTCTCGAAGGATTTCAAACAACCAACAACAAACCAAGATCGTAATGATTCAGTACAACATAATCACATGTTACAACCTTTCACAAGTATCTCATGTATCGGAGTACATCAGTTATTACAAACCTAGTTGAATAGCGGAAGCAATATAGTTTCGAAAGCGAGTTCATAAATATAGTTGATACAGCCAGTTCGTGATCATAACCAACAAAAGCATTAGCTAAGATGAACTACAGTGACCATGCCTGATGGTCTAGTCTTCACGCCCACATGGCAAAGACGATACTTGCAGTACACGTAAAGAATCTGCTACCTGCAACAAGGTGGGAATAAACCCTGAGTACAGAAATGTACTCAGCTAGACTTAACCGCCAAAAACCAGAAATAAAGTGACACCAAGGAGTATGCAAGGTTGATATAAAGTGGAGCTAGCTTGATAACATTTTGCATAAAAGCTTAGTACATGTAAGTAATCATTTAATGCTTAAGCATCAAGTTAATCATCACGAACCTATCATCTAGATTAGCACCTGTACTATAGCAATCACTTTATTAGGAGCAAACAATATTAACCATAGCAGGTATAAATTGCGGCAACATTTAAATCATCATCCAATTAACCATCTGTTCAATTAATTGAATCTACATTGCCGCTGTTCAAGTCAAGTGCGCACTATCCGGGAGCGACGGTGATTCGAATCGAATTCCTATCCAGCTGGAGGGGTATTTCTAACACAAACCACGCAGACCCCGCGCTAGGGTTGCACAAGTCACCTTTGGTAGAATTTAGGAATCGCGGGTTCGACTGATGCCGCATCCCCAGGGGCAACACTTTGCCAGGTAATAGGGACTCTAACCCCCCTTGGTCTTTGAAAGCATCTAGGCCCTGGGAGTTGGTTTTGGCAATTGATGACAATGCATTATTACTATGACTAACATGTGTTTTGCAGAAACTTTGATAAGTTAGGTCATGGGGTTGACAACTGCTTTGGGCACTATGGTATTCATGCCCTTTGATGGAAATTGTTTCGGTTTTCAAAGGATCAACGACAAGATTAAGGACGGTTAGTTCCGGATGTCAAGGTGTTGAGTTACATCCGGAATAGTCGTTATGATCTTCGCTTTTTTCCTTTGGCCATACTATAAAGGGGGGCATGAGCGAGTAGCTTGACCTAGGTGAGTCTTTTGTTTAGGTGTGGTGCACACTTGTCAAACTTAGCACTAGGTAGCTTAGGAAAAGCTCAAAGTTCAGTTGGAAGCAATTTGGTTCAAGTTGTGTTGCGTTTCGAAGTCGTTTGAGTTGTTTACCCTTGACCGGACGCGGTCTCTGTCATGACCAGACGCGTCCGGTCAGTACTAACAGTCACTGCATTTTCAACCTAGTTGACCGGACACGGTCCCTGCGAGGACCGGACGCGTTGATCAGTCTTACACGTGTTTCAGAGGGTAAAAGTATAATCAGACGCGACTGGAAAATGACCGGACGCGTCCAGTCACGTTCCAGTAAGGTACTTAGCTGACCTGACATGTCCGGTCATCACTGATCGGACGTGGTCGAGCGTCAGGTCAAAGTACAGTAAGGTTCTTGCACGATCGGACGCGTCCGGTCACCCCTGATCGGTGCGTCCAGTCACTCAGCGGTATCGTTCTGGTTTTCGACCGTTACACTCGACCAGCACGTCCGGTCACGTCGACCGGCATGTCCGGTCAGTGCGTGTTTTGCTGAGTTGGCTGGTAACGGTTGGATTTGTCTGTGGGGTGTATAAATACATCCCCTCCACCTCTTTTAGAGGTCTCTTGCTCTTTTGTTTAGCTAAGAAACACCCTTCAAGTGCAAGGGAGTGCAAGAGCCCTAGTGAGGGTAGTGATTTGAGAATAAAAGTTTGAGATCCCTCATTAGTGACTAGAGAGTAGCAAGTGTGCATCCATCTTCTCATTATGCTTGTTGTGGTCAAGTGAGAGTTCTAGCTTTGTTACTCTTGGTGATCGCCATCACCTAGATGGTTTGGTGGTGATTGGGAGTTTGGTGATCATCCGGCGAGCTTGTGGATGACCCAGCTCATCTTGTGAGCGGTTTTGGGCGATTCACCGTGACGGAGTGTCAAAGAATCAGCCCGTAGAGAGCACTTGATCCTTACGCGGATCAAGGGGGAGCTACACCCTTGCGCGGGTGCTCCAACGAGGACTAGTGGGGAGTGGCAACTCTCCGATACCTTGGGAAAACATCGCCGTGTTCCTAACCCTTACTTTCAAGCATTTACTTTCGTGTATTACTTTCATTGCTTGTTTACTTTCCTAGAATTGCCATGCTAGACTAGGATTGGAACTTAGGGTGCAAAACTTTTACCGGTAGAATCACAAGGAACACTTGTAGGCACTAGGGGTGAAGTTTGGCTTGTAGGATTTAATTCTTGCAATTAATTTTTAGAAAAGCCCAATTCACCCCCCTCTTAGACATCTTGATCCTTTCAGTCTTACGCCAATGTCCCCAAGCACATCCTTACTTCCTCCAGAATGCGCACTTGTCCCCCTGATTCCAGGCCTGAACTGTATTACTCGGCTTCGCGGTCAGAACGACTTATCCGGCCAGCTAAGTGTTAGACTACGTTCAACATGACTCAAGGACATAGAGTGAATCGGTCCTTAAACGACTCAGACGGGGACAGATCCACACCCAAGACCTCCATGCCTTGTTGCTTCACTATCGTCCTCCCACCTGGTCTCATTTCATTTTATTAACACATGGTTCTTTTCCACTATAGCAAATATAGCCAACTGTGCCATATATAAGTATCCCTAAAGCTCGCAGGTGACAGGAAATCACCCGACTTCTACCGCTTAAAGCAGGGCTAAGCAATTACTCGAACGTGAACCTAAATAGGATTCAAGGTATACTTGCTGGACAAGGATAGGATATATATGCAGCAAGTGTTTTCACCCGACACCTATCACTAAATGCAACAATACATATAACATATATACTCAATTGCATTTTCAGAAAATAGGAGGCCTATAATGCTCCAGGGCTTGCCTTAACGAAGCACGATGCTTGCGGTTTAGGCACTCCAGCAGGTCCTTCTCGCTGCCCATGATCACCACATTCTCCAAACCACCTATTGCATGCAAGTGCATCCAATGAGTTGCATGAGTGCATAGCAATGACATGTGGATGATGAATGAATGAAATGATATGGCATCATATACACATAAAGACCAAGCCATAGGGTGCTCAAACTTAAAACACATAAAGCTTACGTGCATATCTCCTTTCGTATAACAACATGTTTTATCACCCAAAAACAAGTACTAAGTACCCTAATGATCAGGTTTAGCTCATATGCAACAATTCCAGAAAATTCAGTACATGGCAGACTCACAACAGTGACTTGTAAAACTCATAACTGGAGTTCTATAACTCCAATGGACTTGAAAAGATACAATCTGGAAGGATTAAGAAATTATCTACATTTCATTTTAACAATACAAGATCAGATTCCCAACTTAAGTTGGTCGAATTTACATATTACCAGAATCTGTCCTGGAACAAACAGCAAGCATTAGGCAGTGGTTGGTGTTGTTTCAGCACTTAGCTAAACGAGGTCATCAAACAAGTCTATACATACCTGAGCTAAAACTCAAAGGTTAGCAAGATACAAGGCACAAAAGAAGGGTACTTGAAACTGACAGTTAGCCAACACTTAGCCAAATTTGCTAAGTGCTGAAACAACACCATCCACTGCCTTGTGGGACTTGTTTGGACAAGATCCAAGCCTTTTCATGAGATGACATAAGAATGAATTTTGTTCCACATGAAATTTAGCACAAACTTTGTTAAGGTATCACTCACATGCAAAAACTCTAGGCTACACTTTTAGTTAGGTCAAACTAGAAAGGTTCCCGGGCCAACCAAGGTCAAGGTAAGGGTCAAGATGGAATTAGAGCAAGTCATGAATATAAACCCTAACTTATTTTTAACTACTATCATGATACAACCCTTAGCACAGCCCTACTCACCTAGTAACCTCACATAAGCATAGTAATTAAACAAACATGCATTGAAACACTATCATAACAACTAATGAAACACTATGTTACATAGCCATGTTACAAAGCTCCAAGGCAGTGTTTCATGTGTTCCCAAGCAATACAAACTTAAAAGCACATACAACCATACTCATTAACATGGCCTCACTACTCACACAAATAACATAGACATGTTGCATTGGTGTAACAAGAATGTAGCAATCGTTTCAATGCTATGTTTCAGCCATGATGCACATGGAATGAGAATGCACATGACATGAGATGCTCATGTTGTTGCAATGATGCAAGGCAAACACTAGGGGTGTTACAGGTAGGTGGCAGGTGGTGATAGCCCTATCCTTCCATTGTAATCCCCTACGTTCATCTAGGGTGTTGGAGTCTAAATTACCACATGAGGATGCTGGCAGACCAGTAATCGGTGGTCTCCCGATCCATCTCATACCTAGCTCTAACTCTTAACTATGTATATGTATGATTACTCACTATTCTTTGCATGACTATATTAGAACATGCCTGCTCCACTTAGGAATATTCTTTTATTCTTTATTTTCCTTTTATCCTTGAGGTTTGCTCGAATGTGTGTCACACTATCTTAAAACCTATCATGCTTACCCCTGTATTGAGTATTGGTCTGGTATACAGTCATGTTATCCTGTTCATATCCATGATAGACTCTTAACACCATGCCTTCCTTTGGGAAAATATAAATAACGATACCCTGAATACTTCCAGGTGAAATGCTACAATGATAATTCCGTTCACTTGTGGACTCATTCTGTGATTGTTCAGAACTTTGGTAGTTGGTGTTCCTTGGTGGCGTTGCTAAGATTAACTCAATCTTAGTAATGGTGTCAAGGATTACCAACTGGCGTTTCTAGCGTCATTACCTAGAAAGGACTTAAAACCTCCTTGCTTGGTGATTGTGTTAAGAAACGCCAACAAGCATTTCTGGCGCCGTTGCTAGGGAAGGCATTGGTCAAAAGAGTCTTGTAGGACATATTCATGATGATATCCATGTATGGTAGCCATAGCTCATACAGGCTAATCTTTCATGTTTTCTCCTATTGTGGATGAAAATAGTATAGTGTATGACCGGTTCATCTTGCCAGAAAACTACAGCGATAATCCGGAAGCATTCCTAAGGAAGAACAGGTCCCGTACTGCTTCTTCCTCCGTTACTCCACCGGCAATTGAACCAGTCACCCCCACATCATCTGTAATTGAACCAACACCAAGCACCACAATTGAACCAACACCAAGCACCACAATGGATGTGATACACTAACGATCAAGAAGATGCATGCAAAGATTGGGGGCTAGTGGAGCCAGGCATGGTGCGGCCACACCATGGGTGCGCCCGCACCCTAGGTGCTCCTGTTGGCCTGGGATTTCATCCAGGTACATTTGCATGCATGGAGATCCTAGTGATGCTGGCGTCGGATTTTAATTAAGCTGGATCACAGCGTGATAGAGCAAAGATGCACTTGATCAAGTTGGATCAAGAATATTTGAATTTCAAATTTCACATGATCTTGTAATTAAGAGTGAATATACATGTGATCAGCAAAAATCAAGCAAGAATCATGGTTTGTCTAGTGAGGGCATAAAGGTCATTTTACCATTATGACTTGCTTGAAGATAAAGCAAATTTTTATATTTTAAGTAAATGAAATAATATGTCAGCATGGTTAAATTTTAGATTTTCATAAGTTTTAAACAAATGTATCAAAAGCTATTAAATCTGTTCTATCTATTTCTAAGTTAGTGTTATAAGAAGGCTCTACAAAAACTTTTAAATGTTGACTGTTAACTTTGAAAATGTACTGTCGTCGTCCTGGATGGTGATCGCGCTGTGTGGCGAAGTGTTGATGATGGTATATGGTCCTTGCCATTTGCTTCTTAGTTTTCCTTCACCGAATAGTTTGACTCGGGAGTTGAATAGAAGAACCTTATCTCCCTCCTTGAACTCTTTGTATTGGATTCGGTGATCGTGCCATCTCTTAGTTCTTTCCTTGTAGATCTTGGCACTGTGGTACGCCTTCTCTCACCATTCTTCTAGCTCGGTAATGTATTTTTGATAATTTTTGCCAGCTAGCTTCACATCCTTGTACCAGCTCTTTATGGCCCTATGAGCTCGGTGTTCAAGCTCAACTAGTAAATGACAGCTTTTCCCATATACGAGCTAGAATGGCGACATGCCAATGGGAGTTTTATAAGCTATCATGTATGCCCAATGTGCATCAGGTAGCTTATCCTTCCATCCTTTTCCCATATACGAGCTGGAACGGCGACATGCCAATGGGAGTTTTACAAGCTATCCTGTATGCCCAAAGTGCATCAGGTAGCTTATCTTTCCATCCTTTTCCCATTGCATTGACTGTCTTCTGTAGGATATTTTTTATCTGTTTATTGGAAGTTTCTGCCTGACCGCTTGTTTAAGGATGGTACGGGGTGGCAATGTTGTGCTTGGGCCAAAGATCTTTTAGGAAGGTTCTGAAGGTTTTGTCAATGAAGTGGGATCCTCCATCGCTTATCACTATTTGTGGTGTTCCAAAGCATGGGAAGATCACTTCATGAAGCATCTTCCTTGCATGTCTGGTGTCAACAGCTCTATAGGGTAAAGCTTCCACCCATTTTGACACGTAATCAATGGCGATGAGGATGTACTTGCTGTCATGGGACTTTTGGAATGGCCCCATGAAGTCAATGCCCCAAACATCGAAGATCTCCACTTGTAAGTTGTAGTGGAGGGGCATTGCATTGTGTGCTATAATGCCACCTTGCGACTGACATTTTTGGCACCTTTAGATGATCTCCTTGGTGTCCTCATACATCGTTGGCTAGAAGAACTCACACTGCCAGATTTTGGCTTGTGTGTGGAATACTCCGTAATGACCTCTATACGGTGTTGCATGGCATTTCTCGATGATTTGTAATCCTTCCACCATTGGTACATATCTCCTCAATAGGCTGTCAAAGCATACCCTATAATAAGGGTGATGTTAGTTTCAAAGTACTTTGCTTCCGCTACTTTTCAACTTGAGTTGTAATAACTATGTTGAACTCCGATGTATGTTGAACTACTTGTGAATTGGATGTAAGATGTGACTTGTTATGTTGAATCAGTATGATCTTAGCTTGTATGTTGGTTGGTTTGAAATCCCTTGTGATTTCATTGTACTACCAGAGTTATATGGGTTCAAGTATGACAATTTGATCACTTCGGTGATTGTTTTTGTACTTGTGCTCTTATAATTTGGGCGGTTCCGTGACAATTTCTTCCTTAGTCATGTCTCATATTTACTATATAGCAATGCATATGAACTAGAGTATAGTTGTCAACATGTTATAATCATGACTTATGAACTAGCATATAGTTTGTGGATTATGATCATGACATGTTCAATTTATTCTTAACCTTCCATACTATATGTATGATGAGGAGTAGAACTAAGTTGAGGTGGTGGTTCATCGTACCTTCGGGTATGCCCATGTCCTATGCTTGTCGATTCGTAGGGTTAGAGTCCTAGGGGGGTGTGGGTAGTTTCCTTGTAAACAAGTGTGGTGCTCGGGTACAAGGGAGCAGGCGAATATATTTCCCTTTCTCCGGTTGAGGAGTAGGTGGTAGGTGGTGATAGCCCTATCCATTCCTTGTAATCCCCTACGTTCGTCTAGGGTGTAGGAGTCTAAATTACCACATGAGGATGCTAGCATACTAGTACTCGGTGGTCTTTCGATCCATCTCATACATAGCTCTAACTCTTAACCATGTATATGTATGATTACTCACTATTCTTTGCATGGCTATATTAGAACATGCTGCTCCACTTAGGAATATTCTTTTATTCTTTATTTTCCTTTTGTCCTTGAGGTTTGCTCGAATGTGTGTCACACTATCTTAAAACCTATCATGCTTACCCCTGTATTGAGTATTGGTCTGGTATACAGTCATGTTATCCTGTTCATATCCATGCTAGACTCTTAACACCATGCCTTCCTTTAGGAGAATATAAATAACGATACCCTGAATACATTCGGGTGAAATGCTACAACGATAATTCCGTGCGCTTGCGGACTCATTCTATGATCGTTCAGAACTATGGTAATTGGTGTTCCTTGGGGGCGTTGCTAAGATTAACTCAATCTTAGTAATGGTGTCAAGGATTACCAACTGGTGTTTCTTGCGTCGTTACCTAGAAAGGACTTAAAACCTCCTTACTTGGTGATTGCGTTAAGAAACGCCAACACCAAGCACCACAATGGATGCGATACACCGAGGATCAAGAAGATGCACGCAAAGATTAGGGGCTAGTGGAGCCAGGCATGGTGCAGCCACACCATTGGTGCGCCCGCACCCCAGGTGCTCCTGCTGGCCTAGGATTTTATCTAGGTGCATTTGCAAGCATGGAGATCCTAGTGATGTTGGTGTTGGATTTTTATTAAGCAGAATCACTGCGTGATAGAGCAAAGATGCACTTGATCAAGTTGGATCAAGAATATTTGAATTTCAAATTTGACATGATCTTGTAATTAAGAGTGAATATACATGTGATTAGCAAAAATCAAGCAAGAATCATGGTTTGCCTAGTGAGGGCATAAAGGTCATTTTACCATGATGACTTGCTTGAAGATAAAGCTAATTTTTATATTTTAAGTAAATGAAACAATATGTTAGCATGGTTAAATTTTAGATTTTCATAAGTTTTAAACAAATTTATCAAAAGCTATTAAATCTATTCTATCTATTTCTAAGTTAGTGTTATGAGAAGGCTCTACGAAAACTTTTAAATGTTGACCGTTAACTTTGAAAATGTTACCATCATCATCCTGGATGGTGATCACGTCGTGTGGTGAAGTGTTGATGATGATGTACAGTCCTTGCCATTTGCTTCTTAGTTTTCCTTCACCGAAGAGTTTGACTCGCGAGTTGAATAGAAGAACCTTATCTCCCTCCTTGAACTCTTTGTATTGGATTCGGTGATCGTGCCATCTCTTAGTTCTTTCCTTGTAGAGCTTGGCACTGTGGTACGCCTTCTCTCGCCATTCTTCTAGCTCGGTAATGTGTTTTGACAATTTTTGCCAGCTAGCTTCACATCCATGTTCTAGCTCTTTATGGCCAAGTGAGCTCGGTGTTCAAGCTCAACTGGTAAATGGCAGCTTTTCCCATATACGAGCTGGAACGACAACATGCCAATGGGAGTTTTATAAGCTATCCTGTATGCCCAAAGTGCATCAGGTAGCTTATCTTTCCATCCTTTTCCCATTGCATTGACCGTCTTCTGCAGGATATTTTGGATCTCTTTATTTGAAGTTTCTGCCTGACCGCTTGTTTGAGGATGGTACGGGGTGGTAATGTTGTGTTTGGCCCCAAGCTCTTTTAGGAAGGCTCTGAAGGTTTTGTCAATGAAGTGGGATCCTCCATCGCTTATCACCATTCGTGGTGTTCTGAAGCGCGGGAAGATCACTTCATGAAACATCTTCCTTGCATGCCTATGTCAGCAGCTCTATAGGGTAAAGCTTCCACCCATTTTGACACGTAATCAATGGCGATGAGGATGTACTTGCTGTCATGGGACTTTTGGAATGTCCCCATGAAGCCAATGCCCCAAACATCAAAGATCTCCACTTGTAAGTTGTAGTGGAGGGGCATTGCATTGTGTGTTGTAATGCCACCTTGCAACTGGCATTTTTTGCACCTTTGGATGAACTCCTTTGTGTCCTCATACATCGTTGGCTAGAAGAACCCGCACTGCCAGATTTTTGGCTTGTGTGTGGAATACTCTGTAATGACCTCTGTACGGTGCTACATGGCATTTCTCGATGATGTGCAATCCTTCCACCATTGGTACATATCTCCTCAACAGGCCGTCAGAGCATACCCTATATAGGTATGGGTCATCCCAAAGGTGATGTCTCCTTTTTGCTTGCAGCTTTCTTTTGTTTTCTCCTGGTGGTACATATCCTGAAACCATGAAGTTCATCATGTTTGCGTACCATGAGTTTGTCTTTGTCACCTTCAGTAGCATGTTGTCATGCAGGAAGTCATTTATTGGGAGTTCCTATGTGTTAGTGACTTGCAAATGTGATAGATGATCGGCGACAGTATTCTCTAATCCCTTTTTATCTTTTATCTCAAGGTCAAATTATTGTAGTAAGAGAATCCATCTTATTAATCTAGGTTTAGCGTCTTTTTTAGTGGGCAAATATTTAAGTGATGCATGATCAGTATAAATGATAACTTTTGCACCCACTAAGTAAGACCTAAACTTGTCAATAGAAAAAATGACTGCTAAGAGCACTTTTTCTATGGTAGTGTAGTTAAGCTGTGCTCCTATCAATGTTTTGCTAGCGTATGTGATTGTGAGATGCTTCTTATATTTGGTTTGGCCAAGGACCGCACCATCAGCATAGTCACTAGCATAACACATGGTCTCGAATGGCAGCGACCAATCGGGTGGTTGCAAAATTGGCGCTGAGATGAGTGCTTTCTTGAGAGTGTGGAAAGCAGTTAAGCACTCATTTGTGTGTAACACCCTAGGTGTTTACCATTGCATCTGTGAATCATATGAGCATGACATGAGCATGTGCACCATCATTTCGTGTGCATTGTTCTTGAAACATGACCTTGCAATAGTTGCAACATGCATGACTGAATGCATGTGTTAGGTATATGTTTGTTTGTTAATGCTTGCTTATGTGTGTACTACACTTGTAGTAGTATGATGTGTGACACAACACCTTGAAACATGATCATGAAACATATGCAACATGCCTAGTTAACCCATGCAACGCATGCTTGCAACACAATGTTGCATTAGCTTGATTAGTGATGTTTCAATGCACTTTGATGTCACTTTTGCTCATATGTGATGATAGTGGGTGTGTAAGGCCTTGTTAATGTTTGGAACATGTTTGTAGTCCAAAATGAACTAGGGTTTATGTTTAGGTCATGCCCTAATTCCATCGTGAACCTTACATTGACCATGGTTAACCCTAGAACCTTTCTTGTTTGACCTAACCAAAAGTATAGCTTAGATTGCTTCCATGGCTATCCCACCTTAACAAAGTTTGTGGCAAATTTTGTGTAGAACAAAAGTTGTTCGTGTGCCAAGACATGAAAATGGCTGTAGCATGCCCTAACTTGGTCCACAAGTCAGCTAGGGTGCTGATTTCAGCACTTAGCCATTTTGGCTAAGTCTGCGTGCATATCAGTTTCCATGTACCTCCCTTGGGAGATCTGTACCTAACTAACTAGACCGAACCAAGCTTTGAGCTAGTTGACTTTTACCTAGAGCTCACTTAGCTCTATCTAGAACCTTCTAACAGCTCCTACTAACTCTAGCTAGTTTTAGAGTTATAGCTCTTTGAAAACCGGCTATCAGTCATTGTTTGACTACACAGTTTCCATGTACCTCACTTTGGAGCTTTCTAGCTCACAAACCTTGAGGAATCAGATCGAGTGCTAGTAGGGTTGTAGGAAGATCTCGTGTAGCTCTATCTAAAACCCTACTACAGTTTTCACTAACTCGGCTCGGTTAGGAAGTTTTTGTCAGCTCAAATCTCGCTATCAGGCATGATCTCAAACTAAACTTTGTTTCACTGTTTCTGAAAGTTTAGAAACCTGAACTTGGTCGTGGCCGACCGAGGGTAGGAACTCAATGCTACGTGGCCAACACGCATCGATGTCGTGTTGTCCTCGCGTGTTCAAGACCACCACGACGCCCCGCTCGCCTTAGCTTCCTCTAGTCGCCTCGCTTCGCCCCACGCATCTCCGCCGTGGTGACATTGCCACCGAGCACTGCGCCACGCGACACGTCGCCTTCTCGCCGCCAAAAACCAAATCAGCTCGACCATTCTCTCTACCTTGCTCTGCTCTACATCCCGCACCGCGTGGTTGAGCCATACGTGCACCAGGTAGAGCACGGTAATTGCTTTCCTCTCTGTCGCCATGGCCAGAGCGCTGCCGCGCTCGCAACTAGCGCAATGCACCGCATCGCTGGGCCATCCATCACTCGTTCCATGTCTTGTGTTTCGTGTAGAAGCTGTAGGAGCATATGGTTTAGCCGCTACCAGGCCGAGCTGGCTGGGACGTGCCACCGTTCTAGTTGTGGCCGCCATGACTACACCAAGCTTGAGCTCGATTTTGCTCTGCTCACTTGCTTGTTGCTTGATTTGCTTCGAGTTCCGTGAGTCTTGGGTGTAGGTCCAGCTGGCCGCAAGACGTTACCGCCCAATTTTATCTCGATGGCGTGCAACACCGAAGCTCTAGTGAGCTCGTGTTTCCGCCGTGCTAGCGCTGCTCGTGGCCCGTCAGCTTCGCCTTGTTGTCAGGAATGTGTAGGCATAGGTGGTTGCCCGTACGATGGCCGTTTTCGTCATCGTCATTGAACGCCGCGCGCTGCCACCCGCCATCATTGGTGTTGAGCATGCGCCGCTGCAGTAGAGCTTGGGAAGATGGGTTGCCTAGGTGTGGGGTGACGTGGAGAGCACGAAGGAGTGCTCGGCTTCGCCGGAGGGGTCACCGGCGGTGAGGAAACGCCGGCCGGAGCTCCTCCCCTGCTCTGCATGAGTACGATGGGCAGGGCCCTCGTGCCAGTGCCGGACTCCCCGCCTTGCCTAACTGGGCTGCTTAGCAGGCCAAAAGGGCAGCAGCAGCGCGGGACGGTTGGTTTAGGCCCGTTTCGAATTTTGGTTTGGTTTCTTTTTGTAGAAAGTGAAATGTTGTGCTATCTTTGATAATTCATAGAAAATTTTAGAAAAATTGTAAAAATGAAAATGTGGACTTTCTGGAATCCTTGAGATGTGTACTTTGTAGTAGTGTACTTACATGTTATATGTGAGTTGATAAATTCTGGAGTATGTATTTGTTTTTGTTAAGTACATTATTTAATCATGTGAATTTGGTGATTTTTTATCTCACGATATACTGCTCCTATTGCTATGAAATTTTTGTGAGATACTAAGGATGTTTTGGTGATGCTCCAGTTAAATTTTCATGAAATTTGGATGTCATATTCTCCAGTTATAAATGTTAGTTTTATATGCTTTTTAATGCTTATCTATTTGTTTATTTTGATATCTCCAAAATTACTTCTCATATTGAGATGAAATTTTTATGGTAGCCTACTGGTACCTAGTACCTGCCTCTGTAATTTTACAAGAATTTTCTAGGAACTTTTTATATATTTTAATATTTATGCCTATGCAATTAAATAAATAGAAAAATCCAATTAAATAAATGTTTTTATAAGTAACATGACTTGATCTGGCATTCTTTAAAACATGTTAATACTAGAGATGAGTTTTGCACCTAAGATTAAAGTGATTTGAATAGAGCACCACGTAACTTGACTTTTATTGCTTAGATTGTTGCATTGTTCATCACATTCATCATTCATACATGCTCATAAGTTCATCATGTCACATTTGGTGCATACATGAAATTCATTGGTGCATATACATGCAATAGGTGTGCCGAGGATCGTGATACGAATGAAGTCCCACAAGGCGTGAGCTCCGAAGTTGGAGTCCGTTCGGGAGCCGGAGGTCCAGTCCGACGAATCCGGAGGAGACGTGGGAGCCGTTCATGAAGCCAAGCCTGAAGCCTTCCTTTGTTGGTTAAGGCAAGCCCCAGAGCATTATAAGCCTCCATATTTCAAAGCCATTAATTATATATGTTATATATGTATTGTTGCATTGAGTGGTAGGAGTTGATTGGAACCCCTTGCTGCATTATATCATTCCTTGTCCAGATATATGAATCCTAGAATCCTATGTAGACAGGATCGACTCTATGCTTAGCCCTGCTTGATTAGAATGGTAATGTCAGGTGATCTCCTACCACCTACAAGATAGGAAGTATTTGGTCACGGTTGACTATATTTGCTATCGTGGAAAAGAACCAAGTGTTGAAATGAAATGAGACCAGGCGGGATGTCGATAGTGAAGCAACAAGGCATGGAGGTCTTGGGTGTGGAACTATCCCCATCTGTGTCAGTTAAGGACCGATCCACTGTACTTCCTTTGTCATTTTGAACATAGCCTAACACTTAGCTAGCCGGCCTAAGGTTGCCGACAGCGAAGCCGAGTAGCTCAACTCAAGTTGCGAAGCCCAAAAGTGTAAGTCGCCTCGGAGAGGAGCTAGTGGAGTTAAGGGCAGGTGAGTTAAAAGTCCTGATCATCCTGACCACTAGTATCCCTAAGAATGTGGTGCTGTTCGGGCCCATCCTAAGTTGTACCAAAGGTTATCTACGGCTGCCTTTAGGGGGGTTTGCCGGGTGAGTTTCAGGAATACCCCCTCAGCTGAGTTGGAATTGATTCGAATCGCCATCTCTTCCGGATAGTGAGAAACTTGACAGAGCAGAGGCAACGTAGATTTAACTAAATCTACTGATGGTTCTAAAGATGATGATGATATAATGATGGCCTTATAAACCTGATATGGTTACTATTGTTTGCTTAGCTGAATTAAGTGATTGCTATAGTACAGGTGCTAATCTAAAGGACAGGTTAATAATGATTAACTTGATGCTTAAAGCAATAATGATTACTTATCTGTACTTAAGCTTTTATGCAAATGTGTCAAGCTAGCCCCACTTATATAAAGCCTTGCATATGTCTTGGTGTCACTTTATTTCTGGTTTTTGATGGGTAAGTCTAGCTGAGTACATTCCCATACTCAGGGTTTATTTCCCCTTGTTACAGGTAGCAGATTCTTACTGGTTACCTGAAGTACCATCTTCACCGATTGGTGTGAAGACTAGACCATATGGGCGTGACACACCGGGTAGTATAGTATGGGAGAGTCATCACACATACATACCTTGGCCTAGGCGTAGATGCATACATGAAAAATCCCCAAGTTAGTACTTATATAAGCCACCTAATAATCCTTATATGGGCATAAAGAAATTGACCACTGGCATACTTTAGATTTAAAATTCAGATTTGAACACCTATATATATAGCTATAAGTTATCAAACTGACTTTTGCAAACAAAAACCTTTGTTTTAAATACACATATGACATGTTTAATGTTGAATCTTGCTCCGATGCCAGTTGTCGTCACGGAACCATCCAAATTATAAGAGCACAAGTACAAAAACAATCACCGAAGTGATCAAATTCTCACACTTGAATCCATATAACTCTGGTAGTCCAATGAAATCACGAGGGATTTTGAACCGACCAACATAGAAGCCAAGTTCGTAGTGATTCAACATAACAAGTCACATGTTATATCCATTTCACAAGTAATTCCACATACATCGGAGTTCAACATGATTATTACAGCTTAAGTTGAAAAGTAGTGGAAGCAAAGTAATTTGAACCTAACATTACTCTTATTTCAAATACATGCCATTACCAAGATCGACTTTCAACAAAAGCATTAGAGACAAGATAACTCAGAAGGATCATGCCCATGATCACACTCCGCCACTATGGCAGGAGCCAACCAATTCTTGCAGTATCCAAGATACATCACAACCTGAAACAAGTGGGAAAATAAACCCTGAGTACGAGAATGTACCCAGCTAGACTTACCCATCAAAAACCAGAAATAAAGTGACACCAAGGAGTATACAAGGCTAATGTAAAGTGGGGCTAGCTTGACAACATTTTGCATAAAAATCTTATTACAGATAAGTAATCATTAATGCTTAAGCATCAAGTTAATAATCATTAACCTATCATCTATATTAGCACCTATACTAGAGCACTCACTTAATTAGGAGCAAACAATATTAACCATAGCAGGTATAAATTGAGACAACATTTAAATTACACTTGATTAGGAACAAACAATATTAACCATAGCAGGTATAAATTGAGGCAACATTTAACTTAGCATCCAATTAACCATCCGTTCAAATAATTGAATCTACGTTGCCGCTGCTCAAGTCAAGTGCTCACTAACTAGGAGTGACGGCGATTCGAATCGAATTCCTATCCAGCTAGAGGGGTATTTCTAACACAAACCACGTAGACCTCGCGCTAGGGTCACACAAGTCACCATTAGTACAGTTCAGGAAATCACGGGTTCGACTGATGCCGCATCCCCAATGGCAACACTCTGCCAGGTGATAGGGACTTTAACCCCCCTTGGTCTTACGCCAATGTCCCCAAGCACATCCTTACTTCCTCCAGAATACGCACTTGACCCCCCGATTCCTGGCCCGAACTATATTACTCGGCTTCGTGGTCGGAATGACTTATCCGACCAGCTAAGTGTTAGACTGCGTTCAATATGACTTAAGGACATACAGCGAATCGGTCCTTAACTGACACAGATGAGGATAGATCCACACCCAAGACCACTATGTCTTGTTGCTTCACTATCGTCATCCCGCCCGGTCTCATTTCATTAACACATGGTTCTTTTCCACGATAGCAAATATAGCCAACCGTGCCATATATAAGTATCCCTAAACCTCGCAGGTGACAGAAAATCATCCGACTTCTACCGCTTAAAGTAGGGCTAAGTAATTACTCGAACTAAACCTAAGTAGGATTCAAGGTATACTTTCTAGACAAGGATATAATATATGTGCAGCAAGTGTTTTGATCCAATACCTATCACTTAATGCAACAATACATATAACATATATACTCAATTGCATTTTTAGAAATTAGGAGGATTATAATGCTTCGGGGCTTGCCTGGGATCCGACACTAGTCAGTGTTTGTTAGACACCACTTGCTGAGTACTTTCATCTTCGGGATAGTTCCACCAAACATCGTCTTCAGGTTTTGCTCGAACACCACATCGTTCATGCGTTTCAGCTAGCGTACTTAAATGAGGTGCAATAATGTATATGTATGAATGCATAGAAATACCACAAGCAACCACTTAAGCAAGCACACCAAGTTCAATATAAGCACCTAGAGCTATGTACCTTAATCATCACTAAAGTACAACATAGGAGATAATAAGAACATCAATCATGACCAAGTCACTCAAGATCTCAGGTGTATCGACTCAGTTTCATCAAAGCTATGAGTCACACTTAGGACCACACAAACATGCCAAAGTGAATCAAAGCACAAAAACTAGAATCTGCCATTTTCTGGACAACAGAACAGCAGCCGAGTAATTTAATCATAACTGGAGATCTACAACTCCAAATGACATGTAACAAGACATTCTAGAAAGCTTATAAAATTTTCTACACTTCATATATAATCACCTAAGCCTGAGTCCCAAGTTTATTTGGTCGAAAAGATGAAACTACAGAATCGGGTCTGCTCCAAACAGAGAGCAACCAAATCTGGGACCTGACTTTAAACATCTATAACTCAAAAACTACTTGGCCAATTGCCACCAAATTTTAACATAGGCTATTTTAATGATTTATCTACAACTTTATTATAAACAACTTTCCCAAAAAACATCATTATTAAGGTGTAGTTAATTAAGTCCTAGAAACTGTCCAGAAACCACTGTAATTGGATTATAAAACCAAAATAATACTTCACTACACCTATGAAATGAAACCTGAGCATAACCAAGTTTACTAACAGTTTGTACTTATCACATACAAGCTAGAAAACATCATGGCTAAGCCCAAATCATTTATTTACTTGCCTTTATTAATTTATTTTAGATGCTTCGATGGAATTATAAACATATAACCAAAGTGCATAGTAAATTCGATAAAAATTACAAAAGCTCCAATATATTCCCAATAGACTACTGTAAAAAAATTCAGATCATTTGCATGAGTAAAACAACCTTTATGAAAAAAGACAAGTAGCTTAAGCTAACTAACCCTAGAGAGCAAGTTAAACCCATATCTCACTCATCCAGCATCCAAAGCTCATGAAGTTTTAACCACAGTTCCCATATAACTTCAAGAGACTGCCATAAAAATTTCACCTAAATAGGAGCCCCACAACTCAAGATATAAAATGACAAGCAACATAATGTATATTTTCTTATTTATCGAGGTCCAATCAAAAACCTTAAGAAAACAGTGAACAACTAGTATGTTTAATATTTTTCCTAGCAAGTACATGTCATCATAAAATTAACAAAACAAGAATCACTATTTTTGAAGTTCTAAAACTTTAGATATGGCTCTGGTCAAGTTTGTAAGCATTTATGGAGTACTTTTCAAGGTTAAATAAAAACACCAGAAAACTTCTACAAACCTATAACATATTATGACTCTACTACGTAGATCTTTTCTCAAGGTTTCCAAAAAGTCTATATTTACTATTTTTGGAACTTCCTAGCATGAGATATGGATTTTACAAGATTTAGTAAAATTCTAGAAAGAAAAATAGGGAAACCAACTTAACGCTAGACCTGCTAGTCACACCCGGACGTGTACCCAACACAACCTCTAGGGCACTGCCATCAGGGGTCCGCTGCTCAACCATCCCCACTTGTCATAGAGAGAAGAGAGACAACAGGAGGGGGGAAACAGAGCAGGCAGAGGAGCATCGCCGGCGGAGCCGGTTCCGGCCAGGGAGAAGCCGACGGCGGCGAGAGCTAGGCCACGCGTCCATCCCAGTGCCCGAGCACCCTGGTTGGTGGTCATGGATGACCAAGAGATGGACTGTGGCCTGCTGACCATGGCAACCGGTGGCGGCACACGAGCAGCTCCGGCGGCGGCCGTCTGCAGTGGCAAGAAATGCCAGAGAAATGGTGCATCGAGGGCGGTGGGTGGCGGTGGAGATGCAGCGGTACTTGACTAGGACGGGGAAGGCATGGAGGAGCTGATCGGGTGGCGGCCATGGAGCTCTACTCGGCTGGCAAAGGCGGCATCCGCGGCCGCGAGCGGGAGCGGTGGCTCTCGTTGGAAGTTGCCGCGATGAAGGCACGCGAGGGAGTTAGGGAGGTGAGGCAGACATGTTGGTGTGCTCAGCTTAGCTTGCGAGCATGCAAAGCTGCGGGGTGCCGAGCGGCTCTGCCCGCGGCAGCCATGGCTGCAGCGCTCGCTCTCACGAGCACAGAGCGGAGGAGAGTCGACAGAGGAGGGCCAGGGAGAGTGAGGTGGAGCAAGCGAGAGGGAGTGGAGAGCTCGGTGTCTGCTCTGGAGGGCACAGGATGAGGCAGGATGTGCGTCGGTGATGGTGGGGGCGTGGCTCACGTGCAGTCACCACGCGGGGGACACGCGTTGTCCATTGCGGCATTTCCCCGAACAGGTGGAGTGCATCGAGGTGGCCAAGGTGGGATGCCGTTTGGGCTTGTTCTGGGCCAAACTAGGTCTTGGGCCTAAAATCAAAGTTGAAGCCCACAAACAGCTCTACCCTTTTCATTTAAAGTGCAAGGTCATTTTGTCTTGGATTAGGAGATAATTAGCTCCAAAGATTGCTGTGTCAGTGTTATGACAGTGATTAACAACTACACGAATTGATGACCAAAATGAAATCCCACTGATGCCATCTTCTTGTATGCCCTTCTCCAAGACACAAACTCCAACTTCTATAAAAGGACCAACTCAAGTTGCTCAACCAATTTGGAGAACGCGAAATGCCAACGTCAAGGTCATTTACGTGACAAAATACAATCATGTTGTTTTAGCAACTAATTTTGGGGATCCAAATATACTCCAAATGTGATGACACATGATTCATTGTTTCCACCATGAAAATTACTTCAACTCATAGTAAGGAATTAAATTGAACTACCACACAAATTTAGAAGATACAAATGCATGAACATGTCAACTTTCAGCTGTCAATTCAGGACTTAGAATATTTTCTGGGCTTTGAAAAACAGCAGCTGATTCAATCTTGTGAGCTATATTTGACTAGGTTAGAGGCCAAACTAGCTATTGATCATTAAACAAAGTTTGTTCTACACAAGATGAACTACACTTTGTGTTTAAGGTCAAACCTCATAACTGGTACAGAAGTCAAACTTTCACTTTGGTCAAAGCGGCAACTTAATAAAGCCTAAACTAGGGTTTTAGGCCAATTGGGGCATTTTCTTGGCATCTACTCAACATGAACTGTTGGGTGAAAAGTTCAGGTCAGACGACACAATTCACACAATAATCAGAAAAAATTTATCCAAGACAAAGTTGCGTGCAAAGTTGCATTCATTTCATCCTTGCACTGTACATGTCCGAGGGGGTATTTATAGGGCCCCAGTCTTCGTATTTTACATAAAATGACTATTATGCCCTCAACCTAAATATTTACAACCCTTCTTGATTATGAGGGCGAAGTGGTAATTTCCTCTTTCTAAGCATTTGTTCTTCTATTTCCAGTCTCTAGTTTTCTTGATCTTCATTCGAACTTTAGTTGATTCTTCAACTCTTTAGAATTTAAGATGAAGTCGAACTTCCGCCCTCGCTCCTCTTGGCTTTATTTTCTTTTGACATCTCTGGCTGACGAAGTTGATCTTTAATATTGCGAAGCCAAACTTTGTCTTCGCTCTTATTTTGGTCTTCTGATTTCTGCTCTTCTTTTGACTTTGCCGGTCAACGAAGTTACTTTTCATTACCGCGAACTCAAATCTTCACCTTTGCTTGAATCTTGCTTTTTTGGTTTTTTACTTCTTAGCGAAGTTAGATTTTTTCTTGTGGTGTGAAAGATGTCTTCGCCTTCCTTATTTCCTGCAATAAAATATTGTTATAAAGTTTCATAGTCTTTTCTACTCCAGAGTTTGGGGCTGTGTTTTTGTGGCGAAGTTGAATCCCCAACAGCAGCCCCTCGCGGACGAAGGCCTACTCCAAAGGTCTGAATTCCGCGAAGTTTGAATTTCAAACGAAGACACAAAACACTGTCCCAAACTTTGGAGTTGGCTGTTTATGTCCGTAAGTTTGAAGGATATTTTATTTTTTAAATTTGTAATGGTCAAGTTTGACCAAAGCTGTTTCGTTTGACTCAAAGCCGCCTATATATACTGCGGTGACTCCTCCTGTTTTTTCTATTTTATCGAAGACGGGGAGGTACTATTGTTTGATTCTTTGACGCGAAGTCGATCTTTGTTGCGAAGTCGGATTTGTTGCGAAGTCGCATTTGCTTTTGTGAAGGTTGTTTTGAAGGTAAATGTTTTTACTTATTTTCGATTTCTTGCTATTTGCATTTATGTTTATTGTTATCATTTATTTAATATATTATTATTATTTTGTCGTAGATGTCTGATCTAGAGAAAATTGCCTCTAAAAATTCTCCGTTGGGTTCTAATCAATCTGACTCTGGAGAAAATTTGTCTAATGTTTCTGCATCAGAGTCTGAACTGATTGGTGACGACACAAAATCTTTAAATTTTGGTAAGACTTTGATTGATGAAGCTGAGTTGGATTGGTTGGTTAAAAATAGAATGCTAGAAAAAGCTGATGCCAGGTTGCCCTCTGATGATGAAATGATTCCTAAACCTAAAGCTCATGAGTGTGTTATTTTTCGAGATCATTTTGCAGCTGGTCTTCGTATGCCATGTCAAGATTTCATTGAAGAGATTCTGAAGGCATATAATATTGAAATTCATCATCTAACTCCAAATGGAATAGCGAAGATTGCACTTTTTATTTGGGCAGTGAAGTCTCAGAGAGGAAACTTGGATATTGGTGCTTTTTGCTCTCTTCATGAAATGCATACACAATTTTGGAACAATAATGTTGATGGCAGAAGTATTATGAAGTATTTTGGTTGCTGCAGTTTCAAGCCTGCTCGAGGTGCCAAACAGATTTCTCCTGCTTCAAAGAACAAGTGGGCTGAAAATCAGTATCGTTATTGGTTTTATTATTCAGTTCCTCTTGCCGAAGAAAGGGATGACTCTAGAAGGATTGTGAAAAGATATCCCTTACCTGCGAAGATGAGTAAGAATGCCTTTGTTTGTAAATCGGAGTTTCCTAGCTCGAAGAGTTCAAGAACTTGTGAGAAAGTTTACAAAATTGCTGCTAGTATGCAAAGTGCTCGTGATCTCTGCGAAGAATACATCGCAGCTCGGATTTGGCCGTTAAAGAAAGGTTGGAGTTTTATTCATTTTCATGATAAAATGGTGAGAGGGAAAAGTTATATTTTTCCAGATAACGAATCATTTCGCCCGAAGAAATATTATAAAGATGCTCAATTCGTGTCTGCTGTAGAAACTAAAGCAGTTGAAATTCTTGGTAAATTTCTAAAGAAAGAGAAAGATTTGATGGACAAGATTTTAGGGAAAGATTATAAATGGTTAAACAGAATTTTTGATATTGCACATATTAAGTATGGTGAAAGACCTCTACCTGCTTATACTCATACGTTAAAACCGAGTATAGAAAATGTGACGAAGAAGAAAAGAGCTGGTGGTCAACTTAGCAAGAAAATTGCGAAGAAGAAGAAGATTTGCTACATCTTCTGGTTCTGAAAAACATGAAGCAGATGGTGAAGAAATGGGTCCAGAGACTCTTAACCAGTTAGCTCGTGATGAAGAGGTGAGGATGATTAGTTTAGTTTTTAATTCTAGTGGGTTGACTCCGCTAATGTTAACTCCGCTTGGTGATTGTTTCCAGAATTTGGAGGCCAATGTTCATTCTGATGTTAATTTGGGCGAAGCTATTTTGTCTTCATCTCAGATTAATGTTGGCGAAGATATTTTGTCATCTCCGGTTGCTGGCATTCAGGTTGCTGTTGGTGCTGCCGCTGCTGAAGATGTTGTTTTAGAATCACAAGAGGAAGGTGAGATTGCTATTTTGACTTCACAGGAGACTGCCATACCGTCTTCTCAGAGGTTTGCGGCTGAAACACCCTCAAGGATTGTAGGAGCTGTGTCACCTCCCAAGGTTGTGGCAGAAGGAAATATTGTTTTAGGAGGTGGACCAGTGGAGACTGGAGCTCCAAAAGTTAGGGTTCTTAAGGCTAAGGGTACCACTACTATCAATTTTGATTTTGATGAATCTGATGATGATGTTTTTGATGAAGAAGCCGAAATTGGTCGTGCTTCTTGTCTTTCTGAATCTATAATCGATGTAAATACTGGTGAGAAAGTTGCATGTCATCTTGAAAAGGGAGTTACTACAGGTAATTGTTTTATATATATATATATGTATGTGTACTTTTTGTATTTGTCTTTTAACTTTGGTTACTGACTTGTGGTTTGATTTTGTGCAGAGGAATTTTTTCTAGACTCTTCGTCTCATAGAGAGACAACTGTGGATGTTGGGAAGATAAAGGAAGTTGCCTAGGAACCTTCTACCCCAGCTAAAATTTTAGAAACCGTTCCTGATGGAGTTGATCCCGCTGCTTATAAACGTTGTATGGAATACTGCCAAGCTCAAGGTGTGAATTTAGACACTTTCAAATTTATTGGGATTGGTTTGGATAAACTTTGTATTATGCCAAAGAAGCCAGAATTAAAGTTGTCAAAGTGCATTGATGATGCCTTCACAGTTCCTGATGCGGAGGCTGAACTTGTTGGTAAATCTTCACTTGAGTTGGCAGACGCCAGTGTTTCTATGATTTATAAGGTTCAAAAAAAGTTTTCTTTGATTTTTTTGTTAAAATTTAGTTAAACTTTTTATGTTGATTTGTGATGTATGTTTGACTTCGCAAAAAAAATTGTTTTTTTAGAATGCTCTTTTGCAAAGGAGCTTGCGTAGATCAATTGAAGATGATGCGAAGAATGCAGTACTTCGCGAGAAGGGTCTTGTTGAAGAGATTAAATCTTTGAAATCTCAACTGGCTGCTAAAGAGAAAGAAAGGATAGAGACAGTTGAAGTTCTTCATAATATGGAGTCTAGGTGTATTTCTGTTGGAGCCAAGCTTGAAACGAAGATTGAGGATTATGATAATTTGAAAAAGGAACTTGAGAAAGTTGTGAGGGAGAAAAATTATGTTGAGAAGAAATCTTCTGAAAAGGATCAAAATTTTTATAATAAGTGTAATCACTTGTGGAGCTTTACAAAAATTATTATGAAAAATTTGGAGCGAAGCCTGAGGATCCTTATCGGGAGCTTGGAGAATTTGATCTATTTTTTGCTTGGTTGTGTCGTCAGTATGAAGATTTGCCGACTGTTATCCAGACTAGCGCTGATTTGAGTTGTATTTATGCAACTCCTGCGCTTTTTCATCTAATGAAAGAGGCAAAGGATCCTTTGTATGAACAAATATTGAACAAGGACTATAAGTTTTCTTCTATGGAGCAATTGAGTCTGGTTACTTCTTGGACTCAATTGCTCTGCAAGAAATATTTTAATCAGTATTGGAACATGGGTGGAAGGGAGAATGCTTTTCTGAAGGCAAAGAAGAAGATGGAGAAGGTTGGGTTGGAAATTTTATTGACTATTTTTTTATTATATACATGTATATATTTTTTGTACTAATATTTTTGTTTTGTTTTTTGCAGCAGCTTGAAAAAGAGATTGTTGCTGATGAAAAGGTGCAAAGGGAGCAAGACAAACATGAAGAAGAAAATGCAAGAGATGATGATGTTGGTGACCACCCATTTTAGTTAATCTTGAAGTTAGTTAGTTAGTTTTAGTTTTTTTTATTGAGGGGTGAGACTTGCTATGCTATTTGACATCTGTAAATATTTAAACTTAGCAGGATGGAGTGGGTGTTTTGTCGTTGCTAATGTGTAAGGATAACTTTGTCGTTGATCCTTCGCTATGGTTGGAGTATGCAACTAATGAGATGGATCCTACGTTTGATACTTTTGTTAAACGTAAGCTGCTGTGATAATTATGTTCTGAAATTTTGTCTTTTGGTCGTTGTAGTTTATTTGCTGATGAAGTGTTGCTTTTAGATTTTGAATGTAAAAATTTTATTACTGGGAACAAGAAATATTGTTTACCACGAATTGTTGACTTCAGCGGAGTTTCTCAGATAGGTTATTGTGGCACTAGTTTTTTTTATAGTAATAATATGTGAAGTAATTGCGGCGTTCTGTATTTTCCAGTCAACATGTTCGAGTGCTTCGTCAAGTTGTGTCTCTGAAGAATTTCTACGGTGCAAAGTTGATGAAGTGTTAGATAGGGTTGTTGAAGAGTTGAATAGCGAAGCTGCATTTTTTGTTGCTTCGAAAAGCGAGTGATTGTAACTTTTGTTTTGATCTTTTTTATGTAATAAATTATTTTGCGTTCATGGTGGAAATAAGAATGTCTCAGAATTATCTAGTAGATTCTGCTTAGAAATTATAATTCTCCTTAATGAATTTGAAAACGCTGTCCCCTTAACTTTTTAGCATAGGCGACGCGTAGACTTCATTTTTTAAAGTCAAATTTCATCTTTGTGAATTTGAAAACGATGTCCCCTTATTTTTTAGCGAACGTGATGCGTAGACTTTGTTTTTTTAAAAGTCAAATTTCATCTTTGTGAATTTGAAAACGCCGTCCCCTTACTTTTTAGCGAAGGCGACGCGTAGACTTCGTTTTTTAAAGTCAAATTTCATCTTGATGAATTTGAAAACGCCGTCCCCTTACTTTTTAGCAAAGGCGACGCGTAGACTTCGTTTTTTAAAGTCAAATTTCATCTTGGTGAATTTGAAAACGCTGTCCCCTTACTTTTTTAGCGAAGGCGACGCGTAGACTTCATTTTTGAAGTTAAATTTTTATCTTGATGAATTTAAAAACGCTGTCCCCTTAACTTTTTTAGCGAAGGCGATGCGTAGACTTCATTTTTGAAGTCAAAATTCATTCGCTCTTTTTGGCGAAAATAATATGCAGACTTCATTTTTGAAGTCAAAATTCACCTTAGTGAATTTGAAAAATATTATTCGTTTTTTCTGGCGAAGATAACAGGCAGACTTCATTTTTGAAGTCAAAATTCACCTTAGTGAATTTGAAAATATTATTCGCTCTTTCTGGCGAAGATATCATTCAGACTTCATTTTTTAAGTCAAAATTCATCTTATTGAATTTGAAAATATTATTCGCTCTTTCTAGCGAAGATAACCTGCAGACTTAATTTTTAAAGTCAAAATTCACCTTAGTGAATTTGAAATATTATTTGTTCTTTTTGACGAAGATAACATGCAGACTTCTTTTTTGAAGTCAAAATTCACCTTAGTGAATTTGAAATATTATTTGTTCTTTTTGGCGAAGATAACATGCAGACTTCTTTTCTAAAGTCAAAATTCACCTTAGTGAATTTGTAATATTGTTCGCTCTTTTTGGTGAAGATAACATGCAGACTTCTTTTTTGAAGTCAAAATTCACCTTAGTGAATTTGAAATATTGTTCGTTCTTTTTGGCGAAGATAACATGCAGACTTCTTTTCTGAAGTCAAAATTCACCTTAGTGAATTTGAAATATTATTCGCTCTTTTTGGTGAAGATAACATGCAGACTTCTTTTCTGAAGTCAAAATTCACCTTAGTGAATTTGTAATATTGTTCGCTTTTTTTTGGCGAAGATAACATGCCGACTTCTTTTTTGAAGTCAAAATTCAACTTAGTGAATTTGAAATATTGTTCGCTCTTTTTGGCGAAGATAACATGCAGACTTCTTTTTTGAAGTCAAAATTCATCTTAGTGAATTTGAAATATTGTTCGCTCTTTTTGGCGAAGAAATTCACCTTAGTGAATATATTTTATGATTCTTTTGATAGGTTAGCATCTTTTTTTGCTTGTTCGAATAATGATGCTACCTACTTTGTGTGTTTTGCCGATACATGAGTATATTTAAAGTATACTCTTCGGCCACTGATAAGATTGTTTTTAGGGGAGCTAGCTTTCTCATTTATACTTTGATGAGAATTTACAATGGAGACTGCCTCATTAAAAAACCACTCATCCTACGAAGGGTTCCCCTTGAGTGGAAAAAGAGTGCAGCTCGTTTATATTTGAATTGAATTTTTTTTAGAATGTAAAAGCTAATCTATTTTGTACAAAGATGAAAGCAAATTCTAGGGATAGTATCTTTGTAAGTCTTGAATATTGAATGTGTGATCAATTTTCTTCCCACTCATGTCTGCCAGGTGAAATGCTCCTGGCTTGTTGGTTCTTATGATGAGGAACGGTCCTTCCCATTTTGGCTGAAATTTTTCGACTGTGTCTTCATTTCTTTTTCTTTTCAAGACAAAGTCTCCTGGTGATAATTGTCTTGGTTTGACTTTCTTATTGTACCAAATTTCTGTTTCCTTTTGATATTTCTCAAGGTTCTGAATCGCCTTCATTCTTTCTTCCTCTAGTAAATCTTTGCTTGTCATTTGTTGGTCTTCATCTATTATTTCAATATTTGTTCTTGGTCCTTGAAATTGTATCTCTTCAGGTGTCAGCGCTTCTTCTCCATAAAGCAAATTGAAAGGGGAGAAGTTTGTTGATCTTGAAACTATAGTGTTATGTACCCAAACAACTTTAGGTAACTCATCCACCCATTTTCCTTTTGGTAGTCCCACGAGGCATTTTGATATTCCTATGTATATAATTCCATTTGCTCGTTCGACTGCACCGTTTGACTGTGGGTGTTTTACTGATGCGAAACATAATTCAATCCCCAGACTTTCACAATAATCTCTGAAATTTTGGCTGTCAAATTGAGTTCCATTATCTACTATTATGTGTCTTGGAACTCCGAAACGACAAATGATGTTTTGCCAAAGAAATTTCTTCATTGTGAAAGATGACATGTTTGTCACTGGTTTAGCTTCGGTCCACTTAGTGAAATATTCCACTGCCACTACTGCATATTGAATGTTTCCTTGTGCTGTAGGTAGTTTTCCAATGATGTCAATTCCCCATCTCGCCAATGGCCAAGTTGGTTCTATTGTTTGTAAATTTATTGCTGGAGCCTTTACTTTGCTTGCAGACATTTGACAATTATGGCAAGATTTGACAATTTCTTTGCTGTTATTTTGGGCTGATGGCCAATAAAATCCCTGACTGAATGATTTTCCTGCCATTGTTCTTACTCCAGGATATGTGCCACAAATTCCTTCGTGTATTTCTGATAGTAGCTTTTTTCCCTCTTCTACTGATATGCATTTGAGTAACGGTGCACATATTCCTTGTTTGTATAGCTGATTATTGATGATCTTGTAATTTCTTGTTCTTTGCTTCATTCTTATGTTGTTGACTTTATTTTTAGGCTCATAGTGCCCACGAAGGTAAGCCATAATTGGGGCTCTCCAGTCTTCACATTGTATTATATGGACTTCTCTTAGTGTAGTTTGCACTGCTTTGATGGATGCTTGTTTCAAGATTTGATAGAAAACATCTTGAGGGAGACTTGAATTTTGTGCTGCAGCTTTTGCTAGTTCGTCTGCATCTGAATTGTCATTTCTTGAGATGTTTTTGACTGTGAAACCTTCAAAATGTTTCTCTTGATCTCTGAGAAATTGCAAGTATTTTGCTAATTCTAGATCTCTTGCTTTGTAGTCTTTTTCAATGTGTCCTGCTTACAATTTGTGAATCTGTTTTGATTACCAATCTTTGGATTCTCATTGATTTTGCTTTGCGAAGTCCCAGTAAAACGACTTCGTATTCTGCTATGTTGTTTGTGCACTGAAATTCTAGTCTTGCAGTATATTTCATCTTTATGCCTGAAGGTGAGGTGATTATTGCAGCTGCTCCAGCCCCTGCGAAGCCCCAAGCGCCATCGCAATATATTGTCCATTCTGGTTGCTTCTTGTCTTCTCTTGAACTTTGGGAGGGTGTCCAATCTGCTATGAAGTCTGCTAGGACTTGGGATTTTATTGATGTTCTTTTTTCAAATTCTATAAAATGTTGAAATAATTCTGCTACCCATTTTCCCAGTCTTCCTATTGTTCTGCAACTTGTAATACTTCTTTTAGAGGGTAATTTGTGAGAACTCTGATTTTGTGGGCCTGAAAGTAGTGCTTCAACTTTCTTGATGCTGTTAAAACTGTGTATGCGATTTTCTCAATCTCAGAGTAGTATACTTTTGATCCAGATAATGCTTCTGAAACATAGTAGACTGGTACTTGATATTTTGAATGATTTGTTTCTTGTTCTTGGACTAGTACTGCACTTACTGTTGTTTCTGTGACTGAGATATATAATAGCAAATCTGCTCCTGGTGTTGGTGAAATCAATGTGTTTGGCTGTAGTAGATATTTTTTTATCTCTTCAAATGCATGTTGCTGCGAAGGTCCCCATACGAAGTCTCTTTTGGATCCTTTGAGTGCCTGAAATATTGGTAAGCTTGGTTCTGCTGATTTTGAGATGAATCTGTTTAAAGCTGCAAGTCTTCCAGTCAATTTTTAAACATCTTTTATATTTTCAGGAATTCTCATGTTCAAAATTGCTTGAACTTTGTCTAGGTTTGGATCTATCCCTTTTGCTGATACAATGTAGCCTAAAATTTTTCCTTTCTATACTCCGAAGGTACATTTTTTGGGATTTAGTTTTAAATTTCCTTTTTCTTAGATTTGAGAATGTTTCTTGAAGGTCTTGAATATGATCTTGTCTTTTCTTGCTCTTTGACAACTATGTCGTCGACATAAACTAGCAAGTTTTTGCCAATCTAACTTTTGAGCACTGTTGAAGTCATCCTGACAAATGTTGTGCCTGCATTGCGAAGCCCCTCTGCCATTCTTACAAAGCAGTATGTTCCAAATGGTGTGATGAAACTTGTAAATTCTTCATCTTCTTTTCTCATCCAGATTTGATGATATCCTGAGAAACAATCTAGGAAACTTAGCATTTCACTTCCAGCTGCTTGATCAACTAGTGTGTCGATTTTTGGTAGTGGGAAATTATCTTTTGAGCATGCTTGGTTGAGATCTGTAAAATCGATACACATTCGCCATTTTCTGTTCTTTTTCTTGACCATGATGATATTTGCTAGCCAAGTTGTGAATTGGACTTCTCTTATAACTTTAGCATCTAGCAACCTTTGGACTTCGGCTTTTGTAGCTTGTATTATGTCTTCAGCTAATTTTCTCAGTTTCTGCTTTTTGGGTCTGAAATTTTGATTGATGTCGAGTTTGTGCTCAATTATATCTCTACTGACTCCTCCTAAATCATTGGATGTCCATGTGAAGACATCTTTATTACTTTGAAGAAATTCTATGAGTCTGTTTTCTTCTTCTTAAGAAAGTCATGTCCCTATGATTACTTGTTTGTCTAGGACTAATGAGTCAAGGGGTACTTTCTTTGTTTCTTCGATTGCTTGAGCTTTTTCTTGTGGCTTCATATTTTATGTTTCTTCTTTCTCTTCTTCTTTGATTGTATGAACATTTTTCCGATCAGGAGTGTATTCTTTTTCAATGTTTCTTGCTTCGGTTTGATCTCCATGGATTGTGATAACTCCATTTATTGCAGGCATCTTCATGCATAAGTAAGAGTAGCTTATTACTGCTTAAAATGCATTCAGAGTTCCCCTTCCAAAAAGTGCATTATAGGGATAATGGATGTCCACCACATCCATTATTTCTCTGTTCTTGCATTGTTTACCACATTCAGAGTTCCCCTTCAGAGTTCCCCTTCAATTTGCTCTGTTCTTGCATTGTTTACTGTTCCAAATGATACAGGAAGAACTATTCTTCCTATTGAGTGAATTAGCTTCCCACCGAAACCGCAGAGTGGATGCTCAGCTCTTCCTAAAAGTTTGCGATCAATTTTCATGGCATCAATTGTTGCTGTGAATATAATGTCTGTAGAACTTCCATCGTCAACTAGAATTTTTGAGATAGCCCATCCTTCAATATTTGCTTCAACTTCCATTGCATCCATGTGTGGATAGTCTTTTAGATGCAAATCTTTTTCTGAGAATGTGAATGGTAGATAAGGCTGGCTAACGAGCCAGCTCGGCTCGGCTCGGCTCGGCTCGTTCTGGCTCGTTAGGATAACGAGCCAGCTCGGCTCGGCTCGTTATCTTAACGAGCCAGAAAGCCAGCTCGGCTCGGCTCATTACGAGCTCGAGCTGGCTCGTTAGGCTCGCGAGCCAGGTAAAAAAAATACAAAATATAATATTTGTATTTATCTAAAGCATAAAAATATTAATAATATAAAAATAATATATTCAATAGCCTTAAATCGAACAAAATATTCATATGAGCTAACATATCATTTATTTGTAAAGTGCAAAACATGAAGTAATACAAAACTAATATAAGTTATAATGACTTTTTCTCTAAAACTACGGCTCGTTTGGCTCACGAGCGGCTCACGAGCCAGCTCGAGTTGGCTCGTTATAGCTAACGAGCTAAAATCCTGGCTCGGCTCGGCTCGTTATCATAACGAGCCGAGCCGAGCTGAGCCGAGCCAGCCACGAGCCGAGCGAGCTAACGAGCTTCGAGTTTTTCGTCCAACCTTAATGGTAGATGAGACCATCTTGTCTTTTTGTATGGACCTTCTGTTGAGATAGAGTTTACTCTTCGAAAGTAATTCTTCTTTTGATTATTGTTTTCATGATCAATACTGTTTCCTCCAATGATTGTCATGATTCTTCCTTTGCTTGCCATTGAAGCTGATGGAGAGTTGTCTTGTTTGTTGTTCCCTTGTGGGTTGCTATTTGCCATAGAAGATTCGAGCTGTATTTAAAAAATTGTTTGTTGTTGATTTTGCCTCCATTGATTTGGGTCATATATTGCCACTGGTCCATAGCTATATGATGATGATCCTGGGATCATTGCTTGGGAGTGTCCAAATTGAATTCGGTAATTAGGGTTTTATTGGCCTTGAATCATATGATTGACAGCTTTTGATTGACTTGAGATTTTGTTTTCTTCTTGTATTTCTTCGATGCTTTTCTTTACTTTTGGACACATTTTTGATGTGTGTCCAGCCCCTTTGCAATGAATGATGCAATACATGTCTTCCGGTCTTAGGGGTGTTCTTCCTCTTCCTCGTCCTCCTCTTCCTCTTGAATTGAAGCCACCTCTTTCGAATGTCCTTTGGTTGTACTGACTACTGTATTGATTTTGAGGTGAAAAAGTGTTTTCAGTAGTTGAATTGCTATTTTCAACTTGATTGACTTGGGTGAAGTGTCTTCGCTCAAAGTTGTTTTGCTTTGGGGGTTGAAAATTGCTACTTTTGTTTTGATTTCTGAAGTTGTTTTCTTCCTCAATTCTTTTTCTGTAATCTTCATCGGACTTGCAATACTTTTGGATTTCTTCGTAAAGCTGAGCTAGTGAAGTTGGCTTTTCTTGAGTAAGGTGTGCTGCACATTGTCCTGCCCGAAGTCCCTTGATTGCTGCAATTATGACAACTTCGTCTGGGATATTTGTGATTTGAGATTTGATTTGAATGAATCTCTTGTAATATTGACTTAGAGGTTCTTTGAGCTGTTGTTTGCAGTTGAATAAATCCATGTCTGTAAGACCAGTTGGTTGAAATCCTTAGAAGTCAACAAGTAGATTTGTCTTTAATTGCTCCCATGAATGTATGGATCTTGCTTTAAGAGATGAATACTAGTGTTGTGCTAGACCTTTTACTGCCATGACAAGTGACTTTGCAAGTATGGTTTCGTCCCCCCCGCCTGCAATTACTGTGGCTTCAAAAGTCATTAAGAATTGCCTCGGGTCTGATTCACCATCAAATGTTGGTATCATGTTGAACTTGTACCCTATAGGCCATTGAGCTAGCTGCACATTTGTTGATAGTGGGGAGCTTGTATCAATTGATATGAATGTTTTCTGAGTATTTCTCTCTTGAGAGATTATTGTTGCTGGATGCGATTCTTCTTGATTCATAACTTCATGATTTGCATTTTGCAGTTGCTCGTTTAAATTGCGAAGGGTAACTTCGGCCTCTTCTATTCTTTGTTTGAGTGTCTTTTCTAGGGCTCTTGCACGACATTCTTCAAGTTCTTTTTGCCTTCATAAAACTTGTTCTTCAAGTTTTTTGAGTCTTTGTTCTTCAGCTTTGCCCATTCTTGAAGAGTTTGCACCTTGAGAGACTTCTGTTGTAAGACCTCTGTCTTCTCCAGGTGGTTGTTCATCTTCGGTTTCTTCATTGACGGTCTTCTTGTTAGGTCTTGCCTTTTTTATTTCTTGTGGTCGTGAAGATCTTTAGATGCACGCACAAACAGTGGGCGCTAGATGTTGGGTGAAAAGTTCAGGTCAGACGACACAATTCACACAATTATCAGAAAAATTTCATCCAAGACAAAGTTGCGTGCAAAGTTGCATTCATTTCATCCTTGCACTGTACATGTCAGAGGGGGTATTTATAGGGCCCCAGTCTTCGTATTTTACATAAAATGACTATTATGCCCTCAACCTAAATATTTACAACCCTTCTTGATTATGAGGGTGAAGTGGTAATTTCTCTTTCTAAGCATTTGTTCTTCTATTTCTAGTCTCCAGTTTTCCTGATCTTCATTCGAACTTTAGTTGATTCTTCAACTCTTCAGAATTTAAGACGAAGTCGAACTTCCACCCTCGCTCCTCTTGGCTTTATTTTCTTTCGACATCTCTGGCTGACGAAGTTGATCTTTAATATTGCGAAGCCAAACTTTGTCTTCGCTCTAATTTTGGTCTTCTGATTTCTGCTCTTCTTTTGACTTTGCCGGTCAGCGAAGTTACTTTTCATAACCGCGAAGTCAAATCTTCACCTTTGCTTGAATCTTGCTTTTTTGGTTTTTTACTTCTTAGCGAAGTTAGATTTTTTTCTTGTGGTGTGAAAAATGTCTTCGCCTTCCTTATTTCCTGCAACAAAATATTATTATAAAGTTTCATAGCCTTTTCTACTCTAGAGTTTGGGGCTGTGTTTTTGTGGCGAAGTTGAATCCCCAACATGAACCCTTCATGACTTTTGTTATGGACTTGATCTAGAGTCATTTGGGCAAGTTTGCATAGTTTGGTTGATGATCTGTAATTCCATTCACTTAATGGTGCAAATTCCAATAGGAATAGAACTTATCATTTCATGTGACTTTTTGACTCCAAACTTCATGAAACTTTTCCAGGGATCACTATAGATAGAGAGTGATGTGAGACACCTGAAAGAAGTGACATCAACACTCACTTGCATTACCAAGCATGAGCATCGAACATACACACATTGAAATACAAATAACAAGGGTATGTTGCATATATGTTTTGAGGAGATGTTGCAAGCACATTCGATATATACATGTTTCACATGTTGTACTAGTGCATCACATATGTTTCACAAGGGTGTTGCATATGTTCCATGCTCATATCTGAACAAATGATGCTTAGGCTCATGTAATGCAGGTGCCAAATGCAAGCCTAACACCTAGGGTGTTACAGAGCTGCTCGGCCTACGGCCGCTCCCGCCCAAAGGCGCTGACGCTCAGACCCCACACGTCAGATGCAGAGAGCAGGGGAGGGAGGAAGCGCCGGTGAAGCTTGCCGCCGGTGAGTCGGCTGGCGAAGCCGAGGCACACCGAGTGAGGTACTATGGTGACCCTTGGAGTAGCTGGGAATGTTCGTTGCTAACCATGGCGGACGACGGGGCTCCGGTGGCGGTGCGCCGGCGACGGCGAGCCCCCATCGCCTCGACTGAGCTCGGTACGAGCATCACGAGGTCACAACGGAGCTAAAGGAGAAGAAAAGCAAGGATGGGAAGGACCCTAGCTACCCTGACCACAACGGCCTTGAACTCCGGCGAGGTCCCGCACACGGTAGCCGCGGTGGATTCGGTGAATGTGGCCTCACTTGCAGTCGAAAAGCTCAATGGATGTGAGGAAGAGGTAGATGGGGTGGCAGCGGAGCTTTGTGCAGTTGGATTTTGGGCAGAGGCACCACGATGGTAGCTCATGAGTGTGGTGAGCTCACGGTGGCGGCGTTGGCGTGTTTCTCCGCTTTGGCTCGGAGAGAGCAAGAGAGAGAGGCAGAGGCAAAAGTGGAGGCGACTGTGGCGTCGTGGCGCTCTTGAGGCACTCCTCGACCTAACCGGTGGGCCCACAGTCGGTGTACGGATGCCATGGCATGCCCACGCGGTAGCAATGGCCTGTGGCCGGTCAGCCAACGAGTTCAGCTGCTCTACATTTAGAGCTCGATGATGCCGACTGAAACTAATTTTCTCCCGATCAAAATCTCCCAAACAAGCTCGAATTAGTAGAAGCTATAATTGGCAATCTTGTAGAGCTACATGTAAACTTTGATTTTGTCAATTGGAGATAGAGCTGGTTCGGCCTGGTTTGGAAGATACAGTGCTCCAAAGTAGGGTACATGAAACTATGAACTGCAATTTCAGGCTTAGAAATTTTCTAAGTGTTGGAACAGCACTTCAACTGACTTGTGGGCCCTATTTGAGCATGTTCCAGCCATTTTCATGAAATGACCCTAAAACAATTTTTGTTCCATAAGAAATTTGCTACAACTTTGTTTAAGGGTGCATATCCATGCAAGATATCTAGGCTAGACTTTTTAAACGGTCAAACAAAAAGCACTCTAAGGTCAACACCCAGTCAACATCACTTAGAAGGACAATTTGGTCATTTTGGTTAACATAAACATTGTTCCAATAATTATCCTAAGTGTAGTTAAAGTGTTTTAGGACCTAGTTAACCACTCCACACATTTGTTACACCAACTTCTAAGTATCACATATGTTGAAATAAGCAAAACAAGAAAATTAACTCATTTGTTTCAATACCATGTTTCATGACTTTGTTGCAAAACTTAAGCTTGTCATGTGACACCAGCAGGTTTGACATGTTTCTAGGTATGGAAAACACATGTTGCATCTACATGTTGCACCAACCATATTTCATAAGTAATCAATTATGAAACACGCACATTTGAGTATGTTGCATACTCCTGTTTCAAGCCAAACAATGCATAAATGATATGAATGATGCTCATGCTTATGAAATGCAAGTGCAAATGTGGAAGCCAAACACCTAGGGTGTTACACAGAAGGTATGCACAAGTTGTCGTCACCCTAGGAAGGCCCCTACATTGTCAAGGCGGTCACCCGACCAGGGTCTTATAGATTATGCGACATGGATGAAGTTGATGTCCCAAACTCCTAGCACATTGATCTTCTTAGGCGTTTCTATCCTTGGAGCATTCCATACAAAGATATGTACCTTTCATATTCAAGTATTCAATAAAGTTTTGTGCTCTGATGTTTCTTCATGTTGTTTTCCCCTCATTTTTTCGCTAAGCGATCTTTCTCCATGTATAACATCTTAAAGATGACATACGATTATGCCTAAGGAAAATCCCTGAACAATCATGTTTACGCTCGGATGTCCCTAGAGACGGCCCTATCTTTGGCTTCTCCCTACAGGTGCACGAGCGTCTGCCCTTTGCATTACGGGTGGTCAGCAGCAGCTCCTTGGCGATGCTTTGTTTTCCTACATGTACATGGGCTCTGCGCTCCGTGTTATGGTTACAGGCTAGCTAGGGCTAGAGACTCAGTTACAAACTAACTGACTGGATGGTTTATATTAAATATAAACACAAACTTCACAATACACTAAGTGTTCACCAAAAGCTGCTAAGCACCTTTACACAACATTCCAACATAAGTTTTTTCCTAATCTACTGGACATTGTCTCATCCCTCGCCGAATAGGTCGACGTCTCTAGCAAGTTTCATCGCTGCTTCCTCCGCCTTGTCTTCTAGCTTCACGATCTTCTACGCGTTCGTCCCTTGGGTGAAGCTGGTCATTATCACTTTGGGTTTTACCGAAGGATAATGCGGCTACAGCACCACGAGCGCATGGACGATGGCTCCACAGGCAGCACTGCAGGTGAACTCCTTGAAGTCCATCCACACTATCCGGCACTGATCCATGATCGTTCGAGGTGGCAAGTCACCGGGCAGCTGCGTTGCCCCTCTAGGTGGTGCGAAACCGACGCGGTCGAGCATGGGTTTGACCCCTGCTGTCACTGCCTCCAGCTTCTCATCCCAGGCCTTCACCTAGTCTCCAAAGACCTTGAACTATGCCTACACCAGATAATGGTACTCTGCAACACACCGGTAGCAGTATGCTAAGCATGCTCCTAACGCTGCAAGAACGAATACGACAAAAGATGTACTTACGTTCAGGGTCCATGGTGACCTTGTCGGCTTTCTCCTACGCTTCGTCCTTTCCATTAAGGAGTTGGCCGATGACCTCGTGGGAAAGGCCAAGTTCCATCTCTTGGGCCACACACCATGGGCGGATGCTTTACAATGCTGAGCATCAACAGAGCAAGATCCAAGGTCATACATTTTTTGTTGGTCGGCACTACGGCTAAGCCGCTCGGTTAGCAACTGGCTCTCCGCCTCCAGTTGCTGGTGCTCCTTCTCCAACACTAGGACCTTCACTTCCAAATCCTCTCTATGGTGGCGTTCTTGGGTTAGGCATGCCTGGAGGCCATTCACTAATGTTTGCATTTTTTTGTTCTCCTCCAGCACCGAGGCCATCTCTTCCAATTGCCCCCGATGCTACTCGAACACCTTCATCACATTCTATAGAAGAAAATGTTCAAAGACTGCATTCTGCAAGAGAAACAACATAAGATCACTTTAGGCTTACCTCAATTTGGTCGATCATCGCCGATAGGTCAGCTCTCAACCTCTTTGTCTTCGCGCTCACTTTCCCCTCCTCCAGCATGTCAAACTCATCGCCACGCGCGGATAACCATGTCAAAGACCTGAGCTGACTGGGCGGGCTCCCAAACAATTTCTTCAACCTCTATAGCAGCTGCCCTCAGAGGGGACCTCCTCGGTCACTGCTGTGCTCAGACGGGACCTTCGAGCCCCATTCCTATCACCAACACTGCTGCGGGCGTTGTTTGTTCAGTAACTATGGGTGGATCCTACGCTGCTCTACTTGGCGCATTATCCGCGGTCTCCGTCCTTGCCCCGGCAAGATCAGCTGACGTCCACATTGTGGTCCATGCTTCTTCATAGCTCGGCACATCTGCCAGATCACCTTCGTCGTGCGCCCCACCTCTAGGCGACATTGGCCCAGCAGCCATCGGCTCCTCCATGGTAGGGCCAACGGGATCCATGGCTGGCGACTGCTCCATGGCGGGGGCGACCAGGTCTGCTCCTGCTTGACCATGCTCGGCGTCAGGAGCCTCTAGCTCCACTACGCACCACGCATCATCAGCGGCTGATGGCTGTAGGTCCTCAACTAAGTCCGCGCTACAATAAGGACATAGCTTGTCAAACAAAGACTTCACACTAAAGAAATATTAAAAAGAAAAAAAAGAGGAAACTTACAATCGGGACTCCCGCCACACGGTTCAAAATCGGCACCCCCGTCCGGAGCCACCATGTCCAGCAGCAGAGCCGCCCAGTGTCTCCGCGCCCCTCTAACTGGTAGCCTCAGCCGCCACTACTGGCATCACCCGCGCAGTCTTGGGGACTGTGGTGGTCGTCCTGGCTGTTGGTGTTGGGGTTGCCCAAGCACTCTCGGGGACTGCCACCATGGCTTCACGTGTTCACCGCCTCCCCCGTGTCTCTGCACCGACTAGCACAGCAGGTAGAGGCATCTTGGTGCTCGAAGGTGGTGGAACCGCCAGTCCATCATCATCTGACGAATCCGACATAACCATCTACAACCTCTAGGGCTGGGCGGGACCACCAATGCTAACTGGCACCTCCCTACCCTAGGAGGACCTTGCTGTCTTCCTCCGTTTCAGGGATGGCTCTTCTTTTGCTGGCTGCTTTCCCTAGAGCTTCTCGCAGACATACACTATTCGCTCATCTTCATCTCTAGCTCTGTTGTGCTCCAACCCCTCTTTGTCAGCATCCGAGCTAGTCTGATGTTGAGGACTACTCAGACGAGTGTCTATGGCCCTCGGCCACTCCTCCGTCGGCACCACTGAGAAGTACACCACCCGATCCTACCCATGAATCTTCAACAACGCAAATGAATACATTGCACAACAAAAAAGAACAAGTAAACACCCAAGAAGACTCTTACCGCTAGGGGAAGATTTTTGACACTAAAGGCCCTCTATTGATCCCAGATGGACAACTATCCCAAGAGATTGAACAACATCACGATCCAGCGCTTGACTTCGTCCTAGTCATTCTCCTTGGGCACCTCGCGGGTACCATTAGTATCCTCTCAGAACTCAAATTCAGGGTGTGCCCTCTCTTTGCAGGGCTGGATCCGCCGAAAGGTGAAGTTTGTTGCCACAATGACTCCATCGAGCCCCTTGCAGTTTATCAAAACTAGGAGCTCCCTTACTTGCTCTATCCCATTGGAATTGGTCCTCTCCGACCACCTGGGGTCACTCACCAGAATCTGATCGACGTCGCACGCCACATATGGCTCCACCTGCCTAATATAGAACCACTTCAAAGCCCAATACTTCACATTTGTGTTCAGTGGGACGGTGATATACTGACTTGCCATCTCATCTCAAAGATGCAAATAAGTGTCACCGCCAACGCTAGATCCGGATCCCCCCGGACTTTGAGACAGAAAAGTGGTGGAATAGGTCGAAATAGGGAAGCATTCTTAGATACGACTCGCAGAAATTGATGAAGATGGCGACATGAAGGACAGAATTTGGGCTAAGATTACAAAGACTGACGCCATAGTAACCGATCAGCCCATGGAGGAAAGGATGGATGGGAATGCCAAACCCACAGAAGAAATAATCTTTGAAAACAACCAACTCATCGGTGTGGGCCATGGGAAATTCCTCATCGAATGCTGGGCGCCACCCCACGGTCGTCCGGTCGGGCAGCACACCGTGCACCACCAAGGCATTGAGGGCCACCTCATTGCTGATGGACCGCACCCACTCTTCAGCACAATTGAACCCGTGGGCCACCTTCTTCGAGCCCCCATGGCCTCTCTTTGGCACCATCGAGCAAGATCTGGGGACTGGAGGTGGTTCTATGCTTGGAGTCGCTCTAATGGTGGAGCGGTTGCAACTACGGAGGTACGAGCATGCGGAAGATGATGAGGCAAGGGAGAAATGGGGAGTGTGCCTTGGAGCCATGACAGATTTATAATGGTTCGACCCTGACTCTTTGCCTTCTAGGGTTTTTAGGAAACCAAGCCCACCACGCTGCATTCACCCATGAAATCTCCACGCGCCATCATAGGGCGCTAACTGGGCCTAGTGGATCTACAAGTCAAGCCGCATTGTACGTGGGCCACCAAATGGAATTAAGTGCTAAAGCATTGTTTCACAGATATTATTCAACATCTTTCAAGCAAGATTATTTCCTTTTCTGATTCTGCTAAAAGATTTTGTTCTCAATCTTCTAGCAGGCTCGGGGACTACGTGTGTACTCATCATCTCGTGATGACTGTACTATTTTTTACGTTGCCTTCTCTTAGCTAAGCTGGGGACTGGTTTCTAGCTAAGCTGGGGACTAGGTTGGTACTTGAAGACTACTATTTTTGACCCTGGCACCATGTGAAGTTCACCTACTATCAGGCTTGGGGACTGAGTGGGCACACTTCACCTTGCAGTGAATGTCCTTATTTCTAGGACCTAGTTCTCTTTGAAACAACTAAGTCATGGATGGTAATCGTCATTGCTATACGTTTGGCTCTAAGAGTCAATTCTGCATATGGCATGGATGCTAAGCATCTATCTTCACCCTGGAGGTACTAAGTTCCTCCTCGCTGACTAAGTCAGGGATGCTAAATGTCCAACTTCGTCGCCCAAATCCTAAGTGGACACACTTCACCTGAGGTGCAGGTTTCAAAACAAATCACTTGAGCTCCTTACATCCTTCTAAGAAACCTCAACTTTGAGCAAGTCCAGGTTCAGCTCCTAGTTGAACTGCTCAGACACCGGTTTCAACTACTCGGACGTTTATTTCAACAGCTCGACTTCTAGTTAAACTAGTCGAAAGCCTGCTCCTGGTGATCAGTAGCAAGTTGGACAGCTCGGACAAGCTCAAGACGGTGTTGCTCAGCGGATACAAGGAGCTCGGGGACTAGCTATGGGGGTATGAGCCCTAATACCCACAGGGATGTACATGGGCTGAGCTGCTAGGGGAGGCCTAGCCCACAAGACTACACCATGTGGAGCACGACATAGGTTGGCGTGCTTTGCAAGGATACGTGAAGATCCTTGGTGATCAAGGAAAATCTATTTGGATATGCTAAGAGAACGCAACCTCTGTAATTCCTATCATGTAAACCGATCAGGATAGATTCAACCGACCTGTAACCCTACCCCCGAGCTATATAAGGAGGGTAGGGACCCCCATGTTTTGATCTCATCTCATAATACAATCCACCGAAGACATAGGACGCAGGGTATTACGTTGAGCTAACGGCCTAAACCTACCTAATCATTGTCTCTTGCGTTCTGTGTCACCATCTAGTTCCCGTTATGTGCACCTCCACCGATTCATCTACTACCATGGACATACCACTCGGTAGACTGTCGACCATATTTCGTCGACAATCGATGCCCTATGTCCAGCAGCTGATGATCCTTATACTCAAGAGCACCCAAAATCTGGGGGTTACAATAGTGTGTGCAGAGAGATTTGGTAGGGGGTTATTCTCGGTGCTAATCCTGAGGTTGCCTCACTGCCCGTGGAGTCTTCCCCTTGTTAGAGAGGAGGAAGATGATGGATGTGGTGGAGGAGCTCTCGGTGCCCCTATCTGGGTTGCCCCACTCTCGGTTATAACAGAACTAACCAAATTATAAGAACGTAAGTACAAAAACAATCACCGAAGTGATCCAATTCCTGTACTTAAGCTCCCATAATCCCGGCAGTCTGAAAATCTCGAAGGATTTCAAACAACTTTTGACATACAAACCAAGATCATAGTGATTCCACACAACACACCATTCATTACAACATTTCACAAGTGGCATGTGGATTACATCCATCGGAGTTCCAAAATAAAATATTACAAACCGAGTTTGTTTTGCAAAAGCAACATAGTTAAGTATATAACTTCATATGTTTAAATGCATTGCCAGGTAGTAGTCATGTCCAACAAAAGCACCTCAAGTAAGACAACTAGTAGAGATCGTGCCCAATGATCTAGTCCTCATCTCCGGTAGGGAGGAGGTAGTATTTGCAGCACCCAGAGTAGAACATGTCATCTGCAACAGGTGGGAAATAAACCCTGAGTACGAGAAGGTACTCAGCTAGACTTACCCATCAAAAACCAGAAATAAAGGACACCAAGGATCATGTAGGGCTTTATAAGGTGGGCTAGCTTGACACATTTGCATAAAAGAGCTTATGAGCATAAGTGACCAATTTAAACTTAGCATCAAGTTCATCATCATTTACCTGTCAACTGTATTATCACCTGTACTAGAGCACTCACTTATTAGGAGCAAACAATATTAACCATAGCAGGTATGATCAAGCCATCATCACTTCATCATTCTTGAACCATAATTATTTAGTGCTTCTACTTTGGATACAAGCCCGTCAAGTTCTCACTAACCGGTGAGAGATGGCGACTCGAATTGAATTACAACTCAGCTGAGGGGGTATTCCTAACTCTCACCCTGACATACTTTGCAAGGGTAGCCATGAGTCACCTTTGGAATGACTCAGGAACCAACTTCACGGGTTCAGTCAGCGCCAACACTCTCAGGGATTACTCTTCTGCCAGGACGATTAGGACTTTTAAATCACCTGTCCTTGGACTGACGCCTACAGCTCCCTTCCGAGGCGCACTTTATACTTGCCGACTCCCAACCTGAGTTGAACTACTCGGCTTCGTGGTCAGTCTCCAGACCCGGCCAACTAAGAGAGAGGCATGCATTCAACATGAATAGGAAAGGCTCCAAGAATCGGTCCTTAAGCGACATGGATGGAGTCACTGCAAATCGGCAACCCTCCACCCGGTCTTTATTCAAACTAAACCAAGTTCTTTTCCATGATAGAAAATATAGCCAACCGCACCATATATATAGCCCTATAGCTCGCAGGTGACAGGAAATCACCTGACATCTACCGCATTAAAGCAGGGCTAAGCAACTACACAAGCCTGAGCTACTTAGGATTCAGGGTATCACTATCTGGACAAGGAATGGATAACAATGCAGCAAGTGTTTTCATCCAATACCTAAACTTAATGCAACAATATATATAACATAATACTTTAATTGCATTTCAGAAATTAGGAGGCTTATAATACTCCGGGGCTTGCCTTTCACGAAGTTACAAGGCGCGTGGTCCGGACAATCAATGACGACCTCGTCTGGCACTTCTCCTGTGGCCTGCACCTCCTGAACTCTGGGTTCGGGCTGCTGCACTTCGGGAGCTTCCTGGCTCGTCCCGTCAAACTCCAGCAACGTCATGCCCTCTAGTACACCTATTGCATGCATATGCATAAGATAAATATCATGAATGCATAAGGAATGACATGATGCTCATGTTGGATGAACAATCAGTAAGTAATTAACAAAGCGTTACTAGACACTCGTTTACTGAGTAAGAATAGCTCTATTCAAATCACTTTAAAAAAAACATGTATCTAACTTAACTTGAAGGAACAAGATCAACTTATCTAACTTGCATAACCTAGGATAAAGATGTTCATCTTCAGTTAAAGGCCTAATACCTAGGAACATTACCAACAGGCTTAGGAATAGTAAAGGCATACTTAATCAGAAAGTTCAGGTTTCATATGCAGAAGAGCAGTTCATTAAATCAATCACAACAGGAGTTCTACAATTCCAATTGACTTGCAAGAGGACATTCTGGAAAGCTTATGAAATTATCTACAAAACATTTATAAACATCAAAGCATGATTCCAAAGTTTACTAAGTCGAAATCAAGCAAACACAGAATCTGTTCTGCACAAACAGAGAGCAACCAAAGCTGAGAATCAACTCTAAATAGCTAAAACTCCTAAACCATATGACCAAATGTAACCAAAATTTAACAAAAGTTACATCATGAAATTGACAACAACTTTGCTATAGCCCATAAGACATGAAAACATCATTTACATGGAGTAACTAACGACATCCCAAAATCTGTCCAGAATTGGCAGATTCACTAAGTTCATTATTTAATGATGTAACAAAAGCACATATGAGATAAACTAAGTTTACCAACTTATTCCTCATATCAATAGAATACCAGAAAGTGTGGTGCCACATCTAAATCATTTCTTTAATGCCCTTTTATTAATTTATTTAGATAATTAGGTGAATAAAGGAACCCATACCAAAACTCCACAACTAATTCTATAAAAATTACAGTAGCTACCACATACATCTAGGAGGCCACCATAAAATTTTTAGAACATTTGAGTAAATATATTTTCCTATACCAAAAATAACAGACAAAAAAGCTGATTTTGGCATAATTAAGAAAAGTATCAAACAACATATTTCATATTTTTCTTGGGTTCTTCCTAACACGAGAATAACACTCACCAAGTTTCACTCTTACTGGATCTACAGATAAATCATGAAAATTCCCGCAAGATCCACCCAAGCAAACAAGATAAATATATAACTCCATCATACTTTATCCAAAATTGATGAAATTTAAACTACAAGCTATTCAAGGCATAAACAGAACCACATAAAAATTTCAAGTCATTTGGAGCTACACAATAGTAGATACAATTTCCTCCTATTTCCTAATGAATAAAAGAGATAATTTATAGCTTCAATTTCCATAACAGAACATAGCATATTTTATATTTTTACTAAAAACTAGACTGCACAAGGAGTATCACAAAATTTGAACGAACTCAATTGGATCTACCAAACTCGAGTTACATATTTTCAAAGTTGCATTCAAAATCTAGAAAAAGAAAAAGAAAAGAAGAACACTATGAACCCTAACTGGGCCAGCCCGGTTAAACCGCATGGCCCACGGCCGGATCCCGCCCGATGGCGCTGACGCCCAGGCCCCACATGTCGGGGAGAGCAACGACAGGGGAGCGGCCTTGGCCGGCGCTTGCTCGCCGGCGGCGGCATTTCCGACGAGGCCAAGGGCGTCATCATGCTCGCCACGACGAGACGCATCCGTGGATGCCTCAAGTTTGGCTTCTACCGGCGTCTACCTACGGTAGTGACGTGCACAGCGGGCGGCAGTGAGGTCGCGGTGAAACTCCGGCAACGAGGAGCCCCCATTGTCCCACCCAAGCTTGGTATGAGCTTCACGGTGTCACGGTGAAGCCAATCGAGAAGAAAGGAAGGAAGAGGGAGCCTCTAAGTACTCCGGACACGGTGAGCTTGATCTCCGGCGAGGTCGAGTCATGGTGGCGGCGGCAGATTTGGCAATGTGCCCTCACCTTTGGCTGAATGACTCAACGAGAAGGTGAACGGGGTAGAGGGGATGATGGCAAAGCTGTGGACGCGGTTTGGCAAAGCTGTGGAGCGCACACGATGACGACAGAGCTTGCGGTGCTCGGTTCTCCGCTTCAGCGTGCACAAAGGGAGGGGAAAGGAGAGAATGGAGAGAGAGACGAGCTGAGGGCGTCGTGATGGTCATGAGGGGCGCCGTGGCATGACCAGTGGGACTAACACCGGTGTACAGCTGCCACGGCATAGCCACGCGGTGGCAACGTCCTGCGGTGGTCGACCACCGAGCCCAACTCGGCTCTGAATCAGAGCTGCCAAACCCGACTGGCAGCCTGACTTTGACGGTGATCAGCGCCTAATCCAGCTTGAATTAGCAAAAGTGGTAATTGGCAAACTTGTAGAGCTATGTGGGGGCTTCAACTATGTCAACATGAACTTGAGCTAGTTCGGCACGGTTTGAGAGTTACAATGCTCCAAAGGTGGGCACATGAAACTGTAAATGTCACATTTCAGACTTATGGGCCCTCTAACTGACTTGTGGGCCCTGTTTGAGCATGTTCCAGTCATTTTCATGAGATGGCCATATTGAAACTTTTGTTCCTTGATAAATTTTATACAACTTTGTTAAAGGGTACAAATCCATGCAAAGTCTCTAGACTAGACTTTTTAAATGGTCAAATAAAGACACTATATAGGTCATCACATGGTCAACCTTCACCTAGAGGGCAAATTAGTCATTTTGGTCAACATGAACAGTGCTCCACTAATTACCCTAAGTGTAGTTAAGGTGTATTAGGACATAATTAGCCACTGTACACATTTGTTACACCAACTTCTAAGTACCACCTATGTTGAACAAACAAAACAAGCAAGTCACCTCATTTGTTTCAAAACCATGTTGCACATGTTTCATGACTTTGTTGCAAGGCTCAAGCTTGTCATGTTACACTAACAATATTGCCATGTTTCAATGTATGGAAAACACATGTTGCTTCTACATGTTGCACAACCATAATTCACAAGCAATCATGTATGAAACAAGCACAATGGAGAATGTTACATACACATGTTTCAAGCAACAATTGCATGATGAGATGAATGATGCACATGTTTATGAAATGAAAATGCAATTTGTGGGAGCCAAACACCTGGGGTGTTACATCGGTGCTGAGAAAGAGCTGATGGAAATGAGGAATGGAATGATCTATCTAGGATCGTCCTCCCCCTCTAAGGTCCGACCTTATCCCTCATATACCAAGATAAGTCGGGGGGATGTGTCTATGGTCTATATGCGTTGGAGTCCAAGAGGGTCTTGCAGCGGCGCTCTGTGGACTGTGGTGGTATCGTGGAGCCGACAAAACCTTGGGCGTCATCCGGCTGCTCTGTTCTAACACTTTGCATGTTAGGTTGTGTCGGCATGGACTGGCCTCCCCTAGGTGAACCTTCTAGAGTCTTCTTGGTTGTGAAGGAGGTCGGCTCTAGGACCTAACGTGTGGGTCCGAGAGCCACTCAGCCCCTGGAGGTTGAGGGAACTTGTCTTCTTATGTCACGCCCCATGCATGACCCTATCGCGGGAGTGGCCAGCAAGGCCACACCCGAAGCGCGGCGTCTAGGAGCCCCCGAGCCCTGACAGCTCGGGGCTTGTCTTCTTGCACCCGAGCCTTGGCTGGCGTTGTAGGCCAGGCAGGAGGGGTCGACTGGGGGTTCTCTTCGGTTGGGAACCATTGATCCCAAGGCTTAACATACCTATATGTTAGGGTCTCATCACTCATCTCCTTTGCCTAAGATGTAATAGTGTTCCATCGGGGCAGGTCGCAGATCATGAACGAGTGCTTGACTTTGCCCTGGAGCTAGTCTACGAGGCTTGGTGAGCGATCTCTTAGTGCGATCGAGAAGTTAAGAAATAGGTCACTAATTTTTCACAGTGCGGGGTGTGAATGGAAAAATCTAAAACTGGTCTCTTAGATGATGACAAATAGTGCTACGCCTTAAAGTATATTTACATGTGCCTATATGTGTAGCCCCGCAAGTCGGGAAGGGTCACTCGGAAGGCAAGTGTGGCAAACAGAAGCTATGTGTGTCTCATGTTCATAAGTTTACTCTACAGATTGACTCGAAGGTTTTTTGGTAGCTACCTATGAGTCTACATGTGTATGTGAACGTGTTTGGGTAGAGAGGTATGTGTATGTGAACGTGTTTGGTTAGAGAGGTTAAGGATAGAGTTAACATAACTAATTAGCATTTGAGGAGCCATTGTAGACCCTGCTATCGTCGCTTGGGGCATGGCGAGCACCCGGGTGTGTGTTCTTGGTGAGGTCATTGTAGTTACTAAGCTGCAGGCTGATGAGGACACTTCTCTATCATCCAGAGCAGTCATAGTCGGCCCATGTCATCCTTTTGAGGCTCCTCGGACCAACCCTTGCTGCTTCAACGTCCTTAGTAGACTTGTGAACCCCCGAGGACTACTTCTTCATGTCTGGCCTAGGGATGATCCTGGCCACAATGGCTCGGGCATCTTGATGCTCAAGATTTCGTCTTGCAGCGGTATCATGGTCGTGGCTTCTTCTCTTTTGGCTGGAGATGCCGCCCGTGATGGTGAGCTTACGAGACCTGATGTTGTTGGTACAGGCTCTGAACATGATGTGGCATGGTCTGCCTAGTGTGGCATGGCGCACATTCAGGGAGCCCGTGTCCCAAGAGTTGCGTGCCTCCGTGGGTAAGCCAACAGGTCTCGTGGACGTGGTGGACGACAAGTCCTTCATGAGAGGTTTGGCCTTGATGCTGAGCTCGACCCCGGACAACCACTTGATTGCTTGTGATGACACCGTGTGGCAGTGGATGGTTCTACCGCTCATGTGCTCCCTAAGCTATTGCATCTTGGCGATGACGATGACATTGCTCAGGTTGTGATTCTGCCATGGGATCTCGACTTCTAGGGTGTAGGGCCTGACCGGGGTAGAAGTTGGCAGCAGGCATTAGCCCGTTGATATAGGCGAACTCATGGTTCCCTAGAAGGATGTGGCCATTGAGGGCCATTCCATGGGTGAGTTTGTCATAGGCCATAGGTCTTAGGTTTCTAGGGTAGAAGACCTGGCCATGGCCAGAGGCAAAAGAGGGTACTCGCCCCCTTACGTATGTGCACTCTAGGATGCAATCACTAGGGGCTGTTCCGAGAGTGTGTTCGCTGTTGACCACGGAGTCTAGGGCTCTAGGATGTAGGACCTAGCCATGATCGAAGGCAAACATGGGCGCTAGCCCATCGATGTTGGTGAACTTGGGGTTCCCAAGGCAGATGCGGTCGCTTGATGTTGTTCCATGGTCGAGTCTGTCAAAGGTGTGAGAAGCCATCACTTCCTTCTCAACAAGGAGGTTGCACGACTATCCCCTACCTGGCGTTCCAACTATCAGTGTTTTGTCAAATGATGAGTGAATTTATATGTGTGTCGCGCTACTCTAGTAAGACAATGGTAGCATCCAAAGATACAAGGAATTATACTGGTTCAGACCGGAGCCCTATGTCCAATTTGAGAGAGAATTTGAGTGTCTGCGGTTGAATGCTCTAAAGTTCTTACAATGAGGTCTGTAAGCTATGAGGAAGAGGTAGGAGAGTGGTGAAGGACTACCTGAATGAAGTCTTGAGAGCCCATCCCTTGGAAGGGAGGCCTGGCTACCCTTATATAGAGTCCAGTAGCCAAGCCACATACAAAGAGAGATGTTCTCCTGACCGAGTGGTCATGAGCCTGAGGGAGGGGAAACTAGTAAACTTGGCTTGCAAGGAAGGTCATCTTATTCGGGCATCAATGCATGTTCAGTGTGGTTGTCGTCATGGTCTTGTTCCCACATCGTAGTATGGCATCGTGTGATGCTACAGTACTGGTCATGATGACACTGTTGGCACGGTGGTGGTTCGCCAACTATCCTATGTGAAGTGAGCTTGTCGTGGCCTTCGTCATCATCTCCTGTTCTCTGGTGGTGTCATGGCGACAATGAGGGAGTAGGTAGACGCCCCTGGGTCGTTGGTCACCTTTGTTGGTCGTGGTGCTGGTGTCCTCAACCCTGAGCTATGAACTCGAGGTCACCGACCGCTTGGCTGGTCTTGATTGTCAAGGCTGGGGTCGTGCGTCCCATCCTGTAGTGGGTGGGGTCATATGACTTTCTTGTCATACCATATTTGGATGGTGGGATGTCGTACCGGTCGTCACCGTCTAGCAGTGTTGTCTTGTCTGTGTAGCGTGGTGCAGGGATGCCATCTGCCCCAAGATGGTTGCCCCCTCAGTCCTAGTGGAGTGAGTGGAGCGTGCCTATCTATGTCGGAGCCCATACTTGATGGAGCCCAACCCCTCCCCATTCCTTCCTAGGGGGTCAGTGTTGACGATGAAAATGTCACAAAATTACACACTCAAAACAATGTCAACAACTTCGATTTAAAGGAAGAGAGACATGTCATGAAACATATTTTATCAATAACAAGTTGCACTTGTACCTTAAGGTATTTTATGCAGGAGATGACAAATGGAGGGAAATGAGCTGGTAGGGCCTCCACATGTAGGTCACCCAAAATATCTATGGATCCGCCAAGCCTTGCCAATGTGGCACGATCCATGTGAAGTATTCTAGAGTCATTCCTCACCCTTGGATCACACTTATGTTTTCTCTCAAGGGTGGAAGATGAAATCACACGGATTCATAGGCCCACAGCGAAGCATCCAACGTGACAAAAGTGGTCAACATACTCCATGACATGTGGGGACATCTTCTAGAAGGAAGTGGTGGGGCCTAGCTGCCATAGGCATGTCGCCCGACCTCCCCAAGGAGGCTCCAGCCCTCCACCGCCTTCCCCACACATTTAGCACATGCCAAATGACCCTGGTCCTTGGATTTGAGGTGGTTCTATGGTGGTGGATCCAATGGTTGCTTGTTCAAGGTCACATGGATTGGTGACAAGGTGCTCCTCCACCTCCACCTCCACCTATAAATAGAGAGTCACTATCCCCTCTCCATTCATGGTGAAGAAGCCTACAAGCTCAAGTGAACAGTAGTTAGTCCACTTTATCTTAGTAGTGTAGTCTAGAGTGGGAGTTAGAGTTGAGTAGTGAGCTTTGCTTGGGTCTTCCAGAGCTGTCTTTTGGACAGTCTGGTATAGCTTTGTACCTTTTCCTTTCCTTTATAAGACTTTACCTTATTCAATATATTACTCTTTCTCTACTTTACTCAGTCTTTACTTTGTGCAATATTATACTAGTTATAGTATTGTTGTGGCTTATCTAGTCATAGAGTTGTTATACACTAGACTGTGATCCTAGAAACACACATGTACTGCGATCATCACCTATCATAGGGTCCTCAAGTTGGCCTCATAATTACAGCTAGAGTAGTGAGAGAAGGTGTAAGCGTGTGCTTATACACGATCTTGCCTTTGGTTACCCCTTGTTGCATGGATAGTTTGTGGTAGCTAGCAGGTGGTGACAGCCCTATCCAGCCTTTGTATTCCACCACGTGTTGTAGGCAAGTTCTTAAAAGGTAGGGCTCCCATAAAAAGGTAGCTGCTTCGGATAGGGTTTCACTCCCTGTTGTCTCACCTATCACCTAGCATCTTTGTTGTGAGGTATCAATCTGTGTCTCGACTATGTGATTTGGTTAAGTTATAGGAGTAGAGTTAGAAATATAGAAGTCATATACTCTCTCTTGTTGTCCACCCACCTAGCTATACTTACTAGTTTTTTATTTATCTTTATCTTGGCTTGTTTCATCATCATCCTGTCCTACCATATTTCGTTTACCCCCATACTAGTTGACACTAAGTTGTGGTATATAAGGATCGCTCTTTTATTATCATTCCTAGCTACCGCTTTTCCTTGGGATAAAAATAAATAATGATACCTTGGAATACTCCTAGGTGAGTGCTACGGTGGTATATTCTGTGCGCTTGCGGAATTATCCAATAGACATAAAAAATATCAACAAGCATTTCTGGCACTGTTGCTAGGGAAAGTATAAACCTAGGAATTTTAATAAAATTGAATCCGGAATTTACCATCACTTTAGTTATCAATTAGTGTAGGGGCCTACCCCTATCTTTGTTTCTCGTTATTGTGAAGCAAGGCAGTGTATGAGCGGTTTCCAATTGCCAGGAAATTTCATAGAAGATCTAGAACAATTGTTGAGGAATACTAGACGCCATAAAGTTCCTCCTCAAAGGTTTATCTTGAACCTGAATCCGTTCTAGGAAGGAGGCTCCGCACCACCACCTAAGGAAGCTATGGGTCAAAAGACAATCTCCAATTACTCGGCCCCGTCAGTGGCTAACATGGCCACGGGACCCCAATTCAACTTTGGGGATGCCACTTTTGAGCTACAACCTGCGCTTATCAACATGGTGCAAGCCAACCTGTTTTGTGGGAAGCCTCATGAGGATGCCAATGCCCACCTTCAACACTTCTTAGAGGTGTGTGGCACCTTCACTATCAAGGGTGTAACAGTAGATGCCATCCGCCTTTGCCTTTTCCTGTTCTCTTTGCTTGGGAAGGCGAAGCAATGGTTCTATGCTAATAAGGATGAAGCCACCATTTGGGAGAGGTGCGCCAATTCATTCCTCAAGAAGTTTTTCCCAATGGGAAAAACCAACACCCTACGTGGAAAGATTTCTAGCTTCCAACAACAGTCTGATGAGATGATTCTCTAAGAATGGGAGCATTTCTAGGAGTCAATTTGTGCCCGTACTCATCATGGGATAGAAGATTGGCTCCTAATCCAAGGTTTCTATCATGGGATGACTGCCATGGCCTTAGTCACCTAGATGTTGCTGCTAGAGGGGCATTCCTTCAACACAATGTGAAGGTTGCCAAGGACCTCATCGAAAAGATGGTGGTAAACCAAGGATGGATTGAAGAACACCTCCAGCCAAAGAAGAGAGGTATGCACACCGTTCATGAGGTGGACATGCTCTCTGCCAAGATGGACCTCTTGATGAAGATGGAAGAAGGTTACAAAAAGGAACAAGAGGCCATCCAACTCCATGCCACTACCCGAGACGTTGAAGCAGACCCCTGGTGCGAGGTATGTGGTGGAGATGATCATTCGGGCAACAATTGTCCCAAAACAAGGGAAGACGTGAACTTCATCATCATCAACAACAACAACAATGGGTACCGATCCCAATAACAAGGAGGATGGAATTCGCACCCCTTCTACCAAGGTAATGGAGGTAATGGTTATAATAATAATTTCAAAAATTCTTACAATAACCAACCTTCTTTGAAAGATCTTGTCTTAGGCTAGCCTAAAATCAATGATAGAATTAATAAAAAGTTGATGGCTAATGATAAGATTCTTGAAAACCTTAGTGAGAAAATGGAGAGTTTTTCCTTCACCGTTAAAAATCAATTGAGTTTCAATAAAATGTTAGAAACACAATTAGCTCAATTAGTGGCCGCTGTCCCGTCATTCGAGCAAGGTAAGATTCCTGGAAAACCTGAGGATCTGATTGAAACTGTTAAATTGGTCACAACAAAGTATGGTAAGCCTTCTCTCTGATCAATCTGGGGCTATCTTCTCGATCCTCCCTTCATCACTAAGAAGGAAGATCTGGGCCATCAGACGATTGAGTGCTCAATCGGACCACAGACCTTCCACAATGCCTTCTGCGACCTTGGATCGGGTGTCAACATCATGTCCAAGGTAACTTATGATAATTTGCTAGGGGGACCCTTGTCCCCTTCATATGTTTTCTTGCAGATGGTAGACCAAACAATCTGGTTCTCGGAGGGGTTAGCATGGGACATCCTGGTGAGAATCCAGGATGAATATGTCCCCATCGACTTCCTTATCTTGGACATGGGAGCTGATAAAGACATTCCCCTCATGCTGGGAAGGCCATTCCTCTACACCATGAACGTGGTCATCTATGTGGGATCGGGCCAAATCCACTTCCAATTCCTAGGAAGGAAGGTAAAATGCGCTTTCAATGGTTATAAAGCTAACAAGCAGGTTAAGGCAGTCTGTCCCAAAAGGAGGTCTCGCCCAACAAAGCAATAAGGGAACAAGAAGGATAAGGATGGCAACGGGGTGGTTTCGGGTCGGATATCCGCGGGTTTCGGGTCTTGTGGGTTCAGGTTTAGGGATGATTTCTCACTCACGGTTTTCGAGTTCAGGGCCCCAAAACCAATCGGATTCAGTTTCAGGTTTGGTTTTCCACCCATGGATATCCAAAATAAATCATTTGAAATTTAAACTAATGTTTATAATATGGTAATAATAACTTGTTTACTTAGATTATTAAATTTAGTCTAAGTTGACTCATGAAAATATTTATTCTTTGTTGCCTCTTGTTTATACATGTGAATATATGCATATATATCATGCATATGTTTATAGAAAGTCCTTATTGCTCTTACTATGTTGCCATACAAAGTGGGTTTCGGGTATCCATTCGGGTTTCGAGTATCCACGGGTTTGGTTTTGGTGAAGGATTATCACCTGAATCAGTGTTCGGTGTGGTTTTGGGTTTCAATTTCGGTTTCAGGTTCGGGTGCATAGAGACTCAATCCAAATCCACCCTGTTGCCACCCCTAAAGAAGGATGAATAGGCCAAGAAGGCCACATAAGTCAAGGAGGACAAACCCGTCGAACCAAAACCACAACCTAAACCTGAAAAGGTTTGGCAAGAGAAGGAGGTGCACACATCTCGGTCTCCATCTCCGAGGCCGACCGAAGCACCCAAAGCATGAACATAACGAAGGGTCCTGCTCCAAGGACTTAAAACAAGGAGCCTTGCCGACATGTAATTCGGTAGTTAACCCATATTTAAATTATGCATTCTCTTTTACATTTTCGTTATGCATCTTTCATTTGCATATTTCCTTTTGAATTTTGCATGATTAATTTTCAACCAAACTTAATCCCACACTGAATAAAACCTTGAGATTAGTCTTCCATGAAAATTTGAGCTAGTGGAGGGACCAAGGTGGGGTTAGCTGACCCCACCATGGTGCCATCTTCTTCCTGCTACACGTTGCAACAATATGCCTCACTATTCTTGATCATGAGGAATATATGAAATATCTAGGGGCAACTGTTGAAGGTTGGCCGACCTAGCCATGACCTCTCCCATCACTTCTTTGCCTCCCACTCACCATGGCTATGTGTGCAATGTGCTCTGCTTCAAAAAAAATCCCCGAGAAATGGTCACAAAGAGGTTGGCCGACCTGGCTATGACCCTTCCCATCAATTCCATGTCTGCCATTCTTCTTTATTCTATACCCAATGCAATTTCCACCACTCAAAGTTGGTGGAAGGGGGCATAAGGAGGTTGGGCGACCTGTAAATGGTGCACCGAACACCTTCCCTCCCTCTGGCTATAAAATGCCATGTAGGGGAGCTCATCTCCACACTCAAACTTGCTGAAAAATTTTGAGCTCCCCATCTACCTCCTTCTCTCAAGTTTAGTGTTAACTAATCTCAAGTTTAGTTCATAGTTAGCCACATAAACAAAAACCCAAAAAGATTTGTTGTTTTGCCTTTGCATTTTAGTTGCATTTCCAAAGCTTGTCTTGGGCTAGTCACTCTCTCAAGAACGGTTTGTGGAGTGTCATTACCCACAAGGATGATTTTGTGGAGGCAACCATGCCCCACAAGGACTACTAGCACTTGGATGACTAACGCTAATGCTAATCCTTGTTGTCCTAGTATGTTCTTGTGTTTATTCTTGTGCAGGAAAATGAAGAACCCGGTCACGTCAGCAATAAAGAAGATGAAGGGTGCCCTTGGTGGGAGCTCTTCCAAATGCTCCCACCATTCTAAAGGTGACTCTCAAGGGAGGAGAATGGGAGCCTCTGCTCATTTCTCCTAGGAGGAATCACTAAATTATGAACAAAGCCGAGAGGAGCAAACTACACCAAGTGAAGATCAACGCCATGGTGCACTTGTGGTACCAACGATGAGAGCACAAGATCCTAAGAGCGGTCTCTTGTTCAACCAACAAGAGTACTAATGGTACCTCTCTATCCGGGAGCGTACCTGTGAGCATACCAAGGTAATTGACCCTGCTCTCCCCAGCTACTCAGGCATGATATGGAATTCACCACTATCTTTTCTACAATTGGTTGGGGAAGTTTCTAGCAAATTAATGAACTAGGAATAAAACTTCTTACCATAGAGTTCTTGTGCTCTTTACAAGTTGTTCATGATGGAGTTTATTTTTGTATGTTCAATCAAGAGTATAATCTTACTTGGAAACAATTAAATGTTGCTCTTGGTATTGATGATGCAAACATGCCAGACTTAGACCATGCCACCCGTAGATTTAATAAAGCTGAATTTTGGGAATCCATGACAACTTCTCATAATTGCTCTAATCCAAGGCCTGATGAGATCCATAATCCTACCTTGTGCTTTCTTCATTATTGGATAGCTCTCACTCTTTTTCCTGGCAATGATGTTCACTCACTAAGTACAGAAGAATTAAGACTATTGTATGCCACGAATCATAAAATATGTGTTTCACCTGTCAAGCTCTTAGTTGCTTTTTGGCAAGGAGTGTTTAGTAGAAAGGGACCCATTGAATTCACTTCTCTAATCACTTATATTGCCGACACAATGAACCTGCTAGATGGTGCACATTCGTTTGAGTTTATAACTACGGATAGGGGCATACTCACTGAAGCATATTTCATACATGCCCACATGCTAAAAAGGGATCCAAGGGGTGGCCTAAAAATGATTTATCGTGGCCATACAGCTGAAGTCCCTCTCCCAAATGAGAAACATCATCTGTATAGGGCCGACCAACTAATCTTTGGCTTGGACCTAGAGGCGAGACACCAAAGTTTTGTAGGTATAGACAGGGTGACATGAGGCATGTCATGGGCTGCTCAATTTTAGTAAGGTATCACCTCGTGAACTGTAGGTGATGATGAAGAAGATGGCAAGGAGGCAACATCAAGTGCCATGGACATATTAGGGTCTAGGGGTATGCCTCCTCCGTGTCTACCACGTGCCCGTGACGCACGAGCTTCCTTCTCGTCCGCATGAGAAAGGGAACATCATGGCCATTGGCAGGAGATGGACTAGCTTGCTAATGGGATGGGCAAGCTACGCATTGAGCAAGAAGCCACCTTCGACGTGGTCCAACAAAAATGCCCAACTCATTGAAGCTCTAGAAGAACATAACAGTCAATGGGCAGGATGGTGGGAATTCTACCCACCACCACATCTTGGACAGAGAGCAAAAGGCAAGCTTGGGGGAGGTTCCCTCCCCCACTAAGGTAAGTATTCTCTACCTTTGCATGCTGCATTTTACTTAACTCATTTGATTTCTATCATGGCATTGCATTATTAAAAAACTAAATATGATAAAAACACCAAAAATATTTCCCTTTGCTTACATATGTTCCATGTATGTTTATCTTCCTCACGGAAATGATAAATAATTGCTCTGTTAATGTTTCTCTAGTACCTAGTTTATAGCTTGATATTTCTCTATGTACGGATTACTTGGCTCATATGAAACCATCATGAACCTAAAACTTTGTGGGTTGCAAGTGCTATAACTAAGTCTAGGTTGTTGTGAGATATGAAATAGTGAGACAAGAGCTGCTATAATATTGTTCCAAACATGAATGACTATTGGAGATTTATTTCTTAAAATGATGAAAAATCTTATTGTTCCTCAATGGTGATAAATTCCTACCAAAGCCATATATGCTCTTTCATGATTTAAGCCTTCCACATAAGCTGCTTGCTTTGTGTTGAGTGTTGTCAAGTCTTGCTGACCCTTGTTAAGAGACTTATCATGCTCCCAAGATCAAGATCACATACACACCACATACATATGCTGCTTCTATAGTGGAAGTACGCAAAAACATGCTTTCCATTTTCCATCAAAATAAATGCTCCATGCTCTAGAAGTGTGATCTCTCTCTGTGTTAGAAATTTTTAGCAAAAGAGACATGGGCTATGCAAAAGTATTGAAAAAAAGATGTGGACACATGAAGGTCCATAGCATTGAAAAAAGAAAAAAAAATGTGAGCACATGATGGCTCATGAATAAAAGTAGTAGCCATATCTCAAAATAATAAGTTAGAGAGAGAGAGATCATAACAAATAGAGGAGCATTATATTTACTATTTTCCATGTTCCACACACATGCATATCTTGATTTAAGAGTATGGCACTTCCCTCCTTGGATCCATGATTTGGCTTTACAACATATAAAGGGTGAGTATGCTACAACTTTTACCCCTACCCAAGCTCCATATAAGCCATTTAGAAGTAGGGTGAAAAAGAAGGCAACTTAAAAATGTGCCTTGGTGAGGAATCATACACCGTTTGAGCAACATGAGAGTACCATTTGAGGGACATTAAGTTTTCTTTTGAAAAATATTGCAAAACCTCCGATAAGAAACTTGTGCGGAATAAGAAAAATAGTACTAAAATCAAAAGTTGTTCTATCTCTCAACCGCCCAAGACAAAGGAAAAGGCCATACGCCCTGTGAAGGACTAATGTAAAATGGGTGAGTTTGCATTGCTAATTTTTCCATTCAAAGAGAAGTATATTTGTTGTATACATGGTACTCTTGAAATGTGAAGCATAGTAGCAACTCTTGATCCACCGAGGCTAAGTTCAATTGTTTGCTCGGGACGAGCAAAGGTTAAGCTTAGGGGATCTTGTTGACGGTGAAAATGTCACAAAATTACACACTCAAAACACCATCAATAGCCTCGGTTTAAAGGAAGAGAGACATGTCATGAAACATATTCTATCAACAACAAGTTACACTTGTACCTTGAGGTATTTTTATGCAGGAGACGAAAAATGGAGGCAAATGAGCTGGTAGGGCCTCCATATGTAGGTCGCCCAACCTGCTTATGGACCCACTAGCCCTTGCCAAGGTGGCACGATCCATGTGAAGTATCCCAGAGTCATTCCCCACCCTTGGATCACACTTGTGTTTTCTCTCAAGGGTGGAAGATGAAGTCACACGGATTCATAGGCTCATAGCAAAGCATCCAATGTGACAAAAGTGGCCAACACACTCCATGACATGTGGGGACACCTTCTGGAAGGAAGTGGTGGGGCCCAGCTTTCCATAGGCAGGTCGGCCGACCTCCCCAAGGAGGCTCTAGCGCTCCACCGCCTTCCCCACACATTTAGCACATGCCAAATGACCCTGGCCCTTGGATTTGAGGCGGTTCTATGGCGGTGGATCCAATGGTTGCATGTTCAAGGTCACACGGATTGCTGACGTGGCGCTCCTCCACCTCCACCTATAAATAGAGGGTCACTCTCCCCTCTCCATTCATGGTGAAGAAGCCTACAAGCTCAACTGAAGAGTAGTTAGTCCACTTTATCTTAGTAGTGTAGTCTAGAGTGGGAGTTAGAGTTGAGTAGTGAGCTTTGCTCGGGTCTTCCAGAGCTGTCTTTTAGACAGTTTGGTATATCCCTTGTACCTTTTCCTTTCCTTTGTAAGACTTTACCTTATTCAATATATTACTCTTTCTCTACTTTACTCAGTCTTTACTTTGTGCAATATTATACTAGTTATAGTATTGTTGTGGCTTACCTAGTCATAGAGTTGCTATACACTAGACTATGATCTTGGAAACACACCTGTATTGCGATCATCACTTGTCATAGGGTGCTCTAGTTGGCCTCGTAATTATAGCTAGAGTAGTGAGAGAAGGTGTAAGTGTGGTGCTTATACATGATCTTGCCTTTGGTTACCACTTGTTGCATGGATAGTTTGTGGTAGCTAGCAGGTGGTGATAGCCCTGTCTAGCCTTTATATTCCACCATGTGTTGTAAGCAAGTTCTTAAAAGGTAGGGGCCCCATAAAAAGGTAGCTGCTTCAGATCGGGTTTCACTCCCTATTGTCTTGCCTATCGCCTAGCATACTTTTTGTGGGGTATCAATCTGTGTGTCTCGACTGTGTGATTTGGTTAAGTTAGAGGAGTAGAGTTCGAAATATAGGAGTCCTATACTCCCTCGTTGTCCTCCCACCTAGCTATACTTACTAGTTATCTTATTTATCTTTATCTTGGCTTATTTCATCATCATCCCTTCCTACCATATTTCATTTACCCCGCTATACTAGTTGATACTAAGTTGTGGTATGTAAGGATCTCTCTTTTATTATCATTCCTAGCTACCGCTTTCCCTTGGGATAAAAATAATAATAATGATAACTTGGAATACTACCAGGTGAAGTGCTACAGCGGTATATTCTATGCGCTTGCGGAATTATCCAATAGACATATGAAATACCAATAGTCAGGACAAAGGAGAGGTCATGCGGTGCTGCATAGCGTGTGGTGGAAGGAGGTGAAGGGGTCATGGTCAACCTCTCATCCTTGCGTGTGGCCTAGGTCCCGTGTGGCTTAGACGGGCCTCGGTGGGCTTCTGCTAGTTGGGCCACCCGAATGGCCACTAATCGGTGTCTTGAGATACCCGAGGTATCATAACCCTGACAAAAACCCTCAAGGAAGCATCCTCCAAAACCTCTCAAGGAAGGATCTTTTCGACAAATGTCCAATTCAACACCTTTTCACCCTTCAAAACCCCAACAAGGACAACAAACTAGAGGAGCAACAAAGTGAGCCTGCAAAACTAAAATCGGGAGAAAGCATCAGGAGAGAGTGAGGGAAGTCTTCAAGAGAAAGTTGTGGGTCTATTGGGAATCTTCTCCAAGGTGTACCTTTGTAAGTAAACATTTGTGATTCTTTTATAATAATTGATTTTTGGTTCTAGTAATAGCTATACAACTTGTATTCATTAGTACACCACTTTACATCAGTAGAGTACTCTAGCTTCACTAAGGGGACTTAGTGGTGCAAGGTTAGAGTAGTAAGTATAGCGCAAACATGGTGTTTAGGCTATAACTTACCTATGTAGACCACTTGTCGCATGGGTAGTCTATGGTAGCTAGCAGGGTAGTGACAACCTTGTCTAGTCTTTGTATCCCACCACATGTTTTTAGGCAAGTCCATAAAGAGTTGGGCGAAGCAGGGTTGTTGCTTTGTGTAAGAGTTTTGTCCTCTTACTGTCTCGGCTACCATCCTTGTGAGCAAGGGGGTGATAAACCCTAGTATACCTATCTTACTTTACTAGACATCATTGCTATAAACATCCTCTCTACCCAAGCATCATAAACCCTTTGTAGCATCATAGGACGACCATGATCCTCTATTAGTTCACTTCTCTTCCCCGTGGAAATCACGATACCTAGAATACTCCTGGTCAAGGCTGCATTGGCAACCATACTCTTGGGGTTTACCCGTTTGCCACTCTGGTGTCAACATGTGTTGCAAGGCACCGAGTGGACCTCACTAGTGAGCGTGACATGATCCTTTGTTGGGAGGGAAGGTCGAAGAAGGGCGCCGAGAGATTGACTGCCCATGGCTAGAACTGAGGGAAGCAGATAAGGTCTCTGAGGAAAGCTAGATAGTCCTGGTGAAATCTGAGCAAGCACTAGGGGCATTGAGCGAGGAGCTGTGTGAGCTCGCTGCTCGCGCGTGGGAGGCTTGTGATGTTCTCCTCCCCTCGCCACCCTCGGGAGGCTAGGATGACCTCACCAGGTGCTTGTGTTCCCTACCGGACCATATCCAATAGGTTGTTGGGGGCCGTTGCAGCCTTGACTATGGTGAAGCTCCAGCTCCCCAAGGTGGATCTAGGGGTTGTGGAGTTTGGCGTCCCAAGGAACGTCAACGCCACGCGTCTGTGGGACATCAGGGCCGCTCTAGGCCTAGCCCCTTGGCGGATGTCATTGCGAACATCATCGATGACGAGGCTCTACTCCATGATGATGGCTTGAAGGAAGCAAAGGTGGAGCAGTGGACCTCCTGAGGCTGCCATGACCTACACAGGACTAGGTTGTAAGATCTGTTGCACTTCATGGGGCTTGACCCCCCTTAAAACAAGAAGTTTAGAGAATAAGGCTAGGCCATTCGCTTCCCCACTTTTGTTGTTTTGTTTCTTCCTCCTCTTTATCGTGTTTCCCCTGACAAGGTTTCTCCCTAGCACCTAAGTCCTCCTGGGAGTCCAGTGAGCATCGGCCTCCGCTCCGTTGGCTAGCATCAACCCTTTTTTTGTGCTAGGGCATTAGCTTGTCTCAATTTGGAGTCCTAAGGTGGATCAAGTAGGGCAGAGAGCACCCTAGTAGGGACAAGAGGATGAAAACTCGTGTGGGGGTCTCCTGGCATGTGATCGTGAGGTTGGGGAGCCCTCATGCCCTTCGCTCGGTCGAGGCGGGTCAGATGAGGCAAAGGGCCATTGGTGCCACGCTTTACCTTAGAGGCGGGGGGAACTAACGGTGCTTGCGTAATCTCTCTATTCAAGCTAAAAGATTTATCAACAAAGTACAAAAAATGAATGAAAGGACATTAGGAGTGGAGGACGTAGCTTTCTGGTTGGTGTCATCATAGGCAGCTCTGTCTCCGATGAATGAGCACTCACGGAGGGGGGAGTAGTAGCTGGGTCATCAGAGTCACACTCCTGCCTGTATCCCAAGAGGAACTTGAGGAAGTTGCGTAAAGAGGGTACATCGATCCCTGCTGCGCCCTAGAGGATGACACCTTATAGCGCCTCTTGGTTGATGAGGTGCTCTAGCTCTAGCTAGAATGACGCTGCCACATTCTAGATCCCATATAGAAGGTCTAGTAGGTAGTACCAGAAGCGGTCAGGTGGCGGTAGCACCTCGCCAGTGGTGATTTGGTAGTGGACGCTCACTAGCATATAGAACATCTAGTGGTGCTCCAACACGGTGGGGTTCGGGCCTAGACCAAGTCGGATCTACTAGGCGAAGAGCTCGAGATCCGCTCCCAAGAGGTCAGGCGGAGGACACGACGCAACGGACTCATTGTCCACCAACTCAGTCTCCTTGAGTGGATGAAGCTTGTCATAGCAATTGGTGACGTAGGCCAAGCTCCCAAAGTTGAGGACTTGGTTAGGGGCAAAGGTGCCCACTGTGATGGTGATCTCACCGGGGAGGCAGACTGTTGGTATAAATTAAATGCACATAGAGAGAGAGTATATATATAACTGCAAGTGCACATATATTATACTGTTGTAGCACTTCACCGATAATAATCTAGCTTTAATATCAAACACAAAGGAACAATTAGTGAGAATAACTAAGTCTTAATCTTAACCCAACTTCACAATCAAGGTCAGAAAACAGGAATATAAAGGAGACTACTGAGATATGTCCAGTTCCAATCTCGGTAAGCTTTACCTTCTATTGTTCTGTCGTGGGAGATGTCTAATAGGGAACAAATTCAGAGTTTCTTCCCTAAAAGTGATCAAATTTCTGCTAGTCCTATTAACTAGAGGTGGACTACAGAGGATTCAACGAAGCTATAAAAGTCACCTTCGCGAGCTACCACCGATCCAAAAAATGAGGGTGCATTTATGAGTAACCCTAGTCTAAGCACCACGCTTACACTATGAATACTACTTTAATCTATAGCCACCAAGATCAAAGCACTCAAATAAGAGTCATAAACTTGAAGAACAATATGAACAAGTTACTTACTCGAAACTGAAGTCGATTACCAGAGAAATCTCAGAAGCAAGCTCCAGTAGAACTTGATTCCGCTAGAGTACAGCCATAGAGAGAGCACCGACAGGCCGAAACTCCTCCAAAACTCCACTCTCTCACTCTATCTCTCTATCTCTAATACAAGATTAGATCCTATGAAGGACTAATCTTCTCTTGATTGCTAGCCCTAGATCCTGGTGGAAATATGAATTAGGGTTCCTGGCCTTTTAGCTCTAAGGATCTAGACTTGGCTTCTCTCCTAGGGGTACAGGCCTTTATATATAGCCCTGAGGGTGCAACGTGAGCCCTTGGATCAAACCGACTTAAGGAACGGCGTAGATGCAGTCTAGGGAGGCGATGGAGGAACATTCCAGAAGCTGACAGGCGGGGCCAACCACCAGGGGCCGGGCAGCACCTAGGTGGGGCCGGGCAGCACCTAGGTGGGGCCGGCCGGTCCCACCTAGTGGCCTCTTGGGCTCTGGCTCAAGGGTTGCCTCCTAGAGTCCTCTGGAGTCTTCAAGAATAGTTTTCGTCGTGGTTGAGTTTGATTCTTTTTGATGTTTTGATCCTCCTTTCTAGTTTTCTGATTAAGTCCTACTGAAAATACAGATTCACCAAAACTTATGGAAACTATTAGTAATAACCTCCTACTCTATGATATTGATCCATTTTCACCATTTATGCGAGGTAGATTGACGGTTCTTGATGTATGTTAACTACCGTCAACAAGCTCCCCACACTTAGGCTTTTACTCATCCTCGATAAAAGGATGGATTACTCAAGACATAACTTTAGGACAAAGACATCAACATAAAACCATTTCCATTCATACATGCTCTGTAGGATTCAATGTGTCTACCATGAAACTTTGGGCGGTTGAAGAACAGAACAGCTCGAACCAGATCCCCATCTTCCTTCAGTCAAGTCAATTGAAGAAACATTTAAGATTTTGAAAACAAAACATAGCTTACCTGCTCCTTTTATAGTACTCTGAAATCACTTATGTATGTAGTATTTTTGGATCCTCACCAAGGCATAGATGATCTTGCCTTCTTTTACCTACTCTTAAAAGCTTATGTGGAGTTCAGGTAGGAATGGAAGTGAAAACATACTTGCATTGCATATATTGTAAAGTCAAAACAAGGATCCAAGGAGAAAAGTGTCATACTCTTACATCAAGATGTGCATGTGTGTGGAATATATATATGATGGCTATCGTAATTCTACTATGCTCCTTGAATCATATCTCTCTTGTTTGAAACTTGGAAAATACTTTTGCTAGAGAGCATGGGCTATCTTTTTTCATTTCTTCTTTTTTTCTCTTCTTTTTTTATGGCGAGCATCTGAGTACCCATTGTTTTAGATATCTTAGACACTTGTCCATTTTTTCAATACTTTTATTTTTTACATAGCCACATGTCTTTTTCTGCAATTGGAAAACTTTCAAGAGAGATAATTACAAGAACTCGGAGCATTTATTCCTAACAAACTTCTTTTTCTGTCTTCTCCCAGTGCAGGAGTAGAACATTTTGGGTGGATGGAAAACATGTTGCGTACTCCCAGTGTAGGAGCAGCAAATATATGTGGAGTGGACATAATCTTGATCTTGAGAGCATGATAGGTTTCTCAACAAGGGTCACAAGGTTTGACCAAACTCAATACAAACACAAGTAGTATATGTAGAAGGTTTATCTATCCTATATATGTCTCTGGTAGGTCATTGCTTACCACAAAGGAGAAGTATAGCCATTCATTTTTTTAAAAATAAAATTCTCCAATGATTAGACATCAAGAATCAAGTTCTCTTATTCTACTATATCTCATTCCTCAATAACTTAAGTGACATGGTGTCCCTAAAAATAAGTTCCCAACAGTAGCAAGAATTCTAGGAAAAGTATTATGTGAGTCTAAAAACTTTTCAAATGATGAACCTAACATTTCAAATGATGAACCTAAAAACTTTAACCTAACTAAAACTTGTGCCTTATTATCAATCGCTAACTCTCAACACGCTCTTTTCTTCCCAACACAGTTGAAAAGAATTTTGATCTGCTTCTCTAACTTTTTTCGCTCAATAGTTTCTAATTCTATCTTCTTACTCAGAGCGTCTATAGTCCTAATGAGGAGAGTGTTCTGCTATTGGATAGATGTGATGGTCTAGGAAATATGGTCAATCCTTGTCACAAGCATCGCAATGGTCGTTCTTGGGCGCTTCTCTTCTCGTTCCAATGGTGGAGCAGGTCTTTTGGGCATCTACAGTCCTAATGAGGAGAGTGTTCTGCTATTGGAGAGATGTGATGGTTTGGGAAATATGGTCAATTCTTGTCACAAGCATCGCAATGGTCGTTCTTGGGCGCTTCTCTTCTCGTTTCAATGGCAGAATAAACTTGACTTGACCTGGTGCAGCTCAAATACCATCAAGAGAAACTCGGGGTGTGGCAGTTGTGTACTTCACACAAGTGACTTCTCTAAGCTTGTTGGTCTTGACACTAACTAGCTTCTCATTGGATCTTGGAGGTAAGAACTTTACGTCCTTTGGTACTACGATCTTCGGTCCCTTCGGCGCGTCCTTCAGGAGTAGATGATCTTGAGGTAGAGGAAGCATCGGCTGATGAACTTGAGCATAGTAGGCTTGCTCATAGTTTCTTCTTAGCGGCATTGTGGCTACTTGCTTTGGAGGAATGACAGTGAGAGGCAGAGGCTCTTCTATTGGGACTATGGCTAGAGAGTCTTCTCTAGGAGGAAGTTTGTTGAGGTCGACTCCGAAAGGGATCTTTTTTTTTGCCATTAGATCTAGAGAAGAGGAGAATTCTTCTATGGGAGAGAGAAGGTTTGGATAGAATGAGGAAGGAGGCAGGCATGGGTCTGTTTATATAGGGGGTTCATCTTGCAGCAGGGGTCAAAATCTTATCTCTATAGGCTTCGCACGAGGGAATATGCAAATAGATCTAAAATATACGTAATCTTATCGTGGAAGAGTGTAGAAAGGGTGAGAGAACTGACAGAGGATGAGGGGTGTTGATAGGGGACTGCCTGACATAGGGGTAGGGCTGGCCGGCCCCACAAGTCATCTCCTCGGGGTGACTTTCCTCGCATGGGTTTCTACCTTGTTTCTATCCCCGAAAATCATATTTTTTTGATATATCTCGTAATGGTTGATGGTGGTGGTGTAATTAAGGCAAAATCTAAAAATCCACCTCATTAACAACCTCAGGTGGTTGTTTAGGCTCTAAAAAGATTTTGAGATGGTGGCTATTTACCTTGAATAACGTACCTTCGTCGGTTTGAAGAGTTACCTCTCCATGGTCCTTCCCACTTGCTTCGAAGTTTTCCATTCCCGAATAATTTAATCCTAGAATTAAAAAGTAATACCTTATCTCCAAGTGTAAACTCCTTCTTGAACCTCTTGTCATGCCATCTTTTATTTTTCTCCTTGTATATCTTGGAGTTGTGATATGCTTGTTCACGCCATTCGTCCAACTCTTAGAGTTGCATTTTCCTCTTTACTCCTGCGGCTTCAAAGTCCATGTTCCATCGCCTGATGGCCCAGTGAGCTTTGAATTCTAGCTCCATAGGTAGATGATAGGTCTTCCCATAGACCAATTGATATGGTGACATAACCAATGGTGTCTTATATGTCATTCTGTAAGCCCGTAGTGCATCGGGTAGTCGATCTTTCCATGTAGTTCCCATTTCATTGACCGTCTTCTACAGAATATTCTTGATTTGCTTATTGGATGTCTCTTCCTGGCCACTTGCTGAGGGTGGTATGGAGTAGCAACATTATGGTGGATCCCATGATTTATTAAGTATCTATGGAAACCCTTATCAGTGAAGTGAGTTCCTCCTTCACTAATCACCATTCTTGGAACTTTGAATCTTGGAAATATTATTTCTTCAAACATCTTCTTGAAATTCCTTGCATCAGCAGCTCTGCATGGCATGGCTTCAACCCACTTGGAGACATAATCAACTGCCACCAAGATGTACTCATAGTTCTTTGACTTTGGGAATGGTCCCATATAGTCAATTCCCAGACATCGAAGAGCTCAATCTAAAGGTTGTTAGTGAGTGGCATGGCATCTCTTGAATTGATATTCCCATGCCTCTGACACACTGTCCAAAAGAATCCACTCTGCCAAATCTTTGCATGAGTGTGGAATGCCCTATAATGTCCTCCACATGGTGATGAGTGGCATCATTCAATGATCTTGATACCTTCTTCTGCTAGTACATATCTCTTGAGTAAACCATTAGAGCAGACTCTGAAGAGGTATGGTGGATCCCATATGTGGAGACGACTCTCATAGACGAGCTTCCTTTTGTTCTCCCCTGGTGGTACATAACCTGCAACCATAAAGTTGACAATATTCACGTACTAGGGGTTCGATCTGGTAATCTTGAAGAGCATGTCATCCCTCAGTGAATCATTGGTGAGCAGTTCCTGTCAATTCTCAAACTGCATTCTAGATAAGTGATCGGCAATAGAATTTTCTACTCCCTTTTTATCTTTTATTTCTAAATCAAATTCTTAGAGTAGCAAAATCCATCTTATCAATCTAGGTTTAGCATCTTTCTTAGTGAGCAGGTATTTCAAAGCAGCATGATCAGTGTAAACAATCACCTTAGCTCCTACTAAGTAAGATCTAAACTTATCAATAGTAAAAACAACAGCCAGGTGTTCTTTTTCAGTTGTTGCATAATTAAGTTGTGGTCCTGTCAGAGTTTGCTAGCATAAGCAATTGCATGATGCTTTCTATCTTTTGTTTGTCCCAAAATAGCCCCCATAGGATAATCACTAGCATCACACATGATTTCAAAATGTAGCGACCAATCAGGGGGTAAAATGATTGGTGTAGAGATGAGTGCTTCTTTAAGAATATTAAAAGATTTCAAGCATGCATCATTAAATTCAAAGGGAACATCCTTAGCCAAAAGATTTGTCAGTGGTCTAGTAATGTGTGAAAAATATTTTATGAACCGGCGATAAAAACCATAATGACCAAGAAAGCTTTGGATCCCTCTAATATTTATAGGTGTAGGTAGTTGTTTAATTACTTCAATTTTAGCTCTATCTACCTCAATCCCTCGTTCGGACACTAAATGTCCAAGGACTATGCCTTCTCTTACCATGAAATGACATTTTTCCCGATTAAGAACTAAGTGCTTTTCTTCACATCTTTGCAAAACATTATCTAAATTTTCAAGGCAATCATCAAAAGTTTTTTCATAAACAGAAAAGTCATCCATGAAAACTTCCATGATTTCTTCAATCATATCAGAAAATATAGACATCATGCATCTTTAAAAAGAAGCTGGAGCATTACATAATCCAAAAAACATTCTATGATAAGCATAAGTTCCATATGGACATGTAAAGGTGGTTTTGCTTTGGTCATCTGGATGGATCGGAATCTGATGATAACCTGAATACCCATCAAGAAAACAAAAGAAAGAGTGGTTTGCCAGTCGCTCCAACATTTCATCAATAAAGGGCAACGGAAAGTTATCTTTCTTTGTTGCCTTGTTAAGTTTTTATTAATCAATGCACATCCACCAACCAATGACGATTCTTTGGGGATTAATTCATTCTTTTCATTTTTAACAACAGTCATGCCCCCCTTTTTAGGCACAACTTGAACTAGGCTTACACACTCACTATGCGGCACAAGATAGATGATCCCGATGTACAAGAGTTTTAAGACCTCTTTTTTAACAACCTCTCTCATCGCATTATTAAGCCTAAGCTGGGGCTCCCTAGAAGGTATAGAATCTGGATTTGTAGGGATATGATGGGTGCAAAGAGCAGGGCTAATTCCCTTAAGGTCTTGGAGTGAATAGCCAAAAGCAGAATGATGCTTTTCTAGGATAGTTAGCAGTGTAGATATTCTTCCTGCAAGAGTTTATCACTTATGATCACAGGAGAATCTTGATCATTATTAAGAAAAGCATATCTAAGATCAGAAGGCAGGGGTTTAAGCTTAATGGAGGCCTTAGGCAGTTCTAGCAATTCATCGAGAGGTTCGAGTTCTATGGGATCTTCGCCTTCTTCCTCATCGATGAAGAACTAGGCATCATCTTCAAAGTTGGGTTCAATTAAGTCATCAAGAGATGCAACCTTAACATGTTCCATTGGGTCCAGCTCAGGAATTGGCTCAATCTTAGCATTAAGAGAGTGAGTGATGAGCACAGAGAGCTCAAAGTTTTTCCCAAGTTTTATGTTCAACTTCTGCCTTTTTCCTTCATGGATAAGTCTTTCTATTGGTTGTCATATCAATAGGTCGAATTCCATAACATCAAAGATATAAAAATTCAAATGCACTTTGGTTCCATTTACCAAAATAGGAATGGCACCAAGAATTCCCAAACTTGAAACAATGTGTTCTGAAAGACTTTTTAACAACTTGGTTGTAGGGGCTAATGGCATGTCTTTTAATAAATCATGAGCAAAAATTGAAGACATTATGTTAACACCCATAACCGGATTGTAAAGAGCATCGAAAAAATCCTTGTTAAATTGGCAATAAATGGTAGTAGAAGGTGAATCTAAGCAAATTACTTCAGAAGAAAGCTTTGATTCTTCTAACCATTCATCGCTCATGATGGACACTAGGTCTTTTGTTGTCTTTTTACGAAAGGCTTCCTCAAAAGGGTCTAAAGGTTCTACAGACGATGATTTTCTAGGCTCCTGAGGTTTCCTCATTATATAGTAATTCGAGGTATTTCCATATTCAGCAAAAAGTTCATCCTCGAATTCAAGCATAAAATCCAAATTTGAAGTTTCCTCCTTTTCCGGTGATTCGAGATCTGAAATAGCTGAAGTTGGTAATGGTTCTAGTAAAGATTCAGGTTCAACTAATTGGAATTCTGTCGATGAAATATGATCGGCAGTCCACCAAGGGGTATACCCATGATGGTAGATTGATCGGTAGAGGTGTGCATGATCAGGAACCAGATGGTAACAGAGACACAAGACACAAGATTTATACAGGTTCAGGCCGCCAGCATGATGTAAAACCCTACATCCTATGCTCTATTATTTTGTATTGATTGGGTATGAGATCTGGTGAGGTATTGATCCGTCGACTAGGGGACCCCTACCCCTCCTTATATACTCTGAAGGGATAGGGTTACAAGTAAAGTATCCTATTTGGTACAATACAATGTCTAATACAACTTGTAGCTCGTGGTGCACGCTGACTTGCGCTGCACGCCCTGATCTTTGTGGGCTAGGCCACCTCAAATGGCGTGGCCCATATACTATCTTGTGGTACCTGGGGGTATATCCCCCACAGCTAGTCCCCAAGCTCCTTGTATCCGCTTGGCGACGCCGTCTTGATCAAGTCCGAGCAGTTTAACATGAATCCGACTAGTTTAACTAGTAATCTGAGCAAAGATAATTGACACCAACCGGTTCAACTAGTGAGCAGACCTCAAACTTAACCAAGTAAGGCTTGCTAAAAGGATGTAAGGGGCTCAAGATAAATTTTAAAATTGTCCATCTCAGATGAAGTGTAGCCACTTAGACTCCTTAGTCGATAAGGAGGGTAAGTCAAAAGAGAAGCACTACATTCACCGTGAGGTGAAGTATAACCACTTAGTCCTCGAGCCTGCTGGAAGGTGTAGAATGATTCTTGTAGCAGGGTCAAAGAAAAGCCTTGAAAGCTTGCCAACCTCATCTGTCATGTGCATATCAAGATCCCCGATGTGCTTCCCAAGATCAGCACCCTGATCTGAGCAGCATGGAGCAACTTAATAGCACACCGATGAGGCGTAGCAAGATCCACGAAGAACCCAAATGTCGAGGAGTCCCCAGCTCAGCTAGCGACACTTGCATGAAGAATCCGAACGCCGAGAAGTCCCTAGCTCAGCTGGCGATGTTTGCACGAAGAAGACAAACAACGAGGAGTCCCCAGCTTAGCTGGCAAGCCCCCCCAACGAAGCTGACAAAAAAAGCCCAAGCAACTGGTCGGAATGACTGGTCAGCGAGCACCGAGCAGCCCAACCAACTGGTCGGCGAAATGGTAGAGCGAACACTGAGCAGGAATGAGCACCGAACGCTCCAACCAGTTGGTTGATGGTGAAGTCCAGCTACCAGGTGGTGCGACCTCCTAAAAGATGATCATTTTGTCCTTCTTGGATGATCCAGTCCCCGAGCATAGCTCGTTGACTGAACCAAACTCCTACAATATAAATACGTAGAACGGTAGTACATGGTGTACAAATTTATGTAATCCAGAGAAAAATGAAAAGAGCATATACAATTAAGATGTCATGAAGCACTCGGTGCTTTGTAAACATTAATTAAGTTATGGTGGAGCACTCGGTGCTCACTCAGACGAGATATTATACTTGGTACAATATACGGTCATAAATTTAAGAAAAAACTCTGTTTTTAATTTTATTGTCATGTTTACAGTAAGCGCAAGTAGTTAATTCGTCCTAGAGTTTCACCAGCCCTAGTCCGACCAACAGCCCAGAGCGTGAGGCGTGGAGCCCGGGCACATGTAAGACTGCCAACCTCGCCAAAGAGCTACTGCTGACCACCCGGAACGTAGTGAACGGATCTCAGGCACGTGTGGGGAGGAGTCGGAGACAGTGCTGGCTTTGAGAAACTCAAGTAGGAGGAAGAACTGGTAAGCAAACCGTTTAGCAAAAAGTTGTTTGGAGATGATATACATGGAGAAAAGTTTGGAGAATAATCATGTTGAGGACATTTTTGGAGAAACATCATAGCAAAAATTGTATTAAATATAAATATTGGAAGTGTACTTATCTTTTAGATGGAATGTCTAGTCGGCGGCAATGGAGTTGCCTGGGCCTTGAGCTATCCGGCCTGTCGTCATGGCACCGGTCGTGGTTGTCATAGCACCGTTCTTCACGATGATCATTATTGCGACACGGCAAGCGGTCGGAACGAGTAGCCTGGATGGTTCGCTTGTGGCTCAATGCGGCTCGCTCAGTGGCTCGCTTGTGGCTCAACGCGGCTCACTCGGTGGCTCAACATGGCTCGCTCAGTGGCTCGCTTGGCAGTTTGCTTGAGAGCTCAGTGAAGTCCACGGAGTCGTAGACGAACGGTCGTGGTCGGTGCTCGGAGTCGTGCTCGATCTGGAGCTGCCGATTTGGTGCAGTAGCAGATAGATCCCACCACACAGAGTGACGAAACCGACGGTGAAGTAACATATCGATCCCATCGTACGGAGCGATGAAACCGACATAGTAGCAGATCGATCCCGTCGTGCGGAGCGACGAGAACGACGTAGTAGTAGATCGATCCCGCCGTACGGAGTGACGAAACCGACGTAGTAGGAGATCGATCTTGTCGTACGGAGCGACGAAACCGACGTAGTAGGTGATCGATCCCGTCGTACAGAGCAACAAAACCAACGTAGTAGGTGGCTGCCATCCAGCTTGCCGGTAGATCAAGCGCACGACCCCTACCTGGCACGCCACTGTCGATGAAATATGGTCGGCAGTCCACCGAGGGGTATACTCACGATGGTAGATTGATCGGTAGAGGTGCGCGTGATCTGGAACCGGATGGTAACAGAGACACAAGACACAAGATTTATACAGGTTCAGGCCGCCAGCATGACGTAAAACCCTACATCCTATGCTCTGTTATTTTGTATTAATTGGGTATGAGATCTGGTGAGGTATTGATCCGTCCACTAGGGGACCCCTGCCCCTCCTTATATACTCTGAAGGGATAGGGTTACATGTAAAGTATCATATTTGGTACAATACAATGTCTAATACAACTTGTAGCTCGTGGTGCATGGTGACGTGCGCTGCACGCCCTGATCTTTGTGGGTTGGGCCACCTCAGATGGTGTGGCCCATATACTATCTTGTGGTACCCAGGGGTATATCCCCCATAGATTCTTCTTCTAACAACTTCTCTCTTTCTTCAGGAAGGTCTGCTAAAATTTTCATGAGAATGCTTCTCCCCTTTTCAGCGGAGACATGCATGAAGGAACCTCATGCGGCCGTATTAAGATATTCTATGGTTTTTCTAGTAAGGCCCATGAAAAAGTGTTGGAGAAGAACAAGTTCTAAAATGGTAAGGTCAGGGCCAGAATTAACAAGAGTGTTAAAGCGTTCCTAGGGGTATATCCCCCACAGATTCTTTCTTCTTTTGTTTAAAAGTTAGAACCTCTACATGAAGTTTGACTACCCTATAGGTGGGAAAGAATTGTAAGCAAAAGCTAGAGCATAGCGCTCCCCAATCTACTTGGCTACTCCCAATATTGAGTGAATACCAATGTTTAGCTTCTCTCGTCAAAGAGAAAGGAAACAACTTCCATCATAAGGTCTCATCTGACATGCCTTCAATGTGTAGACATGCACAGGTCTGCTCAAACTCATGTAGGTGGAAATAGGGGTTTTCATCTACTTCACTAGAAAAAGGTTGATCTTGAACCATGTTGATTAACCCCGGGTGTAGCTCATAGCCAGGTACTAGGATAGGTTTGGAAGATTCTACTGGCTTTAGGCACTAACCCATGGGTGCACCATATTGGTAGAGAAGGGTGGATACAGATCCATGATAAAAGATAAGGATAAAAGATAAAAGTATAATACAAGATTAAGCTAGACTCAAAGTTAACTCAGCAAACCGTTCCCCGGCAACGGTGCCAGAAATGCTTTATAACACCCCTAGTGTCTGGCTTGCATTTGGGCATAAGTATAGCATGGCATTGACATGAGCATCATCATTTCATGTGCATCTTTGTTTGAAACATGACCTTGCAACAACTGCAACAACCAAGTTAAACAATCGTAACATATGTATGCTATGTGTGATAGTGCTAAGATCATGTGTGTGGACCATGCTAGTGCATGTGCTAGGTTTGTTATACTTGAAAACATGTGGAACATGATCATGAAACATGTGCAACATCACAAGTTAACTTAAGTACAGGAATTTGATCACTTCGGTGATTGTTTTTGTACTTACGTTCTTATAATTTGGTCGGTTCTGTTATAGCTGGCAAGTGTTTTGTTAGTTCAAAAGTGTATGTTTCAATGTTCTTTTGCTTGACTTTTACTTATATGTGATGCTACATGGTGAATTGTGCCTTGTAAATACTTCTAAATGTTAGTAAAGCAATTTGAGCTAGGGTCTCTATTCATAGTTTGACCAAATTCAAAATTGGTACTGTTTGACCATAGTTTGACCTATGTTGACCTAGAGACCTGTTTCGCTCCCTTGTTTAAAAAGAAAGCTTGAGCCTTGATATGTTGGACCCTATCGGATTATCGAGAAAAGTGAAAGAGTAGATTATAAGCTTAATCTACCTCGTGAGTTGGGAGCTTTCTTTCTAGTATTTCATGTTTCTCAATTAAAGAAATGTCTCCGTCTTCCCGAGGAAAGAGTACATGTAAGACACATCAAACTGAAATCAGATCTCACTTATGAGGAGAAACATGTATATGTTCTGGATACTCAAGAAAGGGTGACTCGTAGTCGCGTAGTCAAACTATACAAAGTAGTTTGGAGTAATCATGGGGAACGTGACGCAACATGGGAACGAGAGGATTATTTAAAAGACAATTATCCTAAATTATATAACAAATGGTACGCTTTCCAAATCTTGGGACGAGATTTTTATAAGGGGGAGGGATGTAACACCCCTAGTGTTTGGCTTGCATTTGGGCATAAGTATAGCATGGCACTGACATGAGCATCATCATTTCATGTGCATCTTTGTTTGAAACATGACCTTGCAACAACTGCAACAACCAAGTTAAACAATCGTAACATATGTGTGCTATGTGTGATAGTGGTATGATCAAGTGTGTGGACCATGCTAGTGCATGTTCTAGGTTTGTTATACTTGAAAACATGTGAAACATGATCATGAAACATGTGCAACATCACAAGTTAACTTAAGTACAGGAATTTGATCACTTTGATGATTGTTTTTGTACTTACGTTCTTATAATTTGGTCAGTTCTGTTACATGCTTGTTGGTATAAATTAAATGCACACAGAGAGAATATATATATATATATATATATATATATATATATATATATATATATATATATATATATATATATATATATATATATATATACACAAGCGCATAGATATTATACCATTGTAGCACTTCACCAAGAATAATCCAGTTTTAATATCGAACCCAAAGGAACAGTTAGTGAGAATAACTAAGTCTTAATCTTAAACCAACTTCACAATCAAGGTCAGAAAATAGGAATATAAAGGAGACTATTGAGATATGTCTAGTTCCAATCTCGGTAAGCTTTGCCTTCTATTGTTCTATCGTGGGAGATGTCTAATAGGGAACAAATTTAGAGTTTCTTCCCTAAAAGCGATCAAATTCCTGCTAGTCCTGTTAATGGGAGGTGGACTACAGAGGATTCAACGAAGCTATAAAAGTCACCTTTGTGAGCTACCACCGATCCAGAAAATGAGGGTGCATTTATGAGTAACCTTAGTCTAAGCACCACGCTTACACTACGAATACTACTTTAATCTAGAGCCACCAAGATCAAGCACTCAAATAAGAGTCGCAAACTTGAAGAACAATATGAACAAGTTGCTTACTTGAATAAGAAGTCAATTACCAGAGAAATCTCAGAAGCAAGCTTCAGTAGAACTTGATTCCGCCAGAGTACAGCTGTAGAGAAAGCACCGACAAGCCGGAACTCTTCCAAAACTCCACTCTCACTCTATCTCTCTATCTCTAATACACGACTAGATCCTATGGAGGACAAATCTTTTCTTGATTGCTAGCCCTAGATCCTGGTGGAAATATGAATTAGGATTCTTGGCCTTTCAGCTCTCAGAATCTAGACTTGGCTTCTCTCCAGGGGGTACAGTCCTCTATATATAGCCCTGAGGGTGCAACACGAGCCCTTGGATCAAACCGACTTAAGGAACGGCGTAGATGCAGTCTAGGGAGGCGATGGAGGAATATTCTAGAAGCTGACAGGCGAGGCCCACCACCAGGGGCCGAGCAGCACCTAGGTGGGGCTGGCCGGTCCCACCTGGCGACCTCTTGGGCTCTGGCTCGGGGGGTTGCATCCTGGAGTCATCTGGAGTCTTCTAGAATAGTTTTCGTCGCGGTTAAGTTTTATTCTTTTTGACGTTTTGATCCTCCTTTCTAGTTTTCCGATTAAATCCTGCTAAAAACACAGATTCACCCAAACTCATGGAAACTGTTAGTAATAACCTCCTACTCTGTGATATTGATCCATTTTCACTATTTATGCAAGGTAGATTAACGGTTCTTGATGTATGTTAACTACCGTCAACACAAACACAGCCTTCTGGGTGGCGTCGCCTGCTCCGACGATGATGCGAGCAGCTCTAGATACCGTAGAGCCATAATCACACTTGATGTGATCCCCTACCTAGTGCGCTAGTTGTCGTGGGTTGTTGACGGTCTCTACCGCCAAAATAAACCGACAATTTTACTTGCTCAAATCCTTAAAATTAAACATCACCATAGGTTTAGAAGCTTTAAACTAACGAGTTCCACAAGTCTTGGTCAATATTTGCATGCAGGTAAATTTAGACATTCTACAGGCCAAAATGAGACATAACACGTGAAGTAATTTCCACCATGCTTCAAGACAATTATCCTGACTTACCGCCAAAGATTAGCTCGAGACGCTGGCAGGAGGGGCCGGCTGGCCCCACCCCTAGGTTGGTCGGCTTGTTGGCCTCACCTACTAGGCTCTCCTTTGACGTGGAGTCTCCACCACCTATGAGGATTAATCTCCACCATGCTTTGAAGTCGGTTCGAATCAAGGGACGAGATGAGGTTGTGACACGGATTGATGACATGGCAATTACTTGCCCCCTACTCCATCTCCCCTATAAAAGGACCCCCTGGCCCTCTCTAGAGAAGCAATCCTAGAGGAATCCCAATCCACTCCGTGAGGATCCATTCAGAGAATAGAAGAGCTCCCACAAACTTAGTGCTTTAACATAGCTTAGTCTAGTTAGATCAAAGTAGAATCAGGCTTCTGCGTAGATTCCGAATTCAGCCATCTAGAGGCTTGGTATATCCTTTGTATCTAATACATTTATCTTATATTATGGGTTTGATCTTCATTTATATCATGTTCTTAGTTATCAAGTTAGTAGTATGTTTTGATTATATGCTTAGTATAGTCGAAGTTGTTAATATGATTATGCATAGGATCACAGAGCGCTGGATCAAGTGTTCGAACTAGTTGAGTAGTAGAGTGACAGCTATGAAGTTCTCTGTAATCCACCTCCCGTATGTAGGACTAGTAGGACCCGTTCACGAGGAAGATAATATATTTAGCTATACTACTCCTTAGAGATGTCCCTTATGCATGAAAGTAGAGATAATCTTTTGCTATTATTAAGTATATAAAGTGATGGTATGCTATGACTTGTAATTAAGAATAACTTAGGAATTAATCTCACTTGTATTTAACTTAGACCAGCTATTGCTACTTTATGGACTTTCTCTCTGAATGTTAAACTTATTAAATTCATTATACTTATCATATACATCTATCTTTTAAACTTACCCCTATTTAGAGTAAGTGAATAAGTTATTTGATAGCATCTTAAGTATAAGTTATCAATCTCTTTAATGCCAACCGTCCCTCCTAGTGGTAAAATTGTAAATAATGATACATGGATTACTCCCAGTGAAATGCTACAATAGTAGTCTGTGCGCTTGCAGAATCCTTAATAATATATTTGCACCCACAACCATCAACACAGCTTCATTGCCATGACAAGAATCATTGTTCATTGGATGTCAGGAGTGTGGGTCTCCGGTGGCTCAAGTGTTCAATAACATAGAAAGAGACATAACGATGTATCTTGGTTCAGTCTATCGAGACCCTATGTCCAGCAGTGAGTAGTCTTAGTATTCGAGAGCACCCAAATCAGAGGGTTACAACGAAGTAGAAAGAATGTTTGGCAAGGGATCTCTCTCAGTGCTCATCTCCTAGGCTTGTTGGCGATGAGGTTGTTCTCCCAGCGAGTAAGGGAGACACTCCTCTCTCTTGCTGGGTTGTCAGGGGGAGGAACACTCTGCTGTTCCTCTCGGGTTGCTCTACTCTCGGCCGAGCTCCACTGCTCAACCTCCTAGCGAATGAGGGAAATATTGCATCCCCCGTCTACGGGAGCCAATCTCCCCCTTATATCTCAGGGAAGGTCGGGTACAAGGCAGTTTAGGGGCTATAGTCTATAGCCTTCGTGCATCGGGGTCAAGGAGGGTGCTGCTGTGGCATGGATGGACCTCGACATTGTCATGGAGTCGGGGGAGCTGCAGGTGCCGCCTGACTTCGCTACGGTCCTGGTGCTTGACCGCCTAGGGCCATCCGCTGAGAACTAGCGTCCACTTGGTGAGCCTTCTCAAGGCTTCCTTAGTGGCAAAGGCACCTGGGCTCGGGAGCCGACAAGCGGGCCCAGAGCTGCGCCCCTAGAGCCGAGGGAGTTGTTTGTCCTGTTGTGTCATGCCGCCAGCGTTACCCTATCATAGGAGTGGGTGGTAGTGTCGCACACCCATTAGTCGGCTAGCGCCGAGGAGCCCTCAAGCCTTGGATGCTCAGCGAGCTGGCCGCGCCCATTGGTTGGGCTAGCGCCGAGGAGCCCTCGAGCCTTGGATGCTCGGTGGGCTGGCTAGAGCTTGGGAGCTGGCTGGTGCCTGGGGGCTCCGATTGCTGGTCTGACCAGTAGCTGGACTTAATTCGAGTTGTGGTCGGGCTCGGGCTCCCGTCGTTCACGAGCTCAGGGCCTTGCTATGCACCCGAGCCCTGAGATGAGGCAATAGACGAGCTCAGGCTCTGCCTAGTCTTTGACGGGAGAGTACATGCGAGCGTATTCGATTGGTATAGCCCCTGAGCGATCCTAGAGGGATCGGTCAGGAGGTCTGTTGGTCGGGAGCGTCTCTCTGTTGGACTTAAGATAACCCTATGTTTGACTCTCGTCAAGTGGATCACGCCCTGTGTGCTTTATGTGGATCTTCGGATTCCTGGAAACACTCTCTACTTGAATGCAAAATGACAAGGTGTGTGTGGGCATTGGAATGCGAGGAAATTGTTGAACACCTGCGTGAGTTGCAGGAGGAAGGTTCCGGGGTGTGGCTGGCAAATCTGATTGAAACAATGCCACACGTTGACCTCACGTGGGTGGTTGACTCTGTGGACAATCTGGTATGCTAGAGAAAAGCTATCGATGAAAATAGTTTTCAGAGCCCGTTGTCAAAGCATATTTTTGTTAACAACTACATTGCTGAACTACAAGCTTCAAAGCCAGCCCAAGTGATAAAGCCGATAGTTTAGGCAAGGAGACCAAGGTGGTTGCGGCCACCACTGGGATATATGAAATTGAATGTTGATGCTACAATTTTCAAGAATCTTGGTAGGGTGGCAGTGGCAGCTGTAGCACAAGACAAGGAGACGACTTCATGGGTGCATCAGGTGTAGTCATCGATGGGCTCACCGATGCTAAAACAAGCGAGACGATTGCTTGTAGGGAGGATATAGCATTGGCCTATGATCTTTCGTTGGGTCCTTTCGGTTGGCTTCCGACAGCGCCAATGTCATAAGAAGTGTTGGAGGAGCAGTTCGTATGGCTAAATTGTAAAAGAGATAAAGGATAGGGCACTTGATTTTCTTTTTGTAGATTTTGCTCATGAGAGTAGAAAATCTAATGTTGATGCTCACAACTTAGCTAGAAGCATGTTTTCTTTCGAGACAGGCAGGCGTGTCTTGCTATTAGAAACGTCTGCTGTTTGTAACTCATATGATCAACTCCATGAATAAAGAGCGCGGAGTTCTAAAAAAATAACAAAAATTCCCATTAAATGATCAATTTAAATACAGCCACCGAAAAAGCAGAGCCACTCTAACAAAGGTCTTGTTTAGTTCCCAGGAAATTTTGCAAAATTTTTTAGATCCATCGTCACATCGAATCTTTGACACATGCATGAAGCATTAAATATAGATAAAAAATAAAACTAATTACACAGTTTAGACGAAATGGACGAGACGAATCTTTTAAGCCTAATTAGACCATGATTGAGCAATATTTGCCAAATAACAATGAAAAGCGCTACAGTATCATATTATCAAAAATTTCGGATCTAAATCGGCCCAAAATCTGGTCAAATTATGTCTACTCAACTCAGGCAGCAACCAAAACCGCAAGAGACACAACAATAGCCAACCCCAAGAACTGACCGCCGGCCGCCGCCGCTCTGCACGCACCGTTCCTGCCAGCGCCGCCGTTGTCTCCGGCGCCATCGCCAGGCTCAACCCCACCGGTGCCCGAAAATGCCGTCCCCGCCGGCGGCGGCGCGAGGACGCGACCTTTGGGTGCCGGTGGCGGGTGCTCAAGCGAGGGCGGCAGGCCCTGGCCGTGCTCGACCTTAATCTCAAACCGCATTCCCTGTTGGCACTGCACACCTCCGTCGGCCTCGGAGAAGAAGTAGTTCGTTCCCTCGAAGGTGAGAGCGACCGCTATGGTGCTGTTCTGCTCGAGGCCGCCACCGCCGCCTCCGCCGCCGCCGTAGATGGACGTCGTCTGCTCCAGGTCTTCGCTGGCATCGCAGAGGGCGTACGTGGTGGCGTTGGTGGTCTGCACCACCGACGAGTTGTCGTTCGTCTTGAAAACTGATAAAAGTGAAATCATGGTTGCAAGAATGGTCAGGTTGGGTTCAATTTGTTTCAAAAAAAAAGGATGGGTTCAATTTATTCACTTTTCTTGTGCTAATCTGAACTTGAATGTACAATATTCTGATCCAATTTAGACAAATTTTGAAAAATAGAAGTGTTTTGAAGAAGTGGATTCAACCTAAAGAGGCCACGGTTTTGTTAACATCAATATACTGTAAAATGGAGGGGAAACTAATTGTTTTGTCGGACTATTCGTATTCAGATTTCAGATTAATAGTTTGAATCTAGTGAGTGGCAACAGACTTACACTTTTCAGAAAAATATGACTTTCTTTAGCTGTTTTGAATCAAAGAATCGACCTTAGTAATATAATAACTTCAACTTTGATGATCTCTTTCAAGGAGGTGGATCAGCACGTGCTACTGCTCTTGTGGCAACACAAGATTCCCATGGCAGCTTCTGGGCTTAGACTGAGCTGATACTCAGATCTGGATCTGAATTCTACTAGTAGTTTCCTGCTAGTAGTTGTTAACTATTCATAGGGATAAATTGATCCGTTACTGGCGGAGTCTCGGATTCTGAATCGACTTATTGCCGGAGACGACTTTCATTCAACCTTCACAAACAAAAGCTTCTGAATATTTGAATTCAAACCTATCCTCTCCGAACTAAGACACAATTGATGCAGCTCATGTTATCTAACTATCGCATTACTTGGGATACGGAATTAAGGCACTAAGATGGACATCTTATTCGACCTAGAATGCTAGTACTTGGCTTCCCTGTCTCATGGCACATTGCAGGTTTAAGCTTTCAGTGACAGTAGTGTACACGGACAAGCAAGTTCGGTACTAAATTGACAGAGCAGTAATACTGTAATAGCGAGAGGGGCCATGAAAGACATACTGAGGTAGTCGCCAAGGTAGAAGGTCTCGCCGGCGGCCCAGTCGGAGTAGTTGCCGGACGTTGCGTTGGTTTTGACGTTGAAGAACCACCCGTCGGTGCCGCCCACGGTGTGGTTCCTGTACGGCGGCGCATCATCCGCCGCCGGTGAGGCAGCCCACGCGGCTGGTAGGCCTGCCACCAGGACGGCGGCCGTGATGGCCACGGCGGCTACCGCGGATGGCAGGAGCCGCGCCATGGATCTCGCAAGGTAGCTCGATCGGGTTCGAGCGCTGTCGGTGGAGATTGGAGTTCGTTGTCTCGTGCTGATGTGCTCTGCTCTGCTGTCCTTGGAATGCTGGCTGATCCAGGCTTTTGTACGCGACCGGGAGGGGCTAGTGCTGCTGCACATGTTGCCGCGTGTGTCATTAGTTCGATATATTGTTAAGAAGTGCGAGTGAGTTTTATAATCGGGATTAGTTGGTGCTGTACTATGCCAGTGCCTACTTATTGATAGTTTTAGTCTTTTGTACAGCGTTACCTTTAGTTCACTTAGTTCCGTTTTTCATGCTTTGAAATACTACAATATATTAGTTCAATTGAGTGAGTTTTGGAGTGTTACCGTCATCCAAAAATTTCAAAAAATGAAGTTCAAAAAAAAAATTCAAAAAATGGATACCATCTTATGCCATTTTTCATACAAGTTTCATGAGCGAAGCAACTGGAGGCTAACATACGTCGTTTGGGGAACCAGAGATGATTACTATTAGTGTTTTTGTCAGTAGAACAGTTTTTTTTCCTTCACTAAAACATCTTTCATCAACACCTTCACCATGGAACAAAAACGGAATAAATATTCTCACCGAAGAAACGACATGCTCGGGGCCCGGGATCGATTTCTTACCAGTAGTCACGCACGCGACATATACTATTCATGAAGCATGCTGCACATGTAAACTACTGATAAGAACCGAGAAATGATATGACGAGTTGCTTGGAGAAAATATGTAATTGCGACGCGCTTAATATATCCAGCTGTGTCAACGAAAGGGACGTGGCACGGTACACCGGCTGATCTTTCTATATCCTCCGTGGTCGTGGACGTTGGGCGAAGAAGTGTCGGTCGCCTGCCGGAGCAGCATAGTATACTCGAGTGCAGGACAGCCGCGGAGCCGAGGCCTATCAACGCGCGCACCGACGGTAGTTCGCGGCGTACGCCACCCACCTACCAGGCTACCACGGTGTTCGCATCTTCGCTCTTTTTTTTAAGAGAAAACTATTGGCGCAAAAGATTTTCATGCACCTAAGCGTTAGCACGCACGGAATGCAAGTTGGTAAAATATCATCAAAAAATTTGAGCACGGGACCGTCTGGCGATTTCAGTTTTACACATGCTAGACAATCCATGAACGCGGTGCTAGAACTCGCCTACTACAGATGGAAAAAACACGTACGCCGGATTTTTTTTTCAAAACAATATTGTTTTAATAAATAATTGAAATTTTGGATGCTGCTTCTAGCATCTTGTCGACCACTGAGCTGCTGACATGGGGATTAACCGATGTGGCAGTTGAGTAGACGATAGCGGCTATGGTCAGCTCTGATCGTCAAGCACATCGCCAACTAGGAACTTGTCGACATTTGGCTAGCTAATTGGGCCTACTGGCTCCTGGTATGCTGAGAGGCGTCTTGTACCTGTCAACATTTTGCACATTGACTTGCATATGTCGCTAACCCAAACCAAATTTGCACGCTGGTTTTCTAAATCTAATTTAAACGCTGGTTGCTCAGAAGGAATCATCCTCGAGAGAGCTCTCCCATGTAGCAAACCCTAGTTCCGCTTTTTCCTCTGCCCCTCCCTTTCTTCCTCTAGCGTCCTCGCCAGTGACGAGGGGGAGGTGGGCCAGTCCCCCTATCTCCTCCAGTAGCTTAGTACTCCCTTCATCCCAAATTATAAGACATTCCAAGAATCTTGGAGAGTCAAAGGATCTCAAGTTTGACCAAATTTATATGATAAGGTAATAATATTTATGACATCAATTAAGTATTATTAGATATTCATTAATTATATTTTCCTAGTATATCTATTTGATGTTATAATTTTTTGTAATTTTCTCTATAATTTTGGTCAAACTTAACAGGCTTTAACTCTCCAATATTTTTGGAATGTCTTATAATTTGGAATGGAGGGAGTAGAAGTCTAATTCAATTGAGGGTGTGCTTTGTTAAGTTGTGGCTTCTGAAAAAGATGTTGTGAGTTGTGGGTTGTGGTTGTGAGAAAGTTGTAAGCTATTTGGTTCAAACAAGTATAGAACCTACCCCCTATCTCTATCTTCTTCAAAACAACTATGAAACAACTCTCTTTTTTCACCATTTCAAAAAACAGAAAGTCAAAAGTCAAAAGCCAGGTCCAAGCTGCTTTAAAAAGCCCAAAACAGAAGGCATGAAAGAAGAAAGGTGAACAGTGTTGCTAGCATGCACCACGGTTGAACCAGCCCCCAGGGTGGTTAGACCATGAGGACTGGACTAGTCCGATGTTGGCGATGTGAAGGTCAACAGATCATGCGCTAGAGGTTTTTGACGCGAGCTGAAATGAACCTCATGGTTGCACCGTGAGTTTCATCGGTCGAACTGCCAGGACGAGTCGGTGACAGGTGGGTCCATGAAGACAGGCAACCGTTGGTGCCGTGGAGTAGCCATGCATTAGGGCTATCTATGACCTCCAGTCAACACAGTCAAACCACCAGAAAGAGGTGCCGACGTGTGGGTGAGCAAGGCGTCGGTGACTGTTAGTGTGCAGTCAATTGTTGTCCAACCTCACGGTTGGACCGCTAGGTTCGCCAAGGAGCCTATAAATACCCCCAAACCACCCCATTAAATAGTGGAGGAGTTGGGAAACATATCTAGGGAGTTGTTACTCTGTTTTAGAGCTCTTGCCACAAATAGTGCTTAAAGATCATTGGGTGATTAGTGTAGGTGATTTGCAAAAAGCTTAAGCTAGTTATACCACTGCTAAAAGAGCTTGCTCTAGGTTTAGGCCAAATGTTAGTAAGATTTGCATACCTCTTGCTTACTAGGTACTTGCATACACCATTGTTGTACATCAGAGGGGCTTAAAGTTTTGTGAGACCACACCAACCATATTTGTGGTATGACCGCCGTCGTGTACTAGAGGGAACAATGCCCTCAGTGATTTGGCTAGAAGCTCGATAGTGAAGACGGCGGGGAACAGTCTGGGAGAGGCCATCTTGGAGACCCACTTGCACGTGAGGAAGGCCCAAGGCTATCCACAGAGATACCTGACTGGAAGCTCGGGCTTGTGAGGGCTTCCTTGCGAGGGGCTCCAACGAGGACTAAGGGTAAGAGAGGAGCTTCTCGATACCTCAGTAAAAATATTAGAATCGTCGACGGGAGATTGCATCTTTATCACTCTTTAGCTTTCTCATTTATATGCTAGTAAAATGCTTTATCCATGTTAGTTATCCTTACATGTATATGCTTCATAAATATACCTTTAAGATGTCATAACTCTCGGTGTTTGAGTGGTGAAGATGCTGAAGTGTTCTATTTGTTTTGTTGAAAACAAAAGGTTTTGGAAACCCATAGAGTAGCTATAGTCTGGTAGTGTAGATGGGTGGAGTTGAGAGCCCCCACAATGCCTTTTTCTGCATTGCTAAGTGAGGATTGTCTGAGAGAGAGTTTTCTGCACCAGTAGTACGTCTAGGAGGAGTTCCACTATGCCGAGGTTTAGCGAAAGGCTAGCACAGAGCAGGCAAGAGTTCACTTGTCCCCAGTTGGACCTCGACCTCCACCTCCTTAGTAGCTCGCGTGGTTCCACTTGAAACTATAGTGGTCCTCTAGTTTAGCCAAGTGGTGGATGTGTTGTTCATACAAGCATTTGCAAATGTTTTAGACATCACTTAAGTAATTTTGATTCTCATGAATAAATTAAATTATTGTTGGTCTAAGGTAACAATGTTTAGAGTTACTAGAATAACATGTTTGTATGCTCTCTTGATAAGTAGAACAAAGACAAGCTTTGTTTTGCTTGTTGAACATTGGCTGCTAGAACGGTTTCTGTTGTAGTAATAATTTCATGGTCATAATGGTGTTTTTTATAGTTATGGAGAATACCAAAGTTGTAGCTAACTTACTTATCTAGTATGTCCTAAAATTGCATGACACTAGGCCTTATGGTTTGGGAGTTATGAATTTTAGAAATTTGCTATCAGGTTTTGCTTATGATTTGAATAGATCTGAATGTTTGGATTGTTTGACCTAGGTGCATATGGAATCATGTCTTGGAGATAATAGAAAAAGTATAGCACTTTTTCTAATCTTTCCAAAATATCCTATACCACTAATGTTGGTGGTCTAAATCTCTAGTTATGAGCTTGCAAAATAGTGACAGAATCTGTCCAAATCTGGGCAGAGATGTCTTCTTTGTCATGTTTGGCCTTGTTAGCTGTAGAATCATATTAATATGATAATAAGAGAGTTATAGCAAACTTAATAAGCTTTACATCAAGTTAAGGGTCAGCCTTGTTAGGTCCCTAGAACTCCAATTACGTATTTATGAAGTTCATGTCAGTTTTCTATCCATGATTGTACAGATCTAAAACATTAGCATGTTTGGTCATGTTAATCTGTGAATTAGCTTTTGGTATGAATAAAAAAAGTGTGGAAAACTTCCTAAGATTTCTAGAAAGTCTAGGATCACCTTTTTGGGATGTCTACGACCTTAGTTATGGTTGAAACAAGTAACTACTGTGTTGCTATCCAGGTTCTGTGCCCATGCTAAGTTGGCTACCTTAGCTAGCATTTGTTTTGGGCTCAACTTATAGTAGTACTTACTTTAGATAAAGCTTGTTATAGGTGAGCCTGGTGCTTAGTAATGGTTGCTTAAGTTAATTTGATTGAATATCTCAAATGGTGGACTGTGATGTTTGTATGTATGCTTGTTATCTAATTAGTGCCATAGTTGTCACCTCGTTTGTCCTCGATGAGCGTACGAGTGTTGAATAGCTTTATCTTAGAGCAACACTTGAGTTACGCGAAACGATCTCTTGGTGTAGTCTCCAATTAGGTTCTTTCCCTTAGGATCCTAAGCCTATGACGTGGTTGTTAGCTTTTGAATGTTTTGCGTCTATGCATCTGCTTGACCTAAAAAGCCCAAGCTTGTTTCATTATATGTTGCTTATGCCATAGACGTCCGTACCCTTTGGGGAAGACCCTTGTCGACTGACCATCAACGCTAGCCTTTGACCAGGGTTTGTACATTGCTAGTTGTGGAGACCGTACCCAAATCCATGTTGGACCTCCCGGTTACCTCTCCCAAAGGTTAGCTAGTGTGACGCAATGTCTCTTTGTTGTGGCCTCAAAATCGTATGCTTGCAAAATCATGCATCTATCTTATCAACTCAATCTTTGACTACATATCGGTTTTTGCCCTTGAAGTTTGCTTAATCCATCCTCACCCTTCCCAAGTCTCGGGATGTTTACCAGTCTTGATCTCATGTTGATTGTCCACCATGACCCAGTCTCGTGGTAATCTTTCATCTTGTCATCACCTTGGTGGACGCAAGTCATACGTAGAATTTAAGCAAGAGTCCCTTGCTCAGTTGTCTTTCGCAATTGAGCTATGTTCTCTTGTGCTATGTGTTGATTTTTGGATCACCTCCTTGTTAATTCCAAACCTTGTGACTACCTTTGCTTGCTATCCCTCCCTTTGTATAATGCTTGTTTTATAGTTTAAATTGTGTCACTTAAAAATTTCACCTTGGTGGTGTGATCGGTAATGGTGTTATGAGTAGCAACTAATGGTGCCGCGACGAAACCGAGAGCCTCCTATGGGTGCACACACAAGGTTGTGTTGCTCGGCAAGCGCTGGTATCGTGGTTTCTAATCATAATCCATTGCAGAACAACACTGATGTGATTTTTACGTGACCTTCTTTCTTGATTGTCTTCCCATATCTTATCAAAAGACCCTTATATCGGGCCAAAAGTAGTAGAGCTTCCTCCTGAAGTTGCTAAGAGGACAACCTTTGAAGAACAGGTCACCAACATAAATATTAACAGACTGCAATAGGGGTAGACAAGTGACTCTACTTAGTTGTCCCAGTATTGATGAACATCATCTAGTGAGCAATGTAGCTCATCTCTGTTGGATAAAAAGGACGCACAACACTTAATGTTGGACAGGTCATCCGTTGGATAAGACTCGATCGTCACATTTTGTATCTGACGAAGCTATCCAAGTCTCAATCTTGTATGCATAATGATCATACAGTCGAGATCAACCATCTCTGGTGAGACTCCTTATCTGCTGACTTCGATGACAACCATCCGTTCTACGTCAACCACAGTTGTTGCTGTCAAGAGTGAAAATTTGGAGTTTTTTTACTGTTGAGAGACAACTGATTAGTTACCAATACGAAGGTTAATCTCCAGCTAGGTAACGACTCCTTGGTAGCTACGAAGGCTATGTCCTACAGAGCCATAACCAACAAGAAGTTAATCAACTAGCCAACAACTTGAGTGAAATTGTATCTTCCAAAGCCATTGTGATCAACTCAATTCCATCTTGGACAATCACACAGATAGTGCAAGATGTTCTATCAGCTAAAATAAAGAATTAGAGAAAGCATGTCCTAGTTTCGATTAGCATCCTTGTGCCCTTAAGTGCCATAAACAGTTTGTTCATAACTCTATTGGACAAAGTGTTGAGGAATATTCAGAAGCGGTTCCTTATCCTTGTAGGAAGGTCCTCCAGGTAGAGTATGTGTTTTACCTTGCTAAAGCAGCCGTAAATTCAAAGCGTGTGTATCATCGGATTTGTAGGTAAAGGAATGGTTGAGGTCTCAAGGGTACTAGTTTACACTCTTTCGTTTGCTCTCATTTTCTCGAATCCCTAATGTACGAGCAGCCTTGGTGTTCTACAAATCAATTTATACCATCGTGAATCGAAAACAAATTGAAAAGTGTCAAGCAACAGATTTCCCATCTTAGAGCTGTTGTTTGATCCTAAAGAGGAAGACTCAAGGTAAAAAGTTAGCCTCACAAAGCTAGTTTTGCTGCGCTACAAATCAACTCAACTTGCTCGGTAGTGAACTATTTATTGAAGTTGGTAAATACTTGCAACTTTTGCTATCGGTTAGATCTCGTTATATCCTTCTTTAGCAATAATTGCTAATACTCACTGATCTTTGGTATTTATAAGTGTTTTTACCTAAGAGGTTGCATCTGATCTATCCCAGATAAATATTGCCTTTGGATAAAAGAATCTTCTTAGGTAACATTTGGCCGAAATACGGAGTCAACCGAGTCAGCTACCATATTCACTGATCCCTCAACAGACACAGATAATACAGTGTTGTCATCAAAGAAAGAGACTGTACACATGGAATAGTAAGTAGCTTTCCATTAGTTGATATCTGAATGATTGAATATTTACGACCAGCATAGGCCTTGCCTGTTGGTTAGTCAGTCTCCTATAGCCTCAGAGGTTATTTGTCGTCTATAATTTCACCTGTTTTGGAAGGTTGTACTCAAGCCACTTTGGTAGAGGACTGCTTTTCAAAACTTTGTGAACATAGAGTCATTTCAACAAGTATACTTTTGAAGATTTTGGTCTAGTGTAAAGTTCATATGGCCCATGCTATGTTCACTAGAGAAAAAGATACCTGTGGATGGTTAGCTCATGCACCAAATGACCTCTGTACACTAAGAATGAAGTATTGTGCTATCTTGGATTCCTCCCAAAGTAACAATGCTTCATGGAAGTCAATGAAGGAAATTCTTTAGGCAAAGTTTATCATTAAAGGAAAGTATCAGAAAGTGTCTTGACCAATTAGCCTCTCTAATGCTTGAAGTTTATAGTCAAATGCTATCGCAAATGTTGGAAAATGGATAACATGCTTCTCTACCCTTGAAAGTCTTTCGCCTCGAATCTCAGGACGAGATTCTTTTAAGGGGGGAGGGCTATAACACCCCAGGTGTTTATCACCAGTTAAGCAAGGGTTTTTGAGTTCAAACATGACATGTGAAGTGGTAATGAAGATGTCGAAGCCAAGTCTATGGAATAGAGTCCCAACTTAAACTTGAATATTGCACCATCGCTTACATATAGGCCCTTTTCAAAAATGTATGCTTGGGTGGTGTTATTGCCATATCTTCATATGTCTCACCTTAATACCTATCTATATTGGTCACTGGAAAAGTTTCATGAAGTTTGGAATCAAAAAGTCACATGAAATGACAAGTTATATCCTTGTTAGAATGACTTTACTAATTGCTGGAATTGTACCATTAAGTGAATGGAATTATAGACCATCAACCAAACCTTGCAAATATTCCCAAATGACTTTAGATGAACTCTACAACAAAATTCATGAAGGGTTCATGTTGAGCAAATGCCAAGAAAATGGCTCAATTGAACTAAAACCCTAGTTTAAAGCTTTATCATGATACTACTTTGATCAAAGTATAACTATAGGTTCTATACCAGTTTTGATGATGGCCCTTAAATAAAAGTTGTAGTCCATGTCATGAGGAAAAAACTTTGTTTAGTGGTCAAGGGCTAGTTTGGGCTCTAACCTAGTCAAATAGAGCTCACAAGATTCAATACAGTGCTGTCTTGGAGCCCAGAAATTTGGCTAAGTCCTGAGTTAATTTCAGTTTCGGGTACCCTACTTTGGAGCTATGTAGTTTCCTAACTAAGCCCAACTGGTTGATGATTCTTTAATAAGAGTTGTAGTTTCGTTTGAGTACAACAAACTTTGTTTTTGGAGCATACCATGAATCAGCTCGGAAGGAAGTGAAACTGAGGCTTGAAGATTGAATCTGCAGCTGTTTTTAGACATGGAATATTTAAGTCCGAGATTAGTAACAACTTGATTGGCATTCCGCATTCTCCAATATTTATTAAGCAACTCAAGTTGAGCAAAAATATAAAAAGTGGAGTACATGTTGTGGGGATGAGCATGTAAAAAGTTGGGTTAGGTTTGACTCTGTTTTGGTCATTAATTTTGCGTTTACTTATCCGCTGTCTACACGTTGATAGTGTCAACTTCGGACTTAATTAACTGATGATCCATAACTCTAATAGCTGGAAGTCCTTAACGAAAGTTGGAGAGGGCTCTGGGTTCAACAACTTTTCTGTAGAACCTGAGATCCGAATCTCAACCGAATATGTCGAAATTTGGACTCGAAGTCGGGCTCATCCGCGCCAGCCAGGTGTCCGAGGAAACACCTTCGTGGCCGCCATGCACGAGAGTTCGCCCCACCATTGCTAGCGCCACTGTCAGGTGTCCTGCGCCCCTGTGCCGATGGGGAGGCGTTCGAGCACTCGCCCCTCACTTCCTACACCTCCCTAGCCCTTTCCCTCGCTCCTCAGCGCTCGTCTTCGCCGGCTGCCGCCGGAGCAATGCGCATAGCCATGGCCAAGCTGTCGAGCTCGCCGCCGTCGTCATCCTCCCACCTCTGAGCCATCTCGCGCCTCACCGCACGCACCAACACCATCGCCGCCGCTCTGCAAGCATGTCGCGCCGCTTCTCCACCTTCCCCTGTCACCGGAGCAGCCCCTGCATGAAGCCATCGCCGCGAGAAACAAGGACACACGTGGGCAGCTCGCAACGCGCAGCCTCAAGCCGTGCCGAGGCCACCTGCGGGTGCGTCCGGGCACCGCGGTCCTCCCCCGTCACTCCCTCGACGCCGACGAGGCGCCCATCAGCTAGAGATGGCGAGTCTCCGTGTGCCCCTCTGTAAATCCCGACCAAGGACTTCGGGCAGCAATTAGACAAAAGACAGGGACCTTTCTGCAGAACCTATGACTCATATGAATAGTGCCGTGAGGACTGCTTTTTAATTATTTTTGTTGAACTTTGAAAATTCATAGTAATTCATAGGAAATTAGTAAAATAGAAAATGTGGACTTTTTGGAATTCTTGTGAAATTTTCTATGTGGTAGATCTATAATATGGCATGTGTTTAGTTTAAAGTTTTAGCTGTAAAAATAGATTTATGAAACTAGGTTTTGAATGCTAGCTGCATTTGTCTTTTTCATAACTGCAGTTGTAGGGCTCCAAATGAAGTAAAATTTTTGTGGCATGCTACTCATGTGATGTTTGATGTGTGGTAAAAATTTCATGAATTTTAGTTTTAGTATGAGTGAGTTATTGATTCATCTTTCTCTCACATGAATTCTTGTAATAGTAATTTGTCTTTTTCATAGAGCTTGGTATACATGTCCAAATAACTTGAAATTTGGACAGTAGACTATTGGGAGCATATGTAGGCCACTGTAATTGTGGTAGAATTTATTGTGCATTTTTATAGGTGTTCATAATTCCACCTAATTATCTAAATAAATTAAGAAAATGCATTAAAAGAATTTATTTAAGAATGGGCACTATGTTTTCTAGTGTTCATTAGTCATGTGTTACATGTTGGTAAAGTTGGTTTTGTCCAATTACATGTTTGCAACATAAGTTAATAATTATTCCTTACAAATGAGGTTTCTGGACAGATCTAGGAACTTAGCAAAGTTCTTCATGATAATGTTCTTTGTTGTAAAACTTATTTATACAAAAGTTGTAGATAATTTATGTATCTATCTTATGTTAAAATTTGGTGGCATTTAGCCATGTGGTTTAGGAGTTATAGCTGTTTAAAGTTAGGGTACAGAATTGCTTGCTCTCTGTTTGTCAGGAACAGATTCTGGAACTTTGTAATTGTGACATGTGAAACTTTGGAATCATGCTGTGATGTTTATAAATGAAATGTAGATAATTTTATAATATTTCCAGAATGTCTTCTTGCAAGTCATTTGGATTTATAAAACTCTAGATATGATTGATTTATGAAGCTACTATTTGCTAGTCCAGAAATTGGCATATTCCAGTTATCGTTGTTGCTTCACCTTGAGTTGCTTTGCATGTTGCTAATTGTGATTCGTGTCCTTAGTGATGAAGTTAGTACACCTGAGACTTTGTAAATATTGTGTCATGTTTGGTATTGTTTTCCTTGCTATCTTAGCATGATAGGTCGTGTGATGTTTAATTAAGCAATGTGAAGTGCTTATGTGTATTTAGTATAACCTTGTACTTGCCTTGTTTAGTGTGTGATGCATCATTCATTGTATTTCCATGTATTCATAGACTTGCATCTTACATCTCATCTAGGTACGCTAGATGCACCACGTGAAGGACGAGATGTGGAGCATAACCTAAAGATGGTGTTTGGTGGACCTATCTCGGAGACGGAAGGGTTGGACAAGTGAGAGAATGGGAGGTGCTCGCCAAGCGAGTGTCATCTGATAACCACTGACTTGTGTCGGATCCCAGGCAAGCCTCGGAGCATTATAAGCCTCCTACTTTTAAAGCAATTAATTATATATGTTATATATGTATTGTTGCATTAAGTGGTAGGAGTTGATTGGAACCCCTTGCTGTATTATATCATTCCTTGTACAGAGATATGAATCCTGAAATCCTATGTAGACAGGATCGACTCTATGCTTAGCCCTGCTTAATTAGAATGGTAATGTTAGGTGATCTCCTATCACCTGCAAGGTAGGAAGTATTGGGTCACGGTTGGCTATATTTGCTATCGTGGAAAAGAACCAAGTGTTAATAAGAAACTTAGACTGGGCGGCATGTCAATAGTGAAGCAACAAGGCATGGAGGTCTTAGGTGTGGAACTATCTCCGTCTGTGTCGATTAAGGACCGATACCTAGAGCCTTCTATGTCATTTTGAACGCATGTCTGACATTTAGCTGGCCGGCCTGAGGTTGCCGACCGTGAAGCCTAGTAGCTCAACTCAACCTGCGAAGTCGAAAAGTGAAAGTCGCTTCGGAAGGGAGCCAGAGGGTCCAAGGGCAGGTGAGTTAAAAGTCCTGAGCATCCTGGCCACTGGTATCCCTAAGAACGCGGCATTGTTCGGGCCCATCCTGAGTTGTACCAAAGGTTATTTATGGCTGCCTTTAGCAGGGTTTGCCGTGTGAGTGTCAGGAATACCCCCTCAGCTGAGTTGGAATCGATTCGAGTCAACGTCTCTCTCGGATAGTGAGAAACTTGACTGGTTATCTCCAGCGTAGATACCCTAATTATAATGATGGTTCAGAATTGATGATGTGATGATGGCCTTATTATACCTGCTATGGTTAATATTGTTTGCTCCTAATAAGTGAGTGCTCTAGTACAGGTGCTAATATAGTTGACAGGTTAATGATGATGAACTTGATGCTAAGTTTAATTGGTTACTTATGCTCACAAGCTCGTTTATGCAAAGGAGTCAAGCTAGCCCACTTATATAAAGCCTTGCATACTCCTTGGTGTCACCTTATTTCTGGTTTATGACGGGTAAGTCTAGCTCAGTAACTTCTCGTACTCAGGGTTTTATTCCCACTTGTTGCAGGTTGTGATGTATCATGGCTACTGCAAGAATTGGATGACTCCTGCCGTAGTGGCGGAGTGTGATCACGGGCATGATCCTTCTGAGTTATCTTGTCTCTAATGCTTTTGTTGGAAGTCGACCTTGGTACTGGCACGTATTTGAAATAAGAGTACAGTTAGTTTCAAATTACTTTGCTTTCGCTACTTTTCAACTTAAGTTGTAATAACTATGTTGAACTCTGTTGTATATTGAATTACTTGTGAAATGGATGTAGCATGTGACTTGTTATGTTGAATCACTACGATATTGGCTTGTATGTTGGTTGGTTTGAAATCCCTCGTGATTTCATTGGACTACCGGAGTTATATGGGCTCAAGTGTGAGAATTTGATCACTTCGGTGATTGTTTTTTGTACTTGTGCTCTTATAATTTGGACGGTTTCGCGACAAAAATGGTGACAAATACACACATAGTAGGCAAGTGGATGTGGCAGGGAGGCCAGGAGCCCACATGCCATGCCGGCCAGCCCCACCATGGCGCCACCCGGTGCCCCACTTGCCCATTCCACGTCACCGATCCATGGGAGAGGTCCTCCAAGACTTCTCCAGCATTGATCTTAAGCCGGTTTGCACCGATGGTCATGATGGAGTGGTCTTGGATCCATGGGTCCACTGTCATGGAATTGGAGCCCTCCAACCGACCTTGGAACCGCCTTACCAGCCAAATCTTTGCATGTGCTGCTTTCACAACCGCCTTTGGGAGCCAACCAAGGCCCTACGATGGAAAGGCGGTGAAATCATATGCCGGCCGGCACCCAACCACACCGCCCGGCGCACAAGTTTCCTCCATCGACTTACTTGACGTCTATAAGTACCCCCTGCAGCAACCGACCTTGCAAAGCTATAAATAGTGGTGTGAGGCGCCATTTGTAAAAGGGCACCATCTCATTCCATCACTCCAAGTGATGAGTAGTAGCTAGGCTAGGTTTGTAGCTCCACTACTTAGAAGTAGAAGATAGGGAGAGAGTGAGGAGAAGCTTGGAGAAGGGTTGGGGTTGTCAGCATCCTCTCCACTTGTGCTTCGGCGGATGCAGCTCCTCTTCGAGTGAAGTCCGGCATCTTCTCTTTGCTAACTTTATTCTTTTGCATTACTTAAGTATTATTTATATTATTGTGTTTACTGGTTTCACCGTTTGGTTAGAGTGCTCTGATCTTGTTCCACCGTAAGTAGGATTAGAGTAGTAAGTTTATAGATTAAGTGTGGTGCTTAGGTTATAGCTTACCTATGTTTACGGCTAGGCTCCGGATAGATTGTGACAGGTGGCATGTGGTGACAGCCCTGTCCATCCTCTGTATTCCACCATGATAGGTCTAGTCATTAAATCATAGGGCTCGTGGTAGACCTTGTCTAGTTATCCGTCCTAGTTTCTAGGCGGGCTGTGCCCCGAAGTAAACAACTGTGATATAATTCTCTTAAGTCTTGCCTTAGTTCATAGGAACTATAGATATCCTCTCTACCTATTACTTTTACCCTTGGCCACTCTTAGTTCTTGACTGGTCCACTTTGCGTTCCCCGTAGAAATATGATACCTTGGAATACTCCTGGGTGAAAGCTACATTGACATCCATGCGCTTGCGGATTTATCTATTTGCCATATCTAGTGTCAACAAGCTTTCTGGCACCATTACCGGGGAACAGTAGATGTTCTGGTTTAGAACCGAGTCATCCAAGTATCTTTTATCCTTTATGTTTCATACCATGGATTACATTCCTATCATCCAATTCACTGCTCCAAAGGTTGTTAGTTTGGAGCCACCTCCATCATCAAAGCCTATCTTTACCACCAATAGTTATGAAATTCACCCTTGTTTCATAACTGTTGATGCAAAAAATGTGGCAATACGAGCAACACACAGCAAGCCGGAAAGATCTCCTTGGAGCAAGTGTGGAGATCCGCTTGGCTTCAAACATGGGACCAGTTGGTTCCGAAAGGCTTTGGCATGCTAGTCAATTTGATCCTGCAATTGACAAGGAGAGAATAATTAGTATTTTAAGGTAGAACATGTTGGTATACAGGCGAAGGCTGGACAGGGCCTCAGAGATGGCGTCGATATCGATGGAAGGGGGAAGAAGGACCAAATCGTAGTCCACTCCTGTGTAGAGGAAATCTACGCTGCCGAATCGGATGTGGGAGCCAAGGGCAAAGCGGATGAGAGGGTGGCTATCGAGACCTAGGAGAAGGAGTGTGACGCGCAGAAGGCCCCTACCTAGCGCGCCAACTGTCGGTGTTTAGAAAAATAGGGGTCTAGGTAGAGCGACGAGTGAATTGGTATCTGCGTGTCTAGGCCCTGATGGTGTGCAAAGCAGACATAAGGGTTTATACTAGTTCAGGTAAGAATGACCCTACATCTAGTGAATGTTGTTGTTGCTCGTGTTGCCTTGCACCAGAGTGCTCGTAGTAGGAGTTAGAAGCTTTCGAGAGAGGGAACGGATCCTAGTTCTCTTTGGTGGAGGTGTGTATGTTGTGTTGTGTTGTCTTAGCGTGTTGTCTATTGTTGTTCGTGCTGACTTAGCGAGGGGTGTCCCCTGCCTACCCTTTTATAGTTTCTAAGGGGAGGGCTCGGGTTACATTCGTGGCAAAAAGGTGTAGCGGGAAAAAGACGAAAGAGAGAAACAAAAAAGGTGGCCTCGGGTGCAGCCGTCTTCGTCCTTATCCAGTGGGAGCAGTTTCCCCTATAGCAAAGAGATGCAATGGGCGTTGATCTTTTGGCCTCTCCATCCGCTAGTGCAACATGCGGTGGTCATGTTTCATCCTGTGTGCTTCTATGCCGTCGAGGATGGGTGGTACGTGCGCCCAGATTTACGTAGAGAGGGAGTTAGGTAGCATAGTTGTCGTTACCCCCGTTGCTGTAGAGGTATGGATGTCATCGTGGTGGAATAACCGGGGTCATGTTTGGATCAGAGCGTGGTGCCCATGTTCCTATTTGTTGTGCACGGTCATGTCCATCTCATCGGCGGGGATTGGTGCTGTGATAGGGCTCTTATGGCTTCCCACCTTGATAGAGGGCTCCACGTGTTCCTCAGGTTAGGCAGAAGTACACCAAGGGGGTTAGGCGCTCCCGTGCTTACGTTGCAGGGGTCGGGCAAGGCGGAAGTTGTTCCCGACAGGGTGTAGGGATCGGGCACTTTGATGATGTCATGGGGGTCAGGCGAGGCGGAAGTTGTTCCCGATAGGGTGTAGGGATTGGGCACTTTGATGATGTCATGGGGGTCGAGCGAGGCAGAAGGCGTCCCTAAGCCTCGGGCGTTTTAGTAGCAGACACGCTATTAACGCCCTTGGTTGGGTATGCCATGAGTTCCTAATGGAGCATCCATCCATTGTTTACCTACACGGGCTGGTGAACACGGCGTCTGAGTACATGGTCCACATCTCGCATCTATTCATGGATCCTGCTGAGCGCGACCATGTTTCAGATATATTCTTGTTGGAGCTGCCTAAGATTGACTACCCTGCCCCCATCATCAACACGATGGATATCAGGCAGATTGATGGGGATTTGCTCTCTACCATCCAGGAGGAAAGCACCGGATCTACTGGTTCTACCCATGCCATTACCAACCCATACGAAGAGTTCTTGGTGTTTCCCTCGGCTTCGAAGGTGCTATCTTCGCCATCAGCACCGACGAACCATCCCGCAAAGGGGAGACGGACCAAGAGCGAGCTGCTTGGGTGGAAAGAAACGTCGATCGCATGGCTCGCAGGGTGGAGTGAGAGAATGCTGAAGATGCACGAGTAAATGTAGAAGGTTGGCACCCTATTCGACGTGATCTAGCCAATGCTTTCGATATGTGCGGCAACCAACAAGTCCATAAGACACCAAGCGCCAACATTGTTATCGCTATGAATAAGCTTGCAAAGCTCCCCCAGTCCCCGACACCTGACGTCGTCACAACCTATCTGAAGGCTACCATGGTCCAGGTCAGTGAGAATTGACTGGGGGACAAGCTCCGGCTCCTTCCATAGCTTCCAGTCATAGCCATCGTCCCTATGACTCCCGGTGAGGACAGAGCCAGCGCCTGGCGTCGGGAGTCCACCAGAGTCAGCAACAGGGAGGTCCCTACCTCCATCGGGGGCTAGAAGAAAACTACGAGGCGCACCCACACGATGACGGATGACCTCCTGACCCTCATGACCAGGGCAGGGGGCGCGACACCGACTAGGCTGGCGCATGTGGTGCAGACCAGCGTGGTGGACGCGACGCTCACCGTGGGGGCAAACGAGCAAATCACGGTGGTGGTCGCGGCGACCATCACGGTGCTGACCAGGAAGTGGAGCAACAAGTCAGAGGTGACCTCTGCGACCATCTCAGCACCAGTATGAACATGAGGGATCACATCAAGAACAGCAGAGACACGTGACATGCATCTGAGATGTGGCACAGGCGTGACTACGATCAAGAACACAGAGCACATGAGCATGGTCGTGCACTGCCCAGGGGCATTATCCTAGGCTTCCAACCTTTCACCGACCGACTCTGTGCCATCGTCTGGGCAAAGAACTTCAAGCTCCATGACTTGGACACTTATGATGGAAAGGCCAACCCCAAGCAGTGGGTAACATTATACAAGATCGCTATCCGGGCAGCGGGAGGGGACGAAGATGTTATGGATAACTACTTGCCCGTGGTCATAAACCAGTCTGCAAACCAACGGTTCCTTAGCCAGCGGGAAGGCTCCATCAACACCTGGGCTAAGCTCAGGAAGGGTTTTGTCGATAACTACATGGCCACTTGTTAGTAGCCTGGCAACAAATACGATTTGGAGAAAGTTAGAGACTATCCAAACGAGCCGTTGTGTGACTACATCTGCTACGTCTCGGAGACATGGATATCCATCCCCAACATCAACAACGATGAGGCCATCTCCATGTTTATCATGGGCCTCTACTATCATGATGCCCTCAAGACTAAGCTGCTCTGTAAGAGGCCTAAATCGGTCCAAGACCTGCTCATGGTTGCAAAAAAGTGGGCAGATGCTGACAAGGCCGACCAGCAGATCACGGAGGATGCCGGGCGAGCTCCTCGTTCAGACCAGCAAAATCGCCGCTACGATGACTGGCATGATGAGCGGCACCACGATGACCACCGCGATGATCGGCGCAATGATAACCATGACCGCCGCAATGACTACCGCGACCGATGTCATGATCGGTAAGATGACTCCAAAGGGCGGTAGAACCGCAACCGCCTAGTGGACAACACCATCAATGCCGTCAAGCTAGGGGCCAAGTGTGACTATGAAGACGCCAACTCCAAGGTCCTCTAGGGTCCCTATCCAGCTCACCTGGATTTCTTCCACACAATGGGAACTGCAGGGGCCTGAAGTCAATTTACCGCTCAGATCCTCACAAGACGATGTGCGGTGGTGGCAAGGATGGTGAACACGATGACTAGTGGGATGACAAGAAGGGCAACAAGGAAGAGAAGGATGAAAAGGAGCAAGACAAAAACTCATGTCATGCCTACAAAGATCCCGACAGAACCATCCACACTATTTTTGGTGGCAATGTAGCCTTGGAGACCGGGCCGGAGAGGAAGCTGACCGCCCGAGCTGTCAGGGCTATCGCCAACTCTGATGAAAAGATTACTGACCCCAAGTACCAGAACTGGTTTCACTGGGCCATCATGTTTAGTAGAGCTGATCAGTAGGCCAAGATCCCAAAACTAGGTCACTTCCCCGTCGTTCTAGATCTAGTCATAAAAACGTTCGGTTTGAGAAGGTGCTCATTGATGGCGGTAGCACCCTCGACATCCCTTTTCGCAATTCCCTAACTGAGTTAGGCCTTAAGCAAGAGGACCTCGAGCCGTATGACACACCTTTCTGGGGGGTGCTCTCGGGGCAGACCTCTCATCCCCTAGGTCAGATCACGCTATTGGTCCAGTTTGGCACTCCCAACCACTTCCGTGTCGACTATGTCAACTTTATCATCACGGATTTCGAGGGAACATACCATGCCATCCTCGGTAGACCAGCCCTAGCTAAGTTCATGGTGGTACCGCATTATGTCTACCTACTGTTGAAGATGCCAACCGAGAAGGGCGTGCTCACCCTCAGAGGCAACGTGTTCATCGCCTACACATGCGAGAAGAGAGATTTGAACCGCTGAGGCCCTCGAGCTCTCGATCCGCATGCAGGAGTCCATCACTGATTCTAAGAAGATTGCTCTGGATGAGCTAGAGATCTCGAGCAAGGAGGCTACTCGTGCCGCTGTGAAGTCTAAGGAGACCAAGGAGGTGGAGCTGGTCGAGGACGATAAGACCAAGACGGCCCACATCGCGGCCGACGTGGACCCCAAGTAGGAAGACGCGCTCGTCAGCTTCCTGAGGAAGAACATGAGCATGTTTGCATGGAAACCTACAGATATGCCTAGTGTACCTCAAGAGTTGACCGAGCACTCCTTAGATGTTTCGAAGACCGCCAAGTCGATCAAACAGAAGTTATGACGGTTCTTGCGCGACAAAAAGGAGGTGATTAGGGTAGAAGTAACCTGGCTCTTAGCCACCAGTTTTATTAAAGAGCCATATCATCTGGAGTGGCTTGCCAACCCGGTTTTTGTATGAAAAAAGAATAAATAATGGAGAATGTGCGTTGATTACACTGATCTCAACAAACACTGCCCTAAGGACACCTTCGGTCTACCTCGTATAAACGAGGTTGTAGACTCTACAGCCAGCTGTGAGCTCTTGTTTTTCCTTTATTGCTACTCTGGCTATCATCAAATCTCCCTAAGGGAGGAAGACCAGATTAAGACATCTTTCATTATGCCCTTCAGTGCCTACTGCTACAAGACCATGTCATTCAGGCACAAGAACGCCGGGGCGATTTATCAAAGAGCAATCCAACAGTGCCTCAAAGACCAGATCAGAGATCAGCTCATTGAGGCATATGTTGACGATGTGGTAGTAAAGACCAAAGTGGCCTCTATCCTGGTCGATGACCTCGACCAGACTTTCAAGGCTCTTAATGCTTTTCAATGGAAGCTGAATCCTAAGAACTGCATATTCAGTGTTCCATCTGGTATACTACTCGGCAATATAGTCAGCCGTGATGGTATAAGGCCTAACCCAAAAAAAGTCCAGGTTGTCCTAAGGATGAAGCCGCCCAAGTGCGTTAAGGACATCCAGAAGCTTACCGGGTGCATGGCTGCTTTGAGTCGTTTCATATCACGGCTCGGAGAGAGGGGTCTGCCATTTTTCAAGTTCCTCAAGGTGAAGGAGAAATTTTAGTGGTCAGAAGAGGCTGACGCTGGTTTTGTAGAGCTCAAGCAGTTTCTCACATCCCTCTCAGTCCTGATGGTGCCCAAGGAAGGTGAAACCTTGCTGCTTTACATTGTGGCAACTAATCGGGTGGTCAGTACGACCATCGTCGTCGAGCGTGAGGAGGTCGGGCATGTGTACAAGGTCCTACGACTAGCATACTTCATTAGTGAGGTCCTCAATGAGTCCAAGACCCGCTATTCATAGGTCTAGAAGCTACTATACGCTATCCTAATCACCTCTCGCAAATTGCACCATTATTTTGGCACTTACCCCATAGAAGTGGTTATGAAGTTTCCGCTGGGGGACATCTTGCGTAACAAGGATGCCAACGGGCACATCATCAAGTGGGCGTTGGAGCTTAGCCCATACATGCTAGAATTCCAAAGTTGTTAGACCATCAAGTCTCGGGCGCTGGTTGATTTCATCGTCGAATGGACAAACATGAACACGCCCATCTCGGAGAGCTGCCTCGAGCATTGGAAGATGTACTTTGATGGCTCCCTCAACATTGATGGTGTCGGGGCAGGCGTGTATTTTATCTCGCCATCCGGGGACAAGCTGAGCTATGTTCTCCGGATCCACTTCAAGGCCTCCAATAACACCGCTGAATACGAGGCGGCACTACACGATCTTCGTATCACTGTTGAGCTTGGCATCAAACGGCTCATTTTTTTCAGTGACTCTTCTCTTGTCATCTGTCAGGTTAACAAAGACTGGGACTGCACCAGTGAGAAGATGGATGCTTATTGCGCTCAAATCAGGAAGTTAGAGAACAAATTCTATGGTCTAGAGTTTCATCACGTGCTTCGGGCTAACAATCAAGCAACAGATGAGTTGTCAAAGTTAGGGTCAACTTGAGCAAAGATTCCCCATGGAGTTTTTGTCCAGGACCTTGTGAAGCTGTCCTTCAAGGAGGAAGAAAAGCCTGTGGCTGAAAAGCTGTCCGCAGACCAGTTGGTCGTCATGGTTCCGACTAGCGACGGTGACTAGAGAGAACCGTTCATACGGTATCTTGTGACTGCAGATGTTCCCCATGACAAAATCGAGATGGAGTGCCTTGTCCGGTGTAGAAAGAACTATGTACTCATCGAGAGGAAGCTTATTCGTAAGAACACGAAGGAGGAATTGCTTCAGAAGTGCGTCTCTCAGGAAGAAGGGATGAAGATTTTGGAGGAGATCCATGCTGGCACCTATGGTGACCATGTTGCTTCATGGACTCTGGTCGGCAAGGCTTTTTGAGCAAGATTTTATTAGCCCTCGGCTATTGCCGATGCAGAGAAGCTGGTCCACCATTGTGAGGGGTGTCAATTCTTCGCAAAGTAGATTCATGTTTTGGCCCACGAGCTCCAGACCATTCTAGCTTCCTGGCCTTTCACATGCTAGGGACTAGACATGATCAAGCCATTCAAGCCGGCTCTAGGAGGCTTTTGTTGGGTCTACGTAATTATGAACAAGTTTTCCAAGTAGATTAAGTATAAACCTTTAGTCAAGGGAACTGCAAAGAAGGTAGCTGAGTTGCTCGATGAAGTCATTCACCACTTTGGCCTGCCCAATAGTATCATTATGGACCTAGGATCCACGTTCACCGAAAATGATTTCTAGAACTTCTACGATGACAGAGGCATAGTTGTCAAGTATGTTTCAGTGGCACATCCCAGAGCTAACGGACAGGTCGAATGGGACAACTGCATGGTTCTAGATGCATTGAAGAAGAGATTATACAAGGAGAACGACAAGCATCCCGGGAGGTGGTTGATGGAGTTGTCAGCCATGGTCTGGGGCCTCAGAACCTAGCCCAGTCACAATACTGGCATCTCCCCGTACTTCATGGTTTTTGGTTCTGAGGTTGTGCTACTAGCTGATATCGTTTTTCGGTCACCTAGAGTTAAGAATCATGATGAGGAGAAGTCAGATGAAGCCAGAGAGCTTGAGATTAATTGCACCGAAGAACAGCGCCTTGACACTTGCGCACGGATGACAAAGTACTTAGAGGGCTTGTGCAGGTACTACAACCACAATGTCAAGGACAAGTTTTTCATGGTCGGCGATTTGGTTTTGCACAGGAAACATAAGACAAAAGGCCTCCACAAGTTATCATCGCATTGGGAGGGCCCCTATATGGTCAAGGCGGTCACTTGGCCTACATCTTATAGGCTGTGTGATCTCGATGGAGCTGACATTCCTAACTCATGGCACATCAACCTCCTTAGGTGTTTCTATGCTTGATGCGCTCCTAAATAAAGATATGTACTCTTTTTGTATTCTAAGCATTCAATAAAAGTACTTGTCATGTGTTTTGCTGCAACCTTATTGTGTTTCTAGAATTCTTCTATATTTTTCTAAGCGGTTTGCCGACCAGTTCCTCCTCCTACTTGAGTTTCTCAAAGCTGGCACTGTCTCCGACTTCTCCCCTCACATGCACGAGACCCTCTCTCTGCGTTTCGGGTGGTCGGTAGGAGCTCTCTAGTGAGGCTGACAGTCTTACACGTGCCTAGGCTCTGCGCCTCATGCTCTGGATCGTTGGTCAGACCAGAGCTGGTGGAACTCTAGGATGGATTGACTATTCACGCTAACTGTAACATGATAGTGCGGTTAAAAACAAAGTTTTTTCACTTAAAGCCATGACTGCATATTATACTAAGTATAATACCTGGTCTGAGCTAGCACCAAGTGCTCCAACACAACTTACTTAATGATTCACAAAAGCACCATGTGCTTCATCACAACTTAACTACAAAAGTACTTCATTACACTAATTTACTGACTGGTCTGCCCAGTCTCACCATATAGGTCTACATCAGCAATCATCTTCGCGGCCGTCGCTTGGGAGGTAGCTCTGAGCTGTTCTACCTTCTCCTAGTCGGTTTTGCCTGACACGCTAGCATCCAGCCTTCTCAGGTCCACACCGGGGTAATGTGACCACACCACGGCCAAGACATGGGTGGCCACATACTCCCCGGTGTCCTAGATGTATTGCATGGACCATGACCTGGAGTTCTTGCACTTATCGACGATGGCGCCTGGTCAGGGTGCTCGGCCGGCTACTGGCTCTTCAGGCTCTATCCCGATCAGGTTCAGAACTAGTGTGATGCCATCTTCCATCGCCTGGCACCTGTCTTGGTACCGTTTGACCTCCTGAGTGAGGACATCAAACTATCCTTACTATTTTGGCGAATAGCTACATTTAAAACATGAAGGCCGTGCTGAGCATGATGACTTAAGAATTAATTTACAATCGACTTGCTGGACACTTACTCTAGAGCTCCTTGTCGAGCAGGTCCGCCCGTTTCACCAGCTCCTTATTTTCATTGGTCAAGTGGGCCACCACCTCGTGCAGCAGAATTTTCTATGTTTTTCATCTCTGTCGAGCAAGGCATGGTTCATCAATAAGTCACAGATAGACATGATCAGAGTTTTTACTACACACCTCTCTTCTCCTGGTTGACGCGGTTATGCTGCTCAGCCATTGCCGCCGTCTCCATGTCCAGCGCAGCTTGCTCATCCTGGGCCTCCTGCAGCCTCTCTTAGAGACGTGCTACATCAACCTTGAGCCTCTCATTTTCCTCCACCATCGGGATGATGGTGTCAAAGCATCATCTATGATACTCTGATGTTTTCTCAATACTCTACAGCACAACAATGGTTTACTCCTATGATACTACAAAAGACTCATCTATGCAAGATAGGGCTTTGTGGCGTTTTTACCTTGATCTAGCTCATCAGGTCATCAACGGTGCACTGTAGCTTACGCACAGCACTGTCAAAATGGTATTCCTCGTGGAACACCCACTCTTCGTGACGCTTCCTGGCCACTCGGATGCACTGCGGTTGCACTATTTCCATTGGAGCTTGGTTGATCTCCTCGATCTCCGGCTCCTCTTCAGTTGTCGTTGCCCCCGGTGCATCTCCTTTTGTAGCAGGATCATCGTTGTTGGTCCGAGCACCAAGCATGACACCCATAGTACCACCAAAGGCAGCATCAGGCGCGTCAGCATTAGGCACTGAGCCCTCACTGCGTAGGTCGGCGCCGTGCTATTCGGTGCTACCAGCGTGTTCGGCGTAGCAGCCGCTAGCTCTTGGTCGCCAGCAGGATGTTCCACATTTTCTGTGGACTCCGGCCTGCAGCACGATGAAAAAGAACACACTCAAAGATAATTGCAAATGACTATAGAGTTACTTACATGTCAAAGCGTCTGAATGCCACCCTAAATGGATGACCGCTGCGGCTACCACTCCCCATGACACGGGCACCAGCCGGTTGACTGTTGTTTGCCCATCTCACTATGGTTTGTGAGTACTCAGGGACTACTGAGCTTGTCTTGTGGGTGCTTGCCATCGATGCTTGGGGTGGCATCGCTGTTCAGAGCGGCGTTGGTGCTCGGGGTGGTGTTGGTGCCCTCGGTGGCATTGCTGCTCGGGGCGGTGTCAGCGCCCTTGGTGGCGTCGGTGCTCGTGGTGGCGTTGCTGCTCAGGGAGGTGTGGGCGCTCTTGGTGGTGTCGACATGCGAGATGGTGTCTACGCCCTCTGCCGGCGCATCAGGATGTCTCTTCCTCCTTCTCGTCTTCTGTCATGCCGGCCATGACCTTACATCATTTCTAGCTGCTCTCCTCGTCATCAATATTCAAGCGGCCCCTCGTGCCTAGGGGGCCAGTGGATTTATTCTTCTAGGAGGGCCTCTCTGATGCAGGGTGCTTCTCGACCACCTTCCTCGTCACATGGGGTTCAGCGTCTTTTGCCCCCTCTTCGCTGCTGTCTGTCACCTTTTGTTAGCGCTATGAACGTGTCTCCCAGACATCCATGCCGGTCGGCCAGTCATCGATGGGCATATTAGAGACGTATACCTCTGCCTGGTGCTGGCCATGGATCTTGCACAGATCAGATTCATCATTATGATTGCAAACTAGCAACTATCAGGCATGGAGTTAAACTGTGGATGACTTTGCACATACCTATGGAGCGGCGAAGTCAATTTGTACGCCCACATCGCATTCGGCAATAGGCGATATCTTGCCAGGTCGAATAGCTGTGCCAGCCGCCTATCTATCTCCTCACTTGAGAGCTCCTCTAGTGACTCACGGGTCGTGTCGGTGGACCTAGAGTACGTGTACATCAGATGCACCCTATCCTTAAAGGGCTGCACCCACCTAAAGATGAAGTTGGTCGCAACAATTTGGCCGTCGATTCGGGTCTTGTCAAACAACCCGAGCAACTCTTGCACTTGCACCATCTCGGCGCTGGTCAATCTCGCTAACCAGCTCTCTTGCTGCTCGAGGATCTGGCTAATGTCACATGCCGCAAGTGGTTCCTACTCCTGCTGCAGCAGAACCATTTGTGGTACCAATCCCTCATCATGGTGTTCAGAGGGACATTCAAATAATGCGCTTTCATGTGATCCCGAAGAAGCAGATACGCTCCTCTAGCTATTTTGGACCCCCCAGATCCCCCTTTCTTTTTGAGGCAGAAGAAATGACACCATAGATTGAAGTGGGGGTGGATTCTAAGGTACATCTCACAGAGATTGATGAAGATGGAGATGGATATGATAGAGTTGGGATGCAGATTGCTCAGACTAACTTTATAGTAGTCAAGAACCTTGCGTAAGAATGGGTGACAAGGAGTCCCAAACCCATGCCAGTAAAAATCCTCAAATACAACGAGTTCACCAGGGCGGGGGTCTGGGAAGCTCTCACCGATAGACGGCCTCCACCCTTCGATGGCAGCATCAGGAAGCACCCCGCCATTGACGAACTTGCGGATGGAGCTCTTTGTGCTTGTGGATTTCGTCCATTCCGCCGACATCATCTGGGCTCTCCGTCCACGGGACCCGCAGACCAACTCCCTCTTCTCCAGCACCAAAATGCGGCTGCAGTATGCAAGATGGATGCGGTGAGCCTAGATCTAGCGGAAATGCGGTGGCTACGAGTGGTTTGGATCTAGGGTTCGAGATTCAACTACAATGGCAATGTGGGAAGCAGAAGAGATGGAGCGAGCGAGGAAGACGAACCGATGAGAAAGGCGAAGTGGAGTAGTGGGGCAGCACCGCACGGGTATTTATATGGAATGGTGTGACCCTTTGACTTCTAGGGTTTTTGGGTAACCATGCCCTGTGCACCACGTTTGCTTCCTCAACTATTGGCTTGCAATGGGCCGCTAACTGGGCCTCACCTATTGAGTATCATGGCTCAGTCAGTCTGAAGTTGTCGTCTTTGGATTTTAGTGCACCAGTATTTCTTTGGGATATTTCGTTTGCTACAAGAGGTCCACAACGGAGCTAGGGACTGGGTCCATAGCGGAGCTGTGGACTGGGCCCTCAGCTGAGTTGGGATTGCCCCAAAGACAAAAGTTGGGGACTGCTCCATGGTAGAGCCATGGCTTGCTTCTCCAGAATTTTGAGGTCAATGCTCCTGTCTGCAGCAGAGCTAGGGACTGGGCCCACAGCAGAGCTGGAGACTTGGCCATCAGGAGAGCTAGGCACCGTGACAGATTCATGGTCTATTTCTCAACTAAGTTGGGATTATTTCTTTTTGGACCCTGGCACTATGTGACTGAGTCACCTACTGTCAGGCTCAGGGACTAAGTGGGCACACTTCACCTAGTGGATTACTGTTTTTGCAATAGAGTTGTTAGACAGTGCCAGAGACATGACCCCTACCTTGGATATGTCGATCCTGAGGATCATCTCTTATCTATTTTGGCTGAGCCAATGGTGTAGAGCATCAAAAACTTTCCACAAAGAAACTTAAAGTGGGCACACTTCACTAGTGGTGAATTGTTTTTCTTTTTTCTCGGAGCACCAAGTATTTTTTGGACAAGTCACTTTCCCGACCAGGACATTGGTCGGCATTCAGTTAACCTGGTCGGATGGATAAACGCTCTTCTGTTATGGATACCTCTTGTTGAAAGCCTCCAGACTTCAAGCATCACTGGTCGGAGATGGTCAAGACGGTGTGTCTCATCAAAATACATAGTGTTCAAGGACTAGCTATGAGGGTATAGATCTGTATACCCTCATGGCTGCACATGGGCCGCGCCAGAGGAGGTGGCCCAACTCGCTAGAATAGGCCGCGCAGATCACCCAACTGATCGGCGTACCACATGGGATATACGGAGACCAACATGACGGTCAAGGGAACCTAGCCGGTTAGGATAGATTTCGTGTCCTATGCGGATATGATTGTTGTAACCGATTGGAACTAGATTCCTTAGATCTGTAACCTTGCCCCCCGTACTATGTAAGGCGGGCAAGGACCCCCCTCAATGAACGATATACACAATCAATACAATACATAGAGACGCAGGGTGTTACATAGCATCTGCGGCCTAAAGCTGGATAAACCCTCGTGTTTGTCTTGCGTTACCATCTAGTTCGTTGTCTCGCGCACCTCCACTGATTAATCTACTACCGTAGGCATACCCCTCGGTAGACTACCGATCACATCTTGTCGACAAGACTCCTGACCTGAGTCGGGACTTCCGACCCCAGTCGAGACTTTCGACATATGTCGGGACTTCCGGCAGACCTAATAAAAAGGCTTGTTTGGATCTGGCCTTCTAGATTCCGATTTGAACTGTTTCGAACTCGTGGGAAACTTAGAAAATAAGGCTTGGAGAGGTTTCCTACTGGGATAAGACCATCCCCTTTATATATATGAGAGGATCGTGGCTAATTGAGTTCCCATCTATGCAATCATCAAAAACACAACATATCAACTACCCTTTGCCCTAATTCTCCTCTCTCAACCCCTCCTGCTATTCGGTGATGTCTCTCCACGAGATTCATCGGCATCCTAAGCGGCCTTGCAGGTCCTAGGAGATCCTCCACGTGCTCCTCCCTGACGGATCCTTCTAGAAGTGGTTCGGGAGCCTTTTCAGCCGAGATCGAGCTCCACGTCGGCCCTATCGGTCTCTAGATTGGTTTGGCCGATTACGCTGTGTTCTTGTTGCGTTGCAGGTTGTGTGCAACCTTTTTGGGCGTAAGGGACTCGTTGGTGTGTTGGCTTGAGGTCATCTTCAATGTCAATAGATTCAATCCTCTAGAACTCCTGACCATTCACCTGCTTTAGCCGATTAGGAGCTACCTTTGAGTCTATAATTATAATCGGCTATCTAGAGGTGATGAGCATGAACATCAGTTTCTTTCTTGCCATTAACCATAGTTATCTGCATGTGACTAGCTAATAACACCATGCCAAATTGATGCACATAATATATTCATCACCTGAGATGCCAATAAAATATTCTGGCCACCATGATATTTAAATATACTCTGAGCACTTATCAATACTTGGAGCCAATTTTCGTGTGCTGACAATAACTTTTGGCTGACAATCTCCTTCTATCAAATATACACCAATAGTAATCACCAGTTGACGATCTTCTCTCATCTGATGTGTCCTGATGGCAACATCTTTGGTTTCTTACGGCTTCCAGCTACGTTTCCTTGCATCTTCGTACCATATGTGATTGTATTATATCTAGGATACCACATTTTATTTTGGCCGATGGGATATAATATGCTTATTTCTTCTTATTAAGAGCGCGGAGCTCGGCGGCCTCCTAGATGGTCCACAATAGCAAAATTAATTTTCACCGTCCATTTTATGATCTGTGTTTCTCCTTTACCCACCATCATTTTGCTGTATAGCATCGTGTGTCATCGTTCGATTGGTTTGAGGTAAAATATCTCCCTCACCTACCTCTCATCCACTTCTCTCTCTCTCCCCTTGGTCTCTCATTCCCTCCTGAGGCAGCGACATCACCCCCTCCCTTCCCCAGCCCCCCACGCAGGCGGCCCCTGCGGCACGGTGTCGCGCGACCGGCGCGTGCCACTCGGCGTGGATGGCCACCGCCGGTGACCGCGGCTGCCCCCCTCCGCGCATACCTGCATTTAGGGTGCCTTTTATTGTCATTAATAGTGTTCAGCTCTTTGATCCTGTGATTTGTGAAGCTTTTAAAAGTTTCTTAGTCCTCCAATTTTTCTAATCTTGGTGGGTTTAATTTTCAAACGGGATATTATTTTTCAGACTGGATATGTACAAAGCAAATGCAATCTCCTACTTTGGTAGGTTCTTTTCCTATTCCTCCTGTTTACTTCAGAGTCCAAATTATACATAACCAGTTAATAGCCTATTTTTTTGCCCTTGCTCTTCAGTGATCAGGCGCTACTGCCATTGTGCCTAACTACAAGAGATCAAATGATATCATTGTGCCTAGCTATAGGGGAAAAATGTGCCCAAGACCTGTACCAGAATTTTGCTTTTGCTTCCCTTATCACAGCTACGACCCGGAGATTTGACCCATCAGTTTGCATCGATGGATGTGCTCTCCCAGTTTGGCTTCCTCCAGTTTGAGGTTTCATCCTTCGTATCTTGGTTAGTTCCAAGGTTACATCTTTTTGGTTCTTCATTCCTGGCAGTTCATAATTTATTTATTTTATTTCTACAGACTTTGTCTCCATGTTTTGCAGCAATGGTCAGGTATAATTAGCATCAAGGTGCTTCATGTGCTCCTTCAGTTAAGGGACAGTCCCTAACTCAGCCTTGGCTCCAAGCTTGCCAATAATATCAGTTGGGGATTATCTTTAGTTTTCCATTACTGCAAGTTTTGCATTCTAACTTTCCCAACTATTATGCTTCTATTTTCTAGCAAAGGTCTTAATTTTATTGTGAAATCTTTGCAGTGATCTATCCTTGAAATTGAACTATATCAGTGCATCCTTCTTTTTTTCCAGATGTGATCTGGTGATTTCCAGGTTTCTCTTGTGTAACCACTACTGGACCAAGGTAATCTGGGTTTTTTTTAATTCTTTGTTCCCTTTCAATAGTTGTGTATGCAAATTTTTGTGCTCTTCATGTACATTAGCAGCTTCTGTTTTCCTATAAAACAAAATATAAAGTAACACAAAATACAAGATATTCCTGAAGATCTATTGAACTTCATTGCTTCATCTTGAATTTATGTTGCCAATTCCCTGGTTGGAAACAAAACTAATGTTGTTGGACCTTTCCTTGAATTATGTGCAGACACTTCAGAAGAATAAACCCTGGGAGGAGATAAGCACTATTATGAGTTCCTCTGAGGTTTGTTTTTGTTGCCCCTTCGCCTGTCTTTCTTGTCGTAGGCAAGGAGATAAGCAGCATCCTCAATGTTTGTTCAATCTCATTTAGCCAAGTAGCAGACAACTCAGATGTTGGAAATTCTAAGGAGGGTGTTCATTTTGCCCAGAATTTTTGTGCTACAACTTTGACCATCCAACTTCATTTGGATATCAATTTTGCTTTGCTAATATTGTGAAGTTCATGAAATGGTTAGCTTTTCCATGCTACCAGCTTGCCAATAATTTCAGATAGTTTTCGATTGATGTAGGTTTTATAGTCTAACTTTCCAAACAATTATGCTTCTACGTCTTGCAAAATTCTTAATTTTATTTCTTAAATCCTTGGAGTAAGCTCTCCTTGAAATTGTACTATATTAATGTACCCTTCTTTTTTCTTTCAAATGTGATCTGGTGATTTCCAAGTTTCTCTTTTGTGACCACTACTAGACGAAGGTAATATCGGTTCTTTTTAGTTCTTTGTTCCCTTTCAATAGATGTGTATGCAAATTCTAATGTTGTTCATGTATATGAGCAAGGTCTTTCCTAGTGTGCTAGATCAAATCATGCTATGTAAACTCCCATTAGTACTTTTCATGCACCTCTGTCACAGAAGTGGTAGTGGTTCCTGGGTGCATTGGTTATTTCCAAGGTTGCATCTGCTTCCATCTACATTCTTGCCCATTGATATGGTGTTTATTTAAATTCTATCGACCTTGTCTACATTTATTGCAGCAATGGTGGCACAACTTGCTTCATGGTGGTTCCTGTGCTCTTTAAGTTAAGGTACAACCCTTAACTCAAACTGGTCACGCTATCTTTTCCAGTTCTGTTGTGCTCATGTTGCAGTATACCTATTTGCGAGTACAAAATACCAACATTGAACATGCTAAAATGTCTTAGGTCTGGTGGAAGTACCAAACAAGTGACTTTGATTTAGTAAACAGTTCTAGGCATTCAATCGCAATGTTAATGATCAGGAAAATGAACCATGTTGGCTGATGTGAGCATATAGTAAGGACTGTTGTTAGTAGCAGTGTTTATTTGTAGCAGTTATGCTAGGGGGAAAAATAACGTGCCTATTTTTATAGTTGTTTTCTTGTGGAGTTTACAGTGGAAAGTCACTGGGGGAGGCTTCAATTACTGCTTAGTCGTCGGGGTTGTGATTCTTAAATTTCAATTAGATTGGTCGGTTGCCTGCTTTTCTATGATACTCACTGCATATCACTAGAATAGTTTTAGTTCAGCTCTTTTGTATGCTCTTTGGGGTTAAATTATACTCGGGTGGCTATTTCATGTCTGCATTTTTGTTGGGTTTGACCCAGCCAAGTCTGCCTCCATTTTTCAAAAAAAAGCCTACCTCCATTTGTTGCGGCATAAATTAATATGGATTTATTTATTGTGCCTAGTCTATGTTGCTGTCTGCACCCTGTATATAGCAATGGACCCTCCAAAATGGGCTTCTACTTAGTTAACAACTTTGCACAATAATTCTCATCTATATTCTTTATGTACTTTCCGACCACAACTTTGAATGCCCCTATTTAAGTACTACTTATCTTCATAGCTGACCAATAGACTATCTCAATGCTTATATATGGATGTGTTCATGACCATTGTAGAGGTGCATGGTTCAGAAGCAAGCTGTCATAGGCCTTCATGCATCAGCGCGAGTTCGTGCATTTTACCGGTGCATTGCTTCTCCAGATGCTTAATTGATCTGGTATATATGATATATGCCAGGTTCAACTAATGTTGCTTTGCAAGATACATCCGTATTTGCAAAACATGCAAGTTAAATTCATAGTCGCAGCTATGGAATGTATATACGCATATCCTCCTTTATAGTACTCTTGATTGCCATTAACTATACCATAGAGTCCAGATTAGTATCACTATTTTTGGTTCTCCAATCACACTTGCAGTCAATAGTCTTTTTACTTTTCCCTATTCATTTTTACTTTGCTCTTTTTTCCATACTTTACTATTTTTAATTTTATTGATCAAAGGGCTCCGATGTTTCTGATGCCTCATACGTGTGACTATTACAGACCATTGCAGTTCGATGCACGTAGCCTTATATATCTGACACATAAAGTGGTTTTATGATACAATATCATTTAGAATAGAGATGGAAGTACCTTTTATGGGTGGTTACAGTGTCATACATAGCCAATTTCGTTTTAACCATGTGCACAGACAAATTGTTCATCTGCTTATGAACATTGAGATTTGCAAACTTTATATGGATTTCTTGTAGTAGATTGTACTGTAGACTTTAGTCCTCTACACAACGATTGTCTCTGCAAGGCTTTCAACAGCAGCTAGGGTTGCCAGGTTAGGAAACGTTGTTGCATTTGTTACAGAATGTACCTTGTCATGTTCAGATGACATAGCAACACATATTAGTTCTTTGTTTGGGGAAGCGCATTGCTTTGTTTGTTTAGGCACCCTGGAACTCTCTATTCCTCTTGTGTGATGCAAAACAAAATGAGTTGCTTTTGTGCCTTCAGTATATAGCTAATTGGCCATTGTTCTGATTCTAACTTTTTTATGCTCTCTTCTATCGTGCAGATACAAGTTTTATATTGTGACGCTCACAAGTTTTGACCCTACCGGTGGTTCCATCTTTGATTAGAGAGCCAGGTACATGGGCGGACCTATAGTTGTGCCCGGGTATTCTCGGGCATACCCTACATTTTTGGGAAATTGTTTAATAGGTATTTGAGGTATATACTTGTATAATATAGTTAAGGTGTTAAAACTACGTTTCTATGTGCTTCTTTGCCATTTTATGGCTTCAATTCGCGTCCAACACTCCCACTTGAAATTAGCCCACATGCCATGCCTATTCGGACGGCCCATGGCCCATCTTGCCTTCCCAATCACTTCTCCACTTTCCCCCAATTGGCCAATCCATCATGCCATCGTAGGTTGCACTAAAAAAAATCAGGCCATCATAAGCCAGCAGGCAGCGGCTTCGACCGATTTGGTTATTTCACGCATCGCGCTGCCGCTCGCCACTGCTGACGGCTTGCCCACCTCGCCGGTCGCCTCCGCCGGACACCGGCTCGCGCCTCACCACTAGACCGCGCGCTCCGCCCGACCACGCCTCCCTAGCTCCCCTGCGGCCTGCGCGGAGCCCCGGACGCTCGCTGGCTCGCATCGCCGGCGCCCACTGTGCAGCGCGCCCCACTCCCCCACGTGGCCACGTCGGCGGACGCCGCCCCGCAGCCTCGCTCCCCGACCCCGAGCGGCCCCAGTGCCCAACCGGATTCTATTGGAGTTCTTTGCTTCGACTCAGTGGTAATCAAAAATCAAATCCCTTTTACTTTGTCCTCGGCTATGTTCTTTCACTTTCAATTGAAAATAGAAATTTATAGATGCGCAACGCAAAGTTTTTGATTTTTTTGAAAAAAAACAAAAAAAAATTTAATTACACTTTGCCGAGTGTCTAGGTTCTGGCACTCGGCAAAATATAAACAAGCCAACTTTGCCGAGTGTCAAGTAAAAACACTCGGCAAAGTGTACTGTTTGCCGAGTGTTTCTCTAGGACACTCGGCAAAAAAAAATTTGCTTTTCGCTTCCAATTTTTTTATTTAGGCTTCCTACGTTACCTTGACCAACATATTGGAATTTGACACAATTTTAAGACATTTTGCTATATTTCTTTAGTTTATTTCTTTTCATTTATTTTTTTTTAGAAAATGCAAGTTTGAACTGCAAGTACATCGAATAATGACATTTCATTAATGCGAAAATGATATTCATGTAACTGACTGTTGTTTGAGGCCGTATCTAGGAGGAGACTTGAAATTTCGCACATCTTCTTCTCGAAACTAGACCATGAACTTGTGGATGAATAGTTTTAAAATTGTATAAAATCCAAACGAAGTCCGAAATTCATGAAACTTGTCTACAAGTCATGATATCACATGTGGATGCGGTGATAAAAATTTGAGAAGATTTCGAGCACGTCATCTTGTACACTGCTTACAAACCCTAACCTGTCAGACTTGCTCCCATGATATCACATGCGGAGATGTGAGGGTTTTTAAGCAGTGTACGTGATGACATACTTGAAATCTTCTCAAATTTTTATCACCACATCCACATGTGATATCATGACTTGTCGACAAGTTTCATGAATTTTGGACTTCGTTTGGATTTTATATAATTTTAAAACTATTCATCCACAAGTTCGTGGTCATGTTTCGTGAAGAAGATGTGCGAAATTTCGGGTCTCTTCCTGGATACGGCCTCAAACAATAGTCAGTTACATGAATATCATTTTTGCATTCATGAAATATCATTATTCGGTGCTATTACAGTTCAAACTTACATTTTTCCAAAAAAAATCAAAGAAAAGAAATAAACTAAAGAAATATAGCAAATTGTCTTAAAATTGTGTCAAATTCCAGCATGTTGGTCAAGGTAACGTAGGAAACCTAAAGAAAAAAATTGGAAGCCAAAAGCAAAAAAAAATTATTTTGCCGAGTGTCCCAGAGAAACACTCGGCAAACAGGACACTTTGCCGAGTGTTTTTGGTTGACACTCGGCAAACTAGCCATTTTGCCGAGTGCTAACGGACCACACTCAGTAAACCGCTGACGGCGGCTAACCCCCAACCTTTGCCGTATGTATACGTTACCAAGTGTTAACACTCAGTAAATTGAAGCGTTTGCCGTGTGTTTTTATTTGCCGAGTGTTAACACTCGGCAAAGTGGTACGTTTGCCGTGCGTGTTTGTTTGCCGAGTGTTAACACTCGGCAAACTATTTTTTTGCCGAGTGTGAGGTTTTTGCCGTGTGTTTCCACTCTAACACTCGGCAAATCATGTTGTTGCCGAGTGTCCGCGTTTTGACACTCGGCAAAATATAAAACACTCGGCAAATCTCGGTTTTCCAGTAGTGGCCTGTCCGACGATCAATGTACTGTAGTTTTTTTTTTGACAACAATCATTGTACTGTAGTTGACTTGATGTCGTATACCAGACCTCATGTTTCTTTGGAAAATGGGCTAGACTCAGATCCTTCTATCTGAGTATCCATGCCAAATACTAATATAGCCATCCACCCATCTTTTATTTTTTTTAAAGATCCGGTTATCCGGCTTTGATTAATAATAAGAAGGAGTTAGCATACAACAGATGATTACATGCGCGAGAAACGCTCCCTACTACGGCCTAGGTTGCAGAGGTTCAAAAGATTTCAAAGACTAATTACTCGCTACTAGTTTGGGTGACCATTAGGGGCTTTGTTGTCCCCCTTGCTAAGGACCAATTGCACTGCTTCATGTCTTCCAATTGTTGCTGAATTTTGGTCCTAAGAACTCCATAGCAAGCCAACCCTCCACCCATCTTGTAGTCGTGTGTCTTGCACATATGCCGTCAAACATGAACAAGCCATATAACCCAATCCGACGGAAATTTATCAGTCGCTCTTGATAAAATAATTTCATTGGCTCAAAATTTTATTGGACAACTTTAATCCCATCGGCTGTATATCTAGTCTTGGAGATGTTGGAAGTGAGGGAATAACGGACAGCAGTGAAGAAGTAACCGATGATGAGTGAGCATAAGTCCAATTCGCTTTCCAAATCCCCCTTACTTCGTTTGGCCTTGCATGGTTGATACCGATATCTGACATCTGTACAGAGCTTTCCGGCCAAACCATTAATTCCCATCTGAATTTTTATATTTCCAACTGCAAAAAAAAACCCCACATATATTTGCCGAGACTCCTCCATCCATGAGTCGGGTAAAGACATGACTCCTGTTACGTGTTGTTCATCTGGTATGTCCCTTGTTTGCTTTCTCTTCCCTCTTACGTGTATACTCCAGCATGGAACGCGCCTGATATCAGCCAATACATCAATCTATCGTTATCCATCAAATATTGGCTATTTTATCATCGGCAGTGCCCAGTCGATTCTAACGATGAGACGGCCGATCTCTGTTTTCTGGTCTTGGACTATATAGCCGATGGTGGTGAGACAACACGAGCTAGTCTCAGTTGCTCTCCGGATCTTCTCTCATATAAACAAGGATACACGCAATCGGCCTCCAGACTTGATACTTGCTTGCGTGTCGTTTATAGGTATGTCTGCTGATGCTGCTATCTCTTTCAACTGGATTAAGTTACAGAGAAGCCAGGCATCAACAAACACAAACATCATATGTCCTATTCTCCTTCCACCTTTATGCTTGGAAAAACCATTTTCCAATTAATCTAATATAATAGCCATGATCAATACTAAAGTTAATCGGCATCCTTGAAGTAACTCCATTGGCTCAATATTTTATCGGACAATCTTTTTTAATCTGAATGCTGATACTCCTCCCAAATAATAGATTAATCTTGCCAGTCGTGGCTTGCTTCCGTTAAAGGCGATATGGTAATAATGTTGGTGACAACTTAGAGATATAGCCGAACCAATCTGATTACCGCCGAAGCAAGTGCCTGCCCAATGAACCTAGGATTTGAATCGGCTTTGAAATCAACGTGCAAAATGTCTAGCCAAACCAAACGTGGACGTCGGCTTCTCAACGGAATATGTCAGTCTCGACTCAAGGGCAACTGGACAGATAAATCCGTAGCTCTTCTTCCTACTTCCTTCATTGGTTTCAAGGTTGTCCACTCAGTCACTGAAATGTCGATAATTAAAGAACGTGTAGCCGATACAGCCGTCTAGATCAGAGGGCTTGAATCGGCAACTGACTTGCTGGCAGCCGTTCCCTCAATGAAGTCTTGTCGTAGTAGTCTGATATCAATCAGGCCACGTATCTTGCATCTTTCCATTTTGAGCCAATGACCAACTTTGATATATTATTTGATCCAAACTGCAGCACTTGGTCTCTCGACTCTTGGTCGTCGCTTGTATATATCCTTGTTTTGTGTCGGCGATTCTTGTACTTCCACGGTCTCCTCTCTGGGAGCTCAATGCACCGGGTAGCTTTCTTACAAAATATAATATCTTTTGGCCGGCCAATATCGGAGAGGGCCGGAGTAATCCAGGCAATCGGCTTTCGCAAATCCAACAAGTGTTGTTATGCTGTTTATTTAGGCGGACGCAGGTCAGCCGATGTTTCTTTTGGACAGCCGATCGGTACTCCTGTCGATGCTTTTCTGTTGGCTTTTGAATATCCGATCAGTATTCTTTGGCCGAATAAATAATTGGTGCAAAAACCCTTCTCAGGAAGTACGGATACATGAGTCCAAATTCATGTGGCTACCACTTCTATGCCTGATCGGCTTCTTGTTGTGTCTGCCTTGATTTCTCCTTCTCTGGCCTTGTTTAGTTCCCAAATCCAATCCCCAAATTCTACTATGCAAAAAGGAGATTTCCCATCACATCAAAATGTCGGCAAATGCATGGAGTACTAAATGTAGATGAAATCAAAAACTAATTGCACAGTTTTGTTGTACTTTACGAGATAAACATTTTGAGTCTAATTTATCATTTTTTGGACAATTTTTTGCACTAAAAAACAAAAGTTGCTACAGTGTCCGAATCCGGCGATCCAACTCTGGATCTAAACACGGCCGACATTAGTCTTCGCTGTTCAAGTACAAACTTTCAAAGGTAATTACTTGAACTGAATCAGGATTCTGAGGTAACGAATTAATCAATAAACAACTTTCTGAACCAATTAGTTGTTTATGAACTTCTGAGTCGTTCCATCTGCCTTCGTGTGTCCGCTTCTTCGGCCGATAGAATCGCCACATAAAGAACCAGCGGTTCATCTGCTATTGGCGTTGCTTCCCTGGTAGTAGAGTAAAATGTTCCACTGATTATTTAATTCCTCTTTGGACTCTTCTTTGGCTGGCTGATTTGACGTGCTGCTCCCAGACTCTCCTCACGTTGCCTTCGTCCGAGAGACATTTGCTTCTCATCTCATGAAATTGCTGCACAAAATTCTGGAGAAGTGATTGTCCCAAATGCATCATGTGTATATATGATGCTAGATTCTGCTTTCTTGCTTCCTTTTATCATGTGTACAAGTGTCTTTATTCACCAAGCAAGTCATATGTGATGCACTGGAGTCTGGTGATGTATTCCCTCGAATCCAACTGAATTAAAGGAAACGTGTCCATCGGCTTGCGTTGATGTCTTGATCCGTTGGCATCAGCTTGCATTTTGAACTAAAAGTATTGTATCGAGCCGATCCCTTTCTTGAAAAGCCGATTCCGCTCTCCAATAGCCGATTCCTGTACCTTTACAGCATTCATTGAGACTTATCGGTTGTCTGCAAGGCGACGTGACTATCGGCTACTCATCTGCTGTACGATCGTCGGTCCGCTTCGTTAACAAATCCAACTCCTTGGAATCAGATTTGCACACGTAGCATGTATCCTGCCTGTCTCCAGCAGATATATTAACTCCTTGGGGCCAGTAGACGCACTGACACACCCTGGATTGCTTGCTGGATCTTCATAGGCCCGGTTTAGATCTAATTTTTTTTTTTGCAAAATGGTACTGTAGCTTTTTTTTTATTGTTATTTGACAAATATTATTCAATCATGGTCTAATTAGGCTTAAAAGATTCATCTCGTCCATTTCGTCTAAACCGTGTAATTAATTTTATTTTTTATCTATATTTAATGCTACATGCATGTGTCCAAAGATTCGATGTGACGGGGAATCTGAAAAATTTTGCAAAATTTTCTGGGAACTAAACAGGGTCATACCGTAACCGCATTGAACGCTCCTTGAAACATGACGATCTACACGGTGGAGTAAATGACCAAGTAATAAATAGCGTAAAGTGGATTGACATCCCGGTAGCGGATTGAGAATATCGGACGATATTACGAATGATAAGTTTTAATAGCGGCACCTGATAATTCTATATAATTTTAAGTACATATATCATGAAGAATGAGTATAAATAATTTTAAGTGTATATATTATAAATAATTTTAAGTTCTACAGCCGATGCGTGAGTATTTGAATTTGGGGTGCGAGTCATAGTGGGCTGGACTAATTAGGGTTATTTGCTTCCATGCTATTGCGGTCTGCTACGCGCAATTACGGCCGCAATATCGGCCCACTATTCAGAATTGCGGCCGCAAAATTCCAAGATGCAAAGTTCAGTTATAGCGGTAGCGCAATGGAGCGCTACCACTATTGCAGGCGCAATTGCGGCTACTAGCGTCGCTATTTATTACCTTGGTAATCGGTAATGACACGTACTAGTAGACACGAAGCCGGGTACGCCCTGTTCTTTCTGTAGTTTCTTCCATACGTGAATTCTAGCAGCATGCGTCGAAGTAGAGTCGAGCACTTTTCAATGCTTGGAATCCATATCTCTAACTTCTGATCAAACGACCGTGGTCTCACCGGATGTGTCAAAAAGTATGTTGACGTAAAAATGTGGTAATGCGAGCAACACATAGCAAGCCAGAAAGATCTCCCTAGAGCAGGTGTGGAGATCCACTTGGCTTCAAACATGGGACCGGTTGGTTCTATAAGGCTTTGGCGTGCCAGCCAATTTGACCCTGCAATTGACAAAGAGAGAATAATCAATAGTTTAAGGTGGAACGTGTCGGTGTTGCACTAGACAGTTCCAAATATGTGGCTTGATAGCCGATGTATAAGGCTATCGACTAAAGAGTCGATATCCAGCATGTCTATGAATAAAAATATGTTAAAATAGAAGCAATCGGCTATTGTTGAATGATGATGGCATAAGGTTATTGACCGATATTCATAGATCATGATGATTTAATAAAGGCTAATCAACCAAAACAAGTACAATTGTAAAAGCCTTTCGTAACATATACTCATAGATCTAGCATGGAAGCATAATCTATTGGCTAAAATAGCCGATTCAGGTAGAAAAAGGATTATAGCATGTGAGCAATCGACTGTTTAGTAAACTCGATTCACACACAAACTAGATCTAATATATTTCCATTAACAGTGAGGTTAGCTATGATAATGATAAGAAACTAAAGCCAAGAAGTATATAAATCTATCTATATTTCAACAGAGTCATGAAAACAAACTATAGACGTGAAAACATAGGCGATCGGCTAAAAACAGCCGATGCAGGCATAATAAAAAATCACAAGACGTGTTTTCACCATGAGTAAATCTATCAACCAATAATCTCCGATTTAAAGCCCTACCTGTGAGGTTTGACCGGATCGATGCAGCTATGGTAGTAACGATAGATCAGATCTTACTGACTAATAAATTTGCTCAAGATTAAAACAAGCCTTTAAAAGCGTACTATGTACGATTAAGACCGAGATGAAACAGCTGATGTAGCAAAAAGAGTCATCAAGACTATGATCTAGGCGTCACAGAGCTAGGAGACGACCAATTAAATATGATGTGATGTCGGTTCATCTCTATCTTAATCGAGTAAATTGTGATATTGTTATGATTAATAAACATTAATTATAGCAAGATCGATAACTGGTGAATCAACCAAGAACAACAAGAAAGACTTGCTAATTTTGGCTGATTCGATAACGGGTGATATTGTATTAAATAAAAAGTTATTTATTACAAGATCGTTTGATTAATATCAATATCTGCAAGAGATCAATTGGCTGATGCAGCCTTACAAATAATGATACAAATCGATAACTAACTTTTAGTATAACTCATAAGAGATCAATCAACTAATGTAGCCTTACAATTAATAATAAAAGTCATGACAGTACTCACAGACAAGCCGGAGGTCGATCATCTGATGCTACCCTACTTATTGAAGAACTCGCTGAGTTTCTACATTACTCCTACTCCTAAGGGTTGACGTGAAGCCAAAAAAGTAATTATATCCACTGATTGAGAGAGCTTTTACAATTGGCCGTGACCTCGTTTATATATACATGCACGAGTCAGCTTGCTGTGTACAAGTTGGAGTTTGTATCTAAACCGACTAAACTTTTTTTTGAACATTAAACCGACTAAACTTGCCTAGCCGGATTCGGTTGTCCAATAGAATATTATATTTATTTATTTCTAATTGATCTTCCGAATAAGCCTTGTAGTTGCTTGATCTACCCTTGATATCGCGGCCTTCGTAGAAGCTGCCATCGTAGAGGAAAATAACTGGGAAACATTTGCCATTAGAGCCTCGAAATAGATAAGTTACTTTTTCGGCCATCAGGCATGCATGCACTTTCCTTTCCTGTGACGTGAACTCCAGCTTGCATGTATATCTTATCGTCGTATACTCAGACATGCACTAGCTTGTATTTCCTATTTTCAATAGGCATGGGTACATACATGATGCCAACAAACCTGATAATCTTCCGTGATCTTCTCCTTGGTTGCTTTCTCCCCACGTGAGCTGTATATAAATCTCCATGCAGCACATCCACGTGTGATTGGCCGACTATGCAGCACCATTAACCTCCACGCAATATATTACTCATGTACGACCAACTATATTTGGTTACATACGTATGTATAGACTAGGATCGTGCCCGTGCATTGCAACAGAAAAATATTTAGCCAGAAAAATACTCATCTTGGTCCCATATCCAATGCCCATTTAATCTTTTAGATCTTGAAAATTGTAAGTAGTAGATCAAGAATGCATAGTGCATACGAATAATTCTTTTTTTTCCCAAAAAATTGCTCACGAAGATGTGATGTACAAGTACAACAATATCAACAACTACATCACTAAAAGTTTATTCAGTGCACCAAGATGTCTTTATTACATCTATGTGCACTATAGATTTTATCTTTAAGAATAGCATGCACAGATTAGATATTGATCCACGAAGCATTCTTCACTTGTGTGGACATCGCCGAGCCCTGATTCCTGAATAAAGTGAGAGCGTGTTAATAAAAGAGATGGTTGTACTGCAATGCATGACTACAAATGATAAATAAAATTCTCTTTGTAGAGTAGATTGATACAAAGTATATATTTTTTGGTCTTGCATGCTCAGCTTCTGAATTCAAGGTATTTGGAGGGGGATATGGGTTTAGGACCCCGAACCCAATCAATCAAGAATATGTTTTCAATTTCCAGTATGAAGATTTTAAAATTAATGATTCTTTGGCCAATCTATCAAATTTTAAAAAGTTATTGAGATAACACAGATGGAATAGGTAACCTCTATGCATACGGCATGATTAGAAGTGGAATTTATCCTTCATTTCAGGATGTTTCGTGAAAAGTGCTAACTTGGCAAAATTTGGTTCTGATGACTGAATGTCAACCAACTTCAACTGCAAAAATAGCAAATGCCACCACGTATCACAACTGTAACACCCCTGGTGTTATGAGCTTATTCAGCACCTTAGTTAAGGACCGAGCAATTTTACCACGAGTTCCTCGGATTTTAGTTGTACAAGTCGCATAAATTGATAAACAAATATTATGCGACTCACGTCTATGGTTGAAAAATAAATAAATAAATAAATAAATAAATATCTAAGTCAATTTACTCAGTGCGTGGCAGTGCGAATAAAAAAAAATTCTAACAAAAGGATAAACTCAGTTGTATTAATCGTTGGCACGGAAACAATTTAATAAACAAATAAGAATATATAGAGGGGTATATATTTACACTCACGTACACGCAAGAATGAATCATGACTGGCCATTTGCTCTGCTTGCTTAGCTGCTCGCTGCTCACCGCCGTCGTCTAGCCTGCTGCCCTGGGTAATTATGCACGCTGCCGTGCTGTTGCCTGCGGCCGCGCTGTGCTTCTGCCTAGCCGTCGCGTCCGCCCTGCACCTCTGCACACGCTGCCGCACTGTCGCTGCACAAGACCTTGCTGCCCGCCGAGCCGCGAGTCAAGCCAACAGTGCACATGTGGTTAGTCAAAAATGGTCTATCACGAACTGACGAGAAAGAGAGCGCAGCAGCTTTGTTTATTTTTCTGGCGTGCAACGCACTCACCTGACATTACTTTTGATCATTGTCTCGTTCTCATCGTGGCCCTACAATTCGCTGCATTGCAAAGTCTTCTCATCCATCCGCTCCATGCTACCTAGCTTTTGCTTTGCTTCTCTCTCTGACTTTACTTTTGTCTACATTTGTCGAGCCTTGTTTTCCCTCCCTCACTGCTTGTCTCTGTTATCTGATTCCCTGCCTTACTTGTCTCTGCGGCCGCGGTCTTATACATGCCAACCGGCACGCCCTGCCGCCCACGTTGGGCCTGGCCGTCCTGCCGTCGTGTTTAAGAAGTAACCAAGCCGCACGCGTCTCCTTGCTTGTTTGTCTTGAGCTAGTCTGCGAATAATCTTCTCCTTCTCCCTTCTTAATTTAATTAGCACACATACACTCTTTATTGCTGATCAGCCCCGTGGACACGACAAGGCACACTCAAGTCAAGTCCATCATGAATCAACTAATCCTGTTGACACGTTGAAAGACCAAAGACCACTCAAGTCCACTGCGCCTTGCACGTCAGACACCGTTCACAGCAGAGTTACTGTAGTGCACAGGAAATACTGTTCATCCGAGCAATCAGAGCTGCTGCGCCGTGCACTCTCTCCCCTCTCTCTCATTTCGCTGCACCGCACGCCCTGCCATATGCGCTTGTCTGCTGTCTCCCCGGCTTCTTAAGGAAGCCAGACCGCTGCTCGCCTTGCTCGCCTTATCTCACGGCCTCTCCTTGCTCCACCTCTGCGTCTCGCACCGGCGTCCCAACTCCGCCTGCCGAGCCCGCAGCCGCCCAAGCCGTGGAGCTGTCCCGCCCTCGCCGGCCGTCGTGACCGCAGCGACTCCACTTCCGGTCGGAGCTCCTCAGCTCCTCTGCTCCGAGCGCTCCGTTCCTGGAAAAGAGAGAGCAAGGTGAGGAGGGTATATATCCAAGCAAAAGAATTATACGGGGTCCTTTTTGCTAAATACATGACTCAAGTAAATAGTGCCAATGTCCTGTGGGTTGTGTTTTCTTTTCGGCTGAGCTTGCTATTTTATTTAATATGGCTGAAGTTTGTAAATCCGTAATAAATCAAATAAAAATCATAAAAATGCCAAACCAATTTTGTTAGTCTCCTAAAATCATGACCTACCTGCTAGTATAAATTGTTCACATAGTGGGATAATTTTCTTAGGAGCTACATAATTAAATTGGGATACTTGATGTTGTAAAAATATGAACTTATAGGAATTTGTTGTGATAAATTGGTAATAGTATTGGGTCTGAAATCTTTACAGTAGGTTCCTAGCAATATTTGCTGCTCACGGTAATTTTTGTAGCTCCATGATAATTAGTTGCTAAATAGATAATATTGTCCTATTGCGAATAAAGATTAAATTGAGAGAATAAGATAAAGAAAAAACTTGGGTTTGTATAACTAAAATAATTGTTAGGAATTAACGCCTTATTAGACAACATGGACATGTAACCGTAGTACGATCATCGCTAGAACTAGCCGTTAACTTGAGAGGCGTAAATCGTATTTTACGAGTCACAATTGCAGTTGATTAATTACATCCTTGCATTGCATCACATTGCATATCACATAGGTACGATGATGGATCAACAGATCAATTGAAGGATGATTGGGAATTCAAAGATGGTGTAATGGTATTCTCTCCAGGAGCTGATGCAATGGGCTTTTCTATCCGAATGACGATGGATGATCTGAAGCTACAAATACTAACTTTTAATATATATCTTACCCAGGCAAGCCCCGGTGCATAACCTCTATTATTCTACACTTTTTTTATGCTTGTGCATTATATATATATATATATATATATATATATATATATATATATATATATATATATATATATATATATATATATATATATATATCCTGATCCCATGAGTCTTACTAGTATGACAGGATCGTGTAGATTGCTATGCTACAGTACTCCAGTAGAAGTCGAGTGATTGCCTGTCACTCGCGAGAGATAGAAAATATATTATTGTTACTATTATCATGTTACGATCACATGGATTATATATGGAGACCGGACGGGACTGTACTTGGAATTGGATATGGACTTGGTTGGGCAATTTGAGCGAGGCTCTGGTTGCATTTGTCCCGCCTGTGTCGATTAAGGACCGATCGTTGCATTGGACCCTGGTCAAGTCACAGATCTCCTTATCCCGAGCATATACTAGCGATTGGGGGCTAGGAAGACTTGTTATTCTCTTGTCATGGGTTCCGGCTCCATCCGGACCAACTGAAGGTGGATTATATATAGGTATTAGGAGGTCTAAGCACCGCGAGAGGGCAGGGGCTTGGAGTCCCAGTATGGACGGGGACTTGGTTCTCTTGACAGGAGGATAATGGGTTGGCCCTGATTGTACCTCGGTATGGCCGGGGCGTGTGTTTTTCGAGGTACCCAGCTGGGCACATTGATTCGCGAATCGCCGTTTCTACGTGACGGTATGGCTTGACTACGATCTAGCACCGTAGTAAGAAAAGAAAGATGAAAGATGAAAGATGGAAAAATAGTTCTGATGACTCAATCTTTGCTTGAAAGTAGAACATGTGCTTATCTAGAATGGTTGGTTAATGAACTACCGATGACTGCTAATAAAAATTAAATATAAGGATGCACCTTTAGTAATGCTTCATGCAGTTGCAATAACCCACAAGCCAGATAGCCTTGCATATCCTTGGAGTCTTTTCTTTTCTTCTGACGGGTAAGTCTTGCGGAGTACAATTGAGTACTCAGGGTTTGTTCTACCCTGTTGCAGGTGACAGGTTTTTGATGTTGATACTTGTGTGTGGAAACCTCCTGGTGGGCTCAGCGAGGATTTCCTTTACGTGCGGACGTAGAGTTTATTTAAATTCCCACCTAAAATGTTTTCAAAGGAAAAAAAAACTTATAACCTGTGATTATTACATGTATTTAAATGTTCATCATGATAATATTTAACTCATTATTAAATGGTTTCATTTCCGCTGAACTCTGATAACATTTTATTTTCCACTGTTATAATTAAACAATGGATTACCCTGATGTTGTACTAAAAAGTGACGTAAGAAATGGTAAAGATGTTGTAAGCTTTATCTCTCATTTATAATCCTGAGGTAAAAATGTGGATTTTCGAGTTCTCCCTCGGGTGTGCTCGACGGAATCATAGAATTTAGTGCACTCTCTTGAGTACTTAGTGTCTAATGGAAAACAAGTACTCTTGGGAGGGCATTAGATTAGGCGGTTCTACCACAGGTGGTATCAGAGCATAAATGAGACAATAAAGCTTCGAATTCCTTCGTAAACTAAAAATTTGATAAACATATTCTTTTCAAAAAAAAGTTAGGGCGTTGCATACGAAGTTGTATAAGTAGCCCTATTACTATGGTTATGTATCCAGGATAGATGGCACTCTGCTGACTTAGTTAGGCTTAATCAAGTTTTCTACAGGTACCCTAATCTCGAGACTAGTTCGATAGCGTCGACTAGCTACAGGGAGAGCACGATGAGCCAAAAGCCTGAGATCGGTTGTCTATATGTCGGTAACAGTGTGAGGACGGATAGGACGTGCATTCATGCATACACTGTTGTGCAATTATGTTTGGGTCGACCAGTCCTTATCCATGTAGCCACGATGGTACTGTAGTCTCGTGCGTCGCACACGCCTGTTGGTTCATGCTTGTCTGACCCATACATTGTCGTACCCTCTTCTGCGCTCTTGTCGAACCTCTGCCTTATAGTCGTACTAACCCTTTATGACCTCAGTCACCGCTCGTCGCGTGCGTGTGAAGATCTTGCTGTTCACTTTTACTGGCTCCCATGCAAGGCTCGAGGATGGACTGCGATAGGATCATGGTCGGCCTTATATAAGGGCAAGCCTAGCCGCATGAAACCATCATTCGGTGCATCCTAGCTCACTTAGCCCTTTTCCCTTGGCCTTCCTTGTAACCACCACCCACCAAGGATGGCAGGAGTCTGGGTTAGCAGCTACTGCCTGAACACCGAGGGTTTTCCCAAAATCCTGTATGCCACCCTGCAAAAACTTGGCGTTCAGGAGCGTCCCGAGTATGAGGGCCATGAGTATATGAAGCATGGCACTGAGCGATGTCAGGTCACCGTCTACATTGGCAAGAGTGAGGAGTTCTCTGACATCACTGAAGCCTGAAATGTGACGGCAACCGGGTTTCGCTTCGGCGACACCTACCAGGTTGTGGCCCGCAAAGCCTTGCGACATCTGTGCCAGATCTTTGAGCAGCCCATTGCTCGTACCCCCATGCGGTTCTTTCCACCTTTGGACAAGAATCGGTGGGTATGGAGGGCTCGCATGGAGGCCTTGTAGGGTCGGAACGTGCAAGAGGACAACCCGACCGTGGTGCACCTGACCACGTACTTGCTTGCTTTGGATGAGCAGTACGACCGGCCGGCCTTGGAGCTGAGGGAGTGTCTTCGTCGAGCTGAGGAAGCTGAGATCTTCTCTAGGATGCTTGAAGTGCAGCTTGCTAAAGCCCACGCCAATGTAGCAGCCACAGAGAGTCGAGAGACTGCCATGGCGGAAGCACTCAAGGTGGATGAAGAGAGACATGCCCAAGAGCTGGAGGACGCCTATCTCGTCACCAGGGCCAAGCGTAGGACACTGGCCACAGAAAGGCAGGAACCCTTGATCTTGGAGGGAATCCCTGTCCATCCGCCGGAGAGAAGGAGAACCGGTATTGCAGCACCTCCACCCACGGAAGCCTCGGAAGTAGAGTCGTTGCTTTCCCTCACCCAGCCACCACCAAGAGAAGGAGCAGATCCACAACCTAGTGCGGCAGAAGAACCCCAGGAGCCCAGGAAGGAAGCCGTTTGGGCCAACGAAGTAGATTAGTTGTCCTAGGAGAGATGTAACCGTCGCTAGTAGTGCTTTTTCATCGCTGTCCTCTAGTGTTGTAACCTTTCCGTTGTCTTTCGTTCGTCGTTGTTAAGACCGTCTGGTTGTAGGATGCAGTGATGTGTCGAGTGTAGGAGAGTGAATGCCTGTATGTTGCACCCGTGTAAGGCCGTTGGTAATGAGTATTTGCTTATTCCGTTGTGTTTGTTACGTCATTTTTTTTCTTAGGCCTCGTTCGATTTGCTTAGGGTTCTTGAGACAACAACAAGCAGGTTACAAGGGGAATAGCTATTCGGATGCAGCAGATCAGCCATGATTGGAAAACAGAGGACACTGTATCACTAATTGTGGATGTCCCAGCAGAACACTTGAATTCCCTTAATTTAAATCCGCCTTGGGATTTACTTTACTTGTTCCTTATTTTGAAAGGAACCCTTGTTGCCTGAATTTTCCCTTGTAATACTCCTTTGATTCTGTGGTCTATGACCCCACTGTTTTTAGTGCAAGTAAGTTGGTAATAATTACCTAGTTAATAGCTTACGGTGCTGTGACGGAACCGAGGGCCACCTGTGGATTGCGACCACATGGTTGTGCCGCTCGGCGTGTGCTGGTATCGAGGTTGTTGACCAAGTGCTTTTACCAAGTTACACCATTGTACCGCTCTTGCTATAAATATTCTCCTTGGTAAAAATATCCGTGTGTTCAAATGGGAAATCCACAACGAGTTGATGTAACGATGCTCTACCCACGTAACAGGGGTAACACAGTTTTTGAAGAAAGGAAAAGAAGAAAGAGAAAAGCAACAGGAAAGTTAGGCCGCACGTAGGTCAGAGGAATTGCATCGCCCGACTTGACGTCATTCCTGTGACCGGTTCAGTCACGCTACATACGCCGGGTCGCTGTCACTGCGTGCCCTGCAGACGCCATCTGTGGCGGGGCCCACATGTGCCGCTCTCGTGTGGCCACGGCATTGTGCCGCACTCGCCTCCTCTTGTCGCATAGTACGCCCCTCTGTTCCCGGCACCCGTGTCGGCCCTTGATTTTCGCCCTCGTCCCCGTACCGGACCCTCCTATTTTCTTTTCTCTTAGGCACCATCGCTCACATGCCTCCTGGTCGAGCGAACCCAGTCCCCTCCTTTCTCCTTTGCCCCACTCAAGCTCGCATAGGGAGCGCACCATGGCTGACGCTCTCCCCACCTCGTGATCCCCCAGTGATTCCCCTCTACGCCACCCCCACTCCCAGTGCACTGCACCACCACCTCCGTCCACCAAGCTTTTATAATGCCACCTTGCTTGCCTCTCCTCCATCCCACCTCCATATCTGAAGTAGAGCTCATAGAGTCGATCCTCTCCGACTGAGCTCAGGTGGGAGAAGCTCGGGAAACAATTGGAAAGGAAGTTGTTGGAGGCAGAGCTACGTGATCCAGCCGTCGCTCGCAGATCTAGGGTCGTCAGTCAAAAGTGATAGTGTGATGCGAGAAGAAGGGATCCGATTTCTGTTGGAAAAGTTCAAGTTTACCTCTGGTTCTTAGGTTTTAGGGTTCGCAATGATCTATTTAACAGACTCCTGCTTCTGGCTTTGCTGGTCTTTCGCTATGTTCTGGATAATTGTTTTCTTGTTACTCTTCCACTGTCCCCGTCTTCGTCAGTTCCTAGAGAGGTTGTGAGTTGTATCAGTCTGTTCTTAGCCGTGATGTCTCCAGATCCCCGAGTGTCTTAGTTTTCGAAGTCGTGTAACCTCTGATGTAATTTCTGATCTAAGAAGTCAAAGCACGTTTTCCCCTTTGCTGTTCTTGTTCCGAATCTCGGGACGAGATTCTTTTAAGGGGGTGGTTGTAACACCCCTGGTGTTATGAGCTTATTTAGCACCTTAGTTAAGGACCGAGCAATTTTACCACGAGTTCCTCGGATTTTAGTTGTACAAGTCGCATAAATTGATAAACAAATATTATGCGACTCACGTCTATGGTTGAAAAATAAATAAATAAATAAATAAATAAATAAATAAATAAATAAATAAATATCTAAGTCAATTTACTCCGTGCGTGGCAGTGCGAATGAAAAAACAATTTCTAACAAAAGGATAAACTCAGTTGCATTAATCGTTGGCACGGAAACAATTTAATAAACAAATAAGAATATATAGAGGGGTATATATTTACACTCACGTACACGCAAGAATGAATCATGACTGGCCGTTTGCTCCGCTTGCTCAGCTGCTCGCTGCTCACCGCCGTCATCTAGCCTGCTGCCCTGGGTAATTATGCACGCTGCCGTGCTGTTGCCTGCGGCCGCGCTGTGCTTCTGCCTAGCCGTCGCGTCCGCCCTGCACCTCTGCGCACGCTGCCGCACTGTCGCTGCACAAGACCTTGCTGCCCGCCGAGCCGCGAGTCAAGCCAACAGTGCACATGTGGTTAGTCAAAAATGGTCTACCACGAACTGACAAGAAAGAGAGCGCAGCAGCTTCGTTTATTTTTCTGGCGTGCAACGCACTCACCTGGCATTACTTTTGATCATTGTCTCGTTCTCATCGTGGCCCTACAATTCGCTGCATTGCAAAGTCTCCTCATCCATCCGCATCCATGCTCCCTAGCTTTTGCTTTGCTTCTCTCTCTGACTTTACTTTTGTCTACATTTGTCGAGCCTTGTTTTCCCTCCCTCACTGCTTGTCTCTGTTCTCTGATTGCCTGCCTTGCTTGTCTCTGCGGCCGCGGTCTTGTCCATGCCAACCGGCACGCCCTGCCGGCCACGTTGGGCCTGGCCGTCCTGCTGTCGTGTTTAAAAAGTAACCGAGCCGCACGCGTCTCCTTGCTTGTTTGTCTTGAACTAGTCTGCGAATGATCTTCTCCTTCTCCCTTCTTAATTTAATTAGCACACATACACTCTTTATTGCTGATCAGCCCCGTGGACACGACAAGGCACACTCAAGTTAAGTCCATCATGAATCAACTAGCCCTATTGACATGTTAAAAGACCAAAGACCACTCAAGTCCACTGCGCCTTGCACGGCAGACACTGTTCACAGAAGAGTTACTGTAGTGCACAGGAAACACTGTTCATCCGAGCAATCAGAGCTGCTGCGCCATGCACTCTCTCCTCTCTCTCTCATTTCGCTGCACCGCACGCCCTGCCATATGCGCTTGTCTGCCGTCTCCCCGTTTTCTTAAGGAAGCTAGACCGCTGCTCGCCTTGCTCGCCTTATCTCACGGCCTCTCCTTGCTCCACCTCCGCGTCTCGCACCGGCGTCCCAACTCCGCCTGCCGAGCCCGCAGCCGCCCAAGCCGTGGAGCTGTCCCGCCCTCGCCGGCCGTCGTGACCGCAGCGACTCCACTGCTAGCCGGAGCTCCTCAGCTCCTCTGCTCCGAGCGCTCCGTTCCTGGAAAAGAGAGAGCAAGGTGAGGAGGGTATATATCCAAGCAAAAGAATTATACGGGGTCCTTTTTGCTAAATACATGACTCAAGTAAATAGTGCCAATGTCCTGTGGGTTGTGTTTTCTTTTCGGCTGAGCTTGCTATTTTATTTAATATGGCTGAAGTTTGTAAATCCGTAATAAATCAAATAAAAATTATAAAAATGCCAAACCAATTTTGTTAGTCTCCTAAAATCATGACCTACCTGCTAGTATAAATTGTTCACATAGTGGGATAATTTTCTTAGGAGCTACATAATTAAATTGGGATACTTGATGTTGTAAAAATATGAACTTATAGGAATTGTTGTGATAAATTGGTAATAGTATTGGGTCTGAAATCTTTACAGTAGGTTCCTAGCAATATTTTCTGCTCACGGTAATTTTTGTAGCTCCATGATAATTAGTTGCTAAATAGATAATATTGTCCTATTGCGAATAAAGATTAAATTGATAGAATAGGATAAAGAAACAACTTGGGTTTGTATAACTAAAATAATTGTTAGGAATTAATGCCTTATTAGACAATATGGATATGTAACCGTAGTACGGTCATCGTTAGAACTAGCTGTTAACTTGAGAGGCGTAAATCGTATTTTACGAGTCACGATTGCAGTTGATTAATTACATCCTTGCATTGCATCACATTGCATATCACATAGGTACGATGATGGATCAACGGATCAATTGAAGGATGATTGGGAATCCAAAGATGGTGTAATGGTATTCTCTTCAGGAGCTGATGCAATGGGCTTTTCTATCCGATTGACGATGGATGATCTGAAGCTACAAATACTAACTTTTAATATATATCTTACCCAGGCAAGCCCCGGTGCATAACCTCTATTATTCTACACTTTATTTATGCTTGTGCATTAAGTTTTAAGGAGTTGAATAAAACCCACTTGCATATATATATATCCTGATCCCATGAGTCTTACTAGTATGACAGGATCGTGTAGATTACTATGCTACAGGACTCCGGTAGAAGTCGAGTGATTGCCTGTCACTCACGAGAGATAGGAAATATATTATTATTACTATTATCATGTTACGATCACATGGATTATATATGGAGACCGGGCGGGACTGTATTTGGAATTGGATATGGACTTGGTTGGGCAATTTGAGCGAGGCTCTGGTTGCATTTGTCCCACCTGTGTTGATTAAGGACCGATCGTTGCATTGGACCCTGGTTAAGTCACATATCTCCTTATCCCGAGCATATACTAGCGGATGGAGACTAGAAAGACTTGTTATTCTCTTGTCATGGGTTACGGCTCCATCCGGACCAACTGAAGGTGGATTATATATGGGTATTAGGAGGTCTAAGCACCGCGCGAGGGCGGGGGCTTGGAGTCCCAGTATGGACGGGGACTTGGTTCTCTTGACAGGAGGATAATGGGTTGGCCCTGTTTGTACCTCGGTACGGGCGGGGCGTGTGTTTTTCGGGGTACCCAGCTAGACACATTGATTCGCGAATCGCCGTTTCTACGTGACGGTACGGCTTGACTACGATCTGGCACCATAGTAAGAAATGAAAGATGAAAGACGAAAGATGGAAAAATGGTTCTGATGGCTCAACCTTTGCTTGAAAGTAGAACAAGTGCTTACCTAGAATGGTTGGTTAATAAACTACCGATGACTTCTAATAAAAATTAAATATAAGGATGCACCTTTAGTAATGCTTCCTGCAGTTGCAATAACCCACAAGCTAGATAGCCTTGCATATCCTTGGAGTCTTTTCTTTTCTTCTGACGGGTTAGTCTTGTGAAGTACAATTGAGTACTCAGGGTTTGTTCTACCCTGTTGCAGGTGATAGATTTTTGATGCTGATACTTGTGTGTTGAGACCTCCTGGTGGATTCAGCGAGGATTTCCTTTACGTGCGGACGTAGAGTTTATTTAAATTCTCACCTAAAATGTTTTCAAAGGAAAGAAAAACTTATAACCTGTGATTATTACATGTATTTAAATGTTCATCATAATAATATTTAACTCATCATTAAATGGTTTCATTTCCGCTGAACTCTGATAACATTTTATTTTCCGCTGTTATAATTAAACAATGGATTACCCTGATGTTGTACTAAAAAGTGATGTAAGAAATGGTAAAGATGTTGTAAGCTTCATCTCTCATTTATGATCCTGAGGTAAAAATATGGATTTTCGAGTTCTCCCTCGGGTGTGCTCGACGGAATCACAGAATTTAGTGCACTCTCTTGGGTACTTAGTGTCTAATGGAAGACAAGTACTCTTGGGAGGGCATTAGATTAGGCGGTTCTGCCACAACAACCTCTTATATGAAATGGTAAGACATATGTCTATAAGTATACATCTCACAGCCCAAACATCGATAGTGCAAGCCCATCAGCAAGTACTCATTCTATAGAAACATCAGTTGTGAAAATTTGTATGTAGAAAACCAGAAAGATAATTGTCAGTTCAATCACAACTAAATAAACAGGCTACACGAATATAAGCAGCAAATGAACAACCATCTTATCGTGACTGCAGTTTTCTAGTACCTTTCAAGTAAGAGTGGGGCAACTCAAAATCAATTTCTCGCATGTCCCAACAGGGAACTCACTAAGGGTAAAGGAGATCCTTTCATCCTCCAGTGCATCTCATGCAGTGGGATCCAGAGTTATCAGATAAAAGTAGGGGGTTCCATGGTCCTCTCTTGGTACTCCATCATTATATGAAACTACATTGCTATATATAAAAGAGGCCATGAATCAAGTTCACCAGTTAGAAAAGAGTATATGCCAGCTGTTTGAAGTAGTGAGATGAGGGAATACCCAAATGGAGCTCCACTTAGTACATATTTAACAGAAGAACAATATTTTTCTTTTTTCTGCCACCGAACTTCAGTTATACCTCTAATCTGCAAGTTGGCAGTTGAAGACACATAACAGGGGACTTGCATAGAGTAGGAAATAATCCCATGTATCGTGCTTAGCAGGAAAGAAGCCAATTACAACTTGCGTACTCCACATGCACGGGAGTCGATACACCAAAGCTATTTTTAATCTTAGGCACAAGGTAACCATGCGGTCTCCAACTACCCTGAAATTCGTATTGATGTATTCAACCAAATTTAGTGTTTGAATATTCCAAGAAAAATTGCTGAAACAATCTAAAGCGATCTTTTTTTTTGCGACATAAATCTAAAGCGATCTAGTACACCATATATTCATCTTCTGCCTCTGAAAACCGACTTGATCTACACTGCATACTAATTCCTTACTGTCCAAAAACAACACAAATTTAGAATTCCAAAATTCTCAAAATATTCCACTAAATTTAGCGTTTGTATGGAAGTCGACTAAAATTACACAGACTAATTAGTTCATCACACATTGAAATTCGGCCTAAAAATCTGAAACAGCCCTAAACATGCACAAATTCAGAACTGACGAACTCTAGTGCCAAAGACTGTGAAAACAAAACTAAGCTGTTTCTAGACATCTGCAGGCACACGTAGCCACACGCCTGAGGATGTTGCTAGCACCCACGAGAGCAGTAAAGAATGATGGTGTTGGCTTAAACAGGCCGGGAGGGTGTTGCTAGCACGGACGAGAGGTGAGAAGGACTCTAGCACGAGTAGATGCTCACCAACGCGACGCTTGCTGGCGGCAGTCCTCGACGAACACCGACTTCAGGTTGGCCGCACGATGATGGAGATCAGGGCGATGGTGATTCCTTGTAGAAGAACGAGCACGGTCGACTCGAGCGGCGGCGGGCGGCGCTTGACCTACGAGTCTGGGACCGTAGACTGGCAGGGAGGCCTCCAATCAGCAGCGTCGCAGGGGAGCGTGATTTGAAGGGAGCGTGGATGGTGTGGGGGCGTGATTGGAGGAGGCGATCTCACATTGATTGGGATCCGCGAACTGGCACCGCAGCGTGATTGGAGGAGATTGCGAACCTGGGAGCGACCGCGCGTGCGGAAGTGCCGGGCGAGGCCTGGGAGCGGGCGACACCAGATCGCGCGTGGGGATGCATGGGAGCGAGCGACTTTGGTGTCGCAGGTGTGCACGGAATAGTTACGAATGTTTTTAGCTGTATAAGAGATAAGGCCTGGTTTACAACCCAAATTCTTCCCTAAATTTCACTATGCAAAAAAGAGATTTCCCATCACATCAAAATGCCGGTAAATGTATGAAGTACTAAATGTAGATGAAATCAAAAACTAATTGCACAGTTTTGTTGTACTTTGCGAGACGAACATTTTGAGTCTAATTAATCAATTTTTGGACAATTTTTACACTAAAAAAGAAAAGCCGCTACAGTGTTCCGACCAGAACACTATAACAGCTTTCTCCGATTCGGCGCCTCCCTTTCGGGATCTAAACACGGCCTAAGAGATAAGAGATTAGCCAAACATGCAAATCTGCTGAATACGCGTGAGGCTTCTAGCTTCTCTCCTTTTTCCTTATCTTCAAGCGAAGAAGTCTTGGACGCGAGGCTTCTCCAGATTTAATAATATTTCCTGGCCGACTCCTAAATATCCCTTAATTAGGAAACTTTTGCTTCTGACATCATTGGCTGATCTCCTTCTTTCTACTGGAAGCTTTACCAAATTTTGGTGTCAACAATAACTAAAGTTTAGGAGCTGTCTTTTTCTAGGGAAAAAGATGAAAACCCGTATGCTCATCTTCGAGAGTTCGAGCAAGTGTGTTCATGCCTTCGTATTTTAGGCATGTCACACGAAACCCTTAAGTGGAAGCTTTTTCCATTCTCTTTGACAGGATTAGCCAAGCTGTGGTATCCTCGAACCGTAGAGAGTGCACAAGGAGAGTGGGAAGTTCTTCGAGCCAAGTTTTGCTTAGCCTTCTTCCCCATCCCCCGAGTTAGTAGTCTTCGAAGAGAGGTCCTAACCTTCGAGCAAAAAGAGAAGGAATCCCTAGATGCCGCATGGGCATGCTTGATAGATCTCTATTCATCTAGCCCTGATCTCGGTATACTGAGTCCTATCCTTCTATAACACTTCTATCTAGGGCTTAGTGAGGAATCTACACAATTCCTTAACATTGCTTCAGGAGGTGCCTTCTTACATCTTTCTAATAGTGAGGGGAGAGCTATCCTCGACATGATCCTTGAAAACTCTCCCTACACGTCCATGATGATCCCCCTAAAGAAAAGGACATTCCAACCCCCAAGAAAGAAAAAGTTTTGACAGCTAAATCGTTGCCAATTCCATCTAAAGCTTTAACTGCTGACTCAATTCCTGAACCGTTCCTAGGGACACTAAAGGAAGAAGAAATTCATCCTTTAGAATTTCCCTTTGAATTCAACGAGGATCTCTCTCCTGATGTTGAGAACACCTTTAATCATCCAATCCAACAGAGATCTTTGGCATCCTTGAACCCAAATCATCATCTTCTTTGTTCATCTCAAGATTTGGTTACCCAAAAGCCCCTCGAATCAACATCATTTTTCACCTTAGACTTTGATCTCCCCGATGTCTATCCTTGTTTCTTTGTTGATAATTCAAACCAAGGAGGCACTTCACCCCTTTTGGTTGACACCAAATGGGAGCACAAATCATCTGAGGTGAAAATCCCAACCCTAATGGAGGACGAGGATAGGAATCCACTCGTAGAATGTCATAGACAAGAGATGATGGACAAATATGTTTGGTCTATGGACATTCTCGAGGGATCAACTTTGAAGTCCAAAAAGGAGGATCATGTGGATGAACATCAAAGCTACATTCTAGAAGAGCCACAAGATCCACGCTTTCGTGATAAATCTCCAGATTCAATCTTTCCTTCTACCAACTGCACTTACGAGAGTTACAACCATCCTATGCTTCTCTTTTATCAAATCCTCGAGAGGATGGTTGTGGATGCTTTTATCTATCACAAGTATTCCAAAGCTCGTAGTTGCCTTGGTGCAAGTTCTTGCAGTTAAAACTACAAAGGTTGAGCTTATGACTTAAAACAAAGCATTGCCTGGAGATAACATGTTTGCTTGCTATTTTTAATACAATAAAGTTTGTTTAGTTTCTATCACCATAAGTAGTAGTAGTAGTAATAAATAAAAATAGTTTGCATTTTAAATTATGCTTTTCCTTTCAAATAAAATAGAGCGAACCCAATGAAGATTGAGTTTGATTGTTGCACCGGCCAATGGACTCACACATCGGTTGGGTTTGTAGTATCACCTTGCACTAGTCTTTGTTGCAGATATTAAAATCATGAATCAAGACTTTTGAGCGAGCATCAAGAGTGACATCAAGAAGAAGGAATTCAAGTCAAGGACAAGGTATAGTTGTGCTATTCAAGAGTGAAGCTAATAGGGCATGGAGAGCTTGGAAGCAAATGTGATGGTCCATTCAAAGTCATCATCATGAGCTGTCACACTTCAAAACAACAAAGGTAACATCTAAGGTATGTGGTTAATGTTTAAATCATTACCTTTGACCCGGTAAGCATGAATATAAAAAATATTTGATATGATTGAACTTGTTTAGTTTTTCCAACACAATGTTCAAGCATAGCTTTTCAACCATGTCTTCTTTATGTTCCTAATCATAGCCAACTCTTGTAAACTTTTGTCACCTTGAGCAGTAGAAGTGTGCCCAAAATGATTGTGCATATGTTGTTCTATCTTGTCTTGTCTTAATCCAACATAGGAAGAGTGTTGATTGAGTTGTTAAAATTGAATGATCATGATTTGTCTTTACATTCTCATCTCTAAAGCAAATGCTTAAACATGAACCACTTCTTATGCAACCCCTTGTCATGTTAAATTTTGCTAAATTCTATGACCTTATGAACTAGTGGCACTTCAAAATAACTACCCCTTTTTGCCTTTTTGTGAAGAGAGACATGGAGTTAAAAAAAAGTTGGGCACATGATGGTCCAAGTATATTAAAAGTGTATTATATATATAAAAAATTAATTAAATAAAAAATAATAATAGCTCCATGATCTAAAATGTTGTCTTGTGGGGGTCATTAGCTTGAGAAGTTTAACAACTTTGACTAGGAACATTGTTTAACTTAACAATATACATGACATAGGTATGTTTCTCCTTCACCTTGGTCTCCCCTTTTGGCACTATAAATGTTTAGGCACTTTTTTGTTTCATTTCCAATCATACTATGTGCCTCTGTTTGCTTTTCAGTAAGAGGAATAAAGTTTTTGTTTCACTAGTACATTTGTACTAGTAGAACCATGTTACTTTCACCCTTTGTGTCTTTGAATAAGCACAGATGCTGAAGGAACAGGTGTGGGGGTTGGGCAACCCAACCCCAGCTGAAGCAACTTCTCCTCCGATGAAAAACATCGAGGCTACACACAGAAGCACTTCACACATCAGCACAACTTGCTAGACTTCATCTCATTATGAGACGCTGGTTTGTATCTGAGTACCCCTCTCCTACATTTATCTCCTTGAAAATGAATGCATAAAAAGCCAATTTCTCCATGTTATTATAACTTGAACTCTAAAACGTGACCCCAAGATTTGATCAAGACTAGTCTTATGTGATTGGCTTGCATAATCTTTATTCCCTGTCTTTCAATTAGTGCTTGTGGGAACCTTACTTGATTAGGATAACATTACCTAAGTTGTTGTGAAGTGTGATATAGCGATGACAAGACTAGTCCTTTCTAATCAAGTGTTTTGGATACTTTTGTTTTGAACAAAATTTAAAACCATGGCTTCATAACTTCTCTATGGTATAAATTCCCTACTAGAGCCATAGGCAATATCTTAACAAACCCACAATTTCTTACTACTTAGATTTTGTTTTGAGTTTTGTCAAATTGTGTGACCCTAGTGATGAACCATGCTTACATGATCAAGATCACATACACTCCACCAATATATGTTATACTCTTACACTGAGAGTAAGCAAAAACATGCTTTCCACAATTATGCTATTCTCTTACACCGAGAGCTAGTACATATATGCCTTTTTACCTCTCCACAAACATGCCTTTTCCACCTTTCCACAAAATAAAGACTCCATGTACCAAAGATCTCTCTCCATTCTCCATACAAGTCTACAAAAAGAGACATGGGCTATATGTTGTGAAAAAAGAAAGTTGAAAAAAAGAGAGCTAGAAAAGATGATGAAACAAAGAGAGCTAGAAAAGCTGATGAAAAAAGAGAGGGTGATGAGTAAAAAAATGTCGAGCAAAAAATGAGAGAATGAGCATTAAAGAAAGCCAATGATCTCAATCATCTAGATTTAGAGAGAGCATCTTTGAGGAGTCAACCTTCCACTCATATCCACACACTTACACACTTGATCATGTTTGTATGTTGCTTTCCTCTATGGATCCATGCTTTGACTTTACAATATAAACATTCTAAGTATGCCTTTCATGTTTTCCTACCCAAAACTCCACATAAGCTATAGTTGTAGGGCCTTGAGGCAAAGTAAGATCTTGGTGAGGACACATACACAAAAACCATTGAGTGATTTGAGAGAACCAAATGAGGAGTAACATGAGCTATGTTTTGTTTTAAAAAAATATTGTTAAAAACTTCAATCTCACTTGAGAAGGAGAAGTGATCTATGTGTTCAAGTCAAAACTGTTCCATTTCTCAACCATCCAAGGTGATGTTTGTTGATGGTCACTAACATCAATTATAAACCATCAATATAACCTACATATGTACTTAATTCTATCACCAAACAAAGGCATAGGAGTTTAAACTAATAAATTCTATGAGTTTTGGTGAATATGTGTTTCCAGTAGGGTTTATCTAGAAAACCGCCAAGAAGGACCTGTTCATCAAAGGAAATTTCAGAATTCAACCGTGAAACCAATGTAGGAAGGATCTAAAAGGCACTAGAAGGCAAACCACTAAAGCTTGGGCCAAATGGCCATGAAAGTGGGCTGACCGGCCCAAGCCCTAGGCTGGTCGGCCTGGTACGGAGCCCAAACGAGCCCATCTTGCTACGTTGGTTTCCTACCGCCTTAGGGTTTGCATCTACGCCGTTCTTTCAAATCAGTTTGATCTAAGGGCTCATGATGGACACTCTGGCCTATATAAGTAGGCCCCTGCCCCCCTCCCTAAGGCATCCTGAAACCCTAATTCATATTCTCTAGTCAGGATCAATTGAGAGGGGTCCCATGAAAGGATCAATCTCTCAGAGCCAGCTATCAAGAGAAGATTAATCCTCCTTAGGATCTAGCCTTTAGAAATAGAGAGAGGAGAGGAGGAGAGAGTTTGGAGGAGGTGCCAGCCTATCGGTGCCCTCTCTATGGCTTGTACCTTGGTGGAAGTTAATGTACGTCTGAGATTTCTTTGATAATCGACCTTCTAATTCAAGTAAGCACCTTGTTCATATTGTTCTTTTGGTTTGCGAGTCTCTTTTGAGGGCTTTAATATATGGCCTTAGGTTAAAGTATAATTCATAGTGTAAGTGTGGTGCTTAGACTTAGGTTACTCGTGGATGTATCCTATTTTCCGGATCAGTGGTAGATCACGAAGTAGCGTTAGAATGCAACTGTGACACATTCGTTGAATCCTATATAGTCCACCTCCCGTTAATAGGCCTAGCAGGAATTAGATAGCTTGTAGGGAAGAAACTCTGCATTTGTTCCTTATAAGACATCTCCCCAGATAGAACAGTAGAAAGCAAAGCTTACCGAAGTTAGAACTAGAAGACCTTAGCGATATCCTCCACACTCCCGACTTTCTTAAGTCTTGTTGCTGCTCTAGGTTAAGTTGGACTGTAGTTAACCTCACATGTTTCCCTATGGATACGATATTTGGAATACCTCCGGGTGAAAGCTAAAGCAATATCTGTGTGTGTTAATTTATACCAACAAGCTTTCTGGAGCCGTTGCTGCAGAAATGATTGCTAAGTTAACTTTGAACCTAGCTTAACCTTGTATCATACACTTTTATCTCTTTTCATTCCTTCTTTTCTTTTCTTTTCTTTTCTTTTCTTTTCTTTTCTTTTCTTTTCCATTATGAATTCTACTCCTATCCGCCTATATGCTACACCCACGAGCGCAAGCCTAAGGCCACCAAAATCTGTAGAGCCTATCCTAACACCTAGCTATGAGCTACGCCCGTGTTTTATAAAATTAATTTAGGATAAATCCTTCTTGGGAGAAGGTAACAAAAACTCATACTCTCACCTATGGGAGTTTGAACAGACCTGTGCATGTTTGCGTATCGCTGGTATGTCTGTAAAACCTTAAGATGGAAGTTATTCCCGTTCTCTTTGATGAGAAGAGCTAAACTAATTGTAGAAAGTATGCAAGGAGATTAGAAAACATTGTGCTTGAATTATTTTTAAGTTTCTTTCCCATCTCTAAAGTGGTTAGCCTTCGAATAGAGGTTCTAAATTTTAGACAACTAGAAGAAGAATCTCTTGGCATGTAACACCCTAGGTGTTTTCCTTGCATCTGTGCATCCATATGAGCATGACATGAGCATGTGCACCAGTATTTCACGTGCATTGTCATTGAAACATAACATTGAAACATCTGCAACATTCATGTTGATTGTATGTACTATGTGTATACTTGCTTACAGTAATAACTCATGTATGCCTTAGACTTGTAGTAGTGTGATGTGTGACACAACACCTTAAAACATGATCATGAAACATATGCAACACTCTAAGTTGACTCATACAACACATGCTTGCAACACAATGTTGCATTAGCTTGATTAGTGAATTTTCAATGCACTTTGATGTGACTTTTTCTCGTATGAGATGCTATTGTGTAATTTGCTGCTTGGAAACATTTTTAACATGTTAGTGGAGCAAAATAAGAAAGGGTCTATGTTCATGTTTGGACCAAATTCCATTTTGACTAGGTTTGACCCCCAGTTTGACCATAGAACCTATCTAGTTTGACCTAACAAAAAGTCTAACGTAGGGACTTTGCATGTGGGTGCCACTGATGAGGACATCCTCCACTATTACTCGCTGGCAAAGACACAGCAAAAAAGGGCCAAGTGGCCTAGTTGTAGTCGGGCGGCGACCGTGTGAGCCTCTAAAAAATCCCACCTTGCTTAGCTTGGGAGGAGGAAACCACCTTAAAAGAGAGAGCCATCCTTCCCCTATCGGACTAGTCTTTTAGGGATATTAGGCCTTTCTCCGAGTGGGTGTGCATAAGAACTGTTGGGGTCCGGGCAACCTTAATTTATTGGGCCTCGGCCAACCCCGCCTGAGCCGGATGTATCAATTGGTATCAGAGCTGGACCCTTGTTTAAGGGGGTGAGAATGATGAGGACATCCTCCACTATTACCCGCTGGCAAAGACGCAGCAAAAAAAGGGCCAAGTGGCCTAGTTGTAGTCGGGCGGCGACCGTGTGAGCCTCTAAAAAATCCCACCTTGCTTAGCTTGGGAGGAGGAAACCACCTTAAAAGAGAGAGCCATCCTTCCCCTATCGGACTAGTCTTTTAGGGATATTGGGCCTTTCTCCGTGTGGGTGTGCATAAGAACTGTTGGGGTCCGGGCAACCTTAATTTATTGGGCCTCGGCCAACCCCACCTGAGCCGGATGTATCAGCCACCTTAACAAAAGTTGTAGCAAAATTCTTAGGGAACAAAAGTTGTATTATGGCCATCTCATGAAAATGACCAGAACCTGCTCAAATTTCATCATCTTTCCCAAGTTTCAAAGCTGTTTTTCAGGCTTGCAACATGTATGTTGCAGTGATGTTGCAAACAAACCTTTCCTGTTGTTGGCTCTGTAGTTTCAAAATTATGCCAAACTAGAAGTTGGTGATTGAAACAAAGTTGGAGTTCTTTTTGGGAGGTACAACTTTGCTTCTTACCTCATCACCCAATTCGGGCTAATTTTTGAATTACAAATCAAGGAAGAAAGGCCTCTATTCGGTTTTGTAGGAGAGGAATGTTTCAGTAATTCAAATCGAGCAGAGCTCGAGATCGGGGCGTGGCCGACGGCTGCCAGGCCACGCGCACCACCTGGTGACCGTATGCCGGCGCTGGTCCCACCCCCTAGGCTAGGGCGAGCTACAAGGCCACCACGACGCGTCGGTGCTCTGCCCCTCCTCTCCCCATTTCTACCTGTCCACTCTTGCAGCCGCCCCCTCCTTCCCTAGCCACGACAGAGCATTCCGCTATGACGGCATCATGCCCAGCTCCACCACTATAGTGCTGCAGCGCAATTCCTCTCGGATAGCACCTTGCCACCACTCTAGCCCCCTCTAGCGCACTGTTGACACTTCTTAACGTCACTCGTGTTAGATTGTCATCCCCAACATGACACCAAGAGTGTGGTTGTATTATACTTATGCCATTTAACTAAATAAAGATATATAGTATATATCCGCAAGCGCACAGATAAATACACCCATTGTAGCATTTCACCCAGGTTTTCCTAAGTATCATTATTTATAATTTTACCAAGGAAAGAAAAATCGAAACGAGACTATATAAATAGTTACAATGGCAGTAAAGATAATCATTTGCACTTACTCAATAATAAATATCAAAACAACTAATCACTTGTCATGAAAAGGGTAAGACAAATAAGATAAATGGTAAATGATAATCATGGGTATTCCAGAGACAAGAGGGAGTTAACATTATTCAAGTCAAGTAGTCATGGAGATTAATTTAGAGATGTAAATCATAAGTATTTCTTATTCAATCAGTCTATTAATCAATCTAGCTATACAAAATCATCTATGATATAATCAACATGTCATCTATGAATAAGGAACATTACTGAGAGAAAAGTCAAGAACAGAGTAATGATCTCTTCCCTGTAACCGCATTCTACTAAGTTCTATACTCGAGGAGTGGACTACAAAGGATTCAACAGGAATGTCACACCCGTGATCTACCACATGGCCCGGAGCATAGAGTGCATTCGCAGACAAGCATAATCTAAGCACCATGCCTATAATATGCCAGCCACTCAATCCTATCCAGAATTAGATCAAGCTTTCTACGAACATATTCATAAAATCTCTACTAATCATATTCATATCAAGATATAGAACAAGAACAATCTCAAGAATAGAATAAAGTTGAAATATAGAAATATATTGAAGTAGCATAAAGTCGAATGATGATTACAATGAAATTACCAAGTCTCCGACGAACGATCCTGATTCCAAGCAGTTGCTTGCCTCTACTTGAATCAATCTAGACTAAACTCTAAACTTGAACTAGAACTCTAACTCTCTTTCTCTCTAGAAACCCTAACTTCTAGCCTTGCCTTCACGAATGAGGATGAGATGATCTAATTCTTCAATTGATTCCTTGAAAGGAGATCCTAGGGCTGTTTATATAGCCTAGGGCGTGGAACCGCAGCCCTTGGATCAAACGGACCTTGGCGTGGGGTTTAGATGCATCCTTAGAGGCGGTATAGGTAGTTTGCAAGAGAAGAAGCCGAGGTGGCATAGGGGAGGGCCGATCGACCTAGCCCTAGGGCCGGTCGGCCCCACCTAGCGGCGGGTTGGCTCATGTCACCTCGTGGAGTTGGTTTAGGTCTTCTAGAATCCCTATCCGCATCCGTGACGTGGAGATTATGCCGACTGCATCGGTTTCTTCCTTTGGAAGGAGATTAGTTCTATATTATGCAACTTAACCCCTGAAAAATACAGAATCACCAAAACTCATGGAATTTGTTAGTTTAAACCTCTAAACCTACTGTGGTGATCCTTTTTATCATTTTTTCCTCTTATGTTGATGGTTTAAAATGATAGTTAATTACCGTCAACAACTCCCCCAAGCTAAACTTTTGCTAGTCCCTTAGTAAAACTAAATCCAGAGATAACTAAGTTACTTCAAATTATCATCCTTCAAAAATACACAAGCCATCAGAAAAGAATTATCCTCAAAAAGATTTTGAAAATTTGCTCTAGTTCCTTAGCCATGGGGTTTTAACTTTCACTTGAGCTTTGGATAATCAGAAAACAGAAGTAATCAAGTCAAGCACTATGTCTCAAATTCTTCATCTCTATTTCCTTCCTAAAGTTTTTAATTATATTTTTAAAATAAAACTCAGAGTCTGTATTGTATGACACTTACAAATCTCTCAATATGTGACATTGAAATTCCTTACCAAGGCAACGATGGTGTTTTGCCTTCTCTCAAGGTATTTTGGAATAAGGCAGAATATCATTGTGCCTTCTCTCTTACCGTATGACTAAGATGCTTATATGGAGTTGATGGGTGCGATCACTCATACATACTTGCAAAACATATATTGTAAAGTCAAATAATGGATCTAGAGAAACTAGTCATACAATCAAATCAAAATGTGCATGTGTGTGGATATAAGGAATAGGTTAAATATATGGTGGAAGTAATAATAAATCCTAATTCTACCTTGCTTCTTTAGAAAGATTGATCTCTCTTAAAACTTAACTTAGACAAAGAAAGTATATATATATATATATATTAGAGAGGCGAGTGTCTAGCACCCATTGTTTTGGTAGGACACTTGTCCATGTTTTACTCTCTATATATTTTTTTACATAGCTCAGACTTCTTGTCTATCATGAAACAATTGAGAGATAATAACAATAAACATTTGGAGCAATAATAACTAAGGCTATGAAATATATGAATAGGTGAAAAAATCCTACAAGGCATGTTTTTGTTTGTTCACTCCCAGTGTCAAACATTTTTATGGTGGTTCTAAATGGAAAGGCATGTTGTTGCGTACTTCCAGTATAGAAGCAGCAAATTTAAGTGGAGTGTACGTGATCTTGATTTTAAGAGTATGACAGGTCTCTAAAGGTCAACAAAGTTTGACAGTACTCAATGTAAATACAAGTAGCAATAAAATAAGTGCTGGTTTTCTATCCTAGCATATATGGTTGTGGTAGAAATTTAATCTCTCTGTCATACAAAGACTCATCATGTGCATTTAAATTTTTTCAAAAGTGAACTCTTCCGGACTTCATTGAAACTTATAACAAGATAAATGGCAGCTCAAAACTCTTTCACTTCTTATGTCCCAACTACCTAAGCTTTGGATCAAGCATATTCCTCCACAGGTTTAAAGATTTGGCAATGAATATTTTTGGACCAGAGGAATAATTCTTAAATGAAGCTAGGTACTTCAAAAGAATTACAAATGAAACAACTATTTATGATAGTTCAAGTTTTTTATTCGACACAAAAATAAGTTCATACACACTCTATTTTTATTTCAAAAGGCTCGCAAAGAAAAATAATCTAAACATATTAATATATATTTTTGTATTTTTACCATATTCCCCATTTTTTTAGATATAGTAGTAATACTAATATTAATACTAATAATAATACGGGTAAGAAAAACTTACTATCTGAGGGGGTTCTCCCCCAAGCTGGCTCAACTTCGGTCACTGAGGTGGTGCTGGTGGCGGGTAATCGACACCCATTTGCTCGAAGAAGTAGAGGAGGCCTTCATACGTTTGTGTCCCTTGTTCACGCATCTCCCCAAGCATGTTGCTCATGCTCTCCTACCACTGTGTATGCTCATGTAGCATGTTTATGATACCTTGTTGCCCCGTCTCAAGATGAGTGAGATGGGTATCAAAGTTCTAGAAGTCTGGCTGGTGGTACGGCTGAAGCTGAGGATGAGGTGGGTATTGCTCTGGCTGGTACCCGGGATAGCCATGAGAGGCATGGTATGAGTACGGTGGTGGAGTAGGTGCTGCATTATGGACTCCCCTCGCAGAAAAAGACATGCGTCCTCTCTGGATGTACGCCAAATCTTCGTATTCCTGTGGAACATAATTAGAAAAATTACCTTGCCCTCAATTTTCTGCTGGCGTGGGCGGATCATAGAAAGTTTGATCTTCCCATGCCCGGTGTCTTGGTTCAGATAGTCCTAGTTGGTCAAATCCTTGATAGTGAGTGAAAGCTAGTGCAGGGGGTGCACCATCTTCCCCTATGTACCTAGGCACAGTGTTTCTCATTATTCTGGAGGATGGACTTCTTCCACCTCCCCTGGTCGGTCTCTGCAAATCAAGCAAAAATGTCTCCATGGCATATAGACCAAGTGGTCTATTCGGCAGTTCATATTCATTTATAAATCCCTTGTATGTTATAAAGATTCTATTGCCCTTTTGTTTCAACAGATGTGCTTGACTGAAAAAGTAAATGTCAAGAGATCGGCGGGGTGTGGAGATGTAGGTAATGCTAGCATTCCCTAACAAATTTAGGTTTCCGGCAAGACGTGTAATCCAAGAAGTGATGGTGATAGGGCCTCGTAAAGTGTGAAGGATAGCCTAGAATGTTACCATGAGCCTAACAGGAGATATTTTACGTTTCTTGATCATAGCATACATTAATTTCATCTCCTCGATCCTAACTATGCGACCTTCCCTCCTAGGAAAGAAAGTGATCCCTAACCATTTATGCATAATTCTCAAAGTGGGATTGTGAATGTCATTCGTGCATAGGTCAGAACAGTAGTCTTTGCCCGAAATATCTTCCCAAAATTGCTCTCTATGAAAATCACTCAAAAGTTCATCTATTTCTACTCCGCAAGCATTAGGGAATCCTAGTCTGAGGTTGAATTCTTTCCAAGTAAATTCATATTGCTCATTAAATAGCCTAAAGGGAACTTATGTCTTGGTAAAAGACAGAGTGTAGAGGAATTCTAAAGTAAGTAATTTGCATCCATCCTTCGAAATACTCCAATTATTATCCCATCCAATATTGCGAAAAATAAGATCGAATTCAGCATCCATACCTATTTTTTTGTAAGAAGTAGGGGTCAAAGGTTGGGGTATGCTCGAACTCATGATCTTTGTACAATCTCATCAGATCCTTCTTGTAGGTGGTGCAAAGCTTTATATGACACTCTTGAAGGAGTACGTGGTGTTCTGGCTAGCTGGCGGACGAGGACCAGGGCATGGATGACATGTCTAAGTCAGAACCAGCCCATGATGATGATCTGGTCTGGAAGCGGGTTCTCTTGCGAAAAGAGAATGCTCCAGCCGCACTCCTAAGTGTTTTCTTGAGTCCACTCATCCTGTTACACAGACAGAAACACAAACACAACTAGGTGGAATAATGAGGGGTTAGAATAAATAAATAGTTAGGAGTCGGTGATCTAAAAGTCAGTCATCTAGAAGTCAGTCGTTCAAGTTGGAAATTTTATATCTTGACTTCTCCTAGTACTTAGATTATTCGGGCAGCACTTATCCTACTAAATGATTTTCTAAACAACTTCTAGCACTTCTCTCTTACTGATTCTTATCTCAATGTGGCTCTAAAAAATTCAGAATACTTCTCTCCACTCAAGAACTTCCAGAATCTACTCAAAAACTAAGAATTCTCAAACCGTACTTGGATTTTAGAATTTCGAGTTGGGGGTATGTTTTCTGAGTGTTTTGCAGTATGTGGAGTAGAGGGAGAAGCAGCCTTTTTATAGGCGCAAGAGGGGGAGGCCCGCCTGCCTGGTGGTGGGGCCAACCGGCTCCATGTGGGGCCCACTCGTCCATCCCTTCCTTCTCTAACTTCCTTGCTTCATTATTAAGAGATGCCTTCACCTGCCGACGCTCCATGTGATGTGGTGGTTGAAAAAGAATGGAGGAGAGTGAAGGTGGTGGAGTGAAGTGAAGTGATGTGAGGTGATTGAGGTGGGTCCCATGGGTCCATATGTCTCCCGTATTTGCACCGTATAATCGCACAAGTATGCAAAGAAAAATTACTTTTATGAAACTATGAAGAGTTAGAATTCTAATGATGGTATTTTTATATTTTTCTGCCAACACAATGATTATTATTTACTAGAGGTTTTCACGCCCGGTAAATATTAATTAAATGGGGCTTTAATAATTATGCCATGAGATTGATTATTATTATTATTTTCTATGCATGAATAAGTAAATATGCTATGCAAAAATTAAATGCAGATAAATACCGAGTTACCTCCTAGCGATGGTTCGGGATTTTTAAGTCCACTGAATTGGACTACTCCACCTGGATTTATTCTTCAGGGGTCATAGTCATCCCTGTGAGTGGTGACTATGTGACTCCTTCATCTATCATCTTCGCAGTGGAGCTTAACTCAGGTCTTGGTCTGAATGGAAAACACTTTTCTCGTCCATCAATGTGGAATTTGACTTCTCCAATTCTTATGTCGTTGTGGGCATTTGCGGTACTCAAAAAGGGTCTCCCAAGAATGAGTGACACTCTTGAGTCAGGTTGCATGTCCAAAACCACAAAGTCGACTAGTATGAAGAATTCTCTGATCTTGACTGGAATATTCTCAGTGATTCCCATAGGGTAACGGAGTGACTGGTCCACTAGCTGCAGGCACATAGAGGTTGGATCGAGCTTTGCATGTGGAAGTTTATCGAAGATCGCCTTGGGCATCACACTGACACTTGCTCCAAGGTCGCACAGCGTATTGTCAAAATGTTGATCTCCAATTGAACAGTCGATAGTGGGGCATCCTAGATCCTTCTTCTTGATTAATGTGTTGAGGATGGCCACACTACACTCTTCTGTCAGCTTGATCACTTCAGTGGCAGGCAGTGGTCTTTTATTGTTGAGGATGTCTCGAACATACTTTGCATAGGTGGGAACCTGCAACACATCTAACAAAGGGGCATTGATATATAATTTTTGAATAATCTCAACAAACTTACTGAACTATGCATCCATCTTGAGTTTTCGATCTCTGCGTGGGAAGGGTAAGATATTGATGTCTTGAAAATCTTGCACTTGTGGTTGAACTTCTTCTACTTCGTCATCCTTTTCTTCTATCACTGTGGGTATCACTGGTACTAGTTTTCTCTGTGCCCCTTCTGGATAAGGTGGGTCTTTAGTGGTTTTACCATGTCTGGTGGTTATACCCTTGACCTGCTCATTGTTAGTGGTAAAAGAAGCAGCTAACCATGACAATTGAGTTTCTACCTTTTTATTATGATCAAGTTGGTCTTTTATAGCAGAAGAAAAGTCATCCATTTTAGTATTTATATCCTCTAGAATTTTATCATTAGAAGCGAGTTTCTTAACAATAGTATCATTAGTTCTAGCTTGTTCCAAAATTAAATTTTGTAGAGGGGGTTGCTTAAAATTAGAAGAATTATTAAAATTGCCTGAGTACTTAGCTTGATATGTAGTCTATTGCTTTTGATTCCACCTTTACTTTTGTAGCGTGGAAGAGTTGTTGATGATGTTTGCATCTTCTTGATTCTCCAGAATTTCCATTCCTAGGTACTCTTCACATCTGGTCTGAGCATCGAATGCATCTTGAATTGCTTGACGATCTTTCTTGAAATTGGCTCTTTGGTCAAGCCAGTTCAATAGTGTATCCATCTTTATTGATAGTGCACACACTTCTTCTAGAACTTCTTCAATCTGGCGATAGCATTGAGTGTTGTCTTGTTTCCAACTCTGGTTCTTTGCTATCTTCTCCATCAGATATTCTGCTTTTCCAAGAGTAAGTGACATAAATGAACCTCCAGCAGTAGCATCTAGTTGCTCACACGATCTTTGGGTTTATCCATAGTAGAATCTGTGCATGAGTAACCAATCTTCCATTCCATGGTGTGGGCATTCCAAGATGTTCTCTTGAAAATGTTCCCATACCTCTAAAATGATTTCTCCTTTTTGCTGCTGAAAATTGTAAATCTTTCCTCTTAAGGCATGAGTTTTGCCTATAGGGAAAAACTTTGATAGAAAGGCCTTCGAACATCTATCCCATGTGTTGATGTCTTCTTTGTTGGTGTAGAACCACTACTTCGCTCTCCTTTCTAGTGAAAATGGAAAGAGACAAAGGAGTATGATGTCTTGGGCGACATCCTTGATGATGATGGTGCTTCTAATCTCCAGAAAATTATGTAGATGTTTAGTGGCATCTTCTTCTTCCTTTCCACCAAATGTAGTAGCTTGCACTAGGTTGATTAGACTTGGCTTAAGCTCAAATTCAAGGTTGTCTGTCTAGAGTGTTGGTCTGGTACGAATGTTCATTACATTTGGAGCTAAACATTCAAGTAAAGTCTTATTAGCCATAGCTTCACTACTGGTGTTGATCTTCCTCTAGATTTGGTTGACTCTTGGATTAGAAATTGATAAGTCACAACCGAACCTGTATTACCCTACATAAGATATGAACAAAGACGAAACAAGGGTAAGCCTATCAAGATAGAGGTACTAGTTGTGATTTTTATTATGAGTAAGTGGTATTGATTAATCTCTTATTGCCATAAAGGTAATTCCCTTGAAAAGTAAATCCCTATGACATCCCGTGTCGGAAAGTGAAGTTTTCCATCTCCCCGGCAACGGCGCTAGAAATGCTTGTTGACACTTCTTAACATCACTCGTGTTAAGTTGTCATCCCCAACATGACACCAAGAGTGTGATTGTATTATACTTATGCCATTTAACTAAATAAAGATATTATAGTATATATCCGCAAGCGCATAGATAAATACACCCATTGTAGCATTTCACCCAGGTTTTCCTAAGTATCGTTATTTATAATTTTACCAAGGAAAGGAAAATCGAAACGGGACTATATAAATAGTTACAGTGGCAGTAGAGATAATCATTTGCACTTACTCAATAATAAATATCAAAACAACTAATCACTTGTCATGAAAGGGGTAAGACAAATAAGATAAATGGTAAATGATAATCATGGGTATTCTAGAGACAAGTGGGAGTTAACATTATTCAAGTCAAGTAGTCATGGAGATTAATTTAGAGATGTAAATCATAAGTATTTCTTATTCAATCAGTCTATTAATCAATCGAGCTATACACAATCATCTATGATATAATCAACATGTCATCTATGAATAAGGAACATTACTGAGAGAAAAGTCAAGAACAGAGTAATGATCTCTTCCCTGTAACCGCGTTCTACTAAGTTCTATACTCAAGGAGTGGACTACAAAGGACTCAACAGGAATGTCACACCCGTGATCTACCACATGACCCGGAGCATAGAGTGCATTCGTAGACAAGCATAATCTAAGCACCATGCCTATAATATGCCAGCCACTCAATCCTATCCAGAATTGGATCAAGCTTTCTATGAACATATTCATATCAAGATGTAGAACAAGAACAATCTCAAGAACAGAATAAAGTTGAAATATAGAAATATATTGAAGTAGCATAAAGTCGAATGATGATTACAACGAAATTACTAAGTCTCTGACGAACGATCCTGATCCCAAGTAGTTGCTTGCCTCTACTTGAATTAATCTAGACTAAACTCTAAACTTGAACTAGAACTCTAACTCTCTTTCTCTCTGGAAACCCTAACTTCTAGCCTTGCCTTCACAAATGAGGAAGAGATGATCTAATTCTTCAACTGATTCCTTGAAAGGAGATCCTAGGGGCTGTTTATATAGCCTAGGGCGTGGAACCGCAGCCCTTGGATCAAACCAACCTTGGCGTGGGGTTTAGATGCATCCTTAGAGGTGGTATAGGTAGCTTCCAAGAGAAGGAGCTGAGGCGGTGCAGGGGAGGGCAGGTTGGCCTAGCCCTAGGGCCAGTCAGCCCCACCTAGCGGCGGGTTGGCTCGTGTCACCTTGTGGAGTTGGTTTAGGTCTTCTAGAATCCCCATCCGTATCCGTGACATGGGGATTAGGCCGACTGCATCGGTTTCTTCCTTTGGATGGAGATTAGTTCTGTATTATGCAGCTTAGCCCCTGAAAAACACAGAATCAACAAAACTCATGGAATTTGTTAGTTTAAACCTCTAAACCTACCGTGGTGATCCTTTTTATCATTTATTCCTCTTATGTTGATAGTTTAAAATGATAGTTAATTACCATCAACACGCATGTTGGTGGAGCGATTCGACAACCACCGTGGCTGAATTTTGAGTCCACCGTCACCGTGCCCCACCGGACCTCACTTGAGTAGCTCTGCCTCCGTGGCTAGCCCAACGTGGAGCTTCTCCAAGCCGCGTTCGCCTCGTCCTCCCGCCGACGTGTCCCGTGCAGCGTGGAGAAGCCACCGGTGCCACCTCTACTGCGGTAGGTGCGCCGAAACGGCTCCAACTGTGAGCACGCTCTGCCTTGGCCGCCATGGCCGACGAGCCCTCTCTCTGTGTTCACTCCTCATTTCTCCCTTCTTGCGAGTGTGTTGTGTGTCCTTGACCTAGAGTTATGTCCCGACGTGATGTTATCGCCGATAGTGCCCTCGTCACCGGGGAACGCCGCGGCTTTGGGAGTTCACCATCGCCGTCATAGTGCTCCGCACGTGGCTACGCCTCACCTACCACTTGGTCATCATGTTTTCGGTTTCAATAGCTCCATAGTGACTCCCTGATCGTGTAGAAGCTCTCCGAGTGCAGCCGTGCCCTGTGCTCGCTGGTGCTCCACCACTGAGCGCCGCCGCCCGCCATTGCCGGTGGTGAGCCATCTCGGGCTAACCCTAGATGCCCATGGTACCTCATTAGAATCGCCTTGATTAGTAGAGCCTGCCGGTGCTCTTGGTTTCCCCGGAGGCCGCGCCGTCATCGGGAAATCGGCGGCGAGCCGCCGTCCCCTGCCTCTGTGCCGATGACAGCCAGGGCCCGCATGCCAGCGCCCCTCTCCTGTGATTGGCACGGTTGGGCCACCAGCTAGGCCACAGAGCGAAGGCCCAGTTGGGCTTCTGGCTTGTCCAGCATTTTGTTCCTATTTTTTCTGAAATGCTTTAATTGCTGAATTTTGTTAATTCATACAAATTAGTAGAAAAATCATAAAATAGAAAGTGAGGACTTTTTGGAATCCTCATGAAGTGTACTTTGTAGTAGTGTATTAAATGATGGTATGTTAGTTTATGTTTCCTAGAGTTGATAATTACTTTTACTCAGTGCTTTATTTAATTATATGAATTTCATAATTCCATATGTCTCTGTGTGGTGATCCTTTTGTTGTGAAATTTTTGTGGGATGCTAATCATGCCTTGGTGATACATTAGTTAAATTTTCATGAATTTTGGATGTATTATGCTTCAATTATCAATTCTCCTTTGTATATGCTTTACATTGATTATCCATTTGTTTATTTTGATATCTCTAAATCTACTTGTTTAACTGGGCTGAAAATTTTATGGTAGCCTGCTGGTACCTTTTGTGTGCCTATGTAATTTATTAGAATTTCTAGACACATTTCAAAATTAATGATTATTTATGCCTATGCATTTAAATAAATAAGAAAAAGGCTAGTAAATAAATGTTCCTGTGAGTGACATGCCATGCTTAGTGTTCTTTGAGCATGTTTTAACTGTTGGGTAAGTTGGGTGAACCTTTGGTGATGTTTTACATGGCTTTTAGTAGATAAGTTTTTATAATTGCTATAAATGTCACTTTTCTGGATAGATTTCAGAGTTGAGTAATTTGAGCAATGTTATGATGATTTTCATGCTCTAAGTTGTATACAAGAGTTGTATTAAACTTTATGATGTGCATACAGTTCAAATTTGGTGGCAATTGGCCACATTGTTTAGGAATTATGCATGCTTTAAGAAGTGTCTAGTTGCAGTTGCTCTCTGTTTGCGTAGGACAGATTCTGGGTTTGCCTTAATTCGACTTGGTTAACTTAAGAATCATGCCCTGATGTTTTTAAATAATTGTAGAGAATTTTATAAGCTTTCCATAATGTCCTCTTGCAAGTCATTTGGAGTTTTAGAACTCTAGTTATGAAATTTCTTAGTTGACGCTGTTAACTTGTTGGAGATGTTAAATTTCTGGAATCTTGTTATGTGTGTGTTTAGTCTTAACTTTGTGGCAATTAGTGGTTTCTTAGGGATGTTCAAACATGTTAATACCAGAGAGGAGATTTGCACCTAAGCTTAAAGTGATTTGAATAGAGCACCACATGACTTGGTTTGTGCTTATGATGTTGCCATGTCATTACATTCATCTTCGCATTATTCATACATGTTCATAAATCATCATGTCATCCTTGGTACATACATGAAATTCATTGGGTGCATATATATGCAATAGGTGTGCCGAGAATCGTGTCATGACCGAAGCTCCACAAGGCATGAACTCCGAAGTTGGAGTCCATTCGAGAGCCGGAGGTCCAGTCCGACGAACCCGGAGGAGACGTGGGAACCGTTCTTGAAGCCGAACCTTGAGCTATCTTCTTTCGGTTAAGGCAAGCCCCAAAGCATTATAAGCCTCCTACTTTCAAGCAATTATCTATCGATATACATGTTATATATGTATTGTTGCATTACGTTTATAGGAGTTGGTTGGAAACCCTTGCTGCATTGATAACACTCCTTGTCCAGCAATTTGAACCTTGAATCTTATGTAGACAGGATCGTATCTATGCTTAGCCCTGCTTAATTAGACCAGAAGAAGTCAGGTGATTTCCTATCACCTGCGAGATATAGGGCTTTACCTGGTCACGGTTGGCTATATTTGCTATCAAGGAAAAGAACCATGTGTTAATATGAATAAAAGATCGGGCGGGGTCTTACGGTTGTAGTGATGCCATTTTGAACGCATGCCTAACATTTAGCTAGCCGGCCTGAGGTTGCTGACCGTGAAGCCGAGTAGCTCAACTTAGGTTACGAAGTCAAAAAGTGGAAGTCGCCTCGTAAGGGAGCCAGGGGGTCCAAGGGCAGGTGAGTTAAAAGTCCTGAGCATCCTGGCCACTGGTATCCTCGAGAACGCGGCACTGTTTGGGCCCAGCCTAAGTTGTACTAGAGGTTATCTATGGCTGCCTTTAGCCGGGTTTGCTGGGTGAGTGTCAGGAATACCCACTCAGCTGAGTTGGAATCAATTCGAGTCGCCGTCTCTCCCGGATAGTGAGAAACTTGACTGGTTATCTCCAACTTAGATACACTAATTATATTGATGGTTCGGAATTGATGATAAGGATGATGATAACAACCATGATTAAACCGGATATGATATTATTGCTTGCTTAGCTTAATCAAGTGATTGCTATAGTATAGGTGCTAATCTAGTTAGTAGGTTAATGATGGTTAACTTGATGCTTAAGCAATTAATGGTTACTTATTTGTATGAAGCTTTTCTGCAAATGAGTCCAGCTAGCCCACTTTACAAAGCCTTGCATACTCCTTGGTGTCACTTTATTTTTGGTTTTTGACGGGTAAGTCTAGCTGAGTACCTTCTCGTACTCAGGGTTTATTCCCATCTATTGCAGGTAGCAGATTCGTACTTGTTGCCATAATTATTGTCTTGGCCATGTGGGCGTGAAGACTAGACCATATGGGTGTGGTCTCTGTAGCTTCTCTTCTTTTATGCTTTTGCAGGATGTGACTATGTACTGGTAAGATTTGACTTCAAATAGTTTTAGAAATTATGTTGCTTCCGCTAATTTCTACTTTGGTTTTGTAATAAATTATTCATACTCCGATGTGTGAGAGATACTTATGAACTGTTGTAACAAGTGTTGTGTTATGTTGAATCACTACGATCTTGGTTGCTCTTAGTTTGGTTTGAAATCCCTCATGATTTCGTGGACTACCGGAGTTATATGGGCTCATGTTTAAGAAATTGATCGCTTCAACGATTGTTTTTGGACTTGTGCTCTTATAATTTGGACAGTTCCGTGACATCTGGCATCGGAGCAAGATTCAATAGTAAAAACATCATTTGTGTATTTAAATAAAAGCTTTTGTGAAAAATCTTATTTCTAATCTAAATAGTGCCAGTGGTCATATCCTATATGCTCAAATAAGGACTATTAGGTGGCTTATTTAAGTACTGACTTGGGGGTTTTAAATTATGCATCTACGGCTATGGCAAAGGTGAGAAGTGTGATAACTTGACCACAATATGTTACCCTATGGTCTAATGGTAGAGGTAACCTTCATATATGAACTAGCCATATATGTCGCTAGATTACTTTTATGCAACGTCGCACCTTCGCCCAGGTAAGGGTGAGCTATGAGAGCATGATCGGATATACTGCCGATCTAGTGGAGTGCTTATATGGTGCTTTAGTATTTACATGTTGCACGCATGTTCATACAAAGGTATCAACATGTTGCATGTTTTGTCCCTTGGGAGACGATGCCGTCATTAGGGCGATGATTGGGTGTGGCCACCTTCATATACATCGGGGTGTATGCGAAGTGTGTAGATTTACTGCTTTCATTGAGTGATATATTGGGAATTGTTGGGCTAAAATGCAATTTTCTACAGGTACACTAACAACATTTTCTGTAGAGCGACTAGTTATCGTTATTGAGAGAATGTGTGTATGCCACCGAACTATACGCTAGAATCTTAAAATTTTTCCTAGGTTTGTGAGGACATACGGTTCGTGCATGCACCATGTTTGCATCATACATTGCATTCTGCATTACTCCCTCCCTTATAAATTGCTTACCCCATTCTCTCAAAAAAAATTCTCCCCTCCAAATAGTTTTCCTGTAAGCGGTTATATTTCTTTCGCGAAGAATTGTGGTAGTCAACCAACCTAATGGAGTGGTCAGTAGTGTCAGCCTTGAAACCCAATTCATACCTAGCCCGTGGAAGAAAGCAAGACATAGTTTCATGATGTATCTCCTTGAGTTGGGATACGTTTTGATCTACAACTCACCTCCCCATTGATTCTAACCTTGTATCCATCCTTGTTTGCTACCCCATCTTTGGATGATGCTGTTTCTACATGCCTAATTCCTGACACGTGAGGATTCCTCGTGGGTGTGTGTTCGGTAATGGTGTTACAATTAGTACTCCATGGTGCCGCGATGAAATCGGGAGCCTCCTGTGGCGCGTGACACAAGGTTGTGCTGCTCGGCACGTGCATATATCAAGGATTGCTAGTCATGATCCATTATGGAGCTACACTAATGTGTTATCTTCTCACGAACCTTTCCTTGGATATCGTTCCCTATCTTGTCAGAAGATCAATACCTCAAATCAAGATATTTTCTTCTTCTGAGATTGGAATTTGGATAGTTGGATACAACCTCTCCCTCATGCTTATATATTCGTCAGCAACCTTCTGATGTCATCAATGCTTACTAGTTTCACCTACTTGCAGATGTCTCGTCAGATCCGCTCTAGGAGTCAGAGTCGTGGCAATACGGAACTGCCATCGTCTCCTCCGCAACCTACTTATGCTGAGTTGCTGCAAATGCTTGCCGAAAGTCAGCGTGCCTTGGACGAGAGTGTCAAAAACCATGTCTATGAGGAACCTGAGCCTGTCCAGTACAACAACTATAAGGATTTCTTAGATACCAAGCCTCCTATTTTCCGAGAAGCAGAAGAACCACTTCAAGCAAACGAATGGTTGAACACTATCGAACAGAAGTTCTGTGTGCTCAAGGTGGCAGATGATATGAAAACAGAATATGCTTCGCAATAGTTACAAGGGCCTGCAGGCATTTGGTGGTGTCATCATCGGAATACGCTGCTTGAGAATATGGAAGTAGTTTGGGATCAGTTCAAGGAAGCATTTCGGGGACATTACATTCCTTCTGGTCTCATGGCAATCAAGCACACCGAGTTTATGAAGCTCACCTAGGGAGACAAAAGCGTAACACAATATTTGCATGCTTTCATCAACTTGTCAAGATATGCTCCAAAATTTGTTAATACGGAGGTTAAGAAGATCGCTAGTTTTAAAAGGGGGTTGTGTCCCAAATTGATGAAGGCCATGTGCAATAGCAAGTGTGCAACTTTCAACGAGTTTGTTAGTGATACTATCCTTCAAGAGAACTGTAATGTTGTATATGCTGCTTCTAAGAGCCACAAGAAATCGTATGAATCCAAAGCATCTTTGTCCAATACATTTGTGGTGGTTGCACCTTAGTATCATTCGTTGGGCATATCCACTAGATATCATCATATCAGAAAAAGGGTCCAGTCAAGAGGAGCAGTATTAAGAAAGGAAAGTCTAAGGCACCGCCAAGTAATAGGCCATGTTGGAATTGCAAGATGTCAGGTCATTGGGCCAAAGATTGTCCTCTCCTGCAGAAGAAACCAAATGAAAACAATGCAGATGTGTGTAAAGGACATGTTCGATACACCACTATGGAATCCATTCCTACGGGTGAGATTATCACTGCTAGTGCATTTTTAGTGAACCAACATCCTGCAATCGTGCTGTTTGATTCAGGTGCTTCTCACTCTTTCATCAGTTCCACTTTTGCAGCCAAGCATGGTATGAAGGTTGTTACCCTTTGTCAGTGTTCGGACCCGAGGGGGTCCTAAACCAACGAGTAAATACTGCGTGTCTCTTTCCTGGATGGTGATGCAAGGAGAATACACGGGGGTTTATCCTGGTTCAGGCAAAAGAAGGCCCTACGTCCAGCGGGGGGAAGAAGTTTGTATTTCCTTGCACCGAAGTGCTTGTGTAGGGGTTACAAGCATGCGAGAGAGGGCGCCGAGCCTAAGTCTCAAAGAGAGGAAAAAAGGACAAGGGTGGTTGCTTGAGGTATCGATCTCTTGTTTTTCTTTGTTGTCTGTTGTTGTGTGGTCGGGTGCTTCGTTTCTCTCCCTTTCGTAGAACCCTGGCCTGCCCTTTTATAGGGCGAGAGGAGGCCAGGACGATGGGGAGTGATGTTTAGTCGATTCCCGTTGAGTTGACTGTAGCGACGTGCCCTGGGAATGGTCGGCCATCCCTAGACACCATGGCATCGTGGGAGACAAGACGGCGAAATGACCCGGAGCGCCGTACCATACCGTCCTTCCCTTGCCGTTGAACTGTGTCGAGCATCGAGGTTGGGTCGAGGCCAGGACGAGATCGGATGGATAAGGCCAAATCCCCAAGATTGCGGAGAACGGGCCTTGTCTTATCCTCCCTCGAGGGTGATCGATGGTAAACAGTGCGCGGTAAGGTGGGTATAGTGACGGGTTTCACCTCCCATCATGGGATGGGTGGTAAAACAGTGAGACCTGACACGGGCATTGTTTCCACGTCGATCCTGGTCGCAGCCATGCAGGTAGGTGATAGTAGGTAACCGCATTAAATGCTATGGCTTTTGTCCTGGGGTAGGTAAAGAGGAGTCGAGGCGCTCGACCCAGGCTCACGCGAGTCGGAGTTTTTCCCAGTGGGCGGACGAGCTTCGCGCGGGTCGGAGCGCCGTCGAGGTAGCTTGCCGTACGGGATGGGGCGCGGTCAAGGCGCCCCGTCAAGCGGGCCTCGTACGAGTCGGAGCCGGAGCGCGGTCGAGGCGCCCCGTCGAGCGGGCCTCGTATGAGGCGGACAGGATGCGCGGTCGAGGCGGGCTGCCTTTTATTGCGGTTTCAGTCATTTTAGTTTTATACTAGCGATGGGTGTGGGTACCCCCGTACTTTTGGTACCGACAGCAGCCCCCGAGCCTTTGGGTGAGTGTGTGATCACTCTCCCAGAGGTTTGTTCGAACTAGAGTCGTAGCGTCGTCATTTTTTCCGGTGGGGGCGCGCGAGCGCACCCGCCGGGTGTAGCCCCCGAGGCCTCGGTGGAGTGCTGAGACTCCTCCGAGGTCTTGTTTTCGTTTTATTGGGGGATGATTCGTTGCGGCCGAGCCCCCGAGCCTCGCGTGCACGAGGTCGATCAGAGTCCCGACCGTCTTTTGTGCGACCCTCACGCTCCTTTTCGAAAAAAGGAGGAGGGATGGAGAACGCCGTACTACCCTCGTTTGGGCGCGAGTTCTGACGATCTCCGGTGAGCTGCTAGCGGGGGAATTCGAGTGAGAGCCTGTGCCCCGTTTGTTAGGGGTCGACTAGTGGCCCGGAGGCGCTCTCAAAGATGCCAAGGTGTGGTCGTGTGGATCTCGATTCCCTGCGACAGGATTCGAGGGCTCGATGCCTCCCCCGGGGGGATTCCTACGACGACCTCCTCCTTCGGCCTCAAATATGTCCTGGGGTGCCTCGAGAGCGTGGCTCGAGCCCTTGGCCATGTATAGGCGCACCCTGGGTCATCCCTAACTCTGTTGCTCGAGGGCAGCTGTCGAACCCTGGTCGAGGGCCAGCTTTCGTTCCCTCGAGGCTTAGGTTTCTGCGGCTGAGCCCCCGAGCCTTGCGCGCCCGAGGTCGATCAGAGTCCCGACCGTCTTTTGTGCGACCCTCACGCTCCCTTTCAAAAAAAGGAGGAGGGGTGGAGAACGCCGTACTACCCTCGTTTGGGCACGAGTTCCGACGATCTCCGGTGAGCTGCTAGCGGGGGAATTCGAGTGAGAGCCCGTGCCCCGTTCATTAGAGGTCGGCTAGTGGCCCGGAGGCGCTCTCAAAGATGCCAAGGAGTGGTCGTGTGGATCTCGATTCCCTACGACAGGATTCGAGGGCTCGATGCCTCCCCCGGGGGGATTCCTATGACGACCTCCTCCTTCGGTCTCGAATACGTCCTGGGGTGCCTCGAGAGCGTGGCTCGAGCCCTTGGCCATGTACAGGCGCACCCTAGGTCATCCCTAACTCTGTTGCTCGAGGGCAGCTGTCGAACCCTGGTCGAGGGCCAGCTTTCGTTCCCTCGAGGCTTAGGTTTCTGCGGCTGAGCCTCTGAGCCTCGCGCGCACGAGGTCGATCAGAGTCCCGACCGTCTTTTATGCGACCCTCACGCTCCCTTTCGAAAAAAGGAGGAGGGGTGGAGAACGCTGTACTACCCTCGTTTGGGCGCGAGTTCCGACGATCTCCGGTGAGCTGCTAGCGGGGGAATTCGAGTGAGAGCCCGTGCCCCGTTCGTTAGGGGTCAGCTAGTGGCCCGGAGGCGCTCTCAAAGATGCCAAGGAGTGGTCGTGTGGATCTCGATTCCCTACGACAGGATTCGAGGGCTCGATGCCTCCCCCGGGGGGATTCCTACGATGACCTCCTCCTTCGGCCTCGAATACGTCCTGGGGTGCCTCGAGAGCGTGGCTCGAGCCCTTGGCTATGTACGGGCGCACCCTGGGTCGTCCCTAACTCTGTTGCTCAAGGGCAGCTATCGAACCCTGGTCGAGGGCCAGCTTTCGCTCCCTCGAGGCTTATACCGGGCTCGGGGCCTGTTTCCCAGATATCTGGGAATATCCATCCGCGGATCCCTCCCCCGCCCGTTAGCCGGGCGCGTCTTTTTGGGGAGGCGAGATCGGCGCGGTAGTGGGCGACGTGGCGTACGGTTACGACGTGGGGGACGGCCACGTGCCCGACTCCTGCGAGATGTAAGGAAACGGTTAGGTGGGCGCATTTAATGCTGGAAACTGTTCCTACCTTTTCACGCGGCTGTTGGGCTTCCGCCTGGGCATATAAAATCAAGGCCTGGGGGTTTGTGTTCCCCTCCGTTCCCTTGCGCTCCTGCATTCTTCTGCCTCAGACAACCCTTGCCTTATCGCGCTCTGCGCCCGCATCGCTGTCGCCACCGCGTCCTCTTCGTCCACCCCCCCTTTCGACAACACCGATGGCAGGAAAGAGCCAGATCCTCCTCGCCGACGACTGGGCCGCCTCCTCGGTGACGGAGAGGAGGTTGGAAGAATTGGTCGAGGATGGGCTGCTGTGGCCGAGGACGAGCCGGTCGCAACCGGAGTGGATCGCGCCGCCCCCTGCCCACCGGGAGCCGGCGCCCCCGGAGGGGTACATGGTGAGCTTCGTCTGCTTCCACGAGCGGGGGTTTGGCGTGCCGGCGTCTGTCTTCATGCGCGCGCTCCTCCACTACTACCAGGTGGAGCTTCACCACCTTTCCCCCAACGCCGTCGCGTAGGCCGCCATTTTCGTGGCGGTCTGCGAGGGCTACCTTGGGGTGGAGCCATAGTGGAACCTGTGGCTTCACCTTTTCAAGGCCGAGCTCTTCGCCAAGAAGGCGGGGGAGAAGGGCGTCTTGTGTGCGGCCCGAGTAGGGAGCTACGTCCTGCAGGTGAGGTCGAGCCGGGCGGATCTGTACATCCTGGCTCACCTCATCTCTTCGAACAGTGGGTGGCACGAGGGTTGGTTCTACCTCCGCAATGATGAAAATCAGTTGCTGAGGTACACCGGCCGCGTGCTAACCGCTCGAGAGGAGCGCTAGACATACGGAGTGCCGGAAGCCGAGAAGCCGCGCCTGGACCCGCTGCTGGCGGCGCTGCAGCAGCTTCGCCTTCGGGGCTTGACGGCTGCGGCGGTGGCCGCGGCCTTCCATCGCCGTAGGGTGATGCCGCTGTGCCGGCGTCGTCTCCGCCTCGACCAAATGACTCCGGAGGCATCGCTGGAGGGGACCCGGATGTCCCACGAATCCGTTTCCCTCGAGGAGGTCCTCCGGCGAGTGCGTCGGATGGTCAGGAACTTCAAGGTGGAGGAGGCTAACCGGGTCCCCATGAGACCTACCGAAGGGTTCAAGCCAGTGGTACGTATCTTAGGATTAGTAGGTTTGCTAGTTTCGTTTATTTTTGGATTTTGCTGATTTGATCGAGGCCGGCGCGTAGGATTTGTCGGCGCTGCGAGAGACGCGTCCGCCAGTCCTAGAGGACCGGCCCGCCCGGGAGGCTCGACGCCAGCATGCTTCCAAGAAGAAGCAAACCAAGGAAATGGCCAAGAAGCGGGCAATCCGCAAGGCCAAAGAGGCGGTGGCGTTGAAGAAGCTCCGGCGCCAGCAGACTATCGATGGGGTCCCCCTGGCGCCGTCGCCTTCCGAGACGATCTCAGGGGAGGACGACGACAGCAGCGGTGAGGATGATGACGCCCTGTCGTGGTATGAGACCGCGACCGGGCTGGGGGATCTTCCCGACGTTCGCCCCCTGGTGGAACCCATCAAGGGGGTGTCCTCCTCGGTCATCGTGGTTGAGGAGTCCGAGGAGGAGGAGAAGACGGAGAAGGAGACGGGCCCCTCGACGGGAGGGGCCGCTTTACCCCGGACCCATCAAGAGGGGTCGACGGGGACGTCCGCACCAGCCCAGGCCCCGCAAGCTCGGGCAGGGGCCGGGATGGCAGTACCGGCGTCGTCATTGGCGGCGGCGTCGGCAGGCGTGAGAACCCGAGGCCAGCTGGCCTCGGAGGCACAAAAGGCGCAGGGCGGTGCGTTGGTCAGGGCCCCCAGGAGTGCCCGCCCTGCTGGTGAGGCCGCTGCGAGGCCACAATCGGCCGCCCCGGGAGGCTCGGGTCGCACGGGGTCGAGGCCCTTGGTGCCAATTTTCGGGTAAGCGTCTCTGCTCGGTTGTCCTGCCTTTCTCGGGGTCCGTTGGCTGACGTTTCTTCACTTTGCAGGTTAAAGCGGAAGGCGGAGCCAATGGGGCTTACCCCCGTGAAGTCGCTGCGGGCCAGCGCCGTTGTCCTTAACCGGACGGCGGAGCAGGATACGCCCTGGGTCCGGCAGGTCGAGGCCGCGAAGGGGCGCCTGCGACAACGGCAGGAACCAGCGGACGCCACGGTGGTTACTGGCACGGACCCTGCCGTGGAGGGGTCCGAACCGGCGGAGATGGTGGCGCCCGGCGCGGTCGAGGCGGGGCCTAGGTCGTCAGCGTCGGTCGAGGCTGCCGTCGAGGTCGCGACGGGCGAGACACCCGTCCACGGCGCGGTGCGGGTGGGGGCTGACGTGACCATGGAGGAGGTCGCGTCGGTGTCGGGGCAGGAGGCGGCCCTGGCAGGCAGGTCACCGTCGCAACAAGACCCGTTGGCCGAGCCAACGGGTATAGTGGAGGGCGGGGCGGTCGAGCCCCTGACCGGAGCATCGGAAGAAGAGGTGCCGGCTCCGGGGGCACCTACGGTCGAGGCGCGGGTACCGGAGCCGTCTTCGGTCGAGGCGTCGGCTCCGGAGGCGCCGGTGGTTGAGGGGCCAGTTCCCCTAGGGGGGCGGGCACCCATGGCCGCGGACCTTCCCCCCGATGACACCCCCCTTGACAAAGGGAAACAAGTGATGGGGGTCGAGGGGGGCTGTAACACATCAAGTGTTTAGCTCCATAATTGCATTGCATTTGCATTTGCATAAGCATAAGCATGCATCATTCATGTTTGTTATTTCATGTGATGCAACACATATGATAGTTCTGGGGTTTATTTGAATTATTTCATGAAGTATTTGATAGTTGGTGTAACAAAAAGGTAAGGTAGCCAATCATGACCTACAACACCTTAGTTATACTTAGGGTAACATTTGGAACAAGGTTCATGTTGACCAAAATTACTAAATTGCCCTCCAAGAGAAGTTTGACCACCATTTCACCCTAGAAGGCCCTAGTTTGACCAATTAAAAAGTCTAATTTAGAGACCTTGCATGGAAGAGCACCCTTAAGCAAAGTTGTAAAGAAATTCATGGGGAACAAAAGTCTCAATATGACCATCTCATGAAATTGACCCTAACATGCTCAAAAGTGGCCCACAAGTCAGTTAGAGAGGTAGCTCCAAGACTTAGAATTTTTCTAAGTCTGGAATCTGACCCTACAGTTTTACTGATGCCTACTTTAGGAGCTTTTAGTTTGCAAACCAGGCCAAACCAGTCTTTGAGCCAATTGACAAAGTTGTTGTCCACACATAGCTCTACAACATTATCAATATCACCATCACCTGGTTCTCAATAGTTTAGGAGATATAGTGTCAAGAAGTTAGGGTTTCAGTCGGCATTGTCTCTGAAACTGCATTTCAGTTTCAAGGGGCACCACTTTGGAGCTCTGTAGTTTCAAACCTAGGCCGAACCAGCCCAAACTCCAATTGACAAACTTGTAGACCTCATGTAGCTCTACAAAATTGGTGTAATCATCTTCGACTAATTCGAACCGGTTTGGGAGATAATCATCGTGGAAGTTGCTCTGTCAGTCGGTCAGCGATGTCACCATTCAACCGATTCAGTTTCATCAGTCGGGGGAGTGGCCGACCGGCCGCAGGCCGTCGTCGACGCGTGGAGGTGCGGTGGCGCCCGTACGCCGGCCCTGGCCCCACCAGTCAGGCCGCGACGCCTTCAAGACGCCACGACGCGCGAGCCGGCCTCCATTCCTCCGCCCCTCTCTTCCAGTTGCCAAGAAACATCGAAACCGAGCCGCCATTGCCGTTCTTCTCCGGCGAGCTCAAGCGCGAGCTACACCGCATCACCGGTCGCCAGACCTCGCCGCTCCCTCCGCCTCACCACCCTCCATCCCCTTCACCCACCGAAGCCCGCGATTTGACTCAAGGTGAGCCGCATTGCTTTCTTCCCCGTCTCCGAGAGGTCGCCGGAGCCCGCCATGGGACCTCACCGTGGTCGTGGTGCTTCGAGTCTCTCTTCATCCTCCCTTCCTATCAAAATGGATCCGCCTAGCTTCGGTGAAGCTCGTACCGAGCCTAGACCGCACCGTGCATCCTCACCGGCGACGGTGCGCCGCCACCGGACATCACCGGCCGCCGCTCGCGGTGACAAGCCCCTTCCACCCCATCCCCATCCATTCCACGAGCACCAATCGATGCACCGGGTGACGGAGAACACGAGGCGGTGCTCAATTGGCCGAGCGAGCTCTTCTCCGGCGAGCTCGAGCTCGTCGGAGCTCGCGGGTCTCCGCCTCCCCTACCTCCGGTCACTGACCGCGGGGGCCCGCCCGTCAGTGTCGCACGCGGGCGGGAGCGCTGAGCGGGCCGCGCGCGCGAGTGTGTGGGCCGAGTTTTCCGGGCCGGCCCAGTTCATCCGAAATAAAATTCATTTTTATTATTTTGTCACTGATTTTTGTATAAGTTGGAAAAATATAGATCTAGGGTTTTAATGATCCAAAAATCATGAGATAAATTTTGTTAGGATCTACATGATGTGTAGTATTTTAGAAAAATATGGATCTGGCATGAGATGTTTAAATTCTATAAGAATTTAATAGATCCTTTAAATGTGTTTTGGAATGCATGCAAATTTGTTAAATTTATAACTTGAGCTGTAGTGTTCCATAAATCATGAAATTTGGTGGGTAGGTTACTCTATGCTAGCCCTAGATCTGGTAAAAATTTGGGCATCAGTGCTTAAGTAATTTCCAAGTTATAATGCTATCTTGTTATTCTAGGAAATACTTAAATGAATTGTTGTAAGTTTTCTACATGTGCAATGTTCATATAACTTTTTGGAGAATGTCTTGGTACCCTAGAGTGTCCAGGAAAATTAAGAAATCTGTTGTTTGACACTTTTTACTATGCTTTGTTATTTATCCAAAAATCAGCCTTTTGGGCTTGTGAATTTTGTTCAGAGAGTTTCTTTGAATAAATTGAGTTCAAAATTTTACAGTAGTCTCTTTTTGGGTCAGAGAGTCCCCTGTAATTTTTGTAGAATTTTAGGAGCAGTTTTGCATATATGTTTGAAATTCCACTTAATTACTTAAGTAAATTAAGTAATGAGTTTAAATAAATATTCTAGGTGGGCACACCTTACTTTCTGGTGTTTTTGTGACATTTGTGAACTTGTAGTAGTATTAGTTTGGTCGTAGAGAATGTTTGTCACATCAATAAATATTTAACCTTTACAATTTTAGGTTTTCTGGACAGCTGATAGTAATTCTAGGTTTAACCTTGGATAAATGTGGTTGCTGAAAAACTTGTAAATACCAAAGTTGTAGTAAAACTTGTAAATGAGCTTGTGTCAAAATTTGGGAGCATTTGGCTTAGTAGTTTGAGAGTTACTGTTGTTTAAAGTGCCAGTTCAAAATCTGCTACTCTCTGTTTTGAGAGGACAGATTCTGGAACTTGTGAAGTTTAACATGGAAAACTTAGGAGTTTGGAGTTGAGGTCTGAAAATGAATTGTAGTGCATTTCTTAGGCTTTCCAGATTGTCTTAGATCATATCTTTTGGAATTGTAAATCTCCAGTTGTGATAAAAACAAGTAGCTACTGTCCAGGATGCTTACTGTGGTGTTTTGCTGGTTGATATGGTGTAATATCCTAAGACATGCTACTTTTGTAATTGTTAGGTGTTAGGGCCTTAACTGAGGATGAGCAGCTTTATCTTAGGTTAAGTAGATTAGGTGAGTACTTCTCTACTGGAGAAGAGATTTGCACGTACTAATAAAATAACTTGAATAGAGTATTTTATTTCTGAAATGCATTTCATTCCGAGCATGTTGCACCCATTTATGCATCCATTATATTTATTGTGCATTCATGCAATAGGTGCACCGGAGGGGGTAACTCTCCTCGAATTCGAGCCTGTGATTCCGGAGGAGGACCAGGAGCAGCAGGAGCCCGAGGATCCAGCAGGCGAAGGAGTGCCCGCAGACGACCTTCCTGAGTGTCCAGACCACCGCCCCGCAACCTTTCTGAAAGGCAAGCCCCGGTGCATGCTGAACCTACTGTTTTATAAATTAATCTTGAGTACTTTTAATTGTTTAATGCATTAAGTTGTAGGAGTTATATGGAAACACTTGTTGCATTATACCTGTCCTTGTCCAGATATCGTACTTAATCCTATATTAGGTTTAGGCACGTGTCAATGCTTAGCCCTGCTTAGTACGGTAGAAGTCGGGTGATTTTCGGTCATCCACGAGATGTAGGAAGGAGTCACGAGTGGCTTTATGGCTATCGTGGATGGAACCATGCTTAAAAATGAAATTTAGACCGGGCGGGAGTTCGATAGTACAGCCGCAAGACACTTCACGTCTTGGGTGTGGAGCTATGCCCGTCTGAGTCATTTATGGACCGATTCGCTGTACGTCCTTGAGTCATGTTGAACGCAGTCTAACACTTAGTTGGCCGGATAAGTCGTTCCGACCGCGAAGCCGAGTAATGTGATTCAGGCCGGGAATCGAATGGTAGGTTGCTTCTTGGAGGAGAGAAAGGATGTGCTTGGGGACATTGGCGTGAGACCAAGGGGGGTTAAAGTCCCTATCACCTGGCAGAGTGTCGCCCTTGGGGTCGCGACATTATTCGGACCCGCGATTCCTGAATCATATGAAACGGTGGCTTGTGCGACCCTGGCAGGGGCCTGCGCGGTGAGTGTTAGAAATACCCCTCCAGCTGGATAGGAATTCGATTCGAATCGCCGTCGCTCCCGGTTAGTGAGCACTTGACTTGAGCAGCGGCAACGTAGAACTCATTAAATGAACTGGTGGTTAAGGGAATGATACAATGTTGCCATAATGATATACCTGCTATGGATATAATAATAATGTTGTTTGATTATAATCAAGTGCATGTTTAGTACAGGTGCTAAGATAGATGACAGGTAAATGCTAAAAATAACTGCTAGTACAGGTTATAAGAGTTTCAATTACTTATGCCTTTATGCAAAAATGTTATGTCAGCTAGCCTCTTGTGTAAGCCTTGCATAATCCTTGGTGTCATCTTATTTCTGGTTTTCGACGGGTAAGTCTAGCTGAGTACATTCCAGTACTCAGGGTTTATTCCCTCCTGTTGCAGATGACATGCTTTATCAGGGATTCTGCAAGACGTGTCCCCACCCTGCGGGTGATGATGACTAGATCACAAGGGCATGATCGTCTTTATGTACTTTCCTCATGCTTTTGCGGGATGTCCATCATCCAGACTGGCAGTATTTAATTAACTAGTGTGTGTGTTATGCTTCCGCTACTTTCAAACTTGGTTTGTAATAATTGCGACTCCGTTTATGTAAACTTATTCCAGAACTACTTGTGAAATGTATCGTATGATGTTGTATGTTGAATGATGCGATCCTGGTTGTAAGCAAGTTGGGTTGAAATCCTTCGTGGTTTCGATTGACTACCGGGATTATATGGGCTCAAGTTCGAAAATTTGAGCGCTTCGGTGCTTGTTTTTGTACTTGTGCTCTTATAATTTGGTCGGTTCTGTTACAGCTGGTACCGGAGCATAATTCAACATTAAACACATCTTACGAGTAATTAAAAACAAAAGTATTTGTTTGCGAAAAGGGTTAAACACTAAAAATTATTTTTAGGTATGCCAGTGATCACATCCCTTAGCCCAAATAAGGACTCTTAGGTGGCTTATTATAAAGACTAACTTGGGGGCCTTGTTTGTTTTTATTTCGTCGTCCATACGGCGTGATATTGTATGGATGCCATCCACTTGGGTGGTAATGTATGGATCAATTACCTCGACGCTCTGGTAAGTGTGAGTTGTGAGAGTATGATCGTCCAACCGGCGGTCTAGGGGAGAGTAGTTTTGGTGACTTACATCTTTACATGTTTAAACCATGTAACTATGTAAAAACACTTAATTGTGGGCATCTATCAATCGGGTAGCTTTGATACTGAAATATATACATCCGGGGATGTGTATATGGGAAGTATTTAGTTTACTGCTTTCTTGTATAATATTTTGGGAATTGTTGGGCTGCAATGAAATTTTCTGCAGGTACACTAACAGCGTAACGAGTAGACCGATAGTTTCGCTTATATGAGAGAACGTATGTATGCCACCGCTTAGCGTTAGCCCTTTTGTTTTCTACTAAGGTGAGAGAACGTACGGAACGTGCATGCATCATGTTTAATTATATCATACATATCATTTACTCCCTCCTTAAAAATTTCTGTACTCCCGACTAAAGTAAATTTTGTATCCCCTAAATGATCCTCACTTTAAGTCGTATCTTATCTTGTTGCTACAGATGGCACGTACCAAGAGGACCGCTCGTAAGTCCACTGGGGGCAGGGCACCGCGTCACCAGCTCGCTCCACGTGAGCCCCGCCCTGAGCCTACTGAGGTGGAAAGGCTGAGGGCAGAGTTGGCTGAAGTAACGGCTGCTAGGAATGCAGCGCGTCAGCAACTGGAGCAAGTGATTCATGATCGTGACCAGGAAACCCTTGCAGTCCAGAGGTTGACAGTAGCAAACCGCAACTGTCAACGCATGTTGGTCTGTGTGATGGAACAAAGGGATGAAGCCTGGCATGAGGAGAACGTTCTGAGAGCTCGCCAGTTTGAGCTCGAGCAACAGTTAGAAAATGATGAAGAATACAATGACAACCTACATGAAGAAGTGCACCGCCTGAACAACGAGCTTAATCCCCTGCTGCCTCGAAACAACAACGTCGATGAGGACATGGGTTCGGGAATCTTCATGGCTGAGGATGATGATGAAGTGGAGGTTGATGGACCACAGGATGCCCCACCTGCAGAAGCACCAGAGGAAGAGCCAGAAGAAGAAGAAGACGAGGAGTTAGAGCCTATCAGTGATGAGGACGGCGGGGAGATCCTTGACACTGACTCGGAGGATGATGCTTAGAGTAGTCATCACGTGCCTATAATGTTAGGATCGTCTTTTGTGCCCTCCCTGTGAAGGAGTGAGGCCTTGTAATAACTTGACTTTGGGATGTAAGGTTGAACCGTATGTTTCCTGAATGTAGTTTGAACCTGTTAATTTCGATCACAACTTGATGTCTTATTCTGTTGCGTTCGATGATGGTGTCACGATTAGCACCCTTCGGTGCCGCGACGAAACCGAGGGCCTCCTATGGCGCGCGACATAAGGCTGTGCTGCTTGGCACGCGCAGGTATCGAGGTGGCTAGTCATGATCCACCATGGAACTCTTCATTGAGAAGTCTCTTTGTGGTCAGTTTGAAGTAGCCTTTCACAGTCAACTAAAAATCTTGAGATCGAATCCAAGTACCGTGCAAAAGGTCAAAAATCACGTAGATAGCAACGCAAACGGTCCGGTAACCGTTGTGCTCCCTGTGAGTGAGCCTTTATCAAAGAGCATCTTGTTGGATTACCAAGTATGATCTCGTCAAATGATGTGCTAGAATGGATTGTGCGGTTGTGATGAATTATTGTACCTTAATTATTATGAGAAATCTATTCATACAGTCAGATTGACATTTGGCAATAATTCATCTACAAATTTCCCACATCGTCAGTGCTTATTGGCTATGCATTTTGCAGATGTCGTACAATCTACGCCGGGGTCATGGAAATGAGGAGGAGGAACAGCCGCCCCCTCCGCCACCACCTACTCCGGCCGAGTTGATGCAATCAGTGGTTGAGGGGCAGCGTATGTTGGCTGACGCCATGCGCCAACTGGCTAATCGAGAGGCTCGTCATGGCCGCCAGGGCCCAGAGCCAAATCAGTACAGCGATTTCAAGGACTTTCTGGATACAAAGCCCCCGCTCTTCAAGGAAGCGGAAGAACCACTGCAGGCTGACGAGTGGTTGAATACCATTGAACAAAAGTTTTGTCTGCTACGCCTAACTGATGAGCTGAAAACTGAGTATGCTTCCCATCAGTTGCATGGTCCGGCGGGCATTTGGTGGAGCCACTATCGTTCCACACTACCTGCCAATGTCCCGATTGCTTGGGATCAGTTTAAGGCGGCATTCCGGGGAAATTATATCCCTCCCGGTCTTATGGCAATCAAGCACACAGAGTTTATGAGGCTGTCGCAAGGAAACAAAAGCCTGACTGAATACTTGCAGTCCTTCAACAACCTGGCAAGGTATGCCACAGAGTTTGTGGATACCGATGCCAAAAAGATTGCTAGTTTCAAAAGGGGCCTCGGCCCAAAACTGATGAAAACTATGGGCACTAGCAAATGTACTACTTTCAATGATTTCATCAGCGATGCTTTGACCCAGGAGAACAACAATACTATTTATTCTGCCTCTAAGAGCCGTAAAAGGGCCCTTGAGGCAAGTGCTTCTCAGTCAAGGGCCTCAGCGGCACCGAGGTCTTCCCCTCGCCCACCTGCTCAGAATACAAAGTTCCGTCCGCCGCAGAAGAAGCCTGCTGCAAAAACGGGGTTCCGTAAGGCTTATACCGTCGCTCTGCCAAAGGGGACTTCTGGACAGAGCAGCTCTAGTGTTCCTCCTAGCAATATGCCTTGCTGGAATTGCAACAAGCCAGGTCATTGGGCCTGGAACTGTCCGTACCCTAAGAAAAATGTCAACCAAGGTAGTCGTCAGGGACACGCCCATTATAACAGCATTGAGGAAATTCCATCTGGTGAGGTGGTCACCGCTGGTAAGTTTCTAGTTGACCAACACCCCGCAGTGGTACTTTTTGATTTAGGTGCTTCGCATTCCTTTATCAGTCCTAAGTTTGCATCTAAATTTGTACACAAGTTGCATACTGTTGAAGGTGTGGGTTATTGTATTAGCGCTGCAAGTGGGAATATTTTCACAAACAAAGTAGTGGGGAACCTTAAGTTTGAGATAGAAGGGCGAAGTTATTCGCTTGCCCTATTGGTTTTACCTGGTTTAGACATAGATGTTATCTTGGGCATGAATTGGATGAGTCAGAATGGGGTACTCATTGACACATCCGCTCGGGTAGTTATGCTCAGAGATCCTACAGATCAAAAGGGTTTTCTAGTACAACTTCCCAGAAAGGTTGAATTGTCGGGGGAAATTCATGCTGTGCAAGCAAAGGCGTTGGCTAAAATTTCCGTAGTAAATGAATTTCCGGACGTTTTTCCCGATGAATTGCCGGGACTCCCTCCGGATCGGGATGTGGAGTTTAAAATTGAGTTGTTGCCTGGCACGGCTCCCATCTCTAGGAGACCCTATAGGATGCCTCCAAATGAACTCGCTGAACTTAAGGTGCAATTGAATGAACTTTTGAAGAAGGGGTTGATTCGTCCTAGTTCATCGCCGTGGGGATGTCCTGCTATCTTTGTAAAGAAGAAGGATCAGTCGTTGCGGATGTGCGTAGATTATAGACCTCTCAATGCAGTCACTGTCAAAAATAAGTACCCTCTACCGCGAATCGACATCTTGTTCGATCAGTTGTCTAAAGCTAAAGTTTTCTCCAAGATCGATCTAAGATCGGGCTACCATCAAATTAAAATTCGCCCGGAAGATGTTCCAAAGACAGCCTTTTCTACCAGATACGGTCTTTATGAGTATCTTGTTATGTCTTTCGGCTTGACAAATGCCCCCGCACACTTCATGTACTTGATGAATTCGGTGTTTATGCCTGAATTGGACAAGTTTGTGGTGGTATTTATTGATGACATCCTGGTATATTCTGTGAATGAGGAAGATCACGCTGAACATCTGCGTATAGTCCTCACAAGACTGCGTGAACATCAACTTTATGCGAAGTTCAGTAAGTGTGAATTCTGGCTTCGAGAAGTACCTTTCCTTGGGCATGTGTTGTCCGATGGAGGAATTATGGTGGACCCCGCCAAGGTACAGGAAGTACTGAACTGGAAGGCTCCTATCTCGGTTCACGAGGTCCGAAGTTTTCTTGGTTTGGCTGGCTATTATCGTCGCTTCATCCCGGATTTCTCCAAAATAGCCAAGCCAATGACTCGGTTGCTGCAAAAAGACACCAGGTTTGTCTGGACTCCTGAGTGTGATGCGGCTTTTCACCAACTGCGAACCCTCCTAACCTCGGCTCCGGTTTTGGCACAACCGAATATCGAGAAACCATTTGATGTTTATTGTGATGCCTCAGGCATAGGTTTGGGAGGCGTTTTGATGCAGGAAGGCCGAGTAATTGCATATACCTCGCGACAACTTCGGAAGCATGAGGTGAATTATCCAACGCATGACTTAGAACTGGCTGCAGTTGTTCATGCTTTGAAAGTATGGCGGCATTATCTGCTGGGAAATGTCTGCAATATCTACACCGATCATAAAAGCCTCAAATACATCTTCACTCAACCCGAGCTAAATATGCGTCAGAGAAGATGGCTCGAGTTGATTAAAGATTATAATCTTCAAGTACACTATCACCCAGGCAAGGCAAATGTGGTTGCGGACGCTTTAAGCCGTAAGTCTCATTGCCATTCCTTAATTGAAACTGATTTTTACCGATCTCGCCTGTTACATCCGGCAGTCTTGTACAACATCACTGTCAGTGGTACTCTCAGAAATAGAATCATTGAGCTCCAAAAGACTGATCCGGGTATCTTTCACATAACACGGAAGATGAATGAAGGAGAGACTAAGCATTTCAGGTTAGATGACGAAGGTGTGCTGTGGTTTAAGGATAGGTTAGTGGTACCTAAGGACCGAGAGCTTAGAGATCAGATCCTGTCCGAAGCACATTCGTCCAAGTTGTCCATCCATCCTGGTAGTAATAAGATGTATTATGATTTAAAGCCACTTTATTGGTGGACCAAGATGCGGAAAGAGATAGCTGCATATGTTGCAAGATGTGACACCTGTTGCAGAGTTAAAGCTGTGCACATGAAAGCTGGGCTACTTCAGCCACTTTCCATTCCAGGCTAGAAATGGGAAGAGATAAGTATGGATTTCATTGTCGGACTTCCTCCTACTGTCAAAAATCATAACTCTGTTTGGGTAATTGTTGATCGTTTGACCAAATCAGCTCACTTCATCCCAGTGAGAGTGGACTATCGTCCCACTGACTATGCTGAGTTGTACTTCAATCAGATAGTCCGGCTTCATGGGATACCTCGTACTATCGTTTCTGACCATGGTCCCTAGTTCACTGCTCGCTTTTGGGAGCATTTGCATCACCTTCTGGGAACCAAGTTAGTGAGAAGCTCTGCTTATCACCCCCAGACATCGGGTCAGACAGAACGAGTTAACCAAATCTTGGAAGATCTGTTGCGAGCATGCGTCATTTCATCCAAGGGTTCTTGGGAAAAATGGTTACCTTTAGCCGAATTCTCGTACAATAACAGTTATCAAGAGAGTATTAAGATGGCCCCATTTGAAGCTTTGTACGGTCGAAAGTGTCGAACTCCGCTAAACTGGGTAGAAGCTGGGGAAAGAAGGTATTATGGCATTGATTTTGTCCAGGAAGCCGAGGAACAAGTCCGTACCATCCAGAAACACATGGCTGCAGCACAAGCGAGACAGAAAAGCTATGCGGATCGTCGTAGAAAACCACTCGAATTTGAAGTTGGAGACTTCGTTTATTTGAAAGTTTCTCCAATGAAGAGTGTCCAACGTTTTGGTGTTAAACGGAAACTTGCACCAAGATACGTGGGTCCTTTCCAGATCATAGGCAAGAGTGGAGCTGTTGCGTACAAAATCCAGTTGCCTCCTGAGATGAGAGCCATATTCAACGTTTTCCATGTATCTCAGCTTAAAAAGTGTCTTCGAGTTCCTGAGGAACAAGTTCCTTTAGGTGATATCAGGCTGGAATCCGACCTAACCTATGAAGAAAAGCCAGTCCAAGTGATCGATACTCAGGAACGAGTAACTAGAAGTAAAGTGGTTAAGTGGTACAAAGTGATGTGGAGTAATCAGGGAAGTGAGAGTGATGCTACGTGGGAACGGGAGGATTATTTGCGGGATGGTTATAAAGAATTCTATGAAAAATGGTACGCTTTCCAAATCTCGGGACGAGATTTTTATAAGGGGGGAGGGCTGTAACACCTCAAGTGTTTAGCTCCATAATTGCATTGCATTTGCATTTGCATAAGCATAAGCATGCATCATTCATGTTTGTTATTTCATGTGATGCAACACATGTGATAATTCTGGGGTTTATTTGAATTATTTCATGAAGTATTTGATAGTTGGTGTAACAAAAAGGTAAGGTAGCCAATCATGACCTACAACACCTTAGTTATACTTAGGGTAACATTTGGAACAAGGTTCATGTTGACCAAAATTACTAAATTGCCCTCCAAGAGAAGTTTGACCACCATTTGACCCTAGAAGGCCCTAGTTTGACCAATTAAAAAGTCTAATTTAGAGACCTTGCATGGAAGAGCACCCTTAAGCAAAGTTGTAAAGAAATTCATGGGGAACAAAAGTCTCAATATGACCATCTCATGAAATTGACCCTAACATGCTCAAAAGTGGTCCACAAGTCAGTTAGAGAGGTAGCTCCAAGACTTAGAATTTTTCTAAGTCTGGAATCTGACCCTACAATTTTACTGATGCCTACTTTAGGAGCTTTTAGTTTGCAAACCAGGCCAAACCAGTCTTTGAGCCAATTGACAAAGTTGTTGTCCACACATAGCTCTACAACATTGTCAATATCACCATCACCTGGTTCTCAATAGTTTAGGAGATATAGTGTCAAGAAGTTAGGGTTTCAGTCGGCATTGTCTCTGAAACTGCATTTCAGTTTCAAGGGGCACCACTTTGGAGCTCTGTAGTTTCAAACCTAGGCCGAACCAGCCCAAACTCCAATTGACAAACTTGTAGACCTCATGTAGCTCTACAAAATTGGTGTAATCATCTTCGACTAATTCGAACCGGTTTGGGAGATAATCATCGTGGAAGTCGCTCTGTCAGTCGGTCAGCGATGTCACCATTCAACCGATTCAGTTTCGTCAGTCGAGGGAGTGGCCGATCGGCCGTAGGCCGTCGTCGACGCGTGGAGGCGCGGTGGCGCCCGTACGCCGGCCCTGGCCCCACCAGTCAGGCCGCGACACCTTCAAGACGCCACGACGCGCGAGCCGGCCTCCATTCCTCCGCCCTCTCTTCCAGTTGCCAAGAAACATCGAAACCGACCCGCCATTGCTGTTCTTCTCTGGCGAGCTCAAGCGCGAGCTACACCGCATCACCGGCCGCCAGACCTCGCCGCTCCCTCCGCCTCACCACCCTCCATCCCCTTGACCCACCGAAGCCCGCGATTTGACTCAAGGTGAGCCACATTGCTTTCTTCCCCGTCTCCGAGAGGTCGCCGGAGCCCGCCATGGGACCTCACCGTGGTCGGGGTGCTTCGAGTCTCTCTCCATCCTCCCTTCCTATCAAAATGGATCCGCCTAGCTTCGGTGAAGCTCGTACCGAGCCTAGACCGCACCGTGCATCCTCACCGGCGACGGTGCGCCGCCACCGGACATCACCGACCGCCGCTCGCGGTGACAAGCCCCTTCCACCCCATCCCCATCCATTCCACGAGCACCAATCGACGCACCGGGTGACGGAGAACACAAGGCGGTGCTCAATTGGCCGAGCGAGCTCTTCTCCGGCGAGCTCGAGCTCGTCGGAGCTCGCGGGTCTCCGCCTCCCCTACCTCCGGTCACTGACCGCGGGGGCCCGCCCGTCAGTGTCGCACGCGGGCGGGAGCGCTGAGCGGGCCGCGCGCGCGAGTGTGTGGGCCGAGTTTTCCGGGCCGGCCCAGTTCATCCGAAATGAAATTCATTTTTATTATTTTGTCACTGATTTTTGTACAAGTTGGAAAAATATAGATCTAGGGTTTTAATGATCCAAAAATCATGAGATAAATTTTGTTAGGATCTACATGATGTGTAGTATTTTAGAAAAATATGGATCTGGCATGAGATGTTTAAATTCTGTAAGAATTTAATAGATCCTTTAAATGTGTTTTGGAATGCATGCAAATTTGTTAAATTTATAACTTGAGCTGTGTTGTTCCATAAATCATGAAATTTGGTGGGTAGGTTACTCTATGCTAGCCCTAGCTCTGGTAAAAATTTGGGCATCAGTGCTTAAGTAATTTCCAAGTTATAATGCTATCTTGTTATTCTAGGAAATAATTAAATGAATTGTGTAAGTTTTCTACATGTGCAATGTTCATATAACTTTTTGGAGAATGTCTTGGTACCCTAGAGTGTCCAGGAAAATTAAGAAATCTGTTGTTTGACACTTTTTACTATGCTTTGTTATTTATCCAAAAATCAGCCTTTTGGGCTTGTGAATTTTGTTCAGAGAGTTTCTGTGAATAAATTGAGTTCAAAATTTTACAGTAGTCTCTTTTTGGGTCAGAGAGTCCCCTGTAATTTTTGTAGAATTTTAGGAGCAGTTTTACATATATGTTTGAAATTCCACTTAATTACTTAAGTAAATTAAGTAATGAGTTTAAATAAATATTCTAGGTGGGCACACCTTACTTTCTGGTGTTTTTGTGACATTTGTGAACTTGTAGTAGTATTAGTTTGGTCGTAGAGAATGTTTGTCACATCAATAAATATTTAACCTTTACAATTTTAGGTTTTCTGGACAGCTGATAGTAATTCTAGGTTTAACCTTGGATAAATGTGGTTGCTGAAAAACTTGTAAATACCAAAGTTGTAGTAAAACTTGTAAATGAGCTTGTGTCAAAATTTGGGAGCATTTGGCTTAGTAGTTTGAGAGTTACTGTTGTTTAAAGTGGCAGTTCAAAATCTGCTACTCTCTGTTTTGAGAGGACAGATTCTGGAACTTGTGAAGTTTAACATGGAAAACTTAGGAGTTTGGAGTTGAGGTCTGAAAATGAATTGTAGTGCATTTCTTAGGCTTTCCAGATTGTCTTAGATCATATCTTTTGGAATTGTAAATCTCCAGTTGTGATAAAAACAAGTAGCTGCTGTCCAGGATGCTTACTGTGGTGTTTTGCTGATTGATATGGTGTAATATCCTAAGACATGCTACTTTTGTAATTGTTAGGTGTTAGGGCCTTAACTGAGGATGAGCAGCTTTATCTTAGGTTAAGTAGATTAGGTGAGTACTTCTCTACTGGAGAAGAGATTTGCACGTACTAATAAAATAACTTGAATAGAGTATTTTATTTCTGAAATGCATTTCATTCCGAGCATGTTGCACCCATTTATGCATCCATTATATTTATTGTGCATTCATGCAATAGGTGCACCGGAGGGGGTAACTCTCCTCGAATTCGAGCCTGTGATTCCGGAGGAGGACCAGGAGCAGCAGGAGCCCGAGGATCCAGCAGGCGAAGGAGTGCCCGCAGACGACCTTCCTGAGTGTCCAGACCACCGGCCCGCAACCTTTCTGAAAGGCAAGCCCCGGTGCATGCTGAACCTACTGTTTTATAAATTAATCTTGAGTACTTTTAATTGTTTAATGCATTAAGTTGTAGGAGTTATATGGAAACACTTGTTGCATTATACCTGTCCTTGTCCAGATATCGTACTTAATCCTATATTAGGTTTAGGCACGTGTCAATGCTTAGCCCTGCTTAGTACGGTAGAAGTCGGGTGATTTCCGGTCATCCGCGAGATGTAGGAAGGAGTCACGAGTGGCTTTATGGCTATCGTGGATGGAACCATGCTTAAAAATGAAATTTAGACCGGGCGGGAGTTCGATAGTACAGCCGCAAGACACTTCACGTCTTGGGTGTGGAGCTATGCCCGTCTGAGTCGTTTAAGGACCGATTCGCTGTACGTCCTTGAGTCATGTTGAACGTAGTCTAACACTTAGTTGGCCGGATAAGTCGTTCCGACCGCGAAGCCGAGTAATGTGATTCAGGCCGGGAATCGAATGGTAGGTTGCTTCTTGGAGGAGAGAAAGGATGTGCTTGGGGACATTGGCGTGAGACCAAGGGGGGGTTAAAGTCCCTATCACCTGGCAGAGTGTCGCCCTTGGGGTCGTGACATTATTCGGACCCGCGATTCCTGAATCATATGAAACGGTGGCTTGTGCGACCCTGGCAGGGGCCTGCGCGGTGAGTGTTAGAAATACCCCTCCAGCTGGATAGGAATTCGATTCGAATCGCCGTCGCTCCCGGTTAGTGAGCACTTGACTTGAGCAGCGGCAACGTAGAACTCATTAAATGAACTGGTGGTTAAGGGAATGATACAATGTTGCCATAATGATATACCTGCTATGGATATAATAATAATGTTGTTTGATTATAATCAAGTGCATGTTTAGTACAGGTGCTAAGATAGATGACAGGTAAATGCTAAAAATAACTGCTAGTACAGGTTATAAGAGTTTCAATTACTTATGCCTTTATGCAAAAATGTTATGTCAGCTAGCCTCTTGTGTAAGCCTTGCATAATCCTTGGTGTCATCTTATTTCTGGTTTTCGACGGGTAAGTCTAGCTGAGTACATTCCAGTACTCAGGGTTTATTCCCTCCTGTTGCAGATGACATGCTTTATCAGGGATTCTGCAAGACGTGTCCCCACCCTGCGGGTGATGATGACTAGATCACAAGGGCATGATCGTCTTTATGTACTTTCCTCATGCTTTTGCGGGATGTCCATCATCCAGACTGGCAGTATTTAATTAACTAGTGTGTGTGTTATGCTTCCGCTACTTTCAAACTTGGTTTGTAATAATTGCGACTCCGTTTATGTAAACTTATTCCAGAACTACTTGTGAAATGTATCGTATGATGTTGTATGTTGAATGATGCGATCCTGGTTGTAAGCAAGTTGGGTTGAAATCCTTCGTGGTTTCGATTGACTACCGGGATTATATGGGCTCAAGTTCGAAAATTTGAGCGCTTCGGTGCTTGTTTTTGTACTTGTGCTCTTATAATTTGGTCGGTTCTGTTACAGGGGCGAAGCCGCGGATCAGGTCGGTGCCTCGACGGCTGTCAGAGAGGCGGAAACTGCGGGCGAGGCCGGTCCTTCCTCGGGACCAGGAGACACCCCGGCTGGGTCATTGTCATCATGGCCTGACATCGCCACGCTGGCGATAGCGTGGGCATAGGCGGAGATACCGAGGTGGGGGGGCCGTCGCTCCAGTTCAGGGACGCCGCGAACCCCGACGCCGAGCCCATCTTCGTCCTGAACGACAAAGATGAAGTGCACCGATGGGAGTACCTCGAGGGCGTCCGCCGGCACCTTGATCGGTTGCTCCAAGTGGCGTCTGGTGCCGTGCGGAGTATGGGGGATGCCACCGAGGTACGATCGACCCGTCGGCTTTTTCCATGGTTTTCTTGGTGTCTTTTTCCCTTGGCTTTTTAACCTTTTTGGTTTTTTCGGATTGCGTTCTGGAGTTGAAGGAGCACTCCCGCCGTAAGTCACTCTTCATCCGGGATGAGAGTGGCGTGTGGGCCGCACTGTCTTAGCAACGGGTCTTGGCCGAGGAGGCCCAGAAACGGCTTTCCGATCGGAACGCCGAAATGGCTGAGCTGCGCGTCGCCTACGTGGTGCTGAAAGAGGAAGCGATGCAGGCATGGGTGGCCGAGGCCGTGATGCGCACTGGCATGGACAGGGCTTGGGAGGAGGCTGCCCAGGCCCGCAGGGATCTCGAGCCTCTATCGAGACGGGTGAAGGAGCTCGAGGAGAATGTCTCGTAGGTTAGTCATCAACGCGACACCCTCAACGTCGAGGTCGAGCAGGCCACCGCTCGTTCTGATGCTCTGAAGGACGAGGTCACGATGCTGAAGGGAGCCATCCAAGAGAGGGACGCAGCTCTCGAGTCTACTCGGCAAGAGATCGAGGCGCTAAAGGCAACCATTGGTGACAAAGACAACGCCTTCCTTGGGCTCGAGCGGACTTGCGGGGGGCTTCGTGACGAGGTTGTGGGCCTGCAGACCCATATCGATGGTAAGTGTGATTGTTACGGCCACGATGCGGAGGGCCTTGCGTTGGGTATTAATCTGTTCGTCGTGTTTCGGAGCTAGAGAGGGAGAACCGAGAGGCCCAATCCTCTGCCAACTCCTTCTAGAGCCTCCTCGAAGCCGAGATCCGGAGGACCCAACTGCTCCAGGGCGCGATCACCACCGTGTGTGATGGCCTGGGGGTCGAGCCCGACGCTGACACCGGGGAAGATGTTCTGGGGAACTCCTTCGTCTGTCGGATGGTGGCGCTGGGCCGCCTTGCCCAGGAGAAGATACGGGACGGCCTCCATCACGGCGTGAAGAGGGCGCTGGCCATCGTCCGTTCAGGGTTTGTGTTCGACATGAAGCTCGTCGCTGAGGGCTTTATCACAGACCCAGACCGGACAGACGAGGAGAACGAGGATGCCTGCGTGGAGCTGATTGAAGCCGCCGAAGAGCCTGGAAGCCGTCTGGCCTCGCTTTTTGAAGCCGAGGTGGTTCCGCCTAATTACGATGAGGGCCTGTGAGCCAAATCTAGGCATGAAGGCCCGTGTAATAAGTTAGCATTTCAAATTTTGATCGTGGTGGCCTCGAAGGCCTAAAAACTCGAAACATAAACCAGTTCGTGGTTGATTTAGTTTTATTCGAGCTTTTCTTCCCTTTATCGCTTGGATCGTGTTCTCGCGTGATTTACTTAGCATGTAGCTGCATCCTTTGGCATAAGGGAGCGAGTGGAGGTACCGTAGCCTTGGGGGCGTAAGTGATCTCACGGCTCGACCGCCCTCGAGCTTCAGGGTGATGTTGCGGCCTTGTAAATCGTGTGAGAGCCTGATCTGAGCGACAGGGGATATGTTCTTTTTCAAAGTTAGGAACCGTTATTTAGATCTCCGTAGTGTGAAGTCGCACCTCTAAAAGGCGTAAGGGGTGAGTGGAGGTACCGTAGCCTCGGAGGCGTAGGTGATACTCCTAACTCGGGAGCCCTTTCGAACCTTAGGGTGCTCTTGCAGCGAAGTTGATCTAAGAAGCGGTTCTTAAATTTAAAAAAGAGCATAAGTTTTTTCAGGGACTGGGGGGTTCCCCCCTTGTAGCCCCTGAGGGAGGGTCGATTCTGGGAGTGCAGAGTCGATCCTTCCTCACTGTAAAATGAAAGTTTGAACGTCGCTGTATTCTTTATTGATGAAAAAGAAAATACAGAGCCTCGAGGCTTTTTAAGGAAAGAAGCGACGTAGCTGTTCAATGTTCCAAGCGTTGGTGAGGATTTTGCCCTTCTCGTTGGATAGCTTGTAGGTGCCCGGCTTTAGTACTTCTACGATGATGTACGGCCCTTCCCATGGTGGCGTGAGCTTGTGCCGTCCCTTGGTGTTCTGGTTCTGCCGTAGCACCAAGTCGCCGACGTTGAGGTCACGCTTGCGGACGTGTCTGTCGTGGTAGCGTCGGAGGTCCTGCTGGTACCTGGCAGAATGCAACAGAGCCACATCTCAGGCTTCCCTCGAGCTGGTCGAGGGTGTCCTGTCTTGTGGCGTCGTTATTTCTTTCGTTGTAGGCCTTCAACCTTGGGGATCCGTATTCTATATCAGTTGGGAGCATAGCCTCAGACCCGTAGACTAAGAAGAACGAAGTGAACCCCGTGGCTCGACTCGGCGTTGTTCTTTGGCTCCACAGGACCGAGGGTAGCTCGGCAGCCCATCTTTTGCCATGTTTATTTAGTTTGTCAAAGATTCTGGGTTTCAGGCCTTGTAGGACCATGCCATTGGCACGTTCCACCTGACCGTTTGTTTTTGGATGGGCCACGGCTGACCAGAGCACTCGGATGTGGTGGCTGTCGCAGAAATCCAAAAACTTTTTGCCAGTGAACTGGGTGCCATTGTCTGTGATGATACAGTTGGGGACCCCAAAGCGATGAATAATGCCGGTGAAGAAGAGCATAGCTTGCTCGGACCTGATGCTGGTGATAGGGCGGGCCTCGATCCACTTAGAGAATTTGTTGATCGCGATGAGCAAGTGGGTGAAGCCACCAGCTACCCTTTTCAGTGGTCCGACAAGGTCGAGTCCCCAAACGGCAAACGGCCATGTGATGGGGATAGTTTGTAGGGCATGTGCCGGAAGATGGGTTCGTCTCGCATAGTACTGACAACCCTTGCAGGAGCGTACTAGCTTGACAGCGTCGGAGACCGCGGTCGGCCAATAGAATCCTTGTCGAAAGGCGTTTCCGATGAGGGTTCGAGGTGCTGCGTGGTGACCGCAAGCCCCCGAGTGGAGATCGCCGAGCAGGTTCCTGCCTTGCTCATTTGAGATGCATCGTTGGAGGATACCTGTAGGGCTACGGCGGTAGAGCTCTCCGCTGTCGCCCATGATCACAAAGGTTTTGGCCTGGCGTGTGATTCGTCGAGCCTCGGTCTTACCCGAGGGGAGGTCCCCTCGGATAAGGTAGTCGAGGTACGGGACGCGCCAGTCAGGCTCGAGGTCAGACGGTGGGGTCGAGTCTTCCACCTGCATGGCTTCTGCCCCGGTCGAGGGGGCTTCTGCCTCAGGTGGAGGGTCGAGTGACGTCCCGCCAACCCCTCCGTCTGGCCTGAGGTCAACGAACGGCTGCTGAAGGTCTTTTGCGAAAACATCTGGTGGGACCGTAGCTCGACTGGACGCGATTTTTGCCAGTTCATCGGTGGCCTCATTGTACCTGCGCGCGATGTGGTTGAGCTCGAGGCCGTGAAACTTGTCCTCGAGGCACCGTACTTCTTGACAGTAGGCTTCCATCTTGGGGTCACGGCAGCTCGAGCTCTTCATGACCTGATCGATCATGAGTTGGGAGTCGCCTCGAACGTCAAGGTGTCGGACCCCGAGTTCGATGGCGATTCTTAATCCCGTGACGAGCGCCTCGTATTCGGCGACATTGTTAAACGCAGGAAAATGAAGCCGGATGACGTAGCGCATGTGAGCCCCGAGGGGTGAGACGAAGAGCAAGCCCGCGCCCGCTCCTGTTTTCATCAGCGACCCATTGAAGTACATGGTCCATAGCTCTGCCTGAAGCTGTGCAGGGGGGAGTTGGGTGTCGGTCCACTCGGCCAGGAAATCTGCTAACACCTGTGATTTGATAGCTTTTCGCGGCGCATAGGACAAGGTCTCGCCCATGAGTTCGACTTCCCATTTGGCAACCCTACCTGAGGCTTCCCGGTTCTGGGCTATCTCTCCCAAGGGGAAAGAAGAAACCGCAGTAATCGGGTGACCCTCGAAGTAGTGTCGGAGCTTGCGCCGTGTCAGGATGACAGCATATGGCAGTTTCTGGATCTGTGGGTATCGACTCTTGGTTTCAGAGAGCACTTCGCTAATGAAATAGACCGGCCTCTGGACGAGAAAGGCATGTGCCTCCTCGGCCCGTTCGACAACCAGGGCAGCACTGACTACTTGTGATGTCGCGGCGACATAGAGTAGGAGTGGTTCACCCGGGGTCGGAGGGACGAGGATTGGTGAGTTAGAGAGTGTGGCCTTGAGTTTTGTGAGAGCCTCCTTAGCCTCAAGGGTCTAGGAAAAGTGCTCCGATTTTTTCAAGAGACGGTACAAAGGGAGTGCTTTTTTGCCGAGGCGCGAAATGAAACGGCTGAGTGCCGCCAAGCAACCTATGACCTTCTGTACGCCCTTCAGATCTCAGACGGGACCCATCTTGGTTATTGCAGAGATTTTTTCAGGGTTGGCCTCGATGCCACGTTTGGATACCTCACGGGACGCCAAAGACGCCTTTCTCGGGGTTGAGCCTGATGTTTTTTGCCCGAAGGCATTTGAACGCGACGTCGAGGTCGCTGACCAGGTCGTCGGATTGTTTGGTTTTGACAACGATGTCGTCGACATAAGCCTCGACGGTCGACCCGATGTGCTTTCCGAAAACATGCTGCATGCATCGCTGGTACGTAGCCCCCGCGTTCCGGAGACCGAAGGGCATCGTAACGTAGCAATACATGCCGAACGGGGTGATGAATGAAGTTGCAAGTTGGTCGGACTCCTTCATTTTGATTTGGTGGTAGCCGGGGTATGCATCTAAGAATGAGAGAGTTTCACATCCCGCAGTGGAATCAATGATCTGGTCAATGCGTGGCAAAGGAAAGGGAACTTTTGGACATGCTTTATTTAAACCGGTGTAGTCTACACACATCCTCCATTTCCCACTCTTTTTCCTAACTAATACGGGATTAGCTAGCCAATCGGGATGATGAACCTCCTTGATGAATCCGGCCTCCAACAGTTTGTGTATCTCCTCACCGATGACCCTGCGCTTCTCCTCATCGAAGCGACGCAGGCGTTGCTTCACCGGTTTGGATCCGGCCCGGATCTCCAAGGCGTGCTCGGCGACTTCCCTGGGTATGCCTGGCATATCCGAGGGACTCCACGCAAAGATGTCGACGTTTGCGCGGAGAAAGTCGACGAGCACTGCTTCCTATTTAGGATCGAGGGTGGCACTGATGCTCAGTGCCTTTCCCTTGGGATCAGTGGGGTCGAGGGGTACGAGTTTGACATCTTCGGTGGGCTCGAAGCTGCCGGCATGGCGTTTTGGGTCGGGAATCGCATTGGCAAGACCGTCGAGGTCTGCAGCCAAGATCGCCGACTCCAAAACAGCCTTGTCGTGCTCAACGCACTCGGCGTCGCACTCGTAGGCATGTTCATACAAGGGCCCTACAGTGATGACACCGTTTGGACCTGACATTTTGAGCTTGAGGTAGGTGTAGTTCGGGATCGCCATGAACCGGGCATAGCATGGGCGTCCCAGGATAGCGTGGTACGTTCCACGGAATCCAACCACTTCAAAAGTGAGAGTCTCCTTTCGGAAGTTGGCCGGTGTGCCAAAACAAACGGGCAGATCGACCCGTCAGAGGGGTTCCGCCCGTTTCCCTGGCACGACTCCGTGGAAGCCCCCGACGCTAGGTTGGAGGCGCGCTCTCCCGACCCCCAGAAGGTCGAGGGTCTGGGAGTAGATGATGTTGAGGCTACTTCCGCCGTCCATGAGCACCTTGGTGAGGCGTGTGTTGGCGATGACGGGGTCAACAACGAGCGGATAGACTCCCGGGTTGGGGACGTGGTCTGGGTGGTCGTCACGGTCGAAAGTGATGGCCACCGCGGACCAATCAAGGAAGCGGGGGACTGCCGTTTGTATGGAGAAAACCTCACGCCGTTCTCGCTTGCGCTGGCGCGCCGAGAGGCGGGTCGAGGGCCCTTCGTAGATCATGAAGCAGTCGTGGATCTCGGGGAATTCCCCGTCCTTGTCGTCGCCTTTAGGGTCCTCCTTCTTGTCGTCCTTCTTGACGCCGGCACCCCCAAAGTACCTGCGAAGCATATGACAGTCCTCGAGGTTATGGTTAGTAAGTCCCTTGTGGTAGGGACACGGTTCTTTGAGCATTTTGTCGAAGACACCCCTGCCGGGGAGGCCTCGAGGCTTTTTGTGCTCGGTAGCAGCGACGAGCTCGTCGGTCGAGGCCTCGAGCTTGCCCTGCTGGCCTTTCTTCTTCTTGCGGTTGTTCCTCTTGGAGCCCTAGGCGGAGCTCGCGGGATCGTCGACCTTCTGCTCCCTCCTCTCCGGGTCGCCACCAAAGATTGCACCAACCACCTCCTCGCCGGCGGCGAAGTTGGTGACAATGTCCATTAACCCGTTGGCAGTGAGCGGAGTGTTACGGCCCAATTCTCGGACCAACTCTTTATAGGTGGTGCCGGAGAGGAAGGCCATAATTACGTCAGAGTCAGTGACGTTGGGGAGTTCGGTACGCTACCGGGAGAAGCGCCGGATGTAATCCCGGAGGGATTCACTTGGTTTCTGCTTGCAGCTCCGGAGGTCCCACGAGTTGCTGGGGCGCATGTAGGTCCCCTTGAAATTTCCCTCAAACACCCTCACGAGATTGTCCCAGTCGTGGATCTGTCGAGGTGGGAGATCCTCGAGCCAGGCTCGGGCGGTGTCGGAGAGGAACAGGGGGAGTTGTCGAATGATGACCCGGTCGTCGGTGGCCCCGCCCAGCTGACACGCCAAGCGGAAATCGGCGAGCCAAAGTTCGGGTTTGGTTTCGCCGTTGTACTTGGTGAGAGTCGTGGGGGAGCGAAACCGAGCTGGGAGCACCGTCTCACGGATAGCCTTACTGAAGACCCGAGGACCCGGAGGCTCGGGTGAAGGGCTTCGATCTTCCGAACTGTCGTAGCGTCCGCCCCTGTGGACATGGTAGCCTCGAGCCACGCCGTCACCGTGCTTGCGCGTGCGGCGCTCGATGATGTTTTCACGGGTGTGTCGAGGCTCGTGGTCGTTGCTAGTGAGCTCAGGGGCCGGAGCTACCCGGTTTTGCCGGGCAGGCTCGGGGTGAACCGAGGCCTCTCTCTCCTATCGGGAGGGCTCGATGATCCGCTCCAAGGCTGCCTCACGTCACCTCGAGGCGGAGCTCTCGGCCTACTGCATGGCAGTGGTCTCGAGGAGTTCTCGGATTTCATCTCGAGCTCGACGGGCGTCGGGATTTGATGGCTTGGGCATGTTGCGGAGAAGCATGGCAGCGGCGACGACATTCTGGCTGGCTTGAGCGAAAACCGGGGGGTCGACCATCCGGTCTTCGTCGATGCGACGGTTGACGTCGTGAGCTCTTTCGCGAGCTCTCCTGCCAAGTGCGTGTTCTGCACGCTCGCGCTCGAGGGTTTGTTGGAGTAGGCCCAGGTTTTCCCGTTCCTCGTCAAGCCTGTCCTGCAACTCGTGAAATCTGCTCGAGCTGCGCTCCTTGATCCGCAAGGAACTGAGGATCGTCTCGCTCAGCAGGAAGCTCGACATGGGGTGGCGTGTACCTTCCTTCGACTGGCTCTTCATCCTCTGATTCCGAAGTGCTTTCAATGTCGATGTTGAAGCATTCGCGGGTCGGATCATAGGTGTCGTCAGCCGAGTCGGAGTCAGGAGCGCCAAAGTAGTAGTATGACGGGGGAATGTGTGGCCGTTGCAAATCGTCACTGGGGTTGTGACGTTGAGAAGCAATCACATGGGGCTCTGTGTCCGGTGTCTCCGTAGAGTCCAGATAATCAGAGGCCGATGTGGATGCAACGAGGTCCGGAGTGGAGCATAGATGGTGCCCGGGGAGTTCCTCATAAGCACTCATGCGAGTGCTCACGAAAGATGCGTACACCCGGGCAGCCGAGTCTAGCCCAAACGGGAATGGTGATGGAGATGTTGCTGTCCGTGCCGAAATGAATGCTCCGGACAGTAGTGTCTCCCCGGACGGGGGAGCGGCGGGATTCCCCGTTGGCATGTTACCCTCAGTCAAGCTCGTCCTTCCCAAACCTTCCACAAGGAGGTCTAGGCTGGCGCCTGGCTGGGGGGTGCCGGACCAGGGGACCCCGTCGCCCTCCGCGAGGTGAAGACGGTGGTTGTGTCGGGCTCGTCGTCGTTGGGTGGCCCGCGCCCGCCTAGAGCGATGGTGCCGGCGGATTGCTCCCCCGGGCTGGGAGAGCTCGTAGTCCTCGTCGGATGGGTGCCTGGGGGGAAGTAGGACCATATCGTAGCCATGGCCAAGCGACATGAACTCCAAACTCCCGAACCAGATCACCGTGGCCAACGGAATAGGGCGTTCGGGGTCAGCCATCCAGGAAAAAAGGCGAGAAAGCGACGTTTGGCACGCAGCGATCCCCTACCTGGCGCACCAACTGTCGGTGTTCGGACCCGAGGGGGTCCTAAACCAATGAGTAAATGTTGCGTATCTCTTTCCTGGATGGTGATGCAAGGAGAATACATGGAGGTTTATCCTGGTTCAGGCAAAAGAAGGCCCTACGTCCAGCGGGGGGAAGAAGTTTGTATTTCCTTGCACCGAAGTGCTTGTGTAGGGGTTACAAGCATGCGAGAGAGGGCGCCGAGCCCAAGTCTCAAAGAGAGGAAAAAAGGACAAGGGTGGTTGCTTGAGGTATCGATCTCTTGTTTTTCTTCGTTGTTTGTTGTTGTGTGGTCGGGTGCTTCGTTTCTCTCCTTTTCGTAGAACCCTGGCCTGCCCTTTTATAGGGCAAGAGGAGGCCAGGACGACGGGGAGTGATGTTTAGTCGATTCCCATTGAGTTGACTGTAGCGACGTGCCCTGGGAATGGCCGGCCATCCCTGGACACCATGGCGTCGTGGGAGACGAGACGGCGAAATGACCCGGAGCGCCATGCCATACCGTCCTTCCCATGCCGTTGAACTGTGTCGAGCGTCGAGGTTGGGTCGAGGCCGGGTCGAGATCGGATGGATAAGGCCGAATCCCCGAGATTGCGGAGAACGGGCCTTGTCTTATCCTCCCTTGAGGGTGATCGATGGTAAACAGTGCGCGGTAAGGTGGGTATAGTGACGGGTTTCACCTCCCATCATGGGATGGGTGGTAAAACAGTGAGACCTGACACGGGCATTGTTTCCACATCGATCCTGGTCGCAGCCATACCGGTAGGTGATAGTAGGTAACCACATTAAATGCTATGGCTTTTGTTCTGGGGTAGGTAAAGAGAAGGAGTCGAGGCGCTCGACCCAGGCTCACGCGAGTCAGAGTTTTTCCAAGTGGGCGTACGAGCTTCGCGCGGGTCGGAGCGCCGTCGAGGTAGCTTGCCGTACGGGATGGGGCGCGGTCGAGGCGCCCCGTCGAGCGGGCCTCGTACGAGTCGGAGCCGGAGCGCAGTCGAGGCGCCCCGTCGAGCGGGCCTCGTACGAGGCGGACAGGATGCGCGGTCGAGGCGGGCTGCCTTTTATTGCGGTTTCAGTCGTTTTAGTTTTATACTAGCGATGGGTGTGGGTACCCCCGTACTTTTGGTACCGACACCCTTGGTAATGGTGGTTATAATATCAGTGCTGCCAGAAATAACATTTCAACCAACCAGTTGGTCTTAGGAGCAAAGATTGAGATAGAAGGACGTCTGTTTGATCTGGATCTTGTGGTATTACCAGGTTTGGGTCTAGATGTAATTTTAGGAATGAAGTGGATGAGCGGAAACGGTGTTCTGATCGATACTTCTACAAGAGTGGTGATGTTAAGGGACCCAAAAGATCAACAAGCTTTTCTAGTGCAACTTCCTTAAGATGTTAGTCCTTAGAATACAGTTAACACTATCATAGCAAAAGCAAAAGAGATTGCAGATGTTCCTATGGTGTGTGAATTTCCGGATGTTTTTCCCGATGATTTGCCAGGATTACCTCCAGATCGTGATGTGGAATTTAAGATTGAGTTAATTCCGGGTACAGCACCAATTTCCAAAATACCGTATAGAATGCCGCCAAATGAGTTAGCTGAACTCAAGACCCAACTTGGTGAACTTTTATAAAAAGGGCTGATCCATCCAAGTTCTCCATAGGGTTGTCCTGTTATCTTTGTGAAGATGAAGGACCAGTCTCTGCGTATGTGTGTAGACTATCAACCACTCAATGCAGTCACTATCAAGAACAAGTATTCGTTGCCTCATATTGATATCTTGTTTGATCAGTTATCTAAAGCAAAGGTATTCACAAAGATTGATCTGAGATCGGGTTATCACCAAATTAAAATCTGCCCTAAAGACATACCAAAAACAGCTTTCTTTACCAGATATGGGTTATATGAATATCTTGTCATGTCTTTTGGTCTGACCAATGCTCCTGCACATTTCATGTACCTGATGAATTCAGTATTCATGCGAGAGCTAGACAAGTTTGTGGTGATATTCATTGATGATATCCTCATCTATTTTGAAAATGAAGAACATGCTGAGCATCTGAGAATTGTTTTATCTAGATTACGTGAACATAAGCTCTATGCCAAGTTCAGCAAATGTGAATTCTAGTTAAAGAAGGTACCTTTCTTCAGTCATGTATTGTCTGGTGAGGGGATTTCAGTAGATCTGACTAAGGTATAGGAAGTTTTGGATTGGAAAACACCGACTACAGTTCATGAAATTTGGAGTTTTCTTGGATTGGCTGGCTACTATCATCATTTCATTCTATATTTCTCTAAGATAGCCAAGCCTATGACTTGACTACTTGAGAAGGATAGGAAGTTTGATTGGACTCCGGAGTGTGAGCAAGCTTTCCACACTCTACGGACTTTGTTGACATCAACTCATGTATTTGCGCAACCTAATATTGAGAAACTGTTCGTTGTGTATTGTGATGCATCGGGTACTGGTTTAGGCGGGGTACTTATGTAGAAGGCCGAGTTATTGCGTAAGCTTCACGTCAGTTAAGAAAACATGAAGTCAACTATTCTACTCATGACTTGGAATTAGCTGCTGTCGTCCATGCTCTAAAAATCTAGAGACACTATTTGCTTGGAAATGTATGCAATATCTATATAGATCATAAGAGTCTTAAGTACATATTTACTCAACCCGAGTTAAATATGCGATAGAGGAGATGGTTGGAATTAATCAAGGATTATAACCTCCAAGTGCATTATCATCCTGGTAAAGCAAATGTGGTTGCTGATGCCTTGAGCCAAAAGTCTCATTGCAACTCTCTGATAGAAGAAGATTTTCATTTGTCTCATCTCTTACATCTTGTCATACTCCATCATATCACTGTTGATTGTTCTTTAAGAAGTTGAATCATTGAGCTACAAAAGACTGATACTGGTATATTTCACATCAAGAGAAAAATGAAAGAGCAAGAGACCAAGTAGTTTTGAGTGGATGACAATGGAATTCTCTGGTTCAACGATAGACTTGTCATGCCCAAAGACAAGGAACTTAGAAACCAAATCATGGCCGAAGCCCATTCTTCTAAATTATCCATCCATCCTGGCAGCAGTAAGATGTAGTAGGACCTGAAGCCGTATTATTGGTGGACCAAGATGAAGAAGAAAATTGCAGCCTACGTCGCTAGGTGTGATAATTATTGTAGAGTTAAGGCCATTCACATGAAGCCTAGTTTACTGCAGCCTTTATCTGTCCCAAGTTGGAAGTGGGACGACATTGTTATGGACTTTATCGTCGGATTACCAACCACAAAAAGAGGTTTTGATTCTATTTGGGTTATAGTTGATCGCTTGACCAAGTCTGCTCATTTTATCCCTGTGAAGAATAACTATCACCCACACCAATATGCTGATATTTACTTCCAATAAGTTGTACGTCTTCATGGAGTGCCTAAGTCTATTGTCTCTGACAGAGGGCTATAGTTTACTGCTTGTTTATGGGAGCGCCTACATCAGAATCTTGGAAATAACTTGATCCATAGTTCTGCTTATCATCCACAGACGTCGGGGTAGACTGAGCATGTGAATCAGATTCTTGAAGACATGCTTAGAGCTTGCATCATCTCTTGTAATGGTTCTTGGGAGAAATGGTTGCCACTTGCTGAATTCTCTTATAACAATAGTTATAAAAAAAGTATCAAGATGGCTCCATTTGAAGCTTTATATGGTCGCATGTGTAGAACTCCTTTGAACTGGGTGGAACCGGGTGAAAGGAGGTTCTATGGTATTGATTTTGTAAAAGAAGTTGAGGAGCAAGTCCGTGCTATATAGAAAAATATGGCAGCTGCTCAGGCCAGACAAAAGAGCTACGCAGATAAGAGTAGGAAACCTATTGAGTTTGAAGTAGGTGACCATGTCGTTCTGAAGGTGTCACCTATGAGAGGCGTGAAGCGGTTTGGAATATAAAGAAAGCTTGAGCCTCGATATGTTGGACCTTATCGGATTATTGAGAAAAGTGGGAGAGTAGCTTATAAGCTTAGTCTACCTCAGGAGCTGGGAGCTATCTTTCTAGTTTTTCATGTTTCCCAATTGAAGAAATGTCTCCGCCTTCCTGAGGAAAGAGTAGATGTAAGACACATCAAACTAAAATCAGATCCAAAACCTATATATGTTTTGGATACTCTAGAGAGGGTGACTCGAAGTTGAGTAGTCAAATTATACAAGGTGGTTTGGAGTAATCACGGTGAATGTGATGCAACTTGGGACTGGGAGGACTATTTAAAGGACAACTATTCCGCTTTCTATGAAAAATGGTACGCTTTCCAAATCTCAGTACGAGATTTTTATAAGGGGGAGGGCTGTAACACCCCAGGTGTTTGCCTTGCATCTGTGCATCCATATGAGCATGTGCACCAGCATTTCATATGCATTGTCATTGAAACATAACATTGAAACATCTGCAACATTCATGTTGAGTGTATGTACTATGTATATACTTGCTTGCAGTAATAGCTCATGTATGCCTTAGACTTGTAGTAGTGTGATGTGTGACACAACACCTTAAAACATGATCATCAAACATATGCAACACTCTAAGTTGACTCATGCAACACATGCTTGCAACACAATGTTGCATGAGCTTGATTAGTGATGTTTCAATGCACTTTGACGTGACTTTTGCTCATATGAGATGCTATTGTGTAATTTGCTGCTTGGAAACATTTTTAACATGTTAGTGGAGCAAAATAAGCTAGGGTCTATGTTCATGTTTGGACCAAATTCTATTTTGACTAGGTTTGACCCCAATTTGACCACAGAACCTATCTCGTTTGACCTAACAAAAAGTCTAACGTAGAGACTTTGCATGTGGCTGCCACCTTGACAAAAGTTGTAGCAAAATTGTTAGGGAACAAAAGTTGTATTATGGCCATCTCATGAAAATGATCAGAACCTGCTCAAATTTCATCATCTTTCCCAAATTTCAAAGCTGTTTTTCAGGCTTGCAACATGTATGTTGCAGTGAAGTTGCAAACAAACCTTTCCTATTGTTGGCTCTGTAGCTTCAAATTTAGGCCAAACTAGAAGTTGGTGATTGAAACAAAGATGGAGAACTTTTTGAGAGGTACAACTTTGCTTCTTACCTCATCACTCAATTCAGGCTAGTTTTCAAATTACAAATCAAGGAAGAAAGGCCTCTATTCGGTTTTGTAGGAGGGGAATGTTTCAGTAATTCAAATCAAGCAGAGCTTGAGCTTGGGGCGTGGCTGACCACTAGCAGGCCACGCGCACCACCTGGTGACCATACACTAGCGCTAGTCCCACCCACCAGGCTAGGGTGGGCTATAAGGCTGCCACGACGCGTTGGTGCTTTGCCCCTCCTCTCCCTATTTCTCCCTCTCCACTCTTGTAGCCACCCCCTCCTTCCCTAGCCATGGCAGAGAATGCCGCTACGACGGCATCGCGCCCAGCTCCACCACCGCAGTGCTGCAGCGCAATTCCTCTCGCATAGCACCTCACCACCACTCCAGCCCCCTCTAGCGCACGTTGGTGGAGCGATTCGACAACCACTGTTGCTGGATTTTGAATCCACCGCCACCGTGCCCCTCTAGACCTCACCGTAGCAGCTCTGCCTCCGTGGCTAGCCCAACGTGAAGCTTCTCCGAGCTGTGTTCACCTCATCCTCCCTCTGACGTGTCTTGTGCAGCGTGGAGAACCCACCAGTGCCACCTCTACTGCGGTAGGTGAGCCAAAATGGCTCCAACCATGAGTGTGCTCTGCCTTGGCCGCCTTGGCCAGCGAGCCCTCTCTCTCTCTATGTTCGCTCCTCCTTTATCCCTTCTTGCAAGTGTGTTGCATGTCCTAGACCTAGAGTTGTGTCCTGGCGTGATGTTACCGCCGATAGTGCCCTCATCGCCGGGGAACGCCGTTGCTCTGGGAGTTCAGTGTCACTGCCGTAATGCTCCACACGTGGCTACGCCTCGCCTACCACTCGGTCATCTTGTTTTTGGTTTCAATAGCTCCACTGTGGCTCCCTGATCATGTAGAAGTTCTCTGCGTGCGCAGCCATGCCCAGTGCATGCCGGTGTGCCACCACCGAGCGTCGCCTCACTCCATTGTCGATGGTGAGCCATCTCGGGCTAACCCTACATGCCCATGGTACCTCATTAGAATCGCCTTGATTAGTAGAGCCTGCCGGTGCTCTTGGTTTCCCCGGAGGCCACACCGTCATCAAGAAATTAGCAGCAAGCCGTCGTCCCCTGCCTCTGTGCCAATGACGGCCAGGGATCGCATGCCAGCGCCCCTCTCCTATGATTGGCGCGGTTGGGCCACCAGGCTAGGGTGAGCTACAAGGCCGCCATGACGCGTCGGTGCTCTGCCCCTCCTCTCCCCATTTCTCCCACTCCACTCCTGTAGCCGCCCCCTCCTTCCCAACCACGGCAGAGCATGCCGCTACGATGGCATCGTGCCCAGCTCCGCCACCACAGTGCTACAGCGCGATTCCTCTCGCATAGCACCTCGCCACCACTCTAGCCCCCTCTAGCGCATGTTGGTGGAGCGATTCGACAACCACCGTGGCTAGATTTTGAGTCCGCCGCCACCATGCCCCTCTAGACCTCACTGAAGCAGCTCTGCCTCCATGGGCAGCCCAATGTGGAGCTTCTCCGAGCCACATTTGCCTCGTCCTCCCACCGACGTGTCTCGTGCAACGTGGAGAACCCACTGGTGCCACATCTACTGCGGTAGGTGCGCCGGAACAGCTCCAACCATGAGCGCGCTCTGGCTTGGCCACCATGGCCGGTGAGCCCTCTCTCTGTGTGTTTGCTCCTCCTTTCTCCCTTCTTGCGAGTGCGTTGCGTGTCCTAGACCTAGAGTTGTGTCCCGGCATGATGTTACCACCGATAGTCCCCTCGTCGTCGGGGAACGAAACTACTCTAGGAGTTCACCGTCACCGCTGTAGTGCTCCGCACATGGCTATGCCTCGCCTACCACTCGATCATCCTATTTTTGGTTTCAATAGCTCCACCGTGACTCCCTGATTGTGTAGAAGCTCTTCACGCGCACAGCCGTGCCCTATGCTCGCCGGTGCGCCACCACTGAGCGTCGCCGCCCAACATTATCGGAGGTGAGCCATCTCGGGCTAACCCTAGATGCCCATGGTACCTCATTAGAATCACCTTGATTAGTAGAGCCTGCCAGTGCTCTTGGTTTCCCCGGAGGCCGCGCCGTTGTCGGGAAATCGGCGGTGAGCCGCTGTCCCCTGCCTTTGTGCCGATGACGGCCAGGGATCGCACACCAGCGCCCCTCTCCTATGATTGGCACAGTTGGGCCACTAGCTGGGCCGGACCAGGCATAGAGCGAAGGCCCAGTTGGGCTTCCGGCCTATCTAGCATTTTGTTCCTATTTTTTTCTGAAATGCTTTAATTGCTGAACTTTGTTAATTCATACAAATTAGTAGAAAAATCATAAAATAGAAAGTGAGAACTTTTTGGAATCCTCATGAAGTGTACTTTGCAGTAGTGTATTAAATGATGGTATGTTAGTTTATGTTTCCTAGATTTGATAATTACTTTTACTAAGTGCTTTATTTAATTATGTGAATTTGATAATTCCATATCTCACTGTGTGGTGATCCTTTTGCTGTGAAATTTTTGTGGGATGCTAATCATGCCTTGGTGATACTTTAGTTAATTTTCATGACTCATCCAAATTTGGAGGTCTTAGATCCAAACAGAGAACTTAAATCAATTCCTTTTATAAACCCGAGAGACACTAATCCATGGAAAATCTTGGACAAAACGTCCAATGACTGTCATAAGCATGGAATGATGGAGACAATATTTCTGCCTATAGACATCTATGAAGAAACACCCTTCAAGCTTGAAAAGAAAGATTATATCATCGATGAGCATGGAAGCTATTTCATGAACACCTCATCGAATCCATGCTCATATGAGAAATCTCCTGAATCAATTGATCTCTCTACTACCACACATGAGATCTTCAACCCCCTCATTCTCCCTACTCATAAAAACTTTGAAAGGGTGGTTATAGATGCATATGTTTATCATAAATATTGCAGATCTCATTGTGTGAATCTTGAGATAGGTACCCTAAGGGTGGTGTTGGAGGGGAAACCACTTCACCAACTTGAAGCGCAATTAAAAGGTTTCCCAAGGATGAGCTTTTGTCCTAAAGCAAGCACTTTCGAGAGATAACATGAGCTTTCACATTTTTACCCTTGTGAAGTGAGCATAGTTGCGAAAATATGCCTTCGGTATTTCTGCCACAAACAATTCCAGGTTTGAAGCAAAAAGGATGAACGATGATGACTCAAGGCATGTCTAACCCATCATGCAACATTGTATCATATCTATCCAAACTTGACTTTGCCTTGCAAAATTTAAGCTTGGGGGACGGGTGTCATGGAACCGTCCAAATTATAAGAGCACAAGTATAAAAACAATCACCGAAGTGATCAAATTCTCGCACTTGAGCCCATATAACTCCGGTAGTCCAATGAAATCATGAGAGATTTCAAACCAACCAACATACAAGCCAAGATCATGGTGATTCAACATAACAAGTCACATGTTACATCCATTTCATAAGTAGTTTAATATACATCGGAGTTCAACATAGTTATTACAACTTAAGTTCAAAAGTAGTAGAAGCAAAGTAATTTGAAACTAACAACACCCTTATTTCAAATACATGCCTGTACCAAGGTCGACTTCCCACAAAAGCGTTAGAGAGAAGATAACTCAGAAGGATCATTCCCGTGATCACACTCCGCCTCTACGGCAGGAGCCAACCAACTCTTGCAGTTGTCATGATACATCACAACCTGCAACAAGTGGGGATAAAACCCTGAGTACGACAATGTACTCAGCTAGACTTACCCGTCAAAAACCAGAAATAAAGTGACACCAAGGATCATGCAAGGCTGATATAAAGTGGGGCTAGCTTGACAACATTTTGCGTAAAAGCTTAATACAGATAAGTAATCATTAATGCTTAAGCATCAAGTTAATCATCATTAACCTGTCATCTATATTAGCACCTATACTAGAGCACTCAATTGATTAGGAGCAAACAATATTAACCATAGCATGTATAAATTGAGGAAACATTTACATCATCATCCAATTAACCATATGTTCAATTTAATGGAATCTACGTTGCCGCTGCTCAAGTCAAGTGCTCACTAACTAGGAGGGACGGCGATTCGAATCAAGTTCCTATCTAGCTAGAGGGGTATTTCTAACACTCACTGCGTAGGCCCCTGCCAGGGTCGCACAAGCCACCATTTCGTACAATTCAGGAGTCACGGTTCGACTGATGCCGCATCCCCAAGGGCGACACTCTACCAGGTAATAGGGACTCTAACCCCCCTTGGTCTCACGCCAATGTCCCCAAGCACATCCTTACTACCTCCAAGATGCGACCTACCATTCGATTCATGGCCTGAACTGTATTACTCAGCTTCGCGGTCGGAACGACTTATCCGGCCAACTAAGTATTAGACTGCGTTCAACATGACTTAAGGACGTACAACGAATCGGTCCTTAAATGACTCAGACGGGGATAGATCCACACCCAAGACCTCCATGCCTTGTTGCTTCACTATCGTCATCCCGCCCGGTCTCATTTCATTTTATTAACACATGGTTCTTTTCCACGATAGCAAATATAGCCAACCGTGCCATATATGAATATCCCTACATCTCGCAGGTGACAGGAAATCACCTGACTTCTACCGCTTAAAGCAGGGCTAAGCATCTATTCGATCCTAGTCTATGTAGGATTCAAGGATTCATATATCTGGACAAGGAAGGATATAATGCAGCAAGGGTTTCCAACCAACTCCTACCATTTAATGCAACAATACTTATAACATATATAAAATTAATTGCTTTGAAGGTAGGAGACTTATAATGCTCTGAGGCTTGCCTGGGATCCGACTCAAGTGAGAGGTTGTCAGAAGAAACTCGCTTGGCGAGCATTCCCTCATTCTAGCACTTGTCTGCTCCTTCCCTCTCCGAGATAGGTCCACCAACACCATCTTCTGGTTAGCTCCACATCAGGTCCTTTGCGTGTTTCAGCTAGCGTACCTAAATGAGGTGCAACAATGCAGATGTATGAATGCATAGAAGTGCAATAAATAAAGTAATCAAGTAAGCATACCAAGTTCACATAAACACCTAGAGCTAATTAACTTAATCCTCATTAAGGCATAACATATAAGAGGGCAAGCACATCAATCAAGAAACAAGCCTCACAAGATCACATGGTACTAAATGAAGTACCATCAAAGATAGGTGTCACACTTCAACACACTAGCATGGCAAAGTTAATCAAAGCACTAGACTAGAATTTGCCACATTCTGGGCATCAGAACATTAGCTGAGTAATTTAATCATAACTAGAGATCTACAACTCCAAATGATGTGCAACAAGACATTATGGAAATCTTATGAATTTATTTACAATTCATTTATAATCACCTAAGCCTAATTCTCAAGTTTAATAGGTCAAAAAGATGAAACCACAGAATCTGGTCTGCTCCAACAGAGAGCAACCAAATCTGGGAACTGACTTTAAACATCTATGACTCAAAAACTACTCAGACAAACACCACCAAATTTTAACACAAGCTATATACATGAATTATATACAATTTTGCTATAGACAAGGTGCTCAGAAAACATCATTATCATGGGGTAATCTACATTGCCCCCAGAACTATCTAGAAACTACTAACTGCAAGAAATAATTATTAACATATGTTGCAAACATATAATTGTGTAAAACCAACTTTACTAACATGTCCCAGAGGACTAATGAACACCAGAAAACATAGTGTCCAATCCTAAATAAATTCTTTTAATTCATTTTCTTAATTTATTTAGATAATTAGGTGGAATTATGAATACCTATCAAAATTGCACAATAAATCCTACCAAAATTACAGTGGCCTACATATGCTCCCAATAGCCTACGGTCCAAATTTTAAGCCATTTGGACATGTATATCAACCTCTATGAAAAAGACAATTGGATATTGCAAGAATTCATGTGAGAGCAAGATGAATCAATAACTCACTCATACTACAACTAAAATTCATGAAATTTTTAGCACACATCAAACATCAAGTGAGTAGCATGCCACAAAAATTTCACTTCATTTGGAGCCCTACATTTGCAGTTATGAAAATAACAAATACAACTAGCATTGAAAACCTAATCTGAAAAATCTATTTTTATAGCAAAAACATTAAACTAAACACATGCCATATTATAGATCCACTGCATAGATAATTTTACAAGGATTCCAAAAAGTCCTCATTTGCTATTTTATGAATTTCCTATGATTTACTATGAATTTCCAAAAATCAGCAAAAACTACCACAACTAGGTCCTTTAGGTACTATTCATATGAGTCTATGACATTGCAGTTAGGCCCCTGCCTTGAGTCAAATTCTTGTATGTAGTCCTTGACGCGAATTTAGAATGGAGAGGTCACCAGAGCTTGCGGAAGCCGGCCGTAGGAGACTTGTCGGCCGTAGCTGAGGGACGGGGGAGCCCAAGGGGGTCTCCGCGCACCTGCTGGTGGTCGCGGATGGCCGGGAGACGAGCCGTGGTCTCCTGGCCATGAGCACAGGAGCCGGCAGCGGACATGGCATAGGCGGCGAGGTGCTCCGGTGACGAAGGCAACCGACAAAGGAATGCAGGAGGTGTGGCGTGAGCGGGAGATGGTGATGCCATGCTTGGTTAGGACGGAGAGGGGCACGACAAGGAGTTGGAACGGCGACGGCCATGGGGCAGCGAGGATGCGGGCGACAGCGAGCTTGGCCCGCCGGCCATGGCGGACGCTGCCGTGCTCTGCACGTGCGAGCGGCAAGGGCGAGGGTGGTTGGTAAAGGGCAGCGCGATGGTCAACATGACTGGAGAAGGGAGGAGGAAGGACCGGCTACGGCGGAGGAGCGGCGGCGGCGCAAGCTCTGCTGCTCGGCCATAGGAAGAGAGGCAGAGAGTGAGAGGGAGAAGGAGGATGGAGAGGGCACAGGGCGTCGGCCTCTTCACTTAACGCGAGGACGCGTGGGCACGAGGTGTCGATCAGCGAGGGCACCAGAGGGCCACGCGGCGCTCGGCCTCAGCTACGCGGCGCTCAGCCATTGCTGCTGCTTCAGCAATTTCAAACTTCCAATACCACCTCAAATGTACAGCTAAAATGTCAACTTTCCTCTCTTTGTAACTCCTAAACCATTTAGTTTTGGCACGAGTTGTAGTAACCAAAGTTGTAGAGCTACGCAAGATCTCCAACTTTGCTTTAAGTATCAAAGTCTGATTCGGCCTATATTGGAAGATATGGATCTGCAAAAGAGGGCACCTCAAACTGAAATCTACACTTCGGTTCCATACCAACTGAAATGGCATTCTTCTCCCCATTCTAATTCCTAAAACGAGCAATGAAAAGATACGTCAATCACACCATGTGGTAGAGCTATAAGAGTACTACAACATTGCTTATAGGTACTTGGTAAAATTCCAACCGGTTTGCAAGATATAAATCCCCGAAGTAGGGTACTTGCAAACTAAAATCTGGAAAAGTTCAGTTCCAGACTTAGCCTAATTTTGGGACCATGAAAACAGTATTTCCATCCCTCTTGAGTCCATAGTTTGAGCCACTTAGAGGTTGAATCATGGCATGGTCCAAAAATAACATTTGTTGTACACATCCTAATCTTCAACTTTGCTTAACAGAGTTTGCCCAAATTCGAAATGGTTTGCAAACTAAAATTCACCAAATGTGGGTACATTGAAACCGAAAACTGGAAGTTCAGTCATCTACACTTAGCCAAATTTTAGGGTTCCAAAAATAGCTTGTGAGCTCTATTTGACCTAGCTAGGCACTAAATTAGCTCTTGAGCATTAAACAAAGTTTGTTCTATTCAACTTAAACTACAACCTTTCTTTAAGGTCAAACCTCATAACTAGTATAGAAGTCTAACTTTTACTTTGGTCAAAGTATCAACTCAATAAAGCCTAAACTAGGGTTTTAGGACAATTGGGGCATTTTCTTGACATTTGCTCAACATGAACCCTTCATGACTTTTATTGTAGAGTTCGTCTAGAGTCATTTGGGCAAATTTGCATGGTTTGGTTGATGATCTATAGTTCCATTAACTTAATGGTGCAAGTTCCAATAGGAATGGAACTTACCATTTCATGTGACTTTTTGATTCTAAACTTCATGAAACTTTTCCAGGGATCAATATAGATAGGTACTAAGGTGAGACACATGAAGATATTGCCATAACACCATCTAAGCATATATCTTGAAAATGGCCTATATGTAAAGCAATGGTGCAGCATCCAACTTTAGGTTAGGCTCATCTCCATAGGTTGACCTTGACATGGTCATCTTCACTTAATCTATCATGTTTGAGCTCAAACCCACTGCTTAGTGAGTGACAAACACCTGAGGTGTTACAACGGGCTTCTCTGAAATATTTTATGTCCTATTGCTAATTCATCTCGGTTGTCTCTACCTTTAAATCATACTTAATAACAATCATGCTCTTTCATCTCCAATTAAATAAATCTCTATAATGCTTTCATGCTACCTTTGTCTGCTATAGTATATGCATAGGTTTTGAAGTAATTTTCATACACCTTTTAAATTAGGCATGGTGCTTAGTTTAAACTATTTTCTTGAATTAAATTAGACATGGTGTCTAGTTTGATGCTTGAACCAAAAGGTGTGCTGATTTTACTCCTAAAGGCTTTTAAATTAAGCTTAGTGCTTAGGTTAAAGTGCCTTTCTAAATCAAATTAGACGTGGTGTCTAGGTTGATTTTTGAGCTAAAAGTATACTTTAGTAGATACTGGTTATTTTGTTGGACTAACCCCTGCAGGAAAACTCTCAAATCAATTTGGGGGTAGTCATGAGATGAATTCAAATAGGAGATGAAGCAAGGCATATGACAAACTTTAATAACTTTGCACAAGAAGACACAGCTCATTCATCATAGATGTAAGAACTACATACCTCATTCATTATGGATGGAAGAACTGTAAGTATCAAAGATCATTCACTCTATCTTTAGCTACAAGTTCCTTTTGCCTTGAGCCATGCTTGTATAAAACATGATCTCTATACTAAAGTAATCCCAACCCCATCTTTTTATTAGCATAGATGTAATTCCCCAAAATTCTAACCCATGTTTCAAAATTATATATTCCTTCGGGTATGTGTTGTCCACTAATCCTTTGCAGGCATAAAACAATGAGTGAGGCAAAAAGGTATAACAAGATGTCAAAAGATCAAAGAGCAAAAAGATGGCATGACAAAAGGATAAGAAAGAAGGAGTGTAATGTAGGAAATAAGAAGCTCATGAACAGCTCAAGCTGCGAGGCTAGCTGAATAAGGAAAACTTCAAGCCAAAAGGAAGGACCATCACACGTCATCTACCCTTCGTCATATGGTGTCTTCATGCTCCAATGACAAAGGTAACATCCTAAGGTAAATGGTCATTATTTAAAAATTTTTCCTTGATTCTGGTATGCACATAAATAAGAAACAAACATGTTTGAGTTATAATTTCACTTAATCCAACCTAATTAACTCAACATGTTTAGTTCTTTAAACTTGTTCCTAGCACCACTTTCTTGATCCCATAGTCTTGATCAAATGAGCTAAAAAAATAGCTTGCACACTTTATCTCTGGAAGATGATAGTCATAATTATGTAAAGATTAATACCTTATGGATAATCCTTTCATGAGTTAAGCAAGTCAACCCTTTGGGTCAAATGCCCTTAAATGCATACATGCTCAATCTTCTGATCTTGCCACTCAAGTTATATGTGAACAAAGTATGCAACATCAACTTTATCTTGTTCAATGTGCCTAAGGTTAGAGAAGAATAAATAAAAAGATTTGGTTCTGTTGGTGTTTTTCCACCAACAGAGCCCATGCACTTGATCCCTACCTTGGTTTTGCAAGCAGGACACACTTTGAGGAAAGTATGGAGTTTGTTAATTCTCCAAATCCTTTAAGTGAAAGGTCTAAACCTGCAAACATGCACACTAAGCAAGATGCCACCAGCTTTCACTATTAATGCTCTACTTCAACCTGTTGGACAAGCAAAGAACAAGGGTGGCACCACTATCAGAAGCTCCACCATGCTGAACAATTACACCAACATCTACTCTGCCTGAGTCAACTCCATAGAACAAGCATGGTATAGAAAAAGAAGGTGACATCATCATCAGAGTCACTATCACAAGAGGTGCAGCCATCAAGGTCTCCATCTCTGAGACCGAAAGATGCACCTGAGGAATAAACAAGCGTGAAGAAAAAGTCATGTCCGGAGGACTTAAAAATTCGAACCCTCGCCGGGAGGATGACACTGGAGATTAGGAGCCCCGGTTGACTTCATCTCATTCCACCAATGGATGAGAAGGATATCCACTAGCAAAACATGCTCTAAGAAGGATCACTTCAACATTCGACCATGACAACATCCATCTTGGGGGAGGAGCATCCCCCATGTATCCAGCTAAGTATTTCTTTTCCTTTTTGGTTTTACTATTTTAAAGTTTGCTATATAGCTGCTAAAAAAATAATAATAAAAAGATGCATAATAACTAAAATAAAATAAAAATTTATCTTAGCTAGTTATATACTACTAGTAAGGTGTGATCTTAAATCTTGAAAATAAAATAAAAGGTGTGTCTAGTTTGCTAAATTTGTTTTTAAGAGATGAATAAAATAAAGAGGACTCAGAATAGTTGCTCTGTTGTAATTCCTTTCAAGTACCTAGTTTTTAGTCTTGAATTATTCTGAGTTTTGGATAAGATTGTTTTGATATAAGGATTTTCTCTTAACTTGAAACTCGTAGGTAGCATATGCTTGATCTAAGTCTAGGTAATTGATAAATATGATATGAGAAGGTCTGAGCTGCTATTTATCTTATTCCAAGTGACACTAAAGTTCTAGAGATTTATCTTTTAAAAAACACAAAAATGCTACATGATGAGTTCCTGTATGACAAAGCTTGAATCCCCACTAGAGCCATACATGTTATTTAGGCTAGGAAAACTTCCATATATATGCTGCTTGCTTTTGCATTGAGTTTTGTCAAGCTTTGTTGATGCCTTATGAGAGGTTTGTCATGCTCTTAAAATCAATATCACATACACACCACCCACATATGCACTACTACACTGGGGGTAGGCGCAAAAACATGCCTTCCATCTAGATCCAACAAAAAATATTCTACTCCTACACTGGGGGTGAACACAAAAACATTCTTGATAGGTTTTCCATCCACCAAATAAATGCTCCAAGTTCTTGTTGCTATGTCTCTAAAGTTTTGTTGCAGAAAAGAGACATGGGCCTATGCAAAATTTATTCATCAAAAAAGTGAGGAAAAAATGGACAAAGGTCCAAGATATCTAAAACAATGGGTACTTAGATGCCCACCTAAAAAAAGATGAATAAGATAGCCCCTGTTCTCTAGCAAATGTTTCTAAATTTCAAAAGAGAGATATGTTTTTGAGGAGCAAGGTAGAATTATGATTAGCCACCATATGTATCCACCATATATCCACACATATGCACATGTTGATTTGATTGTATAACTTAACTCTCTTTGGATCCATTGTTTGACTTTATAATATATGCATTGCAAGTATGCCCTAACTTTCTCCCTACCTATAAACTCCACATAAACCTTAGTAGTAGGAAGAGAAAAAGGCATAACATCTTTATTGCCTTGGTGAGGATCTACAAATACCACATATATTGAGAGACTTGAGAGTGTCATACAATAAAATCTCTGAGTTTTCTTCTGAAAACTTATAAAAACTCTGGAACAATGGTTGAACAAAGAACTTGAGACATAGTGCTTGACTTAATTGTTTTATCTTTCAATTGATCAAGACCCAAGTGAAGGCTAAGAAGCCCATGGTTGAAGGTAATATGGGTAAGTTTGAAAGTCAGATCAGTTTATTCTAATTTAGAGGAGAATTTTTGATTGAACGCATGTGTACTTTGGAGGCATGAAAACATTATAGCAACTCCTGATCTATTGCTAAGTTTAGCTCTGCTCAGGGACTAGCAAAGGTTAGGCTTGGGGGAGCTTGTTGACGGTTACTAACATCAACTATAAACCATCAACATAACCTACATATGTACTTAATTCCATCACCAAACATAGGCATAGGGGTTTCAACTAATAAATTCCATGAGTTTTGGTGAATCTATGTTAAAAGCAGGGTTTATCTAGAAAACCGCCAAGAGGGACCTATTCATCAATGGAAATTTCAGAATTCCACCACGAAACCAACGTGGGAAGGATCTAGAAGGCACTAGAAGGCAAACCACCAAAGCTTGGGCCAAATGGCCACGAAAGTGGGTCGGTCAGCCTAAGACCTAGCCTGGCAAGCCTACTACGGAGCCCAAACGAGCCCATATTGCCTTGTCGGTTTCCTACCACCTTAGGGTTTGCATCTACGTCATTCTTTCAAGTCGGTTTGATCCAAGGGCTCATGATGGATGCTCTGGCCTATATAAGTAGGTCTTTGCCCCCTACCTAAGGCATCCTGAAACCCTAATTCATATTCTTTAGTCAGGATCAACCTCTTAGAGCCATCTATCAAGAGAAGATTAGTCCTTCTTAGGATCTAGTCTTTAGAAATAGAGAGAGAGGAGAGGAGAGGAGAGTTTGGAGGAGGTGTCAGCCTGTTAGTGCCTTCTCTACGACTTGTACCTTGGTGGAAGTTAATCTACGTTTGAGATTTATTTGGTAATCGACTTCTGGTTCAAGTAAGCACCTTGTTCATATTGTTCTTTTGGTTTGCGAGTATCTTTTGAGCGCTTTAATCTATGGCCTTGGGTTAAAGTATAATTCATAATGTAAGCATGATGCTTATACTTGGGTTACTCGTGGATGTACCTTATTTTTTGGATCGGAGGTAGATCATGAAGTAGCGTTAGAACGCAACTCTGACACATTCATTGAATCCTCTGTAGTCCACCTCCTGTTAATAGGCCTAGCTGGAATTAGATTGCTTGTAGGGAAGAAACTCTACATTTGTTCCTTATAAGGCATCTCCCCAGATAGAACAATAGAAAGAAAAGCTTACTGAAGTTAGGACTAGAAGACCTTAGCGATATCCTCTACACTCCTGACTTTCATAAGTCTTGTTGCTACTCCAGGTTAAGTTCGGCCGTAGTTAGCCTCACACGTTTCCCTATGGATATGATACTTGGAATACCTCCGGGTGAAAGCTATAGCGGTATCCATGCGCTTACGGATTTATCTGTGTGCGTTAATTTATACCAATAATGTTCTAGCCACTTCAAAACCCACATGTATGATTATGTGACTTGGAATATCTTTTATGCCTCATTATATCCTAAGAAAGTTGTGTATCAAATCCACCCAAATCTTTGCTTGGTACACTTTCTTGTTTGAATCCTTTACTCAGGATGAGCAAAGGTTTGGTGTGGGGGAGCTAGTTGATGGTCACTAATACTCGTTTTGACCATCAACATTTCAACTAAAATCTAAGAAAAGTGAGGTAAATCATCATCACATGTGTAGGATTTGCTTTATAATCCACCTAGTTCCACTTGTACATGGAAATATATTTGTATGCAGGAATTTTGGCCAAAATGGTGACAAATACACACATAGGAGGCAAGTGAATGTGGTAGGGAGGCTAGGGGCCCACATGCCACGCCGGCCGGCCCCACCATGGCACCGCCTGGTGCCCCACTTTCCCATTCCATGTCACTCATCCGTGGGAGAGGTCCATGAAGCCTTCTCCAGCATTGATCTTAAGTTAGTTTGCACCGATGGTCACTATGGAGTGGGCTTGGATCCATGGGTCCACTATGATGGACTTAGAGCCCTCCAACCAACCTTGCAACCGTCTTACCGGCCAAATCTTCGCATGTGCTGCCTCCACAACCGCCTTTTGGAGCCAACCAAGGCCCTACGACCGAAAGGCAGTGAAATCCTACCCTAGCTGGCACCCCTACCATATCGCCCGGCGCCCAAGTTTCCTCCACTGACTTACTTGACATCTATAAGTACCCCCTATAGCAACTAACCTTGGAGAGTGTTGACAGTAGTTAACATTCATCACAAACCATCAATCTACTATAACACCCTAGGTGTTAAGCAAAAACTAAAAATTTGCATGTCATCATAATGCACTTTTTTCATCATGTTTTAGTAGTTCACCTGGATGCATTCACTAAAAGAAAGTTTACTTTATAAATGTTATGCATGGTTGATGTTCATGTTGGAACCAAAAACCCTATAAGGTTCACTTTTGGGACCTCATAATTTTTAATGGAACCTAAAGTTACTTGGTATTGTGTCCTAACTAAGATGAAGTGAGAATTGTATACCTCACACTTGTGATTGTTGGTGGGACATGAAAACATGTCAAACATAAAAGATGGAGCTTCAAGTTTGGAATTAAAACTTGAATTTCAATGGTTGACCATGAGGTCAACTAGCGAGGTCAAGAGTCAAGCTCAACTTGAAGGTTCAAATGAAAAATGTTTTGAAATAAATTGATTCAAATTATGGTGCCATGTTTGTAACCCAAAATGTGGTAACATAATGGTGTCATGTTTTGGATGAGTGTGCTTGCTAATAAAACTCACTAATGACTCATCAATTTACTAATACAAAGTAAATAAGCTAATTACTTTTGAAACCCTAGGTTAAGGAGCTAGTGTTTCAAATAGTGAAACACATGTTTCAATCTATATTTTTTCTTCTATTTTCTCATCTATTCAGTTTCATGCTTAGTAACCTACATAAGAGTGTAGAGCAGAGCATGAGGATCATTTCATCTTCTATCAACTTTGTCTAATTTTGCTTCTATCTTGCTCTAATTGAGGGAACAAGTTGTTGTATCTACTAAAACATGGAAACATGTTTCATGTTTCAGCTCTTTGTTTCATGGAGGCAGCAGGCAAGCAGCTCGCCACCTCCTCCTTGCTGCCCATCGCTCGGCCGACGCCGCTCGCATGCATGAGGCCATGCAACAGCTTGCCACCGCCATAGGAAGCAGCTGCTGGCCATCTCGAAGCCACCCGCCACCTCTTCTTCTCCTACTTGAGCCACAGAGCACCCCCTCCGTTCTTCTCCTTCTGCCCGACGCTATCGCCATCATGAGCAACTCAAGCTCCAATTCACCCTCCTCACTCAACCTCTATCCAATTCACCTTGCCATCATGCTCGCCACAACCCCGCGTCCTGATTGAACCCACCAGAGCCACCCCTCCACTATCGGTTTAGCCTCGCGCCGCCATTTTCCTCACCGGAGGTCACCACGCCGCCATGAACCCCCTCTATGTGGCCGGAGCACCACAGAGCCCCTCCACTCCATCTTGTGCTCATTTCTAGTCGTCATTATCATGTTGATGTTCATGCTCTCATTCTTTTCCCTAGCGCACGAGCAATCACACCAGAACGACATTGTCTTCCTCAGTTCATGCCGCCGGAGCTACTGACCTCGACGACCACCGTTAACCACCATCTTTTGGAGTCCACCAATCACCGTTCGTGAAGCTAGGTGAGCTCATGTGTGTGTTGGTGAAGTAGGTTTAGACGCTGTCGCGCCCTATAGCGGGGACGTCGTGTAGCCATTGCGCCCCGCTTGGCCGAGCGCCATGGCCGTGGTCAAGTGAGCTCCACGCTTGAATTCACCCAACAAACCTCTCAGGTGGATATGTAGAGGTGTGAGGAGTGTGTAGCGCTTGATGTCGTCATCAGAGAGGCCGACTATCGATGGAACGACCTCGTCGAAGATCTGAGCGCCGCTGTCGTCATCGCTGTGCACGTTGGAAGCCTCGGGAAGGAAGGGAGATGGTGTGCCAGGGTGCGGAAGGAAGAGAGGAAGCCCATGGTGTGCTCGGTGTCACCCGGGATCTCGTCGTCATGATGCTCACCATGGCCGGAGTGACGCCGGCGCCGGTTGTCGACGGGAAGCAGAGGAGGAAGAGGAGAGGCCAGGCCGTTTTCGGCTCTTGGGCCTTGGCCTCGGTCTGGGACGGCTCGGGCTAGGAGAAGAGCAATGGGAGAGAGAGAGAGAGACCAGCTGGGTCGAGGCCACGACTGGGCCACCAGCGTCGCTGGACCGGGCCAAGAGAGGGAGAGTAAAGAAAGTTTTCCTTTTCTATTTTCTAAAAAGAATTAAATGTTGAATCTTGTAAATTCCATAACTAAATAAATAATGGTGCTAAAATTGTAAAACTTTGTGAGTAAGCTATTCTTGGTATGTTGAACATAGAAAAAATATAAATCTAAGAAAAACATTAACTTTTGGATGTGTAAAAATTACATGTTTTAATTAAGAAATGCAACTTCCATGATTTTTATAGATTAAAATATAACTCCAAAATTTATGAAAATTTATGAGAAAAATTAATCTATTATTTTGAAGCTACACAAAAAGTTTGGTACTATTTTGAGTTAAAATAATTGATTCACTTAAGAAGGCTTGATTTATGAATTAATAAAATAAGGAAAATGATTTCCTTAATATCATTTAAGTTGATGAGGTGCAATTGGGATTGATTGTAGACCTTGGAATATTTTACCCTGCTATTCCAAGGCAATGGAAATTGAATGATTAAATATATGCTTCTAGTGATAGTCTTTGCTTGCTTAATATAATAAATACCTTTTAATTTTGAGATGTTAATAGTTGCTTTAAGAGGAGTAATTAACTTGCTTATGATAATTGATGGGTAGATGTTAATGAACTTGTTAACTCTTAGATGCAACCTCTTGGGTAAAAAGTAAAATGTTTAAGGATAACTGCTTGCAACTGTACCGCGAAGGAAAGTTGTACTCAAGTAGATAACTAATGTGATGAATACTGGTCCGATCTTCCGAGAGGTAACCGGTAAGTTTGACTTGTGGAGAACTCGACGTTGGCGATCCGGCTTCAAATCAGACACGATTCGAACCCTGCAACCGTTACACCACTGCTCTGTTGGTTATCAACCAAGCACAACTTGATTGACCTCGTCAAGAAGGCTTTTCCTGCAAGCGAATCGAAGCGCACAAGCAAGAAGGTAAAATCACGCAATCTGAAATTGCAAATATGAATGATGCGAATATCAATAGAGGTTCAAGAACTCGGTTCCAAAGGACTAATCGACACAGTGGAGGAGATCAAGAACGGGGGCCCTGGATCACTGTAAAAGAATTTGTCACCACAGTTACAATGAACGATTCAGTTTCTCGATGGAAAAACTAAACTCTAAACAAAACCCAATTGTCTAATAGCGGCGGTGGCTATATTTATAGTCTAAGACTCGACCTAGGGTTGGGAACGGCCAGGGGTTGGGCGCCCACAACTTGGGCTTAAGGCCCGACACGATACATGGCCAAGTTAGCCCAAATAGGTGACGCAGCACCTTGACGTGGTCACATAGAATGATCCACAGACCTTCTAGAGCTAGGACCAGATCCAAAACGACGGCATCGTCATCCCCTTTCCAACGCATCCAAGAACGCCCCGTTTTGATGTCGTATGAGAGAGTTATGACCAAAACAGTGACGACGTGTCTGCTGAATCTGAGGGTGACGTGGCAGCTGAGTTGAGGACGAATTGCAACTTGGGGAAGACCATAACGTCGGTGTGTCCAGTGTGGCGATGTCCTCATCATCATCCCCTTCTTGAATTGGAGTCGTCCTCGACTCCATCTTGGCGATGTCCTCATCATAATGTTTATCCTTTCTAAATGTCCCTTTTATGTTATGCCATGTTACCATCATCCTTAAGCATGCATCCTTTTAACGTATAGTGAACGAAAGCGGAGACTTGTTAGTTGAGCAGACCTCCGAGGCGGGTGTTCACTCAGAGGGTGTTGAGTTGGAGAATGGGGTTAATCTTGAAATAGATGACAACCCCAACACTGCAGGCAAGCCCCGGAGCATTAACCATTCCTTATGCTTTATAAAATGTTTAACACATAAGTCTTATGAATGTTGCATTTAAGTGTTAGGAGTTATATGATAAACTTTGTTGCATGACTACCTTGTTTATCCTTACTTACCCATGGTACCTATGTTTAAGTAATAACTATTAAAATGCTTAGCCCTACTTAGATGTAAATGTTAGAGGTAGGTTTTTCTAAAGTCAAAGTTGAACCTAAAGTATCAGGATGATTATGACTTTTAAATCTAGACCGGGCGGAATCTTGGCTTGCGCCCAGTTTGAGGCTGGACGTAGTGACCCCGTTCGTGTCGGTTAAGGACCGTTCGTTGTATGGCCTGCTTGTGATCATGATTTGTTGTACTGGCCACATACTCCAGTAAGCCTAACATCTAGGCTATTCCTTTAGGGGGAACGATAACCACGCACTGGTAGTGGAGAGATGACGAGAGTATCGTGTAACACACTCCTGTGAATCTGTCGGGGACGAACGACACAGAGAAGTCGGTACGGTGCTCTCCGGTAGCGCTAGACCAGTTCTCGTAATGGAGGATCCGAGTGAGGGTTGATTTATACAGGCATAGGTCCAGGCCTAACCCTGTGTATGTTGTGTGGTAAGGAAACCCCAGCTGGGCCCAACCGATTTGAATCGCCACAACTTCTCGTTGAAGAAGACTTGATCAACCGTCCTGCATCGTAGCTAATCAACTGGAACTTTAGTTATGAGCTCATATTGTGATGGTTTTATAAGAAGTGCTTGGAATTAGAATAAATGCTAATGACAGTTCTTAATATTAATTGGAAGTATAAAACTTGGAAAGTAAGGATCCACTTTAGTGAAGTTTTCTGCAAAAGTGTTCTTGATCATGCTATAGACCCACCTTGATTCCCCTTACCTTGCATATCCTTGGAGTCTTTCCTTTTTGTCGGTTAAGTCTTGTTGAGTACCCTCAGTACTCAGGGTTTGTTAAACCCTTGTTGCAGGTGAACACCATGAGCAGACTAGCACTAGCCTCTGCTATATGTTGGTTCCTGAGGAAGAGTACCAACAGTGAGAGTGTTGAAGTGCACCCTTGGGCAGGGTGAAGTTCTTTTGGTGATGTAATATAAGTACCTCTTTTGCTACCCACTGCCTGTACGACAAAACTATGGTTTGTAATAATGATGGTTTGTAAGAACTTAATACTTGTTTGTAAACTTATGTTATTGTAAGACTTCTGCTATACTCTGATGTAACAAATTTGTATATTTGTACAATTGTTGTAATATTGCGATGCTACTGTAATTGATCCTGCTCGAAAGACGAAACATGGATGATTCGGGTTTCCCGAGGACACCCGATAGACTATCAAGTTATAGGGCACTCATGTGCTACTACCAGATGTCTAGAAGACAATGGTGAGCACGTGTGGGCCATATGATTTAGATGGTTCTGCCACATCTACCTTACATAAATAGATAAGCAATGTAGACTTAGGGGTTTAAACTAACAAATTCCATGAATTTTGGTGAATTTGTGTTTTCAGCAGGATTTAATCAGAAAACTGCCAAGGAGGACCTATTCGTCAAAGGAAATTATGAAATTCTGTCATGTAAACAATGTGGGAATACTTTAGAAGACTCTAGAAGGTGAGTCACCAAAGAAGAGCCCGAGACCCTAACATGTGGGGCTGACCGGCCACACCTACAGGCCGGCTGGTCTATGGGGTCCACCTAGCAGTCCCCCGTTGCTAAGTCAGTTCTCCATCGCCTTAAAGATTGCATATCTAGCATTTATTCAAGTCAGTTTAATCCGAGGGCTCAGGATTGATGCTTCGGCCTATATATACCTGCCTACACCCCCTTCAGGGCATGCCAAGTCAGATTCTGAGAGCTAAAAAGCCAGAAACCCTAATTCATATGTCCACTAGGATCAAAGCTAGCAATTAAGACAAGATAGTCCTTGATAGGATCTAGTCTTGTATTAGAGATAGTGAGATAGAGTGAGAGGGAAGAGTTTTGGAGGAGTCCTGGCCTGTCAGTGCTCTCTCTATGGCTTGTACCCTAGCACAATCAAGTTCTCCTTGAGCTTGCTTATGAGATTTCTCTGATAATCGACTTCTAATTCAAGTAAGCATCTTGTTCATATTGTTCTTTAGGTTTGTGACTCTCTTTGAGTCCTTTAATCCTTGTAGCTCCTAGGTTAAAGTAGTATTTGTAGTGTAAGCATGGTGCTTAGACTCGGTTACTCGTGGATGTACCCTATTTTTCTGGATCGATTGTAGCTCATGAGGGTGACTCTTATAGCCTCGTTGAATCCTTTGTAGTCTACCTCCCATTAGTAGGCCTAGCAGGACCTTGTTACTATAGAAAACATACTCTATCTATGTTTTCTCTAGTAATATCTCTAGAATTGAACAATACAAGACAAAGCTTACCAAAGTTAGAACTAGAAGACCTTAGTAGTTGTGGGGGTATAGACCCATATACCCTCATGGCTCCACATGGGCCACGCTAGGAAAGGTGGCCCAACTTGCTAGAAAGGGCCATGCGGATCTCTAAACTACTCGGCGAACCGTGCAAAGCAAGCAGAGACTACTTGATGATCAAGGAATCAAAGTCGGTTAAGATATATATCGTATCCTTTGCGGATATAGCGACTGTAATCGGCTGGGATTAGATTCCTTAGATTTGTAACCTTGCCCCCCATACTATATAAGGCGGGCAAGGACCCCCTCAAAACATCATCATCATCACATACCAATACAATCCACAGAGACGCAGGACATAGGGTATTATGTAGTTCACGGCCCGAACCTGGATAAACCTTGTGTTCATCTTGCGTCACCATCTAGTTCGTTGTCTTGCGCACCTCTACAGATCAATCTACCATTGTGGGTAGACCCCTCGGTGGACTGCCAACCACATCTCATTGACAGTGGCACGCCAGGTAGGGGGTGTGCGTGCAGACTCCATGGCGAGCCAGATGGTCAACTTCACTGCTTCCATGGTCCTTCAGGCGGGCCTAACATTCATGATCGTGACGTTCACCTGGACCACCGGCGCTGACGGGCCTGTTGAAGTCATGGAGGCAGTGTAGGCTCCTCCTACACCAACCGAATCTACACCAACAATGGCAGATTCAATCTCGGGACCAGTCTCGGGGTCGCCTCCTCCGACCACACATCGTCTGCTTCCCTGCTATCAAGGGAGACATCTTGACAATGCTGATCTGGTCGAGTCTATCGACCAGGTCACCACAAGCTTGGCTGAAACCCTGACCTTAGTAGATTCGATCAGGGATCAATCTACTAAGAATCATTGTTCCTGACCTATTCGGGCTGGCCGCCAGAGGCGTCTGGACCCTGACCTTGTGATCACGGCAACTCCAGAAGGGCGGACGGTTTGTTACCGACCAATGCCCGCAACCGGCCTAAGGTTGAGAGATTATGAAGCCCTAATGGAGCACTCCTCTAACACCTACCCATACGGGCTAGTGAACGCGGCATCTCAGTACATCGCCCATATACCACACCTTGTAGTGGATCCTACTAAGCACCACCACATCTTAGGCCTCTGTCTGATAGATCTGCCTAAACCAGATCACCCTGCACCTTCCATCAATGTGGTAGAGATCAGACAGATTGGAGGGGACTCACTCTCTACAATCCTAGAAGAAAGTACCGGGTCCACCGAATCTCATGGGACCAATTATACTCACACCCTCGTTGATCCATATGGGCAGGAGTTCCTAACTTTTCCACCTGGCTTCAGAGGTGCCGTCTTCGCCGTTAGCAACGATGAGCCCCCTCACAACGGGGAGTCTGATCAAGAGAGGATCACTCGGGTCGAAAGAAACGCTGATCGTAGGGCTTGGAGAGTCGACCTAGAGAACACCAAAGAGGATTCAGCTGATGCAGGTGCGGGTGGCTAGCGCGATATCCACCATGACCTGACCGACGCATTCGACATGTGTGACAACCAACAAGTCTTCAAGATGCCGAGCGCCAACATTGCCATCACCATGAATGAACTGAATAAGCTCCCTGAATCCCTGGCACTCAATGCTGTCAAGGATTATTTGAAAACGGCCACAGTCCAGGTCAACTAGAGGCATACACCCGCTCCATCGGTGTCCACCACCTGAAGTAATCGCCAACGAGGTTCCTGGCAACAGGAAGGTCCCTATCTTTACCAGGGCCACGATGCAAACTATGAGGCCCACCATCCCCGAGATCAAGGTGGAAGACGCAATGTTGACTAGTGAGGCGAGCACGACGCCGATCAAGGGGGCAAACGTAACCAACAAGGCGGGCGTGGTTCACGTCATGAAGGAGAGCGTGTTGCAAACTGCGGTGGCGGTCATGGTAGACAACACGGTGCTAACCAGGAAGTGGAGCAGCCTAGAAGCGACCTCCATGACCATCTCAGTGCCAACTTGAATTTGAGGGATCACATCGAAAATAATCGAGAAGAGCGACATGATCTGAGATGCAGCGCAGGCGTGAATATGATGAAGCACATGGCGTACTCGGCCATGTCTACGCACCACGTGCCAGCCATATCCCTGGCCTCCAGCCATTCACTGATCGGGTCCGTGCCATTGTTTGGCCAAGAAATTTTGAGCTCCAAGATTTGGACACCTATGACAAGAAGGCCAATCCCAAACAGTGGATAACACTGTACGAAATCGATGTTCGAGTAGCACAAGGCGATGAAGATGTGATGGCCAATTACTTGCCCATGGTCATCAACCAATCTGTGAACCAATGGCTTCTCAGCCTGAGGGAAGGCTCCATCGACACCTGGGCTCAGCTCAGGAGGGCTTTCATTGACAACTATATGACCACTTGTCAGCAGCCCAGAAACAAGTATGATTTGGAGAAAGTCAGAGACTATCCAAACAAACCGTTGCGTGACTACATCCGCTGCTTCTCGAAAACGCAAAAATCCATCCCTAACATCAATAGTGATGAAGCTATTTCTGCGTTCATCAGAGGCCTCCGCCACCATGATGCTCTTAGGACCAAGCTGCTCCGCAAGAGGCCTGATTTCGTCCAGACCTGCTCACGGTGGCGAAGAAGCGGGCAGATGCTAATGAGGCCGACCAGCAGATTAAGGAAGACGTTGGCCAAGCTCCTCGACCCGACCAGCAAAATCACCGCCTCGATGACTGGTGCGATGATCGACGTCATGACAACCACTGTGATGATCGGTGCAACAACCGTGACTGCCACAACGATAAACGTGATCGGCATTGGCAGGACGACTTCAGGGGGTGGCAGAGCTGCAATCGACCAACTGATAATGCCGTCAACGCCGTCAAGCCAGCACCCAAGTGCAACTATGAGGATGCTTACTCCAAGGTCCTTCAGGGTCCCTGCCTAGTTCATCTGGACTCCGACCATACAATGGGGGATTGTAGGGGTCTAAAGTCCATCTACCGCTCGGATGCCGCAAAAGGTAGCGCGGCGGTGACAGAGACGGTGACAAAGACGATCGCTGGGACGACAAAAGGCCTAATGAGGAGGATAGGACTGAAGAAGAACGTGACAAGGACCCTCGTCATGCCTACAAGGATCCTGATAGAAGCATCCGCAGCATCTTTGGTGGGAAAGTCACCCTAGATAACGGACGACAAAGGAAGCTTACTGTAACAGAACCGTACAAATTATAAGAGCACAAGTACAAAAACAATCACCGAAGTGATCAAATTCTCACACTTGAGCCCATATAACCCTTGTAGTCCAATGAAATCATGAGGGATTTCAAACCAACTAACATACAAGCCAAGATCGTAGTGATTCAACATAACAAGTCACATGTTACATCCATTTCATAAGTAATTCAATATACATTGGAGTTCAACAGAGTTATTACAACTTACATTGAAAAGTAGCAGAAGCAAAGTAATTTGAAACTAACATTAATCTTATTTCAAATACATGCCAGTACCAAGGTCGACTTCCAACAAAAGCATTAGAGAGAAGATAACTTAGACGGATCATGCCCGTGATCACACTCTGCCTCTATGGCAGGAGCCAACCAACTCTTGCAGTCGCCATGATACATCAAAACCTGCAACAAGTGTGGATAAAACCCTGAGTATGAGATGGTACTTAGCTAGACTTACCCATCAAAAACCAGAAATAAAGTGACACCAAGGATCATGCAAGGCTGATATGAAGTGGGCTAGCTTGACAACATTTTGCATAAAAGCTTATTATGGATAAGTAATCATTAATGCTTAAGCATCAAGTTAATCATTATTAACCTGTCATCTATATTAGCACCTGTACTAGAGCACTCACTTGATTAGGAGCAAACAATATTAACCATAGCAGGTATAAATCGAGGCAACATTTACATCATCATCCAATTAACCATACGTTCAATTTAATGGAATCTACGTTGCCGCTGCTCAAGTCAAGTGCTCACTAACCGGGAGCGACAGCGATTCGAATCGAGTTCCTATCTAGCTGGAGGGGTATTTCTAACACTCACCACATAGGCCCCTGCCAGAGTTGCATAAGCCACCTTTCATACAATTCAGGAGTCACGGGTTCGACTGATGCCGCATCCCCAAGGGCAACACTCTGCCGGATTCGAATGATATAATGCAGCAAGGGTTTCCAACCAACTCCTACCACTTAATGCAACAATATTTATAACATATATAGAATTAATTGCTTTGAAGGTAGGAGGCTTATAATGCTCTGGGGCTTGCCTAGGATCCAACTCAAGTAAGAGTATGTCAGGTGAAACCCGCTTGGCGAGCATCCTCCAATCTAGCACTCGTCCGATCCTTCTATCTTCGGGATGGATCCACCAAACACCATCTTCGGGTTTGGCTCCAACGCCAATTCCTTCACATGTTTCTGCTAGCGTACCTATATGACGTGCAATAATGCATATGTGTGAATGTATAGAAATGCAACAAATATAGCAATCATGCAAGCATACCAAAGTTCACATAAGCACCTAGAGCTAATCAACTTGATCCTCACTAAACCATAATATAGAAGATAGCAAGCATGACAATCAAGACACAAGTCTCATAAGATCACAGGGTACCAATCCAAGTACCATAAAGGATATGAGCCACACTTCCACACCCTAGCATGGCAAAGTTAATCAAAGCACTAGAACAAGAATCTGCTACTTTATGGACATACATACAGTAGCTGAGTAAATCAATCATAACTGGAGATCCATAAATCCAAATGACTTGCAAGAAGACATTCTGGAAAGCTTAAGAAATTGTCTACAATTTATTTAAGATTAACTAAGCCTGATTTCCAAGTTTATTAGGTCGAAAAGATAAAACTACAGAATCTGGTCTGCTCCAAACAGAGAGCGTCCAAATCTAGGACCTGACTTTAAACATCTATAACTCAAAAACTAATTAGACAAATACCACCAAATTTTAACACAAGCTAGATACATAAATTATATACAACTTTGCTATAGACAAGATGCTTAGAAAACATCATTAACATGGGGTAATTTACATTGCTCCCAGAACTGTCCAGAAACTAATAATTGCAAGAAATAATTATTAACTTACATTACAAACATATAATTGGACAAAACCAACTTTACTAACATGTCCCACATGACTAATGAACACCAGAAAATATAGTGTCCAAACCTAAATAAATTATTTTAATGTATTTTCTTAATTTATCTAAATAATTAGGTGGAATTATGAACACCTACAAAAGTGTACAATAAATTATACCAAAATTACAGTGGCCTACATATGATCCCAATAGTCTACTATCCAAATTTCAAGCCATTTGGAAGTGTATATCAACCTCTATGAAAAAGACAAATAACTATTGCAATAAACCATGTGAGAGCAAGTTAAACCTAAAACTCAATATTTCATATGAACACATGGCCATATTATAAGTCAACATGATAGAGAAACATCATACTAAGGTAATGGAACAACATTTTCCATTTTATCATTTATATATTATTTAGAAGCTATTTATCAAGCCATAAACAAGTTAAATTAATAACTCGATCATACAGTAAGCAATGACCAAAAAGTTTATACCACAGTACATACATAGCATTACAAGACTACCATAAAAATTTCACATCATTTGGAGCATCACAGCAGCAGTTATGAATTTCCCAACCAATATATGCAAGAATGCCGAATTAGCAAGAGTAAATCACAACCCTAAGAAAACAGTGAACAACTACTAGGTTTAACATTTTTCTTAGTTGTCAAATGCGATCATAAGATTAACAAAACAAGAATCACTATTTTTGGACTTCCCAAACTCTAAATATGGCTCTGGTCAAGTTATAAGCATTTTTAGAGCTCTTTTCCAACTTAAATCAAAACTCCAGAAATTTTCTACAAACAAGTAACATTTTATGATTCTACTGTATAGAGATTTTCTCAAGGTTTCCAAAAAGTCCACATTTGCCATTTTTGGAGTTTCCTAGCATGAGATATGGAATTTAGAAGATTTACACAAAATCTGAAATTCAAATTACTATAAAACCGAATGCTAGTTAATTTGCTAGGCGCACCTGAATCGGTACCCAACTACGCCACTCATAACTCTGACTTGTGGGACCCGCTGCACTTTTGGGCCCGCTTGCCATACAAAGAGAGAGACACAGAGGAGGGGAAACGGTCTTCTTCTTCCCTAGGACGAAGCAGAGGAGCAGGGGAGGGAATGCCGGTCGGCCGATCTCCGGCAAGCCGGGCGGCGCTCCAGTGGTGAGCGGTGGCGGCGGAGCATGCTTGGGTCAACACGAACTCAAGGGCGGCAGTGGCTTCGTCGGAGATGGCACACGCTGGCCTAGCCACATGCGCGGCCGCAATAGGGAAGGTGGCGCACGGCGGCGGAGGCAACCCGATGGCCCGCTGGTGACGAGAGGCGACGCCGGAGAAGGACGGCACCTGGCCGCACCTGCAGATGCTCGCAATTTCGCCAGTGGCGGCCTGTGGCCTGCTGGCCACGACAGTACCCGGCGTGACAGCGACCGAGATGGTGGAGGCACATCTCCGGTGGCTCCTAGCTTGGGCGAGCATGCGCCTGGGATAGGGCTCGGTGAGGTGATGGCAATGCTACAAGTGGTGAGGCGAGAGAAGGATGCTGAGTGGGGAAACGACGGTGGCCACACGGCTCGGCCATGGCGGCCATGGCATGGGAGCACCAAGCTCCAGAGCGAGGGAGGAGCAAGTAGCGACGAGCAAGAGGAGTGGAGAGGATGGGGAGGAGCTCGGACATTCGCGCTGGAAGTGGCCGGGGACGCTAGGACGCGTGGCAGCAAGGCCAGGCGTGGGCTCGCGCATGGTGGCCACGTCGGGAGCACATGTCGCCCGAAGGGGCAATCCTCCGAACAGCTCGTGGGCGCGGTCTAGCGCGTCTTGGAGGCCATTTTTGGGCCGACTACGGGCCGAGTTTGGACATGGTTCAAAAGCAAAGTTGAAGCCCGCATGATACTCTATGACTTTCATTTAGGGGCCAAGGTCACTAGTGTTCCAAATTGGGAGATAATTAAGCCCAAAGTTGATAGCATCAACAACTTAATAGGGCTAAGTTAGAGCTCGGTTTTTGATGATTTTGGGATGCCCAACTTGCTCCAATGAAATCCAACTTTATGCATAGTCTTCTTCATCAAATGCACTCCAACTTTTACATTTGGATCAACTTGAGTTGCTTAGTAAAATTTAGAGAACACGGAATGCCAATCTACGGACATAGGATTACTTAAGGACTGGAAAATAGCAGCAACATTCAAACTTGGGTTCCTTATATGACTAGGTTAGAATCTGTACTAGGCCTTGAGGCTTGAACAAAATTTGTAGTACCCAACCTGAGCTACAACTTCTTTTAAAGCTCCTTGGACTGGTTCAGCATGGTTAGGGAGATAAACATTACCAAACATGCAACTTATTGCTGCCACTCAAGGACTTAGAATAATTTCTGTCCTTTCAAAAACAGCAGCTTAATCAATCTTGTGAGCTCTATTTGACCAAACTAGAAGCCAAACTAGCTTTTGACCATTAAACAAAGTTTGTTCTACACAAGATGAACTACAACTTTTGTTTAAGGTAAAACCTCATAACTGGTATAGAAGTCAAACTTTCACTTTGGTCAAAGTATCAACTCAGTAAAGCCTAAACTAGGGTTTTAGGCCAATTGGGGCATTTTCTTGACTTTTGCTCAACATGAACCCTTCATGACTTTTGTTGTATAGTTCATCTAGAGTCATTTGGGCAAGTTTGCAAAGTTTGGTTGAGGACCTATGTTTCCATTCACTTAATAGTGCAATTCAAGCACTTAGTAAAACCATTCCAACAAGGATATAACTTATCATTTCATGTGACTTTTTGATTCCAAACTACATGAAACTTTTCTAGGGATCAATATAGATGGTTATTGATGTGAGACATGTGAAGATACTCTGATAACAACACCCAAGCATATATCTTTAAATGGGCCTATATGTAAGCAAGGGTGCAATATCCAAGTTCAGGTTAGGGCTTATTTCCATAGGTTTGACCTTGTCATCGTCGTCTCCACTTAATCTATCATGTTTGAGCTCAAACCCACTGCTTAGTGAGGGACAAACACCTGGGGTGTTACACTTACCGCTCGAGCTGTCATGGCCCTCAACAACTCTGACGAAAAGATTGCCAACCCCAAGTATCAAAACTAGTCACACCAGCCCATTATGTTTAGCAAAGCTGACTAGTGGGCCAATATTCTGGAGCCAGGGCACTTTCCCCTTGTTTTGGATCCTGTCATCAGGAATCTATGGTTTGAGAAAGTGCTCATCGACGGTGCCAGCGAACTCGACACCCTCTTTCGCAATGCTCTAACTAAGTTAGACATTAAGCCGAAAGACCTCGAGCCTTATGACACACCTTTCTAGGGAGTGCTTTTGGGATAGACCTCTCAACCCTTGGGTTAGATCATGCTGGCGGTCCAGTTCAGCAATGCCGACCACTTTTGTATCGACTATGTCAACTTCATCATCACGGACTTCGAAGGAATGTACCACGCCATACTTGAATGACCAGCTCTGGCCAAGTTTATGGTGATACCACACTATGTCTAGTTGCTCTTGAAGATGCCAACCAAGAAAGGTGTACTATCCCTCAGGGGCAACGTGCTCATCGCTTACAACTGCGAGAAGGAGGGTTACACAACTGTTGAAGCCCTTGAGCTCTCGATCTGTATGCAGCAGTCCATTGCTAATGCCGAGAAGATCCCACCAGCTGATCTAGAGATTCCAAGCAAGGAAGCTACCCACACTATTGCAAAGTCCAAGGAGACCAAGGAGGTGGAACTGATCCTGGGTGACAAGATCAAGATGACTCGTATCAGGGCCACCCTAGAGCCCAAATAGGAAAACATGCTCATCAACTTCCTGAGGAAGAACGTCAGCGTGTTTGCATCGAAACCCATAGACATGCCCAGAGTACCTTGGGAGTTGATCGAGCACTCCTTAGATGTTTTAAAAACCACCAAGCCAATCAAGCAGAAGCTATGATGGTTCGCACGGGACAAAAAGGAGGCAATTAGGGTAGAAGTAAACCGGCTCTTAGCTACCGCCTTTATCAAAGAGGTGTATCACCTAGAGTGGCTTGCCAACCTGGTTCTTGTAAGAAAAAGAATAATGAATGGAGGATGTGTGTTGATTACACCAATCTCAACAAACACTGCCCTAAGGACCCCTTGGCTTGCCTTGTATAGACAAGGTTATAGATTCTACCGCTAGTTGTGAGCTCTTATCTTTCCTAGATTGTTACTCTGGCTACCATCAGATCTCTCTAAGAGAGGAGAACCAGACCAAGACGTCGTTCATCATGCCCTTTGTTGCTTACTGCTACATGGCCATGTCATTTGGGCTTAAAAATGCTGGTGCAACTTATCAATGAGCCATCCAACAGTGCCTCAAGGACCAGATCAGAGATCATCTCGTTGAGGCATATGTTGATGAAGTAGTGGTGAAGACCAAAGTTTCCTCTACCTTGGTCGACGACCTCGATCAGACCTTCAAGGCACTCAATAAATTTTAATGGAAGTTGAATCCCAAGAAGTGCATATTTGGCGTGCCATCTAGCATACTGCTCAGCAACATAGTTAGCCGTGATGGCATATGGCCTAACCCGGAAAAAGTCAAAGTTGTCACGAAGATGAAACCGGCCAATTTCGTTAAGGACATCCAGAAGCTAACCGGTTGCATGACCGCTTTGAGTCGATTCATATCGTGGCTCGGTGAAAAGGGTTTGCCATTCTTCAAACTCCTCAAGGCAAAGGAGAAGTTCGAGTGGTCAGAGGAACCTGACACTACTTTTGTAGAGCTGAAGCAGTTTCTCACATCTCCTCCTGTCCTGACGGCGCCCAAGGAAGGCGAGACTTTGCTGCTCTACATTGCCGCAACCAATCGGGTAGTCACCACTGCCATTATTGTCGAGCGCGAGGATGTCGGGCATGTGTACAAAGTCCAGCGACCAGTATACTTCATCAGTGAGGTACTCAATGTGTCCAAGACCCGTCATCCCTAGGTCCAGAAGCTACTCTATGTTGTCCTGATCACCTCTCGCAAACTGCGCCATTATTTTGATACTTACCCCATTGAAGTGGTCACTGAGTTTCCACTGGGGGACATCTTGCGCAATAAAGACGCCAATGGGCGCATTATCAAGTGGGCGTTGGAGCTTAGCCCATATTCGTTGGAATTCGAAAGCCACACGACTATCAAGTTATAGGCGTTGGTTGACTTCATTGTTTAATGGACGGATATGAATACACCTGCCTCTAACAACTCCCCCGAGCACTGGAAGATGTACTTTGATAGCTCCCTCAATATCGACTGTGCCAGGGCAGGGGTGTACTTTATCTCTCCATCAGGGGACAGGCTAAGCTATGTCTTTCGGATCCACTTCAAGGCCTCCAATAACGCCACAAAGTATGAGGCAGCCCTGCACGACCTTTGCATTACCGTTGAGCTCAGCATAAAAAGGCTCATGGTATTTGGTGATTTTGCTCTTGTCATAAACCCTGTCAACAAGCACTAGGACTACACCAACAAACGGATGGATGCTTACTGTGCGCAGATCAGAAAGCTAGAGAACAAATTCTATGGCCTAGAGTTTCATCACGTGGTTTGGGCTGACAATGAGGCAGCTGATAAGCTATCGAAGCTAGGATCAACCCGGGCAGCGATCCCCCATGGAGTTTTCATTCATGACCTTGTTAAGCCATCTATCACAGAAAAATAGAAGCCTATGGCTGAACAGTTTTCTACAGACTAGCTGCTCACCATGATTCTAACCACCGGCACCGACTAGAGAGAGCCATTCATCAGGTATCTCACCTCTGCAAAGGTACCCTAGGACAAGACTAAAATGGAATGCCTCATATGGCATAGCAAGCATTATTGGTCAAAGGGAAGCTTATGCGCAAGAATACAAAGGAAGAATTGTTGTAAAAATGTGTGTCCCAAGAACATGGACTGAGGATTTTGGAAGAGATCCATGCTAGCACTTGTGGCAACCATGTTGCTTCGCGCACACTAGTCGACAAGGCTTTTCAGGCGGGTTTCTATTGGCCCTCAGTCGTCACCGATGCCGAGAAGCTGGTCCATCATTGTGAGGGGTGCTAGTTCTTCGTCAAGCAGACTCATGTTCCAGCCCATGAACTCCAGACCATTCCATCGTCCTAGCCTTTTGCATGCTGGGGACTAGATATGATCGAGCCTTTCAAGCCGGCTCTAGGAGGTTTCCGTTGGGTTTATGTCATTATCAACAAATTTTCTAAATGGATTGAGTACAAGCCCTTAGTCTCAGGGACTACAAAGAAGGCAACTGAGCTGCTCGATGAAATTATCCACCTCTTTGGCCTACCTTATAGCATCATCACTGACCTAGGGTCCATGTTCACTGGTAATGATTTCTAGAACTTCTATAATGATAGAGGCATAGTTGTCAAGTACGTTTCGGTGGCGCACCTAAGGGCTAACGGACAGGCTGAACGGTCGAATGGTATGATCCTTAATGCGTTGAAGAAACGATTGTATAGAGAAAACGATAAGCATCCTAGGAGACGGTTGAAGGAGCTGCCGATTGTGGTCTGGGGACTGAGGACCCATCCCAGTTGCAATACTGGCGTTTCCCCATACTTCATGGTCTTCGGCTCTAAGGCCATGTTACTAGCTGACATTGCTTTCCATTCACCAAGGGTCGAGAACCATGACGAGGAGAGGTCGACTGAAGCCAGAGAGCTTGAGGTTAATTGCACCGATGAACAATGCCTTGACACCTGCTCGTGCACAGCTAAATATTTGGAAGGCTTGCGCAGGTACTATAATCGCAATGTCAAGGATAGATTCTTTGTGGTCGGCGATTTGGTTCTACGAAGGAAGCAGAAGACAGAAGGATTGCATAAGTTAGCGTCACATTGGGAGGGCCCTTACATGGTAAAGGCAGTCACTAGGCCTACATCTTATAGGTTGTGTGGTCTCAACGGAATCGACGTCATGAATTCATGGCATATCGACCACCTTAGGTGTTTCTACGCTTGATCCGATACTAAAGAAGATACGTACTCTTTTTGTACCTCAAGTATTTAATAAATGTTTCATCGTGCTTTTGTTGCCATCTCTTTTGTGCATCGCAATATCTCCTAAATTTCTATTAAGTGGTTTGCCGACCAGTTTTTTCTCCTACTTGAGTTTCCTAGAGCCGGCGTTGTCTCCGGCTTCTCCCTACACGTGCATGAGATCCATTCACTACGTTTCGGGTGGTCGGTAGTAGCTCCCACTAACGGCCAATAGTCTTACGTGTGCCTGGGCTCTGTGCCTCATGCTCTGGGCTGCTAATCGGACTAGGGCTGGAGTGACTCTAGGATGGAATAACTATTCGTGCTTACCATAAAATACATAAAGAACAGTGTTTTCATGACTAAAATTACAACTGCATATTATATAGAGATATATGATCTAGTTCGCATGGGCACTAAGTGCTCTACTATAACTTACTTAATGTTTTTACAAAAGCACTAAGTGCTTCATCATAACTTAAACTGCAAACGGAAGTTTTTCTAGCCCTAACCTACTGACCGCTTTGTCTAGGCTCGCCACACAAGTCCACATCGGCTATCATCTTTGACGCGGTCTCTAAGGAAGCAATCATGAGCTCCTCAGCTTTCCTTTGATTGGTGTTGCTGGACACATCGGTCTCAAGCCTCTTCAGGTCTACTCCGGGGTAGTGTGACCACACCACGCCTAACATGTGGGTGGCCACATACGCACTTGCATCGTTGATGTATTGTTTGAACCAGGTCCACGAGCTCTAGCACTTTTCAACGATGGCATCTAGTCAGGCTGGTCGGTCGGTTGGTGCCTCTGTAGGCTCCATGCCGATCAGATCTAGCACCGGCTTGATTCCTTGTTCCATCGCCTTGCATTTGGACGCTAAGTGGTCCTTCTCCTTTATCAGTGTCTCTAGATGTGTCTTTGCGTTTTGGCGGATGACTGCACTCAAGCATAAGACCATGCTGAGCATGATGAATAATACTGAAGGGAATCAATAACTGAGTGGTTGATAACTTACTCGAGAAGTCCTTGTGCAGCAACCTCATCCTTGAGCTCCTTTAGCTTGGTGTTCTCGCTGGTTAGGCGAGCAACCTCATCCTTGAGCTCCTTGTCGAGCTAGCTATTTTTCTCCACCAGCTCCTTTGTTGCTTTCTGCTAGCCGAGCTAGCTTGTCAACAGAAGCATCTTCTCTGCCTTCATGCCTACCGAGCAGAACATGGGTTGTTAGCAAGTCATAAGGAGAACAATGCACAAAGATTTTGTCATATACCTTTCTTCTCCTGGTCAATGTGGTGGTGTTGCTCATCTACGCTGGCCTGCAGCATGTCCTATTCATTCCGGGCCTACTGTAGCATATCTTGCAGATGCACTATGTCCTCTTTAAGGGCTCTGTTTTCTTCCATAGTTGGGGTGATAGTATCGAAATAGCATTTTTGGTACTCCGATGTTTTCTCAATGCTTTGCAACACAATGAAGGATCAGTAATAGCAATTTCTGTAAAAGACTAATAGGGCTGCATCGGCCTTTATTTGCCCCATCAGATCATCAATTGTTTGCTATAGTTTGCGGACGGCCCGGTCTGAGTGGTCTTCTTCATAGAACACCCACTTGTCACCCCGCTTTCTTGCAAAACGGACGCATTGAGGTGTCATGTTTTCTTCTTTCGAGCAGATGATTTCTTCAATCTCTGCCTCCTCCTCAACCGCAGCGGCTTCGACTGCCGAAGCCTCTGTAGCAGGATTCTTGGTGCCGCTCTTGTCACCCACTACAACGCCCATTATATTGCCTGAGGCGGCACTGGGCTCCTTGGTAGTGGGTTTGGGCTCTTCATGCTACTGCTCTACGGTGCACTAGTTGGCAGTACCGCTGGGCCTAGCACGCTCCTTTGTGGCATGGCTGATCTCCCCAACTAATGGCGGTTGGCTACCAGCGAGGTGCTCCACATCTTCTATGGACTCTAGCCTACACCAACCTAATAAGCTAATGCTTTAAGACAACAACAGGGGCTTATAAGACACTTACAAGTCTGAGCGCCTGAATACGACTCTAAATGGATGATCGCTCTGACTCCCGCTCCCTGTAGCACGGGTACCAATTGCCTAGCTGCTGCTCGCCTGCTCAGTCCTGGCTTGAACATGCATGGGGACTGTTGAGCCAGTTCACTCCGTACTCGGTATGGCCGTTCGGGCTGGCGTTGCTGCTCTAGGAGGCGTCGTCACCCTTGGAGGTGTTGCTGCTCGGGGCAGAGTGGGTGCCCTTGGTGGCGTTGGTGCACGGGGCCCACTCTGTGTCTTCTGTTGACGTGCCAGTGGCATCTCATCCTCCTCTTCCTCGTCGTCGGTCAAGTTGACCATGACTTTACGTCGTTTCCTGCTACTCTCCTCGTTCTCAATAATCAAAGGACCCCCCGTGCCTAGGGGGCCAGTGGACTTCCTCTTCTGGGAAGGCCTCTCTATTGTAGGGCACTTCCCGGCTGCTTTCCTCATTACACGAGGTTCCTGTGCATCCACGCTGGCTGGCCAGTCATCGGCGGGCACGTCAGAGACATACACAGCTACCCGGTCCTGGCCATGGATCTTGCAAGCATCAGATTAAGCATTATGGTTGCAAACCAGCAACTATTAGATATCAAATTGACACTATGGGCGACTTTAGACATACCTATGGTGGCGATGCTGTTAATTTGTATGCCTTCATCTTATTCAATGGTAGGCGGTATCTAGATAGGTCAAACAGTTGCCAACTACCAGTCCACCTCCTCACATGAGAGGTTTCTTGAAGACTCCCTAGTGGGGTCACCGGACCTCGAGTACTCGTACAGTGGATGTACCCACTCCTTGTAGGGTTGTACCCGCCTGCAGATGAAGTTCAATGCCACCGTTGGCCCATCAAGTTGGTTCCTATCAAACATCCTGAGCAGTTCTTCAACCTGTACCATTTCGGCGCTGGTCGGCCTTGCCAACCAGCTCTCCTGCTATTCTAGGATCTGAGCGACTTCACAGGCGACGAATGGTTCCTGCTCTTCCTAGACGTAGAACCATTTCTTGTACCAATCCCTTATGGATGAACTCAGGGGTACATTTAGGTATTCAGCTTTCATCCTGTCCCGTAAGTTCAGGTACGCTCCTCTGGCTATCTTGGATCCTCCCACACCTCCTTTCTTCTTGAGGTAGTAAAAGTGCCACCATAGATTGAAGTGGGGCTGGATGCCGAGATACGACTCGCAGAGAGTAATAAAGACGGACATGGCAAGAACAAAGTTGGGGCAGAGATTGCAGATGCTAACCCTATAGTAGTCACACAGCTTTTACAGAAAGGGATGGCAAGGATTCCCAAATCCGCACCAATAAAAATCCTCAAAGATGATGATTTCGCCAGGACGGGGGTCTGGATAGCTCTCACTGGCTGATGTCCTCCACCCTCCAATTATGGCCTCGGCCATTACGCCGGTGGTGATGAGCTTCGCGATGGTGGCCTCCGTGCTCATTGACTTGTTCTAGTCTGCCACCATCAGCTATGCTCTTGCTCCGTGGCCCCCGCGCGCCATCCTCTTCCTCTTCTCTGGCTGCGGAATGCGGATGCGGTGTATGGGGTGGTGTTGGAGCGGCTAGATCTGGCAGTGTTGGGATCCGGGTTTATGGGCACAGCGGCGATGGAATTGGCGGAGAAGGCGGAGCGACTGGTGTGGAAGACGAACTGACGTGAAGTGGATGCAGTGGGAGAAATGGGGTTATAAGAGCGGAATGACCTTTTGACTTCTAGGGTTTTTGGGTAACCACGCCCGACACGCCACTTTTGCTCCCTCAATTATTATCTCCAAGTGGGCCTTATGCCGACCTTGGCAATGGTGAGGACCCTAGAGTGGGCCTGATTCACTACATACAGTCTGGTTCTAGCGTGCTAGTGCATTTTGTGGCCCCACAACAAAGCTAGGGACTGATACATGGTAGATTTATTTGTATGCATCAGATTAATGCTCTTGTTGCCCATGGCCGAGCTGGGGACTGAATCGGTAGCAGAGCTATGGAGTGGGCCCACAACTGAGTTGGGGGTTGCCTCACAGTGGAGCTAGGGGCTACCCTGTGGCGGAGCCATAGGTTGTTTTTGTTTTAAGGGCCCACAACTGAGTTGGGGGATGTGTCGCAGTAGAGCTAGGAGTTGCCACATGGCAGAGCCATGGGTCTTCATCCACGGCAGAGCTAGGGATTAGGTCCACAGCGGAGCTGGGGACTGTGCCATGACAGAGCCACGGTGCGTAATTCTCAACTGAGTTGGGAATGTGCTCTTTGGACCCTGGCACCACGTGACCAAGTCACCTGCTGTCTGGCTCAGGGACTAAGTGGGCACACTTCACCTTATGGTGAATGTGCTTGTTTAGTTTTTCTTTTAGACCCTAGCACCACGTGATCAATTCACCTGCTATCAGGCTCAGGGACTAAGTGGGCACACTTCACTTTGCGATGAATGTGCTTAACTTTTTTGCGTCCATATTTTCTGCATAGTGCTAGAGGCACGACCCCTACCATTACACGATTAGATCTTGAGGATCACATCTCTTGACATTATGGCAGAGCCAATGGTGCCACGCATCATTAACTTTCCAAAATGAAACTTAAGTGGGCACACTTCATCAAAGATGAACTGTTTTTCTTTTTTCTCAGAGCACCATGCATTTTTCTGACAAGCCATTTTCTAACGAGTGCGGTGGTCGGCTGTTCGTTGAACTAGTTGAAAGGGTGAGAATATTCCTCGGTAGATCACCCTTCTGGTCAGGAGCTTTAGGACTTCAAGCCTCACTGGTCGGAGAAGGTCTAGATGGTGTGTTACTTCAAAGTACATGGTGCTCGGGGACTAGTTGTGGGGGTATAGACCCGTATACCCTCATGGCTCCACATGGGCCACGCCAGGCAAGGTGGCCCAACTCGCTAGAAAGGGCCGCATGGATCTCCGAACTGCTCGGTGAACCTGTGGAGCAAGCAGAGACTACTTGATGATCAAGGAATCAAAGTTGGTTAAGATAGATATCATCCTCTGCGGATACAGTGATTGTAATCGGCTGGGATTAGATTCCTTAGATCTGTAACCTTGCCTCGTACTATATAAAGTGGGCAAGGACCCCCTCAAAACATCATCATCATCATCATCACAATCATCATCACATACCAATAAAATCCATGGAGACACAGGACGTAGGGTATTACGCAGTTCACGGCCCAAACCTAGATAAACCTTGTGTTCATCTTGCGTCACCATCTAGTTTGTTGTCTTGCACACCTCTATCGATCAATCTACCATCATGGGTATACCCCTCAGTGGACTGTCGATCACATCTCGTCGACAATAGTTTCCTTTAAACTCCTATTATCAAGCCTTTATTGTGAAGTTGGGTGTTGCTATTTGTTAACTTATCACTTGTTTTAGTAGCCACCTATTAACTACCTACACCACTAGCATTACTTGAACTAGGTTGTCATCCCCAGTGATGGTGCCAGAAATGTTTATTGGTACTACCTAGCATTGCTACTAGAATAATACTAAGTAGATGTTATCATTTTATGTGACTAGAAAGAATATAGAATATGAATGAAAAGGATTCTCCAAGCGGATAAATAATTATACCATTATAGCATTTTATCTAAGAGTATTCCAGGTATCGTTATTTATATTTTACCACAGGGAAGGTGTAGCTTTGGACATGTATTGATAACTTATAATATTGATGGAAAAATAAACCATAACAATCTCTCTACTCATAATAGGGGTAAGTCACAAGATAAAAGATATATATGATAAGCATTGATCAAGTTCATAATAATGATAAATAAATCTCTTAGAGCACACCTATCTATAGCATTAGCATGGTCAGGTTAGAATATTGGAGGAATAATTCCTAAGTCATTCTTAATTACAACTCAAAGCATACGTTGATTAGTGCAATTACACTTAGTAGTCACTGCTAAGATCACCATTGAATCTACACATAAGGGGCATTACGTCGGGAAGTTCGAGAATAGAGCTTTCACTTCCTTTGCAACCGGACCCTACTTCTATGACCTATATTCGGGGAGTGGACTACAAAGGACTCAACGATAGTGTCACACTTGTGATATACCACATGACCTAGAATATAGTGTATTCGCAGGTAAATAACATCTAAGCACCATGCTTACATGATCTCTACCACCCATCGTGTGATCATTGGGGTGAGCGCTATACGAACTTATGCATAAACACAATGATAAACTAACTATACTAAGCATATAATCAAAGTAGACAATGAACATTGCAACTTTGAACATGAATAAGATGAATACTATATTGTCTTAAAAATTGTACCAAAGCATATGAAAATAATGGAGATACAACAAGAGAGGGGTACAAGAATTATACCAAACCAAGCTCTAGACGATGTCGGGAATCCAAGCGAAGATTTGCTTGCCTCCCTCTAGACCTAGCCTAACTAGCTAATGCCTTAGAAACTAGAGGAACTCTAAGGAGATTAGGGTTTCTGGCTCTGGATGACTTGATGCCTCCAAGGGGTGCCGGGGTCTATTTATATAGCCCAAGGGGTACAACGTGAGCCCTTGGATCAAACCGACTTGAAGGATGACGTAGATACAATCCTAGGAGGCGGTGGAGTAATATTCTGAAAGATGCTGATGAGAGGGGCCCGCTGGGGGCCGAGTGGCACCATGGTGGGGCCGGCCGGCCCCACTTGGTAGCCTCTCAGTGTCTGCCTTGAGGGGTCACCTCCTAGAGCCCTTTGGAGTCTTCAAGAGTAGTTTTTGTCGTGGTTAAGTTTAGTTCTTTTTTGCATTTTGATCCCTCTTTCTGGTTTTCTAGAATAACCCTGCTAAAAATACAGATTCACCAAAACTTGTGAAAATTGTGAGTTTAAACCCCTAAGTTTCTATTGATGATCTATTTCAAGCATTTATTGAAGTTATGTTGATGGTTTATGATGAACAATAACAACAGTCAACATTGGGCTAAGTTAGATTTGATTATTCTCACGCACGTTTCCTCGAGTTCGATATAAAATTGGGTACTCCTGGTGAAGTGTTACATCGATATAATATCTGTGTGCTTGCAGATTATTCTGTGTGCATTAATTTATACCAATAAGCATTTCTGGTGTCGTTGCTAAGACAATAGTTGCTGAGTTAACTTCGAACGTAGCTTAACCTTGTATGATTATCCCTTTATCTTTTCTTTTCTTTTTATCATGGATCTAGAATCTACTCCCATCTACCAACATGGTGCCCCTTGAGCGCACACCTACAACCACAAGAATCTACAAAGCCTATCCTAACACCTGGCTATGAGCTACGCCCGTGTTTAATTAACATGGTTCAGGATCAATCCTTTTCGGGCGAAGATGATGAAAACCCCTATTCCCACTTAAATGAGTTTGAGAAAACTTGTGCATGTCTATGCATAGCAGGCATGTCAGACGAAACCTTACGATGGAAGCTTTTTTCTTTCTCTTTGATAGGAAAAGTTAAACATTGGTATAGTCTCACCATAGAGAGTAGACAAGGAGATTGGGAAGCCTTGTGCTCTAGGTTTTGCTTGCAATTCTTTCCCATCTCTAGAGTAGCCAGTCTTTGTTCTGTGGTTCTATCTTGGGAGCGTATGCTATGGAAACTAGCTTCTTGTGGAAACTATGGAAACTTCAATCAAGTCCACATGATTCTAATCCGATGATCTCAGATGAAGGTGGGTCATTTATTCACTTAAACCCTCCCACCAAGATTCTAATTCGATGATCTCAGATGAAGCACAACCCACCTTCAGCTGAGGCCATCGGATTAGAATCCTGTGGACTTGATTGAAGTTTCCATAGTTTCTACAAGAAGCTAGTTTTCATAGCATACGCTCCCTTCTATCTTTTAAACAAAAAGAAAAATAATCTCTAGGCATGTCATGGGAACATTTTAATGCCCTCATTAATACTGGCCCTAACATTGCCATTCAAGACCCCATTCTTCTTCAACACTTTTATATGGGTCTTGATAGGAAAACCTCAAAGCGTCTTAATATGGCTTCAGGAGGATCATTCTTGCATGTCTCTTCCAATTCGAGGAGAAGCATTCTTACCAAAATCTTAGAGAACACCCCTGAAGAAGTAGAAAAGAAGCCACTAGAGGAGGAACCTCAGATAGGTGAACTAGAATCTTTAGCAAACCCATCACAAGCTTCAGCTGTCCCAGATCCTGAACCACCGGAAAAGGAGAAAACTCCAATTTCAGATTTCATGCTTGAATTCGAGGATAAACTTTTTGATGAATATGGAAATGCCTTGAATTACCATGTTATGAGGAGACCCCAGAAGTCTAGGAAATCATCATTTCATGAAAAACCTTTAGACCCTTCTAAGGAAGCATTCCTTAAAAAGACTACAAAAGAGCTAGTGTCCATTATAAGCAATGAATGGTTAGAAGAATTAGAGTTTTCCTCTGATGTGATTCACTTAGATTCACCTTCTATATCCATTTGCTGCAAAATCAACAAAGCTTCTTTTGATGCTCTTTACAATCTTGTTGTGGGTGTTAATATCATGTCTGCATCTTTTGCTCATGATTTGTTGAAACACATGCCATTAACCCCAACAACAAAGTTACTAAAAAGTCTTTCAGGACACATTCTCCCAAGTTTGGGGATCTTGTATGTCCTCCCTATCAAGGTAAAAGGAACTAAGGTTCATCTAAGCTTGCATATCTTTGATATTATGGAGTTCGACCTATTGATAGGACAACCAATTGAAAGACTTATTTAGGAAGGACAAATGGGGAAGTTGAATATAAAACTTGGGAAAAGCTTTAAGCTCTCTATACCTATCATTCATTCTCTAAATGCTAAGAGTGAGCCAATTCCCAAGGAAGACCCAATGGAAGAGGTTAAGGTTGCATCTCTAGATGACTTGTTTGAACCCAACCTTGAAGATGATGCCCAGTTCTTCATCGAAGAAGAAGACAAAAATCCCATAGAGCCTGAACCTTTAGATTAATTGCTAGAACCACCTAAGCTCACCATTGAGCTTAAACCCTTGCCTTCTGGTCTTAGATATGCTTTTCTCAATAATGATTAGGATTCTCCTATGATCATAAGTGATAAACTTTCTCAAGAAGAAACCCTCCGCTTGCTAATTGTTTTAGAAAAGCATCGTTCTGCCTTTGGCTATTCACGTCAAGACCTGAAGGAAATCAGCTCTGCACTTTGCACTCATCACATCCCTATAGATCCTGATTCAATACCTTCTAGGGAACCCCAACATAGGCTTAATATGTGATGAGAGAGGTTGTTAAGAAAGAGGTTTTGAAACTCCTGCAAGCCAGGATCATCTACCCCGTTCCGTATAGTGAGTGGGTTAGCCCCGTTCAAGTTATGCTTAAAAAGGGAGGCATGACTGTTGTTAAAAATAAAAAATGAATTAATCCGCCAAAGAATGGTCATTGGGTGCTGGATGTGCATTGATTACCGAAACCTTAACAAGGCAACACAAAAAGATCATTTTCCATTGCCCTTCGTTGATGAAATGTTGGAGTGAATGGCAAACCACTCTATCTTCTATTTTCTTGATGGGTGTTTAGGTTATCACCAGATTCCAATCCATCTAGATGACCAAAGCAAAACAACCTTTACATGTCCATATGAAACTTATGCTTATTGTAGAATGTCTTTTGGATTATGTAATGCTCTACCTTCTTTTCAAAGATGCATGATGTCTATATTTTCTGATATGATTGAAGAAATCATTAAAGTTTTTATTGATGATTTTTTTGTTTATGGAAAAAATTTTGATGATTGTCTTGAAAATTTAGACAAGGTTTTGCAAAGATGTGAAGAAAAGCACTTAGTCCTCAATTGGGAAAAATGTCATTTCATGGTTAGAGAAGATATAGTGCTTGGACATTTAGTGTCTGAATGTGGGATTGAGATAGATGGAGCTAAAATTGAAGTAATTGAACAGTTACCTCCTCTTGTAAATATCAGAGAGATTCACAGTTTTCTTGGTCATGTTGGTTTTTACCGTCTCTTTATAAAATATTTTTCACATATTACTTGTAACACCGCATGTGTTTGTCACCAGTTAATCAATGAGTTTGAGCTCAAACATGGCAAGCTAAGGGATGTTTGAAGGTGCTTCTTTCATGTGTCTCACATCACTCTCTATCTTAGTGATCACCAGAAAAGTTTCATGAAGTTTGGACTAAAAAAGTCACATGAAATGATAAGTCATGACTTTGTTTCAATGTCTTTACTAAGGCTTGGACTGCATCATTAAGTGAAGGGAAGTATAGATCATCAACCAAACCTTGCAACCTTGCCCAAATGACTCTAGATGAACTCTACAACAAAAGTCATGGAAGGTCCCTGTTGATCGAGTGGCCAGAAAATGCTGCAATGGATCAAAAAGGATAATTTAAGCTTTATTGTGAGGTTACACTGATCAAAGTAGAACTATGAGTTTTGTACCTATTTTGACATTGGATCTTAAATAAGAGTTGTAGATAAGGTTAAGTAGAACTATGAGTCCTCGATTGACAGCAGTAAGTTAACATGTTTGCGACATTTTGTCTTGCAAAATTGTATGGTAAGTCAATTTAGTACCTTAATATGAGTTGCAATACCTTTTGTGTTAGAAACAACAAAGCAAGTCTTGACAAGTTTGGAGTTCATTTGGATCTTCAAATTTAGCTTCAAAAAACAAAGACTAACTATTTCCAAGAGTTAACTGAATCTCGTTTTCAGTTTCGTGTACCCCAATTTATGGCCTTGTATCGCCCTAACCAAGCTGAACCAATCCTAGATCCCTTAAGCAAAGTTGTTGTACATACTCATATAGCTCTACAACACTGTGGAATTGTTCTAGCTTTTCCTTGCTCGGTTTGGGAATCTGAGAGGAGAGAACAAGACAGTTTCAGTTGGCTTGCAATTGGACTGGAGAATCCGGTTTTGAGGTACCCTCCTTTGGAGCTTTGTATCTCTCCAACCATGGAAAATTAGACTTTGAGAATTTAAGAAAAGTTGGAGACCTCGCATAGCTGTACAACTTTGGTTACTACCGCTTGTGCCAAAACGGAACGGAATCAGAATTACAAATGGGGGGATATTGAGTTTCAGTCACATTTTTAAGGTGGTATTTCAATCTTTGGCAGCTTGGCTTCAGATTTTTAATCGGGTAGGGGGAGAAGTCATGGCTAACCATGGGTAGGGCCCGATGCTGCGTGACCCTCCCGTGCGTGTGCATGCTCGCCACCTCGCATGCGTGCTCAGCAAAAATGACACCGAGCCATCTCCCACGGTCTCCTTCCCTCACTCCGTCACCCACGTTGCTCTCTGCCTATTCGCTCTCTCTCCGCTCGCCATGGCATAGGCGAGCTCGAGCTCACAGCAGCACCACCACCCAGCCCTCCACCCATCCAGCGACGCCCCTTGTAGCCTCGCTCGACCTCTAGCTGTGCTCCCTCTATTTTGCCCTCTCCCTGCAGCTTGCGGGTGTGGACGCCGTGATGGCCGCTCCCAAGCTCAGCTCTGCGTCCGTCGCGTCCCACTGTAGCAGCCCCTCCAGCGCCACCACCGAGCCCACCTCCCACTACTCCAACCCATGCTTGTGTTGTGACCAAACCCGAGCCGAGTTAGCGGCTCCCGCCATCGGCTGCTGCCATGGTCGAGCCATCGCCAGCGTGCCCGCGTGGTCGCCTCGCATGGCTGCAACAAGGTCGCGGCTGGCCACCAAACGGCTATGGCCGGCCACCCTAGGCCCGCGTGGCTATTCTTGTTGCCCTAGCACTGCTCCCTGCCGGAATCCCGAAGCCCGGCCACATCCTCTGCTCCGTTTTGTCGAGAGAAAGAAGAGAGGGAGTAAAAATGCAAATAGAAGCTTTTTCTTGGGTCTAGTTGTGAATCTGTGACTCATATGAATAGTATCTTTAGGGGCCTGTTCGCTGTGGTTTGTTTTGTGAAAAGCCCAGGGGCCTAACTGCGAAGCCATAGACTCATATGAATAGTGCCCATAAGGACCTTTTTGTTTTAAATATATTGAAACTTTGAAAATGCATAGTAAATCATAGAAAATTTGTAAAATAGCAAATGAGGACTTTTTGGAATCCTTGTGAAATTGTATATGTAGTGGATCTATAATATGGCATGTTTTAGTTTAAAGTTTTAGCTGTAAATATATATTTATGCAGTTAGGTTTTTAATGCTAGTCGTATTTGTCTTTTTTATAAGTGCAGATGTAGGGCCCAAACTGAAGTAAAATTTTTATGGCATACTACTCATGTGATGTTTGATGTGTGATAAAAATTTCATGGTCTTTGGTTACTGTATGAGTGAGTTATTGGTTTATCTTGCTCTCACATGATTTCTTGCATTGACATTTGGTATTTTCCTTAGAGATTGCTATGCTCGTTCAAATGATCTAAAATTTTTATAGTAGACTATTGAGATGATATTCAAGCTACTATAAGTTTTGTACAATTTATTGTGCACTTTTGGTGTATGTTCATTAAACCACCTTATTATCCAAATAAATTAAGAAATGTATTAAAAGAATTTATTTGGTGGTCAAAAATATATTTTCTGATGTTCATTATTCATGTGTGACCTGTTGGTAAAGTTGGTTTTGTCCAATTACATGTTTGCAACATAAGTTAATAATTATTTCTTGCAATTATTAGTTTCTGCACAGTTCTAGGAGCAATGTAAATTACCCCATGTTAATGATGTTTTATGGGCATCTTGTCTATAGCAAAGTTGTTGTGAATTACATGATCTAGTCGCTGTTAAAATTTAGTGGCTTTTGGCCAAGTAGTTTTTGAGTTACAACTATTTAAATTTAGTGTACAGAATTGGTTGCCCTCTGTCTTGTCAGGACCAGTTTCTGTAATTGTGTAATTTCAACCTACTTAACTTATGAATCATACTTTGATATCTAAAGATTAAATGTAGACAATTTCATAAGTTTTCCAGAATGTCTTGTTGCATGTCATTTGGATTTATAGAACTTGAGATATGATTTATTTATGCAGCTGCTGTTTGCAGTCCAGAAGTTGACAGATTCTAGTTGTATGTGTTTACTTCATGTGTTGCTAAGTATGGCTCATACCTTTGATGATGGTTGAGTTCGAGCACCAGAGATCTTGGGAAACTTGTGTTATGCTTGGTGTTGTCTTCTTCTTTGCTGTCTTAGCATGATAGATTGAGTGATGTTTAAGTTAAGCATCGCAAAGTACTTAAGGGTGTTTAGTGTAAACTGTGCTTGTCTTGCTTGCTATTTGTGATGCGTCTCATGGTACTATTCTTCATATTCATGCACTTGCATCTTGCATCTCATCTAGGTATGCTAGATGCACCACATGAAGGATGAGATGTTGGAGCCAAACCCGAAGACGGTGTTTGATGGATCCATCCCAAAGATGGAAGGACCCTGGAGTGCATATCTAAAGTGGAGATGTTCATCAAGACGGTGCAAGCTAACTGAACTGACTGTGTCGGATCCTAGGCAATCCCCGGAGCATTATAAGCCTCCTAATTTTTGAAATACATTTGAGTATATATGTTATATATATTGATGCATTAAGTTATAGGTGTTGATTAAAAACACTTGCTGCATTTATATCCAATCCTTGTCTAGAAAGTATACCTTGAATCCTATTTAGGTTCAGGATCGAGTAAATGCTTAGCCAAACTCAGATCGATAGAAGTCGGGTGATTTCCTGTCACCTGCAGGATATAGGGATCTATCTGGTCATGGTTGGCTATATTTGCTATCGTGGAAAAGAACCATGTGTTAATAATCTAAAATGAGACCGGACGGGATGATGATAGTGAAGCAACAAGGCATGGAGGTCTTGGGTGTGGATCTATCCCCATCTATGTCGATTAAGGACTGATGCTTGGAGCCTTTTCTTTGTCATGTTGAACGCATGCCTAACACTTAGTTGGCCGGGTGTGGTGATCGACCGTGAAGCCAAGTAGCTCAACTCAGGCCGGGACCCGGCAAGTATAAAATGCACCTCGGAGGGGAGCCAATGGCGTGAGCCCAAGGGCAGGTGTTTAAAAGTCCTAATCTCTTGGCAGATTTGGTATCCCTGAGAGTGCTGGCACTGATCGGACCAACAAAGTTGGTTCCTAAGTTGTACCAAAGGTGATCTATGACTGCCTTTAGCAGGGTTTGCCGGGTGAGTGTTAGGAATACCCCCTCAGCTGAGTAATAATCGATTTGAGTCGCCGTCTCTCCCGGTTAGTGAGAACTTGACAGAAGTATCTCTATTTAGATACACTAAATGACTTGATGGTTCAGAAATGATGATATTGATGATGGCCTTATTATACCTGATATGGTTATTAATGTTTGCTCCTTAATTAAGTGGTTGCTATAGAACAGGTGCTAATCTAGATGATAGGTTAATGATTATTAACTTGATGCTTAAGCAATAAATGATTACTTATGTGACTTAAGCTTTTATGCAAAATGTTGTCAAGCGAGCTCCACTTATATATCACCCTTGCATACTCCTTGGTGTCATGTTATTTTTGGTTTATGACAGGTAATTCTAGCTGAGTACCCCTCATACTCAGGGTTTATTCCCACATGTTGCAGGTTGTGAAGTATCATGGCTACTGCAAGAATTGGATGACTCCTGTTGTAGTGGAGGAGTAAGATCATGGGCAGGATCCTTCTGAGTTATCTTGTCTCTAATGCTTTTATTGGAAGTTGACCTTGGTACTGGCATGTATTTAAAATAAGGGTGTTGTTAGTTTCAAACTACTTTGCTTCCGCTACTTTTGAACTTGAGTTGTAATAACTCGGTTGAACTCCGGTGTATGTTGAACTACTTGTGAAATGGATGTAACATGTGACTTGTTATGTTGAATCACTACGATCTTGGCTTGTATGTTGGTTGGTTTGAAATCCCTCATGATTTCATTGGACTACCAGAGTTATATGGGTTCAAGTATGACAAATTGATCACTTTAGCGATTGTTTTTGTACTTGTGCTGTTATAATTTGGGCGGTTTCGTGACAGTTGGCATCGGAGCAAGATTCAGCATTAAACATGTCATATGTGTATTTAAAACAAAGGTTTTTATTTGCAAAAATCAGTTTATGACAACTTATAGTTATATATATAGGTGTGTGCAAAATCTAAAATTTTAATCTAAGTATGCCAGTGGTCATTCCTTTTATGCCCAAATAAGGACCCTTAAGTGGCTTATTTAAGTACTAACTTGGGGGGTCTAAAATTTTTGCATTTATGCCCAGGCCAAGGTATGTATGTATGATGACCGCACTATGCTACCCTGTGGTCCAATGGTAGAGGTAGCCCTCATATATGAACTAGCCGTATATGTTGGTAGATTAAATTTTGCAAAGTCGCACCTACACTCAGGTAAGTGTGAGTTGGGAGAGTATGACCGTCCAACCATGGTCTAGGGGAGAGCTAGTTTTGGTTACTGGATTATTTACATGTTACACGCATGTATATATGAAGGTACTTAATTATGGGTGATATTGTGATTCAGGTAGTTTGGGTGCTACATGTATATATATAGGGGTATATGTATATGGGGGTACTTACAATTTTATTTACTGCTTTCATTGTGTGCTGTATATCTTGTGGGGTTTGGGCTACAATGAATTTTTTTGTAGGTATGCTAACTACTAATGCGTAAGTTGAATGTAGCTACCGACTAGCTATATATTGAAAGAGTGCGGGTTATGCCACTGATATAGAACATGATCGCTGTAACAGAATCGACCAATTATACGAGATTAAGTAGGAAAACCATCCAACGGAAGGACAATTTAACCAACTTAAGCCCGTATAACCCGGTAGTCCGTGAAATCTCGACGGATTTCAAACCATTTCACATAACAGCCAAGATCGTACTAAGTTTAGCGGTCACCGTCATAAGTTACATAGAAGTTCGTGACACAAAATACATCGGAGTTTAAACATAGTTATTACAAACCAGGTTCGAATAAAAGTAGCGGAAGCGGTAGTTCAATTCACGCACACACACAACCCTTTGGAATAAAGTGCCAGCTTGTGATCATCTCCAGCAAAAGCATCAGACGAGAAGTAGCGAATGACCATTGCCCATGGTCCTATGCTTCGCCCATTGCAGGATAGAGACAGTTGATACAATAGCCATAGTACATCTGTCCATCTGCAACAAGTGGGAACAAAGCCCTGAGTACGAGAAGGTACTCAGCTAGACTTACCCGTCATAAACCAGAAATAAAAAGACACCAAGGAATCATGATAGGCTTTTTGGTGGGGTAGCTGACTCATTTGCAAAAGGCATTTTTAGCATTTAGGAAAAACCTTTACAAAAGCTTTGCATCAAGTTAAAGCTTTATTAACCTGTCAACTACATTTGCACCTGTACTAAAGTAATATGTAATTAAACAGGCAATGATAACCAATGATCATTAACAACTTCCATTAAGTCATAATTCATATAACTGTCCAAGTGTTCCATCAATATCACTACGATGAAGTAGCTCAAGTCAAGTGTTCACTATCCAGTGAACGATGGCGATTCGAATCGATTATTAACCAGCTGGTAAGTTATTCCTCACACAAACCTCACTCACCCGCTAAAGTGAGGTGTTGGTCGCCGAGTCAACCATTCAGGTAAAGTCGCGAGCTTGCCAGGAACCACTTGTACCCGGGGGCCGCCCGACTGCTCTTTGGCCTTATCATCGCGCCCCCGTATCCTGCCACTACTGCTCCGGTACAGTGCGTTGCGGGCAATCCACTCGGCCCGAATAATCTCCCAGTTTCGCGGTCGGAAGGTACTTTATCCGGCCAGCTAAATGTGAGGCATGCGTTCAACATGACCCGAGGGACAACAACGGACGGTCCTTAATCGACACAGACGGAAAACACTACAGTCCGAAACCCTGCAAGTTTCTGCCCGGTCTCAAATTCATTTCACACTTAGTTATACCATGACTTCATAGTCAACCAAACAGATCCAGGTAACCACCTATAGCTCGCAGGTGACAGGAAATCACCCGACTTCTACCGGTCTAAGCCAGCTAAGCATTGACTTGACTGCGGATACCAGGGTAACAAGGATAGGGTATAACGAAGGTAAGCAAGGTATAATGCAGCAACGTTTGCAAATAACTCCTAAACATAATGCATCAAATTAAGTAAAGTTAATAATAAAGTATTTGCAAACCGGGAGAGAAATGCTCCGGGGCTTGCCTCTCTCGAAGGAGCTCGGACGGTGATCGGGGCACTCCGGGAGATCTTCACCGACCTCTTCTTCGACTTCTGTCACCTCTTGCTGCTGCACCTCGATCTGCTCCTCTGGCTCCTCGGGCAAGATGACTGGGTTCTCGAGTTGCGATCCTGTATGATGCAATGCGCGTAAGTGATTATGCAAGTGTGCATCGAAGGAGATGAATGCAATGAATATGTTGAAATGCAAGGTAGTCAACATCATCCAAGAAACTATACACTACAAGCACATGTCATCTACTGCATTCTCTTTTACTACTATTATGTTAAGTTAACCTATCTTATGAAATGCTTCAAAGATACACCAAAGCTTTACTAATTTCTTAATCACACTTAAAGCAACACTTGCTTAAACCCTAAGTAATAATAGGTTTGAATAGCAACATATATTTCTGATGCTCCTAAAAATCTAAGAAAATTACAGTAGCATAATACTACTCTAAATAGACTACCATAAAAATTTCATGGCATTTGGATAAGTAAACTATCCTACACAAAAATGACAAGCTATGGCATAAAAATGAGCATGAAATTACTTTGTACTATGAAAAGTGTCAAACAACAGAATTAATATTTTTCCTAGATTCTTCATAGCATACTATGACTGTATAAAAATTATCACATGCATGTTTTATACAAAGTTTGCTCTCTAGCAAAAATAACAAAAATCAGCCATTAAAGGCACTTGAACTACACTTCTACATTTTTCTATAGAACAGGCATGAGATAAAATTTCCCTAGCAAGTGCATGGCATAAAAAGATTAATAAACTTGGAATCATATTTTTCTGATTTTTCTAGGATTTATTAAGCAATTAACAAGAAAACAGCCATTTCAATAGTTAATTAAAAACTCTACAGAAAAGTATCTCAAATTTGACATGCAATAATTTCATATCATAGATCTGGTCCCATTGCATCTAGAGAAATTTATTTCACAATTTTTGGAGCTGAAATGACTGCTAAAAATATTGTCCAAAGCATTTTTATCAAGAATAATAAAAGAAAATGGAAATGAAATTCTTTATACGACACTGGGCCGGCCCGGGAAAACAAGCGGCCCACGGCTGTTCACGGCCTGCTCAAGCGCGCGGGGAGAGAAGGGCGAGCCGGCCCGGCTCGGGCTTCGGCCCAAGGCCGGCCTGGCCCCGCGCGGTCGGGCGCGACCGTGGCCACGCCACGCCGGCGACCTTGGCCGCGGCAGCGCGGCGACTGCCAACGGCCAACGGCCATTTCTGGTCGCGAGCGGGCAGAGCGTGGCGCGCACGAGAACCACGACGAGAAGGCGAACCCGTTTTCGGTGCTAGGGAAACGAGAGGGGTAGCGGGGAGTCGCTTCCGCGGGAGGCCGCGCGCGGTGGCGCCATGGCCGTCGGCGGCGAAAACACGGGGTCCGCACCTGCTGGGCTCGGAAGGCGGCAACAAGGTGCGCACGGGATGTCGGAGAAGGGGGCGAAGCTGGGTGCGCGAAGAGGAGAGCAATGGCGGCTCACCGTCGGCCAATTTGGCCGGCGGGTGCGGCGGTGGCGGTGCTCGCGCGGTGCGGCGTTCGTGCGGCAGAGAGCGGAGGAGGGCCGGGGTGAGGAAATTCGGAATCGGGGAGTGGGTGCGGAGCGCAGGCGGCTTAGAAGAGCGGGGCGCGCGCTGGCGGGGGCCACCGGTGGCCAGATGGCGACGGCGAGTGGCGCATGCCGGCCACGGGGCGCGCGACGTCTGCGCGGGCGCGTGCGTGTCGCGGCGCGCGCTGGCGAGCGGCCACGACGCGCGGGCGAGCGGGCGAGCGGGCGAGCGGCTGGACCGGGCCGGCTTCGGTCGCTGGGCCGGAAGTGGGGCGGCGGCCCGATAAGGCTGAAAAAGTGATTTTCTTTTCTAAATAAAATTCCAGATTTTATTATTTGATTTAAATTCAAATTTTGAAGATGAAAAAGACATTTTCACAAATTACCCCCAAAACAAAAGTTGTTCAAAATTTAATTCTCTACAACTTGGGTTAAGGAGCCAAATAAAAATTCTCAACAGATTTTGAATGGCAGAATAAAAGCTAAAATAAGAGATAATTTTGAATATTTTTACTTAATATTTTTGAACAGGTTTTCGACAAAATTTGAGTCATCTAGCTGCTCCAAAAATTGAACTAAGGTTCCAAGTGATGTAAAATTTATAGTTGCAAGATTTTTGGTGTAATGTGATTATCATATTAATATAGTCCATTACATATATTATTTTCAAGCTTTTATTTGATTCAAATTATAGCATTATCACACATGATTATGATGACATGAAATGCCATGCAGTATGATTGCCATGCAAATGCTTGCGTAACAACGGAGTGTTACAATCGCCACCTTAGGTTGACAATCTTGTGAGGGCAAATAGGACAAAGAATGCATCATCACGATTGTTGCTTTATGCATAACTATGCTCCTTCACCCCTTGCTCTATAGTAAGTAACTTGTGATTGATGTTATGTACTATCTTCCTTGTGTGGAGTTAGACATGAATGCCTTATTCCATGTTGCTTGAATAGGGAGTGCTTGAAGATAGTGTGTGTTTAGCCTTGCTAGAAATAATTGTGGTTAAATGCTTGAACTTATAGATGTCCTCTAGTTTAGCCAAGTGGTGGATATGTTGTTCATACAAAATGTTGCAAATGCTTTAGACCTCACTTAAGTAATTGTGATTCTCATGAATGAATTAAATTATTATTGGACTAAGGTAACAATGTTTAGAGCTACTAGAATTAAATTATTATTGGACTAAGTAGAACAAAGGCAAGCTTTGTTTTGCTTGTGGAACGTTGGCTGCTATAACAGTTTCTGTTGTAGTGATGTTTTCATGGTCTTAATGGTATTTTCTGTAATTATGGAGAATACCAAAGTTGTATCTAATTTTCTTATCTTGTTTTTCCTAAAATTTAGTGATCCCAGACCTTATGGTTTAGGAGTTATGAATTTTATAATTTTCCTGTCAGGTTTTGCTTATGCTCTGAACAGATCTGAATATTTGGTTTGTTTGACCTATGTGCATATGGAATCATGTCTTAGAGATAGTAGAAGAAGTGTAGTACTTTTTTTAAGCTTTCCAAAATGTCTAATAGCACTACTTTTGGTGGTATAAATCTCCAGTTATGGGCATGCAAAATGGAATGACAGAATTTGTCCAAATCTGGGTAGAGATGTCTTCTTTGTCTTGTTTGGCCTTGTTAGCTGTAGAATCATCTTAATATGATAATAAGAAAGTTATAGATAATTTAATAAGATTTCCATGAAGTTAATGTTCATGTTTGTTGGATCTCTAGAAGTGCAATTACCTACTTTTAAATTTCATGCCAGTTTTCTATCCATGTTTGTGCAGACTGTTGGTATAAATTAATGCACACTCTACTTTATCTGCAAGCGCACAGATAACGTCTACCGATGTAGCACTTCACTTGGATGACCCAGTTTTAATATTGAACCCAAAGTAATGGAGTATGGTCTTCTTAAGTCTTAAGCTATCCTTGAGTAGCTATCAAGGACTAAGAATTTTGAAGGTAGAGGGGATCACTAAGGCTGTCTAATTCTACTTCAAGTATAAAATGCTAATAGTGTTCTTGATGGGGAAATTGTCATAGGAGGTCATAAGCAGAGTATGAATTCTCCTACCAATAAATTATCCTGCTAGTCCTACAAACAGGATAGTGGGCTATAGAAGAATCAACAAGGCTACAAGAGTCACCCTTGCGAACTACCACTGAAATCCGGAATATAGGGTACATTCATAAGCTATCAAGTCTAAGCACCCGCTTACACCCTCTAACTCCTCTAATCCTAGTGCTACTAGAATTAAAGTACTCAAATGAGTCACAAACCTCAAGAACAATATGAACTATAAGAACAACTTGAAAATAGACGTTGATTACCAGAGAGATCTAGATGCAAGATCTCAAAGAACTTGAATCCACAGGTACATGATGTTGAAGAAGATCCGACAGGCCGGAGCTCCTTCTAAATCTCCTCCTCTTCTCTCTCTCTCTCTTCTAGTTCTAATTCAAGACTAGATTATATTCCTAAACTAGAGGGAGAACTAGTCTTGTTCTTGATCGCTGGCTATTCAATCCTTCTCCTATAATTTCTAATTATGTTGGAGGTTCTGATCTAGAGAGATTGAATAAGTCCTGGGGCTCTGGAGGCCGCTTTATATAGCCCTGGGGGATCAACTGTGGCCCTTGGATGAAACCGACCTTCACGTAGGGTTGAGATCCATCATAGGAGGCGGTAGAGGCAGCTTGCAAAGGAAGGAGCCATGGCGGCATGGGGGGAGGCCGGCCAACCTAGGGTTAGGGCCATTCGGGCCCACCTGGCAGTAGGTCGAGGTGGGCCGCCTTGTGGAGTCCTCTAGTGTCTTCTAGAATGTCCTTGCGTGGTCGTGACGTGGAGATAAGTCCGATAGGCGTGGGTTCCTTCTCATGGAAGATATCCTTTTTCTGCATTTTCCTATTTAATCCCTGAAAAATCACAATTAACCAAAACTCATGGAAATTGTTAGTAGAACCCCTATTCTAAGGTGGGAATCATATTTTTATCCTTTTTATATGTTTAGTTGATGGTTTATAATGATAGTTAATTACCGTCAACAACTCCCCCACACTTAGTCTTTGCTCGTCCTCGAGTAAAGGTTGAATTACCTCAAGACATAACTTTAAGATAAGACATCAACACTAGACCTCTCCTAGTCATACCTATACTGCAGGATTCAATGTGTCTACCGCAACACTTTGGGTAGTTGAAGAACAGAACAGCTTGAATTTGATCACCTTCTTCCTGTCAGTCAAGTCAATTGGAGATTTTTGCACAAGTTTAAAATAAAAGCATAGTTCACCTTCTCCCTATGTAGCTCACTCAAGTCACTCATATGTAGTATTTATGGAATCCTCTCCAAGGCATAAATGACTGGTGCCTTAAAATATCCTATCTCTAAAAGTTGTATCTGGAGTGAAAGGTATGATCAAGGATGTAGCACGTTTACCTTGCATTTATTGCTAGGTCAAAACTCGGACCCACAGAGGGAATTGTCATACTCTTAGATCAAGATGTGCATGTGTGTGGTATATAGTGGCCAACTTATTTCTACTTTGCTCGTTTGAGTGTATATCTCTCTGTTTTAAAGAATTGAAAAATTATACAGAGGCTTTTAAGACCATGGGCTATCGTTGTTTTTCTTCTTCTTTCTTTTTTTCTAAGTACTTGCCTATCTTTTTATTTTTCTTTTATTTTTGCATAGCCCAAGTCTTTTTTTTGCCTATAACAGAAAACTTATAGAGAGATATTGATCAAAGAACTTGGAGCATTTATTCAACCTATAAAATATTTTTGAATGGTAAGGCATGTTTTTGCGTACTCCTAGTGTAGGAATAGCAGATGTATGTGGAGTGTAAGTGATCTTGATCTTGGGAGCATGAAAAATCTCTTGACACAGGTCAACAAGGTTTGACAAAACTCAATACAACAATAAAAGGCTTATAAGCTGGTCTTAAAAATTTATCATGTAAGGCTTTGGTAGGATATTACTCAACTACAAAGGAGAAGTGAAACTATTAATTTTGCAAGTTTAAAAATAAAAGTTCTCCAAGAACAAGACTTAAATATTTAGGTTCTCTTATTCTACTATCTCATATCCCACAACTTAAGCAATGCGGGGTCCCTAAAAAGGTTCCCAACAGTAACAAGACTTCTAGGAAAAGTGTTGTGTGAATTATCTTTAAATTATATCAAAGTAATTTATTCCTTTAATCAGGATTAATAGATCATGTGTTTATTCGGGGAATTCTTAATTTAATTTGAAACAGAAGATTAAATAGTGAAAAATAGAATGCATGGAATGTGTACCGAACCATGGATGAAGGAGGAGGCAAGGCATGGTGACAGGGGACCGGTCAGCCTGGCCCTAGGGTCGATCGGCCTGGGCTGAGGCCCAGTCAAGGCCCGCTTCATCGTGCGAGGTCTTGGCGATGTTTGCTTCTGTGTTCTTTTATTTTCACGACCGAATCTTCTCTGGTAATCACGTGGTCTTCCCCCACACTTATTTCCTGTTTTCTTTTAAGCGCAACATGTGGAGACAAGACAAAATATTCGAAATAATAATAAAGAGAGAAAACACTTGACTCTAATAAAACTTTATTAATATCATTTAAGGCACTTATTACATATCTAGCTAATAATAGAACTCTCACACAATAACAACTTGATAACTCTAAATAATAAATCTCACTTTTAATAAAACTCTCACACTCAAACGACTCTGTGCCTTATCAATCTACTAACTCATACTCTCTCTATTCTTTATCTTTCTCTAACTCATCAAGTCTACAACATAGAGTGTTTGCAAGAGTTTTAGTGCTTTTCTGCTTGATGACTAGCTTATCGATCCTAGCATTAGACTTCCTTATCGTGTCAGCTAGCGCAGCCATTAGGCCTCGAGTCTGCTCGACGGTCTGATCAGTCATAGAGCTAGATTCTCTCAATTGGTTGAGCAGTTGCCACTACTCACCTAGCCTTCTATCTAAGGAGTTTATCATCTTCTCTTAATCATATATCCTCTTCTCCTATTCTTGTAGCTTCTCTTTTTGATCTTCTATCTCCATCCCTTGCTCTTCCATCATCTTCTCCAGCTGCATTGTGGTAACTCTAGGCTGCTTAGGCTCACGAGAAGAGAAAGAAGACGATGAAGATCTCTTCGTAGGAGGAGTGACACGAATCTGATTTGGGTTGGCTCTAACTCCTTCAAAAGTAGGATGAGGAGTGGTAGATTTGTATTTGGCACAGGTTACATCTCCAAACTTGTTGGTCTTCAACCCTGTCAGCGTCTCATTGGGCTTGGGAGGAAGAAGAGCAATTTCTTTAGACATGTTGAACTAGCGAGATCTATCTGTGACAGTGTGGCGTGGAGGAGGTGGCTCTAGCCTAAGCGTAGAAACTTCACGAGTGTAGAAAGATTATTGCGGAGGGTGCTCCCGCTAAGTTCCCGAGGATGCAAGGATGATCTCCTTTGATTGCATGGTGGCAAGAGGCTTTGGTGGAACAACGGCGAGCGGTTTTGGTGGAACAATGGCAAGAGCCATTGATCTGTTGTTGGAGTTGCGCTCATTGGAGTTGTTGCTGCATTAGCTGGCCATTGGAGGAGGAAGAAAGCTTTGCTACTGGTTGGAGGCTTCATAGATGGAAAGTTATGAGTCTAGGCATAGACAGGGGCCTAGTTTTATAGTCCGGATCAGCTTGCAGAAGGGTTCAATCTAGATTAGATGGCTTCGGTACGAGGGACGAAAAATTCATAGATCCCGGCTGCATAACTATCAAGAGGATAAGATAAGAAGGGACTCGAGAGGCGACGCAGGGCAAACCATGCCCCGAGGAGCCGGTCGGCCTAGGGGTGGGGCCGTCGGCCTGTCCTCAAGGGATCCCACGACCAACTTTCTTGTGGTGCCTAATAACTCTTAACTAACCTCTAAAAAACTATCCCTCGGAGTATGAAACGCATCAGAGGTGACATATATGTAATATTTAAGGAAAAACAAGGAATTGGATGACATCCAACTCCTTAGGACTTTTGTCAGATTCTAGAAAAATTTTAAGGCGTTGTCCATTTACCTTGAATAACGTACCTTCATCATTTTGAAGTGTTACTGCTCCATGTGATGAAGTTGCCACCACCGTGAAAGGTCCTTCCCACTTGCTTCGTAGCTTTCCATGTCCGAATAGCTTTACCCTAGAATTAAAAAGTAGTACCTTGTCTCCTGGAGTGAAACTCTTCTTCTTGATTCTTTTGTCATGCCATCTTTTGGTTCTTTCTTTGTAAATCTTCGCATTGTGGTATGCTCTTTCACGCCATTCATCGAGTTCTGAGAGTTGCATTTTTCTTCTAACTCCTGCGGCTTCTAAATCCATGTTCCATCTCTTGATCACCTAGTGGGCCTTGAATTCAAGCTCTACTGGTAAGTGACAAGTCTTTCCGTAGATGATTTGATAGGGGGACATTCCTAATGGTGTCTTGTAGGTTGTGCGGTAGGCCCACAATGCATCAGGAAGCTTATCTTTCCACATCGTTCCCATCTCGTTGACTGTCTTCTGTAGAATACTCTTAATTTGCTTATTCAATGTTTCTGCCTAGCCACTTGTCTGGGGGTGATAAAGAGTAGCAACATTGTGACGGATCCCATGTTTTGACAGATACTTGCGAAAGTTCTTATCAGTGAAGTGGGTTCCTCCATCACTAATTACCATTCTGGGTACTCCAAATCTTGGAAATATGGTTTCTTCAAACATCTTCTTAGAGTTCTTGGCGTTCACAGCATGACATGGCAAGGCTTCTACCCAATTGGAGACATAGTCGACCGCAACCAAGATATACTCGCAATTTCTTGACTTCGGAAACGGCCCCATGTAATCGATTCCCTAGACATCAAAGAGCTCAATCTGAAGGTTGTTGGTGAGTGGCATGGCATCTCTAGTGCTGATATTACCGTGCCTCTGACATGATCCACACCTTCGGACAAAGTCCTTTATATCTTGGTACATGGTTGGCCAGAAGAATCCACTTTCCTAGATTTTTGCATGTGTTCGGAATGCTCCATAATGTCCTCCATATGGTGATGAGTGATAGCGTTCAATGATCTTGAGTCCTTCTTCCACTGGTACACACCTTCTGACCAACCCATCTGAGCATAGTCTGAAGAGGTACGGCTCATCCCATAGGTGAATGTGACTTTCATAAATGAGCTTCTTTTTGTTCCCTCCTGGTGGTACATAACCTGCAACTATAAAATTGACAATGTCTGCATACTAGGGGTCAGATCTATTAACTTGAAAGAGCATGTCATCCCTTGGTGAATCATTTATGGGCAATTCCTATGGATCTTTAAATTGCATTCTAGACAAGTGATCAACAACATAATTTTTTACTCCCTTCTTATCTTTTATTTCTAAGTCAAATTCTTGGAGTAGTAAAATCCATCTAATCAAACGTGGTTTAGCATCTTTCTTAGTGAGCAAATATTTAAGTGCAGCATGATTAGTGTAAACAATCACCTTAGCTCCAACCAAGTAAGATCTAAACTTATCAATAGCAAAAACAACAGCCAGGAGTTCTTTTTCAGTAGTAGCATAATTAAGTTGAGGTCCTATCAAAGTTTTGCTAGCATAAGCAATTGCATGATGCTTTTTATCTTTATATTGTCCTAGCACTGCTCCTACAGCATAATCACTTGCATCACACATAATTTCAAAAGGCAATGACCAATCCGGTGGTTGAATGATTGGTGCAGAAGTGAGTGCCAGTTTCAAAGTTTCAAAAGCTTTCAAGCATGCATCATCAAATTCAAAGGGTACATCCTTAGCCAGTAGATTTGTAAGCAGTCTTGTAATATAAGAAAAGTTTTTAATAAACTAATGATAAAATCCAGCATGGCCTAGAAAACTTCTAATCCCCTTGACATTAACAGGAGGAGGTAGTTGTTTAATTACTTCAATTTTAGCTTTATCTACTTCAATTCCATGTTTACAAATTAAGTGTCCCACCACTATTCCCTCTCTAACATGAAATGACATTTTTTCCAATTAAGGACTAAGTGCTTTTCTTCACATCTTTGCAAAACCTTGTCTAAATTTTCAAGACAATCATCAAAAGTTTTTCCATAGATAGAAAAATCATCCATGAAAACTTCCATAATTTCTTCGATCATATTAGAAAATATAGACATCATACATCTTTGAAAAGAGGCAGGTGCATTATATAATCCAAAAGACATTCTATGGTAAGCATAAGTTCTGTATGGACATGTAAAAGTGGTTTTGCTTTGATCATCTCGGTGGATTCGAATCTGATGATATCCAGAGTACCCATCAAGAAAACAAAATAAAGAGTGATTTGCTAAACGTTCTAACATTTCATCAATGAAAGGCAGCGGAAAGTGATGTTTCTTTGTTGCCTTATTAAGTTTCCTGTAATCTATACACATTCTCCAACCAGTGATGGTTCTTTGTGGAATTAACTCATTCTTCTCAATTTTAACTATAGTCATGTCTCCCTTCTTAGGCACAACTTGAACAGGGCTCACCCACTCACTATGTGGCACAGGATAAATAATCCCGGCGTGCAAGAGTTTCAAAACCTCTTTCTTTACTACCTCTCTCATCGCATTGTTAAGTCTTCATTGAGGTTCTCTAGAAGGTGTAGCATTAGGATCAGTAGGAATGTGATGGGTGCAAAGAGCAGGGTTGATTCCCTTAAGATCTTGGAGTGAATAGCCAAAAGCTGATCTATGCTTTTCTAAGATAGTGATCAGACAAAATGTCTCTTCTTGAGAAAGTTTATGATTTATGATCACGGGAGATTCCAGATCATTGTTTAAGAAAGCATATCTAAGGCCAGTTGGTAGGGGTTTTAACTCTATGGGAGGTTTAGGTGGTTCTTTGAGAAAGTCTAAAGGGTCAGGAACAAAAGGATGATTTTCTTCCTCTATGAAGAATTCAGCATCTTCTTCAAGCTTAGGTTGTTCTAAAGTTTCAAGGGATGCTTCCTTAATTTCTTCCATAGGATCTATCTCGGAACATGGATCACTCTTAGTATTTAGGGAGTGAATGATTGGTATGGATCTTTAAATATTTTTCCCAAGACAAATATTTAATTTCCCTGTTTGACCTTCGAGAAGAAGTCTTTGGATTGGTTGACCTATCAGGAGGTCAAATTCAATGATGTCATAGATATAAAAGCTCATACGCACTATAATTCCATCTACCATGATAGGTAGGACATATAAAATTCCCAAACTAGGAAGAATATATCTTGAGGGGCTTTTTAACAATTTTGTTGTTGGGGTCAATGGCATGTAACTCAATAAATCTTGAGCAAAAGATGCAGACATGATGTTGACACCCACAATAGGATTATAAAGAGCTTTGAAAGGTTCAAGATTAATTTGGCATTGAACGGAAGTGGAAGGTGAATCTAAGCGAATCACTTCAGAAGAAAGCTCTGATTCTTCCAACCATTCATGGCTTAGTACAGAAGCTAGATTTTTCGTAGTCTTTGTAAGGAAAGTGTGTTCAGTAAACTACAAAAGTTCTTCAGGATAAGGTTTTGATCTCTGAGGCTTCCTTATAAGGTGATAATTTGAGGTATTTCCAAATTCAGAAAAATATTCATCCTCGAATTCAAACACATTCGCCAAAACTGGGGTCTCCCCTGTATCAGGAATTGTAGCTGAAGGTTGATATGGATTAGGAAAGGATTCATGCTTAGCTATTTGTTTTTCTACAAGTTCTTATGGTGGCTTAGCTTCATAGGTAGGAGTAATTTGTGAAAGGTTGAGCAGTAATTCCCTTGCTTTAGTAGCTGGGGTATGCAGAAAGGATCCAGTTGAAGCTAAGTTAAGAAATGTAGTTGTTTCTCTATTCAGGCCCATATAAAAATGTTGAAGAAGAACAGGGTCTGGGATAGATAAAGATGGACTAGAGCGGACAAGAGTATCAAATCTCTCCCAGGCAGCAATTAGAGACTCATCACTTTCTTGTGTGAAAGACAATATCTCTAAGCGTAGGCAAACGATTTTAGAAACTGGAAAGAATTCTAAGCAAAAGCTAGAACATAAAACTTTCCAATCCCCATCCTTACTTGGTGTGGTTCGATCGTACCAGGTTTTAGCTTTCCCTTCTAAAGAGAAAGGAAAAGGCTTCCATCTTAGGGTTTCATCAGACATGCCTGCAATGTGTAGGCATGCACGGGTCTGTTCGAACTCGTTTAGGTGAATGTGAGGATTTTCATCTTCCTTTCCTGAAAAGGATTGGCTCTTAACAATTTCTACCAAACATGGTCGTAGCTCATAGCTCTCAGAAAGAATAGGCTTAGCTAATTTTGGGAGCTCTAAGTCTACTATGGTGGGGTAGATATACTGGTTGAGTGGAATGGAATCTGTGGATCTAGTGGATGGCTCTAAGAAATCCATGGGTAAAAAGATAAAAGTATAGTACAAGATTAAGCTTGACTCAAGATGAACTCAGCACCGCTCCTCGGCAACGGCGCCAGAAATGCTTGTTGGTATAAATTAATGCACACTCTACTTTATCCACAAGCGCACAGATAATGTCTACTGATGTAGCACTTCACCAGGATGACCCAGTTTTAATATCGAACCCAAAGGAACGGAGTATGGTCTTCTTAACTCTTAAGCTTTAATCCTTGAGTAGCTATCAAGGACTGAGAATTTTGAAGGTACAGAGGATCACTAAGGCTATCTAATTCTACTTCAAGTATGAAATGCTAATAGTGCTCTTGATGGGGAAATTCTCATAGGAGGTCATAAGCAGAGTATGAATTCTCCTACCAATAAATTATCCTACTAGTCCTACAAACGGGATAGTGGGCTATAGAAGAATCAACAAGGCTATAAGAGTCACCCTTGCGAACTACCACTAAAATCCGGAATATAGGGTACATTCATGAGCTATCAAGTCTAAGCACCGCGCTTACACCCTCAAACCCCTCTAATCCTAGCGCTACTAGAATTAAAGTACTCAAATGAGTCACAAACCTTAAGAACAATATGAACAATAAGAACAACTTGAAAATAGACATTGAATACCAGATAGATCTAGATGCAAGATCTTGAAGAATTTGAATCCACAGGTACAAGATGTTGAAGAAGATCTAACAGGCCGGAGCTCCTTCTAAATCTCCTCCTCTTCTCTCTCTCTTCTAGTTCTAATTCAAGACTAGATTCTATTCCTAAACTAGAGGGAGAACTAGTCTTCTTCTTGATTGCTGGCTCTTCAATCCTTCTCCTATGATTTCTAATTCTGTTGTTGGTTCTGATCTGGAGAGATTGAATGAGGCCTGGGGGTCTGGAGGCCACTTTATATAGCCTTGGGGGATCAACCGTGGCCCTTGGATGAAACTGACCTTCACGTAGGGTTGAGATGCATCATAGGAGGTGGTAGAGGCAGCTTGCAAAGGAAGGAGTCGTCGAGGCGTGGGGGAGGCCGGCCAGCCTAGGGTTAGGGCCGGTCGGCCCCACCTGGCAGCAGGTTGAGGTGGGCCACCTTATGGAGTCTTCTGGTGTCTTCTAGAATGTCCTTACGTGGCTGTAACATGGAGATAAGTCCGATAGGCGTGGCTTCCTTCTCATGGAAGATATCATTTTTCTACATTTTCTTGCTTAATCCCTGAAAAATCATAATTCACCAAAACTCATGGAAATTGTTAGTAGAACCCCTATTCTAAGGTGGGAATCACATTTTTTATCCTTTTTTATATGTTTAGTTGATGTTTTATAATGATAGTTAATTACCGTCAACACAGACCTAAACTATTGGTATGTTTGGTCATGTTAACTTGTGAAGTAGCTTTTGGTATGAATAACAAAGTTGGGTAAACCTTCCTAAGCTTTCCAAAAAGTCTAGGATCACCTTTGTTTGATGTTTACAACTTATGTTATGCTTGAAACATTTGCTTGATATGTTGTTGTCCGGGTTCTATGCACATACTAAGTTGATTACCTTAGCCTGCTTTTGTTTTGGCTAAACTTGTAGTTAGTTCTTGTTTGGTAAATGCTTGTTATGTCTAAGCATTGTGTTTAGAATAGTTGCTTAAGTCCTTTAGTTTGAGCTTTCTCAAGTACTTGCTTAAAACTATGATGATTGTGTGGATGCTTGTTATCTAGGTAGTGCCTTAGTTGTCACTCTTTGGTCCTCGGTGATACGAGTGTTGAAGAGCTTATTCCTTGAACAACGCTCGAGTTACGTAATCGCATGGTTGTCGTCTCCAAATAAGTTCTCTCTCTTAGGAGCCTGAGCCTGTAGACATGGTGGTTAGTCCTTGAATGTTTGTGTATCCATGCCTTTGCTTGACCGTAAGACCCAAGCTTGTTCCCTTATATGTTTGCATAAGTCGTGGATGTTCTGCACCCCCTTTTGTCAAGACCCTTGTCGACCAACCAACCAAGTTAAGTTCTAGCGAACGCCAGCCTTTGACCATGGTTTGTACATTGCCAATTATGGAGACCATAACCAAATCCATGTTGGACCTCTGGGTTGCCTCTCCCAAAGGTTAGCTGTTGTAACGCAATATCTCTTTGTCGTGGCCTTGAAATCTTTGCTTGCAAAATCATGTGGCTACCTTGTCAACCCAATCTCTGATCGGTATATCAGTGTTGTCCGAGAAGTTTGCTAAGTTCATCATTAACTTCCCAAGTCTCTAATGTTTATCAGTCTTTATCTCATGTTGTTGCCCAACATGACCGAATCTCTTGTTAATCCTTTATCTTGTAATCACTTTGGTGGACACAAAGCATGCGTGGAAATTTAGCAAGAGCCCCCTGCTTAGTTGTCTTCAGCAATTAAGCTATGTTCTCTTGTGCTATTTGGTCATAGGATCGCCTCCTTGTTGCCTCTAGACCTTGTGACTACCTTTGCTTGCTATCCCTCCTTTGCATAGTGCTCGTCCTTGTCGCCCCATCTGTGTCACTTGAAATTTCACCTTGGTTGTGAGGTTGGTAATGGTGTTATGAGTAGCAACTAACGGTGCTGCGTCGAAACCGAGAGCCTCCTATGGCGGTCGACATAAGGTTGTGCTACTCGACACGCGCTAGTATAGTGGTTTCTAGTCATGATCCATTGCAGAACAACATCGATGTGTTATTTTCATGTGAACTTTTCCTTGGTTATCTTTTCCTACCTTATTAGAAGATCCATATAACGGACCAACAATAGTAGAGCTTCCTTCTAAAGTTGCAAAGAGGATAACCATTGAAGAATAGTTACCGACATAAACATTAACAGACTACAAGAAGTTGTAGACAAGTGACTCTACTTGGCTATCCTAGTATTGATGACCATCATCTAGTGAGTAACGCATCTCATCCCCATTGGATAAAAAGGACACACAACACTTAATGTTGGACAAGTTATTCGTTGGATAAGAATCGATCGGCACATGGTGTTTATGGCTTGGCTATCCGAGTCTTGATCATTATGTGCATGCAGATCGCACAGTCAAAATCAACCATCTCTAGTGTGACTCCTTATCTATAGGCTTCAATGGCAACAACCTATTTGTGCATCAACCGCAATTATTGTTGTTGTCAAGAGTGAAGATTTGGAACTTTTTAGTGGTTGAGCATTTCCGACCAGCATAGACCTTATCGGTTGGTTAGTTAGTTTTCCATAGCCTCATAGCATGTTTACCCATTTATGATCTCATCCTCTGAAAAGTTGTACTCAAGCCACTTTGGTAGAGGACTACTTTTCAAACTTTGTGATTAAACATAGAGTCATTGCAAGGAGTATCCTTCAGAAGATTACGATCTAGTGCAAAATTTGTATGGCCTATATATGTTATACTTCCTAGAGAAGCAAATAATTGTGAGTAGTTAGTTTGTGATCCAACACACTCTACATATACCGAGAATGAAGTATTGTGTTGTCTTGGATTTCTCCCAAAGTAACAATGCTTCATGGAAGTCAAGGAAGGAAATTCTTCAGACAATATCCACTACAAAGAACAAGTATCAGAAAGTGTCTTGACCAAACTAGCCTCTCTAATGCTTAAAGCTAAATAGCCTAGTGCTATCACAGATGTTGGAAAATGGATAACATGCTTCTCTCCCCTTGAGAGTCTTTCGCCCTGACTCTCGGGATGAGATTCTTTCAAGGGGGGAGGGTTGTAACACCTTAGGTTTTTGTCACCAGTTAATAATGAGTTTGAGCTCAAACATGGAAATCTAAGGGATGTTTGAAGGTGCTTCTTTCATGTGTCTCACATCACTCTCCATCTATAGTGATCACTGGAAAAGTTTCATGAAGTTTGGACTCAAAAAGTCACATGAAATGATAAGTCACGACTTTGTTTCAATGTCTTTACTAAGTGCTTGGACTGCATCATTAAGTGAAGGGAATTATAGATCATCAACCAAACCTTGCAACCTTGCCCAAATGACTCTAGATAAACTCTACAACAAAAGTCATGAAAGGTTCCTATTGATCGAGTGGCCAGAAAATGCTCCAATGGATCAAAATGGATAATTTAAGCTTTATTGTGAGGTTACATTGATCAAAGTAGAACTATGAGTTCTGTACCTATTTTGACATTGGATCTTAAATAAGACTTGTGGATTAGGTTAAGTAGAACAACTTTTGTTCTAAGCCCCAAGGTCTAGTTTAGCTTCTAACCTAGCCAAACTGGGACCCAAAGATCGAATGAGCTGTCGTTTTAGACTCTCAGAAATTCTTCCAAGTCCTCGATTGACAGCAGTAAGTTGACATGTTTGCGACATTTTGTCTTGCAAAATTGTTTGGTAACTCAATTTAATACCTTAATATGAGTTGTAGTACCTTTTGTGTTAGAAACAACAAAGCAAGTCTTGACAAGTTTGGAGTTCATTTGGATCTTCAAATTTAGCTTCAAAAACAGCAAAGACTAACTATTTCCGGGAGTTAACTGAATCTCGTTTTTAGTTTCGTGTACCCTAGTTTGTGGCCTTGTATCGCCCTAACCAAGCCAAACCAATCATAGATCCCTTAAGCAAAGTTATTGTACATACTCATATAGCTCTACAACACTGTGGAATTGGTTTATCTTTTCCTTGCTCGGTTTGGGAATATGAGAGGAGAGAAGAAGACAGTTTCAGTCGGCTTGCAATTGGACTGCAGAATCCAATTCTGAGGTACCCTCCTTTGGAGCTTTGTATCTCTCCAACCATGCAGACTTAGACTTTGAGAATTTAAGAAAAGTTGGAGACCTCGCGTAGCTCTACAACTTTGGTTACTACCGCTTGTGCCAAAATGGAACGGAATCGGAGTTACAAAGGGGGAAATATTGAGTTTCAGTCACATTTTTGGAGTGGTATTTCAATCTTTGGCAGCTTGGCTTCAGATTTTGAATCGGGCAGGGGGAGATGTCCTGGCCAACCACGGGCAGGGGACCAACGCCGCATGGCCCTCCCGTGCATGCGCATGCTCACCACCTCGCGTCTGTGCTTGGCAAAAAGGACACCGAGCCCTCTCCCTCAGTCTCCTTCCCTCACTCCCTCGCCCTCATCGCTCTCTGCCTGTTCGCTCTATGTCCGCTCGCCATGGCAGAGGTGAGCTTGAGCTCACAGCGCACCGCCACCCAGCCCTCCACCCATCCATTTATTTGGTGGTGAACACTATGTTTTCTAATGTTCATTAGTCATGTGTGACGTGTTGGTAAAGTTGGTTTTGTCCAATTATATGTTTGCAACATAAGTTAATAATTATTTCTTGCAATTATTAGTTTCTAGTCAGTTCTGGGAGCAATGTAAATTACCCCATGTTAACGATGTTTTCTGGGCATCTTTTCTATAGCAAAGTTGTGGTGAATTACATGATCTAGTTGCTGTTAAAATTTGGTGTCTTTTGGCCAAGTAATTTTTGAGTTACAACTATTTAAATTTAGAGTACATAATTGGTTGCTCTCTGTCTTGTCAGGACCAGTTTCTGTAATTGTGTAATTTCGACCTAGTTAACTTATGGCTCATGCTTTTATGTCTAAATATGAAATGTAGACAATTTCATAAGTTTTCCAGAATGTCTTGATGCATGTCATTTGGATTTATATAACTCGAGATAAGATTTATTTATGCAGCTGCTGTTTGCTGTCCAGAAGTTGACAGATTCTAGTTGTATGTGTTTACTTCATGTGTTGCTAAGTATGGCTCATACCTTTGATGAGGGTTGAGTTAGAACACCTGAGATCTTGGGAATCTTGTGTTATGCTTAGTGTTGTCTTCTTCTTTGCTATCTTAGCATGATAGATTGAGTGATGTTTAAGTTAAGCATCGCAAAGTACTTAAATGTGTTTAGTGTAAACTATGCTTGTCTTGCTTGCTATTTGTGATGCGTCTCATGGTACTATTCTTCATATTCATGCACTTGCATCTTGCATCTTGCATCTCATCTAGGTACGCTAGATGCACCACGTGAAGGACGAGATGTTGGAGCCAAACCCAATGACGGTGTTTGATGGATCCATCCTGAAGTTAGAAGGACCCTGGAGTGCATATCTGAAGTGGAGATGTTCACCAAGATAGTGCAAGCTAACTGAACTGACTGTGTCAGATCCCAGGCAAGCCCTAGAGCATTATAAGCCTCCTAATTTCTGAAATACACTTGAGTATATATGTTATATATATTGATGCAATAAGTTATAGGTGTTGATTGAAAACACTTGCTTTATTTATATCCAATCCTTGTCCAGAAAGTATACCTTGAATCCTATTTAGGTTCAAGATCAAGTAAATGCTTAGCCATGCTCGGACCGGTAGAAGCCGGGTGATTTCCTGTCACCTACAAGATGTTGGGATCTATCTGGTCACAGTTGACTATATTTGCTATCGTGAAAAAGAACCATGTGTTAATAATCTAAAATGAGACCGGGCGGGATGACGATAGTGAAGCAACAAGGCATGGAGGTCTCAGGTGTGGATCTATCCCCGTCTGTGTCGATTAAGGATCGATGCTTAGAGCCTTTCCTTTGTCATGTTGAATGCATGCCTAACACTTAGTTGGCCGGGTCTGGTGACTGACCGCGAAGCCGAGTAGCTCAACTTAGGCCAGAACCCGACAAGTATAAAGTGCGCCTCGGAATGGAGCCAATGGTGTCAGCCCAAGGGAAGGTGTTTAAAAGCCAAATCGTCCTGGGAGATTTGGTATCCCTGAGAGTGTTGGCACTGATCAGACCCACGAAGTTGGTTCCTGAGTTGTACCAAAGGTGATCTACGGCTGCCTTTAGCGGGGTTTGCTGGGTGAGTGTTAGGAATACCCCTCAGCTGAGTAGTAATCGATTTGAATCGTCGTCTCTCCCGGTTAGTGAGAACTTGACAGGAGTATCTCCATTGTAGATACACTAAATGACTTGATTGTTCAGAAATGATGATATTGATGATGGCCTTTTTATACCTGATATGGTTATTAATGTTTGCTCCTGAATCAAGTGGTTGCTACAGAACAGGTGCTAATCTACATGACAGGTTAATGATTATTAACTTGATGCTTAAGCAATAATTAATTACTTATGTTACTTAAGCTTTTATGCAAAATGTTGTCAAGTGAGCTCCACTTATATATCAGCCTTGCATACTCCTTGGTGTCATGTTATTTTTGGTTTGTGACGGGTAAGTCTAGCTGAGAACCTCTCGTACTCAGGGTTTATTCCCACTTGTTGCAGGTTGTGAAGTATCATGGCTACTGCAAGAATTGGATGACTCCTGTCGTAGTGGAGGAGTAAGATCATGGGCATGATCCTTATGAGTTATCTTGTCTCTAATGCTTTTGTTGGAAGTTCACCTTGGTACTGGCATGTATTTGAAATAATGCTATTGTTAGATTCAAACTACTTTGCTTCCGCTACTTTTGAACTTGAGTTGTAATAACTCGATTGAACTCTGCTGTATGTTGAACTACTTGTGAAATGGATGTAAAATGTGACTTGTTATGTTGAATCACTACGATCTTGGCTTGTATGTTGGTTGGATTGAAATCCCTCATGATTTCATTGGACTACCAGAGTTATATGGGTTCAAGTATGACAAATTGATCACTTTAGCGATTGTTTTTGTACTTGTGCTCTTATAATTTAGGTGGTTCCATGACATTGCCAGACTGCTGAAAAATCTTTTGGCTAAGGATGTTCCCTTTGAATTTGATGATGCATGCTTAAAATCTTTTAACATTCTTAAGAAAGTACTCATCTCTGCACCAATCATTCACCCCCTGATTGGTCCCTACCTTTTGAAATTATGTGTGCTAGTGATTAGCTATGGGGGCAGTTTTGGGACAAACAAAAGATAAGAAGCATCCTGCAATTGCTTATGCTAGCAAAACTCTGACATGACCTCAACTTAATTATGCAACAACTAAACAAGAGCTCATGACTATTGTTTTTGCTATTGATAAATTTAGATCTTACTTAGTAGGAGCTAAGGTGATTGTTTATACGTATCATGCTGCTTTGAAATACTTGCTCACTAAGAAAGATGCTAAACCTAGACTTATAAGATGAATTTTGTTACTCCAAGAAGTTGACTTAGAAATAAAAGATAAAAAGGGAGTAGAAAATTCTATTGCCGATCACCTGTCCAGAATGCAGTTTGAGAATTCATAGGAACTACCCATCAATGATTCTCTACAGGACGACATGCTCTTCAAGATTGTGAAATCCGACCCCTGGTACCCAAATATTGTTAATTTTATGGTTGCAAGTTATGTACCTCCAGGGGAAAACAAAAAGGAAGCTCATCTACGAAAGTCGTCTCCACATATGGGATGAACCGTATCTCTTCAGAGTCTACTCTAAAGGCCTACTCAGAAGATGCGTGCTAGTTGAAGAAGGCATCAAGATCATTTAACGATGCCACTCACCACCATATGGAGGACATTATGGGGCATTTCGCACACATTTGAAGATCTGGCAAAGTGGATTCTTTTGGCCAACCATGTATGAAGACACGAAGGACTTCATCCGGAGGTGTGGAGCATGTTAGAGGCACGAGAATATCAATTCAAGAGATGCCATGCCACTCACCAACAAGCTCTAAATCGAACTCTTCGATGCCTGGGGTATTGATTACATGGGACCATTTCCAAAGTCAAAGAACTATTAATACATCTTGGTGGCAGTTGACTATGTCTCCAAGTGGGTTGAAGCCATGCCATGTAGAGCTACTGATGCTAAGAACTCCAAGAAGATGTTTGAAGAGACAATATTTCCAAGATTCGGAGTTCCAAGGATGGTGATTAGTGATGGAGGAACTCACTTCACTGACAAGAACTTTCACAACTACTTGTCGAAGCATGGGATCCATCACAATGTCGCTACTCCATATCACCCTTAGACAAGTGGCCAAGAAGAAACATTGAACAAACAAATTAAGAATATTCTACAGAAGACAATTAACAAGATGGTGACTACATGGAAAGATAGACTACCCGATGCAATATGGGCTCCCGCCTATAAAACACCACTTGGGATGTCACCATATTAACTTGTCTATGGGAAGACCTATCATCTACCTGTTGAGCTAGAATTCAAAGCTCACTAGGCCATCAAGCAATGGAAAATGGACTCTGAAGCCGTAGGAACTAAGAGGAAGATGCAACTCTCTAAGCTTGATAAATGGCATGAAAAAGCATATCACAATGCCAAGATATATAAGGAGAGGACCAAGAGATGGGATGACAAGAGGATCAAGAAGAAGGAGTTCACCCCAGAGATAATGTATTACTTTTTAATTCCAGGGTTAAATTATTTAGGCAAGAAAAACTTTGAAGCAAATGAGAAGGACCATTCAAGGTGATAAGCACTTCATCACATGGAGCGGTAACACTTTAAAATGACAAAGGTACGTTATTTAAGGTAAATGGCCACTGTCTCAAGATCTTTCTAGAACCTAAAAAAACCATCTGAGGATTTGGATGAGGTAGATTTTATAATTTTATCATAGATTTACACCATTGCCATCCTCGTTACGTTTCGTAACGCATAAATATACTTTTTAGGATTAGATAGGGATTAGAAATCGCCGCAAGAAAAACCCTCATGAAAAGAGGACATGTGGAGCCACCTGCAGGCTAGTCGGCCCACCTGTCAGCCCCTCACACCTAGTCAACTCTCTCATGTCTTCTAGAACCTTCCTTGTTAGAATCCCATAGTTTTTTCGCCACATTCAGTTTTTCCTCGTTACGAGACCTCTGTTAATGGTAGTTATCAGCCATCATAAACCATCAACATAACTTGAATAAATGCATAAAAGGATGACCAACATAAACTTAGGGGTTTAAACTGACAATTTCTATGAATTTTGGTGAATCTGTGTTTTTAGCAGGGTTATTCAAGAAAACCGGTAAGAGGGATCAAAACGTCAAATAAAATTGCGCTTATCCGCGGCAAAAACTACTCTAGAAGATTATAGAGGCCATCAGAAGGCATCCCCCAAGGTAGACCCCGAGGGGATGATAGGTGGGGTCAGCTAGGCCCACCTGTAGGCCGACCGGCCCCCTAGTCCCACATGTCAGCCTCCGCTTCGATGTCGATTCCTCCACCACCTCCTAGAATGCATCTACGCCGTTTATTCAAGTCGGTTTGACCCGAGGGCTTATGATTGATGCTCTGGCCTATATATACCAGCCCCTATCCCCCATTCTAGGACACACTACCATAAGTCAAGATCAGATTAGAAATTAGGGTTTTCAGAGAGAAGAGAATAGAGCTCCAATTCTTCAAATTCTAGTATATGCTAGCTAGCAAGGTTCAAGTAGAGTGTGGGTTATTGCTTAGGATTCTGGATCCGCCGTCTGGAGACTGGTATAGCCATTGTATGTCTTTATTTATGACTTTGTGCTACTTCAATATTATGTTGCTATTTATTATGTTCCAAGTTTGCTCTAGTTATATGCTTGATATAGTTGTGATTGATGATGAGTTTATGCATATATTCGCAAAGCGCTTAACCTAAGATGCGCATGGGTTAAGTGGTCAACATTATGTAAGCATGGTGCTTAGATATTATTTACCTATGGATGCATTTTGCACTCTAGGTCATGTGGTAGATCGCGGATGTGACACTCTCGTTGAGTCCTTTGTAGTCCACTCCCCTTTTGTAGAGCAAGTAGAATGCGGTTGCGAAGGGAGACAAGCTCTACTATTGATCTTCCTTAGTAATGTTCCTTATGCATAGATCCAGAGTTAATTATACTATAGATGAGAGTTTATACACTTGGGTGTACAAAAGACTTAGTAAATAAGGATTAACTTCGGAATCTTTTGCTCTTACCGAATCTCCTGCCTAGCCATACTACATCTTATGAGTCTCAATTTTTATCTCTGGAATTATTATCAATGCTTCATACTTATCATTTATTTATCATTTGACTTACCCCTGCCATAGCATGAGCGGTTTTATCGTAAGTCTACATATTTGTCAATCTATGCCAACAACCCCATAGCTCCTCCCTTTAGATAAAATATAAATAACGATACTCGGTATAATCTCGGGTGAAATGCTACAATGTTACATTATCTATGCGCTTGCGGATACTTTACTTTAACATATATAATTTTCTCTAAGGTTACAAGTGTCATTAATAATTACCAACCACGCATTTCTGGCATCATGCTAGGGATGACAACCTAGTAAAGAGTGATGCTAAGAAATATCAACAACCTGTTATGGATAGATCTTGAACCCTGCTGCAAGTTGTTCCCCCCTATATAAATGAGCCCCTACCTACCTCCATAGCCATCCCATCAAAGCTTCCTCTTTCCAACAGTAGCAAAGCTCTCCTCCTCTTTAGTTCCAATGGACAACAAGCAAATCGTCCCCTATGGAGCTGACCTAAACAAGAAGCCCAACGAACTTGCACTGACTATCATTCCTCCAGAGATAACCCCCATTTGCTCAAGCCAATCCTACTTCGCTCAAGCAGTCCGCCGTCCAGTAATCGCTCCATCGCCACCACGCCCACTTCTTGAAGGCAGTCCACGCTAGCAAGAGCCTCATCTAGATGCCTAGAGGCTAATCAAGGTGACAAAGGAGATCAACCTCCTTCCTCTAAAGGTCCATGAGGTGCTGACTGGAGTCAGGACCAATAAGTTTGGAGATGTTACTTGTGCAAAGTATAGATTGGTCACCTCTCATACAACCATCGATGGAGTCCAGGCTCTGTCGGATCAGATCAAAGTTGTTCCCCCTAAGGAGAAGAAGAGAAAGGCATCACTAGCTGGCCTAGAGAATGAAGAGAAGCATCCGAGAATGACCATTGCTTTCTTAGAGAAGAAGATTGAAGATATCTCCGATGTTGTCTATACCTTAGAGTAGAGGATCGATGAGGAACACATCTACCGCAAGATCCTGTAACAAGATTTAAATGCTTTAAATCATTTTATTGCTAAGATGAGGAAGTGAGAATTAGAAAGTCGATGATAAGGCACGAGTGTTAGATCAAGTGTTTAATGTTTAGGTTGCTCGTTTAGCTCAGTCGTTAGATCGGATGAAAGTTTGTATTAGATAGATCTTGTGTAATAAAGTCCCTTATATATGGAGTCTTATTATTATCTGCTCTCTATTTCTTTTGGATATGTGTTTGTCTCCATATGTTGTGCATAAAGGTAAAGAGGAAACAAGTGTGGGGGAGATAGACCACGACAGCAAGACAGAATTCGATTGCGAAAATCACAAAATTCAGGAAGCAATGGACTAAGAACCTTGCTCACCAAAGTTGGACCCGAGCAGGCCTGAGAGTGGGCTGCCTGACCTCCTACATGGGTCGGTTGGCCCATCATAGTGCCGCCTCACCTCACATTTCGTCAATGGTCAGGTTTGCAACCCATATGTTCTATTTTCACCTATCTCGCTTTCTGTTTTGAACCAAATTGAAAATCACTTGATAAAACAACTTTAAAACCTGAGGAAAGGTTATTTCAGTCATGACTTTAGGATAGACTCACATGATACTTTTCCTGGAAGTCATGCTACTATTGGGAACTTATTATTAGGGACCCCATGTTACTTGTTGTGGAATGAGATATAGTACGAAGAAGGTCTGCAAGAGTAGCCAATTCTCCATCCCATGATGAGGACATTCTGATATATAGTCTTGAAAGCATTCCCATGCCTCGAGGACAGATTCATCATGTTGTTGCTAAAAATATGAAATTCTCCCATGCAAAGCATTGGTCTTGCCTGTGGGAAGGAACTTGGCAAGGAACGCAGTGGAGCAATTATTCCATGTTGTATTTCTATCTTTGTTCGCATAGAACCACTACTTTGCCTTCCTCAAAAGTGAAAATGGGAAAAGGCTACTATCGGGTATCAATAGTAGGCATACCCAACCAAGGGCATTAACAGCGTGTCTGCTACCAAATCACCTGAGGCTTAGGGCAGCAGCTTTCGCCTCGCTCGAGCCCCATGATGTCATCAAAGGCGCTCGACTCCTGCACCCTGTCGTGAGTAATTTCTGCCTCGCCCGACCCTTGCAACATGAGCATGGGAGCTCCCGACCCCCTTGGCGTACATCTGCCTCGCCCAAGGGACACGTGCAGCCCTCTAGTAAGGTAGGAAGCCACGGTGGCCCTTACCACAGCACGCATCCCTGCCGATGGGATGGACATGATCGTGTACAGCAAACAGGAACATGGGAACTGCGCTCTAATCCAAACATGACTCTGATCATTCCACCATGATGACGTCCATACCTCTACAGCGACAGGGGTAACGACAACTATACCACCTAACCCCCTCTCTAGGCAAATCCGGGTGCATGCACCACCCATCCTCGATGGTACAAAAGTACACAGGTCAAAGCATGGCCACAACATGTTGCACTAGCAGATGGACATGCCAAAAGTTCAATGCCCTTAACATCTCTGTGCTACAAGGGAAACAGCTCCCACCGGATAAGGAGGAAGATGGCCACACTCGAGGCCACCTTTTTTTGTCTCTATTTCGTCTTTTCTCCATTTCACCTTTTTACCGCAAATGTAACTTGAGCCCTCCCCTTGGAAACTATAAAAAGGGAGGTAGGGACCATATCAATGAGAGGGGACACCTCGCTAAGATAACAATAAAAATACCCCCGAAGTGACCTAGGATCCGCTCACTCTCTTGAAAGCTTGTAACCCCTACTACGAGCACTCTGGTGCAAGGCAACACGAGCAGGAATAGAATCCACTGGACGTAGGGTCATTCTTGCCCGAACCACTATAAACCCTTGTGTCCACTTTGCATACCATCGGAGCCTAGTCATGTAGATACAAATTCACTCGTCGCTCTACCTAGACCCCCGATTTCTAGACACTGATAGTTGGTGTGTCAGGTAGGGGACTTCTACGCGTCATGATATGCTTCATTAGGCTGCGGATGGCTAGTCGCGGCATGAGCCAGACCCTGGGCGCACATGCATGCTTTGGGAGTGTCGACTTCCTCGTCACCACAAATGGAGGGCTGGCACGGTCTCCGACCCCCGTCAGGTCTCCGTGCTTCATCGATATCGACACCGTCACCAAGGCCCTCGAGGAGCCATAGCTACATGCTCTAGAGGCCTGCACCCCCAGGAGCCACCAGCTCCTCGACTTCGACCACGAGCAGCTAGCACGCCAGCTCACTGTCTTCCTAGGACCTCAGTGGCCCTAGGAGGATTTACACTATAGGAAAGATCGTACGTCCTTACGGAAGTGTTCCAGCCTAGCGCCCATCAGTTCGAGGCCACCGATGGCTAACTCTTCACCGACGCACGGGATGTCAAACAGATACGTCATTCCTACCCTAAGTCTTTCCTAAGATTGTTAATGTACTTTCCCTCATCAATTGCATTGTCATATCCTCGATTTTCAAGCAACAACTGACCCCGGCAATGGCCCATGGTCAGGCCTCACTCGGGGGCTGGTAAGGGTATGGACATTCGGAAACGCTTTTTGACCCGACCCCTTCTTGTGTTAAGCTTTAGAGGTAATAATCATGGGAAAAGATACTGAGTAAAGCTGGTCAGAACACAAGAGGCCTACACCACGATGGCTATGGTACTTCTACTCCCCAATGTGATCAGAGCCTTTTGCCTGTGTTTTAAGCTTTCTAACCTTAGCATTAGGCAAAATCGGGTCGCACCAACCTTTTATTCAGAAATGCTTTTTGCATCCAGCCCCTTCTTGTGTTAAGGGCTCAAAGCAAGAGGTTGTGGAAATGGAGGTTGAGTAAAACTAGGCAGACTGCAAAGTACCGATGCCCCGGCGGCTACGGTGCTTTTGCTCTCCAGTGTGATCAGAGTCTTTTTCGCCCGCACCTTGAACTTTGTGAACTTAGCACTGGAACGGTTCAGACTGCATCGACCTTTCTACTGACCTCGGCAATAGCCAGGGGTTGGGCCTCACTCGGGGGGGCCGATGTGAGTATCTTATACTCATCAATGCTTTTTGCACCTGACCTCTTCTTGCGTTAGGTTCTAGAGGTAAGAATCATGGGAAAAGACACTGAGTAAAGCTGGTCAGAACGCGAGAGGCCTATGCCTCGGTGGCTGTGGTACCTCTGCTCACTAGTGTGATAAGAGCCTTTTGCTCATATTTCAAGCTTTCTAAACCTAACGTCAGGAGGAATCGGTCGCTTCGCCCTTTTTTACGTTAAAAGGGGGACAAGCGTTTAAACGACGAGCGGTCATATGTTTTTTTGATCAAACTTAATACGAAATACTTGTTCAAATTACAAGTCCTTAGGCACCATGCCTCAGCTCACTTAGGGACAATCTCATCCTCTATTTGATTCGCTAAATTTCATGCAGGAGAGGCCACTATCGTCCCGACCCATGTTTGAGTCCTGATTGGTGCTGATTCATGGTATTCCCTGATGGAAGGCATCGAGCCCTCAGACCAGTCGAATGGTCCCGATAACTATATGAATTGACCATTGGGAATCTGGAGTGTGTCACCAGCTCGACCACAAGCCAAGAACCCCCCAAACCAGAACCGGGGCTCCACTCGAACAAATCCATTAATAGCTCAACGAGCACCATGGTACGTCCAACGAGGGTAGCATGGCATGGCTCACCCCCTTTGTTTCGTGAAGAAACACATGAGGGACAACAACTCCAAACACAAGAACTCAACTGATCGGTCTCCTGCAATGAGCAGGGGCTCGGGGGTTGCACTCGCATCCCGACCCAATGAACGGTCACGACCTTGCGACAAGCGGGGACTCGGGCGCTGTTCCCGCATTTCAACCTAGCGAATGGTCAAAACTAAAAACTCAGGGGCTGTTCCCGCATTCTAATTGAGCGAATTGTCAAAACTAAAGACTCAGGGGCTCCTTGCACGCCCTATAGTCGCACGAAAAACACCTCACTCTCTCGATTAAGCCCTTAAAGGGATACTATCGGGTATCAATACTAGGCATACCCAACCAAGGGCGTTAATAGTGTGTCAGCTACCAAATTGCTTGAGGCTTAGGGCAATAGCTTCTGCCTCGCCTAAGCCCCATGATGTCATCAAGGCACCCGACCCATGTGCCCTGTCAGGAGCAATTTCCACCTCGCCTGACCTTTGCAACATGAGCACGGGAGCGCCCAACCCCCTTGGTGTACTTCTGCCTCGCCTAAGAGACACCTGGAGCCCTCTAGCATGGCGGGAATCCATGGGGCCCCTACCACAGCACCCATCCCCACCGATGGGACAGACATGACTATGCACAGCAAACAAGAACATGGGAACCGCGCTCTGATCCAAACATGACTCTGGTCATTCCACCACGACGATGTCCATACCTCTACAGCAACAGGGGTAATGGCAACTATACCACCTAACCCCCTCTCTAGGCAAATCCAGATGCACGCACCACCCATCCTCAATGGTACAAAAGTACACAGGTCAAAGCATGGCCACAACATGTTGCACTAGCAGATGGACAACCCAAAAGCTCAATGCCTGTAACATCTCTGTGCTATAGGGGAAACTGCTCCGACCGACTAAGACGGAAGACGGCCACACCTGAGGCCAAATTTTTTGTCTTTCTCTTTTGCCTTTTCCTCATTTCACCTTTTTACCACAAATGTAACCCGAGCCCTCCCCTTGGAAACTATGAAAGGGGAGGCAGGGACCATATTGATGAGAGGAGACACCTCACTAAGACAACAACACAAACACCCCCAAAGAGGCATAGGATCCGCTCCCTCTCTTGGAAGCTTGTAACCCCTACTACGGGCACTCCGTGCAAGGCAACACGAGAAGCAGTAGAATCCACTGGACATAGGGTCATTCTTGCCTAAACCAGTATAAACCCTTGTGTCCGCTTTGCACACCATATCTAGGCCTAGACGCGTAGATATAAATTCACTTGTGACAGAACCGCCCAATTTATACAAGATCAAGTACGGTTGTCCCCGCTAACACGTTGACACACCAATACTTTCACTCATATAAACCCGGTAGTCCGCCGAGTGTCCCGAAAGACCTCGGTAAATCAACATCACAACCAAGATCACGTGATTAAGCAAATACACATCACATACATCGGGTTGCAGCGGAAATAATATTACAAAGGGGTTAACAAATAATAGTAAAAGTTTGGGTTTCAAAACCGCTTAGTGAAAACAACATAGCTTTCAAATGATTACATTTATATAAGTTCCAAATATATTGCTAGCATAGTGACATCATCCGACAAAAGCATATAGATGAGAAGTAAGTATAGAATCACCGAGCCCACCGGTGGTTAGCCACCATCATCAACAGGTCGAGAACATCACCTGCAACAAGGTGGGATAAACCCTGAGTACTCGAATGTACTCAGCCAGACTTACCCGTCTTAAACCAAAATAAAGCAACACCAAGGATTATGATAGGCTTTCTGGTGGGATAGCTGACTCATTTGCAAGAAAAGCATTTTTAACTTAACAATTCCTTTCCAAAAGCATGCAGTAATTAACTCTTTATTACCCTGTCAACTATGTTTGCACTGGTGCTAGAGTAACATGTAATTAAGCAAGTAAGGATTACCATTGATCATTAACAATAGTTATCATGTCATCATCCACATAACTATCCAAGTGATTCATCAAGATTACTACGATGAAGTAGCTCAAGTCAAGTGTTCACTATCCAGTGAACGATGGCGATTCGAATCGATTATTAACCAGCTGGTAATTTATTCCTCACACAAACCTCACTCACCCGCTAAAGTGAGGTGTTGGTCACCGAGTCAACCATTCAGGTAAAGTCGCGAGCTTGCCAGGAACCACTTGTACCCGGGGGCCGCCCGACTGCTCTTTGGCCTTATCATCGTGCCCCCGTATCCTGCCACTACTGCTCCGATACAGTGCGTTGCGGGCAATCCACTCGGCCCGAATAATCTCCCAGTTTCGCGGTCGGAAGGTACTTTATCCGGCCAGCTAAATGTGAGGCATGCGTTCAACCTGACCCGAGGTCCAACAATGGTCGGTCCTTAATCGACACAGACGGAAAACACTACAGTCCGAAACCCTGCAAGTTTCCGCCCAGTCTCAAATTCATTTCGACACTTAGTTATACCATGATTTCATAGTCATCCAAGCAGATCCAGGTAACCACCTATAGCTCGCAGGTGACAGGAAATCACCTGACTTCTACCGGTCTAAGCCATCTAAGCATTGACTCGACTGCGGATACCAGGGTAACAAGGATATAGTATAACAAAGGTAAGCAAGGTATAATGCAGCAACGTTTGCAAACAACTCCTAAACGTAATGCATCAAATTAAGTAAAGTTAATAATAAATTATTTGCAAACCGGGAGAGAAATGTTCCGGGGCTTGCCTGGGATCCGACACAAGTCAGTTCCGTTAGCTTGCACCATCCTGGTGACATCTCAGATCCTAGCACTCGCTTAGTCCTTCCATCTTCGGGATAGATCCATCAAACACCGTCTTCGGGTTTGGCTCCAACATCACATCCTTCACGTGGTTCATCTAGCGTACCTAAATGAGATGCAAGATGCATGTGTATGAATGTGATGAATGGTAACACAAGATGCATCACATAAGCATTCAAGACAACACAAGATTATGTAAGACATAGACACCAATGGCTATTTAACTATCATCACACAACTAACTATAGAGAGCAAGCACATCAAGCATGACACAAGTTTAATAAGGTCACAAGTATCATAACTTGATCATCAACAAAGCCACACTTAGCAATATACAAGCAAACAACTATAATTGGAATCTGTCAATTTCTGGACATGCAAACAGCAGCTGTAAGATTTAGCTATAACTGGAGTTACACAAATCCAAATGACTTGCAAGAAGACATTCTGGAAAGCTTATGAAATTTTCTACAATTCATCTTTAATCATCTTAGCATGATTCTCAAGTTAACTAAGTCAAATATATCTATTTACAGAAACTGGTCCACAATTGACAGAAAACAGCCATTTCTGAAACCCAACTTGAAACAGCTGTAACTCTTAAACTACTTGGCCAAATGACACCAAATTTTAATAGAAGCTAGATACATGAATTATCTACAACTTTTGTATAAACAAGTTTCACAACAAAGCACATTATCATGAAGAACTTTGCTAAGTTCCCAGATCTGTCCATAAACCACATCGACAAGCAAATAATTATTAACTTATGTTGCAAATACATAAGTAGGCAAAACCAACTTTACCAACATGTCACACATGACTAAAGAACACCAGAAAACCTAGTGTCCATGACCAAATAAATTCTATTAATGCATTTCTTAATTTATTTTAGATAATAAGGTGACTTAATGAACATATACCAAAATTATACAATAAATTCTACAAAAATTACAGTGGCTCACATATCCTCTCAATAGTCTACTGTACAAATTTCACTCCATTTGAATATGTATAGCAACCTCTATGAAAAAGACAAGTTGCTAAAGCAAGAATTCATGTGAGAGCAAGATAAACCAATAACTCACTCATACTTCATCCAATACTCATGAAATTTTTTACCACACATCAACTATCACATGAGTAGCATGCCACAAAAATTTCAATTCATTTGGAGCCCTAGATCTACAGTTATGAAAATGACAAATACAACTAGCATTAAAAACCTAGCTGCACAAATCCATTTTTACAGAGAAAACTTTAAACTAAAACATGCTATATTATGGATCTAATTCGTAGAGAATTTCACAAGGATTCCAAAAAGTACTCATTTTCTATTTTACGATTTTTCTACGATTTACTATGAATTTCCAAACATTCAGCAAAATCATTACAAACCAGTCCTTACGGCACTATTCACATGAGTCACAGTTTCTGCAGAAAGGCCCCTGCTCTTCTTCGAATTCTAGCACGAAGCCCCTGGTCGGAAAACAGAGCAGAGGAGCGGCTGGCTCGCGGCTCCGGCCGGCTGTGGGCGTTGATGGTGGCGGTGGAGCGGCGGGGGAGGACCACAGTAGCAGCGGCGGCGACGGCAGCTGTCCCGATGGCCGGGTTGTTCCAGCGGTTTCCAGCTCAGACGAGGGGCGCCGGTCGTAGAGGAGGACGAGGCGGAGGCGATGGTTCATGCGGTGGGTCACGAGAGGGCTCGGAGGCAGCAGGGATGCGGCGGGGGCAAGCTTAGCCCGCCGGCCATGGTGGACGCGGCCGCGCTCAGCGCTACAGAGGGGCAGAGCGAGAAGGGGCGAGTGAGGGAGAATGCTGAGCGAGCATGGAGGGTGTCGGGCTTCACCAAATGTGAGAGGGAGCAGCAGAGACGCGTGGCACGGAGGTGGGACGCGCGGCAGCAATGGAGGACGCGCTCTGCTGCATGGTTGACGCGTCGGCCTGCCGTCGAACACCTGGCGTGCGTCGGTGAGGGCAAGGTGGGGAGCCGATTTGGGCCACTTCCAGGCCGAATCAGTCCTTGGGCCAAAAATAAAGTTTGTTCACCTTAGTCTGCTCTACATTTTTCATTTAGAGACCAAGGCATTAGAGCTCTTCAACAGCGGGTAATTAAGTCACAAACTGCTAGTGTCAGCGTATTGACAGCGACAAGCAAACGTTCAAATTGATGGTGAAAACGTGGTCAAACTGGTGCCATCTTTTTACATGCTCTTCTCCATGAACTTAGCTCGAACTTCCATTTTGGGGTCAAGTCAAGTTGCTTAACGAAATTTGGAGAACGCGAGACGTCAATGCCGATGTCGATGAATTTCTAGACTTACAATATTTCTAAGTCCTGAAATCAGCAGCAAATTCGATCTTGTGACCTCGATTTGACTTACTTCCAAGATGATCTAGCTCTTCGTCCAAAAACAAAGTTTGTTATAATCAAACTTTTATTCAACTTTCATTTTTGGTCAACCCTCATATCTGGTTCAGAAGTCAACTTTATTTCTCAGTCAACGCAAAGCCCTTTTTGCTATAGAATCTTGGGTTTCCATGATTTTCGGATACTTTCTCCATCTTTGCTCAATATGAACCCTTCATAACTTTTGTTGTAGAGTTCAATTAGAGTTGTTGGAGCAAGGTGGCAAGGTTTGGTTGATGACCTACATTTCCATTCACTTAATAGTGCGATTCAAGCACTTAGTAAAGTCATTCCAATAAGGATATAACTTATCATTTCATGTGACTTTTTGATTCCAAACTTCATGAAACTTTTCCAGTGATCCATATAGATGGGTATTGATGTAAGACACATGAAGATATTCCAATAACACCAGCCAAGCATATATCTTGAAACGGGCCTATATGTAAAGCAAGGGTGTAATATCCGAGTTTAGGTTGGGGCTTATTTCCATAGGTTTGACCTTGACATCTCCAACACCGCTTAACATGTCATGGTTGAGCTTAAACCCGTTGCTTAACTGGTGGCAAACACCTGGGGTGTTACATCACTCATCGCTCTGCCTAGACCCCTGGTTTCTTGACATCGACAGTGGAGTAGTATGGCTTCTCTGGTAACTCCCTTGATGGTGAAAGTGCTGTAAATCTCCAAGAAGTGTTGGAGATGTGCACTCCCATCTTCTTGTGCCTTTCCACAAAAGTAGCTAGCTTGCACCATGTTTATGAGAGCTGGCTTGAGTTCAAATCTATTGTCTCCTACATTGGTTTGCGGTTCAGTACAGATGTTGGCCGTAGTTGGAGCAGAGAACTCGCGGAGAGTCTTGTCAGTCATTGCTTCAAATTCAGGTGTTAAGCTTCCCCTTATTCGGTTGTCTTTCGACTCTAAAGCAAAAATTTTCTTGAGTTTAGCTATAGTTCTTCTAATTAATGCTTCTGGATCTTTAACATAGTTTGTCAGAAGGTCAAAACTGGTCATGCATTACCTTGCATAAGATACACAAGTAGACAAAACAAGGGTAAGCCTATTTGAGCAGAGGTCAATGGTTATTTCAATCACATCAATAGGTATAAGTTTATCAATACTTTCCTTGCTAGCTACCTTCCCCGACAACACTAGAAATGCTTGTTGGTATTTATTAACTTGTCACTTATTTTAAGTAGCCACCTATTATATGCCTACATCTCTTAGCATTACTTTACTAGGTTCTCATCCCTAGCGATGGTGCTAGAGATGCCTGTGGGTACTAGCTAGCATCACTACTAAAATGATACTAAGTAGTTCTTTATCATTTCATGTGACTAGAAAGAATATATAAATATGAATGAAAAGGGATCTGCAAGTGCACAGATAATAATTATACCAGTGTAGCACTTCATCCGAGAATATTCTAGGTATCATTATTTATATTTTATCACATGAAAGGTCTAGCATGGACATGTATTGATAACTTATATTATTGATGGAGAAGTAAACAATAACCAAATTTCTACTCATAATAGGGATAAGTCATAGGATAAGATGTATATATGATAAGTATTGATCAATGATAATGATAAATCACTCAGAGTACTCCATTCTATGGCAATAGAATGGTCATGTAGAATATTGGAGGAATAATTCCAAATAAATTCTTAATTACAAATCAAAGCATACATTGATTAGTGCAATTACACCTAGTAGTGATTGCTAAGATCATCTTCATATCTATACATAAGGGATATTACTAGGGAAGAGTGAGGACAGAGCTTATCTTCATTCGTAAATGAGATCCTACGTGCTACCTACATTAGGGAGTGGACTACAAAGGACTCAACGGGAGTGTCACGTCCATGATCTACCACATGACCCAAAATATAGGGTGTATCCGCAGGTAAACAACGTATAAGCACCACGCTTACACAATATCGACCACCCACTCATGGATCCTTAGGGTGAGCGCTATATGAACATATGTGTCACACCCCAAAATTTTCAATTTTGGATTGTGCATAGGAAATACTAAATAAAATAAATGTTTTAATATTTGGATAAAATTTCCTAAGTTTAGTTTATGATCGCATCAATTAGTTATAAAAAAATAAGAATATTTAAATTTTTCTAAACTAATTTGACGGGCTATTGTTTGATGTGATGTTTGCTTGTTAACTCTTGTGTGTTAAGAGCGAACAAAGTCTTTAAAAATGCGTTTAGTGGATCGATCTTTCTTCTCCAACACGTCTTTATCTTTTTCTGCAATCAATATTCCTGGTTTCTCATCTTAAGTTCTCATTAGGAGTTTCCTAAAATCTTTTCTTTATCACGCAAATTATTCATTTTAGTTTCTCATGTGTCAATCAATCTCAGTGAACTCTTCGGGAATTGTTCTGGCTTTTTCTAGAGCTAGTTCACGCTTTTCTGCGAGCGTTATCTAATTTTTAGATGCTCCAAAATATCTTTTTATGAGGTCCAAATACTTTATTTTGGTTTCTTATGTTCCATAATGTCTCTGAGAATTTTCTCCAAATTTTTGGAGCTTTCGGAGTATTTTTCGTGGCTTAAATAATAATTCTGGACTTTTCTAGAATTATTTTATCCATGAAATTAATTAATTCCGAAAATAATAAAATATCTCAGATTTCCTCATGCCCAAAGGCCCATGTCTTTATTTACTAATGGGATTTAATAATTAATTAGGCCTATTAGTAAAGGTGGAGGGTGCAACATCAATTAGCACCATATCGCTAGTTGACATAGAGGTGGAGAGTTTTCCTCCCTATATATACGTACCTATCCTATGGGCAAAGCACACCAAAACTACCGTGGAGGAGTCCCTAGTTTGGAAAATCTCTCGTGTAGTAAATTAGAATTTTCTCCCTTCTTATCGCGAGCCGCCACCCGTAGCTCCCTCCACCCATCGCCGAAATTCTGCATCTACAGCTTGCGATCCCGGCGACGCCAAGAACACGCACCTGCTGGGGCTGGACCGCGCAGCGGAGCGGCTGCGGCTGTTCAAGGCAGACCTGCTCGACTACGGCAGCCTGGCGGCGGCCATCGCAGGCTGCGACGGCGTCTTCCACGTGGCCTGCCCTGTCCCCGACTATGCCCTCAGTGGCCCCGAGGTCGAGCTGCTGGCTCCTGCCGTGACGGGGACCATGAACGTCCTCAGGGCGTGCTGCGAGGCTGAGGTCAAGAGGGTCGTCGTGGTGTCGTCTCTCTCGGCTGTGATGATAATCCCTGAGTGTGACGAGTGCAAGGTCATGGACGAAGGCTGCTGGTCTGACGTCGACCTCTGCAGAACCACTGAGAACGGGTAGTGCCTTTCCAAGACACTGGCAGAGCTAGAGGCATTTGAGTACGCCAAGAGAACTGGAGTCGATGTGGTGTCAGCCTGCCCATCCCTGGTGATTGGGCCCTCGCTGCAACCCACACTGAACGCGAGCAGGAGCAGCATGTCGTGAGGAGCTGCAGGGCGTCCAATCCATCTTTGGTCAGCACAGGTACGTGAGCATAGATCATATGGAGAAACTACGTAACTTTCTATCCATTCAATAAGTCTTTCCGCACAAATCCAGATCCTTGTTGTCCAGTCTTAGCATCTTTTGATCCCAAGTTGTTCATCCGTTCTAGCTCTGACTCGATTCGTTGTTTTCTGCTGTGTGCTTTTGCTAACGTGAGATATATTAGCAGCTACGATGAGCATGCCACATATTTCTGAATTTTACATTAAAAATACTAATTTGATTAATACGCATACAACATGCTTTTCCAAATTAAAAGCAACATAGGTGATGTACTAAAAGATTTTTGTATACAAATATTAATATGATTAATTGCTACATAAATGCATCCTTAATTTCTTATTACTTAGTTTAAACAAGTTGTATATATTAGGCACTAATAAGTATGCACGTGTCCCTTTTTCATATTGCGAACTTTAAGTTGAACTTGCTTAATCCCTACGGCAATATTTATAAAACAAGATTGGTCTTAACTCAGCTTGAAATTAGAATATAATTTAAGTAATCTGAGTTAATAACTATTACGTGGTTTTTATTCAATTAAGATAATTAAGCGTGTAATTGTTTCTTTTATAATATAAACTCTCGATAGTCGTTTCTTTTCCATCGTAGTTTCGTTATCGACGTTTCTTATGTTCTCGTGACCGTAGCCGGTAGTTCTCTTTTAGTACGCTGTTTTCTCTTGTGTGGTGTATTGTTCTTAGTTGTCCATATTTGTTTGCTTGTATGCCTGTTAGTGTGCTGGGTTGCTATGATCTACGAGTAGAAGAAAGACTATCCGTGAGCACCGAAGATCCGAAGATAAAGGCCAGAAGCTGAGTGCCAGAAGTTGCAAATGAAAGATTAAGTTGAGGTTTTTCAGAGCAAGTTGCTTTTGGCATAAAGCAAGTTCTAAGGCAAGTATTGCATGGAATTATCCTTGTTGTCCTACTCATAATAAGCAAATAATATCATTATCCATATATTCCTTGTTAAGGATGACTTAGTGTTGATCTTATTCCTTGATACCTATTATACTGCATGGATTATTATTGCTAGTGCTTAACATGAACTATGATCATGTAATTTGACTAATAGAATATGCAATAAACACTAAAAGATGACTTTTATTACTGTTAAAGGGTACTAGAGCATGGGGTTATTTGGTGTTCTCGTTACTCTCCCTAAGAACTTATCTGTAAGCGAAAATCCGGGATTTATAGTACAACTGTGAGGGCTAAAATGGCTCTGGCTTTAGTCATATAGAAGAACCTTTTCTAGCTTGTTAGAGGTTACCCTTATGGCGCAAATGGGGTAGAGCAGACTGTGGATCCCTGCGTGGTGAATCACACAGACTGACTTTGGAAACCTAGCGGCCCTAACTTGTTAGACGAACCTTTGAAAGACTTCATAGTGAACCCTGCCGACCTTCCTTGGTAGTGGGTCAAGAGGCTGATCACCTCGGGTGAAAGGGTAAATCATGACTCACAGTGAAAGTGTACAATCTCTGCAGAGTGTAAAACTGTTATAACAGCCGTGCTCACGGTCACGAGTGGCCTTGGACCCTTACAGAATTGATGATCACTAATGACCATAAATGTGTTTTTGCTATTCATTATTCATCTTTACATTGATCATATGTTTATTGTGGGATTAATGCAAGCCTGATGCTACTCATATGATAAAACTGTGATGATTAAAAGCTAAATGCAGTAAACCAGTGTCTATCCTTTTGAGCCTCATGAACCCCATGTTATATTTGTTGAGTTCGACATGGACTCACTCTTGCTATTTCCACCACACTCCAGTGTGTAGTAAGGTGCTGCTTAGAAGAAGAATAAATGTGTAGTAGAGTTTCTAGAAGTCTATAAGAAGTGCTTGGCATACGGAGCCCCTAGTCAGCCGTCCTTGTGATGTTAGAGCCTAAAGAAAAGATTAGTGACCGTTCCGCGACACTCTGATAGTTGTAAGTGTTAATATAGTATATTTCCCGCTTTATATAAACATTGTTTTGATATTTTTCATTCTGACATATGTGTGGACTTCCTGGGCACACATATGATTAGCCTGGTTTTGTTCTTTAGAAAACCGGGTGTGACAATATGCATGAATATTTTGATAATCTAACTATACTAGGTATATAATCAAAGTAGACGATGAACATTATAACGAAGAACATGAATAAGATGAATACTAATGTTGTCATAACAATTGCAACAAGCATATAAAAATAATGGAGACACAAAAGAGAGGGGGTACAAAGATTATACCAAACCATACTCTTGACAAGATCGGAAATCCAAGCGAAGCCTGCTTGCCTCCCTCTAGACCTAGCATAACTAGCTATGCCCTAGAATATGGAGGAGCTCTGAGGATGATTAGGGTTTCTATCTTCTCAAATCACTTGATGCCTCAGGGGAGGCAGGGGCTGCTTATATAGGCCGAAGCTTACAATGTGAGTGTTGGTATTTATTAACTTGTCACTTATTTTAGTAGCCACCTATTAATTACCTACACCTCTAGCATTACTTAAACTAGGTTGTCATCCCTAGTAATGGTGCTAGAAATGTTGTTGGTACTACCTAGCATTGCTACTAGAATAATACTAAGTAGATGTTTATCATTTTATGCGACTAGAAAGAATATAGAATATGAATGAAAAGGATTCTGCAAGCTAATAGATAATTATAACATTGTAGCATTTTATATAAGAGTATTCAAAGTATCGTTATTTATATTTTACCACATGGAAGGTGTAGCTTTGGACATGTATTGATAACTTATAACATTGATGGAGAAATAAACCATAACAATCTTTCTACTCATAATAGGGGTAAGTCACAAGATAAAAGATATATATGATAAGCATTTATCGAGTTCATAATAATGATAAATAAATCTCTCAGACCTCTCCTATCTATAGCATTACCATGGTCAGGTTAGAATATTAGAGGAATACTTCCTAAGTCATTCTTAATTACAAGTCAAAGCATACGTTGATTAGTGCAATTACACCTAGTAGTCATTGCTAAGATCACCATTGAATCTACATATAAGGGGCATTACTTTGGGAAGTTCGAGAACAGAGCTTTCCCTTCTGTTGCAACCAGGCCCTACTTCTATGACCTATATTCAGGGAGTGGACTACAAAGGACTCAACGGTAGTGTCACACCTATGATCTACCACATGACCCAGAATATAGAGTGTATTCGCAGGTAAATAACATCTAAGCACCATGCTTACATGATCTCTACCACCCACCCTATGATCATTGGGGTGAGCGCTATACGAACTTATGCATAAACACAACGATAAACTAACTATACTAAGCATATAATCAAAGTAGACAATGAACATTGCAACTTTGAACATGAATAAGATGAATACTATATTATCTTGACAATTGTACCAAAGCATATAAAAATAATGGAGATACAATGAGAGAGGGACATAAGAATTATACCAAACCAAGCTCTAGATGATCTCGGGAATCCAAGCCAAGATATGCTTCCCTCCCTCTAGACCTAGCCTAACTAGCTAATGTCTTAGAAACTAGAGGAACTCTGAGGAGATTAGGGTTTCTAGCTCTAGATGACCTGATCTCAAATGACTTTATGCCTCCAGGGGGGCTGGGGTCTATTTATATAGTGCAAGGGGTGCAACATGAGCCCTTGGATCAAACCAACTTGAAGGACGGCGTAGATGCAATCCTAGGAAGCGATGGAGGAATATTCCAGAAGATGCTGATGAGAGGGTCCCACAGGGTGCCGGCTAGCCCCACCTAGCAACCTCTCGGGGTCTGCCTCGAGGGGTCACCTCCTATAATCCTCTAGAGTCTTCTAAAGTAGTTTTCGTCGTGGTTAAGTTTAGTTTTTTTTTCATGTTTTGATCCCTCTTTTTAGTTTTCTAGAATAACCTTGCTAAAAATACAGATTCACCAAAACTTGTAAAAATTATCAGTTTAAATCCCTAAGTTTCTATTGGTGATCTATTCCAAGCATTTATTCAATTTATGTTGACGGTTTATGATGAACAATAACTACCATCAACAAGCTCCCCCAAATTTAACCTTTGCTAGTCTCTTAGCAAAGCTAAACTCAGCAAGTTTAGATTAGGAGTTGCTTCTATGCTTTCACGCCTCAAAAGTACACATGCGTTCAAACAAAAATTCTCCTCCGAATTAGAATAAACCGATCTAACTTTCAAACTCACCCATATTACCTTTAACCATGGAGCTTCTTAGCCTTCACTTGGGTTTTGAGTAATTGAAAGACAGAACAATCAAGCTAAGCACTATGTCTCAAGTTCTTTGCTCAACCATTATTCCGAAGTTTTTGTAAGTTTTCAAAAATAAAACTCAGAGCTTCTATTGTATGACACTCTTAGATCTCTCAATATATGTGTATTTGTGGATCCTCACCAAGGCAATAGTTTTGCTATGTCTTTCTCTTCCTACGACTAAGGCTTATAGTGGAGTTCATAGGTAGGGTGAAAACATGAAAGAGCATACTTGCAGCACATATGTTGTAAAGTCAAACAATGGATCCAAAGAGAGTTAAGTCATACAATCAAATCAAGATGTGCATGTGTATGGATGTATGGGGGATATATATGTTGGCTAACCTAATTCTGCTTTGCTCCTTGAAAACATACCTCTCTCTTTTTTGGAATTTGGAAACAACTTTGCAAGAAAACATGGGCTATCTTATTCATCTCTTCTTCTTCTTCTTCTTTCAGGTGAGCATCAGAGTACCCATTGTTTTTATATATCTCAAACACTTGTCCATTTTTTCTAATACTTTTTCTTTTTTATGAATAACTTTTGCATAGCCACATGCCACTTCTCTGCAACAAAACTTTTTAGAGATAACAACAAGAACTTGGAGCATTTATTTGGGTGATATCCTATAGGGTATATGTGGTAGAACCACCTGAATTATATGGCCCACATGTGCCTACCATTGTCTTTCAGACTTCTGATAGCTGCACATGCAAGCCAGACAACTCCGGTAGTCTATCGGGTGTCCTCGGGGAAACCCGAATCATCCACGTTTTACAACTCATACAAGATCAACAAAGGAGTTGTTACAACATTACAACATTTGATATAAAATATCTTACATCGGAGTGTGGAATAATATAACAATAGTTTACAAAATAGGTAGAAGTTAAACTGTAACTTAAGCTTCAAAAGATGAGTAGACTGCAGAAGCATCTGAGATGAAACATTTGAGGTCGAAGAGATAGCCAGACCATGTCGAGCCCACTGACATGACCTCACTAAGCTGCTCAAGTTAGATCCTACAACAGGGGTTAACAAACCCTGACTACATGAGGGTACTCAACAAGTCTTACCCGGCTAAAGAAAAGACTCCAAGGATATGATGGCTTTAAAGGTAAGCTAGAATCAAGAATTAACTTTTGCAGAAAAGCTTACTACAAGTGAATCCTTACTTTCAATCTTTTAGCTGTGTATTAGGTTATTATCAGTATCCAATTAGCACCTGGTCTAAATCAATCACTTTTTTAATCATCAAGCTCATGTCCAACTCATATCATCTCTTATCCATCAGTATCCATGTTTCATTGATTAACTATGATGCAGGGCAGAGGATCGAGTCTTCTTCACCGAGAAGCAGCGGCGATTGGAATCGTTTTGGCCCAGTTGGGGTTTCCTTACCACATGACATATGTAGGTCTAGGTCTGCAAACCCGAACCTACATATATCAACCCGTACCCAGATCCCCCAAAACCTGAACCGGTCTGCGCTACCCGGGAGCACAATACCCACTACACTGCATTGTTCGTCCATGATGGATTCACAGAAGTGTGTTACACGGTACTCCAACCATCTCCATTCGCCCAGTCCAGAGTTGTCTTTTCAAGTTAAGGATAAACCGGGGCAAAGGCTTATCGGAGTATGTGGCCAGTACTGGCAAAGTCTCGAACACATAACAAGTCTACAATGGTACGGTCCTCAATTGTCACAGGCGGGGTCACTACGTTAGGCCTCAAACCATAACGCAAGCCAAGATTCTGCCTGGTCTTGATTTAATAAAATTGACATCATGGTATTCACAACCCATAAACAGAGTTGAGAAAAGCAAGGTGAAACGGTTACTCTCGAATGATGAAACCATCGTTCGACTGGCATCGTAGACTAAGCGTTACTAAGCATAAGAGAGAACGATCTTATTATACTAACAGGGTATAATTGAGGATATTTGTATAACAAGGTAATTATGCAGCAACGGTATAAATCAACTCCTAGTTACTTAATGCACATCTCACAAGACTTAAAGTGTAATAAAGATTTGTAAAAGCTATAGAAGGGTGTTATGCATCGAGGCTTGCCTAAGTTGCAGTGAAGGTTAGTTCCCAGAGATAGTTCCAATAGACACCAGCACCTCTGGTGGATGGACCTCCTCCGAGACTAGATCAACACGCATCTTCTCACTCCCGTACACTATACATAATAAACAATGCTTTGCTTAACATGATGGACTACATGTCATGATGCATGATGGATGATGAAAGACATGTATTGCATGGTAGAACTTTAATAAAGTTAAGAAAGTTGAGTACAACTTTCCTTCATGATACAGTTGCAAGTATTTATCATAAATCATTTTTAGCTATTCTTCTAACAAGTCAAAGGTTTACTTATTAAACATGCTTACCAACTAAAGCTTTTACCAGGGAAAAACATGTACAAACAACATACAAGGAAATATATAACTTTTACTTTTTACCCAAGAGGTTGCATCTAATAAAACAATCAAGTTTATCAACATGCATTTTATTTGTTACTAACAAGTTAATTAGTCATTAACATGAGAGTAACACTTATCATGCTATACTTAAACAAGGCAAAGTATACAAATAACCTTCTATCATGACTATTCATGAGAGCAAGTAAAGATCATGACATGATCTACCCATTTTCATCAACCATTCAAGTTTTCACATAAACTATTTATTTATAAATAAACAAGTTAATTATGATCATAACATTAATATAAGCAATTGCCATGGAACAGCAAGGGTGGTTCGCCCAAGGTCTTCAAGCAATCCAAAATCACATTTCACATTGTTAGGGATTCATAGAAAGCATTTTTATATTTTTATTAATGCATAAAAGCAACTCTAATTAAGTGATCAAATCATTTTATCTCTAAATAGTACTAAACTTTTTGTGTGGGTTCATAACAGCAGATTAATCATACCCAAAAATTTTCATGATCTCAGGATTAATATTTTTATTTCTAAAATCATGCAAAGTGCATTTATTAATTGAAAGAGGTAATTTTTATGCATCGGAGAAGTACTCAAAATGACCAGTTCATATTTTTCCTATGTAGATAACATGATAACAAGCACATACATAAATTTTCATAAATTTATCATGCATAATTAATTATTTATGAATTTAGAGAAAACTGCACATTTTCACATTTTCTGAAAAAGGAAAACAAATTTCTTTTCCCAGCCCACTCTCTCTCTTACGTGACCCAACACACACGCGAGCGGCCCAGAGTTGAACTCGGCCCAAGCCGAGCTGGAGGCTGACTAGCGGCAAGACGGCATATCTCGTCGGCGGTGAGCTAACCGACGACGAGGACTACCCTACGGTTTCTCCATCACCCCGCGCACCAAACTAGAGCACCAGCTGAACCTCTATTGCACACTGGCTCACACGATGGCGAGCATGGCACCATGGCGAGCAGCAGCGCTCCGGATGCGGCGGAGATAGCCGACGGTGTGGGCACCGCTGATGGCAACGGCACCCTCACAACCATGCACACACATCTACGGTGTTAGTTAAACGAACTAGGTTAGTAGCGCGGGTACCCACGGCCATGGCTGCTCGACAGGCAGAGCACATCGGCGTGGAAGCGTTCTAGCTGATTTGGCATGGAAGAGATTAAGAGGATGGTGTGGTTAGCTTCTGGGGCTTACCGTGACTCTTATGTGCACGCTGGTGAGGACTCGGTGGCAGCATGCTCCGGTGGTGGCAACACGTTCTCGAGTGTCCTGTGCGGTAGAGATCAAAATAAAAGGCCAATCATGATCACTGAGTCAAGGCGAGTCAAAAACAAGTGACAGGAGCGGGAGTGATCCATCGGAGGGAGCTAACCATGGCGGAGGAGTACGCGGCGGTGCTGCAGTCGCCTACAAGGAAGACAGCTGTGCGTGGGCTACTCCGGTGACAAGATATGGCATGGGTAAGCTCAGTGGATGTGCAAGGAGCAAGCGGGACTTGGCATAATAGCAATTGGGTGGAGGTACAAGGGTGGTGGCCAATTTCGCTGGTGACGATGAATTGTGCAGCGGCGAGACAGAGGAGGGAGATGAAGGAGACGGCGCCGGTGGTTAGCTTAAAAAGGCTAAGGATGAGGCTGCACGAGCTCGCCAGTAGCTGCTTAAGCACAGCAGGTAAGCAGTTGTGTGCCAACCGTGTGGAAACGACAAGAAGAGCGGTGGCGGTCACCAACGTTGAGTAGCCAGGCTGACTGCTGCCGGTTCTACTGTTCATGACTGAACTGTCCCTGTTCCTCTCTTCCTTTCTCTCAAAAACTCTTCTAAACATGCTGAGCTCCCTTAATAAAAGTTATAGATCTACAAGTGCTCTGCAACTTCTATTCAAGGAGCAACATCAAAAGACAGACAAATTTTGAGATTTTGAATTTGAAAGAAGGGTTCAGTGAAACTGAACCTAGTGTTTCAGTTTCAGATTTTTAAATAGATTTTGATTTGCAAACTTTGAAATTTAATAGGAGGTTAACCATCAATCAAACATACCAACTAATTATACAGTAACATAGTTCACATATTCTACCAAGCAATGAAATAAGTTTGACCCAATTTTATTTATGAAAATTTATTTAATAAAACCCCAAAGTTTGGACTTATAGCTAGTGTTCAGGGACGTAACCATAAAAATGACTAAGTGTGTAGCTAGCATGAGTTCAATCTTTGGAGCTCAAAGTTAACATGTTTGATTTAGAAATATCATCATTTCATGTGACATATAAAGCATATGAAACATAGACATACTACTATTGAAACACGACTTTTGCAACATATGAGATTCTACATATGCAACATGTGAAACCTTTATAATTGCACATATGTAACATTCTAATGTAACATTCAAAACATGACAATTCAACATGAAACATTCCATTGCAATATACATGAAACATCTGAAACATAACATAATTAACATATGAAACATTCTAAAAGCAATAATGAAACATATGTGACATTGGCATGTAACAATGCAATATAACAATGTTATAAATGCAACATGGAGTGCATTCGTGATATGATTCTTAGTGTTTATGCTTGATGATGCACATGGTCAAGTTTTAGTAGCTTTTTAACTTCTGGGATGTTACAGTATATTTTTGGTGTTCACTCCCAATGTAGGAGTAAAACATTTTTGAGTGAATCTAGATGCAATGGCATATTATTGTGCCTACTCCCAGTGTATGAGTAATGCATATGTGGGTGGTGTGTACCTAATCTTGATTTTAAGAGCATGACAAACCTCTCATAAGGCATCAACAAAGCTTGACTAAACTCAATGCAAAGGAAGCAGCATATATGAGTGAAAGGTTTTCCTAGTCTAAATATCATATATGGCTCTGGTAGGAATTCAAGCTTTGTCATACAGGAGCTCATCATGAATTTTATATTTTTTCAAAAGATAAATCTCCAAACCTTCAGTATCGCTAGGAATAAGATAAACAACATCTCAGACTTTCTCATATCATATCCGTCAATTACTCAGACTTAGATCGCACATATGCTACCCACAAGTTTCAGGTTCAGAGTAAATTATTGTATCAAAACACTTGTATCCAAAACTCAAGAGAATTCAAGGCTGAAAACTAGGTGCTTGAAAGAAATTACGACAAAACAACTATTCATCATTTTCATTGCAAGAGATTATCTCATACTCCATTATTTATTTAGATTTTAAAAACAAAAAATTAGACACACTTACTTTTTATTTTGCTTTCAAAGTTTTAAGATCACACCTTACTATATAGATATAACTAGCTAGGATAAATTTTTATTTTGTTTTCTTTGTTATGTATCTTTTTTTCTTTAACAAAAATATAGCACACTAAAAAATAATAAAACTAAAAAGGGAAAAATACTTAGCTAGATACATGGGAGATGCTCCTCCCCCAAGCTAGATATTGACGTGGTCGGTTGTTGAAGTGACCCTTAGAGCGGGTTTGTCGGTGGATGACATTTTCACCTATAAGTATAATGAGATGTCTACAGCCGATTGAACTTACTCTTGATCATTTGTACCATCCTGCAAAATACTCCGACAAGAATACCAAAAACTTGAGGCTTGGATTAAAATAAAGGGTTATTAGTCAGCCATTCAAGGATTTGTTCTTCTTATGAGTTTATTGGCAAGGTTTTAGCAGGAGGTCTATTTACTATCTTTTTAGATTTTCTATTTTTATAATACAGAAGAAAAATATATATATATATATATATATATATATATATATATATTATGCCACCACGATGAATACTCCCATGAGCTTTTACACAACGTTGATTTACTCACATGGGACTTAGGATTTAAATGATGCAATGATGGAATGCAAAAACAAATCTTTTTATTTCCTTTTAATATGCAACCATGATGACATGCAACAAAGTACTTCTTATTTTTCTTTTTCTCTAATGCAGTGCAAATGCAAAAAAGTAAATATGCTAAAAGAAAAATAATTAATGCAATGACAGAAAATAAATATAGATAACTAATGATGTTACCTCACAGCAAGGGTTTGGATTTTAAAATCCTCCGGATAGGACTAGGCAAGAGAGAATGCTTACTTTTTAGGTGCATCATCTGGTCTCGGTGATGGAGACTCAGACGACTGTGCCTCTTTGTGACGGTGATGATGTTACCTTCTCTTTCCATACTTTGTTTAGTCTGTGGGCTTGACTTTGGTGGAGTAGCTTCTTCTTTGATGGGTGCTTTAGGCTCTTCATCGTCCCATTTGTTCCATCGGGGTTGATGTTGGTCCTTCACAACTTCTACTTCATAGTCCCCCCGATCCATTCTTAGGGAGTTGATTCTCTTGTCGGTGGGATGATCGACGTCTCCTCCTGGAGCGAGACTTCTTCGGCTGCTCAAAAGTGTGTAATTGTTAAAGTAACAACGTACCTTTTCTTTAGGGAATTGGAAGTGGACTTGTCCAGATCCAATGTAGATGACTACATTGGTAGTGTTGAGTAATGCTCTTCCTAGGATGATGGGTGAATCATCTTCTTCTTCCATGTCCAGGATCATGAAGTCAGCGGGGGCGTAGTGATCTTGAATTTTAACCATTATGTCTTTCGCTATGCCCTCCAGGAATTGAATTGATTGGTCTGCCATCTGTAGCTGCATATATGACGGGTACAAAGGTTCGTTACCAAATAAATATTCATATGTTACCTTGGACATTATGTTGACACCCGATCTGATGTCATAGAAGGTCTTATGGAAGATCTTCTAACTGATGGTACACTCGATTGTCGGTACACAAGGGTCGTCCTTCTTCTCAAGGAATGGTAGAGCGAGGAGGTGGTCGTATTTCGATTGGATGGTGTTGATCATGTTGACTGTCTCTTCAGGTGACTGGCTGGTCTTGTTCTTCCTCCTTCTGTTCTTCTTCTTCTTGGTCACTAAAGTTGTCTCCTCAGGCATGTATGCCTTCTGTGGATGAGCAGGAGAGTATAGTATGCGATCTTTGAATGAGAACTTTTCCTTGTCCTTGATGGTGGAACAGATCTTGGTGGTGTCCGCGTAGATGGTCGGTCCAAAATGATGGGTGCCCTTTCATCTCCACTTGTTTCTAGAACCACAAAGTCTACGGGAACATATGATTGTCCCACTCGAATGATGGCATCTTCTAGAATTTTTTGGGGTAGCAGAGTGACTGATCTGCAAGCTACAAACGCATATTTGTGTACAACAAAGGATCTCCTAGAATCTTATCATAAATTACCTTAGGCATGATGTTGACACTTGCTCTGAAGACACAGAAAACTTCCTAGAAGATGTGACATCCAATGGAGATAGGAATTGTCGCACCTGGTTTTCCAAATAAGACCAAACACTACCTATATGTGTGCCCAGGATGTCCACATGACACATATAGCGACAAATATGGAGATTATCAAAGACAATGCTTTATTAAATATCAAAACATAGTTACAACAAGGCTTACATCTATTACAAAAGCATAGCGGAAATGACTACTCTTAATCTTCACTTTGGGTCTCCATACTCCATAGGGATAGTTGACTGGAGGTACACTCGCCTAGTACTCTTGGAACATCTCAGGGAAACTCCGCCTGTGGATCACCATCTGGTACCTATCCGGGATTTTTATTGATTGTAAAGCAAGTGTGAGCGCACCGTACTCAACAAGTATAACATTAGGGGATGCAAGGCTCAAAAGGCTAAACACGGCTGAACTGTGGTAAGCACTTTTAGTTGGTCATATTTTGTTTATTAAACCTATGTTGCTAGGTTATGCTTAAGCTCCCAAGGTGAGAAGTATAATAATTATCATCAAGATTAATCATCACTTGAACCATCCATCAAACCATCTATCTCGAAAAGGATCCAGGCCGCTCATGACCAAGAGCACGGTTGATATACCAATTTTACACTCTGCAGAGGTTGTACACTTTCACCACAAGTCGTGATTCCCATATGTCATCACCTCTTCCAAGGGAGTGCGGCAGGGTACACTACAAGACTATTCACAGGTCCGACTAATAAGTAGCAACCCGCTAAGCTTTCCCCATCAAGAAGTAAGATCCCTCCCCCAAGGGGTGACTAACAAAAAGACTAAGAAACCAACGAACACCCCCTTGGCAGGCCGAGATCAAACCAATCGGATCCCCTCTTGCGCCCTTCGGTAAGCTGCCACAAACTAGTAGAATTCTGATACTGTGTCAAGCCAGAGCCATGTGGCTTGTGGTTGTACTGTATGTCCTGGGTTGCCGCTTTAAGATTCAGTCCTTACGGAGGGCAGACTAGAGAACACAAAAATACCCAATGCTCTAGCCCCCTGATATCCATGTTGCTAAAAAGCATGATTTTAACATTGATTCCATAATCCATTAATCAAGATTAACATTATATCTGTTTGGTGATTGCAGGCTAAGCAAAACTACCCATATGCATAACCCAAAGGTAACAAGGAATATAGGGTACAATAGTTCTAGGTAGAGTCCTTAAGGGTTCATCATATTAGACACATGCATATGAAAGGTGATTATATGGTTATTGGGTAACAAAGGAACTCATGTTACACTTGCCTTCCAAAACACTTGCCGATGGTTCCACTTCTCAAATATGCTCCTTGTATAGCTCCACTTCTAACGTCAGCAAATAACCGGTACAAGCATCACAAGAACCTATAAACAATACACCAAGCATTATAAAAGCATACTATAAACATAACTAACATGTACTACTTACCGTTACGAACTCGTGAGCGCAAGAACTGACTAAAACGGAGCTACGATTTAAAAGTTATAAGCTTTCGAAGTTTCGGAGATTTATTTATAACTAAAAGGGCTTAGTTGTAATTACTTTTCAAAAGGCAATGACCAGAATATAAATATTTGGACCACAAAACTATTTTATAAACATGAATGGTCTTTTGTCATTTTTAGAATTATTTTATTGATTATAACACATTAATGACATCATCGATAAAATATTATGGCATCATTAAAAATTTTATAAAAACTAAGTGCATAAATCATCTTACAACAATTTATTGTAGTTGTTTTCACAAAACAAAAGACATTTAAACATTTCATGAGTTTTTATAAATAAATAACGCATATTAACATTTTTGCAAGCATTTATATACATTTCCCACAATTAAATTTATTAAGACCAAATATATTACAACATATTTATAACATTTCATGTCAAAAGTATATTTATTACAACATTGATAAAATATACACAACATCATTTTATTGGAAATTTACTCTGTACAGGACCAAAGCATGATTATGCGTAGACTACAGCGGTAGCAGATAAGGTTTTCAAGACACAGGTAACAGTAACTCGATTGGGAGAAAGCTAAGGGGTTGGAATGCAAAGCGCACATGCACTATGCTGTGGATTGAGTCTGTAGGCCATGGACCGGTGGAGGGATGTGTGTGCGGTCTACTGTGGACCTAGTCCACGAGTGAAGAGGTGTATTTGAAGTGTATTTCTGGATTTATTTTCCTAAAGGAAAACGGCCAAAATGATGCATGACGTTGGAGATGATGTCGTCAAGCTAAGCAGAGCACGGCCGGCTACTTCCTCTGTGTGGTCGCCGGTCGTGGCGCTGTGCCTGTGCGCGCGTGCGCGATGGAGAGGGGCGCAGGGGCCTATTCGGCTGGCTGTGCTTTTTTTTTAGCAAATTCGGCTGGCTGTGCTTGGGACCAGAGGGGTTGCCGGTGCAGGAAAGGAGGCCGGCGGTGCCATGACCATCGCGGCAAGAGTTCTCCGGCGTGAACACGACTCCGAGCCACAGGACACGGTGGAGGACTGCACATTGCGCAAGACAGAGAGGAGCTCAGCATGAACACGACGAATTGGTTCTCGGCATCGGCTTCGGCACAAAGAAGCAGGGCGCTGGGGGAAAACAGAGCGTCGACTGCTCTGCTCACCGGCTCTTGGCCGAGATGGCACTCCGGCGACCGAGGGCGTCGAGCGAGTGGTGGAGGAGGAAGGAACGACCACGGTGGTCACGCCGGTGGTGTCTGTGTCGACGGATGCCGCTCGGAGGCCACAAACGACGGTGATCGGCGGATGCAGGCGGCGACATCCTCAGCCAGTGGTGGCCGGTCGTGACGGCGCTCCGACGGTCCGCAGTCGACGGTGAGTGTTAGCGAACGCAAAGGAGGCCGCGGCGGACTCGCTGGTGGCGTTCTTGGCATTCCAAAATGGACGTTGATGGCCAGCGGCGTTGTGGAGCGGAGCTCGCTGCTGGAGGCTTCGGATGTGTGGGGAGACACCACTGCAGCCACGGATTGGAGATGAGAGCTGTATGGGCGGCCGCGTCGTGTCTCTGCGATGCCAGTAAAGAAAATGGGGAGGTGAATGATGCGCTGTGCGCGGAGATCGAGAGCTCGACCCGAGCTCTATCGATGGCGGCAGCGGCGGGATTTGGGGGTGCTGGCGCGGGAGAGAAGGTGCGGGGAGGGCGCAGGAGCAGCAGGGTGTGCCTGCGAGCTCGGTCCGGTTTTTATAGGGAGAGGAATGATGAACGTGGACGGGAATGTAGCTCAGTTCTGTGCCATCAATAGCAGCCGGAGTAACGCACAAAGGAAATGGAGGAACGTCCATTTGATGTAGGGCTCTTGAAGAGCAACGTTAAAGCAGTGTTATTGTGGGATTTAATTGTGCACTTGATGGCGTCCTTGACTACAGGAGAGGGCGTCGCACCTGGACGGCTCGTTGGCCTGGTTGGCTGGTTCACCCGTCGCTGTCCGCCATGAATTTGAAGGTAGGAGAGAGGATTGAAGAGGAGTAACGGAGGGGAGTGATGGAGGCCATTACTGTTGGCGGCTTGATGGCGCATTTCCCAGGAAGAGAAACGGCCCGAGCAGCCATGGCCGGGCATGAGCTCAGGGCTTGGCTTTTGCTGTCTGCATAGAGAGGAAAACAGGAGCTGGAGGTGAGAGATGACATGTAGGGCCAGGTTGGAAGTGAGAGTAGAGCCTGGGCCCGCCTGTAGGTGAGAGTGGGGTGAAGGAGGCGCTGTGGGCTGGCTGGACCGGCGTGAGGCGCTGCTGATCAGGGCTGATGATGCGAGTATGAGAGAGATAAGCATGAATGCATGGTATTTGACCTATTAGAATATGTACAGGCTAGTCTGGTGATTACTGCTCAGGGATTTCCACGTGCAAAGCAAAATAGAATCAAGGAAAAAGAAATAGAAGATTGGATAAATGACAAAAGATTTTAGCTAAACCACTGTTGAAGAGTTCGACTGATTTAGGAATTACATTTAAATTATATTTTCAGACTTTTAAAACACAAACTCATTTTTGAGATTTTTTTGAAACATTATTTTGAACTTTATATTTTTTTAATAAAATAGGGCAAAACATACTCGAGGCTTTATCGAATTTTCTAAATTCATTTTTCACCCAAGTAAAAAAATGCGGCCAGCATGAATGCAACATAGAAGTTTAAACCTTAGATTAATTTTAGCTAAACAAAAATTATTATTTGACCTACATTAAATGCACACAAGCAAATAAATGCTTGATTTAATTACTAATTTTGAGAAATCAATTTTTAGGGTGTTACAGGAATGACAGGCCTCCCTGAATCACCTTTCTTGTTAGGAAGGGTATAGTCTATCCACCTTCCCTCTGATGGTTGAGTGTAGTAGAAAGCTACATTATAAATATCAACAAGATTTGTAGTTTCTAAATCTTCTAGCTGCCCTGGAATCTTATCTTTGTCGGATGGAGGAACAGCAGCTGCCAGCTGAGCTATTTGTGATTCTATCATTTTATTAAAGCTGTGCTGATTCTTAATGGCAGAAGCAACATTATCCTTTCTAGTACTTATATTCTCTGGGACTTTATCATTTGAAGCTATCTTCTTAGACAATTGATCCATAAGTCTAGATTGACCAGCAAATAATTCTCTCAAAGGTGGTTGATTAAAATTATTACAATTGTTACCTTGAAAGTTACCTTGGTAGTTCGACCTCTATTGGTTCCTTCCTTGATTCTATTGAGGACGATAATTGTTGTTTTTGATGTAGTTCACATCCTCTTGGGTTTCAGGACAATTATTCCCTGAATGCCTAGTGTCGCCACACACTTCACACGTCATAAGAGAGTCATGAATGTGCATGACTTCTTTCTTCTCACTAATTCGGTATTCAAGCTTCTTCATCAGCAGGTCCATCTTGGCAGATAGCATGTCTACCTCCTTGAGTTGATGCATACCTCCACCTCTCTTATGAGTCTAAGTACGTTCTTCATTCTAGCTTTGGTTGTAGGTCATCTTCTCAACAAGGGTTGTTGCATCTCTGAGGTTAAGTGATAGAAAAGCACATCCAGCAGTAGCATCCATTGTCTCACGGGTACTAGTGGTTGACCCATGTGTTCATGGTCCTTAACACCAACATTATACCTTCAATTAACGCACAATATAATGGCAAAAGCATTATTAGTGCATGGTTGTAGGACTTTATTCTAACAAGTTACACAAGTTGTGTTGTTCTCACTTGTTTTGTAGATTATCAATATTTTACCACATAAAAGTACCTCAAGTGATGAAACAGAGTACACCATTACGAAGAGCTCGTCGAGATGATCGAAACGGACATATCATTTGCTCTATTTGGAGTTCCAGAGAGAAAGTCCCCAATGAATACGACTCGAAAGATTCAAGAAGACTCCGGAACCATCACCAAGCATGAGTTTTAGGGACTAACATAACAATTTTCATAGCTTTTGTGAATTGTGAATTTTCAGGGATAAAAACAGAATAAGCTGAGAAGGAGTAGGAGTCAAGAGACTAAACCAAATCAAGTCAGAATTCCATGAGAATTGACGGAAAGGTTCTAGAGGACACGAGAAGACACGGGAACGAAGCGGAAGCCCGGAGGCTGACAAGTGGGGCTGGTCGGCCCTACATGTCAGGCCAGACGGCCTGGGCCCACCTCCAAGTGAGACCAGCTTCACGTGATGGCTTCCAACCAACCTCAACAAACACATCTTGACCACTGTTTCAAGGCGGTTTGATCCGAGGACTGCGGTTCACCCCATCGGGCTATATAAGTAGGGGCAGACCCCCTCCCTCAAGCCATCTCCATCTTCGTTAGATACATCCAGAGAAAAAGCTAGGGTTTCAACCCTCCATCCAAGTAGAAGTAAAGGTCAATCTAGATCTTCTAGTTTTAGTTCTTCTAGTTCATCTTCTAGTTCTAGTTCTAGTTCTAGTTCTAGTTCATCTAGTTGTAAACTAGAGATCAGGGAGAGAGGAGAGCTGAGGAGGAGCTGGATCTGTCGGATCTCCCTCTACATTGTACAACTTTATCATCTGGTTCGTCTTGAGCAATCTCCAGTTTCTTTAACATTTAATTCTAAGTATTTTGTTTAGTTTTAGTTCTTGCTTTATTTTATTTACTGGATCTCTGCTCGTATTGAGTGCTCTAGTTATTCGTGGTAACTAGAGTAGTAAGCATTACTGTAGACGTGGCGTCTAGACTAGGGTTTACCTGAGTTTGCGCCCAATCCTTCGGATAGTTGTGGTAGCCCCAGAGGTGATAGCTCTGTTAGGCCTTTGTAATCCACCACGTTTGGGTTGGTGTTTTTATAGAGCTTTTGGCACCCTTCTCCCAACTACTGTTTTCCTAGTCTTTTTTGAGAGTTGGAAAGGACCTGCTGCTCTGAAGTAAGTAAAGTAGAGTAAGCCTTAAACAAGATAGGATCGCTTAGAAAACCCTAAAATCTCTCTCTACCCTATAATTACCCTTTCGTTAGACGTTCCTAATTCTTCTAGAACACTTTACGTTCCCCATGGAAATCGATACCTTAGAATACTCCTGGGTGAAAGCTACATCGGTATCCGTGCGCTTGTGGATCTTTTTCTGTGTGCATTAAAATACCCAACAAGCTTTCAGGCGCCACTGCCGAGGAACGGTAGCTGTACTAGAATCGAACCAAGTTCGTCCGAGTTTTCTTTTTCATTTTTACCACCTTTTTATTTTTACCTTTTTGTCACCAATACCATCCTTGACCCCTATGACTCCCCCTATGCTCTTCCTCCTGAGACTCATGTTGATCCTAGAAATCCACCGAGATATCCAACTTATAGGAATCATCTAGACCATAAGAAGGATCGAGAAGAGCAACATCAATGGCTTAAGAGCATTAAAAACCTATGTGCTATTGCCATTGTATGTGTGGATGAGGCCTTATATGAGACCAGTTCGAGAGGCAATCCAAGGGAAAATTTGACATTTATGGCGAGTCATCCTTGGAAGCTAGAAATGATGGAGACTTCAATGAGCAAGGAAGCTACTTCATAAATACCCCATGAAATCCTTGCTCGTATGAGATATCTCCTAATTCACTTAGTCTCTCTCTAACATTGCCCCACACGAGATCTTCAATCCCCTCATGGTCCTTGTTCCTAATAATTTTGAAAGGGTGTTGTAGACGCATATGTCCATCATAAATATTGCAGATCTCGTTATGTTGAATCTTGAGATTAGTGCACATGAACTAGTGCTAGAGGGGAAACCACTTCACCATATCACATCTTGAAGGTTTCCCAAGGACAAGCTTAGTGTCCTAAAACAAGCATTATTCAAACCTTGACATGAGTGTTCACTTTTCTGCCCTTGTGAGATGAGCATAGAGTTATAATTGTGCAAATATTCCTTCGGGTATTCTTGTCACTAACTTTCCAGGTTTGGAGCAAAAAGATCAAAGGAATGACAAATGCAAGGTATGTCCAACCCATCATTATGCAACATTGAATTACATTCATCCAAACTTGATTTTTTTGCAAAATTCAAGCTTGGGGGAATACACTTCCATAAAAACATCTCTTGCCATGTTGCTACATTATCTTGGTTATCCCTACCTTTAAGACATGCTCAATTTGTTGAACAACAATCATGCTCTTTCATCACCACTTGAGTAAATCTCTATAATGCTTTCGTGCTACCCTTGTCTACCTTGGTAAGTGTTGGTTTGGAGGTACTGCACATACTTCTATTGGCTTTTAAATTAACCATGGTGCTTAGGTTAAACAGCCTTCCTTAATTCGATTAGACATGGAGTCTAGTTTGGTTATTGAACTAAAAACTACTAGTATATACAAAGGTATATTTTGTTGGACTAACCCCTGCAGGAAAACTCCCAAATTCAAATTGGGAAAGACCTAAGATGAACTCATACTAGAGATGAAGAGAGACACAATAATCTTACACAAGGACGACACAACTCATTCATAGCCAAAAAGAAAGAAGAAGAGTGCCACAAAACAAGATCCACAATCAAAGCACTCCATGAAAGCAGGTGAACAAATTTCCATCATGCCACTTGAAGACAAGGACCATTGTGGAGGCATTCGAGTTGCAACTGCATTCTCTTGTCAATTATTAACCAACGAGAATCAAAAGAGATTAACAAGAGAAGAGAATGTAACTTTCTGCACTGTCACTTCCTAGATTGAAAAGTTGACACAAGAGGAAGGAAGGCCAACTCCTCAAGATGAACCAATCAAGCTCCTCCTCCTCTCATTGTCTCATCACTCCACACGCTAGTTTGTAATCTCTCAATTCACTTTGCTTTATTTCTATAAGTTTGAGTTATTCCATAATGCCAATATATGAGAATCAAATATAAAATCCTCTAGAAAGGAAGTAATAGTGAATGTTCTGTGCTAGCATGTTCAAACAAATTCTCTTGTAGCATAGAAAAGTAACCCTTAGCTTTGTGACAACAATGCCCTTGTCATTGCTTGTATATTCCTTCAGGTATGTGTTGTCCACTAATGATATATAGGAATGAAACAATAAGAAGAGCTAAAGGTCCAAGCACAAATTAAAGAGAGAATAAAGATGGCATGACTAAAGACAAGAAAAAAAGGAGTACAACAGAAGATAGTTAACGCATGAGCAGTACCAGCATGATGGCAAGAAAAAAAAGGTCCTGCTAGATCTTCTAGTTCTAGTTCTTCTAGTTCATCTTCTGTTCTAGTTCTAGTTCATCTAGTTGTAAACTAGAGATCAGGGAGAGAGGAGAGAAGAGAGCTGAGGAGGAGCCGGATCTATCGGATCTCCCTCAACATTGTACAACTTTAGCATCTGGTTCATATTGAGCAATCTCCAGGTTCTTCAACATTTAATTCTAAGTATTTTGTTTAGATTTAGTTCTTGCTTTATTTTATTTATTGGATCTCTACTCGTATTGAGTGCTCTAGTTATTCACGGTAACTAGAGTAGTAAGCGTCAGTGTAGACGTGGCATCTAGACTAGGGTTTACCTGAGTTTGTGTCCAATCCTCCGGATAGTTGTGGTAGCCCAAGAGATGATAGCTCTGTTAGGCCTTTGTAATCCACCACGTTAGGGTTGGTGTTTTGTAGAGCTTTTGGCAGCCTTCTCCTAACTATGGTTTTCCTAGTCTTTTTCAAGAGTTGGAAAAGGACCTGTTGCTCTGAACTAAGTAAAGTAGAGTAAGCCTTCAACAAGATAGGATCACTTAGAAAACCCTAAAATTCCTCTCTACCCTATAATTACCCTTTCCTTGGATGTTCATAATTCTTCTAGCACACTTCACGTTCCCCGTGGAAATCGATACCTTGGAATACTCTCGGGTGAAAGCAACATCGGTATTCGTGAGCTTGCAGATATTTTTCTATGTGCATAAAAATACCCAACACCATGGTAAAAGGTCTACATGAGTAGTCAATTCTCCTTCCCATGATGAGGGCATTTTGATATGTAGTCTTCAAAAAGTTCCCATGCCTCAGGGATAGATTCATCATATTATTGCTAAAAACTTGAGATTCTCCCACGCAGAGCTTTGGTCTTGCCTGTGGGAAAGAACTTGGCTAGGAAGGTGGTGTAGTAGATATCCCATGTAGTATTCTTATTTTTGTTGGTGTAGAACCACTACTCAGCCTTGCCCAAGAGTGAGAATGGAAAAAGGCAAAGTAGAATGGTGTCCTTGGTTACTCTCTTAATAGTGAAGGTGCTGCAAATCTCTAGAAAGTGTTGGAGATGTGCACTTGCATCTTCATATGCCTTCCTAGAAAATTGGCTAGCTTGTACCATATTATGAGCACAGGCTTGAGCTCAAATTCATTATCTCCAACATTGACTTCAGGTCCATTACGGATGTTAGTTGTAGTTGGAGCAGAGAATTCACGAAGGCTCTTGTTAGCCATGGCTTTAAATTCTGGTGTTAAGCTTCACCTTATATGGTTGTCCTCTGACTCTAAAGCAGATACTCTCTTGAGTTTAGCCTTAGTTGTCTTGAGTAGCACTTTTGGATCATCAATGAAGTTTGTCGGAAGGTCAAAACCGGTCATACATTACCAGCATAAGATACACAAGTAGACAAAATAAGGGTAAGCCTGTTTGAGTAGAGGTCAATGGTTATTTCAATCATATCAAATAATATAAGTTTATCAATACTTCCGTTGCTAGCTATCTTCCCCGACAACGGCACCAAAAATACTTGTTGGTATTTATTAACTTGTCACTTATTTTAGTAGCCACCTATTAATTACCTACACCTCTAGAATTGCTTAAACTAGGTTGTCATCCCCAGCGATGGTGCCAAAATATTTCTTGGTACTACCTAGCATTGCTACTAGAATAATACTAAGTAGATGTTTATCATTTTATGCGACTAGAAAGAATATAGAATATGAATAAAAAGGATTATGCAAGCGGATAGATAATTATACCATTATAGCATTTTACCTAAGAGTATTCCATGTATCATTATTTATATTTTACCATAGGGAAGGTGTATTTTTGGACATGTATTGATAACTTATAACATTGATAGAGAAATACACCATAATAATCTCTCTACTCATAACAGGGGTAAGTCACAAGATAAAATATATATATGATAAGCATTGATCAAGTTCATAATAATGATAAATAAATCTCTCAGACCACTCCTATCTATAGCATTAACATAGTCAGGTTAGAATATTAGAGGAATAATTCCTAAGTCATTCTTAATTACAAGTCAAAGCATACGTTGATTATTGCAATTACACATAGTAGTCATTGCTAAGATCACCATTGAATCTACACATAAGGGGCATTACTTCGGGGAGTTCGAGAACAGAGTTTTCCCTTATGTTGCAACCGGGCCCTACTTCTATGACTTATATTCAGGGAGTAGACTACAAAGGACTCAACGGTAGTGTCACACCCGCGATCTACCACATGACCCAGAATATAAAGTGTATTCGCAGGTAAATAACATCTAAACACCATGCTTACATGATCTCTACCACCCACCTTGTGATCATTGGGGTGAGTGCTATATGAACTTATGCATAAACACAATGATAAACTAACGATACTAAGCATATAATCAAAGTAGACGATGAACATTGCAACTTTGAACATGAATAAGATGAATACTATATTGTCTTGACAATTGTATCAAAGCATATAAAAATAATAGAAAAAGTCTAGATCACCCCCCAACTATGGGGGGTGGTCTACTTAACCCCCAAACTATGAAACGGTCTAATTTACCCCTTGAACTTTCCAAAACCATCTACTTTACCTCCTGTGGCAGTTTTGGACGGCGGTTTACTACAGTAACCATGGTTTTGCTACAGTACTGAATGTTTAAAAAATCATAGTAAATTACAAAAAAATCATAAAATGAAAAATCAAATTTTGTTGGACTCCACATGAGTAGATCTACACAATGAACATATAATATGGTATGCTTCAGTACAAAATTTTTGCTATAGCTTTAAATTTATTGGAAAATCCAAATAAATTTAAAGCTATAGCAAAAACTTTGTACTAAAGCACACCATATAATATGTTCATTGTGTAGATCTACTCATGTGGAGTCTAACAAAATTAGATTTTCTATTTTACAATTTTTTTATGATTTACTATGATTTTTAAAGATTCGGCTACTATAGCAAAACCATGGTTACTGTAGCAAACCGCCGTCTAAAACTGTCCCAGGGGGTAAAGTAGACGGTTTTGGAAAGTTCAGGGGGTAAATTAGACCCTTTCATAGTTTGGGGGGTTAAGTAGAACACCACCCATAGTTGGGGGTGATCTAGACTTTTTCCAAAAAATAATGGAGATACAACGAGAGAGGGGTACAAGAATTATACCAAACCAAGCTCTAGACGATGTCAGGAATCCAAGCGAAGAACTCTAAGGACATTAGGGTTTTTTGCTCTGGATGACCTAATCTCAAAATGACTTGATGCCTCTAGGGGGCTAGGGTCTGTTTATATAGCCCAAGGGGTGCAACGTGAGCTCTTGGATTAAACCGACTTGAAGGACGATGTAGATGCAATCCTAGGAGGCGGTGGAGGAATATTCTAGAAGATGCTGACGAGAGGGGCCCATAGGGGGCCGGGCGGAACCATGGTAGGGTCGGCTGGCCCCACCTAATAGCCTCTCAGGGTCTACCTCGGGGGGTCACCTCCTAGAGTCCTCTAGAGTCTTCTAGAGTAGTTTTCATCGTTGTTAAAGTTTAGTTCTTTTTCACGTTTTGATCCCTCTTTCCAGTTTTCTAGAATAACCCTACTAAAAATACAGATTCACCAAAACTTGTAAAAATTATCAGTTTAAACCCCTAAGTTTCCATTGGTGATCTATTTCAAGCATTTATTCAATTTATGTTGATGGTTTATGATGAACAATAACTACCGTCAATAGTGAGCCCTTGGATCAAACCGACTTGAAGTAATGGCGAAGATGCATCCTAGGAGACGGTAGAGAACCGACATAGCAAAGAGGGTTTGACACATGGGGCTAGGGGGTCGCCAGCTTGCAGGTGGGGCTAGCCGGCTGAAAGCTCTATGTTTGGTGTTGGTAATTAGTGACAATACCTAAGTACTAATCACAAATGCTTAAGTGTGGTAGCAAAAGGTGATTGGTACAACTCCAAGTTGATGGCAAGGATACATGGTGATCATGATCATATGATGCCACAATTGGAGAAGAATTGGTGGATTGGTGCAACCCTATGGAGCTCAAGGCAAAGGTATTTTGCTAGGGTTTGCTTTTAGTGATCAAGACACCTAGTGGGTGTGATCACATTTAGGGTTAGTAGCCGTACTATAAAGAGGGGAATTGTCATATTAATTCTAGTCCTACATGTGCCTCTAGGTGACATTTCATTGAGCATATGCATTTGGATAGAGCTAATAACGCCTCAAAAAATGATTATGAAAATGCTAACACACTTGCACATGACAATGATGACTTGATGGTGTTAGCACATTTGCGATGGTGATGGTGTTTGAGCGGTGGAGAGGGTTCAAGAAGTTGAAATGCCTATTTTCCTTTACACTGATGTCGAGATTTGGAGGCATAGTCATGTGGTGTTTCTCGAGCTAAAATGTCACAGAACCATCCAAATTATAAGAGCACAAGTATAAAAACAATCACGGAAGTGATCAAATTCTCACACTTGAGCCCATATAACTCCGGTAGTCTAATAAAATGACGAGGGATTTCAAACCAACCAACATACAAGCCAAGATCGTAGTGATTCAACATAACAAGTCACATGTTACATCCATTTCACAAGTAATCCAATATACATCGGATATCAACATAGTTATTACAACTTAAGTTCAAAAGTAGCGGAAGCAAAGTAATTTGAAATTAACAACACCCTTATTTCAAAAACATGCCAGTACCAAGGTCGACTTCCAACAACAACATTAGAGAGAAGATAACTTAGAAGGATCATGCCTGTGATCACACTCCGCCTCTAAGGCAGGAGCCAACCAACACTTGCAGTCACCATGATACATCACAACCTGCAACAAGTGGGGATAAAACCCTAAGTACAAGAAGGTACTCAGCTAGACTTACCCATCAAAAACCAGAAATAAAGTGACACCAAGGATTATGCAAGGCTGATATAAAGTGGGCTAGATTGACAACATTTTGCATAAAAGCTTAATATAGATAAGAAATCGTTAATGCTTAAGCATCAAGTTAATTATTATTAACCTGTCATCTATATTAGCACCTGTACTAGAGCACTCACTTAATTAGGAGCAAACAATATTAGCCATAGCAGGTATAAATTGAGGGAACATTTAAATCATCATCCAATTAACCATCCATTCAATTTAGTTGAATCTATGTTGCCGCTGCTCAAGTCAAGTGCTCACTAACCGGGAGCGATGGCGATTCGAATCGAGTTCCTATCCACCTGGAGGGGTATTTTTAACACTCACCGCGCAGGCCCCTGCCAGGGTCGCACAAGCCACCTTTCGTACAATTCAGGAGTCACGGGTTTGACTGATGCCGCATCCCAAAGGGCAACACTCTGCCAGGTGATAGGGACTCTAACACCCCATGGTCTCACGCCAATGTCCCCAAGCACATTCTTACTACCTCCAAGATGCAACCTACCATTCGATTCCCAGCCTGAACTGTATTACTCGTCTTCATGGTCGGAACGACTTATCCGGTCAACTAAGTGTTAGACTGCATTCAACATGACTCAAGGACGTACAGCGAATCGGTCCTTAAATGACTCAAATGGGGATAGATCCACACCCAAGACCTCCATGCCTTGTTGCTTCACTATCGTCATCCCGCCCGGTCTCATTTCATTTTATTAACACATGGTTCCTTTCCACGATAGCAAATATAGCCAACCCTTCCATATATGAATATCTCTATATCTTGCAGGTGACAGAAAATCACCTGACTTCTACCGCTTAAAGCAGGGCTAAGCATCTATTCGATTCTAGTCTATGTAGGATTCAAGGATTCATATATATGGACAAGGAGTGATATTGATGCAGCAAGGTTTTCACCAAACTCCTATACGAAATGCAACAATACATATAACACATATATAGTATTGCTTTAAAAAGTAGGGAGTCTTATAATTCTCCGGGGCTTGCCTGGGATCCGACTCAAGTTAGAGTTTGTCAGATGAAACTCGCTTGGCGAGCATCTCCCAATCTGGCACCCGTCCGATCCTTCCATCTTCAGGATGGATCCACCAAACACCGTCTTCGGGTTTGGGCTCCAACGCCACCTCCTTCAATGTTTCTGCTAGCGTACCTATATGAGGTGCAACAATGCATATGTTTGAATGCATAGAAGTGCAATAAACAAGGTAATCATACAAGCATACCCAAAGTTCACATAAGCACTTAGAGCTACTTAACTTAACCTCACTAAGGCATCACATAGACGACGGCAAGCACATCAATCAAGACACAAGTCTCATAAGATTACAGGGTACCAACCCAAGTATCCTCAAAGATGTAAGTTACATTTCAATACACAAGCATTGCAAAGTGAATCCAAGCACTAAAACTAGAATTTGCCACTTTCTGGACCTCAGAACAGAAGCTGAGTAATTTAATCATAACTGCAGATCCACAACTCCAAAAGATGTGAAACAAGACATTCTGGAAAGATTGTGAAATTGTCTACAATTCATTTAATATCACCTAAGCCTGATTCCCAAGTTTAATAGGTCAAAAAGATGAAACTAAAGAATCTGGTCTTCTCCAAACAGAGAGCAACCAAATCTGGGACCTGACTTAAAACACCTATAACTCCAAAACTACATGGCCAAATGATACCAACTTTTAATATAAGCTAGATACATGAATTATCTACAACTTTTGTATAACCAAGTTTCCCAGAAAAACATCATTAACATGGGGTAATTTACATTGCCCCCAGAACTGTCTAGAAACTAATAATTGCAAGAAATAATTATTAACATATGTTGCAAACATATAATTGTGCAAAACCAAATTTATGAACATTTCACACATGAATAACGAAAACCAGAAAATATAATGTCCATTGCTAAATAAATTATTTTAATACATTTCTTATTTTACCTAGATAATTAGGTGGAATTATGAACACATATCAAAAAGTGCACAATAAATTCTACCAAAATTACAGTGGCCTAAATATGTTCCCAATAGTCTACTATCTAAATTTCAATCCATTTGGAAAAGTATATCAACCTCCATGAAAAAGATAATTAGCTATTGCAATAAATCGTGTGAGAGCAAGTGAAACCTAAAACTCAATATTTTCTATGAACACATGGCCATAGTATGAATCAACATGATAGAGCAACATCATCCTAAGGTAATGGAACAACATTTTCCATTATATCATTTATATATTATTTATAAGCTATTTATCAAGCCATAAACAAGTTAAATCAATAACTTGATCATACAGTAAGCAATGACCATGAAATTTATACCACAGTACATACATAGCATATCAAGACTACCATAAAAATTTCACATCATTTGGAGCATCACATCATCAGTTATGAATTTCCCAAACAACATATGCAAGAAATGCCAAATTAGCAAGATAAAATCAAAACCCTAAGAAAACTCCTGATCTTGCTCTGGTCAATGTTTAAGGCATTTTTAAAGCTCCTTTCCAACTTAAATCAAAACACTAGAAAACTTCTACAAACATGTAACATTTTATGATTCTACTGCATAGAGATTTTCTCAAGGTTTCTAAAAAGTCCACATTTGCTATTTTTGGACTCCTAAAACTCAAGATATGAATTTTACAACATCTAGTAAAGTTTTGGAAAAAATAAAACAGAAAAAACCAACTTCACCCAAGATATGCTAGGTGCACCTAGTTACGCACCCAAAACCACCACCACTTAAACCGACATGCGGGACCCACTTCCTAGTTAGGCCCGCTTGCCATATACTCGGAGAGAGACAGAAGACAGGAGACAAAGAGAGGGCGTCGGTCATCTTCTTCCGGTCACCGGAAAATAGAGGAGATGGAGGCGGGGCCGGCTCGGCCGATGAGGTCGGTTCTGGTAGCAGGGAAGAGTGGCGTGAGGGTGGGGAAGTCGATGCGCACACAAGGGTGGCTGCGGAGGGCCAAGATACGGACCGTGGTGCCCTGGCCACGAGCACCGGAGCTCGCAGTGGCCATGACCCCGGTGGCCAAGCTCCATGGCGGCGAGAAGAGCTCGGGGAGGGGCGCATCGGGGGCGGTGGGTGGAGGTGAAGGCGGTGGTGCACTTGGCCAAGGATGTGATGGTGTGGAGATGGGAATGGCGTGGCGGCTGGAGCTCGATTTGATTGGCCAGCAAAGGTGGCGGCGAACTGCGACGGCGGGAAGGCGGAGGCCGTGCCAACGGCGATGGAGTAGTGGGAAAGCCTTAGAGTGCCTGTAACACCCAGGTGTTTGTCACTCACTAGGTAGTGGGTTTGAGCTCAAACATGATAGATTAAGTGGAGATGATGATGGCAAGGTCAACCTACGGAGATGAGCCTAATCTAAACTTGGATGTTACTCCTTTGCTTTGCATATAGGCCATTTTCAAGATATATGCTTGGATGGTGTTATTGCAATATCTTCATATGTCTCACCTTAGTACCTATCTATATTGACCTCTGGAAAAGTTTCATGAAGTTTGGAATCAAAAAGTCACATGAAATGATAAGTTCTATTCCTATTGGAATTTGCACCCTTAAATGGATGGAACTATAGATCATCAACCAAACCTTGCAAACTTGTCCAAATGACTATAGATGAACTCTACAACAAAAGTCATGAAGGGTTCATGTTGAGAAAATGTTAAGAAAATGCCCCGATTGGCCTAAAACCCTAGTTTCGGCTTTATCGAATTGCTACTTTGACCAAAGTGAAAGTTTGACTTCTGTACCAGTTATGAGGTTTGACCTTAAAGAAAAGCTGTAGTACATCTTATGTAGAACAAACTTTGTTTAATGGTCAAGAGTTAGTTTGGCTTCTAACCTAGTCAAATAGAGCTCACAAGATTCAATACAGTGCTATCTTGGAGCCCAGAAATTTGGCTAAGTCCTGAGTGAATTTCAGTTTCGGGTACACTACTTTGGAGCTATGTAGTTTCCTAACTAAGCCGAACTGGTTGATGATTCTTTAATAAGAGTTGTAGTTTAGTTTGAGTACAACAAACTTTGTTTTTGTAACATACCATGAATCAGCTCGGAAGGAAGTGAAATAGAGGCTTGAAGATTGAATCTGCAACTGTTTTCAGACTTAGAATATTTAAGTCCGAGATTAGCAACAACTTGATTGGCATTCCGTGTTCTCCAATGTTTATTAAGAAACTTGAGTCGGCCCAAAAATAAAAGTTGGAGTATATGTTTTGAAGAAGAGCATGCAAAAAGTTGCATTTCATTTGACCAAGTTTGAACCCTCAGAAGTCAGTTTCCTTCACCACTGTATTTGCGCTGACATTGTCAATTTGAGATGTAATTAACTAATGATCCAGGGCCCTAATGACCTTGCACCCTAAATGAAAGTTGTAGAGCATCATCAGTGCAACAAACTTCATATTTGGCCCATTGGCTGATTTGGCCTGGAAACAGCCCAAATTCATCTCCGACGCCGGCCACACCATCACCCCACACGTGTTCGGGGAAATGTCCCTAGGGACGACGCGTGGCCAGAGCGTGGCAGCCATGCACCGGGAGCACCCCACCATTGCCGACCTCTGGTGCCGCGTGCCCTGCCCTCTCCTCGCGCGGTGGGAAGGCCGAGCCACTCTTAGACGCTTCTCCACTGCCCCGAGCGCTCGCTCGCACTCACCCTCGCTCTCAGCTCGCGAACACGGAGCTGCCATGGACGCCATCATGAAGCTCCATGGACGTCGCGTTCTCGCAGCTCCGAGCCATCATAGCCACAGCCGCGTGAACCGCTGCCTCCGCCTCGTTGTACTCCACCCCATGTGCGTGCTCGCTGCGGGCCAGCGCCGCCGGAGGGCCGGCGCCGCCAGCACGGCCGCCGGTGAGCCGCTGCTCCGCATGGCCCCGCCTCCTCGGGTCACCTCGGCCACCCACGGGTGCGCGTCGGCCTCCTCTTGCTTCCCCTCCACTTCCCCTGCCACCGGCGAGCCCCCTCCGGCCGGCACCGCGAGCTCCGGTGACCCCTCCTCTGTAAATCCCGGCCAGGGACCTGACGCTTGAATTCGACTAAAGCCAGGGGGTTTTATGCGAAGCCAAGACTCATGTGAATAGTGCCGAAAGGACTGATTTGTGTTAAATTTGCTAAAACTTTGGAAATTCGTAGTAAATCATAGAAAATTCGTAAAATAGAAAATGAGGACTTTTTGGAATCCCTGTGAAATTCTCTATGCAGTGGATCTATAATATGACATGTTTTAGTTTAATGTGTTTGTTGTAAAAATAGATTTTTAAGATTAGGTTTTCAATGCTTGTGAAATAGATTTTGGTAGAATTTATTGTGCACTTTTGGTAGGTGTTCATAATTCCACCTTATTATCTAAATAAATTAAGAAAATGCATTAAAAGAATTTAATTAAGAATGGACACTATGTTTTCTGGTGTTAATTAGTCATTTGTGACATGTTGGTAAAGTTGGTTTTGTCCAATTATATGTTTGCAACATAAGTTAATAATTATTTCTTGCAAATGAAGTTTCTGGACAGATCTGGAAACTTGGCAAAGTTCTTCATGATAATGTGCTTTGTTGGGAAACTTGTTTATACAAAAGTTGTAGATAATTTATATACCTAACTTCTGTTAAAATTTGGTGGTAATTGCCCATGTGGTTTAGGAGTTATAGCTGTTTAAAGTTGGGTTACAGAATTGCTTGCTCTCTGTCTTGTTAGACCAGTTTCTATGTTCATGTAAATTCGACATGTTAAACTTTGGAATCATGCTATGATGATTATAAATTAAATGTATAGAATTTCATAAGCTTTTCATAATGTCTTCTTTCAAGTCATTTGGTTTATAAAACTCCAGATATGATTGAATTATGAAGCTATTGTTTGCTTGTCCAGAAATGGATAAATTCCAGTTATAGTTGTTTGCTTGTATATTGTTAAGTGTGACTTATGCCTTTGAGGGTAGTTAAGTTAATACACATGAGATCTTGTGAAACCTTGTGTGCCATGCCTAATATGCTTGTCATCTTTTATATTAGGTTGGGTGATGTTTATTTAAGCACCATGAAGTGTCTATGCATGTGGAGAGTAATATAGTGTTTGTTTTGTTTACTGTATGTGATGCATTGTCCATTATACTTCCATGTATTCATGCACTTGCATCTTGCATCTCATATAGGTACACTAGCAGAAACGTGTGAAGGAAATGACGTTGGAGCCAAACCCGAAGACGGTGTTTGGTGGATCCATCCCGAAGGTAGAAAGATCAGACGAGTGCTAGATTGGAGGATGCTCGCCAGGCGGGTTTCATCTGACATACTCTAACTTGAGTCGGATCCCAGGCAAGCCCCAGAGCATTATAAGCCTCCTACCTTCAAAGCAATTAATTTTATATATGTTATAAGTATTTGTTGCATTAAGTGGTAGGAGTTTGTTGAAAACCTTCATGCATTATATCACTCCTTGTCCAGATATATGAATCCTTGAATCCTACATAGACTAGGATCGAGTAGATGCTTAGCCCTGTTTTAAGCGGTAGAAGTCAGGTGATTTCCTGTCACCTGCGAGATATAGGGATATTCATATATGGCACGGTTGGATATAATTGCTATCGTGGAAAAGAATCATGTGTTAATAAAATGAAATGAGACCGGGCGGGATGACGATAGTGAAGCAACAAGACATGGAGGTCTTGGGTGTGGATCTATCCCCGTCTGAGTTGTTTAAGGACCGATTCGCTGTACATCCTTGAGTCATGTTGAACGCATTCTAACACTTAGTTGGCCGGATAAGTCGTTCCGACCGCGATGCCGAGTAATGCGGTTCAGGCCGGGAGTCGAATGGTAGGTAGCATCTTGGAGGAGAGTAATGTTGTGCTTGGGGACATTGGCGTGAGACCAAGGGAGGGGGGTTAGAGTCCCTAGCACCTGGTAGAGTGTCGCCCTTGGGGATGCGGCATTATTCAAACCAGCGACTCCTGAATTGTACGAAAGGTGGCTTGTGCGACCCTGGCAGGGGCCTACGCGGTGAGTGTTAGAAATACCCCTCCAGCTGGATAGGAATTTGATTCGAATCGCCGTTGCTCCCGGTTAGTGAGCACTTGACTTGAGCAGCAGCAACCTAGATTCCATTAAATTGAACGGATGGTTAATTGGATAACGATGGAAAGGTTGCCTCAATTTATACCTGCTATGGTTATTATTGTTTGCTCCTAATAAAGTGATTGCTCTAGTACAGGTTCTAATATAGATGATAGGTTAATGATAATTAACTTGATGCTTAAGCATTAATGATTGATCATCTATATTAAGCTTTTATGCAAAATGTTGTCAAGCTAGCCCACTTCATATCAGCCTTGCATGATCCTTGGTGTCACCTTATTTCTGGTTTCTGACGGGTAATTCTAGTTGAGTACCTTCTTGTACTTAGGGTTTTATCCCCACTTGTTGCAGATTGTGATGTATCATGGCGACTGCAAGAGTTGGTTGGCTCCTGCCTTAGTGGCGAAGTGTGATCATGGGCATGATCCTCCTTATTTATCTTCTCTCTGATGCTTTTGTTGGAAGTCGACCGGGGTACTGGCATGTATTTGAAATAAGATTAATGTTAGTTTCAAATTACTTTGCTTCCGCTACTTTTCAATGTAAGTTGTAATAACTATGTTGAACTCCGATGTATATTGAATTACTTGTGAAATGGATGTAACATGTGACTTGTTATGTTGAATCACTACGATCTTGGCTTGTATGTTGGTTGGTTTGAAATCCCTCGTGATTTCATTGGACTACCAGAGTTATATGGGCTCAAGTGTGAAAATTTGATCACTTTAGTGATTGTTTTTATACTTGTGCTCTTATAATTTGGACGGTTCCGTTACAGCTGGTATCGGAGCAAGATTCAAAATTAAACTTGTCATATGTGTATTTAAAACAAAGGATTTCTTTTATAAAATCAGTTTTTATCAACCTATAGCTATATATAGGTTTGTGAAAACTGAATTCTAAATCTAAGTATGCCAGTGGTCAATTTCCTTATGCCCATATAAGGATTATTAGGTGGCTTATATAAGTATTAACTTGGGGTTTTAATTTTGCATCTACGCCCAGGCCAAGGTATGTATGTGTGATAACTCTCCCACACTATGCTACCCGGTGTGTCAGATTGGAGGTAGCCTTCATATATGAAATAGCCATATATGTCGTTAGTTTACTTTTATGCAACATCGCACCTACGCTTAGGTAAGTGTGAGTTGTGAGAGCATTACCATCCAACCCTCGGTCTAGGGGAGAGCTAGTTTTGGTTACTGGATTATTTACATGTTACACACATGTATATATGAAGGTACTTAATTGTGGGTGATCGAAGATTTGGGTAGTTTTGGTGCTACATATATATACGGGGGTATATGTATATGGGAGTACTTAGAATTTTACTTTCCTGCTTTCATTGTGTGCTATATTTGGGGAAATGTTGGGCTGCAATGAAACTTTTCTACAGGTATGTTAACCACGAATGCGTAAGTCGAATGTAGCTGTCGACTAGCTATATATCGAGAGAGTGCGTGTTATGCCACCGACATAGAACGTGATCGTCACCTTAAGTTGGCAATCTTGTGAGGACGAATAGGACGAAGCATGCATCTTCATGATTGTTGCTTTATGCATAGCTATGCTCCTCTCACCCTTGTTCAAATGATAAGGAACTTGTGATCAAGGTGTTACACTATCTTTCTTATGTGGAGTAAAACAAGGATGTCTTACTCCATGTTGTTTGAGAAAAGTGTGTGCTTAGCCTTGCTAGAAATAGTTGTGGTTAAATGCTTGAACCTATAGATGCCCTTTAGTTTAGCCAAGTGGTGGATATGTTGTTCACACAAGCGTTTGCAAATGCTTTAGACCTCACTTAAGTAATTGTGGATTCTCATGAATGAATTAAATTGGTGTTGATCTAAGGTAACAATGTTTAGAGTTACTAGAATGACATGTTTGTGTGCTCTCTTGTTAAGTAGAACAAAGGCAAACTTTGTTTTGCTTATTGAACGTTGGCTGCTAGAACGGTTTCTGATGTATTGATGCTTTCATGGTCATAAATGTGTTTTCTGTAGTTGTGGAGAATACCAAGATTATAGCTAACTTACACATCTAGCTTGTCCAAAAATTTTATGACACTAAGCCTTATGGGTTGGGAGTTATGAATTTTAGAAGTTTACTGTCAGGTTTTGCTTATGCTCTGAATAGATCTGAATGTTTGGTTTGTTTGACCTATGTGCATATGGAATCATGTCTTGGAGGTAATAGAATAAGTATAGTACTTTTTCTAAGATTTCCAAAATATCCTATAGCACTAATTGTGGTGGTCTAAATCTCTAGTTATGAGCTTGCAAAATGGAATAACAGAATCTGTCCAAATCCGGGCAGAGATGTCTTCTTTGTCTTATTTGGCCTTGTTGGATATAGAATCATCTTAATATGATAATAATAAAGTTATAGACAACTTAATAAGCTTTACATAAAGTTAAGGCTCAGCCTTGTTGTGTCCCTAGAACTCCAGTTATGCATTTTTAAAGTTCTTGTCAGTTTTCTGTCCATATTGGTATAGATCTGAAACATCAGCATGTTTGACCATGCTAACCTGTGATTTAGCTTTTGGTATGAATAACAAACGCGTGGAAAACTTCCTAAGCTTTCCATAAAGTCTAGGATCACCTTTATAGGAGGTCTACAACCTCAGTTATGGTTGAAACAAGTAACTACGGTACTGCTGTCCAGATTCTATGCCCACGCTAAGTTAGTCGCCTTAGCTAGCGTTTGTTTTAAGCTAAACTTGTAGTTAGTTCGTGCTTGAGATGAATGCTTATTTTGGGTGAGCCTTGTGCTTTGGATTGGTTGCTTAAGCTCAATCGTTTGAATTTTCTCAAATGTCTGCTTGACTGTGATGTTGTATGTATACTTGTTATCTAGGTAGTGCCCTAGTTGTCACCTCGTTTATCCTCGGTGAGCATATGAGGGTCACATAGCTTGATCCTAGAACAACGTTCATGTTACATAATTGTATGGTTGTTGTCTTCAATTAGGTTTTCTCTCTTAGGAGCCTGAGCCTATAGACGTGGTGGTTATCCCTTGAATGTTTGTATAAGCCGTGGATGTTTTCCAACCCTTTTTGTGAAGACCCTTATCGACTGACCAACCAAGTTAACTTTCATCAACGCTAGCCTTTGACCATGGTTCGTACGTTGCCAGTTGTGGAGACTGTACCCAAATCCATGTTAGACCTTCCGGTTACCTCTCCCAAAGGTTAGCTAGTGTGATGCAACGTCTCTCTGCTATGGCCTCTAAATCATGTGCTTGCAAATTCGTGCATCTACCTTATCAACTCAATCTATGACTACATATCGGTTTTCGCCTTGAAATTTGCTTAATTCGTCTCCAACCTTCCCAAGCCTCGGGATGTTTATCAGTCTTGATCTCATGTTGTTGCCCAACATGAATGAATCTCCTATTAATCTTTTATCTAGAACTCACCTCGGTGGACGCAAGTCGTGCATAGAATTTAAGCAAGAGTCCATTGCTCAGTTGTCTTTAGGAATTGAGCTATGTTCCCTTGTGGTGTGTGTTAATTTTGGATCACCTCCTCGTTGATTCTAAACCTTGTGACTACCTTTACTTGCTATCCCTCCTTGGTATGGTGCTTGTTCGGACAACCCAATCTGTGCCATTTGAAATTCCTCATCGGGTGTATGTTCAGTAATGGTGTTATAAGTAGCAACTAATGGTGTCACGACGAAACCGAGAGCCTCCTGTGGGTGCACACACAAGGTTGTGCTGCTCAGCACGCACTGGTATCATGGTTTCTAATCATAATCCATTACAGAACAACATTGATGTGATTTTCACATGACCTTCTTCCTTGGTTGTTTTCCCATATCTTATCAAAAGACCCTTATGTAGGACTAAATATATAGAGCTTCCTCCTGAAGTTGCTAAGAGGATAACCTTTGAAGAACAGGTTACTGACATAAACATTAACAGACTGCAATATGTGGTAGACAAGTAACTCTACTTAGTTGTCCCAATATTAATGAATGTCATCTAGTGAGCAGAGTATCTCATTCCTATTGGATAAAAAGGAAACACAACACTTAATGTTGGATAAGTCATCCGTTGGATAAGACTCGATCGTTACAATATGCAAATTTTAACCTTTGTATGCATAATGGCCATACCGTCGAAATCAACCATCTCGGGTGTGACTCCTTATCTGCTGACTTCGATGGCAACCATCTGCTTTGTATCAACCACAATTATTGTGATCAAGAATGAAGATTTGGAACTTTTTAGTGTTGAGGGACAACTAATTAGTTACTAATAGGAAGGTTAATCTCTAGCTAGGTAACGACTCTTTGGTAGCTATGAAGGCTATGTCTTACAAAGCAATAACCAACAAGAAGTTAAACAACTAGTCAATAACTTAGGCGATACTCTATCTTCTAGAGCCATTGTGATCAAGTCAATTTCATCTTGGACAATCACACAGATAGTGTAAGGTGTTCTATCAGCTAAAGCGAAGAATTAGAGAAAGCATGACCTAGTTTCAATTAGCATCCTTGTGCCCTTAGGTGCCACAAACGGTTTGTTCATAACTCTATTGTATGAAGTATTGAGAACTATTTAGAAATGGTTCCTTATTCTTGTAGAAAGATCCTCCATGTAGAGTATGCGTTTTTCCCTACAAAAGTAACCCACAAGTTCAAAGCGTGTGCATCCTCGAATAGGTATGTAAATTAATAGTCGAGATCTGCTTTGGGATGGCCCTTTTGAGGTTCCAAAGATACTAGTTTACACTCTTTCATTTGCTTTTGCTTTCTCGTATCAACCATGTATGAATAGCCTTGGTGTTCTGCAAATCAATTTATACCATCGCGAATCAAAAGCAATTTGAAAAGTGTCAAACAACAGATTTTCCATCTTAGAGCTGCTGTTTGATCCTAAAAAGGAAGCCTCTAGGTGAAAGTTGGCCTGACGAAGTTGTTATGATGCAAGTCAACTCAACTTACAGTACAACTAAGTCACCAAGGAAAATTTTACTCAATCGCTTGGTGGTAGACTACTTTCCGCGGTTTAATAAATATTACAACTTTTGTTATCCTTAAGGCCTCGCTACATCCTTCTTTGGTAAAGATTTTCCAATGATGACATACTTTGGTACCTTATAAATGTTTTTATCTAAGAGGTTGCATCTAATTCCACTCGGATAACTATTGCCTTTAGATAAGTGAATCTTCTTAGGTAACATTTGGCAGAAATATGAAGCCGATAGAGTCAGTTATCACATTCACTAACCCCTCGACAGACTCAGACAATACAATATTGTCATCAGAGAAAGAGAACTACACATATGGAATAGTAAGTAGTTTTTCATTAGTTGGTGTCTAAATGAATGAACCTTTACGACCAATATAGACATTGTCTATTGGTTAGTCAGTATCCTATGGACTCAGAGATTATTTGTCATCTATGATCTCACCCTTTTGGAACGTTGTGCTTAAGCCATTTTTGTAGAGGACTGCTTTTCAAACTTTGTGAACATAGAGTCATTTCAACGAGTATACTTCTGAAGATTTCGGTCTAGTGTAAAGTTCATACGGACCATGTTATGTTCATTAAAGAATCAGATACTTGTGAGTGGTTGCTCATGGACCAAATGATCTCCGTACATTGAGAATGCAGTACTGTGCTATCTTGGATTCCTCCCAAAGTAACAATGCTTCATGGAAGTCAGTGAAGGAAATTCTTTAGACAAATTTTACCATGAAGAGTAAGTATCAAAAAGTGCCTTTGGCCAAATTGTTCACCGATGTTGAAGCTTTGTAGCTGAATGCTATAGCAAATGTTGGGAACAAGATAATGTGCCTCTCTTCCTTAAAAGGTCTTCCATTCTGAATCTCAGGACGCAATTCTTTTAAGGGGGGAGGGCTGTAACACCTAGGTGTTTGTCACTCACTAGGCAGTGGGTTTGAGCTCAAACATGATAGATTAAGTGGAGATGATGATGGCAAGGTCAACCTACGGAGATGAGCCTAATCTAAACTTGGATGTAACTCCTTTGCTTTGCATATAGGCCATTTTCAAGATATATGCTTGGATGGTGTTATTGCAATATCTTCATATGTCTCATGTTAGTACCTATCTATATTGACCCCTGGAAAAGTTTCATGAAGTTTGGAATCAAAAAGTCACATGAAATGATAAGTTCTATTCCTATTGGAATTTGCACCCTTAAATGGATGAAACTATAGATCATCAACCAAACCTTGAAAACTTGTCCAAATGACTATAGATGAAGTCTACAACAAAAGTCATGAAGGGTTCATGTTGAGCAAATGTCAAGAAAATACCCCGATTGGCCTAAAACCCTAGTTTCGGCTTTATCGAATTGCTACTTTGACCAAAGTGAAAGTTTGACTTCTGTACCAGTTATGAGGTTTGACCTTAAAGAAAAGTTGTAGTCCATCTTATGTAGAACAAACTTTGTTTAATGGTCAAGAGTTAGTTTGGCATCTAACCTAGTCAAATAGAGCTCACAAGATTCAATACAGTGCTGTCTTGGAGCCCAGAAAATTGGCTGTCCCGAGTGAATTTCAGTTTCGGGTACACTACTTTGGAGCTATGTAGTTTCCTAACTAAGCCGAACTGGTTGATGATTCTTTAATAAGAGTTGTAGTTTAGTTTGAGTACAACAAACTTTGTTTTTGTAGCATACCATGAATCAGCTCGGAAGGAAGTGAAACAGAGGCTTGAAGATTGAATCTGCAGCTGTTTTTAGACTTAGAATATTTAAGTCCGAGATTAGCAACAACTTGATTGGCATTCCGTGTTCTCCAATATTTATTAAGAAACTTGAGTCGGCCCAAAAATAAAAGTTGGAGTATATATTTTGAAGAAGAGCATGCAAAAAGTTGCATTTCATTTGACCAAGTTTGGACCCTCAGAAGTCAGTTTCCTTCACCACTGTATTTGCGGTAACACTGTCAATTTGAAATGTAATTAACTAATGATCTAGGGCCCTAATGACCTTGCACCCTAAATGAAAGTTGTAGAGCATCATCAGTGCAACAAACTTCATATTTGTCCCATTGGCTAATTCGGCCTGGAAACAGCCCAAATTCATCTCCGACGCCGGCCACACCATCACCCCACACGTGTTCGGGGAAATGTCCCTAGGGACGACGCGTGGCCAGAGCGTGGCAGCCATGCACCGGGAGCACCCCACCATTGCCGACCTCTGGTGCCGCGTGCCCTGCCCTCTCCTCGCATGGTGGGAAGGCCGAGCCACTCTTAGACGCTTCTCCACTGCCCCGAGCGATCGCTCGCACTCACCCTCGCTCTCAGCTCACGAACACGGAGCTGCCATGGAAGCCATCGCGAAGCTCCATGGACGTCGCGTTCCCGCAGCTCCGAGCCGTCACAGCCACAGCCGCGTGAACCGCTACCTCCGCCTCGTTGTATTCCACCCCATGCGCGCGCTCCGGTGACCCCTCCTCTGTAAATCCTGACCAAGGACCCGACGCTTGAATTCGACTAAAGCCAGGGGGTTTTATGCGAAGCCAAGACTCATGTGAATAGTGCTAAAAGGACTGATTTGTGTTAAATTTGCTGAAACTTTGGAAATTCGTAGTAAATCATAGAAAATTCGTAAAATAGAAAATGAGGACTTTTTGGAATCCCTGTGAAATTCTCTATGCAGTGGATCTATAATATGACATGTTTTAGTTTAATGTGTTTGCTGTAAAAATAGATTTTTCAGATTAGGTTTTCAATGCTAGTTGTATTTGTCATTTTCATAACTGCAAATGTATGGCTCCAAATGAAGTGAATTTTTTGTGGCATGCTACTCATTTGATGTTTGATGTGTGGTAAAAATTTCATGAATTTGGGTTATAGTATGAATGAGTTATTGATTCATCTTGCTCTCACATGAATTCTTGTAATAGCCATTTTGCTTTTTCATAGAGGTTGATATGCATGTCCAAATGGCTTGAAATTTGGACAGTATACTATCGGGAGAATATGTAGGGCACTTTAATTTTGGTAGAATTTATTGTGCACTTCTGGTAGGTGTTCATAATTCCACCTAATTATCTAAATAAATTAAGAAAATGCATTAAAAGAATTTAATTAAGAATGGACATTATGTTTTCTGGTGTTCATTAGTCATTTGTGACATGTTGGTAAAGTTGGTTTTGTCCAATTATATGTTTGCAACATAAGTTAATAATGATTTCTTGCAAATGAAGTTTCTAGATAGATCTGGAATCTTGGCAATGTTCTTCATGATAATGTGCTTTGTTGGGAAACTTGTTTATACAAAAGTTGTAGATAATTTATATATCTAACTGCTGTTAAAATTTGGTGGTAATAGCTCATGTGGTTTAGGAGTTATAGCTGTTTAAAGGTGGGTTACAGAATTGCTTGCTCTCTATCTTGTTAGACCAGTTTCTATGTTTATGTAAATTCGACATGTTAAACTTTGGAATCATGCTATGATGATTATAAATTAAATATATAGAATTTCATAAGCTTCACATAATGTCTTCTTTCAAGTCATTTGGATTTATAAAACTCCAGATATGATTGAATTATGAAGCTACTGTTTGCTTGTCCAGAAATGGATAAATTCCAATTATAGTTGTTTGCTTGTATATTGTTAAGTGTGACTGATGCCTTTGAGGGTAGTTAAGTTAAAACACATGAGATCTTGTGAAACCATGTGTGCCATGCCTAATATGCTTGTCATCTTTTATATTAGGTTGGGTGATGTTTATTTAAGCACCATGAAGTGTCTATGCATGTGGAGAGTAATATGGTGTTTGTCTTGTTTACTGTATGTGATGCATTGTCCATTATACTTCCATGTATTCATGCACTTGTATCTTGCATCTCATATAGGTACGCTAGCAGAAACGTGTGAAGGAAATGACGTTGGAGCCAAACCCGAAGACGGTGTTTGGTGGATCCATCCCGAAGGTAGAAAGATCGGACGAGTGCTAGATTGGAGGATGCTCGCCAGGCGGGTTTCATCTGACATACTCTAACTTGAGTCAGATCCCAGGCAAGCCCCAGAGCATTATAAGCCTCCTACCTTCAAAGCAATTAATTCTATATATGTTATAAGTATTGTTGCATTAAGTGGTAGGAGTTTGTTGAAAACCTTGCTGCATTATGTCACACCATGTCCAGATATATGAATCCTTGAATCCTACATAGACTAGGATCGAGAAGATGCTTAGCCTTGCTTTAAGCGGTAGAAGTCAGGTGATTTCCTGTCACCTGCGAGATATAGGGATATTCATATATGGCACAGTTGGATATAATTGCTATCGTGGAAAAGAATCATGTGTTAATAAAATGAAATGAGACCGGGCGAGATATAGTGAAGCAACAAGACATGGAGGTCTTGGGTGTGGATCTATCCCCGTCTGAGTCATTTAAAGACTGATTCGCTATACGTCCTTGAGTCATGTTGAATGCAGTCTAACACTTAGTTGGCCGGATAAGTCGTCCCGACTGCGATGCCGAGTAATGCGGTTCAGGCCGGGAGTCGAATGGTAGGTCGCATCTTAGAGGAGAGTAATGTTGTGCTTGGGGACATTGGCGTGAGATCAAGGGAGGGGGGTTAGAGTCCCTAGCACCTGACAGAGTGTCGCCCTTGGGGATGCGGCATTATTCAAACCCGCGACTCCTGAATTGTACGAAAGGTGGCTTGTGCGACCCTGGCAGGGGCCTGCGCGGTGAGTGTTAGAAATACACCTCCAGCTGGATAGGAATTTGATTCGAATCGCCGTCGCTCCCGGTTAGTGAGCACTTGACTTGAGCAGCGGCAACGTAGATTCCATTAAATTGAACGGATGGTTAATTGGATAACGATGGAAAGGTTGCCTCAATTTATACCTGCTATGGTTATTATTGTTTGCTCCTAATAAAGTGAGTGCTCTAGTACAGGTTCTAATATAGATGATGGGTTAATGATAATTAACTTGATGCTTAAGCATTAATAATTGATCATCTATATTAAGCTTTTATGCAAAATGTTGTCAAGCTAGCCCACTTCATATCAGCCTTGCATGATCCTTGGTGTCACCTTATTTCTAGTTTCTGACGGGTAAGTCTAGCTGAGTACCTTCTTGTACTCAGGGTTTTATCCCCACTTGTTGCAGGTTGTGATGTATCGTGGCGACTGCAAGAGTTGGTTGGCTCCTGCCTTAGTGGCGGAGTGTGAACATGGGCATGATCCTCCTTATTTATCTTCTCTCTGATGCTTTTATTGGAAGTCGACCGGGGTACTGGCATGTATTTGAAATAAGATTAATGTTAGTTTCAAATTACTTTGCTTCCGCTACTTTTCAATGTAAGTTGTAATAACTATGTTGAACTCCGATGTATATTGAATTACTTGTGAAATGGATGTAACATGTGACTTGTTATGTTGAATCACTACGATCTTGGCTTGTATGTTGGTTGGTTTGAAATCCCTCGTGATCTCATTGGGCAACCAGAGTTATATGGGCCCAAGTGTGAGAATTTGATCACTTCGGTGATTGTTTTTATACTTGTGCTCTTATAATTTGGACGGTTCCGTTATAGCGCCCGCGCAGACCCGCTGAGCTACCTAACTCGGCGCGAGGCGACCTGTGGCAGCACGACCACGGCAGCAGGTGGCGGCGACGGTGGCGGCCCAGTGGCAGTGGCCCTCGGTGATGGTCAGGGTCCAGGAATGGGTGCCAAAAGACATGGAGATGGCGGTAGAGGTGGTGGTGCACGCGGTGGAGCATGAGGGAGCTTGGAGCATTGGGAGCGGCAGCGACGGCCAGAGCTTAGCTCGGCGGCTACCATGGCGGCCGTGGCGGCGTCTGTGCCCACGCGTGCGCGTGCAGCAGCAAGGAAGGGAGCGAGTGAGTGGCCTACGGACGAGCTTCGGCTCTCCACATCGTGAAAAGGGGGGATTGTGCATGCGGACAGGGAGTGGGGCATGGTGCGGGCATGAGCGCCATGTCCGTACGCGCATCGCCCATGGAGGCCTTCTACTGAACACGTGGTGGATGACGGTCTAGTCGACGTGGGATGTATTTTTGGGCCAGATACGGGCCAAATTGGACCTTGGGCCCAAAAGAAAAGTTAAAGACCATATAAAGGTCTACAAATTCTATTTAAGGTGTAAAGTCATTAGAGCCATAGATTATTGAATAATTAGACTCCAAATAAGCACTGTCATCGATTTAACAGCAACGAGCAACTTATTTAAATTGGTGATCAAAACTAAGCCAAACTAATGCCATACTTTTACATGCTCTTTTCCATAATGTCTACTCCAACTTTTATTAAGGGGTCAAACCAAGTTTCTTAACAAAATCTCGAGAATGTGACATGTCAATCAAGTTGACTAGTCTCGGCCTGCAATTATTCCAAGTTTGAAAACATTTAGCAAGTTCAAAATGGTGACCCCTATTTGGCAAGCTTAGAGATAGATTTAGCCTTTGGTCTTTTGACCAAGTTTGTTTTATACAACTCAAGCTACAACTTTAATTAATGGACCTCCTACTGGTTCAACATGTTTAGGGAGATAAACATTACCAAACATGTCAACTTATTGCTGCCACTCAAGGACTTACAACAATTTCTACCCTTCCAAAAACAGCAGCTTAATCAATCTTGTGAGCTCTATTTGACTAGGTTAGAGGCCAAACTAAGTCTTGACCATTAAAAAAAAATTTCTATACAAGATGCACTACAACCTTTGTTTAAGGTCAAACCTCATAACTAGCACAGAAGTCAAACTTTCACTTTGGTCAAAGTAGCAACTCGATAAAGCCTAAACTACGGTTTTAGGCCTAATTGGGGCTTTTTCTTGACATTTGCTCAACATGAACCCTTCATGACTTTTGTTGTAGAGTTCATCTAGAGTCATTTGGGAAAGTTTGCATGGTTTGGTTGATGATCTACAATTCCATTCACTTAATGGTGCAATTCTAATAGGGATAGAACTTATCATTTCATGTGACTTTTTGATTGCAAACCTCATGAAACTTTTCCAGGGATCAATATAGATAGGTATTAAGGTGAGACACATGAAGATATTGCAATAACACCATTCAAGCATATATCTTGAAAATGGCCTATATGTAAAGCAATGGTGCAACATCCAACTTTAGGTTAGGCTCATGTTTATAGATTCGGCTTTGACATCTTCATCACCACCTAACTTGCCATGTTTGAGCTCAAACTCATTCCTTGACTAGTGACAAACACCTAGGGTGTTACAACCCTCCCTCCTTAAAGGAATCGCATCCTGAGATTCAGAACAAAAGATCTTTAAGAGGAGAGACATGTTATCTAGTTTCCAATATTCGCTATAGCATTCAGCTACAAAGCTTCAACATCGGTGAACAATTTGGTCAAAGGCACTTTCTGATACTTACTCTTCATGGTAAAATTTATCTGAAGAATTTCCTTCATTGACTTCCATGAAGCATTGTTACTTTGGGAGGAATTCAAGATAGCACAGTACTGCATTCTCAATGTACGAAGATCATTTGGTCCATAAGCTAACCACACACAAGTATCTCTTCTTCTCTCGTGAACATAGTATGGGTCGTATGAACTCTACACTAGACCGGAATTATCAGAAGTATACTCGTTGAAATGACCCTAAGTTCACAAAGTTTGAAAAGCAGTCCTCTACCAAAGTGGCTTGAGTACAACCTTTCAAAGGGGTGGGATCATAGACGACAAACATTCTCTGAGGCCATAGGATACTGACTAACCAATAGACAAGGTCTATGTTGGTCGTAAATGTTCATTCATTTAGACACCAACTAATGGAAAACTACTTGAGGTTCCCTGTGTGCAGTTCTCTTTCTCTGATGACAACACTATATTATCTGAGTCTGTCGAGGGGTTAGTGAATGTGATAGCTGACTCTATCGGCTTCGTATTTCTGCCAAATGTTACCTAAGAAGATTCTCTTATCCAATGGCAACAGTTATCTGGGTTGAATCAGATGCAACCTCTTGGGTAAGAACACTTTAAGATACCAAAGATCCATGAGTATTAGCAATTATTGCCAAAAAAGGATATAACGAGGTCTGGCAGATAGCAAAAATTGCAAGTATTTACCAACTTCAGTACATAGCTCACTATCGAGCAAGTTGAGTACAATCCCCGTCGTGAGGCAGTTGCACAGTAAGTTTAGCTTTGTTAGGCTAACTTTTCACCTTGAGTCTTCCTCTTTAGGATCAAATAGTAGTTCTAAGATGGGAAATCTATTATTTCACACTTTTCAAATTGCTTTTGATTTGCAATGGTATAAATTGATTTGCAGAAACCAAGGCTGCTCGTACATTGTTTATACGAGAAAGCAAAAGCAAACGAAAGAGTGTAAACTAGTATCTGTGGGACCTCAAAAGGGCCATCCAACAGCAGATCTCAACCATTAATTTACATACCAATACGATGATGCACACGCTTTGAACTTGCAGGTTACTTTTGCAAGGCAAAACGCATACTCTACCTAGAGAACATTCCTACAAGGATAAGGAACCGCTTCCGAATATTCCTCGACACTTCATCCAATAAAGTTATGAACAAACCGTTTGTGGCACCTATGGCACAAGGATGCGGATCGGAACTAGGGCATACTTTCTCTAATTCTTCACTTTAGTTGATAGAACACCTTTGCACTATCTGTGTGATTGTCCAAGATGGAATTTACTTGTTCACAATGGCTCTGGAAGATAGAGTATCACTCAAGTTGTTGGCTAGTTGATCAACTTTTTATTGGTTATTGCTCTGTACTACATAGCCTTCGTAGCTACCAAGGAGTCGTTACCTAGTTGGAGATTAACGTTCCTATTGGTAACTAATCAGTTGTCTCTCAACACTAAAAATTCCAAATCTTCACTCTTGACAACAATACTCGTGGTTGACACAGAATAAATGGTTGCCATCGAGGTTAGCAGATAAGGAGTCACACCAGAGATGGTTAATTTCGATTGTATGGTCATTATGCACCCAAGATTGAGACTTGAATAGCTCTGGTCATATGCATAATGCAACAATCGATTCTCATCCCATAGATAACTTGTCCAACATTAAGTGTTGTGTGTCCTTTTTATCCAATATAGATGAGAAACGTTGCTCCCTAGATGGTGGTCGTCAATACTTAGGACAACTAAGTAGAGTCACATGTCTACCACTTCTTGCGGTCTGATAATGTTTATGTCAGTGACCTGTTCTTCAAAGGTTATCCTCTTAGCAACTTCAGGAGGAAGCTCTACTACTTTTGGTTCGATATAAGGGTCTTTTGATAAGATATGGGAAAACAACCAAGGAAGAAGGTCATGTGATCATCACATCAGTGTTGTTTGGTAATGGATTATGATTAGAAACCATGATATCAGCGCGTGCCGAGCAGCACAACCTTATGTGTGCACCCACAGGAGGCTCTCTGTTTCGTCGTGACCCCATTAGTTGCTACTCATAACACCATTACCGAACATACACCCGAGGAGGAATTTCAAATGGCACAGATTGGGTTGTCTGAATAAGCACCATACGAGGAGGGATAGCAAGCAAAGGTAGTCACAAGGATTAGAATCAACAAGGAAGCTATTTGCAGATCAAAACACCTCACAAGAGAACATAGCTCCATTGACAAAGGCGACTAGGCATGCGATTTTTGCGTAATTCCACGCACACCTGGCGTCGACTAAGGAAACTACCAGATAATTAATTAATAGAGATTCGATCATGTTGAGCAACAACATGAGATCAAGACTGATAAACATTCCAAGACTTGGGAATGTTGGGGGTGGATTAATCTAACTTCAAGGACAAAAACCAATATGTCAATCAGAGATTGAATGGATAAGGTAGATACACAAATTTACAAGCAAACGATTTTGAGATCAGACGACGAAAGATTATCATTGCACCAGATCACCTGTCGGAGAGGCAATCGGTAGGTCCAACATGGATTCAGTTAAGGGTCTTACAACTTGGCATCCAACAACTATGGCCAAAAGGAAGTGTTTGTGAGAATCTATCTTGGTTGGTAGATCAAACAAGGTATTCACGTGCAGTGCAGGACAGCCATGGTATACGTGAATATTTAAGGGTCCAGGCTCAGGCTTAGACATCAAGCAAAGGCATTGTGCATTAACATTCAAAGCAAGCAACCACGGCTACAAGCTTAGGCTCATAAGGAAAATAATCTAATTGGAGACGACACCAAGAGATCGTTTCGCGTAACTCGAGTATTGCTATAAGCTAAAGCTATTCGACACTTGTATACTCACTGAGGACAATGAGGTGACAACTATGGCACTAATTAGATAACAAGCATACATACACGCATCATAACTTCAAGCAAACACATGAAGAAGCTTACACAAACGAACTCAAGCTACTATTACCAAGCAAAAAGCTTGCACACAACAATCATTACTAATCACCAAGCTCACCCCTAACAAGCTTTGTCTAAAGCAAGAACTACTACAAGTTTAGCCCAAAACAAACGCTAGCTAAGGTGGCTAACTTAGCATGTGCACATAATCTGGATAGCAGCACAATAGTTACTTGTTTCAACCATAACTGAGGTTGTAGACATCCTATAAAGGTGATCCTAGAATTAATGGAAAGCTTAGGAAGTTTTCCACACGTTTGTTATTCATACCAAAAGCTAAATCATAGGTTAATATGGCCAAACATGCTGATGTTTCAGATCTGTTCCAATATGGTCAGAAAACTGACAAGAACTTAAAAAATGCATAACTAGAGTTCTACGGACACAACAAGGCTGAGCCTTAACTTTATGTAAATCGTATTAAGTTATCTATAACTTTCTTATTATCATATTAAGATGATTCTACAGCTAACAAGGACAAACAAGACAAAGAAGACATCTCTGCCCAGATTTGGACAGATTCTGTCATTCCACTTTGCAAGCTCATAACTAGAGATTTAGGCCACCACAATTAGGGCTATAGGACATTTTGGAAATCTTAGAAAAAGTACTACACTTCTTCTATTATCTCTAAGACATGATTCCATATGCACATAGGTCAAACAAACCAAATATTCAGATCTATTCAGAGCATTAGCAAAAACCTGACAGTAAACTTTTAAAATTCATAACTCTCAAACCATAAGACCTAGGGTCATGAAATTTTAGGACAAGCTAGAAAAGTAAGTTAGCTACAACTTTAGTATCCTCCATAACTATAGAAGACACCATTATGGCCACGAAAGTATCACTACAACAGAAACCGTTCTAGCAGCCAACGTTCAATAAGCAAAAAAAGCTTGCCTTTGTTCTACTTAACAAGAGAGCCCACACAACATGTTATTCTAGTAACTCTAAACATGGTTACCTTAGACCAACAATAATTTCTAACAAGACTAAGCACACACTCTTCTCAAGCAACATGGACAAGGCATTCTTGTTTTACTCCACATAAGAAGGATAGTGTACCACATCAATCACAAGTTACGCACTATAGAACAAAGGTGAAAGGAGTATAGCTATGCATAAAGCAACAATCATGAAGATGCATGCTTCGTCCTATTCGTCCTCACAAGATTGCTAACCTAAAGTGGCGATCACGTTATATGTCGGTGGCATAACATGCACTCTCTCGATATATAGCTAGTCATCAGCTACATTCGACTTACGCATTCGTGGTTAGCGTACCTGCAGAAAAATTGCATTGCAGCCCAACAATTCCCCTAATATAGCACACAATGAAAGCATGAAAGTAAAATTCTAAGTACTCCCATATACATATACCCCCGTATATGTACATGGAGCACCAAAACTACCCGAATCATCAATCACCCACAATTAACTACCTTCATATATACATGTGTGTAACATGTAACTAATCCAGTAACTAAAACTACCTCTCCCCTAGACCGAGGATTGGACGGTCATGCTTTGACAACTCACACTTACCTGAGCATAGGTGTGATGTTGCATAAAAGTAAACTAGCAACATATATGGCTATTTCATATATGAAGGCTACCTCTAATCTGACACACCGGGTACCATAGTGTGGGAGAGTCATCACACATACATACCTTGGCCTGGGCGTAGATGCATAAATGAAAAACCCCAAAGTTAGTACTTATACAAGCCACCTAATAATCCTTATATGGGCATAAGGAAATTGACCACTAGCATACTTAGGTTTAAAATTCAGATTTGACAAACCTACATATATAGCTATAAGTTGATAAAACCAATTTTATAAAACAAAACCTTTGTTTTAAGTACACATTTGATAAGTTTAATGTTGAATCTTGCTCCGATGCCAGCTATCATAGAACCGTCCAAATTATAAGAGCACAAGTATAAAACAATCACCGAAGTGATCAAATTCTCACACTTGAGCCCATATAACTACGGTAGGCCAATGAAATCATGAGGGATTTCAAACCAACCAACATACAAGCCAAGATCATAGTGATTCAACATAACAAGTCACATGTTACATCCATTTCACAAGTAATCCAATATACATCGGAGTTCAACATAGTTATTACAACTTAAGTTCAAAAGTAGCGGAAGCAAAGTAATTTGAAACTAATAACACCCTTATTTCAAATACATGCCAGTACCAAGGTCGACTTCAAACAACAGCATTAGAGAGAAGATAACTTAGAAGGATCATGCCCATGATCACACTTCGCCACTAAGGCAGGAGCCAACCAACTCTTGCAGTCGCCATGATACATCACAACCTGCAACAAGTGGGGATAAAACCCTAAGTACAAGAAGGTACTCAGCTAGACTTACCCGTCAAAAACTAGAAATAAAGTGACACCAAGGATTACGCAAGGCTGGTATAAAGTGGGCTAGCTTGACAAAATTTTGCATAAAAGCTCAATACAGATAAGTAATCGTTAATGCTTAAGCATCAAGTTAATTACTATTAACATGTCATCTATATTAGCACCTGTACTAGAGCACTCACTTAATTAGGAGCAAACAATATTAACCATAGCAGGTATAAATTGAGGCAACATTTAAATCATCATCCAATTAACCATCCGTTCAATTTAGTTGAATGTACATTGTCGCTGCTCAAGTCAAGTGCTCACTAACCGGGTGCGACGACGATTCGAATCGAGTTCCTATCCAGCTGGAGGGGTATTTCTAACACCCATCACGCAGGCCCCTGCCAGGGTCACACAAGCCACCTTTTGTACAATTCAGGAGTCACGAGTTTGACTGATCCCGCATCCCCAAGGGCAACACTCTGCCAGGTGATAGGGACTCTAACCCCCCTTGTTCTCACGCCAATGTCCCCAAGCACATCCTTACTACCTCCAAGATGCGACCTACCATTCGATTCCTGGCCTGAACTGTATTACTCAGCTTCGCGGTTGGAACGACTTATCCGGCCAACTAAGTGTTAGACTGCGTTCAACATGACTCAAGGATGTACAGCGAATCGGTCCTTAAACGACTCAAACGGGGTTAGATCCACACCCAAGACCTCCATGCCTTGTTGCTTCACTATCGTCATCCCGCCCGGTCTCATTTTATTTTATTAACACATGGTTCCTTTCCACGATAGCAAATATAGCCAACCGTGCCATATATGAATATCCCTACATCTCGCAGGTGACAGAAAATCACCTGACTTCTACCGCTTAAAGCAGGGCTAAGCATCTATTCAATCCTAGTCTATGTAGGATTCAAGGATTCATATATATGGACAAGGAGTGATATTAATGCAGCAAGATTTTCACCAAACTCCTATACGTAATGCAACAATACATATAACACATATATAGTATTGCTTTGAAAAGTAGGGAGTCTTATAATGCTCCGGGGCTTTCTTAGGATCTGACTCAAGTTAGAGTTTGTCAGATGAAACCCGCTTGGCGAGCATCTCCCAATCTAGCACCCGTCCGATCCTTCCATCTTCGGGATGGATCCACCAAACACCGTCTTCGGGTTTGGGCTCCAACGCCACCTCCTTCAACGTTTCTGCTAGCATACCTATATGAGGTGCAACAATGCATATGTGTGAATGCATAGAAGTGCAATAAACAAGGTAATCATACAAGCATACCCAAAGTTCACATAAGCACCTAGAGCTACTTAACTTAACCTCACTAAGGCATCACATAGATGATGGCAAGCACATCAATCAGGACACAAGTCTCATAAGATTACAGGGTACCAACCCAAGTACCCTCAAAGATGTAAGTCACACTTCAATACACGAGCATGGCAAAGTGAATCCAAGCACTAAAACTAGAATTTGCCACTTTCTGGACCTCAGAACAGCAGCTGAGTAATTTAATCATAACTGGAGATCCACAACTACAAAAGATGTGCAATAAGACATTCTGGAAATCTTATGAAATTTTCTACAATTCATTTAATATCACCTAAGCCTGATTACCAAGTTTAATAGGTCGAAAAGATGAAACTACAGAATCTGGTCTGCTCCAAACAGAGAGCAACCAAATCTGGGACCTGACTTAAAACACCTATAACTCAAAAACAACTTAGGCAAATGATACCAAATTTTAATAGCAGCTACATACATGAATTATCTACAACTTTTGTATAAACAAGTTTCCCAGAAAACATCATTAACATGGGGTAATTTACATTGCCCCCAGAACTGTAAAAAACTAATAATTGCAAGAAATAATTTTTAACATATGTTGCAAACATATAATTGTGCAAAACCAACTTTACGAACATTTCACACATGACTAATGAACACCAGAAAACATAATGTCCATTGCTAAATAAATTATTTTAATACATTTCTTATTTTACCTAGATAATTAGGTGGAATTATAAACACATATAAAAAAAGCACAATAAATTCTACTAAAATTACAGTGGCCTAAATATGCTCCCAGTAGTCTACTATACAAATTTCAAGCAATTTGGACAAGTATATCAACCTCCGTGAAAAAGACAAATAGCTATTGCAATAAATCATGTGAGAGCAAGTTAAACCTAAAAATCAATATTTTATATGAACACATGGCCATAGTATGAATCAACATGATAGAGCAACATCATCCTAAGGTAATGAACAACATTTTCCATTATATCATTTATATATTATTTATAAGCTATTTATCAAGCCGTAAACAAGTTAAATCAATAACTTGAACGTACAGTAAGCAATTACCATTAAATTTATACCACAGTACATACATAGCATAACAAGACTACCATGAAAAGTTCACATCAGTTGGAGCATCACATCATTAGTTATGAATTTCCCAAACAACATATGCAAGAAATGTCTAATTAGCAAGATAAAATCAAAACCCTAAGAAAACAGTGAACAACTAATAGGTTTAATATTTTTATTAGTTATTACATATTATCACAAGATTAACAGAAGAAGAATCACTATTTTTGGATGTCTAAAACTCTAGATCTTGCTCTGGTCAATGTTTAAGGCATTTTTAGAGCTCTTTTCCAACTTAAACCAAAAACCAGAAAACTTCTACAAACATGTAACATTTTATGATTCTAATGCATAGAGATTTTCTCAAGGTTTCCAAAAAGTCCACATTTGCTATTTTTGGACTCCTAAAACTCAAGATATGAATTTTACAACATTTAGTAAAGTTTTGGACAAAATAAAACAGGAAAAACCAACTTCACCCAAAATATGCTAGGTGCACCTGGTTGCACACCCAAAACCGCCACCACTTAATCCGACATGCAGGACCCACTTCCTAGTTGGGCCCGCTTGCCATACACTCGGAGAGACATAGAAGACAGGAGACAGAGAGAGGGCGCCGGTCATCTTCTTCCGGTCGCCGGAAAACAGAGGAGACGGAGGCGGGGCCGGCTCAGTCGGTGAGGTTAGTTCTGGCAGCGGGGAAGAGTGGTGCAAGGGTCGGGAAGTCGATGCGCACACAAGGGTGGCCGCGGAGGGCCAAGAGATGGACCGTGGTGTCCTGGCCACGAGCACCGGAGCTCGCGGTGGCCATGACCCCGGTGGCCAAGCTCCACGGCGGCGAGAAGAGCCCGGGGAGGGGCGCATTAGGGGTGGCAGGTGGCGGTGAAGGCGGTGGTGCACATGGCCAAGGATGTGATGGTGTGGATATGGGAATGGCCGTGGTGGCCGGAGCACGATTTGATTGGCCAGCAAAGGTGGCGGCGAACTGCGACGGTGGGGGGCGAGGCCATGCTGGCGGCGATGGAGTAGTGGGGAAGCCTCAAAGTGCCCGCGCGGACACACTGGGCTACCTAACTCGGCGCGAGGCATCCTGTGGCAGCAGGGCCATGGCAGTAGGCGGCGCCGACGGTTGCGGCCCGGTGGCAGCGACCCCCGGTGATGGTCAGGGTCCGGGAATGGGCGCCGAAAGACAAGGAGATGGCGGTGGAGGTGGTGGTGCACGCGGTGGAGCACGAGGGAGCTTGGAGCGTTGGGAGCAGCAGCGACGGCCAGAGCTCAGCTTGGCGGCTGCCATGGCGGCCACGGCGGCGTCTGTGCCCGCATGTGTGCGTGCAGCAGCGAGGAAGGGAGCGAGTGAGTGGCCTGCGGATGAGCTTTGGCTCTCCACATCACGAAAGGGGGGGGACTGTGCATGCGGACAGGGAGTGGGGGCGCGGTGCGGGCATGAGCGCCATGTCCAGACGCGCGTCGCCCATGGAGGCCTTCTACCGAACACGTGGTGGATGACGGTCTAGTCGACGTGGGATGTATTTTTGGGCTAGATACGGGCCGAATTGGACCTTGGGCCCAAAATAAACGTTAAAGCCCATACAAAGGTCTACAAATTCTATTTAAGGTGTAAAGTCATTAGAGCCACGGATTAGTGAATAATTAGACTCCAAATAAGCATTGTCATCGGTTTAACAGCAACGAGCAACTTATTTAAATTGGTGGTCAAAACTAAGTCAAACTAATGCCATACTTTTACATGCTCTTTTCCATAATGTCTACTCCAACTTTTATTAAGGGGTCCAACCAAGTTGCTTAACAAAATCTCGAGAACGTGACATGTCAATCAAGTTGACTAATCTCGGCCTGCAATTATTCCAAGTCTGAAAACATTTAGCAAGTTCAAAATGGTGACCCCTGTTTGGCAAGCTTAGAGATAGATTTAGCCTTTGGTCTTTCAACCAAGTTTTTTGTATACAACTCAAGCTACAACTTTAATTAAAGGACCTCCTGCTGGTTCAGCATGGTTAGGGAGATAAACATTACCAAACATGTCAACTTATTGCTGCCACTCAAGGACTTGCAACAATATCTACCCTTCCAAAAACAGCAGCTTAATCAATCTTGTGAGCTCTATTTGACTAGGTTAGAGGCCAAACTAAGTCTTGACCATTAAACAAAGTTTGTTCTGTACAAGATGCACTACAACCTTTGTTTAAGGTCAAACCTCATAACTAGCACAGAAGTCAAACTTTCACTTTGGTCAAAGTAGCAACTCGATAAAGCCTAAACTACGGTTTTAGGCCTAATCGGGGCATTTTCTTGACATTTGCTCAACATGAACCCTTCATGACTTTTATTGTAGAGTTCATCTAGGGTCATTTGGGCAAGTTTGCATGGTTTGGTTGATGATCTACAATTCCATTCACTTAATGGTGCAATTCCAATAGGGATAGAACTTATCATTTCATGTGACTTTTTGATTCCAAACCTCATGAAACTTTTCTAGGGATCAGTATAGATAGGTATTAAGGTAATACACATGAAGATATTGCAATAACATCATTCAAGCATATATCTTGAAAATGGCCTATATGTAAAGCAATGGTGCAACAACCAACTTTAGGTTAGGCTCATGTTTATAGATTCGGCTTTGACATCTTCATCACCACCTAACTTGCCATGTTTGAGCTCAAACTCATTCCTTGACTAGTGAAAAACTCTTGGGGTGTTACAAAAAACATGTGCTAAAGTGATACACATACTTGGTCTAGCTCATATGTGAAAGGGTGAAACAAGTGGAGCAAGAAAAGATGGAAATTTGCTTGAGTTTCACGCGAAAGACACTGGCTCCGGGAGCAATAGACGCCGAGGGCGTGTCTGTCGGGGAACCCTAGCTTCAACGTGGTTTGGATGCATGCGTCAGACATGGGGGTGTCTAAGCGACGGATGTGGACATCAGCGTTTGTTGGTCCACCTTTGTTTGCGCGCTGCTGAAGGAGGTGACGGACGCTGTGTCGTAGAGGCGACAGACGCGTCTATTGCAGCTCCATGAGTTGGGGGCTTTCTGGACCGCGTCTGACGGTGCAACAGACACCTAGGCGCACGAGCATAGGACGCGTCTGTTAGTTGGAAATCGACCGTTGGTTTTTGAAGCTTGTGGACACATGGCACATGGAGGTGCGATGGACGCTGGACACCGCGTCTGTCATGTGAGTGACAGGCGCGTCCGTCGGTCACGCAGTGAGCCCAACGGCTCTATTCGAAGGGGTATGTCTATAAATACTTGGTGGCCGGCACTTGGCTCCTCCCTTGGATTTTTGACATACTTGTGAGCACATTGAACTGAGCCAAAGCATCCCCTCTCATCCCAACTCACCTCCTTTGCATTCGATTGCGATTCTTGAGTGAGCTTGAGTGATTCAAGTGCATCAATCATTGATTTGCATCTAGAGGCACTTGGAGGATTGATTTGTTGTGGTTTTTCTTGTTACTCTTGGTGGTTGCCGCCACCTAGATGGCTTGGAGCAGCTTGGAGGCATGGCAAGTGCCGCAAGGTAGCATTAGTAGATTGCTCGTGTCATTGCAACTCCTAGCCATTTGGTAGGTTCTTGTTGCACCTTTTGAGAGGCTCGGTGTGTGACCGATTACCCACTGAACCACGTGGTTGAGGGGGACACAACGGGGACTAGCGTGCCGGCAAGCACGTAAACCTTGGGATAAATCTTTGTGTCATCACTTCTACATTGTGATTGATTGATCCCGGTGTTCGGTTATCTTGGAATTCATTGATCATCATTCTTGGTTGGCTCAATTCATCGCCCCTTGGTGAAACTCCTCTAACTCACACTTGCATTACTTTCATAGTTGTATCTTGCTAGTTTGTTTAGCGTAGCTAGAGTAGCTCTTTGCTTTGGTAGCTTGCTAGCTCTAGTTGTTTTTCTTCTTGCGGTTTGACTTGTGTGGTTGAGTGAAATATATTAGAATTGTCTTTTGGATAGGTGGCTTGCAACACCCTTTAGGCTAAGAAAAACTTGCATCACACAATTTGTTATATTGATAAACTTGTTTAGCATAGTTTGTAGGAATTTTTAATAGGCTATTCACCCCTCTCTAGCCATCAAGACCTTTCACCGGCCCCACCTGTCAGCCTCCTAAGGTCTACTTTGGGGGGTTGCCTTCTGGGGTCCTCTAGAATCTTCTAGAGTTGTTACCGTGGTGGATAAGCATGATTAAGTTTGACATGTGGATCCTCCTTGACAGTTTTCTATATAAACCCTGCAGAAATCACAGATTCACCAAAACTTATCAAATTTGTTTATTTAAACCCCTAGACCTTTATTGGTGATCACAATTGTGCCCTTGTACATGTTTCTTGGATGGTTTATAATGGTTGTTAACTACCATCAACAACATGCTAGTTACCGCATTCGCTACACCACACGCACATGTTCAACCGTAATCAATGTGCGTCGCTCTTTTTTCTCCGCGCTCTCCGTTTGATGGGCCGCTCCATGGGTTGTAGTTTTCCTTTGACAAGAAGCTATCCACAAGCAGCTTGCTTTCCCACCTTGCTACATTAATTACTCCATGATTATCTAATGGCTTGCAAAGGCTATATGCTTCGATTACATTTTTCTCCTCTCCGGTGACATTACTTCTATGCTTTTCTTTGACCCTGCTACAACATTTATACTTCATCTTCTAGTAGGCTCGGGGACCAAGTGTGTACACTTCACCTTACGGTGAATGTACTAGATCTTTGCTAAGTCGATCTGCAGCTATGTTGGGGACTGTGTGCTTTCTTAGTTATGCTTGGGACTTGTTGGGGTCTAGAAACCAGGGGTCTAGGCAGAGCGACGGGTGAATTTATATATGCGCGTCTAGGCCCGGATGGTGTGCAAAGCGGACAGAATGATTTATACTGGTTCAGGCAAGAATGACCCTACATTCAGTGGATTCTACTGCTACTCGTGTTGTCTTGCACTGGAGTGCTCATATTAGGGGTTACAAGCTTTCGAGAGAGGGAGCAGATCCCAGGTCTATTCGGGGGGTGTTTGTGTTTTTGTCTTAGCGAGGTGTCTCCTTCCGTCGATATGGTCCCTACCTCCTCTTTCATAGTTTCCAAGGGGAGGGCTTGGGTTACATTTGTGATAAAAAGGTGAAATAGGGAAAAGACGAAAGAGAAAGACAAAAAAGTGGCCTCGGGTGCGGTCGTCTTCCTCCTTATCTAGTGGGAGCAGTTTCCCCTATAGCGCAGAGATGTAATGGTGTTGATCTTTTGGCCTCTCCATCTACTGGTGCAACGTGCTGTGGCCATGCTTTGTCTAGTGTGCTTCTGTGCCATCGAGGACAGGTGGTACGTACGCCCGGATTTACATAGAGAGGGGGTTAGGTTGTATAGTTGCCGTTACCCCCGTTGTTGTAGAGGTATGGATGTCATCGTGGTGGAATGACCGGGGTCATGTTGGGTTAGAGCATGATTCCCATGTTCCTGTTCACTGTGCACGGTCATGTCCATCCCATCGGTGGGAGTGGGTGCCATGGTGGGGGCCCCCGTGGCTCCCTGTTGACAGTAGTTAACTATTAATTTTTTACCATCAACTTAAACAAAAGAAGGCTATAAATAAAGTTACCACCCTAGAGTAGGGGTTTAACTAACAGAATTCCATGAGTTTTGGTGAATGTCTATTTCTAGAGGGTGCCAACTGAAAATGACCAAAGATGGTCCACATGTCAGGTTTACATAGAGAGAAAGGACCATACACCAAAAAAGTACAATCTAGAAGACTCGGAAAGCCACCCCCTAGAAGGTGGGGCCCACCTGTCACTAAGACATGGGCGGGCGCCCACACTCTCCGGGTGGCCGCCCCCCTACAGAGCCAATCAGGCTCCGTCTCGCGGATCATGCCTCCACTGCCTTTGATGATGAATAATAATCATTGATCAAGGTCGGTTTGATCCGAGGGCTGTGGTGATTCCTAGAGGGCTATATAAGCAATGCCCCTAACCCCTAGATCAGAGAGTTCAGAAACCCTAATTCATATTTTCCACACAGAATTCGCCTGAGAGGGGTCCCTAGAAAGGATCTTTCTCTAGGGCACATACAAGAGAGTTTAGCTTTGTAGTCTCTATGTGAGATTCGAGTTATTCTTCTAGATTGATAGAGTTAGAGTGGAGGTATAAGTTGGAGGAAGCCCGACCTATCGGTGTCTCCTCTCCAGCCTATACCTATGGGATTAAGTATCCTAACCCAGGGCTTGGTTCTAGGATTCTTTGGCAATTCAACTTCTAATCTTTATAACTTTAAACCGGAGCCAAGCTCTGGCACCACAAAGTGCCACGTCACCTCCAAATCACCGGCCGTTGGATCTCGATCGGACAGCTCGAATCATGTGAAAAATCGCTTTCGTGAGCTCTGTTCATCACTGTTCACGCATCTTTGCTACGCGCACACGAGAAACGTACCCAGAATGTCACTATTCATGCACTGCTATTTACTGTTCACACATCTTTGCTACACGCACATGAGAGACATACCTAGAATATCAAATTAGACCCTTCTCCTTCCTAGAAAAATTTCCAAAAAATCATAAATAAACTAGAACCAATCTAAAACATACCTAAATTTTTTCCCTCTTCTTTGTCATAAAAAAAGCCTATCGTTCACCTTTTATCAAAATAGACCATTTCCTTTGTAGAAAAAAAATATTTTCCTCTTCTTTATCGTCAACAAAAAAAAATTCCTATCATTCACCTTCTATCAATGTAGACCATTTCCTTTGTAGAAAAAAAATATTTTCCTCTTCTTTATCGTCAACAAATTCATAAATAAACTAGAACCAAACTACAACGTATCTAAATATTTTTCACCTCTTCTTTGTCATAAAAAAATAATACTCCATGACACCTACTGCCGATTCTATTACGCCTATAAATAATCGCTAAAACCTATGCTAGCCAAATCTCCAAATTATACACCATTGCTTCAAAAAAAGGGTCCGTAGGAACATAAACACATAACCAAACTGGCTCAAAACGCTAGACACCCTACCCACTAAAATATTAATCAACAATTGATCTAAGCTCCTATACAACTGGTTCCATCCCATGAGGCTGTGCGGCAACGCCGCGCATTCTTTCTAGTACTAAGTAAGTATATTGTTATTGTTCTTTAGTTTACAAGTTTACTTTATTGGCTTCGCGTAGGAATAGAGTAATCGTTCGTAGCGTAAGCGTGGTGCTTGGGCTAGGAATAATCATAGCTATCCCCTATCTAGCCGGATCGGTGTGTAGTAGCGTGGGACATGACAATCCCATTGTTACCTTCGGAAACCTTCTTCCGTCAGAAGGTTTGGTAGGACCTAAGTGCCCTGGTTAAGCATCCTCTGTGGTGTCTCTTTTCCAACGGTACGTCGCCCTAGAACAGTAGTATCATAGCTCACCATAGGTTGGAACCAGACTATCGTAGTAGTCTTCTCTAATTGCTTATATCTTTACCACCTTGTAGTGCGGCCCAGGGGTAATAGTAAAGACTAGGTTAGTCATTGCACGCTTTCTTCTTGTAGATAAAACAAATACGATACTCTAGACTTATCTCCCGAGTGAAGTGCTCACCGATATCCGTGCACTTGCGGATTATTTCTCTTTGATTCTTTCGTGTGTGTAACCAATATCAACAAGCATTTTTGGCACAGTTGCTGGGGAAAAAGACGTCAGCTAAGTTAACCTTAAAGTCTTGCTTTACCTTGTACCTATACTTTTACCTTTTACTTTTTATTCCTTACCTTATTCTTTTTTATCTTACATTTTTATATCCTTATGGATAACATAAATTCCATTGCTATCTTTCAATTTTCTGCACCCACGGAGACCAACCTAGTGCCATGGGAGTCATCATAACATATCCAAACCCCTAGCTATAGGCTAAGTCCATGGTAGATTGCAATGGTCCAAAGCCTATCCTTTTTAGGAGTAGACGAAAACCCTTATCTTCATATCCGAGATTTTGAGCAAACATGTGCATGTCTTCGCATAGAGGGCATATCAGATCAAACTTTATGTTGGAAGCTATTTCCTTTTTCTTTAAAGGGAAAAGCTAGACAATGGTATGACAAAGCCGTAGGTAAGCAACAAGGAGATTGGGGATCTTTACATTCCAATTTTTGCCTGGATTTCTACCCTATCTCTCAAATTGTCGACCTTAGAGTCAAGGTTCTTACTTTTAAGCAAGAGCCTAGTGAATCTTTGGCCTCATCCTAGAATCGTTTTACCAACCTTTTAGAATCTGGCCAGGACCTTAGTCTACAAGACCCTATTCTTCTTCAATATTTTTATAAAGGTCTTGATAGAGAGAGTAAATAGTTGCTCGCTGCAACTTCTGGAGGATCATTCTTGCATGTTTCCTTAGAAAAAGCAAGATCAATCCTAGATCAAATCCTATCATTTGAACTAGATAACATCCTATAAGTAGAACCTCAAGTAGTCGAAGCCAATTCTTTGCCAGATATACCATCTACTTCAGCTATTCTAAGTCCTGAGCAGAAAAAGAAGAAATTCTGTTTCCTAATTTTATGCTTGATATTGAACCCGATCTTTTTGCCGATTTTGGAAACATCATGAATCACTATTCTATAAAGAAACCACAGAAGCATCGTAATCATCTTAGAGAATCTTCAAATCTTTCTGAGGATTTTTCTTATAGAAACACCTTAGGAGAGCTAGTGTCGGTTATAAGCAGTGGATGGTTAGAGGAATCAGTGCTCTCCTTTGATATGATCCTTTTGGATTCACCCTCTCTTACAATTCATTGCTTAATAAATTCTGACCACATAGATGCTCTCTATAACCCAGTTGTGGGTATAAAAATCATGTCTACTTCACTTGCACAACATCTAATGAAGCACATGACATTAACCCCAACTACAAAATTGATGAAGAGTCTTTCAGGACACATTATCCCCTGTTTAGGAATCCTACACATCCAACCCATCTAGGTAGAAGGGACCTCAGTTCATTTGAGCTTTTATGTCTTTCCCATATGGGACTTCGACCTATTGATAGGGCAACCTTTTAGAAGACTTCTTTATGAAGGACAAACAGGGAAGATAAACATTTGTTTTTGAAAGAAACTTCAATTTCCAGTATCCATATCTCGATCTCTAAGTACTAGGACCGAATCTTGTTTAGAACCCGATCTATTAGAGGAATTTAAGGTTGCTTCTCTAGAGTTCTTATTTGATTCAAGCCTAGAGGATGACGCTGAATTCTTCATAGAAGAAGAAGCTAACTACTCTAATCCTAAACCTTTAGATAAGTTTGCAGAACCTCCTAGACCTCCTATAGAACTTAAACCTTTACCTTCTGGTCTTAGATATGCTTTTCTAGATGATGATCCAGAGTCTCCTATGATTATAAGTGATAAACTCTCTCAAGAGCAAACTCTTCGCTTAATGGCTATCTTAGAGAGACACCACTTAGCTTTTGGCTACTCACTCCAAGATCTTAAAGGAATCAGTCCTACTCTTTGCACCCATCGCATTCCTACAGATCCAACTGTTCCACCTTGTAGAGAACCCTAGCGTAGACTCAATAATGCGATGAGGGAGGTTGTTAAAAAGGAAGTTTTAAAGTTGTTGCACACTAGGATTATTTATCCTGTGCCACACAGTGAGTGGGTAAGCCTTGTCCAAGTCGTGCCTAAAAAGGGAGGCATGACTGTTGTTAAAAATGAGAAGAATGAGTTGATCCCTCAGCGAACCGTCACAGGATGGCAGATGTGCATAGACTATAGAAAGCTTAACAAAGCAACTAGGAAGGATCATTTTCTGTTGCCTTTTATTGATGAGATGCTAGAACGGTTAGCCAATCATTCTTACTTTTGTTTCTTTGATGGATATTCGAGATACCATCAAATCCCTATCCATCCCGATGATCAAAGCAAAACTACTTTTACATGTCCCTATGGAACCTACGCCTATCATAGAATGTCTTTTGGGTTATGTAATGCTCCAACTTCTTTTCAAAGATGCATGATGTCTATATTTTCTATAATAATTGAAGAAATTATGGAAGTTTTCATGGATGATTTTTCAGTGTATGGAAAAAATTTTGATGATTGTCTCAAAAACTTAGATAGAGTTTTTCAAAGATGTATGGAAAAGTGCCATTTTATGGTTAGAGAAGGAATAGTGCTAGGACATCTAGTGTCTAAAAGAGGTATAGAGGTAGATAGAGCTAAAATTGAAGTGATTGAGCAGCTACCTCCGCCTGTGAATGTTAAAGGAATTAGAAGTTTTCTTGGCCATGCTAGTTTTTATCATAGATTTATAAAAGATTTTTCATTTATTGCTAGACCTCTTACTCGTTTGCCAGCCAAGGATGTTCCTTTTGAATTTGATGATGAATGTTTAAGATCTTTTGAAATTTTAAAGAAAGCGCTCATCTTAGCACCAATCATTCAACCCTCTGATTGGTCTTTACCTTTTGAAATTATGTGTGACGCAAGTGATTATGCTGTGGGGGCAGTTTTGGGATAGACAAAAGACAAAAAGCATCATGCAATAGCTTATCCTAGCAAAACTTTAATATGACCTCAACTTAATTATGCAACTACTGAAAAAGAGCTCCTTGCTATTGTTTTTGCTATCGATAAATTTAGATCTTACTTAGTGGGAGCTAAAGTAATTATTTACTCTGATCATGCTGCTATAAAATATTTGCTCACTAAGAAAGATGCTAAACCTTGTTTGATACGATGGATTTTGCTACTACAAGAATTTGACCTAGAAATAAAAGATAAGAAAGGAGTAGAAAATTCTGTTGCCGATCACTTGTCTAGAATGCAGTTTGAGAATTTATAGGAACTGCCCATCGACGACTCGCTTCGGGATGACATTTATTGGGACAACCCCTAGTATGCAGATATTGTTAATTTTATGGTTTCAGGATATGTACCACTAGGAGGGAACAAAAGAAAACTCATCCACAAAAGTCATACCCACATGTGGTATGAACCATACCTTTTCCAAGTATGCTTTGATGGCCTACTCAGAAGATGTGTACCAGTTGAAGAAGGAATAAAAATTATTGAGAGATGTCACTCATCACCATATGGAGGGCATTATGGAGCATTCCGCACACATGCCAAAATTTGGCAGTGTGGATTCTTTTGGCCATCAATGTATGAAGACACAAGAGAATTCATCTGAGGATGTGGACTATGTCAGAGGCACGACAACATCAATACAAGAGATGCCATGCCACTCACCAACAACCTTCAGGTTGAACTCTTTGATGTCTGGGGAAATGACTACATGGGACCATTTCGGCCATCAAAGAAATGTGAGTACATTCTAATGGCGGTGGACTATGTCTCCAAATGGATCGAAGCTCTACCATGCAAGAATGCTGACAACATCAATTCCAAAAGGATGTTTGAAGAAATAATATTCCCAAGATTTGGATTGGAGTCCCAAAGATAGTGATAAGTGATGGAGGATCACACTTCATCGACAAGCGTTTCGAGCAATACTTATCGAGACACGGAATACGTCACAACGTCACTACTCCTTATCACCCTCAGACAAGTGGCTAGGCAGAAACATCCAACAAGAAAATCAAGAATATTCTTTAAAAGACAGTTAATGACATGGGTACTAGATGGAAGGACAAGCTTCCTGAAGCACTCTGGGCATACCAAACAGCATACAAGACACCTATAGGGATGTCTCGATATCAGTTGGTATATGGGAAGACTTGTCATTTACTAGTGGAGCTAGAATTCAAGGCTCATTGGTCTATTAAAAGATGGAACATGTACCTTGATGTTGCCGGATTAAAGAGGAAGATGCAACTCTCAGAGCTAGATGAGTGGAGAGAAAAAGCATATCATAATTCAAAGATTTATAAAGAGAGAGTCAAGAGATGGCATGATAAGAGGATCAAGAAGAAGGAGTTCGCCCCTGGAGATAAGGTATTACTTTTAAATTCTAGGGTGAAGCTCTTCGGACATGGAAAATTATGAAGCAAATGGGAAGGACCATTTGTGGTGTTAAGCTCATCATCACATGGAGCAATCACCCTACAAAACAATGAAGGTACGTTATTCAATGTAAATGGTCAATGCCTTAAATTATTTTTAGAGCCCAATAAGGAATTAGAAGAATTAGACATAATTAATTTCTTCCTTACTAATTAGTTGTTGGGCCTGACCTTTTTAATTTTTGTTTTTCGGGGTCCAACATATTTTTTGAAATAACAAAAATATTTTAAAAAGATTGTTAAAAAATTGGCCGCCCACCTACTGCGCCGCCTCACCGCTGCCTTTTGCCCTCTCGATTCTTCTAGATTCCTCTCTCAGAAAAATCTATTTACGTGTTCGTTAGATTCGTTTCTATCCCGAGAACCTTCTAGACATCATTCAGATAGCCCAGGACCTCTGCCATTTTTATTCCATCAAATCATTCCTCTCCACCTGTGTAGAAGCTTGCTAGCTCTCCCCAAGCTCCAATGGCCAACCAAGATAGGTGAATGGTCCCCTATGGGATTGATCTCAACTCCATTCCCAAAGAAAATCCAGATTCAAAAGCTCTCATCCTAGTTAGCGATGCTTTGCCTCTCACCGCCATTCCACCAAAACCACGCAGCTATGGCCAATCCTACTTCGCTCAGCCCATCCTCACAGCACCTCCGTAGCCCCTCTTGCTCGAAGATGCATCACCAAAGGGGCCCGTTGTCAAGCTACCTACAGGAACCAAGATCCTACCGTCGAAGCACAACGAGACACTAGTGGGTGTGAAGACCAACAAAAGTGGTGATATCGTCTGTGCCAAGTACAGCACTGGAGAGCGCACCTACTTCGAAGGAGTCCACGCTCATCAAAGCAAAGTCAAGTTCCTCTCGCTGAAGGATGCTCCTAAACACACCCTTGCTACTTCTGATGCTCCACGCAAGTGTCATAAGACGGTAGCCGATCTAGAGAAAGAATTAGAGGCTCAGCACGCAACCATCACCTCTATGGAGGCTAGCCTATGTCTTTATAGCTATTGCATTATCCATACAAATGAAAAACTAGAGGACATTAAGAAGGACAATAAGAAGTTAGACAAGCGTGTTAGTGCCTTAGAGCCCCCTAAGCCAAAGAAGTAGATCAAGTCAATCTAGCAGTTGATAAGGCACCTTCGAGTTAGTCACGAGCTTGCCTAGATTCTTAGTTCAATTCATTTAATTATTTTATTCAATTCATTTAATTTGGTCAATTGTAAACAAAGTGCCTTATATGATACTGAAATAAAGAGTTGGTTATTATTAGATATATTTTGCCTATGTTCTTGTCTCCACCATGTTCTGTGTAAAGGATAACTGGAAACAAGTGTGGGGAAGGCATCCGACGACGTAACAAACAGATTTCTCTGCACAAACAAAAATATTTGAGAAGATATGACATGAGGACCCTGCACGTCAAAGAGGACGATGAAATGCCACCCCAAGGGGGCGGCCACCTAGAGTCAGGGGCGGGCGCCAAGCCTGTGGGCCCTCCTCACTCCTTCCTTCGACCACGGTCAGGTTTGCTCCCTCCACGTTCCAATTTTTATATATATACTTCCTGTTACATTTCATTCTGAATAAAACCTACTTAATGCTGAAAATAAAAAGATAGATTATTTTAGTCATGATCTCTTTATAGACTCACACCATGATTTTTCCTGGGAGTCCTGTTGCTATTGGGAACCTAATTTATAGGGACCCCGTATCACTTAAGTCGTTGTGGAATGTGAGATAGTAGAATCATGAGAACCTGATTTCTGATACTTTGTCATTTGGAGAATTTCTTTTATGAAAATATTAAAATTATTAGCTATGCTTCTCCTCTATGGTAAGAATAAAATGCATATTAGAGCCTTACATTTATAAACTAGCACACAAGCTATTTACTTTGTATTCAGTTTGGTCAACCCGTGTAAGACCTTTGTCGAGAGGTGGGTCATACTTCCAAGATCAAGATCACGTACACCCACATATATCTGCTGCTCCTACATTAGGAGTATGCAAAAACATGCTTTCCACCTTTTATTTGTCTCCTACACAGGGAGAAGATACAAAAAGATTGTTAGGATTTTCCAAATAAATGCTCCAAGTTTGTTATTGTTTCATCGTTTTTCCAAAATTTATTGTAATCTAGGAATGGGACATGAGGCTATGCAAAATAGTTATCAAAAGAAAGAGTTCTATCATTTGAAAAAAAGAAAGAAAAAAGGGGAAAGAAGAAAGAGAGAAGAAAGAAATAAAAGAAAAGTCATTTGATAGCTCATGGTCCCTACCTGAGAAAGTTCCTCATTTGTCTCAATAAAGAAAAAACATGTTCAAGGAGCAAAGTAGAATTAGGATTAGCTACCAAATATTTCCACACAAATGCACATCTTGATCTAAGGGTATGACACTCCCCTCTGAGGATCCCGTTTTGACTAGGCAATACATGCAAGGTAAGTATGCTACATCCTAGAAGTACCTGCAAACTCCAGAGTAGGATATTATACAAGGCATTCATTATATATGCCTCAGTGAGATCTACAAATACCACATATATTGAGTGACCTGAGAGTACCACATGAAGGAGATGGTAAGCTATGTTTTTATTTAAAAAATATTTATAAAAACTCCGAGTGATATGGTTGAAAGAAGGAAGGGGCTCCATTTCAAGTTGTTCCATTCTTCAACTGCCCAAAGAATTATGGTAGACACTTTTGAATCCCACAGTGCAGGTATGACAAAGGAATAAATCAACTGTTGATGTTTTGTCCAGATGTTATGCCTAAGATAATCCATCCTTTTCTCGAGGACCAGTAAAAGCCAAAGTGTGGGGGAGTTTGTTGATGGTAGTTAACTATCAATTTTTTACTGCCAACTTAAACAAAAGAAGGCTATAAATAAGGTTACCACCCTAGAGTAGGGGTTTAACTAATAGAATTCCACGAGTTTTGGTGAATGTCTATTTCTACAGGGTGCCAACTGAAAACGACCAAAGATGGTCCACATGTTAGGTTTACATAGAGAGAAAGGACCATACACCGAAAAACTATAATCTAGAAGACTCGGGAGGCCACCCCCTGGAAGGTAAGGCCCACCTGTCATTGAGACATGGGCGGGCGCCCACACCCTCCGGGCGGCCGCCCCCTGCAGAGCCAATCAGGCTCCATCTCGCGGACCATGCCTCCACTACCTTTGAGGATGAACAATAATCATTGATCAAGGTCGGTTTGATCCAAGGGCTGTGGTGATTCCTAGAGGGCTATATAAGCAAGGCCCCTGGCCCCTGGATTAGAGAATTTAGAAATCCTAATTCATATTTTCTAGAGAGAATTCGCCTGAGAGGGGTCCCTTGAATGGATCTTTCTCTAGAGAACATACAAGAGAGTTTAGCTTTGTAGTCTCTATGTGATATTAGAGTTATTCTTCTTTATTGAGAGAGTTAGAGTGGAGGTAGAAGTTGGAGGAAGCTCGGCCTGTCAGTGTCTCCTCTCTAGCTTGTACCTGTGGGATCAAGTCTCCTAACCCAGGGCTTGGTTCTAGGATTCTTCGGCAATTCAACTTCTAATACTAAGTAAGTACGTTGTTATTGTTCTTTGGTTTACGAGTTTACTTTATTCGCTTCGCGTAGGGAATAGAGTAATCATTCATAGCGTAAGCGTGGTGCTTAGCTAGGAATACTCGTAGATATCCCCTATCTGGCCGGATCGGTGTGTAGTAGCGTGGGACATGACAATCCCATTATTACCTTCAGAAACCTTCTCCCGTCAGAAGGTTTGGTAAGACCTAAGTGCACTGGTTAAGCATCCTCTGTGGTGTCTCTTTTCCAATGGTACGTCCCCCTAGAATAGTAGTATCATAGCTTACCAAAGGTTGGAACTAGATTGTCGTAGTAGTCTTCTCTAATCGCTTATATCTTCACCACCTTGTAGTGCGGCCCAGGGGTAGAAGTAAATACTAGGTTAGTCATCGCATGCTTTCTCCTTGCGGATAAAACAAATACGATACTCTAGACTTATCTCTCGGGTGAAGTGCTCACCGATATCCGTGTGCTTGTAGATTATTTCTCTTAGATTCTTTCATGTGCGTAACCAATATCAACACTCCCTGCCTGGACAGAGGGCTCCACGTGTCCCTCGGGTGAGGCAGAAGTATGCCAAGGGGGTCAGGCGCTCCCATCCTCATGTTGAAAGGGTCTAGCGAGGCAGAAATTTCTCCAGATAGGGCGTAGGGGTCAGGCTCCTTAATGATGTCATGGGGCTCAGGCGAGGCAGAAGCTGCTGCCCTAAGCCTCAGGTATTTGGTAGCTGACACGTTGTTAACGCCCTTGGTTGGGTATGCCTACTATTGATACTCGACAGTAGCCCTCGAGACTATGAAGGAATGGAGCACTCCTTCAGAGGCTTGAAGACAAGTGCCCATGGGTAGTTGTGGTTTGTTTGTTTGGAAGGAAGCTATCAGGTGGGTGCGCGCGAGCGCACCCACCGGGTGTAGCTCCTGAGGCCTTGGAGGGATGAGTTATCCCTTCAAGGGCTTAATTGAGCAAGTGAGGTGTTTTTCGTGTGACTATAGGGCGTACAAGGAGCCCTCAAGTATTTAGTTTTATGTAGGGTCTTGACCGATTGTTAGGTCAGGACACGAGTGTAGCCCCTAAGCCCTTACTCGATGCAAGGTTTTGATTGGGAGGCCTCCCATCTTTGATTCGATCCCTCACGCGTTCCTTCATGGAACAAAGGGGGTGAGCCGAACCGTGTTATCCTTGTTGGACGAACTGTGCGCTTGGTGGGCTGTTAGCGGGTAGGTCTACATGGAGTCTCGGTCCCATTCGCTGGGCACCGGCTAGTGGTCAAGCTGGTGACACACTCCAAACTCCCGATGACTAATTTAGAGAGTTCTCAGGGCCGTCCGATCGGTCCCAAGGGCTCTCTGCCTTTCTTTGAGGAATACCATGAATCGGATGTCCATCAGGACTCAAACATGGGCCAGAATGCCCTCGGTGCCCCGCACTAGGGTATTGGCTACTAGTGTGCCCATTCTTCGCCATCCCTGACTCAAGCGTCCTGAGGCGGCTGTCGAACCCACGATGGGCCAGCCTTCGAACCCTTGGACTGTAATTGAGCTGGAGGAGCGCACGTAGCTCCATATTCTTCTCTTACCTGTCGAGGCCTATGATCAGCCCATGGAGAGGGGAGGTGCCTGAGTCCCGCACGGTGATGAGATAACGGTAGGCACGGCATGCGAGGCAGATGGTAAGAGGCTGTAACATCCTAGATGTTAAAAGCAACTAAAACTTGGTCATGATCATCATCTTGCATAATCATAAACATTGTTGCATAAATGCACCCTATGTTTCAATTATAGCAATCACATGTTTCATATGTTGCATGGTAATGTTTCATTAAATCAATGAATGTTTCCTTAATGGCAGGACTATGTTGCATATGCCTTGTTTCATGTGTTGCCTTGTACTGTTTCATAAATGTGTCCATGCTATGTTTCAGTCGTGCCATGTACATAAGATATGTTTCATATGTGAGGTTTTACAATTTACATGAAATGATGTCATTAATGTTGATTAGGGTACTTAGTTATTTTATATATGTCAATTGGCTTAAACAAATAAAAGTTTTATTTAAATAAACTTTGTTGTTTAAAATATGTTCTTTAACATGGAAGCAAAGTTGAGGAGTGTTTTCAGATCACACATGCTTAATTTTGAACTCAAAAATTGAATTATGTAACTAGAGCCTCACACTTAGCCGATTGGTTAAGTCCCTAAAGTGTAGTTATCAAGTTCAATCTTTGGGGTTTAATTAAATGATTTTGCATAAATAAAATGTGTCTATCTTTTCTTATTTTGATTGGTCCTATACTTGAATTATGATGCTGTACACTTAGTTGATATGTTTGATTGACAATTGTTCACTAATTAATTCCTAAATCAAAACTTGAAGCTGCATTCACTTTCCAGTTTCACTATACCCTGTTTTGGAATTCAAAATCTTTCAAACTATCTGGTTCTGGGTCTTGTGCCTTTAACCAAAGTTGCAGATCTTAGTTTAGGGAACAACTTTGTTTATGGGTGCTTGTCGAGTTTAGTAGAGAAATTAGAAGTTAGAGAGAACAGAAGTGGCGCTGTCGGTCATCTATAGTGCTCGCCGTGTCCTGTCTGCCTACTTGCTCCGGTGACCACTGCCACTTCCCCACACCGCTTCTCCACCCGCGGACACGCATGTGCTTGCGTGGCCAAGCTCAAGTAGCTGCTGGCGTAGATTGCCGCCTCGCCCGCTCTTATCTTGACCAAGCCACCGACCGTCATCTCCTTCCCCTGTTTCACCGCCACCGCGCACCCATGGCTCGCCTGCCAGCGAAATTCATCATCGCCTTATCACCATAGCCCAATAGCTCATGCACAAGACTTTGCCTATTTTTGGCGCACCTCAGTGACCCGCTCCCACCACCTCTCGCCACCGCAACCATCCCCTGCGCCAGTTGCCGTTGCAGATGCATCGCCCTCGCCGACCGTACTTTTCTCGCCAGCGAAATTCATCACGTGTGCTTGATCTCCATCCAATTTCCCCCTCACCAGGCTCTGCCGTATCCTTGCACATCTCCCTGAGCCGTTTGCCTCGCCTCTAGCCTCCCTAGGCAGCTGAGCACCACCATCTTCCCCGCGGTTGGTCTGGGGCACCACCGTGACCGCGTCCACTGTGGCCAGGTTCCACCTAAGCATTCCCTACCCCATCTCCTATCATTTTCATCTACTCATCACTCTCTGATGCTTACCTGAATCTATCTCGGGCGGGCTCGTGCTAGAGCACCGTGCCTGCACCCACACCACCATGCATCACGTCGCCGAGCCACCTTGGTCGACATCGGGCTCGCTAAGAAGCCTGAGACGTTTAGTCAGTAGCGTGGGTGTGTGCGGGAGCTTCTGCGGAGCACAGCGGTGAAGTCCTCGCCGCCGGTCGACGCATCGCCGATGAGCTCTTCGGCTTATCCATCGGCTTGCCACTGTCAAGCCAGGCTAGGTCGGGGTTTGACTCAAGCCCCTTTGGTCAGTGACCGTGGGTAAGGAGGGAGTTGGGTGAGAAATGGTTTTGGTCTGAAAAGGATTTTATGTTTTATAGAAAATAAATTTCAATGCTAAGTTTGTTAATTCATATTTAATTCTAGAGGCATGCTAAAATTGTGAAATTTGCTCTTTAGTTTTTTCATGTTATGCTCTATCCATGAAAAGTATTAGTTGGTCATAATAAGTAATTTTGGTATGGTTAAAAATTCCATCTTTTAATAGGAAAATTCTTCTTGTGTAATTTTTGTAGATAAAAATATTAATCCTGTGATCATGAAATTTTATGAGTATGCTTTACATGCTTATAACAGCCTGTACAAAAAGTTTGGTACTGTTTTGATGTTTCTAAATTGGTTAATTAATTTAGGTGTGTTTAAATATCTTTCCTTTAGTTAAATAAATACTAAAACGGTTTAGATAAATACTTAAATAACTTTGGTGTATTTTATACTTTGTTTGTGGACCTTGGAACACTCAAACCCCTGCTGTTCCTTGGCAATGAAATTAGTTGCTTGATATGCTAGAATCAACTTGTTATAAATAGATAAATGATTTAATTAAATGTTTATTTGGTACATGCATGTATATAAGTATTGATTGTTCCTTATATGCAATAGTTAAAATAAGTGGTTATGTTTAGTCGATGCCTTCCATGTTAATCACTTGTTGGTCCATGTGAAATTAATCCTTTCATGACAACAACTAATTAACTTGATTAGTTAATAATTAAGATGCTTCTGAGATGGTAACCCCAGTTGTTGGTGAAGGAAAGTTGCACTCAACTTTCTTAACTTTATTAGAGTTCTATCATGTATTACATGTCTTGCATCATACCTCATACATCGTGGCATGCATTCCATCATATTAAGCAAAGTGTCATTTATTACGTGTAGTTTGTACGAGAGTGAGAAGACTCGTGTTGATCAAGTCTCAGAGTAGATCCATCCACCAGAGGTGTTGGTGTTCATTGGATCGTTTTGAGTAATCTAACCTTTCCTGTAACGCAAGGAAGCCCCGGTGCATAACATCCTTCTACAGCTTTTACAAATCTTTATTACACTTTAAGTCTTGTGAGATGTGCAGTAAGTAATTAGGGGTTGGTCTATACCGTTGCTGCATGATTACCTTGATATCTAGATATCCTCACTTATATCTTGTTAGTATGAAAAGGTTGTACCTCTTATGCTTAGTAATGCTTAGTCTACATTGGAAGTCGAATGATGGTTTCATCGTTCGAGAATAACAATTTCACCTTGCTCTTCTCAACTCTGTTTATGGGTTGTGAATACCATGATGTTAATATTGTTAAATTGAGACTGAGGGGGTGGTTTGGCCACAGCTGGCTTGCATTGGGAATGGAGTCTCAATGTAGTGCCTCCGCCTATGTGTGGTTGAAACATTGCTAGTACTGGCCACATACTCCGGTAAGCCCAATATATCTTAGCTATTCCATTATGGGAAACAATAACTATGCACTAGGAGTGGAGAGATGGTGGGAGTATCATGTACACATTCCTGTGAATCCGTCAGGGATGAACGACATAGAGAGGTGGGTACTGTGCTCTCGAGTAGCGCTAGACCGGTTCCTATTTTGGAGGATCCGAGTGAGGGTTGATATATGTTGGTTCAGGTCTGCAGACCTAGACCTGCATATGTCATGTGGTAAGGAAACCCCAGCTGGGCCAAATGGATTTGAATCGCCGTTGCTTCTCGGAGAAGAAGACTCGACCCTCTAACCATACATCATAGTTAATCAATGAAACATGGTTACTGATGGACATGACCTAGTATAAGTTGAAATGAGATGAGATGCTTAATGAAGTGATTGATTTAGATCATGTGCAAACTAGATACTACTAAGGAACTTAATACATAACTAAAATATTGAGAGTAAGGATTCACTTATAGTAAGATTTTTTGCAAAAGTTACTTCTTGCTTCTACCTTACCTTTAAGCCAGCATATCCTTAGAGTCTTTTCTTTAGTCGGGTAAGACTTGTTGAGTACCCTCAAGTACTTAGGGTTTGTTAACCCCTGCTGTAGGTTCTAACTTGAGCAGCTAGGTAAGGTCATGTTGGTGGGCTCGACATGGTATGTCTACCTCTTCTACCTTAGATGTTTCATCTCAGATGCTTTCGCAGTCTACTCATCTTTTGGAGCTTAGGTTGAAGTTTAACTTCTACATGTTTTGTATCAAATGTTGTAATGTTGTAACAACTCCTTTGTTGATCCTATATGAGTTGTAAAACGTGGATGATTCAGGGTTCCCTGAGGACACCCGGTATACTACTGGAGTTGTCTGGCTTGCATGTACTATATCAAAAGTCTAGAAGACAATGGTAGGCACATGTGGGCCATATAATTCAGGTGGTTTTGCCATAGATGGCCTTTTCACATGGCTCACTTGCCACGATTAAGTGGACCGTATGTCGTCACCGAGAGACGGTTTGCCTTCCCAAGGCATGGTGTGAGACCGATGCAGTTCCCTCGAGGGACGAGTAGGGTGGTTGGTGGATGGGTGACACATTGAATGCCATGGGAGTTGAGAGGCCTCCTCGATGTCCTTTATAACTTGAGCTGCGGTGCCCGACCCTGGCATAACCTTTCTTCCACCCCTGCTCTTTGTCTTCCCTTGCCACTTTAGCCATCATCCTGGAGCATGGTGACTCCTCCAGGGACTCATGGGTGGGCACACCGGGAGAGAGGGGCGGGACACCCTCCCACCGCCGTCGTCTCTCACCCGGTGCCATTTCCTCGTCTGGGTATGGCCAGGCCCAACTCGTGCCGCACTAGAGCGTCCCTACGCAGCTGTAGGAGGCTTGGGAGGAGCTTTCTACCGTTAGGGCAGTGGTGTCATCGCTAGAGGAGGAGGCGGCGCTCGCCCACTCGTAGTGGACGAAGTCTGATTGTTAGTGCGTCGGTGAGTGGCCCTCCGTTTCCTCCCTTTGTGTTTTTAGTTGGTATTATGCCATATTCTTGGCTTTGTTTCTGAGCAGAGCTGCTCGTGGAGGTGGAGTCATCCATGGTGCCACCAAGACTCCATTCATTGGGAGAGCTCAATGGTTTTAGAAATGAAATAACTTGTGTGCGCGTAGCTTATGCAATTTTAGACAGAGTGATAAGACATTTAGGCGCTACAATTTCCCACGTCTTGAGGCAGGGTCATATACACTCTTATTGATGCCTCTACCTAGACGTAGGGTCATAGGCTTGACGTGGCGCTCGGGAGAGTTTGTTCGTAGGTCGGACAGTCCTGCCCCTGGGTCCTCTAAAATCCCTGCTTGCGCTTGGACCCAGTCAAGAGGCTTGGTTAACATATCCCTCACACATCTTTTTCACAAAGAGGAGGGTTTGGACAATGTCACGGCATCCCTCGCTGGGTCGAGCTATGGTGCCCGTTGAGTTAAAATCGGGTTAGCTCAAGTGAAGCCTCAATTCCCGTTCACGGGGATCCAACGGAGGTAAGCTAGTGACTGACTTCAAAAATTCCTGGTGGTTGGTTCAGGGAGTTCCCGGGGTTGTTCGACCATCCCCGAGGGCTCGTTGCCTTTTTTTGGAAAAAAAACTCCCGAACCGTAAATTGGCCTAGACTCGAGCATGGCTAGAGAAGGCCCTCGACGCTCAGCGCGTCTAGGTATTGGCTGCTCATGTGCCCTTCTCATGACATCCCTCACTCGGGTGGCTCGAAGCGGCTGTCGAACCCTCCATGGGCCAGCCTTCAAACTCCATGTCGGATCGGACCATAAAGGGGCAAACCGCATTACGTAATTATTGCTGATGATTTAACTCATGGTTTCAAATGAGAGGATAAATTACAGCGAGTAACATGCTTAGATTTTGAACGTGTGCGCAGACTGATTAACTTCATAAGAACAAGATAATAGATCCTAAGTAGGGGGTGGTGCAGTGATCTACCGATCATGGCGTGTCAACGTCGTACACAGCCTCTGTCTCCTAGCGTCATGGCCACGTGAGTTCGTAGCCACCATCATTGAAGACGCCACCGTCGAGGAGGTAGTCATAGACACCGATGAAGTGACGCAAAGTCCCTGGGTCATCGAGCCTGGAGAAGTCAGCGTTGGCCCAACCACCATTGTCTTTGTCGCAGCTGGTGCTTGAGGCCGTCTCGGTGGTCGCGAGGACTTCCGCGATAGCCGGCCTATGTCAATCTATCATGGGGACTTCCTGGCCAGTTGCCCTCTAGGGCCTACACCTCATCGGTGTATAGGCGAAGGCTGGACAGGGCCTCTAAGATGGCGTCAATGTCGACGGAAGGGGGAAGAAGGACTAAATCGTAGCCCACTCATGTGTAGAGGAAATCTGGGTGGTGAAATTGGATGTGGGAGCCTAGAGCAAAGCAGATGAGTGGGGTGGCCATCAAGACCTAAGAGATGGAGCGTGTCATGCAGAAGTCCCCTACGTGGCGCACCAACTGTTGGTGTCTAGAAACCGGGGGTCTAGGCAGAGCGATGAGTGAATTTGTATATGCACATCTAGGCCTAGATGGTGTGCAAAGTGGACACAAGGGTTTATACTGGTTCGGGCAAGAATGATCCAACATCAAGTGGATTCTGCTGCTGCTCATGTTGCCTTGCACTGGAGTGCTCATAGTAGGGGTTACAAGCCTTCGAGAGACCGAGTGGATCCCACGTTTCTTCGGGGGGTGTTTGTGTTGTTGTCTTAGCGAGGTGTCTCCTTCCATCGATATGGTCCCTGCCTCCTCTTTTATAGTTTCCAAGGGAAGGGCTCGGGTTACATTTGTGGTAAAAAGGTGAAATGGGGAAAAGACAAAAGAGAGAGACAAAAAAGGTGGCCTCGGGTGCGGCCTTCTTCCTCCTTATCCGGTGGGAGCAGTTTCCCCTGTAGCACAGAGAAGCAGTGGGCATTGATCTTTTGGCCTCTCCATCTGCTGGTGCAACATGCTGTGCCCATGCTTTGTCCTGTTTGCTTCTGTGCCATCGAGGACGGGCGGTATGTGCACCCGGATTTGCGTAGAGAGGGGGGGTTAGGTGGTATAGTTACCATTATCCCCGTCGCTGTAGAGGTATGGATGTCATCGTGGTGGAATGACCGGGGTCATATTGGGTCAGAGCGTGATTCCCATGTTCCTATTCACAATGCACGGTCATGTCCATCCCATTAGTGGGAGTGGGTGTCGTGGTGAGGGCCCCCATGGCTCCCCGCCTGGCCAGAGGGCTCCACGTGTCCCTCGAGCGAGGCAGAAGTATGCTAAGGGGGTCGGGCACTCCTATGCTCATGTTGCAAGGGTCAGGCGAGGCAAAAATTGCTCTCGACAGGGCGCAAGGGTCGAGCGCCTTGATGATGTCATGGGGCTCGAGCAAGGCAAAAGCTGCTGCCCTAAGCCTCGGGCGATTTGGTAGCTGACACGCTGTTAACGCCCTTGGTTGGTTATGCCTACTATTGATACCCGATAGGACTGCTCAATTTTGTTTTCTAGACCCTAACACTAGGTGTATCTACACCTAATCCCAGGATCGGGGACTACATTGTGTACAATGCACCTTGCGGTGCTTGTGCTGTTTCTTCATGATGCTTTGGCTATGCCAAGTTTGTCACTTAATGCCTCTGTTTTGCTCTGGTCATCGTGTCATTGATGCGATCTAGCTGACACTTAATTCGTCATAGAAGTGGCTTGACTGTTGATGTAAAACTGATCGTCATAGAACTATTTTGGACTGTAGTTAACAGTGACGTGATGGCGTTAGTGTCGTTTGCCACGTTGGCTTGTGACATGGCAGCGCCTACCACACTAGCAGGTGATGTGCCATGTCCACATGGTGTTTTCTAGTTGGTCCACTTGTAAGATTTTGATTGGTCCACATGGCATTTTCTGTTTGGCCCAAGTGGTCTCCTCTGGTTGGCCCACATGGTGCATTCTTATTGGCCCATGTGGCATATTTTTATTGGTCCATGTGGCACATTTTTATTGGTCCATGTGGCATATTTTTATTGGTCCATGAGACATATTTTAATTGGTCCACGTGCAACAGGTAAATTGGCCCACGACAACCAAAGCTCATGCACATTTCGTCATAAAAGTACCAATTTTATCATCATTAAAATAATCAGTTATACATTACAACTAATATACATATATTAATCAGCCCATATACATAAATAAATCATAACCATGTACACGCAACAATCGCAGTATATGCATGTATCACCTACCGCCCATTATGCAACAAGGTCTAACATCTCATATTGCAACTGTATAGAACTATGCATGAAAATACTTTCTGCTCATCCAAGCAATGAACGCATCTAGGTGACTACCACCATCCCCTTTTTCTGCTCTTTATTTACTTTCCTGCACATCTGCACAAGCAAGGCAACAAGGAAAATGATTATTTTCAATACTTGCTAATTTGAAGAGTGAAAAAATACTAAAAACTTCCCCATAATATCACCAATCTGGTAAGTGATAAAAATAAGATATTATAAAAAGTGCTTGTACATAATGCTTTTTTTAAACCAAAAAAGTCAAAGCATCTAAATAAATTCCTTTCGGTCCAAAGCCCAAGATGTTACAGATGGTACCGAGTATCCCTATGTGTATTTAATTAATAAAAACAGAACATATGGATCTAATATAAATTCAACATGTTAAACAAGTTGAGATATCATTACAAGAAGAAAGCATTTTCCAAACATTATCCAAAACTATAGTCCAAATATGCTAACCAAAACAGCATAGAAAGTGTTTTTCATCTCAGCCCAAGCAATGGTTAATCAGCCTGTAAAGGTTACATAGTGTGGCAAATAGAGATTATTATGCGGGCTCTTGAATATTCATGCGTATTCACATATAGACAATGTATTGTGTATTTTTATCCTAAGCTGTAAGCATTTGGTGAGGTAACTGCAAAGCAGAAGGTTTAGAAAGAGGATTCTATACCTGTTTCATTTGTCAGTTTGTTAGTGATCATACTCTGGCAAGGAATCCATATTTTAAGGTTTATGACTTGCACAAAGCCAAAAAAATTAACATCTCAGGTCACAAACTTACCCCAGTATAAGAGTAAGTGTTTAAGTTAGTGATTTTATCATAAATAAATATTTATCAATACCATCCTTGCCAACTTTCCTCCTAGTGCTAAAATATAAATACCAATACTTGAATTACTCCCGGTGAAATGCTCAATGGTATATCTGTGCACTTACAGAATTCTTAATTTCTTATTCATGCTATAAAATACCAACAACAATCACAATCGGTGTGGCCATAAACAATCTCCAACTCGTGCCAACACTCCTTCGCTGCTCCAAGCCATATAGGTGACGGCAACCACCAAGAGTAACAAGAAACCTCAGCAAGAATGATCCCCAAGGGCCACTAGATGCAATCACTCAAGCAAATACACTTTGGATCACTCCCAAATCACTCAAGCAAGGAGATGAGTGGGAGAGGTTTGGCTTAGCTGAAAGGGATGTATCAATGATCAAAATGTCCAAGAGAATAAGCCCAAGCCAGCCAACTTCTATTTATAGAGCCTCAATGACTCAACTAGCCGTTATGCCCATGAAGGGCCGTCAGACTCAGGCTCTGAACCTAGAAATAGGGGCTCCAGACCATGTTGCCTAGGTCCAATGCTCACCAGCGTTGAATCTCCACTCGCCACCTATCCCTCTTCAAACGATCACTTGACCGTTGGAACCAATGGCTCCCAACATGCACTTAGGACCAAACCTCCAAACCTATGCTGTGCCCAGCTGGACTATCATCCTCCTCAGTCCAACGCACTCAAGAGAGTACATCAAGAGCTCTAGGAGCTCCGAATCAAGTCTGGCCAGACCAACCGGACTATGCTCCCCAGGATCTAGTTTGTTTTGGCCTCTCTCTGTCTTGGAGATAATTATTTGCGCAACCTCCAGATCTGCACTCCTTGGTTCAACCTCCACCAGACCAGAGTCTGACGCCTCCGCACATAGGGCTTCCCACCTAGGGTAAGAAACCAAACCCTGCGCCCATGGTCCGGCCCCTAGACTCAGTAGAGTATAGAGCCTGTGCTACCACTGTGCTCAGTTAGGGTTAGGTACTAGACCCAACACCCATGGTCCACCCTCCATGCCAATAGGATCCGGTGCCAATTTCTCTTCTTTTTCAAGCATAACTTTGACACCCTTGCTTCTAGTTCTAACACCAATGTGTCCCAACATATGTGCGCATGTGTTAGCATTTTTCAAGGGTTAAGTTAGTCCATACTAGGTCCTAAGTATATGCATGAAATGACATCACCTAGTGGCACTTGATGACCATTTTTATCATGATTTTCCCCTCTTCATGGTATGGCTATCTATCCTAAACCCAGTCACACTCTCTATAGTGTCTTGACTGGCAAAACAAAATGGCCTATGGTTTATACCTTTGCCTCGAGCACATTTTGTTTTTCTCTTTCTTCTTTTTCAAGTAGGAGCACTTGATCTCATCTTTTGGCCACCTCCATCACCATGAGTGCCATCTTACCCCACCACTTGGAGTGAACCAACCTATCTCATGTCACTTTGTTAGGGTCATGTACATGGGATACCCCAAAGCACGACCTTAAAGAACCGCTTAGGATGGCCCAACTGGCCACTAGCCTAGCTAAACATAGCCTAACTTGACTCCTCACCCTTGAGCCATACAAGGCCCTCCTCAACCTCTCCCACCTCTTGACCTTGCAACGTGCGGTGCCCCCATCCACCTACGGCCTTAGCCGCTAAGAAAAGGACAAGAGGTGGGAAGACACATGTAGTACGCTAACCCGGATGGGGCACACATGCGTACACTTTGCCAAGTACAAGAAGTACGGCAGCCCGTTTGACCATTCGAACATGGGGCAGAGTGTCACCTCGGTCAACACCCCGCTGACGGAGAAGACCACACCAAGGCACAGCTACATCACTTCACATGGTTTAGCATAGCCTAAATCCCATCTAGCCTGATGGATGAGTGTACGATCACATCCACCATGATGTGGGGACCACATCGGGGAGTTAGCTCTCCCACTCTGAACTGATCCTATGCCCCCGATCGGACCCCAGGAGGTCAGGGCAACATGATCCTGACCTCGAGAGCAGGCAACTAGCGATGGGATAGCCACTCTCCCTATACAGGGACATCATGACTTCTCCCTGAAGAAGCGAAACGCTAGAACGAAGGCCACGGCGATAGCAAGCAAGCCATACCAAGAAGGGGAGTTGGTGAGCAACCACCACTCCCGTTGCACCACCATGGCCGAAACAGTGCCACCACCATACGCCATGCCTGGGCATAAGGAGCAAGCTCAAGACAACCATACCCTGATGTGATGACAAGACTAGATGAACTGCTTAACAAGTATGCTAGCTTCTCCATCCCTTGGGCTCCTGGCCACTTAGGCTATGTCAAATATATGGGCCCAGGGTAAGCATAAATACAGGTTATGTTGATGGTTTATAATTGGTGTTAATGACCTCCAACAAGTTCCCTCACACTTAACCTTTGCTAGTCCCTGATCAAAGCCAAACTCAGTAATGGATTAGGAGTTGCTACAATGCTTTCACGCCTCAAAAGTACACATGCGTTCAATCAAAAATTCTCCTCTAGATTAGAATAAACTGATGTTACTTTCAAACTTACCCATATTACCTTCAACCATGGGGCTTCTTAGCCTTTACTTAGGTCTTGAGCAATTGAAAGACAGAACGATCAAGTCAAGCACTATGTCTCAAGTTCTTTGCTTCACCATTGTTCCGGGGTTTTTTATAAGTTTTCAAAATAAAACTTAGAGATCCCAATGTATGACACTCTCAAGCCTCTCAATATATGTGGTATTTGTGAATCCTCACCAAGGCAATAAAGATGTTATGCCTTTTTCTCTTCCTACTACTAAGGCTTATGTGGAGTTCATAGGTAGGGAGAAAGCTAGAGCATACTTGCAATGCATATATTGTAAAGTCAAACAATGAATCCAGTCATACAATCAAACCAAGATGTGCATGTGTGTGGATATATGGTGGATATATATGGTGGCTAATCCTAATTCTACTTTGCTTCTTGAAAACATCTCTCTTTTGAAACTTGGAAACAATTGCTAGAGAGCAGGGGCTATCTTATTCATCCTTTTTTTTCTTTTCAGGTGGGCATCTAAGTACCTATTGTTTTAGATATCTCGGACACTTGTCCATTTTTTGAACTCTCTTCTTTTTTTCTTTACTTTTTTTAATAACTTTTGTATAGCCCCATGTTTCTTTTCTGCAACAAAACTTTTAAGAGATAGCAACAAGAACTTGGAGCATTTAATTGGTGGATGGAAAACCTAGCAAACATGTTTTTGTGTTCACCCCCAGTGTAGGAGTAGAATATTTTTGGGTGGATCTAGATGGAAGGCATGTTTTTGCGCCTACCCCCAGTGTAGGGGTAGTGCATATGTGGGTGGTGTGTACGTGATCTTGATTTTAAGAGCATGACAAACCTCTGATCATGATCAACAAAGCTTGACAAAACTCAATGCAATTGCAAGCAGCATTTAAATGGAAATTTTCCTAGCCTAAATAACATGTATGACTCTGGTAGGAATTCAAGCTTTATCATACAGGAACTCATCATAGCATTTTTTTTATGTTTTTCAAAAGATAAATCTCTAGAACTTTAGTGTCACTTGGAACAAGATAAACAGCAGCTCAGGCCTTCCCATATCATATCCGTCAATTACTTAGACTTAGATCAAGCATATGCTACCCACGAGTTTCAAGTTCAAAGTAAATCTTTATATCGTCAAAACAATTTTATCCAAAACTCAGGAGAATTCAAGGCTAAAAACTAGGCACCTGAAAGGAATTACAATAGAGCAACTATTCATCATTTCTATTTTAAGAGATTATCTTTAGAGTCCTCTTTATTTATTTAGCTCTTAAAAGAAATTAAAGTAAACTAGACACACCTTTTATTTTCAATTTTACTACTATATGAATAACTATTTATTTAATTTTTATGTTAAAGCAAACTAAAGATGACAAAACAAAAGTAAAGAAATATTACCTAGATACGAGGGATGCCTTCTCTGCCAAGCTGGTTGTTGATATGGTCGCTCAATGAGGTGGCCAAATGTGAAGGTGCTTGAATGGCAGCTATCCTCTCATCAATGGTTATGAGCCTGTTGTCGATTTAGAACTTCCACTTGTAGAATTTGGGGGATCGGCTCCCCCACACTTTACTCGAAGTGTGTTCTGCTCATCAAGACAAGGTAGAGATCAAGTGCATGGGCTCTGTTGGTGGGAAAACACCAACAGAACCAAAACTTTATTTACTCTTCTCTAGCCATAGGCATATTGAATCATGATAAGATTGATATTGTATGTATTTTTTCATTTATAACATGGGTAATAAGATCAGAAGGATGAACATGAATGTAGCATTTTAACTATGACAAAAAGAGTGGAGTTGCTTAACCTATGGAAGGATTGTCCATCCTTATATAATGTATCAAACTTTTCATGACTATGACTATCATCTTCCAAAGATAAGATATTCAACATTTTAGCTCATTTGTTTAAGACTATGAGATCAAAAAATGGTGCTATGAACATACTTAAGGAACAAGTCATTTTGAGTTATTCAGGTTGGATTAAGCAAAGTTGTAACTCAAACATGTGTGTTTCTTCATGTATGTGCATACCAGGGTCAAGAAGAAAATGATGACCACTTACCTTAGGATGTTACCTTCATCATTGGAGCATGATGACACCATGTGATAAAGAGTAGACGAGTTTTAGTGGTCTTCTCTTCCTAGTTGAACCTTTCCTTGCTTGAGCTGTTCATGAGCATCTTGTCTCTTATGTCACACTCCTTCTTTCTCATGCCATCTTTTTGTTCTTTCCTTTGTGGATCTCATCATTGTGTTGGACCTTCTGCTCTACTTATTGTTTCTTCTCTGCAAAGGATTAGTGGACAACACATACCCGAAGGAGTATACAAATGATTCAAAATGAGGATACTATTGTCATAGAGCTAAAGGTCATCTGTATCCCATGTTTTAAATAATGTGCCTTTATTATTCACCACTACTTTAATCTTTCAACAAGGCTAAGGTGTGTGAAATCATTTTGAAGAATACCTCAAGCCTTGATTTGCTTCTACGAATGATCTCCAGACATTCCCAACAAAATTTGAATATTTTACTACAAGGGTTAGTCCACATATACAACCAAATTCTATACAAGTATGTTTTGAGTCAATGATTATGTTTGAATAGTATTTCAAATCATACTTATTATAGAACAAGGAAGCTTAAAAGACTAAAGAGATTCATTCAAGTAGAACCAAGAATATGTATGGTGAACCAAAGAGCATGATTATTAAAATCTGTTTATTATTTATTAGGTTGAGCATGGCATGAAGGTAGAGATAACCAAGACAAAAATTAGCAACATGTCATTAGATGTTTTGGGAGAACTCTATCCCCCACACTTGAATTTTGCAGAATGCATAATCAAGTTTGGTTGATGGAATTCTCCTATGAATGTGATTCTATATTGCATAATACTTGGTTGAATCTACCTCGTGTTTTCCTTTGTTTTATCGAAATGATAAGTGACAAACATACCTGAAGGAAACTTGTCCGATGTACCTATTAGTGAGGGCTTCAAGGCTTTAGGTCCATTGAGTAGGACCTCTTCTTGCCTTCGGCTTTTCTTTGCACCTTCCTATCCTAGAGATGAGGTTATAGACAATTGCATGCTTTTCTTCCATCAACCTTTCTTGATTTTTGTTGATCCTTGGTTGATGAGTCAGGGTTCATTGGAGATGCAAACTCAAGTTCCTCCTTGATTGTCTTTACCTTCTAGTGGCATGGCAGAGAGTTGTTCTTCTTTATTTGTTAGCGATATGCCAGCCATCTTAATGGTCAAGGAAGGAACTTCTTTGGAATTTGCATGAAAGCTTCATCACTAATGACTTAGGGGTGTCATGTGTGACCATGGTTGTTCATGGCTTCACAAGACATAGTCGATAGTCCACCATTGATCATGCTACTAACGTGCAAGATGGTGTCTTCGAAGACGATGAAAATAGGTCTCAAATTGGATATTTTGAGGTGAGTTGCACCTTGCTTCTCATTGGCATCCTAGCTTGAGTGTTGGAAACACTCAATGGTAGGGTGTCTTCAACCTTGCTCATAGCCTGTCGATTTGCTCGCTCACTTCATATGAGTGAGTGCTTTTTAAGGCACCTGTCTTCTTTCTTTTTGTTCCATTACTGAAGTGCTGGTTTGGTTTGGGTTTGTATGTACATTCCAAACCATGAACATGCATAGCTTCTATTGATTCTTCCTACAAAATATTAAGTTCTTCCTTCCATGAAGAATGAACTAGGCCCTCTTTTGTGCAAAGTTATTAGAGTTCAACACATGCCTTGATTCATCTCTAATGTGAATTCATCTCTTTGACTTACCCTGATTGATTTTTAGAGTTTTCTATAGGGGTTAGTCCAATAAAATATCCAGTGTCTACACAAACAATTTTTAGTTCAATAACCAAACTAGACTCCTTGTCTAATTATGATTAAGGAAGGCATTTCAACCTAAGCACCATGTTTAATTTAAAAGCCTATGGAAGTGTGTCAAATACTTCCAAACCAAAGCATACTATAGCAGACAAAGGTAGCATGAAAGCACTTCACAGATTTATTCAAATAGAGATGAAAGAGCATGATCATGGTGAGTGATTTTTTAAGATAAAGGATGCAAGTGGCATGAATATATGCAAGGAGCTAAACATGTTGTGGATAACGGAGTAGATGCATGGATTATATAAAGTAAACATGCCATGGTATGAAAAAAATTAAAAGATAACTACTCATTAAGTTTAAAGTCCATGAGCAAGACTATCTCACATTTCTTGATCGTACTTACCATGACTCACATGATGGAATTTGTGAGTAGTGCAGCGTCTGTTTCTGTCACTTGAGATGTGATTTGAATTATTGTGACGTCGACCTTTTCTCCCATCTACACATGGTTAGAATAATATATATATGTATACACAAACTTGTGAGATGTCACGGTTCCAGAGTTGCTAGATCATAAATGTTCAGGCACCCTGAGTTCTTCAATGTTTCTCTCATCTTTTCTTTTCTTGTGGAAGCTTGACGAAAGGTCGAAACAGCTTCTGTTGTCCAGCCTTATTCCACAACTTAACAGAACAGGGTTAATCCTACTAAAGCTAGTGGTACACTAAATTAGCAGACATCAAGATCAATATCAAAATTTTTACGCCAATTGCTTCCCCGACAATGGCACCAAAAAGCTTGTTGGTATTTATTAACGCACACAGAAAATTCCACAAGCGCATGGATACCGTTATAGCTTTTACCTGGGAGTGTTCTAGAGTATCGTATTTATCCACAGGGAAGCAATGGTTAAAGAGATTGATAATTCACCATCATGTATCTACTAACTTAATACACCAACTAGTCTAAAGTGGAGGTAAATGGTAAATGATATGAGTTATGAATAATGACCCACACTTAGGAGAATTCCATGAATAAAGAGTAGATTAATTAAACTGAGAGGACAACAGGAGAGTTCAAGATTCCTAAATACTTCTCTATTGCTTTGGTTCTATTATACTCTAGACTAGATGATAACTGAAACATGGATAAATATAGCGATCACACAATAACACTTCAGAGCAACAGTACCTTTCTAACTTTTGAGGGGGGTGAGAAAGTGTAGTCAGGGGAAGGCTGCCTAAAGCTCTATGAACACCAATCCGAACGTGGTGGATTACAAAGGCCTAGTAAAAGCTATCACCTCTGGGGCTACCACAACTATCCATGGGATTGGGCGCAATCTCAGGTAACCCGTAGCCTAGATACCATGTCTACACTATTGATTACTACTCTAATCACATATAATAACTAGAACACTAAATACGAGCGGAGATCCCATACCAAAGTATAATAACTATACTAACCATACACATGAAAGACATATAAGCAAATAGAGAAGATAATATATTAAAGCATAAGTCTTGCAAAGGTAAAGTACAAAATATACCAGACTTCTAAATAATTCTCCAAAACCTGAGCATAGCTCAACTCTCCCTAACTCTCAACTAGAACAAATCTACTACATTGGAGTGTCTAGCCCTAATTCTCCTAGTGTTGTTTCTTGATTTGAATGAGAGATGGCCTCCTGGAGGGGGTCTGGGCATCCTTATATAGGGGAGAGATGGAGTAGCGGCCAAGGAAGTGCCACGTCATCGATCCGCATCATCTTCCTCGACCACCGTTGGATAAAACAACCTAAAACCACCTTAGAATCAACAGAGTATATTGTAGGAAAGAGTATGAAGCGGCGGAGAGTGAGTGGGCCCCACACTGCGCCGAGCAGCCTCCCCCATGGGCCAGCCAGCCCACTATGGTGGAGACTCGGCCTATGCTTCATCGTGGTGTCTTCTGGAACCTTCTAGAGTGGTCTTTCGCAGTTTTCGTGTATTGAATCACTTGTTGTCGCTGGTTTGCTTGTTTGGAGTGTATGACAGTGGTCCCAGGAATGTTTTCTAGATAATCCTCTTGCATACAAATATTCACCAAAGCTCATGGAATTCATTAGTTTAAACCCCTATACCTATATTTGGTGATGGAATCAAGCATAAATGCAGGTTATGTTGACGGTTTATAATTATTGTTAATGACCGTCAACAATGAGCAAGACTATCTCACCTTTCTTGATCATACTTACCATGACTCACATAATGGAATTTGTGAGTAGTGGAACATCTTGTATGCGTCACTAGAGATGTGATTTGAAATCTTGTGATGACGACCTTTCTCTCCAATCTACACATGGTTAGAACGATATATATCTGTCTATACAAACCTGTGAGATGGCAGGGTTCAATGTTGATGGATCTTGAATCTTCCAGCACCCTGGTTCTTCAATGTTTCCTCTTTTCGTGTGGAAGCTTGCCGGAAGGTCGAAACGGCATTTGTTGTCCTGTCTTATTCCACAATTCAACAGAACAGGGGTAATCCTACTAAAGCTAGTGGCATGTTGATGATCTAAATATTTACGCCAATTGTTTCCTTGGCAATGGCACCAAAAATGGTTGTTGGTATTTATTAATGCAAATAGAATATGAAGGATTCCGCAAGCGCACAGAATACCATTGTAGCATTTTATCGGGAGTATTCCAGGTATTGTTATTTATATTTTACCATAGGGATACAATGGAGTAAAGACTTATTAGGTAACAAAGGAGTAGCTATCAGTCAACATACCAGCATAGCTAGAGCAAGGGGTAAAGGTAATGATAGAAATTTATATGTAATGACACTTAGGGGATAGATCTATAAGATAACGTAAACTAGTTAACTCGGGTGAGGTAGATTCCTATGACATTCTTATTACATGGTCAAAGTATTTTTTTTTTGCGGGTACATGGTCAAAGTATTTATATATCCAACTATAGCTAGAACTAACTCTACTCTTGTGCACCTCGGGATGCCACTTAGACAGTAGAGCACCCACAATAGATAACTCTACCGACACGACTATAGTCCTATAATTTAAGAACCTGCTCAATTCGGTGTGGACTACAAAGGATAGATGGGGCTGTCACCACCCGCTGCGACCACATAACTAGAGAATAGGTTGTACTCACAGGTAGAGCATTATATAAGCACCACGCTTACATGAGACTCGGCTACTTAGCCCAACCGGTAAACTATAGCATGCTAAGCACTCTATGAACCGCACACAAAAGTAATGATAACCATAACTAAGCAAGATATATATTAAAAGTAAGCATAGCCATATAGATAAGAATATGATAAATTGATACTAAGTCTTACAAGATGTAGAAGTGAGGATACAAGGCTTTGCCGAGCCTCCAAGACTAGATCCAAAACCTGAGCAAGAGCTCACCTCGACCCTCGCTCCCAAGTTACTAATCTACTATATTGGAGAGTCTAGACCTAATCCTCCTGGTGTACCGTAATCTAGGGTTTTAGGGATACCTCTAGGGAGGGGGGGCAAGGGCCTGCTTATATAGGACGGAGCTTGCATTGTGAGTTCTTGGATCAAACTGACTTAAGGAATGGCAGAGATGCAACCGAGGAGACGGTGGGAAACTGACGTAGTGAGAAGGGGCTGACATGTCTGACCCAGGGGCTAGCCAGCCGGCCGGTGGTGCCACCTGTCTGCCTCTCACGGTCTTCTTCAGTGGTTTGCCCTCTGGTGTCCTCTCGAACCTTTTGGAGTTGTTTTTGCTGTTGATAAGCGTGATTACTTCTGACATCTAGGTCCACCTTGATGGTTTTCTGAATAAACCCTGTTGAAAATATAGATTCACCAAAACTCATGGAATTTATTAGTTTAAACCCCTAAACCTATGTTTGGTGATGGAATTAAGTATATATGTGGGCTATATTGATGGTTTATAATTGATGTTAATGACCGTCAACAACAAGTCATATCTAACTACCACCTATGCATGCTTGTTTTTTATTTCATCAATCAACCCTACAACTAGCTACACCACACAAGCATGTATAATGAATTTAAACTTTTTAATGCAACCAAGCATATGTGAATGCACATTCAAATGCATCAATCAAGTTTGCGAGCTTGCTCCCCCTACTTGTGTGCTCAAATTTTAAATTTTAATTGATCCTCTTACTTTAATATTTCTCCCTCTATGTCATCTTTTCACTATCTTTGTGCATTACTTCTCTCCCTTTGTCATCAATGACCACTAAGGTTTAATTTTAGATAGGTTTGATCCAAGGACAAGCTTATTCACACCTCATTCCAAGGGTTATCTTGTACCATGTTGAGTTAAACACTTATAGCTTATTGTTTAGATCAAACACTAGGTTCACAAGCCCACAAACATGTCATATGCTACCACTAGATCAGATCAAGCATAGAAGCAATAGTGGTACCATACAAGCATCAAATTCATTTGATTTTCATGAATGGGCCTATAAACATGAGGAATGACTAGATGCACTAAACAAGTCCTTAGCAAAGGATGTATGTATGCCAATAAACTTTTACCTTGGTTGCTCGAAGGAGAGGTATGTCAAATAAGTGGGGGTGCATCAACACATATTTGAGAAATCCAATATATTCAACTCATTCCTTACCTTGTAAAACCTTTTCTCATCAAGTGGTTTGGTGAGTATGTCGGTAAGTTGATCTTCGGTGCCCACACTCTCAATGCAATTGTCCCCTTTTTGTTGATGATCTCTTACGAAATAGTAGCAGACATCAATGTGCTTTGTTATTGCATGTTGAACTGGATTATTGGTTAGCTTGATTGCACTCTCATTGTCACATAGCAATGAAACTTTCTTGAACTTGATTCCAAAGTCATTCAAGGTGGCCTTCATCCAAAGTATTTGTGCACAAATACCGGTGGATATGTATTCGGCTTCAGCGGTTGATAATGCAACACTATTTTGCTTCTTTGATTACCATGAAATAAGTGATCTTCCCATCAATTGACACATGCCCGAGGTGCTCTTCCTTTCAACCTTGCATCCTGCATAGTCGAAGTCCGAATATCCAACAAGCTCAAATTTTGCTCCTTTGGGATACCACAAACCAACATTTTGTGTAGGCTTCAAGTACCTCAACATTCTCTTTGTTGAATGACTTTCTCTTGGTGAGGCTTGAAATCTTGCACACATGCACACACTAAACATGACATCTGACCTTGATGTGGTCACAGAGTAGGCTTCCAATAATAGAGCAATACAACTTTTGATCCACTATGTTGCCACTTGCATCACTATCCAAATTGTCATTTGTTCCCATGGGTGTACTAATTGACTTGGCATTAACCATTCCAAACTTCTTGAGCATGTCTTTGATGTACTTTCCTTGACTCACAAATGTGTCATTCTTAAATTGCTTGATTTGAAGATCAAGGAAGTAACTCAACTCTCCAATCATGGACATCTCAAACACATTAGCTATCATCTTTCCAAACTCTTCACAAAAGTCTTAATTGGTTGATCCAAATATGATGTCATCAACATAGATTTGCAACACAAACAAGTCTTTGCCAATCTTCTTGGTGAAAAGAGTGGTGTCAACCATGCCCATCATGAACCCTTTAGAGAGTAGAAAATCCATCAACCTCTCATACCATGCTCTAGGTGCTTGCTTCAAGTCGTATAATGTGTTCTTCAACTTGTACACATGATCGAGCTTCGTGTCATCTTCAAAACTAGGTGGTTGCGCAACATATACTTCTTCATTGATATAGCCATTGAGAAATACACTCTTGACATCCATTTGATAGAGCTTGATGTTGTGGGCACAAGCATAGGCTAGCAAGATTCTAATTGCTTCCAATCTAGCAACCAGGGCATATGTTTCTTCAAAGTCAAGACATTCAACTTGAGTATAACCTTGTGCTACCAATCTTACTTTGTTCCTCACAACTATCCCATCTTGATCTTGCTTGTTTCTAAAGACCCATTTGGTTCCAATCACATTGTGTCCCTTTGGTCTCTCCATTAATTCCTATACTTGATTTCTTGTGAAGTTTTTCAATTCTTCATGCATTGATTGACCCAATCAACATCCAACAATGCTTCATCTATCTTCTTTGGTTCAATGGATGACACAAATGAGAAATGCTCACAAAATGAAGCTAATCTTCATCTAGTTTGTACACCTCTAGAAATATCTCCAATTATAGTGTCCAATGGATGATCTCTTGTAATATTGGTTGGTTGGAGTATTGGAACATTGCTTGCACTTGCTTGATCATTAGTTTGAGATGATGTACTAGCCACTTGATCTTGCATATTGTCATGAGAGCCACTTGTGCTTTCTTGATTAGTGTCAACTTGCACATTTGAGTTAGAGAGCACTTGCACTTGATCATCTTCTTCATCAATCAGTTGCCTAGGCCTCAATTCACCAACATCCATGTTCTCCGTGGCATTTGAAAGTTGAATGCCTCTAACATCTTCGAAGTTCTCATTCTCATCTTGGGAACCCTTAGTTTCATACATCATGAACTTCTTCAAGAGTACTGTTGATATTTCTTAACAACTATTGGAGGATTCCGTAAGTGCACAGAACTATCATGTAGCACTTCGCTCGGTGGGTACCGAGTGTCAAATTTATAATTTATCCCATAGGAAGGCAGAAGCCTATAATCTATATAGGACTAGGATTTGCTAAAGGTAGGTTCTAAGTTGATCCTAGGTAGGCGACGATAGTGAAGGATGAGTGTAAACTAGCTAAACTAACTAATATTAACAAGCTAACCAGAGATAGCTAGGTGGGAGAGCGAGTGATTTATCTTTCTAGTAACTAAGGGTAAACAAATAACTTGGAGAAATGTGATAGTACTTCGGGGCACAGCCCGCCTACCAACTAGGAGAGTTAAATAGACAAGGTCTGCCATGAGCCGTAGGATTTAATAACTAGACCTATCGTGGGGGAATCTAGAGGATGGACAAGGCTATCACCACTTGCCACCTACCCTAATCTATCTGGAGGCCTAGCAGTATCCATAGGTAATCTATAGCCTAAGCACCACGCTTAATTTATAGGCTTACTACTTCGATCCGAGCTCCGATTAAATGAGATCAAAGCACCCTAACCAGATGGTGGAACCAATACTAACGAAAGACTACTAATAATAAGATAACCTATGCTACTAATGCTGAACAATAAGCACCTAAGCTCACTAATGATGAACACTAATGACTAAGTACTTAAAGTAAAGCAAGCAATACTAGAATGAAGTACTAAAATAAATACTGAATGAAGTAATGCAGAAATAAAAGAATTAGAAAGGAGCTATACCATACCTAGAAGACTCTTCTGGGCGTTGAGAGAAGCTTCGCTCTTGCTCTACTCTACTACTAGACTACTACTCTATAGCTAAGCTAAGCTAGAAAGCTAAGAGAAGCTTGGAGAGCTTGAAAATTAATGGGACTTGATGGGGCCTCTTTCCACCGAGCTCCACACCCCCTATTTATTGTGTAGGGAGGCATGGCTAGTATTTGTAGGTAGCAAGGAGGTCGGTGGCCATCGGGGGGCACTGGGCAGCGGCATAGGGGCGCTGGCCAGCACTTGGATGCACCGCCTTTACATCCAAGGATGTTGGTTGCTCCTCCAAGTCGTTTGTGAAGCCAGCACATGGTGAAATTTGATAGGTATGGCGGTTGGTAAGTCGGTGGAGGCTCCCAAGTCTATGACAATGGGCCCATGAATCCACCGTGAACAAATCTTGTTCGTTGATCAAAATGACTGTCGATATAGGGCCTATAGGGTTCTGTATCATGACAACTTCTATTAGGAGCCCATCTCAGGCTCACGGTCAAGATCGAAGGCCACTGTTCAAGTTGGAGTGGACTTCAAACTGTAAAGACCGACCTAGTTGGAATATTAGGATAGTTAGACTTTGTAATAGATGTAGAACTCCTCAATTGTATCTGACTAGGACTAGAATTGTGCCTCAGCCTTCTCTCCCTATATATTGTACACACAATCATACAATCAATCCAATGCAAAGGCTAACGCCGACTGGACGTAGGGCTTTTACTTGATCACAAGGGCCTAAACTAGTATAAATCATTTGTCCTTGCATTACCGTCAAGTTTCTAGGTTCGCCGACCCTCGAACAATCATCCCGGGTAACACCGTGATGAGTTGTCGGTCAACAAACACCAAAAGCTGGTGCGCCAGGTAAGGGCTTTCGGTGAATTTTGGCAACATGATCTTCCCAGCAGGTCCAACCTTCATCTTTGGTTCCTGAATCTGTGTAGCTAATGGTGACAGCAGACTCCAAAGCTAGCTCACGGAGACACTACCGCCTCTGCATACTTTTGCTGCTCCTATGGTCATGATGGATCAACTCATCGAGAAGCTCGCCCAACTTTCAATTTCTGACTCGACTCAGATCTCGAAGGTCCCCAAGGAAATCGACATTGGCTTGACTACGCCAGAAGAGATCAACCTAGAGTCCAATCTGGGTTCCGCACCTGAAGTGTCGGGTCCTTATCCACTAGGACTCCGCAATGCTGCACTCACCTCTCAAGATTCAACTCAAGGTCGGGTCAACCCAGCATGGGAGATTCCCCTAATAGGAGCTTAGGAGGGCCTTATGCTGTTGGTTACCCTACAAGGTTTCATCGTCCATAGGCCTGGACCCCGTCCAGATGACTCTTACCCAGATTCATCCCGGGTGATAGCAATGATAGAAATTTTACCCTACCAAGATGGAGACTCTCTCCCCTGCGATGATCATGGCTCTACGGAGATCCTCGGAAGCTCTGGTACAGTAGGGTCTGCTACTAATAGGGTTTTTGGCCATGCTCGGGAGGTATTTATGGTATGAGGCCACTCACCACTCCATGCTCCAACTCCGCCTGATGTCAACTTGGATGACAAGACCACCTCTGCTATCTCCCCCGATGCACTCGGAACTCCAAACGAGACAGAGGCTGAGAAGACTATGAGGGAAAAGAAGAACAAGTAGAGGGCAGGTCACCACATTTGGGCTACACGTCGATGACAAGCTCAGGCTAGTTACCAAGCCCAGATGGTAAAATATGATTGCCAACGCCTGGCTCGGGAAGCCAAAGAAGACCAACATCGTGAGGACAAAAGGCGTCGACGTGTGCATCACGAGCACGAAGAGCGGGTAGCTAGTTCATCCCATTATCTTGAGTAAGAGTTCATGATGGTCAAAGGCCATAAAGTATATAACACTCCATACGCAAATGTTTATACGCTCGCAAAAGAATATGAGGTTATTCAGAATCCAACCCCCGAGCAAGAGCGGTTGTAAGCCATATTACAGTCCACCGCTCTTCAATTGCAAGGAAGAAACCCGTCAATGAGCCATCAACCCTCTCAAGCAGGAAGTCAGGGGCACAGTCAGTGAGTTTTCGTTCATGATCGAATTGGACCAAACCCCATATGGGATAGGGATAACCGGGACAATCGAGGGAATCGAGATGTCCAGAGAGGACGTGATGGGGATGCGCGTGGTAGACCACCGATCCACCCGGCTCCTCACAACCTACCTCAATAGAATAGCAGAGATGAAGGCAGTGCTGAGTTTGAGTACAGGGAAGCCGGAGTTCCCGACATATTTCCTAGCTTTGCAAGACACCTTCTATTTGTTCGTCTGCCCTACAAGTTTAAACCTTCAAATCATTCCAAATATGATGGCAAGACTAAGCCAAATCAATGGCTCTACGTCTATTCCCAGTCAATTGAGCTAGCCAGAGGTGACGATGATATCAAGACCATGTTCTTTCCTATGGCGCTTGAAGCAGTAGCTCTCTAGTGGTTCAATAAGTTGAGCCTCGAGTAAATTACGTGTTGGTATGATTTGCAGAAGGCTTTTTGCAGTAACTTCATAGGTATCCTCACTCACTTGGCCACCCAGGTAGAGCTTAGAGGATGTACTCAGAAGAAAGATGAGAGCTCTCGGGAATACTATCGATGCTTTGGAGAACTTCGCTCCTAGGTTCATGATATCACCGAGCGAGAGGTCATTGATGATTTCTCCATGGGGATACGAGGCAAATGGTAGTTTTAGGACTCTTGCAAAGAGAACCCACTAACCAACGAAGAGTTTAAACATACTGTACAGAAGATGATCTCGGTAGAAGAAAGAATCCGAGAAAGATTTGGCGATGGACGTGATAACTAGGAGAAATATGACAATAGGGGCAATCAAGCTGGATAGTAGAACCAAAAGCATAGACATGACAATATGGTTGCCTCTACTGATAAGTTGAAGAAATCTAGCAAACCTAGGCGTTTCGAAGACCTAGAGAATCTACCCTGCCCATGGCACTCGAATTCATCTCACACGACAAGAGATTGCCAGAATTTTAAGAATTATACTCGAAAGAATGATTCAATCATGGGCAAGGGTAAGCTAGATGATGACAACAAGGATTAGGAGGACTAGGGGGACAAGGGGTTTTAGAAATCTAAGGGCATTGTCAATATAATCTTTGCTGGAGTCCCAACTTCTTAGAGCAAGCAACAAGAAAAACTCGCTTTATGGAGTATCTTGGCGGCTGAACCCACTATCCCCAAGTACCTTAATTGGTCTAAGTACCCAATCCAATTCTCGTGAAAGGACCAGTGGACCAGTGTTGATAATGCCAGACATTACCCATTGGTTTTAGATCCAACCATTGCAGGTAAGACCGTGACAAAGGTTTTAATCGACGGAGGAGCAGGGCTTAATATTATCTTTGCCAACACATTGAGGAAGATTGGTCTCGACTTTTCTAGCCTACTAACTCCTACATATATACCCTTCTATGGAATAGTACATGAGAAAGCGGACACTCCTCTTGGCCAGATTACTCTCCCAGTCACTTTTGGAACCCCGGACAACTATCATACCGAGTTCATCAAGTTTGAAGTAGCTGACTTTGAATCATCCTATCACGCCATTTTTGGGAGACCAACGTTGGCTAAATTCTTAGCAGTACCACATTATCCATATCTCTTACTCAAGATGCCAGGCCCCAACGGTGTTCTTTCATTCCGAGGTGACCTGAAGCATTCCTATGATTGCGACGCTCAAGCTATTAGGATTGCATCCAGGGTGCCGGCAGACTTAGAAACGGAGGAGATTGCTACTCTAGCAAGTCAAGCCAACCCAGAAGATTTGGAGTTACCGACTAAAAAGCCCACCATCCTTGTTCCGCCTAAGGAAGTGGATGTCATGAAGATTGATCTCGGCACTAGTGATCCCTCCAAGACAGCGACCATTAGTTCTCACCTTCCTAAGGAATTTAAACTCGTGCTCACCGATTTTCTGTGGGACAACAATGATATCTTCGCTTGGAAGCTGACTGACATGCCAGGTGTCCCGATAAAGTTGGTTGAGCACATAATTGATTTGAATGAAGGCTCTAAACCTGTCAAGCAACGGTTACGACATTTCTCCCCTAACAAGAAAGCAGACATCAAGAAAGAAATCATGAAGCCTTTAGCAGCCGGGTTTATCCTAGAGATCTTACATCCCGACTGGCTTGCCAATCCTGTGTTAGTACGGAAGGACTCGAACAAGTGGCGTATGTGCGTCGAATACATGAATCTCAACAAATATTGCCCGAAGGACCCGTTTGGTTTACTATGCATTGATCATATTGTGGATTCAACTGCCGGTTCAACCCTTTTGTACTTTCTCAACTATTACTCTGGGTATCATTAGATTGCGCTTCGTATAGAAGACTAGAGTAAAACATCCTTCATCACTCCGTTCGGTGCCTACTATTATACGACTATGTCGTTTGGGCTCAAAAACGATGGGGCCACATATCAGTGTGCAATTCAAGAATGTCTAGGTGAACAGATCAGCCATAATGCAGAGGCCTACATTGATGATGTGGTTGTTAAAACCCGAGATTTAGCTACACTGATTGACGACTTAAAAGAGACTTTCAAAAACCTACGCGAGTGGAAGTGGAAACTCAACCTGAACAAGTGCGTCTTCGGTGTACCTTCTAGACTACTCCTAGGATTTTTAGTTAGTCATCGTGGGATTGAGGCTAGCACAAAGCAAATTCGTGACGTGGTAGGGCCACCTAGGGGGCTAGGTGGTGCCCTAGTGGGGCCAAGTGGTTGGCCCAACTACGCCCAAGGCCTCCTGCCTTGTCCACTTGCTCCATATATCCATATTTGTCACCATTTTGGCCAATTTTTGGTATATTTCTTGTATACAAATAATTCTCTAAGTACATGTGGAACTAGGTGAAATTTAAACATAATTCTTCACATGTGAAATGTTGATGGTCAAAACGGGTGTTAGTGACCATCAACAAGCTCCCCCAAGCTACCCCTTTGCTGTCCTCTGCAAAGATGCGAGTTTAGCATGGAATAGGTTGTTGGATCAGGAGTCGCATACAATGTAACGCCCTTCAAAAACTCATATACAAACAAATACTATCTCTTAAATTGAATATGTTAGCGCTTAGAAATTTCACCATCAGGCTTAGCAATGTGGGGCTTATAGCTTTCACCTTGATGCAAGCAAGTGCAAGAGAGTGTAGCTAGATAGATAATTTTTTCCTACTTTGGTTTAGCTCAAACTTCCTAGAGGTTTTCAAATGATTTTGAAAGAAAACTTGCCTAAGTTCCTCAAATGGTACACTCAAGTCAGTCGATGGTGTTCGAAATCCTCACTAAGGCCATGAGTGTTAGCCTTAATTTCTATCCTAAAACTTATGTGGATCCCAAGGTAGGGGTAAAAGCATAGCTTACTCGAATTGAATATATTGCTAAGTCAAACACTTGGATCACAAGGAGCAACAAATCATACAAATTTGGTGGAATTAGTACTCCTTTGAGAAGTTTCCCTCTCTAGCTTCTTTTGAGAGGGCATGTGTAACAACCCAAAAATTTCTAGGAAACAAAAACCACAACTACAAAATTTTTTCTAATAAAACCATGAATGGTGAGGTGTCATATAGGAAACCTAACCTAGTTGCACAAGTAGCACCTAAATTAGTTAATTGCATCCTTGCATTTAAATAAATTATGCTTGAGTTGGATTCTATGTTCTTTTGTATAGCTAATTAAAAGCAACAACACTTAATTAAATTACTTAATTAAATGTATGAGAGTGTGTGTTGTTGCCAACCCTTGGAATGTGAAGCTTAAACCCTAAAGGACCTCTAGTGGGCCCACTAGGGCATACGTGTGTTGGCAACACATGTGTATGCATGAAGGAGCTCTTAAATTAGTCAAAATGGAGGAAGTAATAAATAGAAAAGTTATATAGAATAACTAGAAAAGGAAGAAAGCCTATGTGTATGCATGAAGGGTAGCCAGCCCGCTCACTTGAGTTGGCCTGCTCGCTCATGCAGCCATGCCTGCAAGCCGCAAACCCAGCCGACCCGTTTGCTTTAGCCAGCCCATTTTCGTCAAGCCGGCCTGCTTCCACCTCAGCCACGCCCTCGAAGCCAACGCGGCCTAGCGACGTCGAGATGGCCTAGCAAGGACCCTATCCATTTCCTCTTGCCTCACTGATGAGTGGAACCTGCTCGTCATCCCTCTCCTCTGCTCTCCTTTCTCTCCATCGACCGTAACAGAAACAGAGGGGGGGAAACAGGGTCACACCCCGCGCAAGGAAGAGATTCCCTCGGTCCCCTGCTGCTACCCTGCGCGCCAAGCTTTCATGCTCTCGCACCCCACAGCGCCCACGCCAACCCTAGCCACACACCCTGCTTTCCTCTACGAATGGTGTGACATCGCCATGGCCCGCAGGAGCACTACCACCACTGTACCCTCTCTAACCGCCGCGATTCAAAAATTTGGCATCGCCAATCCCTGGCCATCCCAAAACCCTAGCCAAGGCCCCTAGATCACTACCACATGGCTCGACCCCCTTCCATCAACGTCCACCATTGCCATGCTCTGAGCTTGGCTATATAAGTCGAGCACCGACGTCCCAGCCCCCCTCAAACTTTCTCACGGCCGCCTCTGGTGGCCTCACCTATAACGGCACTGCACTATAAGGAAGGGGAAGGAGGCAAGAAGAGAAGGGGAAGAGCAGCGAGGAGGAGCCAGATTGCTGCCGCCGCTCGGGACACCGGAGAATAAGGAGACGCTGCTATCTTCTTCCTCGTCGGAAAGCGTCACTGCACCGCCGCTTGACTTCACTGCCTCGAATCACCACCGCACCACTATCCTTCTGCCACGAGCCTGAGGTGAGCCGCTCTGCTCACAAATCTCCTCTGCTCACCACCGTGTGCACTTCGGTACACAACCAAGGCCGTGCCCGAACCTCTGTTCACGCTCACAAGCATTCACGAGCACACACTGGAGCACGGCACAGCCTTGCGGAGCTATACCAGCATGGGAACGCCGCCATCATGAAGGCACTCTGAGCACGACTACCATGGCCAGAGCACGGCCATGGTGAGGCCATTCTTCTTAATTCGAGTCAGTAGGGACAAGGAGGAGAGACTTGATCTTTTCATCACGGTGAAAGGAGTCCCGTGCTCAAGGAGAAGGAGAGAGGGGAGCCCCGGAGCACTGAGTTACCTCTGCCATGCCAAGGTTACCGTGCCCAAAGCGCCATCATGACAAGGAGGTTCTAGTCGATTCCGACCACCGGAGCCAAAGTCGTATGATTGTTGTGCTCTACCTTAGCTTTAGGCCACCACTGGTAGGTCCGTGTTACACCTAGAGTTCCCCCACAACCGCAATCATCTCGCCGCCTTGTGCCATCATCTACGGGAAGCTGCCGTCGCCGTAGGCTTCGTCAGCTACCCCGCTTAGCCCTACCCCATGCTGCGCTCATCGTAGCCAAGCATTGAGGACCTTTGACTCAATCGCTATGCCTCCAGATCACGCGCTAGTGCGGGCTCACCACCGACAAGAGCGCCACCGCGCGGATAGGGCAGGAGGAGGAGAGGTTGGCCGAGCTATGCACTTGGTGCACCTGGTGCACGTGGGCCAGAGAAGGGAAGGGGGAGAGATGGACCTCGTCCACGATGAGCCTAGCCAAGAGGTCCAAAAGGACCGAAAGGCAATTCTACATGACCCACATCACCTAGGAGTTCTATCGGGTGTGTCCAAAATAATTTCTGAGGCTATGCTACGTTTGGTGCAAACTGTGGATCTATCTTGCACCGAGACTAACAATATCTCTAAATCGACTGAAACAAGATTCTACATGAGCCACATCACCTAGCAGTTCCATCGGGTGCGTCCAAAATGATTTCTGAGCTTACGGTACGTTCGGTGCAAACCATGCACCTATCCTGAATCAAGATTAGCACTATATCCAAACGGACTGAAACGAGCTTCCAATTCAGCCTCGGCACCTAGGAATACCATCCGGTGTGTCCAAAACGAATTCTGAGGCTATGGTATATTTGGTGCAAACCGTGCACCTATCTTGCAGTGAAACTAACACTGTCTCCAAACGCACCGAAACGAGCTTTCATTTGAGCCTCGTCACCCACGAGTACCTTCTGGTGCATCTAAAACAATTTCTAAGCCTATGGTCCATTTGGCGCAAACTGTGCACCTATTATGCAACGAAACTAACACTATCTCCAAATGTACTAAAAGGAGATTCTACAAGACCCACGTCACCTAGGAGTTCCATCGAGTGCGTCCAAAATGATTTCTTAGCCAATGGTACGTATGGCGCAAACCATGCACCTATCATGCACTAAAACTAACACTGTCTCCAAACAGACCGAAACGAGCTTCCATTTGAGCCTCGTCACCTAGGAGTACCATTCGGAGCATCTAAAACAATTTTCTGATACTGTGGTATGTATGGCGCAAACCATGCACCTATCATGCACCAAAGTTAACACTATCTCCAAAAGGGTTGGAAGGAGATTCTACATGACCCACATCACCTAGGAGTTCCATCGGGTGCGTCCAAAACAATTTCTGAGGCTATGGTACGTTTGATGCAAACTATGGACCTATCTTGCACCGAGACTAACACTATCTCGAAATGGACCGAAACAAGATTCTACATGACCCAAAATAATTTCATCGGGTGTGTCCAAATTGATTTCCGAGCTTACGGTACATTCGATGCAAACCGTGCTCCTATCTTGTATCAAGATTAGCACTGTATCCAAACGGATCGAAACGAGCTTCCATTTGAGCCTCGTCACCTAGGAGTACCATCCGGTGCGTCCAAAATAATTTCTTGGGCTATGGTACATTTGGCGCAAACCATGCACCTATCTTGCACTGAAACTAACACTATCTCCAAACGCACCAAAACGAGCTTCCATTTGAGCCTCGCACCCAGGAGTACCTTCCGGTGCATCTAAACAATTTCTGAGCCTATGGTATGTATGGCGCAAACCAGGCACCTATCATGCACCGAAACCAAACTATCTCCAAAAGGACTAAAAGGAAATTCTACATAACCCACGTCACCTAGGAGTTCCATTGGGTGTGTCCAAAATAATTTCTGAGGCTATGGTACGTTTGGTGCAAACTGTGGACCTATCTTGCACCGAGACTAACACTATCTCAAAATGGACCGAAACAAGATTCTACATGACCCACGTCACCTAGGAGTTCCATTGGGTGTGTCAAAAATGATTTCCGAGCTTACGGTACATTCGGTGCAAACTGTGCTCCTATCTTGAATCAAGATTAGCACTGTATCCAAACGGATCGAAACGAGCTTCCATTTGAGCCTCGTCACGTAGGAGTACCATCCGGTGTGTCCAAAATGATTTCTGAGGCTATGGTACATTTGGTGCAAACCGTGCACCTATCTTGCACTGAAACTAACACTGTCTCCAAACGCACCGAAACGAGCTTCCATTTGAGCCTCGCACCCAGGAGTACCTTCCGGTGCATCTAAACAATTTCTGAGCCTATGGTATGTATGGCACAAACCAGGCACCTATCATGCACCGAAACCAAACTATCTCCAAAAGGACCGAAAGGAGATTCTACTTGACCCACGTCACCTTGGAGTTCCATCGGGTGTGTCCAAAATAATTTCTGAGGCTATGCTACGTTTGGTGCAAACTGTGGATCTATCTTGCACCGAGACTAACAATATCTCCAAATCGACCGAAACAAGATTCTACATGACCCACGTCACCTAGCAGTTCCATCGAGTGCGTCCAAAACGATTTCCGAGCTTACGGTACGTTCGGTGCAAACCATGCACCTATCCTGAATCAAGATTAGTACTATATCCAACCGGACTAAAACGAGCTTCCAACTGAGCCTCGACACCTAGGAATACCATCCGGTGTGTCCAAAATGATTTCTGAGGCTATCGTATATTTGGTGCAAACCATGCACCTATCGTGCACTGAAACTAACACTGTCTCCAAACGGACCGAAATGAGCTTCCATTTGAGCCTCGTCACCTAAGAGTACCATCTGGTGCGTCCAAAACGATTTATGAGGCTATGATACATTTGGTGCAAACCGTGCACCTATCTTGCACTGAAACTAACACTTTCTCCAAACGCAGGAGTACCTTTCGGTGCATCTAAATCATTTCTGAGCCTATGGTATGTATGGCACAAACCAGGCACCTATCATGCACCGAAACCAACACTATCTCCAAAAGGACCGAAAGGAGATTCTACATGACCCACGTCACCTAGGAGTTCCATCGTGTGTGTCCAAAATAATTTCTGAGGCAATGCTACGTTTGGTGCAAACTGTGGATCTATCTTGCACGGAGACAAACAATATCTCCAAATCGACCGAAACAAGATTCTACATGACCCACGTCACCTAGCAGTTCCATCGGATGCGTCCAAAACGATTTTCAAGCTTACGGTACGTTTAGTGCAAACCGTGCACCTATTTGAATCAAGAGTAGCACTATATCCAAATGGACTGAAACGAGCTTCCAATTGAGCCTCGGCACCTAGGAATACCATCCGGTGCGTCCAAAACGATTTCTAAGGCTATGGTATATTTGTTGCAAACCATGCACCTATCTTACACTGAAACTAGCACTGTCTCCAAACGGACCGAAACGAACTTCCATTTGAGCCTCGTCACCTAGGAGTACAATCCGGTGCATCTAAAACAATTTTCTGATCCTGTGGTACGCTTGGCGCAAACCATGCACCTATGATGCATCAAAGCTAACACTATCTCCAAAAGGACCGAAAGGCGATTCTACATGACCCACATCACCTTGGAGTTCCATCGGGTGTGTCCAAAATAATTTCTGAGGCTATGCTACGTTTGGTGCAAACTGTGGATCCATCTTGCACCGAGACTAACAATATCTCCAAATCAACCGAAACAAGATTCTACATGAGCCACGTCACCTAGCAGTTCCATCGGGTGCGTCCAAAACGATTTCCGAGCTTACGGTACGTTCGGTGCAAACCGTGCACCTATCCTGAATCAAGATTAGCACTATATCCAAACGGACTGAAACGAGCTTCCAATTGAGCCTCGGCACCTAGGAATACCATCCGGTGTGTCCAAAATGATTTCTGAGGCTATGGTATATTTGGTGCAAACCGTGCACCTATCTTGCACTGAAACTAAAACTGTCTCCAAACGCACCGAAACGAGCTTCCATTTGAGCCTCGTCACCCACGAGTACCTTTCGGTGCATCTAAAACAATTTCTGAGCCTATGGTCCGTTTGGCGCAAACCGTGCACCTATCATGCATCAAAACTAACACTATCTCCAAATGTACTGAAAGGAGATTCTACAAGACTCACGGCACCTAGGAGTTTCATCGAGTGCGTCCAAAATGATTTCTTAGCCAATGGTACATATGGTGCAAACCATGCACCTATCATGCACTGAAACTAACACTATCTCCAAACGGACCGAAACGAGCTTCCATTTGAGCCTCGTCACCTAGGAGTACCATCCGGTGCATCTAAAACAATTTCTGATCCTGAGCCTCGTCACCTAGGAGTACCATCCGGTGCATCTAAAACAATTTCTGATCCTGTGGTACGTATGGCGCAAACCATGCACCTATCATGCAACAAAGTTAACACTATCTCCAAAAGGGCTGAAAGGAGATTCTACATGACCCACATCACCTAGGAGTTCCATCGGGTGCGTCCAAAACAATTTTTGAGGCTGTGGTACGTTTTGTGCAAACTGTGGACCTATCTTGCACCGAGACTAACACTATCTCGCAATGGACCGAAACAAGATTCTACATGACCCACGTCACCTAGGAGTTCCATCGGGTGTGTCCAAAATGATTTCCGAGCTTACTGTACATTCGGTACAAACCGTGCTCCTATCTTGAATCAAGATTAGCACTGTATCCAAACGGATCGAAACGAGCTTCCATTTGAGCCTCGTCACATAGGAGTACCATCCGGTGTGTCCAAAATGATTTCTGAGGCTATGGTACATTTGGTGCAAACCGTGCACCTATCTTGCACTGAAACTAACACCGTCTCCAAACGCACCGAAACGAGCTTCCATTTGAGCCTCGCACCCAGGAGTACCTTCCGGTGCATCTAAACAATTTCTGAGCCTATGGTATGTATGGCACAAACCAGGCACCTATCATGCACCGAAACCAAACTATCTCCAAAAGGACCGAAAGGAGATTCTACTTGACCCACGTCACCTTGGAGTTCCATCGGGTGTGTCCAAAATAATTTCTGAGGCTATGCTACGTTTGGTGCAAACTGTGGATCTATCTTGCACCGAGACTAACAATATCTCCAAATCGACCGAAACAAGATTCTACATGACCCACGTCACCTAGCAGTTCCATCGAGTGCGTCCAAAACGATTTCCGAGCTTACGGTACGTTCGGTGCAAACCATGCACCTATCCTGAATCAAGATTAGTACTATATCCAACCGGACTAAAACGAGCTTCCAACTGAGCCTCGACACCTAGGAATACCATCCGGTGCGTCCAAAATGATTTCTGAGGCTATCGTATATTTGGTGCAAACCATGCACCTATCGTGCACTGAAACTAACACTGTCTCCAAACGGACCGAAATGAGCTTCCATTTGAGCCTCGTCACCTAAGAGTACCATCTGGTGCGTCCAAAACGATTTATGAGGCTATGATACATTTGGTGCAAACCGTGCACCTATCTTGCACTGAAACTAACACTTTCTCCAAACGCAGGAGTACCTTTCGGTGCATCTAAATCATTTCTGAGCCTATGGTATGTATGGCGCAAACCAGGCACCTATCATGCACCGAAACCAACACTATCTCCAAAAGGACCGAAAGGAGATTCTACATGACCCACGTCACCTAGGAGTTCCATCGTGTGTGTCCAAAATAATTTCTGAGGCAATGCTACGTTTGGTGCAAACTGTGGATCTATCTTGCACGGAGACAAACAATATCTCCAAATCGACCGAAACAAGATTCTACATGACCCACGTCACCTAGCAGTTCCATCGGATGCGTCCAAAACGATTTTCAAGCTTACGGTACGTTCAGTGCAAACCGTGCACCTATTTGAATCAAGACTAGCACTATATCCAAATGGACTGAAACGAGCTTCCAATTGAGCCTCGGCACCTAGGAATACCATCCGGTGCGTCCAAAACGATTTCTAAGGCTATGGTATATTTGTTGCAAACCATGCACCTATCTTACACTGAAACTAGCACTGTCTCCAAACGGACCGAAACGAACTTCCATTTGAGCCTCGTCACCTAGGAGTACAATCCGGTGCATCTAAAACAATTTTCTGATCCTGTGGTACGCTTGGCGCAAACCATGCACCTATGATGCATCAAAGCTAACACTATCTCTAAAAGGACCGAAAGGCGATTCTACATGACCCACATCACCTTGGAGTTCCATCGGGTGTGTCCAAAATAATTTCTGAGGCTATGCTACGTTTGGTGCAAACTGTGGATCCATCTTGCACCGAGACTAACAATATCTCCAAATCAACCGAAACAAGATTCTACATGAGCCACGTCACCTAGGAGTTCCATCGGGTGCGTCCAAAACGATTTCCGAGCTTACGGTATGTTCGGTGCAAACCGTGCACCTATCCTGAATCAAGATTAGCACTATATCCAAACGGACTGAAACGAGCTTCCAATTGAGCCTCGGCACCTAGGAATACCATCCGGTGTGTCCAAAATGATTTCTGAGGCTATGGTATATTTGGTGCAAACCGTGCACCTATCTTGCACTGAAACTAAAACTGTCTCCAAACGCACCGAAACGAGCTTCCATTTGAGCCTCGTCACCCACGAGTACCTTTCGGTGCATCTAAAATAATTTCTGAGCCTATGGTCCGTTTGGCGCAAACCGTGCACCTATCATGCATCGAAACTAACACTATCTCCAAATGTACTGAAAGGAGATTCTACAAGACTCACGGCACCTAGGAGTTTCATCGAGTGCGTCCAAAATGATTTCTTAGCCAATGGTACATATGGTGCAAACCATGCACCTATCATGCACTGAAACTAACACTATCTCCAAACGGACCGAAACGAGCTTCCATTTGAGCATCGTCACCTAGGAGTACCATCCGGTGCATCTAAAACAATTTCTGATCCTGAGCCTCGTCACCTAGGAGTACCATCCGGTGCATCTAAAACAATTTCTGATCCTATGGTACGTATGGCGCAAACCATGCACCTATCATGCAACAAAGTTAACACTATCTCCAAAAGGGCTGAAAGGAGATTCTACATGACCCACATCACCTAGGAGTTCCATCGGGTGCGTCCAAAACAATTTTTGAGGCTATGGTACGTTTTGTGCAAACTGTGGACCTATCTTGCACCGAGACTAACACTATCTCGCAATGGACCGAAACAAGATTCTACATGACCCACGTCACCTAGGAGTTCCATCGGGTGTGTCCAAAATGATTTCCGAGCTTACTGTACATTCGGTACAAACCGTGCTCCTATCTTGAATCAAGATTAGCACTGTATCCAAACGGATCGAAACGAGCTTCCATTTGAGCCTCGTCACATAGGAGTACCATCCAGTGCGTCTAAAATGGTTTCTGAGGCTATAATACATTTGGTGCAAACCGTGCACCTATCTTGCACTAAAACTAACACTGTCTCCAAACGCACCGAAACGAGCTTCCATTTGAGCCTCGCACCCAGGACTACCTTCCGGTGCATCTAAACAATTTCTGAGCCTATGGTATGTATGGCGCAAACCAGGCACCTATCATGCACCGAAACCAAACTATCTCCAAAAGGACTGAAAGGAGATTCAACATGACCCACGTCACCTAGGAGTTCCATCGGGTGTGTCCAAAATAATTTCTGAGGCTATGCTACGTTTGGTGCAAACTATGGATCTATCTTGCACCGAGACTAACAATATCTCCAAATCGACCGAAACAAGATTCTACATGAGCCACGTCACCTAGCAGTTCCATCGGGTGCGTCCAAAACGATTTTCGAGCTTACGGTACGTTCGGTGCAAACCATACACCTATCCTGAATCAAGATTAGCACTATATCCAAATGGACTAAAACGAGCTTCCAATTGAGCCGCGGCACCTAGGAATACCATCCGGTGCGTCCAAAACAATTTCTGAGGCTATGGTATATTTGGTGCAAACCGTGCACCTATCTTGCACTGAAACTAACACTGTCTCCAAACGGACCGAAACGTGCTTCCATTGGAGCCTCGTCACCTAAGAGTACCATCCGGTGCGTCCAAAACGATTTCTGAGGCTATGATACATTTGGTGCAAACCGTGCACCTATCTTGCACTGAAACTAACACTATCTCCAAACGCAGGAGTACCTTCCGGTGCATCTAAACAATTTCTGAGCCTATGGTATGTATGGCGCAAACCAGGCACCTATCATGCACCGAAACCAACACTTTTTCCAAAAGGACCGAAAGGAGATTCTACATGACCCACGTCACCTAGGAGTTCCATCGGGTGTGTCCAAAATAATTTCTAAGGCTATGCTACGTTTGGTGCAAACTGTGGATCTATCTTGCACCGAGACAAACAATATCTCCAAATCGACCGAAAAAAGATTCTACATGACCCACGTCACCTAGCAGTTCCATCGGATGTGTTCAAAACGATTTTCGAGCTTATGGTATGTTCGGTGCAAACCGTGCACCTATCTTTAATCAAGAGTAGCACTATATCCAAATGGACTGAAACGAGATTCCAATTGAGCCTCGGCACCTAGGAATACCATCCGGTGCGTCCAAAATGATTTCTGAGGCTATGGTATATTTGGTGCAAACCGTGCACCTATCTTGCACTGAAACTAACACTGCCTACAAACGGACCGAAACGAGCTTCCATTTGAGCCTCGTCACCTAGGAGTACCATCCGGTGCATCTAAAACAATTTCTGATCCTGTGGTACGCTTGGCGCAAACCATGCACCTATGATGCATCAAAGCTAACACTATCTCCAAAAGGACCGAAAGGCGATTCTACATGACCCACATCACCTAGGAGTTCCATCGGGTGTGTCAAAAATAATTTCTGAGGCTATGCTACGTTTGGCGCAAACTGTGGATCTATCTTGCACTGAGACTAACAATATCTCCAAATCGACCAAAACAAGATTCTACATGAGCCACGTCACCTAGCAGTTCCATCGGGTGTGTCCAATACGATTTCCGAGCTTACGGTACGTTCGGTGCAAACCGTGCACCCATCCTGAATCAAGATTAGCACTATATCCAAACGGACTGAAACGAGCTTTCAATTGAGCCTCAGCACCTAGGAAAACCATCCGGTGCGTCCAAAACGATTTATGAGGCTTTGATATATTTGGTGCAAACCGTGCACCTATCTTGCACTGAAACTAACACTGTCTCCAAACGGACCAAAACGAGCTTCCATTTGAGCCTCGTCACCTAGGAGTACCATCCGGTGCATCTAAAACAATTTCTGATCCTATGGTACGTATGGCGCAAACCAAGCACCTATCATGCACCAAAGTTAACACTATCTCCAAAAGGGTTGAAAGGAGATTCTACATGACCCACATCACCTAGGAGTTCCATCGTGTGTGTCCAAAACAATTTCTGAGGCTATGGTACGTTTGGTGCAAACTGTGGACCTATCTTGCACCGAGACTAACACTATCTCGCAATGGACCGAAACAAGATTCTACTTGACCCACGTCACTTAGGAGTTCCATCGGGTGTGTCCAAAACGATTTCCGAGCTTACGGTACATTCGGTGCAAACCGTGCTCCTATCTTGAATCAAGATTAGCACTGTATCCAAACGGATCGAAACGAGCTTCCATTTGAGCCTCATCACATAGGAGTACCATCTGGTGCTTCAAAATGATTTCTGAGACTATGGTACATTTGGTGCAAACTGTGCACCTATCTTGCACTGAAACTAACACTGTCTCCAAACGCACCGAAACGAGCTTCCATTTGAGCCTCGCACCCAGGAGTACCTTCCGGTGCATCTAAACAATTTCTGAGCCTATGGTATGTATGGCACAAACTAGGCTCCTATCATGCACCGAAACCAAACTATCTCCAAAAGGACCGAAAGGAGATTCTACATGACCCACGTCACCTAGGAGTTCCATTGGGTGTGTCCAAAATAATTTCTGAGGCTATGCTACGTTTGGTGCAAACTGTGGATCTGTCTTGCTCCGAGGCTAACAATATCTCCAAATCGACCGAAACAAGATCGTACATGACCCACGTCACCTAGCAGTTCCATCGGGTGCATCCAAAATGATTTCCGAGCTTACAGTACGTTCGGTGCAAACCGTGCACCTATGCTGAATCAAGATTGGCACTATATCCAAACAGACTGAAACGAGCCTCCAATTGAGCCTCAGCACCTAGGAATACGATTCGGTGCGTCCAAAATGATTTATGAGGCTATTGTATATTTGGTGCAAACCATGCACCTATCTTGCACTGAAACTAACACTGTCTCCAAACGGACCGCAACGAGCTTCCATTTGAGCCTCGTCACCTAGGAGTACCATCCGGTGCATCTAAAATAATTTCTGATCCTATGGTACGCTTGGCGCAAACCATGCACCTATGATGCATCAAAGCTAACACTATCTCCAAAAGGACCGAAAGGCAATTCTACATGACCCACATCACCTAAGAGTTCCATCGGGTGTGTCCAAAATAATTTTTGAGGCTATGCTACGTTTGGTGCAAACTGTGGATCTATCTTGCACCGAGACTAACAATATCTCCAAATCGACCGAAACAAGATTCTACATGAGCCACGTCACCTAGCAGTTCCATCGGGTGCGTCCAAAATGATTTCCGAGATTACTGTACGTTCGGTGCAAACCGTGCACCTATCCTGAATCAAGATTAGCACTATATCCAAACGGACTGAAACGAGATTCCAATTGAGCCTCGGCACCTAGGAATACCATCCGGTGTGTCCAAAACGATTTCTGAGGCTATGGTATATTTGGTGCAAACCGTGCACCTATCTTGCACTAAAACTAACACTGTCTCAAAACGCACCGAAACGAGCTTCCATTTGAGCCTTGTTACCCACGAGTACCTTCCGGTGCATCTAAAACAATTTCTGAGCCTATGGTCCGTTTGGTGCAAACCGTGCACCTATCATGCACCGAAACTAACACTATCTCCAAATATATTGAAAGGAGATTCTACAAGACCCACGTCACCTAGGAGTTCCATCGAGTGCGTCCAAAATGATTTCTTAGCCAATGGTACGTATTGCGCAAACCATGCACCTATCATGCACTGAAACTAACACTGTCTCCAAACGGACCGAAACGAGTTTCCATTTGAGCCTCATCACCTAGGAGTACCATCCGGTGCATCTAAAACAATTTCTGATCCTGTGGTACGTATGGCGCAAACCATGCACCTATCATGCACCAAAGTTAACACTATCTCCAAAAGGGCTGAAACTACATGACCCACATCACCTAGGAGTTCCATCGGGTGCGTCCAAAACAATTTCTGAGGCTATGGTACATTTGGTGCAAACTGTGGACCTATCTTGCACCGAGACTAACAGTATCTCGAAATGGACCGAAACAAGATTCTACATGACCCACGTCACCTAGGAGTTCCATCGGGTGTGTCCAAAATGATTTCTGAGCTTACGGTACATTCGGTGCAAACCGTGCTCCTATCTTGAATCAAGATTAGCACTGTATCCAAACGGATCGAAACGAGCTTCCATTTGAGCCTCGTCACCTAGGAGTACCATCCGGTGCGTCCAAAATAATTTCTGGGGCTATGGTACATTTGGCGCAAACCGTGCACCTATCTTGCACTGAAACTAACACTGTCTCTAAACGCACCGTAATGAGCTTCCATTTGAGCCTCGCACCCAAGAGTACCTTCCGGTGCATCTAAACAATTTCTGAGCCTATGGTATGTATGGCGCAAACCAGGCACCTATCATGCACCGAAACCAAACTATCTCCAAAAGGACCGAAAGGAGATTCTACATGACCCACGTCACCTAGGAGTTCCATCGGGTGTGTTCAAAATAATTTCTGAGGCTATGCTACGTTTGGTGCAAACTGTGGATCTATCTTGCACCGAGACTAACAATATCTCCAAAACGACCGAAACAAGATTCTACATGACCCACGTCACCTAGCAGTTCCATCGTGTGCGTCCAAAACGATTTCCGAGCTTACTGTACGTTTGGTGCAAACCGTGCACCTATCCTGAATCAAGAATAGCACTATATCCAAAAGGACTGAAACGAGCTTCCAATTGAGCCTCGGCACCTAGGAATACCATCCGGTGTGTCCAAAACGATTTTTCTGAGGCTATGGTATATTTGGTTCAAACCGTGCACCTATCTTGCACTGAAACTAACACTGTCTCCAAACGCACCGAAACGAGCTTCCATTTGAGCCTTGTCACCCACGAGTACCTTCCGGTGCATCTAAAAAAATTTCTTAGCCTATGGTCCGTTTGGTGCAAACCGTGCACCTATCATGCACCGAAACTAACACTATCTCCAAATGTGTTGAAAGGAGATTCTACAAGACCCACGTCACCTAGGAGTTCCATCGAGTGCGTCCAAAATGATTTCTTAGCCAATGGTACGTATTGCGCAAACCATGCACCTATCATGCACTGAAACTAACACTGTCTCCAAACGGACCGAAACGAGTTTCCATTTGAGCCTCGTCACCTAGGAGTACCATCCGGTGCATCTAAAACAATTTCTGATCCTGTGGTACGTATGGCGCAAACCATGCACCTATCATGCACCAAAGTTAACACTATCTCCAAAAGGGCTGAAAGGAGATTCTACATGACCCACATCACCTAGGAGTTCCATCGGGTGCGTCCAAAACAATTTCTGAGGCTATGGTACATTTGGTGCAAACTGTGGACCTATCTTGCACCGAGACTAACAGTATCTCGAAATGGACCGAAACAAGATTCTACATGACCCACGTCACCTAGAAGTTCCATCGGGTGTGTCCAAAATGATTTCTGAGCTTACGGTACATTCGGTGCAAACCATGCTCCTATCTTGAATCAAGATTAGCACTGTATCCAAACGGATCGAAACGAGCTTCCATTTGAGCCTCGTCACCTAGGAGTACCATCTGGTGCGTCCAAAATAATTTCTGGGGCTATGGTACATTTGGCGCAAACCGTGCACCTATCTTGCACTGAAACTAACACTGTCTCCAAACGCACCGAAATGAGCTTCATTTGAGCCTCGCACCCAAGAGTACCTTCCGGTGCATCTAAACAATTTCTGAGCCTGTGGTATGTATGGCGCAAACCAGGCACCTATCATGCACCGAAACCAAACTATCTCCAAAAGGACCGAAAGGAGATTCTACATGACCCACGTCACCTAGGAGTTCCATCGGGTGTGTTCAAAATAATTTCTGAGGCTATGCTACATTTGGTGCAAACTGTGGATCTATCTTGCACCGAGACTAACAATATCTCCAAAATGACCGAAACAAGATTCTACATCACCCACGTCACCTAGCAGTTCCATCGGGTGCGTCCAAAATGATTTCCGAGCTTACGGTACGTTCGGTGCAAACCGTGCACCCATCTGAATCAAGATTAGCACTATATCCAAACCGACTGAAACGAGCTTCCAATTAAGCCTCGGCACATAGGAATACCATCAGGTGCATCCACAACGATTTCTGAGGCTATGGTATATTTGGTGCAAACCGTGTACCTATCTTGCACTGAAACTAACACTGTCTCCAAACGGGACCGAAACGAGCTTCCATTTGACCCTCGTCACATAAGAGTACCATCCGTTGCGTCTAAAACGATTTCTGAGGCTATGATACATTTGGTGCAAACCGTGCACCTATCTTGCACTAAAACTAACACTGTCTCCAAACGCAGGAGTACCTTTCGGTGCATCTAAATAATTTCTGAGCCTATGGTATGTATGGCGCAAACCAGGCACCTATCATGCATCGAAACCAACACTATCTCCAAAAGGACCGAAAGGAGATTCTACATGACCCACGTCACCTAAGAGTTCCATCGGGTGTGTCCAAAATAATTTCTGAGGCTATGCTATGTTTGGTGCAAACTGTGTATCTATCTTGCACCGAGACAAACAATATCTCCAAATCGACCGAAACAAGATTCTACATGACCCACGTCACCTAGCAGTTCCATCGGATGCATCCAAAATGATTTTTGGGCTTACGGTACGTTCGGTGCAAACCGTGCTGCTATCTTGAATCAAGAGTAGCACTATATCCAAATGGACTGAAACGAGCTTCCAATTGAGCCTCGGCACCTAGGAATACCATCCGGTGCGTCCAAAACGATTTCTGAGGCTATGGTATATTTGGTGCAAACCATGCACCTATCTTGCACCGAAACTAACACTGTCTCCAAACGGACCGAAACGAGCTTCCATTTGAGCCTCGTCACCTAGGAGTACCATCCGGCGCATCTAAAACAATTTCTGATCCTGTGGTACGCATGGCGCAAACCATGCACCTATGATGCATCAAAGCTCACACTATCTCCCAAAGGACCGAAAGGCGATTCTACATGACCCACATCACCTAGGAGTTCCATCGGGTGTGTCCAAAATAATTTCTGAGGCTATGCTACGTTTGGTGCAAACTGTGGATCTATCTTGCACCGAGACTAACAATATCTCCAAATCGACCGAAACAAGATTCTACATGAGCCACGTCACCTAGCAGTTCCATCGAGTGCGTCCAAAACGATTTCCGAGCTTATGGTACGTTCGGTGCAAACCGTGCACCTATCCTGAATCAAGATTAGCACTATATCCAAACGGACTGAAATGAGCTTCCAATTGAGCCTCGGCACCTAGGAAAACCATCCAGTGCGTCCAAAACGATTTCTAAGGCTATGGTATATTTGGTGCAAACCGTGCACCTATCTTGCACTAAAACTAACACTGTCTCCAATTGGACCGAAACGAGCTTCCATTTGAGCCTCATCACCTAGGAGTGTCATCCGGTGCGTCCAAAACGATTTATGAGGCTATGATACATTTGGTGCAAACCGTGCACATATCTTGCACTGAAACTAACACTGTCTCCAAACGCACCGAAACGAGCTTCCATTTGAGCCTCATCACCTAGGAGTACCATCCGGTGCATCTAAAACAATTTCTGATCCTGTGGTACGTATGGCGCAAACCATGCACCTATCATGCACTGAAACTAACACTGTCTCCAAACGGACCGAAACGAGCTTCCATTTGAGCCTCGTCACCTAGGAGTATCATCCGGTGCATCTAAAACAATTTCTGATCCTGTGGTACGTATGGCACAAACCATGCACCTATCATGCACCAAAGTTAACACTATCTCCAAAAGGGCAGAAAGGAGATTCTACATGACCCACATCACCTAGGAGTTCCATTGGGTGCGTCCAAAACAATTTCTGAGGCTATGGTACGTTTGGTGCAAACTGTGGACCTATCCTGCACCGAGACTAACACTATCTCGAAATGGACCGAAACAAGATTCTACATGACCCACGTCACCTAGGAGTTCCATCGGGTGTGTCCAAAAAGATTTCTGAGCTTACGATACATTCGGTGCAAACCGTGCTCCTATCTTGAATCTAGATTAGCACTGTATCCAAACGGATCGAAACGAGCTTCCATTTGAGCCTCATCACCTAGGAGTACCATCCGGCGGGTCCAAAATAATTTCTAGGGCTATGGTACATTTGGCGCAAACCGTGCACCTATCTTGCACTGAAACTAACACTGTCTCCAAACGCACCGAAATGAGCTTCCATTTGAGCCTCGCACCCAAGAGTACCTTCCGGTGCATCTAAACAATTTCTGAGCCTATGGTATGTATGGCACAAACTAGGCACCTATCATGCACCGAAACCAAACTATCTCCAAAAGGACCGAAAGGAGATTCTACATGACCCACGTCACCTAGGAGTTCCATCAGGTGTGTTCAAAATAATTTCTGAGGCTATGCTACGTTTGGTGCAAACTGTGGATCTATCTTGCACCGAGACTAACAATATCTCCAAATCGACCGAAACAAGATTCTACATGACCCACGTCACCTAGCAGTTCCATCGGGTGCGTCCAAAATGATTTCCGAGCTTACGGTACGTTCGGTGCAAACTGTGCACCTATCCTGATTAAAGATTAGCACTATATCCAAAACGGACTGAAACGAGCTTTCTATTGAGCCTCGGCACCTAGGAATACCATTCGGTGCGTCCAAAACGATTTCTGAGGCTATGGTATATTTGGTGCAAATCGTGCACCTATCTTGCACTGAAACTAACACTGTCTCCGAACGGACCGAAACGAGCTTCCATTTGACCCTCATCACCTAAGAGTACCATCCGGTGCGTCCAAAACGATTTCTGAGGCTATGATACATTTGGTGCAAACCGTGCACCTATCTTGCACTGAAACTAACACTGTCTCCAAACGCAGGAGTACCTTTCGGTGCATCTAAATAATTTCTGAGCCTATGGTATGTATGGCGCAAACCAGGCACCTATCATGCACCAAAACCAACACTATCTCCAAAAGGACCGAAAGGAGATTCTACATGACCCACGTCACCTAAGAGTTCCATCGGGTGTGTCCAAAATAATTTATGAGGCTATGCTATGTTTGGTGCAAACTATGTATCTATCTTGCACCGAGATAAACAATATCTCAAAATCGACCAAAACAAGATTCTACATGACCCACGTCACCTAGCAGTTCCATCGGATGCGTCCAAAATGATTTTTGAGCTTACGTTACATTCGGTGCAAACCGTGCACCTATCTTGAATCAAGAGTAGCACTATATCCAAACGGACTGAAACGAGCTTCCAATTGAGCCTCGGCACCTAGGAATACCATCCGGTGCGTCCAAAACGATTTCTGAGGCTATGGTATATTTGGTGCAAACCATGCACCTATCTTGCACTGAAACTAACACTGTCTCCAAACGGACCGAAACGAGCTTCCATTTGAGCCTCGTCACCTAGGAGTACCATCCGGTGCATCTAAAAAATTTTTTGATCCTGTGGTACGCATGGCGCAAACCATGCACCTATGATGCATCAAAGCTAACACTATCTCCAAAAGGACCGAAAGGCGATTCTACATGACCCACATCACCTAGGAGTTCCATCGGGTGTGTCCAAAATAATTTCTGAGGCTATGCTACGTTTGGTGCAAACTATGGATCTATCTTGCACCGAGACTAACAATATCTCCAAATCGACCGAAACAAGATTCTACATGACCCACGTCACCTAGCAGTTCCATCGGGTGCGTCCAAAACAATTTCCGAGCTTACGGTACGTTCGGTGCAAACCGTGCACCTATCCTGAATCAAGATTAGCACTATATCCAAACAGACAGAAATGAGCTTCCAATTGAGCCTCGGCACCTAGGAAAACCATCCAGTGCGTCCAAAATGATTTATGAGGCTATGATACATTTGGTGTAAACCGTGCACATATCTTGCACTGAAACTAACACTGTCTCCAAATGCACCGAAACGAACTTCCATTTGAGCCTCATCACCTAGGAGTACCATCCGGTGCATCTAAAACAATTTCTGATCCTGTGGTACGTATGGCGCAAATCATGCACCTATCATGCACTGAAACTAACACTATCTCCAAACGGACCGAAACGAGCTTCCATTTGAGCCTCGTCACCTAGGAGTATCATCCGGTGCATCTAAAACAATTTCTGATCCTGTGGTACGTATGGCACAAACCATGCACCTATCATGCACCAAAGTTAACACTATCTCCAAAAGGGCTGAAAGGAGATTCTACATGACCCACATCACCTAGGAGTTCCATTGGGTGCGTCCAAAACAATTTCTGAGGCTATGGTACGTTTGGTGCAAACTGTGGACCTATCTTGCATCGAGACTAACACTATCTCGAAATGGACCGAAATAAGATTCTACATGACCCACATCACCTAGGAGTTCCATCGGGTGTGTCCAAAATGATTTCCGAGCTTACGATACATTCGGTGCAAACCGTGCTCCTATCTTGAATCAAGAATAGCACTGTATCCAAACGGATCGAAACGAGCTTCCATTTGATCCTCATCACCTAGGAGTACCATCCGGTGCGTCCAAAATAATTTCTAGGGCTATGGAACATTTGGTGCAAACCGTGCACCTATCTTGCACTGAAACTAACACTATCTCCAAAAGGACCGAAAGGAGATTCTACATGACCCACGTCACCTAGGAGTTCCATCGGGTGTGTTCAAAATAATTTCTGAGGCTATGCTACGTTTGGTGCAAACTGTGGATCTATCTTGCACCGAGACTAACAATATCTCCAAATCGACCGAAACAAGATTCTACATGACCCACGTCACCTAGCAGTTCCATCGGGTGCGTCCAAAATGATTTCCGAGCTTACGGTACGTTCGGTGCAAACCGTACACCTATCCTGATTAAAGATTAGCACTATATCCAAACGGACTGAAACGAGCTTTCTATTGAGCCTCGGCACCTAGGAATACCATCCGGTGCGTCCAAAACGATTTCTGAGGCTATGGTATATTTGGTGCAAACCGTGTACCTATCTTGCACTGAAACTAACACTGTCTCCAAACGGACCAAAACGAGCTTCCATTTGACCCTCAACACCTAAGAGTACCATCCGGTGCGTCCAAAACGATTTCTGAGGCTATGATACATTTGGTGCAAACCGTGCACCTATCTTGCACTGAAACTAACACTGTCTCCAAACGCAGGAGTACCTTCCGGTGCATCTAAACAATTTCTTAGCCTATGGTATGTATGGCGCAAACCAGGCACCTATCATGCACCGAAACCAACACTATCTCTAAAAGGACCGAAACAAGATTCTACATGACCCACGTCACCTAGCAGTTCCATCGGATGCGTCCAAAATGATTTTCGATCTTACGGTACGTTCGGTGCAAACCGTGCACCTATCTTGAATCAAGAGTAGCACTATTTCCAAACAGACTGAAATGAGCTTCCAATTGAGCCTTGGCACCTAGGAATACCATCCGGTGCGTCCAAAACGATTTCTGAGGCTATGGTATATTTGGTGCAAACCATGCACCGATCTTGCACTCAAACTAACACTGTCTCCAAATGGACCGAAACGAGCTTCTATTTGAGCCTCGTCACCTAGGAGTACCATCCGGTGCATCTAAAACAATTTTTGATCCTGTGGTACGTAAGGCGCAAACCATGCACCTATGATGCATCAAAACTAACACTATCTCCAAAAGGACCGAAAGGCGATTCTACATGACCAACATCACCTAAGAGTTCCATCGGGTGTGTCCAAAATAATTTCTGAGGCTATGCTACATTTGGTGCAAACTGTGGATCTATCTTGCACCGAGACTAACAATATCTCCAAATCGACCGAAACAAGATTCTACATGAGTCACGTCACCTAGCAGTTCCATCGGGTGCGTCCAAAACGATTTCCGAGCTTACGGTACGTTCGATGCAAACCGTGCACCTATCCGGAATCAAGATTAACGCTATATCCAAACGGACTGAGACAAGCTTCCAATTGAGCCTCGGCACCTAGGAAAACCATCCGATGCGTCCAAAACGATTTCTGAGGCTATGGTATATTTGGTGCAAACCGCGCACCTATCTTGCACTGAAACTAACACTGTCACCAAACGGACCGAAACGAGCTTCCATTTGAGCCTCATCACCGAGGAGTATCATCTGGTGCGTCCAAAACGATTTATGAGGCTATGATACATTTGGTGCAAACCGTGCACCTATCTTGCACTGAAACTAACACTGTCTCCAAACGCACCGAAACGAGCTTCCATTTAAGCCTCATCACCTAGGAGTACCATCCGGTGCATCTAAAACAATTTTTGATCCTGTGGTACGCATGGCGCAAACCATGCTCCTTTCATGCACTGAAACTAATACTGTCTCCAAACGGACCGAAACGAGCTTCCATTTGAGCCTCGTCACCTAGGAGTATCATCGGGTGCATCTAAAACAATTTCTGATCCTGTGGTACGTATGGCGCAAACCATGCACCTATCATGCACCAAAGTTAACACTATCTCCAAAAGGGCTGAAAGGAGATTCTACATGACCCACATCACCTAGGAGTTCCATCGGGTGCGTCCAAAACAATTTCTGAGGCTATGGTACATTTGGTGCAAACTGTGGACCTATCTTGCACCGAGACTAACACTATCTCGCAATAGACCGAAACAAGATTCTACATGACCCACGTCACCTAGGAATTCCATCGGGTGTGTCAAAAATGATTTCTGAGCTTATAGTACATTCGGTGCAAACCGTGCTCCTATCTTGAATCAAGATTAGCACTGTATCCAAACGGATCGAAACGAGCTTCCATTTGAGCCTCGTCACATAGGAGTACCATCCGGTGCGTCCAAAATGATTTCTGAGGCTATGGTACATTTGGTGCAAACCGTGCACCTATCTTGCACTGAAACTAACAATGTCTCCAAACGCACCGAAACAAGCTTCCATTTGAGCCTCGCACCCGGGAGTACCTTCCGGTGCATCTAAACAATTTCTGAGCCTATGGTATGTATGGCGCAATCTAGGCACCTATCATGCACCGAAACCAAACTATCTCCAAAAGGACCGAAAGGAGATTCTACTTGACCCTCGTCACCTAGGAGTTCCATCGGGTGTGTCCAAAATGATTTCTGAGGCTATGCTACGTTTGGTGCAAACTGTGGATCTATCTTGCACCGAGACTAACAATATCTCCAAATTGACCGAAACAAAATTCTACATGACCCACGTCACCTAGCAGTTCCATCGGGTGCGTCCAAAACGATTTCCGAGCTTACGGTACGTTCGGTGCAAACCGTGCACCTATACTGAATCAAGATTAGCACTATATCCAAACGAACTGAAACGAGCTTCCAATTGAGTCGCGGCACCTAGGAATACCATCCGGTGCGTCCAAAACGATTTCTGAGGCTATGATATATTTGGTGCAAACCGTGCACCTATCTTGCACTGAAACTAACATTATCTCCAAACGGACCAAAACGAGCTTCCATTTGAGCCTCGTCTCCTAAGAGTACCATCCGGTGCGTTCAAAATGATTTCTGAGGCTATGATACATTTGGTGCAAACCGTGCACCTATCTTGCACTGAAACTAACACTGTCTCCAAATGCAGGAGTACCTTCCGGTGCATCTAAACAATTTCTGAGCCTATGGTATGTATGGCGCAAACCAGGCACCTATCATGCACCGGAACTAACACTATCTCCAAAAGGACCGAAAGGGTATTCTACATGACCCACATCACCTAGGAGTTCCATCGGGTGTGTCCAAAATAATTTCTGAGGCTATGCTACGTTTGGTGCAAACTGTGGATCTATCTTGCACCGAGACAAATAATATCTCCAAATCGACCGAAACAAGATTCTACATGACCCACGTCATCTAGCAGTTCCATCGGATGCGTCCAAAACGATTTTCGAGCTTACGGTACGTTCGGTGCAAACCGTGCACCTATCTTGAATCAAGAGTAGCACTATATCCAAACGGACTGAAACGAGCTTCGAATTGAGTCTCGGCACCTAGGAATACCATCCGGTGCGTCCAAAATAATTTCTGAGGCTATGGTATATTTGGTGCAAACCATGCACCTATATTGCACTGAAACTAACACTGTCTCCAAATGCACCGAAACGAGCTTCCATTTGAGCCTCGTCACCTAGGAGTACCATCCGGTGCATCTAAAACAATTTCTGATCCTGTGGTACGCATGGCGCAAACCATGCACCTATCATGTACTGAAACTAACACTGTCTCCAAACGGACCGAAACGAGCTTCCATTTGAGCCTCATCACCTAGGAGTACCATCCGGTGCATCTAAAACAATTTCTGATCTTGTGGTACGTATGGCGCAAACCATGCACCTATCATGCACCAAAGTTAAAACTATCTCCAAAAGGGCTGAAAGGAGATTCTACATGACCCACATCACCTAGGAGTTCCATCGGGTGCGTCCAGAACAATTTCTGAGGCTATGGTACGTTTGGTGCAAACTGTGGACCTGTCTTGCACCGAGACTAACACTATCTCGCAATGGACCGAAACAAGATTCTACTTGACCCACGTCACCTAGGAGTTCCATCGGGTGTGTCCAAAATAATTTCCGAGCCTATGGTACATTCGGTACAAACCGTGCTCCTATCTTGAATCAAGATTAGCACTGTATCCAAACGGATTGAAACGAGCTTCCATTTGAGCCTCGTCACATAGGAGTACCATCCGGTGCGTCCAAAATGATTTCTGAGGCTATGGTACATTTGGTGCAAACCGTGCACCTATCTTGCACTGAAACTAACACTGTCTCCAAACGCACCGAAACGAGCTTCCATTTGAGCCTCGCACCAGGAGTACCTTTTGGTGCATCTAAACAATTTCTGAGCCTATGGTATGTATGGCGCAAACCAGGCACCTATCATGCACTGAAACCAAACTATCTCCAAAAGGACCGAAAGGAGATTCTACATGACCCACGTCACCTAGGAGTTCCATCGGGTGTGTCCAAAATAATTTCTGAGGATATGCTACGTTTGGTGCAAACTATGGATCTATCTTGCACCGAGACTAACAATATCTCCAAATCAACCGAAACAAGATTTTACAAGACCCACGTCACTAGCAGTTCCATCGGGTGCATCCAAAATGATTTCCGAGCTTACAGTATGTTCGGTGCAAACCGTGCCCCTATCCTGAATCAAGATTAGCACTATATCCAAATGGACTGAAACGAGCTTCCAATTGAGCCTCGGCACCTAGGAATACCATCCGGTGCGTCCAAAACGATTTCTGAGGCTATGGTATATTTGGTGCAAACCGTGCACCTATCTTGCACTGAAACTAACACTGTCTCCAAACGGACTGAAATGAGCTTCCATTTGAGCCTCGTCACCTAGGAGTACCATCCGATGCATCTAAAACAATTTCTGATCCTGTGGTATGCATGGCGCAAACCATGCTCCTTTCATGCACTGAAACTAACACTGTCTCCAAACGGACCGAAACGAGCTTCCATTTGAGCCTCGTCACCTAGGAGTATCATCCGATGCATCTAAAACAATTTCTGATCCTATGGTACGTATGGCGCAAACCATGCACCTATCATGCACCAAAGTTAACACTATCTCCAAAAGGGCTGAAAGGAGATTCTACATGACCCACATCACCTAGGAGTTCCATCAGGTGCGTCCAAAACAATTTCTAAGCCTATGGTACATTTGGTGCAAACTGTGGACCTATCTTGCACCGAGACTAACACTATCTCGCAATGGACCAAAACAAGATTCTACATGACCCACGTCACCTAGGAATTCCATCGGGTGTGTCAAAAATGATTTCCGAGCTTACGGTACATTCGTTGCAAACCGTGCTCCTATCTTGAATCAAGATTAGCACTGTATCCAAACAGATCGAAATGAGCTTCCATTTGAGCCTCGTCACATAGGAGTACCATCCGGTGCGTCCAAAATGATTTCTGAGGCTATGGTACATTTGGTGCAAACCGTGCACCTATCTTGCACTGAAACCAACACTGTCTCCAAACGCACCGAAACAAGCTTCCATTTGAGCCTCGCACCCAGGAGTACCTTCCGGTGCATCTAAACAATTTCTGAGCCTATGGTTTGTATGGCGCAAACCAGGCACCTATCACGCACCGAAACCAACACTATTTCCAAAAGGACCGAAAGGAGATTCTACATGACCCACGTCACCTAGGAGTTCCATCGGGTGTGTCCAAAATAATTTCTGAGGCTATGCTACGTTTGGTGCAAACTATGGATCTATCTTGCACCGAGACTAACAATATCTCCAAATTGACCGAAACAAGATTCTACATGACCCACGTCACCTAGCAGTTCCATCGGGTGCGTCCAAAATGATTTCTGAGCTTACTGTACGTTCGGTGCAAACCGTGCACCTCTCCTGAATCAAGATTAGCACTATATCCAAACGGACTGAAACAAGCTTCCAATTAAGCCTCGGCACCTAGGAATACCATCCGGTGCGTCCAAAACGATTTCTGAGGCTATGGTATATTTGGTGCAAACCATGCACCTATCTTGCACCGAAACTAACACTGTCTCCAAACGGACCGAAATGAGCTTCCATTTGAGCCTCGTCACCTAGGAGTACCATCCGGTGCATCTAAAACAATTTCTGATCCTATGGTACGCTTAGCGCAAACCATGCACCTATGATGCATCAAAGCTAACACTATCTCCAAAAGGACCGAAAGGTGATTCTACATGACCCACGTCACCTAGGAGTTCCATCGGGTGTGTCCAAAATAATTTCTAAGGCTATGCTATGTTTGGTGCAAACTGTGCATCTATCTTGCATAGAGACTAACAATATCTCCAAATCGACCGAAACAAGATTCTACATGAGCCACGACACCTAGCAGTTCCATCGGGTGCGTCCAAAACGATTTCCGAGCTTACGGTACGTTCGGTGCAAACCGTGCCCCTATCCAGAATCATGATTAGCACTATATCCAAACGGACTAAAACGAGCTTCCAATTGAGCCTCGCACCTAGGAAAACCATCCGGTGCGTCCAAAACGATTTCTGAGGCTATGGTATATTTAGTGCAAACTGTGCACCTATCTTGCACTGAAACTAACACTGTCTCCAAACGGACCGAAACGAGCTTCCATTTGAGCCTCATCACCTAGGAGTATCATCCGGTGCGTCCAAAACGATTTATGAGGCTATGATACATTTGGTGCAAACCGTGCACCTATCTTGCACTGAAACTAACACTGTCTCCAAACGGACCAAAACGAGCTTCCATTTGAGCCTCGTCACCTAGGAGTACCATCCGGGGCATCTAAAACAATTTCTGATCCTGTGGTACGTATGGCGCAAACCATGCACCTATCATGCACCAAAGTTAACACTATCTCCAAAAGGGCTGAAAGGAGATTCTACATGACCCACATCACCTAGGAGTTCCATCGTGTGCATCCAAAACAATTTCTGAGGCTATGGTACGTTTGGTGCAAACTGTGGACCTATCTTGCACCGAGACTAACACTATCTCGCAATGGACCGAAACAAGATTCTACTTGACCCACGTCACCTAGGAGTTTCATCCGGTGTGTCCAAAATGATTTCCGAGCTTACGGTACATTCGGTGCGAACCGTGCTCCTATCTTGAATCAAGATTAGCACTGTATCCAAACGGATCAAAACGAGCTTCCATTTGAGCCTAGTCACATAGGAGTACCATCCGGTGCGTCCAAAATGATTTCTGAGGCTATGGTAGATTTGGTGCAAACCATGCACCTATCTTGCACTGCAAACCGTGCTCCTATCTTGGTGCAAACCGTGCACCTATCTTGCACTGAAACTAACACTGTCTCCAAACGCACCGAAACGAGCTTCCATTTGAGCCTCGTCACCTAGGAGAACCATCCGGTGCATCTAAAACAATTTATGATCCTGTGGTACGCATGGCGCAAACCGTGCACCTATATAGCACTAAAACTAACACTGTCTCCAAACGCACCGAAACGAGCTTCCATTTGAGCGTCATCACCTAGGAGCACCTTCCGGTGCATCTAAACAATTTTTGAGCCTATGGTATGTATGGCGCAAACCAGGCACCTATCATTCACCGGAACCAACAATATCTCCAAAAGGACCGAAAGGAGATACTACATGACCCACGTCACCTAGGAGTTCCATCGGGTGTGTCCAAAATAATTTCTGAGGCTATGCTACGTTTGGTGCAAATTGTGGATCTATCTTGCACCGAGACTAACAATATCTCCAAATCGACCAAAACAAGATTCTACAGGACCCACGTCACCTAGCAGTTCCATCGGATGCGTCCAAAATGATTTTCGAGCTTACGGTATGTTCGGTGCAAACCGTGCACCTATCTTGAATCAAGATTAGCACTATATCCAAACGGACTGAAACGAGCTTCCAATTGAGCCCTGGCACCTTGGAATACCATCCGGTGCGTCTAAAATGATTTCTGAGGCTATGGTATATTTGGTGCAAACCGTGCACCAATCTTGCACTGAAACTAACACTGTCTCCAAACGGACCGAAACGAACTTCCATTTGAGCTTCGTCACCTAGGAGTACCATCCGGTGCAACTAAAACAATTTCTGATCCTGTGGTATGCATGGTGCAAACTGTAACACCCCAGGTGTTTGGCTTCCTTAAGTTCATTGCATTTCATGAGCATTAACATTAATCATCTCATTCATGAGTGGGAGCATCATTCATTTCATGCATGAGCTTATAATATGTGAAACATGCTTTGGAAACATTGCCACATATGTTTATATTTCATGTGAAGTAAGAATTGAGTAGTGTGCAACACACAAGTACCTTATGTGCAATTTCCTTTTGAGACATGTCAACCACTTTAGTGTAACATAATTAGCAAGTGTTATGCAACACACTCATGCAACATGTGCAACATGAGCTTGCAACATTTGGGTGAAAGTATTGAATTACTTGTTCCAAAGTATGTGACACTAGGAATTTTGTGCAACCAATGTGTAGAGTGGCTAATTAGGTCTTATAACACCTTAATTACTTTTAGGGTAAGTAGTGGAGCAATGTTCATGTTGACCAAAATTACCAAATTGCCCTTCCAAATGTTGTTGACTAAGTTTGGACCCCTAGAGTGATCTGGTTTGACCAATTAAAAAGTCCAGCTTAGAAATCTTGCATGGAGGAGCAACCTTAAGCAAAGTTGTAGAGAATTTCATAAGGAACAAAAGTTCTAATATGGCCATCTCATGAAAATGACCAGAACATACTTAAAAATGGCCAACAAGTCAGTTTTAGAGGCTGTTTTGGGACTTAGCAATTTTGGCTAAGTGTGAAGCTGAAAACCGTTTCACTGTACCTCACTTTGACAACTTGTAACTCACAAACTAGGCCGAACCAGTCCTTGAGCCAATTGACAAAGTTGTTGTCCACACATAGCTCTACATTTTTGTTGTTAACAGCTATCGCTAACTCGGGCTAGATTGGGAGTTTTCCTCGGTTGAAATCACGCTGTCAGTCGACACCTGTGGGCCCTGAAACGCCAAGTTCAGTCATCGGCGATGAGCCGCGTGGTCAACCGAGCGCAGGGCCAGGGCGCCGCGTGGCCACCATGCTCTAGCTATGTCCCCACTCGCGAGCGCGCTGGCGGGCTTAAGCTGCCAGCATGCTGCTGCTACCCTCCGTACCCATCCATTCCCTCCTCCTTCCCTCTCTCGTCGGCAGAGCGGAGAAACCGAGCCGCCATTGCCGCCGCCCGCTCCGATGTGCTCGCAAGCGCTCGCCACCGCATCACCACCGGCCAAACTGCGTCTCTCGCTCCGCCTTAAGCCTCGCTACCTCCTCGTCATCATTGCACCTCAAGCCGAGCCGTGGTAAGGCGGCAATTTTGATGCAATCGCCGCGGGAGGCTCGCCGGAGCTCCACCATGCTTGAGTTTGTCGTGGCCGACCCCGCTGGCGCCTCCATCCCTCTCTTCTTAGTAGCTTAGTGAGTTGCCTAGGTCACCGTGATGCTCACGCCGGCCTCAGGCAGGGTCGCCGTGGTCGGAGTTGGCCGGCGCACACCGCACAGCGCTGCCGCAACCGCCATTACCGATGGCGTGCCCTCCGGGCTAACCTTAGGGTCACCAAAGCACCTCACATGGTTCGGGATCACGTGAAGAGCACGACGGTGGTCTCGGCTTCGTCGGCCAACCCACTGGCGGCGAGCTCGGCCGGCACCGTCCCTTCCCTGCTCCCGGTCCCTCTGACTAGCGGGTCCCGCATGTCAGCGCGTGGGAGACCTTCGCGGGCCGCGCGCAGAGGAGTGGGCCTCGCATGAGATCTAGGCCGCGCTGGTGTATTGAGTCGGCCCAGTAGCGGTTTAGGAATTTATTTGTGTTTTTCTTTTATTTAATGCACAGATTTGCTTGCTACATGGTAAAATCCATATCTCATGCTTTATAGATCCAAAAATGGTGATCCAAATTTTGTTGGGCTACAAATAAAGTGTAGCTTCTAGGAAAAATATCAAATGCTTATGTGATGTTTATTTTCTGGAAGAATTAATTAGGGTTTTGAGATGTGTTTTAAATTACATGCAAAAATGTTTAAATCATATCTTGAGTTTCAGTATTCCAAAAATTATGAAATTTGGTGAGTATGTGATTTCATATATATACTAGCTCTGGTAAAACTTTGGATCCTATTGCTTGAGTAGGTTTCAAGTTATGATGTTATCATTTTATATGAAGAGATACTTGAATGAATTTTCATAATTTTTCTATAGTTCCAGTAAAGGTAAAATTTTGGGAGTGTTGTTCTTAGGGTAGAATGGTACTAGTAAAAATATGAAATCTGTTGTTTGACACTTTTCAATAGGGTTTCCTATTTATGCAAAAATCAGCCTTTTTGGCTTGTGAATTTTGTGTAGGGCGTTTCTGTGAGTAAAATTAGTTCAAATTTTTACAGTAGCCTCCTATAATTTTTATAGAATTTTCTAAGCAGTTGGAATATAAGTTTAATTTCTCACTTAATTAATTAAGTAAATTAAGAAAAGGGGTTAAAATAAATGTTCTAGGTTGGCACCCCTTACTTTCTGGTGTTTTTATGATATGTGAGAACTATTGGTATCATTGGTTTAGTCATAGAGGAAGTTGGACACATAAATAAATATTTAATCTTCTTATTTCTAGGTTTGCTGGACAGCTAGTAGCATTTTTAGGTTTGACCCTTAATAAAAGTGGTTGCTGGAAAACTTGTGAATACCAAAGTTGTAGTAAACTTGATAAACTAGCTTGTGTCAAAATTGGGATGCATTTGGCCTAGTAGTCTAGGAGTTATAGCTGTTTAAAGTGGCTATCCAGAAATGGCTGCTTTCTGTGTGAAGAGAACAGATTTCTAGAACTCTAGAAATTCGACTAGGAAAAGTTAGGAATCAAGTGTTGAAGTCTAAAAAGAAATTGAAGAGCATTTTATAAGCTTTCCAGATTATCTTGGATTATGTCTTTTGGAGTTAGGAATCTCTAGTTACGTTAGAAACATTAAGCTGCTGTCTAGAATGTCTTGCTATGATATTTTGTGCTTGGATTTGATAACTTAAGTAAAATTGTTCTTGTGATTGTTAGGTGTTAGGACCTTAACAGAGGAGGAACAACTATACCTTAGGTTGTATAGATTAGGTAAGTACTTCTCTACTGGAGAAGAGATTTGCACGTAAGATTGGAGTAAATTGAATAGAATACTTAAATTTGCTGCAATGCATTCCATTCCGAGCATATTGCATTCATTATGCATCCATGAGATTTATTGTGCATTCATGCAATAGGTGTACCGAAGGGGGTGACACTCCTCGAGTTCGAGGGGGCAATTCTGGAGGAGGACCAGGAGCAGCAGAGGGAGCCCGAGGATCCAGCAGGCGAAGGAGTGCCCGCAGACGACCTACCTGAGTGCCCGGATCACCGCCCGTCCTCTTTTCTGAAAGGCAAGCCCCGGTGCATGCTGACCCAATTGTTTTAAATATAATTCTTGAGTACTTTTACTTGTTTACTGCATTAAGTTGTAGGAGTTGTTTGGAAACACTTGTTGCATTACACCTGTCCTTGTCTAGATATCTTACTTAAACCCGAAATTAGGTTTAGGCACGTGTCAATGCTTAGCCCTGCTTAGTCCGGTAGAAGTCGGGTGATTTCCGGTCATCCACGAGATATAAGAATGGGTCACGAGTGGCTATGATGGCCATCGTGAATGGAACCATGCCTAAAAATGAATTTGAGACCGGGCGGGAGTTCGATAGTGCAGCCACAAGACACTTCACATCTTGGGTGCGGAGCTATGCCCGTCTGAGTCGTTTAAGGACCGATTCACTGTACGTCCTTGATTCATGTTGAACGCAGTCTAACACTTAGTTGGCCAGATAAGTCATTCCGACCGCGAAGCCGAGTAATTTGGTTTAGGCCAGGAATCGAATGGTAGGTCGCATCTTGGAGGAGAGTAACGTTGTGCTTGGGGACATTGGCGTGAGACCAAGGGGGGTTAGAGTCCCTAGCACCTGGCAGAGTGTCACCCTTGGGGATGCGACATCATTCGAACCCGTGACTCCTGAATCATATGAAAGGTGGCTTGTGCGACCCTGGCAGGGGCCTGCGCGGTGAGTGTTAGAAATACTCCTCCAGCTGGATAGGAATTCAATTTGAATCGCCGTCGCTCCTGGTTAGTGAGCACTTGACTTGAGCAGTGGCAACATAGATCTCATTAAATTGAACAGATGGTTAAGTGAATGATATAATATTGCCGCAATTTATACCTGCTATGGATATAAGAATATTATTGTTTGATTATACTCAAGTGAATGTTTAGTACAGGTGCTAAGATAGATGACAGGTTAATGCTAAAAATAAATGCTAGTACAGGTTAAAAGAGTTTAAATTACTTATGCTTTTCCACAAAAGGTAATGTCAGCTAGCTCCACTTATGAAAGCCTTGCATGATCCTTGGTGTCTCTTATTTTCTGTTTCGACGGGTAAGTCTAGCTGAGTACATTCCCATACTCAGGGTTTATTCCCTCCTGTTGCAGATGACATGCTTTATCAGGGCTTCTGCAAGACCTGCCTCCACCCTGTGGGTGACGAGGACTAGATCACTCGGGCGTGATCGTCTGTTATGTACTTTCCTTAATGCTTTTGTGGGATGTTGATCATTAAGACTGGCAGTAGTATTTGAACTAAATGCGTGTGTTATGCTTCCGCTACTTTATGAACTCCATTTGTAATAATTTGCTACTCCGTGTGTTGTAAGAGAACTTCTGCTCTATTTGTGAAATGTAACGTGTGATGTGTATGTTGAATGATGCGATCTTGGTTGTAAAAGAGTTGGTTTGAAATCCTTCATGGTTTTGATTGACTATCAGGATTATATGGGCTCAAGTTCGAAGATTTGAGCATGTCGACGCTTGTTTTTGGACTTGTGCTCTTATAATTTGGTCGGTTCGGTTACAGCTGGTACCGGAGCAGAATTCAATATTAAACACATCATACGTGTATTTGAAAACAAAGGGTTTGTTTGCGAAAAGTGTTAAAAATCTGAAAATTATTTCTATAAGGATGCCAGTGATCACATCCCTTAGCCCAAATAGGACTCTTAGGTGGCTTATTAAAAGACTAACTTGGGGGATTTGTTTGTTTTTGTTTCGTCGTCCATACGGCGTGATATTGTATGGATGCCATCCATTTTGGGTGGTAATGTATGGATCAAACACCTCGACGCTCTGGTAAGGGTGAGCTGTGAGAGCATGATCGTCCAACCGGCGGTCTAGGGGAGAGTAGTTGTGGTTACTTGCATACTTACATGTTCAAACCATGTAATTATGGAAGTACTTAATTGGGGTATATCTGTCGGGTAGTTGTGATACTAAAGTATATACATCAGGGATGTGTATATGGAAAGTATTTAGTTTATTGCTTACTTGTGTGCTTATATTGGGAAACTGTTGGGCTGAAATGAGATTTTCTGCAGGTACACTAACAGCGCAAACGAGTAGACCGATAGTTTCGCCTATATGAGAGAACGTATGTATGCCACCGCCTAGCGTTAGAAGTTATGATTCTACTAGGGTGAGAGGGCGTATAGAACGTGCATGCATCATGTTTAATTCATGTCATACATTTCATTTTACTCCCTCCTTAAAAATTTCGATGATCCTGACTAAATTAAATTTCGTATCCCTAAATTACCCTCACTTTAAGTCATGTCTTGTTGCTACAGATGGCTCGCACCAAAAGGACCGCTCACAAGTCCACTGGAGGCAGGGCACCTCGTCACCAGCTCGCTCCACGTGAGCCCCGCCCTAAGCCCACCGAGGTGGAAAGGTTGAGGGCTGAGTTGGCGGAGGTGACTGCTGCTAGAAATGCGGCTCAGCAACAGCTAGAGCAAGTGATACATGACAGAGATCAGGAGACACTTGCGGTCCAGCGGTTGACTATGGCGAATCGTAACTGTCAGCGCATGCTGGCCCACGTGATGAACCAGCGGGATGAAGCCTGGCACGAAGAGAACGTTCTGAGAGCTCGTCAGGTGGAGCTTGAGCAACGGATTGAAGCTGCAGAAGAGTACAATGACAATCTCCATGAGGAAGTGCACCACCTCAACAACCAGCTCAATCCTCTGCTTCCTCATGACAATAACGAGGATGAGGAGATGGGCTCGGGTGTCTTCATGGCTGAAGACAATGATGGCATGTAGGTCAATGGACCACAGGATGTTCCACCAGAAGAAGAAGAAGAAGAAGAAGAAGAAGAAGAAGAAGAGGAGTTAGAGCCTGTTAGTGATGAGGATGGCGGGGAGATCTTCGACACTGACTCCGAGGACGATGCTTAGAGTAGTCATCGCGTAGCTATGATGCTGAAGTTATCTTTTGGGCCCTCCTTGTGTGGGAGTGAGGCTTTGTAATAACTTAGCTTTTGGGATGTAACATCGAACCCTATGTATCCTGGATGTTAGTTTGAACGTGTTAAATTTCGGTCACAATTGGATGTCGTATTGTGTTGTGTTCGGTGATGGTGTCACGATTAGCACCCTTTGGTGCCACGATGAAACCGAGGGCCTCCTGTGGCGCGCGACATAAGGCTATGCTGCTTGGCACACGCTGGTATCGAGGTGGCTAGTCATGATCCACCATGGAACTCTACCCATGGGATGTCTTCTTGTGGTCATTTCTTGGTTAGCCTTCCTAGTTGGCTAGAAGTTTAGAATGAATCTGGACACCCATTACGTAAGGTCGAAATTCCATGATATCAATGTAACCTGTCCAGTCACGTTTGTGCTCCCTATATGCGAACCTTTAATAAATTCCATCTTTTCATCTGAAGATATCTTGTTGTTATGACCATCGCATAATTGCGTCAATTGATGCACTTGATGGGTTCGTGTGGTTGTGATGAATTATTGTGCCTCGATTATTTGTGAATTCATTTTAATGAAATCAGTTGGCATATTTACACCATGCATCTACAAATTTCCCACAGCGTCAGTGCTCATTGGCTATGCATTTTGCAGATGGCATACAACCTCCGTCGTGGTCGTGGCGTTGAGGATGAGGAACAGCCACCCCCTCCTCCACCACCCACTCTGGCAGAATTGATGCAAACGGTAGTTGAAGGTCAGCGCATGTTAGCTGAAGCTATGTGCTAGCTGGTCGACCGGGATGCTCGCCAGGGTCGTCAGGGACCGGCACCAAACCAGCATAGTGATTTCAAGGAGTTTCTAGATACCAAGCCCCCGCTTTTTAAAGAGGCGGAGGAACCTCTGCAAGCTGATGAATGGTTGAATACCATTGAGCAGAAGTTTCGTCTCCTTCGTCTGACTGAGGAGCTGAAGACTGAATATGCTTCTCACCAACTGCATGGCCCGGCTGGTATCAGGTGGAGTCACTACCGCTCCACGTTGCCTCCTAATGTCCTGATTACTTGGGACCAGTTTAAAACGACTTTCCATGGGAACTACATTCCTCTAGGTTTGATGGCTATAAAGCACACTGAGTTCATGAGGTTAACCTAGGGCAATAAGAGTTTGACAGACTACCTGCAAGCCTTTAACAATCTTGCAAGGTATGCGACTGAGTTTGTAGATACTAATGCTAAGAAGATTGCTAGCTTCAAGCGTAGCCTCGGTCCAAAGCTGATGAAAACCATGGGCACTAGCAAATGTGCCACCTTCAATGATTTTATCAGTGATGCTCTGACTCAAGAGAACAATAACTCTATCTATGCTGCTTCTAAGAGCCGCAAGAGGGCACTTGAGGTAGGTGCTTCACAGTCTCGAGCTCCAGCTACCCCGAGGGCTCCTCCTCGCCCTCCTGCCACAAGTGCTAAGTTCCGTCCTCCGCAAAAGAAGGCGCCAGTGAAGACTGGGTTTCACAAGGCATATACAGTGGCTCTGCCAAAGGGTAATTTGGGCCAAGGCAGCTCTAGTGTCCCTCCTAGCAACATGCCTTGCTGGAACTACAACAAACCAGGTCATTGGTCTAGGAATTGTCCATATCCTAAGAAGAATACCAATCAAGGTGGTCGTCAGGGGAATGTTCATTATAATAGTATTGAAGAAATTCCATCTGGTGAGGTAGTCACTACTGGTAAGTTTCTAGTTGATCAACATTCTGCAGTGGTGCTATTTGATTCAGGTGCTTCGCATTCCTTTATCAGTCCTATGTTTGCATTGAAGTGTGCACACAAATTGCATACTGTTGAAGATGGGGGTTATTGCATTAGAGCGGCGAGTGGGAATATTTCCACAAATCAAGTAGTAAGAGATCTAGAGTTTGAAATAGAAGGGCGAAAGTACCCGCTTACCTTAGTGGTTTTGCCTGGATTAGGCATAGATGTTATTTTGGGCATGAATTGGATGAGTCAGAATGGGGTACTCATTGATACATCCACCCGGGTGGTTATGCTCAGAGATCCTACGGATCAGAAAGGTTTTCTAGTGCAACTTCCCAAGCAAATTGACCTTTCTATGGAAGTTCATGCGGTGCAAGCAAAGACATTAGCTGATATTCCCGTAGTGAGTGAGTTTCCTGATGTTTTTCCCGATGATTTGTCAGGACTGCCTCCGGATCGGGATGTGGAGTTTAAAATCGAGTTGTTGCCGGGCACGGCACCTATCTCTAGGAGACCCTATAGGATGCCTCCGAATGAACTAGCTGAACTTAAGGTGCAGTTGAATGAACTTTTGAAGAAGGGGTTGATTCGTCCTAGTTCGTCTCTATGGGGATGTCCTGCTATCTTTGTAAAGAAGAGGGATCAGTCGTTGCGGATGTGCATAGATTATAGACCTCTGAATGCAGTCACTGTCAAAAATAAGTATCCTCTTCCACGCATCGACATCTTGTTCGATCAGTTGTCTAAAGCTAAAGTTTTCTCCAAGATCGATCTAAGATCTGGCTACCATCAAATTAAAATCCGCTCGGAAGATGTTCTAAAGATAGCCTTCTCTACCAGATATGGTCTTTATGAGTATCTTGTTATGTCCTTCGGCTTGACCAACGCCCCCGCACACTTCATGTACTTGATGAATTCAGTGTTTATGCCCGAATTGGACAAGTTTGTGGTGGTATTTATTGATGACATCCTGATATATTCTAAAAATAAGGAAGATCACGCTGAACATCTGCGTATAGTCCTCACAAGACTGCGCGAACATCAACTATATGCAAAGTTCAGTAAGTGCGAATTCTGGCTTCAAGAAGTACCTTTCCTGGGGCATGTGTTGTCCGATGGAGGAATTATGGTGGACCCCGCCAAGGTACAAGAAGTACTGAACTGGAAGGCTCCTATCTCAGTTCACGAGGTTCGGAGTTTTCTTGGATTGGCTGGCTATTATCGTCGTTTCATCCTAGATTTCTCAAAAATAGCCAAGCCGATGACTCGGCTGCTGCAGAAAGACACCAGGTTTGTCTGGACTCCTGAGTGTGATGCGGCTTTTCACAAACTGCGAACTCTCCTAACCTCGGCTCTGGTTTTGGCACAACCGGATATCGAGAAACCTTTTGATGTGTATTGTGATGCCTCAGGCATAGGTTTGGGAGGTGTTCTGATGCAGGAAGGCCGAGTAATTGCATATACCTCTCGACAACTTCGGAAGCATGAGGTGAATTATCCAACGCATGACTTAGAACTCACCGCAGTTGTTCATGCTTTGAAAGCCTGGCGTCACTATCTGTTGGGCAATGTTTGCAATATCTATACTGACCATAAAAGCCTCAAATATATCTTCACCCAACCCGAGTTGAATATGCATCAAAGAAGATGGCTGGAGTTGATTAAAGATTATAATCTCCAAGTGCACTATCATCTGGGCAAAGCAAATGTGGTTGCCGATGCCTTAAGCCGTAAGTCTCATTGCCACTCCTTAGTTGAAAGTGATTTTCATCTGTCTCGCCTTCTACACCCAGTAATTCTGTACAACGTCACTGTCAGTTGCACTCTCAAGAGTAGAATTATTGAGCTCCAAAAGACTGACACTGGTATATTCCACATCAAGCGTAAGATGAAAGAGCAAGAAACTACACAGTTCAGGGTAGATGAAGAGGGTGTACTATGGTTCAAGGATAGGTTAGTTGTGCCTAAGGACCGAGAGCTTAGAAATGATATAATGTCTGAAGCACACTCCTCTAAGTTGTCCATCCATCCTAGAAGCAATAAGATGTATTATGATTTGAAGCCATACTATTGGTGGACCAAAATGCGGAAAGAGATAGCTGCATATGTTGCCAGGTGTGACACCTGCTGTAGGGTTAAGGCTGTGCACCTAAAAGCGGGATTGCTTCAACCACTTTCTATCCTAGGATGGAAATGGGAAGAGATAAGCATGGATTTCATTATTGGACTTCCTCCTACTGTCAAGAACCATAACTCCATTTGGGTAATTGTAGATCGCCTAACCAAGTCGGCTCACTTCATCCCTGTTCGAGTAGACTATCGTCCTACTGACTATGCTGAGTTCTACTTCAATCAGATAGTCTGGCTCCATGGGATACCTCGTACTATCATTTCTGATCATGGTCCACAATTCACTGCTCGTTTTTGGGAGCACTTGCATCATCTTCTGGGAACCAAGTTAGTAAGAAGCTCTGCTTATCACCCCTAGACATCAGGTCAGACTGAACGAGTCAACCAAATCTTGGAGGATATGTTACGAGCTTGTGTTATTTCGTCCAAGGGTTCATGGGAGAAGTGGTTGCCTTTAGCTGAGTTCTTGTATAATAATAGTTACCAAGAGAGCATTAAGATGGCCCCATTTGAAGCGTTGTACGGTCATAAGTGTAGAACCCCACTAAATTGGATAGAAGCTGGTGAGAGGAGATTTTATGGTATTGCTTTTGTTGAGGAAGCTGAGGAGCAAGTTCGTACCATCAAAATTCATATGGCTGCAGCTCAAGCTAGACAGAAAAGTTACGCTGATCGCCGTAGAAAACTGATCGAGTTTGAGGTTGGAGACTTCGTATATCTGAAGGTTTCCCCTATGAAGAGTGTACAACGTTTTGGTGTGAAGCGAAAGCTTGCACCAAGATACGTGGGTCCTTTCCAGACCATAGGAACAAGTGGTGCTGTCGCATATAAGATCCAGTTACCCCCTGAAATGAGCGCCATTTTCAATGTTTTCCATGTATCCCAGTTAACGAAGTGTCTTCGAGTTCTGGAAGAAAGAGTTCCTTTAGGAGATATCAGGCTAGAATCCGATTTGACTTACGAAGAAAAGCCAGTCCGTGTGATTGACACTCAAGAGCGGGTAACTAGAAGTCGAGTGGTCAAGTGGTATAAAGTAATGTGGAGTAATTAGGGTAGTGAGAGTGATGCTACATGGGAGCGAGAAGACTATTTACATGATGGTTATAAGGAATTCTATCAACAATGGTACGCTTTCCAAATCTCGGGACGAGATTTTTATAAGGGGGGAGGGCTGTAACACCCCAGGTGTTTGGCTTCCTTAAGTGCATTGCATTTCATGAGCATTAACATTAATCATCTCATTCATGAGTGGGAGCATCATTCATTTCATGCATGAGCTTATAATATGTGAAACATGCTTTGGAAACATTGCCACATATGTTTATATTTCATGTGAAGTAAGAATTGAGTAGTGTGCAACACACAAGTACCTTATGTGCAATTTCCTTTTGAGACATGTCAACCACTTTAGTGTAACATAATTAGCAAGTGTTATGCAACACACTCATGCAACATGTGCAACATGAGCTTGCAACATTTGGGTGAAAGTATTGAATTACTTGTTCCAAAGTATGTGACACTAGGAATTTTGTGCAACCAATGTGTAGAGTGGCTAATTAGGTCTTATAACACCTTAATTACTTTTAGGGTAAGTAGTGGAGCAATGTTCATGTTGACCAAAATTACCAAATTGTCCTTCCAAATGTTGTTGACTAAGTTTGGACCCCTAGAGTGATCTGGTTTGACCAATTAAAAAGTCCAGCTTAGAAATCTTGCATGGAGGAGCAACCTTAAGCAAAGTTGTAGAGAATTTCATAAGGAACAAAAGTTCTAATATGGCCATCTCATGAAAATGATCAGAACATACTTAAAAATGGCCCACAAGTCAGTTTTAGAGGCTATTTTGGGACTTAGCAATTTTGGCTAAGTGTGAAGCTGAAAACCGTTTCACTGTACCTCACTTTGACAACTTGTAACTCACAAACTAGGCCGAACCAGTCCTTGAGCCAATTGACAAAGTTGTTGTCCACACATAGCTCTACATTTTTGTTGTTAACAGCTATCGCTAACTCGGGCTAGATTGGGAGTTTTGCTCTGTTGAAATCACGCTGTCAGTCGACGCCTGTGGGCTCTGAAACGCCAAGTTCAGTCATCGGCGGTGAGCCGCGTGGTCGACCGAGCGCAGGGCCGGGGCACCGCGTGGCCGCCATGCTCTAGCTCTGTCCCCACTCACGAGTGCGCTGGCGGGCTTAAGCTGCCAACATGCTGCTGCTACCCTCCGTACCCATCCATTCCCTCCTCCTTCCCTCTCTCGTCGGCAAAGCGGAGAAACCAAGCCGCCATTGCTGCCGCCCGCTCCGACGTGCTCGCAAGCGCTCGCCACCGCATCACCACCGGCCAAACTACGTCTCTCGCTCCGCCTTAAGCCTCGCTACCTCCTCGTCATCATTGCACCTCAAGCCGAGCCGTGGTAAGGCGGCAATTTTGATGCAATCGCCGCGGAGGCTCGCCGGAGCTCCGCCATGCTTGAGCTCATCATGGCCGACCCCGCTGGCACCTCCATCCCTCTCTTCTTAGTAGCTTAGTGAGTTGCCTAGGTCACCGTGATGCTCACGCCGGCCTCAGGCAGGGTCACCGTGGTCGGAGTTAGCCGGCGCACACCGCACAGCGCCGCCGCAACCGCCATTACCGACGGCGTGCCCTCCGGGCTAACCTTAGGGTCACCAAAGCACCTCACATGGTTCGGGATCACGTGAAGAGCACGACGGTGGTCTCGGCTTCGTCGGCCGACCCACCGACGGTGAGCTCGGCCGGCACCGTCCCTTCCCTGCTCCCGGTCCCTCTGACTAGTGGGTCCCGCCTGTCAGCGCGCGGAGGAGTGGGCCTCGCGTGAGATCTGGGCCGCGCTGGCGTATTGAGTCGGCCCAGTAGCGGTTTAGGAATTTATTTGTGTTTTTCTTTTATTTAATGCACAGATTTGCTTGCTACATGGTAAAATCCATATCTCATGCTTTATAGATCCAAAAATGGTGATCCAAATTTTGTTGGGCTACAAACAAAGTGTAGCTTCTAGGAAAAATATCAAATGCTTGTGTGATGTTTATTTTCTGGAAGAATTAATTAGGGTTTTGAGATGTGTTTTAAATTACATGCAAACTTGTTTAAATCATATCTTGAGTTTCAGTGTTCCAAAAATTATGAAATTTGGTGAGTATGTGATTTCATATATATACTAGCTCTGTTAAAACTTTGGATCCTATTGCTTGAGAAGTTTTCAAGTTATGATGTTATCATTTTATATGAAGAGATACTTGAATGAATTTTCATAATTTTTCTATAGTTCCAGTAAAGGTAAAATTTTGGGAGTGTTGTTCTTAGGGTAGAATGGTACTAGGAAAAATATGAAATCTGTTGTTTGACACTTTTCAATAGGGTTTCCTATTTATGCAAAAATCAGTCTTTTTGGCTTGTGAATTTTGTGAAGGGAGTTTCTTTGAGTAAATTTATTTCAAATTTTTACAGTAGCCTCCTGGTAGGCCAGGGAGCCTCCTGTAATTTTATAGAATTTTCTAAGTAGTTGCAATATAAGTTTAATTTCTCACTTAATTAATTAAGTAAATTAAGAAAAGGGGTTAAAATAAATGTTCTAGGTTGGCACCCTTACTTTCTGGTGTTTTTATGATATGTGAGAACTATTGGTATGATTGGTTTAGTCATAGAGGAAGTTGGACACATAAATAAATATTAAATCTTCTTATTTCTAGGTTTGCTGAATAGCTAGTAGCATTTTTGGGTTTGACCCTTAATAAAAGTGGTTGCTGGAAAACTTGTGAATACCAAAGTTGTAGTAAACTTGATAAACTAGCTTGTGTCAAAATTGGGAGGCATTTGGCCTAGTAGTCTAGGAGTTATAGCTATTTAAAGTGGCTATCCAGAAATAGCTGCTCTCTGTGTGAAGCGGACAGATTTCTGGAACTCTAGAAATTCGACTAGGAAAACTTAGGAATCAAGTGTTGAAGTCTAAAAAGTAATTGAAGAGCCTTTTATAAGCTTTCCAGATTATCTTGGATTATGTCTTTTGGAGTTAGGAATCTCCAGTTACGTTAGAAACATTAAGCTGCTGTCCAGAATATCTTGCTATGATATTTTGTGCTTGGATTTGGTAACTTAAGTAAAATTGTTCTTGTGATTGTTAGGTGTTAGGACCTTAACAGAGGAGGAACAACTATACCTTAGGTTATATAGATTAGGTAAGTACTTCTCTACCGGAGAAGAGATTTACACGTAAGATTAAAGTAAATTGAATAGAATACTTAAATTTGCTGCAATGCATTCCATTCCGAGCATATTGCATTCATTATGCATCCATGAGATTTATTGTGCATTCATGCAATAGGTTTACCGGAGGGGGTGACACTCCTCGAGTTTGAGGGAGTGATTCCGGAGGAGGACCAGGAGTAGCAGAGGGAGCCCGAGGATCCAGCAGGCAAAGGAGTGCCCGCAGACGACCTACCTGAGTGTCCGGATCACCGCCCGTCCTCTTTTCTGAAAGGCAAGCCCCGGTGCATGCTGACCCAATTGTTTTAAATATAATTCTTGAGTACTTTTACTTATTTACTGCATTAAGTTGTAGGAGTTGTTTGGAAACACTTGTTGCATTACACCTGTCCTTGTCTAGATATCTTACTTAAACCTGAAATTAGGTTTAGGCACGTGTCAATGCTTAGCCCTGCTTAGTCCGGTAGAAGTCGGGTGATTTCCGGTCATCCGCGAGATATAGGAATGGGTCACGAGTGGCTATGATGGCTATCGTGAATGGAACCATGCCTAAAAATGAATTTGAGACCGGGCGGGAGTTCGATAGTGCAGCCGCAAGACACTTCACGTCTTGGGTGCGGAGCTATGCCCGTCTGAGTCGTTTAAGGACCGATTCACGGTACGTCCTTGAGTCATGTTGAATGCAGTCTAACACTTACTTGGCTGGATAAGCCGTTCCGACCGCAAAGCCGAGTAATTCGGTTCAGGCCGGGTGTCGAATGGTAGGTCGCATCTTGGTGGAGAGTAACGTTGTGCTTGGGGACATTAGCGTGAGACCAAGGGGGGGTTAGAGTCCCTAGGACCTAGCATAGTGTCGCCCTTGGGGATGCGACATCATTCAAACCCGCGACTCCTGAATCGTACGAAAGGTGGCTTGTGCGACCCTAGCAGGGGCCTGCGCGATGAGTGTTAGAAATACCCCTCCAGCTGGATAGGAATTCGATTCGAATCGTCGTCGCTCTCGGTTAGTGAGCACTTGACTTGAGCAGCGGCAACGTAGATCTCATTAAATTGAACAGATGGTTAAGTGAATGATATAATATTGCCGCAATTTATACTTGCTATGGATATAAGAATATTATTGTTTGATTATACTCAAGTGAATGTTTAGTACAGGTGCTAAGATAGATGACAGGTTAATGCTAAAAATAAATGCTAGTACAGGTTAAAAGAGTTTAAATTACTTATGCTTTTCCACAAAAGGTAATGTCAGCCAGCTCCACTTATAAAAGCCTTGCATGATCCTTGGTGTCTCTTATTTTCCGTTTCGACAGGTAAGTCTAGATGAGTACATTCCCGTACTCAGGGTTTATTCCCTCCTGTTGCAGATGACATGCTTTATCAGGGCTTCTGCAAGACCTGCCTCCACCCTACGGGTGACGAGGACTATATCACTCGGGCGTGATCGTCTGTTATGTACTTTCCTTAATGCTTTTGTGGGATGTTGATCATTAAGACTGGCAGTAGTATTTGAACTAAATGCATGTGTTATGCTTCCGCTACTTTATGAACTCCGTTTTTAATAATTTGCTACTCCATGTGTTGTTAGAGAACTTCTGCTCTATTTGTGAAACGTAACGTGTGATGTGTATATTGAATGATGCGATCTTGGTTGTAAAAGAGTTGGTTTGAAATCCTTCATGGTTTCGATTGACTACCGGGATTATATGGGCTCAAGTTCGAAGATTTGAGCGTGTCGATGCTTGTTTTTGGACTTGTGCTCTTATAATTTGGTCGGTTATGTTACACAAACCATGCACCTATCATGCACCAAAACTAACAGTATCTCCAAAAGGACCGAAAGCAGATTCTACATGACCCACGTTACCTAGGAATTCCATCGGGTGCATCCAAAATGATTTCTAAGGGTATGGTACGATTGGTGCAAACTGTGGATCTATCTTGCACCGAGACTAACACTATCTCCAAATCGACCGAAACGAGATTCTACATGACCCACGTCACCTAGGAGTTCGATCGGGTGCGTCTAGAACGATTTCTGAGCTTACGGTACATTCGGTGCAAACCGTGCAACTATCTTGAATCAAGATTAGCACTGTATCCAAACGAACCGAAACGAGCTTCCATTTGAGCCTCGTCACCTAGGAGTACCATCCGGTGCGTCCAAAACGATTTCTGGGGCTATGGTACATTTGGCGCAAACCGTGCACCCATCTTGCACTAAAACTAACACTATCTCCAAACACACCGAAACGAGCTTCCATTTGAGCCTCGTCACCCACGAGTACCTTCCGGTGCATCTAAAACAATTTCTGAGCCTATTGTGTGTTTGGCGCAAACCGTGCACCTATCATGCACCGAAACTAACACTATCTCCAAATGTACTAAAAGGAGATTCTGCATGACCCACGTCACCTAGAAGTTCCATCAAGTGCATCCAAAATGATTTCTTAGCCTATGGTACGTATGGCACAAACCATGCATCATGCACTGAAACTAACACTGTCTCCAAACAGACCGAAACGAGCTTCCATTTGAGCCTCGTCACCTAGGAGTACCATCCAGTGCGTCCAAAACGATTTCTGAGGCTATGGTACTTTTGGCGCAAACCGTGCACCTATCTTGCACTGAAACTAACACTGTCTCCAAACACACCGAAACGGGATTCCATTTGAGCCTCGTCACCCACGAATACCTTCCGATGCATCTAAAACAATTTCTCAGCCTATGGTACGTATGGCACAAACCAGGCACCTATCATGCACCAAAGTTAACACTATCTCCAAAAGGGCTGAAAGGAGATTCTACATGACCCACATCACCAAGGAGTTCCATCAGGTGCGTCCAAAACAATTTATGAGGCTATGGTACATTTGGTGCAAACTGTGGACCTATCTTGCACCGAAACTAACACTATCTCGAAATTGACCGAAACAAGATTCTACATGACCCACGTCACCCTGTTCCATCGGGTGTGTCCAAAATGATTTCCGAGCTTACGGTACATTCGGTGCAAACCATGCTCCTATCTTGAATCAAGATTAACACTATATCCAAACAGACCGAAACAAGCTTCCATTTGAGCCTCGTCACATAGGAGTACCATCCGGTGCATCCAAAATGATTTCTGAGGCTATGGTACATTTGGTGCAAACCGTGCACCTATCTTGCATTGAAACTAACAGTCTCCAAACGCACCGAAACGAGCTTCCATTTGAGCCTGTGGTATGCATGGCGCAAACCATGCACTTATCATGCACCGAAACCAACACTATCTCTAAAAGGACCGAAAGGAGATTCTACATGACCCACGTCACCTAGGAGTTCCATCGGGTGTGTCCAAAATAATTTCTGAGGCTATGCTACGTTTGGTGCAAACTGTGGATCTATCTTGCACCGAGACTAACAATATCTCCAAATCGACTGAAACAAGATTCTACATGACCCACGTCACCTAGCTTTTCCATCGGAAGCGTCTAAAACGATTTATGAGCTTACGGTACGTTCGGTGCAAACCGTGCACCTACCTTGAATCAAGATTAGCACTATATCCAAACGGACTGAAACGAGCTTCCATTTGAGCCTTGTCACCTAGGAGTACCATCCGGTGCGTCGAAAACGATTTCTAAGGCTATGGTATATTTGGTGCAAACCGTGCACCTATCTTGCACTGAAACTAATATTGTCTCCATCGGACCGAAACCAGCTTCCATTTGAGCCTCGTCACCTAGGAGTACCATCCGGTGCATCTAAAACAATTTTCTGATCCTATGGTACGTATGGCGCAAACCATGCACCTATCATGCACCAAAGCTAACACTATCTCCAAAAGGATCGAAAGGAGATTCTACATGACCCACATCACCTAGGAGTTCCATCAGGTGCATCCAAAATGATTTCTAAGGCTATGGTACGTTTGGTGCAAATTGTGGACCTATCTTGCACCGAGACTAACACTATCTCCAAATAGACCGAAACAAGATTCTACATGACCCACGCCACCTAGGAGTTCCATCGGGTGCATCCAAAATGATTTCTGAGCTTACGGTACCTTCGGTGGAAACCGTGCACCTATCTTGAATCAAGATTAGCACTGTATCCAAACGGACCGAAACGAGCTTCCATTTGAGCCTCGTCACCTAGGAGTACCATCCGGTGCGTCCAAAACTATTTCTGAGGCTATGGTATATTTGGTGCAAACCGTGCACCTATCTTGCACTGAAACTAACACTGTCTCCAAACGGACCGAAACGAGCTTCCATTTGAGCCTCGTCACCTAGGAGTACCATCCGGTGCGTCCAAAACTATTTCTGAGGCTATTGTATATTTGGTGCAAACTGTGCACCTATCTTGCACTGAAACTAACACTGTCTCCAAACGGACCGAAACGAGCTTCCATTTGAGCCTCGTCACCTAGGAGTACCATCCGATGCGTCCAAAATGATTTCTGGGGCTATGGTACATTTGGCGCAAACCGTGCACCTATCATGCACCGAAACTAACACTATCTCCAAATGTACTGAAAGGAGATTCTACATGACCCACGTCATCTAAGAGTTCCATCGGGTGCGTCCAAAATGATTTCTTAGCCTATGGTACGTACGGCGCAAACCATACACCTATCATGCACTGAAACTAGCACTGTCTACAAACGGACCGAAACGAGCTTCCATTTGAGCCTCGTCACCTAGGAGTACCATCCGGTGCATCCAAAATAATTTCTCAGCCTATGGTACGTATGGCGCAAACCATGCACCTATCATGCACCAAAGTTAACACTATCTCCAAAAGGGCTGAAAGGAGATTCTACATGACCCACATCACCTAGGAGTTCCATTGGGTGCGTCCAAAATGATTTCTGAGGCTATGGTACGTTTGGTGCAAACTGTGGACCTATCTTGCACCAAGACTAACACTATCTCGAAATGGACCGAAATAAGATTCTACATGACCCACGTCACCTAGGAGTTCCTTCGGGTGTGTCCAAAATGATTTCCGAGCTTACGGTACGTTCAGTGCAAACCGTGCACCTATCTTGAATCAAGATTAGCACCATATCCAAACGGACCGAAACAAGCTTCCATTTGAGCCTCGTCACATAGGAGTACCATCCGGTGTGTTCAAAATGATTTCTGAGGCTATGGTACATTTGGTGCAAACCGTGCACCTATCTTGCACTGAAACTAACACTGTCTCCAAACGCACCGAAACGAGCTTCCATTTGAGCCTGTGGTATGTATGGCGCAAACCATGCACTTATCATGCACCAAAACCAACACTATCTCTAAAAGGACCGAAAGGAGATTCTACATGACCCACGTCACCTAGGAGTTCCATCGGGTGTGTCCAAAATAATTTCTGAGGCTATGCTACATTTGGTGCAAACTGTGGATCTATCTTGCACCGAGACTAACAATATCTCCAAATCGACTGAAACAAGATTCTACATGACCCACATCACCTAGCTTTTCCATCGGATGCATCTAAAACGATTTATGAGCTTACGGTACGTTCGGTGCAAACCGTGCACCTACCTTGAATCAAGATTAGCACTATATCCAAACGGACTGAAACGAGCTTCCATTTGAGCCTTGTCACCTAGGAGTACCATCTGGTGCGTCCAAAACGATTTCTGAGGCTATGGTATATTTGGTGCAAACCGTGCACCTATCTTGCACTGAAACTAACATTGTCTCCAAATGGACCGAAACTAGCTTCCATTTGAGCCTCGTCACCTAGGAGTACCATCCGGTGCATCTAAAATAATTTTCTGATCCTATGGTACGTATGGCGCAAACCATGCACCTATCATGCACCAAAGCTAACACTATCTCCAAAAGGATCGAAAGGAGATTCTACATGACCCACATCACCTAGGAGTTCTATCGGGTGCGTCCAAAATGATTTCTAAGGCTATGGTACGTTTGGTGCAAATTGTGGACCTATCTTGCACCGTGACTAACACTATCTCCAAATAGACCGAAACGAGATTCTACATGACCCACGTCACCTAGGAGTTCCATCGGGTGCATCCAAAATGATTTCTGAGCTTATGGTACGTTCGGTGCAAACCGTGCACCTATCTTGAATCAAGATTAGCGCTGTATCCAAACAGACCGAAACGAGCTTCCATTTGAGCCTCGTCACCTAGGAGTACCATCCGGTGCGTCCAAAACTATTTCTGAGGCTATGGTATATTTGGTGCCAACCGTGCACCTATCTTGCACTAAAACTAACACTGTCTCCAAATGGATCGAAACGAGCTTCCATTTGAGCCTCGTCACCTAGGAGAACCACCCGGTGCGTCCAAAACTATTTCTGAGGTTATTGTATATTTGGTGCAAACCGTGCACCTATCTTGCACTGAAACTAACAATGTCTCCAAACGGACCGAAACGAGCTTCCATTTGAGCCTCGTCACCTAGGAGTACCATCCGATGCGTCCAAAATGATTTCTGGGGCTATGGTACATTTGGCGCAAACCGTGCACCTATCATGCACCGAAACTAACACTATCTCCAAATGTACTGAAAGGAGATTCTACATTACCCACGTCACCTAGGAGTTCCATCGGGTGCGTCCAAAATGATTTCTTAGCCTATGGTACGTATGGCGCAAACCATGCACCTATCATGCACTGAAACTCACACTGTCTCCAAACGGACCGAAGCGAGCTTTCATTTGAGCCGCGTCACCTAGGAGTACCATCCGGTGCATCCAAAAGAATTTCTCAGCCTATGGTACGTATGGCGCAAACCATGCACCTATCATGCACCAAAGTTACCACTATCTCCAAAAGGGCTGAAAGGAGATTCTACATGACCCACATCACCTAGGAGTTCCATCGGGTGCGTCCAAAATGATTTCTGAGGCTATGGTATATTTGGCGCAAACCGTGCACCTATCTTGCACTGAAACTAACACTGTCTCCAAACGCACCGAAATGATCTTCCATTTGAGCCTCGTCACCCACGAGTACCTTCCGGTGCGTCTAAAACAATTTCTGAGCTTGTGATCCGTTTGGCGCAAACCGTGCAACAATCACTGAAACTAACACTATCTCCAAATGTACTGAAAGGAGATTCTACATGACCCACGTCATCTAGGAGTTCCATCAAGTGCGTCCAAAATGATTTCTTAGCCTATGGTATGTACGGCGCAAACCATGCACCTATCATGCTCTGAAACTAACACTGTCTCCAAACGGAGCGAAACGAGCTTCCATTTGAGCCTCGTCACCTAGGAGTACCATCCGGTGCATCCAAAATAATTTCTCAGCCTATGGTACGTATGGCGCAAACCATGCACCTATCATGCACCAAAGTTAACACTATCTCCAAAAGAGCTGAAAGGAGATTCTACATGACCCACATCACCTAGGAGTTCCATCGGGTGCGTCCAAAATGATTTCTGAGCCTATGGTACATTTGGTGCAAACCGTGCACCTATCTTGCACTGAAACAAAAACTGTCTCCAAACGCACCGATATGATCTTCCATTTGAGCCTCGTCACCCACAAGTACCTTCCGGTGCGTCTAAAACAATTTCTGAGCTTGTGGTCCATTTGGCGCAAACCGTGCACCAATCACTGAAACTAACACTATCTCTAAATGTACTGAAAGGAGATTCTACATGACCCACGTCATCTAGGAGTTCCATCGAGTGCGTCCAAAATGATTTCTTAGCCTATGGTATGTACAGCGCAAACCATGCACCTATCATGCACTGAAACTAACACTGTCTCCAAACGGACCGAAACGAGCTTCGATTTGAGCCTCGTCACCTAGGAGTACCGTCCGGTGCATCTAAAACAATTTCTGATCCTGTGGTACATATGGCGTAAATCATGCACCTATCATGCACCAAAGTTAGCACTATATCCAAAAGGGCTGAAAGGAGATTCTACATGACCCACATTACCTAGGAGTTCCATTGGGTGCGTCCAAAATAATTTCTGAGGCTATGGTACGTTTGGTGCAAACTGTGGACCTATCTTGCACCGAGACTAACACTATCTCAAAATGGACCGAAATAAGATTCTACATGACCCACGTCACCTAGGAGTTCCATCAGGTGTGTCCAAAATGATTTCCGAGCTTACGGTACGTTCAGTGCAAACCGTGCACCTATCTTGAATCAAGATTAGCACTGTATCCAAACGGACCAAAACAAGCTTCCATTTGAGCCTCGTCACATAGGAGTACCATCCGGTGTGTCCAAAATGATTTCTGAGGCTATGGTACATTTGGTGCAAACCGTACACCTATCTTGCACTGAAACTAACACTGTCTCCAAACGCACCGAAACGAGCTTCCATTTGAGCCTGTGGTATGTATGGCGCAAACCATGCACTTATCATGCACCAAAACCAACACTATCTCCAAAAGGACCGAAAGGAGATTCTACATGACCCACGTCACCTAGGAGTTCCATCGGGTGTGTCCGAAATAATTTCTGAGGCTATGCTACGTTTGGTGCAAACTGTGAATCTATCTTGCACCGAGACTAACAATATCTCCAAATCGACTGAAACAAGATTCTACATGACCCACGTCACCTAGCTTTTCCATCAGATGCGTCTAAAACGATTTATGAGCTTACGGTACGTTCGGTGCAAACCGTGCACCTACCTTGAATCAAGATTAGCACTGTATCCAAACAGACTGAAACGAGCTTCCATTTGAGCCTTGTCACCTAGGAGGACCATCCGGTGCGTCCAAAACGATTTCTGAGGCTATGGTATATTTGGTGCAAACCGTGCACCTATCTTGCACTGAAACTAACATTGTCTCCAAACGGACCGAAACCAGCTTCCATTTGAGCCTCGTCACCTAGGAGTACCATCCGGTGCATCTAAAACAATTTTCTGATCCTGTGGTACGTATGGCGCAAACCATGCACCTATCATGCACCAAAGCTAACACTATCTCTAAAAGGATCGAAAGAAGATTCTACATGACCCACATCACCTAGGAGTTCTATCGGGTGCGTCCAAAAAGATTTCTAAGGCTATGGTACGTTTGGTGCAAATTGTGGACCTATCTTGCACCGCGACTAGCACTATCTCCAAATAGACCGAAATGAGATTCTACATGACCCACGTCACCTAGGAGTTCCATCGGGTGCATCCAAAATGATTTCTGAGCTTACGGTATGTTCAGTGCAAACCGTGCACCTATCTTGAATCAAGATTAGCACTGTATCCAAACAGACCGAAACGAGCTTCCATTTGAGCCTCGTCACCTAGGAGTACCATCCGGTGCGTCCAAAACTATTTCTGAGGCTATGGTATATTTGGTGCAAACCGTGCACCTATCTTGCACTGAAACTAACACTGTCTCCAAACGGACCGAAATGAGCTTCCATTTGAGCCTCGTCACCTAGGAGTACCATCCGATGCGTCCAAAATGATTTCTGGGGCTATGGTACATTTGGCGCAAACTGTGCACCTATCATGCACCGAAACTAACACTATCTCCAAATGTACTGAAAGGAGATTATACATTACCCACGTCACCTAGGAGTTCCATCGGTTGCGTCCAAAATGATTTCTTAGCCTATGGTATGTATGGCGCAAACCAAGCACCTATCATGCAATGAAACTAACCTGTCTCCAAACGGACCGAAACGAGCTTCCATTTGAGCCTCGTCACCTAGGAGTACCATCCGGTGCATCCAAAACAATTTCTCAGCCTATGGTACGTATGGCGCAAACCATGCACCTATCATGCACCAAAGTTAACACTATCTCCAAAAGTGCTAAAAGGGGATTATGACCCACATCACCTAGGAGTTCCATCGGGTGCGTCCAAAATGATTTCTGAGGCTATGGTATATTTGGCGCAAACCATGCACCTATCTTGCACTGAAACTAACACTGTCTCCAAACGCACCGAAATAATCTTTCATTTGAGCCTCGTCACCCACGAGTACCTTCCGATGCGTCTAAAACAATTTCTGAGCTTGTGGTCCGTTTGGCGCAAACCGTGCACCAATCACTGAAACTAACACTATCTCCAAATGTACTGAAAGGAGATTCTACATGACCCACGTCATCTAAGAGTTCCATCGCGTCCGTCCAAAATGATTTCTTAGCCTATGGTATGTACGGCGCAAACCATGCACCTATCATGCACTGAAACTAACACTGTCTCCAAACGGACCGAAACGAGCTTCCATTTGAGCCTCGTCACCTAGGAGTACCATCTAGTGCATCCAAAACAATTTCTCAGCCTATGTTATGTATGGCGCAAACCATGCACATATCATGCACCAAAGTTAACACTATCTCCAAAGGGCTGAAAGGAGATTCTACATGACCCACATCACCTAGGAGTTCCATCGGGTGCGTCCAATATGATTTCTGAGGCTATGGTGCATTTGGCGCAAACCGTGCACCTATCTTGCACTGAAACTAACACTGTCTCCAAACGGACCAAAATGATCTTCCATTTGAGCCTTGTCACCCATGAGTACCTTCCGGTGCGTCTAAAACAATTTCTGAGCTTGTGGTCCGTTTGGCGCAAACCGTGCACCAATCACTGAAACTAACACTATCTCCAAATGTACTGAAAGGAGATTCTACATGACCCACATCATCTAGGATTTCCATCGAGTGCGTCCAAAATGATTTCTTAGCCTATGGTATGTACGGCGCAAACCATGCACCTATCATGCACTGAAACTAACACTGTCTCCAAACGGACCGAAACGAGCTTCCATTTGAGCCTCATCACCTAGGAGTACCATCCAGTGCATCCAAAACAATTTCTCAGCCTATGGTACGTATGGCGCAAACCATGCACCTATCATGCACCAAAGTTAACACTATCTCCAAAAGGGCTGAAAGGAGATTCTACATGACCCACATCACCTAGGAGTTCCATCGGGTGCTTCCAAAATGATTTCAGAGGCTACGGTACATTTGGCGCAAACCGTGCACCTATCTTGCACTGAAACTAACACTGTCTCCAAACGCACCGAAATGATCTTCCATTTCAGCCTCGTCACCCACGAGTACCTTCCGGTGCATCTAAAACAATTTATGAGCTTATGGTCCGTTTGGCGCAAACCGTGCACCTATCACTGAAACTAACACTATCTCCAAATGTACTGAAAGGAGATTCTACATGACCCACGTCATCTAGGAGTTCCATCGAGTGCGTCCAAAATTATTTCTTAGCCTATGGTATGTACGGCGCAAACCATGCACCTATCATGCACTGAAACTAACACTGTCTCCAAACGGACCGAAACGAGCTTCCATTTGAGCCTCGTCACCTAGGAGTACCATCCAGTGCATCCAAAACAATTTCTCAGCCTATGGTACGTATGGCGCAAACCATGCACCTATCATGCACCAAAGTTAACACTATCTCCAAAAGGGCTGAAAGGAGATTCTACATGACCCACATCCCCTAGGAGTTCCATCGGGTGCGTCCAAAATGATTTCTGAGGCTATGGTACATTTGGCGCAAACCGTGCACCTATCTTGCACTGAAACTAACACTGTCTCCAAACGCACCGAAATGATCTTCCATTTGAGCCTCATCACCCACGAGTACCTTCCGGTGCGTCTAAAACAATTTTTGAGCTTGTGGTCCGTTTGGCGCAATCCGTGCACCTATCACTGAAACTAACACTATCTCCAAATGTACTGAAAGGAGATTCTACATGACCCACGTCATCTAGGAGTTCCATCGAGTGCGTCCAAAATGATTTCTTAGCCTATGGTATGTACGGTGCAAACCATGCACCTATCATGCACTGAAACTAACACTGTCTCCAAACGGACCGAAACGAGCTTCCATTTGAGCCTCGTCACCTAGGAGTACCATCCGGTGCACCTAAAACAATTTCTGATCCTGTGGTACGTATGGCGCAAACCATGCACCTATCATGCACCAAAGTTAACACTATATCCAAAAGGGCTGAAAGGAGATTCTACATGACCCACATTACCTAGGAGTTCCATTGGGTGCGTCCAAAACGATTTCTGAGGCTATGGTACATTTGGTGCAAACTGTGGACCTATCTTGCACCGAGACTAACACTATTTAGAAATGGACCGAAATAAGATTCTACATGACCCACGTCACCTAGGAGTTCCATCGGGTGTGTCCAAAATGATTTCCGAGCTTACGGTACGTTCAGTGCAAACCGTGCACCTATCTTGAATCAAGATTAGCACTGTATCCAAACAGACCGAAACAAGCTTCCATTTGAGCCTCGTCACATAGGAGTACCATCCGGTGTGTCCAAAATGATTTCTGAGGCTATGGTGCATTTGGTGCAAACCGTACACCTATCTTGCACTGAAACTAACACTGTCTCCAAACGCACCGAAACGAGCTTCCATTTGAGCCTGTGGTATGTATGGTGCAAACCATGCACTTATCATGCACCAAAACCAACACTATCTCCAAAAGGACCGAAAGGAGATTCTACATGACCCACGTCACCTAGGAGTTCCATCGGGTGTGTCCAAAATAATTTATGAGGCTATGCTACGTTTGGTGCAAACAGTGGATCTATCTTGCACCGAGACTAACAATATCTCCAAATCGATTGAAACAAGATTCTACATGACCCACGTCACCTAGCTTTTCCATCGGATGCGTCTAAAACGATTTATGAGCTTACGGTACGTTCGGTGCAAACTGTGCACCTACCTTGAATCAAGATTAGCACTATATCCAAACGGACTGAAACGAGCTTCCATTTGAGCCTTGTCACCTAGGAGTACCATCCGGTGCGTCCAAAACGATTTCTGAGGCTATGGTATATTTGGTGCAAACCATGCACCTATCTTGCACTGAAACTAACATTGTCTCCAAACGGACCGAAACCAGCTTCCATTTGAGCCTCGTCACCTAGGAGTACCATCCAGTGCATCTAAAACAATTTTCTGATCCTGTGGTACGTGTGGCACAAACCATGCACCTGTCATGCACCAAAGCTAACACTATCTCCAAAAGGGTCGAAAGGAGATTCTACATGACCCACATCACCTAGGAGTTCTATCGGGTGCGTCCAAAATGATTTCTATGGCTATGGTACGTATGGCGCAAACCATGCACCTATCATGCACCAAAGCTAACACTATCTCCAAAAGGATCGAAAGGAGATTCTACATGACCCACATCACCTAGGAGTTCCATCGGGTGCGTCAAAAATGATTTCTGAGCTTACGGTACGTTTGGTGCAAATTGTGGACCTATCTTGCACCGCGACTAACACTGTCTCCAAATGGACCGAAACGGGCTTCCATTTGAGCCTTGTCACCTAGGAGTACCATCCGGTGCGTCCAAAACTATTTCTGAGGCTATGGTATATTTGGTGCAAACCGTGCACCTATCTTGCACTAAAACTAACACTGTCTCCAAACGGACCGAAATGAGCTTCCATTTGAGCCTTGTCACCTAGGAGTTCCATCCGGTGTGTCCAAAACTATTTCTGAGGCTATTGTATATTTAGTGCAAACCATGCACCTATCTTGCATTGAAACTAACACTGTCTCCAAACGGACCGAAACGAGCTTCCATTTGAGCATCGTCACCTATGAGTACCATCCGATGCGTCCAAAATGATTTCTGGGGCTATGGTACATTTGGCGCAAACCGTGCACCTATCATGCACCGAAACTAACGCTATCTCCAAATGTACTGAAAGGAGATTCTACATTACCCACGTCACCTAGGAGTTCCATCAGGTGCGTCCAAAATGATTTCTTACCCTCTGGTACGTATGGCGCAAACCATGCACCTATCATGCACTAAAACTAACCTGTCTCCAAACGGACCGAAACGAGCTTCCATTTGAGCCTCGTCACCTAGGAGTACCATCCGGTGCATCCAAAACAATTTCTCAGCCTATGGTACGTATGGCGCAAACCATGCACCTATCATGCACCAAAGTTAACACTATCTCCAAAAGGGCTGAAAGGAGATTCTACATGACCCACATCACCTAGGAGTTCCATCGGGTGCGTCCAAAATGATTTATGAGGCTATGGTACATTTGGCACAAACCGTGCACCTATCTTGCACTGAAACTAACACTGTCTCCAAACGCACCGAAATGATCTTCCATTTGAGCCTCGTCACCCACGAGTACCTTCCGGTGCGTCTAAAACAATTTCTGAGCTTGTGGTCCGTTTGGCGCAAACCGTGCATCAATCACTGAAACTAACACTATCTCCAAATGTACTGAAAGGAGATTCTACATGACCCACGTCATCTAGGAGTTCCATCGAGTGCGTCCAAAATGATTTCTTAGCCTATGGTATGTACGGAGCAAACCATGCACCTATCATGCACTGAAACTAACACTGTCTCCAAATGGACCGGAACGAGCTTCCATTTCAGCCTCGTCACCTAGGAGTACCATCCGGTGCATCTAAAACAATTTCTGATCCTGTGGTACGTATGGTGCAAACCATGCACCTATCATGCACCAAAGTTAACACTATCTCCAAAAGGGCTGAAAGGAGATTCTACATGACCCACATTACCTAGGAGTTCCATTGGGTGCGTCCAAAACGATTTCTGAGCCTATGGTACATTTGGTGCAAACTGTGGACCTATCTTGCACCGAGACTAACACTATTTAGAAATGGACCGAAATAAGATTCTACATGACCCACGTCACCTAGGAGTTCCATCGGGTGTGTCCAAAATGATTTCCGAGCTTACGGTACGTTCAGTGCAAACCGTGCACCTATCTTGAATCAAGATTAGCACTGTATCCAAACAGACCGAAACAAGCTTCCATTTGAGCCTCGTCACATAGGAGTACCATCCGGTGTGTCCAAAATGATTTCTGAGGCTATGGTACATTTGGTGCAAACCGTGCACCTATCTTGCACTGAAACTAACACTGTCTCCAAACGCACCGAAACGAGCTTCCATTTGAGCCTGTGGTATGTATCGCGCAAACCATGCACTTATCATGCACCAAAACCAACACTATCTCCAAAAGGACCGAAAGGAGATTCTACATGGCCCACGTCACCTAGGAGTTCCATCGGGTGTGTCCAAAATAATTTCTAAGGCTATGCTACATTTGGTGCAAACTGTGGATCTATCTTGCACCGAGACTAACAATATCTCCAAATCGACTCAAACAAGATTCTACATGACCCACGTCACCTAGCTGTTCCATTGGATGCGACTAAAACGATTTATGAGCTTACGGTACGTTCGGTGCAAACCGTGCACCTACCTTGAATCAAGATTAGCACTATATCCAAACGGACTGAAACGAGCTTCCATTTGAGCCTTGTCACCTAGGAGTACCATCCGGTGCGTCCAAAACGATTTCTGAGGCTATGGTATATTTGGTGCAAACCATGCACCTATCTTGCACTGAAACTAACATTGTCTCCAAACGGACCAAAACCAGCTTCCATTTGAGCCTCGTCACCTAGGAGTACCATCCGGTGCATCTAAAACAATTTTCTGATCCTGTGGTACGTGTGGCACAAACCATGCACCTGTCATGCACCAAAGCTAACACTATCTCCAAAAGGGTCGAAAGGAGATTCTACATGACCCACATCACCTAGGAGTTCTATCGGGTGCGTCCAAAATGATTTCTATGGCTATGGTACGTATGGCGCAAACCATGCACCTATCATGGACCAAAGCTAACACTATCTCCAAAAGGATCGAAAGGAGATTCTACATGACCCACATCACCTAGGAGTTCCATCGGGTGCGTCAAAAATGATTTCTGAGCTTACGGTACGTTTGGTGCAAATTGTGGACCTATCTTGCACCGCGACTAACACTGTCTCCAAATGGACCAAAACGAGCTTCTATTTGAGCCTTGTCACCTAGGAGTACCATCCGGTGCGTCCAAAACTATTTCTGAGGCTATGGTATATTTGGTGCAAACCGTGCACCTATCTTGCACTAAAACTAACACCGTCTCCAAACAGACCGAAACGAGCTTCCATTTGAGCCTCGTCACCTAGGAGTTCCATCCGGTGTGTCCAAAACTATTTCTGAGGCTATTGTATATTTAGTGCAAACCATGCACCTATCTTGCACTGAAACTAACACTGTCTCCAAACGGACCGAAACGAGCTTCCATTTGAGCATCGTCACCTAGGAGTACCATCCAATGCGTCCAAAATGATTTCTGGGGCTATGGTACATTTGGCGCAAACCGTGCACCTATCATGCACCGAAACTAACACTATCTCCAAATGTACTGAAAGGAGATTCTACATTACCCACGTCACCTAGGAGTTCCATCGGGTGCGTCCAAAATGATTTCTTATCCTATGGAACGTATGGCGCAAACCATGCACCTATCATGCACTAAAACTAACCTGTCTCCAAACGGACCGAAACGAGCTTCCATTTGAGCCTCGTCACCTAGGAGTACCATCCGGTGCATCCAAAACAATTTCTCAGCCTATGGTACGTATGGCGCAAACCATGCACCTATCATGCACCAAAGTTAACACTATCTCCAAAAGGGCTGAAAGGAGATTCTACATGACCCACATCACCTAGGAGTTCCATCGGGTGCGTCCAAAATGATTTATGAGGCTATGGTACATTTGGCACAAACCGTGCACCTATCTTGCACTGAAACTAACACTGTCTCCAAACGCACCGAAATGATCTTCCATTTGAGCCTCGTCACCCACGAGTACCTTCCGGTGCGTCTAAAACAATTTCTGAGCTTGTGGTCCGTTTGGCGCAAACCGTGCACCAATCACTGAAACTAACACTATCTCCAAATGTACTGAAAGGAGATTCTACATGACCCACGTCATCTAGGAGTTCCATCGAGTGCGTCCAAAATGATTTCTTAGCCTATGGTATGTACGGCGCAAACCATGCACCTATCATGCACTGAAACTAACACTGTCTCCAAATGGACCGAAACGAGCTTCCATTTCAGCCTCGTCACCTAGGAGTACCATCCGGTGCATCTAAAACAATTTCTGATCCTGTGGTACGTATGGTGCAAACCATGCACCTATCATGCACCAAAGTTAACACTATCTCCAAAAGGGCTGAAAGGAGATTCTACATGACCCACATCACCTAGGAGTTCTATTGGGTGCGTCCAAAATGATTTCTGAGGCTATGGTACGTTTGGTGCAAACTGTGGACCTATCTTGCACCGAGACTAACACTATCTCGAAATGGACCGAAATAAGATTCTACATGACCCACGTCACCTAGGAGTTCCATCGGGTGTGTCCAAAAGAACTGCCGAGCTTACGGTACGTTCCTTGCAAACCGTGCACCTATCTTGAATCAAGATTAGCACTGTATCCAAACAGACCGAAACAAGCTTCCATTTGAGCCTCGTCACATAGGAGTACCATCCGGTGCGTCCAAAATGATTTCTGAGGCTGTGGTACATTTGGTGCAAACCGTGCACCTATCTTGCACTGAAACTAACACTGTCTCCAAACGCACCGAAACGAGCTTCCATTTGAGCCTGTGGTATGTATCGTGCAAACCATGCACTTATCATGCACCAAAACCAACACTATCTCCAAAAGGACCGAAAGGAGATTCTACATGACCCACGTCACCTAGGAGTTCCATCGGGTGTGTCCAAAATAATTTCTGAGGCTATGCTACCTTTGGTGCAAACTGTGGATCTATCTTGCACCGAGACTAACAATATCTCCAAATCGACTCAAACAAGATTCTACATGACCCACGTCACCTAGCTGTTCCATTGGATGCGACTAAAACGATTTATGAGCTTACGGTACGTTCGGTGCAAACCGTGCACCTACCTTGAATCAAGATTAGCACTATATCCAAACGGACTGAAACGAGCTTCCATTTGAGCCTTGTCACCTAGGAGTACCATCCGGTGCGTCCAAAATGATTTCTGAGGCTATGGTATATTTGGTGCAAACCATGCACCTATCTTGCACTGAAACTAACATTGTCTCCAAACGGACCGAAACCAGCTTCCATTTGAGCCTCGTCACCTAGGAGTACCATCCGGTGCATCTAAAACAATTTTCTGATCTTGTGGTACGTGTGGCACAAACCATGCACCTGTCATGCACCAAAGCTAACACTATCTCCAAAAGGGTCGAAAGGAGATTCTACATGACCCACATCACCTAGGAGTTCTATCGGGTGCGTCCAAAATGATTTCTATGGCTATGGTACGTATGGCGCAAACCATGCACCTATCATGCACCAAAGCTAACACTATCTCCAAAAGGATTGAAAGGAGATTCTACATGACCCACATCACCTAGGAGTTCCATCGGGTGCGTCAAAAATGATTTCTGAGCTTACGGTACGTTTGGTGTAAATTGTGGACCTATCTTGCACCGCGACTAACACTGTCTCCAAATGGACCGAAACGGGCTTCCATTTGAGCCTTGTCACCTAGGAGTACCATCCGGTGCGTCCAAAACTATTTCTGAGGCTATGGTATATTTGGTGCAAATCGTGCACCTATCTTGCACTAAAACTAACACTGTCTCCAAACGGACCGAAATGAGCTTCCATTTGAGCCTCGTCACCTAGGAGTTCCATCCGGTGTGTCCAAAACTATTTCTGAGGCTATTGTATATTTAGTGCAAACCATGCACCTATCATGCACTGAAACTAACACTGTCTCCAAACGGACCGAAACGAGCTTCTATTTGAGCCTCGTCACCTAGGAGTACCATTCGGTGCATCCAAAACAATTTCTCAGCCTATGGTACGTATGGCGCAAACCATGCACCTATCATGCACCAAAGTTAACACTATCTCCAAAAGGGCTGAAAGGAGATTCTACATGACCCACATCACCTAGGAGTTCCATCGGGTGCGTCCAAAATGATTTATGAGGCTATGGTTCATTTGGCACAAACCGTGCACCTATCTTGCACTGAAACTAACACTGTCTCCAAACGCACCGAAATGATCTTCCATTTGAGCCTCGTCACCCACGAGTACCTTCCGGTGCGTCTAAAACAATTTCTGAGCTTGTGGTCCGTTTGGCGCAAACCGTGCATCAATCACTGAAACTAACACTATCTCCAAATGTACTGAAAGGAGATTCTACATGACCCACGTCATCTAGGAGTTCCATCGAGTGCGTCCAAAATGATTTCTTAGCCTATGGTATGTACGGCGCAAACCATGCACCTATCATGCACTGAAACTAACACTGTCTCCAAATGGACCGAAACGAGCTTCCATTTCAGCCTCGTCACCTAGGAGTACCATCCGGTGCATCTAAAACAATTTCTGATCCTGTGGTACGTATGGTGCAAACCATGCACCTATCATGCACCAAAGTTAACACTATCTCCAAAAGGGCTGAAAGGAGATTCTACATGACCCACATCACCTAGGAGTTCTATAGGGTGCGTCCAAAATGATTTCTGAGGCTATGGTACGTTTGGTGCAAACTGTGGACCTATCTTGCACCGAGACTAACACTATCTCGAAATGGACCGAAATAAGATTCTACATGACCCACGTCACCTTGGAGTTCCATCGGGTGTGTCCAAAAGAACTGCCGAGCTTACGGTACGTTCCTTGCAAACCGTGCACCTATCTTCAATCAAGATTAGCACTGTATCCAAACAGACCGAAACAAGCTTCCATTTGAGCCTCGTCACATAGGAGTACCATCCGGTGCGTCCAAAATGATTTCTGAGGCTATGGTACATTTGGTGCAAACCGTGCACCTATCTTGCACTGAAACTAACACTGTCTCCAAACGCACCGAAACGAGCTTCCATTTGAGCCTGTGGTATGTATCGCGCAAACCATGCACTTATCATGCACCAAAACCAACACTATCTCCAAAAGGACCGAAAGGAGATTCTACATGACCCACGTCACCCAGGAGTTCCATTGGGTGTGTCCAAAATAATTTCTGAGGCTATGCTACATTTGGTGCAAACTGTGGATCTATCTTGCACCGAGACTAACAATATCTCCAAATCGACTCAAACAAGATTCTACATGACCCACGTCACCTAGCTGTTCCATTGGATGCGACTAAAACGATTTATGAGCTTACGGTATGTTCGGTGCAAACCGTGCACCTACCTTGAATCAAGATTAGCACTATATCCAAACGGACTGAAACGAGCTTCCATTTGAGCCTTGTCACCTAGGAGTACCATCTGGTGCGTCCAAAACGATTTCTGAGGCTATGGTATATTTGGTGCAAACCATGCACCTATCTTGCACTGAAACTAACATTGTCTCCAAACGGACCGAAACCAGCTTCCATTTGAGCCTCGTCACCTAGGAGTACCATCCGGTGCATCTAAAACAATTTTCTGATCCTGTGGTACGTGTGGCACAAACCATGCACCTGTCATGCACCAAAGCTAACACTATCTCCAAAAGGGTCGAAAGGAGATTCTACATGACCCACATCACCTAGGAGTTCTATCGGGTGCGTCCAAAATGATTTCTATGGCTATGGTACGTATGGCGCAAACCATGCACCTATCATGCACCAAAGCTAACACTATCTCCAAAAGGATCGAAAGGAGATTCTACATGACCCACATCACCTAGGAGTTCCATCGGATGCGTCAAAAATGATTTCTGAGCTTACGGTACGTTTGGTGCAAATTGTGGACCTATCTTGCACCGCGACTAACACTGTCTCCAAATGGACCGAAACGAGCTTCCATTTGAGCCTTGTCACCTAGGAGTACCATCCGGTGCGTCCAAAACTATTTCTGAGGCTATGGTATATTTGGTGCAAACCGTGCACCTATCTTGCACTAAAACTAACACTGTCTCCAAACGGACCGAAACGAGCTTCCATTTGAGCCTCGTCACCTAGGAGTTCCATCCGGTGTGTCCAAAACTATTTCTGAGGCTATTGTATATTTAGTGCAAACCATGCACCTATCTTGCACTGAAACTAACACTGTCTCCAAACGGACCGAAACGAGCTTCCATTTGAGCATCGTCACCTAGGAGTACCATCCAATGCGTCCAAAATGATTTCTGGGGCTATGGTACATTTGGCGCAAACCGTGCACCTATCATGCACCGAAACTAACACTATCTCCAAATGTACTGAAAGGAGATTCTACATTACCCACGTCACCTAGGAGTTCCATCGGGTGCGTCCAAAATGATTTCTTATCCTATGGAACGTATGGCGCAAACCATGCACCTATCATGCACTAAAACTAACCTGTCTCCAAACGGACCGAAACGAGCTTCCATTTGAGCCTCGTCACCTAGGAGTACCATCCGGTGCATCCAAAACAATTTCTCAGCCTATGGTACATATGGCGCGAACCATGCACCTATCATGCACCAAAGTTAACACTATCTCCAAAAGGGCTGAAAGGAGATTCTACATGACCCACATCACCTAGGAGTTCCATCGGGTGCGTCCAAAATGATTTATGAGGCTATGGTACATTTGGCACAAACCGTGCACCTATCTTGCACTGAAACTAACACTGTCTCCAAACGCACCGAAATGATCTTCCATTTGAGCCTCGTCACCCACGAGTACCTTCCGGTGCGTCTAAAACAATTTCTGAGCTTGTGGTCCATTTGGCGCAAACCGTGCATCAATCACTGAAACTAACACTATCTCCAAATGTACTGAAAGGAGATTCTACATGACCCACGTCATCTAGGAGTTCCATCGAGTGCGTCCAAAATGATTTCTTAGCCTATGGTATGTACGGCGCAAACCATGCACCTATCATGCACTGAAACTAACACTGTCTCCAAATGGACCGAAACGAGCTTCCATTTCAGCCTCGTCACCTAGGAGTACCATCCGGTGCATCTAAAACAATTTCTGATCCTGTGGTACGTATGGTGCAAACCATGCACCTATCATGCACCAAAGTTAACACTATCTCCAAAAGGGCTGAAAGGAGATTCTACATGACCCACATCACCTAGGAGTTCTATAGGGTGCGTCCAAAATGATTTCTGAGGCTATGGTACGTTTGGTGCAAACTGTGGACCTATCTTGCACCGAGACTAACACTATCTCGAAATGGACCGAAATAAGATTCTACATGACCCACGTCACCTTGGAGTTCCATCGGGTGTGTCCAAAAGAACTGCCGAGCTTACGGTACGTTCCTTGCAAACCGTGCACCTATCTTCAATCAAGATTAGCACTGTATCCAAACAGACCGAAACAAGCTTCCATTTGAGCCTCGTCACATAGGAGTACCATCCGGTGCGTCCAAAATGATTTCTGAGGCTATGGTACATTTGGTGCAAACCGTGCACCTATCTTGCACTGAAACTAACACTGTCTCCAAACGCACCGAAACGAGCTTCCATTTGAGCCTGTGGTATGTATCGCGCAAACCATGCACTTATCATGCACCAAAACCAACACTATCTCCAAAAGGACCGAAAGGAGATTCTACATGACCCACGTCACCTAGGAGTTCCATCGGGTGTGTCCAAAATAATTTCTGAGGCTATGCTACATTTGGTGCAAACTGTGGATCTATCTTGCACCGAGACTAACAATATCTCCAAATCGACTCAAACAAGATTCTACATGACCCACGTCACCTAGCTGTTCCATTGGATGCGACTAAAACGATTTATGAGCTTACGGTATGTTCGGTGCAAACCGTGCACCTACCTTGAATCAAGATTAGCACTATATCCAAACGGACTGAAACGAGCTTCCATTTGAGCCTTGTCACCTAGGAGTACCATCTGGTGCGTCCAAAACGATTTCTGAGGCTATGGTATATTTGGTGCAAACCATGCACCTATCTTGCACTGAAACTAACATTGTCTCCAAACGGACCGAAACCAGCTTCCATTTGAGCCTCGTCACCTAGGAGTACCATCCGGTGCATCTAAAACAATTTTCTGATCCTGTGGTACGTGTGGCACAAACCATGCACCTGTCATGCACCAAAGCTAACACTATCTCCAAAAGGGTCGAAAGGAGATTCTACATGACCCACATCACCTAGGAGTTCTATCGGGTGCGTCCAAAATGATTTCTATGGCTATGGTACGTATGGCGCAAACCATGCACCTATCATGCACCAAAGCTAACACTATCTCCAAAAGGATCGAAAGGAGATTCTACATGACCCACATCACCTAGGAGTTCCATCGGATGCGTCAAAAATGATTTCTGAGCTTACGGTACGTTTGGTGCAAATTGTGGACCTATCTTGCACCGCGACTAACACTGTCTCCAAATGGACCGAAACGAGCTTCCATTTGAGCCTTGTCACCTAGGAGTACCATCCGGTGCGTCCAAAACTATTTCTGAGGCTATGGTATATTTGGTGCAAACCGTGCACCTATCTTGCACTAAAACTAACACTGTCTCTAAACGGACCGAAACGAGCTTCCATTTGAGCCTCGTCACCTAGGAGTTCCATCCGGTGTGTCCAAAACTATTTCTGAGGCTATTGTATATTTAGTGCAAACCATGCACCTATCTTGCACTGAAACTAACACTGTCTCCAAACGGACCGAAACGAGCTTCCATTTGAGCATCGTCACCTAGGAGTACCATCCAATGCGTCCAAAATGATTTCTGGGGCTATGGTACATTTGGCGCAAACCGTGCACCTATCATGCACCGAAACTAACACTATCTCCAAATGTACTGAAAGGAGATTCTACATTACCCACGTCACCTAGGAGTTCCATCGGGTGCGTCCAAAATGATTTCTTATCCTATGGAACGTATGGCGCAAACCATGCACCTATCATGCACTAAAACTAACCTGTCTCCAAACGGACCGAAACGAGCTTCCATTTGAGCCTCGTCACCTAGGAGTACCATCCGGTGCATCCAAAACAATTTCTCAGCCTATGGTACATATGGCGCGAACCATGCACCTATCATGCACCAAAGTTAACACTATCTCCAAAAGGGCTGAAAGGAGATTCTACATGACCCACATCACCTAGGAGTTCCATCGGGTGCGTCCAAAATGATTTATGAGGCTATGGTACATTTGGCACAAACCGTGCACCTATCTTGCACTGAAACTAACACTGTCTCCAAACGCACCGAAATGATCTTCCATTTGAGCCTCGTCACCCACGAGTACCTTCCGGTGCGTCTAAAACAATTTCTGAGCTTGTGGTCCATTTGGCGCAAACCGTGCATCAATCACTGAAACTAACACTATATCCAAATGTACTGAAAGGAGATTCTACATGACCCACGTCATCTAGGAGTTCCATCAAGTGCGTCCAAAATGATTTCTTAGCCTATGGTATGTACGGCGCAAACCATGCACCTATCATGCACTGAAACTAACACTGTCTCCAAATGGACCGAAACGAGCTTCCATTTCAGCCTCGTCACCTAGGAGTACCATCCGGTGCATCTAAAACAATTTCTGATCCTGTGGTACGTATGGTGCAAACCATGCACCTATCATGCACCAAAGTTAACACTATCTCCAAAAGGGCTGAAAGGAGATTCTACATGACCCACATCACCTAGGAGTTCTATAGGGTGCGTCCAAAATGATTTCTGAGGCTATGGTACGTTTGGTGCAAACTGTGGACCTATCTTGCACCGAGACTAACACTATCTCGAAATGGACCGAAATAAGATTCTACATGACCCACGTCACCTTGGAGTTCCATCGGGTGTGTCCAAAAGAACTGCCGAGCTTACGGTACGTTCCTTGCAAACCGTGCACCTATCTTCAATCAAGATTAGCACTGTATCCAAACAGACCGAAACAAGCTTCCATTTGAGCCTCGTCACATAGGAGTACCATCCGGTGCGTCCAAAATGATTTCTGAGGCTATGGTACATTTGGTGCAAACCGTGCACCTATCTTGCACTGAAACTAACACTGTCTCCAAACGCACCGAAACGAGCTTCCATTTGAGCCTGTGGTATGTATCGCGCAAACCATGCACTTATCATGCACCAAAACCAACACTATCTCCAAAAGGACCGAAAGGAGATTCTACATGACCCACGTCACCTAGGAGTTCCATCGGGTGTGTCCAAAATAATTTCTGAGGCTATGCTACATTTGGTGCAAACTGTGGATCTATCTTGCACCGAGACTAACAATATCTCCAAATCGACTCAAACAAGATTCTACATGACCCACGTCACCTAGCTGTTCCATTGGATGCGACTAAAACGATTTATGAGCTTACGGTATGTTCGGTGCAAACCGTGCACCTACCTTGAATCAAGATTAGCACTATATCCAAACGGACTGAAACGAGCTTCCATTTGAGCCTTGTCACCTAGGAGTACCATCTGGTGCGTCCAAAACGATTTCTGAGGCTATGGTATATTTGGTGCAAACCATGCACCTATCTTGCACTGAAACTAACATTGTCTCCAAACGGACCGAAACCAGCTTCCATTTGAGCCTCGTCACCTAGGAGTACCATCCGGTGCATCTAAAACAATTTTCTGATCCTGTGGTACGTGTGGCACAAACCATGCACCTGTCATGCACCAAAGCTAACACTATCTCCAAAAGGGTCGAAAGGAGATTCTACATGACCCACATCACCTAGGAGTTCTATCGGGTGCGTCCAAAATGATTTCTATGGCTATGGTACGTATGGCGCAAACCATGCACCTATCATGCACCAAAGCTAACACTATCTCCAAAAGGATCGAAAGGAGATTCTACATGACCCACATCACCTAGGAGTTCCATCGGATGCGTCAAAAATGATTTCTGAGCTTACGGTACGTTTGGTGCAAATTGTGGACCTATCTTGCACCGCGACTAACACTGTCTCCAAATGGACCGAAACGAGCTTCCATTTGAGCCTTGTCACCTAGGAGTACCATCCGGTGCGTCCAAAACTATTTCTGAGGCTATGGTATATTTGGTGCAAACCGTGCACCTATCTTGCACTAAAACTAACACTGTCTCCAAACGGACCGAAACGAGCTTCCATTTGAGCCTCGTCACCTAGGAGTTCCATCCGGTGTGTCCAAAACTATTTCTGAGGCTATTGTATATTTAGTGCAAACCATGCACCTATCTTGCACTGAAACTAACACTGTCTCCAAACGGACCGAAACGAGCTTCCATTTGAGCATCGTCACCTAGGAGTACCATCCAATGCGTCCAAAATGATTTCTGGGGCTATGGTACATTTGGCGCAAACCGTGCACCTATCATGCACCGAAACTAACACTATCTCCAAATGTACTGAAAGGAGATTCTACATTACCCACGTCACCTAGGAGTTCCATCGGGTGCGTCCAAAATGATTTCTTATCCTATGGAACGTATGGCGCAAACCATGCACCTATCATGCACTAAAACTAACCTGTCTCCAAACGGATCGAAACGAGCTTCCATTTGAGCCTCGTCACCTAGGAGTACCATCCGGTGCATCCAAAACAATTTCTCAGCCTATGGTACATATGGCGCGAACCATGCACCTATCATGCACCAAAGTTAACACTATCTCCAAAAGGGCTGAAAGGAGATTCTACATGACCCACATCACCTAGGAGTTCCATCGGGTGCGTCCAAAATGATTTATGAGGCTATGGTACATTTGGCACAAACCGTGCACCTATCTTGCACTGAAACTAACACTGTCTCCAAACGCACCGAAATGATCTTCCATTTGAGCCTCGTCACCCACGAGTACCTTCCGGTGCGTCTAAAACAATTTCTGAGCTTGTGGTCCATTTGGCGCAAACCGTGCATCAATCACTGAAACTAACACTATCTCCAAATGTACTGAAAGGAGATTCTACATGACCCACGTCATCTAGGAGTTCCATCGAGTGCGTCCAAAATGATTTCTTAGCCTATGGTATGTATGGCGCAAACCATGCACCTATCATGCACTGAAACTAACACTGTCTCCAAATGGACCGAAACGAGCTTCCATTTCAGCCTCGTCACCTAGGAGTACCATCCGGTGCATCTAAAACAATTTCTGATCCTGTGGTACGTATGGTGCAAACCATGCACCTATCATGCACCAAAGTTAACACTATCTCCAAAAGGGCTGAAAGGAGATTCTACATGACCCACATCACCTAGGAGTTCTATTGGGTGCGTCCAAAACGATTTCTGAGGCTATGGTACGTTTGGTGCAAACTGTGGACCTATCTTGCACCGAGACTAACACTATCTCGAAATGGACCGAAATAAGATTCTACATGACCCACGTCACCTTGGAGTTCCATCGGGTGTGTCCAAAAGAACTGCCGAGCTTACGGTACGTTCCTTGCAAACCGTGCACCTATCTTCAATCAAGATTAGCACTGTATCCAAACAGACCGAAACAAGCTTCCATTTGAGCCTCGTCACATAGGAGTACCATCCGGTGCGTCCAAAATGATTTCTGAGGCTGTGGTACATTTGGTGCAAACCGTGCACCTATCTTGCACTGAAACTAACACTGTCTCCAAACGCACCGAAACGAGCTTCCATTTGAGCCTGTGGTATGTATCGCGCAAACCATGCACTTATCATGCACCAAAACCAACACTATCTCCAAAAGGACCGAAAGGAGATTCTACATGACCCACGTCACCTAGGAGTTCCATCGGGTGTGTCCAAAATAATTTCTGAGGCTATGCTACATTTGGTGCAAACTGTGGATCTATCTTGCACCGAGACTAACAATATCTCCAAATCGACTCAAACAAGATTCTACATGACCCACGTCACCTAGCTGTTCCATTGGATGCGACTAAAACGATTTATGAGCTGACAGTATGTTCGGTGCAAACCGTGCACCTACCTTGAATCAAGATTAGCACTATATCCAAACGGACTGAAACGAGCTTCCATTTGAGCCTTGTCACCTAGGAGTACCATCTGGTGCGTCCAAAACGATTTCTGAGGCTATGGTATATTTGGTGCAAACCATGCACCTATCTTGCACTGAAACTAACATTGTCTCCAAACGGACCGAAACCAGCTTCCATTTGAGCCTCGTCACCTAGGAGTACCATCCGGTGCATCTAAAACAATTTTCTGATCCTGTGGTACGTGTGGCACAAACCATGCACCTGTCATGCACCAAAGCTAACACTATCTCCAAAAGGGTCGAAAGGAGATTCTACATGACCCACATCACCTAGGAGTTCTATCGGGTGCGTCCAAAATGATTTCTATGGCTATGGTACGTATGGCGCAAACCATGCACCTATCATGCACCAAAGCTAACACTATCTCCAAAAGGATCGAAAGGAGATTCTACATGACCCACATCACCTAGGAGTTCCATCGGATGCGTCAAAAATGATTTCTGAGCTTACGGTACGTTTGGTGCAAATTGTGGACCTATCTTGCACCGCGACTAACACTGTCTCCAAATGGACCGAAACGAGCTTCCATTTGAGCCTTGTCACCTAGGAGTACCATCCGGTGCGTCCAAAACTATTTCTGAGGCTATGGTATATTTGGTGCAAACCGTGCACCTATCTTGCACTAAAACTAACACTGTCTCCAAACGGACCGAAACGAGCTTCCATTTGAGCCTCGTCACCTAGGAGTTCCATCCGGTGTGTCCAAAACTATTTCTGAGGCTATTGTATATTTAGTGCAAACCATGCACCTATCTTGCACTGAAACTAACACTGTCTCCAAACGGACCGAAACGAGCTTCCATTTGAGCATCGTCACCTAGGAGTACCATCCAATGCGTCCAAAATGATTTCTGGGGCTATGGTACATTTGGCGCAAACCGTGCACCTATCATGCACCGAAACTAACACTATCTCCAAATGTACTGAAAGGAGATTCTACATTACCCACGTCACCTAGGAGTTCCATCGGGTGCGTCCAAAATGATTTCTTATCCTATGGAACGTATGGCGCAAACCATGCACCTATCATGCACTAAAACTAACCTGTCTCCAAACGGACCGAAACGAGCTTCCATTTGAGCCTCGTCACCTAGGAGTACCATCCGGTGCATCCAAAACAATTTCTCAGCCTATGGTACATATGGCGCGAACCATGCACCTATCATGCACCAAAGTTAACACTATCTCCAAAAGGGCTGAAAGGAGATTCTACATGACCCACATCACCTAGGAGTTCCATCGGGTGCGTCCAAAATGATTTATGAGGCTATGGTACATTTGGCACAAACCGTGCACCTATCTTGCACTGAAACTAACACTGTCTCCAAACGCACCGAAATGATCTTCCATTTGAGCCTCGTCACCCACGAGTACCTTCCGGTGCGTCTAAAACAATTTCTGAGCTTGTGGTCCGTTTGGCGCAAACCGTGCATCAATCACTGAAACTAACACTATCTCCAAATGTACTGAAAGGAGATTCTACATGACCCACGTCATCTAGGAGTTCCATCGAGTGCGTCCAAAATGATTTCTTAGCCTATGGTATGTATGGCGCAAACCATGCACCTATCATGCACTGAAACTAACACTGTCTCCAAATGGACCGAAACGAGCTTCCATTTCAGCCTCGTCACCTAGGAGTACCATCCGGTGCATCTAAAACAATTTCTGATCCTGTGGTACGTATGGTGCAAACCATGCACCTATCATGCACCAAAGTTAACACTATCTCCAAAAGGGCTGAAAGGAGATTCTACATGACCCACATCACCTAGGAGTTCTATTGGGTGCGTCCAAAACGATTTCTGAGGCTATGGTACGTTTGGTGCAAACTGTGGACCTATCTTGCACCGAGACTAACACTATCTCGAAATGGACCAAAATAAGATTCTACATGACCCACGTCACCTTGGAGTTCCATCGGGTGAGTCCAAAAGAACTGCCGAGCTTACGGTACGTTCCTTGCAAACCGTGCACCTATCTTCAATCAAGATTAGCACTGTATCCAAACAGACCGAAACAAGCTTCCATTTGAGCCTCGTCACATAGGAGTACCATCCGGTGCGTCCAAAATATTTCTAAGGCTGTGGTACATTTGGTGCAAACCGTGCACCTATCTTGCACTGAAACTAACACTGTCTCCAAACGCACCGAAACGAGCTTCCATTTGAGCCTGTGGTATGTATCGCGCAAACCATGCACTTATCATGCACCAAAACCAACACTATCTCCAAAAGGACCGAAAGGAGATTCTACATGACCCACGTCACCTAGGAGTTCCATCGGGTGTGTCCAAAATAATTTCTGAGGCTATGCTACATTTGGTGCAAACTGTGGATCTATCTTGCACCGAGACTAACAATATCTCCAAATCGACTCAAACAAGATTCTACATGACCCACGTCACCTAGCTGTTCCATTGGATGCGACTAAAACGATTTATGAGCTTACGGTACGTTCGGTGCAAACCGTGCACCTACCTTGAATCAAGATTAGCACTATATCCAAACGGACTGAAACGAGCTTCCATTTGAGCCCTGTCACTTAGGAGTACCATCCGGTGCGTCCAAAACGATTTCTGAGGCTATGGTATATTTGGTGCAGACCATGGACCTATCTTGCACTGAAACTAACATTGTCTCCAAACGAACCGAAACCAGCTTCCATTTGAGCCTCGTCACCTAGGAGTATCATCCGGTGCATCTAAAACAATTTTATGATCCTGTGGTACGTATGGCGCAAACCATGCACCTATCATGCACCAAAGCTAACACTATCTCCAAAAGGATCGAAAGGAGATTCTACATGACCCACATCACCTAGGAGTTCCATCGGGTGCGTCAAAAATGATTTCTAAGGCTATGGTACGTTTGGTGCAAATTGTGGACCTATCTTGCACCGTGACTAACACTATCTCCGAATGGACCGAAACGAGATTCCACATGACCCACGTCACCTAGGAGTTCCATCGGGTGCATCCAAAATGATTTCTGAGCTTACGGTACGTTCGGTGCAAACCATGCACCTATCTTGAATCAAGATTAGCACTGTCTCCAAACGGACCGAAACGAGCTTCCATTTGAGCCTTGTCACCTAGGAGTACCATCCGGTGCGTCCAAAACTATTTCTGAGGCTATGGTATATTTGGTGCAAACCGTGCACCTATCTTGCACTAAAACTAACACTGTCTCCAAACGGACCGAAACGAGCTTCCATTTGAGCCTCGTCACCTAGGAGTACCATCCGGTGCGTCCAAAACTATTTCTGTGGCTATTGTATATTTGGTGCAAACTGTGCACCTATCTTGCACAGAAACTAACACTGTCTCCAAACGGACCGAAACGAGCTTCCATTTGAGCCTCGTCACCTAGGAGTACCATCCGATGCGTCCAAAATGATTTCTGGGGCTATGGTACGTTTGGCGCAAACCGTGCACCTATCTTGCACTGAAACTAACACTGTCTCCAAACGCACCGAAACGAGCTTCCATTTGAGCCTTGTCACCCACGAGTACCTTCCGGTGCATCTAAAACAATTTCTGAGCCTATGGTCCGTTATGCGCACACGCCTATGCAACGCGTGTAGCAAGTTGTGTGGCCCGATCTTCTCGTAGGATCCGCGAACTTGATAACTTGTCACTGCGTGACCTGGTGAAGAGGCAGTGCACCACGAGGCTGTCCACGCGACGAACTACCGAGACAATCACCCTTCCACGTACCGACAAAATAGCCCACGCAATCACGCCCTATAGACGTGAAGGCACGAAATGGGTGAACCGCAGTTCGGCGTTCTACAACTCCCTCAGGAATCGAAAGAACAAATGTTGCAAGCCTCTCAAGACTCACGCATAAACAAAACTCCACGAGTTTGTGTATTCTGAATTTAGCCAAAACAAGATCTGTCTTTTCATTGTCTAGTACAAGATATATATAGAGATAGGGGCATTCAGCTTTGAGTAAATGGCAGCATGTGCATGCACTAGTGGATTTCGTGGCTGGTTCGCGCGTCTTTTCAGCTTCTGGCAGCAGTTACTAAAATGAGCATAACTCTTTATTGGGTAGTCCAAATAATGAGCCGTTTGATGGGATGGAAAGTAGACTTGAAGACGCTTCCATCCACTTATAGAACACCATCTAACTCCTTGTATTCTGTCCACGGTGATGCTTGGAATTCGTACCATGTGTCAGTCATCTAGCTTCTGGTTGCATTCCCATGCAAAAGTGATGAACCACCTTTTTATTCATGCACACCATAGGCTTCTTGGTTCAGATGTCCAGAGGCTTGAATCCTTCTTCATCCCATGCTGGTTCATACACTCCATCATTCCTAAGGACATTGGAACAAGAACTCAAAAGCATAGGCTCATTCAACATAAACTGATTATTAAACATAAGGTTAGCATTCACCTGAGAATGAATTTCCTTCTCCAATTGTTTAGCTCTACTTCTTGTAATTGGACCAGCTATATCAAGTGGAGTTTCATTTGAAGATGAGTGAATGCTAGGCACGTCCTCATGCACCGAAACTAACACTATCTCCAAATGTACTGAAAGGAGATTCTACATGACCCACGTCACCTAGGAGTTCCATCGAGTGCGTCCAAAATGATTTCTTAGCCTATGCTATGTATGGCGTAAACCATGCACCTAATATGCACTGAAACTAACACTGTCTCCAAACGGACCAAAACGAGCTTCCATTTGAGCCTTGTCACCTAGAAGTACCATCCGGTGCATCTAAAACAATTTCTGACCTTGTGGTACGTATGGCACAAACCATGCACCTATCATGCGCCAAAGTTAACACTATCTCCAAAAGGGCTGAAAGGAGATTGTACATGACCCACATCACCTAGGAGTTCCATCGGGTGCGTCCAAAACGATTTCTGAGGCTATGGTGCGTTTTGTGCAAACTGTGGACCTATCTTGCACTGAGACTAACACTATCACAAAATGGACCGAAACAAGATTCTACATGAACCACGTCACATAGAAGTTCCATCGGGTGTGTCCAAAATGATTTCTGAGCTTATGGTACGTTCGGTGCAAACCGTGCACCTATCTAGAATCAAGATTAGCACTATATCCAAACGGACTAAAACGAGCTTCCAATTGAGCCTCGCACCTAGGAAAACCATCCGGTGCGTCCAAAACGATTTCTGAGGCTATGGTATATTTAGTGCAAACTGTGCACCTATCTTGCACTGAAACTAACACTGTCTCCAAACGGACCGAAACGAGCTTCCATTTGAGCCTCGTCACCTAGGAGTACCATCTGGTGCGTCCAAAACTATTTCTGAGTCTATTGTATATTTGGTGCAAACCGTGCACCTATCTTGCACTGAAACTAACACTGTCTCCAAACGGACCGAAACGAGCTTCCATTTGAGCATCGTCACCTAGGAGTACCATCCGATGCGTCCAAAATGATTTCTAGGGCTATGGTACATTTGGCGCAAACCGTGCACCTATCATGCACCGAAACTAACACTATCTCCAAATGTACTGAAAGGAGATTCTACATGACCCACGTCACCTAGGAGTTCCATCGAGTCTGTCCAAAATGATTTCTTAGCCTATGGTACGTATGACGCAAACCATGCACCTATCATGCACTGAAACTAACACTGTCTCCAAACGGACGAAAATGAGCTTCCATCTGTGCCTCGTCACCAAGGAGTACCATCCGGTGCATCCAAAACAATTTCTCAGCCTATGGTACTTATGGCGCAAACCATGCACCTATCATGCACCAAAGTTAACACTATCTCCAAAAGGGCTGAAAGGAGATTCTACATGACCCACATCACCTAGGAGTTCCATCAGGTGCGTCCAAAATTATTTCTGAGGCTATGGTACATTTGGCGCAAACCGTGCACCTATCTTGCACTGAAACTAACACTGTCACCAAACGCACCGAAATGATCTTCCATTTGAGCCTGTGGTATGTATGGCGCAAACCATGCACTTATCATGCATCGAAACCAACACTATCTCCAAAAGGACCGAAAGGAGATTCTACATGACCCACGTCACCTAGGAGTTCCATCGGTTGTGTCCAAAATAATTTCTGAGGCTATGCTACGTTTGGTGCAAACTGTGGATCTATCTTGCACCGAGACTAACAATATCTCCAAATCGACTGAAACAAGATTCTACATGACCTACGTCACCTAGCTTTTCCATCGGATGCGTATAAAACGATTTATGAGCTTACGGTACGTTCGGTGCAAACCGTGCACCTACCTTGAATCAAGATTATCACTATATCCAAACGGACTGAAACGAGCTTCCATTTGAGCCTTGTCACCTAGGAGTACCATCCGGTGCGTCCAAAAGATTTTTGAGGCTATGGTATATTTGGTGCAAACCGTGCACCTATCTTGCACTGAAACTAACATTGTCTCCAAACGGACCGAAACTAGCTTCCATTTGAGCCTCGTCACCTAGGAGTACCATCCGGTGCATCTAAAACAATTTTCTGATCCTATGGTACGTATGGCGCAAACCATGCACCTATCATGCACCAAAGCTAACACTATCTCCAAAAGGATCGAAAGGAGATTCTACATGACCCACATCACCTAGGAGTTCCATCGGGTGCGTCCAAAATGATTTCTGAGCTTACGGTACGTTCGGTGCAAACCGTGTACCTATCTTGAATCAAGATTAGCATTGTATCCAAACGGACCGAAACGAGCTTCCATTTGAGCCTCGTCACCTAGGAGTACCATCCGGTGCGTCAAAAACTATTTCTGAGGCTATGGTATATTTGGTGCAAACCGTGCACCTATCTTGCACTGAAACTAACACTGTCTCCAAACGGACTGAAATGAGCTTCCATTTAAGCCTCATCACCTAGGAGTACCATTCGGTGCGTCCAAAACTATTTCTGAGGCTATTGTATATTTGGTGCAAACCGTGCACCTATCTTGCACTGAAACTAACACTGTCTACAAACGGACCGAAACGAGCTTCCATTTGAGCCTCGTCACCTTGGAGTTCCATCCGATGCGTCCAAAATGATTTCTAGGGCTATGGTACATTTGGCGCAAACCGTGCACCTATCATGCACCGAAACTAACACTATCTCCAAATGTACTGAAAGGAGATTCTACATGACCCACGTCATCTAGGAGTTCCATCGAGTGCGTCCAAAATGATTTCATAGCCTATGGTATGTACGGCGCAAACCATGCACCTATCATGCACTGAAACTAACACTGTCTCCAAACGGACCGAAATGAGCTTCCATTTGAACCTCGTCACCTAGGAGTACCATCCAGTGCATCTAAAACAATTTCTAAGGCTATGGTATATTTGGTGCATACCGTGCACCTATCTTGCACTGAAACTAACAATGTCTCCAAACGGACCGAAACGAGCATCCATTTGAGCCTCGTCACCTAGGAGTACCATCCGGTGCATCCAAAACAATTTCTGAGCCTATGGTACGTATGGCACAAACCATGCATCTATCATGCACCGAAACTAACAGTATCTCCAAAAGGACCGAAAGGAGATTCTACATGACCCACGTCACCTAGGAGTTCCATCGGGTGCATCCAAAATGATTTCTAAGGGTATGGTACGTTTGGTGCAAACTGTGGATCTATCTTGCACTAAGACTAACACTATCACCAAATCGACCGAAACGAGATTCTACATGACCCACGTCAACTAGAAGTTCCATCGGGTGCGTCCAAAATGATTTCTGAGCTTACGGTACGTTCGGTGCAAACCATGCACCTATCTTGAATTTAGATTAGCAATGTATCCAAATGGACCGAAACGAGCTTCCATTTGAGCCTCGTCACCTAGGAGTACCATCCGGTGCGTCCAAAACAATTTCTGAGGCTATGGTATATTTGGTGCAAACCGTGCACATATCTTGCACTAAAACTAACACTGTCTCCAAACGGACCGAAATGAGCTTCCATTTGAGCCTCGTCACCTAGGAGTACCATCCGGTGCATCCAAAACAATTTCTAAGCCTAAGGTATGTATTGCGCAAAGCATGCACCTATCTTGCACCGAAACTAACAGTATCTCCAAAAGGACTGAAAGGAGATTCTACATGACCCACGTCACCTAGGAGTTCCATCGGGTGCGTCCAAAATGATTTCTAGGGGTGTGGTACGTTTGGTGCAAACTATGGATCTATCTTGCACCGAGACTTACACTATCTCCAAATCGACCGAAACAAGATTCTGCACGACCCATATATCCTAGGAGTTCCATCGGGTGCGTCTAGAACGATTTCCAAGCTTACGGTACATTCGGCGCAAACCGTGCAACTATCTTGAATCAAGATTAGCACTGTATCCAAACGGACCGAAACAAGCTTCCATTTGAGCCTCGTCACCTACGAATACCATCCGGTGCGTCCAAAACGATTTTTGGGGCTATGGTACATTTGGCACAAATCGTGCACCTATCATGCGCCGAAACTCACACTATCTGCAAATGTACTGAAAGGAGATTCTATATGACCCACGTCACCTTGGAGTTCCATCGAGTGCGTCCAAAATGATTTCTTAGCCTATGGAACGTTTGGCGCAAACCATGCACCTATCATGCACCGAAATTAATAGTATCTCCAAAAGGACCGAAAGGAGATTCTACATGACCCACGTCACCTAGGAGTTCCATCGGGTCTGTCCAAAATGATTTCTGAGGCTATGCTACGTTTGGTGCAAACTGTGGATCTATCTTGCACCGAGACTTACACTATCTTCAAATCGACCGAAACAAGATTCTAAATGACCCACATCACCTAGGAGTTCCATTGGGTGCGTCCAAAATGATTTCCGAGCTTTCGATACATTTGACACAAACCGTGCTCTTGAATCATGATTAGCACTGTATCCAAACGAACCGAAACGAGCTTCCATTTGAGCCTCATCACCTAGGAGTACCATCCGGTGCCTCCAAAACAATTTCTGAGGCTACGGTACATTTGGCGCAAACCGTGCACCTATTTTGCACTGAAACTAACACTGTCTCCAAACGGACCAAAACGAGCTTCCATTTGAGCCTCGTTACCTAGGAGTACCATCTGGTGCATCCAAAACAATTTCTCAGCCTATGGTACGTATGGCGCAAACCATGCACCTATCATGCACCAAAGTTAACACTATCTCCAAAAGGCTGAAAGGAGATTCTACATGACCCACATCACCTAGGAGTTCCATCGGGTGCGTCCAAAATGATTTCTGAGGCTATGGTACATTTGGCGCAAACCGTGCACCAATCTTGCACTCAAACTAACACTGTCTCCAAACCCACCGAAATGATCTTCCATTTGAGCCTCGTCACCCACGAGTACCTTCCGGTGCATCTAAAACAATTTCTGAGCTTATGGTCCGTTTGGTGCAAACCGTGCACCTATCACTGAAACTAACACTATCTCCAAATGTACTGAAAGGAGATTCTACATGACCCACGTCATCTAGGAGTTCCATCGAGTGCGTCCAAAATGATTTCTTAGCCTATGGTATGTACAGCGCAAACCATGCACCTATCATGCACTGAAACTAACACTGTCTCCAAACGGACCGAAACGAGCTTCCATTTGAGCCTCGTCACCTAGGAGTACCATCCGGTGCGTCCAAAACTATTTCTAAGGCTATTGTATATTTGGTGCAAACCGTGCAGCTATCTTGCACTGAAACTAACACTGTCTCCAAACGGACCGAAACGAGCTTCCATTTGAGCATCGTCACCTAGGAGTACCATCCGATGCGTCCAAAATGATTTCTAGGGCTATGGTACATTTGGCGCAAACCGTGCACCTATCATGCACCGAAACTAACACTATCTCCAATTATACTGAAAGGAGATTCTACATGACCCACGTCACCTAGGAGTTCCATCGAGTGTGTCCAAAATGATTTCTTAGCCTATGGTACGTATGGCGCAAACCATGCACCTATCATGCACTGAAACTAACACTGTATCCAAACGGACCGAAACGAGCTTCCATTTATGCCTCGTCACCTAGGAGTACCATCCGGTGCATCCAAAACAATTTCTCAGCCTATGGTACATATGGCGCAAACCATGCACCTATCATGCACCAAAGTTAACGCTATCTCCAAAAGGGCTGAAAGGAGATTCTACATGACCCACATCACCTAGGAGTTCCATCGGGTGCGTCTAAAATTATTTCTGAGGCTATGGTACATTTAGCGCAAACCGTGCACCTATCTTGCAGTGAAACTAACACTGTCTCCAAACGCACCGAAATGATCTTCCATTTGAGCCTCGTCACCCACGAGTACCTTCCGGTGCATCTAAAACAATTTCTGAGCTTATGGTCCGTTTGGCGCAAACCGTGCACCTATCACTGAAACTAACACTATCTCCAAATGTACTGAAAGGAGATTCTACATGACCCACGTCATCTAGGAGTTCCATCGAGTGCGTCCAAAATGATTTCTTAGCCTATGGTATGTACGGCGCAAACCATGCACCTATCATGCACTGAAACTAACACTGTCTCCAAACGGCCCGAAACGAGCTTCCATTTGAGCCTCGTCACCTAGGAGTACCATCCGGTGCATCTAAAACAATTTCTGAGGCTATGGTATATTTGGTGCAAACCGTGCACCTATCTTGCACTGAAACTAACACTGTCTCCAAACGGACCGAAACGAGCTTCCATTTGAGCCTCGTCACCTAGGAGTACCATCCGGTGCATCCAAAACAATTTCTGAGCCTATGGTACGTATGGCGCAAACCATGCATCTATCATGCACCGAAACTAACAGTATCTCCAAAAGGACCAAAAGGAGATTCTACATGACTCACGTCACCTAGGGGTTCCATCGGGTGCATCCAAAGTGATTTCTAAGGGTATGGTACGTTTGGTGCAAACTGTGGATCTATCTTGCACCGAGACTAACACTATCTCCAAATCGACCGAAACGAGATTCTACATGACCCACGTCAACTAGGAGTTCCATCGGGTGCGTAAATTATGATTTCTGAGCTTACGGTACGTTCGGTGCAAACCGTGCACCTATCTTGAATCTAGATTAGCAATGTATCTAAACGGACCGAAACGAGCTTCCATTTGAGCCTTGTCACCTAGGAGTACCATCTGGTGCGTCCAAAACGATTTCTGAGGCTATGGTATATTTGGTGCAAACCATGCACCTATCTTGCACTGAAACTAACATTGTCTCCAAACGGACCGAAACCAGCTTCCATTTGAGCCTCGTCACCTAGGAGTACCATCCGGTGCATCTAAAGCAATTTCTGATTTTGTGGTACGTATGGCGCAAATCATGCACCTATCATGCACCAAAGCTAACACTATCTCCAAAAGGATCGAAAGGAGATTCTACATGACCCACATCACCTAGGAGTTCTATCGGGTGCGTCCAAAATGATTTCTAAGGCTGTGGTACGTTTGGTGCAAATTGTGGACCTATCTTGCACCGAGACACACACTATCTCCAAATGGACCGAAACGAGATTCAACATGACCCACGTCACCTAGTTGTTCCATCGGGTGCGTTCAAAAATGATTTCTGAGCTTACGGTACGTTCAGTGCAAACTGTGCACCTATCTTGAATCAAGATTAGCACTGTATCCAAACAGATCAAAACGAGCTTCCATTTGAGCCTCGTCACCTAGGAGTACCATCCGGTGCATCCAAAATAATTTCTGGGGCTATGGTACATTTGGCGCAAACCGTGCACCTATCTTGCACTGAAACTAACGCTGTCTCCAAACGCACCGAAACGAGCTTCCATTTGAGCCTTGTCACCCACGAGTACCTTCCGGTGCATCTAAAACAATTTCTGAGCCTATGGTCCGTTATGCGCACACGCCTATGCAACACGTGTAGCAAGTTGTGTGGCCCGATCTTCTCGTAGGATCCGCGAACTTGATAACTTGTCACTGCGTGACCTGGTGAAGAGGTAGTGCACCACGAGGCTGTCCACGCGACGAACTACCGAGACAATCACCCTTCCACGTACCGACGAAACAGCCCACGCAATCACGCCCTATGGACGTGAAGGCACGAAATGGGTGAACCGCAGTTCGGCGTTCTACAACTCCCTCAGGAATCGAAAGAACAAATGTTGCAAGCCTCTCAAGACTCACGCATAAACAAAACTCCACGAGTTTGTGTATTCTGAATTTAGCCAAAACAAGATCTGTCTTTTCATTGTCTAGTACAAGATATATATAGAGATAGGGGCGTTCAGCTTTGAGTAAATGGCAGCATGTGCATGCACTAGTGGATTTCGTGGCTGGTTCGCGCGTCTTTTCAGCTTCTGGCAGCAGTTACTAAAATGAGCATAACTCTTTATTGGGTAGTCCAAATAATGAGCCGTTTGATGGGCTGGAAAGTAGACTTGAAGACGCTTCCATCCACTTATAGAACACCATCTAACTCCTTGTATTCTGTCCACGGTGATGCTTGGAATTCGTACCATGTGTCAGTCATCTAGCTTATGGTTGCATTCCCATGCAAAAGTGATGAACCACCTTTTTATTTATGCACACCATAGGCTTCTTGGTTCAGATGTCCAGAGGCTTGAATCCTTCTTCATCCCATGCTGGTTCATACACTCCATCATTCCTAAGGACATTGGAACAAGAACTCAAAAGCATAGGCTCATTCAACATAAACTGATTATTAAACATAAGGTTAGCGTTCACCTGAGAATGAATTTCCTTCTCCAATTGTTTAGCTCTACTTCTTGTAATTGGACCAGCTATATCAAGTGGAGTTTCATTTGAAGATGAGTGAATGCTAGGCATGTCCTCATTAGTCCGTTTGGCGCAAACCGTGCACCTATCATGCACCGAAACTAACACTATCTCCAAATGTACTGAAAGGAGATTCTACATGACCCACGTCACCTAGGAGTTCCATCGAGTGCGTCCAAAATGATTTCTTAGCCTATGCTACGTATGGCGTAAACCATGCACCTAATATGCACTGAAACTAACACTGTCTCCAAACGGACCAAAACGAGCTTCCATTTGAGCCTTGTCACCTAGAAGTACCATCCGAGACTAACACTATTTAGAAATGGACCGAAATAAGATTCTACATGACCCACGTCACCTAGGAGTTCCATCGGGTGTGTCCAAAATAATTTATGAGGCTATGCTACGTTTGGTGCAAACTGTGGATCTATCTTGCACCGAGACTAACAATATCTCCAAATCGATTGAAACAAGATTCTACATGACCCACGTCACCTAGCTTTTCCATCGGATGCGTCTAAAATGATTTATGAGCTTACGGTACGTTCGGTGCAAACCGTGCACCTACCTTGAATCAAGATTAGCACTATATCCAAATGGACTGAAACGAGCTTCCATTTGAGCCTTGTCACCTTGGAGTACCATCCGGTGCGTCCAAAACGATTTCTGAGGCTATGGTATATTTGGTGCAAACCATGCACCTATCTTGCACTGAAACTAACATTGTCTCCAAACAAACTGAAACCAGCTTCCATTTGAGCCTCGTCACCTAGGAGTACCATCCAGTGCATTGAAAACAATTTTCTGATCCTGTGGTACGTGTGGCACAAACCATGCACCTATCATGCACCAAAGCTAACACTATCTCCAAAAGGATCGAAAGGAGATTCTACATGACCCACATCACCTAAGAGTTCTATCGGGTGCGTCCAAAATGATTTCTATGGCTATGGTACGTTTGGTGCAAATTGAGGACCTATCTTGCACCGCGACTAACACTATCTCCAAATAGACCGAAACGAGATTCTACATGACCCACGTCACCTAGGATTTCCATCGGGTGCATCCAAAATGATTTCTGAGCTTACGGTACGTTCGGTGCAAAACGTGCACCTATCTTGAATCAAGATTAGCACTGTATCCAAACGGACCGAAACGAGCTTCCATTTGAGCCTCGTCACCTAGTAGTACCATTCGGTGCGTCCAAAACTATTTCTGAGGCTATGGTATATTTGGTGCAAACCGTGCACCTATCTTGCACTGAAACTAACACTGTCTCCAAACGGACCGAAACGAGCTTCCATTTGAGCCTCGTCACCTAGGAGTTCCATCCGGTGCGTCCAAAACTATTTCTGAGGCTATTGTATATTTGGTGCAAACCGTGCACCTATCTTGCACTGAAACTAACACTGTCTCCAAACGGACCGAAACGAGCTTCCATTTGAGCCTCGTCACCTAGGAGTACCATCCGATGCGTCCAAAATGATTTCTGGGGCTATGGTACATTTGGCGCAAACCGTGCACCTATCATGCACCGAAACTAACACTATCTCCAAATGTACTGAAAGGAGATTCTACATTACCCACGTCACCTTGGAGTTCCATCGGGTGCGTCCAAAATGATTTCTTATCCTATGGTACGTACGGCGCAAACCATGCACCTATCATGCACTGAAACTAACCTGTCTCCAAACGGACCGAAACGAGCTTCCATTTGAGCCTCGTCACGTAGGAGTACCATCCGGTGCATCCAAAACAATTTCTCAGCCTATGGTTCGTATTCTGCAAACCATGCACCTATCATGCACCAAAGTTAACACTATCTCCAAAAGGGCTGAAAGGAGATTCTACATGACCCACATCACCTAGGAGTTCCATCGGGTGCGTTCAAAATGATTTATGAGGCTATGGTACATTTGGCACAAACCGTGCACCAATCTTGCACTGAAACTAACACTGTCTCCAAACGCACCAAAATGATCTTCCATTTGAGCCTCGTCACCCACGAGTACCTTCCGGTGCGTCTAAAATAATTTCTGAGCTTGTGGTCCGTTTGGCGCAAACCGTGCATCAATCACTGAAACTAACACTATCTCCAAATGTACTGAAAGGAGATTCTACATGACCCACGTCATCTAGGAGTTCCATCGAGTGCGTCCAAAATGATTTCTTAGCCTATGGTATGTACGGCGCAAACCATGCACCTATCATGCACTGAAACTAACACTGTCTCCAAACGGACCGAAACGAGCTTCCATTTCAGCCTCGTCACCTAGGAGTACCATCCGATGCATCTAAAACAATTTCTGATCCTGTGGTACGTATGGCGCAAACCATGCACCTATCATGCACCAAAGTTAACACTATCTCCAAAAGGGCTGAAAGGAGATTCTACATGACCCACATCACCTAGGAGTTCTATTAGGTGCGTCCAAAACGATTTCTGAGGCTATGGTACGTTTGGTGCAAATTGTGGACCTATCTTGCACCGAGACTAACACTATCTCGAAATGGACCGAAATAAGATTCTACATGACCCACGTCACCTTGGAGTTCCATCGGGTGTGTCCAAAAGAATTTCTGAGCTTACGGTACGTTCAGTGCAAACCGTGCACCTATCTTAAATCAAGATTAGCATTGTATCCAAACAGACCGAAACAAGCTTCCATTTGAGCCTCGTCACATAGGAGTACCATCCGGTGCGTCCAAAATGATTTCTGAGGCTATGGTACATTTGGTGCAAACTGTGCACCTATCTTGCACTGAAACTAACACTGTCTCCAAACGCACCGAAACGAGCTTCCATTTGAGCCTGGGGTATGTATGGCGCAAACCATGCACTTATCATGCACCGAAACCAACACTATCTCCAAAAGGACCGAAAGGAGATTCTACATGACCCACGTCACCTAGGAGTTCCATCGGGTGTGTCCAAAATAATTTCTGAGGCTATGCTACATTTGGTGCAAACTGTGGATCTATCTTGCACCGAGACTAACAATATCTCCAAATCGACTGAAACAAGATTCTACATGACCCACGTCACCTAGCTTTTCCATCGGATGTGTCTAAAACGATTTATGAGCTTACGGTACGTTCGGTGCAAACCGTGCACCTACCTTGAATCAAGATTAGCACTATATCCAAACGGACTGAAACGAGCTTCCATTTGAGCCCTGTCACCTAGGAGTACCATCCGGTGCGTCCAAAACGATTTCTGAGGCTATGGTATATTTGGTGCAAACCGTGCACCTATCTTGCACTGAAACTAACATTGTCTCCAAACGAACCGAAACTAGCTTCCATTTGAGCCTCGTCACCTAGGAGTACCATCCGGTGCATCTAAAACAATTTTCTGATCCTGTGGTACGTATGGCGCAAACCATGCACCTATCATGCACCAAAGCTAACACTATCTCCAAAAGGATCGAATGGAGATTCTACATGACCCACATCACCTAGGAGTTCCATCGGGTGCATCAAAAATGATTTCTAAGGCTATGGTACGTTTGGTGCAAATTGTGGACCTATCTTGCACCACGACTAACACTATCTCCAAATGGACCGAAACGAGATTCTACATGACCCACGTCACCTAGGAGTTCCATCGGGTGCATCCAAAATGATTTCTGAGCTTACGGTACGTTCGGTGCAAACCGTGCACCTATCTTGAATCAAGATTAGCACTGTCTCCAAACGGACCGAAACGAGCTTCCATTTGAGCCTCGTCACCTAGGAGTACCATCCGGTGCATCCAAAACTATTTCTGAGGCTATGGTATATTTGGTGCCAACCGTGCACCTATCTTGCACTGAAACTAACACTGTCTCCAAACGGACCGAAACGAGCTTCCATTTGAGCCTCGTCACCTAGGAGTACCATCCGGTGCATCCAAAACTATTTTTGAGGCTATTGTATATTTGGTGCAAACTATTCACCTATCTTGCACTGAAACTAACACTGTCTCCAAATGGACCGAAACGAGTTTCCATTTGAGCCTCGTCACCTAGGAGTACCATCTGATGCGTTCAAAATGATTTCTGGGGCTATGGTACATTTGGCGCAAACCGTGCACCTATCTTGCACTGAAACTAACACTGTCTCCAAACGCACCGAAACGAGCTTCCATTTGAGCCTTGTCACCCACGAGTACCTTCCGGTGCATCTAAAACAATTTCTGAGCCTATGGTCCGTTATGCGCACACGCCTATGCAACGCGTGTAGCAAGTTGTGTGGCCCGATCTTCTCGTAGGATCCGCGAACTTGATAACTTGTCACTGCGTGACCTGGTGAAGAGGCACGAGGCTGTCCACGCGACGAACTACCGAGACAATCACCCTTCCACGTACCGACAAAACAGCCCACGCAATCACGCTCTATAGACGTGAAGGCACGAAATGGGTGAACTGCAGTTCGGCGTTCTACAACTCCCTCAGGAATCGAAAGAACAAATGTTGCAAGCCTCTCAAGACTCACGCATAAACAAAACTCCACGAGTTTGTGTAGTCTGAATTTAGCCAAAACAAGATCTGTCTTTTCATTGTCTAGTACAAGATATATATAGAGATAGGGGCGTTCAGCTTTGAGTAAATGGCAGCATGTGCATGCACTAGTGGATTTCGTGGCTGGTTCACGCGTCTTTTCAGCTTCTGGCAGCAGTTACTAAAATGAGCATAACTCTTTATTGGGTAGTCCAAATAATGAGCCGTTTGATGGGCTGGAAAGTAGACTTGAAGACGCTTCCATCCACTTATAGAACACCATCTAACTCCTTGTATTCTGTCCACGGTGATGCTTGGAATTCGTACCATGTGTCAGTCATCTAGCTTCTGGTTGCAATCCCATGCAAAAGTGATGAACCACCTTTTTATTCATGCACACCATAGGCTTCTTGGTTCAGATGTCTAGAGGCTTGAATCCTTCTTCATCCCATGCTGGTTCATACACTCCATCATTCCTAAGGACATTGGAACAAGAACTCAAAAGCATAGGCTCATTCAACATAAACTGATTATTAAACATAAGGTTAGCGTTCACCTGAGAATGAATTTCCTTCTCCAATTGTTTAGCTCTACTTCTTGTAATTGGACCAGCTATATCAAGTGGAGTTTCATTTGAAGATGAGTGAATGCTAGGCATGTCCTCATTAGTCCGTTTGGTGCAAACCGTGCACCTATCATGCACCGAAACTAACACTATCTCCAAATGTACTGAAAGGAGATTCTACATGACCCACGTCACCTAGGAGTTCCATCGAGTGCGTCCAAAATGATTTCTTAGCTTATGCTACGTATGGCGTAAACCATGCACCTAATATGCACTGAAACTAACACTGTCTCCAAACGGACCAAAACGAGCTTCTATTTGAGCCTTGTCACCTAGAAGTACCATCCGGTGCATCTAAAACAATTTCTGACCTTATGGTACGTATGGCACAAACCATGCACCTATCATGCACCAAAGTTAACACTATCTCCAAAAGGGCTGAAAGGAGATTGTACATGACCCACATCACCTAGGAGTTCCATCGGGTGTGTCCAAAGTGATTCCTGAAGCTATGGTACGTTTGGTGCAAACTGTGGACCTATCTTGCACCGAGACTAACACTATCTCCAAATGGACCGAAACAAGATTCTACATGACCCACGTCACCTAGAAGTTCCATCGGGTGTGTCCAAAATGATTTCTGAGCTTATGGTACGTTCGGTGCAAATCGTGCACCTATCTTGAATCAAGATTAGCACTGTATCCAAACGGACCGAAACGAGCTTCCATTTGAGCCTCGTCACATAGGAGTACCATCCGGTGTGTCCAAAATGATTTCTGAGGCTATGGTACATTTGGTGCATACCGTGCACCTATCTTGCACTGAAACTAACATTGTCTCCAAACGCACCGAAACGAGCTTCCATTTGAGCCTCGTCACCCACAAGTACCTTACGGTGCATCTAAAACCATTTCTGAGCCTATGGTCTGTTTGACGCAAACCGTGCACCTATCTTGCACCGAAACTAACACTATCTCCAAATGTACTGAAAGGAGATTCTACATGACCCACGTCACCTAGGAGTTCCATCGAGTGCGTCCAAAATGATTTCTCAGCCTATGGTACGTATGGCGCAAACCATGCACCTATCATGCACCGAAACTAACAGTATCTCCAAAAGGACCGAAAGGACATTCTACATGACCCACGTCACCTAGGAGTTCCATCGAGTGTGTCCAAAATGATTTTTGAGGCTATGCTACGTTTGGTGCAAACTGTGGATCTATCTTGCACCGAGACTTACACTATCTCTAAATCGACCGAAACAAGATTCTACATGACCCATGTCACCTAGGAGTTCCATTGGGTGCGTCCAAAATTATTTCCGAGCTTACGATACATTCGGCACAAACCGTGCAACTATCTTGAATCAAGATTAGCACTGTATCCAAATAGAGCGAAACAAGCTTCCATTTGAGCCTCATCACCTAGGAGTACCATTCGGTGCATCCAAAACGATTTCTGAGGCTATGGTACATTTGGCGCAAACCGTGCACCTACCTTGCACTGAAACTAACACTGTCTCCAAACGCACCAAAACGAGATTCCATTTGAGCCTCGTCACCCACGAGTCTGTTCCGGTGCATCTAAAACAATTTCTGAGCCTATGGTACGTTTGGCGCAAACCATGCACCTATCATGCACCAAAGATAACACTATCTCCAAAAAGGACCGAAAGGAGATTCTACATGGCCCACATCACCTAGGAGTTCCATCAGGTGCGTCCAAAATGATTTCTGAGGCTATGGTACGTTTGGTGCAAACTGTGGACCTATCTTGCACCGAGACACACACTATCTCCAAATGGACCGAAACGAGATTCTACATGACCCACGTCACATAGTTGTTCCATCGGGTGCGTCCAAAATGATTTCCGAGCTTACGGTACGTTCAGTGCAAATTGTGCACCTATCTTGAATCAAGATTAGCACTGTATCCAAACGGACCGAAACGAGCTTCCATTTGAGCCTCGTCACCTAGGAGTAGCATCCGGTGCATCCAAAATGAGTTCTGGGGCTATGGTACATTTGGCGCAAACCATGCACCTATCTTGCACTGAAACTAACACTGTCTCCAAACGCACCGAAACGAGCTTCCATTTGAGCCTCGTCACCCACGAGTACCTTTCGGTGCATCTAAAAGAATTTCTGAGCCTATGGCGCGTTTGGCGCAAACCGTGCACCTATCATGCACCGAAACTAACACTATCTCCAAATGTACTAAAAAGGAGATTCTACATGACCCACATCACCTAGGAGTTCCATCGAGTGCGTCCAAAATGATTTCTTAGCCTATGGTATATATGGCGCAAACCATGCACCTATCATGCACTGAAACTAACAATGTCTCCAAACGGACCGAAACGAGCTTCCATTTGAGCCTCGTCACCTAGGAGTACCATCCGGTGCATCTAAAACAATTTCTGATCCTATGGTACGTATGGCACAAACCATGCACATATCATGCACCAAAGTTAACACTATCTCCAAAAGGGCTGAAAGGAGATTCTACATGACCCACATCACCTAGGAGTTCCATCGGGTGCGTCGAAAACAATTTCTAAGGCTATGGTATGTTTGGTGCAAATTGTGGACCTATCTTGCACCGAGACTAACACTATCTCGAAATGGACCGAAACAAGATTCTACATGACCCACGTCACCTAGGAGTTCCATCAAGTGCGTCCAAAATGATTTCTTAGCCTATGGTACGTATGGCGCAAACCATGCACCTATCATGCACCGAAACAAACAGTATCTCCAAAAGGACCGAAAGGAGATTCTACATGACCCACGTCACCTAGGAGTTCCATCGGGTGTGTCAAAAATGATTTCTGAGGCTATGCTATGTTTGGTGCAAACTGTGGATCTATCTTGCACCGAGACTTACACTATCTCGAAATCGACCGAAACAAGATTCTATATGACCCACGTCACCTAGGAGTTCCATCGGGTGTGTCCAAAATGATTTCCGAGCTTACGATACATTCGGCGCAAACCGTGCATCTATCTTGAATCAAGATTAGCACTGTAAACAAATGGCCCGAAATGTGCTTCCATTTGAGCCTCGTCACCTAGGAGTACCATCCGGTGCATCCAAAACGATTTATGAGGCTATGGTACATTTGGCGCAAACCGTGCACCTATCTTGCACTGAAACTAACACTGTCTCCAAACGCACCGAAACGAGATTCCATTTGAGCCTCGTCACCCACGAGTACCTTCTGGTGCATCTAAACAATTTCTGAGCATGTGGTATGTATGGCGCAAACCATGCACCTATCATGCACCGAAACTAATAGTATCTCCAAAAGGACCGAAAGGAGATTTTACATGACCCACGTCACCTAAGAGTTCCATCGGGTGCGTCTAAAATAATTTCTAAGGGTATGGTATGTTTGTTGCAAACTGTGGATCTATCTTGCATCGAGACTTACACTATCTCCAAATGGACCGAAACAAGATTCTACATGACCCACGTCACCTAGGAGTTCCATCGGGTGCGTCCAAAATAATTTCTGGGGGTATGTTACGTTTGGTGCAAACTGTGGATCTATCTTGGACCGAGACTTACACTATCTCCAAATCGACCGAAACAAGATTCTACATGACCCACGTCACCTAGGAGTTCTATCGGGTGCGTCTAGAACGATTTTCGAGCTTACAGTACATTCGGCGCAAACCGTGCAACTATGATGAATCAAGATTAGCACTGTCTCCAAACGCACCGAAACAAGATTCCATTCGAGCCTCGTCACCCATGAGTACCTTTCGGTGCATCTAAAACAATTTCTGAGCCTATGGTACGTTTGGGGCAAACCGTGCACCTATCATGCACCAAAACCAACACTATCTCCAAAAGGACCGAAAGGAGATTCTACATGACCCATGTCACCTAGGAGTTCCATCGGGTGCGTCCAAAACGATTTCTAAGGCTATGGTACATTTGGTGCAAACTGTGGACCTATCTTGCACCGAGACTAACACTATCTCGAAATGGACCGAAACAAGATTCTACATGACCCACGTCACCTAGGAGTTCCATCGGGTGTGTTCAAAATGGTTTCTGAGCTTACGGTACGTTCGGTGCAAGCCGTGCACCTATCTTGAATCAAGATTAGCACTGTATCCAAATGGACCGAAACGAGCTTCCATTTGAGCCTCGTCACATAGGAGTACCATCCGGTGCGTCCAAAATGATTTCTGAGGCTATGGTACATTTGGTGCAAACCATGCACCTATCTTGCACTGAAACTAACACTGTCTCCAAACGCACCGAAATGAGCTTCCATTTGAGCCTCGTCACCCAAGAGTACCTTCCGGTGCATCTAAACAATTTCTGAGCCTATGGTATGTATGGCGCAAACCATGCACCTATCATGCACCGAAACCAACACTATCTCCAAAACGACCGAAAGGAGATTCTACATGACCCATGTCACCTAGGAGTTCCATCGGGTGTGTCCAAAATAATTTCTGAGGCTATGCTATGTTTGGTGCAAACTGTGGATCTATCTTGCACCGAGACTAAAAATATCTCCAAATCGACTGAAACAAGATTTTACATGACCCACGTCACCTAGCTGTTCCATCGGATGCGACTAAAACGATTTCCGAGCTTACGGTACGTTCGGTGCAAACCGTGCACCTATCTTGAATCAAGATTAGCTCTATATCCAAACGGACTGAAACGAGCTTCCATTTTAGCCTCGTCACCTAGGAGTACCATCTAGTGCGTCCAAAATGATTTTTGAGACTACGGTATATTTGGTACAAACCGTGCACCTATCTTGCACTGAAACTAACATTGTCTCCAAACGGACCGAAACGAGCTTCCATTTGAGCCTCGTCACCTAGGAGTACCATCTGATGCATCTAAAACAATTTCTGATCTTGTTGTACGTATGACGCAAACCATGCACCTATCATGCACCAAAGTTAACACTATCTCCAAAAGGGCTGATAGGAGATTCTACATGACCCACATCATCGAGGAGTTCCATCGGGTGCGTCCAAAATGATTTCTGAGGCTATGGTACGTTTGGTGCAAACTATGGACCTATATTGCACCGAGACTAACACTATCTCCAAATCGACCGAAACAAGATTCTACATGACACACGTCATCTAGGAGTTCCATCGGGTGCGTCAAAAAAGATTTCCGGGCTTACAATACATTCGGCGCACACCATGCAACTATCCAGAATCAAGATTAGCACTGTATCCAAACGGACCGAAACGAGCTTCCATTTGTGCCTCGTCACCTAGGAGTACCATCCGGTGTGTCCAAAACGATTTCTGAGGCTATGGCACATTTGGCGCAAACCGTGCACCTATCTTGCACTGAAACTAACACTGTCTCAAAACGCACCGAAACGAGCTTTCATTTGAGCGTCGTCACCCACGAGTACCTTCCGGTGCATCTAAAACAATTTCTGAGCCTATGATACGTTTGGCGCAAACCGTGCACCTATCATGCACCGAAACCAACACTATCTCCAAAAGGACCGAAAGGAGATTCTACATGACCCACGTCACCTAGGAGTTCCATCGGGTGTGTCCAAAATAATTTCTGAGGCTATGCTATGTTTGGTGCAAACTGTGGATCTATCTTGCACCGAGACTAACAATATCTCCAAATTGACTGAAACAAGATTCTACATGACCCACGTCACCTAGGAGTTCCATCAGGTGCGTCTAGAACGATTTTCGAGCTTACGGTACATTCGGCGCAAACCGTGCAACTATGATGAATCAAGATTAGCACTGTCTCCAAACGCACCGAAACCAGATTCCATTCGAGCCTCGTCACCCACGAGTACATTTCGGTGCATCTAAAACAATTTCTGAGCCTATGGTACGTTTGGCGCAAACCGTGCACCTATCATGCACCAAAACCAACACTATCTCCAAAAGGACTGAAAGGATATTCTACATGACCCACGTCACCAAGGAGTTCCATCGGGTGCGTCCAAAACGATTTCTGAGGCTATGATATGTTTGGTGCAAACTGTGGACCTATCTTGCACCGAGACTAACACTATCTTGAAATGGACCGAAACAAGATTCTACATGACCCACGTCACCTAGGAGTTCCATCGGGTGTGTTCAAAATGGTTTCTGAGCTTACGGTACGTTCGGTGCAAGCCGTGCACCTATCTTGAATCAAGATTAGCACTGTATCCAAACGGACCAAAACGAGCTTCCATTTGAGCCTCGTCACATAGGAGTACCATCCGGTGCATCCAAAATGAATTCTGAGGCTATGGTACATTTGGTGCAAACCATGCACCTATCTTGCACTGAAACTAACATTGTCTCCAAACGGACCGAAACGAGCTTCCATTTGAGCCTCATCACCTAGGAGTACCATCCGGTGCATCTAAAACTATTTCTGATCCTGTTGTATATATGGCGTAAACCATACACCTATCATGCACCAAAGTTAACACTATCTCCAAAAGGGCTGATAGGAGATTCTACATGACCCACATCACCTTGGAGTTCCATCGGGTGTGTCCAAAATGATTTCTGAGGCTATGGTACGTTTGGTGCAAACTATGGACCTATCTTTCACCGAGACTAACACTATCTCCAAATCGACCGAAACAAGATTCTACATGACCCACGTCATCTAGGAGTTCCATCGGGTGCGTCCAAAATGACTTCCGAGCTTACGATACATTCGGCGCACCCCGTGCAACTATCCTGAATCAAGATTAGCACTGTATCCAAATGGACCAAAACGAGCTTCCATTTGAGCCTCGTCACCTAGGAGTACCATCCGATGCGTCCAAAACGATTTCTGAGGCTATGGTACATTTGGCGCAAACCGTGCACCTATCTTGCACTGAAACTAACACTGTCTCCAAACGCACCGAAACGAGATTCCATTTGAGCCTCGTCACCCACGAGTACCTTCCGGTGCATCTAAAACAATTCCTGAGCCTATGGTACGTTTGGCGCAAACCGTGCACCTATCATGCACCGAAACCAACACTATCTCCAAAAGGACCGAAAGGAGATTCTACATGACCCATGTCACCTAGGAGTTCCATCGGGTGTGTCCAAAATAATTTCTGAGGCTATGCTATGTTTGGTGCAAACTGTGGATCTATCTTGCACCGAGACTAAAAATATCTCCAAATCGACTGAAACAAGATTCTACATGACCCATGTCACCTAGCTGTTCCATCGGATGCGACTAAAACGATTTCCGAGCTTACGGTACGTTCGGTGCAAACCGTGCACCTATCTTGAATCAAGATTAGCTCTATATCCAAACGGACTGAAACGAGCTTCCATTTTAGCCTCGTCACCTAGGAGTACCATCTAGTGCGTCCAAAATGATTTTTGAGACTACGGTATATTTGGTGCAAACCGTGCACCGATCTTGCACTGAAACTAACACTGTCTCCAAACGGACCGAAACGAGCTTCCATTTGAGCCTCGTCACCTAGGAGTACCATCTGATGCAACTAAAACAATTTCTGATCTTGTTGTACGTATGACGCAAACCATGCACCTATCATGCACCAAAGTTAACACTATCTCCAAAAGGGCTGATAGGAGATTCTACATGACCCACATCATCGAGGAGTTCCATCGGGTGCGTCCAAAATGATTTTTGAGGCTATGGTACGTTTGGTGCAAACTATGGACCTATATTGCACCGAGACTAACACTATCTCCAAATCGACCGAAACAAGATTCTACATGACCCATGTCATCTAGGAGTTTCATCGGGTGCGTCAAAAATGATTTCCGAGCTTACGATACATTCGGCGCACACCGTGCAACTATCCTGAATCAAGATTAGCACTATATCCAAATGGACCGAAACGAGCTTCCATTTGAGCCTCGTCACCTAGGAGTACCATCCGGTGTGTCCAAAACGATTTCTGAGGCTATGGCACATTTGGCGCAAACCGTGCACCTATATTGCACTGAAACTAACACTGTCTCAAAACGCACCGAAAGGAGATTCTACATGACCCACGTCACCTAGGAGTTCCATCGGGTGTGTCCAAAATAATTTCTGAGGCTATGCTATGTTTGGTGCAAACTGTGGATCTATCTTGCACCGAGACTAACAATATCTCCAAATCGACTGAAACAAGATTCTACATGACCCACGTCACCTAGGAGTTCCATCGGGTGCGTCTAGAACGATTTTCGAGCTTACGGTACATTCGGCGCAAATCGTGCAACTATGATGAATCAAGATTAGCACTGTCTCCAAACGCACCGAAACCAGATTCCATTCAAGCCTCGTCACCCACGAGTACCTTTCGGTGCATCTAAAACAATTTCTGAGCCTATGGTACATTTGGCGCAAACCGTGCTCCTATCGTGCACCAAAACCAACACTATCTCCAAAAGGACTGAAAGGAGATTCTACATGACCCACGTCACCTAGGAGTTCCATCGGGTGCGTCCAAAACGATTTCTGAGGCTATGGTACGTTTGGTGCAAACTGTGGACCTATCTTGCACCGAGACTAACACTATCTTGAAATGGACCGAAACAAGATTCTACATGACCCGCGTCACCTAGGAGTTCCATCGGGTGTGTTCAAAATGGTTTCTGAGCTTACGGTACGTTCGGTGCAAGCCGTGCACCTATCTTGAATCAAGATTAGCACTGTATCCAAACGGACCAAAACGAGCTTCCATTTGAGCCTCGTCACATAGGAGTACCATCCGGTGCATCCAAAATGATTTCTGAGGCTATGGTACATTTGGTGCAAACCATGCACCTATCTTGCACTGAAACTAACATTGTCTCCAAACGGACCGAAACGAGCTTCCATTTGAGCCTCATCACCTAGGAGTACCATCCGGTGCATCTAAAACTATTTCTGATCCTGTTGTATATATGGCGTAAACCATACACCTATCATGCACCAAAGTTAACACTATCTCCAAAAGGGCTGATAGGAGATTCTACATGACCCACATCACCTTGGAGTTCCATCGGGTGTGTCCAAAATGATTTCTGAGGCTATGGTACGTTTGGTGCAAACTATGGACCTATCTTTCACCGAGACTAACACTATCTCCAAATCGACCGAAACAAGATTCTACATGACCCACGTCATCTAGGAGTTCCATCGGGTGCGTCCAAAATGACTTCCGAGCTTACGATACATTCGGCGCACCCCGTGCAACTATCCTGAATCAAGATTAGCACTGTATCCAAATGGACCAAAACGAGCTTCCATTTGAGCCTCGTCACCTAGGAGTACCATCCGATGCGTCCAAAACGATTTCTGAGGCTATGGTACATTTGGCGCAAACCGTGCACCTATCTTGCACTGAAACTAACACTGTCTCCAAACGCACCGAAACGAGATTCCATTTGAGCCTCGTCACCCACGAGTACCTTCCGGTGCATCTAAAACAATTCCTGAGCCTATGGTACGTTTGGCGCAAACCGTGCACCTATCATGCACCGAAACCAACACTATCTCCAAAAGGACCGAAAGGAGATTCTACATGACCCATGTCACCTAGGAGTTCCATCGGGTGTGTCCAAAATAATTTCTGAGGCTATGCTATGTTTGGTGCAAACTGTGGATCTATCTTGCACCGAGACTAAAAATATCTCCAAATCGACTGAAACAAGATTCTACATGACCCACGTCACCTAGCTGTTCCATCGGATGCGACTAAAACGATTTCCGAGCTTACGGTACGTTCGGTGCAAACCGTGCACCTATCTTGAATCAAGATTAGCTCTATATCCAAACGGACTGAAACGAGCTTCCATTTTAGCCTCGTCACCTAGGAGTACCATCTAGTGCGTCCAAAATGATTTTTGAGACTACGGTATATTTGGTGCAAACCGTGCACCGATCTTGCACTGAAACTAACACTGTCTCCAAACGGACCGAAACGAGCTTCCATTTGAGCCTCGTCACCTAGGAGTACCATCTGATGCAACTAAAACAATTTCTGATCTTGTTGTACGTATGACGCAAACCATGCACCTATCATGCACCAAAGTTAACACTATCTCCAAAAGGGCTGATAGGAGATTCTACATGACCCACATCATCGAGGAGTTCCATCGGGTGCGTCCAAAATGATTTTTGAGGCTATGGTACGTTTGGTGCAAACTATGGACCTATATTGCACCGAGACTAACACTATCTCCAAATCGACCGAAACAAGATTCTACATGACCCATGTCATCTAGGAGTTTCATCGGGTGCGTCAAAAATGATTTCCGAGCTTACGATACATTCGGCGCACACCGTGCAACTATCCTGAATCAAGATTAGCACTATATCCAAATGGACCGAAACGAGCTTCCATTTGAGCCTCGTCACCTAGGAGTACCATCCGGTGTGTCCAAAACGATTTCTGAGGCTATGGCACATTTGGCGCAAACCGTGCACCTATATTGCACTGAAACTAACACTGTCTCAAAACGCACCGAAAGGAGATTCTACATGACCCACGTCACCTAGGAGTTCCATCGGGTGTGTCCAAAATAATTTCTGAGGCTATGCTATGTTTGGTGCAAACTGTGGATCTATCTTGCACCGAGACTAACAATATCTCCAAATCGACTGAAACAAGATTCTACATGACCCACGTCACCTAGGAGTTCCATCGAGTGCGTCTAGAACGATTTTCGAGCTTACGGTACATTCGGCGCAAACCGTGCAACTATGATGAATCAAGATTAGCACTGTCTCCAAACGCACCGAAACCAGATTCCATTCAAGCCTCGTCACCCACGAGTACCTTTCGGTGCATCTAAAACAATTTCTGAGCCTATGGTACATTTGGCGCAAACCGTGCTCCTATCGTGCACCAAAACCAACACTATCTCCAAAAGGACTGAAAGGAGATTCTACATGACCCACGTCACCTAGGAGTTCCATCGGGTGCGTCCAAAATGATTTCTGAGGCTATGGTACGTTTGGTGCAAACTGTGGACCTATCTTGCACCGAGACTAACACTATCTTGAAATGGACCGAAACAAGATTCTACATGACCCGCGTCACCTAGGAGTTCCATCGGGTGTGTTCAAAATGGTTTCTAAGCTTACGGTACGTTCGGTGCAAGCCGTGCACCTATCTTGAATCAAGATTAGCACTGTATCCAAACGGACCGAAACGAGCTTCCATTTGAGCCTCGTCACATAGGAGTACCATCCGGTGCGTCCAATATGATTTCTGAGGCTATGGTACATTTGGTGCAAACCATGCACCTATCTTGCACTGAAACTAACACTGTCTCCAAACGGACCGAAACGAGCTTCCATTTGAGCCTCATCACCTAGGAGTACCATCCGGTGCATCTAAAACTATTTCTGATCCTGTTGTATGTATGGCGTAAACCATGCACCTATCATGCACCAAAGTTAACACTATCTCCAAAAGGGCTGATAGGAGATTCTACATGACCCACATCACCTTGGAGTTCCATCGGGTGTGTCCAAAATGATTTCTGAGGCTATGGTACGTTTGGTGCAAACTATGGACCTATCTTGCACCGAGACTAACACTATCTCCAAATCGACCGAAACAAGATTCTACATGACCCACATCATCTAGGATTTCCATCGGGTGCGTCCAAAATGACTTCTGAGCTTACGATACATTCGGCGCACCCCGTGCAACTATCTTGAATCAAGATTAGCACTGTATCCAAACGGACCGAAACGAGCTTCCATTTGAGCCTCGTCACCTAGGAGTACCATCCGGTGCGTCCAAAACGATTTCTGAGGCTATGGTACATTTGGCGCAAACCGTGCACCTATCTTGCACTGAAACTAACATTGTCTCCAAACGAACCGAAACTAGCTTCCATTTGAGCCTCGTCACCTAGGAGTACCATCCGGTGCATCTAAAACAATTTCTGATCCTGTTGTACGTATGGCGCAAACCATGCACCTATCATGCACCAAAGTTAACACTATCTCCAAAAGGGCTGATAGGAGATTCTACATGACCCACATCATCGAGGAGTTCCATCGGGTGCGTCCAAAATGATTTTTGAGGCTATGGTACGTTTGGTGCAAACTATGGACCTATATTGCACCGAGATTAACACTATCTCCAAATCGACCGAAACAAGATTCTACATGACCCATGTCATCTAGGAGTTTCATCGGGTGCGTCAAAAATGATTTCCGAGCTTACGATACATTCGGCGCACACCGTGCAACTATCCTGAATCAAGATTAGCACTGTATCCAAATGGACCGAAACGAGCTTCCATTTGAGCCTCGTCACCTAGGAGTACCATCCGGTGTGTCCAAAACGATTTCTGAGGCTATGGCACATTTGGCGCAAACCGTGCACCTATATTGCACTGAAACTAACACTGTCTCAAAACGCACCGAAAGGAGATTCTACATGACCCACGTCACCTAGGAGTTCCATCGGGTGTGTCCAAAATAATTTCTGAGGCTATGCTATGTTTGGTGCAAACTGTGGATCTATCTTGCACCGAGACTAACAATATCTCCAAATCGACTGAAACAAGATTCTACATGACCCACGTCACCTAGGAGTTCCATCGGGTGCGTCTAGAACGATTTTCGAGCTTACGGTACATTCGGCGCAAACCATGCAACTATGATGAATCAAGATTAGCACTGTCTCCAAACGCACCGAAACCAGATTCCATTCAAGCCTCGTCACCCACGAGTACCTTTCGGTACATCTAAAACAATTTCTGAGCCTATGGTACATTTGGCGCAAACCGTGCTCCTATCATGCACCAAAACCAACACTATCTCCAAAAGGATCGAAAGGAGATTCTACATGACCCACGTCACCTAGGAGTTCCATCGGGTGCATCCAAAACGATTTCTGAGGCTATGGTACGTTTGGTGCAAACTGTGGACCTATCTTGCACCGAGACTAACACTATCTTGAAATGGACCGAAACAAGATTCTACATGACCCGCGTCACCTAGGAGTTCCATCGGGTGTGTTCAAAATGGTTTCTAAGCTTACGGTACGTTCGGTGCAAGCCGTGCACCTATCTTGAATCAAGATTAGCACTGTATCCAAACGGACCGAAACGAGCTTCCATTTGAGCCTCGTCACATAGGAGTACCATCCGGTGCGTCCAATATGATTTCTGAGGCTATGGTACATTTGGTGCAAACCATGCACCTATCTTGCACTGAAACTAACACTGTCCCCAAACGGACCGAAACGAGCTTCCATTTGAGCCTCATCACCTAGGAGTACCATCCGGTGCATCTAAAACTATTTCTGATCCTGTTGTATGTATGGCGTAAACCATGCACCTATCATGCACCAAAGTTAACACTATCTCCAAAAGGGCTGATAGGAGATTCTACATGACCCACATCACCTTGGAGTTCCATCGGGTGTGTCCAAAATGATTTCTGAGGCTATGGTACGTTTGGTGCAAACTATGGACCTATCTTGCACCGAGACTAACACTATCTCCAAATCGACCGAAACAAGATTCTACATGACCCACATCATCTAGGATTTCCATCGGGTGCGTCCAAAATGACTTCCGAGCTTACGATACGTTCGGTGCAAGCCGTGCACCTATCTTGAATCAAGATTAGCACTGTATCCAAACGGACCGAAACGAGCTTCCATTTGAGCCTCGTCACCTAGGAGTACCATCCGGTGCGTCCAAAACGATTTCTGAGGCTATGGTACATTTGGCGCAAACCGTGCACCTATCTTGCACTGAAACTAACACTGTCTCCAAACGCACCGAAACGAGATTCCATTTGAGCCTCGTCACCTACGAGTACCTTCCGGTGCATCTAAAACAATTCCTAAGCCTATGGTACGTTTGGCGCAAACCGTGCACCTATCATGCACCGAAACCAACACTATCTCCAAAAGGGCTGAAAGGAGATTCTACATGACCCACGTCACCTAGGAGTTCCATCGGGTGCGTCCAAAACGATTTCTGAGGCTATGCTACGTTTGGTGCAAATTATGGATCTATCTTGCACCGAGACTAACAATATCTCCAAATCGATCGAAACAAGATTCTACATGACCCACGTCACCTAGGAGTTCCATCGGGTGCGACTAAAACGATTTCTGAGCTTACGGTACGTTCGGTGCAAACCATGCACCTAACTTGAATCAAGATTAGCTCTATATCCAAACGGACTGAAATGAGCTTCCATTTTAGCCTCATCACCTAGGAGTACCATCTGATGCGTCCAAAACGATTTTTGAGACTATGGTATATTTAGTGCAAACCGTGCACCTATCTTGCACTGAAACTAACACTATCTCCAAACGGACCGAAACGAGCTTCCATTTGAGCCTCATCACCTAGGAGTACCATCAGTGCATCTAAAACAATTTCTGATCCTGTTGTATGTATGGCGTAAACCATGCACCTATCATGCACCAAAGTTAACACTATCTCCAAAAGGGCTGATAGGAGATTCTACATGACCCACATCACCGAGGAGTTCCACCGGGTGTGTCCAAAATGATTTCTGAGGCTATGGTACGTTTGGTGCAAACTATGGACCTATCTTGCACCGAGACTAACACTATCTCCAAATCGACCGAAACAAGATTCTACATGACCCACGTCATCTAGGAGTTCCATCGGGTGCGTCCAAAATGATTTCCGAGCTTACGATACATTCGGCGCACACCGTGCAACTATCCTGAATCAAGATTAGCACTGTATCCAAACGGACCGAAATGAGCTTACATTTGAGCCTCGTCACCTAGGAGTACCATCCGGTGCGTCCAAAACGATTTCTGAGGCTATGGTACATTTGGCGCAAACCGTGCACCTATCTTGCACTAAAACTAACATTGTCTCCAAACGCACCGAAACGAGATTCCATTTGAGCCTCGTCACCCACGAGTACCTTCCGGTGCATCTAAAACAATTTCTGAGCCTATGGTACGTTTGGCGCAAACCGTGCACCTTTCATGCACCGAAACCAACACTATCTCCAAAAGGACCGAAAGGAGATTCTACATGACCCACGTCACCTAGGAGTTCCATCAGGTGCGTCCGAAATAATTTTTGAGGCTATGCTACGTGTGGTGCAAATTATGGATCTATCTTGCACCGAGACTAAAAATATCTCCAAATCGATCGAAACAAGATTCTACATGACCCACGTCACCTAGCAGTTCCATCGGGTGCATCCAAAACGATTTCTGAGCTTACGGTACGTTCGGTGCAAACCGTGCACCTATCTTGAATCAAGATAAGCACTATTTCCAAACAGACTAAAACGAGCTTCCATTTTAGCCTCGTCACCTAGGAGTACCATCCGGTGCATCTAAAACAATTTCTGATCCTGTGGTACGTATGGTGCAAACCATGCACCTATAATGCACCAAAGTTAACACTATCTCCAAAAGGGTTGAAAGGAGATTCTACATGACCCACATCACCTAGGTGTTCCATCGGGTGCGTCCAAAACGATTTCTGAGGCTATGGTACGTTTGGTGCAAACTGTGGACCTATCTTGCACCGAGACTAACACTATCTCGAAATGGGCCGAAACAAGATGCTACATGACCCACGTCACCTAGGAGTTCCATCGGGTGTGTCCAAAATGGTTTCTGAGCTTACGGTACGTTCGGTGCAAACCGTGCACCTATCTTGAATCAAGATTAGCATCGTATCCAAACGGACCGAAACGAGCTTCCATTTGAGCCTCATCACATAGGAGTACCATCCGGTGCGTCCAAAATTATTTCTGAGGCTATGGTACATTTGGTGTAAACCGTGCACCTATCTTGCACTGAAACTAACACTGTCTCCAAACGCACCGAAATGAGCTTCCATTTGAGCCTCGTCACCCAAGAGTACCTTCCGATGCATCTAAACAATTTCTGAGCATGTGGTATGTATGGCGCAAACCATGCACCTATCATGCACCGAAACCAACACTATCTCTAAAAGGACCGAAAGGAGATTCTACATGACCCATGTCACCTAGGAGTTCTATCGGGTGTGTCCAAAATAATTTCTGAGGCTATGCTACGTTTGATGCAAACTGTGGATCTATCTTGCACTGAGACTAACAATATCTCCAAATCGACTGAAACAAGATTCTACATGACCCACGTCACCTAGCTGTTCCATCGGATGCGTCTAAAATGATTTCTGAGCTCACAGTACGTTCGGTGCAAACCGTGCACCTATCTTGAATCAAGATTAAACAATTTCTGAGCATGTGGTATGTATGGCGCAAACCATGCACCTTTCATGCACCAAAACCAATACTATCTCCAAAAGGACCAAAAGGAGATTCTACATGACCCACGTCACCTAGGAGTTCCATCGGGTGCGTCCAAAACGATTTCTGAGGCTATGGTACGTTTGATGCAAACTATGGACCTATCTTGCACCGAGACTAACACTATCTCGAAATGGATTGAAACAAGATTCTACATGACCCACGTCACCTAGGAGTTCCATCGGGTGTGTTCAAAATGGTTTCTGAGCTTACGGTACGTTCGGTGCAAGCCGTGCACCTATCTTGAATCAAGATTAGCACTGTATCCAAACGGACCGAAACGAGCTTCCATTTGAGCCTCGTCACCTAGGAGTACCATCTGGTGCGTCCAAAATGATTTTTGAGACTATGGTATATTTGGTGCAAACCGTGCACCTATCTTGCACTGAAACTAACACTGTCTCCAAACGGACCAAAACGAGCTTCCATTTGAGCCTCGTCACCTAGGAGTACCATCCGGTGCATCTAAAACAATTTCTGATCCTGTTGTACGTATGGCGCAAACCATGCACCTATCATGCACCAAAGTTAACACTATCTCCAAAAGGGCTGATAGGAGATTCTACATGACCCACATCACCTTGGAGTTCCATCGGGTGCGTCCAAAATGATTTCTGAGGCTTTGGTACATTTGGTGCAAACTATGGACATATCTTGCACCGAGACTAACACTATCTCCAAATCGACCGAAACAAGATTCTACATGACCCATGTCATCTAGGAGTTCCATCGGGTGCGTCCAAAATGACTTCCGAGCTTACAATACATTCGGCGCACATCGTGCAACTATCCTGAATCAATATTAGCACTGTATCCAAATGGACAGAAACGAGCTTCCATTTGAGCCTCTTCACCTAGGAGTACCATCTGGTGCGTCCAAAACGATTTCTGAGGCTATGGTACATTTGGCGCAAACCGTGCACCTATCTTGCACTGAAACTAACACTGCCTCCAAACGCACCGAAACGAGATTCCATTTGAGCCTCGTCACCCACGAGTACCTTCCGGTGCATCTAAAACAATTTCTGAGCCTATGGTACATTTTGCGCAAACCGTGCACCTATCATGCACCGAAACCAACACTATCTCCAAAAGGACCGAAAGGAGATTCTACATGACCCACGTCACCTAGGAGTTCCATCGGGTGCGTCCAAAATAATTTTTGAGGCTATGCTACGTGTGGTGCAAATTATGGGTCTATCTTGCATCGAGACTAACAATATCTCCAAATCGATCGAAACAAGATTCTACATGACCCACGTCACCTAGCAGTTCCATCGGGTGCGTCCAAAATGATTTCCGAGCTTACGGTACGTTCGGTGCAAACCGTGCACCTATCTTGAATCAAGATAAGCACTATTTCCAAACGGACTAAAACGAGCTTCCATTTTAGCCTCGTCACCTTGGAGTACCATCCGGTGCGTCCAAAACGATTTTTGAGGCTATGGTATATTTGGTGCAAACCGTGCACCTATCTTGCACTGAAACTAACACTGTCTCCAAACGGACTGAAACGAGCTTCCATTTGAGCCTCGTCACCTAGGAGTACCATCCGGTGCATCTAAAACAATTTCTGATCCTATGGTACGTATGGTGCAAACCATGCACCTATCATGCACCAAAGTTAACACTATCTCCAAAAGGGCCGAAAGGAGATTCTACATGACCCACATCACCTAGGAGTTCCATCGGGTGCGTCCAAAATGATTTCTGAGGCTATGGTACGTTTCATGCAAACTGTGGACCTATCTTACACCGAGACTAACACTATCTTGAAATGGACCGAAACAAGATTCTACATGACCCACGTCACCTAGGAGTTCCATCGGGTGTGTTCAAAATGGTTTCTGAGCTTACGGTACGTTCGGTGCGAGCCGTGCACCTATCTTGAATCAAGATTAGCACCGTATCCAAACGGACCGAAACGAGCTTCCATTTGAGCCTCGTCACCCAGGAGTACCATCCGGTGCGTCCAAAATGATTTATGAGGCTATGGTACATATGGTGCAAACCATGCACCTATCTTGCACTGAAACTAACACTGTCTCCAAATGCACCGAAATGAGCTTCCATTTGAGCCTCGTCACCCAAGAGTACCTTCCGGTGCATCTAAACAATTTATGAGCCTGTGGTATGTATGGCGCAAACCATGCACCTATCATGCACCGAAACCAACACTATCTCCAAAAGGACCGAAAGGAGATTCTAGATGACCCACGTCACCTAGGAGTTCCATCGGGTGTGTCCAAAATAATTTCTGAGGCTATGCTACGTTTGGTGCAAACTATGGATCTATCTTGCACCGAGACTAACAATATCTCCAAATTGACTGAAACAAGATTCTACATGACCCACGTCACCTAGCTGTTCCATTGGATGCGACTAAAACGATTTTCGAGCTTACGGTACGTTCGGTGCAAACCATGCACCTAACTTGAATCAAGATTAGCTCTATATCCAAACGGACTGAAACGAGCTTCCATTTTAGCCTCGTTACCTAGGAGTACCATCTGATGCGTCCAAAACGATTTTTGAGACTATGGTATATTTGGTGCAAACCGTGCACCTATCTTGCACTGAAACTAACACTATCTCCAAACGGACCGAAACGAGCTTCCATTTGAGCCTCATCACCTAGGAGTACCATCCGGTGCATCTAAAACAATTTCTGATCCTGTTGTATGTATGGCGTAAACCATGCACCTATCATGCACCAAAGTTAACACTATCTCCAAAAGGGCTGATAGGAGATTCTACATGACCCACATCATCGAGGAGTTCCACCGGGTGTGTCCAAAATGATTTCTGAGGCTATGGTACGTTTGGTGCAAACTATGGACCTATCTTGCACCGAGACTAACACTATCTCTAAATCGACCGAAACAAGATTCTACATGACCCACGTCATCTAGGAGTTCCATTGGGTGCGTCCAAAATGATTTCCGAGCTTACAATACATTCGGCGCACACCGTGCAACTATCCTGAATCAAGATTAGCACTGTATCCAAACGGACCGAAACGAGCTTCCATTTGAGCCTCGTCACCTAGGAGTACCATCCGGTGCGTCCAAAACGATTTCTGAGGCTATGGTACATTTGGCGCAAACCGTGCACCTATCTTGCACTGAAACTAACACTGTCTCCAAACGCACCGAAACGAGATTCCATTTGAGCCTCGTCACCCACGAGTACCTTCCGGTGCATCTAAAACAATTTCTGAGCCTATGGTACGTTTGGCGCAAACCGTGCACCTATCATGCACCGAAACCAACACTATCTCCAAAAGGACCGAAAGGAGATTCTACATGACCCACGTCACCTAGGAGTTCCATCGGGTGCGTCCGAAATAATTTTTGAGGCTGTGCTACGTGTGGTGCAAATTATGGATCTATCTTGCACCGAGACTAACAATATCTCCAAATCGATCGAAACAAGATTCTACATGACCCACGTCACCTAGCAGTTCCATCGGGTGCGTCCAAAACGATTTCCGAGCTTACGGTACGTTCGGTGCAAACCGTGCACCTATCTTGAATCAAGATAAGCACTATTTCCAAACGGACTAAAACAAGCTTCCATTTTAGCCTTGTCACCTAGGAGTACCATCTGGTGCGTCCAAAACGATTTTTGAGGCTATGGTATATTTGGTGCAAACCGTGCACCTATCTTGCACTGAAACTAACACTGTCTCCAAACGGATTGAAACGAGCTTCCATTTGAGCCTCGTCACCTAGGAGTACCATTCGGTGCATCTAAAATAATTTCTAATCCTGTGGTACGTATGGTGCAAACCATGCACCTATCATGCACCAAAGTTAACACTATCTCCAAAAGGGTTGAAAGGAGATTCTACATGACCTAGGAGTTCCATCGGGTGCGTCCAAAACGATTTCTGAGGCTATGGTACGTTTGATGCAAACCGTGGACCTATCTTGCACCGAGACTAACACTATCTCGAAATGGACCGAAACAAGATGCTACATGACCCACGTCACCTAGGAGTTCCATCGGGTGTGTCCAAAATGGTTTCTGAGCCTATGGTACGTTTGGCGCAAACCGTGCACCTATCATGCTTACGGTACGTTCGGTGCAAACCGTGCACCTATCTTGAATCAAGATTAGCATCGTATCCAAACGGACCGAAACGAGCTTCCATTTGAGCCTCATCACATAGGAGTACCATCCGGTGCGTCCAAAATTATTTCTGAGGATATGGTACATTTGGTGTAAACCGTGCACCTATCTTGCACTGAAACTAACACTGTCTCCAAACGCACCAAAATGAGCTTCCATTTGAGCCTCGTCACCCAAGAGTACCTTCCGGTGCATCTAAACAATTTCTGAGCATGTGGTATGTATGGCGCAAACCATACACCTATCATGCACCGAAACCAACACTATCTCTAAAAGGACCGAAAGGAGATTCTACATGACCCATGTCACCTAGGAGTTCTATCGGGTGTGTCCAAAATAATTTCTGAGGCTATGCTACGTTTGATGCAAACTGTGGATCTATCTTGCACTGAGACTAACAATATCTCCAAATCGACTGAAACAAGATTCTACATGACCCACGTCACCTAGCTGTTCCATCAAATGCGTCTAAAATGATTTCCGAGCTTACGGTACGTTCGGTGCAAACCGTGCACCTATCTTGAATCAAAATTAGCACTATATTAAAACGGACTGAAACGAGCTTCCATTTTAGCCTCGTCACCTAGGAGTACCATCTGGTGCGTCCAAAATGATTCCTGAGATTAAAACGGACTGAAACGAGCTATGGTATATTTGGTGCAAACCGTGCATCTAGTAGTTCCACCGAGACTAACAATATCTCCAAATCGACTGAAACAAGATTCTACATGACCCACGTCATCTAGTAGTTCCATCGGGTGCGTCCAAAACGATTTCCGAGCTTACGGTACGTTCGGTGCAAACCGTGCACCTATCTTGAATCAAGATAAGCACTATTTCCAAACAGACTGAAACGAGCTTCCATTTTAGCCTCGTCACCAAGGAGTACCATCCGGTACATCCAAAATGATTTTTGAGGCTATGGTATATTTGGTGCAAACCGTGCACCTATCTTGCACTGAAACTAACACTGTCTCCAAACGCACCGAAATGAGCTTCCATTTGAGCCTCGTCACCCAAGAGTACCTTCCGGTGCATCTAAACAATTTCTGAGCCTGTGGTATGTATGGCGCAAACCATGCACCTATCATGCGCCGAAACTAACACTATCTTCAAAAGGACCAAAAGGAGATTCTACATGACCCACGTCACCTAGGAGTTCCATCGGGTGTGAGCAAAATAATTTCTGAGGCTATGCTACATTTGGTGCAAACTGTTGATCTATCTTGCACCGAGACTAACAATATCTCTAAATCGACTAAAACAAGATTCTACATGACCCACGTCACCTAGCTGTTCCATCGGATGCGTCTAAAATGATTTCCGAGCTTACGGTACGTTCGGTGCAAACCGTGCACCTATCTTGAATCAAGATTAGCACTATATCCAAACGGACTGAAATGAGCTTCCATTTTGGCCTCATCACCTAGGAGTACCATCTGTTGCGTCCAAAATGATTTTGGAGACTATGGTATATTTAGTGCAAACCGTGCACTTATCTTGCACTGAAACTAACACTATCTCCAAATGGACCGAAACGAGCTTCCATTTGAGTCTCGTCACCTAGGAGTACCATCCGGTGCATCTAAAACAATTTCTGATCCAGTTGTATGTAAGGCGCAAACCTTGCACCTATCATGCACCAAAGTTAACACTATCTCCAAAATGGCTGATAGGAGATTCTACATGACCCACATCACCGAGGAGTTCCATCGGGTGCGTCTAAATGATTTCTGAGGCTATGGTACGTTTGGTGCAAACTATGGACCTATCTTGCACCGAGACTAACACTATCTCCAAATCGACCGAAACAAGATTCTACATGACCCACGTCATCTAGGAGTTCCATCGGGTGCGTCCAAAATGATTTCCGAGCTTACGATACATTCGGGGCACACCGTGCAACTATCCGGAATCAAGATTAGCACTGTATCCAAACGGACCGAAACGAGCTTCCATTTGAGCCTCGTCACCTAGGAGTACCATCCGGTGCGTCCAAAACGATTTCTGAGGCTATGGTACATTTGGCGCAAACCGTACACCTATCTAGCACAGTAACTAACACTGTCTCCAAACGTACAAAACGAGATTCCATTTGAGCCTCGTCACCCACGAGTACCTTCTGGTGCATCTAAAACAATTTCTGAGCCTATGGTACGTTTGGCGCAAACCGTGCACCTATCATGCACCAAAACCAACACTATCTCCAAAAGGACCGAAAAGGAGATTCTACATGACCCACGTCACGTAGGAGTTCCATCTGGTGCGTCCAAAATAATTTTTGAGGCTATGCTACGTGTGGTGCAAATTGTGGATCTATCTTGCACCGAGACTAACAATATCTCCAAATCGACCGAAACAAGATTCTACATGACCCACGTCACCTAGCAGTTCCATCGGGTGCATCCAAAACGATTTCTGAGCTTACGGTATGTTCGGTGCAAACCATGCACCTATCTTGAATCAAGATAAGCACTATTTCCAAACAGACTGAAACAAGCTTTCATTTTAGCCTCGTCACCTAGGAGTACCATCCGGTGCGTCCAAAACGATTTTTGAGGCTATGGTATATTTGGTGCAAACCGTGCACCTATCTTGCACTGAAACTAACACTGTCTCCAAACGTACCGAAACGAGCTTCCATTTGAGCCTCGTCACCTAGGAGTACCATCCGGTGCATCTAAAACAATTTCTGATCCTATGGTACATATGGCGCAAACCATGCACCTATCATGCACCAAAGTTAACACTATCTCCAAAAGGGCTGAAAGGAGATTCTACATGACCCACATCACCTAGGAGTTCCATCGGGTGCGTCCAAAACGATTTCTGAGGCCATAGTACGTTTGGTGCAAACTGTGGACCTATCTTGCACCGAGACTAACACTATCTCGAAATGGACCGAAACAAGATTCTACATGACCCACGTCACCTAGGAGTTCCATCGGGTGTGTCCAAAATGGTTTCTGAGCTTACGGTATGTTCGGTGCAAACCGTGCACCTATCTTGAATCCAGATTAGCACTGTATCCAAACGGACAGAAACGAGCTTCCATTTGAGCCTTGTCACATAGGAGTCCCATCCGGTGCGTCCAAAATGATTTCTGAGGCTATGGTACATTTGGTGCAAACCGTGCACCTATCTTGCACTGAAACTAACACTGTCTCCAAATGCACCGAAATGAGCTTCCATTTGAGCCTCGTCACCCAAGAGTACCTTACGGTGCATCTAAATAATTTCTGAGCCTATGGTATGTATGGCGCAAACCATGCACCTATCATGCACCGAAACCAACACTATCTCCAAAAGGACCAAAAGGAGATTCTATATGACCCACGTCACCTAGGAGTTCCATCGGGTGTGTCCAAAATAATTTCTGAGGCAATGCTACGTTTGGTGCAAACTATGGATCTATCTTGCACTGAGACTAACAATATATCCAAATCGACTGAAACAAGATTCTACATGACCCACGTCACCTAGCTATTCCATCGGATGCGTCTAAAACGATTTCCGAGCTTACGGGACGTTCGGTGCAAACCGTGCACCTATCTTGAATCATGATTAGCACTATATCCAAACGGACTGAAACGAGCTTCCATTTTAGCCTCGTCACCTAGGAGTACCATCTGGTGCGTCCAAAATGATTTTTGAGACTATGGTATATTTGGTGCAAACCGTGCACCTATCTTGCACTGAAACTAACACTGTTTCCAAACGGACCGAAACGAGCTTTCATTTGAGCCTCGTCACCTAGGAGTACCATCCGGTGCATCTAAAACAATTTCTGATCCTGTTGTACGTATGGCGCAAACCATGCACCTATCATGCACCAAAGTTAACATTATCTCCAAAAGGGCTGATAGGAGATTCTACATGACCCACATCACCGAGGAGTTCCATCGGGTGCGTCCAAAATGATTTCTGAGGCTATGTTACGTTTGGTGCAAACTATGGACCTATCTTGCACCGAGACTAACACTATCTTGAAATGGACCAAAACAAGATTCTACATGACCCACGTCACCTAGGAGTTCTATCGGGTGTGTCCAAAATGGTCTCTGAGCTTACGGTTCGTTCGGTGCAAACCGTGCACCTATCTTGAATCAAGATTAGCACTGTATCCAAACGGACCGAAACGAGCTTCCATTTGAGCCTCGTCACATAGGAGTACCATCCGGTGTGTCCAAAATGATTTCTGAGGCTATGGTACATTTGGTGCAAACCGTGCACCTATCTTGCACTAAAACTAACACTGTCTCCAAACGCACCGAAATGAGCTTCCATTTGAGCCTCGTCACCCAAGAGTACCTTCCGGTGCATCTAAACAATTTCTGAGCCTGTGGTATGTATGGCGCAAACCATGCACCTATCATGCACCGAAACTAACACTATCTCCAAAAGGACCAAAAGGAGATTCTACATGACCCACGTCACCTAGGAGTTCCATCGGGTGTGAGCAAAATAATTTCTGAGGCTATGCTACATTTGGTGCAAACTGTGGATCTATCTTGCACCAAGACTAACAATATATCTAAATCGACTAAAACAAGATTCTACATGACCCACGTCACCTAGCTGTTCCATCGGATGCGTCTAAAATGATTTCCGAGCTTACGGTACGTTCGGTGCAAACCGTGCACCTATCTTGAATCAAGATTAGCACTATATCCAACGGACTGAAATGAGCTTCCATTTTAGCCTCGTCACCTAGGAGTACCATCTGTTGCGTCCAAAATGATTTTGGAGACTATGGTATATTTGGTGCAAACCGTGCACTTATCTTGCACTGAAACTAACACTATCTCCAAATGGACCGAAACGAGCTTCCATTTGAGCCCCGTCACCTAGGAGTACCATCCGGTGCATCTAAAACAATTTCTGATCCTGTTGTACGTAAGGCGCAAACCTTGCACCTATCATGCACCAAAGTTAACACTATCTCCAAAATGGCTGATAGGAGATTCTACATGACCCACATCACCGAGGAGTTCCATCGGGTGCGTCTAAAATGATTTCTGAGGCTATGGTACGTTTGGTGCAAACTATGGACCTATCTTGCACCGAGACTAACACTATCTCCAAATCGACCGAAACAAGATTCTACATGACCCACGTCATCTAGGAGTTCCATCGGGTGCGTCCAAAATGATTTCCGAGCTTACGATACATTCGGGGCACACCGTGCAACTATCCTGAATCAAGATTAGCACTGTATCCAAACGGACCGAAACGAGCTTCCATTTGAGCCTCGTCACCTAGGAGTACCATCCGGTGCGTCCAAAACGATTTCTAAGGCTATGGTACATTTGGCGCAAACCGTACACCTATCTTGCACTGAAACTAACACTGTCTCCAAACGTACAAAAACGAGATTCCATTTGAGCCTCGTCACCCACGAGTACCTTCCAGTGCATCTAAAACAATTTCTGAGCCTATGGTATATTTGGCGCAAACCGTGCACCTATCATGCACCAAAACCAACACTATCTCCAAAAGGACCGAAAGGAGATTCTACATGACCCACGTCACGTAGGAGTTCCATCTGGTGCGTCCAAAATAATTTTTGAGGCTATGCTACGTGTGGTGCAAATTGTGGATCTATCTTGCACCGAGACTAACAATATCTCCAAATCGACCGAAACAAGATTCTACATGACCCACGTCACCTAGCAGTTCCATCGGGTGCGTCCAAAACGGTTTCTGAGCTTACGGTACATTCGGTGCAAACCGTGCACCTATCTTGAATCAAGATAAGCACTATTTCCAAACAGACTGAAACGAGCTTCCATTTTAGCCTCGTCACCTAGGAGTACCATCCGGTGCGTCCAAAATGATTTTTGAGGCTATGGTATATTTGGTGCAAACCGTGCACCTATCTTGCACTGAAACTAACACTGTCTCCAAACGGACCGAAACGAGCTTCCATTTGAGCCTCGTCACCTAGGAGTACCATCCGGTGCATCTAAAACAATTTCTGATCCTATGGTACGTATGGCGCAAACCATGCACCTATCATGCACTAAAGTTAACACTATCTCCAAAAGGGCTGAAATGAAATTCTACATGACCCACATCACCTAGGAGTTCCATTGGGTGCGTCCAAAATGATTTCTGAGGCTATGGTACGTTTGGTGCAAACTATGGACATATCTTGCACCGAGACTCACACTATCTTCAAATGGACCGAAACAAGATTCAACATGACCCACGTCACCTAGGAGTTCCATCGGGTGTGTCCAAAATGGTTTCTAAGCCTACGGTTCGTTCGGTGCAAACCGTGCACCTACCTTGTATCAAGGTTAGCACTATATCCAAACGGACTGAAACGAGCTTCCATTTGAGCCTCGTCACATAGAAGTACCATTAGGTGCGTCCAAAACGATTTCTGAGGCTATGGTATATTTGGTGCAAACCGTGCAACTATGTTGAATCAAGATTAGCACTGTCTCCAAACGCACCGAAACGAGATTCCATTCGAGCCTCGTCACCCACGAGTACCTTTCGGTGCATCTAAAACAAATTCTGAGCCTATGGTACGTTTGGCGCAAACCGTGCACCTATCATGCACCGAAACCAACACTATCTCCAAAAGGACCGAAAGGAGATTCTACATGACCCACGTCACCTAGGAGTTCCATCGGGTGCGTCCAAAACGATTTCTGAGGCTATGGTACGTTTGGTGCAAACTGTGGACCTATCTTGCACCGAGACTAACACTATCTCAAAATGGACCGAAACAAGATTCTACATGACCCACGTCACCTAGGAGTTCCATCGGGTGTGTCCAAAATGGTTTCTGAGCTTACGGTACGTTCGGTGCAAACCGTGCACCTACCTTGAATCAAGATTAGCACTATATCCAAACGGACTGAAAAGAGCTTCCATTTGAGCCTCGTCACATAGGAGTACCATTCGGTGCGTCCAAAATAATTTCTGAGGCTATGGTATTTTTGGTGCAAACCGTGCACCTATCTTGCACTGAAACTAACACTGTCTCCAAACGCACCGAAACGAGCTACCATTTGAGCCTCCTCACTTAGGAGTACCATCCGGTGCATCTAAAACAATTTCTGATCCTGTGGTACGTATGGCGCAAACCATGCACCTATCATGCACCAAAGCTAATACTATCTCCAAAAGGACAGAAAGGAGATTCTACATGACCTACATCACCTAGGAGTTCCATCGGGTGCATCCAAAATGATTTCTGAGGCTATGGTACGTTCGGTGCAAACTATGCACCTATCTTGAATCAAGATTAGCACTGTATCCAAACGGACCGAAACGAGCTTCAATTTGAGCCTCGTCACCTAGGAGTATCATCCGGTGCGTCCAAAACGATTTCTGAGGCTATGGTATATTTGGTGCAACCATGCACCTATCTTTCCCTGAAATTAACACTGTCTCCAAACGGACCGAAACGAGCTTCCATTTGAGCCTCGTCACCTAGGAGTACCATCTGGTGCATCCAAAGCAATTTCTGAGCCTATGGTACATATGGCGCAAACCATGCATCTATCATGCACCGAAACTAACAGTATCTCTAAAAGGACCGAACGGAGATTCTACATGACCCACGTCACCTAAAAGTTCCATCGGGTGTGTTCAAAATGATTTCTGAGGCTATGCTACGTTTGGTGCAAACTGTGGATCTATCTTGCACCGAGACTTACACTATCTCCAAATCGACCGAAACAAGATTCTACATGACCCACGTCACCTAGGAGTTCCATCGGGTGCGTCCAAAATGATTTCTGAGCTTACGATACATTTGGCGCACATCGTGCAACTATCCTGAATCAAGATTAGCACTATATCCAAACGGACTGAAACAAGCTTCCATTTGAGCCTCGTCACCTAGGAGTACCATCCGGTGCGTCCAAAACGATTTCTGAGGCTATGGTACATTTGGCGCAAACCATGCACCTATCTTGCACAGAAACTAACACTGTCTCCAAACGCACCGAAACGAGATTCCATTTGAGCCTCGTCACCCATGAGTACCTTCCGATGTATCTAAAACAATTTCTGAGCCTATGGTACGTTTGGCGCAAACCGTGCACCTATCATGCACCGAAACCAACACTATCTCCAAATGGACCGAAAGGAGATTCTACATGACCCACGTCACCTAGGAGTTCCATCTGGTGCGTCCAAAATAATTTTTGAGGCTATGCTACGTGTGGTGCAAATTATGGATCTATGTTGCACCGAGACTAACAATATCTCCAAATCAACCGAAATAAGATTCTACATGACCTACATCACCTAGCAGTTCCATCGGGTGCGTCCAAAACGATTTTCGAGCTTACGGTATGTTCGGTGCAAACCGTGCACCTATATTGAATCAAGATAAGCACTATTTCCAAACGGACTGAAATGAGCTTCCATTTTAGCCTCGTCACCTAGGAGTACCATCCGGTGCGTCCAAAACGATTTTTGAGGCTATGGTATATTTGGTGCAAACCGTGCACCTATCTTGCACTGAAACTAATACTGTCTCCAAACGGACCGAAACGAGCTTCCATTTGAGCCTCGTCACCTAGTAGTATCATCCGGTGCATCTAAAATAATTTCTGATCCTGTGGTACGTATGGCGCAAACCATGCACCTATCATGCACCAAAGTTAACACTATCTCCAAAAGGGCTGAAAGGAGATTCTACATGACCCACATCACCTAGGAGTTCCATTGGGTGCGTCCAAAATGATTTCTGAGGCTATGGTACGTTTGGTGCAAACTGTGGACCTATCTTACACCGAGACTAACACTATCTCGAAATGGACCGAAACAAGATTCTACATGACCCACGTCACCTAGGAGTTCCATCGGGTGTGTCCAAAATGGTTTCTGAGCTTATGGTACGTTCGGTGCAAACCGTACACCTATCTTGAATCAAGATTAGCACTGTATCCAAACGGACCGAAACGAGCTTCCATTTGAGCCTCGTCACATAGGAGTACCATCCGGTGCGTCCAAAATGATTTCTGAGGCTATGGTACGTTTGGTGCAAACTATGGACCTATCTTGCACTAAAAGTAACACTGTCTCCAAACGCACCGAAATGAGCTTCCATTTGAGCCTCGTCACCCAAGTGTACCTTCCGGTGCATCTAAACAATTTCTGAGCCTGTGGTATGTATGGCGCAAACCATGCACCTATCATGCACCGAAACCAACACTATCTCCAAAAGGACTGAAAGGAGATTCTACATGACCCACGTCACCTAGGAGTTCCATCAGGTGTGTCCAAAATAATTTCTGAGGCTATGCTACGTTTGGTGCAAACTGTGGATCTATCTTGCACCGAGACTAACAATATCTCCAAATCGTCTGAAACAAGATTCTACATGACCCACGTCACCTAGCTGTTCCATCAGATGTGTCTAAAATGATTTCCGAGCTTACGGTACGTTCGGTGCAAACCGTGCACCTACCTTGAATCAAGATTAGCACTATATCCAAACGGACTGAAACGAGCTTCCATTTGAGCCTCATCACCTCGGAGTACCATTCGGTGCGTCCAAAACAATTTCTGAGGCTATGGTATATTTGGTGCAAACCGTGCACCTATCTTGCACTGAAACTAACACTGTCTCCAAACGGACCGAAACGAGCTGCCATTTGGGCCTCGTCACCTAGGAGTACCATCCGGTGCATCTAAAACAATTTCTGATCATGTGGTATGTATGGCTCAAACCATGCACCTATCATGCACCAAAGCTAATACTATCTCCAAAAGGACCGAAAGGAGATTCTACATGACCCACATCACCTAGGAGTTCCATCGGGTGCATCCAAAATGATTTCTGAGGCTATGGTACGTTCGGTGCAAACCGTGCACCTATCTTGAATCAAGATTAGCACTATATCCAAATGGACCGAAACGAGATTCCATTTGAGCTTCGTCACCTAGGAGTATCATCCGGTGCGTCCAAAACGATTTCTGAGGCTATGGCATATTTGGTGCAAACCGTGCACCTATCTTTCACTGAAATTAACACTATCTCCAAACGGACCGAAACGAGCTTCCATTTGAGCCTCGTCACCTAGGAGTACCATCTGGTGCATCCAAAACAATTTCTAAGCCTATGGTACGTATGGCGCAAACCATGCACCTGTCATGCACCGAAACTAACAGTATCTCTAGAAGGACCGAAAGGAGATTCTACATGACCCACATCACCTAGGTGTTCCATCGGGTGTGTCCAAAATGATTTCTGAGGCTATGCTACGTTTGGTGCAAACTGTGGATCTATCTTGTACCGAGACTTACACTATCTCCAAATCGACCGAAACAAGATTCTACATGACCCACGTCACCTAGGAGTTCCATCGGGTGCGTCCAAAATGATTTCTGAGCTTACGATACATTTGGCGCACACCATGCAACTATCCTGAATCAAGATTAGCACTGTAAACAAACAGATCGAAATAAGCTTCCATTTGAGCCTCGTCACCTAGGAGTACCATCCGGTGCATCCAAAACAATTTCTGAGGCTATGGTACATTTGGCGCAAACCATGCACTATCTTGCACTGAAACTAACACTGTCTGCAAACGCACCGAAACGAGATTCCATTTGAGCCTCGTCACCCACGAGTACCTTCCGGTGCATCTAAAACAATTTCTGAGCCAATGGTACGTTTGGCGCAAACCGTGCACCTATCATGCACCGAAACCAACACTATCTCCAAATGTACTGAAAGGAGATTCTACATGACCCACGTCACCTAGTAGTTCCATCTAGTGCGTCCAAAATAATTTTTGAGGCTATGCTATGTTTGGTGCAAACTGTTGATCTATCTTGCACCGAGACTAACAATATCTCCAAATCGATCGAAACAAGATTCTACATGACCCACGTCACCTAGCAGTTCCATCGGGTGCGTCCAAAATGATTTCCGAGCTTACGGTACGTTCGGTGCAAACCGTGCACCTATCTTGATTCAATTTTAGCACTATATCCAAACAGACCGAAACGAGCTTCCATTTGAGCCTCGTCACCTAGGGCTACCATCCAGTGCGTCCAAAACTATTTCTGAGGTTATGGTATATTTGGTGCAAACCGTGCACCTATCTTGCACTGAAATTAACAATGTCTCCAAACGGACCGAAACGAGCTTCTATTTGAGCCTCGTCACCAAGGAGTACCATCCGGTGCATCCAAAACAATTTCTGAGCCTATGGTACATATGGCGCAAACCATGCACCGAAACTAACACTATCTCCAAATGTACTGAAAGGAGATTCTACATGACCCACGTCACCTAGGAGTTCCATCGAGTGCGTCCAAAATGATTTCTTAGCCTACGGTACGTATGGCGCAAACCATGCACCTATCATGCACCGAAACTAACACTATCTCCGGAAGGACCGAAAGGAGATTCTACATGACGCACGTCACCTAGGAGTTCTATCGGATGCGTCAAAATGATTTCAGAGCTTATGGTACGTTCTGTGCAAACCGTACACCTTTCTTGAATCAAGATTAGCACTATATCCAAACGGACCGAAACGAGCTTCCATTTGAGCCTCGTCACCTATGAGTACCATCCGGTGCCTCCAAAATGATTTCTGAGGCTATGGTATATTTGGTGTAAACCATGCACCTATCTCGCACTGAAACTAACACTGTCTCCAAACGGACCGAAATGAGCTTTCATTTGAGCCTCGTCACCTAGGAGTACCATCTGGTGCATCTAAAACAATTTCTGATCCTGTGGTACGTATGGCGCAAACCATGCACCTATCATGCACCAAAGCTAACACTATCTCCAAAAGGACCGAAAGGAGATTCTAGATGACCCACATTACCTAGGAATTCCATCGGGTGCGTCCAAAATGATTTCTGAGGGTATGGTACGTTTGGTGCAAACGATGGATCTATCTTGCACCAAGACTTACACTATCTCCAAATTGACCAAAACGAGATTCTATATTACCCACGTCACCTAGGAGTTCTAACGGGTGCGTCTAGAACGATTTCCGAGCTTACGGTACATTCGGCGCAAACCGTGCAACTATCTTGAATCAAGATTAGCACTGTATCCAAACGGACCAAAACGAGCTTCCATTTGAGCCCCGTCACCTAGGAGTACCATCCGGTGCGTCCAAAACAATTTCTGAGGCTATGGTACATTTGGCGCAAACCGTGCACCAATCTTGCACTGAAACTAACACTGTCTCCAAACACACCGAAACGAGCTTCCATTTGAGCCTCGTCACCCATGAGTACCCTCAGTTGCATCTAAAACAATTTCTGAGCCCATGGTACGTTTGGCGCAAACCGTGCACCTATCATAAACCGAAACTAACACTATCTCCAAATGTACTGAAAGGAGATTCTACATGGCCCACGTCTCCTAGGAGTTCCATCGAGTGCGTCCAAAATAATTTCTTAGCCTACGGTATGTATGGCGCAAACCATGCACCTATCATGCACAACTAACACTATCTCCAAAAGGATCGAAAGGAGATTCTACACGACCCACGTCACCTCGTAGTTCTATCGGGTGCGTCAAAATGATTTCCGAGCTTACGGTACGTATGGCGCAAACCATGCAACTATCATGCACCGAAAGTAACAATATCTCCAAAAGGACAGAATGGAGATTCTACATAACCCATGTCACCAAGGAGTTCCATCGGGTGCGTCCAAAATGATTTCTGAGGCTATGGTACGTTTCGTGCAAACTGTGGATCTATCTTGCACCGAGACTAACACTATCTCCAAATGGACCGAAATGAGATTCTACATGACCCACGTCACCTAGGAGTTCCATCGGGTGCGTCTAAAATGATTTTCGAGCTTACAGTACGTTCAGTGCAAACTGTGCTCCTATCTTAAATCAAGATTAGCACTGTATCCAAATGGACCGAAACGGGCTTCCATTTGAGCCTCGTCACCTAGGAGTACCATCCGGTGCGCCAAAACAATTTCTGAGGCTATGGTATATTTGGCGCAAATCATGCACCTATCTTGCACTGAAACTAACACTGTCTCCAAACGGACCGAAACGAGCTTCCATTTTAGCCTCGTCACCTAGGAAAACCATCTGGTGCATCCAAAACAATTTTCTGAGCCTATGGTATGTATGGCGCAAACCATGCACCTATCATGCAACGAAACTAAAAGTATCTCCAAAAGGACCGAAAGGATATTCTACATGACCCACGTCACCTAGGAGTTCCATCGGGTGTGTCCAAAATGATTTCTGAGGGTATGGTACGTTTGGTGCAAACTGTGGATCTATCTTGCACCAAGACTTACACTATCTCCAAATCGACCGAAACAAGATTCTACATTACCCACGTCATCTGGGAGTTCCATCGGGTGCGTCTAGAACGATTTCCGAGCTTACGATACATTCGGCGCAAACCGTGCAACTATCTTGAATCAAGATTAGCACTGTATCCAAATGGACCGAAACGAGCTTCCTTTTGAGCCGTGTCACCTAGGAGTACCATCCGGTGCGTCCAAATCTATTTCTGCGGCTATGGTACATTTGGCACAAACCGTGCACCAATCTTGCACTGAAACTAACACTGTCTCCAAGCACACCGAAACGAGCTTCCATTTGAGCCTCGTCACCCACAAGTACCCTTAGGTGCATCTAAAACAATTTCTGAGCCTATGGTATATTTGGCACAAACCGTGCACCTATCATGCACCGAAACTAACACTATCTCCAAATGTACCGAAAGGAGATTCTACATGACCCACGTCTCCTAGGAGTTCATCGAGTGCGTCCAAAATGATTTCTTAGCCTACGGTACGTATGGCGCAAACCATGCACCTATCATGCACCGAAACTAACACTATCTCCAAAAGGATCGAAAGGAGATTCTACATGACCCACCTCACCTCGGAGTTCTATCGGGTGCGTCAAAAAGATTTCCGAGCTTACGGTACGTATAGCGCAAACCATGCAACTATCATGCACCGAAAGTAACACTATCTCCAAAAGGACTGAATGGAGATTCTACATGACCCACGTTACCTAGGAGTTCCATCAGGTGTGTCCAAAATGATTTCTGAGGCTATGGTACGTTTGGTGCAAACTGTTGATCTATCTTGCACCGAGACTAACACTATCTCCAAATAGACCGAAACGAGATTCTACATGACCCACGTCACCTAGGAGTTCCATCTGGTGCGTCCAAAATGATTTTCGAGCTTACAGTACGTTCGGTGCAAACTGTGCTCCTATCTTAAATCAAGATTAGCACTGTATCCAAATGGACCGAAACGAGCTTCCATTTGAGCCTCGTCACCTAGGAGTACCATACGGTGCGTCCAAAACGATTTCTGAGGCTATGGTATATTTGGTGCAAACCGTGCACCTATCTTGCACTGAAACTAACACTGTCTCCAAACAGACCGAAACGACCTTCCATTTGAGCCTCGTCACCTAGGAGTACCATTTGGTGCATCCAAAACAATTTCTGAGCCAATGGTACGTATGGCGTAAACCATGCACCGATCATGCACCGAAACCAACACTATCTCCAAAAGGACCGAAAGGAGATTCTACAAGACCCACGTCACCTAGGAGTTCCATCGGGTGCGTCCAAAATGATTTTTGATGCTGTGCTACGTTTGGTGCAAAATGTGGATCTATCTTGCACCGAGACTAACACTATCTCCGAATCGACCGAAACAAGATTCTATATGACCCACGTCACCTAGCAGTTCCATCGGGTGCGTCCAAAATGATTTCCGAGCTTATAGTACGTTCAGTGCAAACTGTGCTCCTATTTTAAATCAAGATTAGCACTGTATCCAAATGGACCGAAACGGGCTTCCATTTGAACCTCGTCACCTAGGAGTACCATCCGGTGCGCCAAAACAATTTCTGAGGCTATGGTATATTTGGCGCAAATCATGCACCTATCTTGCACTGAAACTAACACTGTCTCCAAACGGACCGAAACGAGCTTCCATTTGAGCCTCGTCACCTAGGAAAACCATCTGGTGCATCTAAAACAATTTCTGAGCCTGTGGTATGTATGGCGCAAACCATGCACCTATCATGCACTGAAACTAAAAGTATCTCCAAAAGGACTGAAAGGATATTCTACATGACCCACGTCACCTAGGAGTTCCATCGGGTGTGTCCAAAATGATTTCTGAGGGTATGGTACGTTTGGTGCAAACTGTGGATCTATCTTGCACCAAGACTTACACTATCTCCAAATCGACCGAAACAAGATTCTACATTACCCACGTCATCTGGGAGTTCCATCGGGTGCGTCTAGAACGATTTCCGAGCTTATGATACATTCGGCGCAAACCGTGCAACTATCTTGAATCAAGATTAGCACTGTATCCAAATGGACCGAAACGAGCTTCCTTTTGAGCCGTGTCACCTAGGAGTACTATCCAGTGCGTCCAAAACTATTTCTGCGGCTATGGTACATTTGGCACAAACCGTGCACCAATCTTGCACTGAAACTAACAGTCTCCAAGCACACCGAAACGAGATTCCATTTGAGCCTCGTCACCCACAAGTACCCTTAGGTGCATCTAAAATAATTTCTGAGCCTATGGTATATTTAGCACAAACCGTGCACCTATCATGCACCGAAACTAACACTATCTCCAAATATACTGAAAGGAGATTCTACATGACCCACGTCTCCTAGGAGTTCATCGAGTGCGTCCAAAATGATTTCTTAGCCTACGGTACGTATGGCGCAAACCATGCACCTATCACGCACCGAAACTAACACTATCTCCAAAAGGATCGAAAGGAGATTCTACATGACCCACCTCACCTCGGAGTTCTATCGGGTGCGTCAAAATGATTTCCGAGCTTACGGTACGTATAGCGCAAACCATGCAACTATCATGCACCGAAAGTAACACTATCTCCAAAAGGACTGAATAGAGATTCTACATGACCCACGTTACCTAGGAGTTCCATCAGGTGCGTCCAAAATGATTTTTGAGGCTATGGTACGTTTGGTGCAAACTGTTGATCTATCTTGCACTGAGACTAACACTATCTCCAAATAGACCGAAACGAGATTCTACATGACCCACGTCACCTAGGAGTTCCATCGGGTGCGTCAAAAATGATTTCTAAGGCTATGGTGCGTCCAAAATGATTTCTGAGGGTATGGTACGTTTGGTGCAAACGATGGATCTATCTTGCACCAAGACTTACACTATCTCCAAATTGACCAAAACGAGATTCTATATTACCCACGTCACCTAGGAGTTCTAACGGGTGCGTCTAGAACGATTTCCGAGCTTACGGTACATTCGGCGCAAACCGTGCAACTATCTTGAATCAAGATTAGCACTGTATCCAAACGGACCAAAACGAGCTTCCATTTGAGCCCCGTCACCTAGGAGTACCATCCGGTGCGTCCAAAACAATTTCTGAGGCTATGGTACATTTGGCGCAAACCGTGCACCAATCTTGCACTGAAACTAACACTGTCTCCAAACACACCGAAACGAGCTTCCATTTGAGCCTCGTCACCCATGAGTACCCTCAGTTGCATCTAAAACAATTTCTGAGCCCATGGTACGTTTGGCGCAAACCGTGCACCTATCATAAACCGAAACTAACACTATCTCCAAATGTACTGAAAGGAGATTCTACATGGCCCACGTCTCCTAGGAGTTCCATCGAGTGCGTCCAAAATAATTTCTTAGCCTACGGTATGTATGGCGCAAACCATGCACCTATCATGCACAACTAACACTATCTCCAAAAGGATCGAAAGGAGATTCTACACGACCCACGTCACCTCGTAGTTCTATCGGGTGCGTCAAAATGATTTCCGAGCTTACGGTACGTATGGCGCAAACCATGCAACTATCATGCACCGAAAGTAACAATATCTCCAAAAGGACAGAATGGAGATTCTACATAACCCATGTCACCAAGGAGTTCCATCGGGTGCGTCCAAAATGATTTCTGAGGCTATGGTACGTTTCGTGCAAACTGTGGATCTATCTTGCACCGAGACTAACACTATCTCCAAATGGACCGAAATGAGATTCTACATGACCCACGTCACCTAGGAGTTCCATCGGGTGCGTCTAAAATGATTTTCGAGCTTACAGTACGTTCAGTGCAAACTGTGCTCCTATCTTAAATCAAGATTAGCACTGTATCCAAATGGACCGAAACGGGCTTCCATTTGAGCCTCGTCACCTAGGAGTACCATCCGGTGCGCCAAAACAATTTCTGAGGCTATGGTATATTTGGCGCAAATCATGCACCTATCTTGCACTGAAACTAACACTGTCTCCAAACGGACCGAAACGAGCTTCCATTTTAGCCTCGTCACCTAGGAAAACCATCTGGTGCATCCAAAACAATTTTCTGAGCCTATGGTATGTATGGCGCAAACCATGCACCTATCATGCAACGAAACTAAAAGTATCTCCAAAAGGACCGAAAGGATATTCTACATGACCCACGTCACCTAGGAGTTCCATCGGGTGTGTCCAAAATGATTTCTGAGGGTATGGTACGTTTGGTGCAAACTGTGGATCTATCTTGCACCAAGACTTACACTATCTCCAAATCGACCGAAACAAGATTCTACATTACCCACGTCATCTGGGAGTTCCATCGGGTGCGTCTAGAACGATTTCCGAGCTTACGATACATTCGGCGCAAACCGTGCAACTATCTTGAATCAAGATTAGCACTGTATCCAAATGGACCGAAACGAGCTTCCTTTTGAGCCGTGTCACCTAGGAGTACCATCCGGTGCGTCCAAATCTATTTCTGCGGCTATGGTACATTTGGCACAAACCGTGCACCAATCTTGCACTGAAACTAACACTGTCTCCAAGCACACCGAAACGAGCTTCCATTTGAGCCTCGTCACCCACAAGTACCCTTAGGTGCATCTAAAACAATTTCTGAGCCTATGGTATATTTGGCACAAACCGTGCACCTATCATGCACCGAAACTAACACTATCTCCAAATGTACCGAAAGGAGATTCTACATGACCCACGTCTCCTAGGAGTTCATCGAGTGCGTCCAAAATGATTTCTTAGCCTACGGTACGTATGGCGCAAACCATGCACCTATCATGCACCGAAACTAACACTATCTCCAAAAGGATCGAAAGGAGATTCTACATGACCCACCTCACCTCGGAGTTCTATCGGGTGCGTCAAAAAGATTTCCGAGCTTACGGTACGTATAGCGCAAACCATGCAACTATCATGCACCGAAAGTAACACTATCTCCAAAAGGACTGAATGGAGATTCTACATGACCCACGTTACCTAGGAGTTCCATCAGGTGTGTCCAAAATGATTTCTGAGGCTATGGTACGTTTGGTGCAAACTGTTGATCTATCTTGCACCGAGACTAACACTATCTCCAAATAGACCGAAACGAGATTCTACATGACCCACGTCACCTAGGAGTTCCATCTGGTGCGTCCAAAATGATTTTCGAGCTTACAGTACGTTCGGTGCAAACTGTGCTCCTATCTTAAATCAAGATTAGCACTGTATCCAAATGGACCGAAACGAGCTTCCATTTGAGCCTCGTCACCTAGGAGTACCATACGGTGCGTCCAAAACGATTTCTGAGGCTATGGTATATTTGGTGCAAACCGTGCACCTATCTTGCACTGAAACTAACACTGTCTCCAAACAGACCGAAACGACCTTCCATTTGAGCCTCGTCACCTAGGAGTACCATTTGGTGCATCCAAAACAATTTCTGAGCCAATGGTACGTATGGCGTAAACCATGCACCGATCATGCACCGAAACCAACACTATCTCCAAAAGGACCGAAAGGAGATTCTACAAGACCCACGTCACCTAGGAGTTCCATCGGGTGCGTCCAAAATGATTTTTGATGCTGTGCTACGTTTGGTGCAAAATGTGGATCTATCTTGCACCGAGACTAACACTATCTCCGAATCGACCGAAACAAGATTCTATATGACCCACGTCACCTAGCAGTTCCATCGGGTGCGTCCAAAATGATTTCCGAGCTTATAGTACGTTCAGTGCAAACTGTGCTCCTATTTTAAATCAAGATTAGCACTGTATCCAAATGGACCGAAACGGGCTTCCATTTGAACCTCGTCACCTAGGAGTACCATCCGGTGCGCCAAAACAATTTCTGAGGCTATGGTATATTTGGCGCAAATCATGCACCTATCTTGCACTGAAACTAACACTGTCTCCAAACGGACCGAAACGAGCTTCCATTTGAGCCTCGTCACCTAGGAAAACCATCTGGTGCATCTAAAACAATTTCTGAGCCTGTGGTATGTATGGCGCAAACCATGCACCTATCATGCACTGAAACTAAAAGTATCTCCAAAAGGACTGAAAGGATATTCTACATGACCCACGTCACCTAGGAGTTCCATCGGGTGTGTCCAAAATGATTTCTGAGGGTATGGTACGTTTGGTGCAAACTGTGGATCTATCTTGCACCAAGACTTACACTATCTCCAAATCGACCGAAACAAGATTCTACATTACCCACGTCATCTGGGAGTTCCATCGGGTGCGTCTAGAACGATTTCCGAGCTTATGATACATTCGGCGCAAACCGTGCAACTATCTTGAATCAAGATTAGCACTGTATCCAAATGGACCGAAACGAGCTTCCTTTTGAGCCGTGTCACCTAGGAGTACTATCCAGTGCGTCCAAAACTATTTCTGCGGCTATGGTACATTTGGCACAAACCGTGCACCAATCTTGCACTGAAACTAACAGTCTCCAAGCACACCGAAACGAGATTCCATTTGAGCCTCGTCACCCACAAGTACCCTTAGGTGCATCTAAAATAATTTCTGAGCCTATGGTATATTTAGCACAAACCGTGCACCTATCATGCACTGAAACTAACACTATCTCCAAATATACTGAAAGGAGATTCTACATGACCCACGTCTCCTAGGAGTTCATCGAGTGCGTCCAAAATGATTTCTTAGCCTACGGTACGTATGGCGCAAACCATGCACCTATCACGCACCGAAACTAACACTATCTCCAAAAGGATCGAAAGGAGATTCTACATGACCCACCTCACCTCGGAGTTCTATCGGGTGCGTCAAAATGATTTCCGAGCTTACGGTACGTATAGCGCAAACCATGCAACTATCATGCACCGAAAGTAACACTATCTCCAAAAGGACTGAATAGAGATTCTACATGACCCACGTTACCTAGGAGTTCCATCAGGTGCGTCCAAAATGATTTTTGAGGCTATGGTACGTTTGGTGCAAACTGTTGATCTATCTTGCACTGAGACTAACACTATCTCCAAATAGACCGAAACGAGATTCTACATGACCCACGTCACCTAGGAGTTCCATCGGGTGCGTCCAAAATGATTTTCGAGCTTACAGTACGTTCGGTGCAAACTGTGCTCCTATCTTAAATCAATATTAGCACTGTATCCAAATGGACCGAAACGAGCTTCCATTTGAGCCTCGTCACCTAGGAGTACCATACGGTGCGTCCAAAACGATTTCTGAGGCTATGGTATATTTGGTGCAAACCGTGCACCTATCTTGCACTGAAACTAACACTGTCTCCAAACAGACCGAAACGACCTTCCATTTGAGCCTCGTCACCTAGGAGTACCATTCGGTGCATCCAAAACAATTTCTAAGCCAATGGTACATATGGCGTAAACCATGCACCGATCATGCACTAAAACCAACACTATCTCCAAAAGGACCGAAAGGAGATTCTACATGACCCACGTCACCTAGGAGTTCCATCGGGTGCGTCCAAAATGATTTTTGAGGCTGTGCTACGTTTGGTGCAAAATGTGGATCTATCTTGCACCGAGACTAACACTATCTCCGAATCGACCGAAACAAGATTCTATATGACCCACGTCACCTAGCAGTTCCATCGGGTGCGTCCAAAATGGTTTCCGAGCTTACAGTACGTTCAGTGCAAACTGTGCTCCTATCTTAAATCAAGATTAGCACTGTATCCAAACGGACCGAAACGGGCTTTCATTTGAGCCTCGTCACCTAGGAGTACCATCTGGTGCGTCCAAAATGATTTCTGAGGCTATGGTATATTTGGTGGAAAACGTGCACCTATCTTGCACTGAAACTAACACTGTCTACAAACGGACCGAAATGAGCTTCCATTTGAGCCTCGTCACCTAGGAGTACCATCCGGTGCATCTAAAACAATTTCTGATCCTGTGGTACGCATGGCGCAAACCATGCACATATCATGCACCAAAGCTAACACTATCACCTAAAGGACCGAAAGGAGATTCTACATGACCCACATTACCTAGGAGTTCCATCGGGTGCGTCCAAAATGATTTCTGAGGCTATGGTACGTTTGGTGCAAACTATGGACCTATCTTGCACCGAGACTCACACTATATCCAAATGGACCAAAATGAGATTCTACATGACCCACGTCACCTAGTTGTTCCATCGGGTGCATCCAAAATGATTTCGGAGCTTGTGGTACGTTCAGTGCAAACCGTGCACCCATCTTGAATCAAGATTAGCACTGTATCCAAACGGACTGAAACGAGCTTCCATTTGAGCCTCGTCACCTAGGAGTACCATCCGGTGCGTCCAAAACGATTTCTGAGGCTATGGTATATTTGGTGCAAACCGTGCACCTATCTTGCACTGAAACTAACATTGTCTCCAAACGGACCAAAACGAGCCTCCATTTGAGCCTCGTCACCTAGGAGTACCATCCGGTGCATCTAAAACAGTTTCTGATCTTGTGGTACGTATGGCGCAAACTATGCACCTATCATGCACCAGAGCTAAGACTATCTCGAAAAGGACCGAAAGGAGATTCTACATGACCCACATTGCTTAGGAGTTCCAATAGGTGCGTCCAAAATGATTTCTAAGGCTATGGTATGTTTGGTGCAAACTGTGGACCTATCTTGCACCGAGACTCACACTATCTCCAAATGGACCGAAACGAGATTCTACATGACCCACGTCTCCTAGTTGTTCCATCGGGTGCGTCCAAAATGATTTCCGAGCTTACGGTACGTTCGGTGCAAACGGTGCACCTATCTTGAATCAAGATTAGCACTGTATCTAAACGGACCGAAACGAGCTTCCATTTGAGCCTCGTCACCTAGGAGTACCATCCGGTGCGTCCAAAACGATTTCTGAGGCTATGGTATATTTGGTGCAAACCATGCACCTATCTTGTACTGAAACTAACACTGTCTCCAAACGGCCTGAAACGAGCTTCCATTTGAGCCTCGTCACCTAGGAGAACCATCCGGTGCATCCAAAACAATTTCTGAGCCTATGGTATGTATGGCGCAAACCATGCACCTATCATGCACCGAAACTAAAAGTATCTCCAAAAGGACCGAAAGGAGATTCTACATGACCCACGTCACCTAGGAGTTCCATTGGGTGCGTCCAAAATAATTTCTGAGGTTGTGCTATGTTTGGTGCAAAATGTGGATCTATCTTACACCGAGACTAACACTATCTTTGAATCGACAGAAACAAGATTCTATATGACCCACGTCACCTAGTAGTTCCATCGGGTGCGTCGAAAATGATTTCCGAGCATACGGTACGTTCGGTGCAAACCTTGCACCTGTCTTGAATCAACATTAGCACTATATCCAAACGGATCGAAACGAGCTTCCATTTGAGCCTCGTCACATACGAGTACCATCAGGTGCGTCCATAATGATTTCTAAGGCTATGGTACATTTGGCGCAAACCGTGCACCTATCTCGCGCTAAAACTAACACTGTCTCCAAACGGACCGAAACGAGCTTCCATTTGAGCCTCGTCACCTAGGAGTACCATCCGGTGCATCTAAAACAATTTGTGATCCTGTGGTACATATGGCGCAAACCATGCACCTATCATGCACCGAAGCTAACACTATCACCAAAAGGACCGAAAGGAGATTCTACATGACCCACATTACCTAGGAGTTCCACCGGGTGCGTCCAAAATGATTTCTGAGGCTATGGTACGTTTGGTGCAAACTGTGGACCTATCTTGCACCGAGACTCACACTATCTCCAAATGGACCAAAACGAGATTCTACATGACCCACGTCACCTAGTTGTTCCATCGGGTGCGTCCAAAATGATTTCGGAGCTTGCGGTACGTTCAGTGCAAACCGTGCACCTATCTTGAATCAAGATTAGCACTGTATCCAAACGGACCAAAACGAGCTTCCATTTGAGCCTCGTCACCTAGGAGTACCATCCGGTGCGTCCAAGACGATTTCTGAGGCTATGGTACGTTTGGCACAAACCGTGCAGCTATCATGCACCGAAACTAACACTATCTCCAAATGTACTGAAACGAGCTTCCATATGAGCCTCATCACCTAGGAGTACCATCCGGTGCATCTAAAACAGTTTCTGATCCTGTGGTATGTATGGCGCAAACCATGCACCTATCATGCACCAAAGCTAAGACTATCTCGAAAAGGACCGAAAGGAGATTCTACATGAACCACATTACCTAGGAGTTCCATCGGGTGCGTCCAAAATGATTTCTGAGGCTATGGTACGTTTGGTGCAAACTGTGGACCTATCTTGCACCGAGACTCACACTATCTCCGAATGGACCGAAACGAGATTCTACATGACCCATGTCACCTAGTTGTTCCATCGGGTGCGTCCAAAATGATTTCTGAGCTTACGGTACGTTCGGTGCAAACGGTGCACCTATCTTGAATCAAGATTAGCACTGTATCCAAACGGACCAAAACAAGCTTCCATTTGAGCCTCGTCACCTAGGAGTACCATCCGGTGCGTCCAAAATGATTTTTGAGGCTACGGTATGTATGGTGCAAACCGTGCACCTATCTTGCACTGAAACTAACACTGTCTCCAAACGGACTGAAACGAGCTTCCATTTGATCCTCGTCACCTAGGAGAACCATCCGGTGCATCCAAAACAATTTCTGAGCCTATGGTATGTATGGCGCAAACCATGGACCTATTATGCACCGAAACAAAAAGTATCTCCAAAAGGACCGAAAGGATATTCTACATGACCCACGTCACCTAGGAGTTCCATCGGGTGTGTCCAAAATAATTTGTTTTACGTTGCTTTTACTAAAAGTTTTCTGATCTTACCTGGTTCAAAGATTCGATGGCATTTCATCATCCATACTTTTCTCTTAGGATGACCACCATTGTTGAAGAAGCACGTGTAGTACCGATGATGTGATGTGTGCTTGTTGTGCTTGATGTGTTGCTTGTGTGTTGTTCTTGTTCTCGTGTTTTGAAGGTGGCTCGGAAGGTATAAGTCTTGAGTAGTAGCTTGATCTATGCTAAGTGGGGTAGGTTTTACGTAATACTCCGCATGCTGATTTCTATAGCAGTCTGCAATGTTTCTGTTATATCTCAAGATATGGACATGAGAAATTTATGAAATTTTACTGGGAATAACTAGACTTCTGTATCTTTCCAAACCCACTGGATTTACCTTTTTACCTATTTTGAGCTAAGATATATACCTGTTGTAAGTTGAGGTTACTGCACAGTCTGGAATTCTGGAACAGTTTTAGCTAAGCTCTGTTTTTGATTAATTTAATAACAGAACCTGGAAAAGTGTTATTAATAAAAGTTGTAGATAATTTCATAAGCTTTCCAACCATGTAAAGATCACTTCATTTGGATCTTTGTAGCTCGAGTTATGCCAGATTTACTGAACTGCTGAAATTAGAATTCGCCCAGAAATTTTCTGCATTACTTCCTTATCTTGTATAAGTGAATATATCATTGGATATCTTTGAATCTCATTGATTTGCCTGGGAATCTTACATTAGAGATGATTATAGTTATCTAGTATAAAAGGGATGTGAGTTACTTTGGTGTCCCCTAGTTTCTTTTTCTTAAGGGGGTAGCAAAGTTGTGAGTGTTGCAAGATGAATGTTTCGTATGTCCTAGAGGACTTGGAAGAAGTGGTTATCTCTATGATTGGAAGTCTACTCAAGTGCTAGTGTTGTTTGCTTGGGATTAGTGCTTTGTTGGATCGTTTACAAGAAGCTCGGGTATTCGTCAGGACTGATCTTCACTTCAAGCTATCATCAGTTGAGAGTTCAACATTCAATTTAACATACTCTATACAAGTTAGCATGGATGACATAGGAAGGAGATGTTGGAAGACTATAGTTAATTTAATGAAAACTTATATGACATCACCCCCATATCAAGTATGTTTAGTAAGTTTTAAGTGAAGGACTCATCGATAGCAGCAAGCCTTAGAGAAAGTGTTTCCTTCAATGACATCGTCAGGTGGAACAAAATCTTTGTTAAGTGGGGTAGTGTCCGTTACCATCATCAATCTCAAGCGACGAGGTACCAAGAACTGAAGATCAAACCTTATCTTTCTTGTCATCTTTTGGCTATCCTTGATCTATGTCTTATATCTCATCAACGCAAAGCAAAGAAGCATGAAGACTTGAAGATTAGTGTTATCTATCTCTCTAATCTCTGTGAATCTCATTTTTATCTTATCCTGTCTTTTTAGAGCAGTCTGTTTTCCATAGCTTATATCTCTATTTTTAGATGCCCAAAAATCATGGATAAATTTTGGACAATAGTATACTTCAATATCTTTCTCTGACCGTAAGAACCACCCTGATATCTATTATGGTTTGGGAGTTATGAAAATCACAAAGCGGTGCATCTGTGCTGTCAGTAATCTGGAATAGTTTCTGTTGTTCACAGTTTTCGACTACCTTAACTACAGAATTTGGAGAAGTGTTCTATAAGGAAGTTGTAGTAAATTTGATAAGCTTTCCAACGGTATAAGCTACAACATCATTGGATTCGTAGAACTTGAGTTATAACTGTGTTTCTGCACTGTCATTTTTCTGCTCGCGAGGAAGTACAAGTTACTTGATCTTGGATATGCTCATGAGTCTCTTTGACATGATAGAAGGACACGATAGTAGTTATCACTCAGAAACAAATGCAAGCTATTCTTTGGTGAACTCCAGTTGATCTCTTCTTAAGAGGGTTTGCCGAACTAAAGGCGATACAAGATGGAGGTTTTATACGTTCTATTTTCGTCATCTGGAAGCATCAGCTATCTACATGGTTGCAAAGTCATTATTAAGAGCAAGTATCTTTTTCTCAGGGTTGGTAACCTGTTGGAACCATCTACAAGGATCGTAAGGGTCTAAAGGAGGCATTTACAAAGTTGGTTTTGAGTTTGTGGCATCATCATTGGATAAGAGTTGATGAAGAAAGAGTGAAGATTTGCAGATCAACTTTATCTTTCTCCCTCGTCTCTCTAAATCTCGGGACGAGATTTCTGTTAAGTGGGGTAGAATTGTCACACCCAAAATTTCCTATTTTGGATTGTACATAGGAAACACTAATAAATATTTTAATATTCGGATAAAATTTCCCAAAATTAGTTTATGATAGCGTCAATAGGTTATAAAAAAATGAGAATCTTTAGATTTTTCTAAACTAATTTGACGGACTATTGTTTAATGTGATGTTGCTTGTGGCCTCTTGTGCGTTGAGAGCGAGCAAAGTCTTTAAAAATGTGTTTAGTACAACGATCTTCTTCTCCAGCCTGTATATATTTTTTTTCTATAATAAAATTCCTTGTTTTCTAATTTAATCCTCTTGTTCGGGGCTTGTCTAAATCTTTTCCGTCTACTTCAAATCACTTATTTGAGATCATCAACCGTCTCTGATATCATCTCGAGTATGCTGTCAAAATATCTTTTCATCAGCTTTAATTAATTTATCTCGGTCCACTTTGTTTTCTCCATCAGCACATGTATTGCCTATTCCTTCATTTTGAGGCCTACGGAACAACCTAGCTTTTGAGCCAGCTCATGTCTCGCTGCTATATGGTCACGTGCTGTTAGCCCCTCAATTTCCTTTCCATATATGAAATTCTGAATCGTATTCGAGTTGGACATCGAATCGTATTCGAGTTGGACATCGTCCTGCCGGCCAGTGCGCCGTTGTGAATCCACGCGTATAAAGAGCAAAGCTATCGTCTTTTATGATGTATGTATCTACTCCATCGGTTTTGCCCTAGTTACCTGCCGCCGCTGTTGTCGTCCGCCGCCGCTGTTGACGTCCGGCCGGCTGCTGCCCTCGGTCAGAGTCGTTGATCGTATGTGTACGCCTGCCGACGTGCAGCAGCTCTGAGGTTTACCCCGGCCTGCCTCCGTCATCTGTGTGTTGTCCGTCTCCAGCCAGGCCATGCAAAAGCCGCGTCTCAATCTCTACTAGCACCAGGGCGCCTCTATCTACGGAAGCAAGCTGCCAGTCATCACGTGCCTTAGATTCGGCTATTCCTAGCTATGCCCTGTTGCCTGGCCGAGCTGCTGGCTTGCTTTCAAACTTCAGCACGTCAGCTGCTGTCAACTTCCTGGTGTTGAGAGCTCCCTGATACTTGGTTGCAAGACAAATCTACAAAGGTCAGCGGCACCTCCTTGTCCACTACTTCATTGATCAAAGCGTTTATGTTGATGCCGTGCCTACGTTATTCTTGCAAAATAAATGATTTCAATATTTGAATAAATTTATTAGATAAGTTAAGTTGCTGCTAATTTAAATATAGATAATTGTGGTTTTAAACTTTTTCATATTAATTTGATAATGTGGTGTTTGTGTGATGCTTGTCTTTGGTGTTGGTGAGTGCTATTATTTTCAAAATACCATAGGACGACGTTTACTTCTCACCGGAAATTTTTTTGGCATTTTCTGGATTTAAAATTTCAATTTTCGTGAGCTTAATCTTTTTCCTTGATCTCTTCATCAATCTTTTCATGAGCTCAAACTCATTTAGTTGAGTTCCTTATCTCTCCAAGAGTCTCCAGGATTTTTCCCGTGATTTTTCTGAGCTCCGGACTATTTTTCACGGCCAAAAAGGTAATTTTAGATTTTCTAGAATTATTTTATTCACGGAATTAAAATAATCCCGAAATTAAGAAAATCCGAAAAGTTTCCAAACCCTACGACTATATATATGCCGGCGTAGCCCTCGACGCCCTGATTTCAGAAGTACAACCCTTATCGCGAGCCGCTGCTCGTAGCTCCCTCCGCCTCTCGCCGAAGTTCTGCATCTACAGCTTGCGTTCCGGCGAACTTCCGACGAGCTTTTCCAGCCAAACCGTCGCGTTCCGACGCCAGCCACCACCACCAAGATGCAGCCCTCGTCGTTCTCTACACCGTGATATATCCGTTTGCACGAATCCATCGCTGTTTCATCGAGTTCCCATCTCATCTTGTTTTTCTCCGGCGAGGTACCACCATGGCTGACCGGAGCTCCTCCCAGCTCAAGGTAGAAGATGATACTATTTACAGTTTTGCCACTAAACTTGTTTTGATCATAAAATCTTCGTTTTAACTCCGATTTGACCCGTTCAAGTTGCGTTAGGTTCGTATTTGCGAGCTCTACATGTTAATATAGTTGTGCAGTAGGTTTGGAAAGTTTAATTTTCGAGTTTATATTAAAATAATTATTTATCTATAGGAAATCTTAGAAAATTCATAACTTTCACGTTTTAAATCCGAATTTCGTGATCTTTACGTCTGTGTGATCGTAGAAACGTGTAGAAGAGTTTTATAAACTTTGATTATTGTTTTGCTACTGTTGGTGTACTGTTCTAATTGTATCTCTTTGTTTGCTTCGTGTATGTTTGATTGGATGCATGTGTGTTGTTGATTGATGATCGAGTATAGACGGTGAGCAATTTCTTGACGATCAGGAGTATTATTTTGAGCCAGACCAGCAGTATCATCAGGAAAGCTTTGATTAAGGCAAGTATAATATGGGACTATCCTTGTTGTCCTATTCACTGAAATTATCATACATATGCATGTGTCTTCCTTGACAACCTTAGAGATTATAACTTAGTGATTGATACCTTGATTCCTTGTCAACCTTGGGATGCATTTGGGTAGCTATCGCTAGTGCTTAATTATGAACAATGATCTTGTAATTTGACTAATGGATTAAGCAACCAACCTTTAATGATGATTTTATTACTGTTGAAAAGGGGGCTAGAGCAAGGGGTTATATTATTGCTCTGGTTTCTCTCCATAAGGACTTATCTGTACATGACCATCCGGGACATACAGTACAACTGTGAGGGCTATATGGCTCTGGCTTTAGTTGCTTGAAGGACCTTTTCTAGCTTGTTAGTGGTTACCTTAAATGGCGTAAGAATGGCTTGCCACTTTGGGTGTAGTGCGAGCCCTGGCCTAGTGTGTATAGGCTGCGGTTGTTGTGCCACAGGGAAGGGGGGTTCTACATCTGCCTGCCGAGTGAATCTAATGGCCCTAACTTGTTAGACGAACCTTTAAGTGGCTTTATATGATTTCTGGTGTTTTGGGGAGTCGCGAACCCATGCATTTGGAAGTTATGACTCACAGTGAAAGTGTACACCTCTGCGCAGAGTTAAAAACTGGTATACTAGCCGTGCTCACGGATACGAGCGGCCTTGGAACATTTACAGATAGATGATCACCATTGCTATATCATGTTTTAATTACTGTTGATTATTATTATGCTCATGTTAATGCTATTCATTATCCTTATTACAATTGATCATTGATTCATTAATGGGATTTGGATTACCTTGTTGCTACTAAATTGCTAATTATATGATGATTAAAAGCTAAACGCAGTCAAACTGTGTCTAGCCTTTTTGAGCCTCATGAACCCTGTGTTATACTTGTTGAGTTCGACATGGACTCACTCTTGCTATTTCCCCAACACTCCAGTGTGTAGTAAGATGCTACTCGGAAGAAGGACAAAGGTGTAGTGGAGTTTCCAGAAGACTAGTAGAAGTGCTAGGCATATGTTACCCCCAGTCAGCCGTCCCTGAGAAGAATAGAGCCTGAAGTTTAGTCACCGTTCCGCGATACTCTGATGTAAGTGTTAATATAGTTATATATACGTTATATAATAACATTGTTTCTGATACTTTTTCATTCTGGCATATGTGTGGACTTCCTGGGCACACATATGATTAGCCTGGTTTTGTTCTTTAGAAAACCGGGTGTGACAGAGTGGTATCAGAGCGGTGTTGACTGTAGGACGTATGCCAAGTAGCACTGGACGTATTCTAAAACTTATTTTACTGTAAAACTATTTTGTCATCCCTTGACTCATTGATTTTGACTATTTCCTCTTCCTTGTCTTGTTGTATCCCATCCTTGGTAGCTTCCTTTGAGCTAATATTTCTTACTCCCTTGGAATTTGTTTTACGTTGCTTTTACTAAAAGTTTTCTGATCTTACCTGGTTCAAAGATTCGATGGCATTTCATCATCCATACTTTTCTCTTAGGATGACCACCATTGTTGAAGAAGCACGTGTAGTACCGATGATGTGATGTGTGCTTGTTGTGCTTGATGTGTTGCTTGTGTGTTGTTCTTGTTCTCGTGTTTTGAAGGTGGCTCGGAAGGTATAAGTCTTGAGTAGTAGCTTGATCTATGCTAAGTGGGGTAGGTTTTACGTAATACTCCGCATGCTGATTTCTATAGCAGTCTGCAATGTTTCTGTTATATCTCAAGATATGGACATGAGAAATTTATGAAATTTTACTGGGAATAACTAGACTTCTGTATCTTTCCAAACCCACTGGATTTACCTTTTTACCTATTTTGAGCTAAGATATATACCTGTTGTAAGTTGAGGTTACTGCACAGTCTGGAATTCTGGAACAGTTTTAGCTAAGCTCTGTTTTTGATTAATTTAATAACAGAACCTGGAAAAGTGTTATTAATAAAAGTTGTAGATAATTTCATAAGCTTTCCAACCATGTAAAGATCACTTCATTTGGATCTTTGTAGCTCGAGTTATGCCAGATTTACTGAACTGCTGAAATTAGAATTCGCCCAGAAATTTTCTGCATTACTTCCTTATCTTGTATAAGTGAATATATCATTGGATATCTTTGAATCTCATTGATTTGCCTGGGAATCTTACATTAGAGATGATTATAGTTATCTAGTATAAAAGGGATGTGAGTTACTTTGGTGTCCCCTAGTTTCTTTTTCTTAAGGGGGTAGCAAAGTTGTGAGTGTTGCAAGATGAATGTTTCGTATGTCCTAGAGGACTTGGAAGAAGTGGTTATCTCTATGATTGGAAGTCTACTCAAGTGCTAGTGTTGTTTGCTTGGGATTAGTGCTTTGTTGGATCGTTTACAAGAAGCTCGGGTATTCGTCAGGACTGATCTTCACTTCAAGCTATCATCAGTTGAGAGTTCAACATTCAATTTAACATACTCTATACAAGTTAGCATGGATGACATAGGAAGGAGATGTTGGAAGACTATAGTTAGTTTAATGAAAACTTATATGACATCACCCCCATATCAAGTATGTTTAGTAAGTTTTAAGTGAAGGACTCATCGATAGCAGCAAGCCTTAGAGAAAGTGTTTCCTTCAATGACATCGTCAGGTGGAACAAAATCTTTGTTAAGTGGGGTAGTGTCCGTTACCATCATCAATCTCAAGCGACGAGGTACCAAGAACTGAAGATCAAACCTTATCTTTCTTGTCATCTTTTGGCTATCCTTGATCTATGTCTTATATCTCATCAACGCAAAGCAAAGAAGCATGAAGACTTGAAGATTAGTGTTATCTATCTCTCTAATCTCTGTGAATCTCATTTTTATCTTATCCTGTCTTTTTAGAGCAGTCTGTTTTCCATAGCTTATATCTCTATTTTTAGATGCCCAAAAATCATGGATAAATTTTGGACAATAGTATACTTCAATATCTTTCTCTGACCGTAAGAACCACCCTGATATCTATTATGGTTTGGGAGTTATGAAAATCACAAAGCGGTGCATCTGTGCTGTCAGTAATCTGGAATAGTTTCTGTTGTTCACAGTTTTCGACTACCTTAACTACAGAATTTGGAGAAGTGTTCTATAAGAAAGTTGTAGTAAATTTGATAAGCTTTCCAACGGTATAAGCTACAACATCATTGGATTCGTAGAACTTGAGTTATAACTGTGTTTCTGCACTGCCATTTTTCTGCTCGCGAGGAAGTACAAGTTACTTGATCTTGGATATGCTCATGAGTCTCTTTGACATGATAGAAGGACACGATAGTAGTTATCACTCAGAAACAAATGCAAGCTATTCTTTGGTGAACTCCAGTTGATCTCTTCTTAAGAGGGTTTGCCGAACTAAAGGCGATACAAGATGGAGGTTTTATACGTTCTATTTTCGTCATCTGGAAGCATCAGCTATCTACATGGTTGCAAAGTCATTATTAAGAGCAAGTATCTTTTTCTCAGGGTTGGTAACCTGTTGGAACCATCTACAAGGATCGTAAGGGTCTAAAGGAGGCATTTACAAAGTTGGTTTTGAGTTTGTGGCATCATCATTGGATAAGAGTTGATGAAGAAAGAGTGAAGATTTGCAGATCAACTTTATCTTTCTCCCTCGTCTCTCCAAATCTCGGGACGAGATTTCTGTTAAGTGGGGTAGAATTGTCACACCCAAAATTTCCTATTTTGGATTGTACATAGGAAACACTAATAAATATTTTAATATTCGGATAAAATTTCCCAAAATTAGTTTATGATAGCGTCAATAGGTTATAAAAAAAATGAGAATCTTTAGATTTTTCTAAACTAATTTGACGGACTATTGTTTAATGTGATGTTGCTTGTGGCCTCTTGTGCGTTGAGAGCGAGCAAAGTCTTTAAAAATGTGTTTAGTACAACGATCTTCTTCTCCAGCCTGTATATATTTTTTTTCTATAATAAAATTCCTTGTTTTCTAATTTAATCCTCTTGTTCGGGGCTTGTCTAAATCTTTTCCGTCTACTTCAAATCACTTATTTGAGATCATCAACCGTCTCTGATATCATCTCGAGTATGCTGTCAAAATATCTTTTCATCAGCTTTAATTAATTTATCTCGGTCCACTTTGTTTTCTCCATCAGCACATGTATTGCCTATTCCTTCATTTTGAGGCCTACGGAACAACCTAGCTTTTGAGCCAGCTCATGTCTCGCTGCTATATGGTCACGTGCTGTTAGCCCCTCAATTTCCTTTCCATATATGAAATTCTGAATCGTATTCGAGTTGGACATCGAATCGTATTCGAGTTGGACATCGTCCTGCCGGCCAGTGCGCCGTTGTGAATCCACGCGTATAAAGAGCAAAGCTATCGTCTTTTATGATGTATGTATCTACTACATCGGTTTTGCCCTAGTTACCTGCCGCCGCTGTTGTCGTCCGCCGCCGCTGTTGACGTCCGGCCGGCTGCTGCCCTCGGTCAGAGTCGTTGATCGTATGTGTACGCCTGCCGACGTGCAGCAGCTCTGAGGTTTACCCCGGCCTGCCTCCGTCATCTGTGTGTTGTCCGTCTCCAGCCAGGCCATGCAAAAGCCGCGTCTCAATCTCTACTAGCACCAGGGCGCCTCTATCTACGGAAGCAAGCTGCCAGTCATCACGTGCCTTAGATTCGACTATTCCTAGCTATGCCCTGTTGCCTGGCCGAGCTGCTGGCTTGCTTTCAAACTTCAGCACGTCAGCTGCCGTCAACTTCCTGGTGTTGAGAGCTCCCTGATACTTGGTTGCAAGACAAATCTACAAAGGTCAGCGGCACCTCCTTGTCCACTACTTCATTGATCAAAGCGTTTATGTTGATGCCGTGCCTACGTTATTCTCGCAAATAAATGATTTCAATATTTGAATAAATTTATTAGATAAGTTAAGTTGCTGCTAATTTAAATATAGATAATTGTGGTTTTAAACTTTTTCATATTAATTTGATAATGTGGTGTTTGTGTGATGCTTGTCTTTGGTGTTGGTGAGTGCTATTATTTTCAAAATACCATAGGACGACGTTTACTTCTCACCGGAAATTTTTTTGGCATTTTCTGGATTTAAAATTTCAATTTTCGTGAGCTTAATCTTTTTCCTTGATCTCTTCATCAATCTTTTCATGGGCTCAAACTCATTTAGTTGAGTTCCTTATCTCTCCAAGAGTCTCCAGGATTTTTCCCGTGATTTTTCTGAGCTCCGGACTATTTTTCACGGCCAAAAAGGTAATTTTAGATTTTCTAGAATTATTTTATTCACGGAATTAAAATAATCCCGAAATTAAGAAAATCCGAAAAGTTTCCAAACCCTACGACTATATATATGCCGGCGTAGCCCTCGACGCCCTGATTTCAGAAGTACAACCCTTATCGCGAGCCGCCGCTCGTAGCTCCCTCCGCCTCTCGCCGAAGTTCTGCATCTACAGCTTGCGTTCCGGCGAACTTCCGACGAGCTTTTCCGGCCAAACCGTCGCGTTCCGACGCCAGCCACCACCACCAAGAGGCAGCTCTCGTCGTTCTCTACACCGTGATATATCCGTTTGCACGAATCCATCGCTGTTTCATCGAGTTCCCATCTCATCTTGTTTTTCTCCGGTGAGGTACCACCATGGCTGACCGGAGCTCCTCCCAGCTCAAGGTAGAAGATGATACTATTTACAGTTTTGCCACTAAACTTGTTTTGATCATAAAATCTTCGTTTAAACTCCGATTTGACCCGTTCAAGTTGCGTTAGGTTCGTATTTGCGAGCTCTACATGTTAATATAGTTGTGCAGTAGGTTTGGAAAGTTTAATTTTCGAGTTTATATTAAAATAATTATTTATCTATAGGAAATCTTAGAAAATTCATAACTTTCACGTTTTAAATCCGAATTTCGTGATCTTTACGTCTGTGTGATCGTAGAAACGTGTAGAAGAGTTTTATAAACTTTGATTATTGTTTTGCTACTGTTGGTGTACTGTTCTAATTGTATCTCTTTGTTTGCTTCGTGTATGTTTGATTGGATGCATGTGTGTTGTTGATTGATGATCGAGTATAGACGGTGAGCAATTTCTTGACGATCAGGAGTATTATTTTGAGCCAGACCAGCAGTATCATCAGGAAAGCTTTGATTAAGGCAAGTATAATATGGGACTATCCTTGTTGTCCTATTCACTGAAATTATCATACATATGCATGTGTCTTCCTTGACAACCTTAGAGATTATAACTTAGTGATTGATACCTTGATTCCTTGTCAACCTTGGGATGCATTTGGGTAGCTATCGCTAGTGCTTAATTATGAACAATGATCTTGTAATTTGACTAATGGATTAAGCAACCAACCTTTAATGATGATTTTATTACTGTTGAAAAGGGGGCTAGAGCAAGGGGTTATATTATTGCTCTGGTTTCTCTCCATAAGGACTTATCTGTACATGACCATCCGGGACATACAGTACAACTGTGAGGGCTATATGGCTCTGGCTTTAGTTGCTTGAAGGACCTTTTCTAGCTTGTTAGTGGTTACCTTAAATGGCGTAAGAATGGCTTGCCACTTTGGGTGTAGTGCGAGCCCTGGCCTAGTGTGTATAGGCTGCGGTTGTTGTGCCACAGGGAAGGGGGGTTCTACATCTGCCTGCCGAGTGAATCTAATGGCCCTAACTTGTTAGACGAACCTTTAAGTGGCTTTATATGATTTCTGGTGTTTTGGGGAGTCGCGAACCCATGCATTTGGAAGTTATGACTCACAGTGAAAGTGTACACCTCTGCGCAGAGTTAAAAACTGGTATACTAGCCGTGCTCACGGATACGAGCGGCCTTGGAACATTTACAGATAGATGATCACCATTGCTATATCATGTTTTAATTACTGTTGATTATTATTATGCTCATGTTAATGCTATTCATTATCCTTATTACAATTGATCATTGATTCATTAATGGGATTTGGATTACCTTGTTGCTACTAAATTGCTAATTATATGATGATTAAAAGCTAAACGCAGTCAAACAGTGTCTAGCCTTTTTGAGCCTCATGAACCCTGTGTTATACTTGTTGAGTTCGACATGGACTCACTCTTGCTATTTCCCCAACACTCCAGTGTGTAGTAAGATGCTACTCGGAAGAAGGACAAAGGTGTAGTGGAGTTTCCAGAAGACTAGTAGAAGTGCTAGGCATATGTTACCCCCAGTCAGCCGTCCCTGAGAAGAATGGAGCCTGAAGTTTAGTCACCGTTCCGCGATACTCTGATGTAAGTGTTAATATAGTTATATATACGTTATATAATAACATTGTTTCTGATACTTTTTCATTCTGGCATATGTGTGGACTTCCTGGGCACACATATGATTAGCCTGGTTTTGTTCTTTAGAAAACCGGGTGTGACAATCTTGCACCAAGACTAACACTATCTCCAAATTGACCGAAACAAGATTCTACATTACCCACGTCACCTAGCAGTTCCATCAGGTGCGTCTAGAATGATTTCCGAGCTTACGATACGTTCGGTGCAAACCGTGCACCTGTCTTGAATCAACATTAGCACTATATACAAACGGACCGAAACGAGCTTCCATTTGAGCCTCGTCACCTAGGAGTACCATCTGGTGCGTCCAAAATGATTTCTGACGCCATGGTATATTTGGTGCAAACCGTGCACCTATCTTGCACTGAAACTAACACCGTCTCCAAATGGACCGAAACGAGCTTCCATTTGAGCCTCGTCACCTAGGAGTACCATCCGGTGCATCTAAAACAATTTCTGATCCTGTGGTACGTATGGCGCTAACCATGCACCTATCATGCACCAAAGCTAACACTATCACCAAAAGGATCGAAAGGAGATTCTATATGACCCACATTACCTAGGAGTTCCATCGGGTGCGTCCAAAATGATTTCTGAGGCTATGGTACGTTTGGTGCAAACTGTGGACCTATCTTGCACCGAGACCCACACTATCTTCAAATGGACCAAAACAAGATTCTACATGACCCACGTCACCTAGTTGTTCCATCGGGTGCGTCCAAAATGATTTCGGAGCTTGCGGTACGTTCAGTGCAAACCGTGCACCTATCTTGAATCAAGATTAGTACTGTATCCAAACGGACCGAAACGAGCTTCCATTTGAGCCTCGTCACCTAGGAGTACCATCCGGTGCATCCAAAATGATTTCTGAGGCTATGGTATGTTTGGCACAAACCATGCACCAATCATGCACCGAAACTAACACTATCTCCAAATGTACTGAAAGGAGATTCTACATGACCCACGTCTCCTAGGAGTTCCATCGAGTGCGTCCAAAATGATTTCTTAGCCTACGGTACGTATGGCGCAAACCATGCACCTATCATGCACCGAAACTAACACTATCTCCAAAAGGATCGAAAGGAGATTCTACATGACCACGTCACCTAGGAGTTCCATCGGGTGCGTCTAGAACGACTTCCGAGCTTACGGTACATTCGGCGCAAACCGTGCAACTATCTTGAATCAAGATTAGCACTGTATCCAAACGGACCGAAACGAGCTTCCATTTGAGCCTCGTCACCTAGGAGTACCATCCGGTGCGTCCAAAACCATTTCTGAGAGTATGGTACATTTGGCGCAAACCGTGCACCAATCTTGCACTGAAACTAACACTGTCTCCAAACACACCAAAACGAGCTTCCATTTGAGCCTCGTCACCCACAAGTACCCTCAGGTGCATCTAAAATAATTTCTGAGGCTATGGTATGTTTGGTACAAACCGTGCACTTATCAGGCACCGAAACTAACACTATCTCCAAATGTACTGAAAGGAGATTCTACATGGCCCACGTCTCCTAGGAGTTCCATCGAGTGTGTCCAAAATGATTTCTTAGCCTACTGTATGTATGGCGCAAACCAGGCACCTATCAAGCACCGAAACTAACACTATCTCCAAAAGGATCGAAAGGAGATTCTACATGACCCACGTCACCTCGGAGTTCTATCGGGTGCGTCAAAATGATTTCCGAGCTTACGGTACGTTTGGCGCAAACCATGCAACTATCATGCACCGAAAGTAACACTATCTCCAAAAGGACTGAATAGAGATTCTACATGACCCACGTCACCTAGGAGTTCCATCGGGTGCGTCCAAAATGATTTCTGAGGCTATGCTACGTTTGGTGCAATATGTGGATCTATCTTGCACCGAGACTAACACTATCTCCAAATGGACCGAAACGAGATTCTACATGACCCACGTCACCTAGGAGTTCCATCGGGTGCGTCCAAAATGATTTTTGAGCTTACAGTACGTTCGGTGCAAACTGTGCTCCTATCTTAAATCAAGATTAGCACTGTATCCAAATGGACCAAAACGAGCTTTCATTTGAGCCCACCTAGGAGTACCATCCGGTGCGCCAAAACAATTTCTGAGGCTATGGTATATTTGGCGCAAACCGTGCACCTATCTTGCACTGAAACTAACACTGTCTCCAAACGGACCGAAACGAGCTTCCATTTGAGCCTCGTCACCTAGGAGTACCATTCGGTGAATCCAAAACAATTTCTGAGCCTATGGTACGTATGGCGCAAGCCATGCACCGATAATGCACCGAAACTAACAATATCTCCAAAAGGACCGAAAGGAGATTCTACTTGACCCACGTCACCTAGGAGTTCCATCGGGTGCGTCCAAAATGATTTTCTGAGGCTATGCTACGTTTTGGTGCAAAATGTGGATCTATCTTACACCGAGACTAACACTATCTCCGAATCGACCGTAACAAGATTCTATATGACCCACGTCACCTAGCAGTTCCATCGGGTGCGTCCAAAATGATTTCTGAGCTTACGGTACGTTCGGTGCAAACCGTGCACCTGTCTTCAATTAGGATTAGCACTATATCCAAACAGACCGAAATGAGCTTTCATTTGAGCCTCGTCACCTAGGAGTACCATCCGGTGCATCTAAAACAATTTCTGATCCTGTGGTACGTATGGCACAAATCATGCACCTATCATGCACCAGAGCTAAGACTATCTCGAAAAGGACCGAAAGGAGATTCTACATGACCCACATTACCTAGGAGTTCCATCAGGTGCGTCCAAAATGATTTCTGAGGCTATGGTACGTTTGGTGCAAACTGTGGACCTATCTTGCACCGAGACTCACACTATCTCCAAATGGACCGAAACGAGATTCTACATGACCCACATCACCTAGTTGTTCCATCGAGTGCGTCCAAAATGATTTCCGAGCTTACGGTACGTTCGGTGCAAACCGTGTACCTATCTTGAATCAAGATTAGCACTGTATCCAAACGTACCGAAACGACCTTCCATTTCAGCCTCGTCACCTAGGGGTACCATCTGGTGCGTCCAAAATGATTTCTGAGGCTATGGTATATTTGGTGCAAACCGTGCACCAATCTTGCTCTGAAACTAACACTGTCTCCAAACGGACCGAAACGAGCTTCTATTTGAGCCTTGTCCCCTAGGAGTACCATCCGGTGCATCCGAAACAATTTCTGAGCCTATGGTACGTATGGCGCAAACCAAGCACCTATCATGCACCGAAACTAAAAGTATCTCTAAAAGGACCGAAAGGATATTCTACATGACCCACGTCACCTAGGAGTTCCATCGGGTGTGTCCAAAATGATTTCTGAGGGTATGGTACGTTTGGTGCAAACTGTGGATCTATCTTGCACCAAGACTTACACTATCTCCAAATCGACCGAAACAAGATTCTACATTACCCACGTCCCCTTGGAGTTCCATCGGGTGCGTCTAGAACGATTTCCGAGCTTACGATACATTCGGCGCAAACTGTACAACTATCCTGAATCAAGATTAGCACTGTATCCAAACGGACCGAAACGAGCTTCCATTTGAGCCTCGTCACCTAGGAGTACCATCCAGTGCGTCCAAAACCATTTATGAGGCTATGGTACATTTGGCGCAAACCGTGCACCAATCTTGCACTGAAACTAACACTGTCTCCAAACACACCGAAACGAGCTTCCATTTGAGCCTCGTTACCCACGAGTACCCTCAGGTGCATCTAAAACAATTTTCTGAGCATATGGTACGTTTGGCGCAAACCGTGCACCTATCATGAACCGAAACTAACACTATCTCCAAATGTACTGAAAAGGAGATTTTACATGACCCACATCTCCTAGGAGTTCCATCGAGTGCGTCCAAAATGATTTCTTAGCCTACGGTACGTATGGCGCAAACCATGCACATATCATGCACCGAAACTAACACTATCTCCAAAAGGATCGAAAGGAGATTCTACATGACCCACGTCACCTCAGAGTTCTATCGGGTGCGTCAAAATGATTTCCGAGCTTACGGTACGTATGGCGCAAACCATGCAACTATAATGCACCAAAAGTAACACTATCTCCAAAAGGACTGAATGGAGATTCTACATGACCCACGTCACCCAGGAGTTCCATCGGGTGTGTCCAAAAAGATTTCTGAGACTATGGTACGTTTGGTGCAAACTGTGGATCTATCTTGCACCGAGACTAACACTCTCTCCAAATGGACCGAAACGAGATTCTACATGACCCACGTCACCTAGGAGTTCCTTCGGGTGCGTCCAAAATGATTTTCGAGCTTACAGTACGTTTGGTGCAAACAGTGCTCCTATCTTAAATGAAGATTAGGACTGTATCCAAATGGACCGAAACGAGCTTCCGTTTGAGCCTTGTCACCTTGGAGTACCATCCGGTGCGCCAAAACAATTTCTAAGGCTATGGTATATTTGGCGCAAACCATGCACCTATCTTGCACTGAAACTAACACTGTCTCCAAACGGACCGAAACGAGCATCCATTTGAGCCTCGTCACCTAGGAGTACCATTCGGTGCATCCAAAACAATTTCTGAGCCTATGGTACGTATGGCGCAAACCATGCACCGATGATGCACCGAAAGGAGATTCTACATGACCCACGTCGCCTAGCATTTCCATCGGGTGCGTCCAAAATGATTTCCGAGCTTACGGTATGTTCGGTGCAAACCGTGCACCTGTCTTAAATCAAGATTAGCACTATATCCAAACAGACCGAAACGAGCTTCCATTTGAGCCTCGTCACCTAGGAGTACCATCAGATGCATCTAAAACAATTTCTAATCCTGTGGTACGTATGGCGCAAACCATGCACCTATCATGCACCAAAGCTAAGACTATCTCGAAAAGGACCGAAAGGAGATTCTACATGACCCACATTACCTAGGAGTTCCATCGGGTGCGTCCAAAATGATTTCTGAGGCTATGGTATGTTTGGTGCAAACTGTGGACCTATCTTGCACCGAGACTCACACTATCTTCAAATGGACCGAAACGAGATTCTACATGACCCACGTCACCTAGTTCCATCGGGTGCGTCCAAAAATGATTTCCGAGCTTACGGTACGTTCGGTGCAAACCGTGCACCTATCTTGAATCAAGATTAGCACTATATCCAAACGTACAGAAACGAGCTTCCATTTGAGCCTCGTCACCTAGGGGTACCATCTGGTGCGTTCAAAAGGATTTCTGTGGCTATGGTATTTTTGGTGCAAACCGTGCACCTACCTTGCACTGAAACTAACACTGTCTCCAAACGGACCGAAATGAGCATCCATTTGAGCCTCGTCACCTAGGAGTACCATTCGGTGAATCCAAAACAATTTCTGAGCCTATGGTACGTATGGCGCATACCATTTACCTATCATGCAGCGAAACTAACAGTATCTCCAAAAGGACTGAAAGGAGATTCTACATGACCCACGTCACCAAGGAGTTCCGCCAGGTGTGTCCAAAATGATTTATGAGGCTATGCTACGTTTGGTGCAAACTATGGATCTATCTTGCACTGAGACTTACACTATCTCCAAATCAACCGAAACAAGATTCTACATGACCCACGTCACATGGGTGCGTCCAAAATGATTTTCGAGCTTACGATACATTCGGCGCAAACCGTGCAACTATCTTCAATCAAGATTAGCACTGTATCCAAACGGACCGAAACGAGCTTCCATTTGAGCCTCGTCACCTAGGAGTACCATCCGGTGCATCCAAAATTATTTCTGAGGCTATGGTACATTTGGCGCAAGCCGTGCACCTATCTCGCGCTAAAACTAATGCTGTCTCCAAACAGACCGAAACGAGCTTCCATTTGAGCCTCGTCACCTAGGAGTCCAATCCGGTGCATCTAAAACAATTTCTGATCCTGTGGTACGTATGGCACAAACCATGCACCTATCATGCACCAAAGCTAAGACTATCTCGAAAAGGACCGAAAGGAGATTCTACATGACCCACATTACCTAGGAGTTCCGTCGGGTGCGTCCAAAATGATTTCTGAGGCTATGGTATGTTTGGTGCAAACTGTGGACCTATCTTGCACCGAGACTCACACTATCTTCAAATGGACCGAAACGAGATTCTACATGACCCACGTCACCTAGTTGTTCCATCGGGTGCGTCCAAAATGATTTCCGAGCTTACGGTACATTCGGTGCAAACCGTGCACCTATCTTCAATCAAGATTAGCACTGTATCGAAACGGACCGAAACGAGCTTCCATTTCAGCCTCGTCACCTAGGAGTACCATCCGGTGCGTCCAAAATGATTTCTGAGGCTATGGTACATTTGGCGCAAACCGTGCACCTATCTTGCAATGAAACTAACACTGTCTCTAAATGCACCGAAACGAGATTCCATTTGAGCCTCGTCACCCATGAGTACCTTCCGATGCATCTAAAACAATTTCTGAGCCTATGGTACATTTGGCGCAAACCGTGCAACTATCATGCACCGAAACTAACAGTATCTCCAAAAGGACCGAAAGGAGATTCTACATGACCCACGTCACATTAGAGTTCCATCGGGTGTGTCCAAAATGATTTCTGAGGCTATGCTACGTTTGGTGCAAACTGTGGATCTATCTTGCACCGAGACTAACACTATCTCCAAATCGACCGAAACAAGATTCTACATGACCCACGTCACCTAGCATTTCCATCGGGTGCGTCCAAAACGATTTCTGAGTTTACGGTATGTTCAGTGCAAACCGTGCACCTATCTTGAATCAAGATTAGCACTGTATCCAAATGGACCGAAACGAGCTTCCATTTGAGCCTCGTCACCTAGGAGTACCATCCGGTGCATCCAAAACAATTTGTGAGCCTATGGTACGTATGGCGCAAACCATTTACCTATCATGCAGCGAAACTAACAGTATCTCCAAAAGTACCGAAAGGAGATTCTACGTGACCCACGTCACCAAGGAGTTCCGACGGGTGTGTCCAAAATGATTTATGAGGCTATGCTACGTTTGGTGCAAACTGTGGATCTATCTTGCACCGAGAATTACACTATCTCCAAATCTACCGAAACAAGATTCTACATGACCCACGTCACCTGGGTGCGTCCGAAATGATTTTCGAGCTTACGATACATTCGGCGCAAACCGTGCAACTATCTTCAGTCAAGATTAGCACTGTATCCAAACGGACCGAACCAAGCTTCCATTTGAGCCTCGTCACCTAGGAGTACCATCCGGTGCGTCCAAAATGATTTCTGAGGCTATGGTACATTTGGCGCAAACCGTGCACCTATCTTGCACTGAAACTAACACTGTCTCTAAATGCACCGAAACGAGATTCCATTTGAGCCTTGTCACCCACGAGTACCTTCCGGTGCATCTAAAACAATTTCTGAGCCTATGGTATGTTTGGCGCAAACCGTGCACCTATCATGCATCGAAACTAACAGTATCTCCAAAAGGACCAAAAGGAGATTCAACATGACCCATATCACCTAGGAGTTTCATCTGGTGCGTCCAAAATGATCTCTGAGGCTATGGTACGTTTGGTGCAAACTATGGACCTATCTTGCACTGAGACTAACACTATCTCCAAATGGACCGAAACGAGATTCTACATGACCCACATCACCTAGGAGTTCCATCGCGTGCGTCCAAAATGATTTCCGAGCTTATGGTACGTTCGGTGCAAACCGTGCACCTATCTTGAATCAATATTAGCACTGTATCCAAATGGACCAAAACGAGCTTCCATTTGAGCCTGGTCACCTGGGAGTACCATTTGGTGCGTCCAAAATGATTTCTAAGGCTATGGTACATTTGGCGCAAACCATGCACCTATCTTGCACAGAAACTAACACCTCTCCAAACTGACCGAAACGAGCTTCCATTTGAGCCTTGTCACCCACGAGTACCATCCAGTGCATCAAAAACAATTTCTAAGCCAATGGTACGTATGGCGCAAAATATGCACCTATCATGCACTGAAACTAACACTATCTCCAAAATGACCGAAAGGAGATTCTACATGACCCACACCACCTAGGAGTTCTATCAGGTGCGTCCAAATGATTTTCGAGCTTACGGTACGTATGGCGCAAACTATGCACCTATCATGCAAAAAAAACTAACACTATCTCCAAAAGGACCGAAAGGAGATTCTACATGACCCACGTCACCTAGGAGTTCCATCGGCTGCGTCCAAAATGATTTCTGAGGCTATGGTACATTTGGTACAAACTATGGATCTATCTTGGACCGAGACTAAAACTATCTCCAAATCGATCGAAACAAGATTCTACAAGACACACGTCACCTAGGAGTTCCATCGGGTGCATCCAAAATCATTTCCGAGGTTACGGTAAGTTCGGTGCAAACCATGCAACTATCTTGAATCAAGATTAGCTCTGTATCCAAACGGACCGAAACGAGCTTCCATTTGAGCCTCGTCACCTAGGAGTACCATTCGGTGCATCCAAAACGATTTCTGAGGCTATGGTACATTTGGCGCAAACCATGCACCTATCTTGCGCTAAAACTAACACCGATCGAAACGGACCAAAACGAGCTTCCATTTGAGCCTTGTCACCTAGGAGTACCATCTGTTGCATCCAAAAGAATTTCTTAGCCAATGGTACGTATGGCGCAAACCATGCACCTATCATGCACTGAAACTAACACTATGTCCAAAAGGACTGAAAGGAGATTCTACATGACCCACGTCACCGAGGAGTTCTATCGGGTGCGTCCAAATGATTTCTGAGCTTATGGTACGTATGGCGCAAACCATGCACCTATCATGCACCAAAACCGACACTATCTCCAAAAGGACCAAAAGGAGATTCTACGTGACCCACGGTACCTAGGAGTTACATCGAGTGCGTCCAAAATGATATCTAAGGCAATGGTACATTTGGTGCAAACTATGGATCTATCTTGCACCGAGACTAACACTATCTCTAAATGAACCGAAACGAGATTCTACATGACCCATGTCACCTAGGAGTTCTACCGGGTGCGCCCAAATGATTTCCGAGCTTACGGTACGTATGGCGCAAACCATGCACCTATCATGCACTGAAACTAACACTGTCTCCAAAAGGACCGAAAGGAGATTCAACATGACCCATATCACCTAGGAGTTCCATCTGGTGCGTCCAAAATGATTTCTGAGGCTATGGTACGTCTGGTGCAAACTATGGACCTTGCTTGCACCGAGACTAACACTATCTCGAAATGGGCCGAAATGAGAATCAACATGACCCACATCACCTAGGAGTTCTATCAGGTGCGTCCAAATGATTTCCGAGCTTACGGTATGTATGATGCAACCCATGCACCTATCATGCACCGAAACTAACACTATTTCCAAAAGGACTAAAAGAAGATTCTACATGACCCATGTCACCTAGGAGTTCCATAGGGTACATCCAAAATGATTTCTGAGCCCATGGTGCGTATGGCGCAAACCATGCACCTATCATGCACCGAAACTAACAGTATCTCCAAAAGGACCGAAAGGAGATTCTACAACACCCACGTCACCTAGGAGTTCCATCGGGTGAATCCAAAATGATTTCTGAGGTTATGGTCTGTTCGGTGCAAACCGTGCAACTATCTTGAATCAAGATTAGCACTGTATCCAAACGGACTGAAATGAGCTTTCATTTGAGCCTCGTCACATAGGAGTACCATTGGTGCATCCAAAACTATTTCTAAGGCTATGGTACATTTGGCGCAAACCATGCACCTATCTTGCACTGAAACTAACACCGCTCAAAACAGACCAAAACGAGCTTCTATTTGAGCCTTGTCACCTAGGAGTACATCCGGTGCATCCAAAACAATTTCTTAGCCAATGGTACGTATGGCGCAAACCATGCACCTATCATGGACCAAAACTAACACTATCTCCAAAAAGGACTGAAAGGAGATTCTACATGACCCACGTCACCGATGAGTTCTATCGGGTGCGTCCAAATGTTTTATGAGCTTATGGTACGTATGACGCAAACCATGCACCTATCATGCACCGAAACCAACACTATCTCCAAAAGGACCAAAAGGAGATTCTACATGACCCACGGCTCCTAGGAGTTACATCGAGTGCATCCAAAATGATTTCTAAGGCTATGGTACGTTTGGTGCAAACTATGGATCGATCTTGCACCAAGACTAACACTATCTCTAAATGGACCAAAACGAGATTCTACATGACCCATGTTACCTAGGAGTTCTATTGGGTGTGTTCAAATGATTTCCGAGCTTATGGTACGTATGGCGCAAACCATGCACCTATCATGCACCGAAACTAACACTATCTCCAAAAGGACCAAAAGGAGATTCTACATGACCCACGTCACATAGGAGTTCCATCGGGTGCGTCCAAAATGATTTCTGAGGCTATGGTAAGTTTGGAGCAAACTGTGGATCTTTCTTGCACCGAGACTAACACTATCTCCAAATGGACCGAAACGAAAATCAACATGACCCACGTCACCTTGGAGTTCTATCAGGTGCGTCCAAATGGTTTCCAAGCTTACAGTACGTATGGCGCAACCCATGCACCTATCATGCACTGAAACTAACACTATCTCCAAAAGGACTAAAAGGAGATTCTACTTGCCCCACGTCACCTAGGAGTTCCATCGGGTACATCCAAAATGATTTCTGAGCCGATGGTGCGTATGGCGCAAACCATGCAACTATCATGCACCAAAACTAACAGTATCTCCAAAAGGACCGAAAGGAGATTCTACATGACCCACGTCACCTAGGAGTTCCATCAGGTGCATCCAAAATAATTTCTGACGCTATGGTACGTTTGGTGCAAACTGTGGATCAATCTTGCACCGAGACTAACACGATCTCCAAATTGACCGAAACAAGATTCTACATGACTCACGTTACCTAGGAGTTACATCGGGTGCGTCCAAAATGATTTCTGAGCTTACGGTACATTCGGCGCAAACCATGCAACTATCTTGAATCAAGATTAGCAGTGTATGCGAATGGACCGAAACGAGCTTCCATTTGAGCCTCGTCACCTAGGAGTACAATCCGGTGTGTCCAAAATGATTTCTGAGGCTATGGTACATTTGGCGCAAATGGTGCACCTATCTTGCACTGAAACTAACACTGTCTCCAAACGCATTGAAACGAGCTTCCATTTGAGCCTCGTCACCCAGAAGTACCTTCCGGTGCATCTAAAACAATTTCTGAGTGCGTCCAAAATTATTCTACATGAGGCCATCGAGTGCGTCCAAAAGATTTCCGAGCTTACGGTACGTATGGCGCAAACCATGCACCTATCATGCACCGAAACTAACACTATCTACAAAAGGACCGAAAGGAAATTCTACATGACCCACGTCACCTAGGAGTTCCAACGAGTGCGTCCAAAATTATTTCTGAGGCTATGGAACGTTTGGTGCAAACTATGGATCTATCTTGCACCGAGACTAACACGATCTCCAAATAGACCGAAACGAGATTCTACATGACCCACGTCACGTAGGAGTTCCATCGAGTGCGTCCAAAATGATTTACGAGCTTACGGTACGTTCGGGGCAAACCGTGCACCTATCTTCAATCAAGATTAGCACTGTATCTAAACAGACCGGAACAAGCTTCCATTTGAGCCTCCTCACCTAGGACTACCATCCGGTGCGTACAAAACGATTTCTGAGGCTATGGTACATTTGGCGCAAACCGTGCACCTATCTTGCACTGAAACTAACACTGTCTCCAAACACACCAAAACGAGCTTCCATTTGAGCCTCGTCACCTAGGAGTACCTTCCGGTGCATCTAAAATAATTTTTTGAGCCTATGATATGTTTGTCACAAACCGTGCACCTATCATGCACCGAAACTAACACTATCTCCAAATGTACTGAAAGGAGATTCTACATGACCCACGTCACATAGGATTTCCATTAAGTGCGTCCAAAATGATTTCTTAACCTATGGTACGTACGGTGCAAACCATGCACCTATTATGCACTGAAACTAACACTATCTCCAAAAGGACCGAAAGAAGATTCTACATGATCCACGTCACCTAGGTGTTCTATCAGGTGCGTCCAAATGATTTCTGACCTTACGGTACGTATGGCGCAAACAATGCAACTATCATGCACCGAAACTAACACTATCTCCAAAAGGACAGAAAGGAGATTCTACATGACTTACGTCACCTAGGAGTTCCATCGGGTGCGTCCAAAATGATTTCTGAGGCTATGGTACGTTTGGTGCAAACTGTGGATCTATCTTACACCGAGACTAACACTATCTCCAATTGGACTAAAACGAGATTCTACATGACCCACGTCACCTATGAGTTCTATCGGGTGCGTCCAAAATGATTTTTGAGCTTACAGTACGTTCGGTGCAAACCGTGCTCCTATCTTAAATCAAGATTAGCACTTTATCCAAATGGACCGAAACGAGCTTCCATTTGAGCCTCCTCACCTACGAGTACCATTCGGTGCGCCAAAATGATTTCTAAGGCTATGGTATATTTGGTGCAAACCGTGCACCTATCTTGCACTGAAACTAACACTGTCTCCAAACGGGACCGAAACGAGCTTCCATTTGAGCCTCGTCACCTAGGAGTACCATCCGTTGCATCCAAAATAATTTCTGAGCCTGTGGTATGTATGGCGCAAACCATGCACCTATCTTGCACCGAAACTAAAAGTATCTCCAAAAGGACCGAAAGGAGATTCTACATGACCCACGTCACCTAGGAGTTCCATTGGGTGTGTCCAAAAAGATTTCTGAGGGTATGGTACGTTGGGTGCAAACTATGGATATATCTTGCACCAAGACTTACACTATCTTCAAATCGACCGAAACAAGATTCTACATGACCCACGTCACCTAGGAGTTCCGTCGGGTGCGTCCAGAACGATTTTCGAGCTTACGGTACATTCGGCGCAAACCGTGCAACTATCTTAAATCAAGATTAGCACTATATCCAAACGGACCGAAATGAGCTTCCATTTGAGCCTCGTCACCTAGGAGTACCATCCGGTGCGTCCAAAACCATTTCTGAGGCTATGGTACATTTGGCGCAAACCGTGCACCTATCTTTCACTGAAACTAACACTGTCTCCAAATGCACCAAAACGAGCTTGCATTTGAGCCTCGTCACCCACGAGTACCTTCAGGTGCATCTAAAACCATTTCTGAGCCTATGTTACGTTTGGCGCAAACCGTGCACCTATCATGCACCGAAACTAACATTATCTCCAAATGTACTGAAAGGAGATTCTACATGACCCACGTCACCTAGGAGTTCCATCGAGTGCGTCCAAAATGATTTCTTAGCCTACGGTACGTATGGCGCAAACCATGCACCTATCGTGCACCGAAACTAACACTATCTCCAAAAAGGACCGAAAGGAGATTCTACATGACCCACGTCACCTAGGAGTTCTATCGGGTACGTCCAAAATGATTTCTGAGGCTATGCTACGTTTGGTGCAAAATGTGGATCTATCTTACACCGAGACTAACACTATCTCCAAACGGACCAAAACGATATCCTACATGACCCACGGCTCCTAGGAGTTACATCGAGTGCATCCAAAATGATTTCTAAGGCTATGGTACGTTTGGTGCAAACTATGGATCTATCTTGCACCGAGACTAACACTATCTCTAAATGGACCAAAACGAGATTCTACATGACCCATGTAACCTAGGAGTTCTATCGGGTGTGTCCAAATGATTTCCGAGCTTATGGTACGTATGGCGCAAACCATGCACCTATCATCCACCGAAACTAACACTATCTCCAAAAGGACCAAAAGGAGATTCTACATGACCCACGTCACCTAGGAGTTCCATCGAGTGCGTCCAAAATGATTTCTTAGCCTACGGTACGTATGGCGCAAACCATGCACCTATCGTGCACCGAAACTAACACTATCTCCAAAAAGGACCGAAAGGAGATTCTACATGACCCACGTCACCTAGGAGTTCTATCGGGTACGTCCAAAATGATTTCTGAGGCTATGCTACGTTTGGTGCAAAATGTGGATCTATCTTACACCGAGACTAACACTATCTCCAAACGGACCAAAACGATATCCTACGTGACCCACGTCTCCTAGGAGTTACATCGAGTGCATCCAAAATGATTTCTAAGGCTATGGTACGTTTGGTGCAAACTATGGATCTATCTTGCACCGAGACTAACACTATCTCTAAATGGACCAAAACGAGATTCTACATGACCCAAGTAACCTAGGAGTTCTATCGGGTGTGTCCAAATGATTTCCGAGCTTATGGTACGTATGGCGCAAACCATGCACCTATCATCCACCGAAACTAACACTATCTCCAAAAGGACCAAAAGGAGATTCTACATGACCCACGTCACCTAGGAGTTCTATCGGGTGTGTCCAAAATGATTTCTGAGGGTATGGTACGTTGGGTGCAAACTGTGGATCTATCTTGCACCAAGACTTACACTATCTTCAAATCGACCGAAACAAGATTCTACATGACCCACGTCACCTAGGAGTTCCGTCGGGTGCGTCTAGAACGATTTTCGAGCTTACGGTACATTCGGCGCAAACCGTGCAACTATCTTAAATCAAGATTAGCACTGTATCCAAACGGACCGAAATGAGCTTCCATTTGAGCCTCGTCACCTAGGAGTACCATCTGGTGCGTCCAAAACCATTTCTGAGGCTATGGTACATTTTGCGCAAACCGTGCACCTATCTTGCACTGAAACTAACACTGTCTCCAAATGCACCGAAACGAGCTTCCATTTGAGCCTCGTCACCCACGAGTACCTTCAGGTGCATCTAAAACAATTTCTGAGCCTATGTTACGTTTGGCGCAAACCGTGCACCTATCATGCACCGAAACTATCACTATCTCCAAATGTACTGAAAGGAGATTCTACATGACCCACGTCACCTAGGAGTTCCATCGAGTGCGTCCAAAATGATTTCTTAGCCTACGGTGCATATGGCGCAAACCATGCACCTATCGTGCACCGAAACTAACACTATCTCCAAAAAGGACCGAAAGGAGATTCTACATGACCCACGTCACCTAGGAGTTCTATCGGGTACGTCCAAAATGATTTCTGAGGCTATGCTACGTTTGGTGCAAAATGTGGATCTATCTTACACCGAGACTAACACTATCTCCAAACGGACCAAAACGATATCCTACATGACCCACGGCTCCTAGGAGTTACATCGAGTGCATCCAAAATGATTTCTAAGGCTATGGTACGTTTGGTGCAAACTATGTATCTATCTTGCACCGAGACTAACACTATCTCTAAATGGACCAAAACGAGATTCTACATGACCCATGTAACCTAGGAGTTCTATCGGGTGTGTCCAAATGATTTCCGAGCTTATGGTACGTATGACGCAAACCATGCACCTATCATCCACCGAAACTAACACTATCTCCAAAAGGACCAAAAGGAGATTCTACATGACCCACGTCACCTAGAAGTTCCATCGAGTGCGTCCAAAATGATTTCTTAGCCTACGGTACGTATGGCGCAAACCATGCACCTATCGTGCACCGAAACTAACACTATCTCCAAAAAGGACCGAAAGGAGATTCTACATGACCCACGTCACCTAGGAGTTCTATCGGGTACGTCCAAAATGATTTCTGAGGCTATGCTACGTTTGGTGCAAAATGTGGATCTATCTTACACCGAGACTAACACTATCTCCAAACGGACCAAAACGATATCCTACATGACCCACGGCTCCTAGGAGTTACATCGAGTGCATCCAAAATGATTTATAAGGCTATGGTACGTTTGGTGCAAACTATGGATCTATCTTGCACCGAGACTAACACTATCTCTAAATGGACCAAAACGAGATTCTACATGACCCCTGTAACCTAGGAGTTCTATCGGGTGTGTCCAAATGATTTCCGAGCTTATGGTACGTATGGCGCAAACAATGCACCTATCATCCACCGAAACTAACACTATCTCCAAAAGGACCAAAAGGAGATTCTACATGACCCACGTCACCTAGGAGTTCTATCGGGTGTGTCCAAAATGATTTCTGAGGGTATGGTACGTTGGGTGCAAACTGTGGATCTATCTTGCACCAAGACTTACACTATCTTCAAATCGACCGAAACAAGATTCTACATGACCCACGTCACCTAGGAGTTCCGTCGGGTGCGTCTAGAACGATTTTCGAGCTTACGGTACATTCGGCGCAAACCGTGCAACTATCTTAAATCAAGATTAGCACTGTATCCAAACGGACCGAAATGAGCTTCCATTTGAGCCTCGTCACCTAGGAGTACCATCTGGTGCGTCCAAAACCATTTCTGAGGCTATGGTACATTTTGCGCAAACCGTGCACCTATCTTGCACTGAAACTAACACTGTCTCCAAATGCACCGAAACGAGCTTCCATTTGAGCCTCGTCACCCACGAGTACCTTCAGGTGCATCTAAAACAATTTCTGAGCCTATGTTACGTTTGGCGCAAACCGTGCACCTATCATGCACCGAAACTATCACTATCTCCAAATGTACTGAAAGGAGATTCTACATGACCCACGTCACCTAGGAGTTCCATCGAGTGCGTCCAAAATGATTTCTTAGCCTACGGTGCATATGGCGCAAACCATGCACCTATCGTGCACCGAAACTAACACTATCTCCAAAAAGGACCGAAAGGAGATTCTACATGACCCACGTCACCTAGGAGTTCTATCGGGTACGTCCAAAATGATTTCTGAGGCTATGCTACGTTTGGTGCAAAATGTGGATCTATCTTACACCGAGACTAACACTATCTCCAAACGGACCAAAACGATATCCTACATGACCCACGGCTCCTAGGTGTTACATCGAGTGCATCCAAAATGATTTCTAAGGCTATGGTACGTTTGGTGCAAACTATGTATCTATCTTGCACCGAGACTAACACTATCTCTAAATGGACCAAAACGAGATTCTACATGACCCATGTAACCTAGGAGTTCTATCGGGTGTGTCCAAATGATTTCCGAGCTTATGGTACGTATGACGCAAACCATGCACCTATCATCCACCGAAACTAACACTATCTCCAAAAGGACCAAAAGGAGATTCTACATGACCCACGTCACCTAGAAGTTCCATCGAGTGCGTCCAAAATGATTTCTTAGCCTACGGTACGTATGGCGCAAACCATGCACCTATCGTGCACCGAAACTAACACTATCTCCAAAAAGGACCGAAAGGAGATTCTACATGACCCACGTCACCTAGGAGTTCTATCGGGTACGTCCAAAATGATTTCTGAGGCTATGCTACGTTTGGTGCAAAATGTGGATCTATCTTACACCGAGACTAACACTATCTCCAAACGGACCAAAACGATATCCTACATGACCCACGGCTCCTAGGAGTTACATCGAGTGCATCCAAAATGATTTATAAGGCTATGGTACGTTTGGTGCAAACTATGGATCTATCTTGCACCGAGACTAACACTATCTCTAAATGGACCAAAACGAGATTCTACATGACCCCTGTAACCTAGGAGTTCTATCGGGTGTGTCCAAATGATTTCCGAGCTTATGGTACGTATGGCGCAAACCATGCACCTATCATCCACCGAAACTAACACTATCTCCAAAAGGACCAAAAGGAGATTCTACATGACCCACGTCACCTAGGAGTTCTATCGGGTGTGTCCAAAATGATTTCTGAGGGTATGGTACGTTGGGTGCAAACTGTGGATCTATCTTGCACCAAGACTTACACTATCTTTAAATCGACCGAAACAAGATTGTACATGACCCACGTCACCTAGGAGTTCCGTCGGGTGCGTCCAGAACGATTTTCGAGCTTACGGTACATTCGGCGCAAACCGTGCAACTATCTTAAATCAAGATTAGCACTGTATCCAAACGGACCGAAATGAGCTTCCATTTGAGCCTCGTCACCTTGGAGTACCATCCGGTGCGTCCAAAACCATTTCTGAGGCTATGGTACATTTTGCGCAAACCGTGCACCTATCTTGCACTGAAACTAACACTGTCTCCAAATGCACCGAAACGAGCTTCCATTTGAGCCTCGTCACCCACGAGCACCTTCAGGTGCATCTAAAACAATTTCTGAGCCTATGTTACGTTTGGCGCAAACCGTGCACCTATCATGCACCGAAACTAACACTATCTCCAAATGTACTGAAAGGAGATTCTACATGACCCACGTCACCTAGGAGTTCCATCGAGTGCGTCCAAAATGATTTCTTAGCCTACGGTACGTATGGCGCAAACCATGCACCTATCGTGCACCGAAAACTAACACTATCTCCAAAAAGGACCGAAAGGAGATTCTACATGACCCACGTCACCTAGGAGTTCTATCGGGTACGTCCAAAATGATTTCTGAGGCTATGCTACGTTTGGTGCAAAATGTGGATCTATCTTACACCGAGACTAACACTATCTCCAAATGGACCGAAACTAGATCCTACATGACCCACGTCACCTAGGAGTTCCATCGGGTGCGTCCAAAATGATTTTTGAGCTTACAGAATGTTCGGTGCAAACAGTGCTGCTATCTTAAATGAAGATTAGCACTGTATCCAAATGGACCGAAATGAGCTTTCATTTGAGCCTCGTCACCTAGAAGTACCATCCGGTGCGCCAAAACAATTTCTGAGGCTATGGTATATTTGGCGCAAACCGTGCAACTATCTTGCACTGAAACTAATATTGTCTCCAAACGGACCGAAATGAGCTTCCATTTGAGCCTCGTCACCTAAGAGTACCATCTGGTGCATCCAAAACAATTTCTGAGCCTATGGTACATATGGCGCAAACCATGAACCTATCATGCACCGAAACCAACACTATCTCCAAAAGGACCGAATGGAGATTCTACATGACCCACGTCACCTAGGAGTTCCATCGGGTGCGTCCAAAATGATTTCGAGGCTATGGTACGTTTGGTGCAAACTGTGGATCTATCTTGCACCGAGAATAACACTATCTCCAAATGGACCGAAACGAGATTCTACATGACCCACGTCACCTAGGAGTTCCATCGGGTGCGTCCAAAATGATTTTCGAGCTTACAGTACGTTTGGTGCAAACCGTGCTCCTATCTGAAATCAACATTAGCACTTTATCCAAATGGACCGAAACGAGCTTCCATTTGAGCCTCCTAACCTAGGAGTACCATTCGGTGCGCCAAAATGATTTCTAAGGCTATGGTATATTTGGTACAAACCGTGCACCTATCTTGCACTGATACTAACACTGCCTCCAAATGGACCGAAACGAGATTCTACATGACCCATGGCTCCTAGGAGTTACATCGAGTGCATCCAAAATGATTTCTAAGGCTATGGTACGTTTGGTGCAAACTATGGATCTATCTTGCACCGAGACTAACACTATCTCTAAATGGACCAAAACGAGATTCTACATGACCCATGTCACCTAGGAGTTCTATCGGGTGTGTCCAAATGATTTCCGAGCTTATGGTACGTATGGCGCAAACCATGCACCTATCATGCACCGAAACTAACACTATCTCCAAAAGGACTAAAAGGAGATTCTACATGACCCACGTCACATAGGAGTTCCATTGGGTGCGTCCAAAATGATTTCTGAGGCTATGGTAAGTTTGGAGCAAACTGTGGATCTTTCTTGCACCGAGACAAACACTATCTCCAAATGGACCGAAACGAAAATCAACATGACCCACGTCACCTTGGAGTTCTATCAGGTGCGTCCAAATGGTTTCCGAGCTTACAGTACGTATGCCGCAACCCATGCACCTATCATGCACCGAAACTAACACTATCTCCAAAAAGGACTAAAAGGAGATTCTACATGCCCCACGTCACCTAGGAGTTCCATCGGGTACATCCAAAATAATTTCTGAGCCGATGGTGCGTATGGCGCAAACCATGCAACTATCATGCACCGAAACTAACAGTATCTCCAAAAGGACCGAAAGGAGATTCTACATGACCCACGTCACCTAGGAGTTCCATCAGGTGCATCCAAAATGATTTCTGACGCTATGGTACGTTTGGTGCAAACTATGGATCAATCTTGCACCGAGACTAACACGATCTCCAAATTGACCGAAACGAGATTCTACATGACCCACGTCACCTAGGAGTTCCATCGGGTGCGTCCAAAATGATTTCTGAGCTTACGGTACATTCGGTGCAAAACCATGCAACTATCTTGAATCAAGATTAGCAGTGTATGCGAATGGACCGAAACGAGCTTCCATTTGAGCCTCGTCACCTAGGAGTACAATCCGGTGCGTCCAAAACGATTTCTGAGGCTATGGTACATTTGGCGCAAATGGTGCACCTATCTTGCACTAAAACTAACACTGTCTCCAAACGCATTGAAACGAGCTTCCATTTGAGCCTCGTCACCCAGGAGTACCTTCTGGTGCATCTAAAACAATTTCTGAGTGCGTCCAAAATTATTCTACATGAGGCCATCGAGTGCGTCCAAAAGATTTCCGAGCTTACGGTACGTATGGCGCAAACCATGTACCTATCATGCTCCGAAACTAACACTATCTACAAAAGGACCGAAAGGAAATTCTACATGACCCACGTCACCTAGGAGTTCCATCGAGTGCGTCCAAAATTATTTCTGAGGCTATGGTACGTTTGGTGCAAACTGTGGATCTATCTTGCACCGAGACTGACACTATCTCCAAATGGACCGAAACGAGATTCTACATGACCCACGTCACCTATGAGTTCCATCGGGTGCGTCCAAAATGATTTTCGAGCTTACAGTACGTTCGGTGCAAACCGTGCTCCTATCTTAAATCAAGATTAGCACTTTATCCAAATGGACCGAAACGAGCTTCCATTTGAGCCTCCTCACCTAGGAGTACCATTTGGTGTGCCAAAATGATTTCTAAGGCTATGGTATATTTGGTGCAAACCGTGCACCTATCTTGCACTGAAACTAACACTGTCTCCAAACGGACCGAAACGAGATTCTACATGACCCATGGCTCCTGGGAGTTACATCGAGTGCATCCAAAATGATTTCTAAGGCTATGGTACGTTTGGTGCAAACTATGGATCAATCTTGCACCGAGACTAACACTATCTCTAAATGGACCAAAACGAGATTCTACATGACCCATGTCACCTAGGAGTTCTATCGGGTGTGTCCAAATGGTTTCCTAGCTTATGGTACGTATGGCGCAAACCATGCACCTATCATGCACCGAAACTAACACTATCTCCAAAAGGACCAAAAGGAGATTCTACATGACCCACGTCACATAGGAGTTCCATTGGGTGCGTCCAAAATGATTTCTGAGGCTATGGTAAGTTTGGAGCAAACTGTGGATCTTTCTTGCACCGAGACAAACACTATCTCCAAATGGACCGAAACGAAAATCAACATGACCCACGTCACCTTGGAGTTCTATCAGGTGCGTCCAAATGGTTTCCGAGCTTACAGTACGTATGGCGCAACCCATGCACCTATCATGCACCGAAACTAACAGTATCTCCAAAAGGACCGAAAGGAGATTCTACATGACCCACGTCACCTAGGAGTTCCATCAGGTGCATCCAAAATGATTTCTGACGCTATGGTACGTTTGGTGCAAACTGTGGATCAATCTTGCACCAAGACTAACACGATCTCCAAATTGACCGAAACAAGATTCTACATGACCCACGTCACCTAGGAGTTCCATCGGGTGCGTCCAAAATGATTTCTGAGCTTACGGTACATTCGGCGCAAACCATGTAACTATCTTGAATCAAGATTAACAGTTTATGCGAATGGACCGAAACAAGCTTCCATTTGAGCCTCGTCACCTAGGAGTACAATCCGGTGCGGCCAAAACGATTTCTGAGGCTATGGTACATTTGGCGCAAATGGTGCACCTATCTTGCACTGAAACTAACACTGTCTCCAAACGCATTGAAACGAGCTTCCATTTGAGCCTCGAAACCCAGGAGTACCTTCCGGTGCATCTAAAACATTTTCTGAGTGCGTCCAAAATTATTCTACCTGAGGCCATCGAGTGCGTCCAAAAGATTTCCGCGCTTACGGTACGTATGGCGCAAACCATGCACCTATCATGCACCGAAACTAACACTATCTACAAAAGGACTGAAAGGAAATTCTACATGACCCACGCCACCTAGGAGTTCCATCGAGTGCCTCCAAAATTATTTCTGAGGCTATGGTACGTTTGGTGCAAACTATGGATCTATCTTGCACCGAGACTAACACTATCTCCAAATGGACCGAAACGAGATTCTTCATGACCCACGTCACCTATGAGTTTCATCGGGTGCGTCCAAAATGATTTTCGAGCTTACAGTACGTTCGGTGCAAACCGTGCTCCTATCTTAAATCAAGATTAGCACTTTATCCAAATAGACCGAAACGAGCTTCCATTTGAGCCTCCTCACCTAGGACTACCATCCGGTGCGTCCAAAACGATTTTCTGAGGCTATGGTACATTTGGCGCAAACCGTGCACCTATCTTGCACTGAAACTAATACTGTCTCCAAACACATCAAAACGAGCTTCCATTTGAGCCTCGTCACCCAGGAGTACCTTCCGGTGCATCTAAAGCAATTTTTTGAGCCTATGATATGTTTGGCACAAACCGTGCACCTACCATGTACCGAAACTAACACTATCTCTAAATGTACTGAAAGGAGATTCTACATGACCCACGTCACATAGGAGTTCCATTGAGTGCGTCCAAAATGATTTCTTAACCTATGGTACGTACGGCACAAACCATGCACCTATTATGCACTGAAACTAACACTATCTCCAAAAGGACCGAAAGAAGATTCTACATGATCCACGTCACCTAGGTGTTCTATCGGGTGCGTCCAAATGATTTCTGACCTTACGGTACGTATGGCGCAAACAATGCAACTATCATGCACCGAAACTACACACTATCTCCAAAAGGACGGAAAGGAGATTCTACATGACTTACGTCACCTAGGAGTTGCATCGGGTGCGTCCAAAATGATTTCTGAGGCTATGGTACGTTTGGTGCAAACAGTGGATCTATCTTGCACCGAGACTAACACTATCTCCAAATGGACTGAAACGAGATTCTACATGACCCACATCACCTATGAGTTCCATCGGGTGCGTCCAAAATGATTTTCGAGCTTACAGTACGTTCGGTGCAAACCGTGCTCCTATCTTAAATAAAGATTAGCACTTTATCCAAATGGACCGAAACGAGCTTCCATTTGAGCCTCCTCACCTAGGAGTACCATTTGGTGCGCCAAAATGTTTTCTAAGGCTATGGTATATTTGGTGCAAACCGTGCACCTATCTTGCACTGAAACTAACACTGTCTCCAAACGGACCAAAACGAGCTTCCATTTGAGCCTCGTCACCTAGGAGTACCATCCGTTGCATCCAAAACAATTTCTGAGCCTGTGGTATGTATGGCGCAAACCATGCACCTGTCATGCACCGAAACTAAAAGTATCTCCAAAAGGACCGAAAGGAGATTCTACATGACCTATGTCACCTAGGAGTTCCATCGGGTGTGTCCAAAATGATTTCTGAGGGTATGGTACATTTGGTGCAAACTGTGGATCTATCTTGCACCAAGACTTACGCTATCTTCAAATCGACCGAAACAAGATTCTACATGACCCACGTCACCTAGGAGTTCCGTCGGGTGCGTCCAGAACGATTTTTGAGCTTACGGTACATTCGGCGCAAACCGTGCAACTATCTTAAATCAAGATTAGCACTGTATCCAAACGGACCGAAATGAGCTTCCATTTGAGCCTCGTCACCTAGGAGTACCATCCGGTGCGTCCAAAACCATTTCTGAGGCTATGGTACATTTGGCGCAAACCGTGCACCTATCTTTCACTGAAACTAACACTGTCTCCAAATGCACCGAAACGAGCTTGCATTTGAGCCTCGTCACCCACGAGTACCTTCAGCTGCATCTAAAATAATTTCTGAGCCTATGTTACGTTTGGCGCAAACCGTGCACCTATCATGCACCGAAACTAACACTATCTCCAAATGTACTGAAAGGAGATTCTACATGACCCACGTCACCTAGGAGTTCCATCGAGTGCGTCCAAAATGATTTCTTAGCCTACGGTACGTATGGCGCAAACCATGCACCTATCATGCACCGAAACTAACACTATCTCCAAAAAGGACCGAAAGGAGATTCTACATGACCCACGTCACCTAGGAGTTCTATCGGGTACATCCAAAATGATTTCTGAGGCTATGCTACGTTTGGTGCAAAATGTGGATCTATCTTACACCGAGACTAACACTATCTCCAAACGGACCAAAACGATATCCTACATGACCCACGGCTCCTAGGAGTTACATCGAGTGCATCCAAAATGATTTCTAAGGCTATGGTACGTTTGGTGCAAACTATGGATCTATCTTGCACCGAGACTAACACTATCTCTAAATGGACCAAAACGAGATTCTACATGACCCATGTAACCTAGGAGTTCTATCGGGTGTGTCCAAATGATTTCCGAGCTTATGGTACGTATGGCACAAACCATGCACCTATCATCCACCGAAACTAACACTATCTCCAAAAGGACCAAAAGGAGATTCTACATGACCCACGTTACCTAGGAGTTCTATCGGGTGTGTCCAAAATGATTTCTGAGGGTATGGTACGTTGGGTGCAAACTGTGGATCTATCTTGCACCAAGACTTATACTATCTTCAAATTGACCGAAACAAGATTCTACATGACCCACGTCACCTAGGAGTTCCGTCGGGTGTGTCCAGAATGATTTTCGAGCTTACGGTACATTCGGCGCAAACCGTGCAACTATCTTAAATCAAGATTAGCACTGTATCCAAACGGACCGAAATGAGCTTCCATTTGAGCCTCGTCACCTAGGAGTACCATCCGGTGCGTCCAAAACCATTTCTGAGGCTATGGTACATTTTGCGCAAACCGTGCACCTATCTTGCACTGAAACTAACACTGTCTCCAAATGCACCGAAACGAGCTTCCATTTGAGCCTCGTCACCCACGAGTACCTTCAGGTGCATCTAAAACAATTTCTAAGCCTATGTTACGTTTGGCGCAAACCGTGCACCTATCATGCACCGAAACTAACACTATCTCCAAATGTACTGAAAGGAGATTCTACATGACCCACGTCACCTAGGAGTTCCATCGAGTGCGTCCAAAATGATTTCTTAGCCTACGGTACGTATGGCGCAAACCATGCACCTATCGTGCACCAAAACTAACACTATCTCCAAAAAGGACCGAAAGGAGATTCTACATGACCCACGTCACCTAGCAGTTCTATCGGGTACGTCGAAAATGATTTCTGAGGCTATGCTACGTTTGGTGCAAAATGTGGATCTATCTTACACCGAGACTAACACTATCTCCAAATGGACCGAAACTAGATCCTACATGACCCACGTCACCTAGGAGTTCCATCGGGTGCGTCCAAAATGATTTTTGAGCTTACAGTATGTTCGGCGCAAATCGTGCAACTATCTTAAATCAAGATTAGCACTGTATCCAAATGGACCGAAATGAGCTTCCATTTGAGCCTCGTCACCTAGAAGTACCATCCGGTGCGCCAAAACAATTTCTGAGGCTATGGTATATTTGGCGCAAACCGTGCAACTATCTTGCACTGAAACTAATATTGTCTCCAAACGGACCGAAATGAGCTTCCATTTGAGCCTCGTCACCTAAGAGTACCATCTGGTGTATCCAAAACAATTTCTGAGCCTATGGTACATATGGCGCAAACCATGCACCTATCATGCACCGAAACCAACACTATCTCCAAAAGGACCGAATGGAGATTCTACATGACCCACGTCACCTAGGAGTTCCATCGGGTGCGTCCAAAATGATTTCTGAGGCTATGGTACGTTTGGTGCAAACTGTGGATCAATCTTGCACCGAGACTAACACTATCTCTAAATGGACCGAAACGAGATTCTACATGACCCACGTCACCTAGGAATTCCATCGGGTGCGTCCAAAATGATTTTCGAGCTTATAGTACGTTCGGTGCAATCCGTGCTCCTATCTTAAATCAAGATTAGCACTGTATCCAAAATGATTTCTGAGGCTATGGTACGTTTGGCGCAAACTGTGGATCAATCTTGCACCGAGACTAACACTATCTCTAAATGGACCAAAACGAGATTCTACATGACCCATGTAACCTAGGAGTTCTATCGGGTGTGTCCAAATGATTTCTGAGCTTATGGTACGTATGGCGCAAACCATGCACCTATCATCCACCGAAACTAACACTATCTCCAAAAGGACCAAAAGGAGATTCTACATGACCCACGTCACCTAGGAGTTCCATCGAGTGCGTCCAAAATGATTTCTTAGCCTACGGTACGTATGGCGCAAACCATGCACCTATCGTGCACCGAAACTAACACTATCTCCAAAAAGGACCGAAAGGAGATTCTACATGACCCACGTCACCTAGGAGTTCTATCGGGTACATCCAAAATGATTTCTGAGGCTATGCTACGTTTGGTGCAAAATGTGGATCTATCTTACACCGAGACTAACACTATCTCCAAACGGACCAAAACGATATCCTACATGACCCACGGCTCCTAGGAGTTACATCGAGTGCATCCAAAATGATTTCTAAGGCTATGGTACGTTTGGTGCAAACTATGGATCTATCTTGCACCGAAACAAGATTCTACATGACCCACGTCACCTAGGAGTTTCGTCGGGTGCGTCCAGAACGATTTTTGAGCTTACGGTACATTCGGCGCAAACCGTGCAACTATCTTAAATCAAGATTAGCACTGTATCCAAACGGACCGAAATGAGCTTCCATTTGAGCCTCGTCACCTAGGAGTACCATCCGGTGCGTCCAAAACCATTTCTGAGGCTATGGTACATTTGGCGCAAACCGTGCACCTATCTTTCACTGAAACTAACACTGTCTCCAAATGCACCGAAACGAGCTTGCATTTGAGCCTCGTCACCCACGAGTACCTTCAGGTGCATCTAAAACAATTTCTAAGCCTATGTTACATTTGGCGCAAACCGTTCACCTATCATGCACCGAAACTAACACTATCTCCAAATGTACTGAAAGGAGATTCTACATGACCCACGTCACCTAGGAGTTCCATCGAGTGCGTCCAAAATGATTTCTTAGCCTACGGTACGTATGGCGCAAACCATGCACCTATCATGCACCGAAACTAACACTATCTCCAAAAAGGACCGAAAGGAGATTCTACATGACCCACGTCACCTAGGAGTTCTATCGGGTACGTCCAAAATGATTTCTGAGGCTATGCTACGTTTGGTGCAAAATGTGGATCTATCTTACACCGAGACTAACACTATCTCCAAACGGACCAAAACGATATCCTACATGACCCACGGCTCCTAGGAGTTACATCGAGTGCATCCAAAATGATTTCTAAGGCTATGGTACGTTTGGTGCAAACTATGGATCTATCTTGCACCGAGACTAACACTATCTCTAAATGGACCAAAACGAGATTCTACATGACCCATGTAACCTAGGAGTTCTATCGGGTGTGTCCAAATGATTTCCGAGCTTATGGTACGTATGGCGCAAACCATGCACCTATCATCCACCGAAACTAACACTATCTCCAAAAGGACCAAAAGGAGATTCTACATGACCCACGTCACCTAGGAGTTCCATCGAGTGCGTCCAAAATGATTTCTTAGCCTACGGTACGTATGGCGCAAACCATGCACCTATCGTGCACCGAAACTAACACTATCTCCAAAAAGGACCGAAAGGAGATTCTACATGACCCACGTCACCTAGGAGTTCTATCGGGTACATCCAAAATGATTTCTGAGGCTATGCTATGTTTGGTGCAAAATGTCGATCTATCTTACACCGAGACTAACACTATCTCCAAACGGACCAAAACGATATCCTACATGACCCACGGCTCCTAGGAGTTACATCGAGTGCATCCAAAATGATTTCTAAGGCTATGGTACGTTTGGTGCAAACTATGGATCTATCTTGCACCGAGACTAACACTATCTCTAAATGGACCAAAACGAGATTCTACATGACCCATGTAACCTAGGAGTTCTATCGGGTGTGTCCAAATGATTTCCGAGCTTATGGTACGTATGGCACAAACCATGCACCTATCATCCACCGAAACTAACACTATCTCCAAAAGGACCAAAAGGAGATTCTACATGACCCACGTTACCTAGGAGTTCTATCGGGTGTGTCCAAAATGATTTCTGAGGGTATGGTACGTTGGGTGCAAACTGTGGATCTATCTTGCACCAAGACTTATACTATCTTCAAATTGACCGAAACAAGATTCTACATGACCCACGTCACCTAGGAGTTCCGTCGGGTGTGTCCAGAATGATTTTCGAGCTTACGGTACATTCGGCGCAAACCGTGCAACTATCTTAAATCAAGATTAGCACTGTATCCAAACGGACCGAAATGAGCTTCCATTTGAGCCTCGTCACCTAGGAGTACCATCCGGTGCGTCCAAAACCATTTCTAAGGTTATGGTACATTTTGCGCAAACCGTGCACCTATCTTGCACTGAAACTAACACTGTCTCCAAATGCACCGAAACGAGCTTCCATTTGAGCCTCGTCACCCACGAGTACCTTCAGGTGCATCTAAAACAATTTCTAAGCCTATGTTACGTTTGGCGCAAACCGTGCACCTATCATGCACCGAAACTAACACTATCTCCAAATGTACTGAAAGGAGATTCTACATGACCCACGTCACCTAGGAGTTCCATCGAGTGCGTCCAAAATGATTTCTTAGCCTACGGTACGTATGGCGCAAACCATGCACCTATCGTGCACCAAAACTAACACTATCTCCAAAAAGGACCGAAAGGAGATTCTACATGACCCACGTCACCTAGCAGTTCTATCGGGTACGTCGAAAATGATTTCTGAGGCTATGCTACGTTTGGTGCAAAATGTGGATCTATCTTACACCGAGACTAACACTATCTCCAAATGGACCGAAACTAGATCCTACATGACCCACGTCACCTAGGAGTTCCATCGGGTGCGTCCAAAATGATTTTCGAGCTTACAGTATGTTCGGCGCAAATCGTGCAACTATCTTAAATCAAGATTAGCACTGTATCCAAATGGACCGAAATGAGCTTCCATTTGAGCCTCGTCACCTAGAAGTACCATCCGGTGCGCCAAAACAATTTCTGAGGCTATGGTATATTTGGCGCAAACCGTGCAACTATCTTGCACTGAAACTAATATTGTCTCCAAACGGACCGAAATGAGCTTCCATTTGAGCCGCGTCACCTAAGAGTACCATCTGGTGTATCCAAAACAATTTCTGAGCCTATGGTACATATGGCGCAAACCATGCACCTATCATGCACCGAAACCAACACTATCTCCAAAAGGACCGAATGGAGATTCTACATGACCCACGTCACCTAGGAGTTCCATCGGGTGCGTCCAAAATGATTTCTGAGGCTATGGTACGTTTGGTGCAAACTGTGGATCAATCTTGCACCGAGACTAACACTATCTCTAAATGGACCGAAACGAGATTCTACATGACCCACGTCACCTAGGAATTCCATCGGGTGCGTCCAAAATGATTTTCGAGCTTATAGTACGTTCGGTGCAAACCGTGCTCCTATCTTAAATCAAGATTAGCACTGTATCCAAAATGATTTCTGAGGCTATGGTACGTTTGGCGCAAACTGTGGATCAATCTTGCTCCGAGACTAACACTATCTCTAAATGGACCAAAACGAGATTCTACATGACCCATGTAACCTAGGAGTTCTATCGGGTGTGTCCAAATGATTTCCGAGCTTATGGTACGTATGGCGCAAACCATGCACCTATCATCCACCGAAACTAACACTATCTCCAAAAGGACCAAAAGGAGATTCTACATGACCCACGTCACCTAGGAGTTCCATCGAGTGCGTCCAAAATGATTTCTTAGCCTACGGTACGTATGGCGCAAACCATGCACCTATCGTGCACCGAAACTAACACTATCTCCAAAAAGGACCGAAAGGAGATTCTACATGACCCACGTCACCTAGGAGTTCTATCGGGTACATCCAAAATGATTTCTGAGGCTATGCTACGTTTGGTGCAAAATGTGGATCTATCTTACACCGAGACTAACACTATCTCCAAACGGACCAAAACGATATCCTACATGACCCACGGCTCCTAGGAGTTACATCGAGTGCATCCAAAATGATTTCTAAGGCTATGGTACGTTTGGTGCAAACTATGGATCTATCTTGCACCGAAACAAGATTCTACATGACCCACGTCACCTAGGAGTTTCGTCGGGTGCGTCCAGAACGATTTTTGAGCTTACGGTACATTCGGCGCAAACCGTGCAACTATCTTAAATCAAGATTAGCACTGTATCCAAACGGACCGAAATGAGCTTCCATTTGAGCCTCGTCACCTAGGAGTACCATCCGGTGCGTCCAAAACCATTTCTGAGGCTATGGTACATTTGGCGCAAACCGTGCACCTATCTTTCACTGAAACTAACACTGTCTCCAAATGCACCGAAACGAGCTTGCATTTGAGCCTCGTCACCCACGAGTACCTTCAGGTGCATCTAAAACAATTTCTAAGCCTATGTTACATTTGGCGCAAACCGTTCACCTATCATGCACCGAAACTAACACTATCTCCAAATGTACTGAAAGGAGATTCTACATGACCCACGTCACCTAGGAGTTCCATCGAGTGCGTCCAAAATGATTTCTTAGCCTACGGTACGTATGGCGCAAACCATGCACCTATCATGCACCGAAACTAACACTATCTCCAAAAAGGACCGAAAGGAGCTTCCATTAGAGCCTCGTCACCAAGGAGTACCATCCGGTGCGCCAAAATAATTTCTGAGGCTATGGTATATTTGGCGCAAACCGTGCACCTATCTTGAAATGAAACTAACACTGTCTCCAAACAGACCGAAACGAGCTTCCGTTTGAGCCTCGTCACCTAGGAGTACCATCCGGTGCATCCAAATCAATTTTTGAGCCTGTGGTACGTATGGCGCAAACCATGCACCTATCATGCACCAAAGCTAACACTATCTCCAAAAGGACCAAAAGGAGATTCTACATGACCCACTAGGAGTTCCATCGGGTGCATCCAAAATGATTTCTAAGGCTATGGTACATTTGGTGCAAACCGTGCACCTATCTGCACTGAAACTAACACTGTCTCCAAATGGACCGAAACGAGCTTCCATTTGAGCCTAGTCACCTAGGAGTACCAACTGGTGCATCTAAAACAATTTCTGATCCTGTGGTACATATGGCGCAAACCATGCACCTATCATGCACCAAAGCTAAGACTATCTCGAAAAGGACCGAAAGGAGATTCTACATGACCAACATTACCTAGGAGTTCCATCGGGTGCGTCCAAAATGATTTCTGAGGCTATGATACGTTTGGTGCAAACTGTGGACCTATCTTGCACTGAGACTCACACTATCTTCAAATGGACGAAAACGAGATCCTACATGACCCACGTCACCTAGTTGTTCCATCGGGAGCGTGCAAAATGATTTCCGAGCTTACGGTACGTTCGGTGCAAACCGTGCACCTATCTTGAATCAAGATTAGCACTGTATCCAAACGGACCGAAATAAGCTTCCATTTGAGCCTCGTCACCTAGGAGTACCATCCGGTGCGTCCAAAATGATTTCTGAGGCTATGGTATATTTGGTGCAAACTGTGCACCTATCTTGCACTGAAACTAACACAATCTCTAAACGGACCGAAACGAGCTTCCATTTGAGCCTCGTCACCTAGGAGTACCATCCGGTGCATCCAGAACAATTTCTGAGCCTATGGTACGTATGGCGCAAACCATTTACCTATCATGCACTGAAACTAACAGTATCTCCAAAAGGACCGAAAGGAGATTCTACATGACCCACGTCACCTAGGAGTTCCATCGGGTGTGTCCAAAATGATTTCTGAGGCTATGCTACGTTTGGTGCAAACTATGGATCTATCTTGCACCGAGACTTACACTATCTCCAAATCGATCGAAAACAAGATTCTACACGACCCACGTCACGTAGGAGTTCCATCGGGTGCGTCCAGAACGATTTCTGAGCTTACGGTACGTATGGTGCAAACCATGCAACTATCACGCACTGAAACTAACACTATCTCCAAAAGGACCGAATAGAGATTCTACATGACCCACGTCACCTAGGAGTTCCATCGGGAGCGTCGAAAATGATTTCTGAGTCTATTGTACGTTTGGTGCAAACTGTGGATCCATCTTGCACTGAGACTCACACTATCTCCAAATGGACCGAAACAAGATTCTACATGACCCATGTCACCTAGGAGTTCCATCGGGTGCGTCCAAAATGATTTTCGAGCTTACAGTACGTTCGGTGCAAACCGTGCTCCTATCTTAAATTAAGATTAGCACTCTATCCAAATGGACCGAAATGAGCTTCCATTTGAGCCTCGTCACCTAGGAGTACCATCCGGTGTGCCAAAACAATTTCTGAGGCTATGGTATATTTGGAGCAAACCGTGCACCTGTCTTGCACTGAAAGTAACACTGTCTCCAAACGGACCGAAACGAGCTTCCATTTGAGCCTCGTCACTTAGGAGTACCCTCCGGTGCATCCAAAACAATTTCTGAGCCTATGGTACGTATGGCGCAAACCATGCACCTATCATGCACTAAAACCAAAACTATCACTAAAAGGACCGAAAGGAGATTCTACATGACCCACATTACGTAGGAGTTCCATCGGGTGTGTCCGAAATGATTTCTGAGGCTATGGTACGTTTGGTGCAAACTATGAAACTATCTTGCACCGAGACTCATACTATCTCCAAATGGGCCGAAATGAGGTTCTACATGACCCACATCACCTAGCAGTTCTATCGGGTGCGTCCAAAATGATTTCCGAGCTTACGGTACATTCGGTGCAAACCATGCACCTATCTTGAATCAAGATTAGCACTGTATCCAAACAGACCAAAATGAACTTCCATTTGAGCCTCATCACCTAGGAGTACCATCCATTGCGTCCAAAACGATTTCTGAGGCTACGGTACGTTCAGTGCAAACCGTGCACCTATCTTGAATCAAGATTAGCACTGTATCCAAACGGACCGAAACAAGCTTCCATTTGAGCCTCGTCACATAGGAGTACCATCCGGTGTGTCCAAAATGATTTCTGAGGCTATGGTATATTTGGTGCAAACCGTGCACCTATCTTGCACTGAAACTAACACTGTCTCCAAACGGACCGAAACGAGCTTCCATTTGAGCCTCGTCACCTAGGAGTACCATCCGGTGCATCCAAAACAATTTCTGAGCCTATGGAATGTATGGCGCAAACCATTTACCTATCTTGCACTGAAACTAATAGTATCTCCAAAAGGACCGAAAGGAGATTCTACATGACCCACGTCACCTAGGAGTTCCATTGGGTGTGTCCAAAATGATTTCTGAGGCTAAGCTACGTTCGGTGCGAACTATGGATCTATCTTGCACTGAGACTTACACTATCTCCAAATGGACCGAAATGAGATTCTACATGACCCACGTCACCTAGTTATTCCATCGGGTGCGTCCAAAATGATTTCCGAGCTTACGGTATGTTCGGTGCAAACCGTGCACCTATCTTGAATCAAGATTAGCAATGTATCCAAACGGACCGAAACGAGCTTTCATTTGAGCCTCGTTACCTGGGAGTACCATCCGGTGCATCCAAAATGATTTCTGAGGCTATGGAATATTTGGTACAAACCGTGCACCTATCTTGCACTGAAACTAACACAGTCTCCAAACAGACCATAACGAGCTTCCATTTTAGCCTGGTCACCTAGAAGTACCATCCGGTGCATCCAAAACAATTTCTGAGCCTATGGTACGTATGGCGCAAACCATTTACCTATCATGCACTGAAACTAACAGTATCTCCAAAAGTACCAAAAGGAGATTCTACATGACCCACGTCACCTAGGAGTTCCATCGGGTGTGTCCAAAATAATTTCTGAGGCTATGCTACGTTTGGTGCAAACTATGGATCTATCTGGCACCGAGACTTACACTATCTCCAAATCGATCGAAACAAGATTCTACATGACCCACGTCACCTAGGAGTTCCATCGGGTGCGTGCAGAACGATTTCCGAGCTTACGGTACATTCGGCGCAAACCGTGCAACTATCTTGAGTCAAGACTTGCACTGTATCCAAACGGACCAAAATGAGCTTCTATTTGAGCCTCGTCACCTAGGAGTACCATCCGGTGCGTCCAAAACCATTTCTGAGGCTATGGTACATTTGGCGCAAACCGTGCACCTATCTTGCACTGAAACTAACACAGTCTCCAAACGCACCGAAACGAGCTTTCATTTGAGCCTCGTCACCCACGAGTACCTTCAGGTGCATCTAAAACAATTTCTGAGCCTATGGTACGTTTGGCGCAAACCATGCACCTATCATGCACCGAAACTAACACTATCTCCAAATGTACTAAAAGCAGATTCTACATGACCCACATCACCTCGGAGTTCCATCGAGTGCGTCCAAAATGATTTCTCAGCCTACGGTACGTATAGCACAAACCATGCACCTATCATGCACCGAAACTAACACTATCTCTAAAAGGACCGAAAGGAGATTCTACATGACCCACGTCACTTAGGAGTTCTATGGGTGCGTCAAAATGATTTCCGAGCTTACGGTATGTATGGTGCAAACCATGCAACTATCACGCACCGAAAGTAACACTATCTCCAAAAGGACCAAATGGAGATTCTACATAACCCACGTCACCTAGGAGTTCCATCGGGTGCGTCCAAAATAATTTCTGAGGCTATGGTACGTTTGGTGCAAACTGTGGATCTATCTTGCACCGAGACTAACACTATCTCCAAATGGACTGAAACGAGATTCTACATGACCCACGTCACCTAGGAGTTCCATCGGGTGCGTCCAAAATGATTTTCGAGCTTACAGTACGTTCGGTGCAAACCGTGCTCCTATCTTAAATCAAGATTAGCACTGTATCCAAATGGACCGAAATGAGCTTCCATTTGAGCCTCGTCACCTAGGAGTACCATCCGGTGCGCCAAAACAATTTCTGAGGCTATGGTATATTTGGAGCAAACCGTGCGCCTGTCTTGCACTAAAACTAACACTGTCTCCAAACAGACCGAAACGAGCTTCCATTTGAGCCTCGTCACCTAGGAGTACCCTCCGGTGCATCCAAAACAATTTCTGAGCCTATGGTACGTATGGCGCAAACCATGCACCTATCATGCACCAAAACCAAAACTATCTCCAAAAGGACCGAAAGGTGATTCTACATGACAAACATTACCTAGGAGTTCCATCGGGTGCGTCCGAAATGATTTCTGAGGCTATGGTACGTTTGGTGCAAACTGTGGAACTATCTTGCACCGAGAGTCATACTATCTCCAAATGGGCCAAAACGAGATTCTACATGACCCATGTCACCTAGCAGTTCCATCGGGTGCGTCCAAAATGATTTCCGAGCTTACGGTACGTTCGGTGCAAACCGTGCACCTATCTTGAATCAAGATTAGCACTGTATCCAAAGGGACCGAAACGAGCTTCCATTTGAGCCTCGTCACCTAGGAGTACCATCCATTGCGTCCAAAACAATTTCTGAGGCTATGGTATATTTGGTGCAAACCGTGCACCTATCTTGCACTGAAACTAACACTGTCTCCAAACGGACCGAAACAAGCTTCCATTTGAGCCTCGTCACCTAGGAGTACCATCCGGTGCATCCAAAACAATTTCTGAGCCTATGGTACGTATGGCGCAAACCATTTACCTATCTTGCACTGAAACTAACAGTATCTCCAAAAGGACCGAAAGGAGATTCTACATGACCCACGTCACCTAGGAGTTCCATTGGGTGTATCCAAAAGGATTTCTGAGGCTATGCTACGTTCGGTGCGAACTATGGATCTATCTTGCACCGAGACTTACACTATCTCCAAATGGACCGAAATGAGTTTCTACATGACCCACGTCACCTAGTTGTTCCATCGGGTGCGTCCAAAATGATTTCCGAGCTTACTGTACGTTCGGTGCAAGCCGTGCACCTATCTTGAATCAAGATTAGCACTGTATCCAAACGGACCGAAACGAGCTTCCATTTCAGCCTCGTTACCTGGGAGTACCATCCGGTGTGTCCAAAATGATTTCTGAGCCTATGGTATATTTAGTGCAAACCATGCACCTATCTTGCACTGAAACTAACACGGTCTCCAAACAGACCATAACAAGCTTCCATTTGAGCCTTGTCACCTAGGAGTACCATCCGGTGCATCCAAAACAATTTCTGAGCCTATGGTACGTATGGCGCAAACCATTTACCTATCATGCATCAAAACCAACACTATCTCCAAAAGGACCGAAAGGAGATTCTACATGACCCATGTCACATAGGAGTTCCATCGGGTGCGTCCAAAATGATTTCTGAGGCTATGCTACGTTTGGTGCAAAATGTGGATCTATCTTACACCGAGACTAACACTATCTTCGAATCGACCGAAACAAGGTTCTATATGACCCATGTCACCTAGCAGTTCCATCGGGTGCGTCCAAAATGATTTCCGAGCTTATGGTACGTTCGGTGCAAACCGTGCATCTGTCTTGAATCAAGATTAGCATTATATCCAAATGGACCGAAGCGAGCTTCCATTTGAGCCTCATCACCTAGGAGTACCATCCGGTGCATCCAAAATGATTTCTGAGGCTATGGAATATTTGGTGCAAACCGTGCACCTATCTTGCACTGAAACTAACACTATCTCCAAACGGACCGAAACGAGCTTCCATTTGAGCCTCGTCACCTAGGAGTACCATCCGGTGCATCTAAAACAATTCTGATCATGTGGTATGTATGGCGCAAACCATGCACCTATCATGCACCAAAGCTAACACTATCTCCAAAAGGACAGAAAGGAGTTTCTACATGACCCACATTACCTAGGAGTTCCATCGGGTGCGTCCAAAATGATTTCTGAGGCTATGGTACATTTGGTGCAAACCGTGCATCTATCTGCACTGAAACTAACACTATCTCCAAACGGACCGAAACGAGCTTCCATTTGAGCCTAGTCACCTAGGAGTATCATCCGGTGCATCTAAAACAATTTCTGATCCTGTGGTACGTATGGCGAAAACCATGCACCTATCATGCACCAAAGCTAAGACTATCTCGAAAAGGACCGAAAGGAGATTCTACATGACCCACATTACCTAGGAGTTCCATCGGGTGCGTCCTAAATGATTTCTGAGGCTATGATACGTTTGGTGCAAACTGTGGACCTATCTTGCACTGAGACTCACACTATCTCCAAATGGACCGAAACGAGATTCTACATGACCCACGTCACCTAGTTGTTCCATCGGGTGCGTCCAAAATGATTTCCGAGCTTACGGTACGTTCGGAGCAAACCGTGCACCTATCTTGAATCAAGATTAGCACTGTATCCAAACGGACCGAAACAAGCTTCCATTTGAGCCTCGTCACCTAGGAGTACCATCCGGTGCATCCAAAACGATTTCTGAGGCTATGGTATATTTGGTGCAAACTGTGCACCTATCTTGCACTGAAACTAACATTGTCTCTAAACGGACCGAAACGAGCTTCCATTTGAGCCTCGTCACCTAGGAGTACCATCCGGTGCATCCAGAACAATTTCTGAGCCTATGGTACGTATGGCGCAAACCATTTACCTATCATGCACCGAAACTAACAGTATCTCCAAAAGGACCGAAAGGAGATTCTACATGACCCACGTCACCTAGGAGTTCCATCGGGTGTGTCCAAAATGATTTCTGAGGCTATGCTACGTTTGGTGCAAACTATGGATCTATCTTGCACCGAGACTTACACTATCTCCAAATCGACCGAAAACAAGATTCTACATGACCCACGTCACCTAGGAGTTTCATCGGGTGCGTCCATAACGATTTCCGAGCTTACGGTACGTATGGTGCAAACCATGCAACTATCACACATCGAAACTAACACTATCTCCAAAAGGACCGAATAGAGATTCTACATGACCCACGTCACCTAGGAGTTCCATCGGGTGCGTCCAAAATGATTTCTGAGGCTATTGTACGTTTGGTGCAAACTATGGATCCATCTTGCACCGAAACTCACACTATCTCCAAATGGACCGAAACAAGATTCTACATGACCCATGTCACCTAGGAGTTCTATCGGGTGCGTCCAAAATGATTTTCGTGCTTACAGTACGTTCGGTGCAAACCGTGCTCCTATCTTGAATTAAGATTAGCACTCTATCCAAATGGACCGAAATGAGCTTCCATTTGAGCCTCGTCACCTAGGAGTACCATCCGGTGTGCCAAAACAATTTCTGAGGCTATGGTATATTTGGAGCAAACCGTGCACCTGTCTTGCACTGAAAAGTAACACTGTCTCCAAACGGACCGAAACGAGCTTCCATTTGAGCCTCGTCACCTAGGAGTACCATCCGTTGCGTCCAAAACGATTTCTGAGGCCATGGTATATTTGGTGCAAACTGTGCACCTATCTTGCACTGAAACTAACACTGTCTCTAAACAGACCGAAACGAGCTTCTATTTGAGCCTCGTCACCTAGGAGTACCATCCGGTGCATCCAAAACAATTTCTGAGCCTATGGTACGTATGGCGCAAACCATTTACCTATCATGCTCCAAAACTAATAGTATCTCCAAAAGGACCGAAAGGAGATTCTACATGACCCACGTCACCTAGGAGTTCCATCGGGTGTGTCCAGAATGATTTCTGAGGCTATGCTATGTTTAGTGCAAACTATGGATCTATCTTGCACCGAGACTTACACTATCTCCAAATCGACCGAAACAAGATTCTACACAACCCACGTCACCTAGTAGTTCCATCGGGTGCGTCCATAACGATTTTCGAGCTTACTGTACATTCGGCACAAACCGTGCAACTATCTTGAATCAAGATTAGCAATGTATCCAAACGGACCGAAATGAGCTTCCATTTGAGCCTCGTCACCAAAGAGTACCATCCGGTGCGTCCAAAACCATTTCTGAGGCTTTGGTACATTTGGCGCAAACCGTGCACCTATCTTGCACTGAAACTAACACTGTCTCCAAACGCACCGAAATGAGCTTCCATTTGAGCCTCATCACCCACGAGTACCTTCAGGTGCATCTAAAACAATTTCTGAGCCTATGGTACGTTTGGTGCAAACCGTGCACCTATCATGCACCGAAACTAAGACTATCTCCAAATGTACTGAAAGGAGATTCTACATGACCCACGTCACCTAAGAGTTCCATCCAGTGCGTTCAAAACAATTTCTTAGCCTACAGTACGTATGGCGCAAACCATGCACCTATCATGCACCGAAACTAACACTATCTCCAAAAGGACCGAAAGGAGATTCTACATGACCCACGTCACCTAGGAGTTCTATCGGGTGCGTCAAAATGATTTCCGAGCTTACGGTACGTATGGTGCAAACCATGCAACTATCACGCAATTGGAGGCTCACACTATCTCCAAATGGCGCAAACCATGCACCTATCATGCACCAAAACCAAAACTATCTTGCACCGAGACTCACACTATCTCCAAATGTACCAAAATGAGATTCTACATGACCCACGTCACCTAGTTGTTCCATCGGGTGCGCCCAAAATGATTTCCGAGCTTACGATATGTTCGGTGCAAACCGTGCACCTATCTTGAATCAAGATTAGCACTGTATCCAAACGGACCGAAACAAGCTTCCATTTGAGCCTCGTCACCTAGGAGTACCATCCGGTGCGTCCAAAACGATTTCTGAGGCTATGGTATATTTGGTGCAAACTGTGCACCTATCTTGCACTGAAACTAACACTGTCTCTAAACGGACCGAAACGAGCTTCCATTTGAGCCTCGTCACCTAGGAGTACCATCTGGTGCATCTAAAACAATTTCTGAGCCTATGGTACGTATGGCGCAAACCATTTACCTATCATGCACCAAAACTAACAGTATCTCCAAAAGGACCGAAAGGAGATTCTACATGACCCACGTCACCTAGGAGTTCCATCGGGTGTGTCCAAAATGATTTCTGAGGCTATGCTACGTTTGGTGCAAACTACGGATCTATCTTGCACTGAGACTTACACTATCTCCAAATCGACCGAAAACAAGATTCTACATGACCCACGTCACCTAGGAGTTCCATCGGGTGCGTCCAGAACGATTTCCGAGCTTACGGTACGTATGGTGCAAACCATGCAACTATCACACATCGAAACTAACACTATCTCCAAAAGGACCGAATAGAGATTCTACATGACCCACGTCACCTAGGAGTTCCATCGGGTGCGTCCAAAATGATTTCTGAGGCTATTGTACGTTTGGTGCAAACTGTGGATCCATCTTGCACCGAAACTCACACTATCTCCAAATGGACCGAAACAAGATTCTACATGACCCATGTCACCTAGGAGTTCTATCGGGTGCGTCCAAAATGATTTTCGTGCTTACAGTACGTTCGGTGCAAACCGTGCTCCTATCTTAAATCAAGATTAGCACTGTATCAAAATGGACCGAAATGAGCTTCCATTTGAGCCTCGTCACCTAGGAGTACCATCCGGTGCGCCAAAACAATTTCTGAGGCTATGGTATATTTGGAGCAAACCGTGCATCTGTCTTGAATCAAGATTAGCAATATATCTAAATGGACTGAAGCGAGCTTCCATTTGAGCCTCGTCACCTAGGAGTACCATCCGGTGCATCCAAAACGATTTCTGAGGCTATGGAATATTTGGTGCAAACCGTGCACCTATCTTGCACTGAAACTAACACAATCTCCAAACGGACCGAAACGAGCTTCCATTTGAGCCTCGTCACCTAGGAGTACCATCCGGTGCATCTAAAACAATTCTGATCATGTGGTATGTATGGCGCAAACCATGCACCTATCATGCACCAAAGCTAAGACTATCTCGAAAAGGACCGAAAGGAGATTCTACATGACCCACAATACCTAGGAGTTCCATTGGGTGCGTCCTAAATGATTTCTGAGGCTATGATACGTTTGGTGCAAACTGTGGACCTATCTTGCACTGAGACTCACACTATCTCCAAATGGACCGAAACGAGATTCTACATGACCCACGTCACCTAGTTGTTCCATCGGGTGCGTCCAAAATGATTTCCGAGCTTACGGTACGTTCGGTGCAAACCGTGCACCTATCTTGAATCAAGATTAGCACTGTATCCAAACGGACCGAAACAAGCTTCCATTTGAGCCTCGTCACCTAGGAGTACCATCCGGTGCGTCCAAAACGATTTCTGAGGCTATAGTATATTTGGTGCAAACTGTGCACCTATCTTGCACTGAAACTAACATTGTCTCTAAACGGACCGAAACGAGCTTCCATTTGAGCCTCGTCACCTAGGAGTACCATCCGGTGCATCTAGAACAATTTCTGAGCCTATGGTACGTATGGCGCAAACCATTTACCTATCATGCACCAAAACTAACAGTATCTCCAAAAGGACCGAAAGGAGACTCTACATGACCCACGTCACCTAGGAGTTCCATCGGGTGCGTCCAGAATGATTTCTGAGGCTATTGTACGTTTGGTGCAAACTGTGGATCCATCTTGCACCGAAACTCACACTATCTCCAAATGGACCGAAACAAGATTCTACATGACCCATGTCACCTAGGAGTTCTATCGGGTGCGTCGAAAATGATTTTCGTGCTTACAGTACGTTCGGTGCAAACCGTGCTCCTATCTTAAATCAAGATTAGCACTGTATCAAAATGGACCGAAATGAGCTTCCATTTGAGCCTCGTCACCTAGGAGTACCATCCGGTGCGCCAAAACAATTTCTGAGGCTATGGTATATTTGGAGCAAACCGTGCACCTGTCTTGCACTAAAACTAACACTGTCTCCAAACGGACCGAAACGAGCTTCCATTTGAGCCTCGTCACCTAGGAGTACCCTCCGGTGCATCCAAAACAATTTCTGAGCCTATGGTACGTATGGCGCAAACCATGCACCTATCATGCACCAAAACCAAAACTATCTTGCACCGAGACTCACACTATCTCCAAATGTGCCAAAACGAGATTCTACATGACCCACGTCACCTAGTTGTTCCATCGGGTGCGTCCAAAATGATTTCCGAGCTTACGGTACGTTCGGTGCAAACCGTGCACCTATCTTGAATCAAGATTAGCACTGTATCCAAACGGACCGAAACAAGCTTCCATTTGAGCCTCGTCACCTAGGAGTACCATCCGGTGCGTCCAAAACGATTTCTGAGGCCATGGTATATTTGGTGCAAACTGTGCACCTATCTTGCACTGAAACTAACATTGTCTCTAAACGGACCGAAACGAGCTTCCATTTGAGCCTCGTCACCTAGGAGTACCATCCGGTGCATCTAGAACAATTTCTGAGCCTATGGTACGTATGGCGCAAACCATTTACCTATCATGCACCAAAACTAACAGTATCTCCAAAAGGACCGAAAGGAGACTCTACATGACCCATGTCACCTAGGAGTTCCATCGGGTGCGTCCAGAATGATTTCTGAGGCTATTGTACGTTTGGTGCAAACTGTGGATCCATCTTGCACCGAAACTCACACTATCTCCAAATGGACCGAAACAAGATTCTACATGACCCATGTCACCTAGGAGTTCTATCGGGTGCGTCGAAAATGATTTTCGTGCTTACAGTACGTTCGGTGCAAACCGTGCTCCTATCTTAAATCAAGATTAGCACTGTATCAAAATGGACCGAAATGAGCTTCCATTTGAGCCTCGTCACCTAGGAGTACCATCCGGTGCGCCAAAACAATTTCTGAGGCTATGGTATATTTGGAGCAAACCGTGCACCTGTCTTGCACTAAAACTAACACTGTCTCCAAATGGACCGAAACGAGCTTCCATTTGAGCCTCGTCACCTAGGAGTACCCTCCGGTGCATCCAAAACAATTTCTAAGCCTATGGTACGTATGGCGCAAACCATGCACCTATCATGCACCAAAACCAAAACTATCTTGCACCGAGACTCACACTATCTCCAAATGTACCAAAACGAGATTCTACATGACCCACGTCACCTAGTTGTTCCATCGGGTGCGTCCAAAATGATTTCCGAGCTTACGGTACGTTCGGTGCAAACCGTGCACCTATCTTGAATCAAGATTAGCACTGTATCCAAACGGACCGAAACAAGCTTCCATTTGAGCCTCGTCACCTAGGAGTACCATCCGGTGCGTCCAAAACGATTTCTGAGGCCATGGTATATTTGGTGCAAACTGTGCACCTATCTTGCACTGAAACTAACATTGGCTCTAAACAGACCGAAACGAGCTTCCATTTGAGCCTCGTCACCTAGGAGTACCATCCGGTGCATCTAGAACAATTTCTGAGCCTATGGTACGTATGGCGCAAACCATATACCTATCATGCACCAAAACTAATAGTATCTCCAAAAGGACCGAATAGAGATTCTACATGACCCACGTCACCTAGGAGTTCCATCGGGTGCGTCCAAAATGATTTCTGAGGCTATTCTACGTTTGGTACAAACTGTGGATCCATCTTGCACCGAAACTCACACTATCTCCAAATGGACCGAAATAAGATTCTACATGACCCATGTCACCTAGGAGTTCTATCGGGTGCGTCCAAAATGATTTTCGTGCTTACAGTACGTTCGGTGCAAACCGTGCTCCTATCTTAAATCAAGATTAGCACTGTATCAAAATGGATCGAAATGAGCTTCCATTTGAGCCTCGTCACCTAGGAGTACCATCCGGTGCGCCAAAACAATTTCTGAGGCTATGGTATATTTGGAGCAAACCGTGCACCTGTCTTGCACTAAAACTAACACTGTCTCCAAACGGACTGAAACAAGCTTCCATTTGAGCCTCGTCACCTAGGAGTACCATCCGGTGCGTCCAAAACGATTTCTGAGGCCATGGTATATTTGGTGCAAACTGTGCACCTATCTTGCACTGAAACTACCACTGTCTCTAAACAGACCGAAACGAGCTTCCATTTGAGCCTCGTCACCTAGGAGTACCATCCGGTGCATCCAAAACAATTTCTGAGCCTATGGTACGTATGGCGCAAACCATTTACCTATCATGCACCAAAACTAACAGTATCTCCAAAAGGACCGAAAGGAGACTCTACATGACCCACGTCACCTAGGAGTTCCATCGGGTGCGTCCAGAATGATTTCTGAGGCTATTGTACGTTTGGTGCAAACTGTGGATCCATCTTGCACCGAAACTCACACTATCTCCAAATGGACCGAAACAAGATTCTACATGACCCATGTCACCTAGGAGTTCTATCGGGTGCGTCGAAAATGATTTTCGTGCTTACAGTACGTTCGGTGCAAACCGTGCTCCTATCTTAAATCAAGATTAGCACTGTATCAAAATGGACCGAAATGAGCTTCCATTTGAGCCTCGTCACCTAGGAGTACCATCCGGTGCGCCAAAACAATTTATGAGGCTATGGTACATTTGGAGCAAACCGTGCACCTGTCTTGCACTAAAACTAACACTGTCTCCAAACGGACCGAAACGAGCTTCCATTTGAGCCTCGTCACCTTGGAGTACCCTCCGGTGCATCCAAAACAATTTCTGAGCCTATGGTACGTATGGCGCAAACCATGCACCTATCATGCACCAAAACCAAAACTATCTTGCACCGAGACTCACACTATCTCCAAATGTACAAAAACGAGATTCTACATGACCCACGTCACCTAGTTGTTCCATCGGGTGCGTCCAAAATGATTTCCGAGCTTACGGTACGTTCGGTGCAAACCGTGCACCTATCTTGAATCAAGATTAGCACTGTATCCAAACGGACCGAAACAAGCTTCCATTTGAGCCTCGTCACCTAGGAGTACCATCCGGTGCGTCCAAAACGATTTCTGAGGCCATGGTATATTTGGTGCAAACTGTGCACCTATCTTGCACTGAAACTAACATTGTCTCTAAACAGACCGAAACGAGCTTCCATTTGAGCCTCGTCACCTAGGAGTACCATCCGGTGCATCTAGAACAATTTCTGAGCCTATGGTACGTATGGCGCAAACCATATACCTATCATGCACCAAAACTAATAGTATCTCCAAAAGGACCGAATAGAGATTCTACATGACCCACGTCACCTAGGAGTTCCATCGGGTGCGTCCAAAATGATTTCTGAGGCTATTGTACGTTTGGTACAAACTGTGGATCCATCTTGCACCGAAACTCACACTATCTCCAAATGGACCAAAATAAGATTCTACATGACCCATGTCACCTAGGAGTTCTATCGGGTGCGTCCAAAATGATTTTCGTGCTTACAGTACGTTCGGTGCAAACCGTGCTCCTATCTTAAATCAAGATTAGCACTGTATCAAAATGGAACGAAATGAGCTTCCATTTGAGCCTCGTCACCTAGGAGTACCATCCGGTGCGCCAAAAGAATTTCTGAGGCTATGGTATATTTGGAGCAAACCGTGCACCTGTCTTGCACTAAAACTAACACTGTCTCCAAATGGACCGAAACAAGCTTCCATTTGAGCCTCGTCACCTAGGAGTACCATCCGGTGCGTCCAAAACGATTTCTGAGGCCATGGTATATTTGGTGCAAACTGTGCACCTATCTTGCACTGAAACTACCACTGTCTCTAAACAGACCGAAATGAGCTTCCATTTGAGCCTCGTCACCTAGGAGTACCATCCGGTGCATCCAAAACAATTTCTGAGCCTATGGTACGTATGGCGCAAACCATTTACCTATCATGCACCAAAACTAACAGTATCTCCAAAAGGACCGAAAGGAGACTCTACATGACCCACGTCACCTAGGAGTTCCATCGGGTGCGTCCAGAACGATTTCTGAGGCTATTGTACGTTTGGTGCAAACTGTGGATCCATCTTGCACCGAAACTCACACTATCTCCAAATGGACCGAAACAAGATTCTACATGACCCATGTCACCTAGGAGTTCTATCGGGTGCGTCGAAAATGATTTTCGTGCTTACAGTACGTTCGGTGCAAACCGTGCTCCTATCTTAAATCAAGATTAGCACTGTATCAAAATGGACCGAAATGAGCTTCCATTTGAGCCTCGTCACCTAGGAGTACCATCCGGTGCGCAAAAACAATTTCTGAGGCTATGGTATATTTGGAGCAAACCGTGCACCTGTCTTGCACTAAAACTAACACTGTCTCCAAACGGACCGAAACGAGCTTCCATTTGAGCCCCGTCACCTTGGAGTACCATCCGGTGCATCTAGAACAATTTCTGAGCCTATGGTACGTATGGCGCAAACCATATACCTATCATGCACCAAAACTAATAGTATCTCCAAAAGGACCGAATAGAGATTCTACATGACCCACGTCACCTAGGAGTTCCATCGGGTGCATCCAAAATGATTTCTGAGGCTATTGTACGTTTGGTACAAACTGTGGATCCATCTTGCACCGAAACTCACACTATCTCCAAATGGACCGAAATAAGATTCTACATGACCCATGTCACCTAGGAGTTCTATCGGGTGCGTACAAAATGATTTTCGTGCTTACAGTACGTTCGGTGCAAACCGTGCTCCTATCTTAAATCAAGATTAGCACTGTATCAAAATGGAACGAAATGAGCTTCCATTTGAGCCTCGTCACCTAGGAGTACCATCCGGTGCGCCAAAACAATTTCTGAGGCTATGGTATATTTGGAGCAAACCGTGCACCTGTCTTGCACTAAAACTAACACTGTCTCCAAACGGACCGAAACAAGCTTCCATTTGAGCCTCGTCACCTAGGAGTACCATCCGGTGCGTCCAAAACGATTTCTGAGGCCATGGTATGTTTGGTGCAAACTGTGCACCTATCTTGCACTGAAACTACCACTGTCTCTAAACAGACCGAAACGAGCTTCCATTTGAGCCTCGTCACCTAGGAGTACCATCCGGTGCATCCAAAACAATTTCTGAGCCTATGGTACGTATGGCGCAAACCATTTACCTATCATGCACCAAAACTAACAGTATCTCCAAAAGGACCGAAAGGAGACTCTACATGACCCACGTCACCTAGGAGTTCCATCGGGTGCGTCCAGAATGATTTCTGAGGCTATTGTACGTTTGGTGCAAACTGTGGATCCATCTTGCACCGAAACTCACACTATCTCCAAATGGACCGAAACAAGATTCTACATGACCCATGTCACCTAGGAGTTCTATCGGGTGCGTCGAAAATGATTTTCGTGCTTAAAGTACGTTCGGTGCAAACCGTGCTCCTATCTTAAATCAAGATTAGCACTGTATCAAAATGGACCGAAATGAGCTTCCATTTGAGCCTCGTCACCTAGGAGTACCATCCGGTGCGCCAAAACAATTTCTGAGGCTATGGTATATTTGGAGCAAACCGTGCACCTGTCTTGCACTAAAACTAACACTGTCTCCAAATGGACCGAAACGAGCTTCTATTTGAGCCTCGTCACCTTGGAGTACCCTCCGGTGCATCCAAAACAATTTCTGAGCCTATGGTACGTATGGCGCAAACCATGCACCTATCATGCACCAAAACCAAAACTATCTTGCACCGAGACTCACACTATCTCCAAATGTACCAAAACGAGATTCTACATGACCCACGTCACCTAGTTGTTCCATCGGGTGCGTCCAAAATGATTTCCGAGCTCACGGTACGTTCGGTGCAAACCGTGCTCCTATCTTAAATCAAGATTAGCACTGTATCAAAATGGACCGAAATGAGCTTCCATTTGAGCCTCGTCACCTAGGAGTACCATCCGGTGCGCCAAAACAATTTCTGAGGCTATGGTATATTTGGAGCAAACCGTGCACCTGTCTTGCACTAAAACTAACACTGTCTCCAAACGGACCGAAACAAGCTTCCATTTGAGCCTCGTCACCTAGGAGTACCATCCGGTGCGTCCAAAACGATTTCTGAGGCCATGGTATATTTGGTGCAAACTGTGCACCTATCTTGCACTGAAACTACCAATGTCTCTAAACAAACCAAAACGAGCTTCCATTTGAGCCTCGTCACCTAGGAGTACCATCCGGTGCATCTAGAACAATTTCTGAGCCTATGGTACGTATGGCGCAAACCATTTACCTATCATGCACCAAAACTAACAGTATCTCCAAAAGGACCGAAAGGAGACTCTACATGACCCACGTCACCTAGGAGTTCCATCGGGTGCGTCCAGAATGATTTCTGAGGCTATTGTACGTTTGGTGCAAACTGTGGATCCATCTTGCACCGAAACTCACGCTATCTCCAAATGGACCGAAACAAGATTCTACATGACCCATGTCACCTAGGAGTTCTATCGGGTGCGTCGAAAATGATTTTCGTGCTTACAGTACGTTCGGTGCAAACCGTGCTCCTATCTTAAATCAAGATTAGCACTGTATCAAAATGGACCGAAATGAGCTTCCATTTGAGCCTCATCACCTAGGAGTACCATCCGGTGCGCCAAAACAATTTCTGAGGCTATGGTATATTTGGAGCAAACCGTGCACCTGTCTTGCACTAAAACTAACACTGTCTCCAAACGGACCGAAACGAGCTTCCATTTGAGCCTCGTCACCTTGGAGTACCATCCGGTGCATCTAGAACAATTTCTGAGCCTATGGTACGTATGGCGCAAACCATATACCTATCATGCACCAAAACTAATAGTATCTCCAAAAGGACCGAATAGAGATTCTACATGACCCACGTCACCTAGGAGTTCCATCGGGTGCGTCCAAAATGATTTCTGAGGCTATTGTACGTTTGGTACAAACTGTGGATCCAACTTGCACCGAAACTCACACTATCTCCAAATGGACCGAAATAAGATTCTACATGACCCATGTCACCTAGGAGTTCTATCGGGTGCGTCCAAAATGATTTTCGTGCTTACAGTACGTTCGGTGCAAACCGTGCTCCTATCTTAAATCAAGATTAGCACTGTATCAAAATGGAACGAAATGAGCTTCCATTTGAGCCTCGTCACCTAGGAGTACCATCCGGTGCGCCAAAACAATTTCTGAGGCTATGGTATATTTGGAGCAAACCGTGCACCTGTCTTGCACTAAAACTAACACTGTCTCCAAACGGACCGAAACAAGCTTCCATTTGAGCCTCGTCACCTAGGAGTACCATCCGGTGCGTCCAAAACGATTTCTGAGGCCATGGTATATTTGGTGCAAACTGTGCACCTATCTTGCACTGAAACTACCACTGTCTCTAAACAGACCGAAACGAGCTTCCATTTGAGCCTCGTCACCTTGGAGTACCATCCGGTGCATCCAAAACAATTTCTGAGCCTATGGTACGTATGGCGCAAACCATTTACCTATCATGCACCAAAACTAACAGTATCTCCAAAAGGACCGAAAGGAGACTCTACATGACCCACGTCACCTAGGAGTTCCATCGGGTGCGTACAGAATGATTTCTGAGGCTATTGTACGTTTGGTGCAAACTGTGGATCCATCTTGCACCGAAACTCACACTATCTCCAAATGGACCGAAACAAGATTCTACATGACCCATGTCACCTAGGAGTTCTATCGGGTGCGTCGAAAATGATTTTCGTGCTTACAGTACGTTCGGTGCAAACCGTGCTCCTATCTTAAATCAAGATTAGCACTGTATCAAAATGGACCGAAATGAGCTTCCATTTGAGCCTCGTCACCTAGGAGTACCATCCGGTGCGCCAAAACAATTTCTGAGGCTATGGTATATTTGGAGCAAACCGTGCACCTGTCTTGCACTAAAACTAACACTGTCTCCAAACGGACCGAAACGAGCTTCCATTTGAGCCTCGTCACCTTGGAGTACCCTCCGGTGCATCCAAAACAATTTCTGAGCCTATGGTACGTATGGCGCAAACCATGCACCTATCATGCACCAAAACCAAAACTATCTTGCAACGAGACTCACACTATCTCCAAATGTACCAAAACGAGATTCTACATGACCCACGTCACCTAGTTGTTCCATCGGGTGCGTCCAAAATGATTTCCGAGCTTACGGTACGTTCGGTGCAAACCGTGCACCTATCTTGAATCAAGATTAGCACTGTATCCAAACGGACCGAAACAAGCTTCCATTTGAGCCTCGTCACCTAGGAGTACCATCCGGTGCGTCCAAAACGATTTCTGAGGCCATGGTATATTTGGTGCAAACTGTGCACCTATCTTGCACTGAAACTAACATTGTCTCTAAACAGACCGAAACGAGCTTCCATTTGAGCCTCGTCACCTAGGAGTACCATCCGGTGCATCTAGAACAATTTCTGAGCCTATGGTACGTATGGCGCAAACCATATACCTATCATGCACCAAAACTAACAGTATCTCCAAAAGGACCGAAAGGAGACTCTACATGACCCACGTCACCTAGGAGTTCCATCGGGTGCGTCCAGAATGATTTCTGAGGCTATTGTACGTTTGGTGCAAACTGTGGATCCATCTTGCACCGAAACTCACACTATCTCCAAATGGACCGAAACAAGATTCTACATGACCCATGTCACCTAGGAGTTCTATCGGGTGCGTCGAAAATGATTTTCGTGCTTACAGTACGTTCGGTGCAAACCGTGCTCCTATCATAAATCAAGATTAGCACTGTATCAAAATGGACCGAAATGAGCTTCCATTTGAGCCTCGTCACCTAGGAGTACCATCCGGTGCGCCAAAACAATTTCTGAGGCTATGGTATATTTGGAGCAAACCGTGCACCTGTCTTGCACTAAAACTAACACTGTCTCCAAACGGACCGAAACAAGCTTCCATTTGAGCCTCGTCACCTAGGAGTACCATCCGGTGCGTCCAAAACGATTTCTGAGGCCATGGTATATTTGGTGCAAACTGTGCACCTATCTTGCACTGAAACTACCACTGTCTCTAAACAGACCGAAACGAGCTTCCATTTGAGCCTCGTCACCTAGGAGTACCATCCGGTGCATCCAAAACAATTTCTGAGCCTATGGTACGTATGGCGCAAACCATTTACCTATCATGCTCCAAAACTAATAGTATCTCCAAAAGGACCGAAAGGAGATTCTACATGACCCACGTCACCTAGGAGTTCCATCGGGTGCGTCCAAAATGATTTCTGAGGCTATTGTACGTTTGGTACAAACTGTGGATCCATCTTGCACCGAAACTCACACTATCTCCAAATGGACCGAAACAAGATTCTACATGACCCATGTCACCTAGGAGTTCTATCGGGTGCGTCCAAAATGATTTTCGTGCTTACAGTACGTTCGGTGCAAACCGTGCTCCTATCTTAAATCAAGATTAGCACTGTATCAAAATGGACCGAAATGAGCTTCCATTTGAGCCTCGTCACCTAGGAGTACCATCCGGTGCGCCAAAACAATTTCTGAGGCTATGGTATATTTGGAGCAAACCGTGCACCTGTCTTGCACTAAAACTAACACTGTCTCCAAACGGACCGAAACGAGCTTCCATTTGAGCCTCGTCACCTAGGAGTACCCTCCGGTGCATCCAAAACAATTTCTGAGCCTATGGTACGTATGGCGCAAACCATGCACCTATCATGCACCAAAACCAAAACTATCTTGCACCGAGACTCACACTATCTCCAAATGTACCAAAACGAGATTCTACATGACCCACGTCACCTAGTTGTTCCATCGGGTGCGTCCAAAATGATTTCCGAGCTTACGGTACGTTCGGTGCAAACCGTGCACCTATCTTGAAACAAGATTAGCACTGTATCCAAACGGACCGAAACAAGCTTCCATTTGAGCCTCGTCACCTAGGAGTACCATCCGGTGCGTCCAAAACGATTTCTGAGGCCATGGTATATTTGGTGCAGACTGTGCACCTATCTTGCACTGAAACTAACACTGTCTCTAAACAGACCGAAACGAGCTTCCATTTGAGCCTCGTCACCTAGGAGTACCATCCGGTGCATCCAAAACAATTTCTGAGCCTATGGTACGTATGGCGCATACCATTTATCTATCATGCTCCAAAACTAATAGTATCTCCAAAAGGACCGAATAGAGATTCTACATGACCCACGTCACCTAGGACTTCCATCGGGTGTGTCCAAAATGATTTATGAGGCTATGCTATGTTTAGTGCAAACTATGGATCTATCTTGCACCGAGACTTACACTATCTCCAAATCGACCGAAACAAGATTCTACACGACCCACGTCACCTAGGAGTTCCATCGGGTGCGTCCATAACGATTTTCGAGCTTACTGTACATTCGGCACAAACCGTGCAACTATCTTGAATCAAGATTAGCAATGTATCCAAACGGACCGAAACGAGCTTCCATTTGAGCCTCGTCACCAAAGAGTACCATCCGGTGCATCCAAAACCATTTCTGAGGCTATGGTACATTTGGCGCAAACCGTGCACCTATCTTGCACTGAAACTAACACTGTCTCCAAACGCACCGAAATGAGCTTCCATTTGAGCCTCATCACCCACGAGTACCTTCAGGTGCATCTAAAACAATTTCTGAGCCTATGGTACGTTTGGTGCAAACCGTGCACCTATCATGCACCGAAACTAAGACTATCTCCAAATGTACTGAAAGGAGATTCTACATGACCCACGTCACCTAAGAGTTCCATCCAGTGCGTTCAAAATGATTTCTTAGCCTACGGTACGTATGGCGCAAACCATGCACCTATCATGCACCAAAACTAACACTATCTCCAAAAGGACCGAAAGGAGATTCTACATGACCCACGTCACCTAGGAGTTCTATCGGGTGCATCAAAATGATTTCCGAGCTTACGGTACGTATGGTGCAAACCCTGCAACTATCACGCATTTGGAGGCTCACACTATCTCCAAATGACGCAAACCATGCACCTATCATGCACCAAAACCAAAACTATCTTGCACCGAGACTCACACTATCTCCAAATGTACCAAAATGAGATTCTACACGACCCACGTCACCTAGTTGTTCCATCGGGTGCGTCCAAAATGATTTCCGAGCTTACGGTACGTTCGGTGCAAACCGTGCACCTATCTTGAATCAAGATTAGCACTGTATCCAAACGGACCGAAACAAGCTTCCATTTGAGCCTCATCACCTAGGAGTACCATCCGGTGCGTCCAAAACGATTTCTGAGGCCATGGTATATTTGGTGCAAACTGTGCACCTATCTTGCACTGAAACTAACACTGTCTCTAAACAGACCGAAACGAGCTTCCATTTGAGCCTCGTCACCTAGGAGTACCATCCGGTGCATCCAAAACAATTTCTGAGCCTATGGTACGTATGGCGCAAACCATTTACCTATCATGCTCCAAAACTAATAGTATCTCCAAAAGGACCGAATAGAGATTCTACATGACCCACGTCACCTAGGACTTCCATCGGGTGTGTCCAAAATGATTTCTGAGGCTATGCTATGTTTAGTGCAAACTATGGATCTATCTTGCACCGAGACTTACACTATCTCCAAATCGACCGAAACAAGATTCTACACGACCCACGTCACCTAGGAGTTCCATCGGGTGCGTCCATAACGATTTTCGAGCTTACTGTACATTCGGCACAAACCGTGCAACTATCTTGAATCAAGATTAGCAATGTATCCAAACGGACCGAAACGAGCTTCTATTTGAGCCTCGTCACCAAAGAGTACCATCCGGTGCATCCAAAACCATTTCTGAGGCTATGGTACATTTGGCGCAAACCGTGCACCTATCTTGCACTGAAACTAACACTGTCTCCAAACGCATCGAAATGAGCTTCCATTTGAGCCTCATCACCCACGAGTACCTTCAGGTGCATCTAAAACAATTTCTGAGCCTATGGTACGTTTGGTGCAAACCGTGCACCTATCATGCACCGAAACTAAGACTATCTCCAAATGTACTAAAAGGAGATTCTACATGACCCACGTCACCTAAGAGTTCCATCCAGTGCGTTCAAAATGATTTCTTAGCCTACGGTACGTATGGCGCAAACCATGCACCTATCATGCACCGAAACTAACACCATCTCCAAAAGGACCAAAAGGAGATTCTACATGACCCACGTCACCTAGGAGTTCTATCGGGTGCATCAAAATGATTTCCGAGCTTACGGTACGTATGGTGCAAACCATGCAACTATCACGCATTTGGAGGCTCACACTATCTCCAAATGACGCAAACCATGCACCTATCATGCACCAAAACCAAAACTATCTAGCACCGAGACTCATACTATCTCCAAATGTACCAAAACGAGATTCTACATGACCCACGTCACCTAGTTGTTCCATCGGGTGCGTCCAAAATGATTTCCGAGCTTACGGTACGTTCGGTGCAAACCGTGCACCTATCTTGAATCAAGATTAGCACTGTATCCAAACGGACCGAAACAAGCTTCCATTTGAGACTCGTCACCTAGGAGTACCATCCGGTGCGTCCAAAACGATTTCTGAGGCTATGGTATATTTGGTGCAAACTGTGCACCTATCTTGCACTGAAACTAACACTGTCTCTAAACGGACCGAAACGAGCTTCCATTTGAGCCTCGTCACCTAGGAGTACCATCTGGTGCATCCAAAACAATTTCTGAGCCTATGGTACGTATGGCGCAAACCATTTACCTATCATGCACCAAAACTAACAGTATCTCCAAAAGGACCGAAAGGAGATTCTACATGACCCACGTCACCTAGGAGTTCCATCGGGTGCGTCCAAAATGATTTTCGAGCTTACAGTACGTTCAGTGCAAACCGTGCTATTATCTTAAATCAAGATTAGCAATGTATCCAAATGGACCGAAATGAGCTTACATTTGAGCCTCGTCACCTAGGAGTACCATCCATTGCGTCCGAAATGATTTCTGAGGCTATGGTGCATTTGGTGCAAACCGTGCACCTATCTTGCACTGAAACTAACACTATCTCCAAACGGACCGAAACGAGCTTCCATTTGAGGCTCGTCCCCTTGGAGTACCATCCGGTGCATCCAAAACAATTTCTGAGCCTATGGTACGTATGGCGCAAACCATTTACCTATCATGCACTAAAACTAACAGTATCTCCAAATGGACCGAAAGGAGATTCTACATGACCAACGTCACCTAGGAGTTCCATCAGGTGTGTCCAAAATAATTTCTGAGGGTATGGTACGTTTGGTGCAAACTGTGGATCTATCTTGCACCAAGACTTACATTATCTCCAAATGGACCGAAACTTCCATCTGGTGCATCCAAAATGATTTCTGAGCTTACGGTACGTTTGGTGCAAACCGTGCACCTATCTTGAGGCAAGATTAGCCCTATATCCAAACGGACTGAAACGAGCTTCCATTTGAGCCTCGTCACCTGGGAGTACCATCCGGTGCGTCCAAAATGATTTCTGAGGCTATGGTATATTTGGTGCAAACCGTGCACCTATCTTACACTAAAACTAACACTATCTCCAAACGGACCGAAACGAGCTTCCATTTGAGCCTCGTCACCTAGGTGTACCATCCGGTGCATCCAAAACAATTTCTGAGCCTATGGTATGTATGGCGCAAACCATTTAACTATCATGCACTGAAACTAACAGTATCTCTAAAAGGACCGAAAGGAGATTCTACATGACCTATGTCACCTAGGAGTTCTATCGAGTGTGTCCAAATGATTTCCGAGCTTATGGTACGTATGGCGCAAACCATGCACCTATCACGCACCGAAACTAACACTATCTCCAAAAGGACCAAAAGGAGATTCTACATGACCAACGTCACATAGGAGTTCCATTTGGTGCGTCCAAAATGATTTCTGAGGCATTGGTAAGTTTAGAGCAAACTGTGGATCTTTCTTGCACCGAGACAAACACTATCTCCAAATGGACCGAAACGAAAATCAACATGACCCACGTCACCTTGGAGTTCTATCAGGTGCGTCCAAGTGGTTACCGAGCTTACAGTACGTATGGCACAACCCATGCACCTATCATGCACCGAAACTGTCACTATCTCCAAAAGGACTAAAAGGAGATTCTATATGCCCCACGTCACCTAGGAGTTCCATCGGGTACATCCAAAATGATTTCTGAGCCGATGGTGCGTATGGCGCAAACCATGCAACTATCATGCACCGAAACTAACAGTATCTCCAAAAGGACCGAAAGGAGATTCTACATGACCCACGTCACCTAGGAGTTCCATCAGGTGCATCCAAAATGATTTCTGACGCTATGGTACGTTTGGTGCAAACTGTGGATCAATCTTGCATCGAGACTAACACGATCTCCAAATTGACCGAAACAAGATTCTACATGACCCACATCACCTAGGAGTTCCATCGGGTGCATCCAAAATGATTTCTAAGCTTACGGTACATTCGGCGCAAACCATGCAACTATCTTGAATCAAGATTAGCAGTGTATGCGAATGGACCGAAACGAGCTTCCATTTGAGCCTCGTCACCTAGGAGTACAATCCGGTGCGTCCAAAACGATTTCTGAGGCTATGGTACATTTGGTGCAAATGGTGCACCTATCTTGCACTGAAACTAACACTGTCTCCAAAGGCATTGAAACGAGCTTCCATTTGAGCCTCGTCACCCAGGAGTACCTTCCGGTGCGTCTAAAACAATTTCTGAGTGCGTCCAAAATTATTCTACATGAGGCCATCGAGTGCATCCAAAAGATTTCCGAGCTTATGGTACGTATGGCGCAAACCATGCACCTATCATGCACCGAAACTAACACTATCTACAAAAGGACCGAAAGGAAATTCTACATGACCCACGTCACCTAGGAGTTCCATCGAGTGCTTCCAAAATTATTTCTGAGGCTATGGAATGTTTGGTGCAAACTATGGATCTATCTTGCACCGAGACTAACATGATCTCCAAATAGACCGAAATGAGATTCTACATGACCCACGTCACGTAGGAGTTCCATCGAGTGCGTCCAAAATGATTTACGAGCTTACGGTACGTTCGGGGCAAACCGTGCACCTATCTTCAATCAAGATTAGCACTGTATCTAAACAGACCGAAACGAGCTTCCATTTGAGCCTCACCTAGGACTACCATCCGGTGCGTCCAAAACGATTTCTGAGGCTATGGTACATTTGGTGCAAACCGTGCACCTATCTTGCACTGAAACTAACACTGTCTCCAAACACACCAAAACGAGCTTCCATTTGAGCCTCGTCACCCAGGAGTACCTTCCGATGCATCTAAAATAATTTTTTGAGCCTATGATATGTTTGGCACAAACCGTGCACCTATCATGCACCGAAACTAACACTATCTCCAAATGTACTGAAAGGAGATTCTACATGACCCACGTCACATAGGATTTCCATTGAGTGCGTCCAAAATGATTTCTTAACCTATGGTACGTACGGCGCAAACCATGCACCTATTATGCACTGAAACTAACACTATCTCCAAAAGGACGGAAAGGAGATTCTACATGACTTACATCAACTAGGAGTTCCATCGGGTGCGTCCAAAATGATTTCTGAGGCTATGGTATGTTTGGTGCAAACTGTGGATCTATCTTGCACCGAGACTAACACTATCTCCAAATGAACTGAAACGAGATTCTACATGACCCACGTCACCTATGAGTTCCATCGGGTGCGTCCAAAATGATTTTTGAGCTTACAGTACGTTCGGTGCAAACCGTGCTCCAATCTTAAATCAAGATTAGCACTTTATCCAAATGGACCGAAACGAGCTTCCATTTGAGCCTCCTCACCTACGAGTACCATTCGGTGCGCCAAAATGATTTCTAAGGCTATGGTATATTTGGTGCAAACCGTGCACCTATCTTGCACTGAAACTAACGCTGTCTCCAAACGGACCGAAACGAGCTTCCATTTGAGCCTCGTCACCTAGGAGTACCATCCGTTGCATCCAAAACAATTTCTGAGCCTGTGGTATGTATGGCGCAAACCATGCACCTATCATGCACCGAAGCTAAAAGTATCTCCAAAAGGACCGAAAGGAGATTCTACATACCCACGTCACCTAGGAGTTCCATCGGGTGTGTCCAAAATGATTTCTGAGGGTATGGTACGTTGGGTGCAAACTGTGGATCTATCTTGCACCAAGACTTACACTATCTTCAAATCGACCAAAACAAGATTCTACATGACCCACGTCACCTAGGAGTTCCGTCGGGTGCGTCCAGAATGATTTTCGAGCTTACGGTACATTCGGCGCAAACCGTGCAACTATCTTAAATCAAGATTAGCACTGTATCCAAACGGACCGAAATGAGCTTCCATTTGAGCCTCGTCACCTAGGAGTACCATCCGGTGCGTCCAAAACCATTTCTGAGGCTATGGTACATTTTGCGCAAACCGTGCACCTATCTTGCACTGAAACTAACACTGTCTCCAAGTGCACCGAAACGAGCTTTCATTTGAGCCTCGTCACCCACGAGTACCTTCAGGTGCATCTAAAACAATTTCTGAGCCTATGTTACGTTTGGCGCAAACCGTGCACCTATCATGCACCGAAACTAACACTATCTCCAAATGTACTGAAAGGAGATTCTACATGACCCACGTCACCTAGGAGTTTCATCGAGTGCGTCCAAAATGATTTCTTAGCCTACAGTACGTATGGCGCAAACCATGCACCTATCATGCACCGAAACTAACACTATCTCCAAAAAGGACCAAAAGGAGATTCTACATGACCCACGTCACCTAGGAGTTCTATCGGGTACGTCCAAAATGATTTCTGAGGCTATGCTACGTTTGGTGCAAAATGTGGATCTATCTTACACCGAGACTAGCACTATCTCCAAATGGATCGAAACTAGATCCTACATGACCCACGTCACCTAGGAGTTCCATCGGCTGCGTCCAAAATGATTTTCGAGCTTACAGTATGTTCGGTGCAAACCGTGCTCCTATCTTAAATCAAGATTAGCACTGTATCCAAATGGACCGAAATGAGCTTTTACTTGAGCCTCGTCACCTAGAAGTACCATCCGGTGCGCCAAAACAATTTCTGAGGCTATGGTATATTTGGCGCAAACCGTGCAACTATCTTGCACTAAAACTAATATTGTCTCCAAACGGACCGAAAATGAGCTTCCATTTGAGCCTCGTCACCTAAGTGTACCATCTGGTGCATCCAAAACAATTTCTGAGCCTATGGTACGTATGGCGCAAACCATGCACCTATCATGCACCGAAACCAACACTATCTCCAAAAGGACCGAATGGAGATTCCACATGACCCACGTCACCTAGGAGTTCCATCGGGTGCGTCCAAAATGATTTCTGAGGCTATGGTACGTTTGGTGCAAACTGTGGATCTATCTTGCACCGAGACTAACACTATCTCCAAATGGACCGAAACGAGATTCTACATGACCCACGTCACCTAGGAGTTCCATTGGGTGCGTCCAAAATGATTTTCGAGCTTACAGTACGTTCGGTGCAAACCGTGCTCCTATCTTAAATCAAGATTAGCATTGTATCCAAATGGACCGAAACGAGCTTCCATTTGAGCCTCGTCACCAAGGAGTACCATCCGGTGCGCCAAAATAATTTCTGAGGCTATGGTATATTTGGCGCAAACCGTGCACCTATCTTGAAATGAAACTAACACTGTCTCCAAACGGACCGAAACGAGCTTCCGTTTGAGCCTCGTCACCTAGGAGTACCATCCGGTGCATCCAAATCAATTTCTGAGCCTGTGGTACGTATGGCGCAAACCATGCACCTATCATGCACCAAAGCTAACACTATCTCCAAAAGGACCGAAAGGAGATTCTACATGACCCACATTACCTAGGAGTTCCATCGGGTGCATCCAAAATGATTTCGGAGGCTATGGTACATTTGGTGCAAACCGTGCACCTATCGGCACTGAAACTAACACTGTCTCCAAATGGACCGAAACGAGCTTCCATTTGAGCCTAGTCACCTAGGAGTACCAACTGGTGCATCTAAAACAATTTCTGATCCTGTGCTACGTATGGCGTAAACCATGCACCTATCATGCACCAAAGCTAAGACTATCTCGAAAAGGACCGAAAGGAGATTCTACATGACCCACATTACCTAGGAGTTCCATCGGGTGCGTCCAAAATGATTTCTGAGGCTATGATACGTTTGGTGCAAACTGTGGACCTATCTTGCACTGAGACTCACAATATCTTCAAATGGACCGAAACGAGATTCTACATGACCCACGTCACCTAGTTGTTCCATCGGGTGCGTCCAAAATGATTTCCGAGCTTACGGTACGTTCGGTGCAAACCGTGCACCTATCTTGAATCAAGATTAGCACTGTATCCAAACGGACCGAAATGAGCTTCCATTTGAGCCTCGTCACCTAGGAGTTCCATCGGGTGCGCCAAAACAATTTCTGAGGCTATGGTATATTTGGAGCAAACCGTGCACCTGTCTTGCACTAAAACTAACACTGTCTCCAAACGGACCGAAACGAGCTTCCATTTGAGCCTCGTCACCTAGGAGTACCATCTGGTGCATCCAGAATAATTTCTGAGCCTATGGTACGTATGGCGCAAACCATGCACCAAAACCAAAACTATCTCCAAAAGGACCGAAAGGTGATTCTACATGACCCACATTACCTAGGAGTTCCATCGGGTGCGTCCGAAATGATTTCTGAGGCTATGCTACGTTTGGTGCAAACTGTGGATCTATCTTGCACCGAGACTCATACTATCTCCAAATCGAACGAAAACAAGATTCTACACGACCCACGTCACCTAGGAGTTCCATCGGGTGCGTCCGGAACGATTTTTGAGCTTACGGTACGTATGGTGCAAACCATGCAACTATCACGCACCGAAACTAACACTATCTCCAAAAGGACCGAATAGAGATTCTACATGACCCACGTCACCTAGGAGTTCCATCGGGAGCATCGAAAATGATTTCTGAGTCTATTGTACGTTTGGTGCAAATTGTGGATCCATCTTGCACCGAGACTCACACTATCTCCAAATGGACCGAAACAAGAGTCTACATGACCCATGTCACCTAGGAGTTCCATCGGGTGCGTCCAAAATGATTTTCGAGCTTACAGTACGTTCGGTGCAAACTGTGCTCCTATCTTAAATCAAGATTAGCACTGTATCCAAATGGACCAAAATGAGCTTCCATTTGAGCCTCGTCACCTAGGAGTACCATCCGGTGCGCAAAAACAATTTCTGAGGCTATGGTATATTTGGAGCAAACCGTGCACCTGTCTTGCACTGAAAGTAACACTGTCTCCAAACGGACCGAAACGAGCTTCCATTTGAGCCTTGTCACTTAGGAGTACCCTCCGGTGCATCCAAAATAATTTCTGAGCTTATGGTACGTATGGCGCAAACCATGCACCTATCATGCACTAAAACCAAAACTATCTCCAAAAGGACAGAATGGAGATTCTACATGACCCACATTACCTAGGAGTTCCATCGGGTGCGTCCGAAATGATTTCTGAGGCTATGGTACGTTTGGTGCAAACTATGGAACTATCTTGCACCGAGACTCATACTATCTCCAAATGGGCCGAAACGAGATTCTACATGACCCACATCACCTAGCAGTTCCATCGGGTGCGTCCAAAATGATTTCCGAGCTTACGGTACATTCGGTGCAAACCGTGCACCTATCATGCACCGAAGCTAAAAGTATCTCCAAAAGGACCGAAAGGAGATTCTACATACCCACGTCACCTAGGAGTTCCATCGGGTGTGTCCAAAATGATTTCTGAGGGTATGGTACGTTGGGTGCAAACTGTGGATCTATCTTGCACCAAGACTTACACTATCTTCAAATCGACCAAAACAAGATTCTACATGACCCACGTCACCTAGGAGTTCCGTCGGGTGCGTCCAGAATGATTTTCGAGCTTACGGTACATTCGGCGCAAACCGTGCAACTATCTTAAATCAAGATTAGCACTGTATCCAAACGGACCGAAATGAGCTTCCATTTGAGCCTCGTCACCTAGGAGTACCATCCGGTGCGTCCAAAACCATTTCTGAGGCTATGGTACATTTTGCGCAAACCGTGCACCTATCTTGCACTGAAACTAACACTGTCTCCAAGTGCACCGAAACGAGCTTTCATTTGAGCCTCGTCACCCACGAGTACCTTCAGGTGCATCTAAAACAATTTCTGAGCCTATGTTACGTTTGGCGCAAACCGTGCACCTATCATGCACCGAAACTAACACTATCTCCAAATGTACTGAAAGGAGATTCTACATGACCCACGTCACCTAGGAGTTTCATCGAGTGCGTCCAAAATGATTTCTTAGCCTACAGTACATATGGCGCAAACCATGCACCTATCATGCACCGAAACTAACACTATCTCCAAAAAGGACCAAAAGGAGATTCTACATGACCCACGTCACCTAGGAGTTCTATCGGGTACGTCCAAAATGATTTCTGAGGCTATGCTACGTTTGGTGCAAAATGTGGATCTATCTTACACCGAGACTAGCACTATCTCCAAATGGATCGAAACTAGATCCTACATGACCCACGTCACCTAGGAGTTCCATCGGCTGCGTCCAAAATGATTTTCGAGCTTACAGTATGTTCGGTGCAAACCGTGCTCCTATCTTAAATCAAGATTAGCACTGTATCCAAATGGACCGAAATGAGCTTTTACTTGAGCCTCGTCACCTAGAAGTACCATCCGGTGCGCCAAAACAATTTCTGAGGCTATGGTATATTTGGCGCAAACCGTGCAACTATCTTGCACTAAAACTAATATTGTCTCCAAACGGACCGAAAATGAGCTTCCATTTGAGCCTCGTCACCTAAGTGTACCATCTGGTGCATCCAAAACAATTTCTGAGCCTATGGTACGTATGGCGCAAACCATGCACCTATCATGCACCGAAACCAACACTATCTCCAAAAGGACCGAATGGAGATTCCACATGACCCACGTCACCTAGGAGTTCCATCGGGTGCGTCCAAAATGATTTCTGAGGCTATGGTACGTTTGGTGCAAACTGTGGATCTATCTTGCACCGAGACTAACACTATCTCCAAATGGACCGAAACGAGATTCTACATGACCCACGTCACCTAGGAGTTCCATTGGGTGCGTCCAAAATGATTTTCGAGCTTACAGTACGTTCGGTGCAAACCGTGCTCCTATCTTAAATCAAGATTAGCATTGTATCCAAATGGACCGAAACGAGCTTCCATTTGAGCCTCGTCACCAAGGAGTACCATCCGGTGCGCCAAAATAATTTCTGAGGCTATGGTATATTTGGCGCAAACCGTGCACCTATCTTGAAATGAAACTAACACTGTCTCCAAACGGACCGAAACGAGCTTCCGTTTGAGCCTCGTCACCTAGGAGTACCATCCGGTGCATCCAAATCAATTTCTGAGCCTGTGGTACGTATGGCGCAAACCATGCACCTATCATGCACCAAAGCTAACACTATCTCCAAAAGGACCGAAAGGAGATTCTACATGACCCACATTACCTAGGAGTTCCATCGGGTGCATCCAAAATGATTTCGGAGGCTATGGTACATTTGGTGCAAACCGTGCACCTATCGGCACTGAAACTAACACTGTCTCCAAATGGACCGAAACGAGCTTCCATTTGAGCCTAGTCACCTAGGAGTACCAACTGGTGCATCTAAAACAATTTCTGATCCTGTGCTACGTATGGCGTAAACCATGCACCTATCATGCACCAAAGCTAAGACTATCTCGAAAAGGACCGAAAGGAGATTCTACATGACCCACATTACCTAGGAGTTCCATCGGGTGCGTCCAAAATGATTTCTGAGGCTATGATACGTTTGGTGCAAACTGTGGACCTATCTTGCACTGAGACTCACACTATCTTCAAATGGACCGAAACGAGATTCTACATGACCCACGTCACCTAGTTGTTCCATCGGGTGCGTCCAAAATGATTTCCGAGCTTACGGTACGTTCGGTGCAAACCGTGCACCTATCTTGAATCAAGATTAGCACTGTATCCAAACGGACCGAAATGAGCTTCCATTTGAGCCTCGTCACCTAGGAGTTCCATCGGGTGCGCCAAAACAATTTCTGAGGCTATGGTATATTTGGAGCAAACCGTGCACCTGTCTTGCACTAAAACTAACACTGTCTCCAAACGGACCGAAACGAGCTTCCATTTGAGCCTCGTCACCTAGGAGTACCATCTGGTGCATCCAGAATAATTTCTGAGCCTATGGTACGTATGGCGCAAACCATGCACCTATCATGCACCAAAACCAAAACTATCTCCAAAAGGACCGAAAGGTGATTCTACATGACCCACATTACCTAGGAGTTCCATCGGGTGCGTCCGAAATGATTTCTGAGGCTATGCTACGTTTGGTGCAAACTGTGGATCTATCTTGCACCGAGACTCATACTATCTCCAAATCGAACGAAAACAAGATTCTACACGACCCACGTCACCTAGGAGTTCCATCGGGTGCGTCTGGAACGATTTTTGAGCTTACGGTACGTATGGTGCAAACCATGCAACTATCACGCACCGAAACTAACACTATCTCCAAAAGGACCGAATAGAGATTCTACATGACCCACGTCACCAAGGAGTTCCATCGGGAGCATCGAAAATGATTTCTGAGTCTATTGTACGTTTGGTGCAAATTGTGGATCCATCTTGCACCGAGACTCACACTATCTCCAAATGGACCGAAACAAGAGTCTACATGACCCATGTCACCTAGGAGTTCCATCGGGTGCGTCCAAAATGATTTTCGAGCTTACAGTACGTTCGGTGCAAACTGTGCTCCTATCTTAAATCAAGATTAGCACTGTATCCAAATGGACCAAAATGAGCTTCCATTTGAGCCTCGTCACCTAGGAGTACCATCCGGTGCGCAAAAACAATTTCTGAGGCTATGGTATATTTGGAGCAAACCGTGCACCTGTCTTGCACTGAAAGTAACACTGTCTCCAAACGGACCGAAACGAGCTTCCATTTGAGCCTTGTCACTTAGGAGTACCCTCCGGTGCATCCAAAATAATTTCTGAGCTTATGGTACGTATGGCGCAAACCATGCACCTATCATGCACTAAAACCAAAACTATCTCCAAAAGGACAGAATGGAGATTCTACCTGACCCACATTACCTAGGAGTTCCATCGGGTGCGTCCGAAATGATTTCTGAGGCTATGGTACGTTTGGTGCAAACTATGGAACTATCTTGCACCGAGACTCATACTATCTCCAAATGGGCCGAAACGAGATTCTACATGACCCACATCACCTAGCAGTTCCATCGGGTGCGTCCAAAATGATTTCCGAGCTTACGGTACATTCGGTGCAAACCGTGCACCTATCTTGAATCAAGATTAGCACTGTATCCAAACAGACCGAAACAAGCTTCCATTTGAGCCTCGTCACCTAGGAGTACCATCCATTGCGTCCAAAACGATTTCTAAGGCTACGGTACGTTCAGTGCAAACCGTGCACCTATAATCAAGATTAGCACTGTATCCAAACGGACCGAAACAAGCTTCCATTTGAGCCTCGTCACATAGGAGTACCATCCGGTGCATCCAAAATGATTTCTGAGGCTATGGTATATTTGGTGCAAACCGTGCACCTATCTTGCACTGAAACTAACACTGTCTCCAAACGGACCGAAACGAGCTTCCATTTGAGCCTCGTCACCTAGCAGTACCATCCGGTGCATCCAAAACAATTTCTGAGCCTATGGTATGTATGGCGCAAACCATTTACCTATCTTGCACTGAAACTAACAGTATCTCCAAAAGGACCGAATGGAGATTCTACATGACCCACGTCACCTAGGAGTTCCATTGGGTGTGTCTAAAATGATTTCTGAGGCTATGCTACGTTCGGTGCGAACTATGGATCTATCTTGCACTGAGACTTACACTATCTCCAAATGGACCGAAATGAGATTCTACATGACCCACGTCACCTAGTTGTTCCATCGGGTGCGTCCAAAATGATTTCCGAGCTTACGGTATGTTCGGTACAAACCGTGCACCTATCTTGAATCAAGATTAGCACTGTATCCAAACGGACCGAAACGAGCTTCCATTTGAGCCTCGTTACCTGGGAGTACCATCCGGTGCGTCCAAAATGATTTCTGAGGCTATGGAATATTTGGTGCAAACCGTGCACCTATCTTGCACTGAAACTAACACGGTCTCCAAACAGACCGTAACGAGCTTCCATTTTAGCCTTGTCACCTAGAAGTACCATCCGGTGCATCCAAAACAATTTCTGAGCCTATGGTACGTATGGCGCAAACCATTTACCTATCATGCACTGAAACTAACAGTATCTCCAAAAGTACCAAAAGGAGATTCTACATGACCCACGTCACCTAGGAGTTCCATCGGGTGTGTCCAAAATAATTTCTGAGGCTATGCTACGTTTGGTGCAAACTATGGATCTATCTGGCACCGAGACTTACAGTATCTCCAAATCGATCGAAACAAGATTCTACATGATCCACGTCACCTAGGAGTTCCATCGGGTGCGTGCAGAACGATTTCCGAGCCTACGGTACATTCGGCGCAAACCGTGCAACTATCTTGAGTCAAGACTTGCTCTGTATCCAAACGGACCGAAACGAGCTTCTATTTGAGCCTCGTCACCTAGGAGTACCATCCGGTGCATCCAAAACCATTTCTGAGGCTATGGTACATTTGGCGCAAACCGTGCACCTATCTTGCACTGAAACTAACACAGTATCCAAACGCACCGAAACGAGCTTCCATTTGAGCCTCGTCACCCACGAGTACCTTCAGGTGCATCTAAAACAATTTCTAAGCCTATGATACGTTTGGCGCAAACCATGCACCTATCATGCACCGAAACTAACACTATATCCAAATGTACTAAAAGCAGATTCTACATGACCCACGTCACCTAGGAGTTCCATCGAGTGCGTCCAAAATGATTTCTCAGCCTACGGTACGTATAGCGCAAACCATGCACCTATCATGCACCGAAACTAACACTATCTCCAAAAGGACCGAAAGGAGATTCTACATGACCCACGTCACTTAGGAGTTCTATGGGTGCGTCAAAATGATTTCCGAGCTTACGGTATGTATGGTGCAAACCATGCAACTATCACGCACCGAAAGTAACACTATCTCCAAAAGGACCGAATGGAGATTCTACATAACCCACGTCACCTAGGAGTTCCATCGGGTGCGTCCAAAATGATTTCTGAGGCTATGGTACGTTTGGTGCAAACTGTGGATCTATCTTGCACCGGGACTAATACTATCTCCAAATGGACCGAAACGAGATTCTACATGACCCACGTCACCTAGGAGTTCCATCGGGTGCGTCCAAAATGATTTTCGAGCTTACAGTACGTTCGGTGCAAACCGTGCTCCTATCTTAAATCAAGATTAGCACTGTATCCAAATGGACCGAAATGAGCTTCCATTTGAGCCTCATCACCTAGGAGTACCATCCGGTGCGCCAAAAAAATTTCTGAGGCTATGGTATATTTGGAGCAAACCGTGCACCTGTCTTGCACTAAAACTAACACTGTCTCCAAACGGACCGAAACGAGCTTCCATTTGAGCCTCGTCACCTAGGAGTACCCTCCGGTGCATCCAAAACTATTTCTGAGCCTATGGTACGTATGACACAAACCATGCACATATCATGCACCAAAGTTCCATCGGGTGCGTCCGAAACGATTTCTGAGGCTATGGTACGTTTGGTGCAAACTGTGGAACTATCTTGCACCGAGACTCATACTATCTCCAAATGGGCCGAAACGAGATTCTACATGACCCATGTCACCTAGCAGTTCCATCGGGTGCGTCCAAAATGATTTCCGAGCTTACGGTACGTTCGGTGCAAACCGTGCACCTATCTTGAATCAAGATTAGCACTGTATCCAAAGGGACCGAAACAAGCTTCCATTTGAGCCTCATCACCTAGGAGTACCATCCATTGCGTCCAAAACGATTTCTGAGGCTATGGTATATTTGGTGCAAACCGTGCACCTATCTTGCACTGAAACTAACACTGTCTCCAAACGGACCGAAACAAGCTTCCATTTGAGCCTCATCACCTAGGAGTACCATCCGGTGCATCCAAAACAATTTGTGAGCCTATGGTACATATGGCGCAAACCATTTACCTATCATGCACTGAAACTAACAGTATCTCCAAAAGTACCAAAAGGAGATTCTACATGACCCACGTCACCTAGGAGTTCCATCGGGTGTGTCCAAAATAATTTCTGAGGCTATGCTACGTTTGGTGCAAACTATGGATCTATCTGGCACCGAGACTTACAGTATCTCCAAATCGATCGAAACAAGATTCTACATGATCCACGTCACCTAGGAGTTCCATCGGGTGCGTGCAGAACGATTTTCGAGCCTACGGTACATTCGGCGCAAACCGTGCAACTATCTTGAGTCAAGACTTGCTCTGTATCCAAACGGACCGAAACGAGCTTCTATTTGAGCCTCGTCACCTAGGAGTACCATCCGGTGCATCCAAAACCATTTCTGAGGCTATGGTACATTTGGCGCAAACCGTGCACCTATCTTGCACTGAAACTAACACAGTATCCAAACGCACCGAAACGAGCTTCCATTTGAGCCTCGTCACCCACGAGTACCTTCAGGTGCATCTAAAACAATTTCTAAGCCTATGATACGTTTGGCGCAAACCATGCACCTATCATGCACCGAAACTAACACTATATCCAAATGTACTAAAAGCAGATTCTACATGACCCACGTCACCTAGGAGTTCCATCGAGTGCGTCCAAAATGATTTCTCAGCCTACGGTACGTATAGCGCAAACCATGCACCTATCATGCACCGAAACTAACACTATCTCCAAAAGGACCGAAAGGAGATTCTACATGACCCACGTCACTTAGGAGTTCTATGGGTGCGTCAAAATGATTTCCGAGCTTACGGTATGTATGGTGCAAACCATGCAACTATCACGCACCGAAAGTAACACTATCTCCAAAAGGACCGAATGGAGATTCTACATAACCCACGTCACCTAGGAGTTCCATCGGGTGCGTCCAAAATGATTTCTGAGGCTATGGTACGTTTGGTGCAAACTGTGGATCTATCTTGCACCGGGACTAATACTATCTCCAAATGGACCGAAACGAGATTCTACATGACCCACGTCACCTAGGAGTTCCATCGGGTGCGTCCAAAATGATTTTCGAGCTTACAGTACGTTCGGTGCAAACCGTGCTCCTATCTTAAATCAAGATTAGCACTGTATCCAAATGGACCGAAATGAGCTTCCATTTGAGCCTCATCACCTAGGAGTACCATCCGGTGCGCCAAAACAATTTCTGAGGCTATGGTATATTTGGAGCAAACCGTGCACCTGTCTTGCACTAAAACTAACACTGTCTCCAAACGGACCGAAACGAGCTTCCATTTGAGCCTCGTCACCTAGGAGTACCCTCCGGTGCATCCAAAACTATTTCTGAGCCTATGGTACGTATGACACAAACCATGCACATATCATGCACCAAAGTTCCATCGGGTGCGTCCGAAATGATTTCTGAGGCTATGGTACGTTTGGTGCAAACTGTGGAACTATCTTGCACCGAGACTCATACTATCTCCAAATGGGCCGAAACGAGATTCTACATGACCCATGTCACCTAGCAGTTCCATCGGGTGCGTCCAAAATGATTTCCGAGCTTACGGTACGTTCGGTGCAAACCGTGCACCTATCTTGAATCAAGATTAGCACTGTATCCAAAGGGACCGAAACGAGCTTCCATTTGAGCCTCATCACCTAGGAGTACCATCCATTGCGTCCAAAACGATTTCTGAGGCTATGGTATATTTGGTGCAAACCGTGCACCTATCTTGCACTGAAACTAACACTGTCTCCAAACGGACCGAAACAAGCTTCCATTTGAGCCTCGTCACCTAGGAGTACCATCCGGTGCATCCAAAACAATTTCTGAGCCTATGGTACATATGGCGCAAACCATTTACCTATCTTGCACTGAAACTAACAGTATCTCCAAAAGGACCGAAAGGAGATTCTACATGACCCACGTCACCTAGGAGTTCCATTGGGTGTGTCCAAAATGATTTCTGAGGCTATGCTACGTTCGGTGCGAACTATGGATCTATCTTGCACCGAGACTTACACTATCTCCAAATGGACCGAAACAAGTTTCTACATGACCCACGTCACCTAGTTGTTCCATCGGCTGCGTTCAAAATGATTTCCGAGCTTACGGTACGTTCGGTGCAAGCCGTGCACCTATCTTGAATCAAGATTAGCACTGTATCCAAACGGACCGAAACAAGCTTCCATTTGAGCCTCGTTACCTGGGAGTACCATCCGGTGTGTCCAAAATGATTTCTGAGCCTATGGTATATTTGGTGCAAACCATGCACCAATCTTGCACTAAAACTAACACGGTCTCCAAACAGACCGTAACAAGCTTCCATTTGAGCCTTGTCTCCTAGGAGTACCATCCGGTGCATCCAAAACAATTTCTGAGCCTATGGTACGTATGGCGCAAACCATTTACCTATCATGCAACAAAACCAACACTATCTCCAAAAGGACCGAAAGGAGATTCTACATGACCCATGTCACATAGGAGTTCCATCGGGTGCATCCAAAATGATTTCTGAGGCTATGCTACGTTTGGTGCAAAATGTGGATCTATCTTACACCGAGACTAACACTATCTTCGAATCGACCGAAACAAGGTTCTATATGAGCTTACGGTACGTTCGGTGCAAACCGTGCACCTACCTTGAATCAAGATTAGCATTATATCCAAATGGACTAAAACGAGCTTCCATTTGAGCCTCGTCACCTAGGAGTACCATCCGGTGCATCCAAAACGATTTCTGAGGCTATGGAATATTTGGTGCAAACCGTGCACCTATTTTGCACTGAAACTAACACTATCTCCAAACGGACCGAAATGAGCTTCCATTTGAGCCTCGTCACCTAGGAGTACCATCCGGTGCATCTAAAACAATTCTGATCATGTGGTATGTATGGCGCAAACCAAGCACCTATCATGCACCAAAGCTAACACTATCTCCAAAAGGACAGAAAGGAGATTCTACATGACCCACATTACCTAGGAGTTCCATTGGGTGCGTCCAAAATGATTTCTGAGGCTATGGTACATTTGGTGCAAACCGTGCACCTATCTGCACTGAAACTAACACTGTCTCCAAATGGACCGAAACGAGCTTCCATTTGAGCCTAGTCACCTAGGAGTACCATCCGGTGCATCTAAAACAATTTCTGATCCTGTGGTACGTATGGCGCAAACCATGCAACTATCATGCACCAAAGCTAAGACTATCTCGAAAAGCACCGAAAGGAGATTCTACATGACCCACATTACCTAGGAGTTCCATCGGGTGCGTCCTAAATGATTTCTGAGGCTATGATACGTTTAGTGCAAACTGTGGACCTATCTTGCACTGAGACTCACACTATCTCCAAATGGACCGAAATGAGATTCTACATGACCCACGTCACCTAGTTGTTCCATCGGGTGCGTCCAAAATGATTTCCGAGCTTACGGTACGTTCGGTGCAAACCGTGCACCTATCTTGAATCAAGATTAGCACTGTATCCAAACGGACCGAAACAAGCTTCCATTTGAGCCTCATCACCTAGGAGTACCATCCGGTGCGTCCAAAATAATTTCTGAGCCTATGGTATATTTGGTGCAAACCATGCACCTATCTTGCACTGAATCTAACACGGTCTCTAAACAGACCGTAACAAGCTTCCATTTGAGCCTTGTCACCTAGGAGTACCATCTGGTGCATCCAGAACAATTTCTGAGCCTATGGTACGTATGGTGCAAACCATTTACCTATCATGCAACAAAACCAACACTATCTCCAAAAGGACCGAAAGGAGATTCTACATGACCCATGTCACATAGGAGTTCCATCGGGTGCATCCAAAATGATTTCTGAGGCTATGCTACGTTTGGTGCAAAATGTGGATCTATCTTACACCGAGACTAACACTATCTTCGAATCGACCGAAACAAGGTTCTATATGAGCTTACGGTACGTTCGGTGCAAACCGTGCACCTACCTTGAATCAAGATTAGCATTATATCCAAATGGACTGAAACGAGCTTCCATTTGAGCCTCGTCACCTAGGAGTACCATCCGGTGCATCCAAAACGATTTCTGAGGCTATGGAATATTTGGTGCAAACCGTGCACCTATCTTGCACTGAAACTAACACTATCTCCAAACGGACCGAAATGAGCTTCCATTTGAGCCTCGTCACCTAGGAGTACCATCCGGTGCATCTAAAACAATTCTGATCATGTGGTATGTATGGCGCAAACCAAGCACCTATCATGCACCAAAGCTAACACTATCTCCAAAAGGATAGAAAGGAGATTCTACATGACCCACATTACCTAGGAGTTCCATCGGGTGCGTCCAAAATGATTTCTAAGGCTATGGTACATTTGGTGCAAACCGCGCACCTATCTGCACTGAAACTAACACTGTCTCCAAATGGACCGAAACGAGCTTCCATTTGAGCCTAGTCACCTAGGAGTACAATCCGGTGCATCTAAAACAATTTCTGATCCTGTGGTACGTATGGCGCAAACCATGCAACTATCATGCACCAAAGCTAAGACTATCTCGAAAAGGACCGAAAGGAGATTCTACATGACCCACATTTCCTAGGAGTTCCATCGGGTGCGTCCTAAATGATTTCTGAGGCTATGATACGTTTAGTGCAAACTGTGGACCTATCTTGCACTGAGACTCACACTATCTCCAAATGGACCGAAACGAGATTCTACATGACCCACGTCACCTAGTTGTTCCATCGGGTGCATCCAAAATGATTTCCGAGCTTACGGTACGTTCGGTGCAAACCGTGCACCTATCTTAAATCAAGATTAGCACTGTATCCAAACGGACCGAAACAAGCTTCCATTTGAGCCTCATCACCTAGGAGTACCATCCGGTGCGTCCAAAACAATTTCTGAGGCTATGTTATATTTGCCGCAAACTGTGCACCTATCTTGCACTGAAACTAACATTGTCTCTAAACGGACCGAAACGAGCTTCCATTTGAGCCTCGTCACCTAGGAGTACCATCCGGTGCATCCAGAACAATTTCTAAGCCTATGGTACGTATGGCGCAAACCATTTACCTATCATGCACCGAAACTAACAGTATCTCCAAAAGGACCGAAAGGAGAAACATGACCCATGTCACCTAGGAGTTCCATCGGGTGTGTCCAAAATGATTTCTGAGGCTATGCTACGTTTGGTGCAAACTATGGATCTATCTTGCACCGAGACTTACACTATCTCCAAATCGACCGAAAATAAGATTCTACATGACCCACGTCACCTAGGAGTTCCATCGGGTGCGTCCGGAACGATTTCCGAGCTTACGGTACGTATGGTGCAAACCATGCAACTATCACGCATCGAAACTAACACTATCTCCAAAAGGACCGAATAGAGATTCTACACGACCCACGTCACCTAGGAGTTCCATCGGGTGCGTCCAAAATGATTTCTGAGGCTATTGTACGTTTGGTGCAAACTGTGGATCCATCTTGCACCGAGACTCACACTATCTCCAAATGGACCAAAACAAGATTCTACATGACCCACGTCACCTAGGAGTTCCATCGGGTGCGTCCAAAATGATTTTCGAGCTGACAGTACGTTCAGTGCAAACCGTGCTATTATCTTAAATCAAGATTAGCACTGTATCCAAATGGACCGAAATGAGCTTACATTTGAGCCTTGTCACCTAGGAGTACCATCCATTGCGTCCGAAACGATTTCTGAGGCTATGGTATATTTGGTGCAAACCGTGCACCTATCTTGCACTGAAACTAACACTATCTCCAAACGGACCGAAACGAGCTTCCATTTGAGCCTCGTCCCCTTGGAGTACCATCCGGTGCATCCAAAACAATTTCTGAGCCTATGGTACGTATGGCGCAAACCATTTATCTATCATAAATTAAAACAAACAGTATCTCCAAATGGACCAAAAGGAGATTCTACATGACCCACGTCACCTAGCAGTTCCATCGGGTGTGTCCAAAATGATTTCTGAGGGTATGGTACGTTTGGTGCAAACTGTGGATCTATCTTGCACCAAGACTTACATTATCTCCAAATGGACCGAAACGAGATTCTACATGACCCACGTCACCTAGTTGTTCCATCTGGTGTGTCCAAAATGATTTCTGAGCTTACGGTACGTTTGGTGCAAACCGTGCACCTATCTTGAGGCAAGATTAGCCCTATATCCTAACGGACCAAAATGAGCTTCCATTTGAGCCTCGTCACCTGGGAGTACCATCCGGTGCGTCCAAAATGATTTCTGAGGCTGTGGTATATTTGGTGCAAACCGTGCACCTATCTTACACTAAAACTAACACTGTCTCCAAACGGACCGAAACGAGCTTCCATTTGAGCCTCGTCACCTAGGTGTACCATCCGGTGCATCCAAAATAATTTCTGAGCCTATGGTACGTATGGCGCAAACCATTTAACTATCATGCACTGAACTAACAGTGTCTCCAAAAGGACCGAAAGGAGATTCTACATGACCCATGTCACCTAGGAGTTCTATCGAGTGTGTCCAAATGATTTCCGAGCTTATGGTACGTATGGCGCAAACCATGCACCTATCATGCACCGAGACTAACACTATCTCCAAAACGACTGACAGGAGATTCTACATGACCCACATCACCTAGGAGTTCCATCGAGTGCGTCCAAAATTATTTCTGAGGCTATGGAATGTTTGGTGCAAACTATGGATCTATCTTGCACCGAGACTAACACGATCTCCAAATAGACCGAAACGAGATTCTACATGACCCACGTCACGTAGGAGTTCCATCGAGTGCGTCCAAAATGATTTACGAGCTTATGGTACGTTCGGGGCAAACCGTGCACCTATCTTGCACTGAAACTAACACTGTCTCCAAACGGACCGAAACGAGCTACCATTTGAGCCTCGTCCCCTTGGAGTACCATCCGGTGCATCCAAAACAATTTCTGAGCCTATGGTACGTATGCCGCAAACCACCTATCATGCACTAAAATTAACAGTATCTCCAAAAGGACCGAAAGGAGATTCTACATGACCCACGTCACCTATGAGTTCCATCGGGTATGTCCAAAATGATTTCTGAGGGTATGGTACGTTTGGTGCAAACTATAGATCTATCTGGCACCGAGACTTACACTATCTCCAAATCGACCAAAACAAGATTCTACATGACCCACGTCACCTAGGAGTTTCATTGGGTGCGTCCAGAACGATTTCCGAGCTTACGGTACATTCGGCGCAAACCGTGCAACTATCTTGAATCAAGATTAGCACTATATCCAAACGGACCGAAATAAGCTTCCATTTGAGCCTCGTCACCTAAGAGTACCATCCGGTGCGTCCAAAACCATTTCTGAGGCCATGGTACATTTGGCGCAAACCGTGCACCTATCTTGCACTGAAACTAACACTATCTCCAAACGCACCGAAATGAGCTTCCATTTGAGCCTCGTCACCCACGAGTACCTTCAGCTGCATCTAAAACAATTTCTGAGCCTATGGTACGTTTGGCGCAAACCGTGCACCTATCATGCACCGAAACTAACACTATCTCCAAATGTACTGAAAGGAGATTCTACATGACCCATGTCACCTAAGAGTTCCATCGAGTGCGTCGAAAATGATTTCTTAGCCTACGGTACGTATGGCGCAAACCATGCACTTATCATGCACTGAAACTAACACTATCTCCAAAAGGACCGAAAGGAGATTCTACATGACCCACGTCATCTAGGAGTTCTATTGCGTGCGTCAAAATGATTTCTGAGCTTACGGTACGTATGGTGCAAACCATGCAACTATCACACATTTGGAGACTCACACTATCTCCAAATGGACCGAAACAAGATTCTACTTGACCCACGTCACCTAGGAGTTTCATCGGGTGCGTCCAAAATGATTTTCGAGCTTACAGTATGTTCAGTGCAAACCATGCTCCTATGTTAAATCAAGATTAGCACTGTATCCAAATGGATCGAAACGAGCTTTCATTTGAGCCTTGTCACCTAGGAGTACCATCCGGTGCGCCAAAACAATTTCTGAGGGTATGGTATATTTGGTGCAAACCGTGCACCTATCTTCCACTGAAACTAACACTGTCTCCAAACGGACCGAAACGAGCTTCCATTTGAGCCTCGTCACCTAGGAGTACCATCCGATGCATCTAAAATAATTTCTGATCCTGTGGTAAGCATGGTGCAAACCATGCACCTATCATGCACCCAAGCTAACACTATCTCCAAAAGGACCAACAGGAGAATCTACATGACCCACATCACCTAGGAGTTCCATCGGGTGCGTCCAAAATGATTTCTGAGGCTATGGTACGTTTCTGAGGCTATTTGGATACACCGAGACTAACACTATCACTGAATCAACCGAAACAAGATTCTATATGACCCACGTCACCTAGCAATTCCATCGGGTGCGTCCAGAACGATTTCCGAGCTTACGGTACGTTCGGCGCAAACCGTGCAACTATCTTGAATCAAGATTAGCACTGTATCCAAATAGACCGAAACGAGCTTCCATTTTAGCCTCGTCACCTAGGAGTACTATCCGGTCCGTCGAGAAACATTTGGCGCAAACCGTACTTTACGGTACATTTGGCGCAAACCGTGCACCTATCGTGCACTGAAACTGGCACTGTCTCCAAACGCACCGAAACGAGCTTCCATTTGAGCCTCGTCACCACGAGTACCTTTAGGTGCATCTAAAACAATTTCTGAGCCTATGGTACGTTTGGCGCAAACCGTGCACCTATGATGCACCGAAACTAACACTATCTTCAAATGTACTGAAAGGAGATTCTACGTGACCCACGTCACCTAGGAGTTCCATCGAGCGCGACCAAAATGATTTCTTAGCCTACGGTACGTATGGCGCAAACCAAGCACCTATCATGCACCAAAACTAACACTATCTCCAAAAATTCCGAAAGGAGATTCTACATGACCCACGTCACCTAGGAGTTCTATCGGGTGTGTCAAAATGATTTCCGAGCTTACGGTAAGTGTGGTGCAAACCATGCAACTATCATCCACCGAAACTAACAATATCTCCAAAAGGACCGAATGGAGATTCTATATGACCCACGTCACCTAGGAGTTCCATCGGATGCGTGCAAAATAATTTCCGAGGCTATGGTACGTTTGGTGCAAACTGTGGATCTATCTTGCAACCAGACTAACACTATCTCCAAATAGACCAAAACGAGATTCTACATGACCCATGTCACCTAGGAGTTCCATCGGGTGCGTCCTAAATGATTTTCGAGCTTATAGTACGTTCGGTGCAAACCATGCTCCTATCTTAAATCAAGATTAGCACTGTATCCAAATGGACTAAAACGAGCTTCCATTTAAGCCTCGTAACCTAGGAGTACCATCCGGTGCGCCAAAACAATTTCTGAGGCTATGGTCTATTTGGCGCAAACCGTGCACCTATCTTGCACTGAAACTAACACTGTCTCCAAACGGACCGAAACGAGCTTCCATTTGAGCCTCGTCACCTAGGAGTACCATCCGGTGCATCTAAAACAATTTCTGAGCCTGTGGTAAGCATGGTGCAAACCATGCACCTATCATGCACCCAAGCTAACACTATCTCCAAAAGGACCAAAAGGAGATTCTACATGACCCACGTCACTTAGGAGTTCCATCAGGTGCGTCCAAAATGATTTCTAAGGCTATGGTACGTTTGGTGCAAAATGTGGATCTATCTTACACCGAGACTAACACTATCTCCGAATCGACCGAAACAAGATTCTATATGACCCACGTCACCTAGCAGTTCCATCGGGTGCGTCCAGAACGATTTCCGAGCTTATGGTACGTTCGGCGCAAACCGTGCAACTATCTTGAATCAAGATTAGCACTGTATCCAAACGGACTGAAATGAGCTTCTATTTGAGCCTCGTCACCTAGGAGTACCATCTGGTGCGTCCAAAAACAATTTCTGAGGCTATGGTACATTTGGCGCAAACCGTGCACCTATCGTGCACTGAAACTAGCACTGTCTCCAAACGCACCGAAATGAGCTTCCATTTGAGCCTCGTCACCCACGAGTACCTTCAGGTGCATCTAAAATAATTTCTAAGCCTATGGTATGTTTGGCGCAAACCGTGCACCTATCATGCACCGACACTAACACTATCTTCAAATGTACTGAAAGGAGATTCTACGTGACCCACGTCACCTCGGAGTTCCATCGAGTGCGTCCAAAATGATTTCTTAGCCTACGGTACGTATGGCGCAAACCATGCACCTATCATGCACCGAAACTAACACTATCTCCAAAAAGTCCGAAAGGAGATTCTACGTGACCCACGTCACCTAGGAGTTCTATCGGGTGTGTCAAAATGATTTCTGAGCTTACGGTACGTATGGTGCAAACCATGCAACTATCATCCACCGAAACTAACAATATCTCCAAAAGGACCGAATGGAGATTCTATATGACCCACATCACCTAGGAGTACCATCCGGTGCGCCAAAACAATTTCTGAGGCTATGGTCTATTTGGCGCAAATCGTGCACCTATCTTGCACTGAAACTAACACTGTCTCCAAACTGACCGAAACGAGCTTCCATTTGAGCCTCGTCACCTAGGAGTACCATCCGGTGCATCCAAAACAATTTCTGAGCCTATGGTTCGTATGGCGCAAACCATGCACCTATCATGCACCAAAACCAACACTATCTCCAAAAGGACCGAAAGGAGATTCTACATGACCAACGTCACCTAGGAGTTCCATCGGGTGCGTCCAAAATGATTTCTAAGGCTATGCTACGTTTGGTGCAAAATGTGGATCTATCTTACACCGAGGCTAACACTATCTCCAAATCGACCGAAACAAGATTCTATATGACCCATGTGACCTTGCAGTTCCATTGGGTGCGTTCAAAATGATTTTTGAGCTTATGGTACGTTCGGTGCAAACCGTGCTCCTGTCATGAATCAAGATTAGCACTGTATCCAAACGGACTGAAATGAGCTTCCAATTCAGCCTCGTCACCTACAAGTACCATTCGGTGCGCCAAAACGATTTCTGAGGCTATGGTATATTTAGTGCAAACCGTGCACCTATCTTGCACTGAAACTAACGCTGTCTCCGAACAGACCGAAACAAGCTTCCATTTGAGCCTCGTCACCTAGGAGTACCATCCGGTGCCTCTAAAACAATTTCTGATCCTGTGGTACGTATGGCGCTAACCATGCACCTATCATGCACCAAAACTAACACTATCTCCAAATGGACCGAAAGGAGATTCTACATGACCCACGTCACCTAGGAGTTCCATCGGGTGCGTCCAAAATGATTTCTGAGGCTATGCTACGTTTGGTGCAAAATGTGGATCTATCTTACACCGAGACTAACACTATCTCTGAATCGACCGAAACAAGATTCTATATGACCCACGTGACCTAGCAGTTCCATCGGGTGCGTCCAAAATGATTTTTGAGCTTATGGTACGTTCGGTGCAAACCATGCCCCTGTCATGAATCAAGATTAGCACTGTATCCAAATGGACTGAAATGAGCTTCCAATTCAGCCTCGTCACCTAGTAGTACCATTCGGTGCGCCAAAACGATTTCTGAGGCCATGCTATATTTAGTGCAAACCGTGCACCTATCTTGCACTGAAACTAACGCTGTCTCCAAACAGACCGAAACGAGCTTCTATTTGAGCCTCATCACCTAGGAGTACCATCCGGTGCCTCTAAAACAATTTCTGATCCTGTAGTACGTATGGCGCTAACCATGCACCTATCATGCACCAAAACTAACACTATCTCGAAATGGACCGAAAGGAGATTCTACATGACCCACATCACCTAGGAGTTTCATCGGGTGCGTCCAAAATTATTTCTGAGGCTACAGTACGTTCGGTGTAAACCGCACCTATCTTGAATCAAGATTAGCACTGTATCCAAACGTACCGACACGAGCTTCCATTTGAGCCTCCTCACCTAGTAGTACCATCCGGTGCGTCCAAAACGATTTCTGAGGCTATGGTATATTTGGTGTATAAACCGTGCACCTATCTTGCACTGAAACTAACACTGTCTCCAAACAGACCGAAATGAGCTTCCCTTTGAGCCTCATCACCTAGGAGTACCATCCGGTGCATCCAAAACAAATTCTGAGCCTGTGGTACGTATGGCGCAAACCTTGCACCTATCATGCACCGAAATAAACAGTATCCCTAAAAGGACCGAAAGGAGATTCTACATGACCCACGTCACTAAGGAGTTCCATCGGGTGCGTCCAAAATGATTTCTGAGGCTATGGTACATTTGGTGCAAACTGTGGATCTATCTTGCACTGAGACTTACACTATCTCCAAATCGACTGAAACAAGATTCTACATGACCCACATCACCTAGGAGTTCCATTGGGTGTGTCCAAAATGATTTCCGAGCTTACGGTACATTCAGCACAAACCGTGCAACAATCTTGAATCAAGATTAGCACTGTATCCAAACGGAGCGAAACGAGCTTCCATTTGAGCCTTGTCGCATAGGAGTACCATCCGTTGCGTCCAAAATGATTTCTGAGGCTATGGTACATTTGGTGCAAAGCGTGCACCTATCTTGCATTGAAACTAACACTGTCTCCAAATGCACCAAAACGAGCTTCCATTTGAGCCTCGTCACCTAGGAGTACTTTCCGGTGCATCTAAAACAATTTCTGAGCCTATGGTATGTATGGCGCAAACCATTCACCTACCATGCAGCGAAACCAACACTATCTCCAAAAGGATCGAAAGGAGATTCTACATGACCCACGTCACGTGGGAGTTCCATCGGGTGTGTCCAAAATAATTTCTAAAACTATGATACGTTTGGTGCAAACTGTGGATCTATCTTGCACCAAGACTAACAATATCTCTAAATCGACTGAAACAAGATTATACATGACCCACGTCACCTAGCAGATCCATCGGGAGCTTCCAAAATGATTTCCGAGCTTATAGCGCGTTCGGTGCAAACCGTGCACCTATCTTGAATCAAGATTAGCACTATGTCCAAACGGACTGAAATGAGCTTTCAATTGAACCTTGTCACCTAGGAATACCATCCGGTGCGTCCAAAATGATTTCTGAGGCTATGGTATATTTGTTGGAAACCATACACCTATCATGCACCAAAACTAACACCATCTCCAAAAGGACCGAAAGGAGATTCTACATGACCCATGTCACCTACGAGTTCCATCGGGTGCGTCCAAAATGATTTCTAAGGCTATGGTACGTTTGGTTGAAACTGTGGACCTATCTTGCACTGAGACTAACACTATCTTCAAATGGACTGAAACGAGATTCTACATGACCCACATCACCTAGGAGTTCCATCGGGTGCGTCCAAAATGATTTCTGAGCTTACGGTATGTTCGGTGCAAACCGTGCACCTATCTTGAATCAAGATTAACACTGTATCCAAACAGACCGAAACGAGCTTCCATTTGAGCCTCCTCACCTAGGAGTACCATCCGGTGCGTCCAAAACGATTTATGAGGCTATGGTATATTTGGTGCAAACCTGGCACCTATCTTAAATCAAGATTAGCACTATATCCAAATGGACTGAAATGAGCTTCCAATTGAGCCTCGTCACCTAGGAATACCATCTGGTGCGTCCAAAATGATTTCTGAGGCTATGGTATATTTGGTGCAAACCGTGCACCTATCTTAAATCAAGATTAGCACTATATCCAAACGGACTGAAAATAGCTTCTAATTGAGCCTCGTCACCTAGGAATACCATCCGGTGTGTCCAAAACAATTTCTGAGGCTGTGGTATATTTGATGCAAACCGTGCACCTATCTTGCACTGAAACTAACACTATCTCTAAACGGATCGAAACAAGCTTCCATTTGAGCCTCGTCACCTAGGAGTACCATCCGGTTCATCTAAAACAATTTCTGATCCTGTGGTACGCATGGCGCAAACCATGCACCTATCATACACCCAAGCTAACTCTATCTCCAAAAGGACCGAAAGGAGATTCTTCATGACCCACATCACCTAGGAGTTCCATCGGGTGCGTCCAAAATGATTTCTGAGGCTATGGTACGTTTGGTGCAAACTATGGACCTATCTTGCACCGAGAGTAACACTATCTCCAAATGGACCGAAACGAGATTCTACATGACCCACGTCACCTAGGAGTTCCATCGGGTGCGTCCAAAATGATTTCCGAGCTTAGGGTACGTTCGGTGCAAACCGTGTACCTATCTTGAATCAAGATTAGCACTGTATCCAAACGGACTGAAACAAGCTTCCATTTGAGCCTCCTCACCAAGGAGTACCATACGGTGCGTCCAAAATGATTTCTAAGGCTAGTATATTTGGCGCAAACCATGCACCTATCTTGCACTGAAACTAACACTGTCTCCAAACGCACCGAAATGAGCTTCCATTTGAGCCTCGTCACCTAGGAGTACCATCCGGTGCATCTAAAACAATTTCTGAGCCTGTGGTACGCATGGCGCAAACCATGCACCTATCATGCACCGAAACTAACAGTATCTCCAAAAGGACCGAAAGGAGATTCTACATGACCTACGTCACCTAGGAGTTCCAACGGGTGCTTCCAAAATGATTTCTGGGGGTATGGTACGTTTGGTACAAACTGTGGATCTATCTTGCACTGAGACTTACACTATCTCCAAATCGACCGAAAGGAGATTCTACATGACCTACGTCACCTAGGAGTTCCATCGGGTGCGTCCAAAATAATTTCTAAGGCTATAGGACATTTAGGGCAAACTGTGGACCTATCTTGCACCGAGACTAACACTATCTCCAAATGGACCGAAACGAGATTCTACATGACCTACGTCACCTAGGAGTTCCATCGGGTGCGTCCAAAATGATTTATGAGCTTACGTTACGTTCGGTGCAAACCGTGCACCTATCTTGAATCAAGATTAGCACTGTATCCAAATGGACCGAAACGAGCTTCCATTTGGGCATCATCACCTAGGAGTACCATCCGGTGCATCCAAAACGATTTCTGAGGCTATGGTACATTTGGCGCAAACCGTGCACCTATCTTGCACTGAAACTAACACTGTCTCCAAACGCACCGAAACGAGCTTCCATTTGAGCCTCGTCACCCACGAGTACCTTCTGGTGGATCTAAAACAATTTCTGAGCCTATGGTCCGTTTGGCGCAAACCGTGCACCTATCATGCACCAAAACCAACACTATCTCCAAAAGGACCGAAAGGAGATTCTACATTACCCACGTCACCTAGGAGTTCCATCGGGTGCGTCTAAAATGATTACTAAGGCTATGGTACGTTTGGTGCAAACCATGCACCTATCATGCACTGAAACCAACACTATCTCCAAAATGATCGAAAGGAGATTCTACATGACCCACGTCACCCAGGAGTTCCATCGGGTGTGTCCAAAATAATTTCTGAGGCTATGCTATGTTTGGTGCAAACTGTGGATCTATCTTGCACCCAGACTAACAATATCTTCAAATCGACCGAAACAAGATTCTACATGACCCACGTCACCTAGCAGTTCCATCGGGTACGTCCAAAACGATTTCCGAGCTTACGGTACGTTCAGCGCAAACCATGCAACTATCTTGAATCAAGATTAGCACTGTATCTAAACGGACCGAAACAACCTTCCATTTGAGCCTCGTCACCTAGGAGTACCATCCGATGCATCTAAAACAATTTCTAATCCTGTGGTATGCATGGCGCAAACCATGCACCTATCATGCACCAAAGCTAACACTATCTCCAAAAGGACCGAAAGGAGATTCTGCATGACCCACATCACCTAGGAGTTCCATCGGGTGTGTCCAAAATGATTTCTGAGGCTATGGTACTTTTTGGTGCAAACTGTGGATCTATCTTGCACCGAGACTAATAGTATCTCCAAATGGATCGAAACGAGATTCTACATGACCCACGTCACCTAGGAGTTCCATCGGATGCGTCCAAAATGATTTCCGAGCTTACGGTATGTTCGGTGCAAACCGTGCACCTATCTTGAATCAAGATTAGCATTGTATCCAAATGGACCGAAACGAGCTTCCATTTGAGCCTCCTCACCTAAGAGTACCATCCGGTGCGCCAAAACAATTTATGAGGCTATGGTATATTTGGCGCAAACCGTGCACCTATCTTGCACTGAAACTAACACTATCTCCAAACGGACCGAAACGAGCTTCCATTTGAGTGTCGTCACCTGGGAGTACCATCCGGTGCATCCAAAACAATTTCTGAGCCTACGGTACATATGGCGCAAAGCATGCACCTATCATGCACCGAAACCAACACTATCTCCAAAAGGACCGAAAGGAGATTCTACATGACCCACGTCACCTAGGAGTTCCATCGGGTGCGTCTAAAATGATTTCTGGGGCTATGCTACGTTTGGTGCAAACTGTGGATCTATCTTGCACCGAGGCTAACACTATCTCTGAATCGACCGAAACAAGATTCTACATGACCCACGTCACCTAGCAGTTCCATCGAGTGCGTCCTAAACGATTTCCGAGCTTACGGTACGTTCGGTGCAAACCGTGCACCTATCTTGAATTAAGATTAGCACTATATCCAAACAAACCGAAACGAGCTTCCATTTCAGCCTCGTCACCTAGGAGTACCATCCGGTGCGTCCAAAACGATTTCTGAGGCTATGTCACATTTGGTGCAAACCGTGCACCTATCTTGCACTGAAACTAACACTATCTCCAAACGCACCGAAACAAGCTTCCATTCGAGCGTCGTCACCCACGAGTACCTTCCGGTGCATCTAAAACAATTTCTAAGCCTATGGTCCGTTTGGCGCAAACCGTGCATCTATCGTGCACCGAAACTAACTCTATCTCCAAATGTACTGAAAGGAGATTCTACATGACCCACGTCATCTAGGAGTTCCATCGAGTGCGTCCAATATGATTTCTTTGCCTAGGGTACGTATGGCGCAAACCATGCACCTATCATGCACCGAAACTACACTATCTCCAAAAGGACCGAAAGAAGATTCTACATGACCCACTTCACCTAGAAGTTCTATCGGGTGCGTCCAAAATGATTTCTGAGGCTATGGTACGTTTGGTGCAAACTGTGGATCTATCTTGCACCCAGACTAACAATATCTCCAAATCGACCGAAACAAGATTCTACATGACCCACATCACCTAGGAGTTCCATCGGGTGCGTCCAAAATGATTTCTGAGGCTATGGTACGTTTGGGGCAAACTGTGGACCTATCTTGCACTAACACTCACACTATCTCTAAATGGACCGAAACGAGATTCTACCTGACCCACGTCATCTAGGAGTTCCATCGGGTGCATCCAAAATGATTTCTGAGCTTACGTTACGTTCGGTGCAAACCGTGCACCTATCTTGAATCAAGATTAGCACTGTATCCAAACGGACTGAAATGAGCTTCCATTTGAGCCTCGTCACCAGGAGTACCATCCGGTGCATCCAAAACGATTTCTGAGCCTATGGTACATTTGGCGCAAACCGTGCACCTATCTTGCACTGAAACTAACACTATCTCCAAACGGACCGAAACGAGCTTCCATTTGAGCCTCGTCACCTAGGAGTACCATCTGGTGCATCTAAAACAATTTCTGATCCTGTGGTACGCATGGCGCAAACCATGCACCTATCATGCACCGAAACTAACAGTATCTCCAAAAGGACCGAAAGGAGATTCTACATGACCTACGTCACCTAGGAGTTCCAAAGGGTGCGTCTAAAATGATTTCTGGGGGTATGGTACGTTTGGTGCAAACTGTTGATCTATCTTGCACTGAGACTTACACTATCTCTAAATCGACTGAAACAAGATTCTAAATGACCCACGTCACCTAGCATTTCCATCGGGTGCGTCCAAAATGATTTCCGAGCTTACGGTATGCTCAGTGCAAACCGTGCACCTATCTTAAATTAAGATTAGCACTATATTCCAACGGACCGAAATGAGCTTCCATTTGAGCCTCGTCACCTAGGAGTACCATCCGGTGCATCAAAAACAATTTCTGAGTGCGTCCAAAATTATTCTACATGAGGCCATCGAGTGCGTTCAAAAGATTTCCGAGCTTACGATACGTTTTGGCGCAAACCATGCACCTATCATGCACCGAGACTAACAATATCTCCAAAAGGACCAAAAGGAGATTCTACATGACCCACGTCACCTAGGAATTCCATCGGGTGCGTCCAAAATGATTTCTGAGGCTATGGTACATTTGGTGCAAACTATGGATCTATCTTGCACCGAGACTAACACTATCTCCAAATCGACCGAAACAAGATTCTACATGACCCACGTCACCTAGGAGTTCCATTGGGTGCGTCCAAAATGATTTCCGAGCTTACGGTACGTTCGGTGCAAACCGTGCACCTATCTTTAATCAAGATTAACACTGTATCCAAACGGACCGAAACGAGCTTCCATTTGAGCCTCCTCACCTAGGAGTACTATCCGGTGCGTCCAAAACGATTTCTGAGGCTATGGTATATTTGGTGCAAACCGTGCACCTATCTTGCACTGAAACTAACACTGTCTCCAAACGGACCGAAACGAGCTTCCATTTGAGCCTCGTCACCTAGGAGTACCTTCTGGTGCATCTAAAACAATTTCTGATCCTATGGTACGGATGGCGCAAACCACGCACCTATCATGCACCAAAGCTAAAACTGTCTCCAAAAGGACCGAAAGGAGATTCTACATCACCCACATCACCTAGGAGTTCCATCGGGTGCGTCCAAAATGATTTCTGAGGCTATGGTATATTTGGTGCAAACTGTGGACCTATCTTGCACCGAGACTAATACTATCTCCAAATGGAGCAAAGCGAGATTCTAAATGACCCACGTCACCTAGGAGTTCCATCGGGTGCGTCCAAAATGATTTCCGAGCTTACTGTACGTTCGGTGCAAACCATGCACCTATCTTGAATCAAGATTAGCACTGTATCCAAATAGACTAAAACGAGCTTCCATTTGAGCCTCCTCACCTAGGAGTAGCATCTGGTGCGTCCAAAATGATTTCTGAGGCTCTGGTATATTTGGTGCAAACCGTGCACCTATCTTACACTGAAACTAACACTGTCTCTAAATGGATCGAAACGAGCTTCCATTTGAGCCTCGTCACCTAGGAGTACCATCAGGTGCATCCAAAACATTTTCTGAGCCTATGGTATGTATTTCGCAAACCATGCACCTATCATGCACCGAAACTAACAGTATCTCCAAAAGGACCAAAAGGAGATTCTACATGACCCACGTCACCTAGGAGTTCCATCGGGTGCGTCCAAAATGATTTATGAGGCTATGGTACGTTTGGTTGAAACTGTGGACCTTTCTTGCACCGAGACTAACACTATCTCCAAATGGACCGAAACGAGATTCTACATGACCCACGTCACCTAGGAGTTCCATTGGGTGCGTCCAAAATAATTTCCGAGCTTACGGTACGTTCGGTGCAAACCGTGCACCTATCTTGAATCAAGATTAACACTGTATCCAAACGGACCGAAACGAGCTTCCATTTGAGCCTCCTCACCTAGGAGTACCATCCAGTGCGTCCAAAATGATTTATGAGGCAATGGTATATTTGGTGCAAACTGTGCACCTATCTTGCACTGAAACAAACACTATCTCCAAACAGACCGAAACGAGCTTCCATTTGAGCCTCGTCACCTAGGAGTACCATCCAGTGCATCCAAAACAATTTCTGAGCCTACGGTACATATGGCGCAAACCATGCACCTATCATGCACTGAAACCAACACTATCTCCAAAAGGACCGAAAGGAGATTCTATATGACCCACGTCACCTAGGAATTCCATCGGGTGCATCCAAAATGATTTCTGAGGGTATGGTACGTTTGGTGCAAACTGTGGATCTATCTTGCACTAAGACTTACACTATCTCCAAATCGACCTAAACAAGATTCTACATGACCCACATCACCTTGGAGTTCCATCGAGTGCGTCCAGAACGATTTCCGAGCTTACGGTACATTCAGCGCAAACCGTGCAACTATCTTCAATCAATATTAGCTCTGTATCCAAACAGACCGAAACGAGCTTCCATTTCAGCCTAGTCACCTAGGAGTACCATCTGGTGCGTCCAAAACGATTTCTAAGGCTATGGCACATTTGGCGCAAATCGTGCACCTATCTTGCACTGAAACTAACACTGTCTCAAAACGCACCGAAACGAGCTTTCATTTGAGCGTCGTCACCCACGAGTACCTTCCGGAGCATCTAAAACAATTTCTAAGCCTATGGTCCGTTTGGCGTAAACCATGCACCTGTCATGCACCGAAACTAACTCTATCTCCAAATGTACTGAAATTTGATTCTACATGACGCACGTCATCTAGGAGTTCCATTGAGTGCGTCCAAAATGATTTCTTATCTACGGTACATATGGCGCAAACCATGCACCTATCATGTACCGAAACTAACACTATCTCCAAAAGGATCGAAAGGAGATTCTACATGACCCACTTCACCTAGGAGTTCTATTGGGTGCGTCCAAATGATTTCCTAGCTTACGGTACGTTTGGCGCAAACCATGCACCTATCATGTACCGAAACTAACTCTATCTCCAAATGTACTGAAAGGAGATTCTACATGACCCACGTCATCTAGGAGTTCCGTCGAGTGCGTCCAAAATGATTTCTTAGCCTACGGTACGTATGGCGCAAACCATGCACTGAAACTAACACTATCTTCAAAAGGACCGAAAGGAGATTCTACATGACCCACGTCACGTAGGAGTTCCATCGGGTGCGTCCAAAATGGTTTATGAGGCTAGGGTACGTTGGGTGCAAACCATGCACCTATAATGCACCGAAACCAACACTATCTCCAGAAGGATTGAAAGGAGATTCTACATGACCCACGTCACCTAGGAGTTCCATCGGGTGTGTCCAAAATAATTTCTGAGGCTGTGCTACGTTTGGTGCAAACTGTGGATCTATCTTGCATCCAGACTAACAATATCTCCAAATCGACCGAAACAAGATTCTACATGACCCACGTCACCTAGCAGTTCCATCGGGTGCGTCCAAAACGATTTTCGAGCTTACGGTACCTTCAGCGCAAACCGTGCACCTATCTTGCACTGAAACTAACACTGTCTCCAAACTGACCAAAACGAGCTTCGATTTCAGCATCGTCACCTAGGAGTACCATCCGGTGCATCTAAAACAATTTCTGATCCTATGGTACGCATGGCGCAAACCAGGCACATATCATGCACCAAAGCTAATACTATCTCCAAAAGGACCGAAAGGAGATTCTACATGACCCACATCACCTAGGAGTTCCATCGGGTGCGTCCAAAATGATTTCTGAGGCTATGGTACGTTTGGGGCAAACTGTGGATCTATCTTGCACCGAGACTTACACTATCTCCAAATCGACCGAAACGATATTCTAAATGACCCACGTCACCTAGCATTTCCATCGGATGCGTCCAAAATGATTTTCGAGCTTACGGTACGCTCGGTGCAAACCGTGCACCTATCTTAAATCAAGATTAGCACTATATCCAAACGGACCGAAACGAGCTTCCATTTGAGCCTCATCACCTAGGAGTACCATCCAGTGCATCTAAAACAATTTCTGATCCTGTGGTACGTATGGCGCAAACCATGCAACTATCATGCAGCAAAACTAACACTATCTCTAAAAGGACCGAAAGGAGATTCTACATGACCCACATCACCTAGGAGTTCCATCTGGTGCGTCCAAAATGATTTCTGAGGCTATGGTATGTTTGATGCAAACTGTGGACCTGTCTTACACCGAGACTAACACTATCTCCAAATGGACCAAAACGAGATTCTACATGACCCACGTCACCTTGGAGTTCCATCTGGTGCGTCCAAAATGATTTTCGAGCTTACGGTATGTTTGGTGCAAACCGTGCACCTATCTTGAATCAAGATTAGCACTGTATCCAAACAGACCAAAATGAGCTACCATTTGAGCCTCGTCACCTAGAAGTATCATACGGTGCGTCCAAAACAATTTCTGAGGCTATGGTATATTTGTGGCAAACCGTGCACCTATCTTGCACTGAAACTAACACCTCTCCAAATGGACCAAAACGAGCTTCCAGTTGAGCCTTGTCACCTAGGAGTACCATCCGGTGCATCCAAAACAATTTCTAAGCCAATAGAACATATGGCGCAAAACATGCACCAATCATGCACCGAAACTAACACTATCTCCAAAAGGACCGAAAGGAGATTCTACTTGACCCACATCACCTAGGAGTTCTATCAGGTGTGTCCAAATGATTTCCGAGCTTACGGTACGTATGGCGCAAACCATGCAACTGTCATGCAAAAAAACTAACACTATCTCTGAAAGGACCGAAAGGAGATTCTACATGACCCACATCACCTGGGAGTTCCATCGGGTGCGTCCAAAATGATTTTTGAGGCTATGGTACATTTGGTGCAAACTATGGATCTATCTTGCACCGAGACTAACACTATCTCCAAATGGACCGAAACAAGATTCTACATGACCCACATCACCTAGGAGTTCCATCGGGTGCGTCCAAAATGATTTCTGAGGTTACGGTATGTTCGATGCAAACCGTGCAACTATCTTGAATCAAGATTAGCACTGTATCCAAACGGACCAAAACGAGCTTCCATTTGAGCCTTGTCACATAGGAGTACCATTCTGTGCATCCAAAACGATTTCTGAGGCTATGGTACATTTGGAGCAAACCGTGCACCTATCTTGCACTGAAACTAACACCGCTCGAAACGGACCAAAACGAGCTTCCATTGGAGCCTTGTCACCCAGGTGTACCATCCGCTGCATCCCAAACAATTTCTTAGCCAATGGTACGTATGGAGCAAACATGCACCTATCATGCACCGAAACTAACACTATCTCCAAAAGGACTGAAAGGATTTTCTACATGACCCACGTCACCGAGGAGTTCTATCGGGTGCGTCCATATGATTTATGAGCTTATGGTACGTATGGCGCAAACCATGCACCTATCATGCAGCGAAACTAACACTATCTCCAAAAGGACTAAAAGGAGGTTCTACATGACCCACGGCACCTAGGAGTTACATCGAGTGCATCCAAAATGATTTCTAAGGCTATGGTACGTTTGGTGCAAACTATGGCTCTATCTTGCACCGAGACTAACACTATCTCTAAATGGACCGAAACGAGATTCTACATAAACCCATTACCTAGGAGTTCTATCGGCTGTGTCCAAATGATTTCCAAGCTTATGGTACGTATGGCGCAAACTATGCACCTATCATGCCCCGAAACTGACACTATCTCCAAAAGGACCGAAAGGAGATTCTACATTACCCACGTCACATTGGAGTTCCATCGGGTGCGTCCAAAATGATTTCTGAGCCTATGGTACGTATGGCGCAAACCATGCACCTGTCATGCACCGAAACTAACAGTATCTCCAAAAGGACCGAAAGGAGATTCTACATGACCCACGTCACCTAGGAGTTCCATCTGGTGCGTCCAAAACGATTTCTAAGGCTATGGCACATTTGTCGCAAACCGTGCACTTATCTTGCACTGAAACTAACACTGTCTCCAAACACACCGAAACGAGCTTCCATTTGAGCCTCGTCGCCCACAAGTACCTTCCGGTGCATGTAAAACAATTTCTGAGCCTATGGTCCGTTTGGCGCAAACCGTGCACCGATCATGCACCGAAACTAACACTATCTCCAAATATACTGAAAGGAGATTCTACACGACCCACGTCACCTCGGTGTTCCATCGAGTGCATCCAAAATGATTTCTTAGCCTACGGTACGTATGGCGCAAACCATGCACCTATCATGCACCGAAACTAACACTATCTCCAAAAGGACCGAAAGGAGATTCTACATGACCCACATCACCTAGGAGTTCTATCGGGTGCGTCCAAATGATTTCCTAGCTTACGGTATGTATGGCACAAACCATGCACATATCATGCACCGAAACTAACACTATCTCTAAAAGGACCGAAAGGAGATTCTACATGACCCGCGTCATGTAGGAGTTCCATCGGGTGCGTCCAAAATGATTTCTGAGGCTATGGTACGTTTGGTGCAAACCATGCACCTATCATGCACCGAAACCAACACTATCTCCAAACGCACCGAAATGAGCTTCCATTTGAGCCTCGTCACCCACGAGTACCTTCAGCTGCATCTAAAACAATTTCTGAGCCTATGGTACGTTTGGCGCAAACCGTGCACCTATCATGCACCGAAACTAACACTATCTCCAAATGTACTGAAAGGAGATTCTACATGACCCACGTCACCTAAGAGTTCCATCGAGTGCGTCGAAAATGATTTCTTAGCCTACGGTACATATGGCGCAAACCATGCACTTATCATGCACTGAAACTAACACTATCTCCAAAAGGACCGAAAGGAGATTCTACATGACCCACGTCATCTAGGAGTTCTATTGCGTGCGTCAAAATGATTTCTGAGCTTACGGTACGTATGGTGCAAACCATGCAACTATCACACATTTGGAGACTCACACTATCTCCAAATGGACCGAAACAAGATTCTACATGACCCACGTCACCTAAGAGTTTCATCGGGTGCGTCCAAAATGATTTCTGAGGCTATGGTACGTTTGGTTCAAACCATGCACCTATCATGCACCGAAACCAACACTATCTCCAAAAGGATCGAAAGGAGATTCTACATGACCCACGTCACGTAGGAGCTCCATCGGGCGTGTCCAAAATAATTTCTGAGGTTATGCTACGTTTGGTGCAAACTGTGGATCTATCTTGCACCGAGACTAACAATATCTCCAAATCGACCGAAACAAGATTCTACATGACCAACGTCACCTAGCAGTTCCATCGGGTGCGTCCAATATGATTTCTGAGCTTACGGTACGTTCGGTGCAAACCATGCACCTATCTTAAATCAAGATTAGCACTATATCCAAACAGACCGAAATGAGCTTCCATTTGAGCCTCGTCACCTAGGAGTACCATCCGATGCGTCCAAAACGATTTATGAGGCTATGGTACATTTGGTGCAAACCGTGCACCTATCTTGCACTGAAACTAACACTGTCTCCAAACGGACCGAAACGAGCTTCCATTTGAGCCTCGTCACCTAGGAGTACCATCTGGTGCATCTAAAACAATTTCTGATCCTATGGTACGCATGGCGCAAACCACGCACCTATCATGCACCAAAGCTAACACTGTCTCCAAAAGGACCGAAAGGAGATTCTACAGGACCCACATCACCTAGGAGTTCCATCGGGTGCGTCCAAAATGATTTCTGTGGCTATGGTATGTTTGGTGCAAACTGTGGATCTATCTTGCACCGAGACTAACACTATCTCCAAATGGACCAAAACGAGATTCTACATGATCCATGTCACCTAGGAGTTCCATCGGGTGCGTCCAAAATTATTTCGGAGCTTACGGTACATTCAGTGCAAACCGTGCACCTATCTTGAATCAAGATTAGCACTCTATCGAAACAGACCGAAACGAGCTTCCATTTGAGCCTCCTCACCTAGGACTAGCATCCGGTGCGTCCAAAATGATTTCTAAGGCTATGGTATATTGGGTGCAAACCATGCACCTTTCTTGCACTGAAACTAACACTGTCTCCAAACGCACCGAAACGAGCTTCCATTTGAGCCTCGTCACCGAGGAGTACCATCCGGTGCATCTAAAATAATTTCTGATCCTGTGGTACGTATGGCGCAAGCCATGCACCTATTATGCACCAAAGCTAACACTATCTCCAAAAAGGACCAAAAGGAGATTCTACATGGCCCACATCACCTAGGAGTTCCATCGGGTGCGTCCAAAATGATTTCTGAGGCTATGGTACGTTTGGTGCAAACTGTGGACCTATCTTGCACCGAGAATCACACTATCTCCAAATGGACCGAAACGAGATTCTATATGACCCACGTCACCTAGTTGTTCCATCGGGTGCGTCCAATATGATTTCCGAGCTTACAGTATGTTCGGTGCAAACCGTGTACCTATCTTGAGTCAAGATTAGCACTATATCCAAACGGACCGAAACGAGCTTCCATTTGAGCCTCGTCATCTGGAAGTACCATCTGGTGTGTCCAAAATGATTTCTGAGGCTATGGTATATTTGGCGCAAACCGTGCACCTATCTTGCACTAAAACTAACACTGTCTCCAAACGGACCGAAACGAGCTTCCATTTGAGCCTCGTCACCTAGGAGTACCATCCGGTGCATCTAAAACAATTTCTGATCCTGTGGTACGTATGGCGCAAACCATGCACCTATCATGCACCAAAGCTAATACTATCTCCAAAAGTACCGAAAGGAGATTCTACATGACCCACATGACCTAGGAGTTCCATCGGGTGCATCCAAAATGATTTGTGAAGCTATGGTACGTTTGGTGCAAATTGTGGACCTATCTTGCACCGAGACTAACACTATCTCCAAATGGACCGAAACGAGATTCTACATGACCCACGTCACTTAGGAGTTCCATCGGGTGCGTCCAAAATGATTTCTGAGCTTACGGTATGTCCGGTGCAAACCGCGCACCTATCTTGAGTCAAGATTAGCACTGTATCCAAATGGACCAAAACGAGCTTCCATTTGAGCCTCGTCACCTAGGAGTACCATTCAGTGCGTCCAAAATGATTTTTGAGGCTATGGTACATTTGGCGCAAACCGTGCACCTATCTTGCACTGAAACTAACACCTCTCGAAACGGACCGAAACGAGCTTCCATTTGAGCCTTGTCACCCAGGAGTACCATCCGGTGCATCCAAATCAATTTTCTGAGCCAATGGTATGTATGGCCTAAAATATGCACCTATCGTGCACCAAAACAAACACTATCTCCAAAAGGACCGAAAGGAGGTTCTACATGACCCACATCACCTAGTTGTTCCATCTGGTGCGTCCAAAACGATTTCTAAGGCTATGGCACATTTGTCGCAACCGTGCACTTATCTTGCTCTGAAACTAACACTGTCTCCAAACACACCGAAACGAGCTTCCATTTGAGCCTCGTCGCCCACAAGTACCTTCCGGTGCATGTAAAACAATTTCTGAGCCTATGGTCCATTTGGCGCAAACCGTGCACCTATCATGCACCGAAACTAACACTATCTCCAAATATACTGAAAGGAGATTCTACATGACCCACGTCACCTAGGTGTTCCATCGAGTGCGTCCAAAATGATTTCTTAGCCTACGGTACGTATGGCGCAAACCATGCACCTATCATGCACCGAAACTAACACTATCTCCAAAAGGACTGAAAGGAGATTCTACATGACCCACATCACCTAGGAGTTCTATCGGGTGCGTCCAAATGATTTCCTAGCTTACGGTACATATGGCACAAACCATGCACCTATCATGCACCGAAACTAACACTATCTCCAAAAGGACCGAAAGGAGATTCTACATGACCCGCGTCACATAGGAGTTCCATCGGATGCGTCCAAAATGATTTCTGAGGCTATGGTATGTTTGGTGCAAACCATGCACCTATCATGCACCGAAACCAACACTATCTCCAAAAGGATCGAAAGGAGATTCTACATGACCCACGTCACGTAGGAGTTCCATCGGGCGTGTCTAAAATAATTTCTGAGGTTATGCTACGTTTGGTGCAAACTGTGGATCTATCTTGCACCGAGACTAACAATATCTCCAAATCGACCGAAACAAGATTCTACATGACCCATGTCACCTAGCAGTTCCATCGGGTGCGTCCAATATGATTTCTGAGCTTACGGTACGTTCGGTGCAAACCATGCACCTATCTTAAATCAAGATTAGCACTATATCCAAACAGACCGAAATGAGCTTCCATTTGAGCCTCGTCACCTAGGAGTACCATCCGGTGCGTCCAAAACGATTTATGAGGCTATGGTATATTTGGTGCAAACCGTGCACCTATCTTGCACTGAAACTAACACTATCTCCAAACGGACCGAAACGAGCTTCCATTTGAGCCTCGTCACCTAGGAGTACCATCTGGTGCATCTAAAACAATTTCTGATCCTATGGTACGCATGGCGCAAACCACGCACCTATCATGCACCAAAGCTAACACTGTCTCCAAAAGGACCGAAAGGAGATTCTACATGACCCACATCACCTAGGAGTTCCATCGGGTGCGTCCAAAATGATTTCTGTGGCTATGGTATGTTTGGTGCAAACTGTGGACCTATCTTGCACCGAGACTAACACTATCTCCAAATGGACCAAAACGAGATTCTACATGATCCACGTCACCTAGGAGTTCCATCGGGTGCGTCCAAAATTATTTCGGAGCTTACGGTACGTTCGGTGCAAACTGTGCACCTATCTTGAATCAAGATTAGCACTGTATCGAAACAGACCGAAACGAGCTTCCATTTGAGCCTCCTCACCTAGGACTAGCATCCGGTGCGTCCAAAACGATTTCTAAGGCTATGGTATATTGGGTGCAAACCATGCACCATTCTTGCACTAAAACTAACACTGTCTCCAAACGCACCGAAACGAGCTTCCATTTGAGCCTCGTCACGGAGGAGTACCATCTGGTGCATCTAAAATAATTTCTGATCTTGTGGTACGTATGGCGCAAGCCATGCACCTATCATGCACGAAAGCTAACACTATCTCCAAAAGGACCAAAAGGAGATTCTACATGACCCACATCACCTAGGAGTTCCTATCATGCACCAAGGCTAATACTATCTCCAAAAGTACCGAAAGGAGATTCTACATGACCCACATGACCTAGGAGTTCCATCGGGTGCATCCAAAATGATTTGTGAAGCTATGGTACGTTTGGAGCAAATTATGGACCTATCTTGCACCGAGACTAACACTATCTCTGAATGGACCGAAACGAGATTCTACATGACCCACGTCACCTAGGAGTTCCATCGGGTGCGTCCAAAATGATTTCTGAGCTTACGGTACGTTCGGTGCAAACCGCGCACCTATCTTGAGTCAAGATTAGCGCTGTATCCAAATGGACCAAAACGAGCTTCCATTTGAGCCTCGTCACCTAGGAGTACCATTCAGTGCGTCCAAAACTATTTTTGAGGCTATGGTATATTTGGCGCAAACCGTGCACCTATCTTGCGCTGAACGTAACACCTCTCCAAATGGACCGAAACGAGCTTCCATTTGAGCCTTGTCACCCAGGAGTACCATCCGGTGCATCCAACACAATTTTCTGAGCCAATGGTACGTATGGCCGAAAATATGCACCTATCATGCACCGAAACTAACACTATCTCCAAAAGGACCGAAAGGAGATTCTACATGACCCACATCACCTAATTGGTCCATCTGGTGCGTCCAAAACGATTTCTAAGGCTATGGCACATTTGTCGCAACCGTGCACTCATCTTGCACTGAAACTAACACTGTCTCCAAACACACCGAAACGAGCTTCCATTTGAGCCTCGTCGCCCACAAGTACCTTTCCGGTGCATGTAAAACAATTTCTGAGACTATGGTCTATTTAGCGCAAACCGTGCACCTATCATGCACCGAAACTAACACTATCTCCAAATATACTGAAAGGAGATTCTACACGACCCACGTCACCTAGGTGTTCCATCGAGTGCGTCCAAAATGATTTCTTAGCCTACGGTACGTTTGGCGCAAACCATGCACCTATCATGCACCGAAACTAACACTATCTCCAAAAGGACTGAAAGGAGATTCTACATGACCCACATCACCTAGGAGTTCTATTGGGTGCGTCCAAATGATTTCCTAGCTTACGGTACGTATGGCACAAACCATGCACCTATCATGCACCGAAACTAACACTATCTCCAAAAGGACCGAAAACAGATTCTACATGACCCGCGTCACATAGGAGTTCTATCGGATGCGTCCAAAATGATTTCTGAGGCTATGGTACATTTGGTGCAAACCATGCACCTATCATGCACCGAAACCAACACTATCTCCAAAAGGATCGAAAGGAGATTCTACATGACCCATGTCACGTAGGAGTTCCACCGGGCGTGTCTAAAATAATTTCTGAGGTTATGCTACGTTTGGTGCAAACTGTGGATCTATCTTGCACCGAGACTAACAATATCTCCAAATCGACCGAAACAAGATTCTACATGACCCATGTCACCTAGCAGTTCCATCGGGTGCGTCCAATATGATTTCTGAGCTTACGGTACGTTCGGTGCAAACCATGCACCTATCTTAAATCAAGATTAGCACTATATCCAAACAGACCGAAATGAGCTTCCATTTGAGCCTCGTCACCTAGGAGTACCATCCGGTGCGTCCAAAACGATTTATGAGGCTATGGTACATTTGGTGCAAACCGTGCACCTATCTTGCACTGAAACTAACACTGTCTCCAAACGGACCGAAACGAGCTTCCATTTGAGCCTCTCACCTAGGAGTACCATCTGGTGCATCTAAAACAATTTCTGATCCTATGGTACGCATGGCGCAAACCACGCACCTATCATGCACCAAAGCTAACACTGTCTCCAAAAGGACCGAAAGGAGATTCTACATGACCCACATCACCTAGGAGTTCCATCGGGTGCGTCCAAAATGATTTCTGTGGCTATGGTATGTTTGGTGCAAACTGTGGACCTATCTTGCACCGAGACTAACACTATCTCCAAATGGACCAAAACGAGATTCTACATGATCCACGTCACCTAGGAGTTCCATCGGGTGCGTCCAAAATTATTTCGGAGCTTACGGTACGTTCGGTGCAAACTGTGCACCTATCTTGAATCAAGATTAGCACTGTATCGAAACAGACCGAAACGAGCTTCCATTTGAGCCTCCTCACCTAGGACTAGCATCCGGTGCGTCCAAAACGATTTCTAAGGCTATGGTATATTGGGTGCAAACCATGCACCATTCTTGCACCGAAACTAACACTATCTCCAAAAGGACTGAAAGGAGATTCTACATGACCCACATCACCTAGGAGTTCTATTGGGTGCGTCCAAATGATTTCCTAACTTACGGTACGTATGGCACAAACCATGCACCTATCATGCACCGAAACTAACACTATCTCCAAAAGGACCGAAAGGAGATTCTACATGACCCGCGTCACATAGGAGTTCCATCGGATGCGTCCAAAATGATTTCTGAGGCTATGGTACATTTGGTGCAAACCATGCACCTATCATGCACCGAAACCAACACTATCTCCAAAAGGATCGAAAGGAGATTCTACATGACCCACGTCACGTAGGAGTTCCATCGGGCGTGTCTAAAATAATTTCTGAGGTTATGCTACGTTTGGTGCAAACTGTGGATCTATCTTGCACCGAGACTAACAATATCTCCAAATCGACCGAAACAAGATTCTACATGACCCATGTCACCTAGCAGTTCCATCGGGTGCGTCCAATATGATTTCTGAGCTTACGGTACGTTCGGTGCAAACCATGCACCTATCTTAAATCAAGATTAGCACTATATCCAAACAGACCGAAATGAGCTTCCATTTGAGCCTCGTCACCTAGGAGTACCATCCGGTGCGTCCAAAACGATTTATGAGGCTATGGTACATTTGGTGCAAACCGTGCACCTATCTTGCACTGAAACTAACACTGTCTCCAAACGGACCGAAACGAGCTTCCATTTGAGCCTCGTCACCTAGGAGTACCATCTGGTGCATCTAAAATAATTTCTGATCCTATGGTACGCATGGCGCAAACCACGCACCTATCATGCACCAAAGCTAACACTGTCTCCAAAAGGACCGAAAGGAGATTCTACATGACCCACATCACCTAGGAGTTCCATCGGGTGCGTCCAAAATGATTTCTGTGGCTATGGTATGTTTGGTGCAAACTGTGGACCTATCTTGCACCGAGACTAACACTATCTCCAAATGGACCAAAACGAGATTCTACATGATCCACGTCACCTAGGAGTTCCATCGGGTGCGTCCAAAATTATTTCGGAGCTTACGGTACGTTCGGTGCAAACTGTGCACCTATCTTGAATCAAGATTAGCACTGTATCGAAACAGACCGAAACGAGCTTCCATTTGAGCCTCCTCACCTAGGACTAGCATCCGGTGCGTCCAAAACGATTTCTAAGGCTATGGTATATTGGGTGCAAACCATGCACCATTCTTGCACTAAAACTAACACTGTCTCCAAACGCACCGAAACGAGCTTCCATTTGAGCCTCGTCACGGAGGAGTACCATCCGGTGCATCTAAAATAATTTCTGATCCTGTGGTACGTATGGCGCAAGCCATGCACCTATCATGCACGAAAGCTAACACTATCTCCAAAAGAACCAAAAGGAGATTCTACATGACCCACATCACCTAGGAGTTCCTATCATGCACCAAAGCTAATACTATCTCTAAAAGTACCGAAAGGAGATTCTACATGACCCACATGACCTAGGAGTTCCATCGGGTGCATCCAAAATGATTTGTGAAGCTATGGTACGTTTGGAGCAAATTATGGACCTATCTTGCACCGAGACTAACACTATCTCCGAATGGACCGAAACGAGATTCTACATGACCCACGTCACCTAGGAGTTCCATCGGGTGCGTCCAAAATGATTTCTGAGCTTACGATACGTTCGGTGCAAACCGCGCACCTATCTTGAGTCAAGATTAGCACTGTATCCAAATGGACCAAAACGAGCTTCCATTTGAGCCTTGTCACCTAGGAGTACCATCCGGTGCGTCCAAAACGATTTATGAGGCTATGGTACATTCGGTGCAAACCGTGCACCTATCTTGCACTGAAACTAACACTGTCTCCAAACGGACCGAAACGAGCTTCCATTTGAGCCTCGTCACCTAGGAGTACCATCTGGTGCATCTAAAACAATTTCTGATCCTATGGTACGCATGGCGCAAACCACGCACCTATCATGCACCAAAGCTAACACTGTCTCCAAAAGGACCGAAAGGAGATTCTACATGACCCACATCACCTAGGAGTTCCATCGGGTGCGTCCAAAATGATTTCTGTGGCTATGGTATGTTTGGTGCAAACTGTGGACCTATCTTGCACCGAGACTAACACTATCTCCAAATGGACCAAAACGAGATTCTACATGATCCACGTCACCTAGGAGTTCCATCGGGTGCGTCCAAAATTATTTCGGAGCTTACGGTACGTTCGGTGCAAACTGTGCACCTATCTTGAATCAAGATTAGCACTGTATCGAAACAGACCGAAACGAGCTTCCATTTGAGCCTCCTCACCTAGGACTAGCATCCGGTGCGTCCAAAATGATTTCTAAGGCTATGGTATATTGGGTGCAAACCATGCACCATTCTTGCACCGAAACTAACACTATCTCTAAAAGGACTGAAAGGAGATTCTACATGACCCACATCACCTAGGAGTTCTATTGGGTGCGTCCAAATGATTTCCTAGCTTACGGTACGTATGGCACAAACCATGCACCTATCATGCACCGAAACTAACACTATCTCCAAAAGGACCGAAAGGAGATTCTACATGACCCGCGTCACATAGGAGTTCCATCGGATGCGTCCAAAATGATTTCTGAGGCTATGGTACATTTGGTGCAAACCATGCACCTATCATGCACCGAAACCAACACTATCTCCAAAAGGATCGAAAGGAGATTCTACATGACCCACGTCACGTAGGAGTTCCATCGGGCGTGTCTAAAATAATTTCTGAGGTTATGCTACGTTTGGTGCAAACTGTGGATCTATCTTGCACCGAGACTAACAATATCTCCAAATCGACCAAAACAAGATTCTACATGACCCATGTCACCTAGCAGTTCCATCGGGTGCGTCCAATATGATTTCTGAGCTTACGGTACGTTCGGTGCAAACCATGCACCTATCTTAAATCAAGATTAGCACTATATCCAAACAGACCGAAATGAGCTTCCATTTGAGCCTCGTCACCTAGGAGTACCATCCGGTGCGTCCAAAATGATTTATGAGGCTATGGTACATTTGGTGCAAATCGTGCACCTATCTTGCACTGAAACTAACACTGTCTCCAAACGGACCGAAACGAGCTTCCATTTGAGCCTCGTCACCTAGGAGTACCATCTGGTGCATCTAAAACAATTTCTGATCCTATGGTACGCATGGCGCAAACCACGCACCTATCATGCACCAAAGCTAACACTGTCTCCAAAAGGACCGAAAGGAGATTCTACATGACCCACATCACCTAGGAGTTCCATCGGGTGCGTCCAAAATGATTTCTGTGGCTATGGTATGTTTGGTGCAAACTGTGGACCTATCTTGCACCGAGACTAACACTATCTCCAAATGGACCAAAACGAGATTCTACATGATCCACGTCACCTAGGAGTTCCATCGGGTGCGTCCAAAATTATTTCGGAGCTTACGGTACGTTCGGTGCAAACTGTGCACCTATCTTGAATCAAGATTAGCACTGTATCGAAACAGACCGAAACGAGCTTCCATTTGAGCCTCCTCACCTAGGACTAGCATCCGGTGCGTCCAAAACGATTTCTAAGGCTATGGTATATTGGGTGCAAACCATGCACCATTCTTGCACCGAAACTAACACTATCTCCAAAAGGACTGAAAGGAGATTCTACATGACCCACATCACCTAGGAGTTCTATTGGGTGCGTCCAAATGATTTCCTAGCTTACGGTACGTATGGCACAAACCATGCACCTATCATGCACCGAAACTAACACTATCTCCAAAAGGACCGAAAGGAGATTCTACATGACCCGCGTCACATAGGAGTTCCATCGGATGCGTCCAAAATGATTTCTGAGGCTATGGTACATTTGGTGCAAACCATGCACCTATCATGCACCGAAACCAACACTATCTCCAAAAGGATCGAAAGGAGATTCTACATGACCCACGTCACGTAGGAGTTCCATCGGGCGTGTCTAAAATAATTTCTGAGGTTATGCTACGTTTGGTGCAAACTGTGGATCTATCTTGCACCGAGACTAACAATATCTCCAAATCGACCGAAACAAGATTCTACATGACCCATGTCACCTAGCAGTTCCATCGGGTGCGTCCAATATGATTTCTGAGCTTACGGTACGTTCGGTGCAAACCATGCACCTATCTTAAATCAAGATTAGCACTATATCCAAACAGACCGAAATGAGCTTCAATTTGAGCCTCGTCACCTAGGAGTACCATCCGGTGCGTCCAAAACGATTTATGAGGCTATGGTACATTTGGTGCAAACCGTGCACCTATCTTGCACTGAAACTAACACTGTCTCCAAACGGACCGAAACGAGCTTCCATTTGAGCCTCGTCACCTAGGAGTACCATCTGGTGCATCTAAAATAATTTCTGATCCTATGGTACGCATGGCGCAAACCACGCACCTATCATGCACCAAAGCTAACACTGTCTCCAAAAGGACCGAAAGGAGATTCTACATGACCCACATCACCTAGGAGTTCCATCGGGTGCGTCCAAAATGATTTCTGTGGCTATGGTATGTTTGGTGCAAACTGTGGACCTATCTTGCACCGAGACTAACACTATCTCCAAATGGACCAAAACGAGATTCTACATGATCCACGTCACCTAGGAGTTCCATCGGGAGCGTCCAAAATTATTTCGGAGCTTACGGTACGTTCGGTGCAAACTGTGCACCTATCTTGAATCAAGATTAGCACTGTATCGAAACAGACCGAAACGAGCTTCCATTTGAGCCTCCTCACCTAGGACTAGCATCCGGTGCGTCCAAAACGATTTCTAAGGCTATGGTATATTGGGTGCAAACCATGCACCATTCTTGCACTAAAACTAACACTGTCTCCAAACGCACCGAAACGAGCTTCCATTTGAGCCTCGTCACGGAGGAGTACCATCCGGTGCATCTAAAATAATTTCTGATCCTGTGGTACGTATGGCGCAAGCCATGCACCTATCATGCACGAAAGCTAACACTATCTCCAAAAGAACCAAAAGGAGATTCTACATGACCCACATCACCTAGGAGTTCCTATCATGCACCAAAGCTAATACTATCTCTAAAAGTACCGAAAGGAGATTCTACATGACCCACATGACCTAGGAGTTCCATCGGGTGCATCCAAAATGATTTGTGAAGCTATGGTACGTTTGGAGCAAATTATGGACCTATCTTGCACCGAGACTAACACTATCTCCGAATGGACCGAAACGAGATTCTACATGACCCACGTCACCTAGGAGTTCCATCGGGTGCGTCCAAAATGATTTCTGAGCTTACGATACGTTCGGTGCAAACCGCGCACCTATCTTGAGTCAAGATTAGCACTGTATCCAAATGGACCAAAACGAGCTTCCATTTGAGCCTTGTCACCTAGGAGTACCATCCGGTGCGTCCAAAACGATTTATGAGGCTATGGTACATTCGGTGCAAACCGTGCACCTATCTTGCACTGAAACTAACACTGTCTCCAAACGGACCGAAACGAGCTTCCATTTGAGCCTCGTCACCTAGGAGTACCATCTGGTGCATCTAAAACAATTTCTGATCCTATAGTACGCATGGCGCAAACCACGCACCTATCATGCACCAAAGCTAACACTGTCTCCAAAAGGACCGAAAGGAGATTCTACATGACCCACATCACCTAGGAGTTCCATCGGGTGCGTCCAAAATGATTTCTGTGGCTATGGTATGTTTGGTGCAAACTGTGGACCTATCTTGCACCGAGACTAACACTATCTCCAAATGGACCAAAACGAGATTCTACATGATCCACGTCACCTAGGAGTTCCATCGGGTGCGTCCAAAATTATTTCGGAGCTTACGGTACGTTCGGTGCAAACTGTGCACCTATCTTGAATCAAGATTAGCACTGTATCGAAACAGACCGAAAACGAGCTTCCATTTGAGCCTCCTCACCTAGGACTAGCATCCGGTGCGTCCAAAACGATTTCTAAGGCTATGGTATATTGGGTGCAAACCATGCACCATTCTTGCACCGAAACTAACACTATCTCCAAAAGGACTGAAAGGAGATTCTACATGACCCACATCACCTAGAAGTTCTATTGGGTGCGTCCAAATGATTTCCTAGCTTACGGTACGTATGGCACAAACCATGCACCTATCATGCACCGAAACTAACACTATCTCCAAAAGGACCGAAAGGAGATTCTACATGACCCGCGTCACATAGGAGTTCCATCGGATGCGTCCAAAATGATTTCTGAGGCTATGGTACATTTGGTGCAAACCATGCACCTATCATGCACCGAAACCAACACTATCTCCAAAAGGATCGAAAGGAGATTCTACATGACCCACGTCACGTAGGAGTTCCATCGGGCGTGTCTAAAATAATTTCTGAGGTTATGCTACGTTTGGTGCAAACTGTGGATCTATCTTGCACCGAGACTAACAATATCTCCAAATCGACCGAAACAAGATTCTACATGACCCATGTCACCTAGCAGTTCCATCGGGTGCGTCCAATATGATTTCTGAGCTTACGGTACGTTCGGTGCAAACCATGCACCTATCTTAAATCAAGATTAGCACTATATCCAAACAGACCGAAATGAGCTTCCATTTGAGCCTCGTCACCTAGGAGTACCATCCGGTGCGTCCAAAATGATTTATGAGGCTATGGTACATTTGGTGCAAATCGTGCACCTATCTTGCACTGAAACTAACACTGTCTCCAAACGGACCGAAACGAGCTTCCATTTGAGCCTCGTCACCTAGGAGTACCATCTGGTGCATCTAAAACAATTTCTGATCCTATGGTACGCATGGCGCAAACCACGCACCTATCATGCACCAAAGCTAACACTGTCTCCAAAAGGACCGAAAGGAGATTCTACATGACCCACATCACCTAGGAGTTCCATCGGGTGCGTCCAAAATGATTTCTGTGGCTATGGTATGTTTGGTGCAAACTATGGACCTATCTTGCACCGAGACTAACACTATCTCCAAATGGACCAAAACGAGATTCTACATGATCCACGTCACCTAGGAGTTCCATCGGGTGCGTCCAAAATTATTTCGGAGCTTACGGTACGTTCGGTGCAAACTGTGCACCTATCTTGAATCAAGATTAGCACTGTATCGAAACAGACCGAAACGAGCTTCCATTTGAGCCTCCTCACCTAGGACTAGCATCCGGTGCGTCCAAAACGATTTCTAAGGCTATGGTATATTGGGTGCAAACCATGCACCATTCTTGCACTAAAACTAACACTGTCTCCAAACGCACCGAAATGAGCTTCCATTTGAGCCTCGTCGCGGAGGAGTACCATCCGGTGCATCTAAAATAATTTCTGATCCTGTGGTACGTATGGCGCAAGCCATGCACCTATCATGCACGAAAGCTAACACTATCTCCAAAAGAACCAAAAGGAGATTCTACATGACCCACATCACCTAGGAGTTCCTATCATGCACCAAAGCTAATACTATCTCTAAAAGTACCGAAAGGAGATTCTACATGACCCACATGACCTAGGAGTTCCATCGGGTGCATCCAAAATGATTTGTGAAGCTATGGTACGTTTGGAGCAAATTATGGACCTATCTTGCACCGAGACTAACACTATCTCCGAATGGACCGAAACGAGATTCTACATGACCCACGTCACCTAGGAGTTCCATCGGGTGCGTCCAAAATGATTTCTGAGCTTACGATACGTTCGGTGCAAACCGCGCACCTATCTTGAGTCAAGATTAGCACTGTATCCAAATGGACCAAAACGAGCTTCCATTTGAGCCTCGTCACCTAGGAGTACCATCCGGTGCGTCCAAAACGATTTATGAGGCTATGGTACATTCGGTGCAAACCGTGCACCTATCTTGCACTGAAACTAACACTGTCTCCAAACGGACCGAAACGAGCTTCCATTTGAGCCTCGTCACCTAGGAGTACCATCTGGTGCATCTAAAACAATTTCTGATCCTATGGTACGCATGGCGCAAACCACGCACCTATCATGCACCAAAACTAACACTGTCTCCAAAAGGACCGAAAGGAGATTCTACATGACCCACATCACCTAGGAGTTCCATCGGGTGCGTCCAAAATGATTTCTGTGGCTATGGTATGTTTGGTGCAAACTGTGGACCTATCTTGCACCGAGACTAACACTATCTCCAAATGGACCAAAACGAGATTCTACATGATCCACGTCACCTAGGAGTTCCATCGGGTGCGTCCAAAATTATTTCGGAGCTTACGGTACGTTCGGTGCAAACTGTGCACCTATCTTGAATCAAGATTAGCACTGTATCGAAACAGACCGAAACAAGCTTCCATTTGAGCCTCCTCACCTAGGACTAGCATCCGGTGCGTCCAAAACGATTTCTAAGGCTATGGTATATTGGGTGCAAACCATGCACCATTCTTGCACCGAAACTAACACTATCTCCAAAAGGACTGAAAGGAGATTCTACATGACCCACATCACCTAGGAGTTCTATTGGGTGCGTCCAAATGATTTCCTAGCTTACGGTACGTATGGTACAAACCATGCACCTATCATGCACCGAAACTAACACTATCTCCAAAAGGACCGAAAGGAGATTCTACATGACCCGCGTCACATAGGAGTTCCATCGGATGCGTCCAAAATGATTTCTGAGGCTATGGTACATTTGGTGCAAACCATGCACCTATCATGCACCGAAACCAACACTATCTCCAAAAGGATCGAAAGGAGATTCTACATGACCCACGTCACGTAGGAGTTCCATCGGGCGTGTCTAAAATAATTTCTGAGGTTATGCTACGTTTGGTGCAAACTGTGGATCTATCTTGCACCGAGACTAACAATATCTCCAAATCGACCGAAACAAGATTCTACATGACCCATGTCACCTAGCAGTTCCATCGGGTGCGTCCAATATGATTTCTGAGCTTACGGTACGTTCGGTGCAAACCATGCACCTATCTTAAATCAAGATTAGCACTATATCCAAACAGACCGAAATGAGCTTCCATTTGAGCCTCGTCACCTAGGAGTACCATCCGGTGCGTCCAAAATGATTTATGAGGCTATGGTACATTTGGTGCAAATCGTGCACCTATCTTGCACTGAAACTAACACTGTCTCCAAACGGACCGAAACGAGCTTCCATTTGAGCCTCGTCACCTAGGAGTACCATCTGGTGCATCTAAAACAATTTCTGATCCTATGGTACGCATGGTGCAAACCACGCACCTATCATGCACCAAAGCTAACACTGTCTCCAAAAGGACCGAAAGGAGATTCTACATGACCCACATCACCTAGGAGTTCCATCGGGTGCGTCCAAAATGATTTCTGTGGCTATGGTATGTTTGGTGCAAACTGTGGACCTATCTTGCACCGAGACTAACACTATCTCCAAATGGACCAAAACGAGATTCTACATGATCCACGTCACCTAGGAGTTCCATCGGGTGCGTCCAAAATTATTTCGGAGCTTACGGTACGTTCGGTGCAAACTGTACACCTATCTTGAATCAAGATTAGCACTGTATCGAAACAGACCGAAACGAGCTTCCATTTGAGCCTCCTCACCTAGGACTAGCATCCGGTGCGTCCAAAACGATTTCTAAGGCTATGGTATATTGGGTGCAAACCATGCACCATTCTTGCACTAAAACTAACACTGTCTCCAAACGCACCGAAATGAGCTTCCATTTGAGCCTCGTCGCGGAGGAGTACCATCCGGTGCATCTAAAATAATTTCTGATCCTGTGGTACGTATGGCGCAAGCCATGCACCTATCATGCACGAAAGCTAACACTATCTCCAAAAGAACCAAAAGGAGATTCTACATGACCCACATCACCTAGGAGTTCCTATCATGCACCAAAGCTAATACTATCTCTAAAAGTACCGAAAGGAGATTCTACATGACCCACATGACCTAGGAGTTCCATCGGGTGCATCCAAAATGATTTGTGAAGCTATGGTACGTTTGGAGCAAATTATGGACCTATCTTGCACCGAGACTAACACTATCTCCGAATGGACCGAAACGAGATTCTACATGACCCACGTCACCTAGGAGTTCCATCGGGTGCGTCCAAAATGATTTCTGAGCTTACGATACGTTCGGTGCAAACCGCGCACCTATCTTGAGTCAAGATTAGCACTGTATCCAAATGGACCAAAACGAGCTTCCATTTGAGCCTCGTCACCTAGGAGTACCATCCGGTGCGTCCAAAACGATTTATGAGGCTATGGTACATTCGGTGCAAACCGTGCACCTATCTTGCACTGAAACTAACACTGTCTCCAAACGGACCGAAACGAGCTTCCATTTGAGCCTCGTCACCTAGGAGTACCATCTGGTGCATCTAAAACAATTTCTGATCCTATGGTACGCATGGCGCAAACCACGCACCTATCATGCACCAAAGCTAACACTGTCTCCAAAAGGACCGAAAGGAGATTCTACATGACCCACATCACCTAGGAGTTCCATCGGGTGCGTCCAAAATGATTTCTGTGGCTATGGTATGTTTGGTGCAAACTGTGGACCTATCTTGCACCGAGACTAACACTATCTCCAAATGGACCAAAACGAGATTCTACATGATCCACGTCACCTAGGAGTTCCATCGGGTGCGTCCAAAATTATTTCGGAGCTTACGGTACGTTCGGTGCAAACTGTGCACCTATCTTGAATCAAGATTAGCACTGTATCGAAACAGACCAAAACGAGCTTCCATTTGAGCCTCCTCACCTAGGACTAGCATCCGGTGCGTCCAAAACGATTTCTAAGGCTATGGTATATTGGGTGCAAACCATGCACCATTCTTGCACCGAAACTAACACTATCTCCAAAAGGACTGAAAGGAGATTCTACATGACCCACATCACCTAGGAGTTCTATTGGGTGCGTCCAAATGATTTCCTAGCTTACGGTACGTATGGCACAAACCATGCACCTATCATGCACCGAAACTAACACTATCTCCAAAAGGACCGAAAGGAGATTCTACATGACCCGCGTCACATAGGAGTTCCATCGGATGCGTCCAAAATGATTTCTGAGGCTATGGTACATTTGGTGCAAACCATGCACCTATCATGCACCGAAACCAACACTATCGATCGAAAGGAGATTCTACATGACCCACGTCACGTAGGAGTTCCATCGGGCGTGTCTAAAATAATTTCTGAGGTTATGCTACGTTTGGTGCAAACTGTGGATCTATCTTGCACCGAGACTAACAATATCTCCAAATCGACCGAAACAAGATTCTACATGACCCATGTCACCTAGCAGTTCCATCGGGTGCGTCCAATATGATTTCTGAGCTTACGGTACGTTCGGTGCAAACCATGCACCTATCTTAAATCAAGATTAGCACTATATCCAAACAGACCGAAATGAGCTTCCATTTGAGCCTTGTCACCTAGGAGTACCATCCGGTGCGTCCAAAACGATTTATGAGGCTATGGTACATTTGGTGCAAACCGTGCACCTATCTTGCACTGAAACTAACACTGTCTCCAAACGGACCGAAACGAGCTTCCATTTGAGCCTCGTCACCTAGGAGTACCATCTAGTGCATCTAAAACAATTTCTGATCCTATGGTACGCATGGCGCAAACCACGCACCTATCATGCACCAAAGCTAACACTGTCTCCAAAAGGACCGAAAGGAGATTCTACATGACCCACATCACCTAGGAGTTCCATCGGGTGCGTCCAAAATGATTTCTGTGGCTATGGTATGTTTGGTGCAAACTGTGGACCTATCTTGCACCGAGACTAACACTATCTCCAAATGGACCAAAACGAGATTCTACAGGATCCACGTCACCTAGGAGTTCCATCGGGTGCGTCCAAAATTATTTCGGAGCTTACGGTACGTTCGGTGCAAACTGTGCACCTATCTTGAATCAAGATTAGCACTGTATTGAAACAGACCGAAACGAGCTTCCATTTGAGCCTCCTCACCTAGGACTAGCATCCGGTGCGTCCAAAACGATTTCTAAGGCTATGGTATATTGGGTGCAAACCATGCACCATTCTTGCACTAAAACTAACACTGTCTCCAAACGCACCGAAACGAGCTTCCATTTGAGCCTCGTCACGGAGGAGTACCATCCGGTGCATCTAAAATAATTTCTGATCCTGTGGTACGTATGGCGCAAGCCATGCACCTATCATGCACGAAAGCTAACACTATCTCCAAAAGAACCAAAAGGAGATTCTACATGACCCACATCACCTAGGAGTTCCTATCATGCACCAAAGCTAATACTATCTCTAAAAGTACCGAAAGGAGATTCTACATGACCCACATGACCTAGGAGTTCCATCGGGTGCATCCAAAATGATTTGTGAAGCTATGGTACGTTTGGAGCAAATTATGGACCTATCTTGCACCGAGACTAACACTATCTCCGAATGGACCGAAACGAGATTCTACATGACCCACGTCACCTAGGAGTTCCATCGGGTGCGTCCAAAATGATTTCTGAGCTTACGATACGTTCGGTGCAAACCGCGCACCTATCTTGAGTCAAGATTAGCACTGTATCCAAATGGACCAAAACGAGCTTCCATTTGAGCCTCGTCACCTAGGAGTACCATCCGGTGCGTCCAAAACGATTTATGAGGCTATGGTACATTCGGTGCAAACCGTGCACCTATCTTGCACTGAAACTAACACTGTCTCCAAACGGACCGAAACGAGCTTCCATTTGAGCCTCGTCACCTAGGAGTACCATCTGGTGCATCTAAAACAATTTCTGATCCTATGGTACGCATGGCGCAAACCACGCACCTATCATGCACCAAAGCTAACACTGTCTCCAAAAGGACCGAAAGGAGATTCTACATGACCCACATCACCTAGGAGTTCCATCGGGTGCGTCCAAAATGATTTCTGTGGCTATGGTATGTTTGGTGCAAACTGTGGACCTATCTTGCACCGAGACTAACACTATCTCCAAATGGACCAAAACGAGATTCTACATGATCCACGTCACCTAGGAGTTCCATCGGGTGCGTCCAAAATTATTTCGGAGCTTACGGTACGTTCGGTGCAAACTGTGCACCTATCTTGAATCAAGATTAGCACTGTATCGAAACAGACCGAAACGAGCTTCCATTTGAGCCTCCTCACCTAGGACTAGCATCCGGTGCGTCCAAAACGATTTCTAAGGCTATGGTATATTGGGTGCAAACCATGCACCATTCTTGCACTAAAACTAACACTGTCTCCAAACGCACCGAAACGAGCTTCCATTTGAGCCTCGTCACGGAGGAGTACCATCCGGTGCATCTAAAATAATTTCTGATCCTGTGGTACGTATGGCGCAAGCCATGCACCTATCATGCACGAAAGCTAACACTATCTCCAAAAGAACCAAAAGGAGATTCTACATGACCCACATCACCTAGGAGTTCCTATCATGCACCAAAGCTAATACTATCTCCAAAAGTACCGAAAGGAGATTCTACATGACCCACATGACCTAGGAGTTCCATCGGGTGCATCCAAAATGATTTGTGAAGCTATGGTACGTTTGGAGCAAATTATGGACCTATCTTGCACCGAGACTAACACTATCTCCAAATGGACCGAAACGAGATTCTACATGACCCACGTCACCTAGGAGTTCCATCGGGTGCGTCCAAAATGATTTCTGAGCTTACGGTACGTTCGGTGCAAACCGCGCACCTATCTTGAGTCAAGATTAGCACTGTATCCAAATGGACCAAAACGAGCTTCCATTTGAGCCTCGTCACCTAGGAGTACCATTCAGTGCGTCCAAAACTATTTTTGAGGCTATGGTACATTTGGCGCAAACCGTGCACCTATCTTGCGCTGAACGTAACACCTCTCCAAATGGACCGAAACGAGCTTCCATTTGAGCCTTGTCACCCAGGAGTACCATCCGGTGCATCCAAAACAATTTTCTGAGCCAATGGTACGTATGGCCTAAAATATGCACCTATCATGCACCGAAACTAACACTATCTCCAAAAGGACCGAAAGGAGATTCTACATGACCCACATCACCTAGTTGGTCCATCTGGTGCGTCCAAAATGATTTCTAAGGCTATGGCACATTTGTCGCAACCGTGCACTCATCTTGCACTGAAACTAACACTGTCTCCAAACACACCGAAACGAGCTTCCATTTGAGCCTCGTCGCCCACAAGTACCTTCCGGTGCATGTAAAACAATTTCTGAGACTATGGTCTATTTAGCGCAAACCGTGCACCTATCATGCACCGAAACTAACACTATCTCCAAATATACTGAAAGGAGATTCTACACGACCCACGTCACCTAGGTGTTCCATCGAGTGCGTCCAAAATGATTTCTTAGCCTACGGTACGTATGGCGCAAACCATGCACCTATCATGCACCGAAACTAACACTATCTCCAAAAGGACTGAAAGGAGATTCTACATGACCCACATCACCTAGGAGTTCTATTGGGTGCGTCCAAATGATTTCCTAGCTTACGGTACGTATGGCACAAACCATGCACCTATCATGCACCGAAACTAACACTATCTCCAAAAGGACCGAAAAGAGATTCTACATGACCCGCGTCACATAGGAGTTCCATCGGATGCGTCCAAAATGATTTCGAGGCTATGGTACATTTGGTGCAAACCATGCACCTATCATGCACCGAAACCAACACTATCTCCAAAAGGATCGAAAGGAGATTCTACATGACCCATGTCACGTAGGGGTTCCATCGGGCGTGTCTAAAATAATTTCTGAGGTTATGCTACGTTTGGTGCAAACTGTGGATCTATCTTGCACCAAGACTAACAATATCTCCAAATCGACCGAAACAAGATTCTACATGACCCATGTCACCTAGCAGTTCCATCGGGTGCGTCCAATATGATTTCTGAGCTTACGGTACGTTCGGTGCAAACCATGCACCTATCTTAAATCAAGATTAGCACTATATCCAAACAGACCGAAATGAGCTTCCATTTGAGCCTCGTCACCTAGGAGTACCATCCGGTGCGTCCAAAACGATTTATGAGGCTATGGTACATTTGGTGCAAACCGTGCACCTATCTTGCACTGAAACTAACACTGTCTCCAAACGGACCGAAACGAGCTTCCATTTGAGCCTCGTCACCTAGGAGTACCATCTGGTGCATCTAAAACAATTTCTGATCCTATGGTACGCATGGCGCAAACCACGCACCTATCATGCACCAAAGCTAACACTGTCTCCAAAAGGACCGAAAGGAGATTCTACATGACCCACATCACCTAGGAGTTCCATCGGGTGCGTCCAAAATGATTTCTGTGGCTATGGTATGTTTGGTGCAAACTGTGGACCTATCTTGCACCGAGACTAACACTATCTCCAAATGGACCAAAACGAGATTCTACATGATCCACGTCACCTAGGAGTTCCATCGGGTGCGTCCAAAATTATTTCGGAGCTTACGGTACGTTCGGTGCAAACTGTGCACCTATCTTGAATCAAGATTAGCACTGTATCGAAACAGACCGAAACGAGCTTCCATTTGAGCCTCCTCACCTAGGACTAGCATCCGGTGCGTCCAAAACGATTTCTAAGGCTATGGTATATTGGGTGCAAACCATGCACCATTCTTGCACCGAAACTAACACTATCTCCAAAAGGACTGAAAGGAGATTCTACATGACCCACATCACCTAGGAGTTCTATTGGGTGCGTCCAAATGATTTCCTAGCTTACGGTACGTATGGCACAAACCATGCACCTATCATGCACCGAAACTAACACTATCTCCAAAAGGACCGAAAGGAGATTCTACATGACCCGCGTCACATAGGAGTTCCATCGGATGCGTCCAAAATGATTTCTGAGGCTATGGTACATTTGGTGCAAACCATGCACCTATCATGCACCGAAACCAACACTATCTCCAAAAGGATCGAAAGGAGATTCTACATGACCCACGTCACGTAGGAGTTCCATCGGGCGTGTCTAAAATAATTTCTGAGGTTATGCTACGTTTGGTGCAAACTGTGGATCTATCTTGCACCGAGACTAACAATATCTCCAAATCGACCGAAACAAGATTCTACATGACCCATGTCACCTAGCAGTTCCATCGGGTGCGTCCAATATGATTTCTGAGCTTACGGTACGTTCGGTGCAAACCATGCACCTATCTTAAATCAAGATTAGCACTATATCCAAACAGACCGAAATGAGCTTCCATTTGAGCCTCGTCACCTAGGAGTACCATCCGGTGCGTCCAAAACGATTTATGAGGCTATGGTACATTTGGTGCAAACCGTGCACCTATCTTGCACTGAAACTAACACTGTCTCCAAACGGACCGAAACGAGCTTCCATTTGAGCCTCGTCACCTAGGAGTACCATTTGGTGCATCTAAAACAATTTCTGATCCTATGGTACGCATGGCGCAAACCACGCACCTATCATGCACCAAAGCTAACACTGTCTCCAAAAGGACCGAAAGGAGATTCTACATGACCCACATCACCTAGGAGTTCCATCGGGTGCGTCCAAAATGATTTCTGTGGCTATGGTATGTTTGGTGCAAACTGTGGACCTATCTTGCACCGAGACTAACACTATCTCCAAATGGACCAAAACGAGATTCTACATGATCCACGTCACCTAGGAGTTCCATCGGGTGCGTCCAAAATTATTTCGGAGCTTACGGTACGTTCGGTGCAAACTGTGCACCTATCTTGAATCAAGATTAGCACTGTATCGAAACAGACCGAAACGAGCTTCCATTTGAGCCTCCTCACCTAGGACTAGCATCCGGTGCGTCCAAAACGATTTCTAAGTAGTATATTGGGTGCAAACCATGCACCATTCTTGCACTAAAACTAACACTGTCTCCAAACGCACCGAAACAAGCTTCCATTTGAGCCTCGTCACGGAGGAGTACCATCCGGTGCATCTAATATAATTTCTGATCCTGTGGTACGTATGGCGCAATCCATGCACCTATCATGCACGAAAGCTAACACTATCTCCAAAAGAACCAAAAGGAGATTCTACATGACCCACATCACCTAGGAGTTCCTATCATGCACCAAAGCTAATACTATCTCCAAAAGTACCGAAAGGAGATTCTACATGACCCACATGACCTAGGAGTTCCATCGGGTGCATCCAAAATGATTTGTGAAGCTATGGTACGTTTGGAGCAAATTATGGACCTATCTTGCACCGAGACTAACACTATCTCCAAATGGACCGAAACGAGATTCTACATGACCCACGTCACCTAGGAGTTCCATCGGGTGCGTCCAAAATGATTTCTGAGCTTACGGTACGTTCGGTGCAAACCGCGCACCTATCTTGAGTCAAGATTAGCACTGTATCCAAATGGACCAAAACGAGCTTCCATTTGAGCCTCGTCACCTAGGAGTACCATTCAGTGCGTCCAAAACTATTTTTGAGGCTATGGTACATTTGGCGCAAACCGTGCACCTATCTTGCGCTGAACGTAACACCTCTCCAAATGGACCGAAACGAGCTTCCATTTGAGCCTTGTCACCCAGGAGTACCATCCGGTGCATCCAAAACAATTTTCTGAGCCAATGGTACGTATGGCCTAAAATATGCACCTATCATGCACCGAAACTAACACTATCTCCAAAAGGACCGAAAGGAGATTCTACATGACCCACATCACCTAGTTGGTCCATCTGGTGCGTCCAAAACGATTTCTAAGGCTATGGCACATTTGTCGCAACCGTGCACTCATCTTGCACTGAAACTAACACTGTCTCCAAACACACCGAAACGAGCTTCCATTTGAGCCTCGTCGCCCACAAGTACCTTCCGGTGCATGTAAAATAATTTCTGAGACTATGGTCTATTTAGCGCAAACCGTGCACCTATCATGCACCGAAACTAACACTATCTCCAAATATACTGAAAGGAGATTCTACACGACCCACATCACCTAGGTGTTCCATCGAGTGCGTCCAAAATGATTTCTTAGCCTACGGTACGTATGGCGCAAACCATGCACCTATCATGCACCGAAACTAACACTATCTCCAAAAGGACTGAAAGGAGATTCTACATGACCCACATCACCTAGGAGTTCTATTGGGTGCGTCCAAATGATTTCCTAGCTTACGGTACGTATGGCACAAACCATGCACCTATCATGCACCGAAACTAACACTATCTCCAAAAGGACCGAAAAGAGATTCTACATGACCCGCGTCACATAGGAGTTCCATCGGATGCGTCCAAAATGATTTCGAGGCTATGGTACATTTGGTGCAAACCATGCACCTATCATGCACCGAAACCAACACTATCTCCAAAAGGATCGAAAGGAGATTCTACATGACCCATGTCACGTAGGGGTTCCATCGGGCGTGTCTAAAATAATTTCTGAGGTTATGCTACGTTTGGTGCAAACTGTGGATCTATCTTGCACCAAGACTAACAATATCTCCAAATCGACCGAAACAAGATTCTACATGACCCAGGTCACCTAGCAGTTCCATCGGGTGCGTCCAATATGATTTCTGAGCTTACGGTACGTTCGGTGCAAACCATGCACCTATCTTAAATCAAGATTAGCACTATATCCAAACAGACCGAAATGAGCTTCCATTTGAGCCTCGTCACCTAGGAGTACCATCCGGTGCGTCCAAAACGATTTATGAGGCTATGGTACATTTGGTGCAAACCGTGCACCTATCTTGCACTGAAACTAACACTGTCTCCAAACGGACCGAAACGAGCTTCCATTTGAGCCTCGTCACCTAGGAGTACCATCTGGTGCATCTAAAACAATTTCTGATCGTATGGTACGCATGGCGCAAACCACGCACCTATCATGCACCAAAGCTAACACTGTCTCCAAAAGGACCGAAAGGAGATTCTACATGACCCACATCACCTAGGAGTTCCATCGGGTGCGTCCAAAATGATTTCTGTGGCTATGGTATGTTTGGTGCAAACTGTGGACCTATCTTGCACCGAGACTAACACTATCTCCAAATGGACCAAAACGAGATTCTACATGATCCACGTCACCTAGGAGTTCCATCGGGTGCGTCCAAAATTATTTCGGAGCTTACGGTACGTTCGGTGCAAACTGTGCACCTATCTTGAATCAAGATTAGCACTGTATCGAAACAGACCGAAACGAGCTTCCATTTGAGCCTCCTCACCTAGGACTAGCATCCGGTGCGTCCAAAACGATTTCTAAGGCTATGGTATATTGGGTGCAAACCATGCACCATTCTTGCACCGAAACTAACACTATCTCCAAAAGGACTGAAAGGAGATTCTACATGACCCACATCACCTAGGAGTTCTATTGGGTGCGTCCAAATGATTTCCTAGCTTACGGTACGTATGGCACAAACCATGCACCTATCATGCACCGAAACTAACACTATCTCCAAAAGGACCGAAAGGAGATTCTACATGACCCGCGTCACATAGGAGTTCCATCGGATGCGTCCAAAATGATTTCTGAGGCTATGGTACATTTGGTGCAAACCATGCACCTATCATGCACCGAAACCAACACTATCTCCAAAAGGATCGAAAGGAGATTCTACATGACCCACGTCACGTAGGAGTTCCATCGGGCGTGTCTAAAATAATTTCTGAGGTTATGCTACGTTTGGTGCAAACTGTGGATCTATCTTGCACCGAGACTAACAATATCTCCAAATCGACCAAAACAAGATTCTACATGACCCATGTCACCTAGCAGTTCCATCGGGTGCGTCCAATATGATTTCTGAGCTTACGGTACGTTCGGTGCAAACCATGCACCTATCTTAAATCAAGATTAGCACTATATCCAAACAGACCGAAATGAGCTTCCATTTGAGCCTCGTCACCTAGGAGTACCATCCGGTGCGTCCAAAACGATTTATGAGGCTATGGTACATTTGGTGCAAACCGTGCACCTATCTTGCACTGAAACTAACACTGTCTCCAAACGGACCGAAACGAGCTTCCATTTGAGCCTCGTCACCTAGGAGTACCATCTGGTGCATCTAAAACAATTTCTGATCCTATGGTACGCATGGCGCAAACCACGCACCTATCATGCACCAAAGCTAACACTGTCTCCAAAAGGACCGAAAGGAGATTCTACATGACCCACATCACCTAGGAGTTCCATCGGGTGCGTCCAAAATGATTTCTGTGGCTATGGTATGTTTGGTGCAAACTGTGGACCTATCTTGCACCGAGACTAACACTATCTCCAAATGGACCAAAACGAGATTCTACATGATCCACGTCACCTAGGAGTTCCATCGGGTGCGTCCAAAATTATTTCGGAGCTTACGGTACGTTCGGTGCAAACTGTGCACCTATCTTGAATCAAGATTAGCACTGTATCGAAACAGACCGAAACGAGCTTCCATTTGAGCCTCCTCACCTAGGACTAGCATCCGGTGCGTCCAAAACGATTTCTAAGGCTATGGTATATTGGGTGCAAACCATGCACCATTCTTGCACCGAAACTAACACTATCTCCAAAAGGACTGAAAGGAGATTCTACATGACCCACATCACCTAGGAGTTCTATTGGGTGCGTCCAAATGATTTCCTAGCTTACGGTACGTATGGTACAAACCATGCACCTATCATGCACCGAAACTAACACTATCTCCAAAAGGACCGAAAGGAGATTCTACATGACCCGCGTCACATAGGAGTTCCATCGGATGCGTCCAAAATGATTTCTGAGGCTATGGTACATTTGGTGCAAACCATGCACCTATCATGCACCGAAACCAACACTATCTCCAAAAGGATCGAAAGGAGATTCTACATGACCCACGTCACGTAGGAGTTCCATCGGGCGTGTCTAAAATAATTTCTGAGGTTATGCTACGTTTGGTGCAAACTGTGGATCTATCTTGCACCGAGACTAACAATATCTCCAAATCGACCGAAACAAGATTCTACATGACCCATGTCACCTAGCAGTTCCATCGGGTGCGTCCAATATGATTTCTGAGCTTACGGTACGTTCGGTGCAAACCATGCACCTATCTTAAATCAAGATTAGCACTATATCCAAACAGACCGAAATGAGCTTCCATTTGAGCCTCGTCACCTAGGAGTACCATCCGGTGCGTCCAAAACGATTTATGAGGCTATGGTACATTTGGTGCAAACCGTGCACCTATCTTGCACTGAAACTAACACTGTCTCCAAACGGACCGAAACGAGCTTCCATTTGAGCCTCGTCACCTAGGAGTACCATCTGGTGCATCTAAAACAATTTCTGATCCTATGGTACGCATGGCGCAAACCACGCACCTATCATGCACCAAAGCTAACACTGTCTCCAAAAGGACCGAAAGGAGATTCTACATGACCCACATCACCTAGGAGTTCCATCGGGTGCGTCCAAAATGATTTCTGTGGCTATGGTATGTTTGGTGCAAACTGTGGACCTATCTTGCACCGAGACTAACACTATCTCCAAATGGACCAAAACGAGATTCTACATGATCCACGTCACCTAGGAGTTCCATCGGGTGCGTCCAAAATTATTTCGGAGCTTACGGTACGTTCGGTGCAAACTGTGCACCTATCTTGAATCAAGATTAGCACTGTATCGAAACAGACCGAAACGAGCTTCCATTTGAGCCTCCTCACCTAGGACTAGCATCCGGTGCGTCCAAAACGATTTCTAAGGCTATGGTATATTGGGTGCAAACCATGCACCATTCTTGCACTAAAACTAACACTGTCTCCAAACGCACCGAAACGAGCTTCCATTTGAGCCTCGTCACGGAGGAGTACCATCCGGTGCATCTAAAATAATTTCTGATCCTGTGGTATGTATGGCGCAAGCCATGCACCTATCATGCACGAAAGCTAACACTATCTCCAAAAGAACCAAAAGGAGATTCTACATGACCCACATCACTTAGGAGTTCCTATCAAGCACCAAAGCTAATACTATCTCCAAAAGTACCGAAAGGAGATTCTACATGACCCACATGACCTAGGAGTTCCATCGGGTGCATCCAAAATGATTTGTGAAGCTATGGTACGTTTGGAGCAAATTATGGACCTATCTTGCACCGAGACTAACACTATCTCCGAATGGACCGAAACGAGATTCTACATGACCCACGTCACCTAGGAGTTCCATCGGGTGCGTCTAAAATGATTTTTGAGCTTACGATACGTTCGGTGCAAACCGCGCACCTATCTTGAGTCAAGATTAGCACTGTATCCAAATGGACCAAAACGAGCTTCCATTTGAGCCTCGTCACCTAGGAGTACCATCCGGTGCGTCCAAAACGATTTATGAGGCTATGGTACATTCGGTGCAAACCGTGCACCTATCTTGCACTGAAACTAACACTGTCTCCAAACGGACCGAAACGAGCTTCCATTTGAGCCTCGTCACCTAGGAGTACCATCTGGTGCATCTAAAACAATTTCTGATCCTATGGTACGCATGGCGCAAACCACGCACCTATCATGCACCAAAGCTAACACTGTCTCCAAAAGGACCGAAAGGAGATTCTACATGACCCACATCACCTAGGAGTTCCATCGGGTGCGTCCAAAATGATTTCTGTGGCTATGGTATGTTTGGTGCAAACTGTGGACCTATCTTGCACCGAGACTAACACTATCTCCAACTGGACCAAAACGAGATTCTACATGATCCACGTCACCTAGGAGTTCCATCGGGTGCGTCCAAAATTATTTCGGAGCTTACGGTACGTTCGGTGCAAACTGTGCACCTATCTTGAATCAAGATTAGCACTGTATCGAAACAGACCGAAACGAGCTTCCATTTGAGCCTCCTCACCTAGGACTAGCATCTGGTGCGTCCAAAACGATTTCTAAGGCTATGGTATATTGGGTGCAAACCATGCACCATTCTTGCACTAAAACTAACACTGTCTCCAAACGCACCGAAACGAGCTTCCATTTGAGCCTCGTCACGGAGGAGTACCATCCGGTGCATCTAAAATAATTTCTGATCCTGTGGTACGTATGGCGCAAGCCATGCACCTATCATGCACGAAAGCTAACACTATCTCCAAAAGAACCAAAAGGAGATTCTACATGACCCACATCACCTAGGAGTTCCTATCATGCACCAAAGCTAATACTATCTCCAAAAGTACCGAAAGGAGATTCTACATGACCCACATGACCTAGGAGTTCCATCAGGTGCATCCAAAATGATTTGTGAAGCTATGGTACGTTTGGAGCAAATTATGGACCTATCTTGCACCGAGACTAACACTATCTCCAAATGGACCGAAACGAGATTCTACATGACCCACGTCACCTAGGAGTTCCATCGGGTGCGTCCAAAATGATTTCTGAGCTTACGGTACGTTCGGTGCAAACCGCGCACCTATCTTGAGTCAAGATTAGCACTGTATCCAAATGGACCAAAACGAGCTTCCATTTGAGCCTCGTCACCTAGGAGTACCATTCAGTGCGTCCAAAACTATTTTTGAGGCTATGGTACATTTGGCGCAAACCGTGCACCTATCTTGCGCTGAACGTAACACCTCTCCAAATGGACCGAAACGAGCTTCCATTTGAGCCTTGTCACCCAGGAGTACCATCCGGTGCATCCAAAACAATTTTCTGAGCCAATGGTACGTATGGCCTAAAATATGCACCTATCATGCACCGAAACTAACACTATCTCCAAAAGGACCGAAAGGAGATTCTACATGACCCACATCACCTAGTTGGTCCATCTGGTGCGTCCAAAACGATTTCTAAGGCTATGGCACATTTGTCGCAACCGTGCACTCATCTTGCACTGAAACTAACACTGTCTCCAAACACACCGAAACGAGCTTCCATTTGAGCCTCGTCGCCCACAAGTACCTTCCGGTGCATGTAAAACAATTTCTGAGACTATGGTCTATTTAGCGCAAACCGTGCACCTATCATGCACCGAAACTAACACTATCTCCAAATATACTGAAAGGAGATTCTACACGACCCACGTCACCTAGGTGTTCCATCGAGTGCGTCCAAAATGATTTCTTAGCCTACGGTACGTATGGCGCAAACCATGCACCTATCATGCACCGAAACTAACACTATCTCCAAAAGGACTGAAAGGAGATTCTACATGACCCACATCACCTAGGAGTTCTATTGGGTGCGTCCAAATGATTTCCTAGCTTACGGTACGTATGGCACAAACCATGCACCTATCATGCACCGAAACTAACACTATCTCCAAAAGGACCGAAAAGAGATTCTACATGACCCGCGTCACATAGGAGTTCCATCGGATGCGTCCAAAATGATTTCGAGGCTATGGTACATTTGGTGCAAACCATGCACCTATCATGCACCGAAACCAACACAATCTCCAAAAGGATCGAAAGGAGATTCTACATGACCCATGTCACGTAGGGGTTCCATCGGGCGTGTCTAAAATAATTTCTGAGGTTATGCTACGTTTGGTGCAAACTGTGGATCTATCTTGCACCAAGACTAACAATATCTCCAAATCGACCGAAACAAGATTCTACATGACCCATGTCACCTAGCAGTTCCATCGGGTGCGTCCAATATGATTTCTGAGCTTACGGTACGTTCGGTGCAAACCATGCACCTATCTTAAATCAAGATTAGCACTATATCCAAACAGACCGAAATGAGCTTCCATTTGAGCCTCGTCACCTAGGAGTACCATCCGGTGCGTCCAAAACGATTTATGAGGCTATGGTACATTTGGTGCAAACCGTGCACCTATCTTGCACTGAAACTAACACTGTCTCCAAACGGACCGAAACGAGCTTCCATTTGAGCCTCGTCACCTAGGAGTACCATCTGGTGCATCTAAAACAATTTCTGATCGTATGGTACGCATGGCGCAAACCACGCACCTATCATGCACCAAAGCTAACACTGTCTCCAAAAGGACCGAAAGGAGATTCTACATGACCCACATCACCTAGGAGTTCCATCGGGTGCGTCCAAAATGATTTCTGTGGCTATGGTATGTTTGGTGCAAACTGTGGACCTATCTTGCACCGAGACTAACACTATCTCCAAATGGACCAAAACGAGATTCTACATGATCCACGTCACCTAGGAGTTCCATCGGGTGCGTCCAAAATTATTTCGGAGCTTACGGTACGTTCGGTGCAAACTGTGCACCTATCTTGAATCAAGATTAGCACTGTATCGAAACAGACCGAAACGAGCTTCCATTTGAGCCTCCTCACCTAGGACTAGCATCCGGTGCGTCCAAAACGATTTCTAAGGCTATGGTATATTGGGTGCAAACCATGCACCATTCTTGCACCGAAACTAACACTATCTCCAAAAGGACTGAAAGGAGATTCTACATGACCCACATCACCTAGGAGTTCTATTGGGTGCGTCCAAATGATTTCCTAGCTTACGGTACGTATGGCACAAACCATGCACCTATCATGCACCGAAACTAACACTATCTCCAAAAGGACCGAAAGGAGATTCTACATGACCCGCGTCACATAGGAGTTCCATCGGATGCGTCCAAAATGATTTCTGAGGCTATGGTACATTTGGTGCAAACCATGCACCTATCATGCACCGAAACCAACACTATCTCCAAAAGGATCGAAAGGAGATTCTACATGACCCACGTCACGTAGGAGTTCCATCGGGCGTGTCTAAAATAATTTCTGAGGTTATGCTACGTTTGGTGCAAACTGTGGATCTATCTTGCACCGAGACTAACAATATCTCCAAATCGACCGAAACAAGATTCTACATGACCCATGTCACCTAGCAGTTCCATCGGGTGCGTCCAATATGATTTCTGAGCTTACGGTACGTTCGGTGCAAACCATGCACCTATCTTAAATCAAGATTAGCACTATATCCAAACAGACCGAAATGAGCTTCCATTTGAGCCTCGTCACCTAGGAGTACCATCCGGTGCGTCCAAAACGATTTATGAGGCTATGGTACATTTGGTGCAAACCGTGCACCTATCTTGCACTGAAACTAACACTGTCTCCAAACGGACCGAAACGAGCTTCCATTTGAGCCTCGTCACCTAGGAGTACCATCTGGTGCATCTAAAACAATTTCTGATCCTATGGTACGCATGGCGCAAACCACGCACCTATCATGCACCAAAGCTAACACTGTCTCCAAAAGGACCGAAAGGAGATTCTACATGACCCACATCACCTAGGAGTTCCATCGGGTGCGTCCAAAATGATTTCTGTGGCTATGGTATGTTTGGTGCAAACTGTGGACCTATCTTGCACCGAGACTAACACTATCTCCAAATGGACCAAAACGAGATTCTACATGATCCACGTCACCTAGGAGTTCCATCGGGTGCGTCCAAAATTATTTCGGAGCTTACGGTACGTTCGGTGCAAACTGTGCACCTATCTTGAATCAAGATTAGCACTGTATCGAAACAGACCGAAACGAGCTTCCATTTGAGCCTCCTCACCTAGGACTAGCATCCGGTGCGTCCAAAACGATTTCTAAGGCTATGGTATATTGGGTGCAAACCATGCACCATTCTTGCACTAAAACTAACACTGTCTCCAAACGCACCGAAACGAGCTTCCATTTGAGCCTCGTCACGGAGGAGTACCATCCGGTGCATCTAAAATAATTTCTGATCCTGTGGTATGTATGGCGCAAGCCATGCACCTATCATGCACGAAAGCTAACACTATCTCCAAAAGAACCAAAAGGAGATTCTACATGACCCACATCACCTAGGAGTTCCTATCAAGCACCAAAGCTAATACTATCTCCAAAAGTACCGAAAGGAGATTCTACATGACCCACATGACCTAGGAGTTCCATCGGGTGCATCCAAAATGATTTGTGAAGCTATGGTACGTTTGGAGCAAATTATGGACCTATCTTGCACCGAGACTAACACTATCTCCGAATGGACCGAAACGAGATTCTACATGACCCACGTCACCTAGGAGTTCCATCGGGTGCGTCCAAAATGATTTTTGAGCTTACGATACGTTCGGTGCAAACCGCGCACCTATCTTGAGTCAAGATTAGCACTGTATCCAAATGGACCAAAACGAGCTTCCATTTGAGCCTCGTCACCTAGGAGTACCATCCGGTGCGTCCAAAACGATTTATGAGGCTATGGTACATTCGGTGCAAACCGTGCACCTATCTTGCACTGAAACTAACACTGTCTCCAAACGGACCGAAACGAGCTTCCATTTGAGCCTCGTCACCTAGGAGTACCATCTGGTGCATCTAAAACAATTTCTGATCCTATGGTACGCATGGCGCAAAATACGCACCTATCATGCACCAAAGCTAACACTGTCTCCAAAAGGACCGAAAGGAGATTCTACATGACCCACATCACCTAGGAGTTCCATCGGGTGCGTCCAAAATGATTTCTGTGGCTATGGTATGTTTGGTGCAAACTGTGGACCTATCTTGCACCGAGACTAACACTATCTCCAAATGGACCAAAACGAGATTCTACATGATCCACGTCACCTAGGAGTTCCATCGGGTGCGTCCAAAATTATTTCGGAGCTTACGGTACGTTCGGTGCAAACTGTGCACCTATCTTGAATCAAGATTAGCACTGTATCGAAACAGACCGAAACGAGCTTCCATTTGAGCCTCCTCACCTAGGACTAGCATCCGGTGCGTCCAAAACGATTTCTAAGGCTATGGTATATTGGGTGCAAACCATGCACCATTCTTGCACTAAAACTAACACTGTCTCCAAACGCACCGAAACGAGCTTCCATTTGAGCCTCGTCACGGAGGAGTACCATCCGGTGCATCTAAAATAATTTCTGATCCTGTGGTACGTATGGCGCAAGCCATGCACCTATCATGCACGAAAGCTAACACTATCTCCAAAAGAACCAAAAGGAGATTCTACATGACCCACATCACCTAGGAGTTCCTATCATGCACCAAAGCTAATACTATCTCCAAAAGTACCGAAAGGAGATTCTACATGACCCACATGACCTAGGAGTTCCATCGGGTGCATCCAAAATGATTTGTGAAGCTATGGTACGTTTGGAGCAAATTATGGACCTATCTTGCACCGAGACTAACACTATCTCCAAATGGACCGAAACGAGATTCTACATGACCCACGTCACCTAGGAGTTCCATCGGGTGCGTCCAAAATGATTTCTGAGCTTACGGTACGTTCGGTGCAAACCGCGCACCTATCTTGAGTCAAGATTAGCACTGTATCCAAATGGACCAAAACGAGCTTCCATTTGAGCCTCGTCACCTAGGAGTACCATTCAGTGCGTCCAAAACTATTTTTGAGGCTATGGTACATTTGGCGCAAACCGTGCACCTATCTTGCGCTGAACCTAACACCTCTCCAAATGGACCGAAACGAGCTTCCATTTGAGCCTTGTCACCCAGGAGTACCATCCGGTGCATCCAAAACAATTTTCTGAGCCAATGGTACGTATGGCCTAAAATATGCACCTATCATGCACCGAAACTAACACTATCTCCAAAAGGACCGAAAGGAGATTCTACATGACCCACATCACCTAGTTGGTCCATCTGGTGCGTCCAAAACGATTTCTAAGGCAATGGCACATTTGTCGCAACCGTGCACTCATCTTGCACTGAAACTAACACTGTCTCCAAACACACCGAAACGAGCTTCCATTTGAGCCTCGTCGCCCACAAGTACCTTCCGGTGCATGTAAAACAATTTCTGAGACTATGGTCTATTTAGCGCAAACCGTGCACCTATCATGCACCGAAACTAACACTATCTCCAAATATACTGAAAGGAGATTCTACACAACCCACGTCACCTAGGTGTTCCATCGAGTGCGTCCAAAATGATTTCTTAGCCTACGGTACGTATGGCGCAAACCATGCACCTATCATGCACCGAAACTAACACTATCTCCAAAAGGACTGAAAGGAGATTCTACATGACCCACATCACCTAGGAGTTCTATTGGGTGCGTCCAAATGATTTCCTAGCTTACGGTACGTATGGCACAAACCATGCACCTATCATGCACCGAAACTAACACTATCTCCAAAAGGACCGAAAGGAGATTCTACATGACCCGCGTCACATAGGAGTTCCATCGGATGCGTCCAAAATGATTTCTGAGGCTATGGTACATTTGGTGCAAACCATGCACCTATCATGCACCGAAACCAACACTATCTCCAAAAGGATCGAAAGGAGATTCTACATGACCCACGTCACGTAGGAGTTCCATCGGGCGTGTCTAAAATAATTTCTGAGGTTATGCTACGTTTGGTGCAAACTGTGGATCTATCTTGCACCGAGACTAACACTATCTCCGAATGGACCGAAACGAGATTCTACATGACCCACGTCACCTAGGAGTTCCATCGGGTGCGTCCAAAATGATTTCTGAGCTTACGATACGTTCGGTGCAAACCGCGCACCTATCTTGAGTCAAGATTAGCACTGTATCCAAATGGACCAAAACGAGCTTCCATTTGAGCCTCGTCACCTAGGAGTACCATCCGGTGCGTCCAAAACGATTTATGAGGCTATGGTACATTCGGTGCAAACCGTGCACCTATCTTGCACTGAAACTAACACTGTCTCCAAACGGACCGAAACGAGCTTCCATTTGAGCCTCGTCACCTAGGAGTACCATCTGGTGCATCTAAAACAATTTCTGATCCTATGGTACGCATGGCGCAAACCACGCACCTATCATGCACCAAAGCTAACACTGTCTCCAAAAGGACCGAAAGGAGATTCTACATGACCCACATCACCTAGGAGTTCCATCGGGTGCGTCCAAAATGATTTCTGTGGCTATGGTATGTTTGGTGCAAACTGTGGACCTATCTTGCACCGAGACTAACACTATCTCCAAATGGACCAAAACGAGATTCTACATGATCCACGTCACCTAGGAGTTCCATCGGGTGCGTCCAAAATTATTTCGGAGCTTACGGTACGTTCGGTGCAAACTGTGCACCTATCTTGAATCAAGATTAGCACTGTATCGAAACAGACCGAAACGAGCTTCCATTTGAGCCTCCTCACCTAGGACTAGCATCCGGTGCGTCCAAAACGATTTCTAAGGCTATGGTATATTGGGTGCAAACCATGCACCATTCTTGCACTAAAACTAACACTGTCTCCAAACGCACCGAAACGAGCTTCCATTTGAGCCTCGTCACGGAGGAGTACCATCCGGTGCATCTAAAATAATTTCTGATCCTGTGGTACGTATGGCGCAAGCCATGCACCTATCATGCACGAAAGCTAACACTATCTCCAAAAGAACCAAAAGGAGATTCTACATGACCCACATCACCTAGGAGTTCCTATCATGCACCAAAGCTAACACTATCTCCAAAAGTACCGAAAGGAGATTCTACATGACCCACATGACCTAGGAGTTCCATCGGGTGCATCCAAAATGATTTGTGAAGCTATGGTACGTTTGGAGCAAATTATGGACCTATCTTGCACTGAGACTAACACTATCTCCGAATGGACCGAAACGAGATTCTACATGACCCACGTCACCTAGGAGTTCCATCGGGTGCGTCCAAAATGATTTCTGAGCTTACGGTACGTTCGGTGCAAACCGCGCACCTATCTTGAGTCAAGATTAGCACTGTATCCAAATGGACCAAAACGAGCTTCCATTTGAGCCTCGTCACCTAGGAGTACCAGTCAGTGCGTCCAAAACTATTTTTGAGGCTATGGTACATTTGGCGCAAACCGTGCACCTATCTTGCGCTGAACCTAACACCTCTCCAAATGGACCGAAACGAGCTTCCATTTGAGCCTTGTCACCCAAGAGTACCATCCGGTGCATCCAAAACAATTTTCTGAGCCAATGGTACGTATGGCCTAAAATATGCACCTATCATGCACCGAAACTAACACTATCTCCAAAAGGACCGAAAGGAGATTCTACATGACCCACATCGCCTAGTTGGTCCATCTGGTGCGTCCAAAACGATTTCTAAGACAATGGCACATTTGTCGCAACCGTGCACTCATCTTGCACTGAAACTAACACTGTCTCCAAACACACCGAAACGAGCTTCCATTTGAGCCTCGTCGCCCACAAGTACCTTCCGGTGCATGTAAAACAATTTCTGAGACTATGGTCTATTTAGCGCAAACCGTGCACCTATCATGCACCGAAACTAACACTATCTCCAAATATACTGAAAGGAGATTCTACACGACCCACGTCACCTAGGTGTTCCATCGAGTGCGTCCAAAATGATTTCTTAGCCTACGGTACGTATGGCGCAAACCATGCACCTATCATGCACCGAAACTAACACTATCTCCAAAAGGACTGAAAGGAGATTCTACATGACCCACATCACCTAGGAGTTCTATTGGGTGCGTCCAAATGATTTCCTAGCTTACGGTACGTATGGCACAAACCATGCACCTATCATGCACCGAAACTAACACTATCTCCAAAAGGACCGAAAGGAGATTCTACATGACCCGCGTCACATAGGAGTTCCATCGGATGCGTCCAAAATGATTTCTGAGGCTATGGTACATTTGGTGCAAACCATGCACCTATCATGCACCGAAACCAACACTATCTCCAAAAGGATCGAAAGGAGATTCTACATGACCCACGTCACGTAGGAGTTCCATCGGGCGTGTCTAAAATAATTTCTGAGGTTATGCTACGTTTGGTGCAAACTGTGGATCTATCTTGCACCGAGACCAACAATATCTCCAAATCCACCGAAACAAGATTCTACATGACCCATGTCACCTAGCAGTTCCATCGGGTGCGTCCAATATGATTTCTGAGCTTACGGTACGTTCGGTGCAAACCATGCACCTATCTTAAATCAAGATTAGCACTATATCCAAACAGACCGAAATGAGCTTCCATTTGAGCCTCGTCACCTAGGAGTACCATCCGGTGCGTCCAAAATGATTTATGAGGCTATGGTACATTTGGTGCAAACCGTGCACCTATCTTGCACTGAAACTAACACTGTCTCCAAACGGACCGAAACGAGCTTCCATTTGAGCCTCGTCACCTAGGAGTACCATCTGGTGCATCTAAAACAATTTCTGATCCTATGGTACGCATGGCGCAAACCACGCACCTATCATGCACCAAAGCTAACACTGTCTCCAAAAGGACCGAAAGGAGATTCTACATGACCCACATCACCTAGGAGATCTATCGGGTGCGTCCAAAATGATTTCTGTGGCTATGGTATGTTTGGTGCAACCTGTGGACCTATCTTGCACCAAGACTAACACTATCTCCAAATGGACCAAAACGAGATTCTACATGATCCACGTCACCTAGGAGTTCCATCGGGTGCGTCCAAAATTATTTCGGAGCTTACGGTACGTTCGGTGCAAACTGTGCACCTATCTTGAATCAAGATTAGCACTGTATCGAAACAGACCGAAACGAGCTTCCATTTGAGCCTCCTCACCTAGGACTAGCATCCGGTGCGTCCAAAACGATTTCTAAGGCTATGGTATATTAGGTGCAAACCATGCACCATTCTTGCACTGAAACTAACACTGTCTCCAAACGCACCGAAACGAGCTTCCATTTGAGCCTCGTCACGGAGGAGTACCATCCGGTGCATCTAAAATAATTTCTGATCCTGTGGTACGTATGGCGCAAGCCATGCACCTACCATGCACGAAAGCTAACACAATCTCCAAAAGGACCAAAAGGAGATTCTACATGACCCACATCACCTAGGAGTTCCTATCATGCACCAAAGCTAATACTATCTCCAAAAGTACCGAAAGGAGATTCTACATGACCCACATGACCTAGGAGTTCCATCGGGTGCATCCAAAATGATTTGTGAAGCTATGGTACGTTTGGTGCAAATTGTGGACCTATCTTGCACCGAGACTAACACTATCTCCAAATGGACCGAAACGAGATTCTACATGACCCACGTCACCTAGGAGTTCCATCTGGTGCGTCCAAAATGATTTCTGAGCTTACGGTACGTTCGGTGCAAACTGCGCACTTATCTTGAATCAAGATTAGCACTGTATCCAAATGGACCAAAACGAGCTTCCATTTGAGCCTCATCACCTAGGAGTACCATTCGGTGCGTCCAAAACGATTTTTGAGGCTATGGTACATTTGGCGCAAACCGTGCACCTATCTTGCACTGAAACTAACACCTCTCCAAACGGACCGAAACGAGCTTCCATTTGAGCCTTGTCACCCAGGAGTACCATCCGGTGCATCCAAAACAATTTCTGAGCCAATGGTACGTATGGCGCAAAATATGCACCTATCATGCACCGAAACTAACACTATCTCCAAAAGGACCGAAAGGAGATTCTACATGACCCACATCACCTAGTTGTTCCATCTGGTGCGTCCAAAACGATTTCTAAGGCTATGGCAAATTTGTCGCAAACCGTGCACTTATCTTGCACTGAAACTAACACTGTCTCCAAACACACCGAAACGAGCTTCCATTTGAGCCTCGTCGCCCACAAGTACCTTCCGGTGCCTGTAAAACAATTTCTTAGTCTATGGTCCATTTGGCGCAAACCGTTTACCTATCGTGCACCGAAACTAACACTATCTCCAAATATACTGAAAGGAGATTCTACACGACCCACGTCACCTAGGTGTTCCATCGAGTGCGTCCAAAATGATTTCTTAGCCTACGGTACGTATGGCGCAAACCATGCACCTATCATGCACCGAAACTAACACTATCTCCAAAAGGACCGAAAGGAGATTCTACATGACCCACATCACCTAGGAGTTCTATCGGGTGCGTCCAAATGATTTCCTAGCTTACGGTACGTATGGCACAAACCATGCACCTATCATGCACCGAAACTAACACTATCTCCAAAAGGACCGAAAGGAGAATCTACAAGACCCGCGTCACCTAGGAGTTCCATCGGGTGCGTCCAAAATGATTTCTGAGGCTATGGTACGTTTGGTGCAAACTGTGGACCTATCTTGCACCGAGACTCACACTATCTCCAAATGGACCGAAATGAGATTCTACCTGACCCACGTCACCTAGTTGTTCCATCGGGTGCGTCCAAAATGATTTCCGAGCTTACAGTACGTTCGGTGCAAACCGTGCACCTATCTCGAGTCAAGATTAGCACTGTCGGTACCAACAGTACGGGGGTACCCGCACCTATCGCCAAAAAACTAACACGACCGAAACCGCAATAAAAGATAGCCCGCCTTGACCGCGTACCCAGTCAGTCTCGTACGAGGCCCGCTCGACGGGGCACCTCGACCGCACCCCGGCTCCGACTCATACGAGGCCCGCTCGACGGGGCGCCTCGACCACGCCCCGGCTCCGACTCATACGAGGCCCGCTCGACGGGGCGCCTCGACCGTGCCCCGGCTCTGACTCGTACGAGGCCTGCTCGACGGGGCGCCTCGACCGCTCCCCGGCTTCGACTCGTACGAGGCCCGCTCGACGGGGCGCCTCGACCGCGCCCCATCCCGTGCCGCAAGGTACTTCGACAGCGCTCCGACCCACGCGAGGCTCGACCGTCCGCGGGGGAGGACTCCGACTCGCGTGAGCCCGGACCGAGCACCTCGACACCTTTTCTTTGCCTACCCTAGGACAAAAGCCATAGCATTCAATGCGGTTACCTACTACCACCTACCGGCATGGCTGCGGCCAGGATCGACGTGGGAACAATACCCGTGTCAGATCTCACTGTTTTATTGCCCATCCCGTGATGGGAGGTGAAACCCGTCACTATACCCACCTTACCGCGCACTGTTCACCATCAATCACCCTCGAGGGAGGATAAGACAAGGCCCGTTCTCCGCGATATCAGGGGTTCGGCCTTATCCATCCGGCCTCGACCCGGCCTCGACCCAGCCCTGACGCTCGACTTAGTTCAAAGGACGGTATGGCATGGCGCTCTGGGTCATTTCGCCATCTTGTCTCCCACAACGTCAGGGTGTCCAGGGATGGCCGGCCATTCCCTAGGCACGTCGCTACAGTCAACTTAACAGGAATCGACAAAACATCACCTCAAGGCTCCCCGTCGTCTTGGCCTTCCCTCACCCTATAAAAGGGCAGGCCAGGGTTCAACGGAGGGAGGAGGAAGACAGAACGAAAAACACAAAACAGAAGATCGACATCTCAAGCAACCGCCTTTTCCCTCTTTTCTCTTTGAGACTTGGGCTCGACACCCTCTCTCGCATGCTTGTAACCCCTACACGAGCACCTCGGTGCAAGGAAATACAAACATCTCCCCCCCGCTGGACGTAGGGCCTTCTTTTGCCCGAACCAGGATAAACCCCCATGTGTTCTCCTTGCATCACCATCCAGGAAAGAGACACGCAGCATTTACTCATTGGTTTAGGACCCCCTCGGGTCCGAACACCGACAGTTGGCGCGCCAGGTAGGGGATCGCTGCATGAAAACGTCGCTTTCTCGCCTTTCTTCCTGGATGGCTGACCCCGAACGTCCGATTCCGTTGGCCACGGTGATCTGGTTTGGGAGTTTGGAGTTCATGTCGCTCGGCTCTGGCTACGACATGGTCCTACTTCCGCCCAGGCACCCAACCAACGAGGACTACGAGCTCTCCCAGCCCGGGGGAGCAATCCACCGGCACCGTCGCTCCAGGCGGGCGCGGGCCGCCCGACGACGACGAGCCCGGTACAGCCACCGTCTTCACCCCGCGGAGGGCGATGGGGTCCCCCGGTCCGGCACCCCCCAGCCAGGCACCAGCCTAGACCTCCCTTTGGAAGGTTTGGGAAGGACGAGCTTGGCCGAGGGTGACATGCCGACGGAAAATCTCGCCGCTCCCCCGTCCGGTGAGACACCACTGTCCAGAGCATCCATCTCAGCACGGGCAGCGACATCTTCATCACCATTCCCGTTTGGGCTAGACTCGGTTGCCCGGGTGTACGCATCCATCTCAGCACGGGCAGCTTCCATTTGAGTGTCGTCACCTGGGAGTACCATCCGGTGCATCCAAAACAATTTCTGAGCCTATGGTACATATGGCGCAAAGCATGCACCTATCATGCACCGAAACCAACACTATCTCCAAAAGGACCGAAAGGAGATTCTACATGACCCACGTCACCTAGGAGTTCCATCGGGTGCGTCTAAAATGATTTCTGGGGCTATGCTACGTTTGGTGCAAACTGTGGATCTATTTTGCACCGAGGCTAACACTATCTCTGAATCGACCGAAACAAGATTCTACATGACCCACGTCACCTAGCAGTTCCATCGAGTGCGTCCTAAACGATTTCCGAGCTTACGGTACATTCGGTGCAAACCGTGCACCTATCTTGAATTAAGATTAGCACTATATCCAAACAAACCGAAACGAGCTTCCATTTCAGCCTCGTCACCTAGGAGTACCATCCGGTGCGTCCAAAACGATTTCTGAGGCTATGTCACATTTGGTGCAAACCGTGCACCTATCTTGCACTGAAACTAACACTGTCTCCAAACGCACCGAAACAAGCTTCCATTCGAGCGTCGTCACCCACGAGTACCTTCCGGTGCATCTAAAACAATTTCTAAGCCTATGGTCCGTTTGGCGCAAACCGTGCATCTATCGTGCACCGAAACTAACTCTATCTCCAAATGTACTGAAAGGAGATTCTACATGACCCACGTCATCTAGGAGTTCCATCGAGTGCGTCCAATATGATTTCTTAGCCTATGGTACGTATGGCGCAAACCATGCACCTATCATGCACCGAAACTACACTATCTCCAAAAGGACCGAAAGAAGATTCTACATGACCCACTTCACCTAGAAGTTCTATCGGGTGCGTCCAAAATGATTTCTGAGGCTATGGTACGTTTGGTGCAAACTGTGGATCTATCTTGCACCCAGACTAACAATATCTCCAAATCGACCGAAACAAGATTCTACACGACCCACATCACCTAGGAGTTCCATCGGGTGCGTCCAAAATGATTTCTGAGGCTATGGTACGTTTGGGGCAAACTGTGGACCTATCTTGCACTGAGACTCACACTATCTCTAAATGGACCGAAACGAGATTCTACCTGACCCACGTCACCTAGGAGTTCCATCGGGTGCATCCAAAATGATTTCTGAGCTTACGTTACGTTCGGTGCAAACCGTGCACCTATCTTGAATCAAGATTAGCACTGTATCCAAACGGACCGAAATGAGCTTCCATTTGAGCCTCGTCACTAGGAGTACCATCCGGTGCATCCAAAACGATTTCTGAGGCTATGATACATTTGGCACAAACCGTGCACCTATCTTGCACTGAAACTAACACTATCTCCAAACGGACCGAAACGAGCTTCCATTTGAGCCTCGTCACCTAGGAGTACCATCCGGTGCATCTAAAACAATTTCTGATCCTGTGGTACGCATGGCGCAAACCATGCACCTATCATGCACCGAAACTAACAGTATCTCCAAAAGGACCGAAAGGAGATTCTACATGACCTACGTCACCTAGGAGTTCCAAAGGGTGCGTCCAAAATGATTTTTGGGGGTATGGTACGTTTGGTGCAAACTGTTGATCGATCTTGCACTGAGACTTACACTATCTCCAAATCGACTGAAACAAGATTCTAAATGACCCACGTCACCTAGCATTTCCATCGGGTGCGTCCAAAATGATTTCCGAGCTTACGGTATGCTCGGTGCAAACCGTGCACCTATCTTAAATTAAGAATAGCACTATATTCAAACGGACCAAAATGAGCTTCCATTTGAGCCTCGTCACCTAGGAGTACCATCCGGTGCATCTAAAACAATTTCTGAGTGCGTCCAAAATTATTCTACATGAGGCCATCGAGTGCGTTCAAAAGATTTCCGAGCTTACGATACGTTTTGGCGTAAACCATGCACCTATCATGCACCGAGACTAACAATATCTCCAAAAGGACCGAAAGGAGATTCTACAAGACCCACGTCACCTAGGAGTTCCATCGAGTGCGTCCAAAATGATTTCTTAGCCTATGGTACGTATGGCGCAAACCATGCACCTATCATGCACCGAAACTAACACTATCTCCAAAAGGACCGAAAGGAGATTCTATATGACCCACGTCACCTAGGATTCTATCGGGTGCGTCCAAATGATTTCCGAGCTTACATTACGGATGGTGCAAACCATGCTCCTATCATGCACCAAAACTAACACTATCTCCAAAAGAACCAAAAGGAGATTCTACATGACCCACGTCACCTAGGAATTCCATCGGGTGCGTCCAAAATGATTTCTGAGGCTATGGTACATTTGGTGCAAACTATGGATCTATCTTGCACCGAGACTAACACTATCTCCAAATCGACCGAAACAAGATTCTACATGACCCACGTCACCTAGGAGTTCCATTGGGTGCGTCCAAAATGATTTCCGAGCTTACGGTACGTTCGGTGCAAACCGTGCACCTATCTTGAATCAAGATTAACACTGTATCCAAACGGACCGAAACGAGCTTCCATTTGAGCCTCCTCACCTAGGAGTACTATCCGGGTGCGTCCAAAACGATTTCTGAGGCTATGGTATATTTCGTGCAAACCGTGCACCTATCTTGCACTGAAACTAACACTGTCTCCAAACGCACCGAAACGAGCTTCCATTTGAGCCTCGTCACCTAGGAGTACCTTCTGGTGCATCTAAAACAATTTCTGATCCTATGGTACGGATGGCGCAAACCACGCACCTATCATGCACCAAAGCTAAAACTGTCTCCAAAAGGACCAAAAGGAGATTCTACATCACCCACATCACCTAGGAGTTCCATCGGGTGCGTCCAAAATGATTTCTGAGGCTATGGTATATTTGGTGCAAACTGTGGACCTATCTTGCACCGAGACTAATACTATCTCCAAATGGAGCAAAGCGAGATTCTAAATGACCCACGTCACCTAGGAGTTCCATCGGGTGCGTCCAAAATGATTTCCGAGCTTACTGTACGTTCGGTGCAAACCATGCACCTATCTTGAATCAAGATTAGCACTGTATGCAAACGGACTAAAACGAGCTTCCATTTGAGCCTCCTCACCTAGGAGTAGCATCTGGTGCGTCCAAAATGATTTCTGAGGCTCTGGTATATTTGGTGCAAACCGTGCACCTATCTTGCACTGAAACTAACACTGTCTCTAAATGGATCGAAACGAGCTTCCATTTGAGCCTCGTCACCAAGGAGTACCATCTGGTGCATCCAAAACATTTTCTGAGCCTATGGTACGTATTTCGCAAACCATGCACCTATCATGCACCGAAACTAACAGTATCTCCAAAAGGACCAAAAGGAGATTCTACATGACCCACGTCACCTAGGAGTTCCATCGGGTGCGTCCAAAATGATTTCTGAGGCTATGGTACGTTTGGTTGAAAACTGTGGACCTTTCTTGCACCGAGACTAACACTATCTCCAAATGGACCGAAACGAGATTCTACATGACCCACGTCACCTAGGAGTTCCATTGGGTGCGTCCAAAATAATTTCCGAGCTTACGGTACGTTCGGTGCAAACCGTGCACCTATCTTGAATCAAGATTAACACTGTATCCAAACGGACCGAAACGAGCTTCCATTTGAGCCTCCTCACCTAGGAGTACCATCCGGTGCATCCAAAATGATTTATGAGGCAATGGTATATTTGGTGCAAACTGTGCACCTATCTTGCACTGAAACAAACACTATCTCCAAACAGACCGAAACGAGCTTCCATTTGAGCCTCGTCACCTAGGAGTACCATCCAGTGCATCCAAAACAATTTCTGAGCCTACGGTACATATGGCGCAAACCATGCACCTATCATGCACTGAAACCAACACTATCTCCAAAAGGACCGAAAGGAGATTCTACATGACCCACGTCACCTAGGAATTCCATCGGGTGCATCCAAAATGATTTCTGAGGGTATGGTACATTTGGTGCAAACTGTGGATCTAACTTGCACTAAGACTTACACTATCTCCAAATCGACCTAAACAAGATTCTACATGACCCACATCACCTTGGAGTTCCATCGAGTGCGTCCAGAACGATTTCCGAGCTTACGGTACATTCAGCGCAAACCGTGCAACTATCTTCAATCAATATTAGCTCTGTATCCAAACGGACCGAAACGAGCTTCCATTTCAGCCTAGTCACCTAGGAGTACCATCTGGTGCGTCCAAAACGATTTCTAAGGCTATGGCACATTTGGCGCAAATCGTGCACCTATCTTGCACTGAAACTAACACTGTCTCAAAACGCACCGAAACGAGCTTTCATTTGAGCGTCGTCACCCACGAGTACCTTCCGGAGCATCTAAAACAATTTCTAAGCCTATGGTCCGTTTGGCGTAAACCATGCACCTGTCATGCACCGAAACTAACTCTATCTCCAAATGTACTGAAATTTGATTCTACATGACGCACGTCATCTAGGAGTTCCATTGAGTGCGTCCAAAATGATTTCTTATCTACGGTACATATGGCGCAAACCATGCACCTATCATGCACCGAAACTAACACTATCTCCAAAAGGATCGAAAGGAGATTCTACATGACCCACTTCACCTAGGAGTTCTATCGGGTGCGTCCAAATGATTTCCTAGCTTACGGTACGTTTGGCGCAAACCATGCACCTATCGTGTACCGAAACTAACTCTATCTCCAAATGTACTGAAAGAGATTCTACATGACCCACGTCATCTAGGAGTTCCGTCGAGTGCGTCCAAAATGATTTCTTAGCCTACGGTACGTATGGCGCAAACCATGCACTGAAACTAACACTATCTCCAAAAGGACCGAAAGGAGATTCTACATGACCCACGTCACGTAGGAGTTCCATCGGGTGCGTTCAAAATGGTTTCTGAGGCTATGGTACGTTGGGTGCAAACCATGCACCTATAAAGCACCGAAACCAACACTATCTCCAAAAGGATTGAAAGGAGATTCTACATGACCCACGTCACCTAGGAGTTCCATCGGGTGTGTCCAAAATAATTTCTGAGGCTGTGCTACGTTTGGTGCAAACTGTGGATCTATCTTGCATCCAGACTAACAATATCTCCAAATCGACCGAAACAAGATTCTACATGACCCACGTCACCTAGCAGTTCCATCGGGTGCGTCCAAAACGATTTTCGAGCTTACGGTACGTTCAGCGCAAACCGTGCAACTATCTTGAATCAAGATTAGCACTGTATCCAAACGGACCGAAACGACCTTCCATTTGAGCCTCGTCACCTAGGAGTACCATCCGGTGCGTCCAAAATGATTTCTGAGGCTATGGTACATTTGGCGCAAACCGTGCACCTATCTTGCACTAAAACTAACACTGTCTCCAAACTGACCGAAACGAGCTTCGATTTCAGCATCGTCACCTAGGAGTACCATCCGGTGCATCTAAAACAATTTCTGATCCTATGGTACGCATGGCGCAAACCAGGCACATATCATGCTCCAAAGCTAATACTATCTCCAAAAGGACCGAAAGGAGATTCTACATGACCCACATCACCTAGGAGTTCCATCGGGTGCGTCCAAAATGATTTCTGAGGCTATGGTACGTTTAGGGCAAACTGTGGATCTATCTTGCACCGAGACTTACACTATCTCCAAATCGACCGAAACGATATTCTAAATGACCCACGTCACCTAGCATTTCCATCGGGTGCGTCCAAAATGATTTTCGAGCTTACGGTACGCTCGGTGCAAACCGTGCACCTATCTTAAATCAAGATTAGCACTATATCCAAACGGACCGAAACGAGCTTCCATTTGAGCCTCATCACGTAGGAGTACCATCCGGTGCATCTAAAACAATTTCTGATCCTGTGGTACGTATGGCGCAAACCATGCACCTATCATGCAGCAAAACTAACACTATCTCTAAAAGGACCGAAAGGAGATTCTACATGACCCACATCACCTAGGAGTTTCATCTGGTGCGTCCAAAATGATTTCTGAGGCTATGGTACGTTTGGTGCAAACTGTGGACCTATCTTACACCGAGACTAACACTATCTCCAAATGGACCAAAACGAGATTCTACATGACCCACGTCACCTTGGAGTTCCATCTGGTGCGTCCAAAATGATTTCCGAGCTTACGGTACGTTCGGTGCAAACCGTGCACCTATCTTGAATCAAGATTAGCACTGTATCCAAACAGACCAAAATGAGCTACCATTTGAGCCTCGTCACCTAGAAGTATCATCTGGTGCGTCCAAAACAATTTATGAGGCTATGGTATATTTGTGGCAAACCGTGCACCTATCTTGCACTGAAACTAACACCTCTCCAAATTGACCAAAACGAGCTTCCAGTTGAGCCTTGTCACCTAGGAGTACCATCCGGTGCATCCAAAACAATTTCTAAGCCAATGGAACATATGGCGCAAAACATGCACCAATCATGCACCGAAACTAACACTATCTCCAAAAGGACCGAAAGGAGATTCTACTTGACCCACATCACCTAGGAGTTCTATCAGGTGTGTCCAAATGATTTCTGAGCTTACGGTACGTTTGGCGCAAACCATGCAACTGTCATGCAAAAAAACTAACACTATCTCTGAAAGGACCGAAAGGAGATTCTACATGTCCCACATCACCTGGGAGTTCCATCGGGTGCGTCCAAAATGATTTTTGAGGCTATAGTACATTTGGTGCAAACTATGGATCTATCTTGCACCGAGACTAACACTATCTCCAAATCGACCGAAACAAGATTCTACATGACCCACATCACCTAGGAGTTCCATCGGGTGCGTCCAAAATGATTTCTGAGGTTACGGTATGTTCGATGCAAACTGTGCAACTATCTTGAATCAAGATTAGCACTGTATCCAAACGGACCAAAACGAGCTTCCATTTGAGCCTTGTCACATAGGAGTACCATTCTGTGCATCCAAAACGATTTCTGAGGCTATGGTACATTTGGAGCAAACCGTGCACCTATCTTGCACTGAAACTAACACCGCTCGAAACGGACCAAAACGAGCTTCCATTGGAGCCTTGTCACCCAGGTGTACCATCCGCTGCATCCCAAACAATTTCTTAGCCAATGGTACGTATGGAGCAAACATGCACCTATCATGCACCGAAACTAACACTATCTCCAAAAGGACAGAAAGGATTTTCTACATGACCCACGTCACCGAGGAGTTCTATCGGGTGCGTCCATATGATTTATGAGCTTATGGTACGTATGGCGCAAACCATGCACCTATCATGCAGCGAAACTAACACTATCTCCAAAAGGACCAAAAGGAGGTTCTACATGACCCACGGCACCTAGGAGTTACATCGAGTGCATCCAAAATGATTTCTAAGGCTATGGTACGTTTGGTGCAAACTATGGATCTATCTTGCACCGAGACTAACACTATCTCTAAATGGATCGAAACGAGATTCTACATGACCCCATTACCTAGGAGTTCTATCGGCTGTGTCCAAATGATTTCCAAGCTTATGGTACGTATGGCGCAAACTATGCACCTATCATGCCCCGAAACTGACACTATCTCCAAAAGGACCGAAAGGAGATTCTACATTACCCACGTCACATTGGAGTTCCATCGGGTGCGTCCAAAATGATTTCTGAGCCTATGGTACGTATGGCGCAAACCATGCACCTGTCATGCACCGAAACTAACAGTATCTCCAAAAGGACCGAAAGGAGATTCTACATGACCCACGTCACCTAGGAGTTCCATCTGGTGCGTCCAAAACAATTTCTAAGGCTATGGCACATTTGTCGCAAACCGTGCACTTATCTTGCACTGAAACTAACACTGTCTCCAAACACACCGAAACGAGCTTCCATTTGAGCCTCGTCGCCCACAAGTACCTTCCGGTGCATGTAAAACAATTTCTGAGCCTATGGTCCGTTTGGCGCAAACCGTGCACCGATCATGCACCGAAACTAACACTATCTCCAAATATACTGAAAGGAGATTCTACACGACCCACGTCACCTCGGTGTTCCATCGAGTGCGTCCAAAATGATTTCTTAGCCTACGGTACGTATGGCGCAAACCATGCACCTATCATGCACCGAAACTAACACTATCTCCAAAAGGACCGAAAGGAGATTCTACATGACCCACATCACCTAGGAGTTCTATCGGGTGCGTCCAAATGATTTCCTAGCTTACGGTATGTATGGCACAAACCATGCACATATCATGCACCGAAACTAACACTATCTCCAAAAGGACCGAAAGGAGATTCTACATGACCCGCGTCATGTAGGAGTTCCATCGGGTGCGTCCAAAATGATTTCTGAGGCTATGGTACGTTTGGTGCAAACAATGCACCTATCATGCACCGAAACCAACACTATCTCCAAAAGGATCGAAAGGAGATTCTACATGACCCACGTCACGTAGGAGTTCCATCGGGTGCGTCCAAAATTATTTCTGAGCTTACGGTACGTTTGGTGCAAACCATGCACCTATCTTGAATCAAGATTAGCACTCTATCGAAATAGACCGAAACGAGATTCCATTTGAGCCTCCTCACCTAGGACTAGCATCCGGTGCGTCCAAAACGATTTATAAGGCTATGGTATATTGGGTGCAAACCATACACCTTTCTTGCACCGAAACGAGCTTCCATTTGAGCCTCGTCAGCGAGGAGTACCATCCGGTGCATCTAAAATAATTTTGATCCTATGGTACGTATGGCGCAAGCCATGCACCTATCATGCACCAAAGCTAACACTATCTCCAAAAAGGACCAAAAGGAGATTCTACATGGCCCACATCACCTAGGAGTTCCATCGGGTGCGTCCAAAATGATTTCTGAGGCTATGGTACGTTTGGTGCAAACTGTGGACCTATCTTGCACCGAGACTCACACTATCTCCAAATGGACCGAAACAAGATTCTATATGACCCACGTCACCTAGTTGTTCCATCGGGTGCGTCCAATATGATTTCCGAGCTTACAGTACGTTCGGTGCAAACCGTGTACCTATCTTGAGTCAAGATTAGCACTATATCCAAATGGACCGAAACGAGCTTCCATTTGAGCCTCGTCATCTGGAAGTACCATCTGGTGTGTCCAAAATGATTTCTGAGGCTATGGTATATTTGGCGCAAACCGTGCACCTATCTTGCACTAAAACTAACACTGTCTTCAAACGGACCGAAACGAGCTTCCATTTGAGCCTCGTCACCTAGGAGTACCATCCGGTGCATCTAAAACAATTTCTGATCCTGTGGTACGTATGACGCAAACCATGCACCTATCATGCACCAAAGCTAATACTATCTCCAAAAGTACCGAAAGGAGATTCTACATGACCCACATGACCTTGGAGTTCCATCGGGTGCATCCAGAATGATTTGTGAAGCTATGGTACGTTTGGTGCAAATTGTGGACCTATCTTGCACCGAGACTAACACTATCTCCAAATGGACCGAAACGAGATTCTACATGACCCACGTCACCTAGGAGTTCCATCGGGTGCGTCCAAAATGATTTCTGAGCTTACGGTATGTCCGGTGCAAACCGCGCACCTATCTTGAGTCAAGATTAGCACTGTATCCAAATGGACCAAAACGAGCTTCCATTTGAGCCTCGTCACCTAGGAGTACCATTCAGTGTGTCCAAAATGATTTTTGAGGCTATGGTACATTTGGCGCAAACCGTGCACCTATCTTGCATTGAAACTAACACCTCTCCAAACGGACCGAAACGAGCTTCCATTTGAGCCTTGTCACCCAGGAGTACCATCCGGTGCATCCAAAACAATTTTCTGAGCCAATGGTACGTATGGCCTAAAATATGCACCTATCATGCACCGAAACAAACACTATCTCCAAAAGGACCGAAAGGAGGTTCTACATGACCCACATCACCTAGTTGTTCCATCTGGTGCGTCCAAAACGATTTCTAAGGCTATGGCACATTTGTCGCAACCGTGCACTTATCTTGCACTGAAACTAACACTGTCTCCAAAACACCGAAACGAGCTTCCATTTGAGCCTCGTCGCCCACAAGTACCTTCCGGTGCATGTAAAACAATTTCTGAGCCTATGGTCCATTTGGCGCAAACCGTGCACCTATCATGCACCGAAACTAACACTATCTCCAAATATACTGAAAGGAGATTCTACACGACCCACGTCACCTAGGTGTTCCATCGAGTGCGTCCAAAATGATTTCTTAGCCTACGGTACGTATGGCGCAAACCATGCACCTATCATGCACCGAAACTAACACTATCTCCAAAAGGACTGAAAGGAGATTCTACATGACCCACATCACCTAGGAGTTCCTATCATGCACCAAAGCTAATACTATCTCCAAAAGTACCGAAAGGAGATTCTACATGACCCACATGACCTAGGAGTTCCATAGGGTGCATCCAAAATGATTTGTGAAGCTATGGTACGTTTGGAGCAAATTATGGACCTATCTTGCACCGAGACTAACACTATCTCCAAATGGACCGAAACGAGATTCTACATGACCCACGTCACCTAGGAGTTCCATCGGGTGCGTCCAAAATGATTTCTGAGCTTACGGTACGTTCGGTGCAAACCCGCACCTATCTTGAGTCAAGATTAGCACTGTATCCAAATGGACCAAAACAAGCTTCCATTTGAGCCTCGTCACCTAGGAGTACCATTCAGTGCGTCCAAAACTATTTTTGAGGCTATGGTACATTTGACGCAAACCGTGCACCTATCTTGCACTGAACCTAACACCTCTCCAAATGGACCAAAACGAGCTTCCATTTGAGCCTTGTCACCCAGGAGTACCATCCGGTGCATCCAAAACAATTTTCTGAGCCAATGGTACGTATGGCCTAAAATATGCACCTATCATGCACCGAAACTAACACTATCTCCAAAAGGACCGAAAGGAGATTCTATATGACCCACATCACCTAGTTGGTCCATCTGGTGCGTCCAAAACGATTTCTAAGGCTATGGCACATTTGTCGCAACCGTGCACTCATCTTGCACTGAAACTAACACTGTCTCCAAACACACCGAAACGAGCTTCCATTTGAGCCTCGTCGCCCACAAGTACCTTCCGGTGCATGTAAAACCATTTCTGAGACTATGGTCTATTTAGCGCAAACCGTGCACCTATCATGCACCGAAACTAACACTATCTCCAAATATACTGAAAGGAGATTCTACACGACCCACGTCACCTAGGTGTTCCATCGAGTGCGTCCAAAATGATTTCTTAGCCTACGGTACGTATGGCGCAAACCATGCACCTATCATGCACCGAAACTAACACTATCTCCAAAAGGACTGAAAGGAGATTCTACATGACCCACATCACCTAGGAGTTCTATTGGGTGCGTCCAAATGATTTCCTAGCTTACGGTACGTATGGCACAAACCATGCACCTATCATGCACCGAAACTAACACTATCTCCAAAAGGACCGAAAGGAGATTCTACATGACCCGCGTCACATAGGAGTTCCATCGGATGCGTCCAAAATGATTTCTGAGGCTATGGTACGTTTGGTGCAAACCATGCACCTATCATGCACCGAAACCAACACTATCTCCAAAAGGATCGAAAGGAGATTCTACATGACCCACGTCACGTAGGAGTTCCATCGGGCGTGTCTAAAATAATTTCTGAGGTTATGCTACGTTTGGTGCAAACTGTGGATCTATCTTGCACCGAGACTAACAATATCTCCAAATCGACCGAAACAAGATTCTACATGACCCACGTCACCTAGCAGTTCCATCGGGTGCGTCCAATATGATTTCTGAGCTTACGGTACGTTCGGTGCAAACCATGCACCTATCTTAAATCAAGATTAGCACTATATCCAAACAAACCGAAATGAGCTTCCATTTGAGCCTCGTCCCCTAGGAGTACCATCCGGTGCGTCCAAAACGATTTATGAGGCTATGGTACATTTGGTGCAAACCGTGCACCTATCTTGCACTGAAACTAACACTGTCTCCAAACGGACCGAAACGAGCTTCCATTTGAGCCTCGTCACCTAGGAGTACCATCTGGTGCATCTAAAACAATTTCTGATCCTATGGTACGCATGGCGCAAACCATGCACCTATCATGCACCAAAGCTAACACTGTCTCCAAAAGGACCGAAAGGAGATTCTACATGACCCACATCACCTAGGAGTTCCATCGGGTGCGTCCAAAATGATTTCTGTGGCTATGGTATGTTTGGTGCAAACTGTGGACCTATCTTGCACCGAGACTAACACTATCTCCAAATGGACCAAAACGAGATTCTACATGATCCACGTCACCTAGGAGTTCCATCGGGTGCGTCCAAAATTATTTCGGAGCTTACGGTACGTTCGGTGCAAACTGTGCACCTATTTTGAATCAAGATTAGCACTGTATCGAAACAGACCAAAACGAGCTTCCATTTGAGCCTCCTCACCTAGGACTAGCATCCGGTGCGTCCAAAACGATTTCTAAGGCTATGGTATATTGGGTGCAAACCATGCACCATTCTTGCACTGAAACTAACACTGTCTTCAAACGCACCGAAACGAGCTTCCATTTGAGCCTCGTCACGGAGGAGTACCATCCGGTGCATCTAAAATAATTTCTGATCCTGTGGTACGTATGGCGCAAGCCATGCACCTACCATGCACGAAAGCTAACACAATCTCCAAAAGGACCAAAAGGAGATTCTACATGACCCACATCACCTAGGAGTTCCTATCATGCACCAAAGCTAATACTATCTCCAAAAGTACCGAAAGGAGATTCTACATGACCCACATGACCTAGGAGTTCCATCGGGTGCATCCAAAATGATTTGTGAAGCTATGGTACGTTTGGTGCAAATTGTGGACCTATCTTGCACCGAGACTAACACTATCTCCAAATGGACCGAAACGAGATTCTACATGACCCACGTCACCTAGGAGTTCCATCGGGTGCGTCCAAAATGATTTCTGAGCTTACGGTACGTTCGGTGCAAACCGCGCACCAATCTTGAGTCAAGATTAGCACTGTATCCAAATGGACCAAAACGAGCTTCCATTTGAGCCTCGTCACCTAGGAGTACCATTCAGTGCGTCCAAAACGATTTTTGAGGCTATGCTACATTTGGCGCAAACCGTGCACCTATCTTGCACTGAACCTAACACCTCTCCAAATGGACCGAAACGAGCTTCCATTTGAGCCTTGTCACCCAGGAGTACCATCCGGTGCATCCAAAACAATTTTCTGAGCCAATGGTACGTATGGCCTAAAATATGCACCTATCATGCACCGAAACTATCACTATCTCCAAAAGGACCAAAAGGAGATTCTACATGACCCACATCACCTAGTTGTTCCATCTTGTGCGTCCAAAATGATTTCTAAGGCTATGGCACATTTGTCGGAACCGTGCACTTATCTTGCACTGAAACTAACACTGTCTCCAAACACACCGAAACGAGCTTCCATTTGAGTCTCGTCGCCCACAAGTACCTTCCGGTGCATGTAAAACAATTTCTGAGCCTATGGTCCATTTGGCGCAAACCGTGCACCTATCATGCACCGAAACTAACACTATCTCCAAATATACTGAAAGGAGATTCTACACGACCCACGTCACCTAGGTGTTCCATCGAGTGCGTCCAAAATGATTTCTTAGCCTATGGTACGTATAGCGCAAACCATGCACCTATCATGCACCGAAACTAACACTATCTACAAAAGGACTGAAAGGAGATTCTACATGACCCACATCACCTAGGAGTTCTATCGGGTGCGTCCAAATGATTTCCTAGCTTACGGTACGTATGGCACAAACCATGCACCTATCATGCACCGAAACTAACACTATCTCCAAAAGGACCGAAAGGAGATTCTACATGACCCGCGTCACATAGGAGTTCCATCGGATGCGTCCAAAATGATTTCTGAGGCTATGGTACGTTTGGTGCAAACCATGCACCTATCATGCACCGAAACCAACACTATCTCCAAAAGGATCGAAAGGAGATTCTACATGACCCACGTCACGTAGGAGTTCCATCGGGCGTGTCTAAAATAATTTCTGAGGTTATGCTACATTTGGTGCAAACTGTGGATCTATCTTGCACCGAGACTAACAATATCTCCAAATCGACCGAAACAAGATTCTACATGACCCATGTCACCTAGCAGTTCCATCGGGTGCGTCCTATATGATTTCTGACCTTACGGTACGTTCGGTGCAAACCATGCACCTATCTTAAATCAAGATTAGCACTATATCCAAACAGACCGAAATGAGCTTCCATTTGAGCCTCGTCACCTAGGAGTACCATCCGGTGCGTCCAAAACGATTTATGAGGCTATGGTACATTTGGTGCAAACCATGCACCTATCTTGCACTGAAACTAACACTGTCTCCAAACGGACCGAAACGAGCTTCCATTTGAGCCTCGTCACCTAGGAGTACCATCTGGTGCATCTAAAACAATTTCTGATCCTATGGTACGCATGGCGCAAACCACGCACCTATCATGCACCTAAGCTATCACTGTCTCCAAAAGGACCGAAAGGAGATTCTACATGACCCACATCACCTAGGAGTTCCATCGGGTGCGTCCAAAATGATTTCTGTGGCTATGGTATGTTTGGTGCAAACTGTGGACCTATCTTGCACCGAGACTAACACTATCTCCAAATGGACCAAAACGAGATTCTACATGATCCACGTCACCTAGGAGTTCCATCGGGTGCGTCCAAAATTATTTCGGAGCTTACGGTACGTTCGGTGCAAACTGTGCACCTATCTTGAATCAAGATTAGCACTGTATCGAAACAGACCGAAACGAGCTTCCATTTGAGCCTCCTCACCTAGGACTAGCATCCGGTGCGTCCAAAACGATTTCTAAGGCTATGGTATATTGGGTGCAAACCATGCACCATTCTTGCACTAAAACTAACACTGTCTCCAAACGCACCGAAACGAGCTTCCATTTGAGCCTCGTCACGGAGGAGTACCATCCGGTGCATCTAAAATAATTTCTGATCCTGTGGTACGTATGGCGCAAGCCATGCACCTATCATGCACGAAAGCTAACACTATCTCCAAAAGGACCAAAAGGAGATTCTACATGACCCACATCACCTAGGAGTTCCTATCATGCACCAAAGCTAATACTATCTCCAAAAGTACCGAAAGGAGATTCTACATGACCCACATGACCTAGGAGTTCCATCGGGTGCATCCAAAATGATTTGTGAAGCTATGGTACATTTGGAGCAAATTATGGACCTATCTTGCACCGAGACTAACACTATCTCCAAATGGACCAAAACGAGATTCTACATGACCCACGTCACCTAGGAGTTCCATCGGGTGCGTCCAAAATGATTTCTGAGCTTACGGTACGTACGGTGCAAACCCGCACCTATCTTGAGTCAAGATTAGCACTGTATCCAAATGGACCAAAACAAGCTTCCATTTGAGCCTCGTCACCTAGGAGTACCATTCAGTGCGTCCAAAACTATTTTTGAGGCTATGGTACATTTGACGCAAACCGTGCACCTATCTTGCACTGAACCTAACACCTCTCCAAATGGACCGAAACGAGCTTCCATTTGAGCCTTGTCACCCAGGAGTACCATCCGGTGCATCCAAAACAATTTTCTGAGCCAATGGTACGTATGGCCTAAAATATGCACCTATCATGCACCGAAACTAACACTATCTCCAAAAGGACCGAAAGGAGATTCTATATGACCCACATCACCTAGTTGGTCCATCTGGTGCGTCCAAAACGATTTCTAAGGCTATGGCACATTTGTCGCAACCGTGCACTCATCTTGCACTGAAACTAACACTGTCTCCAAACACACCGAAACGAGCTTCCATTTGAGCCTCGTCGCCCACAAGTACCTTCCGGTGCATGTAAAACCATTTCTGAGACTATGGTCTATTTAGCGCAAACCGTGCACCTATCATGCACCGAAACTAACACTATCTCCAAATATACTGAAAGGAGATTCTACACGACCCACGTCACCTAGGTGTTCCATCGAGTGCGTCCAAAATGATTTCTTAGCCTACGGTACGTATGGCGCAAACCATGCACCTATCATGCACCGAAACTAACACTATCTCCAAAAGGACTGAAAGGAGATTCTACATGACCCACATCACCTAGGAGTTCTATTGGGTGCGTCCAAATGATTTCCTAGCTTACGGTACGTATGGCACAAACCATGCACCTATCATGCACCGAAACTAACACTATCTCCAAAAGGACCGAAAGGAGATTCTACATGACCCGCGTCACATAGGAGTTCCATCGGATGCGTCCAAAATGATTTCTGAGGCTATGGTACGTTTGGTGCAAACCATGCACCTATCATGCACCGAAACCAACACTATCTCCAAAAGGATCGAAAGGAGATTCTACATGACCCACGTCACGTAGGAGTTCCATCGGGCGTGTCGAAAATAATTTCTGAGGTTATGCTACGTTTGGTGCAAACTGTGGATCTATCTTGCACCGAGACTAACAATATCTCCAAATCGACCGAAACAAGATTCTACATGACCCACGTCACCTAGCAGTTCCATCGGGTGCGTCCAATATGATTTCTGAGCTTACGGTACGTTCGGTGCAAACCATGCACCTATCTTAAATCAAGATTAGCACTATATCCAAACAGACCGAAATGAGCTTTCATTTGAGCCTCGTCACCTAGGAGTACCATCCGGTGCGTCCAAAACGATTTATGAGGCTATGGTACATTTGGTGCAAACCGTGCACCTATCTTGCACTGAAACTAACACTGTCTCCAAACGGACCGAAACGAGCTTCCATTTGAGCCTCGTCACCTAGGAGTACCATCTGGTGCATCTAAAACAATTTCTGATCCTATGGTACGCATGGCGCAAACCACGCACCTATCATGCACCAAAGCTAACACTGTCTCCAAAAGGACCGAAAGGAGATTCTACATGACCCACATCACCTAGGAGATCTATCGGGTGCGTCCAAAATATTTTCTGTGACTATGGTATGTTTGGTGCAAACTGTGGACCTATCTTGCACCGAGACTAACACTATCTCCAAATGGGACCAAAATGAGATTCTACATGATCCACGTCACCTAGGAGTTCCATCGGGTGCGTCCAAAATTATTTCGGAGCTTACGGTACGTTCGGTGCAAACTGTGCACCTATCCTGAATCAAGATTAGCACTGTATCGAAACAGACTGAAACGAGCTTCCATTTGAGCCTCCTCACCTAGGACTAGCATCCGGTGCGTCCAAAACGATTTCTAAGGCTATGGTATATTGGGTGCAAACCATGCACCATTCTTGCACTGAAACTAACACTGTCTCCAAACGCACCGAAACGAGCTTCCATTTGAGCCTCGTCACGGAGGAGTACCATCCGGTGCATCTAAAATAATTTCTGATCCTGTGGTACGTATGGCGCAAGCCATGCACCTACCATGCACGAAAGCTAACACAATCTCCAAAAGGACCAAAAGGAGATTCTACATGACCCACATCACCTAGGAGTTCTATCGGGTGCGTCCAAATGATTTCCTAGCTTACGGTACGTATGGCACAAACCATGCACCTATCATGCACCGAAACTAACACTATCTCCAAAAGGACCGAAAGGAGATTCTACATGACCCGCGTCACATAGGAGTTCCATCGGATGCGTCCAAAATGATTTCTGAGGCTATGGTACGTTTGGTGCAAACCATGCACCTATCATGCACCGAAACCAACACTATCTCCAAAAGGATCGAAAGGAGATTCTACATGACCCACGTCACGTAGGAGTTCCATCGGGCGTGTCTAAAATAATTTCTGAGGTTATGCTACATTTGGTGCAAACTGTGGATCTATCTTGCACCGAGACTAACAATATCTCCAAATCGACCGAAACAAGATTCTACATGACCCATGTCACCTAGCAGTTCCATCGGGTGCGTCCTATATGATTTCTGACCTTACGGTACGTTCGGTGCAAACCATGCACCTATCTTAAATCAAGATTAGCACTATATCCAAACAGACCGAAATGAGCTTCCATTCGAGCCTCGTCACCTAGGAGTACCATCCGGTGCGTCCAAAACGATTTATGAGGCTATGGTACATTTGGTGCAAACCGTGCACCTATCTTGCACTGAAACTAACACTGTCTCCAAACGGACCGAAACGAGCTTCCATTTGAGCCTCGTCACCTAGGAGTACCATCTGGTGCATCTAAAACAATTTCTGATCCTATGGTACGCATGGCGCAAACCACGCACCTATCATGCACCTAAGCTATCACTGTCTCCAAAAGGACCGAAAGGAGATTCTACATGACCCACATCACCTAGGAGTTCCATCGGGTGCGTCCAAAATGATTTCTGTGGCTATGGTATGTTTGGTGCAAACTGTGGACCTATCTTGCACCGAGACTAACACTATCTCCAAATGGACCAAAACGAGATTCTACATGATCCACGTCACCTAGGAGTTCCATCGGGTGCGTCCAAAATTATTTCGGAGCTTACGGTACGTTCGGTGCAAACTGTGCACCTATCTTGAATCAAGATTAGCACTGTATCGAAACAGACCGAAACGAGCTTCCATTTGAGCCTCCTCACCTAGGACTAGCATCCGGTGCGTCCAAAACGATTTCTAAGGCTATGGTATATTGGGTGCAAACCATGCACCATTCTTGCACTAAAACTAACACTGTCTCCAAACGCACCGAAACGAGCTTCCATTTGAGCCTCGTCACGGAGGAGTACCATCCGGTGCATCTAAAATAATTTCTGATCCTGTGGTACGTATGGCGCAAGCCATGCACCTATCATGCACGAAAGCTAACACTATCTCCAAAAGGACCAAAAGGAGATTCTACATGACCCACATCACCTAGGAGTTCCTATCATGCACCAAAGCTAATACTATCTCCAAAAGTACCGAAAGGAGATTCTACATGACCCACATGACCTAGGAGTTCCATCGGGTGCATCCAAAATGATTTGTGAAGCTATGGTACGTTTGGAGCAAATTATGGACCTATCTTGCACCGAGACTAACACTATCTCCAAATGGACCAAAACGAGATTCTACATGACCCACGTCACCTAGGAGTTCCATCGGGTGCGTCCAAAATGATTTCTGAGCTTACGGTACGTTCGGTGCAAACCCGCACCTATCTTGAGTCAAGATTAGCACTGTATCCAAATGGACCAAAACAAGCTTCCATTTGAGCCTCGTCACCTAGGAGTACCATTCAGTGCGTCCAAAACTATTTTTGAGGCTATGGTACATTTGACGCAAACCGTGCACCTATCTTGCACTGAACCTAACACCTCTCCAAATGGACCGAAACGAGCTTCCATTTGAGCCTTGTCACCCAGGAGTACCATCCGGTGCATCCAAAACAATTTTCTGAGCCAATGGTACGTATGGCCTAAAATATGCACCTATCATGCACCGAAACTAACACTATCTCTAAAAGGACCGAAAGGAGATTCTATATGACCCACATCACCTAGTTGGTCCATCTGGTGCGTCCAAAACGATTTCTAAGGCTATGGCACATTTGTCGCAACCGTGCACTCATCTTGCACTGAAACTAACACTGTCTCCAAACACACCGAAACGAGCTTCCATTTGAGCCTCGTCGCCCACAAGTACCTTCCGGTGCATGTAAAACCATTTCTGAGACTATGGTCTATTTAGCGCAAACCGTGCACCTATCATGCACCGAAACTAACACTATCTCCAAATATACTGAAAGGAGATTCTACACGACCCACGTCACCTAGGTGTTCCATCGAGTGCGTCCAAAATGATTTCTTAGCCTACGGTACGTATGGCGCAAACCATGCACCTATCATGCACCGAAACTAACACTATCTCCAAAAGGACTGAAAGGAGATTCTACATGACCCACATCACCTAGGAGTTCTATTGGGTGCGTCCAAATGATTTCCTAGCTTACGGTACGTATGGCACAAACCATGCACCTATCATGCACCGAAACTAACACTATCTCCAAAAGGACCGAAAGGAGATTCTACATGACCCGCGTCACATAGGAGTTCCATCGGATGCGTCCAAAATGATTTCTGAGGCTATGGTACGTTTGGTGCAAACCATGCACCTATCATGCACCGAAACCAACACTATCTCCAAAAGGATCGAAAGGAGATTCTACATGACCCACGTCACGTAGGAGTTCCATCGGGCGTGTCAAAAATAATTTCTGAGGTTATGCTACGTTTGGTGCAAACTGTGGATCTATCTTGCACCGAGACTAACAATATCTCCAAATCGACCGAAACAAGATTCTACATGACCCACGTCACCTAGCAGTTCCATCGGGTGCGTCCAATATGATTTCTGAGGTTACGGTACGTTCGGTGCAAACCATGCACCTATCTTAAATCAAGATTAGCACTATATCCAAACAGACCGAAATGAGCTTTCATTTGAGCCTCGTCACCTAGGAGTACCATCCGGTGCGTCCAAAACGATTTATGAGGCTATGGTACATTTGGTGCACACCGTGCACCTATCTTGCACTGAAACTAACACTGTCTCCAAACGGACCGAAACGAGCTTCCATTTGAGCCTCGTCACCTAGGAGTACCATCTGGTGCATCTAAAACAATTTCTGATCCTATGGTACGCATGGCGCAAACCACGCACCTATCATGCACCAAAGCTAACACTGTCTCCAAAAGGACCGAAAGGAGATTCTACATGACCCACATCACCTAGGAGATCTATCGGGTGCGTCCAAAATAATTTCTGTGGCTATGGTATGTTTGGTGCCAACTGTGGACCTATCTTGCACCGAGACTAACACTATCTCCAAATGGACCAAAATGAGATTCTACATGATCCACGTCACCTAGGAGTTCCATCGGGTGCGTCCAAAATTATTTCGGAGCTTACGGTACGTTCGGTGCAAACTGTGCACCTATCTTGAATCAAGATTAGCACTGTATCGAAACAGACTGAAACGAGCTTCCATTTGAGCCTCCTCACCTAGGACTAGCATCCGGTGCGTCCAAAATGATTTCTAAGGCTATGGTATATTGGGTGCAAACCATGCACCATTCTTGCACTGAAACTAACACTGTCTCCAAACGCACCGAAACGAGCTTCCATTTGAGCCTCGTCACGGAGGAGTACCATCCGGTGCATCTAAAATAATTTCTGATCCTGTGGTACGTATGGCGCAAGCCATGCACCTACCATGCACGAAAGCTAACACAATCTCCAAAAGGACCAAAAGGAGATTCTACATGACCCACATCACCTAGGAGTTCCTATCATGCACCAAAGCTAATACTATCTCCAAAAGTACCGAAAGGAGATTCTACATGACCCACATGACCTAGGAGTTCCATCGGGTGCATCCAAAATGATTTGTGAAGCTATGGTACGTTTGGTGCAAATTGTGGACCTATCTTGCACCGAGACTAACACTATCTCCAAATGGACCGAAACGAGATTCTACATGACCCACGTCACCTAGGAGTTCCATCGGGTGCGTCCAAAATGATTTCTGAGCTTACAGTACGTTCGATGCAAACCGCGCACCTATCTTGAATCAAGATTAGCACCTATCATGCACGAAAGCTAACACTATCTCCAAAAGGACCAAAAGGAGATTCTACATGACCCACATCACCTAGGAGTTCCATCGGGTGCGTCCAAAATGATTTCTGAGGCTATGGTACGTTTGGTGCAAACTGTGGACCTATCTTGCACCGAGACTCACACTATCTCCAAATGGACTGAAACGAGATTCTACATGACCCACGTCACCTAGTTGTTCCATCGGGTGCGTCCAATATGATTTCCGTGCTTACAGTACGTTCGGTGCAAACCGTGTACCTATCTTGAGTCAAGATTAGCACTATATCCAAACGGACCGAAACGAGCTTCCATTTGAGCCTCGTCATCTAGAAGTACCATCTGGTGTGTCCAAAATGATTTCTGAGGCTATGGTATATTTGGCGCAAACCGTGCACCTATCTTGCACTAAAACTAACACTGTCTCCAAACGGACCGAAACGAGCTTCCATTTGAGCCTCGTCACCTAGGAGTACCATCCGGTGCATCTAAAACAATTTCTGATCCTGTGGTACGTATGGCGCAAAACATGCACCTATCATGCACCAAAGCTAATACTATCTCCAAAAGTACCGAAAGGAGATTCTACATGACCCACATGACCTAGGAGTTCCATCGGGTGCATCCAAAATGATTTGTGAAGCTACCAACGTTTGGTGCAAATTGTGGACCTATCTTGCACCGAGACTAACACTATCTCCAAATGGACCGAAACGAGATTCTACATGACCCACGTCACCTAGGAGTTCCATCTGATGCGTCCAAAATGATTTCTGAGCTTACGGTACGTTCGGTGCAAACCGCGCACCTATCTTGAATCAAGATTAGCACTATATCCAAATGGACCAAAACGAGCTTCCATTTGAGCCTCGTCACCTAGGAGTACCATTTGGTGCGTCCAAAACGATTTTTGAGGCTATGGTACATTTGGCGCAAACCGTGCACCTATCTTGCACTGAAACTAACACCTCTCCAAACGGACCGAAACGAGCTTCCATTTGAGCCTTGTCACCCAGGAGTACCATCCGGTGCATCCAAAACAATTTCTGAGCCAATGGTACGTATGGCGCAAAATATGCACCTATCATGCACCGAAACTAACACTATCTCCAAAAGGACCGAAAGGAGATTCTACATGACCCACATCACCTAGTTGTTCCATCTGGTGCGTCCAAAACGATTTCTAAGGCTATGGCACATTTGTCGCAAACCGTGCACTTATCTTGCACTAAAACTAACACCGTCTCCAAACACACCGAAACGAGCTTCCATTTGAGCCTCGTCGCCCACAAGTACCTTCCGGTGCCTGTAAAACAATTTCTTAGTCTATGGTCCATTTGGCGCAAACCGTGCACCTATCATGCACCGAAACTAACACTATCTCCAAATATACTGAAAGGAGATTCTACACGACCCACGTCACCTAGGTGTTCCATCGAGTGCGTCCAAAATGATTTCTTAGCCTACGGTACGTATGGCGCAAACCATGCACCTATCATGCACCGAAACTAACACTATCTCCAAAAGGACCGAAAGGAGATTCTACATGACCCACATCACCTAGGAGTTCTATCGGGTGCGTCCAAATGATTTCCTAGCTTACGGTACGTATGGCACAAACCATGCACCTATCATGCACCGAAACTAACACTATCTCCAAAAGGACCGAAAGGAGATTCTACAAGACCCGCGTCACCTAGGAGTTCCATCGGGTGCGTCCAAAATGATTTCTGAGGCTATGGTACGTTTGGTGCAAACTGTGGACCTATCTTGCACCGAGACTCACACTATCTCCAAATGGACCAAAAAGAGATTCTACCTGACCCACGTCACCTAGTTGTTCCATCGGGTGCGTCCAAAATGATTTTCGAGCTTACAGTACGTTCGGTGCAAACCGTGCACCTATCTTGAGTCAAGATTAGCACTGTCGGTACCAACAGTATGGGGGTACCCGCACCTATCGCCAAAAAACTAACACGACCAAAACCGCAATAAAAGATAGCCCGCCTCGACCACGTACCCAGTCAGTCTCGTACGAGGCCCGCTCGACGGGGCGCCTCGACCGCACCCCGGCTCCGACTCATACGAGGCCCGCTGGACGGGGCGCCTCGACCATGCCCCGGCTCCGACTCGTACGAGGCCCGCTCGACGGGGCGCCTCGACCGCGCCCCGGCTCCGACTCGTACGAGGCCCGCTCGACGGGGCGCCTCGACCGTGCCCTGGCTTCGACTCGTACGAGGCCCGCTCGACGGGGCGCCTCGACCGCGCCCCATCCCGTGCCGCAAGGTACTTCGACAGCGCTCCGACCCGCGCGAGGCTCGACCGTCCGCGGGGGAGAACTCTGACTCGCGTGAGCCCGGACCGAGCACCTCGACACCTTTTCTTTGCCTACCCTAGGACAAAAGCCATAGCATTCAATGCGGTTACCTACTACCACCTACCGGCATGGCTGCGGCCAGGATCGACGTGGGAACAATACCCGTGTCAGATCTCACTGTTTTATCGCCCATCCCGTGATGGGAGGTGAAACCCGTCACTATACCCACCTTACCGCGCACTGTTCACCATCAATCACCCTCGAGGGAGGATAAGACAAGGCCCGTTCTCCGCGATATCAGGGGTTCGGCCTTATCCATCCGGCCTCGACCCGGCCTCGACCCAGCCCCGACGCTCGACTTAGTTCAAAGGACGGTATGGCATGGCGCTCTGGGTCATTTCGCCATCTTGTCTCCCACAACGTCAGGGTGTCCAGGGATGGCCGGCCATTCCCTAGGCACGTCGCTACAGTCAACTTAATAGGAATCGACAAAACATCACCTCAAGGCTCCCCATCGTCTTGGCCTTCCCTCACCCTATAAAAGGGCAGGCCAGGGTTCAACGGAGGGAGGAGGAAGACAGAACGAAAAACACAAAACAGAAGATCGACATCTCAAGCAACCGCCTTTTCCCTCTTTTCTCTTTGAGACTTGGGCTCGACACCCTCTCTCGCATGCTTGTAACCCCTACACGAGCACCTCGGTGCAAGGAAATACAAACATCTCCCCCCCACTGGACATAGGGCCTTCTTTTGCCCGAACCAGGATAAACCCCCGTGTGTTCTCCTTGCATCACCATCCAGGAAAGAGACACGCAGCATTTACTCGTTGGTTTAGGACCCCCTCGGGTCCGAACACCGACAGTTGGCGCGCCAGGTAGGGGATCGCTGCGTGAAAACGTCGCTTTCTCGCCTTTCTTCCTGGATGGCTGACCCCGAACGTCCGATTCCGTTGGCCACGGTGATCTGGTTTGGGAGTTTGGAGTTCATGTCGCTCGACTCTGGCTACGACATGGTCCTACTTCCGCCCAGGCACCCAACCAACGAGGACTACGAGCTCTCCCAGCCCGGGGGAGCAATCCACCGGCACCGTCGCTCTAGGCGGGCGCGGGCCGCCCGACGACGACGAGCCCGGTACAGCCACCGTCTTCACCCCACGGAGGGCGATGGGGTCCCCCGGTCCGGCACCCCCCAGCCAGGCGCCAGCCTAGACCTCCCTTTGGAAGGTTTGGGAAGGACGAGCTTGGCCGAGGGTGACATGCCGACGGAAAATCCCGCCGCTCCCCCGTCCGGTGAGACACCACTGTCCAGAGCATCCATCTCAGCACGGTCAGCGACATCTTCATCACCATTCCTGTTTGGGCTAGACTCGGTTGCCCGGGTGTACGCATCCTCCGTGAGCACTCGCATGAGTGCTTATGAGGAACTCCCCGGGCACCATCTACGCTCCGCTCTGGACCTTGTTGCATCCACACCGGCTTCTGATTATCGGGACTCTACGGAGACACCGGAAACAGAGCCCCGTGTGACTGCTTCTTTACGTCGCCGCCTCAGTGACGATTGGCAACGGCCACACATTCCCCCGTCATATTACTACTTTGGCGCTCCTGACTCCGACTCGGCTGATGACACCTATGATCCGACCCGCGAGTGCTTCAACATCGACGTTGAAAGCACTTCGGAATCAGAGGACGAAGAGCCAGTCGAAGGAAGGCACACGCCACCTCATGTCGAGCCTCCTGCCAAGCGAGACGAGCCTCAGTTCCTTGCAGATCAAGGAGCGCAGCTCGAACAGATTCGCGAGTTGCAGGACAGGCTTGACGAGGAACGGGAAAACCTGGATCTACTCCAACAAACCCTCGAGCGTGAGCGTGCGGAACACGCACTTGGCGGGAGAGCTCGCGAGAGAGCTCGCGACGTCAACCGTCTCATCGACGAGGACCGGGTGGTCGACCCCCCGGTTTTCGCCCGAGCCAGCCAAAACGTCGTCGTCGCCGCCATGCTCCTCCGCAACATGCCCGAGCCATCAAACCCCGACGCCCGTCGGGCTCGAGATGAAATCCGAGAACTCCTCGAGACCGCCGCCATGCAGCAGGCTGAGAGCTCTGCCTCGAGGCGACGCGAGGCAGCCTCGGAGCGGATCCTCGAGCCTTCCCGACAGGAGAGAGAAGCCTCGGTTCACCCTGAGCCTGCCCGGCGAAACCGGGTAGCACCAGCCCCTGAGCCCACCGACAACGACCGCGAGCCTCGAGACACCCGTGGCAACATCGTCGAGCGTCGCACGCGCAAGCACGGTGACGGTGTGGCTCGAGGCTACCACGTCCATAGGGCGGACGCTACGACAGCTCGGAAGATCGTAGCCCTTCACCCGAGCCCCCAGGTCCTCGGGTCTTCAGTAAGGCAATCCGTGAGACGGTGCCCCCGGCTCGGTTCCGCCCCCCACGACTCTCACCAAGTACAACGGCGAAACCAAACCCGAACTTTGGCTCGCCGATTTCCGCTTGGCGTGTCAGTTGGGCGGGGCCACCGACGACCGGGTCATCATTCGACAACTCCCCCTGTTCCTCTCCGACACCGCCTGAGCCTGGCTCGAGGATCTCCCACCTCGGCAGATCCACGACTGGGACGATCTCGTGAGGGTGTTCGAGGGAAATTTCAAGGGGACCTACATGCGCCCCGGCAACTCGTGGGACCTCCGGAGCTGCAAGCAGAAACCAGATGAATCCCTCCGGGACTACCTCTGACGCTTCTCCCGGCAGCGTACCGAGCTCCCCAACATCATCGACTCTGACGTAATTACGGCCTTTCTCTCCGGCACCACCTATAAGGAGTTGGTCCGAGAATTGGGCCGTAACACCCCACTCACTGCCAACGGATTGATGGACATCGTCACCAACTTCACCGCCGGCGAGGAGGCGGTTGGTGCAATCTTTGGTGGCGACTCGGAAAGGGGGGAGCAGAAGGTCGACGATCCCATGAGTTCCACCCGAGGCCCCAAGAGAAACAACCGCAAGAAGAAGAAAGGCCAGCAGGGCAAGCTCGAGGCCCCGGCCGACGAGCTCGTCGCTGCTACCGAGCACAAGAAACCTTGGGGCCCCCCCGGCGGGGGCGTCTTCGACAAAATGCTCAAAGAATCGTGCCCCTACCACAAGGGACTCACTAACCATGACCTCGAGGATTGTCACATGCTGCGCAGGTACTTCGGGGGTGCCGGCGCCAAGAAGGACGACAAGGAGGACCCTAAGGGTGACAACAAGGACGAGGAATTTCCCGAGATCCACGACTGCTTCATGATCTACGGAGGGCCCTCGACCTGCCTCTCTGCGCGCCAGCGCAAGCGAGAACGGCACGAGGTCTTCTCCGTACAATCGACAGTACCCCGCTTCCTTGATTGGTCCGCGGTGGCCATCACTTTCGACCGTGACGACCACCCGGACTACGTCCCCAACCCGGGGGTCTATCCACTCATTGTTGACCCCGTCATCGCCAACACACGCCTCACCAAGGTGCTCATGGACGGCGGAAGCAGCCTCAACATCATCTACTCCCAGACCCTCGACCTTCTGGGGGTCGAGAGAGCGCGCCTCCAACCTAGCGTCGGGGGCTTCCACGGAGTCGTGCCAGGGAAACGGGCAGAACCCCTCGGGCGGGTCGATCTGCCTGTTTGTTTTGGCACACCGGCCAACTTCAGAAAGGAGACTCTCACTTTCGAAGTGGTCGGATTTCGTGGAACGTACCACGCTATCCTGGGACGCCCATGCTATGCTCGGTTCATGGCGATCCCGAACTACACCTACCTCAAGCTCAAAATGCCGGGTCCAAACGGTGTCATCACTGTAGGGCCCTCGTATGAACATGCCTACGAGTGCGACGTCGAGTGCGTCGAACACGGCGAGGCTATTTTGGAGTCGGCGATCTTGGCTGCAGACCTCGACGGTCTTGCCAATGCTATTCCCGACCCAAAACGCCATGCCGGCAGCTTCGAGCCCGCCGAAGATGTCAAACTCGTACCCCTCGACCCCGCTGATCCCAAGGGAAAGGCACTGAGCATCAGTGAAACCCTCGATCCTAAATAGGAAGCAGTGCTCGTCGACTTTCTCCGCGCAAACGTCGACATCTTTGCGTGGAGTCCCTCGGATATGCCAGGCATACCCAGGGAAGTCGCCAAGCACGCCTTGGAGATCCGGGCCGGATCCAAACCGGTGAAGCAACGCCTGCGTCGCTTCGATGAGGAGAAGCGCAGGGTCATCGGCGAGGAGATACACAAACTGTTGGAGGCCGGGTTCATCAAGGAGGTTCATCATCCCGAGTGGCTAGCTAATCCTGTATTAGTTAGGAAAAAGAATGGGAAATGGAGGATGTGCGTAGACTATACCGGTTTAAATAAAGCATGTCCGAAAGTTCCCTTTCCTTTGCCACGCATTGACCAAATCGTTGATTCCACTGCGGGATGCGAAACTCTCTCATTCTTAGATGCATACTCCGGCTACCACCAAATCAAAATAAAGGAGTCCGACCAGCTCGCGACTTCATTCATCACCCCATTCGGCATGTATTGCTACGTTACGATGCCCTTCGGTCTCCGGAACACGGGGGCAACGTACCAGCGATGCATGCAACATGTTTTCGGGAAGCACATTGGGTCGACCGTCGAAGCTTACGTCGACGACATCGTGGTCAAAACCCAACAAGCCGACGATCTGGTCAGCGACCTCGACGTTGCATTCAAGTGCCTCAGGGCAAAAAACATCAGACTCAATCCAGAGAAATGTGTCTTCGGCGTCCCACGAGGTATGCTTTTAGGGTTTATCGTATCCAAACGCGGCATCGAGGCCAACCCTGAAAAAATCTCTGCGATAACCAAGATGGGCCCCATCCGAGATCTAAAAGGCGTACAGAGGGTCATAGGTTGGTTGGCGGCACTCAGCCGTTTCATTTCGCGCCTCGGCGAAAAAGCACTCCCTCTGTACCGTCTCTTGAAGAAATCGGACCATTTTTCCTGGAACCTTGAGGCTGAGGAGGCTCTCATGAAACTCAAAGCCACCTTCTCTAACTCACCGATCCTCGTCCCTCCAACCCCGGGAGAACCACTCCTACTCTATGTCACCACGACATCACAAGTAGTCAGTGCTGCCCTGGTTGTCGAGCGGGCCGAGGAGGCACGTACCTTGCTCGTCCAGAGGCCGGTCTATTTCGTCAGCGAGGTGCTCTCAGAAACAAAGTGTCGATACCCACAGATCCAGAAACTGCTATATGCTGTCATCTTGACGCGGCGCAAGCTCCGACACTACTTCGAGGGTCACCCAATTACTGTGGTTTCTTCTTTCCCCTTGGGAGAGATAGCCTAGAACCGGGAGGCCTCGGGTAGGGTTGCCAAATGGGCGGTCGAACTCATGGGCGAGACATTGTCCTATGCGCCGCGAAAAGCTATCAAGTCACAGGTGTTAGCAGACTTTCTGGCTGAGTGGACTGACACGCAACTCCCCCCTGCACAGCTTCGGGCGGAGCTGTGGACCATGTACTTCAATGGGTCATTAATGAAAATGGGAGCAGGCGCGGGCTTGCTCTTCGTCTCACCCCTCGGGATTCACATGCGCTACGTCGTCCGGCTTCATTTCCCTGCGTCTAACAACGTCGCCGAGTATGAGGCACTCGTCACGGGGTTGAGAATCACCGTCGAGCTCGGGGTCCGACACCTTGACGTCCGAGGCGACTCCCAACTCGTGATCGATCAGGTCATGAAGAGCTCGAGCTGCCGTGACCCCAAGATGGAAGCCTACTGCCAAGAAGTACGGCGCCTCGAGGATAAGTTTCACGGCCTCGAGCTCAACCACATCGCACGCAGGTATAATGAGGCCGCTGATGAACTGGCAAAAATCGCGTCCAGTCGAGCCACGGTTCTACCTGACGTCTTCACGAAAGACCTTCAGCACCCATCCATCGACCTCAGGCCAGACGAGGGGGACGACGGGGCGTCGCTCGACCCTCCACCTGAGGCAGAAGCCCCCTCGACCGGGGCTGAAGCCATGCAGGTGGAAGACCTAACGCCACCGTCTGACCTCGAGCCTGACTGGCGCATCCCGTACCTCGATTACCTCGGCCAAGGGGACCTCCCCTCGGATAAGACTGAGGCTCGACGGATCGCACGCCGGGCCAAAACTTTTGTGATCGTGGGCGACAACAGAGAGCTCTACCGCTGTAGCCCTACTGGTATCCTCCAACGTTGCATCACAAAAGAGCAAGGCAGGAATCTGCTCGGCGATCTTCACTCGGGGGCTTGCGGTCACCACGCAGCACCTCGAACCCTCGTCGGAAACGCCTTTCGACAAGGATTCTATTGGCCGACCGCGGTCTCCGACGCTGTCAAGCTAGTATGCTCCTGCGAGGGTTGTCAGTACTATGCGAGACAAACCCATCTTCCGGCACATGCCCTGCAAACTATCCCCATCACATGGTCGTTTGCCGTTTGGGGGCTCGACCTTGTCGGACCACTGAAAAGAACAACTGGCGGCTTCACTCACCTGCTCGTCGCCATCGACAAATTCTCCAAGTGGATCGAGGCCCGCCCTATCACCAGCATCAGGTCCGAGCAAGCTGTGCTCTTCTTCACTGACATTATTCATCGCTTTGGGGTCCCCAACTGTATCATCACAGACAATGGCACCCAGTTCACTGGCCGAAAGTTTTTGGATTTCTGCGACAACCACCACATCCGAGTGCTCTGGTCAGCCGTGGCTCATCCAAAAACAAACGGTCAGGTGGAACGTGCCAACGGCATGGTCCTACAAGGCCTGAAGCCCAGAATCTTTGACAAATTAAACAAACATGGCAAAAGATGGGCTGTCGAGCTACCCTCGGTCCTGTGGAGCCTAAGAACAATGCCGAGTCGAGCCACGGGGTTCACTCCGTTCTTCTTAGTCTACGGGTCTGAGGCTATGCTACCAACCGATATAGAATACGGGTCCCCAAGGTTGAAGGCATACAACGAAAGATATAACGACGCCACAAGACAGGACGCCCTCGACCAGCTCGAGGAAGCCCGAGATGTGGCTCTGTTGCATTCTGCCAAGTACCAGCAGGGTCTCCGACGCTACCACGACAGACACGTCCGCAAGCGTGACCTCAACGTCGGCGACTTGGTGCTACGGCGGAACCAGAACACCAAGGGACGGCACAAGCTCACACCACCATGGGAAGGGCCGTACATCATCGCAGAAGTACTAAAGCCGGGCACCTACAAGCTATCCAACGAGAAGGGCAAAATCCTCACCAACGCTTGGAACATTGAACAGCTACGTCGCTTCTTTCCATAAAAAGCCTCGAGGCTCTGTATTTTCTTTTTCGTCAATAAAGAATACAGCGATGTTCAAACTTTCGTTTCGTAATGAGGAAGGATCGACCCTGCACTCCCAGAGTCGACCCTCCCTCGGGGGCTGCAAGGGGGGAACCCCCGGTCCCCGAAAAAACTTATGTTCTTTTTTAAAATTTAAGAACCGCTTCTTAGATCGACTTCGCTGAAAGAGCACCCTAAGGTTCGAGAGGGCTCTCGAGTCTGGAGCATCACCTACGCCTCCGAGGCTACGGTACCTCCACTCACCCCTTACACCTTTTAGAGGTACGCCTTCACGATAGGAAGATCTAAACAACGGCTCCTAAATTTAAAAAAGAACATACCCCCTGTCGCTTAGATCAGGCTCTCACATGATTTACAAGGCCACAACATCACCCTGAAGCTCGAGGGCAGTTGAGCCGCGAGATCACTTACGCCTCCGAGGCTACGGTACCTCCACTCGCTCCCTTACGCCCAAAGGGTGCAGCTGCGTACTAAGTAAATCACGCGAGAACACGGTCCGAGCGATAAAGGGAAGAAAAGCTCGTATAAAACTAAATCAACCATGAACCGGTTTATGTTTCGAGTTTTTAAGGCCTCCGCGGCCGCCACGACCAAAATTTGAAACACTAACTCATTACATGGGCCTTCATGCCCAGATTTGGCTCACAGGCCCTCGTCGTCGGCAGGCGGAACCACCTCGGCTTCAAAAAGCGAGGCCAGACGGCTTCCTGGCTCTTCGGCGGCTTCGATCAGCTCCACGCAAGCATCCACGTTCTCCTCGTCTGTCCGATCTGGGTCTGTGACGAAGCCCTCGGCGACGAGATTCATGTCAAACACAAACCCTGAATGGACGACGGCCAGCGCCCTCTTCACGCCGTGATGGAGGCCGTCCCGTATCTTCTCCCGGGCAAGGCGGCCCAGCGCCACCATCCGGCGGACGAAGGAGTTCGCCGGAACATCTTCCCCGGTGTCGGCGTCGGGCTCGACCCCCAGGCCGTCGCATACGGTGGTGATCGCGCCCTGGAGAAGTTGGGTCCTCCGGATCTCGGCTTCGAGGAGGCTCTAGAAGGAGTTGGCAGAAGATTGGGCCTCTCGATTCTCTCTCTCCATCTCTGAAATATGACAAACAAATTAATACCCAACGTGGGGCCTTCAACGTCGTGGCCGTGACAATCACACTTACCCTCGATATGGGTCTGCAGGCCCACGACCTCGTCACGAAGCCCCCCGCACATTCGCTCGAGCCCCAGGAAGGCGCTGTCCTTGTCGCTGATGGCTGCCTTTAGCGCCTCGATCTCCTGCCGAGCAGACTCGAGAGCTGCGTCCTTCTCTTGGACGGCTCCCTTCAGCGTCGTGACCTCGACGTTGAGGGTGTCGCGCTGAAGGCTAACCTGGGAGACATCCTCCTCGAGCTCCTTCACCCGCATGGACAGGGGCTCGAGATCCCTGCGGGCCTGGGCAGCCTCCTCCCGAGCCTTGTCCATGCCAGTGCGCATCACGGCCTCGGCCGCCCGTGCCTGCGTCGCTTCTTCTTTCACCACCGCGTACGCGACGCGCAGCTCAGCCATCTCGGCGTTCCGATCGGATAACCGTTTCTGGGCCTCCTCGACCAGAACCCGTTGCTGGGATAGTGCGCCCCACACGCCACTCTCATCCCGAATGAAGAGCGACTTGCGGCGGGAGTACTCCTTCAGCTCCTGAACACAATCCGAAAAGGTCACAAAGCCGAGGGAAAAAGACACCAATAAAACTACGGAGAAAGCCGACGGGTCGATCATACCTCGGTGGCATCTCCCATACTCCGCACGGCACCGGACGCCACTCAGAGCAACCGATCAAGATGCTGGCGGACGCCCTCGAGGTATTCCCATCGGTGCACCTCATCTTTGTCACTCAAGACAAAAATGGGCTCGGCGTCGGGGTTCGTAGCGTCCCTAAACTGAAGGGACGCCCCCCCACCTCGGCAGCTCCGTCTCTGCCCGCGCTATCGCCAGCGCGGCGATGTCGGGCCACGACGAGGACGACCCGGCCGGGGCGTCTCCCGGTCCCGCGGAAGGACCGGCCTCATCCGCAGTGTTCACCTCTCCAACGGCCGTCGAGGCACCGGCTTGATCCGCAACCTCACCCCCCTCGACCCCCATCGCTTGTTTTCCTTTGTCCAGGGGGATGTCATCGAGGGTAAGGTGAGGGCGGGCATCAACGACCGCCGGCGCCTCCGGAGCCGGCGCCTCGACCGACGATGGCTCCGGTACCCGCGCCTCGACCGTTGGCACCTCCGGAGCCGGCACCTCTTCTTCCGGTGCTCCGGATAGGGGCTCGACCGCCCCGCCCTGCACCATGCCTGCTGGCCCTGCCAACGGGTCTTGTTGTGGCCGCGACCCCGTCGCCAGGGCCGCCTCCTGTCCTGACGCCGACGCGACCTCCTCTATGGTCATGTCCACACCCGCCCGCTCCGCGTCGTGGACGGGTGCCTCGCCCGTCGCGACCTCAACGGCAGCCTTGGCCGTCGCCGACGACCTGGGCCTCATCTCGACCGTATCGAGCACCGCTACCTCTGCCAGTTCGGACCCCTCGACAGCAGGCTCCGGGCCAGCAACCACCGCGGCGTAGACTGACCCCTGTCGTTGTCGCAGGCGCCCCTTCGTGGCCTCGACCTCCCGGACCCAGGCCGCATCCTGCTCCGCCGTCCGGTTGAGGACAACGGCGCTGGCCCGCAGCGACTTCACGGGGGTAAGCCCCATCGGCTCCGCCTTCCGCTTTAGCCTGCAAAGCGAGAAGAAACGTCAGCCAACAGATCCAGAGAAAAACAGGACAACCAAGCTGAGATACTTACCCGGAAATCGGCACCAAGTGCCTCAACCCCGCGCGACCCGAGCCTCCCGGGACGGCCGATGGTGGCCTCGCGGCGGCCTCACCAGCAGGGCGACCGCTCCTGGGAGCCCCGGCCGACGCACCGCCCTGCGCCCTCTGTGCCTCCGAGGCCAGCTAGCCTCGGGTTCTTACGCCTGCCGCCGCCGCCGCCGATGACGACGCCGGTACTGCTATCCCAGCCCCTGCCCGAGCCTGCAGGGCCTGAGCTGGTGCGGACGTCCCTGTTAACCCCTCTCGATGGGTCCGAAGTAAAGCGGCCCCTCCAGTCGAGGGGCCCGTCTCCTTCTCCGCCTTCTTCCCCTCGGGCTCCTCGACTACGACGACCGAGGAGGACGCCCCCCCGATGGGCTCCAGCAGGGAGCGAATGTCGGGAAGGTCCCCAAGCCTAGTCGCGATCTCATATCGCGACAGGGCATCGTCGTCTTCGCCGCTGCTGTCATCGTCCTCCCCCGAGACCGTCTCGGAAGGCGACGGCGCCAGGGGGACCCCGTCGATGGTCTGCTGGCATCGAAGCTTCTTCAACGCCTCCACCTCCTTGGCCTTACGGATCGCCCGCTTCTTGGCCGTCTCCTTGGTCTGCTTCTTCTGGGAAGCATGCAGGCGCCGAGCCTCTCGGGCGGGCCGGTCCTCCGGGACTGGCGGACGCGTTTCCTGCAACGCCGACAGATCCTATACGCCGGTCTCGACCACATCAGCGAAATCCACAGATAAACAAAAATAGCAACACCTCAGCCCCGGGATACGTACCACGGACTCAAACCCTTCGGTAGGCCTCATGGGAACCCGGTTGGCCTCATCCGCCTTGAAGTTCCCAACCATCCGGCGCGCTCGTCGGAGGACCTCCTCGAGGGCGAGGGATTCATGGGACATCCGGGTCCCCTCCAGATTTGCCTCCAGAGTCATCTGGTCCAGACGGAGATGACGCCGGCACAGCGGCATCACTCTGCGGCGATGGAAGGTCGCTGCCACCGCCGCAGCCGTCAAGCCCCGAAGGCGAAACTGCTGCAGCGCCGCCAGCAGCGGGTCCAAGCGCGGCTTCTCGGCCTCCGGCACTCCGTACGACCAGCGCTCCTCTCGAGCGGTCAACACGTGGCCGGTGTACCTCGGCAACTGATTTTCATCATTGCGGAGGTAGAACCAACCCTCGTGCCACCCACTGTTCGAAGAGATGAGGCGGGCCGGGATGTACAGATCCGCCCGACCCAACCTCACCTGCAGCACGCAGCTCCCCACTCGAGCCGCGCATAGGACGCCCTTCTGCCCTGCCCTCTTCGCAAAGAGCTCGGCCTTGAAAAGGTGAAGCCACAGGTTCCACTGCGGCTCCACCCCAAGGTAGCCCTCGCAGACCGCCGCGAAGATGGCGGCCTGCGCGACGGCGTTGGGGGAAAGATGGTGAAGCTCCACCCGGTAGTGGTGGAGGAGCGCGCGCATAAAGACCGACGCCGGCACGCCAAACCCCCGCTCGTGGAAGCAGACGAAGCTCACCACATACCCTTCAGGGGGCACCGGTTCCCGGTGGGCAGGGGGCGGCACCATCCACTCCGGCTGCGACCGGCTCGTCCTTGGCCGCAGCAGCCCGTCCTCGACCAACTCTTCCAACCTCCTCTCCGTCACCGAGGAGGCGGCCCAGTCGTCGGCGGGGAGGATCTGGCTCTTCCCTGCCATCGATGCTGTCGGAGGGGGGATGGATGGAAAGGATGTGGTGGCGGCGACGACGCGGGCGGAGAACGCGATAAGGCAAAGATTGTCTGAGGCAGAAGATTGCAGGAACGCAAGGGACCGGTGGGGAACGCAGACCCCTAGGCCTTAACTTTATATGCCTAGGCGGAAGCCCAACGGCCGCGCGAGAAGGTAGGAACAGTTTCCCGCATTAAATGCGCTCACCTAACCGTTTCCTTACATCTCGCAGGAGTCGGGCACGTGGCCGTCCCCCACGTCGTGACCACACGCCACGTCGCCCACTACCGCGCCGATCTCACCTCCCCAAAAGACGCGCCCGGCTAACAAACGAGGGAGGGATCCGCGGACGAATATCCCCAGGTATGTGGAAAATGGGCCCGAAGCCCGCAATAAGTCTCGAGGGAGCGAAAGCTAGCCCTCGAACAGGGTTCGACAGCTGCCCTCAAGCAACAGAGTTAGGGACGACCCAGGGTGCGCCCGTACATGGCCAAGGGCTCGAGCCACGCTCTCGAGGCACCCCAGGACGTATTCGAGGCCGAAGGAGAAGGTCGTCGTAGGAATCCCTCCGGGGGAGGAATCGAGCCCTCGAATCCTGTCGAAGGGAATCGAGATCCACACGACCACTTCTTGGCATCTTTGAGGGCGCCTACGGGCCACTAGCCGACCTTTAACGAACGGGGCACGGGCTCTCACTCGAATTCCCCCGCTAGCAGCTCACCGGAGATCGTCGGAACTCGCGCCCAAACGAGGGTAGTACGGCGTTCTCCACCCCTCCTCCTTTTTTCAGAAAAGGAGCGTGAGGGTCGCAAAAGATGACCGAGACTTTGATCGACCTCGTGCGCGCGAGGCTCGGGGTCCCGACCGCAGAAACGGGCCCCGAGCCCCGGAATAAGTCTTGAGGGAGCGAAAGCTGGCCCTCGAACAGGGTTCGACAGCTGCCCTCGAGCAACAGAGTTAGGGATGACCCAGGGTGCGCCCGTACATGGCCAAGGGCTCGAGCCACGCTCTCGAGGCACCCTAGGACGTATTCGAGGCCGAAGGAGAAGGTCGTCGTAGGAATCCCTCCGGGGGAGGCATCGAGCCCTCGAATCCTGTCGAAGGGAATCGAGATCCACACGACCACTTCTTGGCATCTTTGAGGGCGCCTCTGGGCCACTAGCCGACCTCTAACGAACGGGGCACGTGCTCTCACTCGAATTCCCCCGCTAGCAGCTCACCGGAGATCGTCGGAACTCGCGCCCAAACGAGGGTAGTACGGTGTTCTCCACCCCTCCTCCTTTTTTCGGAAAAGGAGCGTGAGGGTCGCGTAGCAAAAGACGGCCGGGACCCTGATCGACCTCGCGTGCGCGAGGCTCGGGGGCTTGACCGCAACGAATCGTTCCCCAATCAAACGCGTACAAGACCTCGGAGGAGTCTCAATACTCCACCGAGGCCTCGGGGGCTACACCCGGCGGGTGCGCTCGCGCGCCCCCGCCGGAAAAAATCACGGCGCTACGACTTCAATTCTGACCAACCTCTGGGAGAGTGATCACACACTCACCCAAAGGCTCGGGGGCTACTGTCGGTACCAACAGTACGAGGGTACCCGCACCTATCGCCAAAAAACTAACACGACTGAAACCGCAATAAAAGATAGCCCGCCTCGACCGCGTACCCAGTCAGTCTCGTACGAGGCCCGCTCGACGGGGCGCCTCGACCGCACCCCGGCTCCGACTCATACGAGGCCCGCTCGACGGGGCACCTCGACCACGCCCCGGCTCCGACTCGTACGAGGCCCGCTCGACGGGGCGCCTCGACCGCGCCCCGGCTCCGACTCGTACGAGGCCCGCTCGATGGGGCGCCTCGATCGCGCCTCGGCTTCGACTCGTACGAGGCCCGCTCGACGGGGCGCCTCGACCGCGCCCCATCCCGTGCCGCAAGGTACTTCGACAGCGCTCCGACCCGCGTGAGGCTCGACCGTCCGCGGGGGAGAACTCCGACTCGCGTGAGCCCGGACCGAGCACCTCGACACCTTTTCTTTGCCTACCCCAGGACAAAAGCCATAGCATTCAATGCGGTTACCTACTACCACCTACCGGCATGGCTGCGGCCAGGATCGACGTGGGAACAATACCCGTGTCAGATCTCATTGTTTTATCGCCCATCCCGTGATGGGAGGTGAAACCCGTCACTATACCCACCTTACCGCGCACTGTTCACCATCAATCACCCTCGAGGGAGGATAAGACAAGGCCCGTTCTCCGCGATATCAGGGGTTCGGCCTTATCCATCCGGCCGCGACCCGGCCTCGACCCAGCCCCGACGCTCGACTTAGCTCAAAGGACGGTATGGCATGGCGCTCTGGGTCATTTTGCCATCTTGTCTCCCACAACGTCAGGGTGTCCAGGGATGGCCGGCCATTCCCTAGGCACGTCGCTACAGTCAACTTAACAGGAATCGACAAAACATCACCTCAAGGCTCCCCGTCGTCTTGGCCTTCCCTCACCCTATAAAAGGGCAGGCCAGGGTTCAACGGAGGGAGGAGGAAGACAGAACGAAAAACACAAAACAGAAGATCGACATCTCAAGCAACCGCCTTTTCCCTCTTTTCTCTTTGAGACTTGGGCTCGACACCCTCTCTCGCATGCTTGTAACCCCTACACGAGCACCTCGGTACAAGGAAATTCAAACATCTCCCCCCCCCGCTGGACGTAGGGCCTTCTTTTGCCCGAACCAGGATAAACCCCCGTGTGTTCTCCTTGCATCACCATCCAGGAAAGAGACACGCAGCATTTACTCGTTGGTTTAGGACCCCCTCGGGTCCAAACACCGACAAGCACTATATCCAAATGGACCGAAACGAGCTTCCATTTGAGCCTCGTCATCTAGAAGTACCATCCGGTGTGTCCAAAATGATTTCTGAGGCTATGGTATATTTGGCGCAAACCGTGCACCTATCTTGCACTAAAACTAACACTGTCTCCAAACGGACCGAAACGAGCTTCCATTTGAGCCTCGTCACCTAGGAGTACCATCCGGTGCATCTAAAACAATTTCTGATCCTGTGGTACGTATGGCGCAAACCATGCACCTATCATGCACCAAAGCTAATACTATCTCTAAAAGTACCAAAAGGAGATTCTACATGACCCACATGACCTAGGAGTTCCATCGGGTGCATCCAAAATGATTTGTGAAGCTATGGTACGTTTGGTGCAAATTGTGGACCTATCTTGCACCGAGACTAACACTATCTCCAAATGGACCGAAACGAGATTCTACACGACCCACGTCACCTAGGAGTTCCATCGGGTGCGTCCAAAATGATTTCTGAGCTTACAGTACGTTCGGTGCAAACCGGGCACCTATCTTGAATCAAGATTAGCACCGTATCGAAACAGACCGAAACGAGCTTCCATTTGAGCCTCCTCACCTAGGACTAGCATCTGGTGCGTCCAAAACGATTTCTAAGGCTTTGGTATATTGGGTGCAAACCGTGCGCCTTTCTTGCTCTGAAACTAACACTGTTTCCAAACGCACCGAAACGAGCTTCCATTTGAGCCTCGTCACCGAGGAGTACCATCCGGTGCATCTAAAATAATTTCTGATCCTGTGGTACGTATGGCGCAAACCATGCAACTATCATGCACCAAAGCTAACACTATCTCCAAAAGGACCAAAAAAAAGATTCTACATGACCCACATCACCTAGGAGTTCCAGCGGGTGCGTCCAAAATGATTTCTGAGGCTATGGTACGTTTGGTGCAAACTGTGGACCTATCTTGCACCGAGACTCACACTATCTCCAAATGGACCGAAACGAGATTCTACATGACCCACATCACCTAGTTGTTCCATCGGGTGCGTCCAAAATGATTTCCGAGCTTACAGTACGTTCGGTGCAAACCGTGCACCTATCTTGAGTCAAGATTAGCACTATATCCAAACGGACCGAAACGAGCTTCCATTTGAGCCTCGTCATCTAGATGTACCATCCGGTGTGTCCAAAATGATTTCTGAGGCTATGGTATATTTGGCGCAAACCGTGCACCTATCTTGCACTAAAACTAACACTGTCTCCAAACGGACCGAGACGAGCTTCCATTTGAGCCTCGTCACCTAGGAGTACCATCTGGTGCATCTAAAACAATTTCTGATCCTGTGGTACGTATGGCGCAAACCATGCACCTATCATGCACCAAAGCTAATACTATCTCCAAAAGTACCGAAAGGAGATTCTACATGACCCTCATGACCTAGGAGTTTCATTGGGTGCATCCAAAATGATTTGTAAAGCTATGGTACGGTTGGTGCAAATTGTGGACCTATCTTGCACCGAGACTAACACTATCTCCAAATGGACCGAAACGAGATTCTACATGACCCACGTCACCTAGGAGTTCCATCGGGTGCGTCCAAAATGATTTCTGAGCTTACAGTACGTTCGGTGCAAACTGTGCACTTATCTTAACTCAAGATTAGCACTATATCGAAACGGACCGAAACGAGCTTCCATTTGAGCCTCGTCATCTAGGAGTACCATCCGGTGCATCTAAAATAATTTCTGATCCTGTGGTACGTATGAAGCAAACCATGCACCTATCATGCACCAAAGCTAACACTATCTCCAAAAGGACCAAAAGGAGATTCTACATGACCCACATCACCTAGGAGTTCCATCGGGTGCGTCCAAAATGATTTCTGAGGCTATGGTACGTTTGGTGCAAACTGTGGACCTATCTTGCACCGAGACTCACACTATCTCCAAATGGACCGAAACGAGATTCTACATGACCCACGTCACCTAGTTGTTCCATCGGGTGCGTCCAAAATGATTTCCGAGCTTACAGTGCGTTCGGTGCAAACCGTGCACCTATCTTGAGTCAAGATTATCACTATATCCAAACGGACCGAAACGAGCTTCCATTTGAGCCTCGTCATCTAGAAGTACCATCCGGTGTGTCCAAAATGATTTCTGAGGCTATGGTATATTTGGCGCAAACCGTGCACCTATCTTGCACTAAAACTAACACTGTCTCCAAACGGACCGAAACGAGCTTCCATTTGAGCCTCGTCACCTAGGAGTACCATCCGGTGCATCTAAAACAATTTCTGATCCTGTGGTACGTATGGCGCAAACCATGCACCTATCATGCACCAAAGCTAATACTATCTCCAAAAGTACCGAAAGGAGATTCTATATGACCCACATGACCTAGGAGTTCCATCGGGTGCATCCGAAATGATTTGTGAAGCTATGTTACGTTTGGTGCAAATTGTGGACCTATCTTGCACCGAGATTAACACTATCTCCAAACGGACCGAAACGAGATTCTACATGACCCACGTCACCTAGGAGTTCCATCGGTTGCGTCCAAAATGATTTTTGAGCTTACAGTACGTTCGGTGCAAACCGCGCACCTATCTTGAATCAAGATTAGCACTGTATCCAAATGGACCAAAACGAGCTTCCATTTGAGCCTCGTCACCTAGGAGTACCATTCGGTGCGTCCAAAATGATTTTTGAGGCTATGGTACATTTGGCGCAAACCGTGCACCTATCTTGCACTGAAACTAACAACTCTTCAAACGTACCGAAACGAGCTTCCATTTGAGCCTTGTCACCCAGGAGTACCATCCGGTGCATCCAAAACAATTTCTGAGCCAATAGTACATATGGCGCAAAATATGCACCTATCATGCCCTGAAACTAACACTATCTCCAAAAGAACCGAAAGGAGATTCTACATGACCCACATCACTTAGGAGTTCTATCAGGTGCGTCCAAATGATTTCTTAGCCTACGGTACGTATGGCGCAAACCATGCACCAATCATGCAAAAAAACTAACACTATCTCCAAAAGGACCGAATGGAGATTCTACATGACCCACGTCACCTAGGAGTTCCATCAGGTGCGTCCAAAATGATATCTGAGGCTATGGTACGTTTGGTGCAAACTGTGGATCTATCTTGCACCGAGACTAACACTATCTCCAAATGGACCGAAACGAGATTCTACATGACCCACGTCACCTCGGAGTTCCATTGCGTGCCTCCAAAATGATTTTGAACTTACAGTACGTTCGGTGCAAACTGTGCTCCTATCTTAAATCAAGATTAGCACTATATCCAAATGGACCGAAACGAGCTTCCATTTGAGCCTCGTCACCTAGGAGTACCACCCGGTGCGCCAAAACGATTTCTGAGGCTATGGTATATTTGGCGCAAACCGTGCACCTATCTTGCACTGAAACTAAGACTATCTCCAAACGGACCAAAACAATTTCTGATCCTATGGTACGTATGGCGTAAACCATGCACCTATCATGCACCGAAACCAACACTATCTCCAAAAGGACCGAAAGGAGATTCTACATGACCCACGTCACCTAGGAGTTCCATCGGGTGCGTCCAAAATGATTTCTGAGGCTATGGTACGTTTGGTGCAAAATGTGGATCTATCTTACACCGATACTAACACTATCTCCGAATCGACCGAAACAAGATTCTATGTGACCCACGTCACCTAGAAGTTCCATCGGGTGCGTCCAAAATGATTTCCGAGCTTACGGTACGTTCGGTGCAAACCGTGCACCTATCTTGAGTCAAGATTAGCACTATATCCAAACGGACCGAAACGAGCTTCCATTTGAGCCTCGTCATCTAGATGTACCATCCGGTGTGTCCAAAATGATTTCTGAGGCTATGGTATATTTGGCGCAAACCGTGCACCTATCTTGCACTAAAACTAACACTGTCTCCAAACGGACCGAAACGAGCTTCCATTTGAGCCTCGTCACCTAGGAGTACCATCCGGTGCATCTAAAACAATTTCTGATCCTGTGGTACGTATGGCGCAAACCATGCACCTATCATGCACCAAAGCTAATACTATCTCCAAAAGTACCGAAAGGAGATTCTACATGACCCTCATGACCTAGGAGTTTCATTGGGTGCATCCAAAATGATTTGTAAAGCTATGGTACGGTTGGTGCAAATTGTGGACCTATCTTGCACCGAGACTAACACTATCTCCAAATGGACCGAAACGAGATTCTACATGACCCACGTCACCTAGGAGTTCCATCGGGTGCGTCCAAAATGATTTCTGAGCTTACAGTACGTTCGGTGCAAACTGTGCACTTATCTTAAGTCAAGATTAGCACTATATCGAAACGGACCGAAACGAGCTTCCATTTGAGCCTCGTCATCTAGGAGTACCATCCGGTGCATCTAAAATAATTTCTGATCCTGTGGTACGTATGAAGCAAACCATGCACCTATCATGCACCAAAGCTAACACTATCTCCAAAAGGACCAAAAGGAGATTCTACATGACCCACATCACCTAGGAGTTCCATCGGGTGCGTCCAAAATGATTTCTGAGGCTATGGTACGTTTGGTGCAAACTGTGGACCTATCTTGCACCGAGACTCACACTATCTCCAAATGGACCGAAACGAGATTCTACATGACCCACGTCACCTAGTTGTTCCATCGGGTGCGTCCAAAATGATTTCCGAGCTTACAGTTCATTCGGTGCAAACCGTGCACCTATCTTGAGTCAAGATTATCACTATATCCAAACGGACCGAAACGAGCTTCCATTTGAGCCTCGTCATCTAGAAGTACCATCCGGTGTGTCCAAAATGATTTCTGAGGCTATGGTATATTTGGCGCAAACCGTGCACCTATCTTGCACTAAAACTAACACTGTCTCCAAACGGACCGAAACGAGCTTCCATTTGAGCCTCGTCACCTAGGAGTACCATCCGGTGCATCTAAAACAATTTCTGATCCTGTGGTACGTATGGCGCAAACCGTGCACCTATCATGCACCAAAGCTAATACTATCTCCAAAAGTACCGAAAGGAGATTCTATATGACCCACATGACCTAGGAGTTCCATCGGGTGCATCCGAAATGATTTGTGAAGCTATGTTACGTTTGGTGCAAATTGTGGACCTATCTTGCACCGAGATTAACACTATCTCCAAACGGACCGAAACGAGATTCTACATGACCCACGTCACCTAGGAGTTCCATCGGTTGCGTCCAAAATGATTTTTGAGCTTACAGTACGTTCGGTGCAAACCGCGCACCTATCTTGAATCAAGATTAGCACTGTATCCAAATGGACCAAAACGAGCTTCCATTTGAGCCTCGTCACCTAGGAGTACCATTCGGTGCGTCCAAAATGATTTTTGAGGCTATGGTACATTTGGCGCAAACCGTGCACCTATCTTGCACTGAAACTAACAACTCTTCAAACGTACCGAAACGAGCTTCCATTTAAGCCTTGTCACCCAGGAGTACCATCCGGTGCATCCAAAACAATTTCTGAGCCAATGGTACATATGGCGCAAAATATGCACCTATCATGCCCTGAAACTAACACTATCTCCAAAAGAACCGAAAGGAGATTCTACATGACCCACATCACTTAGGAGTTCTATCAGGTGCGTCCAAATGATTTCTTAGCCTACGGTACGTATGGCGCAAACCATGCACCAATCATGCAAAACAAACTAACACTATCTCCAAAAGGACCGAATGGAGATTCTACATGACCCACGTCACCTAGGAGTTCCATCAGGTGCGTCCAAAATGATATCTGAGGCTATGGTACGTTTGGTGCAAACTGTGGATCTATCTTGCACCGACACTAACACTATCTCCAAATGGACCGAAACGAGATTCTACATGACCCACGTCACCTCGGAGTTCCATTGCGTGCGTCCAAAATGATTTTGAACTTACAGTACGTTCGGTGCAAACTGTGCTCCTATCTTAAATCAAGATTAGCACTATATCCAAATGGACCGAAACGAGCTTCCATTTGAGCCTCGTCACCTAGGAGTACCACCCGGTGCACCAAAACAATTTCTGAGGCTATGGTATATTTGGCGCAAACCGTGCACCTATCTTGCACTGAAACTAAGACTATCTCCAAACGGACCAAAACAATTTCTGATCCTGTGGTACGTATGGCGTAAACCATGCACCTATCATGCACCGAAACCAACACTATCTCCAAAAGGACCGAAAGGAGATTCTACATGACCCACGTCACCTAAGAGTTCCATCGGGTGCGTCCAAAATGATTTCTGAGGCTATGGTACGTTTGGTGCAAAATGTGGATCTATCTTACACCGATACTAACACTATCTCCGAATCGACCGAAACAAGATTCTATGTGACCCACGTCACCTAGAAGTTCCATCGGGTGCGTCCAAAATGATTTCCAAGCTTACGGTACATTCGGTGCAAACTGTGCACCTGTCTTGAATCAAGATTAGCACTATATCCAAACGGACCGAAACGAGCTTCCATTTGAGCCTCGTCACCTAGGAGTACCATCCGGTGCATCCAAAACAATTTCTGAGGCTATGGTATACTTGGTGCAAACCGTGCACCTATCTTGCACTGAAACTAACACTGTCTCCAAACGGACTGAAACGAGCTTCCATTTGAGCCTCGTCACCTAGGAGTACCATCCGGTGCATCTAAAACAATTTCTGATCCTGGGTACGTATGGCGCAAACCATGCACCTATCATGCACCAAAGCTAACACTATCTTCAAAAGGACCGAAAGGAGATTCTACATGACCCACATCACCTAGGAGTTCCATCGGGTGTGTCCAAAATGATTTCTGAGGCTATGCTACGTTTGGTGCAAACTATGGATCTATCTTGCACCGAGACTTACACATATCCAAATCGACCGACACAAGATTCTACATGACCCACGTCACCTAGGAGTTCCATCGGGTGCGTCCAAAATGATTTCCGAGCTTACGATACATTCGGCGCAAACCGTGCAACTATCTTGAATCAAGATTAGCACTGTATCCAAACGCACCGAAACGAGCTTCCATTTGAGCATCGTCACCTAGGAGTACCATCCGGTGCGTCCAAAATGATTTCTGAGGCTATGGTACATTTGGCGCAAACCGTGTACCTATCATGCACTAAAACTAACACTGTCTCCAAAAGCACCGAAACGAGATTCCATTTGAGCCTCGTCACCCACAAGTACCTTCTGGTGCATCTAAAACAATTTCTGAGCCTATGGTACATTTGGCGCAAACCGTGCACCTATCATGCACCGGAACCAACACTATCTGCAAAATGGACCGAAACGAGATTCTACATGACCCATGTCACCTAGTTGTTCTATCGGGTGCGTCCAAAATGATTTTCGAGCTTACGGTACATTCGGTGCAAACCATGCACCTATCTTGAATCAAGATTAGCACTGTATCCAAACGGACCGAAACAAGCTTTCATTTGAGCCTCGTTACCTAGGAGAACCATCCGGTGCGTCCAAAATAATTTCTAAGGCTATGGTATATTTGGTGCAAACCGTGCACCTATCTTGCACTGAAACTAACACTGTCTCCAAACGGACTGAAACGAGCTTCCATTTGAGCCTCGTCACCTAGGAGTACCATCCGGTGCATCTAAAACAATTTCTGATCCTGTGGTACGTATGGCGCAAACCATGCACCTATCATGCACCAAAGCTAACACTATCTCCAAAAGAACCGAAAGGAGATTCTACATGACCCACATCACCTAGGAGTTCCATCGGGTCGTCCAAAATGATTTTTGAGGATATGCTACGTTTGTTGCAAAATGTGGATCTATCTTGAATCGAGACTAACATTATCTCCAAATCTACCGAAACAAGATTCTACACGACCCACGTCACCTAGCATTTCTATCGGGTGCGTCCAAAATGATTTCCGAGCTTACGGTACGTTCGGTGCAAACTGTGCACCTATCTTAAGTCAAGATTAGCACTATATCGAAACGGACCGAAACGAGCTCCCATTTGAGCCTCGTCATCTAGGAGTACCATCCGGTGCATCTAAAATAATTTCTGATCCTGTGGTACGTATGGCGCAAACCATTCACCTATCATGCACCAAAGCTAACACTATCTCCAAAAGGACCAAAAGGAGATTCTACATGACCCACATCACCTAGGAGTTCCATCGGGTGCGTCCAAAATGATTTCTGAGGCTATGGTACGTTTGGTGCAAACTGTGGACCTATCTTGCACCGAGACTCACACTATCTCCAAATGGACCGAAACGAGATTCTACATGACCCACGTCACCTTGTTGTTTCATCGGGTGCGTCCAAAATGATTTCTGAGCTTACAGTGCGTTCGGTGCAAACCATGCACCTATCTTGAGTCAAGATTAGCACTATATCCAAACGGACCGAAACGAGCTTCCATTTGAGCCTCGTCATCTAGAAGTACCATCCGGTGTGTCCAAAATGATTTCTGAGGCTATGGTATATTTGGCGCAAACCGTGCACCTATCTTGCACTAAAACTAACACTGTCTCCAAACGGACCGAAACGAGCTTTCATTTGAGCCTCGTCACCTAGGAGTACCATCCGGTGCATCTAAAACAATTTCTGATCCTGTGGTACGTATGGCGCAAACCATGCACCTATCATGCACCAAAGCTAATACTATCTCCAAAAGTACTGAAAGGAGATTCTACATGACCCACATGACCTAGGAGTTCCATCGGGTGCATCTAAAATGATTTGTGAAGCTATGTTACGTTTGGTGCAAATTGTGGACCTATCTTGCACCGAGACTAACACTATCTCCAAACGGACCGAAACGAGATTCTACATGACCCACGTCACCTAGGAGTTCCATCGGTTGCGTCCAAAATGATTTTTGAGCTTACAGTACGTTCGGTGCAAACCGCGCACCTATCTTGAATCAAGATTAGCACTGTATCCAAATGGACCAAAACGAGCTTCCATTTGAGCCTCGTCACCTAGGAGTACCATTCGGTGCGTCCAAAATGATTTTTGAGACTATGGTACATTTGGCGCAAACCGTGCACCTATCTTGCACTGAAACTAACAACTCTTCAAACGTACCGAAACGAGCTTCCATTTGAGCCTTGTCACCCAGGAGTACCATCCGGTGCATCCAAAATAATTTCTGAGCCAATGGTACATATGGCGCAAAATATGCACCTATCATGCACTGAAACTAACACTATCTCCAAAAGGACCGAAAGGAGATTCTACATGACCCACATCACTTAGGAGTTCTATCAGGTGCGTCCAAATGATTTCTTAGCCTACGGTACGTATGGCGCAAACCATGCACCAATCATGCAAAAAAAACTAACACTATCTCCAAAAGGACCGAATGGAGATTCTACATGACCCACGTCACCTAGGAGTTCCATCAGGTGCGTCCAAAATGATATCTGAGGCTATGGTACGTTTGGTGTAAACTGTAGATCTATCTTGCACCGAGACTAACACTATCTCCAAATGGACCGAAACGAGATTCTACATGACCCACGTCACCTCGGAGTTCCATTGCGTGCGTCCAAAATGATTTTGAACTTACAGTACGTTCGGTGCAAACCGTGCTCCTATCTTAAATCAAGATTAGCACTATATCCAAATGGACCAAAACGAGCTTACATTTGAGCCTTGTCACCTAGGAGTACCACCCGGTGCGCCAAAACAATTTCTGAGGCTATGGTATATTTGGCGCAAACCGTGCACCTATCTTGCACTGAAAGTAAGACTATCTCCAAACGGACCAAAACAATTTCTGATCCTATGGTACGTATGGCGTAAACCATGCACCTATCATGCACCGAAACCAACACTATCTCCAAAAGGACCGAATGGAGATTCTACATGACCCACGTCACCTAGGAGTTCCATCGGGTGCGTCCAAAATGATTTCTGAGGCTATGGTACGTTTGGTGCAAAATGTGGATCTATCTTACACCGATACTAACACTATCTCCGAATCGACCGAAACAAGATTCTATGTGACCCACGTCACCTAGAAGTTCCATCGGGTGCGTCCAAAATGATTTCCAAGCTTATGATACATTCGGTGCAAACTGTGCACCTGTCTTGAATCAAGATTAGCACTATATCCAAACGGACCGAAACGAGCTTCCATTTGAGCCTCGTCACCTAGGAGTACCATCCGGTGCATCCAAAACAATTTCTGAGGCTATGGTATACTTGGTGCAAACCGTGCACCTATCTTGCACTGAAACTAACACTGTCTCCAAACGGACTGAAACGAGCTTCCATTTGAGCCTCGTCACCTAGGAGTACCATCCGGTGCATCTAAAACAATTTCTGATCCTGGGTACGTATGGCGCAAACCATGCACCTATCATGCACCAAAGCTAACACTATCTTCAAAAGGACCGAAAGGAGATTCTACATGACCCACATCACCTAGGAGTTCCATCGGGTGTGTCCAAAATGATTTCTGAGGCTATGCTATGTTTGGTGCAAACTATGGATCTATCTTGCACCGAGACTTACACATCTCCAAATCGACCGAAACAAGATTCTACATGACCCATGTCACCTAGGAGTTCCATCGGGTGCGTCCAAAATGATTTCCGAGCTTACGATACATTCGGCGCAAACCGTGCAACTATCTTGAATCAAGATTAGCACTGTATCCAAACGCACCGAAACGAGCTTCCATTTGAGCATCGTCACCTAGGAGTACCATCCGGTGCGTCCAAAATGATTTCTGAGGCTATGGTACATTTGGCGCAAACCGTGTACCTATCATGCACTGAAACTAACACTGTCTCCAAAAGCACCGAAACGAGATTCCATTTGAGCCTCGTCACCCACAAGTACCTTCTGGTGCATCTAAAACAATTTCTGAGCCTATGGTACGTTTGGCGCAAACCGTGCACCTATCATGCACCGCAACCAACACTATCTGTAAAATGGACCGAAACGAGATTCTACATGACCCATGTCACCTAGTTCTATCGGGTGCGTCCAAAATGATTTTCGAGCTTACGGTACATTCGGTGCAAACCATGCACCTATCTTGAATCAAGATTAGCACTGTATCCAAACGGACCGAAACGAGCTTTCATTTGAGCCTCGTCACCTAGGAGAACCATCCGGTGCGTCCAAAACAATTTCTAAGGCTATGGTATATTTGGTGCAAACCGTGCACCTATCTTGCACTGAAACTAACACTGTCTCCAAACGGACTGAAACGAGCTTCCATTTGAGCCTCGTCACCTAGGAGTACCATCCGGTGCATCTAAAACAATTTCTGATCCTGTGGTACGTATGGCGCAAACCATGCACCTATCATGCACCAAAGCTAACACTATCTCCAAAAGAACCGAAAGGAGATTCTACATGTCCCACATCACCTAGGAGTTCCATCGGGTGCGTCCAAAATGATTTCTGAGGATATGCTACGTTTGTTGCAAAATGTGGATCTATCTTGCACCGAGACTAACACTATCTCCAAATCTACCGAAACAAGATTCTACACGACCCACGTCACCTAGCATTTCTATCGGGTGCGTCCAAAATGATTTCCGAGCTTACGGTACGTTCGGTGCAAACTGTGCAACTATCTTAAGTCAAGATTAGCACTATATCGAAACGGACCGAAACGAGCTTCCATTTAAGCCTCGTCATCTAGGCGTACCATCCGATGCATCTAAAATAATTTCTGATCCTGTGGTACGTATGGCGCAAACCATTCACCTATCATGCACCAAAGCTAACACTATCTCCAAAAGGACCAAAAGGAGATTCTACATGACCCACATCACCTAGGAGTTCCATCGGGTGCGTCCAAAATGATTTCTGAGGCTATGGTACGTTTGGTGCAAACTGTGGACCTATCTTGCACCGAGACTCACACTATCTCCAAATGGACCGAAACGAGATTCTACATGACCCACGTCACCTAGTTGTTCCATCGGGTGCGTCCAAAATGATTTCTGAGCTTACAGTGCGTTCGGTGCAAACCATGCACCTATCTTGAGTCAAGATTAGCACTATATCCAAACGGACCGAAACGAGCTTCCATTTGAGCCTCGTCATCTAGAAGTACCATCCGGTGTGTCCAAAATGATTTCTGAGGCTATGGTATATTTGGCGCAAACCGTGCACCTATCTTGCACTAAAACTAACACTGTCTCCAATCGGACCGAAACGAGCTTCCATTTGAGCCTCGTCACCTAGGAGTACCATCCGGTGCATCTAAAACAATTTCTGATCCTGTGGTACGTATGGCGCAAACCATGCACCTATCATGCACCAAAGCTAATACTATCTCCAAAAGTACTGAAAGGAGATTCTACATGACCCACATGACCTAGGAGTTCCATCGGGTGCATCTAAAATGATTTGTGAAGCTATGTTACGTTTGGTGCAAATTGTGGACCTATCTTGCACCGAGACTAACACTATCTCCAAACGGACCGAAACGAGATTCTACATGACCCACGTCACCTAGGAGTTCCATCGGTTGCGTCCAAAATGATATTTGAGCTTACAGTACGTTCGGTGCAAACCGCGCACCTATCTTGAATCAAGATTAGCACTGTATCCAAATGGACCAAAACGAGCTTCCATTTGAGCCTCGTCACCTAGGAGTACCATTCGGTGCGTCCAAAATGATTTTTGAGGCTATGGTACATTTGGCGCAAACCGTGCACCTATCTTGCACTGAAACTAACAACTCTTCAAACGTACCGAAACGAGCTTCCATTTGAGCCTTGTCACCCAGGAGTACCATCCGGTGCATCCAAAATAATTTCTGAGCCAATGGTACATATGGCGCAAAATATGCACCTATCATGCACTGAAACTAACACTATCTCCAAAAGGACCGAAAGGAGATTCTACATGACCCACATCACTTAGGAGTTCTATCAGGTGCGTCCAAATGATTTCTTAGCCTACGGTACGTATGGCGCAAACCATGCACCAATCATGCAAAAAAAACTAACACTATCTCCAAAAGGACCGAATGGAGATTCTACATGACCCACGTCACCTAGGAGTTCCATCAGGTGCGTCCAAAATGATATCTGAGGCTATGGTACGTTTGGTGTAAACTGTAGATCTATCTTGCACCGAGACTAACACTATCTCCAAATGGACCGAAACGAGATTCTACATGACCCACGTCACCTCGGAGTTCCATTGCGTGCGTCCAAAATGATTTTGAACTTACAGTACGTTCGGTGCAAACCGTGCTCCTATCTTAAATCAAGATTAGCACTATATCCAAATGGACCAAAACGAGCTTACATTTGAGCCTCGTCACCTAGGGGTACCACCCGGTGCGCCAAAACAATTTCTGAGGCTATGGTATATTTGGCGCAAACCGTGCACCTATCTTGCACTGAAACTAAGACTATCTCCAAACGGACCAAAACAATTTCTGATCCTATGGTACGTATGGCGTAAACCATGCACCTATCATGCACCGAAACCAACACTATCTCCAAAAGGACCGAATGGAGATTCTACATGACCCACGTCACCTAGGAGTTCCATCGGGTGCGTCCAAAATGATTTCTGAGGCTATGGTACGTTTGGTGCAAAATGTGGATCTATCTTACACCGATACTAACACTATCTCCGAATCGACCGAAACAAGATTCTATGTGACCCACGTCACCTAGAAGTTCCATCGGGTGCGTCCAAAATGATTTCCAAGCTTACGGTACATTCGGTGCAAACTGTGCACCTGTCTTGAATCAAGATTAGCACTATATCCAAACGGACCGAAACGAGCTTCCATTTGAGCCTCGTCACCTAGGAGTACCATCCGGTGCATCCAAAACAATTTCTGAGGCTATGGTATACTTGGTGCAAACCGTGCACCTATCTTGCACTGAAACTAACACTGTCTCCAAACGGACTGAAACGAGCTTCCATTTGAGCCTCGTCACCTAGGAGTACCATCCGGTGCATCTAAAACAATTTCTGATCCTGGGTACGTATGGCGCAAACCATGCACCTATCATGCACCAAAGCTAACACTATCTTCAAAAGGACCGAAAGGAGATTCTACATGACCCACATCACCTAGGAGTTCCATCGGGTGTGTCCAAAATGATTTCTGAGGCTATGCTATGTTTGGTGCAAACTATGGATCTATCTTGCACCGAGACTTACACATCTCCAAATCGACCGAAACAAGATTCTACATGACCCATGTCACCTAGGAGTTCCATCGGGTGCGTCCAAAATGATTTCCGAGCTTACGATACATTCGGCGCAAACCGTGCAACTATCTTGAATCAAGATTAGCACTGTATCCAAACGCACCGAAACGAGCTTCCATTTGAGCATCGTCACCTAGGAGTACCATCCGGTGCGTCCAAAATGATTTCTGAGGCTATGGTACATTTGGCGCAAACCGTGTACCTATCATGCACTGAAACTAACACTGTCTCCAAAAGCACCGAAACGAGATTCCATTTGAGCCTCGTCACCCACAAGTACCTTCTAGTGCATCTAAAACAATTTCTGAGCCTATGGTACATTTGGCGCAAACCGTGCACCTATCATGCACCGGAACCAACACTATCTGCAAAATGGACCGAAACGAGATTCTACATGACCCATGTCACCTAGTTGTTCTATCGGGTGCGTCCAAAATGATTTTCGAGCTTACGGTACATTCGGTGCAAACCATGCACCTATCTTGAATCAAGATTAGCACTGTATCCAAACGGACCGAAACAAGCTTTCATTTGAGCCTCGTTACCTAGGAGAACCATCCGGTGCGTCCAAAATAATTTCTAAGGCTATGGTATATTTGGTGCAAACCGTGCACCTATCTTGCACTGAAACTAACACTGTCTCCAAACGGACTGAAACGAGCTTCCATTTGAGCCTCGTCACCTAGGAGTACCATCCGGTGCATCTAAAACAATTTCTGATCCTGTGGTACGTATGGCGCAAACCATGCACCTATCATGCACCAAAGCTAACACTATCTCCAAAAGAACCGAAAGGAGATTCTACATGACCCACATCACCTAGGAGTTCCATCGGGTGCATCCGAAATGATTTGTGAAGCTATGTTACGTTTGGTGCAAATTGTGGACCTATCTTGCACCGAGATTAACACTATCTCCAAACGGACCGAAACGAGATTCTACATGACCCACGTCACCTAGGAGTTCCATCGGTTGCGTCCAAAATGATTTTTGAGCTTACAGTACGTTCGGTGCAAACCGCGCACCTATCTTGAATCAAGATTAGCACTGTATCCAAATGGACCAAAACGAGCTTCCATTTGAGCCTCGTCACCTAGGAGTACCATTCGGTGCGTCCAAAATGATTTTTGAGGCTATGGTACATTTGGCGCAAACCGTGCACCTATCTTGCACTGAAACTAACAACTCTTCAAACGTACCGAAACGAGCTTCCATTTAAGCCTTGTCACCCAGGAGTACCATCCGGTGCATCCAAAACAATTTCTGAGCCAATGGTACATATGGCGCAAAATATGCACCTATCATGCCCTGAAACTAACACTATCTCCAAAAGAACCGAAAGGAGATTCTACATGACCCACATCACGTAGGAGTTCTATCAGGTGCGTCCAAATGATTTCTTAGCCTACGGTACGTATGGCGCAAACCATGCACCAATCATGCAAAACAAACTAACACTATCTCCAAAAGGACCGAATGGAGATTCTACATGACCCACGTCACCTAGGAGTTCCATCAGGTGCGTCCAAAATGATATCTGAGGCTATGGTACGTTTGGTGCAAACTGTGGATCTATCTTGCACCGACACTAACACTATCTCCAAATGGACCGAAACGAGATTCTACATGACCCACGTCACCTCGGAGTTCCATTGCGTGCGTCCAAAATGATTTTGAACTTACAGTACGTTCGGTGCAAACTGTGCTCCTATCTTAAATCAAGATTAGCACTATATCCAAATGGACCGAAACGAGCTTCCATTTGAGCCTCGTCACCTAGGAGTACCACCCGGTGCACCAAAACAATTTCTGAGGCTATGGTATATTTGGCGCAAACCGTGCACCTATCTTGCACTGAAACTAAGACTATCTCCAAACGGACCAAAACAATTTCTGATCCTATGGTACGTATGGCGTAAACCATGCACCTATCATGCACCGAAACCAACACTATCTCCAAAAGGACCGAAAGGAGATTCTACATGACCCACGTCACCTAGGAGTTCCATCGGGTGCGTCCAAAATGATTTCTGAGGCTATGGTACGTTTGGTGCAAAATGTGGATCTATCTTACACCGATACTAACACTATCTCCGAATCGACCGAAACAAGATTCTATGTGACCCACGTCACCTAGAAGTTCCATCGGGTGCGTCCAAAATGATTTCCAAGCTTACGGTACATTCGGTGCAAACTGTGCACCTGTCTTGAATCAAGATTAGCACTATATCCAAACGGACCGAAACGAGCTTCCATTTGAGCCTCGTCACCTAGGAGTACCATCCGGTGCATCCAAAACAATTTCTGAGGCTATGGTATACTTGGTGCAAACCGTGCACCTATCTTGCACTGAAACTAACACTGTCTCCAAACGGACTGAAACGAGCTTCCATTTGAGCCTCGTCACCTAGGAGTACCATCCGGTGCATCTAAAACAATTTCTGATCCTGGGTACGTATGGCGCAAACCATGCACCTATCATGCACCAAAGCTAACACTATCTTCAAAAGGACCGAAAGGAGATTCTACATGACCCACATCACCTAGGAGTTCCATCGGGTGTGTCCAAAATGATTTCTGAGGCTATGCTACGTTTGGTGCAAACTATGGATCTATCTTGCACCGAGACTTACACATATCCAAATCGACCGACACAAGATTCTACATGACCCACGTCACCTAGGAGTTCCATCGGGTGCGTCCAAAATGATTTCCGAGCTTACGATACATTCGGCGCAAACCGTGCAACTATCTTGAATCAAGATTAGCACTGTATCCAAACGCACCGAAACGAGCTTCCATTTGAGCATCGTCACCTAGGAGTACCATCCGGTGCGTCCAAAATGATTTCTGAGGCTATGGTACATTTGGCGCAAACCGTGTACCTATCATGCACTAAAACTAACACTGTCTCCAAAAGCACCGAAACGAGATTCCATTTGAGCCTCGTCACCCACAAGTACCTTCTGGTGCATCTAAAACAATTTCTGAGCCTATGGTACATTTGGCGCAAACCGTGCACCTATCATGCACCGGAACCAACACTATCTGCAAAATGGACCGAAACGAGATTCTACATGACCCATGTCACCTAGTTGTTCTATCGGGTGCGTCCAAAATGATTTTCGAGCTTACGGTACATTCGGTGCAAACCATGCACCTATCTTGAATCAAGATTAGCACTGTATCCAAACGGACCGAAACAAGCTTTCATTTGAGCCTCGTTACCTAGGAGAACCATCCGGTGCGTCCAAAATAATTTCTAAGGCTATGGTATATTTGGTGCAAACCGTGCACCTATCTTGCACTGAAACTAACACTGTCTCCAAACGGACTGAAACGAGCTTCCATTTGAGCCTCGTCACCTAGGAGTACCATCCGGTGCATCTAAAACAATTTCTGATCCTGTGGTACGTATGGCGCAAACCATGCACCTATCATGCACCAAAGCTAACACTATCTCCAAAAGAACCGAAAGGAGATTCTACATGACCCACATCACCTAGGAGTTCCATCGGGTCGTCCAAAATGATTTTTGAGGATATGCTACGTTTGTTGCAAAATGTGGATCTATCTTGAATCGAGACTAACACTATCTCCAAATCTACCGAAACAAGATTCTACACGACCCACGTCACCTAGCATTTCTATCGGGTGCGTCCAAAATGATTTCCGAGCTTACGGTACGTTCGGTGCAAACTGTGCACCTATCTTAAGTCAAGATTAGCACTATATCGAAACGGACCGAAACGAGCTCCCATTTGAGCCTCGTCATCTAGGAGTACCATCCGGTGCATCTAAAATAATTTCTGATCCTGTGGTACGTATGGCGCAAACCATTCACCTATCATGCACCAAAGCTAACACTATCTCCAAAAGGACCAAAAGGAGATTCTACATGACCCACATCACCTAGGAGTTCCATCGGGTGCGTCCAAAATGATTTCTGAGGCTATGGTACGTTTGGTGCAAACTGTGGACCTATCTTGCACCGAGACTCACACTATCTCCAAATGGACCGAAACGAGATTCTACATGACCCACGTCACCTTGTTGTTTCATCGGGTGCGTCCAAAATGATTTCTGAGCTTACAGTGCGTTCGGTGCAAACCATGCACCTATCTTGAGTCAAGATTAGCACTATATCCAAACGGACCGAAACGAGCTTCCATTTGAGCCTCGTCATCTAGAAGTACCATCCGGTGTGTCCAAAATGATTTCTGAGGCTATGGTATATTTGGCGCAAACCGTGCACCTATCTTGCACTAAAACTAACACTGTCTCCAAACGGACCGAAACGAGCTTTCATTTGAGCCTCGTCACCTAGGAGTACCATCCGGTGCATCTAAAACAATTTCTGATCCTGTGCTACGTATGGCGCAAACCATGCACCTATCATGCACCAAAGCTAATACTATCTCCAAAAGTACTGAAAGGAGATTCTACATGACCCACATGACCTAGGAGTTCCATCGGGTGCATCTAAAATGATTTGTGAAGCTATGTTACGTTTGGTGCAAATTGTGGACCTATCTTGCACCGAGACTAACACTATCTCCAAACGGACCGAAACGAGATTCTACATGACCCACGTCACCTAGGAGTTCCATCGGTTGCGTCCAAAATGATTTTTGAGCTTACAGTACGTTCGGTGCAAACCGCGCACCTATCTTGAATCAAGATTAGCACTGTATCCAAATGGACCAAAACGAGCTTCCATTTGAGCCTCGTCACCTAGGAGTACCATTCGGTGCGTCCAAAATGATTTTTGAGGCTATGGTACATTTGGCGCAAACCGTGCACCTATCTTGCACTGAAACTAACAACTCTTCAAACGTACCGAAACGAGCTTCCATTTGAGCCTTGTCACCCAGGAGTACCATCCGGTGCATCCAAAATAATTTCTGAGCCAATGGTACATATGGCGCAAAATATGCACCTATCATGCACTGAAACTAACACTATCTCCAAAAGGACCGAAAGGAGATTCTACATGACCCACATCACTTAGGAGTTCTATCAGGTGCGTCCAAATGATTTCTTAGCCTACGGTACGTATGGCGCAAACCATGCACCAATCATGCAAAAAAAACTAACACTATCTCCAAAAGGACCGAATGGAGATTCTACATGACCCACGTCACCTAGGAGTTCCATCAGGTGCGTCCAAAATGATATCTGAGGCTATGGTACGTTTGGTGTAAACTGTAGATCTATCTTGCACCGAGACTAACACTATCTCCAAATGGACCGAAACGAGATTCTACATGACCCACGTCACCTCGGAGTTCCATTGCGTGCGTCCAAAATGATTTTGAACTTACAGTACGTTCGGTGCAAACCGTGCTCCTATCTTAAATCAAGATTAGCACTATATCCAAATGGACCAAAACGAGCTTACATTTGAGCCTTGTCACCTAGGAGTACCACTCGGTGCGCCAAAACAATTTCTGAGGCTATGGTATATTTGGCGCAAACCGTGCACCTATCTTGCACTGAAAGTAAGACTATCTCCAAACGGACCAAAACAATTTCTGATCCTATGGTACGTATGGCGTAAACCATGCACCTATCATGCACCGAAACCAACACTATCTCCAAAAGGACCGAATGGAGATTCTACATGACCCACGTCACCTAGGAGTTCCATCGGGTGCGTCCAAAATGATTTCTGAGGCTATGGTACGTTTGGTGCAAAATGTGGATCTATCTTACACCGATACTAACACTATCTCCGAATCGACCGAAACAAGATTCTATGTGACCCACGTCACCTAGAAGTTCCATCGGGTGCGTCCAAAATGATTTCCAAGCTTATGATACATTCGGTGCAAACTGTGCACCTGTCTTGAATCAAGATTAGCACTATATCCAAACGGACCGAAACGAGCTTCCATTTGAGCCTCGTCACCTAGGAGTACCATCCGGTGCATCCAAAACAATTTCTGAGGCTATGGTATACTTGGTGCAAACTGTGCACCTATCTTGCACTGAAACTAACACTGTCTCCAAACGGACTGAAACGAGCTTCCATTTGAGCCTCGTCACCTAGGAGTACCATCCGGTGCATCTAAAACAATTTCTGATCCTGGGTACGTATGGCGCAAACCATGCACCTATCATGCACCAAAGCTAACACTATCTTCAAAAGGACCGAAAGGAGATTCTACATGACCCACATCACCTAGGAGTTCCATCGGGTGTGTCCAAAATGATTTCTGAGGCTATGCTATGTTTGGTGCAAACTATGGATCTATCTTGCACCGAGACTTACACATCTCCAAATCGACCGAAACAAGATTCTACATGACCCATGTCACCTAGGAGTTCCATCGGGTGCGTCCAAAATGATTTCCGAGCTTACGATACATTCGGCGCAAACCGTGCAACTATCTTGAATCAAGATTAGCACTGTATCCAAACGCACCGAAACGAGCTTCCATTTGAGCATCGTCACCTAGGAGTACCATCCGGTGCGTCCAAAATGATTTCTGAGGCTATGGTACATTTGGCGCAAACCGTGTACCTATCATGCACTGAAACTAACACTGTCTCCAAAAGCACCGAAACGAGATTCCATTTGAGCCTCGTCACCCACAAGTACCTTCTGGTGCATCTAAAACAATTTCTGAGCCTATGGTACGTTTGGCGCAAACCGTGCACCTATCATGCACCGCAACCAACACTATCTGTAAAATGGACCGAAACGAGATTCTACATTACCCATGTCACCTAGTTCTATCGGGTGCGTCCAAAATGATTTTCGAGCTTACGGTACATTCGGTGCAAACCATGCACCTATCTTGAATCAAGATTAGCACTGTATCCAAACGGACCGAAACGAGCTTTCATTTGAGCCTCGTCACCTAGGAGAACCATCCGGTGCGTCCAAAACAATTTCTAAGGCTATGGTATATTTGGTGCAAACCGTGCACCTATCTTGCACTGAAACTAACACTGTCTCCAAACGGACTGAAACGAGCTTCCATTTGAGCCTCGTCACCTAGGAGTACCATCCGGTGCATCTAAAACAATTTCTGATCCTGTGGTACGTATGGCGCAAACCATGCACCTATCATGCACCAAAGCTAACACTATCTCCAAAAGAACCGAAAGGAGATTCTACATGTCCCACATCACCTAGGAGTTCCATCGGGTGCGTCCAAAATGATTTCTGATGATATGCTACGTTTGTTGCAAAATGTGGATCTATCTTGCACCGAGACTAACACTATCTCCAAATCTACCGAAACAAGATTCTACACGACCCACGTCACCTAGCATTTCTATCGGGTGCGTCCAAAATGATTTCCGAGCTTACGGTACGTTCGGTGCAAACTGTGCAACTATCTTAAGCCAAGATTAGCACTATATCGAAACGGACCGAAACGAGCTTCCATTTAAGCCTCGTCATCTAGGCGTACCATCCGATGCATCTAAAATAATTTCTGATCCTGTGGTACGTATGGCGCAAACCATTCACCTATCATGCACCAAAGCTAACACTATCTCCAAAAGGACCAAAAGGAGATTCTACATGACCCACATCACCTAGGAGTTCCATCGGGTGCGTCCAAAATGATTTCTGAGGCTATGGTACGTTTGGTGCAAACTATGGACCTATCTTGCACCGAGACTCACACTATCTCCAAATGGACCGAAACGAGATTCTACATGACCCACGTCACCTAGTTGTTCCATCGGGTGCGTCCAAAATGATTTCTGAGCTTACAGTGCGTTCGGTGCAAACCATGCACCTATCTTGAGTCAAGATTAGCACTATATCCAAACGGACCGAAACGAGCTTCCATTTGAGCCTCGTCATCTAGAAGTACCATCCGGTGTGTCCAAAATGATTTCTGAGGCTATGGTATATTTGGCGCAAACCGTGCACCTATCTTGCACTAAAACTAACACTGTCTCCAATCGGACCGAAACGAGCTTCCATTTGAGCCTCGTCACCTAGGAGTACCATCCGGTGCATCTAAAACAATTTCTGATCCTGTGGTACGTATGGCGCAAACCATGCACCTATCATGCACCAAAGCTAATACTATCTCCAAAAGTACTGAAAGGAGATTCTACATGACCCACATGACCTAGGAGTTCCATCGGGTGCATCTAAAATGATTTGTGAAGCTATGTTACGTTTGGTGCAAATTGTGGACCTATCTTGCACCGAGACTAACACTATCTCCAAACGGACCGAAACGAGATTCTACATGACCCACGTCACCTAGGAGTTCCATCGGTTGCGTCCAAAATGATATTTGAGCTTACAGTACGTTCGGTGCAAACCGCGCACCTATCTTGAATCAAGATTAGCACTGTATCCAAATGGACCAAAACGAGCTTCCATTTGAGCCTCGTCACCTAGGAGTACCATTCGGTGCGTCCAAAATGATTTTTGAGGCTATGGTACATTTGGCGCAAACCGTGCACCTATCTTGCACTGAAACTAACAACTCTTCAAACGTACCGAAACGAGCTTCCATTTGAGCCTTGTCACCCAGGAGTACCATCCGGTGCATCCAAAATAATTTCTGAGCCAATGGTACATATGGCGCAAAATATGCACCTATCATGCACTGAAACTAACACTATCTCCAAAAGGACCGAAAGGAGATTCTACATGACCCACATCACTTAGGAGTTCTATCAGGTGCGTCCAAATGATTTCTTAGCCTACGGTACGTATGGCGCAAACCATGCACCAATCATGCAAAAAAAACTAACACTATCTCCAAAAGGACCGAATGGAGATTCTACATGACCCACGTCACCTAGGAGTTCCATCAGGTGCGTCCAAAATGATATCTGAGGCTATGGTACGTTTGGTGTAAACTGTAGATCTATCTTGCACCGAGACTAACACTATCTCCAAATGGACCGAAACGAGATTCTACATGACCCACGTCACCTCGGAGTTCCATTGCGTGCGTCCAAAATGATTTTGAACTTACAGTACGTTCGGTGCAAACCGTGCTCCTATCTTAAATCAAGATTAGCACTATATCCAAATGGACCAAAACGAGCTTACATTTGAGCCTCGTCACCTAGGGGTACCACCCGGTGCGCCAAAACAATTTCTGAGGCTATGGTATATTTGGCGCAAACCGTGCACCTATCTTGCACTGAAACTAAGACTATCTCCAAACGGACCAAAACAATTTCTGATCCTATGGTACGTATGGCGTAAACCATGCACCTATCATGCACCGAAACCAACACTATCTCCAAAAGGACCGAATGGAGATTCTACATGACCCACGTCACCTAGGAGTTCCATCGGGTGCGTCCAAAATGATTTCTGAGGCTATGGTACGTTTGGTGCAAAATGTGGATCTATCTTACACCGATACTAACACTATCTCCGAATCGACCGAAACAAGATTCTATGTGACCCACGTCACCTAGAAGTTCCATCGGGTGCGTCCAAAATGATTTCCAAGCTTACGGTACATTCGGTGCAAACTGTGCACCTGTCTTGAATCAAGATTAGCACTATATCCAAACGGACCGAAACGAGCTTCCATTTGAGCCTCGTCACCTAGGAGTACCATCCGGTGCATCCAAAACAATTTCTGAGGCTATGGTATACTTGGTGCAAACCGTGCACCTATCTTGCACTGAAACTAACACTGTCTCCAAACGGACTGAAACGAGCTTCCATTTGAGCCTCGTCACCTAGGAGTACCATCCGGTGCATCTAAAACAATTTCTGATCCTGGGTACGTATGGCGCAAACCATGCACCTATCATGCACCAAAGCTAACACTATCTTCAAAAGGACCGAAAGGAGATTCTACATGACCCACATCACCTAGGAGTTCCATCGGGTGTGTCCAAAATGATTTCTGAGGCTATGCTATGTTTGGTGCAAACTATGGATCTATCTTGCACCGAGACTTACACATCTCCAAATCGACCGAAACAAGATTCTACATGACCCATGTCACCTAGGAGTTCCATCGGGTGCGTCCAAAATGATTTCCGAGCTTACGATACATTCGGCGCAAACCGTGCAACTATCTTGAATCAAGATTAGCACTGTATCCAAACGCACCGAAACGAGCTTCCATTTGAGCATCGTCACCTAGGAGTACCATCCGGTGCGTCCAAAATGATTTCTGAGGCTATGGTACATTTGGCGCAAACCGTGTACCTATCATGCACTGAAACTAACACTGTCTCCAAAAGCACCGAAACGAGATTCCATTTGAGCCTCGTCACCCACAAGTACCTTCTGGTGCATCTAAAACAATTTCTGAGCCTATGGTACGTTTGGCGCAAACCGTGCACCTATCATGCACCAGAACCAACACTATCTGCAAAATGGACCGAAACGAGATTCTACATGACCCATGTCACCTAGTTGTTCTATCGGGTGCGTCCAAAATGATTTTCGAGCTTACGGTACATTTGGTGCAAACCATGCACCTATCTTGAATCAAGATTAGCACTGTATCCAAACGGACCGAAACGAGCTTTTATTTGAGCCTCGTCACCTAGGAGAACCATCCGGTGCGTCCAAAACAATTTCTAAGGCTATGGTATATTTGGTGCAAACCGTGCACCTATCTTGCACTGAAACTAACACTGTCTCCAAACGGACTGAAACGAGCTTCCATTTGAGCCTCGTCACCTAGGAGTACCATCCGGTGCATCTAAAACAATTTCTGATCCTGTGGTACGTATGGCGCAAACCATGCACCTATCATGCACCAAAGCTAACACTATCTCCAAAAGAACCGAAAGGAGATTCTACATGTCCCACATCACCTAGGAGTTCCATCGGGTGCGTCCAAAATGATTTCTGAGGATATGCTACGTTTGTTGCAAAATGTGGATCTATCTTGCACCGAGACTAACACTATCTCCAAATCTACCGAAACAAGATTCTACACGACCCACGTCACCTAGCATTTCTATCGGGTGCGTCCAAAATGATTTTCGAGCTTACGGTACGTTCGGTGCAAACTGTGCACCTATCTTAAGTCAAGATTAGCACTATATCGAAACGGACCGAAACGAGCTTCCATTTGAGCCTCGTCATCTAGGAGTACCATCTGGTGTGTCCAAAACGATTTCTGATGCTATGGTATATTTGGCACAAACCATGCACCTATCTTGCACTAAAACTAACACTGTCTCCAAACGGACCGAAACGAGCTTCCATTTGAGCCTCGTCACCTAGGAGTACCATCCGGTGCATCTAAAACAATTTCTGATCCTATGGTACGTATGGCGCAAACCATGCACCAATCATGCACAAAAACTAACACTATCTCCAAAAGGACCGAAAGGAGATTCAACATGACCCACATCACCTAGGAGTTCCATCTGGTGCGTCCAAAATGATTTCTGAGGCTAAGGTACATTTTGGTGCAGACTGTGGACTATCTTGCACCGAGACATACACTATCTCCAAATGGACCGAAACGAGATTCTACATGACCCACGTCACCTAGTTGTTTCATCGGGTGCGTCTAAAATGACTTCTGAGCTTATGGTACGTTCGGTGCAAACCGTGCACCTATCTTGAATCAAGATTAGCACTGTGTCCAAACGGACCGAAACGAGCTTCCATTTGAGCCTCCTCACCTAGGAGTACCATCGGGTGCGTCCAAAACGATTTCTGAGGCTATGGTATATTTGGTGCAAATCGTGCACCTATCTTGCACTGAAACTAACACTGTCTCCAAACGGACTGAAACGAGCTTCCATTTGAGCCTTGTCACCTAGGAGTACCATCCGGTGCATCCAGAACAATTTCTGAGCCTATGGTACATATGGCAGAAACCAAGCACCTATCATGCACAAAAACTAACACTATCTCCAAAAGGACCGAAAGGAGATTCAACATGACCCACATCACCTAGGAGTTCCATCTGGTGCGTCCAAAATGATTTCTGAGGCTAAGGTACATTTTGGTGCAGACTGTGGACCTATCTTGCACCGAGACATACACTATCGACAAATGGACCGAAACGAGATTCTACATGACCCACGTCACCTAGTTGTTTCATCGAGTGCGTCCAAAATGACTTCTGAGCTTATGGTACGTTCGGTGCAAACCGTGCACCTATCTTGAATCAAGATTAGCACTGTGTCCAAACGGACCGAAACGAGCTTCCATTTGAGCCTCCTCACCTAGGAGTACCATCGGGTGCGTCCAAAACGATTTCTGAGGCTATGGTATATTTGGTGCAAATCGTGCACCTATCTTGCACTTAAACTAACACTGTCTCCAAACGGACTGAAACGAGCTTCCATTTGAGCCTCGTCACCTAGGAGTACCATCCGGTGCATCCAGAACAATTTATGAGCCTATGGTACGTATGGCGGAAACCATGCACCTATCATGCACCAAAACTAAATGTATGTCCAAAAGGACCGAAAGGAGATTCTACGTGACCCACGTCACCTAGGAGTTCCATCGGGTGCGTCCAAAATGATTTCTGAGGCTATGGTACGTTTGGTGCAAACTGTGGACCTATCTTGCACCGAGACTAACAATATCTCCAAATGGACCGAAACGAGATTCTACATGACCCACGTCACCTAGGAGTTCCATCGGTTGCATCCAAAATGATTTCTGAGCTTACGGTACGTTCGGTGCAAACCGTGCACCTATCTTGAAACAAGATTAGCAGTGTATCCAAACGGACCGAAACGAGCTTCCATTTGAGCCTTGTCACATAGGAGTACCATCCGGTGTGTCCAAAATGATTTCTGAGGCTATGGTACATTTGGTGCAAAGCATGCACCTATCTTGCACTGAAACTAACACTGTCTCCAAACGCACCGAAATGAGCTTCCATTTGAGCCTCATCACCCAGGAGTACCTTCCGGTGCATCTAAAACAATTTCTGAGCCTATAGTACGTATGGCGCAAACCATGCACCTATCATGCAGCGAAACCAACACTATTTCCAAAAGGATCGAAAGGAGATTCTACATGACCCACGTCACCTAGGAATTCCATCGGGTGTGTCCAAAATAATTTCTGAGGCTACGCTACGTTTGGTGCAAACTATGGATCTATCTTGCACCGAGACTAACACTATCTCCAAATGGACCGAAACGAGATTCTACATGACCCACGTCACCTAGGACTTCCATCGGGTGCGTCCAAAATGATTTCTGAGCTTACGGTACGTTCGGTGCAAACCATGCACCTATCTTGAATCAAGATTAGCACTATATCCAAACGGACGGAAACGAGCTTCCATTTGAGCCTCGTCACCTTGGAGTACCATTCGGTGCGCCAAAACGATTTCTGAGGCGATGGTATATTTGGTGCAAACCGTGCACCTATCTTGCACTGAAACTAACACTGTCTCCAATTGGACCGAAACGAGCTTCCATTTGAGCCTCGTCACCTAGGAGTACCATCCGGTGCATCTAAAACAATTTCTGATCCTGTGGTACGTATGGCGCTAACCATGCACCTATCATGCACCCAAGCTAACACTATCTCCAAAAGGACCGAAAGGAGATTATACATGACCCACGTCACCTAAGAGTTCCATCGGGTGCGTCCAAAATAATTTCTAAGGCTATGGTACGTTTGGTGCAAACTGTGGACCTATCTTACACCGAGACTAAAACTATCTCCAAATGGACCGAAACGAGATTCTACATGACCCACGCCCCTAGGAGTTCCATCGGGTGCGACCAAAACGATTTCCGAGCTTACGGTACGTTCGGTGCAAACCGTGCACCTATCTTGAATCAAGATTAGCACTATATCCAAACGGACTGAAATGAGCTTCCAATTGAGGCTCGACACCTAGGAATACCATCCGGTGCATCCAAAATGATATCTGAGGCTATGGTATATTTGGTGCAAACCGTGCACCTATCTTGCACTGAAACTAACACTATCTCCAAACGTACCGAAACGAGCTTCCATTTGAGCCTCGTCACCCAGGAGTACCATCCGGTGCATCTAAAACAATTTCAGATCCTATGGTACGCATGGCGCAAACCATGCACCTATCATGCACCCAAGCTAATACTATCTCCAAAAGGACCGAAATGAGATTCTACATGACCCACATCACCTAGGAGTTCCATCGGGTGCGTCCAAAATGATTTCTTAGGCTATGGTACGTTTGGTGCAAACTGTGGACCTATCTTGCACCGAGACCAACATTATCTCCAAATGGACCAAAACGAGATTCTATATGACCCACGTCACCTAGGAGTTCCATCGGGTGCGTCCAAAATTATTTCTGAGCTTATGGTACGTTTGGTGCAAACCGTCCACCTATCTTGAAACAAGATTAGCACTGTATCCAAACGGACCGAAACGAGCTTCCATTTGAGCCTCGTCACCTAGGAGTACCATCCGGTGCATCTAAAACAAGTTCTGATCCTGTGGTACGCATGGCGCAAACCATGAACTTATCATGCACCAAAACTAACACTATCTCCAAAAGGACCGAAAGAAGATTCTACATGACCCACGTCACCTAGGAGTTTCATCGGCTGCTTCCAAAACGATTTCCGAGCTTACGGTACGTTCGTTGCAAACCGTGCACCTATCTTGAATCAAGATTAGCACTATATACAAACGGATCGAAACAAGCTTCCATTTGAGCCTCCTCACCTAGGAGTACCATCCGGTGCATCCAAAATGATTTCTGAAGCTATGGTATATTTGGTGCAAACTGTGCACCTATCTTGCACTGAAACTAACACTGTCTCCAAACGGACCGAAACGAGCTTCCATTTGAGCCTCGTCACCTAGGAGTACCATCCGGTGCATCTAAAACAATTTCTGATCCTGTGGTACGCATGGCGCAAACCATGCACCTATCATGCACCCAAGCTAACACTATCTCCAAAAGGACCGAAACGAGATTCTACATCACCCACATCACCTAGGAGTTCCATCGGGTGCGTCTAAAATGATTTCTAAGGCTATAGTACGTTTGGTGCAAACTGTGGACCTATCTTGCACCGAGACTAACACTATCTCCAAATCGTCCGAAACAAGATTCTACATGACCCACGTCACCTAGCAGTTTCATCGGGTGCATCCAAAACGATTTCCGAGCTTACGGTACGTTCGGTGCAAACCGTGCACCCATCTTGAAACAAGATTAGCATTGTATCCAAACGGACCGAAACGAGCTTCCATTTGAGCCTCCTCACCTAGGAGTACCATCCGGTGCGTCCACAACGATTTCTGAGGCTATGGTATATTTGGTGCAAACCGTGCACCGATCTTGCACTGAAACTAACACTGTCTCCAAACGGACCGAAACGAGCTTCCATTTGAGCCTCGTCACCTAGGAGTAACATCCGGTGCATCCAAAACAATTTCTGAGCCTATGGTACGTATGGCGCAAACCCTGCGCCTATCATGCACCGAAACTAACAGTATCTCCAAAAGGACCGAAAGGAGATTCTACATGACCCATGTCATCTAGGAGTTCCATCGGGTGCGTCCAAAATGATTTCCGAGCTTACGGTACGTTCGGTGCAAACCGTCCACCTATCTTGAAACAAGTTTAGCACTGTATCCAAACGGACCGAAACGAGCTTCCATTTGAGCCTCGTCACCTAGGAGTACCATCCGGTGCGTCCAAAACGATTTTCGAGGCTATGGTATTTTTGGTGCAAACCGTGCACCTATCTTGCACTGAAACTAACACTATCTCCAAACGGACCGAAACGAGCTTCCATTTGAGCCTCGTCACCTAGGAGTACCATTCGGTGCATCTAAAACAATTTCTGATCCGGTGGTACGCATGGCGCAAACCGTGCACCTATCATGCACCGAAACTAACCCTATCTCCAAGAAGACTGAAAGGAGATTCTACATGACCCGCGTCACCTAGGAGTTCTATCGGGTGCGTCCAAATGATTTCCAAGCACCTATCATGCACCGAAACTAACACTATCTCCAAAAGGACCGAAAGGAGATTCTACATGACCCACGTCACGTCGGAGTTCCATCGGGTGCGGCCAAAATGATTTCTGAGGCTATGGTATGTTTGGTGCAAACCGTGCACCTATCGTGCACTGAAACCAACACTATCTCCAAAAGGATCGAAAGGAGATTCTACATGACCCACGTCACCTAGGAGTTCCATCTAGGGTGTCCAAAACAATTTCTGAGGCTATGCTACGATTGGTGCAAACTGTGGATCTATCTTGCACCAAGACTAACAATATCTCCAAATCGGCCGAAACAAGATTCTACATGACCCACGTCACCGAGCAGTTTCATCGGGTGCATCCAAAACGATTTCCGAGCTTACGGTACGTTCGGTGCAAACCGTGCACCTATCTTGAATTAAGATTAGCACAATATCCAAACAGACCGAAACGAGCTTCCATTTGAGGCTCGTCACCTAGGGGTACCATCTGGTGCGTCCAAAATGATTTCTGAGGCTATGGTATATTTGGAGCAAACCGTGCACCTATCTTGCACTGAAACTAACACTGTCTCCAAACGGACCGAAACGAGCTTGCATTTGAGCCTCGTCACCTAGGAGTACCATCCGGTGCATCTAGAACAATTTCTGAGCCTATGGTACGTATGGCGGAAACCATGCACCTATCATGCACCGAAACTAACAGTATGTCCAAGAGGACCAAAAGGAGATTCTACGTGACCCACGTCACCTAGGAGTTCCATCGGGTGCGTCCAAAATGATTTCTGAGGCTATGCTACGTTTGGTGCAAACTGTGGATCTATCTTGCACTGAGACTTACACTATCTCCAAATCGACTGAAACAAGATTCTAAATGACCCACGTCACCTAGCATTTCCATTGGGTGCGTCCAAAATGATTTCCGAGCTTACGATACGTTCGGTGCGAACCGTGCACCTATCTTAAATCAAGATTAGCACTGTATCCAAACGGACCGAAACGAGCTTCCATTGGAGCCTCGTCACCTAGGAGTACCATCCGGTGCATCCAAAATGATTTCTGAGGCTATGGTATATTTGGTGCAAACCGTGCACCTATCTTGCACTGAAACTAACACTGTCTCTAAACGGACCGAAATGAGCTTCCATTGGAGCCTCGTCACCTAGGAGTACCATCCGGTGCATCCAAAATGATTTCTGAGGCTATGGTATATTTGTTGTAAACCGTGCACCTATCTTGCACTTAAACTAACACTGTCTCCAAACGGACCGAAACGAGCTTCCTTTTGAGCCTCGTCACCTAGGAGAACCATCCGGTGCATCTAAAACAATTTCTGATGCTGTGGTAGGCATGGTGCAAATCGTGCACCTATCATGCACCGAAACTAACACTATCTCCAAAAGGACCGAAAGGAGATCCTACATGACCCACGTCACCTAGGAGCTCTATCGAGTGCGTCCAAATGATTTCCTAGCTTACGGTATGTATGGCCCAAACCATGCACCTATCATGCACCGAAACTAACACTATCTCCAAAAGGATCGAAAGGAGATTCTACATGACCCACGTCACGTAGGAGTTCCATCGGGTGCGTCCAAAATGATTTTTGAGGCTATGGTACGTTTGGTGCAAACCGTGCACCTATCGTGCACCGAAACCAACACTATCTCCAAAAGGATCGAAAGGAGATTCTGCATGACCCACGTCACCTAGGAGTTCTATCGGGTGTGTCTAAAACAATTTCTAAGGCTATGCTACCTTTGTGCAAACTATGGATCTATCTTACACCGAGACTAACAATATCTCCAAATCGACCGAAACAAGATTCTACATGACCCACGTCACCTAGCAGTTTCATCGGGTGCATCCAAAACGGACTGAAACGAGCGTCCAATCGAGCCTCGGCACCTAGGAATACCATCCGGTGCGTCCAAAACAATTTCTGAGGCTATGGTATATTTGGTGCAAACCATGCACCTATCTTGCACTGAAACTAACACTATATCCAAACAGACCGAAACGAGCTTCCATTTGAGCCTCGTCACCTAGGAGTACCATCCGGTGCATCTAAAACAATTTCTGATCCAGTGGTACGCATGGCGCAAACCATGCACCTATCATGCATCAAAGCTAACACTATCTCCAAAAGGACCGAAAGGCGATTCTACATGACCCACATCACCTAGGAGTTCTATCGGGTGCGTTCAAAATGATTTCTGAGGCTATGGTACGTTTGGTGCAAACTGTGGATCTATCTTGCACCGAGACTTACACTATCTACAAATGGGCCGAAACAAGATTCTAAATGACCCACGTCACCTACCATTTCCATCGGGTGCGTCCAAAATGATTTCTGAGCTTACGGTACGTGCGGTGCAAACCATGCACCTATCTTAAATCAAGATTAGCACTATATCCAAACCGACCGAAACGAGCTTACATTTTAGCCTCCTCACCTAGGAGTACCATCCGGTGCGTCCAAAATGATTTCTGAGGCTATGGAATATTTGGTGTAAACCGTGCACCAATCTTGCGCTGAAACTAACACTGTCTCCAAACGGACCGAAACGAGCTTCCATTTGAGCCTCGTCACCTAGGAGTACCATCCGGTGCATCTAAAACAATTTCTGATCCAGTGGTACGCATGGCGCAAACCGTGCACCTATCATGCACCAAAACTAACGGTATGTCCAAAAGGACCGAAAGAGAATCTACATGACCACACGTCACCTAGGAGTTCCATCGGATGCGTCCAAAATGATTTCTGAGGCTATCGTACGTTTCGTGCAAACTGTGGACCTATCTTCCACCGAGGCTAACACTATCCCCAAATCGACCGAAACGAGATTCTACATGACCCACGTCACCTAGGAGTTTCATCGGGTGCATCCAAAACGATTTCTGAGCTTACGGTACGTTCGGTGCAAACCGTGCACCTATCTTGAATCAAGATTAGCACTATATACAAACGGACCGAAACATGCTTCCATTTGAGCCTCCTCACCTAGGAGTACCATCCGGTGCGTCCAAAACAATTTCTGAGGCTATGGTATATTTGGTGCAAACCGTGCACCTATCTTGCACTGAAACTAACACTGTCTCCAAACGGACCGAAACGAGCTTCCATTTGAGCCTTGTCACCTAGGAGTACCATCCAGTGCATCCAAAACAATTTCTGATCCTGTGGTACGCATGGCGCAAACCATGCACCTATCATGCACCCAAGCTAACACTATCTCCAAAAGGACCAAAACGAGATTCTACATGACCCACATCACCTAGAAGTTCCATCGGGTGCGTCCAGAATGATTTCTTAGGCTATGGTATGTTTGGTGCAAACTGTGGACCTATCTTGCACCGAGACTAACACTATATCCAAATCGACCGAAACAAGATTCTACATGACCCATGTCACCTAGCAGTTTCATCGGGTGCAGCCAAAATGATTTCCGAGCTTACGGTACGTTCGGTGCAAACCGTGCACCTATCTTGAAACAAGATTAGCATTGTATCCAAACGGACCGAAACGAGCTTCCATTTGAGCCTCCAAACCTAGGAGTACCATCCGGTGCGTCCAAAACGATTTCTGAGGCTATGGTATATTTGGTGCAAACCATGCCCCTATCTTGCACTGAAACTAACACTGTCTCCAAACGGACCGAAACGAGCTTCCATTTGAGCCTCGTCACCTAGGAGTAACATCCGGTGCATCCAAAACAATTTCTGAGCCTATGGTACGTATGGCGCAAACCCTGCGCCTATCATGCACCGAAACTAACAGTATCTCCAAAAGGACCGAAAGGAGATTCTACATGACCCATGTCATCTAGGAGTTCCATCGGGTGCGTCCAAAATGATTTCCGAGCTTACGGTACGTTCGGTGCAAACCGTCCACCTATCTGGAAACATGATTAGCACTGTATCCAAACGGACCGAAACGAGCTTCCATTTGAGCCTCCTCACCTAGGAGTACCATCCGGTGCATCCAAAACGATTTCTGAGGCTATGGTATATTTGGTGTAAACCGTGCACCTATCTTGCACTGAAACTAACACTATCTCCAAACGGACCGAAACGAGCTTCCATTTGAGCCTCGTCACCTAGGAGTACCATCCGGTGCATCTAAAACAATTTCTGATCCTGTGGTATGCATGGCGCAAACCGAGCACCTATCATGCACCGAAACTAACCCTATCTCCAAAAGGACTGAAAGGTGATTCTACATGACCCGTGTCACCTAGGAGCTCTATCGGGTGTGTCCAAATGATTTCCAAGCTTACGGTATGTATGGCGCAAACCATGCACCTATCATGCACCGAAACTAACACTATCTCCAAAAAAACCGAAAGGAGATTCTACATGACCCACGTCACGTAGGAGTTCCATCGGGTGTGTCCAAAATGATTTCTGAGGCTATGGTATGTTTGGTGCAAACAGTGCACCTATCGTGCACCGGAACCAACACTGTCTCCAAAAGGATCGAAAGGAGATTCTACATGACCCACGTCACCTAGGAGTTCCATCGGGTGTGTCCAAAAGAATTTCTGAGGCTATGCTACGATTGGTGCAAACTGTGGATCTATCTTGCACCGAGACTAACAATATCTTCAAATCGGCCAAAACAAGATTCTACATGACTCACGTCACCTAGCAGTTTCATCAGGTGCATCCAAAACGATTTCTGAGCTTACGGTACGTTCGATGCAAACCGTGCACCTATCTTGAATCAAGATTAGCACTATATCCAAACGGACTGAAACGAGCTTCCAATTGAGCCTCGGCACCTAGGAATACCATCCGGTGCGTCCAAAACAATTTCTGAGGCTATTGTATATTTGGTGCAAACCGTGCACCTATTTTGCACTGAAACTAACACTATATCCAAACAGACCGAAACGAGCTTCCATTTGAGCCTCGTCACCTAGGAGTACCATCCGGTGCGTCTAAAATGATTTCTGAGGCTATGCTATATTTGGCGCAAACCATGCACCTATCTTGCACTGAAAGGAACACTGTTTCCAAACGGACTGAATCGAGCTTCCATTTGAGCCTCGTCACCTAGGAGTACCATCCGGTGCATCTAAAACAATTTCTAAGCCTATGGTACGTATGGCGCAAACCATGCACCCATCATGCACCGCAACTAGCACTATCTCCAAAAGGACCGAAAGGAGATTCTACATGACCCACATCACCTTGTTGTTCCATCAGGTGCGTCCAAAATGATTTCTGAGCTTACGGTACGTTCGGTGCAAACCGTGCACCTATCTTGAATCAAGATTAGCACTGTATCCAAACGGACCGAAACGAGCTTTCATTTGAGCCTCCTCACCTTAGAGTACCATCCGGTGCATCCAAAATGATTTCTGAGGCTATGGTATGTTTGGTGTAAACCGTGCTCCTATCTTGCACTGAAACTAACACTGTCTCCAAACGGACCGAAACGGCTTCCATTTGAGCCTCGTCACCTAGGAGTACCATCCGGTGCATCCAAAACGATTTCCGAGCTTACGGTACGTTCGGTGCAAACCGTGCACCAATCTTGAATCAAGATTAGCACTATATCCAAACGGACTGAAACGAGCTTCCAATTGAGCCTCGGCACCTAGGAATACCATCCGGTGCGTCCAAAACAATTTCTGAGGCTATGGTATATTTGGTGCAAACCGTGCACCTATCTTGCATTGAAACTAACACTATATCCAAACAGACCGAAACGAGCTTCCATTTGAGCCTCGTCACCTAGGAGTACCACCCGGTGTGTCCAAAATGATTTCTGAGGCTATGCTATATTTGGCGCAAACCATGCACCTATCTTGAAATGAAAGGAACACTGTTTCCAAACGGACCGAAACGAGCTTCCATTTGAGCCTCGTCACCTAGGAGTACCATCCGGTGCATCTAAAACAATTTCTGAGCCTATATTACATAAGGCGCAAACCATGCACCCATCATGCATCGAAACTAACACTATCTCCAAAAGGACTGAAAGGAGATTCTACATGACCCACATCACCTAGTTGTTCCATCGGGTGCGTCCAAAATGATTTCTAAGCTTATGGTACGTTCGGTGCAAACTGTGCACCTATCTTGAATCAAGATTAGCACTGTATCCAAACGGACCAAAACGTGCTTCCATTTGAGCCTCCTCACCTTGGAGTACCATCCGGTGCATCCAAAACGATTTCTGAGGCTATGGTATATTTAGAGCAAACCGTGCAACTATCTTGCACTAAAACTAACACTGTCTCCAAACGGACCGAAACGAGCTTGCATTTGAGCCTCGTCACCTAGGAGTACCATCCGGTGCATCCAGAACAATTTCTGAGACTATGGTACGTATGGCGGAAACCATGCACCTATCATGCACCGAAAGGAGATTCTACATGACCCACGTCACCTAGGAGTTCCATCGGGTGCGTCCAAAATGATATCTGAGGCTTTGCTACGTTTGGTGCAAACTATGGATCTATCTTGCACCAAGACTTACACTATCTCCAAATCGACTGAAACAAGATTCTAAATGACCCACGTCACCTAGCATTTCCATTGGGTGCGTCCAAAATGATTTCTGAGCTTACGATACGTTCGGTGCAAACCGTGCACCTATCTTAAATCAAGATTAGCACTGTATCCAAACGGACCGAAACGAGCTTCCATTGGAGCCTTGTCACCTGGGAGTACCATCCGGTGCATCCAAAATGATTTCTGAGGCTATTGTATATTTGGTGTAAACCGTGCACCTATCTTGCACTTAAACTAACACTGTCTCCAAACGGACCGAAACGAGCTTCCATTTGAGCCTCGTCACCTAGGAGTACCATCCGGTGCATCCAAAACGATTTCTGAGCTTACGGTACGTTCGGTGCAAACCGTGCACCTATCTTGAATCAAGATTAGCACAATATCCAAACGGACTGAAACGAGCTTCCAATTGAGCCTCGGCACCTAGGAATACCATCCGGTGCATCCAAAATAATTTCTAAGGCTATGGTATATTTGGGGCAAACCGTGCACCTATCTTGCACTGAAACTAACACTATATCCAAACAGACCGAAACGAGCTTCCATTTGAGCCTCGTCACCTAGGAGTACCATCCGGTGCGTCCAAAATGATTTCTGAGGCTATGGTATATTTGGTGCAAACCGTGCACCTATCTTGCACTGAAACTAACACTGTCTCCAAACAGACCGAAATGAGCTTCCATTTGAGCCTCGTCACCTAGGAGTAACATCCGGTGCATCCAAAACAATTTCGAGCCTATGGTACGTATGGCGCAAACCCTGCGCCTATCATGCACCGAAACTAACAGTATCTCCAAAAGGATCGAAAGGAGATTCTACATGACCCACGTCAGCTAGGAGTTCCATCTGGTGCGTCCAAAATGATTTCTGAGCTTACGGTACGTTCGGTGCAAACCGTCCACCTATCTTGAAACAAGATTAGCACTGTATCCAAACGGACCGAAATGAGCTTCTATTTGAGCCTCCTCATCTAGGAGTACCATCTGGGGTGTCCAAAATGATTTCTGAGGCTATGGTATATTTGGTGTAAACCGTGCACCTATCTTGCACTGAAACTAACACTATCTCCAAACGGACTGAAACGAGCTTCCATTTGAGCCTCGTCACCTAGGAGTACCATCTAGTGCATCTAAAACAAGTTCTGATCCTGTGGTACGCATGGCGCAAACCATGAACCTATCATGCACCGAGTCTAACAATGTCTCCAAATCGACCGAAACAAGATTCTACATGACCCACGTCACCTAGCAGTTTCATCGGGTGCATCCAAAACGATTTCCGAGCTTACGGTACGTTCGGTGCAAACCGTGCACCTATCTTGAATCAAGATTAGCACTATGTACAAACGGATCGAAACAAGCTTCCATTTGAGCCTCCTCACCTAGGAGTACCATCCGGTGCATCCAAAATGATTTCTGAGGCTATGGTATATTTGGTGCAAACCGTGCACCTATCTTGCACTGAAACTAACACTGTCTCTAAACGGACCGAAACGAGCTTCCATTTGAGCCTCGTCACCTAGGAGTACCATCCGGTGCATCTAAAACAATTTCTGATCCTGTGGTACGCATGGCGCAAACCATGCACCTATCATGCACCCAAGCTAACACTATCTCCAAATGGACCGAAACGAGATTCTACATGACCCACATCACCTAGGAGTTCCATCGGGTGCGTCTAAAATGATTTCTGAGACTATGGTACGTTTGGTGCAAACTGTGGACCTATCTTGCACCGAGACTAACACTATCTCCAAATCGACCGAAACAAGATTCTACATGACCCACGTCACCTAGCAGTTTCATCAGGTGCATCCAAAATGATTTCCGAGCTTACGGTACGTTCGGTGCAAACCGTGCACCTATCTTTAAACAAGATTAGCATTGTATCAAAACGGACCGAAACGAGCTTCCATTTGAGCCTCCTCACCTAGGAGTACCATCCGGTGCGTCCAAAATGATTTCTAAGGCTATGGTATATTTGGTGCAAACTATACACCTATCTTGCACTAAAACTAACACTGTCTCCAAACGGACCGAAACGAGCTTCCATTTGAGCCTCGTCACCTAGGAGTAACATCCGGTGCATCCAAAACATTTTCTGAGCCTATGGTACGAATGGCGCAAACCCTGCGCCTATCATGCACCGAAACTAACAGTATCTCCAAAAGGACCAAAAGGAGATTCTACATGACCCATGTCATCTAGGAGTTCCATCGGGTGCGTCCAAAATGATTTCCGAGCTTACAGTACGTTCGGTGCAAACCGTCCACCTATCTGGAAACAAGATTAGCACTGTATCCAAACGGACCGAAACGAGCTTCCATTTGAGCCTCGTCACCTAGGAGTACCATCCGGTGCATCTAAAACAATTTCTGATCCAGTGGTACGCTTGGCGCAAACCATGCACCTATCATGCACACAGGCTAACACTATCTCCAAAAGGACCGAAACGAGATTCTACATGACCCACATCACCTAGGAGTTCCATCGGGTGCGTCTAAAATGATTTCTGAGACTATGGTACGTTTGGTGCAAACTATGGACCTATCTTGCACTGAGACTAACACTATCTCCAAATCGACCGAAACAAGATTCTACATGACCCACGTCACCTAGCAGTTTCATCAGGTGCATCCAAAACGATTTCCGAGCTTACGGTACGTTCGGTGCAAACCGTGCACCTATCTTGAAACAAGATTAGCATTGTATCCAAACGGACCGAAACGAGCTTCCATTTGAGCCTCCTCACCTAGGAGTACCATCCGGTGCGTCCAAAACGATTTCTAAGGCTATGGTATATTTGGTGCAAAACGTGCACCTATCTTGCACTAAAACTAACACTGTCTCCAAACGGACCGAAACGAGCTTCCATTTGAGCCTCGTCACCTAGGAGTAACATCCGGTGCATCCAAAACATTTTCTGAGCCTACGGTACGTATGGCGCAAACCCTGCGCCTATCATGCACCGAAACTAACAGTATCTCCAAAATGACCGAAAGGAGATTCTACATGACCCATGTCATCTAGGAGTTCCATCGGGTGCGTCCAAAATGATTTCCGAGCTTATGGTACGTTCGGTGCAAACCGTCCACCTATTTGGAAACAAGATTAGCACTGTATCCAAACGGACCGAAACGAGCTTCCATTTGAGCCTCCTCACCTAGGAGTACCATCCGGTGCGTCCAAAACGATTTCTGAGGCTACGGTATATTTGGTGTAAACCGTGCACCTATCTTGCACTGAAACTAACACTATCTCCAAACGGACCGAAACGAGCTTCCATTTGAGCCTCGTCACCTAGGAGTACCATCCGGTGCATCTAAAACATTTTCTGATCCTGTGGTACGCATGTCGCAAACCGTGCACCTATCATGCACCGAAACTAACCCTATGTCCAAAAGGACTGAAAGGAGATTCTACATGACCCGCGTCACCTAGGAGCTCTATCGGGTGCGTCCAAATGATTTCCAAGCTTACGGTATGTATGGCACAAACCATGCACCTATCATGCACCGAAACTAACACTATCTCCAAAAGAACCGAAAGGAGATTCTACATGACCCACGTCACGTAGGAGTTCCATCGGGTGCGTCCAAAATGATTTCTGAGGCTATGGTACGTTTGGTGCAAACCGTGCACCTATCGTGCACCGGAACCAACACTGTCTCCAAAAGGATCGAAAGGAGATTCTACATGACCCACGCCACCTAGGAGTTCCATCGGGTGTGTCCAAAAGAATTTCTGAGGCTATGCTACGATTGGTGCAAACTGTGGATCTATCTTGCACCGAGACTAACAATATCTCCAAATCGGCCGAAACAAGATTCTACATGACCCATGTCACCTAGCAGTTTCATCAGGTGCATCCAAAACGATTTCCGAGCTTACGGTACATTCGGTGCAAACCGTGCACCTATCTTGAATCAAGATTAGCACTATATCCGAACGGACTGAAACGAGCTTCCAGTTGAGCCTCGGCACCTAGGAATACCATCCGGTGCGTCCAAAACAATTTCTGAGGCTATGGTATATTTGGTGCAAACCATGCACCTATTTTGCACTGAAACTAACACTATATCCAAACAGACCGAAACGAGCATCCATTTGAGCCTCGTCACCTAGGAGTACCATCCGGTGCGTCTAAAACAATTTCTAAGCCTATGATACGTATGGCGCAAACCATGCACCCATCATGCACCGCAACTAACACTATCTCCAAAAGGACCGAAAGGAGATTCTACATGACCCACATCACCTAGTTGTTCCATCGGGTGCGTCCAAAATGATTTCTGAGCTTACGGTACGTTCGGTGCAAACCGTGCACCTATCTTGAATCAAGATTAGCAATGTATCCAAACGGACTAAAACAAGCTTTCATTTGAGTCTCCTCACCTTGGAGTACCATCCGGTGCATCCAAAACGATTTCTGAGGCTATGGTATATTTGGTGTAAACCGTGCACCTGTCTTGCACTGAAACTAACACTGTCTCCAAACGGACCGAAACGAGCTTCCATTTGAGCCTCGTCACCTAGGAGTACCATCCGGTGCATCCAAAACGATTTCCGAGCTTACGGTACGTTCGGTGCAAACCGTGCACCTATATTGAATCAAGATTAGCACTATATCCAAACGGACTGAAACGAGCTTCCAATTGAGCCTCGGCACCTAGGAATACCATCCGGTGCGTCCAAAATAATTTCTGAGGCTATGGTATATTTGGTGCAAACCGTGCACCTATCTTGCACTGAAACTAACACTATATCCAAACAGACCGAAACGAGCTTCCATTTGAGCCTCGTCACCTAGGAGTACCATCCGGTGCGTCCAAAATGATTTCTGAGGCTATGCTATATTTGGCGCAAACCATGCACCTATCTTGAAATGAAAGGAACACTATTTCCAAACGGACCGAAACGAGCTTCCATTTGAGCCTCGTCACACAGGAGTACCATCCGGTGCATCTAAAACAATTTCTGAGCCTATATTATGTATGGCGCAAACCATGCACCCATCATGCACCGAAACTAACACAATCTCCAAAAGGACCGAAAGGAGATTCTACATGACCCACATCACCTAGTTGTTCCATCGGGTGCGTCCAAAATAATTTCTGAGCTTACGGTACGTTCGGTGCAAACCGTGCACCTATCTTGAATCAAGATTAGCACAGTATCCAAACGGACCGAAACGAGCTTCCATTTGAGCCTCCTCACCTTGGAGTACCATCCGGTGCATCCAAAACGATTTCTGAGGCTATGGTATATTTGGAGCAAACCGTGCACCTATCTTGCACTGAAACTAACACTGTCTCCAAACGGACCGAAACGAGCTTGCATTTGAGCCTCGTCACCTAGGAGTATCATCCGGTGCATCCAGAACAATTTCTGAGCCTATGGTACGTATGGTGGAACCCATGCACCTATCATGCACCGAAACTAATAGTATGTCCAAGAGGACTGAAAGGAGATTCTACGTGACCCACGTCACCTAGAAGTTCCATCGGGGGCGTCCAAAATGATTTCTGAGGCTATGCTACGTTTGGTGCAAACTGTGGATCTATCTTGCACCGAGACTTACACTATCTCCAAATCGACTAAAACAAGATTCTAAATGACCCACGTCACCTAGCATTTCCATTGGGTGCGTCCAAAATAATTTCCGAGCTTACGATACATTCGGTGCAAACCGTGCACCTATCTTAAATCAAGATTAGCACTGTATCCAAACGGACCGAAACGAGCTTCCATTGGAGCCTCGTCACCTAGGAGTACCATCCGGTGCATCCAAAATGATTTCTGAGGCTATGGTATATTTGGTGTAAACCGTGCACCTATCTTGCACTTAAACTAACACTGTCTCCAAACGGACCGAAACAAGCTTCCATTTGAGCCTCGTCACCTAGGAGAACCATCCGGTGCATCTAAAACCATTTCTGATGCTGTGGTACGTATGGCGCAAACCCTGCGCCTATCATGCACCGAAACTAACAGTATCTCCAAAAGGACCGAAAGGAGATTCTACATGACCCATGTCATCTAGGAGTTCCATCGGGTGCGTCCAAAATGATTTCCGAGCTTACGGTACGTTCGGTGCAAACCGTCCACCTATCTGGAAACAAGATTAGCACTGTATCCAAATGGACCGAAACGAGCTTCCATTTGAGCCTCGTCACCTAGGAGTACCATCCGGTGCATCTAAAACAATTTCTGATCCAGTGGTACGCTTGGCGCAAACCATGCACCTATCATGCACATAGGCTAACACTATCTCCAAAAGGACCGAAACGAGATTCTACATGACCCACATCACCTAGGAGTTCCATCGGGTGCGTCTAAAATGATTTCTGAGACTATGGTACGTTTGGTGCAAACTATGGACCTATCTTGCACTGAGACTAACACTATCTCCAAATCGACCGAAACAAGATTCTACATGACCCACGTCACCTAGCAGTTTCATCAGGTGCATCCAAAACGATTTCCGAGCTTACGGTACGTTCGGTGCAAACCGTGCACCTATCTTGAAACAAGATTAGCATTGTATCCAAACGGACCGAAACGAGCTTCCATTTGAGCCTCCTCACCTAGGAGTACCATCCGGTGCGTCCAAAATGATTTCTAAGGCTATGGTATATTTGGTGCAAACCGTGCACCTATCTTGCACTAAAACTAACACTGTCTCCAAACGGACTGAAACGAGCTTTCATTTGAGCCTCGTCACCTAGGAGTAACATCCGGTGCATCCAAAACATTTTCTGAGCCTACGGTACGTATGGCGCAAACCCTGCGCCTATCATGCACCGAAACTAACAGTATCTCCAAAAGGACCGAAAGGAGATTCTATATGACCCATGTCATCTAGGAGTTCCATCGGGTGCGTCCAAAATGATTTCCGAGCTTATGGTACGTTCGGTGCAAACCGTCCACCTATTTGGAAACAAGATTAGCACTGTATCCAAACGGACCGAAACGAGCTTCCATTTGAGCCTCCTCACCTAGGAGTACCATCCGGTGCGTCCAAAACGATTTCTGAGGCTACGGTATATTTGGTGTAAACCGTGCACCTATCTTGCACTGAAACTAACACTATCTCCAAACGGACCGAAACGAGCTTCCATTTGAGCCTCGTCACCTAGGAGTACCATCCGGTGCATCTAAAACATTTTCTGATCCTGTGGTACGCATGGCGCAAACCGTGCACCTATCATGCACCGAAACTAACCCTATGTCCAAAAGGACTGAAAGGAGATTCTACATGACCCGCGTCACCTAGGAGCTCTATCGGGTGCGTCCAAATGATTTCCAAGCTTACGGTATGTATGGCACAAACCATGTACCTATCATGCACCGAAACTAACACTATCTCCAAAAGAACCGAAAGGAGATTCTACATGACCCACGTCACGTAGGAGTTCCATCGGGTGCGTCCAAAATGATTTCTGAGGCTATGGTACGTTTGGTGCAAACCGTGCACCTATCGTGCACCGGAACCAACACTCTCTCCAAAAGGATCGAAAGGAGATTCTACATGACCCACGTCACCTAGGAGTTCCATCGGGTGTGTCCAAAAGAATTTCTGAGGCTATGCTACGATTGGTGCAAACTGTGGATCTATCTTGCACCGAGACTAACAATATCTCCAAATCGGCCGAAACAAGATTCTACATGACCCATGTCACCTAGCAGTTTCATCAGGTGCATCCAAAACGATTTCTGAGCTGACGGTACGTTCGGTGCAAACGGTCCACCTATCTTGAAACAAGATTAGCACTGTATCCAAACGCACCGAAATGAGCTTCTATTTGAGCCTCCTCATCTAGGAGTACCATCTGGGGTGTCCAAAATGATTTCTGAGGCTATGGTATATTTGGTGTAAACCGTGCACCTATCTTGCACTGAAACTAACACTATCTCCAAACGGACTGAAACGAGCTTCCATTTGAGCCTCGTCACCTAGGAGTACCATCTGGTGCATCTAAAACAAGTTCTGATCCTGTGGTATGCATGGCGCAAACCAAGAACCTATCATGCACCGAGACTAACAATATCTCCAAATCGACCGAAACAAGATTCTACATGACCCACGTCACCTAGCAGTTTCATCGGGTGCATCCAAAACGATTTCCGAGCTTACGGTACGTTCGGTGCAAACCGTGCACCTATCTTGAATCAAGATTAGCACTATGTACAAACGGATCGAAACAAGCTTCCATTTGAGCCTCCACACCTAGGAGTACCATCCGGTGCATCCAAAATGATTTCTGAGGCTATGGTATATTTGGTGCAAACTGTGCACCTATCTTGCACTGAAACTAACACTGTCTCCAAACGGACCGAAACGAGCTTCCATTTGAGCCTCGTCACGTAGGAGTACCATCCAGTGCATCTAAAACAATTTCTGATCCTGTGGTACGCATGGCGCAAACCATGCACCTATCATGCACCCAAGCTAACACTATCTCCAAAAGGACCGAAATGAGATTCTACATGACCCACATCACCTAGGAGTTCCATCGGGTGCGTCTAAAATGATTTCTGAGACTATGGTACGTTTGGTGCAAACTATGGACCCATCTTGCACCGAGACTAACACTATCTCCAAATCGACCGAAACAAGATTCTACATGACCCACGTCACCTAGCAGTTTCATCAGGTGCATCCAAAACGATTTCCGAGCTTACGGTACGTTCGGTGCAAACCGTGCACCAATCTTGAAACAAGATTAGCATTGTATCCAAACGGACCGAAACGAGCTTCCATTTGAGCCTCCTCACCTAGGAGTACAATCCGGTGCGTCCAAACCGATTTCTAAGGCTATGGTATATTTGGTGCAAACCGTGCACCTATCTTGCACTGAAACTAACACTGTCTCCAAACGGACCGAAACGAGCTTCCATTTGAGCCTCGTCACCTCGGAGTAACATCCGGTGCATCCAAAACATTTTTTGAGCCTACGGTACGTATGGCGCAAACCCTGCGCCTATCATGCACCAAAACTAACAGTATCTCCAAAAGGACCGAAAGGAGATTCTACATGACCCATGTCATCTAGGAGTTCCATCGGGTGCGTCCAAAATGATTTCCGAGCTTACGGTACGTTCGGTGCAAACCGTCCACCTATCTGGAAACAAGATTAGCACTGTATCCAAATGGACCGAAACGAGCTTCCATTTGAGCCTCGTCACCTAGGAGTACCATCCGGTGCATCTAAAACAATTTCTGATCCAGTGGTACGCTTGGCGCAAACCATGCACCTATCATGCACATAGGCTAACACTATCTCCAAAAGGACCGAAACGAGATTCTACATGACCCACATCACCTAGGAGTTCCATCGGGTGCGTCTAAAATGATTTCTGAGACTATGGTACGTTTGGTGCAAACTATGGACCTATCTTGCACTGAGACTAACACTATCTCCAAATCGACCGAAACAAGATTCTACATGACCCACGTCACCTAGCAGTTTCATCAGGTGCATCCAAAACGATTTCCGAGCTTACGGTACGTTCGGTGCAAACCGTGCACCTATCTTGAAACAAGATTAGCATTGTATCCAAACGGACCGAAACGAGCTTCCATTTGAGCCTCCTCACCTAGGAGTACCATCCGGTGCGTCCAAAATGATTTCTAAGGCTATGGTATATTTGGTGCAAACCGTGCACCTATCTTGCACTAAAACTAACAGTGTCTCCAAACGGACCGAAACGAGCTTCCATTTGAGCCTCGTCACCTAGGAGTAACATCCGGTGCATCCAAAACATTTTCTGAGCCTACGGTACGTGTGGCGCAAACCCTGCGCCTATCATGCACCGAAACTAACAGTATCTCCAAAAGGACCGAAAGGAGATCTATATGACCCATGTCATCTAGGAGTTCCATCGGGTGCGTCCAAAATGATTTCCGAGCTTATGGTACGTTCGGTGCAAACCGTCCACCTATTTGGAAACAAGATTAGCACTGTATCCAAACGGACCGAAACGAGCTTCCATTTGAGCCTCCTCACCTAGGAGTACCATCCGGTGCGTCCAAAACGATTTCTGAGGCTACGGTATATTTGGTGTAAACCGTGCACCTATCTTGCACTGAAACTAACACTATCTCCAAACGGACCGAAACGAGCTTCCATTTGAGCCTCGTCACCTAGGAGTACCATCCGGTGCATCTAAAACATTTTCTGATCCTGTGGTACGCATGGCGCAAACCGTGCACCTATCATGCACCGAAACTAACCCTATGTCCAAAAGGACTGAAAGGAGATTCTACATGACCCGCGTCACCTAGGAGCTCTATCGGGTGCGTCCAAATGATTTCCAAGCTTACGGTATGTATGGCACAAACCATGTACCTATCATGCACCGAAACTAACACTATCTCCAAAAGAACCGAAAGGAGATTCTACATGACCCACGTCACGTAGGAGTTCCATCGGGTGCGTCCAAAATGATTTCTGAGGCTATGGTACGTTTGGTGCAAACCGTGCACCTATCGTGCACCGGAACCAACACTCTCTCCAAAAGGATCGAAAGGAGATTCTACATGACCCACGTCACCTAGGAGTTCCATCGGGTGTGTCCAAAAGAATTTCTGAGGCTATGCTACGATTGGTGCAAACTGTGGATCTATCTTGCACCGAGACTAACAATATCTCCAAATCGGCCGAAACAAGATTCTACATGACCCATGTCACCTAGCAGTTTCATCAGGTGCATCCAAAACGATTTCTGAGCTTACGGTACGTTCGGTGCAAACGGTCCACCTATCTTGAAACAAGATTAGCACTGTATCCAAACGCACCGAAATGAGCTTCTATTTGAGCCTCCTCATCTAGGAGTACCATCTGGGGTGTCCAAAATGATTTTTGAGGCTATGGTATATTTGGTGTAAACCGTGCACCTATCTTGCACTGAAACTAACACTATCTCCAAACGGACTGAAACGAGCTTCCATTTGAGCCTCGTCACCTAGGAGTACCATCTGGTGCATCTAAAACAAGTTCTGATCCTGTGGTATGCATGGCGCAAACCAAGAACCTATCATGCACCGAGACGAACAATATCTCCAAATCGACCGAAACAAGATTCTACATGACCCACGTCACCTAGCAGTTTCATCGGGTGCATCCAAAACGATTTCCGAGCTTACGGTACGTTCGGTGCAAACCGTGCACCTATCTTGAATCAAGATTAGCACTATGTACAAACGGATCGAAACAAGCTTCCATTTGAGCCTCCACACCTAGGAGTACCATCCGGTGCATCCAAAATGATTTTTGAGGCTATGGTATATTTGGTGCAAACTGTGCACCTATCTTGCACTGAAACTAACACTGTCTCCAAACGGACCGAAACGAGCTTCCATTTGAGCCTCGTCACCTAGGAGTACCATCCAGTGCATCTAAAACAATTTCTGATCCTGTGGTACGCATGGCGCAAACCATGCACCTATCATGCACCCAAGCTAACACTATCACCAAAAGGACCGAAATGAGATTCTACATGACCCACATCACCTAGGAGTTCCATCGGGTGCGTCTAAAATGATTTCTGAGACTATGGTACGTTTGGTGCAAACTATGGACCCATCTTGCACCGAGACTAACACTATCTCCAAATCGACCGAAACAAGATTCTACATGACCCACGTCACCTAGCAGTTTCATCAGGTGCATCCAAAACGATTTCCGAGCTTACGGTACGTTCGGTGCAAACCGTGCACCAATCTTGAAACAAGATTAGCATTGTATCCAAACGGACCGAAACGAGCTTCCATTTGAGCCTCCTCACCTAGGAGTACAATCCGGTGCGTCCAAACCGATTTCTAAGGCTATGGTATATTTGGTGCAAACCGTGCACCTATCTTGCACTGAAACTAACACTGTCTCCAAATGGACCGAAACGAGCTTCCATTTGAGCCTCGTCACCTCGGAGTAACATCCGGTGCATCCAAAACATTTTTTGAGCCTACGGTACGTATGGCGCAAACCCTGCGCCTATCATGCACCGAAACTAACAGTATCTCCAAAAGGACCGAAAGGAGATTCTACATGACCCATGTCATCTAGGAGTTCCATCGGGTGCGTCCAAAATGATTTCCGAGCTTACGGTACGTTCGGTGCAAACCGTCCACCTATCTGGAAACAAGATTAGCACTGTATCCAAATGGACCGAAACGAGCTTCCATTTGAGCCTCGTCACCTAGGAGTACCATCCGGTGCATCTAAAACAATTTCTGATCCAGTGGTACGCTTGGCGCAAACCATGCACCTATCATGCAATAGGCTAACACTATCTCCAAAAGGACCGAAACGAGATTCTACATGACCCACATCACCTAGGAGTTCCATCGGGTGCGTCTAAAATGATTTCTGAGACTATGGTACGTTTGGTGCAAACTATGGACCTATCTTGCACTGAGACTAACACTATCTCCAAATCGACCGAAACAAGATTCTACATGACCCACGTCACCTAGCAGTTTCATCAGGTGCATCCAAAACGATTTCCGAGCTTACGGTACGTTCGGTGCAAACCGTGCACCTATCTTGAAACAAGATTAGCATTGTATCCAAACGGACCGAAACGAGCTTCCATTTGAGCCTCCTCACCTAGGAGTACCATCCGGTGCGTCCAAAATGATTTCTAAGGCTATGGTATATTTGGTGCAAACCGTGCACCTATCTTGCACTAAAACTAACACTGTCTCCAAACGGACCAAAACGAGCTTCCATTTGAGCCTCGTCACCTAGGAGTAACATCCGGTGCATCCAAAACATTTTCTGAGCCTACGGTACGTATGGCGCAAACCCTGCGTCTATCATGCACCGAAACTAACAGTATCTCCAAAAGGACCGAAAGGAGATTCTACATGACCCATGTCATCTAGGAGTTCCATCGGGTGCGTCCAAAATGATTTCTGAGCTTATGGTACGTTCGGTGCAAACCGTCCACCTATTTGGAAACAAGATTAGCACTGTATCCAAACGGACCGAAACGAGCTTCCATTTGAGCCTCCTCACCTAGGAGTACCATCCGGTGCGTCCAAAACGATTTCTGAGGCTACGGTATATTTGGTGTAAACCGTGCACCTATCTTGCACTGAAACTAACACTATCTCCAAACGGACCGAAACGAGCTTCCATTTGAGCCTCGTCACCTAGGAGTACCATCCGGTGCATCTAAAACATTTTCTGATCCTGTGGTACGCATGGCGCAAACCGTGCACCTATCATGCACCGAAACTAACCCTATGTCCAAAAGGACTGAAAGGAGATTCTACATGACCCGCGTCACCTAGGAGCTCTATCGGGTGCGTCCAAATGATTTCCAAGCTTACGGTATGTATGGCACAAACCATGCACCTATCATGCACCGAAACTAACACTATCTCCAAAAGAACCGAAAGGAGATTCTACATGACCCACGTCACGTAGGAGTTCCATCGGGTGCGTCCAAAATGATTTCTGAGGCTATGGTACGTTTGGTGCAAACCGTGCACCTATCGTGCACCGGAACCAACACTCTCTCCAAAAGGATCGAAAGGAGATTCTACATGACCCACGCCACCTAGGAGTTCCATCGGGTGTGTCCAAAAGAATTTCTGAGGCTATGCTACGATTGGTGCAAACTGTGGATCTATCTTGCACCGAGACTAACAATATCTCCAAATCAGCCGAAACAAGATTCTACATGACCCATGTCACCTAGCAGTTTCATCAGGTGCATCCAAAATGATTTCCGAGCTTACGGTACATTCGGTGCAAACCGTGCACCTATCTTGAATCAAGATTAGCACTATATCCGAACGGACTGAAACGAGCTTCCAGTTGAGCCTCGGCACCTAGGAATACCATCCGGTGCGTCCAAAACAATTTCTGAGGCTATGGTATATTTGGTGCAAACCATGCACCTATTTTGCACTGAAACTAACACTATATCCAAACAGACCGAAACGAGCATCCATTTGAGCCTCGTCACCTAGGAGAACCATCCGGTGCGTCTAAAACAATTTCTAAGCCTATGATACGTATGGCGCAAACCATGCACCCATCATGCACCGCAACTAACACTATCTCCAAAAGGACCGAAAGGAGATTCTACATGACCCACATCACCTAGTTGTTCCATCGGGTGCGTCCAAAATGATTTCTGAGCTTACGGTACGTTCGGTGCAAACCGTGCACCTATCTTGAATCAAGATTAGCAATGTATCCAAACGGACTAAAACAAGCTTTCATTTGAGTCTCCTCACCTTGGAGTACCATCCGGTGCATCCAAAACGATTTCTGAGGCTATGGTATATTTGGTGTAAACCGTGCACCTGTCTTGCACTGAAACTAACACTGTCTCCAAACGGACCGAAACGAGCTTCCATTTGAGCCTCGTCACCTAGGAGTACCATCCGGTGCATCCAAAACGATTTCCGAGCTTACGGTACGTTCGGTGCAAACCGTGCACCTATATTGAATCAAGATTAGCACTATATCCAAACGGACTGAAACGAGCTTCCAATTGAGCCTCGGCACCTAGGAATACCATCCGGTGCGTCCAAAATAATTTCTGAGGCTATGGTATATTTGGTGCAAACCGTGCACCTATCTTGCACTGAAACTAACACTATATCCAAACAGACCGAAACGAGCTTCCATTTGAGCCTCGTCACCTAGGAGTACCATCCGGTGCGTCCAAAATGATTTCTGAGGCTATGCTATATTTGGCGCAAACCATGCACCTATCTTGAAATGAAAGGAACACTATTTCCAAACGGACCGAAACGAGCTTCCATTTGAGCCTCGTCACACAGGAGTACCATCCGGTGCATCTAAAACAATTTCTGAGCCTATATTATGTATGGCGCAAACCATGCACCCATCATGCACCGAAACTAACACAATCTCCAAAAGGACCGAAAGGAGATTCTACATGACCCACATCACCTAGTTGTTCCATCGGGTGCGTCCAAAATAATTTCTGAGCTTACGGTACGTTCGGTGCAAACCGTGCACCTATCTTGAATCAAGATTAGCACAGTATCCAAACGGACCGAAACGAGCTTCCATTTGAGCCTCCTCACCTTGGAGTACCATCCGGTGCATCCAAAACGATTTCTGAGGCTATGGTATATTTGGAGCAAACCGTGCACCTATCTTGCACTGAAACTAACACTGTCTCCAAACGGACCGAAACGAGCTTGCATTTGAGCCTCGTCACCTAGGAGTATCATCCGGTGCATCCAGAACAATTTCTGAGCCTATGGTACGTATGGTGGAAACCATGCACCTATCATGCACCGAAACTAATAGTATGTCCAAGAGGACTGAAAGAAGATTCTACATGACCCACGTCACCTAGAAGTTCCATCGGGGGCGTCCAAAATGATTTCTGAGGCTATGCTACGTTTGGTGCAAACTGTGGATCTATCTTGCACCGAGACTTACACTATCTCCAAATCGACTAAAACAAGATTCTAAATGACCCACGTCACCTAGCATTTCCATTGGGTGCGTCCAAAATAATTTCCGAGCTTACGATACATTCGGTGCAAACCGTGCACCTATCTTAAATCAAGATTAGCACTGTATCCAAACGGACCGAAACGAGCTTCCATTGGAGCCTCGTCACCTAGGAGTACCATCCGGTGCATCCAAAATGATTTCTGAGGCTATGGTATATTTGGTGTAAACCGTGCACCTATCTTGCACTTAAACTAACACTGTCTCCAAACGGACCGAAACAAGCTTCCATTTGAGCCTCGTCACCTAGGAGAACCATCCGGTGCATCTAAAACAATTTCTGATGCTGTGGTACGCATGGCGCAAACCGTGCACCTATCATGCACCGAAACTAACACTATCTCCAAAAGGACCGAAAGGAGATTCTACATGACCCACATCACCTAGGAGCTCTATCTAGTGCGTCCAAATGATTTCCTAGCTTACGGTACGTAGGGCACAAACCATGCACCTATCATGCACCGAAACTAACACTATCTCCAAAAGGATCGAAAGCAGATTCTACATGACCCACGCCACGTAGGAGTTCCATCGGGTGCGTCCAAAATGATTTCTGAGGCTATGGTACGTTTGGTGCAAACCTTGCACCTATCGTGCACCGAAACCAACACTATCTCCAAAAGGATCAAAAGGAGATTCTGCATGACCCACGTCACCTAGGAGTTCCACCGGTGTGTCCAAAACAATTTCTAAGGCTATGCTACCTTTGGTGCAAACTGTGGATCTGTCTTGCACCGAGACTAACAATATCTCCAAATCGACCGAAACAAGATTCTACATGACCCACGTCACCTAGCAGTTTCATCGGGTGCATCCAAAACGGACTGAAACAAGCGTCCAATTGAGCCTCGGCAGCTAGGAATACCATCCGGTGCGTCCAAAACAATTTTTGAGGCTATGGTATATTTGGTGCAAACCGTGCACCTATCTTGAACTGAAACTAACACTATATCCAAACAGACCGAAACGAGCTTCCATTTGAGCCTCCTCACCTAGGAGTATCATCCGGTGCATCTAAAACAATTTCTGATCTAGTGGTACGCATGGCGCAAACCATGCACCTATCATGCATCAAAGCTAACACTATCTCCAAAAGGACCGAAAGGCGATTCTACATGACCCACATCACCTAGGAGTTCTATCGGGTGCGTCCAAAATGATTTCTGAGGCTATGGTACGTTTGGTGCAAACTGTGGATCTATCTTGCACCGAGACTTACATTATCTACAAATGGACCGAAACAAGATTCTAAATGACCCACGTCACCTAGCGTTTCCATCGGGTGCGTCCAAAATGATTTCCGAGCTTACGGTACGTGCGGTGCAAACCGTGCACCTATCTTAAATCAGGATTAGCACTATTTCTAAACCAACCGAAACGAGCTTCCATTTGAGCCTCCTCACCTAGGAGTACCATCTGGTGCGTCCAAAATGATTTCTGAGGCTATGGAATATTTGGTGTAAACCGTGCACCAATCTTCCGCTGAAACTAACACTGTCTCCAAACGGACCGAAACGAGCTTCCATTTGAGCCTCGTCACCTAGGAGTACCATCCGGTGCGTCCAAAATGATTTCTGAGGCTATGGTATATTTGGTGCAAACCGTGCACCTATCTTGCACTGAAACTAACACTGTCTCCAAACGGACCGAAACGAGCTTCCATTTGAGCCTCGTCACCTAGGAGTAACAATTTCTGATCCAGTGGTACGCATGGCGCAAACCGTGCACCTATCATGCACCAAAACTAAAGGTATGTCCAAAAGGACTGAAAGGGATCTACATGACTCACGTCACCTAGGAGTTCCATCGGATGCGTCCAAAATGATTTCGAGGCTATGGTACATTTCGTGCAAACTGTGGACCTATTTTCCACTGAGACTAACACTATCTCCAAATCGACCGAAACGAGATTCTACATGACCCACGTCACCTAGGAGTTTCATCGGGTGCGTCCAAAACGATTTCCGAGCTTACGGTACGTTCGGTGCAAACCGTGCACCTATCTTGAATCAAGATTAGCACTATATACAAACGGACCGAAACATTCTTCCATTTGAGCCTCCTCACCTAAGAGTACCATCCGGTGCATCCAAAATGATTTCTGAGGCTATGGTATATTTGGTGCAAACCGTGCACCTATCTTGCACTGAAACTAACACTGTCTCCAAACAGACTGAAACGAGCTTCCATTTGAGGCTCGTCACCTAGGAGTACCATCCGGTGCATCTAAAACATTTTCTGATCCCTTGGTACGCATGGCGCAAACCATGCACCTATCATGCACCCAAGCTAACACTATCTCCAAAAGAACCGAAATGAGATTCTACATGACCCACAACACCTAGGAGTTCCATCGGGTGCGTCCAAAATGATTTCTGAGCTTATGGTACGTTCGATGCAAACCGTCCAACTATCTTGAAACAAGATTAGCACTGTATCCAAATGGACTGAAACAAGCTTCCATTTGAGCCTCCTCAACTAGGAGTACCATCCGGTGCGGCCAAAACGATTTCTGAGGCTACGGTATATTTGGTGTAAACCGTGCACCTATCTTGCACTGAAACTAACACTATCTCCAAACGGACCGAAACGAGCTTCCATTTGAGCCTCCTCACCTAGGAGTACCATCCGGTGCGTCCAAAACGATTTCTGAGGCTACGGTATATTTGGTGTAAACCGTGCACCTATCTTGCACTAAAACTAACACTATCTCCAAACGGACCGAAACGAGCTTCCATTTGAGCCTCATCACCTAGGAGTACCATCCAGTGCATCTAAAACAATTTTTGATCCAGTGGTACGCATGGCGCAAACCGTGCACCTATCATGCACCGAAACTAACCCTATCTCCAAAAGGACTGAAAGGATATTCAAAATGACCCGCGTCACCTAGGAGCTCTATCGGGTGCGTCCAAATGATTTCCAAGCTTACGGTATGTATGGCACAAACCATGCACCTATCATGCACCGAAACTAACACTATCTCCAAAAGGACCGAAAGGAGATTCTACATGACCCACGTCACGTAGGAGTTTCATCGGGTGCGTCCAAAATGATTTCTGAGGCTATGGTACGTTTGGTGCAAACTGTGCACCAATCGTGCACCGGAACCAACACTATCTCCAAAAGGATCGAAAGGAGATTCTGCATGACCCACGTCACCTAGGAGTTCCATCGGGTGTGTCCAAAAGAATTTCTGAGGCTATGCTACGATTGGTGCAAACTGTGGATCTATCTTGCACCGAGACTAACAATATCTCCAAATCGGCCGAAACAAGATTCTACATGACCCACGTCACCTAGCAGTTTCATCAGGTGCATCCAAAATGATTTCCGAGCTTACAGTACGTTCGGTGCAAACCGTGCACCTATCTTGAATCAAGATTAGCAATATATCCAAACGTACTGAAACGAGCTTCCAATTGAGCCTCGGCACCTAGGAATACCATCCGGTGCGTCCAAAACAATTTCTGAGGCTATGGTATATTTGGTGCAAACCGTGCACCTATCTTGCACTGAAACTAACACTATATCCAAACAGACCGAAACGAGCTTCCATTTGAGCCTCATCACCTAGGAGTACCATCCGGTGCGTCCAAAATGGTTTCTGAGGCTATGCTATATTTGGCGCAAACCATGCACCTATCTTGCACAGAAAGGAACACTGTTTCCAAACGGATCGAAACGAGCTTCCATTTGAGCCTCGTCACCTAGGAGTACCATCCGGTGCATCTAAAACAATTTCTAAGCCTATGGTACGTATGGTGCAAACCATGCACCTATCTTGAATCAAGATTAGCACTGTATCCAAACGGACCGAAACGAGCTTTCATTTGAGCCTCCTCACCTTGGAGTACCATCTAGTGCATCCAAAATGATTTCTGAGGCTATGGTATATTTGGTGTAAACCGTGCACCTATCTTGCAATGAAACTAACACTGTCTCCAAACGGACCGAAACGAGCTTTCATTTGAGCCTTGTCACCTAGGAGTACCATCAGGTGCATCCAAAACGATTTCCGAGCTTACGGTACTTTCGGTGCAAACCGTGCACCTATCCTGAATCAAGATTAGCACTATATCCAAATGGTCTAAAACGAGCTTCCAATTGAGCCTCGGCACCTAGGAATACCATCCGGTGCGTCCAACACAATTTCTGAGGCTATGGTATATTTGGTGCAAACCGTGCACCTATCTTGCACTAAAACTAACACTATATCCAAACAGACCGAAACAAGCTTCCATTTGAGCCTCGTCACCTAGGAGTACCATCCGGTGCATCTAAAACAATTTCTAAGCCTATGGTACGTGTGGCGCAAACCATGCACCTATCATACCACCAAAACTAACACTATCTCCAAAAGGACCGAAAGGAGATTCTACATGACCCACATCACCTAGTTGTTCCATCGGGTGCGTCCAAAATGATTTCTGAGCTTACGGTACGTTCGGTGCAAACCGCACCTATCTTGAATCAAGATTAGCACTGTATCCAAACGGACCGAAACGAGATTCCACGTGACCCACGTCACCTAGGGGTTCCATCGGGTGCGTCCAAAAAGACTTCTGAGGCTATGCTACGTTTGGTGCAAACTGTGGATCTATCTTACACCGAGACTTACACTATCTCCAAATCGACTGAAACAAGATTCTAAATGACCCACGTCACCTAGCATTTCTATTGGGTGCGTCCAAAATGATTTCTGAGCTTACGATACGTTCGGTGCAAACCATGCACCTATCTTAAATCAAGATTAGCACTGTATCCAAACGGGACCGAAACGAGCTTCCAATTGAGCCTCGGCACCAAGGAATACCATTCGGTGCGTCCAAAACAATTTATGAGGCTATGGCATATTTGGTGCAAACCGTGCACCTATCTTGCACTGAAACTAACACTATATCCAAACAGACCGAAACGAGCTTCCATTTGAGCCTCGTCACCTAGGAGTACCATCCGGTGCATCTAAAACAATTTCTGATCCAGTGGTACGCATGGCGCAAACCATGCACCTATCATGCATCAAAGCTAACACTATCTCTAAAAGGACCGAAAGGCGATTCTACATGACCCACATCACCTATGAGTTCCATCGGTTGCGTCCAAAATGATTTATGAGGCTATGGTACGTTTGGTGCAAACTGTGGACCTATCTTGCACCGAGACTAACACTATCTCCAAATAGACCGAAACAAGATTCTAAATGACCCACGTCACCTAGCATTTCCATCGGGTGCGTCCAAAATGATTTCTGAGCTTACGGTACGTGCGGTGCAAACCGTGTACCTATCTTAAATCAAGATTAGCACTGTATCCAAACGGACCGAAATGAGCTTCCATTTGAGCCTCCTCACCTAGGAGTACCATCCGGTGCGTCCAAAATGATTTCTGAGGCTGTGGAATATTTGGTGTAAACCGTGCACCAATCTTGCACTGAAACTAACGCTGTCTCCAAACGGACCGAAATGAGCTTCCATTTGAGCCTCGTCACCTAGGAGTACCATCCGGTGCATCTAAAACAATTTCTGATCCTGTGGTACGCATGGCGCAAACCGTGCACCTATCATGCACCAAAACTAACGGTATGTCCAAAAGGACCAAAAGGGAATCTACGTGACCCACGTCACCTAGGAGTTCCATCGGATGTGTCCAAAATGATTTCTAAGACTATGGTATGTTTGGTGCAAACTGTGGACCTATCTTCCACCGAGTCTAACACTATCTCCAAATCGACCGAAACAAGATTCTACATGACCCACGTCACCTAGGAGTTCCATCTGGTGCGTCCAAAATGATTTCCGAGGTTACGGTATGTTCGGTGAAAACCGTGCACCTATCTTGAATCAAGATTAGCACTATATCCAAACGGACCGAAACGAGCTTTCATTTGAGCCTCGTCACCTAGAAGTACCATCCGGTGCGTCCAAAATGATTTCTGAGGCTATGGTATATTTGGCGCAAACCGTGCACCTATCTTGCACTGAAACTAACACCTCCTCAAATAGACCAAAACGAGCTTCCATTTGAGCCTTGTCACCCAGGAGTACCATCCGGTGCATCTAAAACAATTCCGGATCCTGTGGTACGTATGGGGCAAACCATGCACCTATCATGCACCAAAACTAACACTATCTCCAAAAGGACCGAAAGGAGATTCTACATGACCCACATCACCTAGGATTCTATCAGGTGCGTCCAAATGATTTCCGAGCTTACGGTACGTATGGCAGAACCATGCACCTATCATGCACCGAAACTAACACTATCTCCAAAAGGACCAAAAGGAGATTCTACATGACCCACGGCACCTAGGAGTTACATCAAGTACGTCCAAAATGATTTCTAAGGCTATGGTACGTTTGGTGCAAACTATGGATCTATCTTGCACCGAGACTAACACTATCTCTAAATGGACTGAAACGAGATTCTACATGACCCACGTCACCTAGGAGTTCTATCGGGTGTGTCCAAATGATTTCCGAGCTTATGGTACGTATGGCGCAAACCATGCACCTATCATGCTCCGAAACTAACACTATCTCCAAAAGGGTCAAAAGGAGATTCTACATGACCCACATCACCTAGGAGTTCCGTCGTGTGTGTCCAAAATAATTTCTGAGGCTATGCTACGTTTGGTGCAAACTGTGGATCTATCTTGCACCGAGACTAACAATATCTCCAAATCGACCGAAACAAGATTCTACATGACCCACGTCACCTAGCAGTTCCATTGGGTGCGTCCAAAACAATTTCCAAGCTTACGGTACGTTCGGTGTAAACCGTGCACCTATCTAGAATCAAGATTAGCACTGTATCCAAACGGACCGAAACGAGCTTTCATTTGAGCCTCCTCACCTTGGAGTACCATCCGGTGCATCCAAAATGATTTCTGAGGCTATGGTATATTTGGAGCAAACCGTGCACCTATCTTGATCTGAAACTAACACTGTCTCCAAACGGACCGAAACAAGCTTCCATTTGAGCCTCGTCACCTAGGAGTACCATTCGGTGCGCCAAAACGATTTCTGAGGCTATGGTATATTTGGTGCAAAACGTGCACCTATCTTGATCTGAAACTAACACTGTCTGCAAACGGACCGAAACGAGCTTCCATTTGAGCCTCGTCGCCTAGGAGTACCATCCGGTCCATCTAAAACAATTTCTGATCCTGTTGTACGTATGGCGCTAACCATGCACCTATCATCTAACACTATCTCCAAAAGGACCAAAAGGAGATTCTACATGACCCACGTCACCTAGGAGTTCCATCGGGTGCGTCCAAAATGATTTCTGAGGCTATGGTACGTTTGGTGCAAACTGTAGACCTATCTTGCACCGAGACTAACACTATCTCCAAATGGACCGAAACGAGATTCTACATGACCCACGTCACCTAGGAGTTCCATCGGGTGCGTCCAAAATGATTTCCGAGCTTACGGTACGTTGGGTGCAAACCGTGCACCTATCTTGAATCAAGATTAGCACTATATCCAAATGGACTGAAACGAGATTCCATTTGAGCCTCGTCACCTAGGAGTTCCATCCGATGCGTCCAAAATGATTTCTGAGGCTATGGTATATTTGTGGCAAACCGTGCACCTATCTTGCACTGAAACTAACACTGTCTCCAAACACACCGAAATGAGCTTCCATTTGAGCCTCGTCACCCACGAGTACCTTTCGGGGCATCTAAAACAATTTCTAAGCCTATGGTCCATTTGGCGCAAACCGAGCACCTATCATGCACCGAAACCAACACTATCTCCAAAAGGACCGAAAGGAGATTCTATATTACCCAGCTCACCTAGGAGTTCCATCAGGTGCGTCCAAAATGATTTCTGAGGCTATGCTACGTTTGGTGCAAACTGTGGATCTATCTTGCACCGAGACTTACACTGTCTCCAAATGGACCAAAACGAGATTCTACATGACCCACGTCACCTAGCATTTCCATCGGGTGCGTCCAAAATGATTTCTGAGCTTACGGTACGTTCGGTGAAAACTGTGCACCTATCTTGAATCAAGATTAGCACTGTATACAAATGGACCGAAACGAGCTTCTATTTGAGCCTCGTCACCTAGAAGTACCATCCGGTGCGTCGAAAACAATTTCTGAAGCACCTATCTTGCACTGAAACCAACACCTCTCCAAACGGACCAAAACGAGCTTCCATTTGAGCCTTGTCACCCGGGAGTACCATCCGGTGCATCCAAAACAATTTCTGAGCCAATGGTACGTATGGCGCAAAACATGCACCTATCATGCACTGAAACTAACACTATCTCCAAAAGGACTGAAAGGAGATTCTACATGACCCACATCACCTAGGAGTTCTATCACGTGCGTCTAAATGATTTTTGAGCTTACGGTACGTATGGTGCAAACCATGTAACTATCATGCAAAAAAACTAACACTATCTCCAAATGGACCAAAAGGTGATTCTACATGACCCACGTCACCTAGGAGTTCCATCGGGTGCGTCTAAAATGATTTCCGAGGTTGCGGTATGTTCGGTGCAAACCATGCAACTATCTTGACTCAAGATTAGCACTGTATCCAAACGGACCAAAATGAGCTCCCATTTGAGCCTCATCACATAGGAGTACCATTCGGTGCATCCAAAACGATTTCTGAGGCTATGGTACATTTGGCGCAAACCGTGCACCTATCTTGCACTGAAACTAACACCACTCGAAATGGACCAAAACGAGCTTCCATTTGAGCCTTGTCACCCAGGAGTACCATCCAGTGCATCCAAAACAATTTCTTAGCCAATGGTACGTATGGCGCAAACCATGCACCTATCATGCACCGAACCTAACACTATCTCCAAAAGGACTGAAAGGAGATTCTACATGACCCACGTCACCGAGGAGTTCTATCGGGTGCGTCCAAATGATTTATGAGCTTATGGTACGTATGGTGTAAACCATGCACCTATCATGCACCGAAACTAACACTACTCCAAAAGGACCAAAAGGAGATTCTACATGACCCATGGCACCTAGGAGTTACATCGAGTGCGTCCAAAATGATTTCTAAGCCTATGGTACGTTTGGTGGAAACTATGGATCTATCTTGCACCGAGACTAACACTATCTCTAAATAGACCGAAACGAGATTCTACATGACCCACGTCACCTAGGAGTTCTATCGGGTCTGTCCAAATGATTTCCGAGCTTATGGTACGTATGGCGCAAAACATGCACCTATCATGCACCGAAACTAACACTATCTCTAAAAGGACCGAAAGGAAATTCTACATGACCCACGTTACATAGGAGTTCCATTGGCTGCATCCAAAATGATTTCGGTGGGTATGGTACGTTTGGTGCAAACTGTGGATCTATTTTGCACTGAGACTTACACTATCTCCAAATCGACCGAAACAAGATTCTACATGACCCACGTAACCTAGGAGTTCCATCGAGTGCGTCCAAAACGATTTCTGAGCTTATGGTACATTCGGCGCAAACCGTGTAACTATCTTGAATCAAGATTAGCACTATATCCAAACGGACCGAAACAAGCTTCCATTTGAGCCTCGTTACCTAGGAGTACCATCCGGTGTGTCCAAAATGATTTCTGAGGCTATGGTACATTTGGCGCAAAGCGTGCAACTATCTTGCAATGAAACTAACACTGTCTCCAAACGGACCGAAATGAGCTTCCATTTGAGCCTTGTCACCTAGGAGTACCATCCGGTGCATCCAAAACAATTTCTAAGCCTATGGTACGTATGGCGCAAACCATGCACCTATCATGCACGGAAACTAATAGTATCTCCAAAAGGACCGAAAGGAGATTCTACATGACCCACGTCACGTAGGAGTTCCATTGGGTGCGTCCAAAATAATTTCTGAGGCTATGGTACGTTTGGTGCAAACCATGCACCTATCATGCACCAAAACCAACACTATCTCCAAAAGGATCGAAAGGGGATTCTACATGAGGTACGTCACCTAGGAGTTCCATCGAGTGTGTCAAAAATAATTTCTGAAGCTATGCGACGTTTGGTGCAAACTGTGGATCTGTCTTGCACCGAGACTAACAATATCTCCAAATCGACCGAAACAAGATTCTACATGACCCACGTCACCTAGCAGTGACATTGGGTGCGTCCAAAATGATTTCCGAGCTTACGGTACGTTCGGTGCAAACCGTGCACCTATCTTAAATCAAGATTAGCACTATACCCAAATGGACCGAAACGAGCTTCCATTTGAGCCTCATCACCTAGGAGTACCATCCGGTGCATCTAAAACAATTTCTGATCCTGTGGTACGCATGGTACAAACCATGCACCTATCATGCACCAAAGCTAACACTATCTCCAAAAGGACCAAAAGGAGATTCTACACGACCCACATCACCTAGGAGTTCCATTGGGTGCGTCCAAAATGATTTCTGAGGCTATGGTACGTTTGGTGCAAACTGTGGTCCTATCTTGCACCGAGACTAACTCTATCTCCAAATGGACTGAAACTAGATTCTACATGACCCACGATACCTAGGAGTTCCATCGGGTGCGTCCAGAACGATTTTCGAGCTTACGGTACATTTGGCGCAAACTGTGCAACTATCTTGAATCAAGATTAGCACTGTATCCAAACAGACCGAAACGAGCTTCCATTTGATCCTCGTCACCTAGGAGTACCATCCGGTGCGTCCAAAATGATTTCTGAGGCTATGGTACATCTGGCGCAAACTATGCACTGAAACTAACACCGTCTCCAAACGCACCAAAACGAGCTTCCATTTGAGCCTCGTCACCCACGAGTACATTTTGGTGCATCTAAAACAATTTCTAAGCCTATGGTCCGTTTGGCGCAAACTGTGCACCTATCGTGCACTGAAACCAACACTATCTCCAAAAGGACCGAAAGGAGATTCTACATGACCCACATCACCTAGGTGTTCCATCGGGTGCGTCCAAAATGATTTCTGAGGCTATGCTACGTTTGGTGCAAACTGTGGATCTATCTTGCACCCAGACTAACAATATCTCCAAATAGACCGAAACATGATTCTAAATGACCCACGTCATCTAGCATTTCCATCGGGTGCGTCCAAAACTTCCTATCTTACAGGACGTTTGGTGCAAACCGTGCACCTATCTTAAATCAAGATTAGCACTATGTCCAAATGGACCGAAACGAGCTTCCATTTGAGCCTCGTCACCTAGGAGTACCATCCGGTGCGTCCAAAACGATTTCCGAGGCTATGGTATATTTGGTGCAAACCGTGCACCTATCTTGCACTAAAACTAACACTGTCTCCAAATGGACCGAAACGAGCTTCCATTTGAGCATCGTCACCTAGGAGTACCATCCGGTGCATCTAAAACAATTTCTGATCCTGTGGTACGTATGGCGCAAACCATGCACCTATCATGCACCAAAACTAACACTATCTCCAAAAGGACCGAAAGGAGATTCTACATGACCCACATCACCTAAGAGTTCCACCGAGTGCGTCGAAAACGATTTCTGAGGCTATGGTATGTTTGGTGCAAACTGTAGACCTATCTTGCACCGAGACTAACACTATCTCCAAAAGGACCGAAACGAGATTCTACATGCCCCACGTCACCTAGGAGTTCTATCGGGTGCGTCCAAAAATGATTTCTGAGCTTACGGTACGTTCGGTGCAAACCATGCACCAATCATGAATCAAGATTAGCACTGTATCAAAGGGACCGAAATGAGCTTCCATTTGAGCCTCGTCACTTAGAAGTACCATACGGTGCATCTAAAACAATTTCTGAGCCTATGATATGTTTGGCGCATACCATGCACCTATCGTGCACCGAAACTAACACTATCTCCAAATGTATCGAAATAACATGACCCACGCCACCTAGGAGTTCCGTCGAGTGTGTCCAAAATGATTTCTTAGCCTTTGGTATGTATGGCGCAAACCATGCACCTATCATGCACCGAAACTAACACTATCTCCAAAAGGACCGAATGGAGATTCTACATGACCCACGTCACCTAGGAGTTCCATCGGGTGCGTCCAAAATGATTTCTGAGGCTTTGCTACGTTTGGTGCAAACTGTGGATCTATCTTGCACCGAGACTTACACTATCTCTAAATCAACTGAAACAATATTCTACATGACCCACGTCACCTAGGAGTTGCATCGGGTGCATCCAAAACGACTTCCGAGCTTACGGTACATTCGGCGCAAACCGTGCAACTATCTTATACAAAGATTAGCACTGTATCCAAACGGATAGAAATGAGCTTCCATTTGAGCCTCGTCACCTAGGAGTACCATCCGGTGCATCCAAAATAATTTCTGAGCCTATGGTACGTATGGCGCAAACCATGCACCTATCATGCACGGAAACTAATAGTATCTCCAAAAGGACCGAAAGGAGATTCTACATGATCCACGTCACCTAGGATTTCCATCAGGTGCGTCCAAAATAGTTTCTGAGGCTATGGTACGTTTGGTGCAAACTGTGGATCTATCTTGCACCGACACTTACAATATCTCCAAATCGACCGAAAGGAGATTCTATATGATCCATGTCACCTAGGAGTTGCATCAGGTGCATACAAAATGATTTCTGAGCTTACGGTATATTCGGCGAAAACCGTGTAACTATCTTGTACAAAGATTAGCACTGTATCCAAACGGACCGAAATGAGCTTCCATTTGAGCCTCGTCACCTAGGACTACCATCAGGTGCGTCCAAAACGATTTCTGAGGCTATGGTGCATTTGGCGCAAACCGTGCACCTATCTTGCACTGAAACTAACACTGTCTCCAAACGCACCGAAACGAGCTTCCATTTGAGCCTCGTCACCCACGAGTACATTTTGGTGCATCTAAAACAATTTCTAAGCCTATGGTCCGTTTGGCGCAAACTGTGCACGTATCAGGCACCGAAACCAACACTATCTCCAAAAGGACCGAAAGGGGATTCTACATGACCCACATCACCTAGGAGTTCCATCGGGTGCGTCCAAAATGATTTCTGAGCCTATGCTACGTTTGGTGCAAACTGTGGATCTATCTTGCACCTAGACTAGCAATATCTCCAAATCGACCGAAACAAGATTCTAAATGACCTACGTCATCTAGCATTTCCATCGGGTGCGTCCAAAACGATTTCCTATCTTACGGGACGTTCGGTGCAAACCGTGCACCTATCTTAACTCAAGATTAGCACTATGTCCAAACGGACCAAAACGAGCTTCCATTTGAGCCTCGTCACCTTGGAGTACCATTCGGTGCGTCCAAAACGATTTCCGAGGCTATGGTATTTTTGGTGCAAACCGTGCACCTATCTTGCACTGAAACTAACACTGTCTCCTAACAGACCGAAACGAGCTTCCATTTGAGCGTCGTCACCTAGGAGTACCATCCGGTGCATCTAAAACAATTTCTGATCCTGTGGTACGTATGGCGCAAACCATGCACCTATCATGCACCAAAACTAACACTATCTCCAAAAGGACCGAAAGGAGATTCTACATGACCCACATCACCTAGGAGTTCCATCGGGTGCGTCCAAAATGATTTCTGAGCCTATGCTACGTTTGGTGCAAACTGTGGATCTATCTGCACCCAGACTAACAGTATCTCCAAATCTACCGAAACAAGATTCTAAATGACCCACGTCATCTAGCATTTCCATCAGGTGCGTCCAAAATGATTTCCTATCTTACGGGACGTTCAGTGCAAACCGTGCACCTATCTTAAATCAAGATTAGCACTATGTCCAAACGGACCGAAACGAGCTTCCATTTGAGCCTCGTCACCTAGGAGTACCATCCGGTGTGTCCAAAACGATTTCCGAGGCTATGGTATATTTGGTGCAAACCGTGCACCTATCTTGCACTGAAACTAACACTATCTCCAAACGGACCGAAATGAGCTTTCATTTGAGCGTCGTCACCTAGGAGTACCATCTGGTGCATCTAAAACAATTTCTGATCCTGTGGTACGTATGGCGCAAACCATGCACCTATCATGCACCAAAACTAACACTATCTCCAAAAGGACCGAAAGGAGATTCTACATGACCCACATCACCTAAGAGTTCCACCGAGTGCGTCCAAAACGATTTCTGAGGCTATGGTACGTTTATTGCAAACTGTGGACCCATCTTGCACCGAGACTAACACTATCTCCAAAAGGACCAAAACGAGATTCTACATGCCCCACGTCACCTAGGAGTTCCATCGGGTGCGTCCAAAAATGATTTCCGAGCTTACGGTACGTTCGGTGCAAACCGCGAACCTATCTTGAATCAAGATTAGCACTGTATCCAAACGGACTGAAACGAGCTTCCATTTGAGCCTCGTCACTTAGAAGTGCCATACGGTGCATCTAAAACAATTTCTGAGCCTATGATATGTTTGGCGCATACCATGCACCTATCGTGCACCGAAACTAACACTATCTCCAAATGTACCGAAACAACATGACCCACGCCACCTAGGAGTTCCGTCGAGTGTGTCCAAAATGATTTCTTAGCCTTTGGTATGTATGGCACAAACCATGCACCTATCATGCACCGAAACTAACACTATCTCTAAAAGGACCGAAAGGAGATTCTACATGACCCACGTCACCTAGGAGTTCCATCGGGTGCGTCCAAAATGATTTCTGAGGCTTTGCTACGTTTGGTGCAAACTGTGGATCTATCTTGCACCGAGACTTACACTATCCCCAAATCGACTGAAACAATATTCTACATGACCCACGTCACCTAGGAGTTGCATCGGGTGCATCCAAAATGATTTCCGAGCTTACGGTACATTCGGCGCAAACCGTGCAACTATCTTATACAAAGATTAGCACTGTATCCAAACGGATAGAAATGAGCTTCCATTTGAGCCTCGTCACCTAGGAGTACCATCCGGTGTATCCAAAACAATTTCTGAGCCTATGGTACGTATGGCGCAAACCATGCACCTATCATGCACGAAAACTAATAGTATCTCCAAAAGGACCGAAAGGAGATTCTACATGACCCACGTCACCTAGGATTTCCATCAGGTGCGTCCAAAATGGTTTCTGAGGCTATGGTACGTTTTGTGCGTCCAAATTATTTATGAGCTTATGGTACGTATGGTGTAAACCATGCACCTATCATGCACCGAGACTAACACTACTCCAAAAGGATCAAAAGGAGATTCTACATGACCCATGGCACCTAGGAGTTACATCGAGTGCGTCCAAAATGATTTCTAAGCCTATGGTACGTTTGGTGCAAACTATGGATCTATCTTGCACCGAGACTAACACTATCTCTAAATAGACCGAAACGAGATTCTACATGACCCACGTCACCTAGGAGTTCTATCGGGTGTGTCCAAATAATTTCCGAGCTTATGGTACGTATGGCGCAAACCATGCACCTATCATGCACCAAAACTAACACTATCTCCAAAAGGACCGAAAGGAAATTCTACATGACCCACGTTACATAGGAGTTCCATCGGCTGCATCCAAAATGATTTCGGTGGGTATGGTACGTTTGGTGCAAACTGTGGATCTATTTTGCACCGAGACTTACACTATCTCCAAATCGACCGAAACAAGATTCTACATGACTCACGTAACCTAGGAGTTCCATCAGGTGCGTCCAAAACGATTTCCAAGCTTATGGTACATTCGGCGCAAACCGTGCAACTATCTTGAATCAAGATTAGCACTATATCCAAACGGACCAAAACGAGCTTCCATTTGAGCCTCGTTACCTAGGAGTACCATCCGGTGTGTCCAAAATGATTTCTAAGCCTATGCTACATTTGGTGCAAACTGTGGATCTATCTTGCACCTAGACTAACAATATCTCCAAATCGACCGAAACAAGATTCTAAATGACCCACGTCATCCAGCATTTCCATCGGGTGCGTCCAAAACGATTTCCTATCTTACGGGACGTTCGGTGCAAACGGTGCACCTATCTTAAATCAAGATTAGCACTATGTCCAAACGGACCAAAACGAGCTTCCATTTGAGCCTCGTCACCTAGGAGTACCATCCGGTGCGTCCAAAACGATTTCCGAGGCTACGGTATTTTTTGTGCAAACCGTGCACCTATCTTGCACTGAAACTAACACTATCTCCAAACGGACCGAGGCGAGCTTTCATTTGAGCGTCGTCACCTAGGAGTACCATCCGGTGCATCTAAAACAATTTCTGATCCTGTGGTACGTATGGCGCAAACCATGCACCTATCATGCACCAAAACTAACACTATCTCCAAAAGGACCGAAAGGAGATTCTACATGACCCACATCACCTAAGAGTTCCACCGAGTGCGTCCAAAACGATTTCTGAGGCTATGGTACGTTTGGTGCAAACTGTCCACCTATCATGCACCGAAACCAACACTATCTCCAAAAGGACCGAAAGGAGATTCTACATGACCCACATCACCTAGGAGTTCCATCGGGTGCGTCCAAAATGATTTCTGAGCCTATGCTACGTTTGGTGCAAACTGTGGATCTATCTTGCACCCAGACTAACAGTATCTCCAAATCTACCGAAACAAGATTCTAAATGACCCACGTCATCTAGCATTTTCATCGGGTGCGTCCAAAACGATTTCCTATCTTACGGGACGTTCAGTGCAAACCGTGCACCTATCTTAAATCAAGATTAGCACTATGTCCAAACGGACCGAAACGAGCTTCCATTTGAGCCTCGTCACCTAGGAGTTCCATCCAGTGTGTCCAAAACGATTTCCGAGGCTATGGTATATTTGGTGCAAACCGTGCACCTATCTTGCACTGAAACTAACACTGTCTCCAAACGGACCGAAACGAGCTTCCATTTGAGCATCGTCACCTAGGAGTACCATCCGGTGCATCTAAAACAATTTCTGATCCTGTGGTACGTATGGCGCAAACCATGCACCTATCATGCACCAAAACTAACACTATCTTTAAAAGGACCGAAAGGAGATTCTACATGACCCATATCACCTAAGAGTTCCACCGAGTGCGTCCAAAACGATTTCTGAGGCTATGTTACGTTTGGTGCAAACTGTGGACCCATCTTGCACCGAGACTAACACTATCTCCAAAAGGACCGAAACAAGATTCTACATGCCCCACGTCACCTAGGAGTTCCATCGGGTGCGTCCAAAAATGATTTCCGAGCTTACGGTACGTTTGGTGCAAACGGCGCACCTATCTTGAATCAAGATTAGCACTGTATCCAAACGAACTGAAACGAGCTTCCATTTGAGCCTCGTCACTTAGAAGTGCCATACGGTGCATCTAAAACAATTTCTGAGCCTATGATATGTTTGGCGCATACCATGCACCTATCGTGCACCGAAACTAACACTATCTCCAAATGTACCGAAACAACATGACCCACGCCACCTAGGAGTTTCGTCGAGTGTGTCCAAAATGATTTCTTAGCCTTTGGTATGTATGGCACAAACCATGCACCTATCATGCACCGAAACTAACACTATCTCTAAAAGGACCGAAAGGAGATTCTACATGACCCACATCACCTAGGAGTTCCATCGGGTGCGTCCAAAATGATTTCTGAGGCTTTGCTACGTTTGATGCAAACTATGGATCTATCTTGCACCGAGACTTACACTATCTCCAAATCGACGGAAACAATATTCTACATGACCCACGTCACCTAGGAGTTGCATCGGGTGCATCCAAAACGATTTCCGAGCTTACGGTACATTCGGCGCAAACCGTGCAACTATCTTATACAAAAATTAGCACTGTATCCAAACGGATAGAAATGAGCTTCCATTTGAGCCTCGTCACCTAGGAGTACCATCCGGTGCATCCAAAACAATTTCTGAGCCTATGGTACGTATGGCGCAAACCATGCACCTATCATGCACGGAAACTAATTGTATCTCCAAAAGGACCGAAAGGAGATTCTACATGACCCACGTCACCTAGGATTTCCATCAGGTGCGTCCAAAATGGTTTCTGAGGCTATGGTACGTTTGGTGCGTCCAAATGATTTATGAGCTTATGGTACGTATGGTGTAAACCATGCACCTATCATGCACCGAGACTAACACTACTCCAAAAGGATCAAAAGGAGATTCTACATGACCCATGGCACCTAGGAGTTACATCGAGTGCGTCCAAAATGATTTCTAAGCCTATGGTACGTTTGGTGGAAACTATGGATCTATCTTGCACCGAGACTAACACTATCTCTAAATAGACCGAAACGAGATTCTACATGACCCACGTCACCTAGGAGTTCTATCGGGTGTGTCCAAATGATTTCCGAGCTTATGGTACGTATGGCGCAAACCATGCACCTATCATGCACCAAAACTAACACTATCTCCAAAAGGACCGAAAGGAAATTCTACATGACCCACGTTACATAGGAGTTCCATCGGCTGCATCCAAAATGATTTCGGTGGGTATGGTACGTTTGGTGCAAACTGTGGATCTATTTTGCACCGAGACTTACACTATCTCCAAATCGACCGAAACAAGATTCTACATGACTCACGTAACCTAGGATTTCCCTCGGGTGCGTCCAAAACGATTTCCAAGCTTATGGTACATTCGGCGCAAACCGTGCAACTATCTTGAATCAAGATTAGCACTATATCCAAATGGACCAAAACGAGCTTCCATTTGAGCCTCGTTACCTAGGAGTACCATCCGGTGTGTCCAAAATGATTTCTGAGCCTATGCTACATTTGGTGCAAACTGTGGATCTATCTTGCACCTGGACTAGGAATATCTCCAAATCGACCAAAACAAGATTCTAAATGACCCACGTCATCCAACATTTCCATCGGGTGCGTGCAAAACGATTTCCTATCTTACGGGACGTTCGGTGCAAACCGTGCACCTATCTTAAATCAAGATTAGCACTATGTCCAAACGGACCAAAACGAGCTTCCATTTGAGCCTCGTCACCTAGGAGTACCATCCGGTGCGTCCAAAACGATTTCCGGGGCTATGGTATTTTTGGTGCAAACCGTGCACCTATCTTGCACTGAAACTAACACTATCTCCAAACAGACCGAAACGAGCTTTCATTTGAGCGTCGTCACCTAGGAGTACCATCCGGTGCATCTAAAACAATTTCTGATCCTGTGGTACGTATGGCGCAAACCATGCACCTATCATGCACCAAAACTAACACTATCTCCAAAAGGACCGAAAGGAGATTCTACACGACCCACATCACCTAAGAGTTCCACCGAGTGCGTCCAAAACGATTTCTGAGGCTAACGTTTGGTGCAAACTGTGCACCAATCATGCACCGAAACCAACACTATCTCCAAAAGGACTGAAAGGAGATTCTACATGACCCACATTACCTAGGATTTCCATCGGGTGCGTCCAAAATGATTTCTGAGCCTATGCTACGTTTGGTGCAAACTGTGGATCTATCTTGCACCCAGACTAACAGTATCTCCAAATCGACCGAAACAAGATTCTAAATGACCCACGTCATCTAGCATTTCCATCGGGTACGTCCAAAACGATTTCCTATCTTACGGGACGTTCAGTGCAAACCGTGCACCTATCTTAAATCAAGATTAGCACTATGTCCAAACGGACCGAAACGAGCTTCCATTTGAGCCTCGTCACCTAGGAGTACCTTCCGGTGTGTCCAAAACGATTTCTGAGGCTATGGTATATTTGGTGCAAACCGTGCACCTATCTTGCACTGAAACTAACACTGTCTCCAAACGGACCGAAATGAGCTTCCATTTGAGCGTCGTCACCTAGGAGTACCATCCGGTGCATCTAAAACAATTTCTGATCCTGTGGTACGTATGGCGCAAACCATGCACCTATCATGCACCAAAACTAACACTATCTCCAAAAGGACCGAAAGGAGATTCTACATGACCCACATCACCTAAGAGTTCCACCGAGTGCGTCCAAAAGATTTCTGAGGCTATGGTACGTTTGGTGCAAACTGTGGACCTATCTTGCACCGAGACTAACACTATCTCCAAAAGGACCGAAACGAGATTCTACATGCCCCACGTCACCTAGGAGTTCCATCGGGTGCGTCCAAAAATGATTTCCGAGCTTACGGTACGTTCGGTGCAAACCGCGCACCTATCTTGAATCAAGATTAGCACTGTATCCAAACGGACTGAAACGAGCTTCCATTTGAGCCTCGTCACTTAGAAGTGCCATACGGTGCATCTAAAACAATTTCTGAGCCTATGATATGTTTGGCGCATACCATGCACCTATCGTGCACCGAAACTAACACTATCTCCAAATGTACCGAAACAACATGACCCACGCCACCTAGGAGTTCCGTCGAGTGTGTCCAAAATGATTTCTTAGCCTTTGGTATGTATGGCGCAAACCATGCACCTATCATGCACCGAAACTAACACTATCTCTAAAAGGACCGAAAGGAGATTCTACGTGACCCACGTCACCTAGGAGTTCCATCGGGTGCGTCCAAAATGATTTCTGAGGCTTTGCTACGTTTGGTGCAAACTGTGGATCTATCTTGCACCGAGACTTACACTATCTCCAAATCGACTGAAACAATATTCTACATGACCCACGTCACCTAGAAGTTGCATCGGGTGCATCCAAAACGATTTCCGAGCTTACGGTACATTTTGGCGCAAACCGTGCAACTATCTTATACAAAGATTAGCACTGTATCCAAACGGATAGAAATGAGCTTCCATTTGAGCCTCGTCACCTAGGAGTACCATCCGGTGCATCCAAAACAATTTCTGAGCCTATGGTACGTATGGCGCAAACCATGCACCTGTCGTGCACGGAAACTAATAGTATCTCCAAAAGGACCGAAAGGAGATTCTACATGACCCACGTCACCTAGGATTTCTATCAGGTGCGTCCAAAATGGTTTCTGAGGCTATGGTATGTTTGGTGCGTCCAAATGATTTATGAGCTTATGGTACGTATGGTGTAAACCATGCACCTATCATGCACCGAGACTAACACTACTCCAAAAGGATCAAAAGGAGATTCTACATGACCCATGGCACCTAGGAGTTACATCGAGTGCGTCCAAAATGATTTCTAAGCCTATGGTACGTTTGGTGGAAACTATGGATCTATCTTGCACCGAGACTTACACTATCTCCAAATCGACCGAAACAAGATTCTACATGACTCACGTAACCTAGGAGTTCCATCGGGTGCGTCCAAAACGATTTCCAAGCTTATGGTACATTCGGCGCAAACCGTGCAACTATCTTGAATCAAGATTAGCACTATATCCAAACGGACCGAAACGAGCTTCCATTTGAGCCTCGTTACCTAGGAGTACCATCCGGTGTGTCCAAAATGATTTCTGAGCCTATGCTACGTTTGGTGCAAACTATGGATCTATCTTGCACCTAGACTAACGATATCTCCAAATCAACCAAAACAAGATTCTAAATGACCCACGTCATCTAGCATTTCCATCGGGTGCGTCCAAAATGATTTCCTATCTTACGGGACGTTCGGTGCAAACCGTGCACCTATCTTAAATCAAGATTAGCACTATGTCCAAACGGACCAAAACGAGCATCCATTTGAGCCTCGTCACCTAGGAGTACCATCCGGTGCGTCCAAAACGATTTCTGAGGCTATGGTATTTTTGGTGCAAACCGTGCACCTATCTTGCACTGAAACTAACACTGTCTCCAAACGGACCGAAACGAGCTTTCATTTGAGCGTCGTCACCTAGGAGTACCATCCGGTGCATCTAAAACAATTTCTGATCCTGTGGTACGTATGGTGCAAACCATGCACCTATCATGCACCAAAACTAACACTATCTCCAAAAGGACCGAAAGGAGATTCTACATGACCCACATCACCTAAGAGTTCCACCGAATGCGTCCAAAACGATTTCTGAGGCTATGGTACGTTTGGTGCAAACTGTGCACCTATCATGCACCGAAACCAACACTATCTCCAAAAGGACCGAAAGGAGATTCTATATGACCCACATTACCTAGGAGTTTCATCGGATGCGTCCAAAATAATTTCTGAGCCTATGCTACGTTTGGTGCAAACTGTGGATCTATCTTGCACCTAGGCTAACAGTATCTCCAAATCGACCGAAACAAGATTCTAAATGACCCACGTCATCTAGCATTTCCATCGGGTGCGTCCAAAATGATTTCCTATCTTACGGGACGTTCAGTGCAAACCGTGCACCTATCTTAAATCAAGATTAGCACTATGTCCAAACGGACCGAAACGAGCTTCCATTTGAGCCTCGTCACCTAGGAGTACCATCCGGCGTGTCCAAAATGATTTCCGAGGCTATAGTATATTTGGTGCAAACCGTGCACCTATCGTGCACTGAAACTAACACTGTCTCCAAACGGACCGAAACGAGCTTCCATTTGAGCATCGCCACCTAGGAGTACCATCCGGTGCATCTAAAACAATTTCTGATCCTGTGGTACGTATGGCGCAAACCATGCACCTATCATGCACCAAAACTAACACTATCTCCAAAAAGACCGAAAGGAGATTCTACATGACCCACATCACCTAAGAGTTCCACCGAGTGCGTCCAAAACGATATCTGAGGCTATGGTACGTTTGGTGCAAACTGTGGACCTATCTTGCATCGAGACTAACACTATCTCCAAAAGGACCGAAACGAGATTCTACATGCCCCACGTCACCTAGGAGTTCCATCGGGTGTGTCCAAAAATGATTTCCGAGCTTACGGTACGTTCGGTGCAAACCGCGCACCTATCTTGAATCAAGATTAGCACTGTATCCAAACGGACTGAAACGAGCTTCCATTTGAGCCTCGTCACTTAGATGTGGCATACGGTGCATCTAAAACAATTTCTGAGCCTATGATATGTTTGGCGCATACCATGCACCTATCGTGCATCGAAACTAACACTATCTCCAAATGTACCGAAACAACATGACCCACGCCACCTAAGAGTTCCGTCGAGTGTGTCCAAAATGATTTCTTAGCCTTTGGTATGTATGGCGCAAACCATGCACCTATCATGCACCGAAACTAACACTATCTCCAAAAGGACCGAAAGGAGATTCTACATGACCCACGTCACCTAGGAGTTCCATCGGGTGTGTCCAAAATGATTTCTGAGGCTTTGCTACGTTTGGTGCAAACTATGGATCTATCTTGCACCGAGACTTACACTATCTCCAAATCGACTAAAACAATATTCTACATGACCCACGTCACCTAGGAGTTGCATCGGGTGCATCCAAAATGATTTCCGAGCTTACGGTACATTCGGCGCAAACCGTGCAACTATCTTATACAAAGATTAGCACTGTATCCAAACGGATAGAAATGAGCTTCCATTTGAGCCTCGTCACCTAGGAGTACCATCCGGTGCATCCAAAACAATTTCTGAGCCTATGGTACGTATGGCGCAAACCATGCACCTATCATGCACGGAAACTAATAGTATCTCCAAAAGGACCGAAAGGAGATTCTACATGACCCACGTCACCTAGGATTTCCATTAGGTACGTCCAAAATGGTTTCTGAGGCTATGGTACGTTTGGTGCGTCCAAATGATTTATGAGCTTATGGTACGTATGGTGTAAACCATGCACCTATCATGCACCGAGACTAACACTACTCCAAAAGGATCAAAAGGAGATTCTACATGACCCATGGCACCTAGGAGTTACATCGAGTGCGTCCAAAATGATTTCTAAGCCTATGGTACGTTTGGTGGAAACTATGGATCTATCTTGCACCGAGACTAACACTATCTCTAAATAGACCGAAACGAGATTCTACATGACCCATGTCACCTAGGAGTTCTATCGGGTGTGTCCAAATGATTTCCGAGCTTATGGTACGTATGGCACAAACCATGCACCTATCATGCACCAAAACTAACACTATCTCCAAAAGGACCGAAAGGAAATTCTACATGACCCACGTTACATAGGAGTTCCATCGGCTGCATCCAAAATGATTTCGGTGGGTATGGTACGTTTGGTGCAAACTGTGGATCTATTTTGCACCGAGACTTACACTATCTCCAAATCGACCGAAACAAGATTCTACATGACTCACGTAACCTAGGAGTTCCATCGGCTGCGTCCAAAACGATTTCCAAGCTTATGGTACATTCAGCGCAAACCGTGCAACTATCTTGAATCAAGATTAGCACTATATCCAAACGGACCGAAACGAGCTTCCATTTGAGCCTCGTTACCTAGGAGTACCATCCGGTGTGTCCAAAATGATTTCTGAGCCTATGCTATGTTTGGTGCAAACTGTGGATCTATCTTGCACCTAGACTAACAATATCTCCAAATCGACCGAAACAAGATTCTAAATGACCCACGTCATCTAGCATTTCCATCGGGTGCGTCCAAAACGATTTCCTATCTTACGGGACGTTCGGTCCAAACCGTGCACCTATCTTAAATCAAGATTAGCACTATGTCCAAACGGACCAAAACGAGCTTCCATTTGAGCCTCGTCACCTAGGAGTGCCATCCGGTGTGTCCAAAACGATTTCCGAGGCTATGGTATTTTTGGTGCAAACCGTGCACCTATCTTGCACTGAAACTAACACTATCTCCAAACGGACCGAAACGAGCTTTCATTTGAGCGTCGTCACCTAGGAGTACCATCCGGTGCATCTAAAACAATTTCTGATCCTGTGGTACGTATGGCGCAAACCATGCAGCTATCATGCACCAAAACTAACACTATCTCCGAAAGGACCGAAAGGAGATTCTACATGACCCACATCACCTAAGAGTTCCACCGAGTGCGTCCAAAACGATTTCTGAGGCTATGGTACGTTTGGTACAAACCGTGCACCTATCATGCACCGAAACCAACACTATCTCCAAAAGGACCGAAAGGAGATTCTACATGACCCACATCACCTAGGAGTTCCATCGGGTGCGTCCAAAATGATTTCTGAGCCTATGCTACGTTTGGTGCAAACTGTGGATCTATCTTGCACCCAGACTAACAGTATCTCCAAATCGACCGAAACAAGATTCTAAATGACCCACGTCATCTAGCATTTCCATTGGGTGCGTCCAAAACGATTTCCTATCTTACGGGACGTTCAATGCAAACCGTGCACCTATCTTAAATCAAGATTAGCACTATGTCCAAACGGACCGAAACGAGTTTCCATTTGAGCCTCGTCACCTAGGAGTACCATCCGGTGTGTCCAAAACGATTTCTGAGGCTATGGTATATTTGGTGCAAACCGTGCACCTATCTTGCACTGAAACTAACACTGTCTCCAAACGGACCGAAATGAGCTTCCATTTGAGCGTCGTCACCTAGGAGTACCATCCGGTGCATCTAAAACAATTTCTGATCCTGTGGTGCGTATGGCGCAAACCATGCACCTATCATGCACCAAAACTAACACTATCTCCAAAAGGACCGAAAGGAGATTCTACATGACCCACATCACCTAAGAGTTCCACCGAGTGCGTCCAAAAGATTTCTGAGGCTATGGTACGTTTAGTGCAAACTGTGGACCTATCTTGCACCGAGACTTACACTATCTCCAAATGTACCGAAAGAACATGACCCACGCCACCTAGGAGTTCCGTCGAGTGTGTCCAAAATGATTTCTTAGCCTTTGGTATGTATGGCGCAAACCATGCACCTATCATGCACCAAAACTAACATTATCTCCAAAAGGACTGAAATGAGATTCTACATGACCCACGTTACCTAAGAGTTCCATCGGGTGCGTCCAAAATGATTTCTGAGGCTTTGCTACGTTTGGTGCAAACTGTGGATCTATCTTGCACCGAGACTTACACTATCTCCAAATCGACTGAAACAATATTCTACATGACCCACGTCACCTAGGAGTTGCATCGGGTGCATCCAAAACGATTTCCGAGCTTACGGTACATTCGGCGCAAACCGTGCAACTATCTTATACAAAGATTAGCACTGTATCCAAACGGATAGAAATGAGCTTCCATTTGAGCCTCGTCACCTAGGAGTACCATCCGGTGCATCCAAAACAATTTCTGAGCCTATGGTACGTATGGCGCAAACCATGCACCTATCATGCACGGAAACTAATAGTATCTCCAAAAGGACCGAAAGGAGATTCTACATGACCCACGTCACCTAGGATTTCTATCAGGTGCGTCCAAAATGGTTTCTGAGGCTATGGTACATTTGGTGCGTCCAAATGATTTATGAGCTTATGGTACGTATGGTGTAAACCATGCACCTATCATGCACCGAGACTAACACTACTCCAAAAGGATCAAAAGGAGATTCTACATGACCCATGGCACCTAGGAGTTACATCGAGTGCGTCCAAAATGATTTCTAAGCCTATGGTACGTTTGGTGGAAACTATGGATCTATCTTGCACCGAGACTTACACTATCTCCAAATCGACCGAAACAAGATTCTACATGACTCACGTAACCTAGGAGTTCCATCGGGTGCGTCCAAAACGATTTCCAAGCTTATGGTACATTCGGCGCAAACCGTGCAACTATCTTGAATCAAGATTAGCACTATATCCAAACGGACCGAAACGAGCTTCCATTTGAGCCTCGTTACCTAGGAGTACCATCCGGTGTGTCCAAAATGATTTCTGAGCCTATGCTACGTTTGGTGCAAACTGTGGATCTATCTTGCACCTAGACTAACAATATCTCCAAATCGACCGAAACAAGATTCTAAATGACCCACGTCATCTAGCATTTCCATCGGGTGCGTCCAAAACGATTTCCTATCTTACGGGACGTTCGGTGCAAACCGTGCACCTATCTTAAATCAAGATTAGCACTATGTCCAAACGGACCAAAACGAGCTGCCATTTGAGCCTCGTCACCTAGGAGTACCATCCGGTGCGTCCAAAACGATTTCTGAGGCTATGGTATTTTTGGTGCAAACCGTCCACCTATCTTGCACTGAAACTAACACTGTCTCCAAACGGACCGAAACGAGCTTTCATTTGAGCGTCATCACCTAGGAGTACCATCCGGTGCATCTAAAACAATTTCTGATCCTGTGGTACGTATGGCGCAAACCATGCACCTATCATGCACCAAAACTAACACTATCTCCAAAAGGACCGAAAGGAGATTCTACATGACCCACATCACCTAAGAGTTCCACCGAGTGCGTCCAAAACGATTTCTGAGGCTATGGTACGTTTGGTACAAACTGTGCACCTATCATGCACCGAAACCAACACTATTTCCAAAAGGACCGAAAGGAGATTCTACATGACCCACATCACCTAGGAGTTTCATCGGGTGCGTCCAAAATGATTTCTGAGCCTATGCTACGTTTGGTGCAAACTGTGGATCTATCTTGCACCCAGACTAACAGTATCTCCAAATCGACCGAAACAAGATTCTAAATGACCCACGTCATCTAGCATTTTCCATCAGGTGCGTCCAAAACGATTTCCTATTTTACGGGACGTTCAATGCAAACCGTGCACCTATCTTAAATCAAGATTAGCACTATGTCCAAACGGACCGAAACGAGTTTCCATTTGAGCCTCGTCACCTAGGAGTACCATCCGGTGTGTCCAAAACGATTTCTGAGGCTATGGTATATTTGGTGCAAACCGTGCACCTATCTTGCACCGAAACTAACACTGTCTCCAAACGGACCGAAATGAGCTTCCATTTGAGCGTCGTCACCTAGGAGTACCATCCGGTGCATCTAAAACAATTTCTGATCCTGTGGTACGTATGGCGCAAACCATGAACTATCATGCACCAAAACTAACACTATCTCCAAAAGGACCGAAAGGAGATTCTACATGACCCACATCACCTAAGAGTTCCACCGAGTGCGTCCAAAAGATTTCTGAGGCTATGGTACGTTTGGTGCAAACTGTGGACCTATCTTGCACCGAGACTAACACTATCTCCAAAAGGACCGAAACGAGATTCTACATGCCCCACGTCACCTAGGAGTTCCATCGGGTGCGTCTAAAAATGATTTCCGAGCTTACGGTACGTTCGGTGCAAACCGCGCACCTATCTTGAATCAAGATTAGCACTGTATCTAAATGGACTGAAACAAGCTTCCATTTGAGCCTCGTCACTTAGAAGTGCCATATGGTGCATCTAAAACAATTTCTGAGCCTATGATATGTTTGGCGCATACCATGCACCTATCGTGCACCGAAACTAACACTATCTCCAAATGTACCGAAACAACATGACCCACGCCACCTAGGAGTTCCGTCGAGTGTGTCCAAAATGATTTCTTAGCCTTTGGTATGTATGGCGCAAACCATGCACCTATCATGCACCGAAACTAACACTATCTCTAAAAGGACTGAAAGGAGATTCTACGTGACCCACGTCACCTAGGAGTTCCATCGGGTGCGTCCAAAATGATTTCTGAGGCTTTGCTACGTTTGGTGCAAACTGTGGATCTATCTTGCACCGAGACTGACACTATCTCCAAATCGACTAAAACAATATTCTACATGACCCACGTCACCTAGGAATTGCATCGGGTGCATCCAAAACGATTTCCGAGCTTACAGTACATTCGGCGCAAACCGTGCAACTATCTTATACAAAGATTAGCACTGTATCCAAACGGATAGAAATGAGCTTCCATTTGAGCCTCGTCACCTAGGAGTACCATCCGGTGCATCCAAAACAATTTCTGAGCCTATGGTACGTATGGCGCAAACCATGCACCTATCATGCACGGAAACTAATAGTATCTCCAAAAGGACCGAAAGGAGATTCTACATGACCCACGTCACCTAGGATTTCCATTAGGTACGTCCAAAATGGTTTCTGAGGCTATGGTACGTTTGGTGCGTCCAAATGATTTATGAGCTTATGGTACGTATGGTGTAAACCATGCACCTATCATGCACCGAGACTAACACTACTCCAAAAGGATCAAAAGGAGATTCTACATGACCCATGGCACCTAGGAGTTACATCGAGTGCGTCCAAAATGATTTCTAAGCCTATGGTACGTTTGGTGGAAACTATGGATCTATCTTGCACCGAGACTAACACTATCTCTAAATAGACCGAAACGAGATTCTACATGACCCACGTCCATTAGGAGTTCTAACGGGTGTGTACAAATAATTTCCGAGCTTATGGTACGTATGGCACAAACCATGCACCTATCATGCACCAAAACTAACACTATCTCCAAAAGGACCGAAAGGAAATTCTACATGACCCACGTTACATAGGAGTTCCATCGGCTGCATCCAAAATGATTTCGGTGGGTATGGTACGTTTGGTGCAAACTGTGGATCTATTTTGCACCGAGACTTACACTATCTCCAAATCGACCGAAACAAGATTCTACATGACTCACGTAACCTAGGAGTTCCATCGGGTGCGTCCAAAACGATTTCCAAGCTTATGGTACATTCGGCGCAAACCGTGCAACTATCTTGAATCAAGATTAGCACTATATCCAAACGGACCGAAACGAGCTTCCATTTGAGCCTCGTTACCTAGGAGTACCATCCGGTGTGTCCAAAATGATTTCTGAGCCTATGCTACGTTTGGTGCAAACTGTGGATCTATCTTGCACCAAGACTAACAATATCTCCAAATCGACCGAAACAAGATTCTAAATGACCCACGTCATCTAGCATTTCCATCGGGTGCGTCCAAAATGATTTCCTATCTTACGGGACGTTCGGTGCAAACCGTGCACCTATCTTAAATCAAGATTAGCACTATGTCCAAACGGACCAAAACGAGCTTCCATTTGAGCCTCGTCATCTAGGAGTACCATCCGGTGCGTCCAAAACGATTTTCGAGGCTATGGTGTTTTTGGTGCAAACCGTGCACCTATCTTGCACTGAAACTAACACTATCTCCAAACGGACCGAAACGAGCTTTCATTTGAGCGTCGTCACCTAGGAGTACCATCCGGTGCATCTAAAACAATTTTCTGATCCTGTGGTAAGTATGGCGCAAACCATGCAGCTATCATGCACCAAAACTAACACTATCTCCAAAAGGACCGAAAGGAGATTCTACATGACCCACATCACCTAAGAGTTCCACCGAGTGCGTCCAAAACGATTTTTGAGGCTATGGTACGTTTGGTGCAAACTGTGCACCTATCATGCACCGAAACCAACACTATCTCCAAAAGGACCGAAAGGAGATTCTACATGACCCACATCACCTAGGAGTCCATCGGGTGCGTCCAAAATGATTTCTGAGCCTATGCTACGTTTGGTGCAAACTGTGGATCTATCTTGCACCCAGACTAACAGTATCTCCAAATCGACCGAAACAAGATTCTAAATGACCCACGTCATCTAGCATTTCCATCGGGTGCGTCCAAAACGATTTCCTATCTTACGGGACGTTCAGTGCAAACCGTGCACCTATCTTAAATCAAGATTAGCACTATGTCCAAACGGACCGAAACGAGTTTCCATTTGAGCCTCGTCACCTAGGAGTACCATCCGGTGTGTCCAAAACGATTTCTGAGGCTATGGTATATTTGGTGCAAACCGTGCACCTATCTTGCACTGAAACTAACATTGTCTCCAAACGGACCGAAATGAGCTTCCATTTGAGCGTCGTCACCTAGGAGTACCATCCGGTGCATCTAAAACAATTTCTGATCCTGTGGTACGTATGGCGCAAACCATGCACCTATCATGCACCAAAACTAACACTATCTCCAAAAGGATCAAAAGGAGATTCTACATGACCCACATCACCTAAGAGTTCCACCGAGTGCGTCCAAAACGATTTCTGAGGCTATGGTACGTTTGGTGCAAACTGTGGACCTATCTTGCACCGAGACTAACACTATCTCCAAAAGGACCGAAACGAGATTCTACATGCCCCACGTCACCTAGGAGTTCCATCGGGTGCGTCCAAAAATGATTTCCGAGCTTACGGTACGTTCGGTGCAAACCGCGCACCTATCTTGAATCAAGATTAGCACTGTATCCAAACGGACTGAAATGGGCTTCCATTTGAGCCTCGTCACTTAGAAGTGCCATACGGTGCATCTAAAACAATTTCTGAGCCTATGATATGTTTGGCGCATACCATGCACCTATCGTGCACCGAAACTAACACTATCTCCAAATGTACCGAAACAACATGACCCACGCCACCTAGGAGTTCCGTCGAGTGTGTCCAAAATGATTTCTTAGCCTTTGGTATGTATGGCGTAAACCATGCACCTATCATGCACCGAAACTAACACTATCTCTAAAAGGACCGAAAGGAGATTCTACGTGACCCACGTCACCTAGGAGTTCCATCGGGTGCGTCCAAAATGATTTCTGAGGCTTTGCTACGTTTGGTGCAAACTGTGGATCTATCTTGCACCGAGACTTACACTATCTCCAAATCGACTGAAACAATATTCTACATGACCCACGTCACCTAGGAGTTGCATCGGGTGCATCCAAAACGATTTCCGAGCTTACGGTACATTCGGCGCAAACCGTGCAACTATCTTATACAAAGATTAGCACTGTATCCAAACGGATAGAAATGAGCTTCCATTTGAGCCTCGTCACCTAGGAGTACCATCCGGTGCATCCAAAACAATTTCTGAGCCTATGGTACGTATGGCGCAAACCATGCACCTATCATGCACGGAAACTAATAGTATCTCCAAAAGGACCGAAAGGAGATTCTACATGACCCACGTCACCTAGGATTTCTATCAGGTGCGTCCAAAATGGTTTCTGAGGCTATGTTACATTTGGTGCGTCCAAATGATTTATGAGCTTATGGTACGTATGGTGTAAACCATGCACCTATCATGCACCGAGACTAACACTACTCCAAAAGGATCAAAAGGAGATTCTACATGACCCATGGCACCTAGGAGTTACATCGAGTGCGTCCAAAATGATTTCTAAGCCTATGGTACGTTTGGTGGAAACTATGGATCTATCTTGCACCGAGACTTACACTATCTCCAAATCGACCGAAACAAGATTCTACATGACTCACGTAACCTAGGAGTTCCATCGGGTGTGTCCAAAACGATTTCCAAGCTTATGGTACATTCGGCGCAAACCGTGCAACTATCTTGAATCAAGATTAGCACTATATCCAAACGGACCGAAACGAGCTTCCATTTGAGCCTCGTTACCTAGGAGTACCATCCGGTGTGTCCAAAATGATTTCTGAGCCTATGCTACGTTTGGTGCAAACTGTGGATCTATCTTGCACCTAGACTAACAATATCTCCAAATCGACCGAAACAAGATTCTAAATGACCCACGTCATCTAGCATTTCCATCGGGTGCGTCCAAAACGATTTCCTATCTTACGGGACGTTCGGTGCAAACCGTGCACCTATCTTAAATCAAGATTAGCACTATGTCCAAACGGACCAAAACGAGCTTCCATTTGAGCCTCGTCACCTAGGAGTACCATCCGGTGCGTCCAAAACGATTTCTGAGGCTATGGTATTTTTGGTGCAAACCGTGCACCTATCTTGCACTGAAACTAACACTGTCTCCAAACGGATCGAAACGAGCTTTCATTTGAGTGTCGTCACCTAGAAGTACCATCCGATGCATCTAAAACAATTTCTGATCCTATGGTACGTATGGCGCAAACCATGCACCTATCATGCACCAAAACTAACACTATCTCCAAAAGGACCGAAAGGAGATTCTACATGACCCACATCACCTAAGAGTTCCACCGAGTGCGTCCAAAACGATTTCTGAGGCTATGGTACGTTTGGTGCAAACTGTGCACCTATCATGCACCGAAACCAACACTATCTCCAAAAAGGACCGAAAGGAGATTCTACATGACCCACATCACCTAGGAGTTTCATCGGATGCGTCCAAAATGATTTCTGAGCCTATGCTACGTTTGGTGCAAACTATGGATCTATCTTGCACCCAGACTAACAGTATCTCCAAATCGACCGAAACAAGATTCTAAATGACCCACGTCATCTAGCATTTTCCATCGGGTGCATCCAAAATGATTTCCTATCTTACGGGACTTTCAGTGCAAACCGTGCACCTATCTTAAATCAAGATTAGCACTATGTCCAAACGGACCGAAACGAGTTTCCATTTGAGCCTCGTCACCTAGGAGTACCATCCGGTGTGTCCAAAACGATTTCTGAGGCTATAGTATATTTGGTGCAAACCGTGCACCTATCTTGCACTGAAACTAACACTGTCTCCAAACGGACCGAAACGAGCTTCCATTTGAGTGTCGTCACCTAGGAGTACCATCCGGTGCATCTAAAACAATTTCTGATCCTGTGGTACGTATGGCGCAAACCATGCACCTATCATGCACCAAAACTAACACTATCTCCAAAAGGACCGAAAGGAGATTCTACATGACCCACATCACCTAAGAGTTCCACCGAGTGCGTCCAAAACGATTTCTGAGGCTATGGTACGTTTGGTGCAAACTGTGCACCTACCATGCACCGAAACCAACACTATCTCCAAAAGGACCAAAAGGAGATTCTACATGACCCACATCACCTAGGAGTTCCATCGGGTGCGTCCAAAATGATTTCTGAGCCTATACTACGTTTGGTGCAAACTGTGGATCTATCTTGCACCCAGACTAATAGTATCTCCAAATCGACCGAAACAAGATTCTAAATGACCCACGTCATCTAGCATTTCCATCGGGTGCGTCCAAAACGATTTCCTATCTTACGGGACGTTCAGTGCAAACCGTGCACCTATCTTAAATCAAGATTAGCACTATGTCCAAACGGACCGAAACGAGTTTCCATTTGAGCCTCGTCACCTAGGAGTACCATCCGGTGTGTCCAAAACGATTTCTGAGGCTATGGTATATTTGGTGCAAACCGTACACCTATCTTGCACTGAAACTAACACTGTCTCCAAACGGACCGAAATGAGCTTCCATTTGAGCGTCGTCACCTAGGAGTACCATCCGGTGCATCTAAAACAATTTCTGATCCTGTGGTACGTATGGCGCAAACCATGCACCTATCATGCACCAAAACTAACACTATCTCCAAAAGGACCGAAAGGAGATTCTACATGACCCACATCACCTAAGAGTTCCACCGAGTGCGTCCAAAACGATTTCTGAGGCTATGGTACGTTTGGTGTAAACTGTGGACCTATCTTGCACCGAGACTAACACTATCTCCAAAAGGACCGAAACGAGATTCTACATGCCCCACGTCACCTAGGAGTTCCATCGGGTGCGTCCAAAAATGATTTCCGAGCTTACGGTACGTTCGGTGCAAACCGCGCACCTATCTTGAATCAAGATTAGCACTGTATCCAAACGGACTGAAACGAGCTTCCATTTGAGCCTCGTCACTTAGAAGTGGCATACGGTGCATCTAAAACAATTTTTGAGCCTATGATATGTTTGGCGCATACCATGCACCTATCGTGCACCGAAACTAACACTATCTCCAAATGTACCGAAACAACATGACCCACGCCACCTAAGAGTTCCGTCGAGTGTGTCCAAAATGATTTCTTAGCCTTTGGTATGTATGGCGCAAACCATGCACCTATCATGCACTGAAACTAACACTATCTCCAAAAGGACCGAAAGGAGATTCTACATGACCCACGTCATCTAGGAGTTCCATCGGGTGCGTCCAAAATGATTTCTGAGGCTTTGCTACGTTTAGTGCAAACTGTGGATCTATCTTGCACCGAGACTTACACTATCTCCAAATCGACTGAAACAATATTCTACATGACCCACGTCACCTAGGAGTTGCATCGGGTGCATCCAAAATGATTTCTGAGCTTACGGTACATTCGGCGCAAACCGTGCAACTATCTTATACAAAGATTAGCACTGTATCCAAACGGATAGAAATGAGCTTCCATTTGAGCCTCGTCACCTAGGAGTACCATCCGGTGCATCGAAAACAATTTCTGAGCCTATGGTACGTATGGCGCAAACCATGCACCTATCATGCACGGAAACTAATAGTATCTCCAAAAGGACCGAAAGGAGATTCTACATGACCCACGTCACCTAGGATTTCCATCAGGTACGTCCAAAATGGTTTCTGAGGCTATGGTACGTTTGGTGCGTCCAAATGATTTATGAGCTTATGGTACGTATGGTGTAAACCATGCACCTATCATGCACCGAGACTAACACTTCTCCAAAAGGATCAAAAGGAGATTCTACATGACCCATGGCACCTAGGAGTTACATCGAGTGCGTCCAAAATGATTTCTAAGCCTATGGTACGTTTGGTGGAAACTATGGATCTATCTTGCACCGAGACTAACACTATCTATAAATAGACCGAAACGAGATTCTACATGACCCACGTCACCTAGGAGTTCTATCGGGTGTGTCCAAATGATTTCCGAGCTTATGGTACGTATGACACAAACCATGCACCTATCATGCACCAAAACTAACACTATCTCCAAAAGGACTGAAAGGAAATTCTACATGACCCACGTTACATAGGAGTTCCATCGGCTGCATCCAAAATGATTTCGGTGGGTATGGTACGTTTGGTGCAAACTGTGGATCTATTTTGCACCGAGACTTACACTATCTCCAAATCGACCGAAACAAGATTCTACATGACTCACGTAACCTAGGAGTTACATCGGGTGCGTCCAAAATGATTTCCAAGCTTATGGTACATTCGGCGCAAACCGTGCAACTATCTTGAATCAAGATTAGCACTATATCCAAACGGACCGAAACGAGCTTCCATTTGAGCCTCGTTACCTAGGAGTACCATCCGGTGTGTCCAAAATGATTTCTGAGCCTATGCTACGTTTGGTGCAAACTGTGGATCTATCTTGCACCTAGACTAACAATATCTCCAAATCGACCGAAACAAGATTCTAAATGACCCACGTCATCTAGCATTTCCATCGGGTGCGTCCAAAATGATTTCCTATCTTACGGGACGTTCGGTGCAAACCGTGCACCTATCTTAAATCAAGATTAGCTCTATGTCCAAACGGACCAAAACGAGCTTCCATTTGAGCCTCGTCACCTAGGAGTACCATCCGGTGCGTCCAAAACGATTTTCGAGGCTATGGTATTTTTGGTGCAAACCGTGCACCTATCTTGCACTGAAACTAACACTATCTCCAAACGGACCGAAACGAGCTTTCATTTGAGCGTCGTCACCTAGGAGTACCATCCGGTGCATCTAAAACAATTTCTGATCCTGTGGTACGTATGGCACAAACCATGCACCTATCATGCACCAAAACTAACACTATCTCCAAAAGGACCGAAAGGAGATTCTACATGACCCACATCACCTAAGAGTTCCACCGAGTGCGTCCAAAACGATTTCTGAGGCTATGGTACGTTTGGTGTAAACTATGGACCTATCTTGCACCGAGACTAACACTATCTCCAAAAGGACCGAAACGAGATTCTACATGCCCCACGTCACCTAGGAGTTCCATCGGGTGCGTCCAAAAATGATTTCCGAGCTTACGGTACGTTCGGTGCAAACCGCGCACCTATCTTGAATCAAGATTAGCACTGTATCCAAACGGACTGAAACGAGCTTCCATTTGAGCCTCGTCACTTAGAAGTGGCATACGGTGCATCTAAAACAATTTTTGAGCCTATGATATGTTTGGCGCATACCATGCACCTATCGTGCACCGAAACTAACACTATCTCCAAATGTACCGAAACAACATGACCCACGCCACCTAAGAGTTCCGTCGAGTGTGTCCAAAATGATTTCTTAGCCTTTGGTATGTATGGCGCAAACCATGCACCTATCATGCACTGAAACTAACACTATCTCCAAAAGGACCGAAAGGAGATTCTACATGACCCACGTCATCTAGGAGTTCCATCGGGTGCGTCCAAAATGATTTATGAGGCTTTGCTACGTTTAGTGCAAACTGTGGATCTATCTTGCACCGAGAATTACACTATCTCCAAATCGACTAAAACAATATTCTACATGACCCACGTCACCTAGGAGTTGCATCGGGTGCATCCAAAATGATTTCTGAGCTTACGGTACATTCGGCGCAAACCGTGCAACTATCTTATACAAAGATTAGCACTGTATCCAAACGGATAGAAATGAGCTTCCATTTGAGCCTCGTCACCTAGGAGTACCATCCGGTGCATCGAAAACAATTTCTGAGCCTATGGTACGTATGGCGCAAACCATGCACCTATCATGCACGGAAACTAATAGTATCTCCAAAAGGACCGAAAGGAGATTCTACATGACCCACGTCACCTAGGATTTCCATCAGGTACGTCCAAAATGGTTTCTGAGGCTATGGTACGTTTGGTGCGTCCAAATGATTTATGAGCTTATGGTACGTATGGTGTAAACCATGCACCTATCATGCACCGAGACTAACACTACTCCAAAAGGATCAAAAGGAGATTCTACATGACCCATGGCACCTAGGAGTTACATCGAGTGCGTCCAAAATGATTTCTAAGCCTATGGTACGTTTGGTGGAAACTATGGATCTATCTTGCACCGAGACTAACACTATCTCTAAATAGACCGAAACGAGATTCTACATGACCCACGTCACCTAGGAGTTCTATCGGGTGTGTCCAAATGATTTCCGAGCTTATGGTACGTATGACACAAACCATGCACCTATCATGCACCAAAACTAACACTATCTCCAAAAGGACTGAAAGGAAATTCTACATGACCCACGTTACATAGGAGTTCCATCGGCTGCATCCAAAATGATTTCGGTGGGTATGGTACGTTTGGTGCAAACTGTGGATCTATTTTGCACCGAGACTTACACTATCTCCATATCGACCGAAACAAGATTCTACATGACTCACGTAACCTAGGAGTTCCATCGGGTGCGTCCAAAACGATTTCCAAGCTTATGGTACATTCGGCGCAAACCGTGCAACTATCTTGAATCAAGATTAGCACTATATCCAATCGGACCGAAACGAGCTTCCATTTGAGCCTCGTTACCTAGGAGTACCATCCGGTGTGTCCAAAATGATTTCTGAGCCTATGCTACGTTTGGTGCAAACTGTGGATCTATCTTGCACCTAGACTAACAATATCTCCAAATCGACCGAAACAAGATTCTAAATGACCCACGTCATCTAGCATTTCCATCGGGTGCGTCCAAAACGATTTCCTATCTTACAGGACGTTCGGTGCAAACCGTGCACCTATCTTAAATCAAGATTAGCTCTATGTCCAAACGGACCAAAACGAGCTTCCATTTGAGCCTCGTCACCTAGGAGTACCATCCGGTGCGTCCAAAACGATTTTCGAGGCTATGGTATTTTTGGTGCAAACCGTGCACCTATCTTGCACTGAAACTAACACTATCTCCAAACGGACCGAAACGAGCTTTCATTTGAGCGTCGTCGCCTAGGAGTACCATCCGGTGCATCTAAAACAATTTTCTGATCCTGTGGTAAGTATGGCACAAACCATGCACCTATCATGCACCAAAACTAACACTATCTCCAAAAGGACCGAAAGGAGATTCTACATGACCCACATCACCTAAGAGTTCCACCGAGTGCGTCCAAAACGATTTCTGAGGCTATGGTACGTTTGGTGCAAACTGTGCACCTATCATGCACCAAAACCAACACTATCTCTAAAAGGACCGAAAGGAGATTCTACATGACCCATATCACCTAGGAGTTCCATCGGGTGCGTCCAAAATGATTTCTGAGCCTATGCTACGTTTGGTGCAAACTGTGGATCTATCTTGCACCCAGACTAACAGTATCTCCAAATCGACCGAAACAAGATTCTAAATGACCCACGTCATCTAGCATTTCCATCGGGTGCGTCCAAAACGATTTCCTATTTTACGGGACGCTCAGTGCAAACCGTGCACCTATCTTAAATCAAGATTAGCACTATGTCCAAACGGACCGAAACGAGCTTCCATTTGAGCCTCGTCACCTAGGAGTACCATCCGGTGTGTCGAAAATGATTTCTGAGGCTATAGTATATTTGGTGCAAACCGTGCACCTATCTTGCACTGAAACTAACACTGTCTCCAAACGGACTGAAACGAGCTTCCATTTCAGCGTCGTCACCTAGGAGTACCATCCGGTGCATCTAAAACAATTCCTGATCTGTGGTACGTATGGCGCAAACCATGCACCTATCATGCACCAAAACTAACACTATCTCCAAAAGGACCGAAAGGAGATTCTACATGACCCACATCACCTAAGAGTTCCACCGAGTGCGTCCAAAACGATTTCTGAGGCTATGGTACGTTTGGTGCAAACTGTGGACCTATCTTGCACCGAGACTAACACTATCTCCAAAAGGACCGAAACGAGATTCTACATGCCCCACGTCACCTAGGAGTTCCATCGGGTGCGTCCAAAAATGATTTCCGAGCTTACGGTACGTTCGGTGCAAACCACGCACCTATCTTGAATCAAGATTAGCACTGTATCCAAACGGACTGAAACGAGCTTCCATTTGAGCCTCGTCACTTAGAAGTGCCATACGGTGCATCTAAAACAATTTCTGACCTATGATATGTTTGGCGCATACCATGCACCTATCGTGCACCGAAACTAACACTATCTCCAAATGTACCGAAACAACATGACCCACACCACCTAGGAGTTCCGTCGAGTGTGTCCAAAATGATTTCTTAGCCTTTGGTATGTATGGCGCAAACCATGCACCTATCATGCACCGAAACTAACACTATCTCTAAAAGGACCGAAAGGAGATTCTACGTGACCCACGTCACCTAGGAGTTCCATCGGGTGCGTCCAAAATGATTTCTGAGGCTTTGCTACGTTTGGTGCAAACTGTGGATCTATCTTACACTGAGACTTACACTATCTCCAAATCGACTGAAACAATATTCTACATGACCCACGTCACCTAGGAGTTGCATCGGGTGCATCCAAAACGATTTCCGAGCTTACGGTACATTCGGCGCAAACCGTGCAACTATCTTATACAAAGATTAGCACTGTATCCAAACGGATAGAAATGAGCTTCCATTTGAGCCTCGTCACCTAGGAGTACCATCCGGTGCATCCAAAACAATTTCTGAGCCTATGGTACGTATGGCGCAAACCATGCACCTATCATGCACGGAAACTAATAGTATCTCCAAAAGGACCGAAAGGAGATTCTACATGACCCACGTCACCTAGGATTTCCCTCAGGTGCGTCCAAAATGGTTTCTGAGGCTATGGTACATTTGGTGCGTCCAAATGATTTATGAGCTTATGGTACGTATGGTGTAAACCATGCACCTATCATGCACCGAGACTAACACTACTCCAAAAGGATCAAAAGGAGATTCTACATGACCCATGGCACCTAGGAGTTACATCGAGTGCGTCCAAAATGATTTCTAAGCCTATGGTATGTTTGGTGGAAACTATGGATCTATCTTGCACCGAGACTTACACTATCTCCAAATCGACCGAAACAAGATTCTACATGACTCACGTAACCTAGGAGTTCCATCAGGTGCGTCCAAAACGATTTCCAAGCTTATGGTACATTCGGCGCAAACCGTGCAACTATCTTGAATCAAGATTAGCACTATATCCAAACGGACCAAAACGAGCTTCCATTTGAGCCTCGTTACCTAGGAGTACCATCCGGTGTGTCCAAAATGATTTCTGAGCCTATGCTACGTTTGGTGCAAACTGTGGATCTATCTTGCACCTAGACTAACAATATCTCCAAATCGACCGAAACAAGATTCTAAATGACCCACGTCATCTAGCATTTCCATCGGGTGCGTCCAAAACGATTTCCTATCTTACGGGACGTTCGGTGCAAACCGTGCACCTATCTTAAATCAAGATTAGCACTATGTCCAAACGGACCAAAACGAGCTTCCATTTGAGCCTCGTCACCTAGGAGTACCATCCGGTGCGTCCAAAACGATTTCTGAGGCTATGGTATTTTTGGTGCAAACCGTGCACCTATCTTGCACTGAAACTAACACTGTCTCCAAACGGATCGAAACGAGCTTTCATTTGAGTGTCGTCACCTAGAAGTACCATCCGGTGCATCTAAAACAATTTCTGATCCTGTGGTACGTATGGCGCAAACCATGCACCTATCTTGCACCAAAACTAACACTATCTCCAAAAGGACCGAAAGGAGATTCTACATGACCCACATCACCTAAGAGTTCCACCGAGTGCGTCCAAAACGATTTCTGAGGCTATTGTACGTTTGGTGCAAACTGTGCACCTATCATGCACCGAAACCAACACTATCTCCAAAAGGACCGAAAGGAGATTCTACATGACCCACATCACCTAGGAGTTTCATCGGATGCGTCCAAAATGATTTCTGAGCCTATGCTACGTTTGGTGCAAACTGTGGATCTATCTTGCACCCAGACTAACAGTATCTCCAAATCGACCGAAACAAGATTCTAAATGACCCACGTCATCTAGCATTTCCATCGGGTGTATCTAAAATGATTTCCTATCTTACGGGACTTTCAGTGCAAACCGTGCACCTATCTTAAATCAAGATTAGCACTATGTCCAAACGGACCGAAACGAGCTTCCATTTGAGCCTCGTCACCTAGGAGTACCATCCGGTGTGTCCAAAACGATTTCCGAGGCTATAGTATATTTGGTGCAAACCGTGCACCTATCTTGCACTGAAACTAACACTGTCTCCAAACGGACCGAAACGAGCTTCCATTTGAGTGTCGTCACCTAGGAGTACCATCCGGTGCATCTAAAACAATTTCTGATCCTGTGGTACGTATGGCACAAACCATGCACCTATCATGCACCAAAACTATCACTATCTCCAAAAGGACCGAAAGGAGATTCTACATGACCCACATCACCTAAGAGTTCCACCGAGTGCGTCCAAAACGATTTCTGAGGCTATGGTACGTTTGGTGCAAACTGTGCACCTACCATGCACCGAAACCAACACTATCTCCAAAAGGACCAAAAGGAGATTCTACATGACCCACATCACCTAGGAGTTCCATCGGGTGCGTCCAAAATGATTTCTGAGCCTATGCTACGTTTGGTGCAAACTGTGGATCTATCTTGCACCCAGACTAATAGTATCTCCAAATCGACCGAAACAAGATTCTAAATGACCCACGTCATCTAGCATTTCCATCGGGTGCGTCCAAAACGATTTCCTATCTTACGGGACGTTCAGTGCAAACCGTGCACCTATCTTAAATCACGATTAGCACTATGTCCAAACGGACCGAAACGAGTTTCCATTTGAGCCTCGTCACCTAGGAGTACCATCCGGTGTGTCCAAAATGATTTCTGAGGCTATGGTATATTTGGTACAAACTGTGCACCTATCTTGCATTGAAACTAACACTGTCTCCAAACGGACCGAAATGAGCTTCCATTTGAGCGTCGTCACCTAGGAGTACCATCCGGTGCATCTAATACAATTTCTGATCCTGTGGTACGTATGGCAAAAACCATGCACCTATCATGCACCAAAACTAACACTATCTCCAAAAGGACCGAAAGGAGATTCTACATGACCCACATCACCTAAGAGTTCCACCGAGTGCGTCCAAAACGATTTCTGAGGCTATGGTACGTTTGGTGTAAACTGTGGACCTATCTTGCACCGAGACTAACACTATCTCCAAAAGGACCGAAACGAGATTCTACATGCCCCCACGTCACCTAGGAGTTCCATCGGGTGCGTCCAAAAATGATTTCCGAGCTTACGGTACGTTCGGTGCAAACCGCGCACCTATCTTGAATCAAGATTAGCACTGTATCCAAACGGACTGAAACGAGCTTCCATTTGAGCCTCGTCACTTAGAAGTGGCATACGGTGCATCTAAAACAATTTTTGAGCCTATGATATGTTTGGCGCATACCATGCACCTATCGTGCACCGAAACTAACACTATCTCCAAATGTACCGAAACAACATGACCCACGCCACCTAAGAGTTCCGTCGAGTGTGTCCAAAATGATTTCTTAGCCTTTGGTATGTATGGCGCAAACCATGCACCTATCATGCACTAAAACTAACACTATCTCCAAAAGGACCGAAAGGAGATTCTACGTGACCCACGTCACCTAGGAGTTCCATCGGGTGCGTCCAAAATGATTTCTGAGGCTTTGCTACGTTTAGTGCAAACTGTGGATCTATCTTGCACCGAGACTTACACTATCTCCAAATCGACTGAAACAATATTCTACATGACCCACGTCACCTAGGAGTTGCATCGGGTGCATCCAAAATGATTTCTGAGCTTACGGTACATTCGGCGCAAACCGTGCAACTATCTTATACAAAGATTAGCACTGTATCCAAACGGATAGAAATGAGCTTCCATTTGAGCCTCGTCACCTAGGAGTACCATCCGGTGCATCGAAAACAATTTCTGAGCCTATGGTACGTATGGCGCAAACCATGCACCTATCATGCACGGAAACTAATAGTATCTCCAAAAGGACCGAAAGGAGATTCTACATGACCCACGTCACCTAGGATTTCCATCAGGTACGTCCAAAATGGTTTCTGAGGCAATGGTACGTTTGGTGCGTCCAAATGATTTATGAGCTTATGGTACGTATGGTGTAAACCATGCACCTATCATGCACCGAGACTAACACTACTCCAAAAGGATCAAAAGGAGATTCTACATGACCCATGGCACCTAGGAGTTACATCGAGTGCGTCCAAAATGATTTCTAAGCCTATGGTACGTTTGGTGGAAACTATGGATCTATCTTGCATCGAGACTAACACTATCTCTAAATAGACCGAAACGAGATTCTACATGACCCACGTCACCTAGGAGTTCTATCGGGTGTGTCCAAATGATTTCCGAGCTTATGGTACGTATGACACAAACCATGCACCTATCATGCACCAAAACTAACACTATCTCCAAAAGGACTGAAAGGAAATTCTACATGACCCACGTTACATAGGAGTTCCATCGGCTGCATCCAAAATGATTTCGGTGGGTATGGTACGTTTGGTGCAAACTGTGGATCTATTTTGCACCGAGACTTACACTATCTCCAAATCGACCGAAACAAGATTCTACATGACTCACGTAACCTAGGAGTTCCGTCGGGTGCGTCCAAAACGATTTCCAAGCTTATGGTACATTCGGCGCAAACCGTGCAACTATCTTGAATCAAGATTAGCACTATATCCAAACGGACCGAAACGAGCTTCCATTTGAGCCTCGTTACCTAGGAGTACCATCCGGTGTGTCCAAAATGATTTCTGAGCCTATGCTACGTTTGGTGCAAACTGTGGATCTATCTTGCACCTAGACTAACAATATCTCCAAATCGACCGAAACAAGATTCTAAATGACCCACGTCATCTAGCATTTCCATCGGGTGCGTCCAAAACGATTTCCTATCTTACGGGACGTTCGGTGCAAACCGTGCACCTATCTTAAATCAAGATTAGCTCTATGTCCAAACGGACCAAAACGAGCTTCCATTTGAGCCTCGTCACCTAGGAGTACCATCCGGTGCGTCCAAAACGATTTTCGAGGCTATGGTATTTTTGGTGCAAACCGTGCACCTATCTTGCACTGAAACTAACACTATCTCCAAACGGACCGAAACGAGCTTTCATTTGAGCGTCGTCACCTAGGAGTACCATCCGGTGCATCTAAAACAATTTCTGATCCTGTGGTACGTATGGCACAAACCATGCACCTATCATGCACCAAAACTAACACTATCTCCAAAAGGACCGAAAGGAGATTCTACATGACCCACATCACCTAAGAGTTCCACCGAGTGCGTCCAAAACGATTTCTGAGGCTATGGTACGTTTGGTGCAAACTGTGCACCTATCATGCACCGAAACCAATACTATCTCCAAAAGGACCGAAAGGAGATTCTACATGACCCATATCACCTAGGAGTTCCATCGGGTGCGTCCAAAATGATTTCTGAGCCTATGCTACGTTTGGTGCAAACTGTGGATCTATCTTGCACCCAGACTAACAGTATCTCCAAATCGACCGAAACAAGATTCTAAATGACCCACGTCATCTAGCATTTCCATCGGGTGCGTCCAAAACGATTTCCTATTTTACGGGACGCTCAGTGCAAACCGTGCACCTATCTTAAATCAAGATTAGCACTATGTCCAAACGGACCGAAACGAGCTTCCATTTGAGCCTCGTCACCTAGGAGTACCATCCGGTGTGTCGAAAACGATTTCTGAGGCTATAGTATATTTGGTGCAAACCGTGCACCTATCTTGCACTGAAACTAACACTGTCTCCAAACGGACCGAAACGAGCTTCCATTTGAGCGTCGTCACCTAGGAGTACCATCCGGTGCATCTAAAACAATTTCTGATCCTGTGGTACGTATGGCGCAAACCATGCACCTATCATGCACCAAAACTAACACTATCTCCAAAAGGACCGAAAGGAGATTCTACATGACCCACATCACCTAAGAGTTCCACCGAGTGCGTCCAAAACGATTTCTGAGGCTGTGGTACGTTTGGTGCAAACTGTGGACCTATCTTGCACCGAGACTAACACTATCTCCAAAAGGACCGAAACGAGATTCTACATGCCCCACGTCACCTAGGAGTTCCATCGGGTGCGTCCAAAAATGATTTCCGAGCTTACGGTACGTTCGGTGCAAACCGCGCACCTATCTTGAATCAAGATTAGCACTGTATCCAAACGGACTGAAACGAGCTTCCATTTGAGCCTCGTCACTTAGAAGTGCCATACGGTGCATCTAAAACAATTTCTGAGCCTATGATATGTTTGGCACATACCATGCACCTATCGTGCACCGAAACTAACACTATCTCCAAATGTACCGAAACAACATGACCCACGCCACCTAGGAGTTCCGTCGAGTGTGTCCAAAATGATTTCTTAGCCTTTGGTATGTATGGCGCAAACCATGCACCTATCATGCACCGAAACTAACACTATCTCCAAAAGGACCGAAAGGAGGTTCTACGTGACCCACGTCACCTAGGAGTTCCATCGGGTGCGTCCAAAATGATTTCTGAGGCTTTGCTACGTTTGGTGCAAACTGTGGATCTATCTTGCACCGAGACTTACACTATCTCCAAATCGACTGAAACAATATTCTACATGACCCACGTCACCTAGGAGTTGCATCGGGTGCATCCAAAACGATTTCCGAGCTTACGGTACATTCAGCGCAAACCGTGCAACTATCTTATACAAAGATTAGCACTGTATCCAAACGGATAGAAATGAGCTTCCATTTGAGCCTCGTCACCTAGAAGTACCATCCGGTGCATCCAAAACAATTTCTGAGCCTATAGTACGTATGGCGCAAACCATGCACCTATCATGCACGAAAACTAATAGTATCTCCAAAATGACTGAAAGGAGATTCTACATGACCCACGTCACGTAGGATTTCCATCAGGTGCGTCCAAAATGGTTTCTGAGGCTATGGTACGTTTGGTGCGTCCAAATGATTTATGAGCTTATGGTACGTATGGTGTAAACCATGCACCTATCTTGCACCGAGACTAACACTACTCCAAAAGGATCAAAAGGAGATTCTACATGACCCATGGCACCTAGGAGTTACATCGAGTGCGTCCAAAATGATTTCTAAGCCTATGGTACGTTTGGTGGAAACTATGGATCTATCTTGCACCGAGACTAACACTATCTCTAAATAGACCGAAACGAGATTCTACATGACCCACGTCACCTAGGAGTTCTATCGAGTGTGTCCAAATGATTTCCGAGCTTTTGGTACGTATGGCGCAAACCATGCACCTATCATGCACCAAAACTAACACTATCTCCAAAAGGACCGAAAGGAAATTCTACATGACCCACGTTACATAGGAGTTCCATCGGCTGCCTCCAAAATGATTTCGGTGGGTATGGTACGTTTGGTGCAAACTGTGGATCTATTTTGCACCGAGACTTACACTATCTCCAAATCGACCGAAACAAGATTCTACATGACTCACGTATCCTAGGAGTTCCATCGGGTGCGTCCAAAACGATTTCCAAGCTTATGGTACATTCGGCGCAAACCGTGCAACTATCTTGAATCAAGATTAGCACTATATCCAAACGGACCGAAACGAGCTTCCATTTGAGCCTCGTTACCTAGGAGTACCATCCGGTATGTCCAAAATGATTTCTGAGGCTATGGTACATTTGGCGCAAACCGTGCACCTATCTTGCTATGAAACTAACATTGTCTCCAAACGGACCGAAATGAGCTTCCATTTGAGCCTTGTCACCTAGGAGTACCATCCGGTGCATCCAAAACAATTTCTAAGCCTATGGTACGTATGGCGCAAACCATGCACCTATCATGCACGGAAACTAATAGTATGTCCAAAAGGATCGAAAGGAGATTCTACATGACCCACGTCACCTAGGATTTCCATCGGGTGCGTCCAAAATGATTTATGAGGCTATGCCACGTTTGGCGCAAACTATGGATCTATCTTGCACCGAGACTTACATTATCTCCAAATCGACCGAAACAAGATTCTACATGACCCTCGTCACATAGGAGTTCCATCGGGTGCGTCCAGAATGATTTCCGAGCTTACGGTACATTCGGCGCAAACCGTGCAACTATCTTGAATCAAGATTAGCATTGTATCCAAACAGACCAAAAGGAGCTTCCATTTGAGCCTCGTCACCTAGGAGTACCATTTGGTGTGTCCAAAATGATTTCTGAGGCTATGGTACATTTGACACAAACCGTACAACTATCTTGCACTGAAACTAACACTGTCTCCAAACGCACCGAAACGAGCTTTCATTTAAGCCTCGTAACCCACGAGTACCTTCCGGTGCATCTAAAACAATTTCTGAGCCTATGGTCCGTTTGGCACAAACCGTGCACCTATCATGCACCGAAACTAACACTATCTCCAAATGTACTGAACGGAGATTCTACACGACCCACGTCACCTAGGAGTTCCATCGAGTACGTCCAAAATGATTTCTTAGCCTACGGTACGTATAACGCAAACCACGCACCTATCATGCACCAAAACTAACACTATCTCCAAAAGGACTGAAAGGAGCTTCTACATGACCCACGTCACCTAGGAGTTCTATCGGGTGCGTCCAAATGATTTCTTAGCTTACTGTACATATGGCGCAAACCATACACCTATCATGCGCCGAAACTAACACTATCTCCAAAAGGACCGAAAGGAGATTCTACATGACCCACGTCACGTAGGAGTTCCATTGGGTGCGTCCAAAATGATTTCTGAGGCTATGGTACGTTTGGTGCAAACCAAGCACCTATCATGCACCGAAACCAACACTATCTCCAAAAGGATCGAAAGGGGATTCTACATGAGGCACGTCACCTTGGAGTTCCATCGAGTGTGTCAAAAATAATTTCTGAAGCTATGCTACGTTTGCTGCAAACTGTGGATCTGTCTTGCACCGAGACTAACAATATCTCCAAATCGACCGAAACAAGATTCTACACGACCCACGTCACCTAGCAGTTCCATCAGGTGCGTCCAAAATGATTTCCGAGCTTACGGTACGTTCGGTGCAAACCGTGCACCTATCTTAAATCAAGATTAGCACTATACCCAAATGGACCGAAACGAGCTTCCATTTGAGGCTCGTCACCTAGTAGTACCATCCGGTGCCTCCAAAATGATTTTTGAGGCTATGGTATATTTGGTGCAAACCGTGCACCTATCTTGCACTGAAACTAACACTGTCTCCAAACGGACCGAAACGAGCTTCCATTTGAGCCTCATCACCTAGGAGTACCATCCGGTGCATCTAAATCAATTTCTGATCCTGTGGTACGCATGGTGCAAACCATGCACCTATCATGCACCAAAGCTAACACTATCTCCAAAAGGACCAAAAGGAGATTCTACACGACCCACATCACCTAGGAGTTTCATTGGGTGCGTCCAAAATGATTTCTGAGGCTATGGTACGTTTGGTGCAAACTGTGGACCTATCTTGCATCGAGACTAACACTATCTCCAAATGGACTGAAACTAGATTCTACATGACCCATGTCACCTAGGAGTTCCATCGGGTGCGTCCAGAACGATTTTCGAGCTTACGGTACAATTGTCGCAAACCGTGCAACTATCTTGAATCAAGATTAGCACTATATCTAAATGGACCGAAACGAGCTTCCATTTGATCCTCGTCACCTAGGAGTACCATTCGGTGCGTCCAAAATGATTTCTGAGGCTACGGTACATCTGGCGCAAACTATGCACTGAAACTAACACTGTCTCCAAACAGACCGAAAGGAGCTTCCATTTGAGCCTCGTCACCTAGGAGTACCATCTGGTGCATCCAAAACAATTTCTAAGCCTATGGTACGTATGGCGCAAACCATGCACCTATCATGCATGGAAACTAATAGTATCTCCAAAAGGACCGAAAGGAGATTCTACAGGACCCGCGTCACCTAGGATATCCATCGGGTGCGTCCAAAATGATTTCTAAGGCTATGGTACGTTTGGTGCAAACTGTGGATCTATCTTGCACCAACACTTACAATATCTCCAAATCGACCGAAACAAGATTCTATATGATCCATGTCACCTAGGAGTTGCATCAGGTGCATACAAAATGATTTCCAAGCATACGGTATATTCGGCGCAAACCGTGTAACTATCTTGTACAAAGATTAGCACTGTATCCAAACAGACCGAAATGAGCTTCCATTTGAGCATCGTCACCTAGGAGTACTATCAGGTGCGCCCAAAACGATTTCTAAGGCTATGGTACATTTGACGCCAATCGTGCACCTATCTTGCACTGAAACTAACACTGTCTCCAAACGCACCGAAATGAGCTTCCATTTCAGCCTCGTCACCCACCAGTACATTTTGGTGCATCTAAAACAATTTTTGAGCCTATGGTCCGTTTGGCGCAAACTGTGCACCTATCATGCACCGAAACCAACACTACCTCCAAAAGGACCGAAAGGAGATTCTACATGACCCACATCACCTAGGTGTTCCATCGGGTGTGTCCAAAATGATTTCTGAGGCTATGCTACGTTTGGTGCAAACTGTGGATCTATCTTGCACCCAGACTAACAGTATCTCCAAATCGACCGAAACAAGATTCTAAATGACCCACGTCATCTAGCATTTCCATCGGGTGCGTCCAAAACGATTTCCTATCTTACAGGACGTTCAGTGCAAACCGTGCACCTATCTTAAATCAAGATTAGCACTATGTCCAAACGGACCGAAACAAGTTTCCATTTGAGCCTCGTCACCTAGGAGTACCATCCGGTGTGTCCAAAACGATTTCTGAGGCTCTGGTATATTTGGTGCAAACCGTGCACCTATCTTGCACTGAAACTAACATTGTCTCCAAACGGACCGAAATGAGCTTCCATTTGAGCGTCGTCACCTAGGAGTACCATCCGGTGCATCTAAAACAATTTCTGATCCTGTGGTACGTATGGCGCAAACCATGCACCTATCATGCACCAAAACTAACACTATCTCCAAAAGGACCGAAAGGAGATTCTACATGACCCACATCACCTAAGAGTTCCACCGAGTGCGTCCAAAACGATTTCTGAGGCTATGGTACGTTTGGTGCAAACTGTGGACCTATCTTGCACCGAGACTAACACTATCTCCAAAAGGACCGAAACGAGATTCTACATGCCCCACGTCACCTAGGAGTTCCATCGGGTGCGTCCAAAAATGATTTCCGAGCTTACGGTACGTTCGGTGCAAACCGCGCACCTATCTTGAATCAAGATTAGCACTGTATCCAAACGGACTGAAACGAGCTTCCATTTGAGCCTCGTCACTTAGAAGTGCCATACGGTGCATCTAAAACAATTTCTGAGCCTATGATATGTTTGGCGCATACCATGCACCTATCGTGCACCGAAACTAACACTATCTCCAAATGTACCGAAACAACATGACCCACGCCACCTAGGAGTTCCGTCGAGTGTGTCCAAAATGATTTCTTAGCCTTTGGTATGTATGGCGCAAACCATGCACCTATCATGCACCGAAACTAACACTATCTCTAAAAGGACCGAAAGGAGATTCTACGTGACCCACGTCACCTAGGAGTTCCATCGGGTGCGTCCAAAATGATTTCTGAGGCTTTGCTACGTTTGGTGCAAACTGTGGATCTATCTTGCACCGAGACTTACACTATCTCCAAATCGACTGAAACAATATTCTACATGACCCACGTCACCTAGGAGTTGCATCGGGTGCATCCAAAACGATTTCCGAGCTTACGGTACATTCGGCGCAAACCGTGCAACTATCTTATACAAAGATTAGCACTGTATCCAAACGGATAGAAATGAGCTTCCATTTGAGCCTCGTCACCTAGGAGTACCATCCGGTGCATCCAAAACAATTTCTGAGCCTATGGTACGTATGGCGCAAACCATGCACCTATCATGCACGGAAACTAATAGTATCTCCAAAAGGACCGAAAGGAGATTCTACATGACCCACGTCACCTAGGATTTCCATCAGGTGCGTCCAAAATGGTTTCTGAGGCTATGGTACATTTGGTGCGTCCAAATGATTTATGAGCTTATGGTACGTATGGTGTAAAGCATGCACCTATCATGCACCGAGACTAACACTACTCCAAAAGGATCAAAAGGAGATTCTACATGACCCATGGCACCTAGGAGTTACTTCGAGTGCGTCCAAAATGATTTCTAAGCCTATGGTACGTTTGGTGGAAACTATGGATCTATCTTGCACCGAGACTTACACTATCTCCAAATCGACCGAAACAAGATTCTACATGACTCACGTAACCTAGGAGTTCCATCGGGTGCGTCCAAAACGATTTCCAAGCTTATGGTACAATCGGCGCAAACCGTGCAACTATCTTGAATTAAGATTAGCACTATATCCAAACGGACCGAAACGAGCTTCCATTTGAGGCTCGTTACCTAGGAGTACCATCCGGTGTGTCCAAAATGATTTCTGAGCCTATGCTACGTTTGGTGCAAACTGTGGATCTATCTTGCACCTAGACTAACAATATCTCCAAATCGACCAAAACAAGATTCTAAATGACCCACGTCATCTAGCATTTCCATCGGGTGCGTCCAAAACGATTTCCTATCTTACGGGACGTTCGGTGCAAACCGTGCACCTATCTTAAATCAAGATTAGCACTATGTCCAAACGGACCAAAACGAGCTTCCATTTGAGCCTCGTCACCTAGGAGTACCATCCGATGCGTCCAAAATGATTTCCGAGGCTATGGTATTTTTGGTGCAAACCGTGCACCTATCTTGCACTGAAACTAACACTGTCTCCAAACGGACCGAAACGAGTTTCCATTTGAGCGTCGTCACCTAGGAGTACCTTCCGGTGCATCTAAAACAATTTCTGATCCTGTGGTACGTATGGCGCAAACCATACACCTATCATGCACCAAAACTAACACTATCTCCAAAAGGACCGAAAGGAGATTCTACATGACCCCATCACCTAAGAGTTCCACCGAGTGCATCCAAAACGATTTCTGAGGCTATGGTACGTTTGGTGCAAACTGTGGACCTATCTTGCACCGAGACTAACACTATCTCCAAAAGGACGAAACGAGATTCTACATGCCCCACGTCACCTCGGAGTTCCATCGGGTGCGTCCAAAAATGATTTCCGAGCTTACGGTACGTTCGGTGCAAACCGCGCACCTATCTTGAATCAAGATTAGCACTGTATCCAAACAGACCGAAACGAGCTTCCATTTGAGCCTCATCACTTAGAAGTACCATACGGTGCATCTAAAACAATTTCTGAGCCTATGATATGTTTGGCGCATACCATGCACCTATCGTGCACCGAAACTAACACTATCTCCAAATGTACCGAAAGAACATGACCCACGCCACCTAGGAGTTCCGTCGAGTGTGTCCAAAATGATTTCTTAGCCTTTGGTATGTATGGCGCAAACCATGCACCTATCATGCACCGAAACTAACACTATCTCTAAAAGGACCGAAATGAGATTCTACATGACCCACGTCACCTAAGAGTTCCATCGGGTGCGTCCAAAATGATTTCTGAGGCTTTGCTACGTTTGGTGCAAACAGTGGATCTATCTTGCACCGAGACTTACACTATCTCCAAATCGACTGAAACAATATTCTACATGACCCACGTCACCTAGGAGTTGCATCGGGTGCATCCAAAACGATTTCCGAGCTTACGGTACATTCGGCGCAAACCGTGCAACTATCTTATACAAAGATTAGCACTGTATCCAAACGGATTCAAATGAGCTTCCATTTGAGCCTCGTCACCTAGGAGTACCATCCGGTGCATCCAAAACAATTTTCTGAGCCTATGGTACGTATGGCGCAAACCATGCACCTATCATGCACGGAAACTAATAGTACCTCCAAAAGGACCGAAAGGAGATTCTACATGACCCACGTCACCTAGGATTTCCATCAGGTGCGTCCAAAATGGTTTCTGAGGCTATGGTACGTTTGGTGCAAACTGTGGATCTATCTTGCACCGACACTTACAATATCTCCAAATCGACCGAAAGGAGATTCTATATGATCCATGTCACCTTGGAGTTGCATCAGGTGCATACAAAACGATTTCTGAGCTTACGGTATATTCGGCGCAAACCGTGCAACTATCTTGTACAAAGATTAGCACTGTATCCAAACGGACCGAAATGAGCTTCCATTTGAGCCTCGTCACCTAGGAGTACCATCAGGTGCATCCAAAATGATTTCTGAAGCTATGGTGCATTAGGCACAAACCGTGCACCTATCTTGCACTGAAACTAACACTGTCTCCAAACGCACCGAAACGAGCTTCCATTTGAGCCTCGTCACCACGAGTACATTTTGGTGCATCTAAAACAATTTCTGAGCCCATGGTCCGTTTGGCGCAAACTGTGCACCTATCATGCACCGAAACCAACACTATCTCCAAAAGGACCGAAAGAAGATTCTACATGACCCACATCACCTAGGAGTTCCATCGGGTACATCCAAAATGATTTCTAAGCCTATGCTACGTTTGGTGCAAACTGTGGATCTATCTTGCACCCAGACTAACAATATCTCCAAATCGACCGAAACAAGATTCTAAATGGCCCACGTCATCTGGCATTTCCATCGGGTGCGTCCAAAATGATTTCCTATCTTACGGGACGTTCGGTGCAAACCGTGCACCTATCTTAAATCAAGATTAGCACTATGTCCAAATAGACCGAAACGAGCTTCCATTTGAGCCTCGTCACCTAGGTGTACCATCCGGTGTGTCCAAAACAATTTCCGAGGCTATGGTATATTTGGTGCAAACCGTGCACCTATCTTGCACTGAAAATAACACTGTCTCCAAACGGACCGAAACGAGCTTCCATTTGAGCGTCGTCACCTAGGAGTACCATCCGGTGCATCTAAAACAATTTCTGATCCTGTGGTACGTATGGCGCAAACCATGCACCTATCATGCACCAAAACTAACACTATCTCCAAAAGGACCGAAAGGAGATTCTACATGACCCACATCACCTAAGAGTTCCACCGAGTGCGTCCAAAACGATTTCTGAGGCTATGGTACGTTTGGTGCAAACTGTGGACCTATCTTGCACCGAGACTAACACTATCTCCAAAAGGACCGAAACGAGATTCTACATGCCCCACGTCACCTACGAGTTCCATCGGGTGCGTCCAAAAATGATTTTCGAGCTTACGGTACGTTCGGTGCAAACCGCGCACCTATCTTGAATCAAGATTAGCACTGTATCCAAACGGACTGAAACGAGCTTCCATTTGAGCCTCGTCACTTAGAAGTACCATAAGGTGCATCTAAAATAATTTCTGAGCCTATGATATGTTTGGCGCACACCATGCACCTATCGTGCACCGAAACTAACATTATCTCCAAATGTACCGAAAGAACATGACCCACGCCACCTAGGAGTTCCGGCGAGTGTGTCCAAAATGATTTCTTAGCCTTTGGTATGTATGGCGCAAACCATGCACCTATCATGCACCGAAACTAACACTATCTCCAAAAGGACCGAAAGGAGATTCTATATGACCCACGTCACCTAGGAGTTCCATCGGGTGCGTCCAAAATGATTTCTGAGGCTTTGCTACATTTGGGGCAAACTGTGGATCTATCTTGCACCGAGACTTACACTATCTCCAAATCGACTGAATCAATATTCTACATGACCCACGTCACCTAGGAGTTGCATCGGGTGCATCCAAAACGATTTCCGAGCTTACGGTACATTCGGCGCAAACCGTGCAACTATCTTATACAAAGATTAGCACTGTATCCAAACGGATAGAAATGAGCTTCCATTTGAGCCTCGTCACCTAGGAGTACCATCCGGTGCATCCAAAACGATTTCTGAGCCTATGGTATGTATGGCGCAAACCATGCACCTATCATGCACCGAAACTAACACTATCTCCAAAAGGACCGAAAGGAGATTCTACATGACCCACGTCACCTAGGATTCTATCGGGTGCGTCCAAATGATTTTAGAGCTTACGTTACGTATGGTGCAAACCATGCACCTATCATGCACCAAAACTAACACTATCTCCAAAAGAACCGAAAGGAGATTCTACATGACCCACATCACCTAGGAGTTCCATCGGGTCCGTCCAAAATGATTTCCGAGGCTATGGTACGTTTGGTGCAAACTGTGGAGCTATCTTGCACCGAGACTAACACTATCTCGAAACGGACCAAAACGAGATTCTACATGCCCCATGTCACCTAGGAGTTCCATCGGGTGCGTCCAAAAATGATTTCCGAGCTTACGGTACGTTCGGTGCAAACCGTGCACCTATCTTGAATCAGGATTAGCACTGTATCCAAACGGACCGAAACGAGCTTCCATTTGAGCCTCGTCACCTAGAAGTACCATACGGTGCATCTAAAACAATTTCTGAGCCTATGGTACGTTTGGCGCATACCGTGCACCTATCGTGCACCGAAACTAACACTATCTCCAAATGTACCGAAAGGACATGAACCACGTCACCTAGGAGTTCCATCAAGTGTGTCCAAAATGATTTCTTAGCCTTTGGTACTTATGGCGCAAACCATGCACCTATCATGCACCGAAACTAACACTATCTCCAAAAGGTCTGAAAGGAGATTCTACATGACCCACGTCACCTAGGATTCTATCGGGTGCGTCCAAATGATTTCCGAGCTTACGTTATGTGTGGTGCAAACCATGCACCTATCGTGCACCCAAACTAACACTATCTTCAAAAGAACCGAAAGGACATTCTACATGCCCCACATCACCTAGGAGTTCCATCGGTTGCGTCCAAAATGATTTCTGAGGCTATGGTACGTTTGGTGCAAACTGTGGATCTATCTTGCACCGAGACTAGCACTATCTCCAAATGGACCGAAACGAGATTCTACATGAACCACGTCACCTAGGAGTTCCATCGGGTGTGTCCAAAATGATTTTCGAGCTTACGGTACGTTCGGTGCAAACCGTGCTCCTATCTTGAATCAATATTAGCACTATATCCAAATGGACCGAAACGAGCTTCCATTTGAGCATCGTCACCTAGGAGTACCAACCGGTGCGCCAAAACGATTTCTGAGGCTATGGTATATTTGGCACAAACCGTGCACCTATCTTGCACTGAAACTAACACTGTCTCCAAACAGACCGAAAGGAGCTTCCATTTGAGCCTCGTCACCTTGGAGTACCATCTGGTGCATCCAAAACAATTTCTGAGCCTATGGTCCGTATGTCGCAAACCATGCACCTATCATGCACAGAAACTAATAGTATCTCCAAAAGGACCAACAGGAGATTCTACATGACCCACGTCACCTAGGATTTCCATCGGGTGCGTCCAAAATGATTTATGAGGCTATGCTACGTTTGGTGCAAACTGTGGATCTATCTTGCACCGAGACTAACACTATCTCCAAATCGACCGAAACAAGATTCTACATGACCCACGTCACCTAGCAGTTCCATCGGGTGCGTCCAAAACGATTTATGAGCTTACAGTACGTTCGTTGCAAACCGTGCACCTATCTTGAATCAAGATTAGCACTATATCCAAACGGACCAAAACGAGCTTTCATTTGATCCTCGTCACCTAGGAGTACCATCCGGTGCGTCCAAAACAATTTCTGAGGCTATGTATGTTTGGTGCAAACCGTAAACCTATCTTGCACTGAAACTAACACTGTATCCAAACGGACCAAAACCAGCTTCCATTTGAGCCACGTCACCTAGGAGTACCATCCGGTGCATCTCAAATAATTTCTAATCCTGTGGTACATATGGCGCAAACCATGCACCTATCATGCACCAAAACTAACACTATCTCAAAAAGGACAGAAAGGAGATTCTTCATGACCCACATCACCTAAGAGTTTCACCGAGTGCGTCCAAAACGATTTCTTAGGCTATGGTACGTTTGGTGCAAACTGTGGACCTATCTTGCACCGAGACTAACACTATCTCCGAAAGGACCGAAACGAGATTCTACATGCCCCATGTCACCTAGGAGTTCGATCGGGTGCGTCCAAAAATGATTTCTGAGCTTAGGGTACGTTCGGTGCAAACCGCGCACCTATCTTTAATAAAGATTAGCACTGTATCCAAACGGACCGAAACGAGCTTCCATTTGAGCCTCATCACCTAGAAGTACCATACGGTGCATCTAAAACAATTTCTGAGCCTTTGGTACGTATGGCGCAAACCATGCACCTATCATGCACCGAAACTAACACTATCTCTAAAAGGACCAAAAGGAGATTCTACATGACCCACGTCACCTAGGATTTCCATCGGGTGCGTCCAAAATGATTTCTGAGGCTATGTTACGTTTGGTGCAAACTGTGGATCTATCTTGCACCGTGACTAACACTATCTCCAAATCGATCGAAACAAGATTCTACATGACCCACGTCACCTAGCCGTTCTATCTGGTGCGTCCAAAATGATTTCCAAGCTTATAGTACGTTCAATTTAAACCGTGCACCTATCTTGAATCAAGATTAGCACTATATCCAAACGGACCGAAACGAGCTTCCATTTGAGCCTCGTCACCTAGGAGCACCATCCGATGCGTCCAAAATGATTTCTGAGCCTATGGTACAATTAGCGTAAACGGTGCACCTATCTTGCACTGAAACTAACACTGTCACCAAACGAGCTTCCATTTGAGCCTCGTCATCTAGGAGTACCATTCGGTGCATCTAAATTATTTTCTGATCCTGTGGTACGTATGGCGCAAACCATGCACCTATCATGCACCAAAACTAACACTATCTCCAAAAGGACCGAAAGGAGATTCTACATGACCCACATCACCTAGGAGTTCCATCGGGTGCATCCAAAATTATTTCTGAGGCTATGGTACGTTTGGTGCAAACTGTGGACCTATCTTGCACCGAAACTAACACTATCTCCAAATGGACCGAAACGAGATTCTACATGACCCACATCACCGAGGAGTTCCATCGGGTGCGTCCAAAATGATTTCTGAGCTTACGGTATGTTCGGTGCAAACCGTGCACCTATCTTGAATCAAGATTAGCACTGTATCCAAACGGACCGAAACGAGCTTCCATTTGAGGCTCGTCACCTAGGAGTACCATCTAGTGCATCCAAAACGATTTCTGAGGCTATGGTATATTTGGTGCAAACCGTGCACCTATCTTGCACTGAAACTAACACTGTCTCCAAACATACCGAAAGGAGTTTCCATTTGAGCCTCGTCACCTAGGAGTACTATCCGGTGCATCTAAAACAATTTCTGATCCTGTGGTACGTATGGCGCAAACCATGCACCTATCATGCACCAAAACTAACACTATCTCCAAAAGGACCGAAAGGAGATTCTACATGACCCACATCACCTAGGAGTTCTATCAGGTGCATCCAAAATTATTTATGAGGCTATGGTACGTTTGGTGCAAACTATGGACCTATCTTGCACCGAAACTAACACTATCTCCAAATGGACCGAAACGAGATTCTACATGACCCACATCACCTAGGAGTTCCATCGGGTGCGTCCAAAACGATTTCCGAGCTTACGGTACATTCGGCGCAAACCGTGCAACTATCTTATACAAAGATTAGCACTGTATCCAAATGGACCGAAATGAGCTTCCATTTGAGCCTCGTCACCTAGGAGTACCATCAGGTGCGTCCAAAACGATTTCTGAGGCTATGGTACATTTAGCGCAAACCGTGCACCTATCTTGCACTGAAACTATCACTATCTCCAAATGCACCGAAACGAGCTTCCATTTGAGCCTCGTCGCCCAGGAGTACCTTCCGGTGCATCTAAAATAATTTCTGAGCCTATGGTATGTTTGGCGCAAACCATGCACCTATCATGCACCAACGTCACCTAGGAGTAACATCCGGTGTGTCCAAAACGATTTCTGAGGCTATGGTATGTTTGGTACAAACCGTGCACCTATCTTGCACTGAAACTAACAATGTCTCCAAACGGACAAAAACTAGCTTCCATTTGAGCCTCGTCACCTAGGAGTACCATCCGGTGCATCTAAAACAATTTCTGATCCTGTGGTACGTATGGCGCAAACCATGCACCTATCATGCACCAAAACTAACACTATCTCCAAAAGGACCGAAAGGAGATTCTACACGACCCACATCACCTAAGAGTTCCACCGAGCGCGTCCAAAACGATTTCTAAGGCTATGGTACGTTTGGTGTAAACTGTGGTCCTATTTGCACCGAGACTAACACTATCTCCAAAAGGACCGAAAGAAGATTCTACATGACCCACGTCACCTAGGGGTTCCATCGGGTGCGTCCAAAATGATTTCTGAGGCTATGGTACATTTGGTGCAAACTGTGGACCTATCTTGCACCGAAACTAACACTATCTCCAAATGGACCGAAACGAGATTCTACGTGACCCACGTCACCTAGGAGTTCCATCGAGTGCGTCCAAAATGATTTCTGAGCTTACGGTATGTTCGGTGCAAAGCGTGCACCTATCTTGAATAAAGATTAGCACTATATCTAATCGGACCGAAATGAGCTTCCATTTGAGCCTCGTCACCTAGGAGTACCATCCAGTGCGTCCAAAATGATTTCTGAGGCTATGGTGTATTTGGTGCAAACCGTGCACCTATCTTGCACTGAAACTAACACTGTCTCCAAACAGACCGAAAGGAGCTTCCATTTGAGCCTCGTCACCTAGGAGTACCATCCGGTGCATCTAAAACAATTTCTGAGCCTATGGTACGTATGGACCGAAAGGAGATTCTACATGACCCACATCACCTAGGATTTCCATCAGGTGCGTTCAAAATGGTTTCTGAGGCTATGGTACGTTTGGGGCAAACTGTGGATCTATCTTGCACCGAGACTTACACTATCTCCAAATCGACTGAATCAAGATTTTACATGACTCACGTCACCTAGGAGTTGCATCGGGTGCATACAAAACGATTTCCGAGCTTACGGTACATTCGACGCAAACCGTGCAACTATCTTGTACAAAGCTTAGCACTGTATCCAAACGGACCGAAATGAGCTTCTATTTGAGCCTCGTCACCCAGGAGTACCTTCTGGTGCATCTAAAACAATTTCTGAGCCTATGGTATGTTTGGCGCAAACCGTGGACCTATCATGCACCGAAACTAACACTATCTCCAAATGTACCGAAAGGAGATTCTACATGACCCACATCACCTAGGAGTTCCATAGAGTGCGTCCAAAATGATTTCTTAGCCTATGGTACATTTGGAGCAAACCATGCACCTATCATGCACCGAAACTAACACTATCTCCAAAAGGACCGAAAGGAGATTCTACATGACCCACATCACCTAGGAGTTCCATCGGGTGCTTCCAAAATGATTTATGAGGCTATGGTACGTTTGGTACAAATTGTGGACCTATCTTGCACTGAAACTAACACTATCTCCAAATGAACCGAAACGAGATTCTACATGACCCACGTCACCTAGGAGTTCTATTGGGGGCATCCAAATGATTTCTGAGCTTACGTTACGTATGGTGCAAACCAGGCACCTATCATGCACCAAAACTAACACTATCTCGAAAAGAACCGAAAGGAGATTCTACATGACCCACATCACCTAGGAGTTCTATCGGGTGCGTCCAAAATGATTTCTGAGGCTATGCTACGTTTGGTGCAAACTGTGGATCTATCTTGCACAGAGACTTACACTATCTCCGAATCGACTGAAATAAGATTCAACATGACCCACGTCATCTAGGAGTTGCATTGGGTGCATCCAAAACGATTTCCGAGCTTACGGTACATTCGGCGCAAACCGTGCAACTATCTTATACAAAGATTAGCACTGTATCCAAACGGACAGAAATGAGCTTCCATTTGAGCCTCGTCACTAGGAGTACCATCCGGTGCATCCAAAACAATTTCTGAGCCTATGGTACGTATGGCACAAACTATGCACCTATCATGCACGGAAACTAATAGTATCTCCGAACGGACCGAAAGGAGATTCTACATGACCCACGTCACCTAGGAGTTCCATCGAGTGCGTCCAAAATGATTTCTTAGCCTATGGTACGTATGGCGCAAACCATGCACCTATCATGCACCGAAACTAACACTATCTCCAAAAGGACCGAAAGGAGATTCTATATGACCCACGTCACCTAGGATTCTATCGGGTGCGTCCAAATGATTTCCGAGCTTACATTACGGATGGTGCAAACCATGCTCCTATCATGCACCAAAACTAACACTATCTCCAAAAAAACCAAAAGGAGATTCTACATGACCCACATCACCTAGGAGTTCCATCGGGTGCGTCCAAAATGATTTCTGAGCCTATGGTACGTTCGGTGCAAACTGTGGATCTATCTTGCACCGAGACTAGCACTATCTCCAAATAGACCGAAATGAGATTCTACATGACCCACGTCACCTAGGAGTTCCATCGGGTGTGTCCAAAATGATTTTCGAGCTTACGGTACGTTCGGTGCAAACCGTGCTCCTATCTTGAATCAAGATTAGCACTGTATCTAAATGGACCGAAACGAGCTTCCATTTGAGCCTCGTCACCTAGGAGTACCATCTGGTGCGCCAAAACGATTTCTGAGGCTATGGTATATTTGGCGCAAACCGTGCACCTATCTTGCACTAAAACTAACACTGTCTCCAAACAGACCGAAAGGAGCTTCCATTTGAGCCTCGTCACCTAGGAGTACCATCCGGTGCATCCAAAACAATTTCTGAGCCTATGGTACGTATGGCGCAAACCATGCACCTATCATGCACGGAAACTAATAGTATCTCCAAAAGGACTGACAGGAGATTCTGCATGACCCACGTCACCTAGGATTTCCATCGGGTGCGTCCAAAATGATTTATCTATGCTACGTTTGGTGCAAACTGTGGATCTATCTTGCACTGAGACTAACACCATCTCCAAATCGACCGAAACAAGATTCTACATGACCCACGTCACCTAACAGTTCCATCAGGTGTGTCCAAAATGATTTTTGAGCTTACAGTATGTTCGGTGCAAACCATGCACCTATCTTGAATCAAGATTAGCACTATATCCAAACGGACAGAAACGAGCTTCCATTTGAGCCACGTCACCTAGGAGTTCCATCGAGTGCGTCCAAAATGATTTCTTAGCCTATGGTACGTATGGCGCAAACCATGCACCTATCATGCACCGAAACTAACACTATCTCCAAAAGGACCGAAATTAGATTCTACATGACCCACGACACCTAGGATTCTATCAGGTGTGTCCAAATGATTTCCGAGCTTACGTTACGTATGGTGCAAACCATGCACCTATCATGCACCAAAACTAACACTATCTCCAAAAGAACCGAAAGGAGATTCCACATGACCCACATCACCTAGGAGTTCCATCGGGTGCGTCCAAAATGATTTCTGAGGCTATGGAACGTTTGGTGCAAACTGTGGATCTATCTTGCACCGAGACTAGCACTATCTCCAAATGGACCGAAACGAGATTCTACATGACCCACGTCACCTAGGAGTTCCATCGGGTGTGTCCAAAATGATTTTTGAGCTTACGGTACGTTCGGTACAAACCGTGCTCCTATCTTGAATCAAGATTAGCACTGTATCCAAACGGACTGAAACGAGCTTCCATTTGAGCCTCGTCACCTAGGAGTACCATCCGGTGCGTCCAAAATGATTTCTGAGGCTATGGTATATTTGGTGCAAGCCATGCACCTATCTTGTACTGAAACTAACACTGTCTCCAAACGGACCGAAACCAGCTTCCATTTGAGCCTCGTCACCTAGGAGTACCATCCGGTGCATCTAAAACAATTCCTAATCCTGTGGTACGTATGGCGCAAACCATGCACCTATCTTGAATCAAGATTAGCACTATATCCAAACGGACCGAAATGAGCTTCCATTTGAGCCTCGTCACCTAGGAGTACCATCCGGTGCGTCCAAAACGATTTGTGAGGCTATGGTACGTTTGGTGCAAACCAAGCAACTATCATGCTCGGAAACTAATAGTATCTCCAAAAGGACCGAAAGGAGATTCTACATGACCCACGTCACCTAGGATTTTCATCGGGTGCGTCCAAAATGGTTTCTGAGGCTGTGGTACGTTTGGTGCAAACTGTGGATCTATCTTGCACCGAGTCTTACACTATCTCCAAATCGATTGAATCAAGATTCTACATGACTCATGTCACCTAGGAGTTCCGTCGAGCTTACGGTACAATCGGCGCAAACCGTGCAACTATCTTGTACAAAGCTTAGCACTATATCCAAGCGGACCGAAATGAGCTTCCATTTGAGCCTCGTCACCTAGGAGTACCATCAGGTGCATCCAAAACGATTTTTGATGCTATGGTACATTTGGCGCAAACCGTGCACCTATCTTGCACTGAAACTATCACTGTCTCCAAATGTACCGAAATGAGCTTCCATTTGGGCCTCATCACCCAGGAGTACCTTCTGGTGCATCTAAAATAATTTCTGAGCCTATGGTATGTCTGGCGCAAACCGTGCACCTATCATGCACCGAAACTAATGCTATCTCCAAATGTACCGAAAGGCGATTCTACATGACCCACGTCACCTAGGAGTTCCATCGAGTGCGTCCAAAATGATTTCTTAGCCTATGGTACGTATGGCGCAAACCATGCACATATCATGCACCAAAACTAACACTATCTCCAAAAGGACCGAAAAGAAGATTCTACATGACCCACATCACCTAGGAGTTCCATCGGGTGCGTCCAAAATGATTTATGAGGCTATGGTACATTTGGTGCAAACTGTGGACCTATCTTGCACCGAAACTAACACTATCTCCAAATGGACTGAAACAAGAATCTACATGACCCACGTCACCTAGGAGTTCTATCAGGTGCATCCAAATGATTTCCGAGCTTACGTTACGTATGGTGCAAACCATGCACCTATCATGCACCAAAACTAACACTATCTCCAAAAGAACCGAAAGGAGATTCTACATGACCCACATCACCTAGGAGTTCCATCGGGTGCGTCCAAAATGATTTTCTAAGGCTATGGTATGTTTGGTGCAAACTGTGGATCTATCTTGCACCGAGACTAACACTATCTCCAAATGAACCAAAACAAGATTCTACATGACCCACGTCACCTAGGAGTTCCATCGGGTGTGTACAAAATGATTTTTGAGCTTACGGTACGTTCAGTGCAAACCGTGCTCCAATCTTGAATCAAGATTAGCACTGTATCCAAACGGACCGAAACGAGCTTCCATTTGAGCCTCGTCACCTAGGAGGACCATCCGGTGCGCCAAAATGATTTCTGAGGCTATGGTATATTTGGCGCATACCGTGCACCTATCTTGCACTGAAACTAACACTGTCTCCAAACGGACTGAAACGAGCTTCCATTTGAGCCTCGTCACCTAGTAGTACCATCCGGTGCAGCCAAAACAACTTCTGAGCCTATGGTACGTATGGCGCAAACCATGCACCTGTCATGCAACGAAACCAACACTATCTCCAAAAGGATCGAAAGGAGATTCTACATGACCCACGTCATCTAGGAGTTCCATCTGGTGCGTGCAAAATGTTTATGAGGCTATGCTACGTTTGGTGCAAACTGTGGATCTATCTTGCACTGAGACTAACACTATCTCCATATTGACCGAAATAAGATTCTACATGACCCACGTCACCTAGCAGTTCCATCAGGTGCGTCCAAAACAATTTCCGAGCTTCGGTACGTTCGGTGCAAACCGTGCACCTATCTTGAATCAAGATTAGCACTATATCCAAACGGACCGAAACGAGCTTCCATTTGAGCCTCGTCACCTAGGTGTACCATCCGGTGCGTCCAAAACGATTTCTGAGCCTATGGCAACTATCTTGAACTGAAACTAACTCTGTCTCCAACGCACCGAAATGAGCTTCCATTTGAGCCTCGTCACCTAGGAGTACCATCCGATGCATCTAAAACAATTTCTGATCCTGTGGTACGTATGGCGCAAACCATGCACCAATCATGCACCAAAACTAACACTATCTCCAAAAGGACCGAATGGAAATTGTACACGACCCACATCACCTAGGAGTTCCGTCAGGTGCGTCCAAAATGATTTATGAGGCTATGGTACGTTTGGTGCAAACTATGGACCTATCTTGCACCAAAACTAACACTATCTCCAAATGGACCGAAACGAGATTGTACATGACCCACATCACCTAGGAGTTCCATCGGGTGCGTCTAAAATAATTTCTGAGGCTATAGTACGTTTGGTGCAAACTGTGGAACTATCTTGCACCGACACTAGCACTATCTCCAAATGGACCAAAACGAGATTCTACATGACCCACGTCACCTAGAAGTTTATCGGGTGTGTCCAAAATGATTTTTGAGCTTACGGTACGTTCGGTGCAAACCGTGCTCCTGTCTTGAATCAAGATTAGCTCTGTATCCAAACAGACCGAAACGAGCTTCCATTTGAGCCTCGTCACCTAGGAGTACCATCCGGTGCATCCAAAATGATTTCTGAGGCTATGGTATATTTGGTGCAAGTCGTGCACCTATCTTGCACTGAAACTAACACTATCTCCAAACAGACCAAAACCAGCTTCCATTTGAGCCTCGTCACCTAGGAGTACCATCCGGTGCATCTAAAACAATTCCTGATCCTGTGGTACGTATGGCGCAAACCATACACCTATCATGCACCAAAACTAACACTGTCTCCAAAAGGACCGACAGGAGATTCTACATGACCCACATCACCTAAGAGTTCCACCGGGTGCGTCCAAAATGATTTCTGAGGCTATGGTATGTTTGGTGCAAACTGTGGACCTATCTTGCACCAAGACTAACACTATCTCCAAATGGACCGAAACGATAGTCTACATGACCCACATCACCTAGGAGTTCCATCGGGTGCGTCCAATACTAACACTATCTTGAATCAAGATTAGCACTGTATCCAAACGGACCAAAACGAGATTCCATTTGAGCCTCGTCACCTAGAAGTACCATACGGTGTATCTAAAACAATTTCTGAGCCTATGGTACGTTTGGCGCAAACCGTGCACCTATCATGCACTGAAACTAACACTATCTCCAAAAAGACCGAAAGGAGATTCTAGATGACCCACGTCACCTAGGAGTTCCATCGGGTGTGTCCAAAATGATTTCTGAGGCTATGCTACGTTTGGTGCAAACTGTGGATCTATCTTGAATCGAGACTAACACTATCTCCAAATTGACCAAAACAAGATTCTACATGACCCACGTCACCTAGCAGTTCCATCAGGTGCGTCCAAAATGATTTCCGAGCTTATAGTACGTTCGGTGCAAACCGTGCACCTATCTTGAATCAAGATTAGCACTATATCCAAATGGAGCGAAACGAGCTTCCATTTGAGCCTCGTCACCTAGGAGTATCATCCGTTGCGTCCAAAATAATTTATGAGCCTATGGTACAATTGGCGCAAACTATCTTGCACTGAAACTAACACTATCTCCAAACGAACCGAAACGAGCTTCCATTTGAGCCTCGTCACCTAGGAGAACCATCCGGTGCAACCAAAACAATTTCTGGGCCTACAGTACGTATAGCGCAAACCATGCACCTATCATGCACGGAAACTAATAGTATCTCCAAAAGGACCAAAAGTATGTTCTACATGACCCACGTCACCTAGGATTTTCATCGGGTGCGCCCAAAATGATTTCTGAGGCTATGGTACGTTTGGTGCAAATCGACCGAAACAAGATTCTACATGACCCACATAACCTAGGAGTTGCATCGGGTGCATCCAAAATGATTTCCGAGCTTACGGTACATTCGGCGCAAACCGTGCAACTACCTTGTACAAAGATTAGCACTGTATCCAAACAGACCGAAATGATGTTCCATTTGAGCCTCGTCACCTAGGAGCACCATCAGGTGCGTCCAAAACGATTTCTAAGGCTATGGTACATTTGGCGCAAACAGTGCACCTATCTTGCACTGAAACTATCACTGTCTCCAAATGCACCAAAACGAGCTTCCATTTGAGCCTCATCACCCAGGAGTACCGTCCGGTGCATCTAAAACAATTTCTGAGCCCGTGGTATGTTTGGCGCAAACCGTGCATCATGCACGAAACTAACACTATCTCCAAATGTACCAAAAGGAGATTCTACATGACCCACGTCACCTAGGAGTTCCATCTGGTGCATCCAAAATGATTTCTGAGGCTATGGTACGTTTGATGCAAACTGTGGATCTATCTTGCACCGAGACTAACACTATCTCCAAATGGACCGAAATGAGATTCTACATGACCCACGTAACCTACGAGTTCCATCGGGTGTGTCCAAAATGATTTTCGAACTTACGGTACGTTCGGTGCAAACTGTGCTCCTATCTTGAATCAAGATTAGCACTGTATCCAAACGGACCGAAACGAGCTTCCATTTGAGCCTCGTCACCTAGGAGTACCATCTGGTGCGTCCAAAATGATTTCTAAGGCTATGGTACATTTGGCGCAAGCCACGCACTTATCTTACGCCGAAACTATCACTATCTCCAAATGCACTGAAACGAGCTTCCATTTGAGCCTCATCACCCTGGAGTACCTTCCAGTGCATCTAAAACAATTTCTGAGCCTATGGTACGTTTGGCGCAAACCATGCACCTATCATGCACCGAAACTAATAGTATCTCCAAAAGGACCGAAAGGAGATTCTACATGACCCACGTCACTTAGGAGTTCCATCGGGTGCGTCCAAAATGATTTATGAGGCTGTGGTACGTTTGGTGCAAACTGTGGATCTATCTTGCACCGAGACTTACATTATCTCCAAATGGACCGAAACGAGATTCTACATGACCCACGTAACCTACGAGTTCCATCGGGTGTGTCAAAATGATTTTCGAGCTTACGGTACGTTCGGTGCAAACCGTGCTCCTATCTTGAATCAAGATTAGCACTGCATCCAAACGGACCGAAACGAGCTTCCATTTGAGCCTCGTCACCTAGGAGTACCATCCAGTGCGTCCAAAACGATTTCTAAGGCTATGGTACATTTGGCGCAAGAAATGCACTTATCTTGCGCTGAAACTATCACTGTCTCCAAATGCACTGAAACGAGCTTCCATTTGAGCCTCATCACCTAGGAGTACCTTTCGGTGCATCTAAAACAATTTCTGAGCTTATGGTACGTATGGCGCAAACCAAGCACCTATCATGCATCGAAACTAACACTATCTCCAAAAGAACCAAAAGGAGATTCTACATGACCCACGTCACCTAGGAGTTCCATCGGGTGCGTCCAAAATGATTTCTGAGGCTATAGTACGTTTGGTGCAAACTGTGGATCTATCTTGTACCGAGACTAACACTATCTCCAAATGGACCGAAACGAGATTCTACATGACTCACGTCACCTAGGAGTTCTATCGGGTGCGTCCAAAATGATTTCTGAGCTTACGGTACGTTCGGCGCAAACCATGCAACTATCTTGAATCAAGATTAGCACTATATCCAAACGGACCGAAACGAGCTTCCATTTGTGCCTCGTCACCTAGGAGTACCATCCGGTGTGTCCAAAACGACTTCTGAGGCTATGGTACATTTGGCGCGAACCGTGCACCTATCTTGCACTTAAACTAACACTGTCTCCAAACGGACCGAAACGAGCTTCCATTTGAGCCTCATCACCTAGGAGTACCATCCGGTGCATCCAAAACAATTTCTAAGCCTACGGTGCGTATGGCGCAAACCATGCACCTATCATGCACCGAAACCAACACTATCTCCAAAATGGCCGAAAGGAGATTCTACATGACCCACGTCACCTAGGAGTTCCAACAGGTGTGTCCAAAATTATTTCTGAGGCTATGGTACGTTTGCTGCAAACTGTGGTTCTATCTTGCACCGAGACTAACAGTAGCTCCAAATCGATTGGAACAAGATTCTGCATGACCCACGTCACCTAGGAGTTGCATCGGGTAAGTCCAAAACGATTTCTGAGGTTACGGTACGTTCGGCGCAAACCGTGCAACTATCTTGAATCAAGATTAGCAGTGTATCTAAATGGACCGAAATGAGCTTTCATTTGAGCCTCTCACCTAGGAATACCATCCAGTGCGTCCAAAATGATTTCTGAGGCTATGGTATATTTTTCGCAAACCATGCACCTATCTTGCACTGAAACTAACACTGTCTCCAAATGGACCAAAACGAGATTCCATTTGAGCCTCGTCACCTAGGAGTATCATCCGGTGCATCTAAAACAATTTTGAGCCTATGGTACGTATCACGAAACCATGCACCTATCATGCACCGAAACTAACACTGTCTTCAAAAAGGACTGAAAGGAGGTTCTACATGACCCAGGTCACCTAGGAGTTCCATCGGGTGCATCCAAAAATATTTTTGAGGCTATGGTACGTTTGGTGTAAACTGTGGATCTATCTTGCTCTGAGACTAACACTATCTCCAAATTGACCGAAACAGGATTCTACATGACCCACGTCACCTTGGAGTTCCATCGGGTGTGTCCAAAATGATTTTCGAGCTTATGGTACGTTTGGTGCAAACCGTGCACCTATCATGAATCAAGATTAGCACTGTATCCAAACGGACCGAAACGAGCTTTCATTTGAGCCTTGCCACCAAGGAGTACCGAAACAACCTTCCATTTGAGCCTTGTCACCAAGGAGTACCATCCGGTGCGTCTAAAACGATTTATGTGGCTATGGTATAATTGGTGCAAACCGTGCACCTATCTTGCACTTAAACTAACACTATCTCCAAACGGACTGAAACGATCTTCCATTTGAGCCTCGTTACCAAGGAGTACCATCCGGTGCATCTAAAACAATTTCTGATCTTGTGGTACGTATGGCGCAAACCATGCGCCTATCATGCACAGAAACTAATAGTATCTCCAAAAGGACCGAAAGAAGATTCTACATGACCCACGTCACCTAGGAGTTCCATCGGGTGCGTCCAAAACGATTTCTGAGGCTATGGTACATTTGCTGCAAACTGTGGATCTATATTGCACTAGGACTTACACTATCTCCAAATCGACTAAAACAAGATTCTTCATGACCCAAGTCACCTAGGAGTTCCATCGGGTGCGTCCAAAATGATTTCCGAGCTTACGGTACGTTCGGTGCAAACCGTGCAACTATCTTGAATCAAGATTAGCACTGTATCCAAACGGACCGAAACGAGCTTCCATTTGAGCCTCGTCACCTTAGGAGTACCATCCGGTGTGACCAAAATGATTTCTGAGGCTATGGTATATTTGGTGCAAATCGTGCACCTATCTTGCACTGAAACTAACACTGTTTTCAAACAGACCGAAACGAGCTTACATTTGAGCCTCGTCACCTAGGAGTACCATCCGGTGCATCCAAAACAATTTCTGAGCCTATGGTACGTATGGTGCAAACAATGCACCTATTATGCACCAAATCTAACAGTATCTCCAAAAGGACCGAAAGGAGATTCTACATGACCCACGTCACCTAGGAGTTCCATCGGGTGCGTCCAAAATGATTTCTGAGGCTATGGTACGTTTGGTGCAAACTGTGGATCTATCTTGCACCGAGACTAACACTATCTCCAAATCTACCAAAACAAGATTCTACATGACCCACGTCACCTAGCAGTTCCATCGGGTGCGTCCAAAATGATTTCTGAGCTTGCGGTACGTTCGGTGCAAACCGTGCACCTATCTTGAATCAAGATTAGCACTGTATCCAAACGGACCGAAACGAGCTTCCATTTGAGCCTCGTCACCTAGAAGTACCATACGGTGCATCTAAATCAGTTTCTGAGCCTATAGTACGTTTGGCGCAAACCGTGCACCTATCATGCTTCGAAAATAACACTATCTCCAAATGTACCGAAAGGAGATTCTACTTGACCCACATCACCTAGGAGTTCCATCGAGTGTGTCCAAAATAATTTCTTAGCCTATGGTACGTATGGCGCAAACCATGCACCAATCATGCACCGAAACTAACACTATCTCCAAAAGGACCGAAAGGAGATTCTACATGACCCACGTCACCTAGCAGTTCCACCAGGTGCGTCCAAAACGATTTCCAAGCTTACGGTACATTCAGTGCAATCGGTGCACCTATCTTGAATCAGGATTAGCACTATATCCAAACGGACCGAAACGAGCTTCCATTTGAGCCTCGTCACCTAGGAGTACCATCCGGTGCATATGAAACAATTTTCTGAGCCTATGGTACGTATGGCGCAAACCATGCACCTATCATGCACGGAAACTAATAGTACCTCCAAAAGGACGGAAAGGAGATTCTACATGACCCACGTCACCTAGGATTTCCATCGAGTGCGTCCAAAATGAATTCTAAGGCAATGGTACATTTGGTGCAAACTGTGGATCTATATTGCACTGGGACTTACACTATCTCCAAATGGACTGAAACAAGATACATGACCCACGTCACCTAGGAGTTGCATCGAGTGCATCCAAAACGATTTTTGAGCTTACGGTACATTCGGCGCAAACCGTGCAACTATCTTGTACAAAGATTAGCACTGTATCCAAATGGACCGAAATGAGCTACCATTTGAGCCTCGTCACCTAGGAGTACCATCAGTTGCGTCCAAAACGATTTCTGAGGCTATGGTACATTTGGCGCAAACGGTGCACCTATCTTGCGCTGAAACTATCACTGTCTCCAAATGCACCGAAATGAGCTTCCATTTGAGCCTCGTCACCCAGGAGTACCTTCCGGTGCATCTAAAACAATTTCTGAGCCTATGGTATGTTTGGCGCAAACCGTGCACCTATCATGCACGGAAACTAACACTATCTCCAAATGTACCGAAAGGAGATTCTACAAGACCCACGTCACCTAGGAGTTCCATCGAGTGCATCCAAAATGATTTCTTAGCCTATGGTACGTATGGCGCAAACCATGCACCTATCATGCACCGAAACTAACACTATCTCCAAAAGGACCGAAAGGAGATTCTACATGACCCACGTCACCTAGGAGTTCTGTCGGGTGCGTCCAAATGATTTCCGAGCTTACGTTACATATGGTGCAAACCATGCACCTATCATGCACCAAAACTAACACTATCTCCAAAAGGACCGAAAGGAGATTCTACATAACCCACATCACCTAGGAGTTCCATCGGGTGCATCCAAAATGATTTCTGAGGCTATGGTACGTTTGGTGCAAAATGTGGATTTATCTTGCACCTATCTTGAATTAAGATTAGCACTTTATCCAAACGGACCGAAACGAGCTTCCATTTGAGCCTCGTCACCTAGAAGTACCATACGGTGCATCTAAAACAATTTCTGAGCCTATGGTACGTTTGGCGCAAACCGTGCACCTATCATGCACCGAAACTAACACTATCTCCAAATTACCGAAAGTTGATTCTACTTGACCCACGTCACCTAGGAGTTCTATCGAGTGTGTCCAAAATTATTTCTTAGCCTGTGGTACGTATGGCGCAAACCATGCACCAATCATGCACCGAAACTAACACTATCTCTAAAAGGACCGGAAGGAGATTCTACATGACCCACGTCACCTACCAGTTCCATCAGGTGCGTCCAAAACGATTTCCGAGCTTACGGTACGTTCGGTGCAATCAGTGCACCTATCTTGAATCAGGATTAGCACCATATCCAAACGGACCAAAACGAGCTTCCATTTGAGCCTCGTCACCTAGGAGTACCATCCGGTGCATATGAAACAATTTTCTGAGCCTATGGTACGTATGGCGCAAACCATGCACCTATCATGCACGGAAACTAATAGTACTTCCAAAAGGACGGAAAGGAGATTCTACATGACCCACGTCACCTAGGATTTCCATCGAGTGCGTCCAAAATGAATTCTAAGGCAATGGTACATTTGGTGCAAACTATGGATCTATATTGCACTGGGACTTACACTATCTCCAAATCGACTGAAACAAGATACATGACCCACGTCACCTAGGAGTTGCATCGAGTGCATCCAAAACGATTTTCGAGCTTACGGTACATTCGGCGCAAACCGTGCAACTATCTTGTACAAAGATTAGCACTGTATCCAAATGGACCGAAATGAGCTACCATTTGAGCCTCGTCACCTAGGAGTACCATCAGTTGCGTCCAAAACGATTTATGAGGCTATGGTACATTTGGCGCAAATGGTGCACCTATCTTGCGCTGAAACTATCACTGTCTCCAAATGCACCGAAACGAGCTTCCATTTGAGCCTCGTCACCCAGGAGTACCTTCCGGTGCATCTAAAACAATTTTTGAGCCTATGGTACGTTTGGCGCAAACCGTGCACCTATCATGCACGGAAACTAACACTATCTCCAAATGTACCGAAAGGAGATTCTACAAGACCCACGTCACCTAGGAGTTCCATCGAGTGCGTCCAAAATGATTTCTTAGCCTATGGTACGTATGGCGCAAACCATGCACCTATCATGCACCGAAACTAACACTATCTCCAAAAGGACCGAAAGGAGATTCTACATGACCCACGTCACCTAGGAGTTCTGTCGGGTGCGTCCAAATGATTTCCGAGCTTACGTTACATATGGTGCAAACCATGCACCTATCATGCACTAAAACTAACACTATATCCAAAAGGACCGAAAGGAGATTCTACATAACCCACATCACCTAGGAGTTCCATCGGGTGCATCCAAAATGATTTCTGAGGCTATGGTACGTTTGGTGCAAACTATGGATTTATCTTGCACCTATCTTGAATTAAGATTAGCACTGTATCCAAACGGACCGAAACGAGCTTCCATTTGAGCCTCGTCACCTAGAAGTACCATACGGTGCATCTAAAACAATTTCTGAGCCTATGGTACGTTTGGCGCAAACCGTGCACCTATCATGCACCGAAACTAACACTATCTCTAAATTACCGAAAGGAGATTCTACTTGACCCACGTCACCTAGGAGTTCTATCGAGTGTGTCCAAAATTATTTCTTAGCCTGTGGTACGTATGGCGCAAACCATGCACCAATCATGCACCGAAACTAACACTATCTCTAAAAGGACCGAAAGGAGATTCTACATGACCCACGTCACCTACCAGTTCCATCAGGTGCGTCCAAAACGATTTCCGAGCTTACGGTACGTTCGGTGCAATCAGTGCACCTATCTTGAATCAGGATTAGCACCATATCCAAACGGACCAAAACGAGCTTCCATTTGAGCCTCGTCACCTAGGAGTACCATTCAGTGCATCTGAAACAATTTCTGAGCCTATGGTACGTATGGCGCAAACCATGCACCCATCTTGCACGGAAACTAATAGTATCTCCAAAAGGACTGAAAGGAGATTCTACATGACCCACGTCACCTAGGATTTCCATCGGGTGCGTCCAAAATTATTTCTGAGGCTATGGTACGTTTGGTGCAAACTGTGGATCTATATTGCACTGGGACTTACACTATCTCCAAATCGACCGAAACAAGATTCTACAGGACCCACGTCACCTAGGAGTTCCATCGGGTGCATCCAAAAATATTTTTGAGGCTATGGTACGTTTGGTGCAAACTGTGGATCTATCTTTTACCGAGACTAACACTATCTCCAAATTGACTGAAACAAGATTCTACATGACCCACGTCACCTAGGAGTTCCATCGGGTGTGTCCAAAATGATTTTCGAGCTTATGGTACGTTTGGTGCAAACCATGCACCTATCATGAATCAAGATTAGCACTGTATCCAAACGGACCGAAACGAGCTTCCATTTGAGCCTTGCCACCAAGGAGTACCGAAACAAGCTTCCATTTGAGCCTTGTCACCAAGGAGTACCATCCAGTGCGTCTAAAACGATTTATGTCGCTATGGTATAATTGGTGCAAACCGTGCACCTATCTTGCACTTAAACTAACACTATCTCCAAACGGACTGAAACGATCTTCCATTTGAGCCTCGTCACCTAGGAGTACCATCCGGTGCATCTAAAACAATTTCTGATCTTGTGGTACGTATGGCACAAACCATGCGCCTATAATGCACAGAAACTAATAGTATCTCCAAAAGGACCGAAAGAAGAATCTACATGACCCACGTCACCTAGGAGTTCCATCGGGTGCGTCCAAAACGATTTCCGAGCTTACGGTATGTTCGGCGCAAACCGTGCAACTATCTTGAATCAAGATTAGCATTGTATCTAAACGGACCGAAACGAGCTTCCATTTGAGCCTCTCACCTAGGAATACCATCCGGTGCGTCCAAAATGATTTTTGAGGCTATGGTATATTTTTCGCAAACCATGCACCTTTCTTGCACTGAAACTAACACTGTCTCCAAACGGACCAAAACGAGATTCCATTTGAGCCTCGTCACCTAGGAGTATCATCCAGTGCATCTAAAACAATTTTTGAGCCTATGGTACGTATCGCGAAACCATGCACCAATCATGCACCGAAACTAACATTGTCTTCAAAAGAACTGAAAGGAGATTCTACATGACCCAGGTCACCTAGGAGTTCCATCGGGTGCATCCAAATTGATTTTTGAGGCTATGTTACGTTTGGTGCAAACTGTGGATCAATCTTGCACCGAGACTAACACTATCTCCAAATTGACCGAAACAAGATTCTACATGACCCACGTCACCTAGGAGTTCCATCGGGTGTGTCCAAAATGATTTCCGAGGTTATGGTACGTTTGGTGCAAACTGTGCAGCTATCATGAATCAAGATTAGCACTGTATCCAAACGGACCGAAACGAGCTTCCATTTGAGCCTTGCCACCAAGGAGTACCGAAACGAGCTTCCATTTGAGCCTTGTCACCAAGGAGTACCATCCGGTGCGTCTAAAACGATTTCTGCGGCTATGGTACAATTGGTGCAAACCGTGCACCTATCTTGCACTTAAACTAACACTATCTCCAAACGGACCGAAACGATCTTCCATTTGAGCCTCATCACCTAGGAGTACCATCCGGTGCATCTCAAATAATTTCTAATCCTATGGTACGTATGGTGCAAACCATACACCTATCATGCACGGAAACTAATAGTATCTCCAAAAGGACCGAAAGAAGATTCTACATGACCCACGTCACCTAGGAGTTCCATCGGGTGTGTCCAAAATGATTTCTGAGGCTATGGTACATTTGGTGCAAACTGTGGATCTATATTGCACTAGGACTTACACTATCTCCAAATCGACCAAAACAAGATTCTTCATGACCCAAGTCACCTAGGAGTTCTATCGGGTGCGTCCAAAATGATTTCCGAGCTTACGGTACGTTCGGTGCAAACCGTGCAACTATCTTGAATCAAGATTAGCACTGTATCCAAACAGACCGAAACGAGCTTCCATTTGAGCCTCGTCACCTTAGGAGTACCATCCGGTGTGACCAAAACGATTTCTGAGGCTATGGTATATTTGGTGCAAATCGTGCACCTATCTTGCACTGAAACTAACACTGTTTCCAAACAGACCGAAACGAGCTTACATTTGAGCCTCGTCACCTAGGAGTACCATCCGGTGCATCCAAAACAATTTCTGAGCCTATGGTACGTATGGTGCAAACAATGCACCTATTATGCACCAAATCTAACAGTATCTCCAAAAGGACTGAAAGGAGATTCTACATGACCCACGTCACCTAGGAGTTCCATCGGGTGCGTCCTAAATGATTTCTGAGGCTATGGTACGTTTGGTGCAAACTGTGGTTCTATCTTGCACCGAGACTAACACTATCTCCAAATCTACCAAAATAAGATTCTACATGACCCACGTCACCTAGCAGTTCCATCGGGTGCGTCCAAAATGATTTCTGAGCTTGCGGTACGTTCGGTGCAAACCGTGCACCTATCTTGAATCAAGATTAGCACTGTATCCAAACGGACCGAAACGAGCTTCTATTTGAGCCTCGTCACCTAGAAGTACCATACGGTGCATCTAAATCAGTTTCTGAGCCTATGGTACGTTTGGCGCAAACTGTGCACCTATCATGCACCGAAACTAACACTATCTCCAAATGTACCGAAAGGAGATTCTACTTGACCCACGTCACCTAGGAGTTCCATCGAGTGTGTTCAAAATAATTTCTTAGCCTATGGTACGTATGGCGCAAACCATGCACCAATCATGCACTGAAACTAACACTATCTCCAAAAGGACCGAAAGGAGATTCTACATGACCCACGTCACCTAGCAGTTCCATCAGGTGCGTCCAAAACGATTTCCGAGCTTACGGTACGTTCGGTGCAATCGGTGCACCTATCTTGAATCAGGATTAGCACTATATCCAAACGGACCGAAACGAGCTTCTATTTGAGCCTCGTCACCTAGGAGTACCATCCGGTGCATCTGAAACAATTTCTGAGCCTATGGTACGTATGGCGCAAACCATGCACCTATCATGCACGGAAACTAATAGTACCTCCAAAAGGACGGAAAGGAGATTCTACATGACCCACGTCACTTAGGATTTCCATCGGGTGCGTCCAAAATGATTTCTAAGGCAATGGTACATTTGGTGCAAACTGTGGATCTATATTGCACTGTACTTACACTATCTCCAAATCAACTGAAACAAGATTCTACATGACCCACGTCACCTAGGAGTTGCATCGAGTGCATCCAAAACGATTTTCGAGCTTATGGTACATTCGGCGCAAACCTTGCAACTATCTTGTACAAAGATTAGCACTGTATCCAAATGGACCGAAATGAGCTACCATTTGAGCCTCGTCACCTAGGAGTACCATCAGGTGCGTCCAAAACGATTTCCGAGCTTACGGTACGTTCGGTGCAATCAGTGCACCTATCTTGAATCAGGATTAGCACCATATCCAAACGGACCAAAACAAGCTTCCATTTGAGCCTCGTCACCTAGGAGTACGATTCGGTGCATCTGAAACAATTTCTGAGCCTATGGTACGTATGGCGCAAACCATGCACCCATCTTGCACGGAAACTAATAGTATCTCCAAAAGGACTGAAAGGAGATTCTACATGACCCACGTCACCTAGGATTTCCATCGGGTGCGTCCAAAATTATTTCTGAGGCTGTGGTACGTTTGGTGTAAACTGTGGATCTATATTGCACTGGGACTTACACTATCTCCAAATCGATCGAAACAAGATTCTACAGGACCCACGTCACCTAGGAGTTCCATCGGGTGCATCCAAAAAAATTTTTGAGGCTATGGTACGTTTGGTGCAAACTGTGGATCTATCTTTTACCGAGACTAACACTATCTCCAAATTGACCGAAACAAGATTCTACATGACCCACGTCACCTAGGAGTTCTATCGGGTGTGTCCAAAATGATTTTCGAGCTCATGGTACGTTTGGTGCAAACCATGCACCTATCATGAATCAAGATTAGCACTGTATCCAAACGGACCGAAACGAGCTTCCATTTGAGCCTTGCCACCAAGGAGTACCGAAACAAGCTTCCATTTGAGCCTTGTCACCAAGGAGTACCATCCAGTGCGTCTAAAACGATTTATGTCGCTATGGTATAATTGGTGCAAACCGTGCACCTATCTTGCACTTAAACTAACACTATCTCCAAACGGACTGAAACGATCTTCCATTTGAGCCTCGTCGCCTAGGAGTACCATCCGGTGCATCTAAAACAATTTCTGATCTTGTGGTACGTATGGCGCAAACCATGCGCCTATAATGCACAGAAACTAATAGTATCTCCAAAAGGACCGAAAGAAGAATCTACATGACCCACGTCACCTAGGAGTTCCATCGGGTGCGTCCAAAACGATTTCCGAGCTTACGGTATGTTCGGCGCAAACCGTGCAACTATCTTGAATCAAGATTAGCACTGTATCTAAACGGACCGAAACGAGCTTCCATTTGAGCCTCTCACCTAGGAATACCATCCGGTGCGTCCAAAATGATTTTTGAGGCTATGGGATATTTTTCGCAAACCATGCACCTTTCTTGCACTGAAACTAACACTGTCTCCAAACGGACCAAAACGAGATTCCATTTGAGCCTCGTCACCTAGGAGTATCATCCAGTGCATCTAAAACAATTTTTGAGCCTATGGTACGTATCGCGAAACCATGCACCAATCATGCACCGAAACTAACATTGTCTTCAAAAGAACTGAAAGGAGATTCTACATGACCCAGGTCACCTAGAAGTTCCATCGGGTGCATCCAAAATGATTTTTGAGGCTATGTTACGTTTGGTGCAAACTGTGAATCAATCTTGCACCGAGACTAACACTATCTCCAAATTGACTGAAACAAGATTCTACATGACCCACATCACCTAGGAGTTCCATCGGGTGTGTCCAAAATGATTTTCGAGCTTATGGTACGTTTGGTGCAAACTGTGCAGCTATCATGAATCAAGATTAGCACTGTATCCAAACGGACCGAAACGAGCTTCCATTTGAGCCTTGCCACCAAGGAGTACCGAAACGAGCTTCCATTTGAGCCTTGTCACCAAGGAGTACCATCCGGTGCGTCTAAAACGATTTCTGCGGCTATGGTACAATTGGTGCAAACCGTGCACCTATCTTGCACTTAAACTAACACTATCTCCAAACGGACCGAAACGATCTTCCATTTGAGCCTCATCACCTAGGAGTACCATCCGGTGCATCTCAAATAATTTCTAATCCTATGGTACGTATGGTGCAAACCATACACCTATCATGCACGGAAACTAATAGTATCTCCAAAAGGACCGAAAGAAGATTCTACATGACCCACGTCACCTAGGAGTTCCATCGGGTGTGTCCAAAATGATTTCTGAGGCTATGGTACATTTGGTGCAAACTGTGGATCTATATTGCACTAGGACTTACACTATCTCCAAATCGACCAAAACAAGATTCTTCATGACCCAAGTCACCTAGGAGTTCCATCGGGTGCGTCCAAAATGATTTCTGAGCTTACGGTACGTTCGGTGCAAACCGTGCAACTATCTTGAATCAAGATTAGCACTGTATCCAAACAGACCGAAACGAGCTTCCATTTGAGCCTCGTCACCTTAGGAGTACCATCCGGTGTGACCAAAACGATTTCTGAGGCTATGGTATATTTGGTGCAAATCGTGCACCTATCTTGCACTGAAACTAACACTGTTTCCAAACAGACCAAAACGAGCTTACATTTGAGCCTCGTCACCTAGGAGTACCATCCGGTGCATCCAAAACAATTTCTGAGCCTATGGTACGTATGGTGCAAACAATGCACCTATTATGCACCAAATCTAACAGTATCTCCAAAAGGACCGAAAGGAGATTCTACATGACCCACGTCACCTAGGAGTTCCATCGGGTGCGTCCAAAATGATTTCTGAGGCTATGGTACGTTTGGTGCAAACTGTGGTTCTATCTTGCACCGAGACTAACACTATCTCCAAATCTACCAAAATAAGATTCTACATGACCCACGTCACCTAGCAGTTCCATCGGGTGCGTCCAAAATGATTTCTGAGCTTGCGGTACGTTCGGTGCAAACCGTGCACCTATCTTGAATCAAGATTAGCACTGTATCCAAACGGACCGAAACGAGCTTCCATTTGAGCCTCGTCACCTAGAAGTACCATACGGTGCATCTAAATCAGTTTCTGAGCCTATGGTACGTTTGGCGCAAACTGTGCACCTATCATGCACCGAAACTAACACTATCTCCAAATGTACCGAAAGGAGATTCTACTTGACCCACGTCACCTAGGAGTTCCATCGAGTGTGTTCAAAATAATTTCTTAGCCTATGGTACGTATGGCGCAAACCATGCACCAATCATGCACTGAAACTAACACTATCTCCAAAAGGACCGAAAGGAGATTCTACATGACCCACGTCACCTAGCAGTTCCATCAGGTGCGTCCAAAACGATTTCCGAGCTTACGGTACGTTCGGTGCAATCGGTGCACCTATCTTGAATCAGGATTAGCACTATATCCAAACGGACCGAAACGAGCTTCCATTTGAGCCTCGTCACCTAGGAGTACCATCCGGTGCATCTGAAACAATTTCTGAGCCTATGGTACGTATGGCGCAAACCATGCACCTATCATGCACGGAAACTAATAGTACCTCCAAAAGGACGGAAAGGAGATTCTACATGACCCACGTCACTTAGGATTTCCATCGGGTGCGTCCAAAATGATTTCTAAGGCAATGGTACATTTGGTGCAAACTGTGGATCTATATTGCACTGGGACTTACACTATCTCCAAATCGACTGAAACAAGATTCTACATGACCCACGTCACCTAGGAGTTGCATCGAGTGCATCCAAAACGATTTTCGAGCTTACGGTACATTCGGCGCAAACCTTGCAACTATCTTGTACAAAGATTAGCACTGTATCCAAATGGACCGAAATGAGCTACCATTTGAGCCTCGTCACCTAGGAGTACCATCAGGTGCGTCCAAAACGATTTCCGAGCATACGGTACGTTCGGTGCAATCAGTGCACCTATCTTGAATCAGGATTAGCACCATATCCAAACGGACCAAAACGAGCTTCCATTTGAGCCTCGTCACCTAGGAGTACCATTCGGTGCATCTGAAACAATTTCTGAGCCTATGGTACGTATGGCGCAAACCATGCACCCATCTTGCACGGAAACTAATAGTATCTCCAAAAGGACTGAAAGGAGATTCTACATGACCCACGTCACCTAGGATTTCCATCGGGTGCGTCCAAAATTATTTCTGAGGCTATGGTACGTTTGGTGCAAACTGTGGATCTATATTGCACTGGGACTTACACTATCTCCAAATCGACCAAAACAAGATTCTACAGGACCCACGTCACCTAGGAGTTCCATCGGGTGCATCCAAAAATATTTTTGAGGCTATGGTACGTTTGGTGCAAACTGTGGATCTATCTTTTACCGAGACTAACACTATCTCCAAATTGACCGAAACAAGATTCTACATGACCCACGTCACCTAGGAGTTCAACTGGTGTGTCCAAAATGATTTTCGAGCTTATGGTACGTTTGGTGCAAACCATGCACCTATCATGAATCAAGATTAGCACTGTATCCAAACGGACCGAAACGAGCTTCCATTTGAGCCTTGCAACCAAGGAGTACCGAAACAAGCTTCCATTTGAGCCTTGTCACCAAGGAGTACCATCCAGTGCGTCTAAAACGATTTATGTCGCTATGGTATAATTGGTGCAAACCGTGCACCTATCTTGCACTTAAACTAACACTATCTCCAAACGGACTGAAACGATCTTCCATTTGAGCCTCGTCACCTAGGAGTACCATCCGGTGCATCTAAAACAATTTCTGATCTTGTGGTACGTATGGCGCAAACCATGCACCTACCATGCACCAAAACTAACACTATCTCCAAAAGGACCGAAAGGAGATTCTACAAGACCCACATCACCTAAGAGTTCCACCGAGTGCGTCCAAAACGATTTCTGAGGCTATGGTACGTTTGGTGCAAACCGTGCACCTATCTTGCACTGAAACTAACACTGTCTCCAATTGGACCGAAACGAGCTTCCATTTGAGCCTCGTCACCTAGGAGTACCATCCGGTGCATCTAAAACAATTTCTGATCTTGTGGTACGTATGGCGCAAACCATGCGCCTATAACGCACAGAAACTAATAGTATCTCCAAAAGGACCGAAAGAAGAATCTACATGACCCACGTCACCTAGGAGTTCCATCGGGTGCGTCCAAAACGATTTCCGAGCTTACGGTATGTTCGGCGCAAACCGTGCAACTATCTTGAATCAAGATTAGCACTGTATCTAAACGGACCGAAACGAGCTTCCATTTGAGCCTCTCACCTAGGAATACCATCCGGTGCGTCCAAAATGATTTTTGAGGCTATGGGATATTTTTCGCAAACCATGCACCTTTCTTGCACTGAAACTAACACTGTCTCCAAACGGACCAAAACGAGATTCCATTTGAGCCTCGTCACCTAGGAGTATCATCCAGTGCATCTAAAACAATTTTTGAGCCTATGGTACGTATCGCGAAACCATGCACCAATCATGCACCGAAACTAACATTGTCTTCAAAAGAACTGAAAGGAGATTCTACATGACCCAGGTCACCTAGGAGTTCCATCGGGTGCATCAAAAATGATTTTTGAGGCTATGTTACGTTTGGTGCAAACTGTGGATCAATCTTGCACCGAGACTAACACTATCTCCAAATTGACCGAAACAAGATTCTACACGACCCACGTCACCTAGGAGTTCCATCGGGTGTGTCCAAAATGATTTCCGAGCTTATGGTACGTTTGGTGCAAACTGTGCAGCTATCATGAATCAAGATTAGCACTGTATCCAAACGGACCGAAACGAGCTTCCATTTGAGCCTTGCCACCAAGGAGTACCGAAACGAGCTTCCATTTGAGCCTTGTCACCAAGGAGTACCATCCGGTGCGTCTAAAACGATTTCTGCGGCTATGGTACAATTGGTGCAAACCGTGCACCTATCTTGCACTTAAACTAACACTATCTCCAAACGGACCGAAACGATCTTCCATTTGAGCCTCATCACCTAGGAGTACCATCCGGTGCATCTCAAATAATTTCTAATCCTATGGTACGTATGGTGCAAACCATACACCTATCATGCACGGAAACTAATAGTATCTCCAAAAGGACCGAAAGAAGATTCTACATGACCCACGTCACCTAGGAGTTCCATCGGGTGTGTCCAAAATGATTTCTGAGGCTATGGTACATTTGGTGCAAACTGTGGATCTATATTGCACTAGGACTTACACTATCTCCAAATCGACCAAAACAAGATTCTTCATGACCCAAGTCACCTAGGAATTCCATCGGGTGCGTCCAAAATGATTTCCGAGCTTACGGTACGTTCGGTGCAAACCGTGCAACTATCTTGAATCAAGATTAGCACTGTATCCCAACGGACCGAAACGAGCTTCCATTTGAGCCTCGTCACCTTAGGAGTACCATCCGGTGTGACCAAAACGATTTCTAAGGCTATGGTATATTTGGTGCAAATCGTGCACCTATCTTGCACTGAAACTAACACTGTTTCCAAACAGACCAAAACGAGCTTACATTTGAGCCTCGTCACCTAGGAGTACCATCCGGTGCATCCAAAACAATTTCTGAGCCTATGGTACGTATGGTGCAAACAATGCACCTATTATGCACCAAATCTAACAGTATCTCCAAAAGTACCGAAAGGAGATTCTACATGACCCACGTCACCTAGGAGTTCCATCGGGTGCGTCCTAAATGATTTCTGAGGCTATGGTACGTTTGGTGCAAACTATGGTTCTATCTTGCACCGAGACTAACACTATCTCCAAATCTACCAAAATAAGATTCTACATGACCCACGTCACCTAGCAGTTCCATCGGGTGCGTCCAAAATGATTTCTGAGCTTGCGGTACGTTCGGTGCAAACCGTGCACCTATCTTGAATCAAGATTAGCACTGTATCCAAACGGACCGAAACGAGCTTCCATTTGAGCCTCGTCACCTAGAAGTACCATACGGTGCATCTAAATCAGTTTCTGAGCCTATGGTACGTTTGGCGCAAACTGTGCACCTATCATGCACCGAAACTAACACTATCTCCAAATGTACCGAAAGGAGATTCTACTTGACCCACGTCACCTAGGAGTTCTATCGAGTGTGTTCAAAATAATTTCTTAGCCTATGGTACGTATGGCGCAAACCATGCACCAATCATGCACTGAAACTAACACTATCTCCAAAAGGACCGAAAGGAGATTCTACATGACCCACGTCACCTAGCAGTTCCATCAGGTGCGTCCAAAACGATTTCCGAGCTTACGGTACGTTCGGTGCAATCGGTGCACCTATCTTGAATCAGGATTAGCACTATATCCAAACGGACCGAAACGAGCTTCTATTTGAGCCTCGTCACCTAGGAGTACCATCCGGTGCATCTGAAACAATTTCTGAGCCTATGGTACGTATGGCGCAAACCATGCACCTATCATGCATGGAAACTAATAGTACCTCCAAAAGGACGGAAAGGAGATTCTACATGACCCACGTCACTTAGGATTTCCATCGGGTGCGTCCAAAATGATTTCTAAGGCAATGGTACATTTGGTGCAAACTGTGGATCTATATTGCACTGGGACTTACACTATCTCCAAAATTATTTCTGAGCTTGCAGTACGTTCGGTTCAAACCGCGCACCTATCTTGAATCAATATTAGCACTGTATCCAAACGGACCGAAATGAGCTTCCATTTGAGCCTCGTCACCTAGGAGTACCATCTGGTGCATCTAAAACAATTTCTGAGCCTATGGTACGTATGGCGCAAACCATGCACCTATCATGCACAGAAACTAATAGTATCTCCAAAAGGACTGAAAGGAGATTCTACATGACCCACGTCACCTAGGATTTCCATCGGGTGCGTCCAAAATGATTTCTGAGGCTATGGTACATTTGGTGTAAACTGTGGATCTATATTGCACTGGGACTTACACTATCTCCAAATCGACCGAAACAAGATTCTACATGACCCACGTCACCTAGGAGTTGCATCGGGTGCATCCAAAACGATTTCCGAGCTTACGGTACATTCGGTGCAAACCGTGCAACTATCTTCTACAAAGATTAGCACTGTATCCAAACGGACCGAAATGAGCTACCATTTGAGCCTCGTCACCTAGGAGTACCATCAGGTGCGTCCAAAACGATTTCTGAGGCTATGGTACATTTGGCGCAAACGGTGCACCTATCTTGCACTGAAACTATCACTGTCTCCAAATGCACCGAAACGAGCTTCCATTTGAGCCTCGTCACCCAGGAGTACCTTCCGGTGCATCTAAAACAATTTCTGAGCCTATGGTACGTTTGGCGCAAACCGTGCACCTATCATGCACCGAAACTAACACTATCTCCAAATGTACCGAAAGGAGATTCTACTTGACCCACGTCACCTAGGAGTTCTATCGAGTGTGTCCAAAATTATTTCTTAGCCTATGGTACGTATGGCGCAAACATGCACCAATCATGCACCGAAACTAACACTATCTCTAAAAGGACCGAAAGGAGATTCTACATGACCCACGTCACCTACCAGTTCCATCAGGTGCGTCCAAAACGATTTCTGAGCTTACGGTACGTTCGTGCAATCAGTGCACCTATCTTGAATCGGAATTAGCACCATATCCAAACGGACCGAAACGAGCTTCCATTTGAGCCTCGTCACCTAGGAGTACCATTCGGTGCATCTAAAACAATTTCTGAGCCTATGGTATGTATGGCGCAAACCATGCACCCATCTTGCACGGAAACTAATAGTATCTCCAAAAGGACTGAAAGGAGATTCTACATGACCCACGTCACCTAGGATTTCCATCGGGTGCGTCCAAAATTATTTCTGAGGCTATGGTACGTTTGGTGCAAACTGTGGATCTATATTGCACTGGGACTTACACTATCTCCAAATCGACCGAAACAAGATTCTACAGGACCCACGTCACCTAGGAGTTGCATCGGGTGCATCCAAAACGATTTCCGAGCTTACGGTACATTCGGCGCAAACCTTGCAACTATCTTGTACAAAGATTAGCACTGTATCCAAACGGACCGAAATGAGCTACCATTTGAGCCTCGTCACCTAGGAGTACCATCAGGTGCGTCCAAAACAATTTCTAAGGCTATGGTACATTTGGCGCAAACCGTGCACCTTTCTTGCACTAAAACTATCACTGTCTCCAAATGCACCGAAACGAGCTTCCATTTGAGCCTCGTCACCTAGGAGTACCTTCCGGTGCATCTAAACCAATTTCTGAGACTATGGTACGTTTGGCGCAAACCGTGCACCTATCATGCAACGAAACTAACACTATCTCCAAATGTACCAAAAGGAGATTCTACACGACCCACGTCACCTAAGAGTTCCGTCGAGTGCGTCCAAAATGATTTCTTAGCCTATGGTACGTATGGCGCAAACCATGCACCGAAACTAACACTATCTCCAAAAGGACCGAAAGGAGGTTCTATATGACCCACGTCACCTAGGAGTTCTATCGGGTGCGTCCAAATGATTTCCGAGCTTACGTTACATATGGTGCAAACCATGCACCTATGATGCACCAAACTAACACTATCTCCAAAAGGACCGAAAGGAGATTCTACATGGCCCACATCACCTAGGAGTTCCATCGGGTGCATCCAAAATGATTTCTAAGGCTATGGTACGTTTGGTGCAAACTGTGGATCTATCTTGCACCGAGACTAACACTATCTCTAAATGGATCAAAACGAGATTCTACATGACCCACATCACCTACGAGTTCAATCGGGAGTGTCCAAAATGATTTTCGATCTTATGGTACGTTTGGTGCAAACCGTGCTCCTATCTTGAATCAAGTTTAGCACTTTATCCAAACAGACCGAAACGAGCTTCCATTTGAGCCTCGTCACCTAGAAGTACCATACGGTGCATCTAAAACAATTTCTGAGGCTATGGTACGTTTGGTGCAAACCGTGCACCTATCATGCGCCGAAACTAACACTGTCTCCAAATGTACCGAAAGGAGATTCTAATTGACCCACGTCATCTAGGAGTTCCATCGAGTGTGTCCAAAATGATTTCTAGCCTGTGGTACGTATGGCGCAAACCATGCACCAATCATGCACCGAAACTAACACTATCTCCAAAAGGACCGAAAGGAGATTCTACATGATCCACGTCACCTAGCAGTTCCACCGGGTGCGTCCAAAACGATTTCTGAGGCTATGGTATGTTTGGTGCAAACTGTGGACAAATCTTGCACTAAGACTAACACTACCTCCAAATGGACCGAAACGAGATTCTACATGACCCACGTCACCTAGGAGTTCCATCGGGTGCATCCAAAATGATTTCCGAGCTTGCGGTACATTGGGTGCAAACCATACAACTATCTTGTACAAAGATTAGCACTGTATCCAAACGGACCGAAATGAGCTGCCATTTGAGCCTCATCACCTAGGAGTACGATCAGGTGCGTCCAAAATGATTTATGAGGCTATGGTACATTTGGCGCAAACCGTGCACCTATCTTGCACTGAAACTATCACTGTCTCCAAATGCACCGAAACGAGCTTCCATTTGAGCCTCGTCACCCAGGAGTACCATCCGGTGCATCTAAAACAATTTCTGAGTCTATGGTACGTATGGCGCAAACCGTGCACCTATAATGCACCGAAACAAACACTATCTCCAAATGTACCAAAAGCAGATTCTACATGACCAACGTCACCTAGGAGTTCCATCGAATGCGTCCAAAATGATTTCTTAGCCTATAGTACGTATGGCGCAAACCATGCACCTATCATGCACGGAAACTAATAGTATCTCCAAAAGGACCGAAAGGAGATTCTACATAACCCAGATCACCTAGGAGTTCCATCGGGTGCGTCCAAAATGATTTCTGAGGCTATGGTACGTTTGGTGCAAACTGTGGATTTATCTTGCACCTATCATGAATCAAGATTAGCACTGTATCCAAACAGACCGAAACGAGCTTCCATTTGAGCCTCGTCACCTAGAAGTACCATATGGTGCATCTAAAACAATTTATTAGCCTATGGTACGTTTGGCGCAAACCGTGCACCTATCATGCACCGAAACTAACACTATCTCCAAATGTACCGAAAGGAGATTCTACATGACCCACTTCACCTAGGAGTTACGTCGAGTGCGTCCAAAATGATTTCTTAGCCTATGGTACGTATGGCGCAAACCATGCACCTATCATGCACCGAAACTAACACTATCTCCAAAAGGACCGAAAGTAGATTCTACATGACCCACGTCACCTAGGAGTTCTATCGGGTGCATCCAAATGATTTCCGAGCTTACGTTACATATGGTGCAAACCATGCACCTATGATGCACCAAAACTAACACTATCTCCAAAAGGACCGAAAGGAGATTCTACATGACCCACATCACCTAGGAGTTCCATCGGGTGCGTCCAAAATGATTTCTGAGGCTATGGTACGTTTGGTGTAAACTGTGGATCTATCTTGCACCGAGACTAACACTATCTCCAAAGGGACCGAAACGAGATTCTACATGACCCACGTCACCTACGAGTTCCATCGGGTGTGTCCAAAATGATTTTCGATGTTACGGTACGTTCGGTGCAAACCATGCTCCTATCTTGAATCAAGATTACCACTATATCCAAACGGACCGAAACGAGCTTCCATTTGAGCCTCGTGACCTAGAAGTACCATACGGTGCATCTAAAACAATTTTTGAGCCTATGGTACGTTTGGCGCAAACCGTGCACCAATCATGCACCGAAACTAAGACTATCTCCAAAAGGACCGAAAGGAGATTCTACATGACCCACGTCACCTAGCAGTTCCATCGGGTGCGTCCAAAACGATTTCTGAGGCTATGGTATGTTTGGTGCAAATTGTGGACCTATCTTGCACCAAGACTAACACTATCTCCAAATGGACCGAAACGAGATTCTACATGACCCACGTCACCTAGGAGTTCCATCAGGTGCGTCCAAAATGATTTCTGAGCTTGCAGTACGTTCGGTGCAAACCGCGCACCTATCTTGAATTAAGATTAGCACTGTATCCAAACGGACCGAAACGAGCTTCCATTTGAGCCTCGTCACCTAGGAGTACCAACCGGTGCATCTAAAACAATTTCTAAGCCTATGGTACGTATGGCGCAAACCATGCACCTATCATGCACGGAAACAAATAGTATCTCCAAAAGGACTGAAAGGAGATTCTACATGACCCACGTCACCTAGGATTTCCATCGGGTGCGTCCAAAATGATTTCTGAGGCTATGGTACATTTGGTGTAAACTATGGATCTATATTGCACTGGGACTTACACTATCTCCAAATCGACCGAAACAAGATTCTACATGACCTACGTCACCTAGGAGTTGCATCGGGTGCATCCAAAACGATTTCCGAGCTTACGGTACATTCGGCGCAAACCGTGCAACTATCTTGTACAAATATTAGCATTGTATCCAAACGGACCGAAATGAGCTACCATTTGAGCCTCGTCACCTAGGAGTACCATCAGGTGCGTCCAAAACGATTTCTGAGGCTATGGTACATTTGGTGCAAACCGTGCTATCTTGCACTGAAACTATCACTGTCTCCAAATGCACTGAAACGAGCTTCCATTTGAGCCTCGTCACCTAGGAGTACCTTCCGGTGTCTAAAACAATTTCTGAGCCTATGGTACGTTTGGCGCAAACCGTGCACCTATCATGCACCGAAACTAACACTATCTCCAAATGTACCAAAAGGAGATTCTACATGACCCACGTCACCTAGGAGTTCCGTCGAGTGCGTCCAAAATGATTTCTTAGCCTATGGTACGTGTGGCGCAAACCATGCACCAAAAGTAACACTATCTCCAAAAGGACCGAAAGGAGATTCTACATGACCCACGTCACCTAGGAGTTCTATCGGGTGCGTCCAAATGATTTCCGAGCTTACGTTATATATGGTGCAAACCATGCACCTATCATGCACCAAAACTAACACTATGTCCAAAAGGACCGAAAGGAGATTCTACATGATCCACATCACCTAGGAGTTCCATCGGGTGCGTCCAAAATGATTTTTGTGGCTATGGTACGTTTGGTGCAAACTGTGGATTGATATGAACCCACAAGGGTTTGTGGTCGATCTTTCGATGAGAAGCGTGAGATAACTCGATTGGTGGATGGAGATGACGTTCACGGCCCGACTACAGCCTTCCAAGACTGCACCTTAGCGACCGATACACCACTTCCCAAGGCCGTCACGATCTTGTGGAGCATGACAACCAGCCCCTAGGGCTCCCGTCCTGCAAGCAATCGAAGAACTAGCAAGAATGAGGAAACAAGAACTGAAATTGCAAGATAAAATTGAAGGTTTCAGACTGAATCTTATTATGAATGGGGTTCCGAAGACAAGGAGACAGACGACTGGATCAGCACGCGCGCCTACAAGCAAGTAGCGATGGCTAAACTTGATCTAAACAAAACCCAAGTGTTCCTGGTGGCGGCTAAGGGGTATATGACGTGTGGAGGACAACCACAAGAGAGTTTGGGTCATGCTCCAACCCTAGGACGCGTCCCTACTGGACTCTAAACAATACAAGCCCATTGGGCTAACTTAAGGTGGCGCAGCACCCTGGATAGAATAGACCTCTTGGTGATTTTTAGACTGTTGACGACGCTTCTGAGCAGGTATGAGTACGAGGTCAGATCCATATGAAAGTAGACTTTATTAGCTTTCCAACAAGTCCAGAATCACCCCAATCCGACTCCGTATGTAACCGTGGCGACCGTCGCAAGTTGGAGGTGTGCTGCAGTCCGAATCCAGCCTACGCGAGTCCTTTTCCCTTTCGGTCTTCTCCTTGATTCCTAATCAAAACAAGAGTGCACGTGTCTCCAAGATCTAAATAGGATGGACAAGAGCTCAAAAAGGAACTCACTTGATGATTAACTTTTCGAGCATGAGCACGAGTAATAGGACCAGCAGGTGTCGGCGTGGACGGCATGGATGTATGATCGGTGTTGATGTCCTCATCATCCTCCCTTTCTTGAATTTGAGTCGTCCTCGACTCAAGCTCATCTTCCTCACCCAAATAAGGCTTCAAATCTGCAATGTTAAATGTGGGACTAACCCCAAAATCTACAGGAAGATCAAGCTTATATGCAATCTCATTTATTCGTTGCATCACTTTAAAAGGACCATCCGCTCTAGGCATCAATTTAGATTTTCTTAATTCAGGAAACCTATCCTTTCGCAAATGCAACCAAACCAAATCTCTAGGTTCAAGAATCAATTCCATTCTACCTTTATCTCCAGCAAATTTGTACTTAGCATTCATGCGCTCTATGTTTTCTTTAGTGGTTTCATGTAGTTTTAGCATCAATTCAGCACGTTGCTTAGCATCAAAATTCAACTTTTCAGAACTTGGCAATGGCATTAAATCAATAGGAGCACGTGGTAACAAGCCATAAACAATCTCAAAGGGACACATCTTCATAGTAGAATGCAGCGAACGATTATAAGAAAACTCAATATGAGGCAAACAATCTTCCCACATCTTAATATTCTTCTTTAAAATAGTCCTTAACATAGTAGACAAAGTTCTATTCACAACTTCAGTTTGACCATCAGTTTGGGGGTGACAAGTGGTGGAAAATAAAAGCTTGGTCCCCAATTTGGTCCATAAAGATCTCCAAAAATGGCTAAGAAATTTAGCATCACGATCAGAAACAATTGTATTTGGCACACCATGCAAGCGAACAACTTCTCGAAAGAACAAATCAGCAATATTTGTGCCATTTTAGAGAATCGATCCACAACCACAAAAACACTATCTCGCCCTTTCCTAGTTCGTGGCAATCCCAACACAAAATCCATAGAAATATCCTCCCAAGGAGCACTAGGAACAGGAAGAGGCATATACAAACCGTGTGGATTCAATCGGGACTTAGCCTTTTGACATGTTGTGCAGCGAGCAACAAATCTCTCCACGTCTCGTTGCATCTTTGGCCAAAAGAAATGACCAGCAAGAATGTCCTCCGTCTTCTTCGCTCCAAAATGCCCCATCAAGCCACCTCCATGCGCTTCCTGCAGCAACAACAAGCGAACGGAGCTAGCTGGAATGCATAGCTTGTTAGCTCTAAACACAAACCCATCATTGATGATGAATTTGTTCCACGTTTTCCCATCTTTACAATGCAGCAACACTTCTTTAAAATCAGCATCATGAGCATATCGGTCTTTAATTGTTTCTAACCCAAAGATCTTGTAATCAAGTTGATTCAGCAAAGCATATCTCCTAGACAATGCATCTGCAATGATATTATCTTTCCCTTTCTTATGTTTGATAACATAAGGAAAAGATTCAATAAATTCAACCCATTTGGCATGTCTACGATTCAGTTTTCCTTGACTACAAATATGCTTCAAAGATTCATGATCAGAATGTATAACAAATTCTTTGGGCCACAAATAATGCTACCATGTTTCTAATGTCCGCACTAGAGCATATAATTCCTTATCATATGTAGAATAATTAAGAATAGGCCCGCTCAATTTCTCACTAAAGTATGCAACAGGTTTGCCTTCTTGCAACAAAACACCACCCAATCCAATTCCACTCGCATCACATTCAAGCTCGAAAGTCTTATTAAAATCAGGGAGTTGGAGTAGAGGTGCATGTGTTAACTTATCTTTCAGCACATGGAAGGCGTGCTCTTGTGCTTTGCCCCAAGAAAAGGGCACTCCCTTCTTTGTAAGCTCATTCAATGGTGCAGCAATGGTGCTGAAGTCCTTCACAAAATGGCGATAGAAACCAGCGAGTCCTAGGAAACTCCGCACTTGTGTGACCGTCATGGGTATAGGCCATCCTTGTATAGCTTCCACCTTGGCTTTATCAACCTCAATTCCCTGTGGAGTGACAACATAGCCAAGAAACGATACTCGATTGGTGCAGAAAGTGCACTTCTCAAGGTTACCAAACAAACGTGCATCACGTAGAGCATTGAAAACAGCACGTAAGTGATCAAGGTGTTCATCCATGGATTTGCTATAAATCAGTATATCATCAAAGTAGATGACAACAAATTTCCCAATGAAAGCACGCAAAACCTCGTTCATTAATCTCATGAAAGTACTAGGTGCATTAGTTAACCCAAAAGGCATGACTAACCACTCATATAGACCGAACTTAGTTTTGAAAGTAGTTTTCCATTCATCTCCCAATTTCATACGAATCTGGTGGTACCCACTACGCAAATCAACCTTTGAAAACACAACAGCACCACTCAATTCATCAAGCATATCATCTAATCGTGGAATAGGGTGTCGATATCGAATGGTGATATTATTAATAGCCCTACAATCAACACACATGGGCCATGTTCCATCTTTCTTAGGCACTAAAATCACTGGAACAGCACAAGGACTAAGAGACTGACGCACATAACCTTTGTCTAGTAGTTCTTGCACTTGTCGCTGAATTTCCTTCGCTTCTTCCGGATTGGTCCTGTATGGCGCACGGTTTGGCAAAGATGCTCCAGGGATAAGATCAATTTGGTGCTCAATCCCACGTATTGGTGGTAGCCCCGCTAGTATCTCAATGGGAAACACATCAGAATACTCCTGCAAAATGTTAGCAGCAGCAGGGGGCAAAGAACGTTGCATATCCTCAAATGAAATCAAAGCATCCTTGCATACCAAAGCATAAGCAACAGAGGTGGATGCATTGAACTCATTAATATCAGATTTTGTAGCAAGCATACAACGTCCTTTCAATTTTATCTCATCTTTGTCATCAACAACAGATTTGTCATTTTTATTGCTCTCGCTCTTTGCTTTTGCAGCCTTAGTAACATCAGATTGCATAATAGCTTCAGGAGACATAGGATGCAGCACAATTTTTCGATCATGGTATAGAAACGAATATTGATTTGATCTACCATGATGCATCGAATCTCTATCAAATTGCCATGGTCTACCTAGCAGAATATTACAAGCTTGCATAGGCACAGCATCACATTCAACAATATCTTTGTATGATCCGATGGCAAAATCAATTTGCACAAGTCTCGTTACCTTTGCCTTACCACTGTTGTTTAGCCATTGGATGTAGTAGGGATGGGGGTGTGGTTTGGTGGTGAGGGCGAGCTTCTGTACCATGTCGCTACTTGCCAAGTTGTTGCAGCTACCTCCATCAATGATCATGCGGCACGAACGCTCCTTGACGACACACTTTGTTTGGAATAAAGTGTGTCGCTGATTTTGCTCTGCCTTCTCCATTTGTGCACTAAGCACTCGCTGTACAATCAAGCTCTCATAGTGCTCCGCGTCACCTGCATTAATGTGTTCTTCTATGTGTTCCTCACTACCTACATAGTCAGCCGCAAGCAATGCAAGTGTATCTTCATCAAAATCACTAGCAGATGAACACTCACCATCATCTTTGACAATCATAACACGCTTGTTTGGGCAGTCACGCATCATATGGCCATATCCCTTGCACCGATGACATTGTATGTTGCTTGTTCTACCTATCGATGCCACGGATGAAGTACTTGCAGCCGGCTTTTGCGCTGTCTTCGCTACTGAATTGGTGGGGGCAGCTCGAGTCTTGTCACTAGATGATGGCGTAGGAGTACATGTAGATGGAGTTGTAGACGTGCGCTGCTGCCATGAACTAGCTTTCCCTACAGAAACATTAGTCCTTGCGCTAGCACGTCGTCCCTGCACTTCCCGTTCAGCTTTACAAGCAAGATGAAACAGTTTGGTTACGTTATTGTATTCTTTGTAAGCGAGGATATCCTAAATTTCCCGATTTAACCCACCTAAAAATCTAGCCATAGCAGGTTCCTCATCCTCCTCTAATTTGCAACGCAACATACCCGTTTGTAATTCCTGATAGTATTCTTCTACACTTTTAGAACCTTGTCTCAATTGCTGCAACTTATTTATCATATCACGGGCATAGTAAGATGGAACAAATCTAGCTCTCATGGCTCGTTTTAGCGCATCCCAAGTTTTAGGTATGTTATTAGGATTTTTCTTGCCATATTCGATCCACCAAACAGAAGCAAAATCTGTGAACTCACTAGTAGCAGCCCTAACACGTGTGTTCTCAGGAAATTCATGGCATGCAAACTTTTGATCAACAGCAATCTCCCAAGTAATGTATGCATCAGGGTCATATTTACCATCAAAAGGAGATATTTTAAATTTAATCTTACTGAAAGCATCATCATTATTGTGTACCTCGCGTCGGCGGCGGCCACCCATACCTCTACGGTTGTGACGTAGGCGACGTCGATCACGAGTGTCTCGATCATCATGTTCAGTATCACCTGTGTATTCTTCATCATAACTATCATCCTCTCGATCTTCCTCCTTCTTTTCTTCTTCATGCTGGTCTTTATCATTGTTGTGGAGGTCATCAAAACGCCTCAGCAGAGCAGCAAGGCTTTTGTCCACACTAGCAATGGACTTCTCCAAACCTGCAAGCTTTTTGTTTGCGGCAATCTGCGTAGCCTCCAACTGCCAAAGTTTGTCATTTGTCACCTGCAAGTCATTATCAAGTCCCTCCGTGTGCAACTTCACTTTCCTTTCAAAATGTTGTATGACGCCCTTTGTGCGAGGCGAATGTGGAATTTGGTTATCTTCGTTGGACCCTGGCATGGTTCAAAGACAAAGACAACAAGAAGACAAGTGAAGAAATAAAAGCCCTACAACTACTAGGATGTAGCTACAGCAAGTCGCTCACTCTCCACCTGTTACACAAGTTCTTACCAGTTCTTACCTTGCTCGACAGGAGGGGTCGTCTACCAACAAGTCTGTAGCAATGGATGAAGTGTATCGGTGCCGTAGCACGAGACCTGTCAAGCTGTAGAATATGTGGAGCTATAGGTGGGCTGAAACAAGGAACGAACTAGCACCACGTTAGTTACAAAAAGCAAGCTGAATAATCGTTCAACCGGCGGTACTGTGCTGGTCCTAGTCTAGACCGTGCTAGAGACGCGAGCTTGGACACAAAGGAGAGCACAACACACCACCCAAAGCGAACGAAAAATCTCTAAGATCAGCCCCTTTCTCTTCTTTTCTTTTGCTTCTTTCTCTTTTTTTTTCTTTCCTCTTTTTTTCAGGGGGCACTCAAAACTGATTATATGAACAAGAACACTCCCAAAGAGTAACTCAGCACACACACACTTTTTCCGAAAGGGCAGGGGTCTTTATCATTGATATGAACCCGCAAGGGTTTGTGGTCGATCTTTCGATGAGAAGCGTGAGATAACTCGATTGGTGGATGGAGATGACGTTCACGGCCCGACTACAACCTTCCAAGACTGCGCCTTAGCGACCGATACACCACTTCCCAAGGCCGTCATGATCTTGTGGATCATGACAACCAGCCCCTAGGGCTCCTGTCCTGCAAGCAATCGAAGAACTAGCAAGAATGAGGAAACAAGCACTGAAATTGCAAGATAAAATTGAAGGTTTCACACTAAATCTTATTATGAATGGGGTTCCGAAGACAAGGAGACGGACGACTGGATCAGCACACGCGCCTACAAGCAAGTAGCGATGGCTAAACTTGATATAAACAAAACCCAAGTGTTCCTGGTGGCGGCTAAGGGGTATATGACGTGTGGAGGATGACCACAAGAGAGTTTGGGTCATGCTCCTAGGACTCTAAACGATACAAGCCCATTGGGCTAACTTAAGGTGGCGCAGCACCCTGGATAGAATAGACCTCTCGGTGATTTTTGGACTGTTGACGCCGCTTCTAAGCAGGTATGAGTACGAGGTCAGATCCATATGAAAGTAGACTTTATTAGCTTTCCAACAAGTCCAGAATCACCCCAATCCGACTCCATATGTAACCGTGGCGACCGTCGCAAGTTGGAGGTGTGCTGCAGTCCGAATCTAGCCTACGCGAGTCCTTTTCCCTTTCGGTCTTCTCCTTGATTCCTAATCAAAACAAGAGTGCACGTGTCTCCAAGATCTAAACAGGATGGACAAGAGCTCAAGAAGGAACTCACTTGATGATTAACTTTTCGAGCACGAGCACGAGTAATAGGACCAGCAGGTGTCGGCGTGGACGGCGTGGATGTATGATCGGTGTTGATGTCCTCATCATGGATTTATCTTGCACCTATCTTGAATCAAGATTAGCACTGTATCCAAACGGACCAAAACGAGCTTTCATTTGAGCCTTGTCACCTAGAAGTACCATACGGTGCATCTAAAACAATTTCTGAGCCTATGGTACGTTTGACGCAAACCGTGCACCTATCATGCACCGAAACTAACAATATCTCCAAATGTACCGAAAGGAGATTCTACATGACCCACGTCACCTAGGAGTTCCGTCGAGTGCGTCCAAAATGATTTCTTAGCCTATGGTACGTATGGCGCAAACCATGCACCGAAACTAACACTATCTGCAAAAGGACCGAAAGGAGATTCTACATGACCCACGTCACCTAGGAGTTCTATCGGGTGCGTCCAAATGATTTCCGAGCTTACGTTACATATGGTGCAAACCATGCACCTATGATGCACCAAAACTAACACTATCTCCAAAAGGACCGAAAGGAGATTCTACATGACCCACATCACCTAGAGTTCCATCGGTTGCGTCCAAAATGATTTCTGAGGCTATGGTACATTTGGTGCAAACTGTGGATCTATCTTGCACCGAGACTAACACTATCTCCAAAGGGACCGAAACGAGATTCTACATGACCCACGTCACCTACGAGTTCCATCGGGTGTGTCCAAAATGATTTTCGATCTTACGGTACGTTCGGTGCAAACCGTGCTCCTATCTTGAATCAAGATTAGCACTGTATCCAAACAGACTGAAACGAGCTTCCATTTGAGCCTCGTCACCTAGAAGTACCATACGGTGCATCTAAAACAATTTCTGAGCCTATGGTACGTTTGACGCAAACCGTGCACCAATCATGCACCGAAACTAACACTATCTCCAAAAGGACCAAAAGGAGATTCTACATGACCCACGTCACCTAGCAGTTCCACCGGGTGCGTCTAAAACAATTTCTGAGGCCATGTTATGTTTGGTGCAAACTATAGACCTATCTTGCACCAAGACTAACACTATCTCCAAATGGAGCGAAACGAGATTCTACAAGACCCACGTCACCTAGGAGTTCCATCGGGTGCGTCCAAAATTATTTCTGAGCTTGCAGTACGTTCGGTTCAAACCGCGCACCTATCTTGAATCAATATTAGCACTGTATCCAAACGGACCGAAATGAGCTTCCATTTGAGCCTCGTCACCTAGGAGTACCATCCGGTGCATCTAAAACAATTTCTGAGCCTATGGTACGTATGGCGCAAACCATGCACCTATCATGCACAGAAACTAATAGTATCTCCAAAAGGACTGAAAGGAGATTCTACATGACCCACGTCACCTAGGATTTCCATCGGGTGCGTCCAAAATGATTTCTGAGGCTATGGTACATTTGGTGTAAACTGTGGATCTATATTGCACTGGGACTTACACTATCTCCAAATCGACCGAAACAAGATTCTACATGACCCACGTCACCTAGGAGTTGCATCGGGTGCATCCAAAACGATTTCCGAGCTTACGGTACATTCGGTGCAAACCGTGCAACTATCTTCTACAAAGATTAGCACTGTATCCAAACGGACCGAAATGAGCTACCATTTGAGCCTCGTCACCTAGGAGTACGATCAGGTGCATCCAAAATGATTTCTGAGGCTATGGTACATTTGACGCAAACCGTGCACCTATCTTGCACTGAAACTATCACTGTCTCCAAATGCACCGAAACGAGCTTCCATTTGAGCCTCGTCACCTAGGAGTACATTTCGGTGCTTCTAAAATAATTTCTGAGCCTATGGTACGTTTGGCGCAAACCGTGCACCTATCATGCACCGAAACTAATACTATCTCCAAATGTACCGAAAGGAGATTCTACATGACCCACGTCACCTAGGAGTTCCATCGAGTGCGTCCAAAATGATTTCTTAGCCTATGGTACGTATGGTGCAAACCATGCACCTATATGCACCAAAACTAACACTATCTCCAAAAGGACCGAAAGGAGATTCTACATGAGCCACGTCACCTAGGAGTTCTATCGGGTGCGTCCAAATAATTTCCGAGCTTATGTTACATATGGTGCAAACCATGCACCTATCATGCACCAAAACTAACACTATCTCCAAATGGACCAAAACGAGATTCTACATGATCCACGTCACCTAGGAGTTCCATCGGGTGCGTCCAAAAATGATTTCCGAGCTTACGGTACGTTCGGTGCAATCGGTGCGTCCAAAATGATTTCTGAGGCTATGGTACGTTTGGTGCAAACTGTGGATCTATATTGCATTGGGACTTACACTATCACCAAATCGACTGAAACAAGATTCTACATGACCCACGTCACCTAGGAGTCGCATCGGGTGCATCCAATACGATTTCCGAGCTTACGGTACATTTGCCGCAAACTGTGCAACTATCTTGTACAAAGATTAGCACTGTATCCAAACGGACCGAAATGAGCTACCATTTGAGCCTCGTCACCTAGGAGTACCATCCGGTGCGTCCAAAACGATTTCTGAGGCTATGATACATTTGGCGCAAACCGTGCACCTATCTTGCATTGAAACTATCACTGTCTCCAAATGCACCGAAACGAGCTTCCATTTGAGCCTCGTCACCCAGGAGTACCTTCTAGTGCATCTAAAACAATTTCTGAATCCATGGTACGTTTGGCACCAAAACTAACACTATCTACAAATGTACCGAAAGGAGATTCTACATGACCCACGTCACCTAGGAGTTCCATCGAGTGCATCCAAAATGATTTCTTAGCCTATGGTACGTATGGCGCAAACCATGCACCTATCATGTACCGAAACTAACACTATCTCCAAAAGGACCGAAAGGAGATTCTACATGACCCACGTCTCCTAGCACTTCTATTGGGTGCGTCCAAATGATTTCCGAGCTTACGTTACATATGTTGCAAACCATGCACCTATCATGCACCAAAACTAACACTATCTCCAAAAGAACCGAAAGGAGATTCTACATGACCCACATCACCTAGGAGTTCCACCGGGTGCGTCCAAAACGATTTCCGAGGCTATGGTATGTTTGGTGCAAACTGTGGACCTATCTTGCACCAAGACTAATACTATCTCCAAAAGGACTAAAAGGAGATTCTACATGACCCACATCACCTAGGAGTTCCATCGGGTGCGTGCAAAATGATTTCTGAGCTTACGGTACGTTCCGTGCAAACTGCGCACCTATCCTTAATCAAGATTAGCACTGTATCCAAACGGACCGAAACGAGCATCCATTTGAGCCTCGTCACCTAGAAGTACCATACGGTGCATCTAAACCAATTTCTGAGCTTAGGGTACGTTTGGCGCAAACCGTGGACCTATCATGCACTGAAACTAACACTATCTCCAAATGTACCAAAAGGATATTCTACATGACCCACGTCACCTAGGAGTTCCATCGAGTGCGTCCAAAATGATTTCTTAGCCTATGGTACGTATGACGCAAACCATGCACCTATCATGCACCAAAACTAACACTATCTCCAAAAGGACCGAAACAAGATTCTACATGACCCACGTCACCTAGCAGTTCCATCAGGTGCGTCCAAAATGATTTATGAGCTTACGATACGTTCAGTGCAAATGGTGCACCTATCTTGAATCAAGATTAGCAATATATCCAAACGGACCGAAACGAGCTTCCATTTGAGCTTCGTCACCTAGGAGTACCATCCGGTGTGTCCAAAACGATTTCTGAGCCTATGGTACAATTCGCGCAAACGGTACACCTATCTTGCACTGAAACTAACACTATCTCCAAACGGACCGAAACGAGCTTTCATTTGAGCCTCGTCACCTAGGAGTACCATCCGGTGCATCCAAAACAATTTTTAAGCCTACGGTACGTATTGCGCAAACCATGCACCTATCATGCACGGAAACTAATAGTATCTCCAAAAGGACCGAAAGGAGGTTCTACATGACCCACGTCACCTAGGATTTCCATCGAGTGCGTCCAAAATGTTTTTTGAAGCTATGGTACGTTTGGTGCAAACTGTGAATCTATCTTGCACCGAGGCTTATACTATCTCCAAATCGACCGAAACAAGATTCTACATAGCCAACGTCAGCTAGGAGTTGCATCGGGTGCATCCAAAACGATTTCTGAGCTTACGGTACATTCGGTGCAAACCGTGCAACTATCTTGTACAAATATTAGCACTGTATCCAAATGGACCGAAATGAGCTACCATTTGAGCCTCGTCACCTAGGAGTACCATCAGGTGCGTCCAAAATGATTTCTGAGGCTATGGTACATTTGGCGCAACGGTGCACCTATCTTGCACTGAAGCTATCACTGTCTCCAAATGCACCGAAACAAGCTTCCATTTGAGCCTCGTCACCCAGGAGTACCTTCTGGTGCATCTAAAACAATTTCTGAGACTATGGCACGTTTGGCGCAAACCGTGCACCTATCATGCACCGAAACTAACACTATCTCCAAATGTACCGAAAGGAGATTCTACATGACCCGCGTCACCTAGGAGTTCCGTCGAGTGCGTCCAAAATGATTTCTTAGCCTATAGTACGTATGGCACAAACCATGCACCGAAACTAACACTATCTCCAAAAGGACCGAAAGGAGATTCTACATGACCCACGTCACCTAGGAGTTCTGTTGGGTGCGTCCAAATGATTTCTGCGCTTACATTACATATGGTGCAAACCATGCACCTATCATGCACCAAAACTAACACTATCTCCAAAAGGACCGAAAGGAGATTCTACATGACCCACAGCACCTAGGAGTTCCACCGGGTGCGTCCAAAACGATTTCTGAGGCTATGGTATGTTTTGTGCAAACTGTGGACCTATCTTGCACCAAGACTAACACTATCTCCAAATAGACCGAAACGAGATTCTGCATGACCTACGTCACCTAGGAGTTCCATCGGGTGCGTCCAAAATGATTTCTGAGCTTACGGTACGTTCCATGCAAACTGCGCACCTATCTTTAATCAAGATTAGCACTGTATCCAAACGGACCGAAACGAGCATCCATTTGAGCCTCGTCACCTAGAAGTACCATACGGTGCATCTAAACCAATTTCTGAGCCTATGGTACGTTTGGCGCAAACCGTGGACCTATCATGCACTGAAACTAACACTATCTCCAAATGTACCGAAAGGAGATTCTACATGACCCACGTCACCTAGGAGTTCCATCGGGTGCGTCCAAAATGATTTCTTAGCCTATGGTACGTATGACGCAAACCATGCACCTATCATGCACCAAAACTAACACTATCTCCAAAAGGACCGAAACAAGATTCTACATGACCCACGTCACCTAGCAGTTCCATCAGGTGCGTCCAAAACGATTTCTGAGCTTACGGTACGTTCGGTGCAAACCGTGCACCTATCTTGAATCAAGATTAGCACTATATCCAAACGGACCGAAACGAGCTTCCATTTGAGCTTCGTCACCTAGGAGTACCATCCGATGTGTCCAAAATGATTTCTGAGCCTATGGTACAATTCGTGCAAACGGTACACCTATCTTGAAATGAATCTAACACTATCTCCAAACGGACCGAAACGAGCTTTCATTTAAGCCTCGTCACCTAGGAGTACCATCCGGTGCATCCAAAACAATTTTTAAGCCTACGGTACGTATTGCGCAAACCCTACACCTATCATGCACGGAAACTAATAGTATCTCCAAAAGGACCGAAAGGAGGTTCTACATGACCCACGTCACCTAGGATTTCCATCGAGTGCGTCCAAAATGATTTATGAAGCTATGGTACGTTTGGTGCAAACTGTGGATCTATCTTGCACCGAGGCTTATACTATCTCCAAATCGACCGAAACAAGATTCTACATGGCCAACGTTAGCTAGGAGTTGCATCGGGTGCATCCAAAACGATTTCCGAGCTTACGACACATTCGGCGCAAACCGTGCAACTATCTTGTACAAATATTAGCACTGTATCCAAATGGACCGAAATAAGCTACCATTTGAGCCACATCACCTAGGAGTAGCATCAGGTGCGTCCAAATTGATTTCTGAGGCTATGATACATTTGGCGCAAATGGTGCACCTATCTTGCACTGAAGCTATCACTGTCTCCAAATGCGCCGAAACGAGCTTCCATTTGAGCCTCGTCACCCAGGAGTACCTTCCGGTGCATCTAAAACAATTTCTGAGACTATGGTACGTTTGGCACAAACCGTGCACCTATCATGCACCGAAACTAACACTATCTCCAAATGTACCGAAAGGAGATTCTACATGACCAACGTCACCTAGAAGTTCCGTCGAGTGCGTCCAAAATGATTTCTTAGCCTATGGTACGTATGGCGCAAACCATGCACGGAAACTTACACTATCTCCAAAAGGACCGAAAGGAGATTCTACATGGCCCACGTCACCTAGGAGTTCCATCGAGTGCGTCCAAAATGATTTCTTAGCCTATGGTACGTATGGTGCAAACCATGCACCTATATGCACCAAAACTAACACTATCTCCAAAAGGACCGAAAGGAGATTCTACATGAGCCACGTCACCTAGGAGTTCTATCGGGTGCGTCCAAATAATTTCCGAGCTTATGTTACATATGGTGCAAACCATGCACCTATCATGCACCAAAACTAACACTATCTCCAAATGGACCAAAACGAGATTCTACATGATCCACGTCACCTAGGAGTTCCATCGGGTGCGTCCAAAATGATTTCCGAGCTTACGGTACGTTCGGTGCAATCGGTGCGTCCAAAATGATTTCTGAGGCTATGGTACGTTTGGTGCAAACTGTGGATCTATATTACACTGGGACTTACACTATCACCAAATCGACTGAAACAAGATTCTACATGACCCACGTCACCTTGGAGTCGCATCGGGTGCATCCAATACGATTTCCGAGCTTACGGTACATTTGCCGCAAACTGTGCAACTATCTTGTACAAAGATTAGCACTGTATCCAAACGGACCAAAATGAGCTACCATTTGAGCCTCGTCACCTAGGAGTACCATCCGGTGCGTCCAAAATGATTTCTGAGGCTATGGTACATTTGGCGCAAACCGTGCACCTATCTTGCATTGAAACTATCACTGTCTCCAAATGCACCGAAACGAGCTTCCATTTGAGCCTCGTCACCCAGGAGTACCTTCTGGTGCATCTAAAACAATTTCTGAATCCATGGTACGTTTGGCGCAAACCGTGCACCTATCATGCACCAAAACTAACACTATCTACAAATGTACCGAAAGGAGATTCTACATGACCCACGTCACCTAGGAGTTCCATCGAGTGCGTCCAAAATGATTTCTTAGCCTATGGTACGTATGGTGCAAACCATGCACCTATATGCACCAAAACTAACACTATCTCCAAAAGGACCGAAAGGAGATTCTACATGAGCCACGTCACCTAGGAGTTCTATCGGGTGCGTCCAAATAATTTCCGAGCTTATGTTACATATGGTGCAAACCATGCACCTATCATGCACCAAAACTAACACTATCTCCAAATGGACCAAAACGAGATTCTACATGATCCACGTCACCTAGGAGTTCCATCGGGTGCGTCCAAAAATGATTTCCGAGCTTACGGTACGTTCGGTGCAATCGGTGCGTCCAAAATGATTTATGAGGCTATGGTACGTTTGGTGCAAACTGTGGATCTATATTGCATTGGGACTTACACTATCACCAAATCGACTGAAACAAGATTCTACATGACCCACGTCACCTAGGAGTCGCATCGGGTGCATCCAATACGATTTCCGAGCTTACGGTACATTTGCCGCAAACTGTGCAACTATCTTGTACAAAGATTAGCACTGTATCCAAACGGACCGAAATGAGCTACCATTTGAGCCTCGTCACCTAGGAGTACCATCCGGTGCGTCCAAAACGATTTCTGAGGCTATGATACATTTGGCGCAAACCGTGCACCTATCTTGCATTGAAACTATCACTGTCTCCAAATGCACCGAAACGAGCTTCCATTTGAGCCTCGTCACCCAGGAGTACCTTCTAGTGCATCTAAAACAATTTCTGAATCCATGGTACGTTTGGCACCAAAACTAACACTATCTACAAATGTACCGAAAGGAGATTCTACATGACCCACGTCACCTAGGAGTTCCATCGAGTGCATCCAAAATGATTTCTTAGCCTATGGTACGTATGGCGCAAACCATGCACCTATCATGTACCGAAACTAACACTATCTCCAAAAGGACCGAAAGGAGATTCTACATGACCCACGTCTCCTAGCACTTCTATTGGGTGCGTCCAAATGATTTCCGAGCTTACGTTACATATGTTGCAAACCATGCACCTATCATGCACCAAAACTAACACTATCTCCAAAAGAACCGAAAGGAGATTCTACATGACCCACATCACCTAGGAGTTCCACCGGGTGCGTCCAAAACGATTTCCGAGGCTATGGTATGTTTGGTGCAAACTGTGGACCTATCTTGCACCAAGACTAATACTATCTCCAAAAGGACTAAAAGGAGATTCTACATGACCCACATCACCTAGGAGTTCCATCGGGTGCGTGCAAAATGATTTCTGAGCTTACGGTACGTTCCGTGCAAACTGCGCACCTATCCTTAATCAAGATTAGCACTGTATCCAAACGGACCGAAACGAGCATCCATTTGAGCCTCGTCACCTAGGAGTACCATACGGTGCATCTAAACCAATTTCTGAGCTTATGGTACGTTTGGCGCAAACCGTGGACCTATCATGCACTGAAACTAACACTATCTCCAAATGTACCGAAAGGATATTCTACACGACCCACGTCACCTAAGAGTTCCATCGAGTGCGTCCAAAATGATTTCTTAGCCTATGGTACGTATGACGCAAACCATGCACCTATCATGCACCAAAACTAACACTATCTCCAAAAGGACCGAAACAAGATTCTACATGACCCACGTCACCTAGCAGTTCCATCAGGTGCGTCCAAAACGATTTATGAGCTTACGGTACGTTCGGTGCAAACCGTGCACCTATCTTGAATCAAGATTAGCAATATATCCAAACGGACCGAGACGAGCTTCCATTTGAGCTTCGTCACCTAGGAGTACCATCCGGTGTGTCCAAAACGATTTCTGAGCCTATGGTACAATTCGCGCAAACGGTACACCTATCTTGCACTGAAACTAACACTATCTCCAAACAGACCGAAACGAGCTTTCATTTGAGCCTCGTCACCTAGGAGTACCATCCGGTGCATCCAAAACAATTTTTAAGCCTACGTTACGTATTGCGCAATACCTATCATGCACGGAAACTAATAGTATCTCCAAAAGGACCGAAAGGAGGTTCTACATGACCCACGTCACCTAGGATTTCCATCGAGTGCGTCCAAAATGTTTTTTGAAGCTATGGTACGTTTGGTGCAAACTGTGGATCTATCTTGCACCGAGGCTTATACTATCTCCAAATCGACCGAAACAAGATTCTACATAGCCAACGTCAGCTAGGAGTTGCATCGGGTGCATCCAAAACGATTTCTGAGCTTACGGTACATTCGGTGCAAACCGTGCAACTATCTTGTACAAATATTAGCACTGTATCCAAATGGACCGAAATGAGCTACCATTTGAGCCTCGTCACCTAGGAGTACCATCAGGTGCGTCCAAAATGATTTCTGAGGCTATGGTACATTTGGCGCAAACGGTGCACCTATCTTGCATTGAAGCTATCACTGTCTCCAAATGCACCAAAACAAGCTTCCATTTGAGCCTCGTCACCCATGAGTACCTTCTAGTGCATCTAAAACAATTTCTGAGACTATGGCACGTTTGGCGCAAACCGTGCACCTATCATGCACCGAAACTAACACTATCTCCAAATGTACCGAAAGGAGATTCTACATGACCCACGTCACCTAGGAGTTCTGTCGAGTGCGTCCAAAATGATTTCTTAGCCTATAGTACGTATGGCGCAAACCATGCACCGAAACTAACACTATCTCCAAAAGGACCGAAAGGAGATTCTACATGACCCACGTCACCTAGGAGTTCTGTTGGGTGCGTCCAAATGATTTCTGAGCTTACATTACATATGGTGCAAACCATGCACCTATCATGCACCAAAACTAACACTATCTCCAAAAGGACCGAAAGGAGATTCTACATGACCCACAGCACCTAGGAATTCCACCGGGTGCGTCCAAAACGATTTCTGAGGCTATGGTATGTTTTGTGCAAACTGTGGACCTATCTTGCACCAAGACTAACACTATCTCCAAATAGACCGAAACGAGATTCTGCATGACCTACGTCACCTAGGAGTTCTATCGGGTGCGTCCAAAATAATTTCTGAGCTTACGGTACGTTCCATGCAAACTGCGCACCTATCTTTAATCAAGATTAGCACTGTATCCAAACGGACCGAAACGAGCATCCATTTGAGCCTCGTCACCTAGAAGTACCATACGGTGCATCTAAACCAATTTCTGAGCCTATGGTACGTTTGGCGCAAACCGTGGACCTATCATGCACTGAAACTAACACTATCTCCAAATGTACCGAAAGGAGATTCTACATGACCCACGTCACCTAGGAGTTCCATCGAGTGCGTCCAAAATGATTTCTTAGCCTATGGTACGTATGACGCAAACCATGCACCTATCATGCACCAAAACTAACACTATCTCCAAAAGGACCGAAACAAGATTCTACATGACCCACGTCACCTAGCAGTTCCATCAGGTGCGTCCAAAATGATTTCTGAGCTTACGGTACGTTCGGTGCAAACCGTGCACCTATCTTGAATCAAGATTAGCACTATATCCAAACGGACCGAAACGAGCTTCCATTTGAGCTTCGTCACCTAGGAGTACCATCCGATGTGTCCAAAATGATTTCTGAGCCTATGGTACAATTCGTGCAAACGGTACACCTATCTTGAAATGAAACCAACACTATCTCCAAACGGACCAAAACGAGCTTTCATTTAAGCCTCGTCACCTAGGAGTACCATCCTGTGCATCCAAAACAATTTTTAAGCCTACGGTACGTATTGCGCAAACCATGCACCTATCATGCACGGAAACTAATAGTATCTCCAAAAGGACCGAAAGGAGGTTCTACATGACCCACATCACCTAGGATTTCCACCGAGTGCGTCCAAAATGATTTATGAAGCTATGGTACGTTTGGTGCAAACTGTGGATCTATCTTGCACCGAGGCTTATACTATCTCCAAATAGACCGAAACAAGATTCTACATGGCCAACGTTAGCTAGGAGTTGCATCGGGTGCATCCAAAACGATTTCCGAGCTTACGACACATTCGGCGCAAACCGTGCAACTATCTTGTACAAATATTAGCACTGTATCCAAATGGACCGAAATGAGCTACCATTTGAGCCACATCACCTAGGAGTACCATCAGGTGCGTCCAAATTGATTTCTGAGGCTATGATACATTTGGCGCAAATGGTGCACCTATCTTGCACTGAAGCTATCACTGTCTTCAAATGCGCCGAAACGAGCTTCCATTTGAGCCTCGTCACCCAGGAGTACCTTCCGGTGCATCTAAAACAATTTCTGAGACTATGGTACGTTTGGCACAAACCGTGCACCTATCATGCACCGAAACTAACACTATCTCCAAATGTACCGAAAGGAGATTCTACATAACCCACGTCACCTAGGAGTTCCGTCGAGTGCGTCCAAAATGATTTCTTAGCCTATGGTATGTATGGCGCAAACCATGCACGGAAACTAACACTATCTCCAAAAGGACCGAAAGGAGATTCTACATGGCCCACGTCACCTAGGAGTTCTATCGGGTGCGTCCAAATGATTTCCGAGCTTACGTTACATATGGTGCAAACCATGCACCTATCATGCACCAAAACTAACACTATCTCCAAAAGGACCGAAAGGAGATTCTACATGACCCACATCACCTAGAAGTTCCACCGGGTGCGTCCAAAACGATTTCTGAGGCTATGGTATGTTTTGTGCAAACTGTGGACCTATCTTGCACCAAGACTAACACTATCTCCAAATGGACCGAAATGAGATTCTACATGACCCACGTCACCTAGGAGTTCCATCGGGTGCGCCCAAAATGATTTCTGAGCTTACGGTACGTTCCATGCAAACTGCGCACCTATCTTTAATCAAGATTAGCACTGTATCCAAATGGACCGAAACAAGCATCCATTTGAGCCTCGTCACCTAGAAGTACCATACGGTGCATCTAAACCAATTTCTGAGCCTATGGTACGTTTGGCGCAAACCGTGGACCTATCATGCACTGAAACTAACACTATCTCCAAATGTACCGAAAGGAGATTCTACATGACCCACGTCACCTAGGAGTTCTATCGAGTGTGTCCAAAATGATTTCTTAGCCTATGGTACGTATGACGCAAACCATGCACCTATCATGCACCAAAACTGACACTATCTCCAAAAGGACCGAAACAAGATTCTACATGACCCACGTCACCTAGCAGTTCTATCAGGTGTGTCCAAAACGATTTCTGAGCTTACGGTACGTTCAGTGCAAACCGTGCACCTATCTTGAATCAAGATTAGCACTATATCCAAACGGACCGAAACGAGCTTCCATTTGAGCTTCGTCACCTAGGAGTACCATCTGGTGTGTCCAAAACGATTTCTGAGCCTATGGTACAATTGGCGCAAACGGTGCACCTATCTTGCACTGAAACTAACACTATCTCCAAACGGACCAAAACGAGCTTCCATTTGAGCCTCGTCACCTAGGAGTACCATCCGGTGCATCCAAAACAATTTTTAAGCCTACGGTACGTATAGCGCAAACCATGCACCTATCATGCACGGAAACTAATAGTATCTCCAAAAGGACTGAAAGGAGGTTCTACATGACCCGCGTCACCTAGGATTTCCATCGAGTGCGTCCAAAATGATTTATGAAGCTATGGTACGTTTGGTGCAAACTGTGGATCTATCTTGCACCGAGGCTTATACTATCTCCAAATCGACCGAAACAAGATTCTACATGGCCCACGTCTGCTAGGAGTTGCATCAGGTGCATCCAAAACGATTTCCGAGCTTACGGTACATTCGGCGCAAACCGTGCAACTATCTTGTACAAAGATTAGCAATGTATGCAAATGGACCGAAATGAGCTACCATTTGAGCCTCGTCACCTAGGAGTACCATCAGGTGCGTCCAAAACGATTTCTGAGGCTATGGTACATTTGGCGCAAACGGTGCTTGATACATCCGGCCCAGGTGGGGTTGGCCGAGGCCCAATAAATTAAGGTTGCCCGAACCCCAACAGTTCTTATGCACACCCACTCGGGGAAAGGCCCAATGTCCCTAAAAGTCTGTCTGATAGGGGAAGGGTGGCTCTCTCTTTTAAGGTGGCTTCCTCCTCCCAAGCTAAGCAAGGTGGGATTATTCAGAGGCTCACACGGTCGTCGCCCGACTACCACTAGGCCACTTGGCCTTTTTTTTGTTGCGTCTTTGCCAACGGGTAATAGTGGAGGATGTCCTCATCATTCCCACCCCCTTAAACAAGGGCCCAGCTTTGATACCAAATGATAGATCCGGCCTAGGTGGGGTTGGCCGAGGCCCAATAAATTAAGGTTGCCCGGACCCCAGCAGTTCTTATGCACACCCACTCGGGGAAAGGCCCAATGTCCCTAAAAGTCTGTCTGATAGGGGAAGGGTGGCTCTCTCTTTTAAGGTGGCTTCCTCCTCCCAAGCTAAGCAAGGTGGGATTATTCAGAGGCTCACACGGTCGTCGCCCGACTACAACTAGGCCACTTGGCCTTTTTTTTGTTGCGTCTTTGCCAGCGGGTAATAGTGAAGGATGTCCTCATCAGTGCACCTATCTTGCACTGAAGCTATCACTGTCTCCAAATGCACCGAAACGAGCTTCCATTTGAGCCTCGTCACCCAGGAGTACCTTCCGGTGCATCTAAAACAATTTCTGAGACTATGGTATGTTTGGCGCAAACCGTGCACCTATCATGCACCGAAACTAACACTATCTCCAATTGTACCGAATGGAGATTCTACATGACCCACATCACCTAGGAGTTCCGTCGAGTGCGTCCAAAATGATTTCTTAGCCTATGGTACGTATGGCGCAAACCATGCACCGAAACTAACACTATCTCCAAAAGGACCGAAAGGAGATTCTACATGACCCACATCACCAAGGAGTTCCACCGGGTGCGTCCAAAATGATTTCTGAGGCTATGGTATGTTTGGTGCAAACTGTGGACCTATCTTGCACCAAGACTAACACTATCTCCAAATGGACCGAAACGAGATTCTACATGACCCACGTCACCTAGGAGTTCCATCGGGTGCGTCCAAAATGATTTCTGAGCTTATGGTACGTTCCATGCAAACTACGCACCTATCTTTAATCAAGATTAGCACTGTATCCAAACGGACCGAAACGAGCATCTATTTGAGTCTCGTCACCTAGAAGTACCATACGGTGCATCTAAACCAATTTCTGAGCCTATGGTACGTTTGGCGCAAACCGTGGACCTATCATGCATTGAAACTAACACTATCTCCAAATGTACCGAAAGGAGATTCTACATGACCCACGTCACCTAGGAGTTCCATCGAGTGTGTCCAAAATGATTTCTTAGCCTATGGTACGTATGACGCAAACCATGCACCTATCATGCACCAAAACTAACACTATCTCTAAAAGGACCGAAACAAGATTCTACATGACCCACGTCACCTAGCAGTTCCATCAGGTGCGTCCAAAACGATTTCTGAGCTTACGGTACGTTCGGTGCAAACCGTGCACCTATCTTGAATCAAGATTAGCACTATTCCAAGCGGACCGAAACGAGCTTCCATTTGAGCTTCGTCACCTAGGAGTACCATCCGGTGCGTCCAAAATGATTTCTGAGCCTATGGTATAATTGGCGCAAACGGTGCACCTATCTTGCACTGAAACTAACACTATCTCCAAACGGACCAAAACGAGCTTTCATTTGAGCCTCGTCACCTAGGAGTACCATCCGGTGCATCCAAAACAATTTTTAAGCCTATGGTACGTATAGCGCAAACCATGCACCTATCATGCACGGAAACTAATAGTATCTCCAAAAGGACTGAAAGGAGGTTCTACATGACCCACGTCACCTAGGATTTCCATTGAGTGCGTCCAAAATGATTTATGAAGCTGTGGTACGTTTGGTGCAAACTATGGATCTATCTTGCACCGAGGCTTATACTATCTCCAAATCGACCGAAACAAGATTCTACATGGCCCACGTCAGCTAGGAGTTGCATCGGGTGCATCCAAAACGATTTCCGAGCTTACGGTACATACGGCGCAAACCGTGCAACTATCTTGTACAAAGATTAGCACTGTATCCAAATGGACCAAAATGAGCTACCATTTGAGCCTCGTCACCTAGGAGTACTGATGAGGACATCCTCCACTATTACCCGCTGGCAAAGACGCAACAAAAAAAGGCCAAGTGGCCTAGTTGTAGTCGGGCGGCGACCGTGTGAGCCTCTAAATAATCCCACCTTACTTAGCTTGGGAGGAGAAAGCCACCTTAAAAGAGAGAGCCACCCTTCCCCTATTAGACTAGTCTTTTAGGGATATTGGGCCTTTCCCCGAGTGGGTGTGCATAAGAACTGTTGGGGTCCGGGCAACCTTAATTTATTGGGCCTCGGCCAACCCGATCTGGGCCGGATGTATCAGTTGGTAATTAGAGCAAGGTTGATCGGTGAGAGACTTCTAGTTCTTTGCTGTTTTTTTTAATCTCCTATAGTCCAGAAAAAGCCAAAACAAAATTAGTAGATTAGTTCTCCATAATCCCAAAAACCCTTTGAGCTTAATACTATTACTGCTTAGTTAGGGCTTATTGAATTAACGGTTGCATCGTCATGTCAAGTTGCTGGTCTTAGCGTCTAGTCGTTTAGAGTTTCGAGTTCTAGTCACGTTTCTGTCACCATCGCAGATTTGAGTTTATTTGTTTCTCTCAACGAATCCGAGTGGATTTCCAAATTCCTTTGTTTTGTTTACCACCATTATCCTAGCCACGCCCTTGGAGGTTTCATCCACGTCCATATTTCCATCTACAAAAAAGAAATCCAACAAGATCAAGATAGAATTCGATTCGGAGTCCTGTTTTATCCTGAAAAGAAAAGCACCATATTTCCTTTGTCAGGAGTCTGAATAGGGAGTTTAAATACAATCTGGAAACCTTAACTTGTCCTCTTTCCAACTGATCAGAGCTTGGTCCCAAATTCAATCTGAGCGCTTCGCAATTGCCCTGGAGATTTGTGAGTCTGTTGGTTTTGCAAAACAGCCACTTGTTTGACTTTGCTACTGAATCACCCTTCCCAAGGAAACATTTAATTGTTGTAAGTACCTTGTTAATTCTTGTTGCAAAATTTCAGTTTTGTGCTAGTTGAAAAAAAATAGAAAAAAAAGACAGAAGAAAGAAAGAAAAGAAAGATAGAAAGAAAGAAAGAAAAGAAAGAGAAAGAAGAAGAGAAGGGTTTTTCTTTTGTTGTTATTCCTATCCTTGTGATCCTTCTTTGCTGCAGCTCAGTGACTTCGTTTGTGTCCAGGCTCGCGTCTCTGGCACGTACTAGCCTAGGACCAGCACAATAACGTCGTTGAGCGTTTGTTCAATTTGCTTGCAACTAACGTGGTTCTAGTACTTCCTTGCTTTAGCCCACCTACAGCTCCACATATTCGACTACAGCTTGACAATTTGTTTTGTTGCTATGGCACCGATACACTTCACTCCACGGTTGTAGACTTGTTGGTTGCCATCACCTCCTGTTTGGCTTGGTAAGAACTTGTAAGGGCTTGTTTTAACAAGTTGAGTTTGAGAGAGTTACAACCGACACATCCTAGTAGTTGATAGGAGGATACATATTATTTTTGTGTTTCTTGTTTTCTACTAATCATGGCAGGTGATATGGAGATTTTTGAGTTGTTGAAACTTGACCCTCATATTCAGGATGTCATTCAACACTTGCCGTTATATGATGGTAAGTTTGATCCTCAAGCTTACATTGATTGGGAGTTAAAAGTAGACAATGAATTTGATGAGCATGACCTATCCGAGAAACAAAAGATTTGTATTGCCTCTAATATTTTGATTGAAAATGCTTTGCTAGAATGGAAACACATTTGTAGGCACAACAAAGTTCCAGAATCTTGGAAAGACTTCAAATTTCTTTTTAGAGATGCATTCGTTCCTGCATATTATGTTGATTATTTGCTTGCAAAATTAGACAACTTGAACCAGGGTAGTAAGACTGTGAATCAATACTACCATAATTTTAAGATTTGTATCATGTTTAGTGGATTGGATGAATGCATGGAAGATGTTATGAGTAGATTCATGAGAGGGCTCAATTCTGAAATTCGAACCTTGTTAATTAGCAAATCATATTGCCATATTGGTCAATTGTTTTGTCTGGCTCTCAATGCTGAAAAAGAGATTCTATTATCTGTGAATACTTGCCAGAATGATGTGACCCATAATGTCCAAAATTTGTCCACTCTGCATGCTAATGAAGAGCAACAAATAGTGGCACCCACTACTGATTTTCCTTTGTCACAAAATGAATTACTCGCTGTTCCTTGTGATAAAGAGGAGTTGTGTGCTGATGATTCTTTTACTCCTATGCCACAAGTAGCGAATAAGTGTGATACTTTTGATTTGGAACCATACAAATGTGCTGAAGATAAGCTTTTTCATCCTATTACATGTGCACAAGATGAACTGAATTTACTGTCCTCTTTAAATACTTTGGGTTATATTGAATTTGATATTCTGTGTAATCTAAATTGTGTAAAAGAGAAACTTAAATTTGATTCTGGTTTGCCGAGTTTTAATCATTGTTCGCTTTATGCAATTGGCAAATATGACAGCAAAGGAGAATATTTGGTGCATAAAGTTTATATTTGTTCTAATCTGAAATATCCTTTTGGGCCTCGTCACCTAGGAGTACCATCCGGTGCATCCAAAACAATTTTTAAGCCTACGTTACGTATTGCGCAATACCTATCATGCACGGAAACTAATAGTATCTCCAAAAGGACCGAAAGGAGGTTCTACATGACCCACGTCACCTAGGATTTCCATCGAGTGCGTCCAAAATGTTTTTTGAAGCTATGGTACGTTTGGTGCAAACTGTGGATCTATCTTGCACCGAGGCTTATACTATCTCCAAATCGACCGAAACAAGATTCTACATAGCCAACGTCAGCTAGGAGTTGCATCGGGTGCATCCAAAACGATTTCTGAGCTTACGGTACATTCGGTGCAAACCGTGCAACTATCTTGTACAAATATTAGCACTGTATCCAAATGGACCGAAATGAGCTACCATTTGAGCCTCGTCACCTAGGAGTACCATCAGGTGCGTCCAAAATGATTTCTGAGGCTATGGTACATTTGGCGCAAACGGTGCACCTATCTTGCATTGAAGCTATCACTGTCTCCAAATGCACCAAAACAAGCTTCCATTTGAGCCTCGTCACCCATGAGTACCTTCTAGTGCATCTAAAACAATTTCTGAGACTATGGCACGTTTGGCGCAAACCGTGCACCTATCATGCACCGAAACTAACACTATCTCCAAATGTACCGAAAGGAGATTCTACATGACCCACGTCACCTAGGAGTTCTGTCGAGTGCGTCCAAAATGATTTCTTAGCCTATAGTACGTATGGCGCAAACCATGCACCGAAACTAACACTATCTCCAAAAGGACCGAAAGGAGATTCTACATGACCCACGTCACCTAGGAGTTCTGTTGGGTGCGTCCAAATGATTTCTGAGCTTACATTACATATGGTGCAAACCATGCACCTATCATGCACCAAAACTAACACTATCTCCAAAAGGACCGAAAGGAGATTCTACATGACCCACAGCACCTAGGAATTCCACCGGGTGCGTCCAAAACGATTTCTGAGGCTATGGTATGTTTTGTGCAAACTGTGGACCTATCTTGCACCAAGACTAACACTATCTCCAAATAGACCGAAACGAGATTCTGCATGACCTACGTCACCTAGGAGTTCTATCGGGTGCGTCCAAAATAATTTCTGAGCTTACGGTACGTTCCATGCAAACTGCGCACCTATCTTTAATCAAGATTAGCACTGTATCCAAACGGACCGAAATGAGCATCCATTTGAGCCTCGTCACCTAGAAGTACCATACGGTGCATCTAAACCAATTTCTGAGCCTATGGTACGTTTGGCGCAAACCGTGGACCTATCATGCACTGAAACTAACACTATCTCCAAATGTACCGAAAGGAGATTCTACATGACCCACGTCACCTAGGAGTTCCATCGAGTGCGTCCAAAATGATTTCTTAGCCTATGGTACGTATGACGCAAACCATGCACCTATCATGCACCAAAACTAACACTATCTCCAAAAGGACCGAAACAAGATTCTACATGACCCACGTCACCTAGCAGTTCCATCAGGTGCGTCCAAAATGATTTCTGAGCTTACGGTACGTTCGGTGCAAACCGTGCACCTATCTTGAATCAAGATTAGCACTATATCCAAACGGACCGAAACGAGCTTCCATTTGAGCTTCGTCACCTAGGAGTACCATCCGATGTGTCCAAAATGATTTCTGAGCCTATGGTACAATTCGTGCAAACGGTACACCTATCTTGAAATGAAACCAACACTATCTCCAAACGGACCAAAACGAGCTTTCATTTAAGCCTCGTCACCTAGGAGTACCATCCTGTGCATCCAAAACAATTTTTAAGCCTACGGTACGTATTGCGCAAACCATGCACCTATCATGCACGGAAACTAATAGTATCTCCAAAAGGACCGAAAGGAGGTTCTACATGACCCACATCACCTAGGATTTCCACCGAGTGCGTCCAAAATGATTTATGAAGCTATGGTACGTTTGGTGCAAACTGTGGATCTATCTTGCACCGAGGCTTATACTATCTCCAAATAGACCGAAACAAGATTCTACATGGCCAACGTTAGCTAGGAGTTGCATCGGGTGCATCCAAAACGATTTCCGAGCTTACGACACATTCGGCGCAAACCGTGCAACTATCTTGTACAAATATTAGCACTGTATCCAAATGGACCGAAATGAGCTACCATTTGAGCCACATCACCTAGGAGTACCATCAGGTGCGTCCAAATTGATTTCTGAGGCTATGATACATTTGGCGCAAATGGTGCACCTATCTTGCACTGAAGCTATCACTGTCTTCAAATGCGCCGAAACGAGCTTCCATTTGAGCCTCGTCACCCAGGAGTACCTTCCGGTGCATCTAAAACAATTTCTGAGACTATGGTACGTTTGGCACAAACCGTGCACCTATCATGCACCGAAACTAACACTATCTCCAAATGTACCGAAAGGAGATTCTACATAACCCACGTCACCTAGGAGTTCCGTCGAGTGCGTCCAAAATGATTTCTTAGCCTATGGTACGTATGGCGCAAACCATGCACGGAAACTAACACTATCTCCAAAAGGACCGAAAGGAGATTCTACATGGCCCACGTCACCTAGGAGTTCTATCGGGTGCGTCCAAATGATTTCCGAGCTTACGTTACATATGGTGCAAACCATGCACCTATCATGCACCAAAACTAACACTATCTCCAAAAGGACCGAAAGGAGATTCTACATGACCCACATCACCTAGAAGTTCCACCGGGTGCGTCCAAAACGATTTCTGAGGCTATGGTATGTTTTGTGCAAACTGTGGACCTATCTTGCACCAAGACTAACACTATCTCCAAATGGACCGAAATGAGATTCTACATGACCCACGTCACCTAGGAGTTCCATCGGGTGCGCCCAAAATGATTTCTGAGCTTACGGTACGTTCCATGCAAACTGCGCACCTATCTTTAATCAAGATTAGCACTGTATCCAAATGGACCGAAACAAGCATCCATTTGAGCCTCGTCACCTAGAAGTACCATACGGTGCATCTAAACCAATTTCTGAGCCTATGGTACGTTTGGCGCAAACCGTGGACCTATCATGCACTGAAACTAACACTATCTCCAAATGTACCGAAAGGAGATTCTACATGACCCACGTCACCTAGGAGTTCTATCGAGTGTGTCCAAAATGATTTCTTAGCCTATGGTACGTATGACGCAAACCATGCACCTATCATGCACCAAAACTGACACTATCTCCAAAAGGACCGAAACAAGATTCTACATGACCCACGTCACCTAGCAGTTCTATCAGGTGTGTCCAAAACGATTTCTGAGCTTACGGTACGTTCAGTGCAAACCGTGCACCTATCTTGAATCAAGATTAGCACTATATCCAAACGGACCGAAACGAGCTTCCATTTGAGCTTCGTCACCTAGGAGTACCATCTGGTGTGTCCAAAACGATTTCTGAGCCTATGGTACAATTGGCGCAAACGGTGCACCTATCTTGCACTGAAACTAACACTATCTCCAAACGGACCAAAACGAGCTTCCATTTGAGCCTCGTCACCTAGGAGTACCATCCGGTGCATCCAAAACAATTTTTAAGCCTACGGTACGTATAGCGCAAACCATGCACCTATCATGCACGGAAACTAATAGTATCTCCAAAAGGACTGAAAGGAGGTTCTACATGACCCGCGTCACCTAGGATTTCCATCGAGTGCGTCCAAAATGATTTATGAAGCTATGGTACGTTTGGTGCAAACTGTGGATCTATCTTGCACCGAGGCTTATACTATCTCCAAATCGACCGAAACAAGATTCTACATGGCCCACGTCTGCTAGGAGTTGCATCAGGTGCATCCAAAACGATTTCCGAGCTTACGGTACATTCGGCGCAAACCGTGCAACTATCTTGTACAAAGATTAGCAATGTATGCAAATGGACCGAAATGAGCTACCATTTGAGCCTCGTCACCTAGGAGTACCATCAGGTGCGTCCAAAACGATTTCTGAGGCTATGGTACATTTGGCGCAAACGGTGCTTGATACATCCGGCCCAGGTGGGGTTGGCCGAGGCCCAATAAATTAAGGTTGCCCGAACCCCAACAGTTCTTATGCACACCCACTCGGGGAAAGGCCCAATGTCCCTAAAAGTCTGTCTGATAGGGGAAGGGTGGCTCTCTCTTTTAAGGTGGCTTCCTCCTCCCAAGCTAAGCAAGGTGGGATTATTCAGAGGCTCACACGGTCGTCGCCCGACTACCACTAGGCCACTTGGCCTTTTTTTTGTTGCGTCTTTGCCAACGGGTAATAGTGGAGGATGTCCTCATCATTCCCACCCCCTTAAACAAGGGCCCAGCTTTGATACCAAATGATAGATCCGGCCCAGGTGGGGTTGGCCGAGGCCCAATAAATTAAGGTTGCCCGGACCCCAGCAGTTCTTATGCACACCCACTCGGGGAAAGGCCCAATGTCCCTAAAAGTCTGTCTGATAGGGGAAGGGTGGCTCTCTCTTTTAAGGTGGCTTCCTCCTCCCAAGCTAAGCAAGGTGGGATTATTCAGAGGCTCACACGGTCGTCGCCCGACTACAACTAGGCCACTTGGCCTTTTTTTTGTTGCGTCTTTGCCAGCGGGTAATAGTGAAGGATGTCCTCATCAGTGCACCTATCTTGCACTGAAGCTATCACTGTCTCCAAATGCACCGAAACGAGCTTCCATTTGAGCCTCGTCACCCAGGAGTACCTTCCGGTGCATCTAAAACAATTTCTGAGACTATGGTATGTTTGGCGCAAACCGTGCACCTATCATGCACCGAAACTAACACTATCTCCAATTGTACCGAATGGAGATTCTACATGACCCACATCACCTAGGAGTTCCGTCGAGTGCGTCCAAAATGATTTCTTAGCCTATGGTACGTATGGCGCAAACCATGCACCGAAACTAACACTATCTCCAAAAGGACCGAAAGGAGATTCTACATGACCCACATCACCAAGGAGTTCCACCGGGTGCGTCCAAAATGATTTCTGAGGCTATGGTATGTTTGGTGCAAACTGTGGACCTATCTTGCACCAAGACTAACACTATCTCCAAATGGACCGAAACGAGATTCTACATGACCCACGTCACCTAGGAGTTCCATCGGGTGCGTCCAAAATGATTTCTGAGCTTATGGTACGTTCCATGCAAACTACGCACCTATCTTTAATCAAGATTAGCACTGTATCCAAACGGACCGAAACGAGCATCTATTTGAGTCTCGTCACCTAGAAGTACCATACGGTGCATCTAAACCAATTTCTGAGCCTATGGTACGTTTGGCGCAAACCGTGGACCTATCATGCATTGAAACTAACACTATCTCCAAATGTACCGAAAGGAGATTCTACATGACCCACGTCACCTAGGAGTTCCATCGAGTGTGTCCAAAATGATTTCTTAGCCTATGGTACGTATGACGCAAACCATGCACCTATCATGCACCAAAACTAACACTATCTCTAAAAGGACCGAAACAAGATTCTACATGACCCACGTCACCTAGCAGTTCCATCAGGTGCGTCCAAAACGATTTCTGAGCTTACGGTACGTTCGGTGCAAACCGTGCACCTATCTTGAATCAAGATTAGCACTATTCCAAGCGGACCGAAACGAGCTTCCATTTGAGCTTCGTCACCTAGGAGTACCATCCGGTGCGTCCAAAATGATTTCTGAGCCTATGGTATAATTGGCGCAAACGGTGCACCTATCTTGCACTGAAACTAACACTATCTCCAAACGGACCAAAACGAGCTTTCATTTGAGCCTCGTCACCTAGGAGTACCATCCGGTGCATCCAAAACAATTTTTAAGCCTATGGTACGTATAGCGCAAACCATGCACCTATCATGCACGGAAACTAATAGTATCTCCAAAAGGACTGAAAGGAGGTTCTACATGACCCACGTCACCTAGGATTTCCATTGAGTGCGTCCAAAATGATTTATGAAGCTGTGGTACGTTTGGTGCAAACTATGGATCTATCTTGCACCGAGGCTTATACTATCTCCAAATCGACCGAAACAAGATTCTACATGGCCCACGTCAGCTAGGAGTTGCATCGGGTGCATCCAAAACGATTTCCGAGCTTACGGTACATACGGCGCAAACCGTGCAACTATCTTGTACAAAGATTAGCACTGTATCCAAATGGACCAAAATGAGCTACCATTTGAGCCTCGTCACCTAGGAGTACTGATGAGGACATCCTCCACTATTACCCGCTGGCAAAGACGCAACAAAAAAAGGCCAAGTGGCCTAGTTGTAGTCGGGCGGCGACCGTGTGAGCCTCTAAATAATCCCACCTTACTTAGCTTGGGAGGAGAAAGCCACCTTAAAAGAGAGAGCCACCCTTCCCCTATTAGACTAGTCTTTTAGGGATATTGGGCCTTTCCCCGAGTGGGTGTGCATAAGAACTGTTGGGGTCCGGGCAACCTTAATTTATTGGGCCTCGGCCAACCCGATCTGGGCCGGATGTATCAGTTGGTAATTAGAGCAAGGTTGATCGGTGAGAGACTTCTAGTTCTTTGCTGTTTTTTTTAATCTCCTATAGTCCAGAAAAAGCCAAAACAAAATTAGTAGATTAGTTCTCCATAATCCCAAAAACCCTTTGAGCTTAATACTATTACTGCTTAGTTAGGGCTTATTGAATTAACGGTTGCATCGTCATGTCAAGTTGCTGGTCTTAGCGTCTAGTCGTTTAGAGTTTCGAGTTCTAGTCACGTTTCTGTCACCATCGCAGATTTGAGTTTATTTGTTTCTCTCAACGAATCCGAGTGGATTTCCAAATTCCTTTGTTTTGTTTACCACCATTATCCTAGCCACGCCCTTGGAGGTTTCATCCACGTCCATATTTCCATCTACAAAAAAGAAATCCAACAAGATCAAGATAGAATTCGATTCGGAGTCCTGTTTTATCCTGAAAAGAAAAGCACCATATTTCCTTTGTCAGGAGTCTGAATAGGGAGTTTAAATACAATCTGGAAACCTTAACTTGTCCTCTTTCCAACTGATCAGAGCTTGGTCCCAAATTCAATCTGAGCGCTTCGCAATTGCCCTGGAGATTTGTGAGTCTGTTGGTTTTGCAAAACAGCCACTTGTTTGACTTTGCTACTGAATCACCCTTCCCAAGGAAACATTTAATTGTTGTAAGTACCTTGTTAATTCTTGTTGCAAAATTTCAGTTTTGTGCTAGTTGAAAAAAAATAGAAAAAAAAGACAGAAGAAAGAAAGAAAAGAAAGATAGAAAGAAAGAAAGAAAAGAAAGAGAAAGAAGAAGAGAAGGGTTTTTCTTTTGTTGTTATTCCTATCCTTGTGATCCTTCTTTGCTGCAGCTCAGTGACTTCGTTTGTGTCCAGGCTCGCGTCTCTGGCACGTACTAGCCTAGGACCAGCACAATAACGTCGTTGAGCGTTTGTTCAATTTGCTTGCAACTAACGTGGTTCTAGTACTTCCTTGCTTTAGCCCACCTACAGCTCCACATATTCGACTACAGCTTGACAATTTGTTTTGTTGCTATGGCACCGATACACTTCACTCCACGGTTGTAGACTTGTTGGTTGCCATCACCTCCTGTTTGGCTTGGTAAGAACTTGTAAGGGCTTGTTTTAACAAGTTGAGTTTGAGAGAGTTACAACCGACACATCCTAGTAGTTGATAGGAGGATACATATTATTTTTGTGTTTCTTGTTTTCTACTAATCATGGCAGGTGATATGGAGATTTTTGAGTTGTTGAAACTTGACCCTCATATTCAGGATGTCATTCAACACTTGCCGTTATATGATGGTAAGTTTGATCCTCAAGCTTACATTGATTGGGAGTTAAAAGTAGACAATGAATTTGATGAGCATGACCTATCCGAGAAACAAAAGATTTGTATTGCCTCTAATATTTTGATTGAAAATGCTTTGCTAGAATGGAAACACATTTGTAGGCACAACAAAGTTCCAGAATCTTGGAAAGACTTCAAATTTCTTTTTAGAGATGCATTCGTTCCTGCATATTATGTTGATTATTTGCTTGCAAAATTAGACAACTTGAACCAGGGTAGTAAGACTGTGAATCAATACTACCATAATTTTAAGATTTGTATCATGTTTAGTGGATTGGATGAATGCATGGAAGATGTTATGAGTAGATTCATGAGAGGGCTCAATTCTGAAATTCGAACCTTGTTAATTAGCAAATCATATTGCCATATTGGTCAATTGTTTTGTCTGGCTCTCAATGCTGAAAAAGAGATTCTATTATCTGTGAATACTTGCCAGAATGATGTGACCCATAATGTCCAAAATTTGTCCACTCTGCATGCTAATGAAGAGCAACAAATAGTGGCACCCACTACTGATTTTCCTTTGTCACAAAATGAATTACTCGCTGTTCCTTGTGATAAAGAGGAGTTGTGTGCTGATGATTCTTTTACTCCTATGCCACAAGTAGCGAATAAGTGTGATACTTTTGATTTGGAACCATACAAATGTGCTGAAGATAAGCTTTTTCATCCTATTACATGTGCACAAGATGAACTGAATTTACTGTCCTCTTTAAATACTTTGGGTTATATTGAATTTGATATTCTGTGTAATCTAAATTGTGTAAAAGAGAAACTTAAATTTGATTCTGGTTTGCCGAGTTTTAATCATTGTTCGCTTTATGCAATTGGCAAATATGACAGCAAAGGAGAATATTTGGTGCATAAAGTTTATATTTGTTCTAATCTGAAATATCCTTTTGGGCCACAATACCATGATCAAATTGAGGGCTGCACTAACACTAATGATGTCTTGCAAAGTTTTTCTAGTTTTCCCCATATGCATCAGGATAAATATCAAGAAGGGGAGCACGGTTCACTTTTACCAACAACACATACTCCAACAAAGATCAAACCGAGGACGGTTTGCTATCAAGAAGGGGAGAATGATGAGGACATCATTGGCTCAAAGATGACCATGCCAACCACTTCTATACCAAAGGTGCAACCATTCTATATGAGGCATATCATTGATGCATTTGATGAATTGATGCTGCACCATGATGTGTGTTCATTCTCATTTTCAGAATTACTTACATGGATCAAGGGAAGGTTTGATTGCATATGGAAAGCATGGAAGGTTAATGAAGTTGATTGGGGACCAAATCCAAGTATTCCTAACGTCCTCCGCTAGGCCACCACGTCACTTTGGTTCCAAGGACAGAAAGAGTCCAAGTCCAACACGTTTTGGAAGTTGAATTCGGATTGCAAAATAGTCCCAAATTGCAACGGTCACCACGACTTCATACGGACTCCGATTGGGACGTTATAGCACTTTTTAGAAAGCTTATCAAGTCTATTTTCCAACAGATCTAGACTCATGGCTATATCTTATCCGATGCTTCCGCAATCGTCGTTTTAACGCCGGGACCTTTTTTGCCTTTGGTGCTGCGTCACCCTATTTTGGGCCGATGGTCCATGTATCAATTTGGGTCCATTAAGGACATGTCCTAGGGTTGGAGAACGACCCCAACACCCCCTGGTCATTCCCCTAGGTATTAATAAGGATTAGAGCCGCCACAAACAGATTGGGTTTTGTTTTGTTGAAAGTTTAGCCATTGCTACTTCCTTGTAGACGCGTGTGTTGACTAGACCATCCGTTCTACTTGATTCAGAACCCCAACTTTGTGAGTTCAGATTGGTTTTTCACCTCCATATTTGCAATTGAGTTGCTTGTTCTACTTGTTCTTGCTTGTTCCTCGATTGCTTGCAGGAATTACCCTAGTGGTTTGGTTGGTCGTGCTGCACAAGATCACGACGGCTGTTGGAGGTGGTGTATCGGTTGCTAAGGCGCAGCTTAGAAGGCTGTAGTCGGGCCGTGAACGTCATCTCCATCTCCAAATCGAGTCGGATTGCAAAATAGTCCCAAATTGCGACGGTCACCACAACTTCATACGGACTCCGATTGGTACGTTATAGCACTTTTTAGAATGCTTATCAAGTCTATTTTCCAACAGATCTAGACTCATGGCTATATCTTATCCGATGCTTCTGCAATCGTCGTTTTAACGCCGAGACCTTTTTTGCCTTTGGTGCTGCGTCACCCTATTTTGGGCCGATGGTCCATGTATCAATTTGGGTCCATTAAGGACATGTCCTAGGGTTGGAGAACGACCCCAACACCCCCTGGTCGTTCCCCTAGGTATTAATAAGGATTAGAGCCGCCACAAACAGATTGGGTTTTGTTTTGTTGAAAGTTTAGCCATTGCTACTTCCTTGTAGACGCGTGTGTTGACTAGACCATCCGTTCTACTTGATTCAGAACCCCAACTTTGTGAGTTCAGATTGGGTTTTCACCTCCATATTTGCATTTGAGTTGCTTGTTCTACTTGTTCTTGCTTGTTCCTCGATTGCTTGCAGGAATTACCCTAGTGGTTTGGTTGATCGTGCTCCACAAGATCACGACGGCTATTGGAGGTGGTGTATCGGTTGCTAAGACGCAGCCTAGAAGGCTGTAGTCGGACCGTGAACGTCATCTCCATCCCCAAATCGAGTTTCTCACGCTTCTCATCGAAAGATCGACCACAAACCCTTGCGGGTTCATATCATTTGGTATTAGAGCTGGGCCCTTGTTTAAGGGGGTGGGAATGATGAGGACATCCTCCACTATTACCCGCTGGCAAAGACGCAACAAAAAAAAGGCCAAGTGGCCTAGTTGTAGTCGGGCGGCGACCGTGTGAGCCTCTAAATAATCCCACCTTACTTAGCTTGGGAGGAGGAAGCCACCTTAAAAGAGAGAGCCACCCTTCCCCTATCAGACTAGTCTTTTAGGGATATTGGGCCTTTCCCCGAGTGGGTGTGCATAAGAACTGTTGGGGTCTGGGCAACCTTAATTTATTGGGCCTCGGCCAACCCCATCTGGGCCGAATGAATCAAGTACCATCAGGTGCGTCCAAAACGATTTCTGAGGCTATGGTACATTTGGCGCAAACGGTGCACCTATCTTGCACTGAAGCTATCACTGTCTCCAAATGCACCGAAACGAGCTTCCATTTGAGCCTCGTCACCCAGGAGTACCTTCCGGTGCATCTAAAACAATTTCTGAGACTATGGTATGTTTGGCACAAACCATGCACCTATCATGCACCGAAACTAACACTATCTCCAAATGTACCGAAAGGAGATTCTACATGACCCACGTCACCTAGGAGTTCCGTCGAGTGCGTCCAAAATGATTTCTTAGCCTATGGTACATATGGCGCAAACCATGCACCGAAACTAACACTATCTCCAAAAGGACCGAAAGGAGATTCTACATGACCCATGTCACCTAGGAGTTCTATCGGGTGCGTCCAAATAATTTCCGAGCTTACGTTACATATGGTGCAAACCATGCACCTGTCATGCACCAAAACTAAAACTATCTCCAAAAGGACCAAAAGGAGATTCTACATGACCCACATCACCTAGGAGTTCCATCGGGTGCGTCCAAAATGATTTCTGAGCTTACGGTACGTTTCGTGCAAACTGCGCACCTATCTTTAATCAAGATTAGCACTGTATCCAAACGGACCGAAACGAGCATCCATTTGAGCCTCATCACCTAGAAGTACCATACGGTGCATCTAAACCAATTTCTGAGCCTATGGTATGTTTGGCGCAAACCGTGGACCTATCATGCACTGAAACTAACATTATCTCCAAATATACCGAAAGGAGATTCTACATGACCCACGTCACCTAGGAGTTCCATCGAGTGTGTCAGGTGCAACGTCAGCTAGGAGTTGCATCAGGTGCATCTAAAACGATTTTCGAGCTTACGGTACATTCGGCGCAAACCGTGCAACTATCTTGTACAAATATTAGCACTGTATCCAAATGGACCGAAATGAGCTACCATTTGAGCCTCGTCACCTAGGAGTACCATCAGGTGCGTCCAAAACGATTTTCTGAGGCTATGGTACATTTGGCGCAAACGGTGCACCTATCTTGCACTGAAGCTATCACTGTCTCTAAATGCACCGAAACGAGCTTCCATTTGAGCCTCGTCACCCAGGAGTACCTTCCGGTGCATCTAAAACAATTTCTGAGGCTATGGTACGTTTGGCGCAAACCGTGCACCTATCATGCACCGAAACTAACACTATCTCCAAATGTACCGAAAGGAGATTCTACATGACCCACGTCACCTAGGAGTTCCGTCGAGTGCGTCCAAAATGATTTCTTAGCCTATGATACGTATGGCGCAAACCATGCACCGAAACTAACACTATCTCCAAAAGGACCGAAAGGAGATTCTACATGACCCACGTCACCTAAGAGTTCTATCGGGTGCGTCCAAATGATTTCCGAGCTTACGTTACATATGGTGCAAACCATGCACCTATCATGCACCAAAACTAACACTATCTCCAAAAGGACCGAAAGGAGATTCTACATGACCCACATCACCTAGGAGTTCCACCGGGTGCGTCCAAAACGATTTCTGAGGCTATGGTATGTTTTGTGCAAACTGTGGACCTATCTTGCACCAAGACTAACACTATCTCCAAATGGACCAAACGAGATTCTACATGACCCACGTCACCTAGGAGTTCCATCGGGTGCGTCCAAAATGATTTCTGAGCTTAAGGTACGTTCCATGCAAACTGCGCACCTATCTTTAATCAAGATTAGCACTGTATCCAAACGGACCGAAACGAGCATCCATTTGAGCGTCGTCACCTAGAAGTACCATACGGTGCATCTAAACCAATTTCTGAGCCTATGGTACGTTTGGCGCAAACCGTGCACCTATCATGCACCGAAACTAACACTATCTCCAAATGTACCGAAAGGAGATTCTACATGACCCACGTCACCTAGGAGTTCTGTCGAGTGCGTCCAAAATGATTTCTTAGCCTATGATACGTATGGCGCAAACCATGCACCGAAACTAACACTATCTCCAAAAGGACCGAAAGGAGATTCTACATGACCCACGTCACCTAGGAGTTCTATCGGGTGCGTCCAAATGATTTCCGAGCTTACGTTACATATGGTGCAAACCATGCACCTATCATGCACCAAAACTAACACTATCTCCAAAAGGACCGAAAGGAGATTCTACATGACCCACATCACCTAGGAGTTCCACCGGGTGCGTCCAAAACGATTTCTGAGGCTATGGTATGTTTTGTGCAAACTGTGGACCTATCTTGCACCAAGACTAACACTATCTCCAAATGGACCAAAACGAGATTCTACATGACCCACGTCACCTAGGAGTTCCATCAGGTGCGTCCAAAATGATTTTTGAGCTTAAGGTACGTTCCATGCAAACTGCGCACCTATCTTTAATCAAGATTAGCACTGTATCCAAACGGACCGAAACGAGCATCCATTTGAGCGTCGTCACCTAGAAGTACCATACGGTGCATCTAAACCAATTTCTGAGCCTATGGTACGTTTGGCGCAAACCGTGCACCTATCATGCACCGAAACTAACACTATCTCCAAATGTACCGAAAGGAGATTCTACATGACCCACGTCACCTAGGAGTTTCGTCGAGTGCGTCCAAAATGATTTCTTAGCCTATGATACGTATGGCGCAAACCATGCACCGAAACTAACACTATCACTAAAAGGACCGAAAGGAGATTCTACATGACCCACGTCACCTAGGAGTTCTATCGGGTGCGTCCAAATGATTTCCGAGCTTACGTTACATATGGTGCAAACCATGCACCTATCATGCACCAAAACTAACACTATCTCCAAAAGGACCGAAAGGAGATTCTACATGACCCACATCACCTAGGAGTTCCACCGGGTGCGTCCAAAATGATTTCTGAGGCTATGGTATGTTTTGTGCAAACTGTGGACCTATCTTGCACCAAGACTAACACTATCTCCAAATAGACCAAAACGAGATTCTACATGACCCACGTCACCGAGGAGTTCCATCGGGTGCGTCCAAAATGATTTCTGAGCTTAAGGTACGTTCCATGCAAACTGCGCACCTATCTTTAATCAAGATTAGCACTGTATCCAAACGGACCGAAACGAGCATCCATTTGAGCGTCGTCACCTAGAAGTACCATACGGTGCATCTAAACCAATTTCTGAGCCTATGGTACGTTTGGCGCAAACCGTGGACCTATCATGCACTAAAACTAACACTATCTTCAAATGTACCGAAAGGAGATTCTACATGACCCACGTCACCTAGGAGTTCCATCGAGTGTGTCCAAAATGATTTCTTAGCCTATGGTACGTATGACACAAACCATGCACCTATCATGCACCAAAACTAACACTATCTCCAAAAGGACCGAAACAAGATTCTACATGACCCACGTCACCTAGCAGTTCCATCAGGTGCGTCCAAAATGATTTCTGAGCTTACGGTACGTTCGGTGCAAACCGTGCACCTATCTTGAATCAAGATTAGCACTATATCCAAGCGGACCGAAACGAGCTTCCATTTGACCCAGATCACCTAGGAGTTCCATCGTGTGCGTCCAAAAAGATTTATGAAGCTATGGTACGTTTGGTGCAAACTGTGGATCTATCTTGCACCGAGGCTTATACTATCTCCAAATCGACCGAAACAAGATTCTACATGGCCCACGTCAGCTAGGAGTTGCATCGGGTGCATCCAAAACGATTTCCGAGCTTACGGTACATTCGGCGCAAACCGTGCAACTATCTTGAACAAAGATTAGCACTGTATCCAAATGGACCGAAATGAGCTACCATTTGAGCCTCGTCACCTAGGAGTACCATCAGGTGCGTCCAAAACGATTTCTGAGGCTATGGTACATTTGGCGCAAACGGTGCACCTATCTTGCACTGAAGCTATCACTGTCTCCAAATGCACCGAAACGAGCTTCCATTTGAGCCTCGTCACCTAGGAGTACCTTCCGGTGCATCTAAAACAATTTCTGAGGCTATGGTACGTTTGGCGCAAACCGTGCACCTATCATGCACCGAAACTAACACTATCTCCAAATGTACCGAAAGGAGATTCTACATGACCCACGTCACCTAGGAGTTCCGTCGAGTGTGTCCAAAATGATTTCTTAGCCTATGATACGTATGGCGCAAACCATGCACCGAAACTAACACTATCTCCAAAAGGACCGAAAGGACATTCTACATGACCCACGTCACTTAGGAGTTCTATCGGGTGCGTCCAAATGATTTCCGAGCTTACGTTACATATGGTGCAAACCATGCACCTATCATGCACCAAAACTAACACTATCTCCAAAAGGACCGAAAGGAGATTCTACATGACCCACATCACCTAGGAGTTCCACCGGGTGCGTCCAAAACGATTTCTGAGGCTATGGTATGTTTTGTGCAAACTGTGGACCTATCTTGCACCAAGACTAACACTATCTCCAAATGGACCAAAACGAGATTCTACATGACCCACGTCACCTAGGAGTTCCATCGGGTGCGTCCAAAATGATTTCTGAGCTTAAGGTACGTTCCATGCAAACTGCGCACCTATCTTTAATCAAGATTAGCACTATATCCAAACGGACCGAAACGAGCATCCATTTGAGCGTCGTCACCTAGAAGTACCATACGGTGCATCTAAATCAATTTCTGAGCCTATGGTACGTTTGGCGCAAACTGTGCACCTATCATGCACCAAAACTAACACTATCTCCAAATGTACCGAAAGGAGATTCTACATGACCCACGTCACCTAGGAGTTCCGTCGAGTGCGTCCAAAATGATTTCTTAGCCTATGATACGTATGGCGCAAACCATGCACCGAAACTAACACTATCTCCAAAAGGACCGAAAGGAGATTCTACATGACCCACGTTACCTAGGAGTTCTATCGGGTGCGTCCAAATGATTTCTGAGCTTACGTTACATAGGGTGCAAACCATGCACCTATCATGCACCAAAACTAACACTATCTCCAAAAGGACCGAAAGGAGATTCTACATGTCCCACATCACCTAGGAGTTCCACCGGGTGCGTCCAAAACGATTTCTGAGGCTATGGTATGTTTTGTGCAAACTGTGGACCTATCTTGCACCAAGACTAACACTATCTCCAAATGGACCAAAACGAGATTCTACATGACCCACGTCACCTAGGAGTTCCATCGGGTGCGTCCAAAATGATTTTTGAGCTTAAGGTACGTTCCATGCAAACTGCGCACCTATCTTTAATCAAGATTAGCACTGTATCCAAACGGACCGAAACGAGCATCCATTTGAGCGTCGTCACCTAGAAGTACCATACGGTGCATCTAAACCAATTTCTGAGCCTATGGTACGTTTGGCGCAAACCGTGCACCTATCATGCACCGAAACTAACACTATCTCCAAATGTACCGAAAGGAGATTCTACATGACCCACGTCACCTAGGAGTTTCGTCGAGTGCGTCCAAAATGATTTCTTAGCCTATGATACGTATGGCGCAAACCATGCACCGAAACTAACACTATCACTAAAAGGACCGAAAGGAGATTCTACATGACCCACGTCACCTAGGAGTTCTATCGGGTGCGTCCAAATGATTTCCGAGCTTACGTTACATATGGTGCAAACCATGCACCTATCATGCACCAAAACTAACACTATCTCCAAAAGGACCGAAAGGAGATTCTACATGACCCACATCACCTAGGAGTTCCACCGGGTGCGTCCAAAATGATTTCTGAGGCTATGGTATGTTTTGTGCAAACTGTGGACCTATCTTGCACCAAGACTAACACTATCTCCAAATGGACCAAAACGAGATTCTACATGACCCACGTCACCGAGGAGTTCCATCGGGTGCGTCCAAAATGATTTCTGAGCTTAAGGTACGTTCCATGCAAACTGCGCACCTATCTTTAATCAAGATTAGCACTGTATCCAAACGGACCGAAACGAGCATCCATTTGAGCGTCGTCACCTAGAAGTACCATACGGTGCATCTAAACCAATTTCTGAGCCTATGGTACGTTTGGCGCAAACCGTGGACCTATCATGCACTAAAACTAACACTATCTTCAAATGTACCGAAAGGAGATTCTACATGACCCACGTCACCTAGGAGTTCCATCGAGTGTGTCCAAAATGATTTCTTAGCCTATGGTACGTATGACACAAACCATGCACCTATCATGCACCAAAACTAACACTATCTCCAAAAGGACCGAAACAAGATTCTACATGACCCACGTCACCTAGCAGTTCCATCAGGTGCGTCCAAAATGATTTCTGAGCTTACGGTACGTTCGGTGCAAACCGTGCACCTATCTTGAATCAAGATTAGCACTATATCCAAGCGGACCGAAACGAGCTTCCATTTGACCCAGATCACCTAGGAGTTCCATCGTGTGCGTCCAAAAAGATTTATGAAGCTATGGTACGTTTGGTGCAAACTGTGGATCTATCTTGCACCGAGGCTTATACTATCTCCAAATCGACCGAAACAAGATTCTACATGGCCCACGTCAGCTAGGAGTTGCATCGGGTGCATCCAAAACGATTTCCGAGCTTACGGTACATTCGGCGCAAACCGTGCAACTATCTTGAACAAAGATTAGCACTGTATCCAAATGGACCGAAATGAGCTACCATTTGAGCCTCGTCACCTAGGAGTACCATCAGGTGCGTCCAAAACGATTTCTGAGGCTATGGTACATTTGGCGCAAACGGTGCACCTATCTTGCACTGAAGCTATCACTGTCTCCAAATGCACCGAAACGAGCTTCCATTTGAGCCTCGTCACCTAGGAGTACCTTCCGGTGCATCTAAAACAATTTCTGAGGCTATGGTACGTTTGGCGCAAACCGTGCACCTATCATGCACCGAAACTAACACTATCTCCAAATGTACCGAAAGGAGATTCTACATGACCCACGTCACCTAGGAGTTCCGTCGAGTGTGTCCAAAATGATTTCTTAGCCTATGATACGTATGGCGCAAACCATGCACCGAAACTAACACTATCTCCAAAAGGACCGAAAGGACATTCTACATGACCCACGTCACTTAGGAGTTCTATCGGGTGCGTCCAAATGATTTCCGAGCTTACGTTACATATGGTGCAAACCATGCACCTATCATGCACCAAAACTAACACTATCTCCAAAAGGACCGAAAGGAGATTCTACATGACCCACATCACCTAGGAGTTCCACCGGGTGCGTCCAAAACGATTTCTGAGGCTATGGTATGTTTTGTGCAAACTGTGGACCTATCTTGCACCAAGACTAACACTATCTCCAAATGGACCAAAATGAGATTCTACATGACCCACGTCACCTAGGAGTTCCATCGGGTGCGTCCAAAATGATTTCTGAGCTTAAGGTACGTTCCATGCAAACTGCGCACCTATCTTTAATCAAGATTAGCACTATATCCAAACGGACCGAAACGAGCATCCATTTGAGCGTCGTCACCTAGAAGTACCATACGGTGCATCTAAATCAATTTCTGAGCCTATGGTACGTTTGGCGCAAACTGTGCACCTATCATGCACCAAAACTAACACTATCTCCAAATGTACCGAAAGGAGATTCTACATGACCCACGTCACCTAGGAGTTCCGTCGAGTGCGTCCAAAATGATTTCTTAGCCTATGATACGTATGGCGCAAACCATGCACCGAAACTAACACTATCTCCAAAAGGACCGAAAGGAGATTCTACATGACCCACGTTACCTAGGAGTTCTATCGGGTGCGTCCAAATGATTTCTGAGCTTACGTTACATAGGGTGCAAACCATGCACCTATCATGCACCAAAACTAACACTATCTCCAAAAGGACCGAAAGGAGATTCTACATGACCCACATCACCTAGGAGTTCCACCGGGTGCGTCCAAAACGATTTCTGAGGCTATGGTATGTTTTGTGCAAACTGTGGACCTATCTTGCACCAAGACTAACACTATCTCCAAATGGACCAAAACGAGATTCTACATGACCCACGTCACCTAGGAGTTCCATCGGGTGCGTCCAAAATGATTTCTGAGCTTAAGGTACGTTCCATGCAAACTGCGCACCTATCTTTAATCAAGATTAGCACTGTATCCAAACGGACCGAAACGAGCATCCATTTGAGCGTCGTCACCTAGAAGTACCATACGGTGCATCTAAACCAATTTCTGAGCCTATGGTACGTTTGGCGCAAACCGTGCACCTATCATGCACCGAAACTAACACTATCTCCAAATGTACCGAAAGGAGATTCTACATGACCCACGTCACCTAGGAGTTCCGTCGAGTGCGTCCAAAATGATTTCTTAGCCTATGATACGTATGGCGCAAACCATGCACCGAAACTAACACTATCTCCAAAAGGACCGAAAGGAGATTCTACATGACCCACGTCACCTAGGAGTTCTATCGGGTGCGTCCAAATGATTTCCGAGCTTACGTTACATATGGTGCAAACCATGCACCTATCATGCACCAAAACTAACACTATCTCCAAAAGGACCGAAAGGAGATTCTACATGTCCCACATCACCTAGGAGTTCCACCGGGTGCGTCCAAAACGATTTCTGAGGCTATGGTATGTTTTGTGTAAACTGTGGACCTATCTTGCACCAAGACTAACACTATCTCCAAATGGACCAAAACGAGATTCTACATGACCCACGTCACCTAGGAGTTCCATCGGGTGCGTCCAAAATAATTTCTGAGCTTAAGGTACGTTCCATGCAAACTGTGCACCTATCTTTAATCAAGATTAGCACTGTATCCAAACGGACCGAAACGAGCATCCATTTGAGCGTCGTCACCTAGAAGTACCATACGGTGCATCTAAACCAATTTCTGAGCCTATGGTACGTTTGGCGCAAACCGTGGACCTATCATGCACTGAAACTAACACTATCTCCAAATGTACCGAAAGGAGATTCTACATGACCCACGTCACCTAGGAGTTCCATCGAGTGTGTCCAAAATGATTTCTTAGCCTATGGTACGTATGACGCAAACCGTGCACCTATCATGCACCAAAACTAACACTATCTCCAAAAGGACCGAAACAAGATTCTACATGACCCACGTCACCTAGCAGTTCCATCAGGTGCGTCCAAAACGATTTCTGAGCTTACGGTACGTTCGGTGCAAACCGTGCACCTATCTTGAATCAAGATTAGCACTATATCCAAGCGGACCGAAACGAGCTTCCATTTGAGCTTCGTCACCTAGGAGTACCATCCGGTGCGTCCAAAACGATTTCTGAGCCTATGGTATAATTGGCGCAAACGGTGCACCTATCTTGCACTGAAACTAACACTGTCTCCAAACGGACCGAAACGAGCTTTCATTTGAGCCTCGTCACCTAGGAGTACCATCCGGTGCATCCAAAATAATTTTTAAGCCTACGGTACGTATAGCGCAAACCATGCACCTATCATGCACGGAAACTAATAGTATCTCCAAAAGGACGAAAAGGAGGTTCTACATGACCCACGTCACCTAGGATTTCCATCGTGTGCGTCCAAAAATATTTATGAAGCTATGGTACGTTTGGTGCAAACTGTGGATCTATCTTGCACCGAGGCTTATACTATCTCCAAATCGACCGAAACAAGATTCTACATGGCCCACGTCAGCTAGGAGTTGCATCGGGTGCATCCAAAACGATTTCCGAGCTTACGGTACATTCGGCGCAAATCGTGCAACTATCTTGTACAAAGATTAGCACTGTATCCAAATGGACCGAAATGAGCTACCATTTGAGCCTCGTCACCTAGGAGTACCATCAGGTGCGTCCAAAATGATTTCTGAGGCTATGGTACATTTGGCGCAAACGGTGCACCTATCTTGCACTGAAGCTATCACTGTCTCCAAATGCACCGAAACGAGCTTCCATTTGAGCCTCGTCACCCAGGAGTACCTTCCGGTGCATCTAAAACAATTTCTGAGGCTATGGTACGTTTGGCGCAAACCGTGCACCTATCATGCACCGAAACTAACACTATCTCCAAATGTACCGAAAGGAGATTCTACATGACCCACGCCACCTAGGAGTTCCGTCGAGTGCGTCCAAAATGATTTCTTAGCCTATGATACGTATGGCGCAAACCATGCACCGAAACTAACACTATCTCCAAAAGGACCGAAAGGAGATTCTACACGACCCACGTCACCTAGGAGTTCTATCGGGTGCGTCCAAATGATTTCCGAGCTTACGTTACATATGGTGCAAACCATGCACCTATCATGCACCAAAACTAACACTATCTCCAAAAGGACCGAAAGGAGATTCTACATGACCCACATCACCTAGGAGTTCCACCGGGTGCGTCCAAAACGATTTCTGAGGCTATGGTATGTTTTGTGCAAACTGTGGACCTATCTTGCACCAAGACTAACACTATCTCCAAATGGACCAAAACGAGATTCTACATGACCCACGTCACCGAGGAGTTCCATCGGGTGCGTCCAAAATGATTTCTTAGCTTAAGGTACGTTCCATGCAAACTGCGCACCTATCTTTAATCAAGATTAGCACTGTATCCAAACGGACCGAAACGAGCATCCATTTGAGCGTCGTCACCTAGAAGTACCATACGGTGCATCTAAACCAATTTCTGAGCCTATGGTACGTTTGGCGCAAACCGTGGACCTATCATGCACTGAAACTAACACTATCTCCAAATGTACCGAAAGGAGATTCTACATGACCCACGTCACCTAGGAGTTCCATCGAGTGTGTCCAAAATGATTTCTTAGCCTATGGTACGTATGACGCAAACCATGCACCTATCATGCACCAAAACTAACACTATCTCCAAAAGGACCGAAACAAGATTCTACATGACCCACGTCACCTAGCAGTTCTATCAGGTGCGTCCAAAACGATTTCTGAGCTTACGGTACGTTCGGTGCAAACCGTGCACCTATCTTGAATCAAGATTAGCACTATATCCAAGCGGACCGAAACGAGCTTCCATTTGAGCTTCGTCACCTAGGAGTACCATCCGGTGCGTCCAAAACGATTTCTGAGCCTATGGTATAATTGGCGCAAACGGTGCACCTATCTTGCACTGAAACTAACACTGTCTCCAAACGGACCGAAACGAGCTTTCATTTGAGCCTCGTCACCTAGGAGTACCATCCGGTGCATCCAAAATAATTTTTAAGCCTACGGTACGTATAGCGCAAACCATGCACCTATCATGCACGGAAACTAATAGTATCTCCAAAAGGACGAAAAGGAGGTTCTACATGACCCACGTCACCTAGGATTTCCATCGTGTGCGTCCAAAAATATTTATGAAGCTATGGTACGTTTGGTGCAAACTGTGGATCTATCTTGCACCGAGGCTTATACTATCTCCAAATCGACCGAAACAAGATTCTACATGGCCCACGTCAGCTAGGAGTTGCATCGGGTGCATCCAAAACGATTTCCGAGCTTACGGTACATTCGGCGCAAACCGTGCAACTATCTTGTACAAAGATTAGCACTGTATCCAAATGGACCGAAATGAGCTACCATTTGAGCCTCGTCACCTAGGAGTACCATCAGGTGCGTCCAAAACGATTTCTGAGGCTATGGTACATTTGGCGCAAACGGTGCACCTATCTTGCACTGAAGCTATCACTGTCTCCAAATGCACCGAAACGAGCTTCCATTTGAGCCTCGTCACCCAGGAGTACCTTCCGGTGCATCTAAAACAATTTCTGAGGCTATGGTACGTTTGGCGCAAACCGTGCACCTATCATGCACCGAAACTAACACTATCTCCAAATGTACCGAAAGGAGATTCTACATGACCCACGTCACCTAGGAGTTCCGTCGAGTGCGTCCAAAATGATTTCTTAGCCTATGATACGTATGGCGCAAACCATGCACCGAAACTAACACTATCTCCAAAAGGACCGAAAGGAGATTCTACACGACCCACGTCACCTAGGAGTTCTATCGGGTGCGTCCAAATGATTTCCGAGCTTACGTTACATATGGTGCAAACCATGCACCTATCATGCACCAAAACTAACACTATCTCCAAAAGGACCGAAAGGAGATTCTACATGACCCACATCACCTAGGAGTTCCATCGGGTGCGTCCAAAACGATTTCTGAGGCTATGGTATGTTTTGTGCAAACTGTGGACCTATCTTGCACCAAGACTAACACTATCTCCAAATGGACCAAAACGAGATTCTACATGACCCACGTCACCGAGGAGTTCCATCGGGTGCGTCCAAAATGATTTCTTAGATTAAGGTACGTTCCATGCAAACTGCGCACCTATCTTTAATCAAGATTAGCACTGTATCCAAACGGACCGAAACGAGCATCCATTTGAGCGTCGTCACCTAGAAGTACCATACGGTGCATCTAAACCAATTTCTGAGCCTATGGTACGTTTGGCGCAAACCGTGGACCTATCATGCACTGAAACTAACACTATCTCCAAATGTACCGAAAGGAGATTCTACATGACCCACGTCACCTAGGAGTTCCATCGAGTGTGTCCAAAATGATTTCTTAGCCTATGGTACGTATGACGCAAACCATGCACCTATCATGCACCAAAACTAACACTATCTCCAAAAGGACCGAAACAAGATTCTACATGACCCACGTCACCTAGCAGTTCCATCAGGTGCGTCCAAAACGATTTCTGAGCTTACGGTATGTTCGGTGCAAACCGTGCACCTATCTTGAATCAAGATTAGCACTATATCCAAGCGGACCGAAACGAGCTTCCATTTGAGCTTCGTCACCTAGGAGTACCATCCAGTGCGTCCAAAACGATTTCTGAGCCTATGGTATAATTGGCGCAAACGGTGCACCTATCTTGCACTGAAACTAACACTGTCTCCAAACGGACCGAAACGAGCTTTCATTTGAGCCTCGTCACCTAGGAGTACCATCCGGTGCATCCAAAATAATTTTTAAGCCTACGGTACGTATAGCGCAAACCATGCACCTATCATGCACGGAAACTAATAGTATCTCCAAAAGGACGAAAAGGAGGTTCTACATGACCCACGTCACCTAGGATTTCCATCGTGTGCGTCCAAAAATATTTATGAAGCTATGGTACGTTTGGTGCAAACTGTGGATCTATCTTGCACCGAGGCTTATACTATCTCCAAATCGACCGAAACAAGATTCTACATGGCCCACGTCAGCTAGGAGTTGCATCGGGTGCATCCAAAACGATTTCCGAGCTTACGGTACATTCGGCGCAAACCGTGCAACTATCTTGTACAAAGATTAGCACTGTATCCAAATGGACCGAAATGAGCTACCATTTGAGCCTCGTCACCTAGGAGTACCATCAGGTGCGTCCAAAACGATTTCTGAGGCTATGGTACATTTGGCGCAAACGGTGCACCTATCTTGCACTGAAGCTATCACTGTCTCCAAATGCACCGAAACGAGCTTCCATTTGAGCCTCGTGACCCAGGAGTACCTTCCGGTGCATCTAAAACAATTTCTGAGGCTATGGTACGTTTGGCGCAAACCGTGCACCTATCATGCACCGAAACTAACACTATCTCCAAATGTACCGAAAGGAGATTCTACATGACCCACGTCACCTAGGAGTTCCGTCGAGTGCGTCCAAAATGATTTCTTAGCCTATGATACGATGGCGCAAACCATGCACCGAAACTAACACTATCTCCAAAAGGACCGAAAGGAGATTCTACACGACCCACGTCACCTAGGAGTTCTATCGGGTGCGTCCAAATGATTTCCGAGCTTACGTTACATATGGTGCAAACCATGCACCTATCATGCACCAAAACTAACACTATCTCCAAAAGGACCGAAAGGAGATTCTACATGACCCACATCACCTAGGAGTTCCACCGGGTGCGTCCAAAACGATTTCTGAGGCTATGGTATGTTTTGTGCAAACTGTGGACCTATCTTGCACCAAGACTAACACTATCTCCAAATGGACCAAAACAAGATTCTACATGACCCACGTCACCGAGGAGTTCCATCGGGTGCGTCCAAAATGATATCTGAGCTTAAGGTACGTTCCATGCAAACTGCGCACCTATCTTTAATCAAGATTAGCACTGTATCCAAACGGACCGAAACGAGCATCCATTTGAGCGTCGTCACCTAGAAGTACCATACGGTGCATCTAAACCAATTTCTGAGCCTATGGTACGTTTGGCGCAAACCGTGGACCTATCATGCACTGAAACTAACACTATCTCCAAATGTACCGAAAGGAGATTCTACATGACCCACGTCACCTAGGAGTTCCATCGAGTGTGTCCAAAATGATTTCTTAGCCTATGGTACGTATGACGCAAACCATGCACCTATCATGCACCAAAACTAACACTATCTCCAAAAGGACCGAAACAAGATTCTACATGACCCACGTCACCTAGCAGTTCCATCAGGTGCGTCCAAAACGATTTCTGAGCTTACGGTACGTTCGGTGCAAACCGTGCACCTATCTTGAATCAAGATTAGCACTATATCCAAGCGGACCGAAATGAGCTTCCATTTGAGCTTCGTCACCTAGGAGTACCATCCGGTGCGTCCAAAACGATTTCTGAGCCTATGGTATAATTGGCGCAAACGGTGCACCTATCTTGCACTGAAACTAACACTGTCTCCAAACGGACCGAAACAAGCTTTCATTTGAGCCTCGTCACCTAGGAGTACCATCCGGTGCATCCAAAATAATTTTTAAGCCTACGGTACGTATAGCGCAAACCATGCACCTATCATGCATGGAAACTAATAGTATCTCCAAAAGGACGAAAAGGAGGTTCTACATGACCCACGTCACCTAGGATTTCCATCGTGTGCGTCCAAAAAGATTTATGAAGCTATGGTACGTTTGGTGCAAACTGTGGATCTATCTTGCACCGAGGCTTATACTATCTCCAAATCGACCGAAACAAGATTCTACATGGCCCACGTCAGCTATTAGTTGCATCGGGTGCATCCAAAACGATTTCCGAGCTTACGGTACATTCGGCGCAAACCGTGCAACTATCTTGTACAAAGATTAGCACTGTATCCAAATGGACCGAAATGAGCTACCATTTGAGCCTCGTCACCTAGGAGTACCATCAGGTGCGTCCAAAACGATTTCTGAGGCTATGGTACATTTGGCGCAAACGGTGCACCTATCTTGCACTGAAGCTATCACTGTCTCCAAATGCACCGAAACGAGCTTCCATTTGAGCCTCGTCACCCAGGAGTACCTTCCGGTGCATCTAAAACAATTTCTGAGGCTATGGTACGTTTGGCACAAACCGTGCACCTATCATGCACCGAAACTAACACTATCTCCAAATGTACCGAAAGGAGATTCTACATGACCCACGTCACCTAGGAGTTCCGTCGAGTGCGTCCAAAATGATTTCTTAGCCTATGATACGTATGGCGCAAACCATGCACCGAAACTAACACTATCTCCAAAAGGACCGAAAGGAGATTCTACACGACCCACGTCACCTAGGAGTTCTATCGGGTGCGTCCAAATGATTTCCGAGCTTACGTTACATATGGTGCAAACCATGCACCTATCATGCACCAAAACTAACACTATCTCCAAAAGGACCGAAAGGAGATTCTACATGACCCACATCACCTAGGAGTTCCACCGGGTGCGTCCAAAACGATTTCTGAGGCTATGGTATGTTTTGTGCAAACTGTGGACCTATCTTGCACCAAGACTAACACTATCTCCAAATGGACCAAAACGAGATTCTACATGACCCACGTCACCGAGGAGTTCCATCGGGTGCGTCCAAAATGATTTCTTAGCTTAAGGTACGTTCCATGCAAACTGCGCACCTATCTTTAATCAAGATTAGCACTGTATCCAAACGGACCGAAACGAGCATCCATTTGAGCGTCGTCACCTAGAAGTACCATACGGTGCATCTAAACCAATTTCTGAGCCTATGGTACGTTTGGCGCAAACCGTGGACCTATCATGCACTGAAACTAACACTATCTCCAAATGTACCGAAAGGAGATTCTACATGACCCACGTCACCTAGGAGTTCCATCGAGTGTGTCCAAAATGATTTCTTAGCCTATGGTACGTATGACGCAAACCATGCACCTATCATGCACCAAAACTAACACTATCTCCAAAAGGACCGAAAAAAGATTCTACATGACCCACGTCACCTAGCAGTTCCATCAGGTGCGTCCAAAACGATTTCTGAGCTTACGGTACGTTCGGTGCAAACCGTGCACCTATCTTGAATCAAGATTAGCACTATATCCAAGCGGACCGAAACGAGCTTCCATTTGAGCTTCGTCACCTAGGAGTACCATCCGGTGCGTCCAAAACGATTTCTGAGCCTATGGTATAATTGGCGCAAACGGTGCACCTATCTTGCACTGAAACTAACACTATCTCCAAACGGACCGAAAACGAGCTTTCATTTGAGCCTCGTCACCTAGGAGTACCAACCGGTGCATCCAAAATAATTTTTAAGCCTACGGTACGTATAGCGCAAACCATGCACCTATCATGCACGGAAACTAATAGTATCTCCAAAAGGACGAAAAGGAGATTCTACATGACCCACGTCACCTAGGAGTTCCGTCGAGTGCGTCCAAAATGATTTCTTAGCCTATGATACGTATGGCGCAAACCATGCACCGAAACTAACACTATCTCCAAAAGGACCGAAAGGAGATTCTACATGACCCACGTCACTTAGGAGTTCTATCGGGTGCGTCCAAATGATTTCCGAGCTTACGTTACATATGGTGCAAACCATGCACCTATCATGCACCAAAACTAACACTATCTCCAAAAGGACCGAAAGGAGATTCTACATGACCCACATCACCTAGGAGTTCCACCGGGTGCGTCCAAAACGATTTCTGAGGCTATGGTATGTTTTGTGCAAACTGTGGACCTATCTTGCACCAAGACTAACACTATCTCCAAATGGACCAAAACGAGATTCTACATGACCCACATCACCTAGGAGTTCCATCGGGTGCGTCCAAAATGATTTCTGAGCTTAAGGTACGTTCCATGCAAACTGCGCACCTATCTTTAATCAAGATTAGCACTGTATCCAAACGGACCGAAACGAGCATCCATTTGAGCGTCGTCACCTAGAAGTACCATACGGTGCATCTAAATCAATTTCTGAGCCTATGGATCTGTCATGCACCAATCATGCACCGAAACTTACACTATCTCCAAATGTACCGAAAGGAGATTCTACATGACCCACGTCACCTAGGAGTTCCGTCGAGTGCGTCCAAAATGATTTCTTAGCCTATGGTACCTATGGCGCAAACCATGCACCGAAACTAACACTATCTCCAAAAGGACCGAAAGGAGATTCTACATAACCCTTGTCACCTAGGAGTTCTATCGGGTGCGTCCAAATGATTTCCGAGCTTACGTTACATATGGTGCAAACCATGCACATGTCATGCACCAAAACTAACACTATCTCCAAAAGGACCAAAAGGAGATTCTATATGACCCACATCACTTAGGAGTTCCATCGGGTGCGTCCAAAATGATTTTCTAAGGCTATGGTACGTTTGGTGCAAACTGTGGATCTGTCTTGCACCGAGACTAACACTATCTCCAAATGGACCGAAACGAGATTCTACATGACTCACGTAACCTACGAGTTCCATCGGGTGGGTCCAAAATGATTTTTGAGCTTACGGTACGTTCGGCGCAAACCGTGCAACTATCTTGAATCAAGATTAGCACTGTATCCAAACGGACCGAAACGAGCTTCCATTTGAGCCTCTCACCTTGGAATACCATCTGGTGCGTCCAAAATGATTTCTGATGCTATGGTATATTTTTCGCAAACCATGCACCTATCTTGCACTGAAACTAACACTGTCTCCAAACGGACCGAAACGATCTTCCATTTGAGCCTCGTCACCTATGAGTACCATCCGGTGCATCTAAAACATTTTTTGAGCCTATGGTACGTATCGCGAAACCATGCACCTATCATGCAGCGCAACTAACACTGTCTTCAAAAGGACTGAAAGGAGACTCTACGACCTTGGTCACCTAGGAGTTCCATCAGGTGCATCCAAAATGATTTTTGAGTTTATGATACGTTTGGTGCAAACTGTGGATCTATCTTGCACCGAGACGAACACTATCTCCAAATTGACCAAAACAAGATTCTACATGACCCACGTCACCTAGGAGTTCCATCGGATGCGTCCAAAATGATGTCTGAGCTTACGGTACGTTCGGTGCAAATCGTGCAACTATCTTGAATCAAGATTAGCACTGTATCCAAACGGACTAAAACGAGCTTCCATTTTAGCCTCGTCACCTAGGAGTACCATCCGGTGCGTCCAAAATGATTTATGAGGCTATGGTACATTTGGCGCAAACCGTGCACCTATCTTGCACTGAAACTAACACTGTTTCCAAACGAACCGAAATCAGCTTCCATTTGAGCCTCGTCACCGAGGAGTACCTTCCGGTGCATCTAAAATAATTTCTGAGCCTATGGTACATTTGGCGCAAACCGTGCACCTATCATGCACCAAAACTAACACAATCTCCAAAAGGACCGAAAGGAGATTCTACATGACCCGGGTCACGTAGGAGTTCCATCTAGTGCGTCCAAAATGATTTCTGAGGCTATGGTATGTTTGGTGCAAACTATGGATCTATCATGCACTAAGACTAACACGATCTCCAAATTGACCGAAACAAGATTCTACATGACCCACGTCAGCTAGGAGTTCCATCGGGTGCGTCCAAAATGGTTTCCGAGGTTACGGTACGTTTGGCGCAAACCGTGCAACTATCATGAATCAAGGTTAGCACTGTATCCAAACGGACCGAAACGATCTTCCATTTGAGCCTCATAACCTAGGAGTACCATTCGGTGCGTCCAAAACGATTTCTAAGGCTATGGTATATTTGGCGCAAACCGTGCACCTATCTTGCACTGAAACTAATACTGTCTCCAAACGGACCGAAACAAGCTTCCATTTGAGCCTCATCACCTATTAGTACTATCTAATGCATCCAAAATAATTTCTGAGCCTATGGTATGTATGGCGCAAACCGTGCACCTATCATGCACCAAAACTAACACTATCTCCAAAAGGACCGAAAGGAGATTCTACATGACCCACGTCACCTAGGAGTTTCATCGGATGCGTCCAAAATGATTTCTGAGGGTATGGTACGATTGGTGCAAACTAAGGATCTATCTTGCACCGAGACTAACACTATCTCCAAATTGACCGAAACAAGATTCTACATGACCCAGGACACCTAGGAGTTCCATTGGGTGTGTCCAAAATAATTTCTGAGCTTACGGTATGTTCGGTGCAAACTGTGCACCTATCTTGAATCAAGATTAGCACTGTATCCAAACGGACCAAAATGAGCTTCCATTTGAGCCTTGTCACCTAGGAGTACCATCCGGTGCGTCCAAAATGATTTCAGAGGCTATGGTACATTGGGCGCAAACCGTGCACCTATCTTGCACTGAAACTAACACTGTCTCCAAACGGACTGAAACAATCTTCCATTTGAGCCTCATCACCTATGAGTACCATCCGGTGCATCCAAAACAATTTCTGAGCCTATGGTACGTATAGCGCAAACCATGCACCTATCTTGCACTGAAACTAATACTATCTCCAAAAGGACCGAAAAGAGATTCTACGTGACCCATGTCACCTAGGAGTTCCATCGGGTGCGTCCGAAATGATTTCTGAGGCTATGGTACGTTTGGTGCAAACTGTGGATCTATCTTGCACCAAGACTAACACTATCTCCAATTTGACCGAAACAAGATTCTACATGACCCACGTCACCTAGGAGTTCCATCGGGTGCATCCAAAATGATTTCCGAGCTTACGGTACGTTCGGTGCAAACCGTGCACCTATCTTGAATCAAGATTAGAACTGTATCCAAACGGACCAAAACGAGCTTCCATTTGCGCCTCGTTACCTAGGAGTACCATCCGGTGCGTCCAAAATGAATTCTGAGGCTATGCTATATTTGGCACAAACCATGCACCTATCTTGCACTGAAACTAACACTGTTTCCAAACGGAGCGAGACGAGCTTCCATTTGAGCCTCGTCACCTAGGAGTACCATCCAGTGCATCCAAAACAATTTCTAAGCCTATGGTACGTATGGCGCAAACCATGCACCTATCATGCACCAAAACTAACACTATATCCAAAAGGACTAAAAAGAGATTCGACATTACCCACGTCACCTAGCAGTTCAATCGGGTGCGTCCAAACTTATTTCCGAGCTTACGGTACGATCGGCGCAAACTGTGCAACTATCTTGAATCAAGATTAGCACTGTATCCAAACAGACCGAAACGAGCTTTCACTTGAGCTTTGTCACCTTGGAGTTCCATCCAGTGCGTCCGAAACGATTTCTAAGGCTATGGTACATTTGGCGCAAACCGTGCACCTATCTTGCACTAAAACTAACACCGCTCCAAACGGACCAAAATGGGCTTCCATTTGAGCCTTGTCACCCGGGAGTACCATCTGGTGCATCCAAAACAATTTCTGAGCCTATGGACGTATGGCGCAAACCTGCACCTATCATGTACCGAAACGAACACTATCTCCAAAAGGGCTGAAAGGAGCTTCTACAAGACCCACGTCACCTAGGAGTTCCGTCGGGTGCGTCCTAAATGATTTCTGAGGCTATGGTACTTTAGTGCAAATTGGGGATCTATCTTCCACCGAAACTAACATTTTGTCCAAATGGACCGAAACAAGATTCTACATGACCCACGTCACCTAACAGTTCAATTGGGTGCGTCCAAAATGATTTTTGAGCTTACGGTATGATCGGCGCAAACTGTGCAACTATCTTGAATCAAGATTAGCACCGTATCCTAACAGACCGAAACGAGCTTTCACTTGAGCCTCGTCACCTTGGAGTACCATCCGGTGCGTCCAAAACAATTTCTGAGGCTATGGTACATTTGGCGCAAACCGTGCACCTATCTTTTACTAAAACTACCACCGCTCCAAACGGACCAAAATGAGCTTCCATTTGAGCCTTGTCACCCAGGAGTACCATCTGGTGCATAGCGATGAAAACGGACGGAAACGGACGGAAAAAACCTATTTCTACTTCCGTTTCTATATTTTTTTGGTGGAAACGGAATCGGGTTCGGAAAATACGGGTTCGGAAACGGAATCGGAATATGCAGACATACGGAAACGAACAAATACGGACGGAGAGCCAGAAAATTAAATTAAGATCACATAATATACTATTCTCAAAGTATACATATATAAAGTCATGTAATAATATATACAAAGTTTAATATTCATTTACATGCTATGTACGTGAACATAACATGCATATTTGGTGATTCGTAGTTATATTAACATAACATAAGGACATGTAATTATTGAACTTGTTGAGCATAGATTGAAAACGAGATAAAAACGGAATAAATACGGGTCTATTCCATATTAAAACGGGATTACTCGGAAACGGACGGAAAACACCATTTTCTATTTCCGCAAATACGAAAACGGGATCTCGCAAATACGGAAACGGTCGGAAAAATATAGAAAACAGAACGGGACGGTACGGGAAAAATTCCGTCTGTTTTCATCCCTACTGGTGCATCCAAAACAATTTCTGAGCCTATGGTACGTATGGCGCAAACCATGCACCTATCATGCACCGAAACGACCACTATCTCCAAAAGGGCTGAAAGGAGCTTCTACATGACCCACGTCACCTAGGAGTTCCATTGGGTGCGTCCAAAATGATTTATGAGGCTATGGTACGTTTGGTGCAAATTGGGGATGTATCTTCCACCGAAACTAACACTATCTCCAAATGGACCGAAACGAGATTCTACATGACCCATGTCACCTAGGAGTTCTATCGGGTTCGTCCAAAACGATTTCCGAGCTTATGGTACGTTCGGCGCAAACCGTGCAACTATCTTGAATCAAGATTAGCACTGTATCCAAACGGACCGAAATTAGCTTCTACATGACCCACGTCACCTAGGAGTACCATCTGGTGCGTCCAAAACGATTTCTGAGCCAGTGGTACATTTGGCGCAAACCGTGCACCAATCTTGCACTGAACCTAACACTGTCTCGAAACGGACCGAAACGAGCTTCCATTGGATCCTCGTCACCTAGGAGTACCTTCCGGTGCATCCAAAATAATTTCTGAGGTTATGGTACATATGGCGCAAACCATGCACCAAAACTAACCCTATCTCCAAATGGACCGAAAGGAGATTCCGTATGACCCACGTCATCTAGCAGATCCATCAGGTGCGTCCAAAATGATTTCTGAGGCCATGGTACGTTTGGTGCAAACTGTGGATCTATCTTGCACCGAGACTAACACTATCTCCAAATGTACCGAAATGAGCATCCATTTGAGCCTCGTCACCTAGGAGTACCATATGGTGCATCTAAAAAATTTCTGAGCCTATGGTACGTATGACGCAAACCATGCACCTATCATGCATCAAAACTAACACTATCTCCAAAAGGACTGAAAGGACATTCTATAAGACCCACATCACCTAGGAGTTCCATCGGGTGCATCCAAAATGATTTCTGAGGCTATCGTACATTTGGTGCAAACTTTGGACATATCTTGCACCGAGACTAACACTATCTCCAAATGGACTGAAAAGAGATTCTACATGACCCACGTCACCTAGGAGTTCCATCGGATGTGTCCAAACTGATTTCCGAGCTTACGGTACGTTCGGCACAAACTGTGCAACTATCTTGAATCAAGTTTAGCACTGTATCCAAATGGACCGAAACGAGCTTCCACTTGAGCCTCGTCACCTTGGAGTACCATCCAGTGCGTCCAAAATGATTTCTGAGGCTATGGAACATTTGACGCAAACTATGCACCTATCTTGCACTGAAACTAACACCGCTCCAAACGGACCAAAATAAGCTTCCATTTGAGCCTTGTCACCCAGGAGTACCATCGGGTGCATTCAAAATAATTTCTTAACCTATGGTACATACGGCACAAACCATGCACCTATCATGCACCGAAACTAACACTATCTCCAAAAGGGCCGAAAGGAGCTTCTACATGACCCACGCCACCTAGGAGTTCCATTGGGTGCGTCCAAAATTATTTCTGAGGCTATGGTACGTTTCTTGCAAATTGGGGATCTATCTTCCACCGAAACTAACACTATCTCCAAATGGACCGAAACGAGATTCTACTTGGCCCACGTCACCTAGGAGTTCCATCGGGTTCGTCCAAAACGATTTCCAAGCTTACAGTACGTTCGGCGCAAACCGTGCAACTATCTTGAATCAAGATTAGCACTGTATCCAAACGGACCAAAATGAGCTTCGATTTGAACCTCATCACCTAGGAGTACCATCAGTGCGTCCAAAACGATTTCTGAGGCTATGGTACATTTGTCGCAAACCATGGACCTATCTTGCACTGAAACTAACACTGTCTCCAAACGGACCGAAACGAGCTTCCATTTGAGCTTCGTCACCTAGGAGTACCTTCCGGTGCATCTAAAACAATTTCTGAGCCTATGGTACGTACGGCACATACTGTGCACCTATAATGCACCGAAACTAACACTATCTCCAAAAGGATCGAAATGAGATTCTACATGACCCACGTCACCTAGGAGTACCATCCGGTGCGTCCAAAATGATTTCTGAGCTAGTGGTACAATTTGCGCAAACTGTGCACCTATCCTGCACTGAACCTAACACAATCTCCAAACGGACCGAAACGAGCTTCCATTTGAGCCTCGTCACCTAGGAGTACCATCCGGTGCATCCAAAAAAATTTCTAAGCCTATGGTACGTATGGCGCAAACCATGCACCGAAACTAATACTATCTCCAAATGGACCGAAATGAGATTCCGTATGACCCACGTCACCTAGCAGTTCCATCGGGTGCGTCCAAAATGATTTCTGAGGCCACGGTACATTTGGTGCAAATTGTGGATCTATCTTGCACCAAGACTAACACTATCTCCAAATGGACTGAAATGAGCTTCCATTGGAGCCTCGTCACCTAGGAGTACCATCCGGTGCGTTAAAAATGATTTTTGAGGCTATGGTATATTTGGCGCAAACCATGCACCTATCTTGCACCGAGACTAACACTATCTCCAAATCGACCGAAACAAGATTCTACATGACCCACGTAACCTAGGAGTTCCATCGGGTGCATCCAAAATGATTTATGAGGCTATGAAACGTTTGGTGCAAGCTGTGGACCTATCTTGAACCGAGACTAACACTATCTCCAAATTGAACGAAACAAGATTCTACAGGACCCACGTCACCTATGAGTTCCTTTGGGTGCGTCTAAAATGTTTTCCGAGCTTACTGGACGTTCAACGCAAACTGTGCAACTATCTTGAATCAAGATTAGCACTATATCCAAATGGACCGAAACGAGCTTCCACTTGAGCCTCGTCACCTTCGAGTACCATCCCGTGCGTCCAAAACGATTTCTGAGGCTATGGTACATTTGGCGCAAACCGTGCACCTATCTTGCACTGAAACTAACACCGCTCCAAACAGACCAAAATAAGCTTCCATTTGAGCCTTGTCACCCAGGAGTACCATCTGGTGCATCCAAAACAATTTCATAGCCTATGGTACGTATGGCGCAAACCATGCATCTTTCATGCATCGAAACTAACCCTATCTCCAAAAGGGCCGAAAGGAGATTCTACATGACCCACGTCACCTAGGAGTTCCATCGGGTGCGTCCAAAATGATTTCTGAGGCTATGGTACGTTTGGTGCAAATTGGGGATCTATCTTCCACCGAAACTAACACCATCTCCAAATGGACCGAAACAAGATTCTACATGACCCACGTCACCTAGGAGTTCCATCGGGTTCGTCCAAAACGATTTTCGAGCTTACGGTACGTTCGGCGCAAACCGTGCAACTATCTTGAATCAAGATTAGCACTGTATCCAAACGGACCGAAATTAGCTTCGATTTGAACCTCATCACCTAGGAGTACCATCTGGTGCGTCCAAAACGATTTCTGAGGCTATGGTACATTTGGCGCAAACCGTGCACCAATCTTGCACTGAAACTTAGCACTGTCTCCAAACGGACCGAAACGAGCTTCCATTTGAGCCTCGTCACCTAGGAGTACCTTCTGGTTCATCTAAAACAATTTCTGAGCCTATGGTATGTATGGCACAAACCGTGCACCGATCATGCACCAAAACTAACACTACCTCCAAAAGGATCGAAATGAGATTCTACATGACCCACGTCACCAAGGAGTACCATCCGGTGCGTCCAAAACGATTTCTAAGCCAGTGGTACAATTTGCGCGAACTGTGCACCTATCTTGCACTGAACCTAACACAATCTCCAAACGGACCGAAACGAGCTTCCATTTGAGCCTCGTCACCTAGGAGTACCATCCGGTGCATCCAAAATAACTTCTGAGCCTATGGTACGTATGGCACAAACCATGCACCGAAACTAACACTATCTCCAAGTGGACCGAAAGGAGATTCCGTATGACCTACGTCACCTAGCAGTTCCATCGGGTGCGTCCAAAATAATTTCTGAGGCCACGGTACGTTTGGTGCAAACTGTGGATCTATCTTGCACCAAGACTAACACTATCTCCAAATGGACCGAAATGAGCTTCCATTGAAGCCTCGTCACCTAGGAATACCATCCGGTGCGTTAAAATGATTTATGAGGCTATGGTACATTTGGCGCAAACCGTGCACCTATCTTGCACTAAAACTAACACCGTCTCCAAACGGACCGAAACAAGCTTCCATTTGAGCTTCGTCACCTAGGAGTACCTTCCGGTGCATCTAAAACAATTTCTGAGCCTATGGTACGTATGGCACAAACCATGCACCTATCATGCACCGAAACTAACACTATCTCCAAAAGGATCGAAATGAGATTCTACATGACCCACGTCACCTAGGAGTACCATCCGGTGCGTCCAAAATGATTTCTGAGCTAGTGGTACAATTTGCGCAAACTGTGCACCTATCCTGCACTGAACCTAACACAATCTCCAAACGGACCAAAACGAGCTTCCATTTGAGCCTCGTCACCTAGGAGTACCATCTGGTGCATCCAAAAAATTTCTGAGCCTATGGTACGTATGACGCAAACCATGCAACGAAACTAACACTATCTCCAAATGGACCGAAAGGAGATTCCGTATGACCCACGTCACCTAGCAGTTCCATCGGGTGCATCCAAAATGATTTCTAAGGCCACGGTACGTTTGGTGCAAACTGTGGATCTATCTTGCACCAAGACTAACACTATCTCCAAATGGATCGAAATGAGCTTCCATTGGAGCCTCGTCACCTAGGAGTACCATCCGGTGCGTCAAAAACGATTTATGAGGCTATTGTATATTTGGCGCAAACCGTGCACATATCTTGCACCGAGACTAACACTATCTCCAAATCGACCGAAACAAGATTCTACATGACCCACGTCACCAAGGAGTTTTCATCGGGTGTGTCCAAAATGATTTATGAGGCTATGGTACATTTCGTGCAAGCTGTGGACCTATCTTGCACCGAGACTAACACTATCTCCAAATTGAACGAAACAAGATTCTACAGGACCCACGTCACCTAGGAGTTCCTTTGGGTGCGTCTAAAATGTTTTCCGAGCTTACTGTATGTTCGGCGCAAACTGTGCAACTATCTTGAATCAAGATTAGCACTATATCCAAACGGACCGAAACGAGCTTCCACTTGAGCCTCGTCACCTTGGAGTACCATCCCGTGCGTCCAAAACGATTTCTGAGGCTATGGTACATTTGGCGCAAACCGTGCACCTATCTTGCACTGAAACTAACACCGCTCCAAACATACCAAAATAAGCTTCTATTTAAGCCTTGTCACCAGGAGTACCATCTGGTGCATCCAAAACATTTTCTTAGCCTATGGTACGTATGGCGCAAACCATGCACCTTTCATGCATCGAAACTAACACTATCTCCAAAAGGGCCGAAAGGAGCTTCTACATGACCCACGTCACCTAGGAGTTCCATCTGGTGCATCCAAAATGATTTCTGAGGCTATGGTACGTTTGGTGCAAATTGGGGATCTATCTTCCACCGAAACTAATACTATCTCCAAATGGACCGAAACGAGATTCTACATGACCCACATCACCTAGGAGTTCCATCGAGTTCGTCCAAAACGATTTTCGAGCTTATGGTACGTTCGGCGCAAACCGTGCAACTATCTTGAATCAAGATTAGCACTGTATCCAAACGGACCGAAATTAGCTTCGATTTGAACCTCATCACCTAGGAGTACCATCTGGTGCGTCCAAAACGATTTCTGAGGCTATGGTACATTTGGCGCAAACCGTGCACCAATCTTGCACTGAAACTAACACTATCTCCAAACAGACCGAAACGAGCTTCTATTTGAGCCTCGTCACCTAGGAGTACCTTCCAGTGCATCTAAAACAATTTCTGAGCCTATGGCACGTATGGCACAAACCGTGCACCTATCATGCAACGAAACTAACACTACCTCCGAAAGGATCAAAATGAGATTCTACATGACCCACGTCATCTAGGAGTACCATCCGGTGCGTCCAAAACGATTTCTGAGCCAGTGGTACAATTTGCGCGAATTGTGCACCTATCTTGCACTGAATCTAACACAATCTCCAAATGGACCAAAACGAGCTTCCATTTGAGCCTCGTCACCTAGGAGTACCATCCGGTGCATCCAAAATAACTTCTGAGCCTATGGTACGTATGGCGCAAACCATACACCAAAACTAACACTATCTCCAAATGGACCGAAAGGAGATTCCGTATGACCCACGTCACCTAGCAGTTCCATCGGGTGCGTCCAAAATGATTTCTGAGGCCACGGTACGTTTGGTGCAAATTGTGGATCTATCTTGCACCAAGACTAACACTATCTCCAAATGGACCGAAATGAGCTTCCATTGGAGCCTCGTCACCTAGGAGTACCATCCGGTGCGTTAAAACGATTTTTGAGGCTATGGTATATTTGGCGCAAACCGTGCACCTATCTTGCACCGAGACTAACACTATCTCTAAATCGACCAAAACAAGATTCTACATGACCCACGTCACCTAGGAGTTCCTTTGGGTGCGTCTAAAATGTTTTCCGAGCTTACTGTACGTTCGGCGCAAACTGTGCAACTATCTTGAATCAAGATTAGCACTATATCCAAACGGACCGAAACGAGCTTCCACTTGAGCCTCGTCACCTTGGAGTACCATCCCGTGCGTCCAAAATGATTTATGAGGCTATGGTACATTTGGCGCAAACCGTGCACCTATCTTGCACTGAAACTAACACCGCTCCAAACAGACCAAAATAAGCTTCCATTTGAGCCTTGTCACCCAGGAGTACCATCTGGTGCATCCAAAACATTTTCTTAGCCTATGGAACGTATGGCGCAAACCATGCACCTATCATGCATCGAAACTAACACTATCTCCAAAAGGGCCGAAAGGAGCTTCTACATGACCCACGTCACCTAGGAGTTCCATCGGGTGCGTCCAAAATGATTTCTGAGGCTATGGTACGTTTGGTGCAAATTGGGGATCTATCTTCCACCGAAAATAACACTATCTCCAAATGGACCGAAATGAGATTCTTCAAGACCCACGTCACCTAGGAGTTCCATCGGGTTCGTCCAAAACGATTTCCGAGCTTACGGTACATTCGGCGCAAACCGTGCAACTATCTTGAATCAAGATTAGCACTGTATCCAAACAGACCGTATTGAGCTTCGATTTCAACCTCATCGCCTAGGAGTGCCTTCCGGTGCATCTAAAATAATTTCTGAGCCTATGGTACGTATGGCACAAACCGTGCACCTATCATGCACCGAAACTAACACTATGTCCAAAAGGATCGAAATGAGATTCTACATGACCCACGTCACCTAGGAGTACCATCCGGTGCGTCCAAAATGATTTCTGAGCCAGTGGTACAATTTGAGCAAATTGTGCACCTATCTTGCACTGAACCTAACATAATCTCCAAACGGACCGAAACGAGCTTCCATTTGAGCCTCGTCACCTAGGAGTACCATCTGGTGCATCTAAAAAATTTCTGAGCCTATGGTACATATGGCGCAAACCATGCACCTATCGTGCACCGAAACTAACACTATCTCCAAAAGGACCGAAAAGAGATCCTACATGACCCACGTCACCTAAGAGTTCCATCGAGTGCCTCCAAAATGATTTCTGAGGCTATGGTACGTTTGGTGCAAATTGGGGATCTATCTTCCACCGAAAATAACACTATCTCCAAATGGACCGAAACAAGATTCTTCAAGACCCACGTCACCTAGGAGTTCCATCGGGTTCGTCCAAAATGATTTCCGAGCTTACGGTACATTCGGCGCAAACCGTGCAACTATCTTGAATCAAGATTAGCACTGTATCCAAACAGACCGTATTGAGCGTCGATTTCAACCTCATCGCCTAGGAGTACCATCCGGTGCGTCCAAAACGATTTCTGAGGCTATGTTACATTTGGTGCAAACCATGCACCTATCTTGCACTGAAACTAACACTGTCTCCAAACAGACCGAAACGAGCTTCCATTTGAGCCTCGTCACCTAGGAGTACCTTTCCGGTGCATCTAAAACAATTTCTGAGCCTATGGTACGTATGGCACAAACCGTGCACCTATCATGCACCGAAACTAACACTATGTCAAAAAAGGATCGAAATGAGATTCTACATGACCCACGTCACTTAGGAGTACCATCCGGTGCGTCCAAAATGATTTCTGAGCCAGTGGTACAATTTGCGCAAATTGTGCACCTATCTTGCACTAAACCTAACACAATCTCCAAACAGACCGAAACGAGCTTCCATTTGAGCCTCGTCACCTAGGAGTACCATCCGGTGCATCTAAAAAATTTTCTGAGCCTATGGTACGTATGGCGCAAACCATGCACCTATCGTGCACCGAAACTAACACTATCTCCAAAAGGACCGAAAAGAGATCCTACATGACCCACGTCACCTAAGAGTTCCATCGAGTGCCTCCAAAATGATTTCTGAGGCTATGGTACGTTTAGTGCAAGCTGTGGATCTATCTTGCACCAAGACAAACCCTATCTTCAAATGGACCGAAATGAGACTCTACATGACCCACGTCACCTAAGAGTTCCATCGGGTGCGTCCAAAACGATATCCGAGCTTACAGTACGTTCGGCTCAAACCGTGCAACTATCTTGAATCAAAATTAGCACTGTATCCAAATGGACCGAAAGAAGTTCCATTTGAGCCTCTCACCTAGGTGTACCATCCGATGCGTCCAAAACGATTTCTGAGGCTATGTTACATTTGGCGCAAACCATGCACCTATCTTGCACTGAAACTAACACTGTCTCCAAACGCACCGAAACGAGCTTCCATTTGAGCCTCGTCACCCAGGAGTACCTTCCGGTGCATCTAAAACAATTTCTGAGCCTATGGTACGTTTGTCGCAAACCGTGCACCTATCAAGCACCAAAACTAACACTATCTCCAGAAGTACCAAATGGAGATTCTACATGAGCCACGTCACCTAGGAGTTCCATCGAGTGCGTCCAAAATGATGTGCAAACTATGTATCTATCTTACACCGAGACTAACACTATCTCAAAATTGACCAAAATAAGATTCTACATGACCCACGTCACCTAGTAGTTCCATCGGGTGCGTCCAAAATGATTTCCGAGCTTACGGTACGTTCGGTGCAAACCATGCACCTATCTTGAATCAAGATTAGAACTGTATCCAAACGGACCAAAACGAGCTTTCATTCGAGCCTCGTCACCTAGGAGTACCATCTGGTTCGTCCAATATTATTTCTGAGGCTATGCTATATTTGGCGCAAACCATGCACCTATCTTGCACTGAAACTAACACTGTCTCCAAACGGACCGAAACGAGCTTCCATTTGAGCCTCGTCACCAAGGAGTACCATCCGGTGCGTCCAAAATAATTTCTGAGCCTATGGTACGTATGGCGCAAACCATGCACCTATCATGCACCGAAACTAACACTATATCCAAAAGGACCGAAAGGAGATTCTACAAGACCCACGTCACCTAGGAGTTCCATTGGGTGCGTCCAAAATGATTTCTAAGGCTATGGTACCTTTGGTGCAAACTGTGGATCTATCTTGCATCGATACTAACAATATCCCCAAATCGACCGAAACAAGAATCTACATGACCCCACGTCACCTAGGAGTTCCATCGGGTGCGTACAAAATGATTTTTGAGCTTAGGGTACGTTCGGCGCAAACCGTGCAACTATCTTGAATCAAGATTAGCACTGTATCCAAACGGACAGAAACGAGCTTCCATTTGAGCCTCATCACCTAGGAGTACCATCCGGTGCATCCAAAACAATTTCTGAGCCTATGGTACGTATAGCGCAAACCGTGCACCTATCATGCACCGAAACTAACACTATCTCCAATAGTATCGAAATGAGATTCTACATGATCCACGTCACCTAGGAGTAACATCTGGTGCGTCCAAAATGATTTCTGAGCCTATTGTACAATTGGTGCAAAGTGTGCACCTATCTTTCACTGAAAGTAACAATGTCTCCAAACAGACCGAAACGAGCTTCCATTCGAGCCTCGTCACCTAGGAGTACCATCCGGTGCGTCCAAAATGATTTCTGAGGCTATGCTATATTTGGCGCAAACCACGCACCAATCTTACACTGAAACTAACACTGTTTCCAAACGGACCGAAACGAGCTTCCATTTGAGCCTCGTCACCTAGCAGTACCATCCGGTGCATCCAAAATAATTTCTGAGCCGATGGTACGTATGGCGCAAACGATGCACCAAAACTAACACTATCTCCAAATAGACCGAAAGGAGATTCCGTATGACGCACGTCACCTAGGAGTTTCATCGGGTGCGTCCAAAATGATTTCTAAGGCTATGGTACGTTTGGTGCAAACTGTGGATCTATCTTGCACCGAGACTAACACTATCTCCAAGTGGACCGAAACGAGCTTCCATTTGAGCCTCGTCACCTAGGAGTACCATCTGGTGCATCCAAAATAATTTCTGAGCCTACGGTACGTATGGCGCAAACGATGCACCGAAACTAACACTATCTCCAAATGGACCGAAAGGAGATTCCGTATGACGCACGTCACCTAGGAGTTTCATCAGGTGCGTCCAAAAAGATTTCTATGGCTATGGTACGTTTGGTGCAAACTGTGGATCTATCTTGCACCGAGACTAACACTATCTCCAAACGGACCGAAACGAGCTTCCATTTGAGCATCGTCACCTAGGAGTACCATCTGGTGCATCCAAAACAATTTCTGAGCCTATGGTACGTATGGCGCAAACCATGCAACTATCATGCACCGAAACTAACACTATCTCCAAAAGGACCGAAAGGAGATTCTACATGACCCACGTCACCTAGGAGTACCATCCGGTGCGTCCAAAACGATTTCTGAGACTATGGTATATTTTGTGCAAACCGTGCACCTATCTCGTACTGAAACTAACACTTTCTCCAAATGGACCGAAACCAGCTTCCATTAGAGCCTCGTCACCTAGGAGTACAATCCGGTGCGTCCAAAACAATTTCTGAGCCTATGGTACGTATGGCGCAAACCATGCACCTATCATGCACCGAAACTAACACTATATCCAAAAGGACCGAATAGAGATTCTACAGGACCCACGTCACCTAGGAGTTATATTGGGTGCGTCCAAAATGATTTCTAAGGCTATGGTACCTTTGGTGCAAACTGTGGATCTATCTTGCATCGAGACTAACAATATCTCCAAATCGACTGAAACAAGATTCTACATGACCCACGTCACCTAGGAGTTCCATCGGGTGCGTCCAAAATAATTTTTGAGCTTACGGTACGTTCGGCGCAAACCGTGCAACTATCTTGAATCAAGATTAGCACTGTATCCAAACGGACCGAAACGAGCTTCCATTTGAGCCTCGTCACCTAGGACTACTATTCGGTGCGTCCAAAATGATTTCTGAGGCTATGATACATTTGGCGCAAACCATGCACCTATCTTGCACTGAAACTAACACTGTCTTCAAACGGACCGAATCGAGCTTCCATTTGAGCCTCGTCACCTAGGAGTACCATCCGGTGCATCCAAAACAATTTCTGAGGCTATCGTATATTTGGCGCAAACCGTGCACCTATCATGCTCTGAAACTAATACTATCTCCAAAAGTATCAAAACGAGATTCTACATGATCCACGTCACCTAGGAGTAACATCTGGTGCGTCCAAAATGATTTCTAAGCCTACTGTACAATTGGCGCAAAGTGTGCACCTATCTTGCACTGAAACTAACAATGTCTCCAAACGGACTGAAATGAGCTTCCATTCGAGCTTCGTCACCTAGGAGTACCATTTAGTGCATCCAAAACGATTTTCTGAGGCTATGGTATATTTGGTGCAAACCGTGCACCTATCTCGCACTGAAACTAACACTTTCTCCAAACGGACCGAAACCAACTACCATTTGAGCCTCGTCACCTAGGAGTACCATCCGGTGCGTCCAAAACAATTTCTGAGCCTATGGTACGTATGGCGCAAACCATACACCTATCATGCACCGAAACTAACACTATATCCAAAAGGACCGAAAGGAGATTCTACATGACCCACGTCACCTAGGAGTTCCATTGGGTGCGTCCAAAATTTTCTAAGGCTGTGGTACCTTTGGTGCAAACTGTGGATCTATCTTGCATCGAGACTAACAATATCTCCAAATCAACCGAAACAAGATTCTACATGACCCACGTCACCTAGGAGTTACATCGGGTGCGTCCAAAATGATGTGCAAACTGTGTATCTATCTTACACCGAGACTAACACTATCTCAAAATTGACCAAAACAAGATTCTACATGACCCACGTCACCTAGGAGTTCCATCGGGTGCGTCCAAAATGATTTCTAAGCTTACGGTACGTTCGGTGCAAACCATGCACCTATCTTGAATGAAGATTAGAACTGTATCCAAACGGACCGAAACGAGCTTCCATTCGAGCCTCGTCACCTAGGAGTACCATCCGGTTCGTCCAATATTATTTCTGAGGCTATGCTATATTTGGCGCAAACCATGCATCTATCTTGCACTGAAACTAACACTGTCTTCAAACGGACCGAATCGAGCTTCCATTTCAGCCTCGTCACCTAGGAGTCCGATCCGGTGCATCCAAAACAATTTCTGAGGCTATCGTATGTTTGGCGCAAACCGTGCACCTATCATGCTCTGAAACTAACACTATCTCCAAAAGTATCAAAACGAGATTCTACATGATCCACGTCACCTAGGAGTAACATCTGGTGCGTCCAAAATGATTTCTAAGCCTACTGTACAATTGGCGCAAAGTGTGCACCTATCTTGCACTGAAACTAACAATGTCTCCAAACGGACCGAAATGAGCTTTCATTCGAGCTTCTCACCTAGGAGTACCATTCAGTGCATCCAAAACGATTTTCTGAGGCTATGGTATATTTGGTGCAAACCGTGCACCTATCTCGCACTGAAACTAACACTTTCTCCAAACGGACCGAAACCAACTACCATTTGAGCCTCGTCACCTAGGAGTACCATCCGGTGCATCCAAAACAATTTATGAGCCTATGGTACATATGGCGCAAACCATGCACCTATCATGCACCGAAACTAACACTATATCCAACAGGACCGAAAGGTGATTCTACATGACCCACGTCACCTAGGAGTTCCATTGGGTGCGTCCAAAATGATTTCTAAGGCTGTGGTACCTTTGGTGCAAACTGTGGATCTATCTTGCATCGAGACTAACAATATCTCCAAATCAACCGAAACAAGATTCTACATGACCCACGTCACCTAGGAGTTACATCGGGTGCGTCCAAAATGATTTTCGAGCTTACGGTACGTTCAGCGCAAACCGTGCAACTATCTTGAATCAAGATTAGCACTGTATCCAAACGGACAGAAACGAGCTTCCATTTGAGCCTCGTCACCTAGGAGTACCATCCGGTGCATCCAAAACAATTTCTGAGCCTATGGTACGTATAGCGCAAACCGTGCACCTATCATGCACCGAAACTAACACTATCTCCAATAGTATCGAAATGAGATTCTACATGATCCACGTCACCTAGGAGTAACATCTGGTGCGTCCAAAGTGATTTCTGAGCCTACTGTACAATTGGTGCAAAGTGTGCACCTATCTTTCACTGAAAGTAACAATGTCTCCAAACAGACCGAAACGAGCTTCCATTCGAGCCTCGTCACCTAGGAGTACCATCCGGTGCGTCCAAAATGATTTCTGAGGCTATGCTATATTTGGCGCAAACCATGCACCAATCTTACACTGAAACTAACACTGTTTCCAAACGGACCGAAACGAGCTTCCATTTGAGCCTCGTCACCTAGCAGTACCATCCGGTGCATCCAAAATAATTTCTGAGCCGATGGTACGTATGGCGCAAACGATGCACCGAAACTAACACTATCTCCAAACAGACCGAAAGGAGATTCCGTATGACGCACGTCACCTAGGAGTTTCATCGGGTGCGTCCAAAATGATTTCTAAGGCTATGGTACGTTTGGTGCAAACTGTGGATCTATCTTGCACCGAGACTAATACTATCTCCAAGTGGACCGAAACGAGCTTCCATTTGAGCCTCGTCACCTAGGAGTACCATCTGGTGCATCCAAAATAATTTCTGAGCCTACGGTACGTATGGCGCAAACGATGCACCGAAACTAACACTATCTCCAAATAGACCGAAAGGAGATTCCGTATGACGCACGTCACCTAGGAGTTTCATCAGGTGCGTCCAAAATGATTTCTATGGCTATGGTACGTTTGGGGCAAACTGTGGATTTATCTTGCACCGAGACTAACACTATCTCCAAACGGACCGAAACAAGCTTCCATTTGAGCATCGTCACCTAGGAATACCATCTAGTGCATCCAAAACAATTTCTGAGCCTATGGTACGTATGGCGCAAACCATGCAACTATCATGCACCGAAACTAACACTATCTCCAAAAGGACCGAAAGGAGATTCTACATGACCCACGTCACCTAGGAGTACCATCCGGTGCGTCCAAAACGATTTCTGAGACTATGGTATATTTTGTGCAAACCGTGCACCTATCTCGTACTGAAACTAACACTTTCTCCAAATGGACCGAAACCAGCTTCCATTAGAGCCTCGTCACCTAGGAGTACCATCCGGTGCGTCCAAAACAATTTCTGAGCCTATGGTACGTATGGCGCAAACCATGCACCTATCATGCACCGAAACTAACACTATATCCAAAAGGACCGAATAGAGATTCTACAGGACCCACGTCACCTAGGAGTTCTATTGGGTGCGTCCAAAATGATTTCTAAGGCTATGGTACCTTTGGTGCAAACTGTGGATCTATCTTGCATCGAGACTAACAATATCTCCAAATCGACTGAAACAAGATTCTACATGACCCACGTCACCTAGGAGTTCCATCGGGTGCGTCCAAAATAATTTTTGAGCTTACGGTACGTTCGGCGCAAACCGTGCAACTATCTTGAATCAAGATTAGCACTGTATCCAAACGGACCGAAACGAGCTTCCATTTGAGCCTCGTCACCTAGGACTACTATTCGGTGCGTCCAAAATGATTTCTGAGGCTATGATACATTTGGCGCAAACCATGCACCTATCTTGCACTAAAACTAACACTGTCTTCAAACGGACCGAATCGAGCTTCCATTTGAGCCTCGTCACCTAGGAGTACCATCCGGTGCATCCAAAACAATTTCTGAGGCTATCGTATGTTTGGCGCAAACCGTGCACCTATCATGCTCTGAAACTAATACTATCTCCAAAAGTATCAAAACGAGATTCTACATGATCCACGTCACCTAGGAGTAACATCTGGTGCGTCCAAAATGATTTCTAAGCCTACTGTACAATTGGCGCAAAGTGTGCACCTATCTTGCACTGAAACTAACAATGTCTCCAAACGGACTGAAATGAGCTTCCATTCGAGCTTCGTCACCTAGGAGTACCATTCAGTGCATCCAAAACGATTTTCTGAGGCTATGGTATATTTGGTGCAAACCGTGCACCTATCTCGCACTGAAACTAACACTTTCTCCAAACGGACCGAAACCAACTACCATTTGAGCCTCGTCACCTAGGAGTACCATCCGGTGCGTCCAAAACAATTTCTGAGCCTATGGTACGTATGGCGCAAACCATGCACCTATCATGCACCGAAACTAACACTATATCCAAAAGGACCGAAAGGAGATTCTACATGACCCACGTCACCTAGGAGTTCCATTGGGTGCGTCCAAAATTTTCTAAGGCTGTGGTACCTTTGGTGCAAACTGTGGATCTATCTTGCATCGAGACTAACAATATCTCCAAATCAACCGAAACAAGATTCTACATGACCCACGTCACCTAGGAGTTACATCGGGTGCGTCCAAAATGATGTGCAAACTGTGTATCTATCTTACACCGAGACTAACACTATCTCAAAATTGACCAAAACAAGATTCTACATGACCCACGTCACCTAGGAGTTCCATCGGGTGCGTCCAAAATGATTTCTAAGCTTACGGTACGTTCGGTGCAAACCATGCACCTATCTTGAATGAAGATTAGAACTGTATCCAAACGGACCGAAACGAGCTTCCATTCGAGCCTCGTCACCTAGGAGTACCATCCGGTTCGTCCAATATTATTTCTGAGGCTATGCTATATTTGGCGCAAACCATGCATCTATCTTGCACTGAAACTAACACTGTCTTCAAACGGACCGAATCGAGCTTCCATTTCAGCCTCGTCACCTAGGAGTCCGATCCGGTGCATCCAAAACAATTTCTGAGGCTATCGTATGTTTGGCGCAAACCGTGCACCTATCATGCTCTGAAACTAACACTATCTCCAAAAGTATCAAAACGAGATTCTACATGATCCACGTCACCTAGGAGTAACATCTGGTGCGTCCAAAATGATTTCTAAGCCTACTGTACAATTGGCGCAAAGTGTGCACCTATCTTGCACTGAAACTAACAATGTCTCCAAACGGACCGAAATGAGCTTTCATTCGAGCTTCTCACCTAGGAGTACCATTCAGTGCATCCAAAACGATTTTCTGAGGCTATGGTATATTTGGTGCAAACCGTGCACCTATCTCGCACTGAAACTAACACTTTCTCCAAACGGACCGAAACCAACTACCATTTGAGCCTCGTCATCTAGGAGTACCATCCGGTGCATCCAAAACAATTTATGAGCCTATGGTACATATGGCGCAAACCATGCACCTATCATGCACCGAAACTAACACTATATCCAACAGGACCGAAAGGTGATTCTACATGACCCACGTCACCTAGGAGTTCCATTGGGTGCGTCCAAAATGATTTCTAAGGCTGTGGTACCTTTGGTGCAAACTGTGGATCTATCTTGCATCGAGACTAACAATATCTCCAAATCAACCGAAACAAGATTCTACATGACCCACGTCACCTAGGAGTTACATCGGGTGCGTCCAAAATGATTTTCGAGCTTACGGTACGTTCAGCGCAAACCGTGCAACTATCTTGAATCAAGATTAGCACTGTATCCAAACGGACAGAAACGAGCTTCCATTTGAGCCTCGTCACCTAGGAGTACCATCCGGTGCATCCAAAACAATTTCTGAGCCTATGGTACGTATAGCGCAAACCGTGCACCTATCATGCACCGAAACTAACATTATCTCCAATAGTATCGAAATGAGATTCTACATGATCCACGTCACCTAGGAGTAACATCTGGTGCGTCCAAAGTGATTTCTGAGCCTACTGTACAATTGGTGCAAAGTGTGCACCTATCTTTCACTGAAAGTAACAATGTCTCCAAACAGACCGAAACGAGCTTCCATTCGAGCCTCGTCACCTAGGAGTACCATCCGGTGCGTCCAAAATGATTTCTGAGGCTATGCTATATTTGGCGCAAACCATGCACCAATCTTACACTGAAACTAACACTGTTTCCAAATGGACCGAAACGAGCTTCCATTTGAGCCTCGTCACCTAGCAGTACCATCCGGTGCATCCAAAATAATTTCTGAGCCGATGGTACGTATGGCGCAAACGATGCACCGAAACTAACACTATCTCCAAACAGACCGAAAGGAGATTCCGTATGACGCACGTCACCTAGGAGTTTCATCGGGTGCGTCCAAAATGATTTCTAAGGCTATGGTACGTTTGGTGCAAACTGTGGATCTATCTTGCACCGAGACTAATACTATCTCCAAGTGGACCGAAACGAGCTTCCATTTGAGCCTCGTCACCTAGGAGTACCATCTGGTGCATCCAAAATAATTTCTGAGCCTACGGTACGTATGGCGCAAACGATGCACCGAAACTAACACTATCTCCAAATAGACCGAAAGGAGATTCCGTATGACGCACGTCACCTAGGAGTTTCATCAGGTGCGTCCAAAATGATTTCTATGGCTATGGTACGTTTGGTGCAAACTGTGGATTTATCTTGCACCGAGACTAACACTATCTCCAAACGGACCGAAACGAGCTTCCATTTGAGCATCGTCACCTAGGAATACCATCTAGTGCATCCAAAACAATTTCTGAGCCTATGGTACGTATGGCGCAAACCATGCAACTATCATGCACCGAAACTAACACTATCTCCAAAAGGACCGAAAGGAGATTCTACATGACCCACGTCACCTAGGAGTACCATCCGGTGCGTCTAAAACGATTTCTGAGACTATGGTATATTTTGTGCAAACCGTGCACCTATCTCGTACTGAAACTAACACTTTCTCCAAATGGACCGAAACCAGCTTCCATTAGAGCCTCGTCACCTAGGAGTACCATCCGGTGCGTCCAAAACAATTTCTGAGCCTATGGTACGTATGGCGCAAACCATGCACCTATCATGCACCGAAACTAACACTATATCCAAAAGGACCGAATAGAGATTCTACAGGACCTACGTCACCTAGGAGTTCTATTGGGTGCGTCCAAAATGATTTCTAAGGCTATGGTACCTTTGGTGCAAACTGTGGATCTATCTTGCATCGAGACTAACAATATCTCCAAATCGACTGAAACAAGATTCTACATGACCCACGTCACCTAGGAGTTCCATCGGGTGCGTCCAAAATAATTTTTGAGCTTACGGTACGTTCGGCGCAAACCGTGCAACTATCTTGAATCAAGATTAGCACTGTATCCAAACGGACCGAAACGAGCTTCCATTTGAGCCTCGTCACCTAGGACTACTATTCGGTGCGTCCAAAATGATTTCTGAGGCTATGATACATTTGGCGCAAACCATGCACCTATCTTGCACTAAAACTAACACTGTCTTCAAACGGACCGAATCGAGCTTCCATTTGAGCCTCGTCACCTAGGAGTACCATCTGGTGCATCCAAAACAATTTCTGAGGCTATCGTATGTTTGGCGCAAACCGTGCACCTATCATGCTCTGAAACTAGTACTATCTCCAAAAGTATCAAAACGAGATTCTACATGATCCACGTCACCTAGGAGTAACATCTGGTGCGTCCAAAATGATTTCTAAGCCTACTGTACAATTGGCGCAAAGTGTGCACCTATCTTGCACTGAAACTAACAATGTCTCCAAACGGACTGAAATGAGCTTCCATTCGAGCTTCGTCACCTAGGAGTACCATTCAGTGCATCCAAAACGATTTTCTGAGGCTATGGTATATTTGGTGCAAACCGTGCACCTATCTCGCACTGAAACTAACACTTTCTCCAAACGGACCGAAACCAACTACCATTTGAGCCTCGTCACCTAGGAGTACCATCCGGTGCGTTCAAAACAATTTCTGAGCCTATGGTATATATGGCGCAAACCATGCACCTATCATGCACCGAAACTAACACTATATCCAAAAGGACCGAAAGGAGATTCTACATGACCCACGTCACCTAGTAGTTCCATTGGGTGCGTCCAAAATTTTCTAAGGCTGTGGTACCTTTGGTGCAAACTGTGGATCTATCTTGCATCGAGACTAACAATATCTCCAAATCAACCGAAACAAGATTCTACATGACCCACGTCACCTAGGAGTTACATCGGGTGCGTCCAAAATGATGTGCAAACTGTGTATCTATCTTACACCGAGACTAACACTATCTCAAAATTGACCAAAACAAGATTCTACATGACCCACGTCACCTAGGAGTTCCATCGGGTGCGTCCAAAATGATTTCCAAGCTTACGGTACGTTCGGTGCAAACCATGCACCTATCTTGAATGAAGATTAGAACTGTATCCAAACGGACCGAAACGAGCTTCCATTCGAGCCTCGTCACCTAGGAGTGCCATCCGGTTCATCCAATATTATTTCTGAGGCTATGCTATATTTGGCGCAAACCATGCATCTATCTTGCACTGAAACTAACACTGTCTTCAAACGGACCGAATCGAGCTTCCATTTGAGCCTCGTCACCTAGGAGTACCATCCGGTGCATCCAAAACAATTTCTGAGGCTATCGTATGTTTGGCGCAAACCGTGCACCTATCATGCTCTGAAACTAACACTATCTCCAAAAGTATCAAAACGAGATTCTACATGATCCACGTCACCTAGGAGTAACATCTGGTGCGTCCAAAATGATTTCTAAGCCTACTGTACAATTGGCGCAAAGTGTGCACCTATCTTGCACTGAAACTAACAATGTCTCCAAACGGACTGAAATGAGCTTCCATTCGAGCTTCGTCACCTAGGAGTACCATTCAGTGCATCCAAAATGATTTTCTGAGGCTATGGTATATTTGGTGCAAACCGTGCACCTATCTCGCACTGAAACTAACACTTTCTCCAAACGGACCGAAACCAACTACCATTTGAGCCTCGTCACCTAGGAGTACCATCCGGTGCGTCCAAAACAATTTCTGAGCCTATGGTACATATGGCGCAAACCATGCACCTATCATGCACCGAAACTAACACTATATCCAAAAGGACCGAAAGGTGATTTTACATGACCCACGTCACCTAGGAGTTCCATTGGGTGCGTCCAAAATGATTTCTAAGGATGTGGTACCTTTGGTGCAAACTGTGGATCTATCTTGCATCGAGACTAACAATATCTCCAAATCAACCGAAACAAGATTCTACATGACCCACGTCACCTAGGAGTTACATCGGGTGCGTCCAAAATGATTTTCGAGCTTACAGTACGTTCAGCGCAAACCGTGCAACTATCTTGAATCAAGATTAGCACTGTATCCAAACGGACCGAAACGAGCTTCCATTTGAGCCTCGTCACCTAGGAGTACCATCCGGTGCATCCAAAATATTTTCTGAGCCTATGGTACGTATGGCGCAAACGATCCTCTGAAACAAACACTATCTCCAAATAGACCGAAAGGAGATTCCATATGACGCACGTCACCCCTAAGTTTCATCGGGTGCGTCCAAAATGATTTCTAAGGCTATGGTACGTTTGGTGCAAACTGTGGATCTATCTTGCACCGAGACTAACACTATCTCCAAACGGACCGAAACGAGCATCCATTTGAGCCTCGTCACCTAGGAGTACCATCTGGTGCATCCAAAACAATTTCTGAGCCTATGGTACGTATGGCGCAAACCATGCACCTATCATGCACCGAAACTAACAGTATCTCCAAAAGGACCGAAAGGAGATTCTACATGACCCACGTCACCTAGGAGTTCCATCGGGTGCGTCCAAAATGATTTATGAGGCTATGGTACGTTTGGTGCAAACTGTGGATCTATCTTGCACCAACACTAACACTATCTTCAAATCGACCGAAACAAGATTCTACATGGCCCACGTCATCTAGGAGTTCGATCGGGTGCGTCCAAAATGATTTTCGAGCTTACGGTACGTTTGGTGCAAACCGTGCACCTATCTTGAATCAAGGTTAGCACTATATCCAAACGGACCGAAACAAGCTTCCATTTGAGCCTCGTCACCTAGGAGTACCATCCGGTGCGTCCAAAATGACTTCTGAGGATATCGTATATTTGGCGCAAACCGTGCACCTATCTTGCACTGAAACTAACACTGTCTCTAAACGGACTGAAACAAGCTTCCATTTGAGCCTCGTCACCTAGGAGTACCATCCGATGCATCCAAAACAATTTCTGAGCCCATGGTATGTATGGCGCAAACCAGGCACCTATCATGCACCAAAACTAACACTACCTCCAAAAGGACCGAAAAGAGATTCTACATGACCCACGTCACCTAGGAGTAACATCTGGTGCGTCCAAAATGATTTCTGAGCCTATGGTACAACTGGTGCAAACTGTGCACCTATCTTGCACTGAAACTAACACTGTCTCCAAACGGACCGAAACGAGCTTCCATTTGAGCCTCGTCACCTAGGAGTACCATCCGGTGCATCTAAAATAATTTCTGAGCCTATGGAACGTATGGCGCAAACCATGCACCTATCATGCACTGAAACTAACACTATCTCCAAAAGGACCGAAAAGAGATTCTACATGACCCACGTCACCTAAGAGTTCCATCGAGTGCCTCCAAAATGATTTCTAAGGCTATGGTATGTTTGGTGCAAGCTGTGGATCTATCTTGCACCGAGACAAACCCTATCTTCAAATGGACCAAAATGAGACTCTACATGACCCACGTCACCTAGGAGTTCCATCGGGTGCGTCCAAAATGATATTCGAGCTTATAGTACGTTCGGTGCAAACCGTGCAACTATCTTGAATCAAAATTAGCACTGTATCCAAACGGACCGAAAGGAGCTTCCATTTGAGCCTCTGACCTAGGAGTACCATCCGATGCGTCTAAAACGATTTTTGAGGCTATGTTACATTTGGCGCAAACCATGCACCTATCTTGCACTGAAACTAACATTGTCTCCAAACGGACCGAAACGAGCTTCCATTTGAGCCTCGTCACCTAGGAGTACCATCCGGTGCATCTAAAATAATTTCTAAGCCTATGGTACGTATGGCGCAAACCATGCACCTATCGTGCACCGAAACTAACACTATCTCTAAAAGGACCGAAAAGAGATTCTACATGACCCACTTCACCTAAGAGTTCCATCGAGTGCCTCCAAAATGATTTCTGAGGCTATGGTACGTTTGGTGCAAGCTGTGGATGTATCTTGCACCGAGACAAACCCTATCTTCAAATGGACCAAAATGAGACTCTACATGACCCACGTCACCTAGGAGTTCCATCGGGTGCGTCCAAAATGATATCCGAGCTTACAGTACGTTCGGCGCAAACCATGTAACTATCTTGAATCAAAATTAGCACTGTATCCAAACAGACTGAAAGGAGCTTCCATTTGAGCCTCTCACCTAGGAGTACCATCCGATGCGTCCAAAACGATTTCTGAGGCTATATTACATTTGGCGCAAACCATGCACCTATCTTGCACTGAAACTAACACTGTCTCCAAACGCACCGAAACGAGCTTCCATTTGAGCCTCGTCACCCAGGAGTACCTTCCGGTGCATCTAAAACAATTTCTGAGCCTATGGTACGTTTGGCGCAAACCGTGCACCTATCATGCACCAAAACTAACACTATCTCCAGAAGTACCAAATGGAGGTTCTACATGACCCATGTCACCTAGGAGTTCCATCGAGTGCGTCCAAAATGATGTGCAAACTATGTATCTATCTTACACCGAGACTAACACTATCACAAAATTGACCAGAACAAGATTCTACATGACCCACGTCACCTAAGAGTTCCATCGGGTGCGTCTAAAATGATTTCTGAGCTTACGGTACGTTCGGTGCAAACCATGCACCTATCTTAAATCAAGATTAGAACTGTATCCAAACGGACCGAAACGAGCTTCCATTCGAGCCTCGTCACCTAGGAGTGCCATCCGGTTCGTCCAATATTATTTCTGAGGCTATGCTATATTTGGCACAAACCATGCACCTATCTTGCACTGAAACTAACACTGTCTCCAAACGGACCGAAACGAGCTTCCATTTGAGCCTCATCACCCAGGAGTACCTTCCGGTGCATCTAAAACAATTTCTGAGCCTATGTTACGTTTGGCGCAAACCGTGCACCTATCATGCACCAAAACTAACACTATCTCCAGAAGTACCAAATGGAGGTTCTACAGACCCACGTCACCTAGGAGTTCCATCGAGTGCGTCCAAAATGATGTGCAAACTATGTATCTATCTTACACCGAGACTAACACTATCTCAAAATTTACCAGAACAAGATTCTACTTGACCCACGTCACTTAGGAGTTCCATCGGGTGCGTCCAAAATGATTTCCGAGCTTACGGTACGTTTGGTGCAAACCATGCACCTATCTTGAATCAAGATTAGAACTGTATCCAAACGGACCGAAACGAGCTTCCATTCGAGCCTCGTCACCTAGGAGTACCATCCAGTTCGTCCAATATTATTTCTGAGGCTATGCTATATTTGGCACAAACCATGCACCTATCTTGCACTGAAACTAACACTGTCTCCAAACGGACCGAAACGAGCTTCCATTTGAGCCTCGTCACCTAGGAGTACCATCTGGTGCATCCAAAACAATTTCTGAGGCTATCGTATGTTTGGCGCAGACCGTGCACCTATCATGCTCCAAAACTAACACTATCTCCAAAAGTATCGAAACGAGATTCTACATGATCCACGTCACCTAGGAGTAACATCTGGTGCGTCCAAAATGATTTCTGAGCCTACTGTACAATTGGCGCAAAGTGTGCACCTATCTTGCACTGAAACTAACAATGTCTCCAAACGGACCGAAACGAGCGTCCTGATGAGGACATCATTGGCTCAAAGATGACCATGCCAACCACTTCTATACCAAAGGTGCAACCATTCTATATGAGGCTTATCATTGAAGCATTTGATGAATTGATGCCGCACCATGATGTGTGTTCATTCTCATTTTTAGAATTACTTACATGGATCAAGGGAAGATTTGATTGCATATGGAAAGCATGGAAGGTTAATGAAGTTGATTGGGGACCAAATCCAAGTATTCCTAACATCCTCCGCTAGGCCACCACGTCACTTTGGTTCCAAGGACAGAAAGAGTCCAAGTCCAACACGTTTTGGAAGTTGAATTCAGACTGTAAAATAGTCCCAAATTGCGACGGTCACCACGACTTCATACGGACTCCGATTGGGACGTTATAGCACTTTTTGGAAAGCTTATCAAGTCTATTTTCCAACGGATCTAGACTCATGGCTATATCTTATCCAATTCTTCCGCAATCGTCGTTTCAACGCCGGAACCTTTTCTGCCTTTGGTGCTGTGTCACCCTATTTTGGGCCGATGGTCCATGTATCAATTTGGGTCCATTAAGGACGTGTCCTAGGGTTGGAGAACGACCCCAACACCCTCCTGGTCATTCCCCTAGGTATTAATAAGGATTAGAGCCACCACAAATAGATTGGGTTTTGTTTTGTTGAAAGTTTAGCCATTGCTACTTCCTTGTAGACGCGTGTGTTGACTAGACCATCTGTTCTACTTGATTCAGAACCCCAACTTTGTGAGTTCAGATTGGTTTTTCATCTCCATATTTGCAATTGAGTTGCTTGTTCTACTTGTTCTTGCTTGTTCCTCGATTGCTTGCAGGAATTACCCTAGTGATTTGGTTGATCGTGCTCCACAAGATCACGACGGCTGTTGGAGGTGGTGTATCGGTTGCTAAGGCGCAGCTTGGAAGGCTGTAGTCGGGCCGTGAACGTCATCTCCATCCACCAAATCGAGTTATCCAGCTTCTCTCATCGAAAGATCAGGATTCACCCTAGCGGGTTCATATCAGTTGGTATCAGAGCAAGGTTGATCGGTGAGAGACTTCTAGTTCTTTGCTGTTTTTTTAATCTCCTATAGTCCAGAAAAAGCCAAAACAAAATTAGTAGATTAGTTCTCCATAATCCCAAAAACCCTTTGAGCTTAATACTATTATTGCTTAGTTAGGGCTTATTGAATTAACGGTTGCATCGTCGTGTCAAGTTGCTGGTCTTAGCGTCTATTCGTTTAGAGTTTCGAGTTCTAGTCACGTTTCTGTCACCATCGCAGATTTGAGTTTATTTGTTTCTCTCAACGAATCCGAGTGGATTTCCAAATTCCTTTGTTTTGTTTACCACCATTATCCTAGCCACGCCCTTGGAGGTTTCATCCACGTCCATATTTCCATCTACAAAAAGGAAATCCAACAAGATCAAGATAGAATTCGATTCGGAGTCCTGTTTTATCCTGAAAAGAAAAGCACCATATTTCCTTTGTCAGCAGTCTGAATAGGGAGTTTAAATACAATCTGGAAACCTTAACTTGTCCTCTTTCCAACTGATCAGAGCTTGGTCCCAAATTCAATCTGAGCGCTTTGCAATTGCCCTGGAGATTTGTGCGTCTGCTGGTTTTGCAAAACAGCCACTTGTTTGACTTTGCTACTGAATCACCCTTCCCAAGGAAACATTTAATTGTTGTAAGTAGCTTGTTAATTCTTGTTGCAAAATTTCAGTTTTGTGCTAGTTGAAAAAAAAATAGAAAAAAAGACAGAAGAAAGAAAGAAAAGAAAGATAGAAAGAAAGAAAGAAAAGAAAGAGAAAGAAGAAGAGAAGGGTTTTTCTTTTGTTGTTATTCCTATCCTTGTGAACCTTCTTTGCTGCAGCTCAGTGACTTCGTTTGTGTCCAGGCTCGCGTCTCTAGCACGTACTAGCCTAGGACCAGCACAATAACGTCGTTGAGTGTTTGTTCAATTTGCTTGCAACTAACGTGGTTCTAGTACTTCCTTGCTTTAGCCCACCTACAGCTCCACATATTCGACTACAGCTTGACAATTTGTTTTGTTGCTATGGCACTGATATACTTCACTCCACGGTTGTAGACTTGTTGGTTGCCATCACCTCCTGTTTGGCTTGGTAAGAACTTGTAAGGGCTTGTTTTAACAAGTTGAGTTTGAGAGAGTTACAACCGACACATCCTAGTAGTTGATAGGAGGATACATATTATTTTTGTGTTTCTTGTTTTCTACTAATCATGGCAGGGGATATGGAGATTTTTGAGTTGTTGAAACTAGACCCTCATATTCAGGATGTCATTCAACACTTGCCGTTATATGATGGTAAGTTTGATCCTCAAGCTTACATTGATTGGGAGTTAAAAGTAGACAATGAATTTGATGAGCATGACCTGTCCGAGAAACAAAAGATTTGTATTGCCTCTAATATTTTGATTGAAAATGCTTTGCTAGAATGGAAACATATTTGTAGGCACAACAAAGTTCCAGAATCTTGGAAAGACTTCAAATTTCTTTTTAGAGATGCATTCGTTCCTGCATATTATGTTGATTATTTGCTTGCAAAATTAGACAACTTGAACCAGGGTAGTAAGACTGTGAAACAATACTACTATAATTTTAAGATTTGTATCATGTTTGGTGGATTGGATGAATGCATGGAAGATGTTATGAGTAGATTCATGAGAGGGCTCAATTCTGAAATTCGAACCTTGTTAATTAGCAAATCATATTGCCATATTGGTCAATTGTTTTATCTGGCTCTCAATGCTGAAAAAGAGATTCTATTATCTGTGAATACTTGCCAGAATGATGTGACCCATAATGTCCAAAATTTGTCCACTCTGCATGCTAATGAAGAGCAACAAATAGTGGAACCCACTACTGATTTTCCTTTGTCACAAAATGAATTACTCGCTGTTCCTTGTGATAAAGAGGAGTTGTGTGCTGATGATTCTTTTACTCCTATGCCACAAGTAGCGAATAAGTGTGATACTTTTGGTTTGGAACCATACAAATGTGCTGAAGATAAGCTTTTTCATCCTATTACATGTGCACAAGATGAACTGAATTTACTGTCCTCTTTAAATACTTTGGGTTATATTGAATTTGATATTCTGTGTAATCTAAATTGTCTAAAAGAGAAACTTAAATTTGATTCTGGTTTGCCGAGTTTTAATCATTGTTCGCTTCATGCAATTGGCAAATATGACAGCAAAGGAGAATATTTGGTGCATAAAGTTTATATTTGTTCTAATCTGAAATATCCTTTTGGGCCACAATACCATGATCAAATTGAGGGCTGCACTAACACTAATGATGTCTTGCAAAGTTTTTCTAGTTTTCCCCATATGCAACAGGATAAATATCAAGAAGGGGAGCACAGTTCACTTTTACCTACAACACATACTCCAACAAAGATCAAACCGAGGACGGTTTGCTGTCAAGAAGGGGAGAATGATGAGGACATCATTGGCTCAAAGATGACCATGCCAACCACTTCTATACCAAAGGTGCAACCATTCTATATGAGGCTTATCATTGAAGCATTTGATGAATTGATGCCGCACCATGATGTGTGTTCATTCTCATTTTCAGAATTACTTACATGGATCAAGGGAAGGTTTGATTGCATATGGAAAGCATGGAAGGTTAATGAAGTTGATTGGGGACCAAATCCAAGTATTCCTAACATCCTCCGCTAGGCCACCACGTCACTTTGGTTCCAAGGACAGAAAGAGTCGAAGTCCAACACGTTTTGGAAGTTGAATTCGGACTGTAAAATAGTCCCAAATTGCGACGGTCACCACGACTTCATACGGACTCCGATTGGGACGTTATAGCACTTTTTGGAAAGCTTATCAAGTCTATTTTCCAACGGATCTGGACTCATGGCTATATCTTATCCAATACTTCCGCAATCATCGTTTTAACACCGGAACCTTTTCTGCCTTTGGTGCTGTGTCACCCTATTTTGGGCCGATGGTCCATGTATCAATTTGGGTCCATTAAGGACGTGTCCTAGGGTTGGAGAACGACCCCAACACCCTCCTGGTCGTTCCCCTAGGTATTAATAAGGATTAGAGCCGTCACAAATAGATTGGGTTTTGTTTTGTTGAAAGTTTAGCCATTGCTACTTCCTTGTAGACGCGTGTGTTGACTAGACCATCCGTTCTACTTGATTCAGAACCCCAACTTTGTGAGTTCAGATTGGTTTTTCATCTCCATATTTGCAATTGAGTTGCTTGTTCTACTTGTTCTTGCTTGTTCCTCGATTGCTTGCAGGAATTACCCTAGTGATTTGGTTGATCGTGCTCCACAAGATCACGACGGCTGTTGGAGGTGGTGTATCGGTTGCTAAGGCGCAGCTTGGAAGGCTGTAGTCGGGCCGTGAACGTCATCTCCATCCACCAAATCGAGTTATCCACCTTCTCTCATCGAAAGATCAGGATTCACCCTAGCGGGTTCATATCAAAAACAAGTAACCACTTGAGCCTCATCACCTAGAAGTACCATCGAGTGCATCCCAAAATGATTTCTGAGCTACGTTTGGCGCAAACTGTGCACCTATCTTGCACTGACTCTAACAGTGTCTCCAAATGGATTGAAACGAGATTCCACATGACCAATGTCACCGTGGAGATCCATTAGGTGCGTCCAAAATGATTTCTGAGCCTATGGGACGTTAGGCGCAAACCGTGCACCTATCTTGTGTCAAGATTAGCTCTATGTCCAAACAGACCAAAACGAGCATCCACATGTGCCTCGTCACCTAGGAGTACCATCAGGTGCGTCCAAAATGATTTTTGAGCCTATGGTACGTTCGACGCAAACCGTGCATCTATCTTGCGTCAAGATTAGCGCCATCTCCAAACAGACCAAAACGAGCATCCACTTGAGCCTCGTCACCTAGGAGTACCATCGAGCACATCCAAAATGATTTCTAATCCTATGCTACGTTCCATGTAGACCGTGCTCCTATCTTGCATCAAGGTTAGCACTATGTCTAACACAGACCAAAACGAGCATCCACTTGAGCTTCGTCACCTAGGAGTACCATCGAGCGCGTCTAAAACGATTTCCAAGCCTATAGAACGTTCAACGCAAACCATGCACCAATCTCGCATCAAGATTAGCACTGTCTCCAAACAGACCAAAACGAGCGTCCACTTAAGCCACTTCACCTAGGAGTACCATCGGGTGCGTCCAAAATGATTTTTGTGCCTATGGTATGTTTGGCGCAAACAGTGCACCTATCTTGCACTAATAGTACCGCGTCTCCAAATGGATTGAAACAAGATTCCAGATGACCAATGTCACCTAGGAGATCCATCGGGCGCATCCAAAATAATTTCTGAGCCTATGGTACGTTCGGCGCAAACCATGCACCTATCTTGCGTCAAGGTTAGCACTATCTCCAAACAGACCAAAACGACCATCCACTTGAGCCTCGTCACCTAGGAGTACCATCGGGTGTGTCTAAAACAATTTCTGATCCTATGGTATGTTCAACGGAAACTGTGCACCTATCTTGCGTCAAGATTTGCACTATCTCAAAACATACCAAAACGAGCATCCGCTTGAGCCACGTCACCTAGGAGTACCATCGGGTGCGTCCAAAATGATTTCTGTGTCTATGGTACGTTTGGCGCAAACCGTGCTCTATCTTGCACTGACACTACCACTGTCTCCAAATGGATTGAAATGAGATTCCACATGACCAATGTCACATAGGAGATCCATTGGGTGCGTCCAAAATGATTTCTAACCCTATGTTATGTTTGGCGCAAACCGTGCATCTATCTTGCGTCAAGATTAGCACTATCTCCAAAGAGACCAAAACGAGCATCCACTTGAGCCTCTTCAGCAAGGAGTACCATCGGGTGTGTCTGAAATGATTTTCAAGCTTGTGGTACGTTCGGCGCAAACCGTGCACCTATCTTGCATCAAGATTAGCACTATCTTCAAAGAGACTAAAACAAGTAACCACTTGAGCCTCGTCACCTAAAAGTACCATCGAGTGCATCCCAAATGATTTCTGAGCTACGTTTGGCGCAAACCATGCACCTATCTTGCACTGACTCTAACAGTGTCTCCAAATGGATTGAAACGAGATTCCACATGACCAATGTCACCAAGGAGATCCATCAGGTGCGTCCAAAATGATTTCTAGGCCTATGGGACGTTAGGCGCAAACCGTGCACCTTTCTTGTGTCAAGATTACCTGTATGTCCAAACAAACCAAAACGAGCATCCACATGTGCCTCGTCACCTAGGAGTATCATCAGGTGCGTCCAAAATGATTTTCGAGCCTATGGTACGTTCGATGCAAACCGTGCATCTATCTTGCGTCAACATTAGCGCTATCTCCAAACAGACCAAAACGAGCATCCACTTGAGCCTCGTCACCTAGGAGTGCCATCGAGCACATCCAAAATGATTTCTGAGCCTATCCTATGTTCCACACAAACCGTGCACCTATCTTGCATCAAGGTTAGCACTATGTCCAACACAGACCAAAACGAGCATCCACTTGAGCTTCGTCACCTACGAGTACCATCGAGCGCGTCTAAAACGATTTCCAAGCCTATGGAACGTTCGACGCAAACCATGCACCAATCTCGAATCAAGATTAGCACTATCTCGAAACTGACCAAAACGAGCGTCCACTTAAGCCACTTCACCTAGGAGTACCATCGAGCGCGTCTAAAACGATTTCCAAGCCTATGGAACGTTCAACGCAAACCATGCACCAATCACGCATCAAGATTAGCACTGTCTCCAAACAGACCAAAACGAGCGTCCACTTAAGCCACTTCACCTAGGAGTACCATCGGGTGCGTCCAAAATGTTTTTTTGTGCCTATGGTATGTTTGGCGCAAACAGTGCACCTATCTTGCACTAATAGTACCGCGTCTCCAAATGGATTGAAACGAGATTCCAGATGACCAATGTCACCTAGGAGATCCATTGGGCGCATCCAAAATAATTTCTGAGCCTATGGTACGTTCGGCGCAAACCATGCACCTATCTTGCGTCAAGGTTAGCACTATCTCCAAACAGACCAAAACGACCATCCACTTGAGCCTCGTCACCTAGGAGTATCATCGGGTGTGTCTAAAACTATTTCTGATCCTATGGTATGTTCAACGGAAACCGTGCACCTATCTTGCGTGAAGATTTGCACTATCTCAAAACATACCAAAACGAGCATCCGCTTGAGCCACGTCACCTAGGAGTACCATCGGGTGCGTCCAAAACGATTTCTGTGTCTATGGTACGTTTGGCGCAAACCGTGCTCTATCTTGCACTGACACTACCACTGTCTCCAAATGGATTGAAATGAGATTCCACATGACCAATGTCACATAGGAGATCCATCGGGTGCATCCAAAAAGATTTCTAACCCTATGTTACGTTCGGCGCAAACCGTGCATCTATCTTGCGTCAAGATTAGTACTATCTCCAAAGAGACCAAAACAAGCATCCACTAGAGCCTCTTCAGCAAGGAGTACCATCGGGTGTGTCTGAAATGATTTTTGAGCTTGTGGTACGTTCGGTGCAAACCGTGCACCTATCTTGCACCAATATTAGCACTATCTCCAAATAGACTAAAACAAGTAACCACTTGATCCTCATCACCTAGAAGTACCATCGAGTAAATCCCAAAATGATTTCTGAGCTACGTTTGGCACAAACCGTGCTCCTATATTGCACTGACTCTAACAGTGTCTCCAAATGGATTGAAACAAGATTCCACATGACTAATGTCACCGAGGAGATCCATCAGGTGCGTCCAAAATAATTTCTAAGCCTATGGGACGTTAGGCGCAAACCATGCACCTATCTTGTGTCAAGATTAGCTCTATCCACCCTAGCGGGCGCAGCTTCTCTCATCGAAAGATCAGGATTCACCCTAGCGGGCGCAGCTTGGAAGGCTGTAGTCGGGCCGTGAACGTCATCTCTATCCACCAAATCGAGTTATCCAGCTTCTCTCATCGAAAGATCAGGATTCACCCTAGCGGGTTCATATCACTTCCATTCGAGCTTCGTCACCTAGGAGTACCATCCGGTGCGTCCAAAACGATTTCTGAGGCTATGGTATATTTGGTGCAAACCATGCACCTATCTCGCACTGAAACTAACACTTTCTACAAACGGACCGAAACCAGCTTCCATTTGAGCCTCGTCACCTAGGAGTACCATCCGGTGCGTCCAAAACGATTTCTGATGCTATGATATATTTGGTGCAAACCGTGTACCTATCTCGCACTGAAACTAACACTTTCTCCAAACGGACCGAAACCAGCTTCCATTTGAGCCTCGTCACCTAGGAGTACCATCCGGTGCGTCCAAAACAATTTCTGAGCCTATGGTACGTATGGCGCAAACCATGCACCTATCATGCACCGAAACTAACACTATATCCAAAAGGACCGAAAGGAGATTCTACATGACCCACGTCACCTAGGAGTTCCATTGGGTGTGTCCAAAATGATTTCTAAGGCTATGTACCTTTGGTGCAAACTATGGATCTATCTTGCATCGAGACTAACAATATCAACAAATCGACCGAAACAAGATTCTACATGACCCACGTCACCTTGGAGTTCCATCGGGCGCGTCCAAAATGATCTTCGAGCTTACGGTACGTACGGTGCAAACCGTGCAACTATCTTGAATCAAGATTAGCACAGTATCCAAACGGACCGAAACGAGCTTCCATTTGAGCCTCGTCACCTAGGACTACCATTCGGTGCGTCCAAAATGATTTTTGAGGCTATGATACATTTGGCGCAAACCGTGCACCAATCTTGCACTGAAACTAACACTGTCTCCAAACGCACCGAAACGAGCTTCCATTTGAGCCTCATCACCCAGGAGTACCTTCCGGTGTATCTAAAACAATTTCTGAGTCTATGGTATGTTTGGCGTAACCATGCACCTATCATGTACCGAAATAAGACTCTACATGACCCACGTCACCTATATGTTCCATCGAGTGCGTCCAAAATGATTTCTGAGGCTATGGTACATTTGGTGCAAGCTGTGGATCTATCTTGCACCCACGTCACCTAGGAGTTCCATCGGGTGCGTCCAAAACGATTTCCAAGCTTACGGTACGTTCGGCGCAAACCGTGCAACTATCTTGAATCAAGATTAGCACTGTATCCAAACAGACCGAAACGAGCTTCCATTTGAGCCTCGTCACCTAGGAGTACCATCCGGTGCATCCAAAACAATTTCTAAGCCTATGGTACGTATAGCGCAAACCGTGCACCTATCATGCACCGAAACTAACACTATCTCCAAAAGTATCGAAATGAGATTCTACATGATCCACGTCACCTAGGAGTAACATCTGGTGCGTCCAAAATGATTTCTGAGCCTACTGTACAATTGGCGCAAAGTGTGCACCTATCTTGCACTGAAAGTAACAATGTCTCCAAACGAACCGAAATGAGCTTCCATTCGAGCCTCGTCACCTAGGAGTACCATCTGGTGCGTCCAAAATGATTTCTAAGGCTATGCCATATTTGGCGCAAACCATGCACCAATCTTACACTGAAACTAACACTGTTTCCAAACGAACAGAAACGAGCTTCCATTTGAGCCTCGTCACCTAGGAGTACCATCCGGTGCATCCAAAATAATTTCTAAGCCTATGGTACGTATGGCGCAAATGATGCACCGAAACTAACACTATCTCCAAATAGACCGAAAGAAGATTTCGTATGACGCACGTCACCTAGGAGTTTCATTGGGTGCGTCCAAAATGATTTCTAAGGCTATGGTACGTTTGGTGCAAACTATGGATCTATCTTGCACCGAGACTAACATTATCTCCAAACGGACCGAAACGAGCTTCCATTTGAGCCTCGTCACCTAGGAGTACCATATGGTGCATCCAAAACAATTTCTGAGCCTATGGTACGTTTGGCGCAAACCATGCACCTATCATGCACCGAAACTAACACTATCTCCAAAAGGACCGAAAGGAGATTCTATATGACCCACGTCACCTAGGAGTTCCATCGGGTGCATCCAAAATGATTTATAAGGCTATGGTACGTTTGGTGCAAACTGTGGATCTATCTTGCACCAACACTAACACTATCTTCAAATCGCCCGACACAAGATTCTACATGGCCCACGTCACCTAGGAGTTCGATCGGGTGCGTCCAAAATGATTTCCGAGCTTACGGTACGTTTGGTGCAAACCGTGCACCTATCTTGAATCAAGGTTAGCAATATATCCAAACGGACCGAAACAAGCTTCCATTTGAGCCTCGTCACCTAGGAGTACCATCCGGTGCGTCCAAAATGATTTCTGAGGCTATGGTATATTTGGCGCAAACAGTGCACCTATCTTGCACTGAAACTAACACTGTCTCCAAACGGGCCGAAACAAGCTTCCATTTGAGCCTCGTCACCTATGTGTACCATCCGGTGCATCTAAAATAATTTCTGAGCCTATAGTACGTATGGCGCAAACCATGCACCTATCGTGCACCGAAACTAACGCTATCTCCAAAAGGACCGAAAAGAGATTCTACATGACCCACGTCACCTAAGAGTTCCATCGAGTGCCTCCAAAATGATTTCTGAGGCTATGGTACGTTTGGTGCAAGCTGTGGATCTATCTTGCACCGAGACTAACCCTATCTTCAAATGGACCAAAATGAGACTCTACATGACCCACGTCACCTAGGAGTTCCATCGGGTGCATCCAAAATGATATCCGAGCTTACAGTACGTTCGGCGCAAATCGTGCAACTATCTTGAATCAAGATTAGCACTGTATCCAAACGGACCGAAAGGAGCTTCCATTTGAGCCTCTCACCTAGGAGTACCATCCGATGCGTCTAAAACGATTTCTGAGGCTATGTTACATTTGGCGCAAACCAAGCACCTATCTTGCACTGAAACTAACATTGTCTCCGAACGCACCGAATCGAGCTTCTATTTGAGCCTCGTCACCCAGGAGTACCTTCCGGAGCATCTAAAATAATTTCTGAGCCTATGGTACGTTTGGCGCAAACCGTGCACCTATCATGCACGAAAACTAACACTATCTCCAGAAGTACCAAATGGAGGTTCTACATGACCCACGTCACCTAGGAGTTCCATTGAGTGCGTCCAAAACGATGTGCAAACTGTGTATCAATCTTACACCGAGACTAACACTATCTCAAAATTGACCAAAACAAGATTCTACATGACCCACGTCACCTAGGAGTTCCATCGTGTGCGTCCAAAATGATTTCCGAGCTTACGGTATGTTCGGTGCAAACCATGCACCTATCTTGAATCAAGATTAGAACTGTATCCAAACGGACCAAAATGAGCTTCCATTCGAGCCTCGTCACCTAGGAGTACCAAGCGGTTCGTCGAATATTATTTCTGAGGCTATGCTATATTTGGCGCAAACCATGCAGCTGTCTTGCACTAAAACTAACACTGTCTCCAAACGGACCGAAACGAGCTTCCATTTGAGCCTCGTCACCTAGGAGTACCATCCGGTGCATCCAAAACAATTTCTGAGGCTATCGTATGTTTGGCGCAAACCGTGCACCTATCATGCACCGAAACTAACACTATCTCCAAAAGTATCGAAATGAGATTCTACATGATCCACGTCATCTAGGAGTAACATCTGGTGCGTCCAAAATGATTTCTGAGCCTACTGTACAATTGGCGCAAAGTGTGCACCTATCTTGCACTGAAAGTAACAATGTCTCCAAACGGACCGAAACGAGCTTCCATTCGAGCCTCGTCACCTAGGAGTACCATCCGGTGCATCCAAAATGATTTCTGAGGCTATGCTATATTTGGCGCAAACCCTGCACCAATCTTACACTAAAACTAACACTGTTTCTAAACGGACCAAAACGAGCTTCCCTTTGAGCCTCGTCGGCTAGGAGTACCATCCGGTGCATCCAAAATAATTTCTGAGCCTATGGTACGTATGGCGCAAACGATGCACCGAAACTAACACTATCTCCAAATAGACCGAAAGGAGATTCCGTATGACGCACGTCACCTAGGAGTTTCATCGGGTGCGTCCAAAATGATTTCTAAGGCTATGGTACGTTTGGTGCAAACTGTGGATCTATCTTACACCGAGACTAACACTATCTCCAAACAGACCGAAACGAGCTTCCATTTGAGCCTCGTCACCTAGGAGTACCATCTGGTGCATCCAAAACAATTTCTGAGCCTATGGTACGTATGGCGCAAACCATGCACCTATCATGCACTGAAACTAACACTATCTCCAAAAGGACCGAAAGGAGATTCTACATGACCCACGTCACCTAGGAGTTCTATCGGGTGCGTCCAAAATGATTTATGAGGCTATGGTACGTTTGGTGCAAACTGTGGATCTATCTTTCACCAACACTAACACTATCTCCAAATCGACCGAAACAAGATTCTACATGGCCCACGTCACCTAGGATTCGATCGGGTGCGTCCAAAATAATTTCTGAGCTTACGGTACGTTTGGTGCAAACCGTGCACCTATCTTGAATCAAGGTTAGCACTATATCCAAACGGACCGAAACAAGCTTCCATTTGAGCCTCGTCACCTAGGAGTACCATCCGGTGCGTCCAAAATGATTTCTGAGGCTATGGTATATTTGGTGCAAACCGTGGACCTATCTTGCACTGAAACTAACACTGTCTGCAAACGGACCGAAACAAGCTTCCATTTGAGCCTCGTCACCTAGGAGTACCATCCGATGCATCCAAAACAATTTCTGAGCTCATGGTATGTATGGCACAAACCAGGCACCTATCATGCACCAAAACTAGCACTATCTCCAAAAAGGACCGAAAAGAGATTCTACATGACCCACGTCACCTAGGAGTAACATCTGGTGCGTCCAAAATGATTTCTGAGCCTATGGTACAACTGGCGCAAACTGTGCACCTATCTTGCACTGAAACTAACACTGTCTCCAAACGGACCGAAACGAGCTTCCATTTGAGCCTCATCACCTAGGAGTACCATCCGGTGCATCTAAAATAATTTCTGAGCCTATGGTACGTATGGTGCAAACCATGCACCTATCGTGCACCGAAACTAACACTATCTCCAAAAGGACCGAAAAGAGACTCTACATGACCCACATCACCTAAGAGTTCCATCGAGTGCCTCCAAAATGATTTCTGAGGCTATGGTACGTTTGGTGCAAGCTGTGGATCTATCTTGCACCGAGACAAACCCTATCTTCAAATGGACCAAAATAAGACTCTACATGACCCACGTCACCTAGGAGTTCCACCGGGTGCGTCCAAAATGATATCCGAGCTTACAGTACGTTCGGCGCAAACCGTGCAACTATCTTGAATCAAAATTAGCATTGTATCCAAACGGACCGAAAGGAGCTTCCGTTTGAGCCTCTCACCTAGGAGTACCATCCGATGCGTCTAAAACGATTTCTGAGGCTATGTTACATTTGGCGCAAACCATGCACCTATCTTGCACTGAAACTAACACTGTCTCCAAACGCACCGAAATGAGCTTCCATTTGAGCCTCGTCACCCAGGAGTTCCTTCCGGTGCATGTAAAATAATTTCTGAGCCTATGGAACGTTTGGCGTAAACCGTGCACCTATCATGCACGAAAACTAACACTATCTCTAGAAGTACCAAATGGAGGTTCTACATGACCCACGTCACCTAGGAGTTCCATTGAGTGCGTCCAAAATGATGTGCAAACTGTGTATCTATCTTACACCGAGACTAACACTATCTTAAAATTGACCAAAACAAGATTCTACATGACCCACGTCACCTAGGAGTTCCATCGGGTGCGTCCAAAATGATTTCCGAGCTTACGGTATGTTCGGTGCAAACCATGCACCTATCTTGAATCAAGATTAGAACTATATCCAAACGGACCAAAACGAGCTTCCATTCGAGCCTCGTCACCTAGAAGTACCATCCGGTTTGTCCAATATTACTTCTGAGGCTATGCTATATTTGGCGCAAACCATGCACCTATCTTGCACTGAAACTAACACTGTCTCCAAACGGACCGAAACGAGCTTCCATTTGAGCCTCATCACCTAGGAGTACCATCCGGTGCGTCCAAAATAATTTCTGAGGCTATCGTATGTTTGGCGCAAACCGTGCACCTATCATGCACCGAAACTAACACTATCTCCAAAAGTATCGAAATGAGATTCTACATGATCCACGTCACCTAGGAGTAACATCTGGTGTGTCCAAAATGATTTCTGAGCCTACTGTACAATTGGCGCAAAGTGTGCACCTATCTTGCACTGAAAGTAACAATGTCTCCAAACGGACCGAAATGAGCTTCCATTCGAGCCTCGTCACCTAGGAGTACCATCTGGTGCGTCCAAAATGATTTCTGAGGCTATGCTATATTTGGCACAAACCCTGCACCAATCTTACACTGAAACTAACACTGTTTCCAAACGGACCGAAACGAGCTTCTATTTGAGCCTCGTCACCTAGGAGGACCATCTGGTGCATCTAAAACAATTTCTAAGCCTATGGTACGTATGGCGCAAACCATGCACCTATCATGCACCGAAACTAACACTATCTACAAAAGGACCGAAAGGAGATCCACATGACCCACGTCACCTAGGAGTTCCATCGGGTGCGTCCATAATGATTTCAGAGGCTATGATACGTTTGGTGCAAACTGTTGATCTATCTTGCACCGAGACTTACACTATCTACAAATGGACCGAAATGAGATTCTACATGACCCACGTCACCTAGGAGATCCATCGGGGCGTCCAAAATGATTTCCGAGCTTACGGTACGTTCGGTGCAAACCGTGCACCTATCTTGAATCAAGATTAGCATTGTATCCAATCCTACCGAAATGAGCTTCCAATTGAGCCTCGTCACCTAGGAGTGCGATCCGATGCGTCCAAAATGATTTATGAGGCTATGGAACATTTGGCGCAAACCGTGCACCTATCTTACATTGAAACTAACACTGTTTCCAAACGGACCGAAACGAGCTTCCATTTGAGCCTCGTCGCCTAGGAGGACCATCTGGTGCATCTAAAAAAATTTCTGAGCCTATGGTACGTATGGCGCAAACCATGCACCTATCATGCACCGAAACTAACTCTATCTCCAAAAGGACCGAAAGGAGATTCTACATGACCCACGTCACCTAGGAGTTCCATCGGGTGCGTCCAAAATGATTTCTGAGGCTATGGTACGTTTGGTGCAAACTGTGGATCTGTCTTGCACTGAGACAAATACTATCTTCAAATGGACCGAAATGAGATTCTACATGACCCACGTCACCTAGGAGTTCAATCACGTGCGTCCAAAATGATTTCTGAGCTTACGGTACGTTCGGCGCAAACCGTGCAACTATCTTGATTCAAGATTAGCATTGTATCCAAAAGGACTGAAACGAGCTACCATTTGAGCCTCATCACCTAGGAGTACCTTCCATTGCATCCAAAACAATTTCTGAGCCTATGGTATGTTTGGCGCAAACTGTGCACCTATCATGCACCGAAACTAACACTATATCCAAAAGTACAAAAAGGAGATTCTACATGACCCACGTCACCTAGGAGTTCCATCGAGTGCGTCCAAAATGATTTCTGAGGCTATGGTACGTTTGGTGCAAACTGTGGATGTATCTTGCACCAAGACAGATACTATCTTCAAATGGACCGAAATGAGATTCTACATGACCCTCGTCACCTAGGAGTTCCATCGGGTGCGTCCAAAACGATTTTCGAGCTTACGGTACGCTCGGCGCAAACCGTGCAACTATCTTGAATCAAGATTAGCACTGTATCTAGACGGACCGAAACGAGCTTCCACTTGAGCCTCGTCACCTAGGAGTACCATCCGGTGCATCCGAAGCAATTTCTGAGCCTATGGTACGTATAGCGCAAACCGTGCACCTATCATGCACCGAAACTAAGGCCCCGTTTAGTTGTGAAATTTTTTGGGGAAAAATTCCTGTAGCACTTTTCGTTATTATTTGGTAAAATTTGTCTAACCATGGACTAACTAGGCTCAAAAGATTCGTCTCGACATATACAGGCAAACTGTGCAATTAGTTATTTTTTTACCTACATTTAATGCTCCATGTGTGCGTCTAAAAATTCGATGTGACAGTTATTATGCAAAGTTTTTTGCCTTTTTTGAGCATCTAAACACGACCTAACACTATCTCCAAAAGTATCGAAACAAGATTCTACATGATCCACGTCACCTAGGAGTAACATCTGGTGCGTCCAAAATGATTTATGAGCCTAATGTACAATTGGCGCAAAGTGTGCACCTATCTTGCACTGAAACTAACAATGTCTCCAAACGGACCGAAACGAGCTTCCATTCAAGCCTCGTCACCTAGGAGTACCATCCGGTGCGTCCAAAATGATTTCTGAGGCTATGCTATATTTGGCACAAACCATCCACCTATCTTGCATTGAAAGTAACACTGTTTCCAAACGGACCGAAACGAGCTTCCATTGGAGCCTCGTCACCTAGGAGTACCATCCGGTGCGTCCAAAATGATTTCTGAGGCTATGCTATATTTGGCACAAACCATGCACCTATCTTGCACTGAAAGTAACACTGTTTCCAAATGGACCGAAACGAGCTTCCATTTGAGCCTCGTCACCTAGGAGTACCATCCGGTGCATCTAAAATAATTTCTGAGCCTATGGTACGTATGGCGCAAACCATGCACCTATTATGCACCGAAACTAACTCTATCTCCAAAAGGACCGAAAGGAGATTCTACATGACCCACGTCACCTAGGAGTTCCATCGGGTGCGTCCAAAATGATTTCTGAGGCTATGGTACGTTTGGTGCAAACTGTGGATCTGTCTTGCACCGAGACAAATACTATCTTCAAGTAGACCGAAATGAGATTCTACATGACCCACGTCACCTAGGAGTTCAATCGCGTGCGTCCAAAACGATTTTCGAGCTTACAGTACGTTCGGCGCAAACCGTGCAACTATCTTGATTCGAGATTATCACTGTATCCAAAAGGACTAAAACGAGCTTCCATTTGAGCCTCGTCAAGTAGGAGTACCTTCTGTTGCATCCAAAACAATTTCTGAGCCTATGGTATGTTTGGCGCAAACTGTGCACCTATCATGCACCGAAACTAACAATATATCCAAAAGTACAAAAAGGAGATTCTACATGACCCACGTCACCTAGGAGTTCCATCGAGTGCGTCCAAAATGATTTCTGAGGCTATGGTATGTTTGGTGCAAACTGTGGATCTGTCTTGCACCGAGACAGATACTATCTTCCAATGGACCGAAATGAGATTCCTCATGACTCTCGTCACCTAGGAGTTCCATCGGGTGCGTCCAAAACGATTTCCGAGCTTACGGTACGCTTGGCGCAAACTGTGCAACTATCTTGAATCAAGATTAGCACTGTATCCAAACGGACCGAAACGAGCTTCCACTTGAGCCTCATCACCTAGGAGTACCATCCGGTGCATCCAAAGCAATTTCTGAGCCCATGGTACGTATAGCGCAAACCGTGCACCTATCATGTACCGAAACTAAGGCCCCGTTTAGTTGTGAAATTTTTTGGGGAAAAAATTCCTGTAGCACTTTTCGTTATTATTTAGTAAATTTTGTCTAACCATGGACTAACTAGGCTCAAAAGATTCGTCTCGACATATACAGACAAACTGTGCAATTAGTTATTTTTTTACCTACATTTAATGCTCCATGTGTGCGTCTAAAGATTCGATGTGACAGTTACTATGCAAAAATTTTTGCCTTTTTTGAGCATCTAAACACGACCTAACACTATCTCCAAAAGTATCGAAACGAGATTCTACATGATCCACGTCACCTAGGAGTAACATCTGGTGCGTCCAAAATGATTTATGAGCCTAATGTACAATTGGCGCAAAGTGTGCACCTATCTTGCACTGAAACTAACAATGTCTCCAAACGGACCGAAACGAGCTTCCATTCAAGCCTCGTCACCTAGGAGTACCATCCGGTGCGTCCAAAATGATTTCTGAGGCTATGCTATATTTGGCGCAAACCATGCACCTATCTTGCATTGAAAGTAACACTGTTTCCAAACGGACCGAAACGAGCTTCCATTGGAGCCTCGTCACCTAGGAGTACCATCCGGTGCGTCCAAACTGATTTCTGAGGCTATGCTATATTTGGCACAAACCATGCACCTATCTTGCACTGAAAGTAACACTGTTTGCAAACAGACCGAAACGAGCTTCCATTTGAGCCTCGTCACCTAGGAGTACCATCCGGTGCATCTAAAACAATTTCTGAGCCTATGGTACGTATGGCGCAAACCATGCACCTATTATGCACCGAAACTAACACTATCTCCAAAAGGACCGAAAGGAGATTCTACATGACCCACGTCACCTAGGAGTTCCATCGGGTGTGTCCAAAATGATTTCTAAGGCTATGGTACGTTTGGTGCAAACTGTGGATCTGTCTTGCACCGAGACAAATACTATCTTCAAATGGACCGAAATGAGATTCTACATGACCCACGTCACCTAGGAGTTCAATCGCGTGCGTCCAAAACGATTTCCGAGCTTACGGTATGCTCGGCGCAAACCGTGCAACTATCTTGATTCAAGATTAGCACTGTATCCAAAAGGACTGAAATGAGCTTCCATTTGAGCCTCGTCACCTAGGAGTACCTTCCGTTGCATCCAAAACAATTTTCTGAGCCTATGGTATGTTTGGCGCAAACTGTGCACCTATCATGCACCGAAAGTAACACTATATCCAAAAGTACAAAAAGGAGATTCTACATGACCCACGTCACCTAGGAGTTCCATCGAGTGCGTCCAAAATGATTTCTGAGGCTATGGTACGTTTGGTGCAAACTGTGGATGTATCTTGCACCGAGACAGATACTATCTTCAAATGGACCGAAATGAGATTCTACATGACCCACGTCACCTAGGAGTTCCATCGGGTGCGTCCAAAACGATTTCCGAGCTTACGGTACGTTCGGCGCAAACCGCGCAACTATCTTGAATCAAGATTAGCACTGTATCCAAACGGACCGAAACGAGCTTCCACTTGAACCTCGTCACCTAGGAGTACCTTCCGGTGCATCCAAAGCAATTTCTGAGCCTATGGTACGTATAGCGCAAACCGTGCACCTATCATGCACCGAAACTAAGGCCCCGTTTAGTTGTGAAATTTTTTGGGGAAAAATTCCTGTAGCACTTTTCGTTATTATTTGGTAAAATTTGTCTAACCATGGACTAACTAGGCTCAAAAGATTCATCTCGACATATACAGACAAACTGTGCAATTAGTTATTTTTTTACCTACATTTAACGCTCCATGTGTGCATCTAAAGATTCGATGTGACAGTTACTATGCAAAAATTTTTGCCTTTTTTGAGCATCTAAACACGACCTTACACTATCTCCAAAAGTATCGAAACAAGATTCTACATGATCCACGTCACCTAGGAGTAACATCTGGTGCGTCCAAAATGATTTATGAGCCTAATGTACAATTGGCGCAAAGTGTACACCTATCTTGCACTAAAACTAACAATGTCTCCAAACGGACCGAAACGAGCTTCCATTCAAGCCTCGTCACCTAGGAGTACCATCCGGTGCGTCCAAAATGATTTCTGAGGCTATGCTATATTTGGCGCAAACCATGCACCTGTCTTGCATTGAAAGTAACACTGTTTCCAAACGGACTGAAACGAGCTTCCATTTGTGCCTCGTCACCTAGGAGGACCATCTGGTGCATCTAAAACAATTTATGAGCCTATGGTACGTATGGCGCAAACCATGCACCTGTCATGCACCGAAACTAACACTATCTCCAAAAGGACCGAAAGGAGATTCTACATGACCCACGTCACCTAGGAGTTCAATCGGGTGCGTCCAAAATGATTTCCAAGCTTACAGTACATTCGGCGCAAACCGTGCAACTATCTTGATTCAAAATTAGCACTGTATCCAAACGGACCGAAACGAGCTTCCATTTGAGCCTCGTCACCTAGGAGTACCATCCGGTGCATCCAAAACAATTTCTGAGCCTATGGTACGTATAGCGCAAACTGTGCACCTATCATGCACCGAAACTCACACTATCTCCAAAAGTATCGAAACGAGATTCTACATGATCCACGTCACCTAGGAGTAACATCTGGTGCGTCCAAAATGATTTATGAGCCTAATGTACAATTGGCGCAAAGTGTGCACCTATTTTGCACTGAAACTAACAATGTCTCCAAACGGACCGAAACGAGCTTCCATTCGAGCCTCGTCACCTAGGAGTACTTTCCGGTGCGTCCAAAATGATTTATGAGGCTATGCTATATTTGGCGCAAATCATGCACCTATCTTGCACTGAAAGTAGCACTGTTTCCAAACGAACCGAAACGAGCTTCCATTTGAGCCTTGTCGCCCAGGAGTACCATCTGGTGCATCCATAACAATTTCTGAGCCTATGGTACATATGGCGCAAACCATGCACCTATCATGCACCAAAACTAACAATATCTCCAAAAGGACTGAAAGGAGATTCTACATGACCCTCGTCACCTAGGAGTTCTATCGGGTGTGTTCAAAATGATTTCTGAGGCTATGGTATGTTTGGTGCAAACTGTAAATCTATCTTGCACCGAGACAAACACTATCTCCAAATCGACTGAAACAAGATTCTATTGACCCACGTCACCTAGGAGTTCCATCGGGTGCGTCCAAAATGCTTTCTGAGCTTACAGTTCGTTCGGCGCAAACCGTCCAACTATCTTGAATCAAGATTAGCACTATATCCAAACGGACCGAAACAAGCTTCCATTTGAGCCTCGTCATCCAAGAGTACCTTCCGGTGCATCTAAAATAATTTCTAAGCCTACGGTATGTTTGGCGCAAACCATGCACCTATCATGCACCGAAACTAACAATATCTCCAAAAGTACCGAAAGGAGATTCTACATGACCCACGTCACCTAGGAGTTCCATCGAGTGCGTCCAAAATGATTTCTGAGGCTATGGTACGTTTGGTGCAAACTGTGGATCTATCTTGCACCGAGACAAATACTATCTTCAAATGGACCAAAATGAGATTCTACAAGACCCACGTCACCTAGGAGTTCCATAGGGTGCGTCAAAATGATTTCCGAGCTTGCGGTACGTTCGGCGCAAACCGTGCAACTATCTTGAATCAAGATTAGCACTGTTTCCAAACGGACCGAAACGAGCTTCCGTTTGAGCCTCGTCACCTAGGAGTAACATCCGATGCGTCCGAAACGATTTCTGAGGCTATGGTATATTTGGCGCAATCCGTGCACCAATCTTGCACTGAAACTAACACTATTTCCAAACGGACCAAAACGAGCTTCCATTTGAGCCTCGTCACCTAGGAGTACCATCCAGTGCATCCAAAATAATTTCTGAGCCAATGGTACGTATGGCGCAAACCATGCACCTATGATGCACTGAAACTAACACTATCTCCAAAAGGACCAAAAGGAGATTCTACATGACCCACGTCATCTAGGAGTTCCATCAGGTGCATCCAAAATGATTCTACATGCACCGAAACTAACACTTTGTACAAAAGGACCGAAAGGAGATTCCACATGACCCACGTCACCTAGGAGTTCCATCGGGTTTGTCCATAATGATTTCTAAGGCTATGGTACGTTTGGTGCAAATTGTGGACCTATCTTGCACCGAGACTAACACTATCTACAAATGGACCGAAACGAGATTCTACATGACCCACGTCACCTAGGAGTTCCATTGGGTGCGTCCAAAATGATTTCTGAGATTACGGTACGTTCGGCGCAAACTGAGCAACTATCTTGAATCAAGATTAGCACTGTATCCAAACGGACCGAAACGAGCTTCCATTTGAGCCTTTGACCTAGGAGTACCATCCGGTGCGTCCAAAACGATTTCTGAGGCTATGGTATATTTGGCGCAATCCGTGCACCTATCTTGCACTGAAACTAACACTCTTTCCAAACGGACCGAAACGAGCTTCCATTTGAGCCTCATCACCTAGAGTACCATATGGTGCATCCAAAATAATTTCTGAGCCTATGGTACGTATGGCGCAAACCAGGCACCTATCAAGCACCGAAAGTAACACTATCTCCAAACGGACCGAAAGGAGATTCTACATGACCCACGTCACCTAGGAGTTCCATCGGGTGCGTCCAAAATGATTTCTGAGGCTCTGGTACCTTTGGTGCAAACTGTGCATCTATCTCGCACCGAGACTAACACTATCTCCAAATCGACCGAAACAAGATTCTACATGACCCACGTCACCTAGGAGTTCCATCGGGTGCGTCCAAAACGATTTCAGAGCTTACGGTACGTTCGGCGCAAACCGTGCACCTATCTTGAATCAAGATTAGCACTGTATGCAAATGGATCGAAATGAGCATCTATTTGAGCCTCGTCACCTAGGAGTACCATCCGGTGCGTCCAAAACAATTTCTTAGCCTATGGTACATATGGCGCAAACCATGCACCTATCATGCACCGAAACTAACACATTGTACAAAAGGACCGAAAGGAGATTCCACATGACCCGTGTCACCTAGGAGTTCCATCGGGTTTGTCCATAATGATTTCTAAGGCTATTGTACGTTTGGTGCAAATTGTGGACCTATCTTGCACTGAGACTAACACTATCTACAAATGGACCGAAACGAGATTCTACATGACCCACGTCACCTAGGAGTTCCATCGGGTTCGTTCAAAATGATTTCTGAGGTTACGGTATGTTCGGCGCAAACCGTGCAACTATCTTGAATCAAGATTAGCACTGTATCCAAACGGACCAAAATGAGCTTCCATTTGAGCCTCTGACCTAGGAGTTCCATCCGGTGTGTCCAAAACGATTTCTGAGGCTATGGTATATTTGGCGCAATCTATGCACCTATCTTGCACTGAAACTAATACTATCTCCAAAAGTACCGAAAGGAAATTCTACATGACCCACATCGAGTGCATCCAAAACGATTTCTGAGGCTATGGTACGTTTGGTGCAAACTGTGGATCTATCTTGCACCGAGGCTAACACTATCTACTAATGGACCGAAACGAGATTCTACATGACCTACGTCACCTAGGAGTTCCATCGGGTGCGTCCAAAATGATTTTTGAGCTTACGGTTCGTTCGGCGCAAACCATGCAACTATCTTGAATCAAGACTAGCACTGTGTCCAAACGGACTGAAACGGGCTTTCATTTGAGCCTCGTCATCTAGGAGTACCATCCGGTGCGTCCAAAAATGATTTCTGAGGCTATGATATATTTGGCACATTTCGTGCACCTATCTTGCACTGGAACTAACACTGTCTCCAAACGGACCGAAACGAGCTTCCCTTTGAGCCTCGTCACCTAGAGAACCATCCGGTGCATCCAAACAATTTCTGAGCCTATGGTACGTATGGCGCAAACCATGCACCTATCAAGCACCAAAAGTAACACTCTCTCCAAAAGGACCGAAAGGAGATCCTACATGACCCACGTCACCTAGGAGTTCCATCGGGTGCGTCCAAAATGATTTCTGAGGCTATGTTACCTTTGGTGCAAACTGTGGATCTATCTTGCACCGAGACTAACACTATTTCCAAATCGACCAAAACAAGATTCTACGTGACCCACGTTAACTAGGAGTTCCATCGGGTGCGTCCAAAACGATTATCGAGCTTACAGTACGTTCGGCGCAAACCGTGCAACTATCTTGAATAACGATTAGCACTGTATCCAAACGGACCGAAACGAGCTTCCATTTGAGCCTCGTCACATAGGAGTACCATCTGGTGAGTCCAAAACGATTTTTGTGGCTATGATACATTTGGTGCAAACCATGCACCTATCTTGCCCTGAAACTAACACTGTCTCCAAACCTACCGAAACGAGCTTCCATTTGAGCCTCGTCACCCAGGAGTACCATCCGGTGCATCTAAAACAATTTCTGAGCCTATCGTATGTTTGGCGCAAACCGTGCACCTATCATGCATCAAAACTAACACTATCTCCAAAAGTACCGAAAGGAGATTCTACATGACCCACATCACCTAGGTGTTCCATCGAGTGCGTCCAAAATGATTTCTGAGGCTATGGTACGTTTGGTGCAAACTGTGGATCTATCTTGCACCGAGACAAATACTATCTTCAAATGGACCAAAATGAGATTCTACATGACCCATGTCATCTAGGTGTTCCATCGGGTGCGTCCAAAACGTTTTTCGAGCTTACAGTACATTCGGCGCAAACCGTGCAACTATCTTGAATCAAGATTCGCACTGTGTCCAAACGGACCGAAACAAGCTTCCATTTGAGCCTCTCACCTAGGAGTACCATTCGGTGCGTCCAAAACAATTTCTGAGGCTATGTTATATTTGGCGCAAACCGTGAACCTATCTTGCACTAAAACTAACACTGTCTCTAAACGGACTGAAATGAGCTTCCATTTGAGCCTCATCACCTAAGAGAAGCCTCCGGTGCATCCAAAACATTTTCTTAGCCTATGGTACGTATGGCGCAAACCATGCACCTATCATGCACCGAAACTAACACTATCTCCAAAAGTATCGAAACGAGATTTTACATGATCCACGTCACCTTGGAGTAACATCTGGAGCGTCCAAAATGATTTCTAAGCCTACTGTACAATTGGCGCAAACTGTGCACCTATCTTGCACTGAAAACTAATACTGTCTTCAAACGGACTGAAACGTGCTACCATTTGAGCCTCGTCACCTAGGAGTACCATATGGTGCATCTAAAATAATTTCTGAGCCTATGGTACTTATGGCACAAACCAGGCATCTATCAAGCATCGAAACTAACAAAACCTCCAAAAGGACCGAAAGGAGATTCTACATGACCCACGTCACCTAGGAGTTCCATAGGGTGCGTCCAAAACGATTTCTGAGGCTATGGTACATTTGGTGCAAACTGTGGACCTATCTTGCACCGAGACTAACACTATCTTCAAATGGACCGAAACAAGATTCTACATGACCCACGTCACCTAGGAGTTCCATCGGGTGCGTCCAAAATGTTTTCTGAGTTTATGGTAGTTCGATGCAAACCATGCACCTATCTTGAATCAAGATTAGCACTGTTTGCAAACAGACCAAAATGAGCATCTGTTTGAGTCTCGTCATCATGGAGTACCATCCGGTGCGTCCAAATCAATTTCTTAGCCTGTGGTACATATGGCTCAAACCATGCACCTATCATGCACCAAAACTAACACTTTGTACAAAAGGACCGAAAGGAGATTCCACATGACCCATGTCACCTAGGAGTTCCATCGGGTGTGTCCATAATGATTTCTAAGGCTATGGTACGTTTGGTGCAAACTGTGGATCTATCTTGCACCGAGACTAACACTATCTACAAATGGACCGAAACGAGATTCTACATGACCCACGTCACCTAGGAGTTCCATCGGGTGCGTCCAAAATGATTTCTGAGCTTACAGTATGTTCGGTGCAAACCGTGCAACTATCTTGAATCAAGATTAGCACTGTATCCAAACGGACCGAAACGAGCTTCAATTTGATCCTCTGACCTAGGAGTACCAGCCAGTGCGTCCAAAATGATTTCTGAGGCTATGGTATATTAGGCACAATCTGTGCACCTATCTTGCACTAAAACTAACACTATTTCCAAACGGACCGAAACAAGCTTCCATTTGAGCCTCGTCACCTAGAGTACCATCCGGTGCATCCAAAACAATTTTTGAGCCTATGGTATGTATGGCGCAAACCTTGCACCTATCAAGCATCGAAAGTAACACTATCTCCAAAAGGACCGAAAAAGAAGATTCTACATGACCCACGTCACCTAGGAGTTCCATCGGGTGCGTCCAAAATGAATTATGAGGCTATGTTACCTTTGGTGCAAGCTATGGATCTATCTTGCACCGAGGCTAACACTATTTCCAAATTGACCGAAATAAGATTCTACATGACCCACGTTAACTAGGAGTTCCATCGGGTGCATCCAAAACGATTATCGAGCTTATGGTACGTTCGGCGCAAACCGTGCAGTACCATTTAAGCCTCGTCACCTAAGAGTACCATCTAGTGAGTCCAAAATGATTTTTGTGGCTATGATACATTTGGCGCAAACCGTGCACCTATCTTGCACTGAAACTAACATTGTCTCCAAACCTACCGAAACGAGCTTCCATTTGAGCCTCGTCACCCAGGAGTACCTTCCGGTGCATCTAAAACAATTTATGAGCCTATGGTATGTTTGGCGCAAACCGTGCACCTATCATGCATCGAAACTAACACTATCTCTAAAAGTACCGAAAGGAGATTCTACATGACCCACATCACCTAGGAGTTCCATCGAGTGCATCCAAAATGATTTCTGAGGCTATGTTACTTTTGTTGCAAACTATGGATCTATCTTGCACCAAGACAAATACTAACTTCAAATGGCCCGAAATGAGATTCTACATGACCCACGTCACCTAGGAGTTCCATCGGGTGCGTTCAAAACGATTTTCGAGCTTACGGTACGTTCGGCGCAAACCATGCTTTATCTTGAATCAAGATTAGCACTGTATCCAAACAGACCGAAACGAGCTTCCATTTGAGCCTCTCACCTAGGAGTACCATCCAATGCGTCCAAAATGATTTATAAGGCTATGGTATATTTGGTGCAAACCATGCACCTATCTTGCACTGAAACTAACACTGGCTCTAAACGGATCGAAAAGAGCTTCCATTTAAGCCTCGTCACCTAGGAGTACCATCCGGTGCATCCAAAACAATTTCTGAGCCTATGGTACGTATGGCGCAAACCGTGCACCTATCATGCACCGAAACTAACACTATCTCCAAAAGTATCGAAACAAGATTCTACATGATCCACGTCACCTAGGAGTAACATCTGGTGCGTCCAAAACGATTTCTAAGCCCACTGTACAATTAGCGCAAACTGTGCACCTATCTTGCCCTGAAACTAACACTGTCTCCAAACGGACCTAAACGAGCTTCCATTTGAGCCTCGTCACCTAGGAGTACCATCTGGTGCATCTAAAATAATTTCTGAGCCTATGGTACATATGGTGCAAACTAGGCACCTATCATGCACCGAAACTAACACTATCTCCAAAAGGACAGAAAGGAGATTCTACATGACCCACGTCACCTAGGAGTTCCATCGGGAGCGTCCATAATGATTTCTGAGGCTATGGTACGTTTGGTGCAAACTGTGGACCTATCTTGCACCGAGACTAACACTATCTACAAATGGACCGAAACGAGATTCTACATGACCCACGTCACCTAGGAGTTCCATCTGGGGCGTCCAAAATGATTTCCGAGCTTACGGTACGTTCGGCGCAAACCGTGCAACTATCTTGAATCAAGATTAGCACTATATCCAAATAAACCGAAACGAGCTTCCATTTGAGCCTTGTCATCTAGGAGTACCATCCAGTGCGTCCAAAATGATATTTGAGGCTATGGTATATTTGACGCAATCCGTGCACCTATCTTGCACTGAAACTGACACTGTCTCCAAACAGACCGAAACGAGGTTCCATTTGAGCCTCATCACCTAGAGTACCATCCGGTGCATCCAAAACAATTTCTGAGCCTATGGTACGTATGGCGCAAACCATGCAACTATCAAGCACCGAAAAGTACTACTATCTCCAAAAGGACCGAAAGGAGATTCTACATGAACCACATCTCCTAGGAGTTCCATCGGGTGCGTCCAAAATGATTTTTGAGGCTATGGTACATTTGGTGCAAACTGTGGATCTATCTTGCACCGAGACTAACACTATCTTCAAATCGACCGAAACTAGATTCTACTGGACTTACGTAACATAGGAGTTCCATCGGGTGCGTCCAAATTGATTTCTGAGGCTATGGTACGTTTGGTGCAAACTATGGATCTATCTTGCACCGAGACTAACACTATCTCCAAATGGACCGAAACGAGATTCTACATGACCCACGTCACCTAGGAGTTCTATCTGGTGCGTCCAAAATGATTTACGAGCTTACGGTACGTTCGGCGCAAACCGTGCAACTATCTTAAATCAAGATTAGCACTATATCCAAATGGACCGAAACGAGCTTCCATTTGAGCCTCGTCATCTAGGAGTACCATCCAGTGCGTCCAAAACGATATTTGAGGCTATGGTATATTTGACGCAATCGGTGCACCTATCTTGCACTGAAACTGACACTGTCTCCAAACAGACCGAAACGAGGTTCCATTTGAGCCTCATCACCTAGAGTACCATCCGGTGCATCCAAAACAATTTCTGAGCCTATGGTACGTATGGCGCAAACCATGCAACTATCAAGCACCGAAAAGTACTACTATCTCCAAAAGGACCGAAAGGAGATTCTACATGAACCACATCTCCTAGGAGTTCCATCGGGTGCGTCTAAAATGATTTTTGAGGCTATGGTACATTTGGTGCAAACTGTGGATCTATCTTGCACCGAGACTAACACTATCTTCAAATCGACCAAAACTAGATTCTACTTGACTTACGTAACATAGGAGTTCCATCGGGTGCGTCCAAATTGATTTCTGAGGCTATGGTACGTTTGGTGCAAACTGTGGATCTATCTTGCATCGAGACTAACACTATCTCCAAATTGACCGAAACAAGATTCTACATGACCCACGTCACCTATGAGTTCCATCGGGTGCATCCAAAATGATTTCCGAGCTTACGGTACGTTCAGTGCAAACCGTGCACCTATCTTGAATCAAGATTAGAACTGTATCCAAACAGAACGAAACGAGCTTCCATTTGAGCCTCGTCACCTAGGATTATCATCCGGTGCGTCCAAAATGATTTCTGAGGCTATGCTATATTTGGCGCAAACCATGCACCTATCTTGCACTGAAACTAACACTGTTTCCAAACAGACCAAAACGAGCTTCCATTTGAGTCTCGCCACCTAGGAGTACCATCCGGTGCATCCAAAATAATTTCTGAGCCTATGGTACGTATGGCATAAACCATGCACCTATCAAGCACCGAAACTAACACTATCTACAAAAGGACTGAAAGGAGATTCTACATGACCCACGTCACCTAGGAGTTCCATCGAGTGCGTCCAAAATGATTTCTGAGGCTATGGTACATTTGGTGCAAACTATGGATCCATCTTGCACCGAGACTAACACTATCTCCAAATCGACCGAAACAAGATTCTACATGACCCACGTCACCTCGGAGTTCCATCGGGTAGGTCCAAAACGATTTCCGAGCTTACGGAACGTTCGGCGCAAACCGTGCAACTATCTTGAATCAAGATTAGCACTGTATCCAAAGGGACCGAAACCTAGGAGTTCCATCGAGTGCGTCCAAAATGATTCTACATGACCCACGTCACCTAGAAGTTCCATCGAGTGCGTCCAAAATGATTCCTGAGGCTATGGTACGTTTGGTGCAAACTGTAGATCTATCTTGCACCGAGAAAAATACTATCTTCAAATGGATCGAAATGAGATTCTACATGACCCACATCACCTAGGAGTTCCATCGGGTGCGTCCAAAATGATTTCCGAGCTTACGGTACGTTCGGCGCAAACCGTGCAACTATCTTGACTCAAGATTAGCACTATATCCAAACGGACCGAAACAAGCTTCCATTTGAGCCTCTCACCTAGGAGTACTATCCGATGTATCCAAAATGATTTCTGAGGCTATGGTATATTTGGCGCAAACCGTGCACCTATCTTGCACTGAAACTAACACTGTCTCTAAACAGACCGAAACGAGCTTCCATTTGAGCCTCGTCACCTAGGAGACCATTCGGTGCATCCAAAACAATTTCTGAGCCTGTGGTACGTATGGCGCAAACCGTGCACCTAATATGCACCGAAACTAACACTATCTCAAAAAGTATCGAAACGAGATTCTACATGGTTCACGTCCACTAGGAGTAATATCAGGTGCGTCCAATACGATTTCTGAGCCTATTGTACAAATGGCGCAAACTATGCACCTATCTTGCACTGAAATTAACACTGTCTCCAAACGGACCGAAACGAGCTTCCATTTGAGCCTCATCACCTAGGAGTACCATCTGGTGCATCCAAAACAATTTCTGAGCCTATGGTATGTATGGTGCAAACCATGCATCTCTCATGTACCGAAACTAACAGTACCTCCAAAAGGACCGAAAGGAGATTCTACATGACCCACGTCACCTTGGAGTTCTATCGGGTGCGTCCAAAATGATTTCTGAGGCTATGGTACATTTTGTTGAAACTGTGGACCTATCTTGCACCATGACTAACACTATCTCCAAATGGACCGAAACAAGATTCTGCATGACCCATGTCACCTAGGAGTTCCATCAGGTGCGTCCAAAATGATTTCTGAGCTTACAGTACGTTCGGTGCAAACCATGCACCTGTCTTGAATCGAGATTAGCATTGTATCAAAACGGACCGAAACGAGCCTCTGTATGAGCCACGTCACCTAGTAGTACCTTCTGGTGTGTCCAAAATGATTTCTGAGTCTATGGAAAATTTTGTGCAAACCGTGCACCTATCTTGCCCTGAAACTAACACCGCTCCAATTGGACTAAAACGAGTTTCCATTTGAGCCTCGCCACCTAGGAGTACCATCCGGTGCATCCAAAACAATTTCTGAGCCTATGGTACGTATGGCGCAAACCGTGGACCTATCATGCACTGATATTAACACTATCTCCAAAAGGACCGAAAAGAGATTCTACATGACCCACGTCACCTAGCAGTTCCATCGGGTGCGTCCATAATGATTTCTGAGGCTATGGTACGTTTGGTGCAAACTGTGGACCTATCTTGCACCATGACTAACACTATCTACAAATGGACCAAAACAAGATTCTACATGACCCACGTCACCTAGGAGTTCCATCGGGTGTGTCCAAAATGATTTCCGAGCTTACGGTATGTTCGGCGCAAACCATGCAACTATGTTGAATCAAGATTAGAACTGTATCCAAACGGATCGAAACGAGCTTCTATTTGAGCCTCGTCATCTAGGAGTACCATCCGGTGAGTCCAAAATGATTTCTGAGGCTATGGTACATTTGGCGCAAACCATGCACCTATCTTGCACTGAAAATAACACTACCTGCAAACACACTGAAACGAGCTTCCATTTGAAACTTGTCACCCAGGAGTACCTTCCGGTGCATCTAAAACAATTTCAGAGCCTATGGTATATTTGGCGCAAACCGTGCACCTATGATGCACTGAAACTAAGACTATCTCCAAAAGTACCGAAATTAGATTCTACATGACCCACATCACCTCGGAGTTCCATCGAGTGCGTCCAAAATGATTTCTGAGGCTATGGTACGTTTGGTGCAAACTGTGGATCTATCTTGCACCGAGACAAATACTATCTTCAAATGGACCAAAATGAGATTCTACCTGACCCACGTCACCTAGGAGTACCATCTGGTGCGTCCATAACGATTTCTGAGGCTATGGTATATTTGACGCAAACCGTGCACCTATCTTGCATTGAAACTAACACTGTCTCTAAACGGACCGAAACGAGCTTCCATTTGAGCCTCGTCACCTAAGAGAAGCCTCCGGTGCATCCAAAACATTTTCTGAGCCTATGGTACGTATGGCGCAAACTGTGCACCTATCATGCACCGAAACTAACACTATCTCCAAAAGTATCAAAACGAGATTCTACATGATCCACGTCACCTAGGAGTAACATCTGGTGCATCCAAAATGATTTCTAAGCCTACTATACAATTGGCGCAAACTGTGCACCTATCTTGCACTGAAACTAATATTGTCTCCAAACGGACCGAAATGAGCTTCCATTTGAGCCTCGTTACCTAGGAGTACCATCTGGTGCATCTAAAACAATTTCTGAGCCTATGGTACGTATGGCGCAAACCATGCATCTATCGTGCGCCGAAACTAACACTACCTCCAAAAGGACCGAAAGGAGATTCTACATGACCCACGTCACCTAGGAGTTCCATCGGGTGCGTCCAAAATGATTTCTGAGGCTATGGTACATTTGGTGCAAACTGTGGACCTATCTTGCAACGAGACTAACACTATCTCCAAATGGACTGAAACAAGATTCTACATGACCCACGTCACCTAGGAGTTCCGTCGGGTGCGTCCAAAATGATTTCCGAGTTTATGGTAGTTCGGTGCAAACCGTGCACCTATCTTGAATCAAGATTAGCATTGTATCCAAACGGACCGAAATGTGCTTCCATTTGAGCCTCGTCACCTAGGAGTACCATCCGGTGCATCCAAAACGATTTCTGAGGCTATAGAACATTTGGCGCAAACCGTGCACCTATCTTGCATTGAAACTAACACCACTCCAAATGGACCAAAACGAGCTTCCATTTGAGCCTTGTCACCCAGGAGTACCATCCGGTGCATCTAAAACAATTCTTATCCTATGGTACATATGGCGCAAACCATGCACCTATCATGCACCGAAACTAACACTATCTCCAAAAGGACCGAAAGGGGATTCTACATGACCCATGTCACTTAGGAGTTCCATCGGGTGCGTCCATAATGATTTCTGAGGCTATGGTACATTTGGTGCAAAATGTGGATCTATCTTGCACCGAGACTAACACTATCTACATATGGACCGAAACGAAATTCTACATGACCCACGTCACCTAGGAGTTCCATCGGGTGTGTCCAAAATGATTTCCGAGCTTACGGTACGTTCGGTGCAAACCGTGCAACTATCTTGAATCTATATGAGCACTGTATCCAAATGGACAGAAACGAGGTTCCATTTGAGCCTCGTCATCTAGGAGTACCATCCGGTGCGTTCAAAACGATTTTTGAGGCTATGGTATATTTGGCGCAATCCGTGCACCTATCTTGCACTGAAACTAACACTGTCTCCAAACAGACCGAAACGAGCTTCCATTTGAGCCTCGTCACCTAGAGTACCATCCGGTGCATCCAAAACAATTTCTGAGCCTATGGTACGTATGGCGCAAACCATGCACCTATCAAGCACCGAAAGTAACACTATCTCCAAAAGGACCGAAAGGAGATTATACATGAACCACGTCTCCTAGGAGTTCCATCGGGTGCTTCCAAAATGATTTCTGAGGCTATGGTATGTTTGGTGCAAACTGTGGATCTATCTTGCACCGAGACTAACACTATCTCCAAATCGACCGAAACAAGATTCTACTTGACTCACGTAACATAGGAGTTCCATCGGGTGCGTCCAAATTGATTTCTGAGGCTATGGTACGTTTGGTGCAAACTGTGGACCTATCTTGCAGCATGACTAACACTATCTCCAAATGGACTGAAACAAGATTCTACATGACCCACGTCACCTAGGACTTCCATCGGGTGCGTCCAAAATGATTTCCGAGCTTACAGTACGTTCGGTGCAAACCGTGCACCTATCTTGAATCGAGATTAGCATTGTATCCAAACGGACCGAAACGAGCTTCTGTTTGAGCCACGTCACCAAGTAGTACCTTCTGGTGCATCGAAAATGATTTTTGAGGCTATGGAACATTTTGCGCAAACTGTGCACCTATCTTGAATCGAGATTAGCATTGTATCCAAATGGACCGAAACGAGCTTCTGTTTGAACCACGTCACCAAGTAGTACCTTCTAGTGCGTCCAAAACGATTTTTGAGGCTATGGAACATTTTGCGCAAACCGTGCACCTATCTTGCACTGAAACTAACACCGCTCCAATTGGACCAAAACGAGCTTCCATTTGAGCCTTGTCACCCAGGAGTACCAACCGGTGCATCCAAAACAATTTCTTAGCCTATGGTACGTATGGCGCAAACCATGGACCTATCATGCACCGATATTAACACTATCTCTAAAAGGACCGAAAGGAGATTCTACATGACCCACGTCACCTAGGAGTTTCATCGGGTGCGTCCATAATGATTTCTGAGGCTATGGTACGTTTGGTGCAAACTGTGGACCTATCTTGCTCCATGACTAACACTATCCTCAAATGGACCGAAACAAGATTCTACATGACCCACGTCACCTAGGAGTTCCATCGGGTACGTCTAAAATGATTTCCGAGCTTACGGTACGTTCGGCGCAAACCATGCAACTATCTTGAATCAAGATTAGCACTCTATCTAAACGGATCGAAACGAGCTTCCATTTGAGCCTCGTCATCTTAGAGTACCATCCGGTGAGTCCAAAACGATTTATGAGGCTATGGTATATTTGGCACAATCCGTGCACCTATCTTGCACTAAAACTAACACTGTCTCCAAACGGACCGAAACGAGCTTCCATTTGAGCCTCGTCACCTAGAGTTCCATCCGGTGCATCCAAAAAAATTTCTGAGCCTATGGTACGTATGGCACAAACCATGCACCTATCAAGCACCGAAAGTAACACTATCTCCAAATAGACTGAAAGGAGATTCTACATGACCCACGTCACCTAGGAGTTCCATCGGGTGCGTCCAAAATGATTTCTGAGGCTATGGTACGTTTGGTGCAAACTGTGGATCTATCATGTACCGAGACTACCACTATCTCCAAATCGACCGAAACAAGATTCTACATGACCCACGTAACCTAGGAGTTCCCCTGGGTGCGTCCAAAACGATTTCCGAGCTTGCGGTACGTTCGGCGCAAACCATGCACCTATCTTACACCGAAACTAACAGTATCTCCAACAGGACCGAAAGGAGATTCTACATGACCCACGTCACCTAGGAGTTCCATCGGGTGCGTCCAAAATGATTTGAGGCTATGGTACGTTTGTTGCAAACTGTGGACCTATCTTGCACCGAGGCTAACACTTCTCCAAATAGACCGAAACAAGATTCTACATGACCCACGTCACCTAGGATTTCATCGGGTGCGTCCAAAATGATTTCCGATCTTATGGTACGTTCAGCGCAAACCGAGCAACTATCTTGAATCAGGATTAGCATTGTATCCAAACGGACCGAAACAAGCTTCCATTTGAGCCTCGTCACCTAGGAGTACCATCCGGTGTGTCAAAAATTATTTCTGAGGCTATGGTATATTTGGCACAAACCGTGCACCTATCTTGCACTGAAACTAACACTGTATCGAAATGGATCGAAATGAGCTTCCATTTCAGCCTCGTCACCTAGGAGTACCATTTGGTGCATCCAAAACAATTTCTGAGCATATGGTACGTATGGCGCAAACCATGCACCTATCATGCACCAAAACTAACACTATCTCCAAAAGGACCGAAAGGAGATTCTACATGACCCACGTCACCTAGGAGTTCCATCGGGTGCGTCTAAAATGATTTCTAAGGCTATGGTACGTTTGGTGCAAACTGTGGATCTATCTGGCACCGAGACTAACACTATCTCCAAATTGACCGAAGCAAGATTCTACATGACCCACGTCACCTAGGAGTTTCATCGGGTGCGTCCAAAATGATTTCCAAGCTTACGGTACATTCAGTGCAAACCGTGCACCTATCTTGAATCAAGATTAGCACTGTATCCAAACGGACTGAAACGAGCTTCCATTTGAGCCTCGTCACCTAGGAGTTCCATCCGGTGTGTCCAAAACGATTTCTGAGGCTATGGTATATTTGGCGCAAACCGTGCACCTATCTTGCACTGAAACTAACACTGTTTCCAAACAGACCGAAACGAGCTTCCATTTGAGCCTCGTCAGCTAGGAGTACCATCTGGTGCATCCAAAATAATTTCTAAGCCTATGGTACGTATGGCGCAAACCATGCACCTATCAAGCACCGAAACTAACACTATCTCCAAAAGTACTGAAAGGAGATTCTACATGACCCACGTCACCTAGGAGTTCCATCGAGTGCATCCAAAATTATTTCTGAGGCTATGGTACGTTTGGTGCAAACTGTGGATCTATCTTGCACCGAGAAAAATACTATTTTCAAATGGACCGAAATGAGATTCTACATGACCCACGTCACCTAAGAGTTCCATCGGGTGCGTCCAAAATGATTTCTAAGCTTACGGTACGTTCTGTAACACCCCAGGTGTTTGTCATTCACTAAGCAGTGGGTTTGAGCTCAAACATGATAGATTAAGTGGTGGTGAGCCTAACCTAAACTTGGATGTTGCACCATTGCTTTACATATAGGCCATTTTCAAAGATATATGCTTGAATGGTATTATTGCAATATCTTCATGTGTCTCACCTTAGTTTCATGAAGTTTGGAATCAAAAAGTCACAATAAATGATAACTTATATCCTTGTTGGAATGGTTTTACTAAGTGCTTGAATTGCACTATTAAGTGAATGGAAATGTAGGTCATCAACCAAACTTTGCAAACTTGCCCAAATAACTCTAGATGAACTCTACAACAAAAGTCATGAAGGGTTCATGTTGAGCAAAAGTCAAGAAAATGCCCCAATTGGCCTAAAACCGTAGTTTAGGCTATACCGAGTTGATACTTTGACCACAGTGAAAGTTTGACTTCTGTACCAGTTATGAGGTTTGACCTTAAACAAAAGTTGTAGTTAATCTTGTGTAGAACAAACTTTGTTTAATGGTCAAGTGCTAGTTTGGATTCTAGTTTGGTCAAATAGAGCTCACAAGATTGATTAAGCTGCTGTTTTTGAAAGGGCAGAAATTATTCTAAGTCCTTGAGTGGCAGCAATAAGTTGACATGTTTGGTAATGTTTATCTCCCTAACCATGCTGAACCAGTCTAAGGACCTTTAATAGAAGTTGTAGACCAAGTTGGGTACTACAAATTTTGTTCAAGCCTCAAGGCCTAGTACAGCTTCTAACCTAGTCATATAAGGAACCCAAGTTTGAATGTTGCTGCTATTTTCCAGTCCTTAAGTAATACTATGTCCGTACATTGGCATGTCGTGTTCTCCAAATTTTACTAAATAACTTGAGTTGACCCAAAAGTAAAAGTTGGAGAATACATGATGAAGAAGAGCATCCGAAGAGATGGCATCAGTTGGACTTTGTTTTGACCATCAACTTTTGAAGATTTTAATCACTGTCAATGCATTGACAATGCTAGTTTGAAGCTTAATTATCCACTAATCCATGGCCCAAATGATGATACACCTTAAATAGAAAAGGTAGAGCATGTTATGGTCAACAACTTTGGCTCAAGGCCCTTGGCCCAAAAATGAACAGAACTGGCCCAAAATTGGCCTCCAAGAGGGGCACAGAGACGCCTGCCACATGCTCGACGTATTGTCATCGTGGCGACCGTGCAGCAGGGCACCCCCGCCATGGCTGGACATGTGCCCTTTGCCTCACCACGCGCCCTACGCCCTACTGCCGAGGTAGAACAGCACCTAAGCGCCTTCCCATCCCTCTCCACTCCCTCTCGCTCCCCCTGGTCATTCTCTCTCGCACCACACTATCGCGCAGAGCGCGCGTCCGCCATTGCTGAGCCGCTCGAGCTCCATGGCAGCTGCATTCTTCGCTACTCCGTGCCTCGTCAGCCCTAGCCATCAGCTCCAGCGGCCTCATCGTCTCACGTCGCCCCTGACACGTCCCTCCCTGGCCTTGCCTCACCGTCGTAGCGCGTGGCCACCAGTGTCGTGGCCGCCGCGGACGCCAGTGTGTGTGGCCAGGAGGCCATGAGCCATCACCGCCCGAGCTGCAGCCACCATTGAGTTCACGCGGATCCCTTGGTGCTCCCCTGCTGCACCACCATCGCCGATGAGCCTCCCCGCCGCCGTAGTCCGCCGCTACTGGACCACCAGTCACCGGCCCTGCCTGTTTCCATGGCCAGCCGGCCTTGGGTCACCTCGCGCGGAGCCGAGTGGTTCCTCAGAGGCGCATGGACCCACCGGAGCTCATGCCGCCCTTCTCTGTCACCGGCAAGCCTCCTCCGTCGCCACCGGCCATTTCCCCCTGCGCCTCTGCTCTCTGATTCAGGAGGAAGAAGACCAGGTTCTCTCTCGGTCTCCCTTTGTGTGTATGGCGAGCGAGCCTGTCTGGGCAGTAGGTCCCACACGTCAGCGCCACTAGGGACTCATTTGGGTGCACAACCAGGGTGTGCATAGCAGATCTAGGGTGAAGTAGTTAATTTCGTTTTTGAATTTCAGATTTGTGTTAAATCTTCTAAAATTCATATCTCATGCTAGATAATTCCAAAAATAGGAAAAGTGGACTTTTTGGAAACCTTGAGAAAAGATCTATGCAGTGGAGTCATAATATGTTAGATGTTTGTAGAAGTTTTCTGGTGCTTTTATTTAGTCTTAAAAAATACTCCAAAAATGCTTACAAACTTGACCAGAGCCATATCTTGAGTTTTAGAACTCTAAAAATAGTGATTCTTGTTTGTTAATTTTATGATGACATGCAATTGCTAGGAAAAATATTAAACACACTAGTTTTTCACTGTTTTCTTAAGGTTTTGATTTGACCTTGATAAATAAGGAAATCTACATTATATTGCTTGTCATTTTTATATCTTGAGTTGTGTTGCTCCAAATAATGTGAAATTTTTATGGCAGTCTTATCATGCTAGGAATATACTGTGGTATAAATTTCATGGTCATTGCTTACTGTATGATCAAGTTATTGATTTAACTTGTTTATGGCTTGATAAATAGCTTATAAATAATAAATAAATGATAAAATAGAAAACGTTATTCCATTACCTTAGTATGATGTTGTTCTATCATTTTGATTCATACTATGGCCATGTGTTCATAGAAAATATTAAGTTTTAGGTTTAACTTGCTCTCACATGATTTATTGCAATAGCTATTTGTCTTTTTTATAGAGGTTGATATACTTGTCCAAATGGCTTGAAATTTGGACAGTAGACTTTTGGGAGCATTTGGAGGACACTATAATTTTGGTAGAATTTATTATGCATATTTGATATATGTTCATGATTCCACCTAATTATCTAAATAAATTAAGAAAATATATTAAAAGAATTTATTTAGGAATGGGCACTATGTTTTCTGGTGTTCATTAGTCATGTGTGACATGTTGGTAAAGTTGGTTTTGTACAATTATATGTCTGCAACATAAGTTAGTATTTATTTCTTGCAAATGTGGTTTCTGTACAGTTCTGGGGGCAATGTAGATTACTCCATGTTAATGATGTTTTCTGAGCACCTTGTCTATAGCAAAGTTGTATATAATTCATGTATCTAACTTTTTTTAAAATTTGGTGGAATTTGGTCAAGTAGTTTTTGAGTTATAGATGTTTAAAGTCAGGTCCCAGATTTGATTGCTCTCTGTTTGGAGCAAACCAGATTCTGTAATTTCATCTTTTTGATCTATTAAACTTGAGAATTAGGCTTAGGTGATTATGAATGCATTGTAGATAATTTCATAATATTTCCATAATGCCTTGTTGCACATCTTTTGGAGTTGTAGATCTCCTGTTGTGGTTAAATTACTCAGCTGTTGTTCTGATGTCCAGGATGTGGCAATTTCTAGTTCTAGTGCTTTGATTAACTTTGCCATGCTTGTGTATTGAAGTGTGACACCTATCTTTGATGGTACTTGGTTTAGTACCCTGTGATCTTGTGAGACTTGTTTCTTGATTGATGTGCTTGACCTCTTCTATGTTATGCCTTAATGAGGATTAAGTTACTTAGCTCTAGATGCTTACGTGAACTTTGGTATGTTTACTTGATTACTTTGTTTATTGCACTTCTATGCATTCATACATATGCATTGTTGCACCTCATTTAGGTACACTAGTTGAAGCACGTGAAGGACCTAAGGTGGAGCCAAACCCAAAGACAGAGTTGGTGGATCCATCCCGAAGATAAAACGAGAAGACAAGTGCTAGATTGGGGGAATGCTCACCAAGCGATTTCACCTGACATACTCTAACTTGAGTCGGATCCCAGGCAAGCCCCGGAGCATTATAAGCCTCCTACCTTCAAAGCAATTAATTTTATATATGTTATAAGTATTGTTGCATTAAGTGGTAGGAGTTGGTTGGAAACCCTTGCTGCATTATAGCCTTCCTTGTCCAGATATATGAATCCTTAAATCCTACATAGACTAGGATCGAGTAGATGCTTAGCCCTGCTTTAAGCGGTAGAATTCAGGTGATTTCTTGTCACCTGCGAGATGTAGGGATATTAATATATGGCACGGTTGGCTATATTTGCTATCGTGAAAAGGAACCATATGTTAATAAAATGAAATGAGACCGAGCGGGATGACAATAGTGAAGCAACAAGGCATGGAGGTCTTTGGTGTAGATCTATCCCCGTCTGAGTCGTTTAAGGACCGATTCGTTGTACGTCCTTGAGTCATGTTAAACGCAGTCTAACACTTAGTTGGCCGGATAAGTCGTTCCGACCGCGAATCCGAGTAATACAGTTCAGGGCGGGAAACGAATGGTAGGTCGCATCTTAGAGGTAGTAAGGATGTGCTTGGGGACATTGGCGTGAGACCAAGGGGGGGGTTAGAGTCCCTAGCACCTAGCAGAGTGTCGCCCTTGGGGATGCGGCATCAGTCGAACCTGTGACTCCTGAACTGTACCAACGGTGACCTGAGCAGCCCTCGCCAGGCGTGACTCGGTAAGTGTTAGAAATACCCCTCTAGCTAGATAGGAATTCGATTCGAATCGCCGTCGCTCCCGGTTAGTGAGCACTTGACTTGAGCAGCGGCAACGTAGATTCAATTAAATTGAACAGATGGTTAATTGGATGAAGATGGAAATGTTGCCTCAATTTATACCTGCTATGGTTAATATTGTTTGCTCCTAATCAAGTGAGTGCTCTTATATAGGTGCTAATATAGATGATAGGTTAATGATGATTAACTCGATGCTTAAGCATTAATGATCACTTTCTATATTCAGCTTTTATGCAAAATGTTGTCAAGCTAGCCCACTTTATATCAGCCTTGCATGACCCTTGGTGTCACTTTATTTCTGGTTTTTGACGGGTAAGTCTAGCTGAGTACATTGTCGTACTCAGGGGTTTATCCCCACTTGTTGCAGGTGGTGATGTATCATGGCGGCTGCAAGAGTTGGTTGGCTCCTGCCTTAGAGGCGAAGTGTGATCATGGGCGTGATCCTTCTTACTTATCTTGTCTCTAATGCTTTTGTTGGAAGTCGACCTTGGTACTGGCATGTATTTGAAATAAGATTAATGTTAGTTTCAATTTACTTTGCTTCCGCTACTTTTCAATGTAAGTTGTAATAACTATGTTGAACTCCGATGTATATTGGATTACTTGTGAAATGGATGTAACATGTGACTTGTTATGTTCAATCACTACGATCTTAGCTTGTATGTTGGTTGGTTTGAAATCCCTCGTGATTTCATTGGACTACCGGAATTATATGGGCTCAAGTGCGAGAATTTGATCACTTCGGTGATTATTTTTGTACTTATGCTCTTATAAGTTGGACGGTTCCGTTACAGCTGGCATCGAAGCAAGATTCAGCATTAAACATGTCATATGTTTATTTAAAACAAAGATTTTGTTTGTAAAATCAGTTACCAACTTGTAGCTATATTACATAGGTTTGTCAAATCTGAATTTTAAACCTAAGTATGCCAGTGGTCAATTTCTTATGCCCATATAAGGATTATTAGGTGGCTTATATAAGTACTAACTTGGGGGTTTTTAATTTTGCATCTACACCCAGGCCAAGGTATGTATGTGTGGACCGCACTATGCTACCCTACGGTCAAAGGTTGGAGGTAGCCTTCATATATGAAATGGCCATATATGTCGCTAGTTTACTTTTATGCAACGTCGCACCTACGCAGAGGTAAGTGTGAGTTGTGAGAGCATGACCGTCCAACCAGCGGTCTAGGGGAGAGCTAGTTTTGGTTACTGGATTATTTACATGTTACACACATGTATATATGAAGGTACTTAATTGTGGGTGATTGATGATTCGGGTAGTTTTGGTGCTACATGTATATATACGGGGGTATATGTATATGGGAGTACTTATAATTTTACTTTTCTGCTTTCATTGTGTGCTATATTGGGGAATTGTTGGGCTACAATAAAACTTTTCTGCAGGTACGCTAACCACGAATGCGTAAGTCGAATGTAGCTGACGACTAGCTATATATCGAGAGAGTGCGTGTTATGCCACCGACATAGAACGTGATCGCCACCTTAGGTTGGCAATCTTGTGAGGACAAATAAGACGAAGCATGCATCTTCATAATTGTTGCCTTATGCATAGCTATGCTCCTCTCACCCTTGTTCTATATTAAGTAACTTGCGATTGATGTTATGTACTATCTTCCTTGTGTGGAGTTAGACATGAATGCCTTGTTCAATGTTGCTTGAATAGAAAATGCTTGAGAAAAATGTGTGCTTAGCCTTGCTAGAATTAGTTGTGGTTACATGCTTGAACCTATAGATGTCCTTTAGTTTAGCCAAGTGGTGGATATGTTGTTCATACAAGCATTTGAAAATGGTTTAGACCTCACTTAAGGAATTTGGATTCTCATGAATGAATTAAATTCGTGTTGGTTTAAAGTAACAAAATTTAGAGCTACTAGAATAACATGTTTGTGTGCTCTCTTGTTAAGTAGAACAAAGGCAAGCTTTGTTTTGCTTGTTGGACGTTGGCTGCTAGAATAGTTTCTGTTGTAGTGATACTTTCATAGTCATAATGGTGTTTTCTGTAGTTATGGAGAATACCAAAGTTGTAGCTAACTTACTCATCTAGCTTGTCCTAAAATCTCATGACACTAGGTCTTATGGTTTGAGAGTTATGACTTTTAGAAGTTTGCTGTCAGGTTTTGTTTATGTTCTGAATAGATCTGAATGTTTGGTTTGTTTGACCTGCGTGCAAATGGAATCATGTCTTGGAGATAATAGAAGAAGTGTAGTACTTTTTCTAATCTTTCCAAAATGTCCTATAGAACTAATTTTGGTGGTCGAAATTTTTAGTTATGAGCTTGCCAAGTGGAATGACATAATCTGTCCAAATCTGGGCAGAGATGTCTTCTTTATCTTGTTTGGCCTTGTTAGCTGTAGAATCATCTTAATATGATAATAAGAAAGTTATATAAAACTTAATAAGCTTTACATCAAGTTAAAGATTAGCCTGGTTGGGTCTCTAGAACTCCAGTTATGCATTTTTGAAGTTCTTGTCAGTTTTCTGTCCATATTGGTACAGATCTGAAACATTAGCATTTTTGGTCATATTAATCTATGAATTAGCTATTGGTATGAATAACTAAAGTGTAGTCATCTTCCTAAGCTATCTAGAAAGTCTAGGATCACCTTTGTGGGATGTCTACAACCTCAGTTATGGTTGAAACAAGTAACTACTATGCTGCTGTCCAGATTCTGTGCACATGCTAAGTTAGCTACCATAGCTAGAGTTTGTTTTGGGCTAAACCTGTAGTTAGTTCTTGCTTTAGATAAATGCTTGCTATGGGTGTTCCTTGTGCTTAGTATTGGTTGCTTAAGCTAATTTGATTGGATCTCTCAAATGCTTAACCGTGATGTTTGTATGCTTGTTACCTAATCAGTGCCCTAGTTATCACTTCATTTGTCCTCGGTGAGCATACGAGTGTCGAATAGCTTTATCCTAAGAACAACGTTCACGTTACGTAATGGCATGGTTGTTGTCTCTAGTTAGGTTCTCTCTCTTAGGAGTCTGATCCAGTAGCCATGGTTGCTTGCCTTGAATGTTTGTATCCATGCATTTGCTTGACCAAAAGCCCAAAGTTTAGTTCTCTGCTATGTTTGCATAAGCCATGGATGTTTTGCAACCCTTTTTGTGAAGACGCTTGTCGACTGACCAACCAAGTTAACTCTCATCAACGCTAGCCTTTAACCATGGTTTGTATGTTGCAAGTTGTGGAGACCGTACCCAAATCCATATTGGACCTTCCGGTTACCTCTCCCAAAGGTTAGCTAGTGTGACGCCACGTCTCTCTGCTATGGCCTCTAAATCATGTGCTTGCAAATTCATGCATCTACCTTATCAACTCAATCTATGAATACATATCGGTTTTCGCCTTGAAATTTGCTTAATTCGTCTCCAACCTTCCTAAGTCTCGGGACGTTTATCAGTCTCGATCTCATGTTGTTGCCCAACATGAATGAATCTCCTATTAATCTTTTATCTGGAACTCACCTTGGTGGACGCAAGTCGTGCATAGAATTTAAGCAAGAGTCCATTGCTCAGTTGTCTTTAGGAATTGAGCTATGTTCCCTTGTGGTGTGTGTTAATTTTTGGATTGCCTCCTCATTGATTCTAAACCTTGTAACTACCTTTACTTGCTATCCCACCTTGGTATGGTGCTTATTCGGACAACCCAATCTGTGCCATTTGAAATTCCTCATCGGGTGTATGTTCAGTAATGGTGTTATGAGTAGCAACTAATGGTGCCGCGACGAAACCGAGAGCCTCCTGTGGGTGCACACACAAGGTTGTGCTGCTCGGCACGCGTTGGTATCATGGTTTCTAATCATAATCCATTGCAGAACAACACTGATGTGATTTTCACGTGACCTTCTTCCTTGGTTGTCTTCCCATATCTTATCAAAAGACCCTTATATTGGACCAAAAGTAGTAGAGCTTCCTCCTGAAGTTGCTAAGAGGATAACCTTTGAAGTGTTGGTCACCGACATAAACATTAACAGACTATATATGCGGTAGCCAAGTGACTCTACTTAGTTGTCCCAGTATTGACAAACGTCATCTAGTGAGCAACGTTTCTCATCTCTATTGGATAAAAAGGACACACAATACTTAATGTTGGACAAGTTATCTATGGGATGAGAATCGATTGTTGCATTGTGCATATGACCCGAGCTATCCAAGTCTCAATCTTGGGTGCATAATGACCATACAATTGAAATCAACCATCTCTGGTGTGACTCCTTATCTGCTGACCTCGATGGCAACCATTTGTTCTGCGTCAACCACGATTATTGTGGTCAAGAGTGAAGATTTGGAATTTTTAGTGTTGAGAGACAACTGATTAGTTACCAATAGGAACATTAATCTCCAACTAGGTAATGACCCCTTCGTAGCTACGAAGGCTATGTCTTACAAAGCAATAATCAACAAGAAGTTAATCAACTAGCTAGCAACTTGAGTGCTACTCTATCTTCCACAGCCATTGTGACCAAGTCAATTCCATCTTGGACAATCACACAGATAGTGCAAGGTGTTCTATCAGCTAAAGCGAAGAATTAGAGAAAGCATGACCTAGTTTCAATTAGCATCCATGTGCCCTTAGGTGCCACAAATGGTTTATTCATAACTCTATTGGACGATCTCTTAAGTGGTCTTAAGGATACTGTTGTACACCCTTTCGCTTTGTTTTTATGTTCTCTCAACAACAATTATTGGGACAATCAAGGGTTCTACGAGTAAATTTGCAAATCAGAAACAATTTGAAAAGTGTCAAACAACAGATTTTCCATCTTAGAGCTACTGCTTGATCCCAAAGAGGAAGTCTCCAGGTGAAAGGTTAGCCTGGCAAGGCTAGTTTTGCTATGTTGCAAGTGAAAGCATCTAGGCCCCGGTGTTGGTTTCGGCAATTGATGACAACGCATTATTACCATGACTAATGTGTGTTTTGTAGAAACGTTGGCAAGTTAGGTCATGGAGATGATAACTGCTTTGGGCAATATGGTATTCATGTCCCTTGATGGAAATCGTTTCGGTTTTCAAAGGATCAGCGACAAGATTAAGGACGGTTAGTTCTGGATGTCAAGGTGTTGAGTTACATCTGGAATAGTCATTAGAATCTTTGTTTTCTTCCTTTGACCGTACTATAAAGGGGGGCATGAGCGAGTAGCTTGACCTAGGTGAGTCTTTTGTTTAGGTGTGGTGCACACTTGTCAAACTTAGCACTAGGTAGCTCTAGAAAAGCTCAGAGTTTAGTTGGAAGCAACTTGGTTCAAGTTGCGACGCGTTTAGAAGACGTTTGAGCAGTTTACCTGTGACCGGACGCGGTTCTGGTCATGATCGGACGCGTCCGGTCAGTACTAACAAGACAGTGCGGGTTTAACTGATCGACCGGATGCGGTCCTTGAGAGGACCGGACGCGGTGGTCAGTCTGACACGTGTTCTAGAAGGTAAACAGTGTAATCGGACGCGACTGTGAAGTGATCGGCGTGTCCGGTCACGTTCCAGTAAGGTCCCGAGGTGACCTGACGCGTCCGGTCACCTATGATCAGACGCGGTCGAGCGTCAGGTCAACTTCCAGTAAAGCTCTTGCATGATCGGACGCGTCCGTCATCTCTGATCGGCGCGTCCGATCATCTCAGATCGGCGCGTCCGGTCACTCAGCGTATCTTTCGGTTTCCGACCGTTACACTTGACTGGCGTGTCCGGTCATGTCGACCGGTTCGTCCGGTCAGTGCGAGTTTTGCTGTTTCGACAGATAACGGTTGGATTTGTCTGAGGGGTGTATAAATACATCCCCTCCACCTCTTTCAGAGGTCTCTTGCTCATTTGTTCAGCTGAGAAACACCTTTGTAGTGCAAGGGAGTGCAAGAGCCCTAGTGAGGATAGAGATTTGAGAATCAAAGTTTGAGAATCCTCTCTAGTGACAAGAGTGTAGCAAGTGTGCATCCATCTTCTCATTAGGCTTGTTGTGGTCAAGTGAGAGTTCTAGCTTGTTACTCTTGGTGATCGCCATCACCTAGACGGTTTGGTGGTGATTGAGAGTTTGGTGATCATCCGACGGGATTGTGGGTGACCCAACTCAAGTTGTGAGCGGTTTTGGGTGATTCGCCGCGACAGAGTGTCGAAGAATCAACCTGTAGAGAGCACTTGATCCTTGCGCGGATCAAGGGGGAGCTACACCCTTGCACGGGTGCTCCAACAAGGACTAGTGGGGAGTGGTGACTCTCTGATACCTCGGCAAAACATCGCCGTGTTCCTAACCCTTACTTTCAAGCATTTACTTTCGTGCATTACTTTCATTGCTTGTTTACTTTCCTAGAATTGCCATGCTAGTCTAGGATTGGAACTTAGGGTGCAAAACTTTTATCGGTAGAATCACAAGGAACATTAGTAGGCACTAGGGGTGAAGTTTGGCTTGTAGGATTTAATTCTTGCAATTAATTTTTAGAAAAGCCCAATTCACCCCCCTCTTGGGCATCTTGATCCTTTCAATTGGTATCGGAGCCGTGTTGCTCTTTATTTAGGCTTCACCACCTAGAGCAAGATGTCTAATGGGGAAGGACCACCTCCCACTTTTGAGGGAGACGATTTTCCATATTGGAAAATTCGTATGGAGGCGTACCTCAAAGCCATAGATGTTGGGTGCCTTAGAGCCGCAACCGAAGGGCTTCCTCCTATAAGGGATCCCGCCAACCCAAGTGGTGACGAGGAGAAGTATGACCGGTGGAATGCAAAGGCAAAAAATGCACTCTACTAGGGCTTAGGCAAAGATATCTTCAATCGTGTGCGTAATGCCAAAAACGCTCATGAATTATGGAAAAATCTTTGTGCTCTCCATGAGGGAACTAAGAGTGAGTGCGAGGAATGCTATCACATTGCTTTAAAGAAAATCAATTCTTTTGAGATGCTTCCCAAAGAAAGTGCTAATGAGATGTACACTCGTTTGAATGTTCTTGTAGAAGATCTTAATGCTCTTGGACTCACTCAAATGAGTCAATCGGATGTTGCAAGGAGGATCTCGAGTGTTCTTCCCGTTGACAAGTATGGACACATTGTCACCGTACTTCACCAAAGTGATCTCTCCGCCGCAACACCAACACAAGTATTGGGAAAGATCAACGCACATGAGATGTACATGCACATCACTCCGGAAGAGGGCTCATCATCTTCCAAGAAGAAAGACTTGGCCTCCAAAGCTAGCCATGAAAAGAAAAAGAAGAAGGGCCAAGCCATGATGGTGCAAGAAAGCTCAAGTGAAAGTGATATTGATGATGCATCACTTGCACTCATGGTGAGGAAGACCACCAAGATGCTAAAGAAGCTCAACAAGAGTGGCATCAAGTTTGATGGCAAGAAGAAGAAATTCTTCACAAGTAGCAAAAGGAAGCCAATATCTGAAATGGATTGCTTCAATTGTGGTGAACTTGGCCACCTCGCTCATCAATGCCCGAAGCCTCTAAAAGACAAGTACAAGAACAAGTACAAGGGCAAGAAAGATGATTCAAGTGATGAAGAAGATGAGAAAAGAAAGAACAAGCCATACAAAAAGAAAGATGGCAAGAAAAGAGAGTTCTACAAGAAGAAGAAGGGAGGCAAAGCTTATATTGTTGGTGATTGGCTCACCGACATTGAATCATCATGTGAGTCCTCCGACGATGAAAGTGACAATGAAAAAGAGAAGATCGCCGCACTTGTGATTGGGCCATCATCATCTTCGTCGATGTCTTCATCACCACCTTCACCGCCTTCTTCACCATCATCATCTACTTCTCACCTATGTCTAATGGCTAAGGGTGATCGAAAGGTACAAAATAGTGATAGTGATGATGATGATAGTGATAGTGATGATGAATATGATGCACCTTCTTATGATGAACTAGTAAAATTGTTGAATAAATACTCTAAAATCATAAGAAGAACTAGAAATGAAAATGATGAGCTTCAACATGAAAATGAATCACTCTCATCTAAGCTTGAGAATGCACATAAGACTAGTGATGAGCTCAAAGATCAAAATGAAACTATGTCTTCCTCTCTCAAGGAACTCAAAACCTCTAACAAGGAGCTTAGAGATAAACATGTTAAAATTAAGAAGAAGCATGATGAACTCATCACTAGGCTCAACTTGCTAAAAGATGAATATACCGCATTGAAAATCAACTATGATACTCTTATTGTTGCTAATGAGCTTGCCCTCGAAACACATGATGCTACTAACCAAGTTGTTAAGATTGATATAGCTACATCATGTGATGATTTGATTGTTGAGAACTTTGAGCAAGGCTCTAGCGGCAAAGGCAAGAGTGTGGTTGAGGCCAACAACTATGATGAGTATGTCAAGCTCAAGAGTGAAAATGAGATGCTTAAGAATGAGAACAAGAAGTTGATGGTTCTTGAAAAGCATGCTTCAAATGAGTCACTTATTGAAGAAAACAAGAAGCTCAAGCAAGAAAAATAGCATCTCAAGACCGGCCTAAGCAAGTTCACAAGAGGCCAACATTTGCAAAGTGAGCTAATCATGAACACCGTCATGAAGATGGATAGGAGTGGCATTGGTTACTTGGCAAATCAAGAGAAGAAGGTCAAAGCTCAACAACAACAAAGCAAGTTAAAGCCCAAGCCAAAAAGATGTGTTGAGTGTGGACAAGAAGGCCATTTTGCTCATGAGTGCAAAACTCCACCACCACAACCTTTGTCCAAGCATGCTAGACCCTTTGCCTTCAATGCTCATTACATGCTTAGAAAGGACTCAAGTGGAAAGATGAAAGTCATGTTCTTAGGTCCCCCTAACAAGAATAGGCCTAAAAAAATATGGGTTGCCAAGTCACTAGTTGAGAAAGTTAAGGGTCCCTCTCAAGTTTAGGTCTCTAAACAAAAGGCTTGATCTCTTGTGTGTAGGTGAACTACAAGACCGGTGGATCTCATTGGGTGATTGATAGTGGTTGCACACAACATATGACCGGTGATCCTCGTATGTTCACCTCACTTGAAGAGAATGGGGTATGTCAAGACAAGATCACATTTGGGGACAATTCAAAGAGCAAAGTCAAGGGTATAGGCAAGATTGCAATATCAAATGTTCACTCTCTCTCAAATGTGCTCTATGTTGCTTCATTGAGTTTCAACTTACTATCCATTGGGCAACTTTGTGACCTTGGCTACCAATGCTTGTTTAGTCCAAATGAAGTGGTTGTTACAAAGATAGATGACAAGCAAGTGATTTTCAAGGGCTTTAGATACAATAATCTCTATCTTGTTGACTTCATCTCCGAAGATGCAAACTTGATGACATGTTTATTCACCAAAACTACACTTGGATGGCTTTGGCATAGGAGGTTTGCTCATGTTGGAATGAACACTCTCAACAAGCTATTGAAGAAAGAGTTAGTGAGAGGCTTGAAGGATGTAAAGTTTGAGAAGGACAAACCTTGTAGTGCATGTCAAGCCGGCAAACAAGTTGCAAACACTCATCCAACCAAAGCCTACATGTAAACATCAAGAGTACTAGAACTTCTACACATGGATTTGTTTGGTCCTACAACTTACAAGAGCTTGGGTGGAAATCTTTATTGCCTAGTGATTGTGGATGACTACTCAAGATACACTTGGACTTTCTTTCTTCATGAAAAATCCAAAGTGGCAAATTGCTTCAAGAAGATTGCAAAGAGAGCTCAAAATGAATTTAAAGTCAAGATAAAGAAAATTAGAAGTGACAATGGGAAAGAGTTTGACAACACCAATGTTGAAGCTTATTGTGATGAAATTGGAATCAAGCATGAAGTTTCATCAACCTACACTCCTCAACAAAATGGTGTAGTTGAGAGAAAGAACCGGACCTTGATCACTCTTGCAAGAACAATGCTAGATGAGTATAACACACCGGAAAAATTGTGGGCCAAGGCAATCAACACCGTATGCTATGCTTCAAATCGCCTCTTCCTACAAAAGTTCCTTTGTAAGACCCCTTATGAGTTGCTAAATGGGAAAAAGCCGGACGTCTTATTCTTCCGGGTGTTTGGTTGCAAATGCTACATCTACAAGAAGCGTCGACACCTAGGGAAGTTCTAAAGACGTTGTGATATTGGTTTTCTTGTTGGTTACTCATCAAAGTCCAAAGCATATAGAGTATTTAACCATGCCACCAGTTTGGTTGAAGAAACATATGATGTGGAATTTGATGAATCTAACGGCTCCCAAGGAGCAATTGAGAATTGTGATGATATAGGTGATGAACCATTGAGAGAGGCCATGAAGAACATGCCGGTGGGAGACATCAAGCCTAAAGATGATGAAGACGATGTACAAATTGTCAATCCACCATCTTTATCATATGTGCCTCAAGATGATGATAAGAATGAGAGAGTTGAAAATGAAGATACTCATGTCTCTCATCAATAAGCCAAGGCACAAGCACAAGATGTTGATGCTCCCCATCCTACTCCTCAAATGGTTGATCGAAGAAACTCACCCCTACTTCAAGCACATCCACAAGATCTCATCATAGGGAGTCCTTCAAAGGGTGTAATGACTTGATCTCAAAAGTTTACTTCTTTTGTTAAACATCACTCTTTTGTCTCTTGTCTTGAACCTAAGAATGTAGAAGAAGCTCTTCAAGATCCGGATTGGGTGAATGCCATGCATGAAGAATTGAACAACTTGGCCCGCAATCAAGTTTGGACACTTGAAGAGCATCCAAAAGGCGTAAGAGTCATTGGAACCAAGTGGGTGTTCCGCAATAAGCAAGATGATCAAGGTGTAGTAGTAAGAAACAAGGCAAGACTAGTGGCAAAAGGGTTCTCTCAAGTTGAAGGTCTTGATTTTGGAGAGACTTTTGCACCCGTTGCAAGACTTGAAGCCATTCGTATCCTTCTTGCATATGCGTCACATCATGATATGAAACTATATCAAATGGATATGAAAAGTGCATTTTTAAATGGCTTCATAAATGAACTAGTCTATGTTGAACAACCTCCCGGGTTTGAAGACCCTAGATATCCTAATCATGTTTATAGGTTGTCCAAGGCGCTATATGGGCTCAAGCAAGCCCCTAGAGCATGGTATGAGCGCCTCCGGGACTTCCTCATTGAGAAGGGCTTCACTATTGGGAAGGTTGACACCACACTATTCACTAAGAAGTTTAATGAAGAAATCTTCATTTGTCAAGTCTATGTTGATGATATTATCTTCGGGTCAACAAATGAAGATTATTGCAAAGAATTTGGTGAATTGATGTCAAAAGAGTTCGAGATGTCAATGATTGGTGAGCTAACATTCTTCCTTGGGTTTCAAGTCAAGCAAATGAGAGAAAGGATTTTTATCTCTCAAGAAAAGTATACCAAGGATCTTCTCAAAAGATTCAAGATGGAAGAATGCAAGCCAATCAAGACCCTAATGCCAACTAATGGACATCTCGACCTAGATGAGGGAGGTAAACCAATCGATCAAACTCTTTACCGTTCTATGATTGGTAGCTTGTTGTACCTTACCGCATTTAGGCCTGATATCATGTTTTGTGTGTGCATGTGTGCTCGCTTTCAAGCGTGCCCTAAAGAACCTCATCTAAGTGCTGTAAAAAGAATCCTAAGATATCTTAAGTATACCCCAAGCATCGAAATTTGGTACCCCAAAGGAGCTAGATTCCAACTAGTTGGCTACTCCGATTCGGATTATGCCGGTTGCAAAATTGACAGAAAAAGCACATCTAGAGGATGCCATTTGCTTGGGAGATGCTTAGTATCTTGGTCATCTAAGAAGCAAAATAGTGTGGCTTTGTCCACCGCCGAGGCGGAATACATTGCCGCGGGGGCTTGTTGTGCACAAATCCTATACATGAAACAAACCCTCCTTGACTATGGAGTTGTTCTTGAAAAGGTGCCGCTTTTATGTGACAATGAAAGTGCCGTTAAAATTGCTAATAATCCGGTACAACACTCTCGCACCAAGCACATTGATATCCGCCACCACTTTCTAAGAGATCATGTTGCTAAAAATGATATATCACTAGAAGGTGTAAGACGTGAAAATCATTTAGCGGATATCTTCACTAAACCTTTAGATGAGGCCACCTTTTGTAGGTTAAGAAGTGAACTAAATGTGCTTGATTCTAGTAACTTTAAAAGATGAGCTTGTGTTGTCCCTTGCATTGCATTGTATTTTTATGTCATGTTTATTTTCCCGTAATGCATCTAGGACTTGTCTAACACGGTTACGATAACCCTTCTTTGGAGGAGTGAAAAAGCCTAACCATGGATCAAACTTGACAAGCAACCTAGCCTTCCTTTCTTGTTTTGCATTGCATATGCATGGTTGTTGCTTTGTCGTTTCTCTTCGGTTTAGCTTTGAGTAACCTCTGTGTTCGTCCATGAATAGAGAGAGCATTTGAAGCTCCCAAGGGTTCATAAACTCTATTGCATGGCCATACGTTGCTCCTCGGGTGTTTATTGAATATTTTCTTAAAAATAATACTAGCCTAAGGCAAAATATTTTGAAAATTTTGAGGGTTTGAGTGAGGTCACTCATATCAGGTTCCAATTGGTGTTTATTTGAGTCTTTGTAAATTGGAACTTGATTAGGAGAAGTCGTGTCGAAAAACGGTTTGAAAAAGAGCTTTTTACAGCGACCGGACGCTAGACCGGACGCTGCACCGGACGCGCCTCTGTTGACCACCGCGTCCGGTCCCGGTAACCACCACCACGTCCGGTCATCCGTTCTAACTTTCCGGGCAATATCTAACCAGACACTGTCAGCGTCCGATCGTGGATAATCGGACACGTCCGGTCATTCCAGGAGCTTACTGGAATGTGACCGGACGCTGCTTCCACCGCGTCCGGTCATACGACCACCGCGTTCGGTCATCACGCGAAAAGCGAATCTCACCCTTTTTAACTGTACGGTTGGATCTCGAGTTTTCTTTTTTTTTATCCACCGCCGCCGTACTCGCCGAATCGCCCGTTCTCGCCGAGCCGCTGCGCCACCGCCGTCGTGTGCTCTCGCGCCGCAGCCGCCTTCACAGTCGTCTCCGTAGCCGCGCCCACACCCCTCCTCGCCGCGACTGCAGCGCCCGCGCCCGCGCCCGTGCCTTGCCGCAGCGCCGCCGCGCCCGCAGTAGCGCCGCGCCACCGGAGCCGCCGGTGCTCCTAGAGCAGTCCCGCGTGCCAGCCCTAGCTCCACCCTCGTGGTCTCTCCCTGCCGCGTGCGCGCCTAGCTCTGCTGTCCTCGCCCTCCGCCACAAAAACCCTAACCCTAGCCATCCAATTCGTTCGCCGAGATTTTTCGCGAGTTTTCGTCTCCGCAATCGTCTCCGTCTTCGTGATCGTCTCCGTCTCTGCAAGGTGACGTCTTCTCCTTGGATTAGGGTTTACCGTCGATTTTCCAGTGAAATACTAATTCAATCGTCGATCTCTCGGTACTCCAGGGTTTCGATCGCCGTCTCCAGGTAACCCTAGGGTGTCGAGATCGTCTTCCGCTCATCGGATCATCGCTCGTCGAGGTAGCTATCGCAGTCCATTCACATCTTACCTTACATGCTCGCTCTTATTAGGATCTCACTTATCTTTTAGATAATATATGTTGCTTATAGTAGATCCATCTATTCTATCGTTTCAGTTTGTCCTGTCAGTGCTGAGTGTGTCAGGTGATCAGTTGTGAATCCGAGGCCAAGCATGCGGATACGGATTGAGGCCAAGCCTCACAAGTGTCAGTACATCATCTACTCTTTTCAGTTTGTCTAAGTACAGCCGCTTATCAGTATGGTTCGTTGCAAGAACGCTGGTGGGGCACCTAGTGACGGGGATGACAGTCCCCCCAGGAGGACAGAGGTAGCTCGCGGGAAGCGAGTAAAGATTGCTGCCAAGAAAAGAAAGAGAACTCTTATAGAGGTAGAGCTAGCTCAGGCAGTCGCAGATGCAGCAGAGGCAGCAGAGAGAGGTGGCAGGAGCAGTGGTATTCGTATTGGCGAGAGTTGCTTTCACCTTGAAGGTCGACAACTCGGTACAGAGGCCACAGAAGAGACAGTGGATTCCCCTACAGAGCAGCCTACAGAGGATCCAGAGGAGACTGAGGAGCAGACAGTTCAGACTCCACAGCGTCGTCGCTCAGGACGTACGCGAGCTCAGGTCACTCCCAGGCCAGAGGGTCAGCGTCGTGGAGGTCGTCCACCTCCCAGGGCTAGAGGTCACCCCCTGTTGAGCACTTTGACCTCAGGGGTGCTACAGCCAGACAGGTCCAGGCCCTCAGATTTATTGAGGTCACTCGGTGGTTCCCACCTCAACGGGATCCTCAGGCGTCAGAGGGTTTATACACTTCTCTGCACGAGGACTTCTACAGGGCCTATGTCGACAGCGGGATCGCTTTCAGACCATAGAGAGTCTGTCGACTGGAGGCCTTAGTTGAGGTGGTTGATGAGTAGCTTCGTCCGCATCTATCCTTTCTGCCTGGACTATCAGATCTTCTTGGACGGACTGGAGCATACTGCGGGACCTGGGTCAGAGAGTTTTACTCCTCACTGTGGATTGACCCAGCACATCGTTCATTCACTTTGCTTTCAGAGGCCGTGACCGCAGATTATACAGCACCAGGGTACGGGAGATTCTTAAACTCCCTGCTTTAGAGACCAAGATCCATCAGCTATGTTTCGGACAGACTGCTCCTCCGAGACGCCCTCACGGCGGGACAGTGCCCTCTACTGATTTGATCTGACCCTGTTTCCGTGAGCCTTTTGGCGAAGGGTCTCGACGCACACCAGCCAACCTGACACCCATAGCAAGGGTCCTCGATGCTATAGTGAGGAGGACACTTCTTCCGAGGCTTGGATACAGAGAGGGTCTGACTCGCATGCAGTTGTGGGTTGTACATCACCTCGTCTCACAGACCCCGTTTGACCTTTGGGATCTGATGCTTTGTGAGATGGAGGACACCTTGGCAGAGGGCTTCAAGGGTCACAGGCAGCTACCATATGCTCATTGGATTTGCTTCATCATCAGGTCTACCTGTGAGTTGCCTATAGAGATTAGAGCAGAAATTTCTGATACCACCACAGCCTTTCCAGAGTATGACATCCGCCAGCTGTGGGCTTTAGTTACCAGAGAGCAGGCACCTGGCCCAGGACAGCGTCAGAGGCCAGAGGTACCAGAGACAGCTGCTGAGCAGGACAAGACCGTTGAGGGTCTTGCCGAGGCAGAGCTCACAGACCTAGATTTTCAGCCAGCTGATCAAGCCGAGGATGTGGCCACTGACAGCACAGATGAGGATTATCAGCCCATCCCCTGGTACCGCTCTCCTCGGCCTCACGACCAGGAGGCCGGTGGCTTTGACTCAACCTCCCGCTCAGATCCAGCCATGGTGGCTATACTTGAGAGGTTGACCCAACCCCAGGAGAGACAGGAGATCCAGATGCAGCGACAGGCATAGGACTCAGCTGCAGCGTTCACACAGATTCAGGCTCGCCAGGACAAGCTCTAGAGGCAGCAGCTCGAGTTCCAGCGATAGCAGTTCGAGATGCAGAGGCAGCAGGCAGCCACTTAGCAGCAGTACCTAGAGCTCCTGCGCCACCTTGTCACTGTGGGAGTACTACCACCACCTTCTGTCCTGACTCTAGCCTTACAGTCCAGTGGACCTCAGAGTCAGGGGCAGCCAAGCTTTCAGTACACCTCTCCCCAGCAGCAGGTACCACAGACGTTTCAGTCTCCAAGCTACACGCCTATCCAGACTGGACCTCACCTACTTTCAGGCACTGTATTCCCTGACTTCAGTGCCACATACAGTGAGCTAACTGGACAGCCAACACCGTCGCACTCTACCTTTGTGACTACCTCAAACATGTCGGCTTTAGAGACTGTTGTGTTTTCAGTGACAGGGGCCACCACTACAGACACTCTGCCATCTTCAGTCACATCTATAGATCCTCCCACTCTTGGTGTCTTTCAGGCTCAGGCGATAGTGACTGATCCTATAGTTGCTTCTACACCTTCAGTTGTTGCACCTCCTCTATAGACCCAGACTGCTTCACTACCACGTCCATCTACAGAGGGTCAGCCTGATAGTTCAGAGTCTAAGGAGGATACTTCATAGTTTGTGATCACTCCGTGCTCCTTAGCACCCGACACGATAGCCTCAGTTCCCCGTCAGATCCTTAGATTAGTTTTTGGCGGTTGATGCCAAAGGGGGAGAGAGAGCATAGATTCAGGGGGAGTGTTGATAGAGGGTTCCATTCTTATGTGTGCTACTTCATGCATCATGTTTATTTTCTCGCCCTGCATTGTGTGACTTTGAGTTTGTGAGACTATGTCTTAATAATTATGTAACTTAATGGTGTTTAGCTCATAAGGTTGTGCTTCCGTGCCTTACTCCGATTTCATATGAGCTATGTTTTATGTGTACTAACTCTTTATGTTTTATCTTATGAGTACACTCAGTTGGCTTGGAACACATAAGCAATGACTAACCCCTTGTGCTTACAGCTTTATGCTTATGTGAACCAAGCATGATCGAAAACCTCAACTCATATCTTCTGAATCTAAGTGTTGTCATCAATCACCAAAAAGGGGGAGATTGAAAGCATCTAGGCCCCGGTGTTGGTTTCGGCAATTGATGATAACGCATTATTACCATGACTAACATGTGTTTTCCATAAACGTTGGCAAGTTAGGTCATGGAGATGATAACCGCTTTGGGCAATATGGTATTCATGTCCCTTGATGGAAATCATTTCGGTTTTCAAAGGATTAGCGACAAGATTAAGGACAGTTAGTTTCGGATGTCAAGGTGTTGAGTTACATCTGGAATAGTCGTTAGAATCTTTGTTTTCTTCCTTTGACCGTACTATAAAGGGGGGCATGAGCGAGTAGCTTGACCTAGGTGAGTCTTCTGTTTAGGTGTGGTGCACACTTGTCAAACTTAGCACTAGGTAGCTCTAGAAAAGCTCAGAGTTCAGTTGGAAGCAACTTGGTTCAAGTTGCGACACGTTTAGAAGACGTTTGAGCAGTTTACCTGTGACCGGACGCGGTTCTGGTCATGACCGGACGCGTCCGGTCAGTACTAACAAGACAGTGCGGGTTTAACTGATCGACCGAACACGGTCCTTGAGAGGACCGGACGCGGTGGTCAGTCTGACACGTGTTCTAGAGGGTAAACAGTGTAATCGGACGCGACTATGAAGTGATCGGCGTGTCCGGTCACGTTCCAGTAAGGTCCCGAGGTGACCTGATGCGTCCGGTCACCTATGATCGGACGTTGTCGAGCATCAGGTCAACTTCCAGTAAAGCTCTTGCATGATCGGACGCGTCCGGTCATCCCTGATCGGCGCGTCCGTCATCTCTGATCAGCGCGTCCGATCATCTCAGATCAGCGCGTCCGGTCACTCAGTGTATCTTTCGGTTTCCGACCGTTACACTTGACCGGCGTGTCCGGTCATGTCGACCGGTGCGTCCGGTCAGTGCGAGTTTTGCTATTTCGACAGATAACGGTTGGATTTGTCTGAGGGGTGTATAAATACATCCTCTCCACCTCTTTTAGAGGTCTCTTGCTCATTTGTTTAGCTGAGAAACACCTTTGAAGTGCAAGGGAGTGCAAGAGCCCTAGTGAGGATAGAGATTTGAGAATCAAAGTTTGAGAATCCTCTCTAGTGACAAGAGTGTAGCAAGTGTGCATCCATCTTCTCATTAGGCTTGTTGTGGTCAAGTGAGAGTTCTAGCTTGTTACTCTTGGTGATCGCCATCACCTAGACGGTTTGGTGGTGATTGGGAGTTTAGTGATCGCCATCAACCCGTAGAGAGCACTTGGTCCTTGCGCGGATCAAGGGGGAGCTACACCCTTGCGCGGGTGCTCCAACGAGGACTAGTGGGGAGTGGCGACTCTCCAATACCTCGGCAAAACATCGCCGTGTTCCTAACCCTTACTTTCAAGCATTTATTTTCGTGCATTACTTTCATTGCTTGTTTACTTTCCTAGAATTACCATGCTAGTCTAGGATTGGAACTTAGGGTGCAAAACTTTTATCGGTAGAATCACAAGGAACACTAGTAGGCACTAGGGGTGAAGTTTGGCTTGTAGGATTTAATTCTTGTAATTAATTTTTAGAAAAGCCTAATTCACCCCCCCTCTTGGGCATCTTTATCCTTTCAGCAAGTCTACTCAACTTACAATGCAACTAAGTCACGAAGGAAAATTTTACTCAATCGCTTGGTGGTAGACTACTCCCCGCGGTTTAGTGAATATTTGCAACTTTTGTTGTCCTTAAGGCCTTGTTACATCTTTCTTTAGTAATGATTTTCCAATGATGACATACTTTGGTACCTTATAAATGTTTTTACCCAAGAGGTTGCATCTGATTCCACCGAGATAACTGTTGCCTTTAGATAAGAGAATCTTCTTAGGTAACATTTGGCTGAAATATGGAGCCGACAGAGTCAACTATCACATTCACTAACTCCTCGACAGACCCAGATAATACAGTTATGACCAGCATAGACCTTGTCTATTGGTTACTCAGTATCATATAACCTCTGAGGGTTGTTTGTCGTCCATGATCTCACCCTTCGGAAGGTTGTACTCAAGCCATTTTGGTAGAGGACTGCTTTTCAAACTTTGTTAACATAGGGTCATTTCAACGAGTATAATTCTGAAAATTTTGGTCTAGTGTAAAGTTCATACGGACTATGATGTGTTCACTAAAGAATCAGATACTTGTGTGTGGTTAGCTCATCGACCAAATGATCTCCGTACACTGAGAATGCAGTGTTGTGCTATCTTAGATTACTCCGAAAGTAACAATGCTTCATGGAAGTCAATGAAGGAAATTCTTCAGAAAAATTTTACCATGAAGAGTAAGTATCAGAAAGTGCCTTGGCCAAATTGTTCACCGATATTGAAGCTTTGTAGCTGAATGCTACAGCAGATGTTGGGAACTAGATAACCTGCCTCTCTTCCTTAAAAGGTCTTCCATTCCGAATCTTGGGACGCGATTCTTTTAAGGGGGGAGGGCTGTAACACCCCAGGTGTTTGTCATTCACTAAGCAGTGGGTTTGAGCTCAAACATGATAGATTAAGTGGAGGTGAGCCTAACCTAAACTTGGATGTTGCACCATTGCTTTACATATAGTCCATTTTCAAAGATATATGCTTGGATGGTGTTATTGCAATATCTTCATGTGTCTCACCTTAGTACCTATCTATATTGATCCCTGAAAAAGTTTCATGAAGTTTGGAATCAAAAAGTCACATGAAATGATAAGTTATATCCTTGTTGGAATGGTTTTACTAAGTGCTTGAATTGCACTATTAAGTGAATGGAAATGTAGGTCATCAACCAAACTTTGCAAACTTGCCCAAATAACTCTAGATGAACTCTACAACAAAAGTCATGAAGGGTTCATGTTGAGCAAAAGTCAAGAAAATGCCCCAATTGGCCTAAAACCCTAGTTTAGGCTTTACCGAGTTGATACTTTGACCAAAGTGAAAGTTTGACTTTTGTACCAGTTATGAGGTTTGACCTTAAACAAAAGTTGTAGTTAATCTTGTGTAGAACAAACTTTGTTTAATGGTCAAGTGCTAGTTTGGATTCTAGTTTGGTCAAATAAAGCTCACAAGATTGATTAAGCTGCTGTTTTTGAAAGGGCAGAAATTATTCTAAGTCCTTGAGTGGCAGCAATAGGTTGACATGTTTGGTAATGTTTATCTCCCTAACCATGCTGAACCAGTCTAAGGACCTTTAATAGAAGTTGTAGATCAAGTTGGGTACTACAAATTTTGTTCAAGCCTCAAGGCCTAGTACAGCTTCTAACATAGTCATATAAGGAACCCAAGTTTGAATGTTGCTGCTATTTTGCAGTCCTTAAGTAATACTATGTCCGTACATTGGCATGTCGTGTTCTCCAAATTTTACTAAATAACTTGAGTTGACCCAAAAGTAAAAGTTGGACACGGGCATAGAGACGCCTGCCACGTGCTCAACGTATTGTCATCGTGGCGACCGTGCAGCAGGGCACCCCCACCATGGCTGGACACACGCCCTTTGCCTCTCCACGCGCCCTATGCCCTGCTGCCAAGGTAGAACAGCACCTGAGTGCCTTCCCGTCCCTCTCCACTCCCTCTCGCTCTCCCTGGTGGTTCTCTCTCACACCTCACTATCACGCAAAGCGCGCGTCCGCCAATGCCGAGCCGCTCGAGCTCCATGGCAGCTGCATTCTTTGCTACTCCGTGCCTCGTCAGCCCTAGCCATGAGCTCCAGCGGCCTCATCGTCTCACGTCGCCCCTGACACGCCCCTCCCCGGCCTTGCCTCACCGTCGTAGCGCGTGGCCACCGGTGCCGTGGCCGCCGCGGATGTCGGTGTGTGTGGCCAAGAAGCCATGAGCCATCACCGCCTGAGCTGCAGCCACCATTGAGTTCACGCGGATCCCTTAGTGCTCCCCCGCTGCACCACCATCGCCGACGAGCCTCCCCGCCGCCGCAGTCCGTCGCTGCCGGAGCACCAGTCATTGGCCCAGCCTGTTTCCATGGCCCACCGGCCTTGGGTCACCTCGCGCGGAGCCGAGTGGTTCCTCGGAGGCGCATGGACCCACCGGAGCTCATGCCGCCCTTCTCTGTCACCGGCTAGCCTCCTCCGTCGCCATCGGCCATTTCCCCCTTCGCCTCTACTCTCTGATTCGGGAGGAAGAAGAAGACCGAGTTCTCTCTCGGTCTCCCTTTGTGTGTATGGCAAGCGGGCCCGTCTAGGCAGTAGGTCCCACACGTCAGCGCCACTGGGGACTCATTTGGGTGCACAACGAGGGTGTGCATAGCAGATCTAGGGTGAAGTAGTTAATTTCGTTTTTGAATTTCAGATTTGTGTGAAATCTTCTAAAATTCATATCTCATGCTAGGTAATTCCAAAAATAGCAAAAGTAGACTTTTTGGAAACCTTGAGAAAAGATCTATGCAGTGGAGTCATAATATGTTAGATGTTTGTAGAAGTTTTCTGGTGTTTTTATTTAGTCTTGAAAAATACTCCGAAAATGCTTATAAACTTGACCAGAGCCATATCTTGAGTTTTAGAACTCCAAAAATAGTAATTCTTGTTTGTTAATTTTATGATGACATGTACTTGCTAGAAAAAATATTAAACACACTAGTTGTTTAATTTTTTTTAAGGTTTTGATTTGACCTTGATAAATAGGGAAATCTATATTATATTGCTTGTCATTTTTATATCTTGAGTTGTGTTGCTCCAAATAATGTGAAATTTTTATGGTAGTCTTATCATGCTAGGAATATACATGATTTATTGCAATAGCTATTTGTATTTTTTATAGAGGTTGATATACTTGTCCAAATGGCTTGAAATTTTGACAGTAGACTTTTGGGAGCATTTGGAGGACACTATAATTTTGGTAGAATTTATTATGCACTTTTGATATGTGTTCATGATTCCACCTAATTATCTAAATAAATTAAGAAAATGTATTAAAAGAATTTATTTAGGAATGGGCACTATGTTCTCTGGTGTTCATTAGTCATGTGTGACATGTTGGTAAAGTTGGTTTTGTACAATTATATGTTTGCAACATAAGTTAGTATTTATTTCTTGCAAATGTGGTTTCTGGACAGTTCTAGGGGAAATGTAGATTACCCCATGTTAATGATGTTTTCTAAGCACCTTGTCTATAGCAAAGTTGTATATAATTCATATATCTAGCCTGTGTTAAAATTTGGTGGCATTTGGTCAAGTAGTTTTTGAGTTATAGATGTTTAAAGTCAGGTCCTAGATTTGATTGCTCTCTGTTTGGAGCAAACCAGATTCTGTAATTTCATCTTTTCGACCTATTAAACTTGAGAATTAGGCTTAGGTGATTATGAATGAATTGTATATAATTTCATAATATTTCCAGAATGTCTTGTTGCACATCTTTTGGAGTTGTAGATCTCCTGTTGTGGTTAAATTACTCAGCTTTTGTTCTGATATCCAGGATGTGGCAATTTCTAGTTCTAGTGCTTTGATTAACTTTGTCATGCTTGTGTATTGAAGTGTGACATCTATCTTTGATGGTACTTGGTTTAGTACCCTGTGATCTTGTGAGACTTGTTTCTTGATTGATGTGCTTGCCCTCTTCTATGTTATGCCTTAATGAGGATTAAGTTAATTAGCTCTAGGTGCTTACGTGAACTTTGGTATGTTTACTTGATTACTTTGTTTATTGCACTTCTATGCATTCATACATATGCATTGTTGCACCTCATTTAGGTACGCTAGTTGAAGCACGTGAAGGACCTAAGGTGGAGCCAAACCCAAAGACGGAGTTGGTGGATCTATCCCGAAGATAAAAGGAGAAGACAAGTGCAAGATTGGGGAAATGCTCGCCAAGCGATTTCACCTGACATACTCTAACTTGAGTCAGATCCTAGGCAAGCCCTAGAGCATTATAAGCCTCCTACCTTTAAAGCAATTAATTTTATATATGTTATAAGTATTGTTGCATTAAGTGGTAGGAGTTGGTTGGAAACCCTTGCTGTATTATATCCTTCCTTATCCAGATATATGAATCCTTAAATCCTATATAGACTAGGATCGAGTAGATGCTTAGCCCTGCTTTAAGCGGTAGAAGTCAGGTGATTTCCTGTCACCTGCGAGATGTAGGGATATTAATATATGGCACGGTTGGCTATATTTGCTATCGTGAAAAGGAACCTTGTGTTAATAAAATGAAATGAGACCGGGCGGGATGACGATAGTGAAGCAACAAGGCATGGAGGTCTTGGGTGTAGATCTATCCCCGTCTGAGTCGTTTAAGGACCGATTCGCTGTATGTCCTTGAGTCATGTTGAATGCAGTCTAACACTTAGTTGGCCGGATAAGTCGTTCCGACCACGAATCCGAGTAATATAGTTCAGGCCGGGAATCGAATGGTAGGTCACATCTTGGAGGTAGTAAGGATGTGCTTGGGGACATTGGCGTTTACCAAGGGGGGGTTAGAGTCCCTAGCACCTGGCAGAGTGTCGCCCTTGGGGATGCGGCATCAGTCGAACCTGCGACTCCTGAACTGTACCAAAGGTGACCTGAGCAGCCCTCGCCAGGCGTGACTCGGTGAGTGTTAGAAATACCCCTCTAGCTAGATAGGAATTCGATTCGAATCGCCATCGCTCCCGGTTAGTGAGCACTTGAATTGAGCAGCGGCAACGTAGATTCAATTAAATTGAACGGATGGTTAATTGGATGAAGATGGAAATGTTGCCTCAATTTATACCTGCTATGGTTAATATTGTTTGCTCTTAATCAAGTGAGTGCTCTTGTACAGGTGCTAGTATAGATGATAGGTTAATGATGATTAACTCGATTCTTAAGCATTAATGATCACTTTCTATATTCAGCTTTTATGCAAAATGTTGTCAAGCTAGCCCACTTTATATCAGCCTTGCATGATCTTTGGTGTCACTTTATTTCTAGTTTTTGACGTGTAAGTCTAGTTGAGTACATTGTCGTACTCAGGGGTTTATCCCCACTTATTGCAGGTTGTGATGTATCATGGCGACTGCAAGAGTTGGTTGGCTCCTGCCTTAGAGGCAGAGTGTGATCATGGGCGTGATCCTTCTTACTTATCTTGTCTCTAATGCTTTTGTTGGAAGTTGACCGTGGTACTGGCATGTATTTGAAATAAGATTAATGTTAGTTTCAAATTACTTTGCTTCCGCTACTTTTCAATGTAAGTTGTAATAACTATATTGAACTCCGATGTATATTGGATTACTTGTGAAATGGATGTAACATGTGACTTGTTATGTTCAATCACTACGATCTTGGCTTGTATGTTGGTTGGTTTGAAATCTCTCATGATCTCATTGGACTACCGGAATTATATGGGCTCAAGTCGGTGATTTTTTTTGTACTTGTGCTCTTATAATTTGGATGGTTCCGTTACACGTTCGGCGCAAACCATGCAACTATCTTGAATCAAGATTAGCATTGTATCCAAACGGACCGAAATGAGCTTCTATTTGAGCCTCTCACCTAGGAGAACTATCCGGTGCGACCAAAATGATTTTTGAGGCTATGGTATATATTGGCGCAAACTGTGCAGCTATCTTGTACTGAAACTAACACTGTCTCTAAACGGACCGAAACGAGCTTCCATTTGAGCCTCGTCACCTAGGAGACCATCCGGTGCATCCAGAATAATTTCTGAGCCTATGGTACGTATGGCGCAAACCGTGCACCTATCATGCACCGATACTAACACTATCTCAAAAAGTACCGAAACGAGATTCTACATGATCCACGTCACCTAGGAGTAACATTAGGTGCGTCCAATACGATTTCTGAGCCTATTGTACAATTGGCGCAAACTGTGCACCTATCTTGCACTGAAACTAACACTGTCTCCAAACGGACCGAAACGAGCTTCCATTTGAGCCTCATCACCTAGGAGTACCATTTGGTGCATCTAAAACAATTTCTGAGCCTATGTTACGTATGACGCAAACCATATGTTACGTATAGATGCATATCTATCATGCATCGAAATAAACACTACCTCCAAAAGGACCGAAAGGAGATTCTACAAGACCCACGTCACCTAGGAGTTCCATCGGGTGCGTCCAAAATGATTTCTGAGGCTATGATACATTTGGTGCAAACTGTGGACCTATATTGCACCGAGACTAAGACTATCTCCAAATGGACCGAAATGAGCTTCTATTTGAGCCTCGTCACCTAGGAGTACCATCCGGTGCATCCAAAACAATTTTCTGAGCCTATGGTACGTATGGCGCAAACCATGCACCTATCGTGCACCGAAACTAACACTACCTCCAAAAGGACCGAAAGGAGATTCTACAAGACCCACGTCACCTAGGAGTTCCATCGGGTGCGTCCAAAATGATTTCTGAGGCTATGGTACATTTGGTGCAAACTGTGGACCTATCTTGCACCGTCACTAACACTATCTCCAAATGGACCGAAACAGGATTCTAGACCCATGTCACCTAGGAGTTCTATCGGGTGCGTCCAAAATGATTTCCGAGCTTACGGTACGTTCGGTGCAAACCATGCACCTATCTAGAATCGAGATTAGCATTGTATCCAAACGGACCGAAACGAGCTTCTGTTTGAGCCTCGTCACCTAGGAGTACCTTCCGGTGCGTCCAAAATGATTTTTGAGGCTATGTAACATTTTGCGCAAACCATGCACCTATCTTGCACTGAAGCTAACACCGCTCCAATTGGACCAAAACGAGCTTCCATTTGAGCCTTGTCACCCAGGAGAACCATCCGGTGCATCCAAAACAATTTCTTAGCCAATGGTACGTATGGCGCAAACCGTGGACCTATCATGCACCGATACTAACACTATCTCCAAAAGGACCGAAAGGAGATTCTACATGACCCACGTCACCTAGGAGTTCCATCGCGTGCGTCCATAATGATTTCTGAGGCTATGGTACGTTTGGTGCAAACTGTGGATCTATCTTCCACCGAGACTAACACTATCTCCAAATCGACCAAAACAAGATTCTACATGACCCACGTCACCTAGGAGTTCCATCGGGTGCGTCCAAAACGATTTCTGAGCTTACGGTACGTTCAGCGCAAAACGTGCAACTATCTTCAATCAAGATTAACACTGTATCCAAACGTATCAAAACGAGCTTCCATTTGAGCCTCGTCATCTAGGAGTACCATCCGGTGAGTCCAAAACGATTTCTGAGGCTATGGTATATTTGGCGCAATCCGTGCACCTATCTTGCACTGAAACTAACATTGTCTCCAAACGGACCGAAACGAGCTTCCACTTGAGCCTCGTCACCTAGAGTTCCATCCGGTGCATCCAAAACAATTTCTGAGCCTATGGTACGTATGGCGCAAACCATGCACCTACCCTGCACTGAAACAAACACTATCTCCAAATGGACCGAAACGAGATTCTACATGACCCACGTCACCTAGGAGTTCCATCGGGTGCGTCCAAAATGATTTCTGAGCTTACGGTACGTTCGGTGCAAACGGTGCACCTATCTTGAATCAAGATTAGCATTGTATACAAACAGACTGAAATGAGCTTCCATTTGAGCCTCGTGACCTAGGAGTAACATACGGTGCATCCAAAATAATTTCTGATCCTATGGTACGTATGGGGCAAACAATGCACCAAAACTAACACTATCTCCAAAAGGACTGAAAGGAGATTCTGCATGACTCACGTCACCTAGGAGTTCCATCGGGTGCGTCCAAAATGATTTCTGAGGCTATGGTACGTTTGGTGCAAACTATGGATCTATCTTGCACCGATACTAACACTATCTCCAAATGGACCGAAATGACATTCTACATGACCCACATCACCTAGGAGTTCTATCGGGTGTGTCCAAAATGATTTCCAAGCTTACGGTACGTTCAATGCAAACCGGGCAACTATCTTGAATCAAGATTAGCACTGTATCCAAACGGACCAAAAGGACCGAAAGGAGATTCTGCGTGACCCACGTCACCTAGTAGTTCCATCGGGTGCGTCCAAAATGATTTCCGAGTTTATGGTACGTTCGGTGCAAATCGTGCACCTATCTTGAATCAAAATTTGCACTGTATCCAAACGGACTTTAACGAGCTTCCATTTGAGCCTCTCAACTAGGAGTACCATCCGGTGAGGCCAAAACAAATTTTGAGGCTATGGTATATTTGGTGCAAACCGCGCACCTATCTTGCACTGAAACAAACACCGTCTCTAAACGGACCAAAACGAGCTTCCATTTGAGCCTCGTCACCTAGGAGTACCATCCGGTCCATCCAAAATAATTTCTAAGCCTATGGTACGTATGACGCAAACCGTGCACCTATCATGCACCGAAACTAACACTATCTCTAAAAAGGACCGAAAGGAGATTCTACATGACCCACGTCACCTAGAAGTTCCATCGGGTGCGTCCAAAATGATTTCTAAGGCTATGGTACGTTTGGTGCAAACTCTGGATCTATCTTCCACCGAGACTAACACTATCTCCAAATCGACCGAAACAAGATTCTACATGACCCACGTCACCTAGGAGTTCCATCGGATGCGTCCAAAACGATTTCTGAGCTTACGGTACGTTCAGCGCAAAACGTGCAACTATCTTCAATCAAGATTAGCACTGTATCCAAACGTATCAAAACGAGCTTCCATTTGAGCCTTGTCATCTAGGAGTACCATCCGGTGAGTCCAAAACGATTTCTGAGGCTATGGTATATTTGGCGCAATCCGTGCACCTATCTTGCACTGAAACTAACATTGTCTCCAAACGGACCGAAACGAGCTTCCACTTGAGCCTCGTCACCTAGAGTTCCATCCGGTGCATCCAAAACAATTTTTGAGCCTATGGTACGTATGGCGCAAACCATGCACCTATCAAGCACCGAAACTAACAATATCTCCAAATCGACCGAAACAAGATTCTACATGACCCATGTAACCTAGGAGTTCCACCGGGTGCATCCAAAATAATTTCTTAGCCTATGGTACGTATGGCACAAACCATGCACCTATCATGCACTGAAACTAACACTATCTCCAAAAGGACCGAAAGGAGATTCTACATGACCCATGTCACCTAGGAGTTCCATCGGGTGCGTCCAAAATGATTTCTGAGGCTATAGTACGTTTGTTGCAAACTATGGACCTATCTTGCACCGAGACTAACACTTCTCCAAATGGACCACAACAAGATTCTATATGACCCACGTCACCTAGGATTTCATCGGGTGCGTACAAAACGATTTCTGATCTTATGGTACGTTCGGCCCAAACCGTGCAACTATCTTGAATCAAGATTAGCACTGTATCCAAACGGACCGAAACGAGCTTCCATTTGAGCCTCGTCACCTAGGAGTACCATCCGGAGTGTCCAAAATTATTTTCTAAGGCTATGGTATTTTTGGCGCAAACCGTGCACCTATTTGCACTGAAACTAACATTGTATCCAAACGGACCGAAATGAGCTTCTATTTGAGCCTCGTCACCAAGGAGTACCATCCGGTGCATCCAAAACAATTTCTGAGCCTATGGTACGTATGGCGCAAACCATGCACCTATCATGCACCGAAACTAACACTATCTCCAAAAGGACCGAAAGGAGATTCTACTTGACCCACGTCACATAGGTGTTCCATCGGGTGCGTCCAAAATGATTTTTGAAGCTATGGTACGTTTGGTGCAAACTGTGGATCTATCTTACACCGAGACTAACACTATCTCCAAATTGACCGAAGCAAGATTCTACATGACCCGCATCACCTACTTGTAACATCTCGTGCGTCCAAAACGATTTCTGAGCCTCGTGACCTAGGAGTACCATACGGTGCATCCAAAATAATTTCTGATCCTATGGTACGTATGGCGCAAACAATGCACCAAAACTAACACTATCTCCAAAAGGACTAAAAGGAGATTCTGCATGACTCACGTCACCTAGGAGTTCCATCGGGTGCGTCCAAAATGATTTCTGAGGCTATGGTACGTTTGGTGCAAACTATGGATTTATCTTGCACCGATACTAACACTATCTCCAAATGGACCGAAATGACATTCTACATGACCCACGTCACCTAGGAGTTCTATCGGGTGTGTCCAAAATGATTTCCAAGCTTACGGTACGTTCAACGCAAACCGGGCAACTATCTTGAATCAAGATTAGCACTGTATCCAAACAGACCAAAAGGACCGAAAGGAGATTCTGCGTGACCCACGTCACCTAGTAGTTCCATCGGGTGCGTCTAAAATGATTTCCGAGTTTATGGTACGTTCGGTGCAAATCATGCACCTATCTTGAATCAAAATTTGCACTGTATCCAAACGGACTTTAACAAGCTTCCATTTGAGCCTCTCAACTAGGAGTACCATCCGGTGAGGCCAAAACAATTTTTGAGGCTATGGTATATTTGGTGCAAACCGCGCACCTATCTTGCACTAAAACAAACACCGTCTCTAAACGGACCAAAACGAGCTTCCATTTGAGCCTCGTCACCTAGGAGTACCATCCGGTCCATCCAAAATAATTTCTAAGCCTATGGTACGTATGACGCAAACCGTGCACCTATCATGCACCAAAACTAACACTATCTCTAAAAAGGACCGAAAGGAGATTCTACATGACCCACGTCACCTAGAAGTTCCATCGGGTGCGTCCAAAATGATTTCTAAGGCTATGGTACGTTTGGTGCAAACTGTGGATCTATCTTCCACCGAGACTAACACTATCTCCAAATCGACCGAAACAAGTTTCTACATGACCCACGTCACCTAGGAGTTCCATCGGGTGCGTCCAAAACGATTTCTGAGCTTACGGTACGTTCAGCACAAAACGTGCAACTATCTTCAATCAAGATTAGCACTGTATCCAAACGTATCAAAACGAGCTTCCATTTGAGCCTCGTCATCTAGGAGTACCATCCGGTGAGTCCAAAACGATTTCTGAGGCTATGGTATATTTGGCGCAATCCGTGCACCTATCTTGCACTGAAACTAACATTGTCTCCAAACGGACCGAAACGAGCTTCCACTTGAGCCTCGTCACCTAGAGTTCCATCCGGTGCATCCAAAACAATTTCTGAGCCTATGGTACGTATGGCGCAAACCATGCACCTATCAAGCACCGAAACTAACAATATCTCCAAATCGACCGAAACAAGATTCTACATGACCCATGTAACCTAGGAGTTCCACCGGGTGCATCCAAAATAATTTCTTAGCCTATGGTACGTATGGCACAAACCATGCACCTATCATGCACTGAAACTAACACTATCTCCAAAAGGACCGAAAGGAGATTCTACATGACCCATGTCACCTAGGAGTTCCATCGGGTGCGTCCAAAATGATTTCTGAGGCTATAGTACGTTTGTTGCAAACTATGGACCTATCTTGCACCGAGACTAACACTTCTCCAAATGGACCACAACAAGATTCTATATGACCCACGTCACCTAGGATTTCATCGGGTGCGTACAAAACGATTTCTGATCTTATGGTACGTTCGGCCCAAACCGTGCAACTATCTTGAATCAAGATTAGCACTGTATCCAAAACGGACCGAAACGAGCTTCCATTTGAGCCTCGTCACCTAGGAGTACCATCCGGAGTGTCCAAAATTATTTTCTAAGGCTATGGTATTTTTGGCGCAAACCGTGCACCTATTTGCACTGAAACTAACATTGTATCCAAACGGACCGAAATGAGCTTCTATTTGAGCCTCGTCACCAAGGAGTACCATCCGGTGCATCCAAAACATTTTCTGAGCCTATGGTACGTATGGCGCAAACCATGCACCTATCATGCACCGAAACTAACACTATCTCAAAAGGACCGAAAGGAGATTCTACTTGACCCACGTCACATAGGTGTTCCATCGGGTGCGTCCAAAATGATTTTTGAAGCTATGGTACGTTTGGTGCAAACTGTGGATCTATCTTACACCGAGACTAACACTATCTCCAAATTGACCGAAGCAAGATTCTACATGACCCGCATCACCTACTTGTAACATCTCGTGCGTCCAAAACGATTTCTGAGCCTCGTGACCTAGGAGTACCATACGGTGCATCCAAAATAATTTCTGATCCTATGGTACGTATGGCGCAAACAATGCACCAAAACTAACACTATCTCCAAAAGGACTAAAAGGAGATTCTGCATGACTCACGTCACCTAGGAGTTCCATCGGGTGCGTCCAAAATGATTTCTGAGGCTATGGTACGTTTGGTGCAAACTATGGATCTATCTTGCACCGATACTAACACTATCTCCAAATGGACCGAAATGACATTCTACATGACCCACGTCACCTAGGAGTTCTATCGGGTGTGTCCAAAATGATTTCCAAGCTTACGGTACGTTCAACGCAAACCGGGCAACTATCTTGAATCAAGATTAGCACTGTATCCAAATGGACCAAAAGGACCGAAAGGAGATTCTGTGTGACCCACGTCACCTAGTAGTTCCATCGGGTGCGTCCAAAATGATTTCCGAGTTTATGGTACGTTCGGTGCAAATCATGCACCTATCTTGAATCAAAATTTGCACTGTATCCAAACGGACTTTAACGAGCTTCCATTTGAGCCTCTCAACTAGGAGTACCATCCGGTGAGGCCAAAACAATTTTTGAGGCTATGGTATATTTGGTGCAAACCGCGCACCTATCTTGCACTGAAACAAACACCGTCTCTAAACGGACCAAAACGAGCTTCCATTTGAGCCTCGTCACCTAGGAGTACCATCCGGTCCATCCAAAATAATTTCTAAGCCTATGGTACGTATGACGCAAACCGTGTACCTATCATGCACCGAAACTAACACTATCTCTAAAAAGGACCGAAAGGAGATTCTACATGACCCACGTCACCTAGAAGTTCCATCGGGTGCGTCCAAAATGATTTCTAAGGCTATGGTACGTTTGGTGCAAACTGTGGATCTATCTTCCACCGAGACTAACACTATCTCCAAATCGACCGAAACAAGATTCTACATGACCCACGTCACCTAGGAGTTCCATCGGGTGCGTTCAAAACGATTTCTGAGCTTACGGTACGTTCAGCGCAAAACGTGCAACTATCTTCAATCAAGATTAGCACTGTATCCAAACGTATCAAAACGAGCTTCCATTTGAGCCTCGTCATCTAGGAGTACCATCCGGTGAGTCCAAAACGATTTCAGAGGCTATGGTATATTTGGTGCAATCCGTGCACCTATCTTGCACTGAAACTAACATTGTCTCCAAACGGACCGAAACGAGCTTCCACTTGAGCCTCGTCACCTAGAGTTCCATCCGGTGCATCCAAAACAATTTCTGAGCCTATGGTATGTATGGCGCAAACCATGCACCTATCGAGCACCGAAACTAACAATATCTCCAAATCGACCGAAACAAGATTCTACATGACACATGTAACCTAGGAGTTCCACCGGGTGCATCCAAAATAATTTCTTAGCCTATGGTACGTATGGCACAAACCATGCACCTATCATGCACTGAAACTAACACTATCTCCAAAAGGACCGAAAGGAGATTCTACATGACCCATGTCACCTAGGAGTTCCATCGGGTGCGTCCAAAATGATTTCTGAGGCTATAGTACGTTTGTTGCAAACTATGAACCTATCTTGCACCGAGACTAACACTTCTCCAAATGGACCACAACAAGATTCTATATGACCCACGTCACCTAGGATTTCATCGAGTGCGTACAAAACGATTTCTGATCTTATGGTACGTTCGGCCCAAACCGTGCAACTATCTTGAATCAAGATTAGCACTGTATCCAAACGGACCGAAACGAGCTTCCATTTGAGCCTCGTCACCTAGGAGTACCATCCGGAGTGTCCAAAATTATTTTCTAAGGCTATGGTATTTTTGGCGCAAACCGTGCACCTATTTGCACTGAAACTAACATTGTATCCAAACGGACCGAAATGAGATTCTATTTGAGCCTCGTCACCTAGGAGTACCATCCGGTGCATCCAAAACAATTTCTGAGCCTATGGTACGTATGGCGCAAACCATGCACCTATCATGCACCGAAACTAACACTATCTCAAAAGGACCGAAAGGAGATTCTACTTGACCCACGTCACATAGGTGTTCCATCGGGTGCGTCCAAAATGATTTTTGAAGCTATGGTACGTTTGGTGTAAACTGTGGATCTATCTTGCACCGAGACTAACACTATCTCCAAATTGACCGAAGCAAGATTCTACATGACCCACATCACCTACTTGTAACATCTCGTGCGTCCAAAACGATTTCTGAGCCTATGGTACAATTGGTGCAAACTGTGCACCTATCCTGCACTGAAACTAACAATGTCTCCAAACGGACCGAAACGAGCTTCCATTTTAGCCTCGTCACCTAGGAGTACCATCCGGTGCATCTAAAACAATTTCTGAGCCTATGGTACGTATGGCGCAAACCATGCACCAATCATGCACCGAAACTAACACTATCTCTAAAAGAACCGAAAGGAGATTCTACATGAACCACGTCACCTAGAAGTTCCTTCGGGTGCGTACAAAATGATTTCTGAGGCTATGGTACATTTGGTGCAAACTGTGGACCTATATTGCACCGAGACTAAGACTATCTCCAAATGGACCGAAACAAGATTCTACATGACCCACGTCACCTAGGCGTTCCATCAGGTGCATTCAAAATGATTTCTGAGCCTACGGTACGTTCGGTGGAAACCATGCACCTATCTTGAATCAAGATTAGCACTGTATCCAAATGGACCGAAACAAGCTTCCATTTGAGCCTCGTCACGAAGGAGTACCATCCGGTGCGTCCAAAACAATTTCTGAGGCTATGAAACATTTGGCACAAACTGTGCAACTATCTTGGACTAGACTAGCACCGCTCTAAATGGAACAAAATGAGCTTTGATACATCCGGCCTAGGTGGGTTGGCCGAGGCCCAATAAATTAAGGTTGCCCGGACCCCAACAGTTCTTATGCATACCCACTCGGGGAAAGGCCTAATGTCCCTAAAAGACTAGTCCGATAGGGAAATGGTGGCTCTCTCTTTTAAGGTGGCTTCCTCCTCTCAAGCTAAGCAAGGTGGGATTATTCAGAGGCTTACACGGTCGCCGCCCGACTACAACTAGGCCACTTGGCCTTTTTTGTTGCGTCTTTGCCAGCGGGTAATAGTGGAGGATGTCCTCACCATTCCCGCCCCCTTAAATAAGGGCCCAGCTCTGATACCAAATAATACATCCGGCCCAGGTGGGGTTGGCCGAGGCCCAATAAATTAAGGTTGCCCGAACCCCAACAGTTCTTATGCACACCCACTCGGGGAAAGGCCCAATGTCCCTAAAAGACTAGTCCGATAGGGGAAGGGTGGCTCTCTCTTTTAAGGTGGCTTTCTCCTCCCAAGCTAAGCAAGGTGGGATTATTCAGAGGCTCACACGGTCGCCGCCCGACTACAACTAGGCCACTTGGCCTTTTTTGTTGCGTCTTTGCTAGCGGGTAATAGTGGAGGATGTCCTCATCAAGCTTCCATTTGAGCCTTGTCACCTAGGAGTACCATCCGGTGCATCCAAAATAATTTCTTAGCCTATGGTACGTATGGCGCAAACCATGGACCTATCAAGCACCGAAAGTAACACTATCTCTAAAAGGACTGAAAGGAGATTCTACATGACCCACGTCACCTAGGAGTTCCATCGGGTGCGTCCAAAATAATTTCTGAGGCTATGGTAAATTTGGTGCAAACTATGGATCTATCTTCCACCGAGACTAACACTATCTCCAAATGGACCGAAACAAGATTCTATATGACCCACATCACCTAGGAGTTCCATCGGGTGCGTCCAAAACGATTTCTGAGCTTACGGTATGTTCAGCGCAAACCGTGCAACTATCTTCAATCAAGATTAGCACTATATCCAAACGGATCAAAATGAGCTTCTATTATAGCCTCGTCATCTAGGAGTACCATCCGGTGAATCCAAAATGATTTCTGAGGCTATGGTATATTTGGCGCAATCCGTGCACCTATCTTGCACCGAAACTAACATTGTCTCCAAACGGACCGAAACGAGCTTCCACTTGAGCCTCGTCACCTAGAGTTCCATCCGGTGCATCCAAAATAATTTCTGAGCCTATGGTACGTATGGCGCAAACCATGCACCTATCAAGCACCGAAACTAACACTATCTCCAAATCAACCGAAACAAGATTCTACATGACCCACGTAACCTAGGAGTTCCACCGGGTGCGTCCAAAATGATTTCCGAGCTTGCAGTACGTTCGGCGCAAACCATGCACCTATCTTACACCGAAACTAACACTATCTCCAAAAGAACCGAAAGGAGATTCTACATGACCCACGTCACATGGGAGTTCCATCGGGTGCGTCCAAAATTATTTCTGAGGCTATGGTACGTTTGGTGCAAACTATGGATGTATCTTCCACCGAGACTAACACTATCTCCAAATCGATCGAAACAAGATTCTACATGACCCACGTCACCTATGAGTTCCATCGGGTGCGTCCAAAATGATTTCTGAGCTTACGGTACGTTCAGCGCAAACCGTGCAACTATCTTCAATCAAGATTAGCACTGTATCCAAACGGATCAAAACGAGCTTCCATTTGAGCCTCGTCATCTAGGAGTACCATCCGGTGAGTCCAAAACGATTTCTGAGGCTATGGTATATTTGGCGCAATCCGTGCACCTATCTTACACCGAAACTAACATTATCTCCAAACGGACCGAAACGAGCTTCCACTTGAGCCTCGTCACCTAGAGTTCCATCCGGTGCATCCAAAACAATTTCTGAGCCTATGGTACGTATGGCGCAAACAATGCACCTATCAAGTACCGGAACTAACACTATCTCCAAATCGACCGAAACAAGATTCTACATGACCCACGTAACCTAGGAGTTCCACCGGGTGCGTCCAAAATGATTTCCAAGATTGCGGTACGTTCGGCGCAAACCATGCACCTATCTTACACCAAAACTAACACTATCTCCAAAAGGACCGAAAGGAGATTCTACATGACCCACGTCACCTAGGAGTTCCATCGGGTGCGTCCAAAATGATTTCTGAGGCTATAGTACGTTTGTTGCAAACTGTGGACCTATCTTGCACCTCGACTAACACTTCTCCAAATGGACCAAAACAAGATTCTACATGACCCACGTCACCTAGGATTTCATCGAGTGCGTACAAAACGATTTCTGATCTTATGGTACGTTTGGCCCAAACCGTGCAACTATCTTGAATCAAGATTAGCACTGTATCCAAACGGACCGAAACGAGCTTCCATTTGAGCCTCGTCACCTAGGAGTACCATCTGGTGTGTCCAAAATTATTTTCTGAGGCTATGGTATATTTGGTGCAAACCATGCACCTATTTGCACTGAAACTAACATTGTATCCAAACGGACCGAAATGAGCTTCTATTTGAGCCTCGTCACCTAGGAGTACAATCCGGTGCATCCAAAATAATTTCTGAGCCTATGGTACGTATGGCGCAAACCATGCACCTATCATGCACCGAAACTAACACTATCTCCAAAAGGACCGAAAGGAGATTCTACAAGACCCACGTCACCTAGGAGTTCCATTGGGTGCGTCCAAAATGATTTTTAAGGCTATGGTATGTTTGGTGCAAACTGTGGATATATCTTGCACCGAGACTAACACTATCTTCAAATTGACCAAAGCAAGATTCTACATGACTCACGTCAACTAGGAGTTCCATCGGGTGCGTCCAAAATGATTTTCTGAGCTTATGGTATAATCAGTGCAAACTGTGCACCTATCTTGATTCAAGATTAGCACTGTATCCAAACGGACCGAAACGAGCTTCCATTTGAGCCTCGTCACCTAGGAGTACCATCCGGTGCGTCCAAAACGATTTTAGAGGCTATGGTATATTTGGCGCAAACCGTGCACCTATCTTGCACTGAAACTAACACTATTTCCAAATGGACTGAAACGAGCTTGCATTTGAGTCTCGTCAGCTAGGAGTACCATCCGGTGCTTTCAAAATAATTTCTGAGCCTATGGTACGTATGACACAAACCGTGCACCTATCATGCACTGAAACTAACAATATCTCCAAAAGTATCAAAACAAGATTCTACATGACCCACGTCACCTAGGAGTAACGTCTGGTGAGTCCAAAATGTTTTCTGACCCTATTATACAATTAGCACAAACCGTGCACCTATCTTGCACAGAAACTAACACTGTCTCTAAACGGACCGAAACGAGCTTCCATTTGAGCTTCCATCCGGTGCATCTAAAACAATTTTCTGAGCCTATGGTACGTATGGCGCAAACCATGCATCTATCATGCACCAAAACTAACACTACCTCCAAAAAGGACCGAAAGGAGATTCTACATGACCCACGTCACCTAGGAGTTCCATCGGGTGCGTCAAAAATAATTTCTGAGGCTATGGTACATTTGGTGCAAACTATGGACCTATGTTGCACCGAGACTAACACTATCTCTAAATGGAACGAAACGAGATTCTACATGACCCACGTCACCTAAGAGTTCCATCGGGTGTGTCCAAAATGATTTCCAAGCATATGGTACATTCGGCGCAAACCATGCAAATATCTTGAATCAAGATTAGCACTGTATCCAAACGGACCAAAATGAGCTTCCATTTGAGCCTCGTCATCTAGGAGTAGCATCCAGTGCGTCCAAACGATTTCTGAGGCTATGGTACATTTGGCGCAATCCATGCACCTATCTTGTACTGAAACTAATACTATCTCCAAATAGACCAAAATGAGCTTCCATTTGAGCCTCGTCACCTAGAGTACCACCCGGTGCATCCAAAACAATTTTTGAGCCTATGGTACGTATGATGCAAACCATGCACCTATCAAGCACCGAAAGTAAGACTATCTTCAAAAGGACCGAAAGGAGATTCTACATGACCCAAGTCACCAAGGAGTTCCATCGGGTGCGTCCAAAATAATTTCTGAGGCTATGGTACATTTGGTGCAAACTGTGGATCTATCTTGCACCAAGATCAACACTATCTTCAAATCGACCGAAATAAGATTCTACATGACCCACGTAACCTAGGAGTTCCATCGGGTGCGTCTAAAATGATTTCTGAGGCTATGGTACGTTTGGTGCAAACTTTTGATCTATCTTGCACTGAGACTAACACTATCTCTAAATTGACCGAAATAAGTTTCTACATGACCCACGTCCCCTAGGAGTCCCATCGGGTGCGTCCAAAATGATTTCCGAGCTTACGGTACGTTCGGTGCAAACCGTGCACCTACCTTGAATCAAGATTAGAACTGTATCCAAACAGACCGAAACGAGCTTCCATTGGAGCCTCGTCACCTAGGAGTACCATCTGGTGTGTTCAAAATGATTTCTGAGGCTATTGTACATTTGGCGCAAACCGTGCACCTATCTTGCACTAAAACTAACACTGTCTACAAATGCACCAAAACGAGCTTCCATTTGAGCCCCGTCACCTAGGAGTACCTTTCGGTGCATCTAAAACAATTTTTGAGCCTATGGTATATTTGGCGCAAACCGTGCACCTATCATGCACCAAAACTTACACTATCTCTAAAAGTACCAAAAGGAGATTCTACATGACCCACGTCACCTAGGAGTTCCATTGAGTGCGTCCAAAATGATTTCTGAGGCTATGGTACGTTTAGTGCAAACTGTGGATCTATCTTGCACTGAGACAAACACTATCTTCAAATGGACCGGAATAAGATTCTACATGACCCACGTCACCTAGGAGTTCCATCGGGTGCGTCCAAAACGATTTCCGAGCTTACGTACGTTCGGCGCAAACCGTGCAACTATCTTGAATCAAGATTAGCACTGTATCCAAACGGACCGAAACGAGCTTCCATTTGAGCCTCTCACCTAGGAGTACCATCCGGTGCGTCCAAAACGATTTCTGAGGCTATGGTATATTTGGCGCAAACCGTGCACCTATCTTGCACTAAAACTAACACTGTCTCTCTAAACGGACCGAAACAAGCTTCCATTTGAGCATCGTCACCTAGGAGTACCATCTGGTGCATACAAAATAATTTCTGAGCCTATGGTATATGTGGCGCAAACCGTGCACCTATCATGCACCGAAACTAACACTATCTCCAAAAGTATTGAAACGAGATTCTACATGATCCACGTCACCTAGGAGTAATATCTGGTGCATCCAAATAGATTTTTGAGCCTATTGTACAATTGGCGCAAACTGTGCACATATCTTGATCTAACTAACACTGTCTTCAAACGGACCAAAATGAGTTTCCATTTGAGCCTCGTCACCGAGGTGTACCATCTGGTGCATCTAAAATAATTTCTGAGCCTATGGTACGTATGGCACAAACCATGCATCTATCATGCACCGAAACTAACACTACCTCCAAAAGGACCGAAAGGAGATTATACATGACCCACGTCACCTAGGAGTTCCATCGGGTGCGTCCAAAATGATTTCTGAGGCTATGGTACATTTAGAGCAAACTGCGGACCTATCTTGCACCGAGACAAATACTATCTTCAAATGGACTGAAACAAGATTCTACATTACCCACGTTACCTAGGAGTTCCACCGGGTGCGTCCAAAACGATTTTTGAGCATACGGTACGTTCGACGCAAACCGTGCAACTATCTTGAATCATGATTAGCACTGTATCCCAACAGACCGAAACGAGCCTCCATTTGAGCCTCTCACCTAGGAGTACCATCCGGTGCGTCCAAAATGATTTTTGAGGCTATGGTATATTTGGCGCAAACCGTGCACCTATCTTGCACTGAAAATAACACTGTCTCTAAATGGACCGAAACGAGCTTCCATTTGAGCATCGTCACCTAGGAGTACCATCTGGTGCATACAAAATAATTTCTGAGCCTATGGTATGTGTGGCGCAAATCGTGCACCTATCATGCACCGAAACTAACACTATCCCCAAAAGTATTGAAACGAGATTCTACATGATCCACGTCACCTAGGAGTAATATCTGGTGCATCCAAAAAGATTTCTGAGCCTATTGTACAATTGGCGCAAACTGTGCACCTATCTTGCTCTGAAACTAACACTGTATCTAAACGGAGCGAAACAAGCTTCCATTTGAGCATCGTCACATAGGAGTACCATCCGATGCATCCAAAACAATTTCTGAGCCTATGGTATGTGTGGCGCAAACCGTGCACCTACCATGCACCAAAACTAACACTATCTCCAAAAGTATTGAAACGAGATTCTACATGACCCACGTCACATAGGAGTTCCATCGGGTGTGTCCATAATTGTAACACCCCAAGTGTTTGTCACTTACTAAGCAGTGGGTTTGAGCTCAAATATGATAGATTAAGTGGAGATGACGATGTCAAGGTCAACCTATGGAGAGGAGCCTAACCTAAAGTTAGATGTTGCACCATTGCTTTACATATAGAGCCCTTTTCAAAGATATATGCTTGGATGGTTTTATTGCAATACCTTCATGTGTCTCACCTTAGTACCTATCTATATTGATCCCTGGAAAAGTTTCATGAAGTTTAGAATCAAAAAGTCACATGAAATGATAAGTTATATGCGTGTTTGGATTATAACTAAAACCTGCCTTACATCCCATGGGAACTAGTGTTTATGCAACATACAAATGCAACATGTGCAACACATCTTGGACACATGTGGAAAACCCTAGTGGAACATGTGTAGCATGTATCTTGAAACAAACACATGAAACAATTGAAACATGCGGATGAAACAACTATAACATTTCACTTAATTCCTATGTTTCAATGCATGAGAGGCCTATATTCTTGTGCAACCTATGCATGGTGTGTATGTTTGGCCTCTACAACACCTTAAATATGCTTAGGACACTTAATGGAACAATGTTCATGTTGACCATGTTGACTAATTGTGTCTCTAAGTGATGGTTGACCATGTGTGGACCTTGGAACGCTTTTGTTTGACCATTTCAAAAGTGTGACCTAGAAGCTTTGCATGACTGTGCACCCTTTTACAAAGTTGTAGAGAATTTGTTATGGAACAAAAGTTGTTTAATGATCATCTCATGAAAATGACCAGAACAATCTCAAAGGTGGCCCACAAGCCAGGAATAGGGGCTGATTGGCACTTGGAAAATTTGGCTAAGTCCTTATGCTGTTTTAGTGCTAAGTGCCTTAGTTGGAGCTTTATATCTTGCAACACAAGCTGATTCAAACATTGATCCTTAAATAATAATTGTAGTTTGGTGTGAGTACAACAAACTTTGTTTGATGAGCAAGAGCCGATTTTGTTCCTAGCTTGGTCAAATAGGGTTCGCAAAATCGAATCTTGTGTTGTTTTCAGGGACAAAAAATTGGTTAAGTCTGGGATGACGGAATTCCGGGATTTCGTTTTCGGGTACCTATCTTTGGTGAATTTTAGTTTGCAAACCATTTCAAATATGGCCAAACTCCTTTGACAAAAGTTGGAGTACTCATGTAGATCTAGCGGATGGTGAAAATGGTTGATCAAATAAGTATATGGATTAGAAGATAGAGAGGGGAGAAGAAGGTAGGTTCAGTCGACCTTCAATTGGACTGCAGATTTCAGTTTTGAGATACCCTCCTTTGGAGCTCGATATCTTCTAATCTAGGCAGATTTAGCTCTTGATTATTAAAGAAATATTGTTCACCTCGCCAAGATATACAACTTTGCCTCTTGTGTCAAAATCAATGGACAACTGGATTGGGAGATAGAGTATGGGAAAGTTGACATTTCAGTTGAATGATTGCGGTAGTATTAGTTCTTTACATTCTGAACTTGAACGCCTTCAGCAGAGCAGAGCGTCGTGGCTGACCATGGGCGGGGTCTCGACGCTGCGTGGCTTCCTCGGGCTCGTCTCGCTTGACATATCGGTCATCGTCGCTCGTGCATGCCCGCCAGCTCGCCTAGCCCATCAGTTGGAGAAAGCCGAGCGCTCGCCCTTCGTCTCTCGCTCTCCATCTCTCTCTTTTGTCTCTCTGTTTTTCTCACCATGGCCGCAGCAGAGCACGGCCTTTGCTGCTCCACTCCTCCTTGAGTCTAGCGGTTGTCGTGATTGCCTTCACCATGCCATGCCGAGCTCACGGCCATAGCGCCATGGCCACAACCCAAATTCCGCCGCTCCGGAGCGCGTCCGCCATGGTCGCCGGTGCTCTACTCCATGGCCACCGTCCTTTCCCACTGGAGGCCATCCCCGCCCAAGCTAAGAGCAGCGAGAGCCTCCCCATCCTTCGCTCTTTCGTCTGTGCCGCTTTCCCGAGGCCGCCGAGCAGCCCTTTGATGTCGTTGGCGGAGCAGTCGCTGCCGAGCCGTGGGCTCACGTGGTCGGGCCATCTTGAGCCGCCTCAGGCCTAGCCGAGCTGCCCCTTGGACGCGCACGGACATGGTGATGCTCCCCCTCCACTTCTCCGTCACCGGCGAGCCCCCTCCGGCCGGTACCGCGAGCCTTCGGCGACCTCACTGTTTTGATTCCCGTCAAGGACCTCGTGCGACAATTTGACTAATGGAGGGGTCTTTCTGCAGAAGCCAAGACTCATGTGAATAGTGCCACGAGGACTGTTTTGTGATGATTTTGCAGGAACTTTGAAATTACATAGTAAATCATAGGAAATTCGTAAAATAGCAAATGAGGACTTTTTGGAATCCTTGTAAAATTGTCTATGCAGTAGATCTATAATATAGCATATTTTAGTTTAATGTTTTTGCTGTAAAAATGGATTTTTCAGATTAGGTTTTTAATACTAGTGATATTTGTCTTTTTCATAACTGTAGTTGTAGGGCTCCAAATGAAGTGAAATTTTTGTGACATGCTACTCCTGTGATGTTTGATGTGTGGTAATAATTTCATGAATTTTAGTTGCTATATGAGTGAGTTATTAGTGTATCTTGCTCTCACATGATTTATTGCAATATCCATTTGTCTTTTTCATAGAGGTTGATATACATGTCCAAATGACTTGAAATTTGTACAGTAGACTATTGAGAGAATATATGGGCCACTGTAATTTTTGTAGAATTTATTGTGTAATTTTTGTACGTGTTCATAATTCCACCTAATTATCTAAATAAATTAAGAAAATGCATTAAAAGAATTTATATAGGAATGGACACTATGTTTTATGGTGTTCATTGGTCATGTGTGACATGTTGGTAAAGTTGGTTTTGTCCAATTATATGTTTGCAACATAAGTTAATAATTATTTCTTGCAAATAAGGTTTCTAGACAGATCTGGAAACTTAGCAAAGTTCTTTATGATAATGTGCTTTGTTGAAAAACTTGTTTATACAAAAGTTGTAGATAATTTATGTATCTAGCTGCTGTTAAAATTTGGTGGCATTTGGCCATGTGGTTTAGGAGTTATAGCTATTGAAAGTTGGGTTACAGAATTGCTTGCTCTCTGTCTTGTTAGACCAGTTTCTGTGTTTGTGTAAATTCGACATGTTAAACTTTGGAATCATGCTATGATGATTATAAATTAAATGTAGAGAATTTCATAAGATTTCCATAATGTCTTCTTTCAAGTCATTTGGATTTATAAAACTCCAGATATGATTCCAAAATGATTTCCGAGCTTACATGACCCACGTCACCTCGGGTGCGTTCAAAATGATTTCCGAGCTTACAGTACGTTTGGTGCAAACCATGCACCTATCTTGAATCAAGATTAGAACTGTATCCAAACGGACCGAAACGAGCTTCCATTTGAGCCTCGTCACCTAGGAGTACCATCTGGTGCGTCCAAAACGATTTTTGAGGCTATTGTACATTTGGCGCAAACCTTACACCTATCTTGCACTGAAACTAACACTGTCTCCAAACGCACCGAAACGAGCTTCCATATGAGCCTCGTCACCTAGGAGTACCTTCCGGTGCATCTAAAACCATTTCTGAGCCTATGGTACGTATGGTGCAAACCGTGCACCTATCATGCACCGAAACTAACACTATCTCCAAAAGTACCGAAAGGAGATTCTACATGACCCACATCACCTAGGAATTCCATCGAGTGCGTCCAAAATAATTTCTGAGGCTATGGTACGCTTAGTGCAAACTGCGGATCTATCTTGCACTGAGACAAACACTATCTTCAAATGGACCAAAATAAGATTCTACATGACCCACGTCACCTAGGAGTTCCATCGGGTGCGTCGAAAATGATTTCCGAGCTTACGTACGTTCAGCGCAAACCGTGCAACTATCTTGAATCAAGATTAGCACTGTATCCAAACAGACCGAAACGAGCTTCCATTTGAGCCTCTCACCTAGGAGTACCATCCGGTGCGTCCAATACGATTTCTGAGGCTATGGTATATTTGGCGCAAACCGTGCACCTATCTTGCACTGAAACTAACACTGTCTCTAAACGGGCCGAAACGAGCTTCCATTTGAGCATCGTCACCTAGGAGTACCATCTGGTGCATACAAAACAATTTCTGAGCCTATGGTATGTGTGGCGCAAACCGTGCACCTATCATGCACCGAAACTAACAGTATCTCCAAAAGTATTGAAACGACATTTCTGAGCCAATTGTACAATTGGCGCAAACTGTGCACCTATCTTGCTCTGAAACTAACACTGTCTTCAAACGGATCGAAACGAGCTTCCATTTGAGCCTCATCACCTAGGAGTACCATCTGGTGCATCTAAAACAATTTCTGAGCCTATGGTGTATGGCACAAACCATGCATCTATCATGCACCGAATCTAACACTACCTCCAAAAAGGACCGAAAGGAGATTCTACATGACCCACGTCACCTACGAGTTCCATCAGGTGCATCCAAAATGATTTCTGAGGCTATGGTACATTTGGCGCAAACTTTGCACCTATCTTGCACTGAAACTAACACTGTCTCCAAACGGACTGAAACAAGCTTCTATTTGAGCCTCATCACCTAGGAGTACCATCGGGTGCATCCAAAACTATTTCTTAGCCAATGGTACGTATGGCGCAAACCATGCAGCTATCATGCAACGAAACTAACACTATCTTTAAAAGTACCGAAAGGAGATTCTACATGACCCACGTCACCTACGAGTTCCATCGGGTGCATCCATAATGATTTCTAAGGCTATGATACGTTTGGTGCAAACTGTGGATCTATCTTGCACCGACACTAACACTATCTACGTAATAGACTGAAACGAGGTTCTACATGACCCACGTCACCTAGGAGTTCTATCGGGTGCGTCGAAAATGATTTTCGAGCTTACGGTACGTTCGGCGCAAACCGTGCAACTATATTGAATCATGATTAGCACTGTATCCAAATGGACCGAAATGAGCTTCCATTTGAGCCTCGTCACCTAGGGTACCATCCGGTGCATCCAAAACAATTTCTGAGTCTATGGTACGTATGGCGCAAACCATGCACCTATCAAGCACCGAAAGTAACACTATCTCCAAAAGGACCGAAAGGAGATTCTAGATGACTCACGTCACCTAGGAGTTCCATCGGGTGCGTCCATAATGATTTTTGAGGCTATGGTACGTTTGGTGCAAACTGTTGATCTATCTTGCACCGATACTAACACTATCTACAAATGGACCGAAACGAGATTCTACATGACCCACGTCATCTAGGGGATCCATTGGGGCGTCCAAAATGATTTCCGAGCTTACGGTACGTTCGGTGCAAACCGTGCACCTATCTTGAATCAAGATTAGCACTGTATCCAATCGTACCGAAACGAGCTTCCAAATGAGCCTCGTCACCTAGGAGTACCATCCGGTGTGTCCAAAATGATTTCTGAGGCTATGGAACATTTGGCGCAAACCGTGCACCTATCTTGCACTGAAACTAACACCGCTCTAAACGGACCAAAACGAGGTTCCATTTGAGCCTTGTCACCAAGAAGTAACATCCGGTGCATCCAAAACAATTTCTTAGCCTATGGTACGTATGGCGCAAGCCATACACCTATCATGCACCGAAACTAACTCTATCTCCAAAAGGATCGAAAGTTGATTCTACATGACCCACGTCACATAGGTGTTCCATCGGGTGCGTCCATAAGGATTTCTGAGGCTACGGTACGTTTGGTGCAAACTGTGGATCTATCTTGCACCGAGACTAACACTATCTCCAAATCGACCGAAACAAGTTTCTACATGACCCACGTAACCTAGGAGTTCCATCGGGTACGTCCAAAACAATTTCTAATCTTGCGGTACGTTTGGCGCAAACCATGCACCTATCTTGCGCCGAAACTAACACTATCTCCAAAAGGACCGAAAGGAGATTCTACATGACCCACCTCACCAAGGAGTCCCATCGGGTGCGTCCAAAGTGATTTCTGAAGCTATGGTACGTTTGGTGCAAACTGTAGACCTATCTTGCACCGAGATTAACACTATCTTCAAATAGACCGAAACAAGATTCTACAAGACCCACGTCACCTAGGAGTTCCATCGGGTGTGTCCAAAATGATTTCCGAGCTTACGGTACATTCGGTGCAAACTGTGCACCTATCTTGAATCAAGATTAGCATTGTATCCAAACGGACCGGAACGAGCTTATATTTGAGCCTCGTCACCTAGGAGTACCATCCGGTGCGTCCAAAATGATTTCTGAGGCTATGAAACTTTTGGCGCAAACCGTGCACCTATCTTGCACTAAAACTAACACTGCTCGAAATGGACCAAAATGAGCTTCCATTTGAGCCTTGTCACCCAGAAGTACCATCCGGTGCATCCAAAACCATTTCTTAGCCTTTGGTATGTATGGCGCAAACCATGCACCTATCATGCAATGAAACTAACTCTATCTCCAAAAGGATCAAAAGTAGATTCTACATGACCCACGTTACATAGGAGTTCCATCGGGTGCGTCCATAATGATTTCTGAGGCTATTGTACGTTTGGTGCAAACTGTGGATCTATCTTGCACCGAGACTAACACTGTCTTCAAATTGACCGAAACAAGATTCTACATGACCCACGTCACCTAGGAGTTCCATCGGGTGCGTCCAAAATGATTTCTGAGCTTATGGTACGTTCGGTGCAAACTGTGCAACTATCTTGAATCAAGATTAGCACAGTATCCAAATGGACCGAAACGAGCTTCCATTTGAGCCTCGTCACCTAGGGTACCATCCGTTGCATCCAAAACAATTTCTGAGTCTATGGTACGTATGGCGCAAACCTTGCACCTACCAAGCACCGAAAGTAACACTATCTCCAAAAGGACCGAAAGGAGATTCTACATGACTCACGTCACCTAGGAGTTCCATCGGGTGCGTCCATAATGATTTGAGGCTACGGTACGTTTGGTGCAAACTGTTGATCTATGTTGCACCGATACTAAAACTATCTACAAATGGACCAAAACGAGATTCTACATGACCCACGTCATCTAGGAGATCCATCGGGGCGTCCAAAATAATTTCCAAGCTTACGGTACGTTCGGTGCAAACCGTGCACCTATCTTGAATCAAGATTAGCACTGTATGCAATCGTACCGAAACGAGCTTCCAATTGAGCCTCATCACCTAGGAGTACCATCCGGTGCGTCCAAAATGATTTCTGAGGCTATGGAACATTTGGCGCAAACCGTGCACCTATCTTGCACTGAAACTAACACCGCTCCAAAGGGACCAAAACGAGGTTCCATTTGAGCCTTGTCACCAAGAAGTACCATCCGGTGCATCCAAAACAATTTCTTAGTCTATGGTACGTATGGCGCAAGCCATGCACCTATCATGCACCAAAACTAACTCTATCTCCAAAAGGATCGAAAGTTGATTCTACATGACCCACGTCACATAGGTGTTCCATCGGGTGCGTCCATAAGGATTTCTGAGGCTATGGTACGTTTGGTGCAAACTGTGGATCTATCTTGCACCGAGACTAACACTATCTCCAAATCGACCGAAACAAGTTTCTACATGACCCACGTAACCTAGGAGTTCCATCGGGTGCGTCCAAAACAATTTCTAATCTTGCGGTACGTTTGGCGCAAACCATGCACCTATCTTGCGCCGAAACTAACACTATCTCCAAAAGGACCGAAAGGAGATTCTACATGACCCACATCACCAAGGAGTCCCATCGGGTGCGTCCAAAGTGATTTCTGAAGCTATGGTACGTTTGGTGCAAACTATAAACCTATCTTGCACCGAGACTAACACTATCTCCAAATGAACCAAAACAAGATTCTACATGACCCACGTCACCTAGGAGTTCCATCTGGTGCGTCCAAAATGATTTCCGAGCTTATGATATGTTCGGTGCAAACCGTGCACCTATCTTGAATCAAGATTAGCTCTGTTTCCAATCGTACCGAAACGAGCTTCCAATTGAGCCTCGTCACCTAGGAGTGTCATCCGGTGCGTCAAAAATGATTTCTGTTGCTATGGAACATTTGGCGCAAATCATGGATCTATCTTGCACTGAAACTAACAATGCTCCAAACGGACCAAAACGAGGTTCCATTTGAGCCTTGTCACCTAGAAGTACCATCAGGTGCATCCAAAACAATTTCTTAGCCTATGGTACGTATGGCACAAACTATGCACCTATCATGCACCGAAACTAACACTATCTCCAAAAGGACCGAAAGGAGGTTCTACATGCCCCACGTCACCTAGGAGTTCCATCGGGTGCGTCCATAATGATTTCTGAGGCTATGGTATGTTTGGTGCAAAATGTGGATCTATCTTGCACCGAGACTAACACTATCTCCAAATTGACCAAAACAAGATTCTACATGACCCACGTCACCTAGGAGTTCCATCGGGTGCGTCCGAAATGATTTCTGAGCATATGGTACGTTCGGTGCAAACTATGCAACTATCTTGAATCAAGATTAGCACAGTATCCAAATGGACCGAAACGAGCTTCCATTTGAGCCTCGTCATCTAGGAGTACCATCTGATTCGTCCAAAACGATTTTTGAGGCTATGGAATATTAGGCGCAATCCGTGCACCTATCTTGCACTGAAACTAACACTGTCTCCAAACGGACCGAAACGAGCTTCCATTTGAGCCTCGTCACCTAGGAGTACCATCTGGTGCATCGAAAACAATTCCTGAGCCTATCGTATGTATGACGCAAACCATGCTTCTATCATGCACCGAAACTGATACAACCTCCAAAAGGACCGAAAGCAGATTCTACATGACCCACGACACCTAAGAGTTTCATCGGGTGCGTCCAAAATGATTTCTGACGCTATGGTACATTTGGTGCAAACTATGGACCTATCTTGCACCGAGACTAACACTATCTCCAAATAGACCGAAACAAGATTCTACAAGACCCACGTCACCTAGGAGTTCCATCGAGTGTGTCCAAAATGATTTCTGAGCTTACGGTACATTCGGTGCAAACTGTGCACCTATCTTGAATCAAGATTAGCATTGTATCCAAACGGACCAAAACGAGCTTATATTTGAGTCTCGTCACCTAGGAGTACCATCCGGAGCGTCCAAAATGATTTCTGAGGCTATGGAACATTTGGCGCAAACCGTGCACCTATCTTGCACTAAAACTAACACTGCTCCAAATGGACCAAAATGAGCTTCCATATGAGCCTTGTCACCCAGAAGAACCATCCGGTGCATCCAAAATCATTTCTTAGCCTTTGGTACGTATGGCGCAAACCATGCACCTATCATGCAACGAAACTAACTCTATCTTCAAAAGGATCAAAAGTAGATTCTACATGACCCACGTCACATAGGAGTTCCATCGGGTGCGTCCATAATGATTTCAGAGGCTATGGTACGTTTGGTGCAAACTGTGGATCTATCTTGCACCGAGACTAATACTATCTTCAAATTGACCGAAGCAAGATTCTACATGACCCACGTCACCTAGGAGTTCCATCGGGTGCGTCCAAAATGATTTCTGAGCTTATGGTACGTTCGGTGCAAACTGTGCAACTATCTTGAATCAAGATTAGCACAGTATCCAAATGGACCGAAACGAGCTTCCATTTGAGCCTCGTCACCTAGGGTACCATCCGGTGCATCCAAAACAATTTCTGAGTCTATGGTACGTATGGCGCAAACCATGCACCTATCAAGCACCGAAAGTAACACTATCTCCAAAAGGACCGAAAGGAGATTCTACATGACTCACGTCACCTAGGAGTTCCATCGGGTGCGTCCATAATGAATTTTGAGGCGACGGTACGGTTGGTGCAAACTGTTGATCTATGTTGCACCGATACTAACACTATCTACAAATGGATCAAAACGAGATTCTACATGACCCACGTCATCTAGGAGATCCATCGGGGCGTCCAAAATGATTTCCGAGCTTACTGTACGTTCGGTGCAAACCGTGCACCTATCTTGAATCAAGATTAGCACTGTATCCAATCGTACCGAAACGAGCTTCCAATTGAGCCTCGTCACCTAGGAGTACCATCCGGTGCGTCCAAAATGATTTCTGAGGCTATGGAACATTTGGCGCAAACCGTGCACCTATCTTGCACTGAAACTAACACCGCTCCAAAGGGACCAAAACGAGGTTCCATTTGAGCCTTGTCACCAAGAAGTACCATCCGGTGCATCCAAAACAATTTCTTAGCCTATGGTACGTATGGCGCAAGCCATGCACCTATCATGCACCAAAACTAACTCTATCTCCAAAAGGATCGAAAGTTGATTCTACATGACCCACGTCACAAAGGTGTTCCATTGGGTGCGTCCATAAGGATTTCTGAGGCTATGGTACGTTTGGTGCAAACTGTGGATCTATCTTGCACCGAGACTAACACTATCTCCAAATTGACCGAAACAAGTTTCTACATGACCCACGTAACCTAGGAGTTCCATCGGGTGCGTCCAAAACAATTTCTAATCTTGCGGTACGTTTGGCGCAAACCATGCACCTATCTTGCGCAGAAACTAACACTATCTCCAAAAGGACCGAAGGGAGATTCTACATGACCCACATCTCCAAGGAGTCCCATCGGGTGCGTCCAAAGTGATTTCTGAAGCTATGGTACGTTTGGTGCAAACTGTGGACCTATCTTGCACCGAGACTAACACTATCTCCAAATGAACCAAAACAAGATTCTACATGACCCACGTCACCTAGGAGTTCCATCTGGTGCGTCCAAAATGGTTTCTGAGCTTATGATACGTTCGGTGCAAACTGTGCACCTATCTTGAATCAAGATTAGCTCTGTATCCAATAGTACCGAAACGAGCTTCCAATTGAGCCTCGTCACCTAGGAGTGCCATCCGGTGCGTCAAAAATGATTTCTGAGGCTATGGAACATTTGGCGCAAATCATGGATCTATCTTGCACTGAAACTAACAACGCTCCAAACGGACCAAAACGAGGTTCCATTTGAGCCTTGTCACCTAGAAGTACCATTAGGTGCATCCAAAACAATTTCTTAGCCTATGGTACGTATGGCACAAACCATGCACCTATCATGCACCGAAACTAACACTATCTCCAATAGGACCGAAAGGAGATTCTACATGACCCACGTCACCTAGGAGTTCCATCGGGTGCGTCCATAATGATTTCTGAGGCTATGGTATGTTTGGTGCAAACTGTTTATCTATCTTGCACCGAGACTAACACTACCTTGCTTAGCTTGGGAGGAGGAAGCCACCTTAAAAGAGAGAGTCATCCTTCCCCTATCGGACTAGTCTTTTAGGGACATTAGGCCTTTCCCCGAGTGGGTGTGCATAAGAACTGTTGGGGTCCGGGCAACCTTAATTTATTGGGCCTTGGCCAACCCTACCTGGGCCAGATGTATCATTTGGTATCAAAGCTGGGCCCTTGTTTAAGGGGGTGGGAATGATGAGGACATCCTCCACTATTACCCGCTGGCAAAGACGCAACAAAAAAAAGGCCAAGTGGCCTAGTTGTAGTCGGGCGGCGACCGTGTGAGCCTCTGAATAATCCCACCTTGCTTAGCTTGGGAGGAGGAAGCCACCTTAAAAGAGAGAGCCACCCTTCCCCTATCGGACTAGTCTTTTAGGGACATTAGGCCTTTCCCCGAGTGGGTGTGCATAAGAACTATTGGGGTCCAGGCAACCTTAATTTATTGGGCCTCGGCCAACCCTACCTGGGCCGGTTGGCCGAGGCCCAATAAATTAAGGTTGCCTGGACCCCAACAGTTCTTATGCACACCCACTCGGGGAAAGGTCTAATGTCCCTAAAAGACTAGTCCGATAGGGGAAGGGTGGCTCTCTCTTTTAAGGTGGCTTCCTCCTCCCAAGCTAAGCAAGGTGGGATTATTCAGAGGCTCACACGGTCGCCGCCCGACTACAACTAGGCCACTTGGCCTTTTTTTGTTGCGTCTTTGCCAGCGGGTAATAGCGGAGGATGTCCTCATCATTCCCACCCCCTTAAACAAGGGCCCAACTCTGATACATCTGGCCCAGGTGGGGTTGGCCGAGGCCCAATAAATTAAGGTTGCCCGGACCCTAACAGTTCTTATGCACACCCACTCGGAGAAAGGCCCAATGTCCCTAAAAGACTAGTCCGATAGGGGAAGGGTGGCTCTCTCTTTTAAGGTGGCTTCCTCCTCCTAAGCTAAGCAAGGTGGGATTATTCAGAGGCTCACACGATCGCCGCCCGACTACAACTAGGCCACTTGACCTTTTTTTGTTGCGTCTTTGCCAGCGGGTAATAGTAGAGGATGTCCTCATCATTCCCACCCCCTTAAACAAGGGCCCAGCTCTAATACCAAATGATACATCCGGCCCAGGTGGGGTTGGCCGAGGCCCAATAAATTAAGGTTGCCCGGACCTCAACAGTTCTTATGCACACCCACTTGGAGAAAGGCCCAATGTCCCTAAAAGACTAGTCCGATAGGGGAAGGGTGGCTCTCTCTTTTAAGGTGGCTTCCTCCTCCCAAGCTAAGCAAGGTGGGATTATTCAGAGGCTCACACGATCGTCGCCCGACTACAACTAGGCCACTTGACCTTTTTTTTGTTACGTCTTTGCCAGCGGGTAATAGTGGAGGATGTCCTCATCAAAAACTATTTCTAAGCCTATGGTATATTTGGCGCAATCCGTGCACCTATCTTGCACTGAAACTAACAATGTCTCCAAATGGACCAAAACGAGCTTCCATTTGAGCCTCGTCACCTAGAGTACCATCCGGTGCATCCAAAACAATTTCCGAACTTGCGGTACGTTTGGCGCAAACCATGCACCTATCATGCACCGAAAGTAACACTATCACTGATGAGGACATCCCTTCCATTGACACGACCACACCTGCTGCACAACAAGGTCCGATGACAAGAGCTCGAGCACGACAACTTAATTATCAGGTAAAGTCATTCCTCGCTGTTCATACAAACTCGTCTCAGAATTCGATGCTACTAAATCATGGTGATGATTGTCTTATTCTTAGGAATGTTGGTCAAGACTCAATTGCCTCATGTTCAGACCCTATGATGAGGATGGAGCAGCCGAACAAGTGGGAATCATCATTAATGGGGCGCATAGCTCATCTCGAGACAGCAGGGGACACTCCATCAAAAGTACCATAACTCCTTGATACGAGATCCAATGAAGCTGGTTTTTGACTTGTTGGAAAGAGCGCGTCGTCCTCTTACACATGGGTCCAACTCCACTATTAGAATCTACCAAAGCTGTGTGCAGCAAGCCAAAGGACGCAGAGACCTACAGCTTGGGCCTGGGCCTTGTACTAACTACAACCCTTTGAAGGACGCCCAGATTAGGGTTTCCCACTCCCCCTTGTGCTCTCCTCCTTATAAATAGAGCCAGCATCCATCAGAATGTGGGGGGGTTTGTTTAGATGCAAGATAGCTGCTGCTTCTTCCTTGTAAACGCGTGTATCAGCTAGACCACCCGATTTGCTTATTTCAAGACCCCAACTTGTGATTCAGATTCAGCCTTTGGCTTAAATCCGTGAGTTATTTGCTTGTTCATCTTGTTCTTGCTTGTTCTCGGTTGCTTGCAGGTTCTTGGTGTTTTTGGCACGGCAAGAACATCACAATCGGAGCCGGTGTACCTATTGCTAAGGCGCAGCAACCTTGTGGTCGTTGTAGTCGGACAGCCAGAATCCACCCCAAATCGAGTTTATCCACACTCACCAAAAGATCAGGAACAACCTCTAGTCTCATCATGTGGTAATCAGAGCAAGGTTCTTTGGTGAGTGATTTACTGTTCATTACTTTACCTATGTTCCAGAAATATAAAAATAGGATAGAACTGAAATTCCAAACACAAGTTTGAGCCTTGCTGATCTGCTTAGTTCTTTGCTTGTTGAGTTTGTGCTTTACATCGTGGTGTCAAGTGCTGGTTCTTAGGTTCTAATCCTTTAGAGTTTCGAGTTCTTGTCATGTTTTAGTCACCACACAATCCGCTGTTGCCTTCCCCCCCCCCCCCCCCCCCCACTTCAGCCGCTGCAATCTCCACCAATACCACCACCACCACCACCAAAAGCACGCTGCTCTCTCCACCTTTTCGCTGAAACCCTCACCACCATCACCTTTAGCCGCGCCTACACAAACACTACCTTATGCACCTGTCCTTTTGGTGCAAATCTGAGTACACTCAGTTCTGAAAATAAGAGAGTTCAAATTGCATATTTGTACTACTTGTTGCAATCCTTATCCCTAGTAAAAGAAAGTCTATGCTACTTGCTGCATTCTTGTTATAATCATATTGCAAAAGTTTAGTTTGTGCGCTACTTGTCGAAAAGAAAAGAAAAGAAAAGAAAAGAAAATAGAAAAGAAAAAGAAAGGGAAAGGAGGAAAGAAAGAAAGAAAGAAAGAAAGAAAGAAAAAAGGGTTAAGTTGATGCTATTTACTCTCATCATTTCCATTGTTTGCTACTATCCGGTGACAACATTTGTGTCTAGGCTCGCGTCTCTAGCACGGGTTAGCCTAGGACCAGCACGATACTATCTTTGAACACTTATTCAACTTGCATTGACTAACGTGGTTCCAGTTGTACCTTGATTTTTTTAAGCCACCTACAGCTCCATAAATTATCTACAACGTCACAGGGTTCTACTTGCTACTACTTGTGTTGTTCTTGTCGTCGCCAACACTATCTGCATAGCAAGGTAAGGACATGTAAGAACTCGGTTGCACATGCTGAGAGAATGAAAATTGTTGCCACCTAATTCAGTTAGTTGGTAGGACATATTTTCTTGTGATTCCCTTGCTACATACTAACCATGGTAGGAGAAGGTGAAAGGACCCCTCCACAATCACCTCGATCAAAAGCCTTGTTGCAACACTTTGAACGCAAAGTGAGGCTCCATGCTGAACACCTTGATGAGGATGTTCGTGTCACCAATGAGCGCCTTGGTCAATTGGAGACGGCTCAGATTGAGACCAACACCAAGTTGGCTTCCTTGGAAGGCACTCTTGGTTCTGTTAATACATCTCTTGTAGGTGTCTTGGAGCGATTGGAGAGGATGGAACAGAATCGCTGTGTTGGTTTCGAACGACGCAATCACAACAACAACAACACCATGGGCAGTGCTGCTGGTCATGATGAAGAAGAATATGCAGCGGACACTGAGCTTGATGAGGAGCTGAATGGTCATCGACGCATCGAACAACATCGCCACCGCCATGAGACAGGTCCTCGCCGACCACGGCAAGAGGTACGTGCTGATGACTCATTTGGCAAGATTAAATTCACCATACCTGCTTTTGATGGGAGGTATAATCCTGATATGTACCTTAGTTGGGAATTAGCTGTTGATCAAAAATTTACTTGCCATGATTTCCCTGAGGACAAACGTGTTAGGGCTGCAACTAGTGAGTTTACTGACTTTTCCTCTGTTTGGTGGTCTGAATACCATCGTAAGAACCCAAATAACACACCAACTTGGGATGCTTTGAAACAGGTCATGCGGGCCAGATTTGTTCCTTCTTATTATGCCCATGATCTTTTAAATAAGTTGCAACAATTGAGGCAAGGATCCAAATCTGTAGAAGAGTACTATCAAGAGCTACAAATGGGTATGCTTCATTGCAGGCTAGAGGAAAATGAGGATGGTGCCATAGCTAGATTTATGGGTGGGTTGAACCGGGAGATTCAGGACATTCTAGCTTATAAGGAATATAATTCTGTCAATCGTTTATTTCACCTTGCTTGTAAAGCTAAACGAGAAGTGCAGGGACGACGAGCTAGCATGAGGGCTAACATTCCTGCAGGTCGTGCTAGCCTGTGGACACCCTCCAATACTGCTGCACCGTCAACGCGTGCACCCCCACAATCTTCCTCGACCATCAAGCCACGCTCCTCTACAACAAATTCTGTACCATGCCCAAGTGAACCAACTAGAGGAGCAACGGCTACATCTGCCAAGAGTTCACCCTTGGTGGTATCCACGGGGAGAACAAGGGATATTCAGTGCCTACGCTGCAAAGGATATGGCCACATACGCAAGGACTGCCCAAGCACACGTGTGATGATTGTGCGAGCTGATGAAGGAGATTATTTCCAACAAGACGAAAAGCACAATAGGGCTGAAGCTGCTGAGCACTATGAGAGCCTCATGGTGCAGCGGGTGCTAAGTGCCCAAATGGAGAGTGCTGAACAAAATCAGCGCCACACTTTGTTTCAAACCAAGTGTGTGATCAAGGAACGCTCTTGCCGTGTGATCATAGATGGAGGAAGCTGCAACAACTTGGCAAGTGCTGAAATGGTGGAGAAGCTTTCATTGAGCACAAAACCACACCCGCAGCCTTACTACATTCAGTGGCTTAACAACAGCGGCAAGGTGAAGGTAACCCGATTGGTAAGGGTAGAGTTTGCCATTGGTTCTTATCATGATTCCATTGACTGCGATGTTGTGCCTATGCAAGCATGCTCTATGTTGTTAGGTAGACCATGGCAGTTTGATAAAGATTCCTTGCACTCTGGTAAAACAAATTAATACTCTTTCGTGCATAATGACAAGAAGATTGTGTTGCACCCCATGTCCCCTGAGTCTATTCTAAGAGATGAACTTGCTAGATCTAGCAAACTTAAGAATCAGGCTGTTGCTAGTAAAAATCAGATTGTCGCTAATGAACTTGAGAAACATAAGAAGAAGTCTAGCAAATCTGTTCATCATAATAAAAATGAGATCAAGCTGAAAGGCTCTTGTTACTTTGCCACCAAATCTGATTTGGATGAGATTGATGCTAGTACTACTGTTTGCTATGCTTTGGTTTGCAAAGAAACTTTATTTTCACTCGAAGATACATATATTTCTTTGCCTCCTGCTATCACTAATCTTTTGCAGGAGTATGCCGATGTTTTTCCAAAGGAGGTACCACCGGGGCTGCCACCAATTCGAGGGATTGAACACCAGATTGACCTCATCCCTGGGGCTTCCTTGCCTAATCGTGCGCCGTATAGGACCAACCCGGACGAGACAAAAGAGATTTAGAGACAAGTACAAGAATTGCTCAACAAAGGTTATGTGCGTGAGTCTCTTAGCCCTTGTGCCGTTCCCGTGCTTTTAGTTCCTAAGAAGGATGGATCATGGCGCATGTGTGTTGATTGTAGAGCGATAAACAACATCACAATCAAATATCGTCATCCTATTCCAAGGTTAGATGATATGCTTGATGAATTGAGTGGCTCAATTGTGTTCTCTAAAATTGATTTGCGTAGTGGTTACCACCAGATTCGTATGAAGCTAGGAGATGAATGGAAAACAGCGTTTAAAACTAAGTTTGGTTTATATGAATGGCTTGTCGTGCCCTTTGGATTGACTAATGCACCCAGCACTTTCATGAGATTAATGAATGAGGTTTTACGCTCTTTTATTGGCAGATTTGTAGTGGTATACTTTGATGACATCTTGATATATAGTAGATCATTAGAGGAACATCTTGATCATTTGCGTGCCATTTTCAATGCTCTTCGGGATGCACACTTGTTTGGCAATCTTGAGAAGTGCACCTTTTGCACAGATCGAGTCTCTTTTCTTGGATATGTTGTGACACCGCAGGAAATCAAAGTTGATCAAGACAAGGTTGAGGCCATACATAGCTGACCTGTTCCCTGCACGGTCACACAAGTGCGGAGTTTTCTAGGACTTGCTAGTTTCTACCGTCGATTTGTGAAGGACTTCAGCACCATTGCAGCCCCGCTGCATGAACTCACCAAGAAGGGTGCAACCTTCACTTGGGCTGCAGCCCAACAGGATGCTTTCAACACGCTCAAAGATAAGTTAACTCATGCACCTTTACTCCAGCTTCCTGATTTCAACAAAACCTTTGAGCTTGAATGTGATGCTAGTGGAATTGGGTTGGGTGGTGTGCTGTTACAAGAGGGAAAACCTGTGGCGTATTTCAGTGAAAAGTTGAGTGGCCCTAGTTTGAACTATTCTACTTATGATAAGGAATTGCTTGCTCTAGTTCGGACTTTGGAAACATGGCAGCATTATTTGTGGCCCAAAGAGTTTGTCATACATTCTGATCATGAATCATTGAAACACATCCGTAGTCAAGCAAAACTGAACCGTAGACATGCCAAGTGGGTTGAATTCATCGAGTCCTTTCCTTATGTCATCAAACACAAAAAGGGGAAAGAAAATATAATTGCTGATGCTTTGTCTAGACGTTACACCATGCTTTCACAACTTGACTTTAAAATCTTTGGTTTGGAAACTATTAAGGAACAATATGCACATGACAATGATTTCAAAGATGTATTGCTGAATTGCCAAGAGGGGAAAACATGGAACAGATTCGTCCTCACCAACGGGTTTGTCTTTAGAGCCAACAAGCTATGCATTCTAGCTAGCTCTGTGTGTTTGTTATTGTTGCAGGAAGCGCATGGAGGAGGACTCATGGGACATTTTGGTGTGAAAAAGACAGAGGACATCCTTGCTGGTCATTTCTTTTGGCCCAAGATGAGGAGAGACGTGGAGAGGTTCGTTGCTCACTGCACAACATGCCAGAAAGCTAAGTCACGCCTTAATCCTCATGGTTTATACATGCCTCTTCCTGTTCCAAGTGCACCATGGGAAGATATTTCAATGGACTTTGTTTTAGGACTGCCTAGAACAAAGAAGGGGAGGGATAGTGTGTTTGTTGTTGTGGATAGATTTTCTAAAATGGCACATTTCATACCATGTCATAAGAGCGATGATGCTACACATGTTGCTGATTTGTTCTTTCGTGAGATTGTTCGATTGCATGGTGTGCCTAACACCATTGTTTCTGATCGGGATGCAAAATTTCTTAGTCATTTTTGGAGAACTTTGTGGGCTAAGCTAGGGACTAAGCTTTTATTTTCCACTACTTGTCATCTCCAAACTGATGGACAAACTGAGGTTGTCAATAGAACCTTATCTACATTGCTTAGGGCTGTTTTGAAAAGAACATAAAAATGTGGGAAGAGTGCTTGCCTCATGTTGAGTTTGCTTATAATCGTTCACAGCATTCTACCACTAAGAAAAGCCCTTTTGAGATAGTTTATGGGTTTGTGCCACGTGCTCCTATTGATTTGTTACCTCTTCCGACCTCGGAGCGAGTGAACTTCGATGCTAAACAACGTGCTGAACTGATCTTAAAATTGCATGAAACCACTAAAGAGAAAATAGAGTGCATGAATGCAAAGTATAAACTAGCTGGTAGCAAAGGAAAGAAACATGTCATTTTTGAACCTGGTGATCTAGTTTGGCTCCATTTGAGAAAAGATAGGTTCCCTGATTTGCGAAAGTCTAAGTTGCTGCCTAGAGCCGATGGTCCTTTTAAAGTGTTAGAAAGGATTAATGATAATGCGTACAAACTTGAGCTACCTGCAGCTTTTGGGGTTAGCCCCACATTTAACATTGCAGATTTGAAGCCATATTTGGGAGAAGAGGATGAACTAGAGTCGAGGACGACTCAAATGCAAGAAGGGGAGGATGATGAGGACATCCGTTCCATTGACACAACCACACCTGCTGCACAACAAGGTCCGATGACAAGAGCTCGAGCACGACAACTTAATTATTAGGTAAAGTCGTTCCTCGCTGTTCATATAAACTCGTCTCAAAATTGGATGCTACTAAATCATGGTGATGATTGTCTTATTCTTAGGAATGTTGGTCAAGACTCCATTGCCTCATGTTTAGACCCCATGATGAGGATGGAGCAGCCGAACAAGTGGGAATCATCATTAATGGGGCGCACAGCTCATCTCGAGACAGCAGGGGACAATCCATCAAAAGTACCATAACTCCTTGATACGAGATCCAATGAAGCTGGTTTTTGACTTGTTGGAAAGAGCGCGTCGTCCTCTTTCACATGGGTCCAACCCCACTATCTGAATCTACCAAAGCTGTGTGCAGCAAGCCAAAGGACGCAGAGACCTATAGCTTGGGCCTAGGCCTTGTACTAACTACAACCCTTTGAGGGATGCCCAGATTAGGTTTCCCACTCCCCCTTGTGCTCTCCTCCTTATAAATAGAGCCAGCAGCCATCAGAATGAGGGGGGGTTTTGTTTAGATGCAAGATAGCTGCTGCTTCTTCCTTGTAAACGCGTGTGTTGGCTAGACCACCCGATTTGCTTGTTTCAAGACCCCAACTTGTGATTCAGATTCAGCCTTTGGCTTAAATCCGTGAGTTATTTGCTTGTTCATCTTGTTCTTGCTTGTTCTCGGTTGCTAGCAGGTTCTTGGTGTTCTTGGCACGGCAAGAACATCACAATCGGAGCCGGTGTACCTGTTGCTAAGGCGCAGCAACCTTGTGGTCGTTGTAGTCGGACAGCCAACGTCGAATCCACCCCAAATCGAGTTTATCCACACTCACCAAAAGATTAGGAACAACCTCTAGTCTCATCAATCTCCAAAAGGACCGAAAGGAGATTCTACATGACCCACGTCACCTACGAGTTCCATCGGGTGCGTCCATAATGATTTCTGAGGCTATGGTACGTTTGATGCAAACTGTTGATCCATCTTGCACCGAGACTAACACTATCTACAAATGGACCGAAACGAGATTCTACATGACCCATGTCACCTAGGAGATCCATCGGGGCGTCGAAAATGATTTCTGAGCTTACAGTACGTTCGGTGCAAACCGTGCACCTATCTTGAATCAAGATTAGCACTGTATCCAATCGTACCAAAATGAGCTTCCAATTGAGCCTCATCACCTAGGAGTACCATCCGGTGCGTCCAAAATGATTTATGAGGCTATGGAACATTTGGCGCAAACCGTGCACCTATCTTGCAACGAAACTAACACCGCTCCAAACGGACCATAACGAGGTTCCATTTGAGCCTTGTCACCTAGAAGTACCATCCGGTGCATCCAAAATAATTTCTTAGCCTATGGTATGTATGGCGCAAACCAAGCACCTATCATGCACCGAAACTAACTCTATCTCCAAAAGGATCGAAAGGAGATTCTACATGACCCACGTCACATAGGAGTTCCATCGGGTGCGTCTATAATGATTTCTAAGGCTATGGTACGTTTGGTGCAAACTGTGGATCTATCTCGCACCGAGACTAACACTATCTCCAAATTGAACAAAACAAGATTCTACATGACCCACGTCACCTAGGAGTTCCATCGGGTGCGTCCAAAATGATTTCCGAGTTTATGGTACGTTTGGTGCAAACCATGCAACTATCTTGAATCAAGATTAGCACAGTATCCAAATGGACCGAAACGAGCTTCCATTTGAGCCTCGTCATCTAGGAGTACCATCTGGCGCGTCCAAAACGATTTCTGAGGCTATGGTATATTTGGCGCAATCCGTGCAACTATCTTGCACTAAAACTAACACTGTCTCCAAATTGACCAAAACGAGCTTCCATTTGAGCCTCGTCACTTAGAGTACCATCCGGTGCATCCAAAACAATTTCTGAGTCTGTGGTGCGTATGGCGCAAACCATGCACTTATCATGCACCGAAAGTAACACTATCTCCAAAAGGACCGAAAGGAGATTCTACATGAGGGCGTCACCTAGGAGTTCCATCAGGTGCGTCCAAAATGATTTCAGAGGCTATGGTACGTTTGGCGCAAACTGTGGATCTATCTTGCACCGAGACTAACACTATCTCCAAATCGACCGAAACAAGTTTCTAGATGACCCACGTAACCTAGGATTTCCATCGGGTGTGTCCAAAATGATTTCTGAGCTTGCGGTACGTTCGGCGCAAACCATGCACCCATCTTGCACCGAAACTAACACTATCTCCAAAACTATCGAAAGGAGATTCTACATGACCCACGTCACCAAGGAGTTCCATCAGGTGCGTCCAAAGTGATTTCTAAAGCTATGGTACGTTTGGTGCAAACTGTGGACCTATCTTGCACAGAGACTAACACTATCTCCAAATGGACCGAAACAAGATTCTACATGATCCACGTCACCTAGGAGTTCCATCGGGTGCATCCGAAGTGATTTCTGAGCATACGGTACGTTCGGTGCAAACCGTGCACCTATCTTGAATCAAGATTAGGACTATATCCAATCGTACCGAAACGAGCTTCCAATTGAGCCTCGTCACCTAGGAGTGCCATCCGGTAAGTCCAAAATGATTTCTGAGGCTATGGAACATTTGGCGCAAACCGTGCACCTATCTTGCACTGAAACTAACACAATCTCCAAAAGGACCGAAAGTAGATTCTACATGACCCATGTCACCTAGGAGTTCCATCGGGTGCATCCATAATGATTTCAGTGGCTATGGTATGTTTGGTGTAAAAATGTGGATCTATCTTGCACCGAGACTAACACTATCTCCAAATTGACCGAAACAAGATTCTACATGACCCGCGTCACCTAGGAGTTCCATCGGGTGCCTCCAAAATGATTTCCGAGCTTATGGTACGTTCGGTGCAAACCGTGCAACTATCTTGAATCAAGATTAGCACAGTATCCAAATGGACCGAAACGAGCTTCCATTTGAGCCTCGTCATATTGGATACCATCTGGTGCGTCCAAAACGATTTCTAAGGCTATGGTATATTTGGCGCTATCCGTGCGCACTGAAACTATCACTGTCTCCAAATGGACCGAAACGAGCTTCCATTTGAGCCTCGTCACCTAGATGAACCATTTGGTGCAACTAAAACAATTCTTGAGCCTATGGTACGTATGGCGCAAGCCATGCATCTATCATGCACCGAAACTAATACAACCTCCAAAAGGACCGAAAGCAGATTCTACACGACCCTCGACACCTAGGAGTTTCATCGGGTGCGTCCAAAATGGTGCAAACTGTGGACCTATCTTGCACCAAGACTAACACTATCTCTAAATGGACCGAAACAAGATTCTACATGACCCACGTCACCTAGGAGTTCCATCGGGTGTGTCCAAAATGATTTCCGAGCTTACGGTACGTTTGGTGCAAACCGTGCACCTATCTTGAATCAAGATTAGCACTGTATCCAATCATACCGAAACGAGCTTCCAATTGAGCCTCGTCACGTAGGAGTACCATCCGGTGTGTCCAAAATGATTTCTGAGGCTATGGAACATTTGGCGTAAACCGTGCACCTATCTTGCACTGAAACTAACACCGCTCCAAACGGACCAAAACGAGGTTCCATTTTAGCCTTGTCACCCAGAAGTACCATCCGGTGCATCCAAAATAATTTCTTAGTCTATTGTACGTATGGCGCAAACCATGCTCCTATCATGCACCGAAACTAACACTATCTCCAAAAGGATCGAAAGGAGATTCTACATGACCCACGTCACATAGGAGTTCCATCGGGTGCGTCCATAATGATTTCTGAGGCTATGGTACGTTTGGTGCAAACTGTGCAACTATCTTGAATCAAGATTAGCACAGTATCCAAATGGACCGAAACGAGCTTCCATTTGAGCCTTGTCATCTAGGAGTACCATCTGGTGCGTCCAAAACAATTTCTGAGGCTATGGTATATTTGGCGCAATCCGTGCACCTATCTTGCACAGACACTAACACTGTCTCCAAACGGACCAAAACGAGCTTCCATTTGAGCCTAGTCACCTAGAGTACCATCCGGTGCATCCAAAACAATTTCTGAGCCTGTGGTGCGTATGGCGCAAACCATGCACCTATCATGCACCGAAAGTAACATTATCTCCAAAAGGACCGAAAGGAGATTCTACATGACCCATGTCACCTAAGAGTTCCATCGGGTGCGTCCAAAACGATTTCAGAGGCTATGGTACGTTTGGTGCAAACTGTGGATCTATCTTGCACCGAGACTAACACTATCTCCGAATCGACCGAAACAAGTTTCAACATGACCCACGTAACCTAGGAGTTCCATCGGGTGCATCCAAAACGGTTTCCGAGCTTGCTGTATGTTTGGCGCAAATCATGCACCTATCTTGCACTGAAACTAACACTATCTCTAAAAGGACCGAAAGGAGATTCTACATGACCCATGTCACCAAGGAGTTCCATCATGTGCGTCCAAAGTGATTTCTGAAGCTATGGTACGTTTGGTGCAAACTGTGGACCTATCTTGCACCGAGACTAACACTATCTCCAAATGGTCCAAAACAAGATTCTACATGACCCACGTCACCTAGGAGTTCCATCGGGTAAGTCCAAAATGATTTCTGAGCTTACGGTACGTTCGGTGCAAACCGTGCACCTATCTTGAATCAAGATTAGCATTGTATCCAATCGTACCGAAACGAGCTTCCAATTGAGGCTCGTCACCTAGGAGTGCCATCCGGTGCGTCCAAATTGATTTCTGAGGCTATGGAACATTTGGCGCAAACCGTGCACCTATCTTGCACTGAAACTAACACCGCTCCAAACGGACCAAAACGAGCTTCCATTTGAGCCTTGTCACCCAGAAGTACCATCCGGTGCATCCAAAACAATTTCTTAGCCTTTGGTGCGTATGGCGCAAACCATCCACCTATCATGCACCGAAACTAACACTATCTCCAAAAGGATCGAAAGGAGATTCTACATGACCCACGTCACAAAGGAGTTCCATCAGGTGTGTCCATAATTATTTCTGATACTATGGTACGTTTGGTGCAAACTGTGGATCTATCTTGCACCGAGACTAACACTATCTCTAAATTGACCGAAACAAGATTCTACATGACCCACGTCACGTAGGAGTTCCATCGGGTGCGTCCAAAATGATTTCCAAGCTTATGGTACGTTCGGTGCAAATCGTGCACATATCTTGAATCAAGATTAGCACTTTATCCAATCGTACCAAAACGAGCTTCCAATTGAGACTCGTCACCTAGGAGTGCCATCCGGTGCGTCCAAAATGATTTCTGAGGCTATGGAACATTTGGCGCAAACCATGCACCTATCTTGCACTGAAACTAACACCGCTCCAAACGGACCAAAACGAGGTTCCATTTGAGCCTTGTCACCCAGAAGTACCATCCGGTGTATCCAAAACAATTTCTTAGCCTATGGTACGTATGGCACAAACCATGCACTTGTCATGCACCGAAACTAACACTATCTCCAAAAGGACCGAAAGGAGATTCTACATGACCCACGTCTCCTACGAGTTCCATCGGGTGCGTCCATAATGATTTCTGAGGATATGGTACGTTTGGTGCAAATTGTGGATCTATCTTGCACCGAGACTAACACTATCTCCAAATTGACCGAAACAAGATTCTACATGACCCGCGTCACCTAGGAGTTCCATCGGGTGCCTCCAAAATGATTTTCGAGCTTATGTTACGTTCGGTGCAAACCGTGCAACTATCTTGAATCAAGATTTGCACAGTATCCAAATGGACCGAAACGAGCTTCCATTTGAGCCTCGTCATCTAGGAGTACCATCTGGTGCGTCCAAAACGATTTCTGAGGCTATGGTATATTTGGCGCAATCCGTGCACCTATCTTGCACAGAAACTAACACTGTCTCCAAACGGACCAAAACGAGCTTCCATTTGAGCCTAGTCACCTAGAGTACCATCTGGTGCATCCAAAACAATTTCTGAGCCTGTGGTGCGTATGGCGCAAACCATGCACCTATCATGCACTGAAAGTAACATTATCTCCAAAAGGACCGAAAGGAGATTCTACATGACCCACGTCACCTAAGAGTTCCATCGGGTGCGTCCAAAATGGTGCAAACTATGGACCTATCTTGCACCGAGACTAACACTATCTCCAAATGGACCGAAACAATATTCTACATGACCCACGTCACCTAGGAGTTCCATCGGGTGTGTCCAAAATGATTTCCGAGCTTACGGTACATTCGGTGCAAAGTGTGCACCTATCTTGAATTGAGATTATCATTGTATCCAAACGGACCGAAACGAGCTTCCGTTTGAGCCTCGTCACCTAGGAGTAACATCTGGTGCATCCAAAATGATTTCTGAGGCTATAGAACATTTGGCGCAAACCGTGCACCTATCTTACACTGAAACTAACACTGCTCGAGATGGACCAAAATGAGCTTCCATTTGAGCCTTGTCGCCTAGAAGTACCATCCGGTGCATCCAAAACCATTTCTTAGCCTATGGTACGTATGGCGCAAACCATGCACCTATCATGCACCGGAACTAACACTATCTCCAAAAGGACCGAAAGGAGATTCTACATGACCCACATCACCTAGGAGTTCCATCAGGTGCATCCATAATGATTTTCTGAGGCTATGGTACGTTTGGTGCAAACTGTTGATCTATGTTGCACCGAGACTAATACTATCTATAAATGGACCGAAACGAGATTCTACATGACCCACGTCACCTAGGAGATCCATCAGGGCGTCCCAAATGATTTCTGAGCTTACGGTACATTCGGTGCAAACCGTGCACCTATCTTGAATCAAGATTAGCCCTGTATCCAATCGTACCGAAACGAGGTTCCAATTGAGCCTCGTCACCTAGGAGTACCAACCGGTGCGTCCAAAATGATTTCAGAGGCTATGGTACGTTTGGCGCAAACTGTGGATCTATCTTGCACCGAGACTAACACTATCTCCAAATCGACCGAAACAAGTTTCTAGATGACCCACGTAACCTAGGATTTCCATCGGGTGTGTCCAAAATGATTTCTGAGCTTGCGGTACGTTCGGCGCAAACCATGCACCCATCTTGCACCGAAACTAACACTATCTCCAAAACTATCGAAAGGAGATTCTACATGACCCACGTCACCAAGGAGTTCCATCAGGTGCGTCCAAAGTGATTTCTAAAGCTATGGTACGTTTGGTGCAAACTGTGGACCTATCTTGCACAGAGACTAACACTATCTCCAAATGGACCGAAACAAGATTCTACATGATCCACGTCACCTAGGAGTTCCATCGGGTGCATCCGAAGTGATTTCTGAGCATACGGTACGTTCGGTGCAAACCGTGCACCTATCTTGAATCAAGATTAGGACTATATCCAATCGTACCGAAACGAGCTTCCAATTGAGCCTCGTCACCTAGGAGTGCCATCCGGTAAGTCCAAAATGATTTCTGAGGCTATGGAACATTTGGCGCAAACCGTGCACCTATCTTGCACTGAAACTAACACAATCTCCAAAAGGACCGAAAGTAGATTCTACATGACCCATGTCACCTAGGAGTTCCATCGGGTGCATCCATAATGATTTCAGTGGCTATGGTATGTTTGGTGTAAAAATGTGGATCTATCTTGCACCGAGACTAACACTATCTCCAAATTGACCGAAACAAGATTCTACATGACCCGCGTCACCTAGGAGTTCCATCGGGTGCCTCCAAAATGATTTCCGAGCTTATGGTACGTTCGGTGCAAACCGTGCAACTATCTTGAATCAAGATTAGCACAGTATCCAAATGGACCGAAACGAGCTTCCATTTGAGCCTCGTCATATTGGATACCATCTGGTGCGTCCAAAACGATTTCTAAGGCTATGGTATATTTGGCGCTATCCGTGCGCACTGAAACTATCACTGTCTCCAAATGGACCGAAACGAGCTTCCATTTGAGCCTCGTCACCTAGATGAACCATTTGGTGCAACTAAAACAATTCTTGAGCCTATGGTACGTATGGCGCAAGCCATGCATCTATCATGCACCGAAACTAATACAACCTCCAAAAGGACCGAAAGCAGATTCTACACGACCCTCGACACCTAGGAGTTTCATCGGGTGCGTCCAAAATGGTGCAAACTGTGGACCTATCTTGCACCAAGACTAACACTATCTCTAAATGGACCGAAACAAGATTCTACATGACCCACGTCACCTAGGAGTTCCATCGGGTGTGTCCAAAATGATTTCCGAGCTTACGGTACGTTTGGTGCAAACCGTGCACCTATCTTGAATCAAGATTAGCACTGTATCCAATCATACCGAAACGAGCTTCCAATTGAGCCTCGTCACGTAGGAGTACCATCCGGTGTGTCCAAAATGATTTCTGAGGCTATGGAACATTTGGCGTAAACCGTGCACCTATCTTGCACTGAAACTAACACCGCTCCAAACGGACCAAAACGAGGTTCCATTTTAGCCTTGTCACCCAGAAGTACCATCCGGTGCATCCAAAATAATTTCTTAGTCTATTGTACGTATGGCGCAAACCATGCTCCTATCATGCACCGAAACTAACACTATCTCCAAAAGGATCGAAAGGAGATTCTACATGACCCACGTCACATAGGAGTTCCATCGGGTGCGTCCATAATGATTTCTGAGGCTATGGTACGTTTGGTGCAAACTGTGCAACTATCTTGAATCAAGATTAGCACAGTATCCAAATGGACCGAAACGAGCTTCCATTTGAGCCTTGTCATCTAGGAGTACCATCTGGTGCGTCCAAAACAATTTCTGAGGCTATGGTATATTTGGCGCAATCCGTGCACCTATCTTGCACAGACACTAACACTGTCTCCAAACGGACCAAAACGAGCTTCCATTTGAGCCTAGTCACCTAGAGTACCATCCGGTGCATCCAAAACAATTTCTGAGCCTGTGGTGCGTATGGCGCAAACCATGCACCTATCATGCACCGAAAGTAACATTATCTCCAAAAGGACCGAAAGGAGATTCTACATGACCCATGTCACCTAAGAGTTCCATCGGGTGCGTCCAAAACGATTTCAGAGGCTATGGTACGTTTGGTGCAAACTGTGGATCTATCTTGCACCGAGACTAACACTATCTCCGAATCGACCGAAACAAGTTTCAACATGACCCACGTAACCTAGGAGTTCCATCGGGTGCATCCAAAACGGTTTCCGAGCTTGCTGTATGTTTGGCGCAAATCATGCACCTATCTTGCACTGAAACTAACACTATCTCTAAAAGGACTGAAAGGAGATTCTACATGACCCATGTCACCAAGGAGTTCCATCATGTGCGTCCAAAGTGATTTCTGAAGCTATGGTACGTTTGGTGCAAACTGTGGACCTATCTTGCACCGAGACTAACACTATCTCCAAATGGTCCAAAACAAGATTCTACATGACCCACGTCACCTAGGAGTTCCATCGGGTAAGTCCAAAATGATTTCTGAGCTTACGGTACGTTCGGTGCAAACCGTGCACCTATCTTGAATCAAGATTAGCATTGTATCCAATCGTACCGAAACGAGCTTCCAATTGAGGCACGTCACCTAGGAGTGCCATCCGGTGCGTCCAAATTGATTTCTGAGGCTATGGAACATTTGGCGCAAACCGTGCACCTATCTTGCACTGAAACTAACACCGCTCCAAACGGACCAAAACGAGCTTCCATTTGAGCCTTGTCACCCAGAAGTACCATCCGGTGCATCCAAAACAATTTCTTAGCCTTTGGTGCGTATGGCGCAAACCATCCACCTATCATGCACCGAAACTAACACTATCTCCAAAAGGATCGAAAGGAGATTCTACATGACCCACGTCACAAAGGAGTTCCATCAGGTGTGTCCATAATTATTTCTGAGACTATGGTACGTTTGGTGCAAACTGTGGATCTATCTTGCACCGAGACTAACACTATCTCTAAATTGACCGAAACAAGATTCTACATGACCCACGTCACGTAGGAGTTCCATCGGGTGCGTCCAAAATGATTTCCAAGCTTATGGTACGTTCGGTGCAAATCGTGCACATATCTTGAATCAAGATTAGCACTTTATCCAATCGTACCAAAACGAGCTTCCAATTGAGACTCGTCACCTAGGAGTGCCATCCGGTGCGTCCAAAATGATTTCTGAGGCTATGGAACATTTGGCGCAAACCATGCACCTATCTTGCACTGAAACTAACACCGCTCCAAACGGACCAAAACGAGGTTCCATTTGAGCCTTGTCACCCAGAAGTACCATCCGGTGTATCCAAAACAATTTCTTAGCCTATGGTACGTATGGCACAAACCATGCACTTGTCATGCACCGAAACTAACACTATCTCCAAAAGGACCGAAAGGAGATTCTACATGACCCACGTCTCCTACGAGTTCCATCGGGTGCGTCCATAATGATTTCTGAGGATATGGTACGTTTGGTGCAAATTGTGGATCTATCTTGCACCGAGACTAACACTATCTCCAAATTGACCGAAACAAGATTCTACATGACCCGCGTCACCTAGGAGTTCCATCGGGTGCCTCCAAAATGATTTTCGAGCTTATGTTACGTTCGGTGCAAACCGTGCAACTATCTTGAATCAAGATTTGCACAGTATCCAAATGGACCGAAACGAGCTTCCATTTGAGCCTCGTCATCTAGGAGTACCATCTGGTGCGTCCAAAACGATTTCTGAGGCTATGGTATATTTGGCGCAATCCGTGCACCTATCTTGCACAGAAACTAACACTGTCTCCAAACGGACCAAAACGAGCTTCCATTTGAGCCTAGTCACCTAGAGTACCATCTGGTGCATCCAAAACAATTTCTGAGCCTGTGGTGCGTATGGCGCAAACCATGCACCTATCATGCACTGAAAGTAACATTATCTCCAAAAGGACCGAAAGGAGATTCTACATGACCCACGTCACCTAAGAGTTCCATCGGGTGCGTCCAAAATGGTGCAAACTATGGACCTATCTTGCACCGAGACTAACACTATCTCCAAATGGACCGAAACAATATTCTACATGACCCACGTCACCTAGGAGTTCCATCGGGTGTGTCCAAAATGATTTCCGAGCTTACGGTACATTCGGTGCAAAGTGTGCACCTATCTTGAATTGAGATTATCATTGTATCCAAACGGACCGAAACGAGCTTCCGTTTGAGCCTCGTCACCTAGGAGTAACATCTGGTGCATCCAAAATGATTTCTGAGGCTATAGAACATTTGGCGCAAACCGTGCACCTATCTTACACTGAAACTAACACTGCTCGAGATGGACCAAAATGAGCTTCCATTTGAGCCTTGTCGCCTAGAAGTACCATCCGGTGCATCCAAAACCATTTCTTAGCCTATGGTACGTATGGCGCAAACCATGCACCTATCATGCACCGGAACTAACACTATCTCCAAAAGGACCGAAAGGAGATTCTACATGACCCACATCACCTAGGAGTTCCATCAGGTGCATCCATAATGATTTTCTGAGGCTATGGTACGTTTGGTGCAAACTGTTGATCTATGTTGCACCGAGACTAATACTATCTATAAATGGACCGAAACGAGATTCTACATGACCCACGTCACCTAGGAGATCCATCAGGGCGTCCCAAATGATTTCTGAGCTTACGGTACATTCGGTGCAAACCGTGCACCTATCTTGAATCAAGATTAGCCCTGTATCCAATCGTACCGAAACGAGGTTCCAATTGAGCCTCGTCACCTAGGAGTACCAACCGGTGCGTCCAAAATGATTTCTGAGGCTATGGAACATTTCGCGCAAACCGTGTACCTATCTTGCACTGAAACTAACACCGCTCCAAACGGACCAAAACGAGGTTCCATTTGAGCCTTGTCACCCAGAAGTACCATCCGGTGCATCCAAAACAATTTTCTTAGCCTACGGTACGTATGGCGCAAACCATGCACCTATCATGCACCAAAACTAACACTATCTCAAAAAGGATCGAAAAGAGATTCTACATGACCCACATCACAAAGGAGTTCCATCGGGTGCGTCCATAATGATTTATGAGGCTATGTTACGTTTGGTGCAAACTGTGGACCTATCTTGCACCGAGACTAACACTATCTCTAAATGGACAGAAACAAGATTCTACATGACCCACGTCACCTAGGAGTTCCATCGGGTAAATCCAAAATGATTTCCGAGCTTACGGTACGTTCGGTGCAAACCGTGGACCTATCTTGAATCAAGATTAGCACTGTATCCAATCGTACCGAAACGAGCTTCCAATTGAGGCTCGTCACCTAGGAGTGCCATCTGGTGCGTCCAAAATGATTTCTGAGGCTATGGAACATTTGGCGCAAACCGTGCACCTGTCTTGCACTGAAACTAACACCACTCCAAACGGACCAAAATGAGCTTCCATTTGGGCCTTGTCACCTAGAAGTACCATCCGGTGCATCCAAAACAATTTCTTAGCCTTTGGTGTGTATGGCGCAAACCATGCACCTATCATGCACCGAAACTAACACTATCTCCAAAAGGATCGAAAGGAGATTCTACAAGACCCACGTCACATAGGAGTTCCATCGGGTGTGTCCATAATGATTTCTAAGACTATGGTACGTTTGGTGCAAACTGTGGATCTATCTTGCACCGAGACTAACACTATCTCTAAATTGACCGAAACAAGATTCTACATGACCCACGTCACGTAGGAGTTCCATCGGGTGCGTCCAAAATGATTTCCGAGCTTATGGTACGTTCGGTGCAAACCGTGCACATATCTTGAATCATGATTAGCACTGTATCCAATCGTACCAAAACGAGCTTCCAATTGAGCCTCGTCACCTAGGAGTGCCATCCGGTGCGTCCAAAATGATTTCTGAGGCTATGGAACATTTGGCGCAAACCGTGCACCTATCTTGCACTGAAACTAACACTATCTCCAAAAGGATCGAAAGGAGATTCTACATGACCCACGTCACATAGGAGTTCCATCGGGTGCGTCCATAATGATTTCTGAGGCTATGGTACGTTTGGTGCAAACTGTGCAACTATCTTGAATCAAGATTAGCACAGTATCCAAATGGACCGAAACGAGCTTCCATTTGAGCCTTGTCATCTAGGAGTACCATCTGGTGCGTCCAAAACAATTTCTGAGGCTATGGTATATTTGGCGCAATCCGGCACCTATCTTGCACAGAAACTAACACTGTCTCCAAACGGACCAAAACGAGCTTCCATTTGAGCCTAGTCACCTAGAGTACCATCCGGTGCATCCAAAACAATTTCTGAGCCTGTGGTGCGTATGGCGCAAACCATGCACCTATCATGCACCGAAAGTAACATTATCTCCAAAAGGACCGAAAGGAGATTCTACATGACCCATGTCACCTAAGAGTTCCATCGGGTGCGTCCAAAATGATTTCAGAGGCTATGGTACGTTTGGTGCAAACTGTGGATCTATCTTGCACCGAGACTAACACTATCTCCGAATCGACCGAAACAAGATTCAACATGACCCACGTAACCTAGGAGTTCCATCGGGTGCATCCAAAACAGTTTCCGAGCTTGCTGTATGTTTGGCGCAAATCATGCACCTATCTTGCACTGAAACTAACACTATCTCTAAAAGGACCGAAAGGAGATTCTACATGACCCACGTCACCAAGGAGTTCCATCATGTGCGTCCAAAGTGATTTCTGAAGCTATGGTACGTTTGGTGCAAACTGTGGAACTATCTTGCACCGAGACTAACACTATCTCCAAATGGTCCAAAACAAGATTCTACATGACCCACGTCACCTAGGAGTTCCATCGGGTAAGTCCAAAATGATTTCTAAGCTTACGGTACGTTCGGTGCAAACCGTGCACCTATCTTGAATCAAGATTAGCATTGTATCCAATCGTACCGAAACGAGCTTTCAATTGAGGCTCGTCACCTAGGAGTGCCATCCGGTGCGTCCAAATTGATTTCTGAGGCTATGGAACATTTGGCGCAAACCGTGCACCTATCTTGCACTGAAACTAACACCGCTCCAAACGGACCAATATGAGCTTCCATTTGAGCCTTGTCACCCAGAAGTACCATCCGGTGCATCCAAAACAATTTCTTAGCCTTTGGTGCGTATGGCGCAAACCATCCACCTATCATGCACCGAAACTAACACTATCTCCAAAAGGATCGAAAGGAGATTCTACATGACCCACGTCACAAAGGAGTTCCATCGGGTGTGTCCATAATTATTTCTGAGACTATGGTACGTTTGGTGCAAACTGTGGATCTATCTTGCACCGAGACTAACACTATCTCTAAATTGACCGAAACAAGATTCTACATGACCCACGTCACGTAGGAGTTCCATCGGGTGCGTCCAAAATGATTTCCAAGCTTATGGTACGTTCGGTGCAAATCGTGCACATATCTTGAATCAAGATTAGCACTTTATCCAATCGTACCAAAACGAGCTTCCAATTGAGACTCGTCACCTAGGAGTGCCATCCGGTGCGTCCAAAATGATTTCTGAGGCTATGGAACATTTGGCGCAAACCATGCACCTATCTTGCACTGAAACTAACACCGCTCCAAATGGACCAAAACGAGGTTCCATTTGAGCCTTGTCACCCAGAAGTACCATCCGGTGTATCCAAAACAATTTCTTAGCCTATGGTACGTATGGCACAAACCATGCACTTGTCATGCACCGAAACTAACACTATCTCCAAAAGGACCGAAAGGAGATTCTACATGACCCACGTCTCCTACGAGTTCCATCGGGTGCGTCCATAATGATTTCTAAGGATATGGTACGTTTGGTGCAAATTGTGGATCTATCTTGCACCGAGACTAACACTATCTCCAAATTGACCGAAACAAGATTCTACATGACCCGCGTCACCTAGGAGTTCCATCGGGTGCCTCCAAAATGATTTCCGAGCTTATGTTACGTTCGGTGCAAACCGTGCAACTATCTTGAATCAAGATTTGCACAGTATCCAAATGGACCGAAACGAGCTTCCATTTGAGCCTCGTCATCTAGGAGTACCATCTGGTGCGTCCAAAATGATTTCTGAGGCTATGGTATATTTGGCGCAATCCGTGCACCTATCTTGCACAGAAACTAACACTGTCTCCAAACGGACCAAAACGAGCTTCCATTTGAGCCTAGTCACCTAGAGTACCATCTGGTGCATCCAAAACAATTTCTGAGCCTGTGGTGCGTATGGCGCAAACCATGCACCTATCATGCACCGAAAGTAACATTATCTCCAAAAGGACCGAAAGGAGATTCTACATGACCCACGTCACCTAAGAGTTCCATCGGGTGCGTCCAAAATGGTGCAAACTGTGGACCTATCTTGCACCGAGACTAACACTATCTCCAAATGGACCGAAACAATATTCTACATGACCCACGTCACCTAGGAGTTCCATCGGGTGTGTCCAAAATGATTTCCGAGCTTACGGTACATTCGGTGCAAAGTGTGCACCTATCTTGAATTGAGATTATCATTGTATCCAAACGGACCGAAACGAGCTTCCGTTTGAGCCTCGTCACCTAGGAGTAACATCTGGTGCATCCAAAATGATTTCTGAGGCTATAGAACATTTGGTGCAAACCGTGCACCTATCTTACACTGAAACTAACACTGCTCGAGATGGACCAAAATGAGCTTCCATTTGAGCCTTGTCGCCTAGAAGTACCATCCGGTGCATCCAAAACCATTTCTTAGCCTATGGTACGTATGGCGCAAACCATGCACCTATCATGCACCGGAACTAACACTATCTCCAAAAGGACCGAAAGGAGATTCTACATGACCCACATCACCTAGGAGTTCCATCAGGTGCATCCATAATGATTTTCTGAGGCTATGGTACGTTTGGTGCAAACTGTTGATCTATGTTGCACCGAGACTAATACTATCTATAAATGGACCGAAACGAGATTCTACATGACCCACGTCACCTAGGAGATCCATCAGGGCGTCCCAAATGATTTCTGAGCTTACGGTACATTCGGTGCAAACCGTGCACCTATCTTGAATCAAGATTAGCCCTGTATCCAATCGTTCCGAAACGAGGTTCCAATTGAGCCTCGTCACCTAGGAGTACCAACCGGTGCGTCCAAAATGATTTCTGAGGCTATGGAACATTTCGCGCAAACCGTGTACCTATCTTGCACTGAAACTAACACCGCTCCAAACGGACCAAAACGAGGTTCCATTTGAGCCTTGTCACCCAGAAGTACCATCCGGTGCATCCAAAACAATTTTCTTAGCCTACGGTACGTATGGCGCAAACCATGCACCTATCATGCACCAAAACTAACACTATCTCAAAAAGGATCGAAAAGAGATTCTACATGACCCACATCACAAAGGAGTTCCATCGGGTGCGTCCATAATGATTTCTGAGGCTATGTTACGTTTGGTGCAAACTGTGGACATATCTTGCACCGTGACTAACACTATCTCTAAATGGACAGAAACAAGATTCTACATGACCCACGTCACCTAGGAGTTCCATCGGGTAAATCCAAAATGATTTCCGAGCTTACGGTACGTTCGGTGCAAACCGTGGACCTATCTTGAATCAAGATTAGCACTGTATCCAATCGTACCGAAACAAGCTTCCAATTGAGGCTCGTCACCTAGGAGTGCCATTTGGTGCGTCCAAAATGATTTCTGAGGCTATGGAACATTTGGCGCAAACCGTGCACCTGTCTTGCACTGAAACTAACACCGCTCCAAACGGACCAAAATGAGCTTCCATTTGGGCCTTGTCACCTAGAAGTACCATCCGGTGCATCCAAAACAATTTCTTAGCCTTTGGTGTGTATGGCGCAAACCATGCACCTATCATGCACCGAAACTAACACTATCTCCAAAAGGATCGAAAGGAGATTCTACAAGACCCACGTCACATAGGAGTTCCATCGGGTGTGTCCATAATGATTTCTAAGACTATGGTACGTTTGGTGCAAACTGTGGATCTATCTTGCACCGAGACTAACACTATCTCTAAATTGACCGAAACAAGATTCTACATGACCCACGTCACGTAGGAGTTCCATCGGGTGCGTCCAAAATGATTTCCGAGCTTATGGTACGTTCGGTGCAAACCGTGCACATATCTTGAATCATGATTAGCACTGTATCCAATCGTACCAAAACGAGCTTCCAATTGAGCCTCGTCACCTAGGAGTGCCATCCGGTGCGTCCAAAATGATTTCTGAGGCTATGGAACATTTGGCGCAAACCGTGCACCTATCTTGCACTGAAACTAACACCGCTCCAAACGGACCAAAACGAGGTTCCATTTGAGCCTTGTCACCCAGAAGTACCATCCGGTGCATCCAAAACAATTTCTTAGCCTATGGTACATATGGCACAAACCATGCACCTATCATGCACCGAAACTAACACTATCTCCAAAAGGACCGAAAGGAGATTCTACATGACCCACATCTCCTACGAGTTCCATCGGGTGCGTCCATAATGATTTCTGAGGCTACGGTACGTTTGGTGCAAACTGTGGATCTATCTTGCACCGAGACTAACACTATCTCCAAATTGACCGAAACAAGATTCTACATGACCCGCGTCACCTAGGAGTTCCATCGGGTGCCTCCAAAATGATTTCCGAGCTTATGGTACGTTCGGTGCAAACCATGCAACTATCTTGAATCAAGATTTGCACAGTATCCAAATGGACCAAAACGAGCTTCCATTTGAGCCTCGTCATCTAGGAGTACCATATGGTGCGTCCAAAATGATTTCTGAGGCTATGGTATATTTGGCGCAATCCGTGCACCTATCTTGCACTGAAACTAACACTGTCTCCAAATGGATCGAAACGATCTTCGATTTGAACCTCGTCACCTAGGAGAACCATCTGGTGTATCTAAAACAATTCCTGAGCCTATGGTACGTATGGCGCAAACCATGCATCTATCATGCACCGAAACTAATATAACCTCCAAAAGGACCGAAAGCAGATTCTACATGACCCACGACACCTAGGAGTTTCATCGGGTGCGTCCAAAATGGTGCAAACTATGGACCTATCTTGCACCGAGACTAACACTATCTCCAAATGGACCGAAACAATATTCTACATGACCCACGTCACCTAGGAGTTCCATCGGGTGTGTCCAAAATGATTTCCGAGCTTACGGTACATTCGGTGCAAAGTGTGCACCTATCTTGAATCGAGATTATCATTGTATCCAAACGGACCGAAACGAGCTTCCGTTTGAGCCTCGTCACCTAGGAGTAACATCCGGTGCGTCCAAAATGATTTCTGAGGCTATAGAACATTTGGCGCAAACCGTGCACCTATCTTACACTGAAACTAACACTGCTCGAAATGGACCAAAATGAGCTTCCATTTGAGCCTTATCGCCTAGAAGTACCATCCGGTGTATCCAAAACAATTTCTTAGCCTTTGGTGCGTATGGCGCAAATCATGCACCTATCATGCACCGAAACTAACACTATCTCCAAAAGGATCAAAAGGAGATTCTACATGACCCACGTCACATAGGAGTTCCATCGGGTGTGTCCATAATGATTTCTGAGACTATGGTACGTTTGGTGCAAACTGTGGATCTATCTTGCACCGAGACTAACACTATCTCTAAATTGACCGAAACAAGATTCTACATGACCCACGTCACGTAGGAGTTCCATCGGGTGCGTCCAAAATGGTTTCCGAGCTTATGGTACGTTCAGTGCAAACCGTGCACATATCTTAAATCAAGATTAGCACTGTATCCAATCGTACCAAAATGAGCTTCCAATTGAGTCTCGTCACCTAGGAGTGCCATCCGGTGAGTCCGAAATGATTTCTGAGGCTATGGAACATTTGGCGCAAACCGTGCACCTATCTTGCACTGAAACTAACACCGCTCCAAACGGACCAAAACGAGGTTCCATTTGAGCCTTGTCACCCAGAAGTACCATCCGGTGCATCCAAAACAATTTCTTAGCCTATGGTATGTATGGCACAAACCATGCACCTGTCATGCACCGAAACTAACACTATCTCCAAAAGGACCGAAAGGAGATTCTACATGACCCACGCCTCCTACGAGTTACATCGGGTGCGTCCATAATGATTACTGAGGCTACGGTACGTTTGGTGCAAACTGTGGATCTATCTTGCACCGAGACTAACACTATCTCCAAATTGACCGAAACAAGATTCTACATGACCCGCGTCACCTAGGAGTTCCATCGGGTCCTCCAAAATGATTTCCGAGCTTATGGTACGTTCGGTGCAAACCGTGCAACTATCTTGAATCAAGATTTGCACAGTATCCAAATGGACTGAAACGAGCTTCCATTTGAGCCTCGTCATCTAGGAGTACCATCTGGTGCGTCCAAAATGATTTCTGAGGCTATGGTATATTTGGCGCAATCCGTGCACCTATCTTGCACTGAAACTAACACTGTCTCCAAATGGATCGAAACGATCTTCCATTTGAGCCTCGTCACCTACGAGAACCATCTGGTGCATCTAAAACAATTCCTGAGCCTATGGTACGTATGGCGCAAACCATGCATCTATCATGCACCGAAACTAATACAACCTCCAAAAGGACCGAAAGCAGATTCTACATTACCCACGACACCTAGGAGTTTCATCGTGTGCGTCCAAAATGGTGCAAACTGTGGACCTATCTTGCACCGAGACTAACACTATCTCCAAATGGACCGAAACAATATTCTACATGACCCACGTCACCTAGGAGTTCCATCGGGTGTGTCCAAAATGATTTTCGAGCTTACGGTACATTCGGTGCAAAGTGTGCACCTATCTTGAATCGAGATTATCATTGTATCCAAACGGACCGAAACGAGCTTCCGTTTGAGCCTCGTCACCTAGGAGTAACATCCGGTGCGTCCAAAATGATTTCTGAGGCTATAGAACATTTGGCGCAAACCGTGCACCTATCTTACACTGAAACTAACACTGCTCGAAATGGACCAAAATGAGCTTCCATTTGAGCCTTATCGCCTAGAAGTACCATCCGGTGCATCCAAAACCATTTCTTAGCCTTTGGTACATATGGCGCAAACCATGCACCTATCATGCATCGGAACTAACACTATCTCCAAAAGGACCGAAAGGAGATTCTACATGACCCACATCACCTAGGAGTTCCATCAGGTGCATCCATAATGATTTCTTAGGCTATGGTACGTTTGGTGCAAACTGTTGATCTATCTTGCACCGAGACTAACACTATCTATAAATGGACCGAAAAGAGATTCTACATGACCCACGTCACCTAGGAGATCCATCAGGGCGTCCAAAATTATTTCCGAGCTTACGGTACATTCGGTGCAAACAGTGCACCTATCTTGAATCAAGATTAGCCCTGTATCCAATCGTACCGAAACGAGGTTCCAATTGAGCCTCGTCACCTAGGAGTACCATCCGGTGCGTCCAAAATGATTTCTGAGGCTATGGAACATTTCGCGCAAACCGTGTACCTATCTTGCACTGAAACTAACACCGCTCCAAACGGACCAAAACGAGGTTCCATTTGAGCCTTGTCACCCAGAAGTACCATCCGGTGCATCCAAAACAACTTTCTTAGCCTACGGTACGTATGGCGCAAACCATGCACCTATCATGCACCGAAACTAACACTATCTCGAAAAGAATCGAAAAGAGATTCTACATGACCCACATCACAAAGGAGTTCCATCGGGTGCGTCCATAATGATTTCTGAGGCTATGGTACGTTTGGTGCAAACTGTGGACCTATCTTGCACCGAGACTAACAATATCTCCAAATGGACCGAAACAAGATTCTACATGACCCACGTCACCTAGGAGTTCCATCGGGTAAGCCCAAAATGATTTCCGAGCTTACGGTACATTCGGTGCAAACCGTGGACCTATCTTGAATCAAGATTAGCACTGTATCCAATCGTACCAAAACGAGCTTCCAATTGAGCCTCGTCACCTAGGAGTGCCATCCGGTGCGTCCAAATTGATTTCTGAGGCTATGGAACATTCGGCGCAAACCGTGCACCTATCTTGCACTGAAACTAACACCGCTCCAAACGGACCAAAATGAGCTTCCATTTGAGCCTTGTCACCCAGAAGTACCATCCGGTGCATCCAAAACAATTTCTTAGCCTTTGGTGTGTATGGCGCAAATCATGCACCTATCATGCACCGAAACTAACACTATCTCCAAAAGGATCAAAAGGAGATTCTACATGACCCACGTCACATAGGAGTTCCATCGGGTGTGTCCATAATGATTTCTGAGACTATGGTACGTTTGGTGCAAACTGTGGATCTATCTTGCACCGAGACTAACACTATCTCTAAATTGACCGAAACAAGATTCTACATGACCCGCGTCACGTAGGAGTTACATCGGGTGCGTCCAAAATGGTTTCCGAGCTTATGGTACGTTCGGTGCAAACCGTGCACATATCTTAAATCAAGATTAGCACTGTATCCAATCGTACCAAAATGAGCTTCCAATTGAGTCTCGTCACCTAGGAGTGCCATCCGGTGAGTCCGAAATGATTTCTGAGGCTATGGAACATTTGGCGCAAACCGTGCACCTATCTTGCACTGAAACTAACACCGCTCCAAACGGACCAAAACGAGGTTCCATTTGAGCCTTGTCACCCAGAAGTACCATCCGGTGCATCCAAAACAATTTCTTAGCCTATGGTATGTATGGCACAAACCATGCACCTGTCATGCACCGAAACTAACACTATCTCCAAAAGGACCGAAAGGAGATTCTACATGACCCACGCCTCCTACGAGTTACATCGGGTGCGTCCATAATGATTACTGAGGCTACGGTACGTTTGGTGCAAACTGTGGATCTATCTTGCACCGAGACTAACACTATCTCCAAATTGACCGAAACAAGATTCTACATGACCCGCGTCACCTAGGAGTTCCATCGGGTACCTCCAAAATGATTTTCGAGCTTATGGTACGTTCGGTGCAAACCGTGCAACTATCTTGAATCAAGATTTGCACAGTATCCAAATGGACCAAAACGAGCTTCCATTTGAGCCTCGTCATCTAGGAGTACCATATGGTGCGTCCAAAATGATTTCTGAGGCTATGGTATATTTGGCGCAATCCGTGCACCTATCTTGCACTGAAACTAACACTGTCTCCAAATGGATCGAAACGATCTTCGATTTGAACCTCGTCACCTAGGAGAACCACCTGGTGTATCTAAAACAATTCCTGAGCCTATGGTACGTATGGCGCAAACCATGCATCTATCATGCACCGAAACTAATACAACCTCCAAAAGGACCGAAAGCAGATTCTACATGACCCACGACACCTAGGAGTTTCATCGGGTGCGTCCAAAATGGTGCAAACTGTGGACCTATCTTGCACCGAGACTAACACTATCTCCAAATGGACCGAAACAATATTCTACATGACCCACGTCACCTAGGAGTTCCATCGGGTGTGTCCAAAATGATTTCCGAGCTTACGGTACATTCGGTGCAAAGTGTGCACCTATCTTGAATCGAGATTATCATTGTATCCAAACGGACCGAAACGAGCTTCTGTTTGAGCCTCGTCACCTAGGAGTTACATCCGGTGCGTCCAAAATGATTTCTGAGGCTATAGAACATTTGGCGCAAACCGTGCACCTATCTTACACTGAAACTAACACTGCTCGAAATGGACCAAAATGAGCTTCCATTTGAGCCTTATCGCCTAGAAGTACCATCCGGTGCATCCAAAACCATTTCTTAGCCTTTGGTACATATGGCGCAAACCATGCACCTATCATGCATCGGAACTAACACTATCTCCAAAAGGACCGAAAGGAGATTCTACATGACCCACATCACCTAGGAGTTCCATCAGGTGCATCCATAATGATTTCTTAGGCTATGGTACGTTTGGTGCAAACTGTTGATCTATCTTGCACCGAGACTAACACTATCTATAAATGGACCGAAAAGAGATTCTACATGACCCACGTCACCTAGGAGATCCATCAGGGCGTCCAAAATGATTTCCGAGCTTACGGTACATTCGGTGCAAACAGTGCACCTATCTTGAATCAAGATTAGCCCTGTATCCAATCGTACCGAAACGAGGTTCCAATTGAGCCTCGTCACCTAGGAGTACCATCCGGTGCGTCCAAAATGATTTCTGAGGCTATGGAACATTTCGCGCAAACCGTGTACCTATCTTGCACTGAAACTAACACCGCTCCAAACGGACCAAAACGAGGTTCTATTTGAGCCTTGTCACCCAGAAGTACCATCCGGTGCATCCAAAACAACTTTCTTAGCCTACGGTACGTATGGCGCAAACCATGCACCTATCATGCACCGAAACTAACACTATCTCGAAAAGAATCGAAAAGAGATTCTACATGACCCACATCACAAAGGAGTTCCATCGGGTGCGTCCATAATGATTTCTGAGGCTATGGTACGTTTGGTGCAAACTGTGGACCTATCTTGCACCGAGACTAACAATATCTCCAAATGGACCGAAACAAGATTCTACATGACCCACGTCACCTAGGAGTTCCATCGGGTAAGCCCAAAATGATTTCCGAGCTTACGGTACATTCGGTGCAAACCGTGGACCTATCTTGAATCAAGATTAGCACTGTATCCAATCGTACCGAAACGAGCTTCCAATTGAGCCTCGTCACCTAGGAGTGCCATCCGGTGCGTCCAAATTGATTTCTGAGGCTATGGAACATTCGGCGCAAACCGTGCACCTATCTTGCACTGAAACTAACACCGCTCCAAACGAACCAAAATGAGCTTCCATTTGAGCCTTGTCACCCAGAAGTACCATCCGGTGCATCCAAAACAATTTCTTAGCCTTTGGTGCGTATGGCGCAAATCATGCACCTATCATGCACCGAAACTAACACTATCTCCAAAAGGATCAAAAGGAGATTCTACATGACCCACGTCACATAGGAGTTCCATCGGGTGTGTCCATAATGATTTCTGAGACTATGGTACGTTTGGTGCAAACTGTGGATCTATCTTGCACCGAGACTAACACTATCTCTAAATTGACCGAAACAAGATTCTACATGACCCACGTCACGTAGGAGTTCCATCGGGTGCGTCCAAAATGGTTTCCGAGCTTATGGTACGTTCGGTGCAAACCGTGCACATATCTTAAATCAAGATTAGCACTGTATCCAATCGTACCAAAATGAGCTTCCAATTGAGTCTCATCACCTAGGAGTGCCATCCGGTGAGTCTGAAATGATTTCTGAGGCTGTGGAACATTTGGCGCAAACCGTGCACCTATCTTGCACTGAAACTAACACCGCTCCAAACGGACCAAAACGAGGTTCCATTTGAGCCTTGTCACCCAGAAGTACCATCCGGTGCATCCAAAACAATTTCTTAGCCTATGGTATGTATGGCACAAACCATGCACCTGTCATGCACCGAAACTAACACTATCTCCAAAAGGACCGAAAGGAGATTCTACATGACCCACGCCTCCTACGAGTTACATCGGGTGCGTCCATAATGATTACTGAGGCTACGGTACGTTTGGTGCAAACTGTGGATCTATCTTGCACCGAGACTAACACTATCTCCAAATTGACCGAAACAAGATTCTACATGACCCGCGTCACCTAGGAGTTCCATCGGGTCCTCCAAAATGATTTCCGAGCTTATGGTACGTTCGGTGCAAACCATGCAACTATCTTGAATCAAGATTTGCACAGTATCCAAATGGACTGAAACGAGCTTCCATTTGAGCCTCATCATCTAGGAGTACCATCTGGTGCGTCCAAAATGATTTCTGAGGCTATGGTATATTTGGCGCAATCCGTGCACCTATCTTGCACTGAAACTAACACTGTCTCCAAATGGATCGAAACGATCTTCCATTTGAGCCTCGTCACCTACGAGAACCATCTGGTGCATCTAAAACAATTCCTGAGCCTATGGTACGTATGGCGCAAACCATGCATCTATCATGCACCGAAACTAATACAACCTCCAAAAGGACCGAAAGCAGATTCTACATTACCCACGACACCTAGGAGTTTCATCGTGTGCGTCCAAAATGGTGCAAACTGTGGACCTATCTTGCACCGAGACTAACACTATCTCCAAATGGACCGAAACAATATTCTACATGACCCACGTCACCTAGGAGTTCCATCGGGTGTGTCCAAAATTATTTCTGAGCTTACGGTAAATTCGGTGCAAAGTGTGCACCTATCTTGAATCGAGATTATCATTGTATCCAAACGGACCAAAACGAGCTTCCGTTTGAGCCTCGTCACCTAGGAGTACCATCTGGTGCGTCCAAAATGATTTCTGAGGCTATAGAACATTTGGCGCAAACCGTGCACCTATCTTACACAGAAACGAACACTGCTCGAAAAGGACCAAAATGAGCTTCCATTTGAGCCTTGTCGCCTAGAAGTACCATCCGGTGCATCCAAAACCATTTCTTAGCCTATGGTACGTATGGCGCAAACCATGCACCTATCATGCACCGGAACTAACACTATCTCCAAAAGGACCGAAAGGAGATTCTACATGACCCACATCACCAAGGAGTTCCGTCAGGTGCATCCATAATGATTTCTTAGGCTATGGTACGTTTGGTGCAAACTGTTGATCTATCTTGCACCGAGACTAACACTATCTATAAATGGACCGAAACGAGATTCTACATGACCCACGTCACCTAGGAGATCCATCGGGGCGTCCAAAATGATTTCCGAGCTTACGGTACATTCGGTGTAAATCGTGCACCTATCTTGAATCAAGATTAGCACTGTATCCAATCGTACCGAAACGAGGTTGCAATTGAGCCTCGTCACATAGGAGTGCCATCCGGTGCATCCAAAATGATTTCTGAGGCTATGGAACATTTCGCGCAAACCGTGTATCTATCTTGCACTGAAACTAACACCTCTCCAAACGGACCAAAACGAGGTTCCATTTGAGCCTTGTTACCCAGAAGTACCATCCGGTGCATCCAAAACAATTTTCTTAGCCTACGGTACGTATGGCGCAAACCATGCACCTATCATGCACCGAAACTAACACTATCTCGAAAAGGATCGAAAAGAGATTCTACATGACCCACATCACAAAGGAGTTCCATCGGGTGTGTCCATAATGATTTCTGAGGCTATGGTACGTTTGGTGCAAACTGTGGATCTATTTTGCACCAAGACTAACACTATCTCTAAATTGACCGAAACAAAATTCTACATGACCCACGTCACCTAGGAGTTCCATCGGGTGCGTCCAAAATGATTTCCGAGCTTATGGTACGTTTCGGTGCAAACCGTGCAACTATCTTTGAATCAAGATTAGCACAGTATCCAAATTGACCGAAACGAGCTTCTGTTTGAGCCTCGTCATCTAGGAGTACCATCTGGTGCGTCCAAAACGATTTCTGACGCTATGGTATATTTGGCGCAATCCGTGCACCTATCTTGCACTGAAACTAACACTGTCTCCAAATGGACCAAAACGAGCTTCCATTTGAGCCTCGTCACCTAGAGTACCATCTGGTGCATCCAAAACCATTTCTTAGCCTATGGTACGTACGGCGTAAACCATGCACCTATCATGCACCGAAACTAACACTATCTCCAAAAGGATCAAAAGGAGATTCTACATGACCCACGTCACATAGGAGTTCCATCGGGTGCGTCCATAATGATTTCTGAGGCTATGTTATGTTTGGTGCAAACTGTGGATCTATCTTGCACCGAGACCAACAAGATTCTACATGACCCACGTCACATAGGAGTTCCATCGGGTGCGTCCAAAACGATTTCCGAGCTTATGGTACGTTCGGTGCAAACCGTGCACCTATCTTGAATCAAGATTAGCACTGTATCCAATCGTACCAAAACGAGCTTCCAAGTGAGCCTCGCGACCTAGGAGTGCCATCCGGTGCGCCCAAAATGATTTCTGAGGCTATGGAACATTTCGCGCAAACCGTGTATCTATCTTGCACTGAAACTAACACCGCTCCAAACGGACCAAAACGAGGTTCCATTTGAGCCTTGTCACCCAGAAGTACCATCCGGTGCATCCAAAACAATTTTCTTAGCCTACGGTACGTATGGCGCAAACCATGCACCTATCATGCACCGAAACTAACACTATCTCGAAAAGGATCGAAAAGAGATTCTACATGACCCACATCACAAAGGAGTTCCATCGGGTGTGTCCATAATGATTTCTGAGGCTATGGTACGTTTGGTGCAAACTGTGGATCTATTTTGCACCAAGACTAACACTATCTCTAAATTGACTGAAACAAAATTCTACATGACCCACGTCACCTAGGAGTTCCATCGGGTGCGTCCAAAATGATTTCCGAGCTTATGGTACGTTTCGGTGCAAACCGTGCAACTATCTTTGAATCAAGATTAGCACAGTATCCAAATTGACCGAAACGAGCTTCTGTTGGAGCCTCGTCATCTAGGAGTACCATCTGGTGCGTCCAAAACGATTTCTGACGCTATGGTATATTTGGCGCAATCCGTGCACCTATCTTGCACTGAAACTAACACTGTCTCCAAATGGACCAAAACGAGCTTCCATTTGAGCCTCTCACCTAGAGTACCATCTGGTGCATCCAAAACCATTTCTTAGCCTATGGTACGTACGGCGTAAACCATGCACCTATCATGCACCGAAACTAACACTATCTCCAAAAGGATCGAAAGGAGATTCTACATGACCCACGTCACATAGGAGTTCCATCGGGTGCGTCCATAATGATTTCTGAGGCTATGTTATGTTTGGTGCAAACTGTGGATCTATCTTGCACCGAGACCAACAAGATTCTACATGACCCACGTCACATAGGAGTTCCATCGGGTGCGTCCAAAACGATTTCCGAGCTTATGGTACGTTCGGTGCAAACCGTGCACCTATCTTGAATCAAGATTAGCACTGTATCCAATCGTACCAAAACGAGCTTCCAAGTGAGCCTCGCGTCCTAGGAGTGCCATCCGGTGCGCCCAAAATGATTTCTGAGGCTATGGAACATTTCGCGCAAACCATGTATCTATCTTGCACTGAAACTAACACCGCTCCAAACGGACCAAAACGAGGTTCCATTTGAGCCTTGTCACCCAGAAGTACCATCCGGTGCATCCAAAACAATTTTCTTAGCCTACGGTACGTATGGCGCAAACCATGCACCTATCATGCACCGAAACTAACACTATCTCCAAAAGGAACGAAAGGAGATTCTACGTGACCCACGTCACCTAGGAGTTCCATCGGGTGCGTCCATAATGATTTCTGAGGCTATGGTACGTTTGGTGCAAACTGTGGATCTATCTTGCACCGAGACTAACACTATCTACAAATGGACCGAAACAAGATTCTACATGACCCGCGTCACCTAGGAGTTCCATCGGGTGCCTCCAAAATGATTTCTGAGCTTATGGTACGTTCGGTGCAAACCGTGCAACTATCTTGAATCAAGATTAGCACAGTATCCAAATGGACCGAAACGAGCTTCCATTTGAGCCTCATCATCTAGGAGTACCATCTGGTGCGTCCAAAACGATTTCTGAGGCTATGGTATATTTGGCGAAATCTGTGCACCTATGTTGCACTGAAACTAACACTGTCTCCAAACGGACCGAAACGAGCTTCCATTTGAGCCTCGTCACCTAGGAGAACCATCTGGTGCATCTAAAACAATTCCTGAGCCTATGGTACGTATGGCGCAAAGCATGCATCTACCATGCACCGAAACTAATACAACTTCCAAAAGGATCGAAAGGAGATTCTACAAGAGCCACGTCACATAGGAGTTCCATCGGGTGCGTCCATAATGATTTCTGAGGCTATGGTACGTTTGGTGCAAACTGTGGATCTATCTTGCGCCGAAACAAGATTCTACATGACCCACATCACCTAGGAGTTCCATCAGGTGCGTCCAAAATGATTTCTAAGCTTATGGTACGTTCGGTGCAAACCGTACAACTATCTTAAATCAAGATTAGCACAGTATCCAAATGAACCGAAACGAGCTTCCATTTGAGCCTCGTCATCTAGGAGTACCATTTGTTGCGTCCAAAACGATTTATGACGCTATGGTATATTTGGCACAATCCGTGCACCCATCTTGCACTGAAACTAACACTATCTCCAAACGGACCAAAACGAGCTTCCATTTGAGCCTTGTCACCTAGAGTACCATCCGGTGCATCCAAAACAATTTCTCAGCCTGTGGTGCGTATGGCGCAAACCATGCACCTATCATGCACCGAAAGTAACATTATCTCCAAAAGGACCAAAAGGAGATTCTACATGACCCACATCACCTATGATCGGGTGCGTCCATCATGATTTCAGTGGCTATGATACGTTTGGTGCAAACTGTTGATCTATCTTGCACCGAGACTTACACTATCTACAAATGGACCGAAACGAGATTCTACATGACCCACGTCACCTAGGAGATCCATCAGGGCATCCAAAATGATTTCCGAGCTTACGGTACGTTCGGTGCAAACCATGCACCTATCTTGAATCAAGATTAGCACTGTATCCAATCGTACCGAAACGAGCTTCCAATTGAGCCTCGTCACCTAGGAGTGCCATCCGATGCGTCCAAAATGATTTGTGAGGCTATGGAACATTTGGCGCAAACCGTGCACCTATCTTCCACTGAAACTAACACCGCTCCAAACAGACCAAAACGAGGTTCCATTTGAGCCTTGTCACCCAGAAGTACCATCCGGTGCATCCAAAACAATTTCTTAGCCTATGGTGCGTATGGCGCAAACCAAGCAGCTATCACGCACCGAAACTAACACTATCTCCAAAAGGATCGAAAGGAGATTCTACATGACCCACGTCACATAGGAGTTCCATCGGGTGCGTCCATAATGATTTCTGAGGCTATGGTACGTTTGGTGCAAACTGTGGATCTATCTTGCACCGAGACTAACACTATCTCTAAATTGACCGAAACAAGATTCTACATGACCCACGTCACCTAGGAGTTCCATCGGGTGCGTCCAAAATGATTTCCGAGCTTACAGTGCGTTCGGTGCAAACCGTGCACCTATCTTGAATCAAGATTAGCACTATATCCAAACGGACTGAAACGAGCTTTCAATTGAGCCTTGTCACCTAGGAATACCATTCGATGCGTCCAAAACTATTTCTGAGGCTATGGAACATTTGGCGCAAACCGTGCACCTATCTTGCACTGAAACTAACACTGTCTCCAAACGGACCAAAACGAGGTTCCATTTGAGCCTCGTCCCCTAGGAGTATCATCTGGCGCGTCGAAAACAATTTCCGATCCTATGGTACGCATGGTGCAAACAATGCAACTATCATGCACCCAAGCTAACACTATCTCCAAAAGGACCGAAAGGAGATTCTACAGGACCCACATCACCTAGGAGTTCCATCGGGTGCGTCCAAAATGATTTCTGAGGCTATGGTACGTTTGGTGCAAACTGTGGACCTATCTTGCACCAAGAGTAACACTATCTCCAAATGGACTGAAACGAGATTCTACATGACCCACGTCACCTAGGAGTTCCATCGGGTGCGTCCAAAATAATTTCCGAGCTTATGGTACGTTCGGTGCAAACTGTGCAACTATCTTGAATCAAGATTAGCACAGTATCCAAATGGACCGAAACGAGCTTCCATTTGAAACTCATCATCTAGGAGTACCAACTGATGCGTCCAAAACAATTTCTGAGGCTATGGAACATTTGGCGCAAACCGTGCACCTATCTTGCATTGAAACCAACACCGCTCCAAACGGACCAAAACGAGGTTCCATTTGAGCCTTGCCACCTAGAAGTACCATCCGGTGCATCCAAAACAATTTCTTAGCCTATGGTGTGTATGGCGCAAACCATGCACCTATCATGCACTGAAACTAACACTATCTCCAAATGGATCGAAGGGAGATTCTACATGACCCACGTCACATAGGAGTTCCATCGGGTGCGTCCATAATGATTTCTGAGGCTATGTTGTGTTTGGTGCAAACTGTGGATCTATCTTTCACCGAGACTAACACTATCTCTAAATTCACCGAAACAACATTCTACATGACCCACGTCACCTAGGAGTTCCATCGGGTGCGTCCAAAATGATTTCTGAGCTTATGGTACGTTCGGTGCAAACCGTGCACCTATCTTGAATCAAGATTAGCACTGTATCCAATCGTACCAAAACGAGCTTCCAACTGAGCCTCGTCACCTAGGAGTGCCATCCGGTGCGTCCAAAATGATTTCTGATGCTATGGAACATTTGGCGCAAACCGTGCACCTATCTTGCACTGAAACTAACACCGCTCCAAATGGACCAAAACGAGGTTCCATTTGAGCCTTGTCACCCAGAAGTACCATCCGGTGCATCCAAAACAATTTCTTAGCCTATGGTACGTATGACACAAACCATGCACCTATCATGCACCGAAACTAACACTATCTCCAAAAGGACCGAAAGGAGATTCTACATGACCCACGTCACCTAGGAGTTCCATCGGGTGCGTCCATAATGATTTCTGAGGCTATGGTACGTTTGGTGCAAACTATGGATCTATCTTGCACCGAGACTAACACTATCTCCAAATTGACCGAAACAAGATTCTACATGACCCGTGTCACCTAGGAGTTCCATCGGGTGCCTCCAAAATGATTTCCGAGCTTATGGTACGTTCGGTGCAAACCAGGCAACTATCTTGAATCAAGATTAGCACAGTATTGAAATGGACCGAAACGAGCTTCCATTTGAGCCTCGTCATCTAGGAGTACCATCTGGTGCGTCCAAAACGATTTCTGAGGCTATGGTATATTTGGCGCAATCCATGCACCAATCTTGCACTGAAACTAACACTGTCTCTAAATGGACCAAAACAAGCTTCCATTTGAGCCTCGTCACCTAGGAGAACCATCTGGTGCATCTAAAACAATTCCTGAGCCTACGGTACGTATGGCGCAAACCATGCATCTATCATGCACCAAAACTAATACAACCTCCAAAAGGACCGAAAGCAGATTCTACATGACCCACGACATCTAGGAGTTTCATCGGGTGCGTCCAAAATGATTTCTACGGCTATGGTACATTTGGTGCAAACTGTAGACCTATCTTGCACCGAGACTAACAATATCTCCAAATGGACCGAAACAAGATTCTACATGACCCACGTCACCTAGGAGTTCTATCGGGTGTGTCCAAAATGATTTTCGAGCTTACGGTACATTCGGTGCAAACTGTGCACCTATCTCGAATTAAAATTATCATTGTATCCAAACAGACCAAAACGAGCTTCCGTTTGAACCTTGTCACCTAGTAGTACCATCTGGTGCGTCCAAAATGATTTTATGAGGCTATGAAACATTTGGCGCAAACCGTGTACCTATCTTACACTGAAACTAACACTGCTCGAAATGGACCAAAATGAGCTTCCATTTGAGCCTTGTCACCCAGAAGTACCATCCGTTGCATCCAAAACCATTTCTTAGCCTATGGCACATATGGCGCAGACCATGCACCTATCATGCTCTGAAACTAACACTATCTCCAAAAGGACCGAAAGGAGATTCTACATGACCCACGTCACCTAGGAGTTCCATTGGGTGCGTCCATAATGGTTTCTAAGGCTATGGTACGTTTGGTGCAAACTGTTGATCTATCTTGCACCGAGACTAACACTATCTACAAATGGACCGAAATGAGATTCTACATGACCCACATCACCTAGGAGATCCATCGAGGCATCCAAAATGATTTCCGAGCTTATGGTACGTTCTGTGCAAACCGTGCACCTATCTTGAATCAAGATTAGCACTGTATCCAATCGTACCGAAACGAGCTTCCAATTGAGCCTCGTCACCTAGGAGTACCATCCGGTGCGTCCAAAATGATTTCTGAGGCTGATAGAGCTAGAGTGCCCGATCCTTCGGTGAGTTGAGGATAACTACGATTTGGTGGGTGTCGACCCTTACGATCCGACTACGACGAACAAGTCCGTGGCGCCTTAGCAATCGCTGAACCAACTCCCGATGGTTATTGACCTTGCCGGTGCTAGATCAACCTGATCACGAAGATCAATTCCTGCTGGCAATAGAAGAACAAGCAAGAATTTGAGGTGAGCAACCCTGAATATTACTCAAAGGTGGGGTTCTGAATTACACGAAGATGAAGCTTCAGAAAATAGCAATGGCTAACTTAAGCAAAACAATACCCAAGCCAAAGAGGGGGCGCAGCCCATGGCTAAATAGGGGGAGGAGGGAAGAAGGAGGATGCCCAGCCTGCCCACAAGGCAAGGAATAGACGCCCAAACAGCCACACACCATCTCCTTGATCCCCTTTCCTGATTTAGGTGGCGTAGTACCTTCCTGGTTATTCCTTGACAAAACTAAGAACACATAGGCGGCGCAGCACCTAGACATTATTCTGGGCAGGTTCATCATGAGCATAGATGGCGCATGCACTTAGGAAACTTCTGGTCCTCCATTCTTCAAAATCATCACGAAGTTTAATTCACGTGCACGAGCTCGAGTGAGTGGTCCTGGTGGCGCCTGTGCTGGTTCAGTTGGAGTAGCCATTCCCGTGTCGGGGTTGATGTCCTCATCAGAGGCTATGGAACATTTGGTGCAAACCGTGCACCTATCTTGTACTGAAACTAACACCGCACCAAACGGACCAAATCGAGGTTCCATTTGAGCCTTGTATCCCAGAAGTACCATCCGGTGCATCCAAAACAATTTCTTAGCCTATGGTGCGTATGGCGCAAACCATGTATCATGCACCAAAACTAACACTATCTCCAAAAGGATCGAAAGGAGATTCTACATGAACCACGTCACATAGGAGTTCCATCGGGTGCGTCCATAATGATTTCTGAGGCTGTAGTACGTTTGGTGCAAACTGGGGATCTATCTTGCACCGAGACTAACACTATCTCTAAATTGATCGAAACAACATTCTACATGACCCACGTCACCTAGGAGTTCCATCGGGTGCGTACAAAATGATTTCTGAGCTTATGGTACGTTCGGTGCAAACCGTGCAACTAACTTGAATCAAGATTAGCACAGTATCCAAATGGACCGAAACGAGCTTCCATTTGAAACTCATCATCTAGGAGTACCAACTGGTATGTCCAAAACTATTTCTGAGGCTATGGTATATTTGGCGCAATCCGTGCACCTATCTTGCACTGAAACTAACACTGTCTCCACACGGACCAAAACAAGCTTTCATTTAAGCCTCATCGCCTAGAGTACCATCTGGTGCATCCAAAACACTTTCTGAGCCTATGGTGCGTATGGCGCAAACCATGCTCCTATCATGCACCGAAAGTAACACTATCTCCAAAAGGACTGAAAGGAGATTCTACATGACCCACGTCACCTAGGAGTTCCATCGGGTGTGTCCAAAATGATTTCAGAGGCTATGGTACGTTTGGTGCAAACTGTGGATCTATCTTGCACCGAGACTAACACTATCTCCAAATTGACCAAAACAAGTTTCAACATGACCCACGTAACCTAGGAGTTCCATCGGGTGCATCCAAAACGGTTTCCGAGCTTGCGGTACGTTTGGCGTAAACCATGCACCTATCTTGCACCGAAACTAACACGATCTCTAAAAGGACCAAAAGGAGATTCTACATGACCCACGTCACCAAGGAGTTCCATCGGGTGCGTCCAAAGTGATTTCTGAAGCTATGGTACGTTTGGTGCAAACTATGGACCTATCTTGCACTGAGACTAACACTATCTCCAAATGGACCGAAACAAGATTCTACATGACCCACGTCACCAGGAGTTCCATCGGGTGCGTCCAAAATGATTTCCGAGCATACGGTAAGTTCGGTGAAAACCGTGCACCTATCTTGAATCAAGATTAGCACTGTATCCAATCGTACCGAAACGAGCTTCCAATTGAGCCTCGTCACCTAGGAGTGCCATCCGGTGCGTCCAAAATGATTTCTGAGGCTATGGAACATTTGGTGCAAACCGTGCACCTATCTTGCACTGAAACTAACACCGCTCCAAACGGACCAAAACGAGGTTCCGTTTGAGCCTTGTCACCCAGAAGTACCATCTGGTGCATCCAAAACAATTTCTTAGCCTATGGTACGTATGGCACAAACCAAGCACCTATCATGCACCGAAACTAACACTATCTCCAAAAGGACCGAAAGGAGATTCTACTGACCCACGTCACCTAAGAGTTCCATCGGGTGCGTTCAAAACGGTTTCCGAGCTTGCGGTACGTTTGGCGCAAACCATACACCTATCTTGCACCGAAACTAACACTATCTCTAAATTACCGAAACAAGATTCTACATGACCCGCGTCACCTAGGAGTTCCATCGGGTGCGTCCAAAATGATTTCCGAGCTTATGGTACATTCTGTGCAAACCGTGCAACTATCTTGAATCAAGATTAGCACAATATCCAAATGGACTGAAACGAGCTTCCATTTGAGCCTCGTCATCTAGGAGTACCATCTGGTGCGTCCAAAACGGTTTTGAGGCTATGGTATATTTGTCGCAATCCATGCACCTATGTTGCACTGAAACTAACACTGTCTCCAAATGGACCGAAACGAGCTTCCATTTGAGCCTCGTCACCTAGGAGTACCATCTGGTGCATCTAAAACAATTCCTGAGCCTATGGTACGTATGCCGCAAACCATGCATCTATCATGCACCGAAACTAATACAACCTCCAAAAGGACTGAAAGTAGATTCTACATGACCCACGACACCTAGGAGTTTCATCGGGTGCATCCAAAATGATTTCTGAGGCTACGGTACATTTGGTGCAAACTATGGACCTATCTTGCACCGAGACTAACAATATCACCAAATGGACCGAAACAGGATTCTACATGACCCACGTCACCTAGGAGTTCCATCGGGTGTGTCCAAAATGATTTTTGAGCTTATGGTACATTCGGTGCAAACCGTGCATCTATCTTGAATCAAGATTAGCACTGTATCCAAACGTACCGAAATGAGCTTCCGTTTGAGCCTCGTCACCTCGGAGTACCACCCGGTGCGTCCAAAATGATATCTAAGGCTATGAAACATTTGGCGGAAACCGTGCACCTCTCTTGCACTGAAACTAACACTGCTCGAAATGGACATAAATGAGCTTCCATTTCAGCCTTTTCACCCAGAAGTACCATCCGGTGTATCCAAAACTATTTCTTAGCCTGTGGTACGTATGGCGCAAACCATGCACCTATCATGCACCGAAACTAACACTATCTCCAAAAGGACCGAAAGGAGATTCTACATGACCCACGTCACCTAGGAGTTCCATCGGGTGCGTCCATAATGATTTCTGAGGCTATGGTACGTTAGGTGCAAACTGTTGATCTATCTTGCACCGAGACTAACACTATCTACAAATGGACCGAAACGAGATTCTGCATGACCCACGTCACCTAGGAGATCCATCGGGGCATCCTAAATGATTTCCGAGCTTACGGTACGTTCGGTGCAAACCGTGCACCTATCTTGAATTAAGATTAGCATTGTATCCAAACAGACCGAAACGAGCTTCCATTTGAGCCTCGTCACCTAGGAGTACCATCCGGTGCGTCCAAAATGATTTCTAGGGCTATGGAACATTTGGCGCAAACCGTGCACCTATCTTGCACTGAAACTAACACTGCTCTAAATGGACAAAAACGAGCTTCCATTTGAGCCTTGTCACCCAGAAATACCATCCGGTGCATCCAAAACCATTTCTTAGCCAATGGTACGTATGGCGCAAACCATGCACCTATCATGCACTGAAACTAACACTATCTCCATAAGGACCAAAAGGAGATTCTACATGACCCACGTCACCTAGGAGTTCCATCGGGTGCGTCCATAATGATTTCTGAGGCTATGGTATGTTTCGTGCAAACTGTGGATCTATCTTGCACCGAGACTAACACTATCTCTAAATTGACTGAAACAAGGTTCTACATGACTCGCGTCGCCTAGGAGTTCCATCAGGTGCCTCCAAAATGATTTCCGAGCTTATGGTACGTTTGGTGCAAACCGTGCAACTATCTTGAATCAAGATTAGCACAGTATCCAAATGGACCGAAACGAGCTTCCATTTGAGCCGCGTCATCTAGGAGTACCATCTGGTGCGTCCAAAACAATTTCTAAGCCTGTGGTGCGTATGGCACAAACGATGCACCTATCATGCAACGAAAGTAACACTATCTCCAAAAGGACCGAAAGGAGATTCTACATGACCCACGTCACCTAGGAGTTCCATCGGGTGCGTCCAAAATGATTTCAGAGGCTATGGTATGTTTGGTGCAAACTGTGGATCTATCTTGCATCGAGATTAACACTATCTCCAAATCGACCGAAACAAGTTTCTACATGACCCACGTAACCTAGGAGTTCCATCGGGTGTGTCCAAAACGATTTCCGAGCTTGCGGTACATTTGGCGCAAACCATGCAACTATCTTGCACCGAAACTAACACTATCTCCAAAAGGACCGAAAGGAGATTCTACGTGACCCACGTCACGAAGGAGTTCCATCGGGTGCATCCAAAGCGATTTCTGAAGCTATGGTACGTTTGGTGCAAACTGTGGACCTATCTTGCACCGAGACTAACACTATCTTCTAATGGACCGAAACAAGATTCTACATGACCCACGTCACCTAGGAGTTTCATCGGGTGCGTCCAAAATGATTTCTGAGCTTACGATACGTTCGGTGCAAACCATACACTAATCTTGAATCAAGATTGGCACTATATCCAATCGTACCGAAACGAGCTTCCAATTGATCCTCGTCACCTAGAAGTGCCATCCGGTGCGTCCAAAATGATTTCTGAGGCTATGAAACATTTGGCGCAAACCGTGCACCTATCTTGCACTGAAACTAACACAGCTGCAAACGGACCAAAACGAGGTTCCATTTGAGCCTTGTCACCTAGAAGTAACATCCGGTGCATCCAAAACAATTTCTTAGCCTATGGTACATATGGCACAAACCAAGCACCTATCATGCACTGAAACTAACACTATGTCCAAAAGGACCGAAAGGAGATTCTACATGACCCACGTCACCTAGGAGTTCCATCGGGTGCGTCCATAATGATTTCTGAGGCTATGGTACATTTGGTGCAAACTGTGGATCTATCTTGCACCGAGACTAACACTATCTCCAAATTGACCGAAACAAGATTCTACATGACCCGCGTCACCTAGGAGTTCCATCGGGTGCGTCCAAAATGATTTCTGAGCTTATGGTACGTTCGGTGCAAACCGTGCAACTATCTTGAATCAAGATTAGCACAATATCCAAATGCACCGAAACGAGCTTCCATTTGAGCCTCATCATCTGGGAGTTCCATCTGGTGCGTCCAGAATGATTTCTGAGGCTATGGTATATTTGGCGCAATCCGTGCACCTATCTTGCACTGAAACTAACACTATCTCCAAACGGACCGAAACGAGCTTCCATTTGAGCCTCGTCACCTAGGAGTACCATCTGGTGCATCTAAAACAATTCCTGAGCCTATGGTACGTATGGCGCAAACCATGCATCTATCATGCACCTAAACTAATACAACCTCCAAAAGGACCGAAAGCAAATTCTACATGACCCACGGCACCTAGGAGTTTCATCGGGTGCGTCCAAAATGATTTCTCAAGCTATGGTACATTTGGTGCAAACTATGGACCTATCTTGCTCCGACACTAACACTATCTCCAAGTGGACCGAAACAAGATTCTACATGACCCACGTCACCTAGGAGTTCCATCGGGTGTGTCCAAAATGATTTCCGAGCTTACGGTACATTCGGTGCAAACTGTGCACCTATCTTGAATCAAGATTAGCATTGTATCCAAACAGACCAAAACGAGCTTCCGTTTGAGCCTCGTCACCTAGGAGTACCATCCGGTGCGTCCAAAATGATTTCTGAGGCTATGGAACATTTGGCGCAAACCGTGCACCTATCTTGAATCAAGATTAGTATTGTATCCAAACGAACCGAAACGAGCTTCCGTTTGAGCGTCCAAAATGATTTTTTAGGCTATGGTATATTTGGTGCAATCCGTGCACCTATCTTGCACTGAAACTAACACTGTCTCCAAACGGATCGAAACGAGCTTCCATTTGAGCCTCGTCACTTAGAGTACCATCCGGTGCATCAAAAATAATTTCTGAGCCTGTGGTGCGTATGGCGCAAACCATGCACCTATCATGCACCAAAAATAACACTATCTCCAAGTCACCTAGTAGTTCCATCGGGTGCGTCCAAAATGATTTCAGAGGCTATGGTACGTTTGGTGCAAACTGCGGATCTATCTTGCACCGAGACTAACACTATCTTCAAATCGACCGAAACAAGTTTCTACGTGACCCACGTAACCTAGGAGTTCCATCGGGTGCGTCCAATATGATTTCCGAGCTTGCGGAATGTTCGGCGCAAACCATGCACCTATCTTGTACCGAAACTAACATTATCTCCAAAAGGACCGAAAGAAGATTCTACATGACCCACATCACCTAGGAGTTTCATAGGTTGCGTCCAAAGTTATTCTGAAGCTATGGTACGTTTGGTGCAAACTGTGGAACTATCTTGCTCCGAGACTAACACTATCTCCAAATAGACCGAAACAAGATTCTACATGACCCACGTCACCTAGGAGTTCCATCAAGATTAGCACTGTATCTAATCGTACCAAAACGAGCTTCCCATTAAGCCTCGTCATCTAGAAGTGCCATCCGGTGCGTCCAAAATGATTTCTCCGGCTATGGAACATTTGGCGCAAACCGTGCACCTATCTTGCACTGATACTAACACCGCTCCAAATGGACCGAAACGAGGTTCCATTTGAGCCTCGTCACCTAGGAGTACCATCTGGTGCATCTAAAACAATTCCTGAGCCTATGGTACGTATGGCGCAAACCATGCACCTATCATGCACCGAAACTAATACAACCTCCAAAAGGACCGAAAGCAGATTCTACATGACCCACGACACCTAGGAGTTTCATCGGGTGCGTCCAAAATGATTTCTGAGGCTATGGTACATTTGGTGCAAACTATGGACCTATCTTGCACCGAGGCTAACACTATCTCCAAATTAACCGAAACAAGATTCTACAAGACCCACGTCACCTAGGAGTTCCATCGGGTGTTTCCAAAATGATTTCCGAGCTTACGGTACATTCGGTGCAAACTGTGCACCTATCTTGAATCAAGATTAGCATTGTATCAAAACGGACCTAGGAGTACCATCCGGTGCGTCCAAAATGATTTCTGAGGCTATGGAACATTTGGCACAAACCGTGCACCTATCTTGCACTGAAACTAACGCTGATCGAAATGGACGTAAATGAGCTTCCATTTGAGCCTTGTCACCGAGAAGTACCATCCGGTGCATCCAAAACAATTTCTTAGCCTATGGTTTGTATGGCGCAAACCATGCACCTATCTTGCACCGAAACTAACAGTATCTCCAAAAGGACCGAAAGGAGATTCTACATGACCCACATCACCTAGGAGTTCCATCGGGTGTGTCCATAATGATTTCTGAGGCTATGGTACGTTTGGTGCAAACTATTGATGTATCTTGCACCGAGACTAACGCTATCTACAAATGGACCGAAACGAGATTCTATATGACCCACGTCTCCTAGGAGTTCCATCGGGGCGTCCAAAATGATTTCTGAGCTTACGGTACGTTCGGTGCAAACTGTGCACCTATCTTGAATCAAGATTAGCACTGTATCCAATCGTACCGAAACGAGCTTCCAATTGAGCCTCGTCACCTAGGAGTACCATCCGGTGCGTCCAAAATGATTTCTGAGGCTATGGAACATTTGGCGCAAACCGTGCACCTATCTTGCACTGAAACTAACGCTGCTTGAAATGGACGTAAATGAGCTTCCATTTGAGCCTTGTAACCCAGAAGTACATCTGGTGCATCCAAAACCATTTCTTAGCCTATGTTACGTATGGCGCAAACCATGCTCCTATCATGTACCGAAACTAACACTATCTCCAAAAGGATCGAAAGGAGATTCTACATGACGCACATCACATAGGAGTTCCATCGGGTGCGTCCATAATGATTTCTGAGGCTATGGTACGTTTGGTGCAAACTGTGGATCTATCTTGCACTGAGACTAACACTATCTCCAAATTGACCGAAACAAGATTCCACATGACCCACGTCACCTAGGAGTTCCGTCGGGTGCGTCCAAAATGATTTTCGAGCTTATGGTACGTTCGGTGCAAACCGTGCAACTATCTTGAATCAAGATTAGCACCGTATCCAAATGGACCGAAACGAGCTCCCATTTGAGCCTCGTCATCTAGGAGTACCATCTGGTGCGTCCAAAATGATTTCTGAGGCTATGGTATATTTGGCGCAATCCATGCACCTATCTTGCACTGAAACTAACACTATCCCAAACGGAACGAAACGAGCTCCATTTGAGCCTCATCACCTAGAGTACCATCCGGTGCATCCAACACAATTTTTGAGCCTATGGTGCGTATGGCGCAAACCAAGCACCTATCATGCACTGAAACTAAGACTATCTCCAAAAGGACCGAAAGGAGATTCTACATGACCCACGTCACCTAGGAGTTCCATCGGGTGCGTCCAAAATGATTTCAAAGGCTATGGTACGTTTGGTGCAAACTGTGGATCTATCTTGCACCAGGACTAACACTATCTCCAAATCGACCGAAACAAGTTTCTACATGACCCACATAACCTAGGAGTTCCATCGGGTGCGTCCAAAACGATTTCCGAGCTTGCGGTACGTTTGGCGCAAACCATGCAACTATCTTGTACCGAAACTAACACTATCTCCAAAAGAACCGAAAGGAGATTCTACATGACCCACGTCACCTAGGAGTTCCATCGGGTGCGTCCAAAGTGATTTCTGAAGCTATGATACATTTGGTGCAAACTATGGATCTATCTTGCACCGAGACTAACACTATCTCCAAATTGACCGAAACCAGATTCTACATGACCCGCGTCACCTAGGAGTTCCATCGGGTGCGTCCAAAATGATTTCCGAGCTTATGGTACGTTCGGTGCAAACCGTGCAACTATCTTGAATCAAGGTTAGCACAATATCCAAATGGACCGAAACCAGCTTCCATTGGAGCCTCGTCATCTGGGAGTACCATCTGGTGCGTCCAAAATGTTTTCTGAGGCTATGGTATATTTGGCGCAATCCGCGCACCTATCTTGCACTAAAACTAACACTGTCTCCAAACGGACCGAAACGAGCTTCCGTTTGAGCCTCGTCACCTAGGAGTACCATCTGGTGCGTCCAAAATGATTTCTGAGGCTATGGAACATTTGGCGCAAACCGTGCACCTATCTTGCACTGAAACTAACGCTACTCGAAATGGACGTAAATGAGCTTCCATTTGAGCCCTGTCACCGAGAAGTACCAACCGGTGCATCCAAAACCATTTCTTAGCCTATGGTACGTATGGCGCAAACCATGCACCTATCTTGCACCAAAACTAACAGTATCTCCAAAAGGAACGAAAGGAGATTCTACATGACCCACATCACCTAGAAGTTCCATCGGGTGCGTCCATAATGATTTCTGAGGCTATGGTACGTTTGGTGCAAACTGTTGATCTATCTTGAACCGAAACTAACACTATCTACAAATGGACCGAAACAAGATTCTACATGACCCTCATCTCCTAGAAGTTCCATCGGGGCGTCCAAAATGATTTCCAAGCTTACGGTACGTTCGGCGCAAACCGTGCACCTATCTTGAATCAAGATTAGCACTGTATCCAATCATACCGAAACGAGCTTCCAATTGAGCCTCGTCACCTAGGAGTACCATCCGGTACGTCCAAAATGATTTCTGAGGCTATGGAACATTTGGCGCAAACCGTGCACCTATCTTTCACTGAAACTAACACCGCTCCAAACGGACCAAAACGAGGTTCCATTTGAGCCTTGTCACCCAAAAGTACCATCCGGTGCATCCAAAACAATTTCTTAGCCTGTGGTACGTATGGCGCAAACTATGCACCTATCATGCACCAAAACTAACACTATCTCCAAAAGGATCGAAAGGAGATTCTACATGACCCACGTCACATAGGAGTTCCATCGGGTGCGTCCATAATGATTTATGAGGCTTATCTCCAAATTGACCGAAACAAGATTCTACATGACCCACGTCACCTAAGAGTTTCATCGGGTGCGTCCAAAATGATTTCCGAGCTTATGGTACGTTCGGTGCAAACAGTGCAACTATCTTGAATCAAGATTAGCACAGTATCCAAATGGACGAAACAAGCTTCCATTTGAGCCTCGTCATCTAGGAGTACCATCTGGTGCGTCAAAAACGATTTCTGAGGCTATGGTATATTTGGCGCAATCCGTGCACCTATCTTGCACTGAAACTAACACTATCTCCAAACGGACCGAAACGAGCTTCCATTTGAGCCTCGTCACTTAGAGTATCATCCGGTGCATCCAAAACAATTTCTGAGCCTGTGGTGCGTTTGGCGCAAACCATGCACCTATCATGCACCGAAACTAACACTATCTCTAAAGGGACCGAAAGGAGATTCTACATGACCCGCGTCACCTTGGAGTTCCATCGGATGTGTCTATCATGATTTCTGATGCTATGGTACGTTTGGTGCAAACTGTTGATCTATTTTGCATCGAGACTAAGACTATCTACAAATGGAGCGAAACGAGATTCTACATGACCCACGTCTCCTAGGAGATCCATCGGGGCGTCCAAAATAATTTTCGAGCTTTCGGTACGTTCGGTGCAAACCGTGCACCTATCTTGAATCAAGATTAGCACTGTATCCAATCGTACCGAAACGAGCTTCCAATGGAGCCTCGTCACCTAGGAGTACCATCCGGTACGTCCAAAATGATTTTTGAGGCTATGGAACATTTGGCGCAAACCGTGCACCTATCTTGCACTGAAACTAACAGGGCTCCAAACGGACCAAAACGAGGTTCCATTTGAGTCTTGTCACCCAGAAGTACCATCCGGTGCATCCAAAACAATTTCTTAGCCTATGGTACGTATAGCGCAAACCATGCACCTATCATGCACCAAAACTAACACTATCTCCAAAATGACCGAAAGGAGATTCTACATGACCCACGTCACCTAGGAGTTCTATCGGGTGCGTCCATAATGATTTCTGAGACTATGGTACATTTGGTGCAAACTGCGGATCTATCTTGCACCGAGACTAACACTATAGCTAAATTGACCAAAACAAGATTCTACATGACCCGCGTCACCTAGGAGTTCCATCGGGTGTATCCAAAATGATTTTCGAGCTTGTGGTACGTTCGGTGCAAACCGTGCAACTATCTTGAATCAAGGTTAGCACACTATCCAAATGGACCGAAACCAGCTTCCATTTGAGCCTCGTCATCTGGGAGTACCATCTGGTGCGTCCAAAACGATTTCTGAGGCTATGGTATATTTGGTGCAATCCGTGCACCTATCTTGCACTGAAACTAACACTGCCTCCAAACGGACTGAAACGAGCTTCCATTTGAGCCTCGTCTCCTAGGAGTATCATCTGGTGCATCTAAAATAATTCCTGAGCCTATGGTACGTATGGTGCAAACCATGCACCTATCATGCACCGAAACTAATACAACCTCCAAAAGGACCGAAAGCAGATTCTACATGACCCACGACACCTAAGAGTTTCATCGGGTGCGTCCAAAATGATTTCTGAGGCTATGGTACATTTGGTGCAAACTGTGGACCTATCTTGCACAGAGACTAACACTATCTCCAAATTAACCGAAACAAGATTCTACATGACCCACGTCACCTAAAAGTTCTATCGGGTGTGTCCAAAATGATTTCCGAGCTTACGGTACATTCGGTGCAAACTGTGCACCTATGTTGAATCAAGATTAGCATTGTATCCAAACGGACCGAAACGAGCTTCCGTTTGAGCCTCGTCACCTAAGAGTACCATCCAGTGCGTCCAAAATGATTTCTAAGCTATGGAACATTTGGCGCAAACCGTGCACCTATGTTGCACTGAAACTAACGCTGCTCGAAATGGACATAAATGAGCTTCCATTTGAGCCTTGTCACCCAGAAGTACCATCCGGTGCATCCAAAACAATTTCTTAGCCTATGGTACGTATGGCGCAAACCATGCTCCTATCTTGCACCGAAACTAACACTGTCTCCAAATGGACCGAAACAAGATTCTACAAGACCCATGTCAACTAGGAGTTCCATTAGGTGCGTCCAAAATGATTTTCAAGCTTACGGTACGTTCAGTGCAAATCGTTCACCTATCTTGAATCAAGATTAGCATTGTATCCAATCGTACCGAAATGAGCTTCCAATTGAGCCTCATCACCTAGAAGTGCCATCCGGTGCGCCCAAAACGATTTCTGAGGCTATGGAACATTTGGCGCAAACCGTGCACCTATCTTGCACTGAAACTAACACCGCTCCAAATGGACCAAATCGAGGTTCCATTTGAGCCTTGTCACCCAGAAGTACCATCCGGTGCATCCAAAACATTTTCTTAGCCTATGGTATCTATGGCACAAACCATTCACCTATCATGCACCGAAACTAACACTACCTCCAAAAGGACCGAAAGGAGATTCTACATGACCCACATCACCTAGGAGTTCCATCGGGCGCGTCCATAATGATTTCTGAGGCTGTGGTACGTTTGGTGCAAACTGTGGATCTATCTTGCACCGAGACTAACACTATCTCCAAATTGACCGAAACAAGATTCTACATGACCCGCGTCACCTAGGAGTTCCATCGGGTGTGTCAAAGATGATTTCTGAGCTTATGATACGTTCGGTGCAAACCGTGCAACTATCTTGAATCAATATTAGCACAGTATCCAAATGGACCGAAACAAGCTTCCATTTGAGCCTCGTCATCTAGGAGTACCATCTGGTGCGTCCAAAACGATTTCTGATGCTATGGTATATTTGGCGCAATCCGTGCACCTATCTTGCACTGAAACTAACACTGTCTCCAAACGGACCGAAACGAGCTTCCATTTGAGCCTCGTCACCTAGGAGTACCATCTGGTGCATCTAGAACAATTCCTGAGCCTATGGTACGTATGGCGCAAACGATGCATCTATCATGCACCGAAACTAATACAACCTCCAAAAGGACCGAAATCATATTCTACATGACCCACGACACTTAGGAATTTCATCAGGTGCGTCCCGAATGATTTCTGAGGCTATGGTACATTTGGTGCAAACTATGGACATATCTTGCACCGAGACTAACACTATCTCCAAATGATTTCTGAGGCTATGGCACGATTGGTGCAAACTGTTGATCTATCTTGCACCGAGACTAACACTATCTACAAATGGACCGAAACGAGATTCTACATGACCCACGTCTCCTAGGAGATCCATCGGGACGTCCAAAATGATTTCCGAGCTTACGGTACGTTCGGTGCAAACCGTGCACCTATCTTGAATCAAGATTAGCACTGTATCCAATCGTACCGAAACGAGCTTCCAATTGAGCCTCGTCACCAAGGAGTGCCATCCGGTGCGTCCAAAATGATTTCTGAGGCTATGGAACATTTGGCGCAAACCGTGCACCTATCTTGCACTGAAACTAACACCGCTCCAAATGGACCAAAACGAGGTTCCATTTGAGCCTTGTCACCTAGAAGTACCATCCGGTGCATCCAAAACATTTTCTTAGCCTATGGTATCTATGGCACAAATCATGCACCTATCATGCACCGAAACTAATAATATCTCCAAAAGGACCAAAAGTAGATTCTACATGACCCACGTCACCTAGGAGTTCCATCGGGTGCGTCCATAATAATTTCTGAGGCTATGGTACGTTTGGTGCAAACTGTGGATCTATCTTGCACCGATACTAATACTATCTCCAAATTGACCGAAACAAGATTCTACATGACCCACGTCACCTAGGAGTTCCATCGGGTGCGTCTAAAATGATTTTCCGAGCTTGTGGTATGTTCGGTGCAAATAGTGCAACCATCTTGAATCAAGGTTAGCACAGTATCCAAATGGACCGAAACGAGCTTCCATTTGAGCCTCGTCATCTAGGAGTACCATCTAGTGCGTCCAAAATGATTTCTGAGGCTATGGTATGTTTGGCGCAATCCGTGCACCTATCTTGCACTGAAACTAACACTGTCTCCAAACGGACCAAAACGAGCTTCCATTTGAGCCTCGTCACTTAGAGTACCATCTGGTGCATCCAAAACAATTTCTGAGCCTGTGGTGCGTATGGCGCAAACCATGCACCTATCATGCACCGAAAGTAACACTATCTCCAAAAGCACCGAAAGGAGATTCTACATGACCCACGTCACCTAGTAGTTCCATCGGGTGCGTCCAAAATGATTTCAGAGGCTATGGTACGTTTGGTGTAAACTATGGACCTATCTTGCACCGAGACTAACACTGTCTCCAAATGGACCGAAATAAGATTCTACATGACCCACGTCACCTAGGAGTTCCATCGGGTGCGTCCAAAATGATTTCTGAGCTTACGGTACGTTCGGTGCAAACCGTGCACCTATGTTGAATCAAGTTTAGCACTGTATCCAATCGTACCGAAATGAGCTTCCAATTAAGCCTCGTCACCTAGGAGTGCCATCCGGTGTGTCCAAAATGATTTCTGAGGCTATGGAACATTTGGCTTAAACCGTGCACCTATCTTGCACTGAAACTAACACCACTCCAAACGGACCAAAACGAGGTTCCATTTGAGCCTTGTCACCCAGAAGTACCATCCGGTGCATCCAAAACATTTTCTTAGCCTATGGTACGTATGGCACAAACCATGCACCTATCATGCACCGAAACTAACACTATCTCCAAAAGGACCGAAAGGAGATTCTACATGACCCACGTCACCTAGGAGTTCCATCGGGTGCGTCCATAATGATTTCTGAGGCTAAGGTACGTTTGGTGCAAACTGTGGATCTATCTTGCACCGAGACTAACACTATCTCCAAATTGACCGAAACAAGATTCTACATGACCCGCGTCACCTAGGAGTTCCATCGGGTGCGTCCAAAATGATTTCTGAGCTTATGGTGTGTTCGGTGCAAACCGTGCAACTATCTTGAATCAAGATTAGCACAATATCCAAATGGACCGAAACGAGCTTCCATTTGAGCCTCGTCATCTGGGAGTACCATCTGGTGCGTCCAAAATGATTTCTGAGGCTAGGTATATTTGGCGCAATCCGTGCACCTATTTTGCATTGAAACTAACACTGTCGGCAAACGGACCGAAACGAGCTTCCATTTAAACCTCGTCACCTAGGAGTACCATCTGGTGCATCTAAAACAATTCCTGAGCGTATGGTACGTATGGTGCAAACCATGCATCTATCATGCACCGAAACTAATACAACCTACAAAAGGACCGAAAGCAGATTCTACATGACCCACGACACCTAGGAGTTTCGTCGGGTGCGTCTAAAATTATTTCTGAGGCTATGGTACATTTGGTGCAAACTGTGGACCTATCTTGCACCGAGACTAACACTATCTCCAAATGGACCGAAACAAGATTCTACATGACCCACGTCACCTAGGAGTTCCATCGGCTGTGTCCAAAATGATTTCCGAGCTTACGGTACATTCGGTGCAAACTGTGCACCTATCTTGAATCAAGATTAGCATTGTATCTAAACGGACCGAAACGAGCTTCTGTTTGAGCCTCGTCACCTATGAGTACCATCGGGTGCGTCCAAAATGATTTCTGAGGCTATGGAACATTTGGCACAAACCTTGCACCTACCTTGCACTGAAACTAACAATGCTCGAAATGGACCAAAATGAGCTTCCATTTGAGCCTTGTCACCCAGAAGTACCATCCGGTGCATCCAAAACCATTTCTTAGCCTATGGTATCTATGGCACAAACCATGCACCTATCATGCACCGAAACTAACACTATCTCCAAAAGGACCGAAAGGAGATTCTACATGACCCACGTCACCTAGGAGTTCCATCGGGTGCGTCCATAATGATTTCTAAGGCACGTTTGGTGCAAAATGTGGATCTATCTTGCACCGAGACTAACACTATCTCCAAATTGACCGAAACAAGATTCTACATGACCCGCGTCACCTAGGAGTTCCATCGGGTGCATCAAAGATGATTTCCGAGCTTATGGTACGTTCGGTGCAAACCGTGCAACTATCTTGAATCAATATTAGCATAGTAACCAAATAGACCGAAACGAGCTTCCATTTGAGCCTCGTCGTCTAGGAGTACCATCTGGTCGTCCAAAACGATTTCTGATGCTATGGTATATTTGGCGCAATCCGTGCACCTATCTTACACTGAAACTAACACTGTCTCCAAACGGACCGAAATGAGCTTCCATTTGAGCCTCGTCACCTAGGAGTACCATCTGTTGCATCTAGAACAATTCCTGAGCCTATGGTACGTATGGCGCAAACCATGCATCTATCATGCACCGAAACTAATACAACCTACAAAAGGATCGAAAGCATATTCTACATGACCCACGACACCTAGGAGTTTCATCAGGTGCGTCCCGAATGATTTCTGAGGCTATGGTACATTTGGTGCAAACTATGGACCTATCTTGCACCGAGACTAGCACCATCTCCTAATGGACCGAAACAAGATTCTACGTGACCCACGTCACCTAGGAGTTCCATCGGGTGTGTCCAAAATGATTTCCGAGGTTACGGTACATTCAGTGCAAACTGTGCAGCTATCTTAAATCAAGATTAGCATTGTATCCAAACAGAACGAAACGAGCTTCCGTTTGAGCCTCGTCACCTAGGAGTACCATTCAGTGCGACCAGAATGATTTCTGACGCTATGGAACATTTGGCGCAAACTGTGCACCTATCTTGCACTAAAACTAACAATGTCTCCAAACGGACCGAAACGAGCTTCCATTTGAGCCTCGTCACTTAGAGTACCATCCGGTGCATCCAAAACAATTTCTGAGCCTGTGGTGCGTTTAGCGCAAACCATGCACCTATCATGCACCGAAACTAACACTATCTCCAAAAGGACCGAAAGGAGATTCTACAAGACCCACGTCACATAGGAGTTCCATCGGGTGCGTCCATAATTATTTCTGAGGCTATGGTATGTTTGGTGCAAACTATGGATCTATCTTGCACCGAGACTAACACTATCTCCAAATTGACAGAAACAAGATTCTACATGACCCACATCACCTAGGAGTTCCATCGGGTGTGTCCAAAAAGATTTCCGAGCTTATGGTACATTCGGTGCAAACCATGCAACTATCTTGAATCAAGGTTAGCACAATATTCAAATGGACCGAAACGAGCTTCCATTTGTGCCTCGTCACCTGGGAGTACCATCTGGTGCATCCAAAACGATTCCTGAGGCTAGTTATATTTGGCGCAATTCGTGCACCTATCTTGCACTGAAACTAACACTGTCTGCAAACGGACCGAAACGAGCTTCCATTTGAACCTCGTCACCTAGGAGTACCATCTGGTGCATCTAAAACAATTCCTGAGCGTATGGTACGTATGGCGCAAACCATGCATCTATCATGCACCGAAACTAATACAACCTACAAAAAGGACCGAAAGCAGATTCTACATGACCCACGACACCTAGGAGTTTCATCGGGTGCGTCCAAAATGATTTCTAAGGCTATGGTACATTTGGTGCAAACTATGGACCTATCTTGCACGGAGACTAACACTATCTCCAAATGGACCGAAACAAGATTCTACATGACCCACGTCACCTAGGAGTTCCATCGGCTGTGTCTAAAATGATTTCTGAGCTTACGGTACATTCGGTGCAAACTGTGCACCTATCTTGAATCAAGATTAGCATTCTATCCAAACGGACCGAAACGAGCTTCTGTTTGAGCCTCGTCACCTATGAGTACCATTCGGTGCGTCCAAAATGATTTCTGAGGCTATGGAACATTTGTCGCAAACCTTGCACCTATCTTGCACTGAAATGAACACTGCTCGAAATGGACCAAAATGAGCTTCCATTTGAGCCTTGTCACCCAGAAGTACCATCCGGTGCATCCAAAACCATTTCTTAGCCTATGGTACGTATAGCGCAAACCATGCACCTACCATGCACCGAAACTAACACTATCTCCAAAAGGACCGAAAGGAGATTCTACAAGACCCACGTCACCTAGTAGTTTCATCGGGTGCGTCCATAATGATTTCTGAAGCTATGGTATGTTTGGTGCAAACTATGGATCTATCTTGCACCGAGACTAACACTATCTCTAAATCGACCGAAACATGTTTCTACATGACCCACGTAACCTAGGAGTTCCATCGGGTGCATCCAAAACGATTTCCGAGCTTACGGTATGTTCGGCGCAAACCATGCACCTATCTTGCACCGAAACTAACACTATCTCCAAAACGACCGAAAGGAGATTCCACAAGACCCACGTCACGTAGGAGTTCCATCGGGTGCGTCCAAAGTTATTTATGAAGCTATGGTATGTTTGGTGCAAACTGTGGACCTATCTTGCACTGAGACTAACACTATCTCCAAATGGACCGAAACAAGATTCTACATGACCCACGTCACCTAGGAGTTCCATTAGGTGCGTCCAAAATGATTTTCGAGCTTACGGTACGTTCGGTGCAAATCGTGCACCTATCTTGAATCATGATTAGCACTGTATCCAATCGTACCGAAATGAGCTTCCAATTGAGCCTCGTCACCTAGGAGTGCCATCCGGTGCGTCCAAAATGATTTCTGAGGCTATGGAACATTTGGCGCAAACCGTGCACCTATCTTGCACTGAAACTAACACCGCTCCAAACGGACCAAAACGAGGTTCCATTTGAGCCTTGTCACCCAAAAGTACCATCCGCTGCATCCAAAACATTTTCTTAGCCTACGGTATCTATGGCACAAACCACGCACCTATCATGCACCGAAACTAACACTATCTCCAAAATGATTTCTGAGGAGTTCCATCGGGTGCGTCCATAATGATTTCTGAGGCTATGGTACGTTTGGTGCAAACTGTGGATCTATCTTGCACCGAGACTAACACTATCTCCAAATTGACCGAAACAAGATTCTACATGACCCGTGTCACCTTGGAGTTCCATCGGGTGCGTCAAAGATTATTTCCGAGCTTATGGTACGTTCGGTGCAAACCGTGCAACTATCTTGAATCAATATTAGCACAGTATCCAAATGGACCGAAACGAGCTTCCATTTGAGCCTCGTCATCTAGGAGTACCATCTAGTGCATCCAAAATGATTTATGATGCTATGGTATATTTGGCGCAATCTGTGCACCTATCTTGCACTGAAACTAACACTGTCTCCAAACGGACCGAAACGAGCTTCCATTTGAGCCTCGTCACCTAGAAGTACCATCTGGTGCATCTAGAACAATTCCTGAGCCTATGGTACGTATGGCGCAAACCATGCATCTATCATGCGCCGAAACTAATACAACCTCCAAAAGGACCGAAAGCATATTCTACATGACCCACGACACCTAGGAGTTTCATCAGGTGCGTCCCGAATGATTTCTGAGGCTATGGTACATTTGGTGCAAACTATGAACCTATCTTGCACCGAGTCTAACACTATATCCAAATGGACCGAAACAAGATTCTACGTGACCCATGTCACCTAGGAGTTCCATCGGGTGTGTCCAAAATGATTTCCGAGCTTACGATACATTCAGTGCAAACTGTGCACCTATCTTGAATCAAGATTAGCATTGTATCCAAACAGACCGAAACGAGCTTTTGTTTGAGCCTCGTCACCTAGGAGTACCATTCGGTGCGACCAAAATGATTTCTGACGCTATGGAACATTTGGCGCAAACCGTGCAACTATCTTGCACTGAAACTAACAATGTCTCCAAACGGACCGAAACGAGCTTCCATTTGAGCCTCGTCACTTAGAGTACCATCTGGTGCATCCAAAACAATTTCTGAGCCTGTGCTGCGTTTGGCGCAAACCATGCACCTATCATGCACCGAAACTAACACTGTCTCCAAAAGGACTGAAAGGAGATTCTACATGACCCACGTCACCTAGGAGTTCCATCGGGTGCGTCCAAATGATTTCTGCGGCTATGGTACGATTGGTGCAAACTGTTGATCTATCTTGCACCGAGACTAACACTATCTACAAATGGACCGAAACGAGATTCTACATGACCCACGTCTCCTAGGAGATCCATCGGGGCATCCAAAATGATTTCCGAGCTTACGGTAAGTTCGGTGCAAACCGTGCACCTATCTTGAATCAAGATTAGCACTGTATCCAATCGTACCGAAACAAGCTTCCAATTGAGCCTCGTCACCTAGGAGTGCAATCTGGTGCGTCCAAAATGTTTTCTGAGGCTATGGAACATTTGGCGCAAACCGTGCACCTATCTTGCACTGAAACTAACACCGCTCCAAACGGACCAAAACGAGGTTCCATTTGAGTCACCCAGAAGTACCATCCGGTGCATCCAAAACATTTTCTTAGCCTATGGTATCTATGGCACAAACCATGCACCTATCAGGCACCGAAACTAACACTATCTCCAAAAGGACCGAAAGTAGATTCTACATGACCCACATCACCTAGGAGTTCCATCGGGTGCGTCCATAACAATTTCTGAGGCTATGGTACGTTTGGTGCAAACTGTGGAGCTATCTTGCACTGAGACTAACACTATCTCTAAATTTACCGAAACAAGATTCTACATGACCCGCGTCACCTAGGAGTTTCATCGGGTGCGTCAAAAATGATTTCCGAGCTTATGGTACGTTCGGTGCAAACCGTGCAACTATCTTGAATCAATATTAGCACAGTATCCAAATGGACCGAAACGAGCTTCCATTTGGTCCTCGTCATCTAGGAGTACCATCTGGTGCGTCCAAAACGATTTCTAATGCCATGGTATATTTGGCGCAATGCGTGCACCTATCTTGCACTGAAACTAACACTGTCTCCAAACGGATCGAAACGAGCTTCCATTTGAGCCTCGTCATCTAGGAGTACCATTTGGTGCATCTAGAACAATTCCTGAGCCTATGGTACGTATGGCGTAAACCATGCATCTATCATGCACCGAAACTAATACAACCTCCAAAAGGACGAAAGCATATTCTACATGACCCACGACACCTAGGAGTTTCATCAGGTGCGTCCCGAATGATTTTCTGAGGCTATGGTACATTTGGTGCAAACTATGGACCTATCTTGCACCGAGACTAACACTATCTCCAAATGGATCGAAACAAGATTCTACATGGCCCACGTCACCTAGGAGTTCCATCGGGTGTGTCCAAAATGATTTCCGAGCTTACGGTACGTTCAGTGCAAACTGTGCACCTATCTTGAATCAAGATTAGCATTCTATCCAAACGGACCAAAACGAGCTTCCGTTTGAGCCTCGTCAGCTAGGAGTACCATTCGGTGCGACCAAAATGATTTCTGACGCTATGGAACATTTGGCGCAAACCGTGCACCTATCTTGCACTGAAACAAACACTGTCTCCAAACAGACCAAAATAAGCTTCCATTTGAGCCTCGTCACTTAGAGTACCATCCGGTGCATCCAAAACAATTTCTGAGCCTGTGGTGCGTTTGGCGCAAACCATACACCTATCATGCACCAAAACTAACTCTATCTCCAAAAGGACCGAAAGGAGATTCTACATGACCCACGTCACCTAGGAGTTCCATCGAGTGCGTCCATAATGATTTCTGAGGCTATGGTACGATTGGTGCAAACTGTTGATCTATCTTGCACCGAGACTAACACTATCTACAAATGGACCGAAATGAGATTCTACATGACCCGCGTCTCCTAGGAGATCCATTGGGGCGTCCAAAATGATTTCCGAGCTTACGGTACGTTCGGTGCAAACCGTGCACCTATCTTGAATCAAGATTAGCACTGTATCCAATCGTACCGAAACGAGCTTCCAATTGAGCCTCGTCACCTAGGAGTACCATCTGGTGTGTCCAAAATGATTTCTAAGGCTATGGAACATTTGGCGCAAACCGTGAACCTATCTTGCATTGAAACTAACACCGCTCCAAACGGACCAAAACGATGTTCCAATTGAGCCTTGTCACCCAGAAGTACCATCCGGTGCATCCAAAACAATTTCTTAGCCTATGGTACGTATGGCACAAACCATGCACCTATCATGCACCGAAACTAATACTATCTCCAAAAGGATCGAAAGGAGATTCTACAAGACCCACGTCACATAGGAGTTCCATCGGGTGCGTCCATAATGATTTCAAAGGCTGTGGTATGTTTAGTGCAAACTGTGGATCTATCTTGCACCGAGACTAACACTATCTCCAAATTGACCGAAACAAGATTCTACATGACCCACGTCACCTAGGAGTTCCATCGGGTGCATCTAAAATGATTTTCCGAGCTTGTGGTACGTTCGGTGCAAACAGTGCAACTATCTTGAATCAAGGTTAGCACCGTATCCAAATGGACCGAAACGAGCTTTCATTTGAGCCTCGTCATCTAGGAGTACCATCTGGTGCGTCCAAAATGATTTCTGAGGCTATGGTATATTTGGCGCAATCCGTGCAACTATATTGCACTGAAACTAACACTATCTCCAAACGGACCGAAACGAGCTTCCATTTGAGCCTCGTCTCTTAGAGTACCATCTGGTGCATGCAAAACAATTTATGAGCCTGTGGTGCGTATGACGCAAACCATGCACCTATCATGCACCAAAAGTAACACTATCTCCAAAAGGACCGAAAGGAGATTCTACATGACCCACGTCACCTAATAGTTCCATCGGGTGCGTCCAAAATGATTTCAGAGGCTGTGGTATGTTTGGTGTAAACTGTGGACCTAACTTGCACCGAGACTAACACTATCTCCAAATTGACCGAAACAAGTTTCTACATGACCCACGTAACCTAGGAATTCCATCAGGTGCGTCCGAAACGATTTCCGAGCTTGCGGTATGTTCAGGCAAACCAAGCACCTATCTTGCACCGAAACTAACACTATCTCCGAAAGGACCAAAAGGAGATTCTACATGACCCACGTCACCTAGGAGTTCCATCGGGTGTGTCCAAAGTTATTTCTGAAGCTATGGTACGTTTGGTGCAAACTATGGACCTATCTTGCACCGAGACTAACACAATCTCTAAATGGATCGAAACAAGATTGTACATGACCTACGTCACCTAGGAGTTCCATCGGGTGTGTCCAAAATGATTTCTGAGCTTACGGTTCATTCAGTGCAAACTGTGCACCTATCTTGAATCAAGATTAGCATTCTATCCAAACGGACCGAAACGAGCTTCCGTTTGAGCCTCGTCAGCTAGGAGTACCATTCGGTGCGACCAAAATGATTTTTGACGCTATGGAATATTTGGCACAAACCGTGCACCTATCTTGCACTGAAACTAACACTGTCTCCAAACGGACCGAAATGAGCTTCCATTTGAGCCTCGTCACTTAGAGTACCATCCGGTGCATCCAAAACAATTTCTGAGCCTGTGGTGCGTTTGGCGCAAACCATGCACCTATCATGCACCAAAACTAACTCTATCTCCAAAAGGACCGAAAGGAGATTCTACATGACCCACGTCACCTAGGAGTTCCATCGAGTGCGTCCATAATGATTTCTGAGGCTATGGTACGATTGGTGCAAACTGTTGATCTATCTAGCACCGAGACTAACACTATCTACAAATGGACCGAAACGAGATTCTACATGACCCGCGTCTCCTAGGAGATCCATCGGGGCATCTAAAATGATTTCCGAGCTTACGGTACGTTCGGTGCAAACCATGCACCTATCTTGAATCAAGATTAGCACTATATCCAATCGTACCGAAACGAGCTTCCAATTGAGCCTCGTCACCTAGGAGTACCATCCGGTGCGTCCAAAATGATTTCTGAGGCTATGGAATATTTAGCACAAACCGTGCACCTATCTTGCACTGAAACTAACACCGCTCCAAACGGACCAAAACGAGGTTCCAATTGAGCCTTGTCACCCAGAAGTACCATCCGGTGCATCCAAAACAATTTCTTAGCCTATGGTACGTATGGCACAAACCATGCACCGAAACTAACACTATCTCCAAAAGGATCGAAAGGAGATTCTACATGACCCACGTCACATAGGAGTTCCATCGGGTGCGTCCATAATGATTTCAAAGGCTATGGTATGTTTGGTGCAAACTGTGGATCTATCTTGCACCAAGACTAACACTATCTCTAAATTGACCGAAACAAGATTCTATATGACCCACGTCACCTAGGAGTTCCATCGGGTGCGTCTAAAATGATTTTCCGAGCTTGTGGTACGTTCGGTGCAAACAGTGCAACTATCTTGAATCAAGGTTAGCACATTATCCAAATGGACCAAAACGAGCTTCCATTTGAGCCTCGTCATCTAGGAGTACCATCTGGTGCGTCCAAAATGATTTCTGAGGCTATGGTATATTTGGCGCATTCCGAGCAACTATCTTGCACTGAAACTAACACTGTCTCCAAACGGACCGAAACGAGCTTCCATTTCAGCCTCGTCTCTTAGAGTACCATCTGGTGCATCCGAAACAATTTATGAGCCTGTGGTGCGTATGATGCAAACCATGCACCTATCATGCACCGAAAGTAACACTATCTCCAAAAGGACCGAAAGGAGATTCTACATGACCCACGTCACCTAGTAGTTCCATCGGGTGCGTCCAAAATGATTTCAGAGGCTATGGTACGTTTGGTGTAAACTGTGGACCTATCTTGCACCGAGACTAATACTATCTCCAAATTGACCGAAACAAGTTTCTACATGACCCACGTAACCTAGGAGTTCCATCAGGTGTGTCCGAAACAATTTCCGAGCTTGCGGTATGTTCAGCGCAGACCAAGCACCTATCTTGCACCGAAACTAACACTATCTCTGAAAGGACCAAAAGTAGATTCTACATGACCCACGTCACCTAGGAGTTCCATCGGGTGCGTCCAAAGTTATTTCTGAAGCTATGGTACGTTTGGTGCAAACTGTGGATCTATCTTGCACCGAGACTAACACTATCTCCAAATTGACCGAAACAAGATTCTACATGACCCGCGTCACCTAGGAGTTTCATCGGGTGCGTCCAAAATTATTTCCGAGCTTATGGTATGTTCGGTGCAAACCGTGCAACTATCTTGAATCAAGATTAGCACAATATCCAAATGGACCGAAACGAGCTTCCATTTGAGCCTCGTCATCTAGGAGTACCATCTGGTGCGTCCAAAACAATTTCTGAGGCTATGGTATATTTGGCGCAATCCGTGCACCTATCTTGCACTGAAACTAACACTGTCTCTAAATGGACTGAAACAAGTTTCCATTTGAGCCTCGTCACCTAGGAGTACCATCTGGTGCATCTAAAACAATTCCTGAGCCTATGGTACGAATGGCGCAAACCATGCATCTATCATGCACCGAAACTAATACAACCTCCAAAAGGACCGAAAGCAGATTCTACATGACCCACGACACCTTGGAGTTTCATCGGGTGCGTCCAAAATGATTTCTGAGGCTATGGAACATTTGGCGCAAACTGTGGACCTATCTTGCACCGAGACTAACACTATCTCTAAATAGACCGAAACAAGATTCTACATGACCCACGTCACCTAGGAGTTCCATCGGGTGTGTCCAAAATGATTTCCGAGCTTACGGTACATTCGGTGCAAACTGTGCACCTATCTTGAATCAAGATTAGCATTGTATCCAAACGGACCGAAACGAGCTTCTGTTTGAGCCTCGTCACCTAGGAGTACCATCCGGTGCGTCCAAAATGATTTCTGAGGCTATGAAACATTTGGCGCAAACCTTGCACCTATCTTGCACTGAAACTAACACTGCTCGAAATGGAACAAAATGAGCTTCCATTTGAGCCTTGTCACCCAGAAGTACCTTCCGGTGCATCAAAAACCATTTCTTAGCCTATGGTACGTATGGCGCAAACCATGCACCTATCATGCACCGGAACTAACACTATCTCCAAAAGGACCGAAAGGAGATTCTACATGACCCACGTCACCTAGTAGTTCCATCGGGTGCGTTCATAATGATTTCTGAGGCTATGGTACGTTTGGTGCAAACTATGGATCTATCTTGCACTGAGACTAGCACTATCTCCAAATCGTCCGAAATAAGTTTCTACATGACCCACGTAACCTAGGAGTTCCATCCGGTGCGTCCAAAACGATTTCCGAGCTTGCGGTATGTTCGGCGCAAACTATGCACCTATCTTGCACTTTAACTAACACTATCTCCAAAAGGACCGAAAGGAGATTCCACATGACCCACGTCACCTAGAAGTTCCATCGGGTGCGTCCAAAGTTATTTCTGAAGCTATGGTACGTTTGGTGCAAACTGTGGACCTATCTTGCACCGAGACTAACACTATCTCCAAATAGACCGAAACAAGATTCTACATGACCCACGTCACCTAGGAGTTCCATCGGGTGCGTCCAAAATGATTTTCGAGCTTACGGTACGTTCGGTGCAAACCGTGCACCTATCTTGAATCAAGATTAGCACTGTATCCAATCGTACCGAAACGAGCTTCCAATTGAGCCTCGTCACCTAGGAGTGCCATCCGGTGCGTCCAAAATGATTTCTGAGGCTATGGAACATTTGGTGCAAGCCGTGCACCTATCTTGCACTGAAACTAACACCGCTCCAAACGGACCAAAACGAGGTTCCATTTGAGCCTTGTCACCCAGAAGTACCATCCGATGCATCCAAAACATTTTCTTAGCCTATGATACGTATGGCACAAACCATGTATCAAGCACCGAAAACTAACACTATCTCCAAAAGGACCGAAAGTAGATTCTACATGACCCACGTCACCTAGGAGTTCCATCGGGTGCGTCCATAATGATTTCTGAGGCTATGGTACGTTTGGTGCAAACTGTGGATCTATCTTGCACCGAGACTAACACTATCTCCAAATTGACCGAAACAAGATTCTACATGACCCGCGTCACCTAGGAGTTCCATCGGGTGCATCCAAATGATTTCTGAGCTTATGGTGTGTTCGGTGCAAACCGTGCAACTATCCTGAATCAATATTAGCACAGTATCCGAATGGACCGAAACGAGCTTACATTTGAGCCTCATCATCTAGGAGTACCATCTGGTGCGTTCAAAATGATTTCTGATTCTATGGTATATTTGGCGCAATCCGTGCACCTATCTTGCACTGAAACTAATACTGTCTCCAAACGGACCGAAACGAGCTTCCATTTGAACCTCGTCACCTAGAAGTACCATCTGGTGGATCTATCATGCATCGAAACTAATACAACCTCCAAAAGGACCGAAAGAAGATTCTACATGACCCACGACACCTAGGAGTTTCATCGGGTGCGTCCAAAATGATTTCTGAGGCTATGGTACATTTGGTGCAAACTATGGACCTATCTTGCACCGAGACTAACACTATCTCCAAATGGACCGAAACAAGATTCTACATGACCCACGTCACCTAAGAGTTTCATCGGGTGCGTCCAAAATGATTTCCGAGCTTATGGTACGTTCGATGCAAACAGTGCAACTATCTTGAATCAAGATTAGCACAGTATCCAAATGGACCGAAACGAGCTTCCATTTGAGCCTCGTCATCTAGGAGTACCATCTAGTGCGTCAAAATCGATTTCTGAGGCTATGGTATATTTGGCGCAATCCGTGCACCTATCTTGCACTGAAACTAACACTATCTCCAAACGGACCGAAACGAGCTTCCATTTGAGCCTCGTCACTTAGAGTACCATCCGGTGCATCCAAAACAATTTCTGAGCCTGTGGTGCGTTTGGCGCAAACCATGCACCTATCATGCAACGAGACTAACACTATCTCCAAAAGGACTAAAAGGACATTCTACATGACCCACGTCACCTAGGAGTTCCATCGGGTGCGTCCATAATGATTTCTAAGGCTATGGTACGATTGGTGCAAACTGTTGATCTATCTTGCACCGAGACTAACACTATCTACAAATGGACCGAAATGAGATTCTACATGACCCACGTCTCCTAGGAGATCCATCGGGGCGTCCAAAATGATTTCCGAGCTTACGGTACGATCGGTGCAAACCGTGCACCTATCATGCACCGAAAGTAACACTATCTCCAAAAGGACAGAAAGGAGATTCTACATGACCCACGTCACCTAGTAGTTCCATCGGGTGCGTCCAAAATGATTTCAGAGGCTATGGTACGTTTGGTGCAAACTGTGGATCTATCTTGCACCGAGACTAACACTATCTCCAAATTGACCGAAACAAGTTTATACTTGACCCACGTAACCTAGGAGTTCCATCGGGTGTGTCCAAAACAATTTCCGAGCTTGCGGTATGTTCGGCGCAAACCATGCACCAATTTTGCACCGAGACTAACACTATCTCCAAATGGACCGAAACAAGATTCTACATGACCCACGTCATCTAGGAGTTCCATCGGGTGTGTCCAAAATGATTTCCGAGCTTACGGTATATTCGGTGCAAACTGTGCACCTATCTTGAATCAAGATTAGCATTGTATCCATACGGTCCGAAACGAGCTTCCGTTTGAGCCTCGTCACCTAGGAGTACCATTCGGTGCGTCCAAAATGATTTCATAGAATATGGAAGTTTTGGCGCAAACTGTGCACCTATCTTGCACTGAAACTAACACTACTCGAAATGGACGTAAATGAGCTTCCATTTGAGCCTTGTCACCCAAAAGTACCATCCGGTGCATCCAAAACCATTTCTTAGCCTATGGTACTTATGGCGCAAACCATGCTCCTATCATACACCAAAACTAATACTATCTCCAAAAAGACCGAAAGCAGATTCTACATGACCCACGTCACCTAGGAGTTCCATCGGGTGTGTCCAAAATGATACATTTGGTGCAAACTATTGATCTATCTTGCACCGAGACTAACACTATCTACAAATGGACCGAAACATGATTCGACATGACCCACGTCACCTAGGAGATCCATCGGGGCATCCAAAATGATTTCTGAGCTTATGGTACGTTCGGTACAAACCGTGCACCTATCTTAAATCAAGATTAGCACAGTATCCAAATGGACCGAAACGAGCTTCAATTTGAGCCTTGTCATCTAGCCGTACCATCTGGAAGCGTCAAAAACAATTTCTGAGGCAATGGTATAATTGGCGCAATCCGTGCACCTATCTTGCACTGAAACTAACACTAACTCCAAACGGACCGAAACGAGCTTCCATTTGAGCCTCGTCACTTAGAGTACCATCCGGTGCATCCAAAATAATTTCTGAGCCTGTGGTGCGTTTGGCGCAAACCATACACCTATCATGCACCGAAACTAACACTATCTCCAAAGGGACCGAAAGGAGATTCTACATGACCCACGTCACCTAGGAGTTCCATTGGATGCGTCCATCATGATTTCTGAGGCTATGGTACGTTTGGTGCAAACTGTTGATCTATCTTGCGCCGAGACTAACACTATCTACAAATGGACCAAAACGAGATTCTACATGACCCACGTCTCCTAGGAGATCCATCGGGGCGTCCAAAATAATTTTCGAGCTTTCGGTACGTTCGGTGCAAACCGTGCACCTATCTTGAATCAAGATTAGCACTGTATCCAATCGTAATGAAACAAGCTTCCAATTGAGCCTCGTCACCTAGGAGTACCATCCAGTGCGTCCAAAATGATTTCTATGATCCAAAACAATTTCTGAGGCTATGGTACGTTTGGTGCAAACTGTGGATCTATCTTGCACCGAGACTAGCACTATCTCCAAATCGACCGAAACAAGTTTCTACATGACCCACATAACCTAGGAGTTCCATAGGGTGTGTCCAAAATGATTTCTGAGCTTGCGGTACGTTTGGCACAAACCATGCACCTATCTTGCACCAAAACTAACACTATCTCCAAAAGGACCGAAAGGAGATTCTACATGACCCACGTCACCTTGGAGTTCCATCGGGTGCGTCCAAAGTGATTTCTGAAGCTATGGTACGTTTGGTGCAAACTATGGACCTATCTTGCACCAAGACTAACACTATCTCCAAATGGACCGAAACAGGATTCTACATGACCCACATCACCTAGGAGTTCTGTCGGGTGCGTCCAAAATGATTTCTGAGCTTACGGTACTTCGGTGCAAACCGTGCACCTATCTTGAATCAAGATTAGCACTGTATCCAATCGTACCGAAACGAGCTTCCAATTGAGCCTCGTCACCTAGAAGTGCCATCCGGTGCGTCCAAAATGATTTATGAGGCTATGGAACATTTGGCGCAAACCGTGCACCTATCTTGCACTGAAACTAACACCGCTCCAAACGGACCAAAACGAGATTCCATTTGAGCCTTGTCAACCAGAAGTACCATCCGGTGCATCCAAAACAATTTCTTAGCCTATGGTACGTATGGCACAAACCATGCACCTATCATGCACCGAAACTAACACTATCTCCAAAAGGACCGAAAGGAGATTCTACATGACCCACGTCACCTAGGAGTTCCATCGGATGCGTCCATAATGATTTCTGAGGCTAAGGTACGTTTGGTGCAAACTGTGAATCTATCTTGCACCGAGACTAACACTATCTCCAAATTGACCGAAACAAGATTCTACATGACCCGCGTCACCTAGGAGTTCCATCGGGTGCGTCCAAAATGAATTTCGAGCTTATGGTACGTTCGGTGCAAACCGTGCAACTATCTTGAATCAAGGTTAGCACAGTATCCAAATGGACCGAAACGAGCTTCCATTTGAGCCTCGTCATCTGGGAGTACCATCTGGTGCGTCCAAAATGATTTCTGAGGCTATGGTATATTTGGCGCAATCCGTGCACCCATCTTGCACTGAAACTAACACTGTCTCCAAACGGACCGAAACGAGCTTCCATTTGAGCCTCGTCGCCTAGGAGTACCATCTGGTACATCTAAAACAATTCCTGAGCCTATGGTACGTATGGCGCAAACCATGCATCTATCATGCACCGAAACTAATACAACCTCCAAAAGGACCGAAAGCAGATTCTACATGACCCACGACACCAAGGAGTTTCATCGGGTGCGTCCAAAATGATTTCTGAGGCTATGGAACATTTGGTGCAAACTGTGGACCTATCTTGCACCGAGACTAACACTATCTCCAAATGGACCGAAACAAGATTCTACATGACCCACGTCACCTAGGAGTTCCATCGGGTGTGTCCAAAATAATTTATGAGCTTATGGTACATTCGGTGCAAACTGCGCACCTATCTTGAATCAAGATTAGCATTGTATCCAAACGGACCGAAACGAGCTTCCGTTTGAGCCTCGTCACCTAGGAGTATCATCCGGTGCGTCCAAAATGATTTCTGAGGCTATGGAACATTTGGCGCAAATCGTGCACCTATCTTGCACTAAAACTAACACTGCTCGAAATAGACCAAAATGAGCTTCCATTTGAGCCTTGTCACCCAGAGTACCATCCGGTGCATCCAAAACCATTTCTTAGCCTATGGTACGTATGGCGCAAACCATGCACCTATCATGCACCAAAACTAACACTATCTCCAAAAGGACCGAAAAGAGATTCTACATGACCCACATCACCTAGGAGTTCCATCGGGTGCGTCCATAATGATTTCTGAGGCTATGGTACGTTTGGTGCAAACTGTGGATCTATCTTCCACCGAGACTAACACTATCTTCAAATTGACCGAAATAAGATTCTACATGACCCGCATCACCTAGGACTTCCATCGGGTGCGTCCATAATGATTTCCGAGGCTATGGTACGATTGGTGCAAATTGTTGATCTATCTTGCACCGAGACTAACACTATCTACAAATGGACCGAATCGAGATTCTACATGACCCACGTCTCCTAGGAGATCCATCGGGGCACCCAAAATGATTTCCGAGCTTATGGTACGTTCGGTGCAAACCATGCACCTATCTTGAATCAAGATTAGCACTGTATCCAATCGTACCAAAACGAGCGTCCAAAATGATTTCTGAGGCTATGGTACGTTTGGTGCAAACTGTGGATCTATCTTGCACCGAGACTAACACTATCTCCAAATTGACCGAAACAAGTTTCTACTTGACCCACGTAACCTAGGAGTTCCATCGGGTGTGTCCAAAACAATTTCCGAGCTTGCGGTATGTTTGGCACAAAACATGCACCAATCTTGCACCGAGACTAACACTATCTCCAAATGGACCGAAACAAGATTCTACATGACCCACGTCACCTAGGAGTTCCATCGGGTGTGTCCAAAATGATTTTCGAGCTTACGGTACATTCGGTGCAAACTGTGCACCTATCTTGAATCAAGATTAGCATTGTATCCAAACGGACTGAAATGAGCTTCCGTTTGAGCCTCGTCACCTAGGAGTACCATCCGGTGCGTCCAAAATGATTTCTGAGAATATGGAACTTTTGGCGCAAACCGTACACCTATCTTGCACTGAAACTAACACTACTCGAAATGGACGTAAATGAGCTTCCATTTGAGCCTTGTCACCCAGAAGTACCATCCGGTGCATCCAAAACCATTTCTTAGCCTATGGTACTTATGGCGCAAACCATGCTCCTATCATGCACCGAAACTAACACTATCTCTAAAAAGACCGAAAGGAGATTCTACATGACCCACGTCACCTAGGAGTTCCATCGGGGCGTCCAAAATGATTTCCGAGCTTATGGTACGTTCGGTGCAAACCGTGCACCTATCTTGAATCAAGATTAGCACAGTATCCAAATGGACCGAAACGAGCTTCCATTTGAGCCTCGTCATCTAGGAGTACCATCTGGTGCGTCAAAAACGATTTCTGAGGCTATGGTATATTTGACGCAATCCGTGCACCTATCTTGCACTGAAACTAACACTATCTCCAAACAGACCGAAACGAGCTTCCATTTGAGCCTCATCACTTAGAGTACCATCCGGTGCATCCAAAACAATTTCTGAGCCTGTGGTGCGTTAGGCGCAAACCATGCACCTATCATGCACCAAAACTAACACTATCTCCAAAGGGACCGAAAGGAGATTCTACCTGACCCACGTCACCTAGTAGTTCCACTGGGTGCGTCCAAAATGATTTCAGAGGCTATGGTACGTTTGGTGCAAACTGTGGATCTATCTTGCACCGAGACTAACACTATCTACAAATGGACCGAAACGAGATTCTACATGACCCACGTCTCCTAGGAGATCCATCGGGGCGTCCAAAATAATTTCTGAGCCTGTGGTGCGTATGGCGCAAACCATGCACCTATCATGCACCGAAAGTAACACTATCTCCAAAAGGACAGAAAGGAGATTCTACATGACCCACGTCACCTAGTAGTTCCATCGGGTGCGTCCAAAATGATTTCAAAGGCTATGGTATATTTTGGTGCAAACTGTGGATCTATCTTGCTCCGAGACTAACACTATCTCCAAATTGACCGAAACAAGTTTCTACTTGACCCACGTAACCTAGGAGTTCCATTGGGTGTGTCCAAAACAATTTCCGAGCTTGCGGTATGTTCGGCGCAAACCATGCACCAATCTTGCACCGAGACTAACACTATCTCCAAATGGACCGAAACAAGATTCTACATGACCCACGTCACCTAGGAGTTCCATCGGGTGTGTCCAAAATGATTTCCGAGCTAACGGTATATTCGGTGCAAACTGTGCACCTATCTTGAATCAAGATTAGCATTGTATCCATACAGTCCGAAACGAGCTTCCGTTTGAGCCTCGTCACCTAGGAGTACCATCCGGTGCGTCCAAAATGATTTCATAGAATATGGAACTTTTGGCGCAAACCGTGCACCTATCTTGCAATGAAACTAACACTACTCGAAATGGACGTAAATGAGCTTCCATTTGAGCCTTGTCACCCAAAAGTACCATCCGGTGCATCCAAAACCATTTCTTAGCCTATGGTACTTATGGCGCAAACCATGCTCCTATCATACACCAAAACTAACACTATCTCCAAAAAGACCGAAAGTAGATTCTACAGGACCCACGTCACCTAGGAGTTCCATCGGGTGTGTCCAAAATGATACATTTGGTGCAAACTATTGATCTATCTTGCACCGAGACTAACACTATCTACAAATGGACCAAAACAAGATTCGACATGACCCACGTCACCTAGGAGATCCATCGGGGCGTCCAAAATGATTTCTAAGGCTATGGTACGTTTGGTGCAAACTGTGGATCTATCTTGCACCGAGACTAACACTATCTCCAAATTGACCGAAACAAGTTTCTACTTGACCCACGTAACCTAGGAGTTCCATCGGGTGTGTCCAAAACAATTTCCGAGCTTGCGGTATGTTTGGCACAAAACATGCACCAATCTTGCACCGAGACTAACACTATCTCCAAATGGACCGAAACAAGATTCTACATGACCCACGTCACCTAAGAGTTCCATCGGGTGTGTCCAAAATGATTTCCGAGCTTACGGTACATTCGGTGCAAACTGTGCACCTATCTTGAATCAAGATTAGCATTGTATCCAAACGGACCGAAATGAGCTTCCGTTTGAGCCTCGTCACCTAGGAGTACCATCCGGTGCGTCCAAAATGATTTCTGAGAATATGGAACTTTTGGCGCAAACCGTACACCTATCTTGTACTGAAACTAACACTACTCGAAATGGACGTAAATGAGCTTCCATTTGAGCCTTGTCACCCAGAAGTACCATCCGGTGCATCCAAAACCATTTCTTAGCCTATGGTACTTATGGCGCAAACCATGCTCCTATCATGCACCGAAACTAACACTATCTCCAAAAAGACCGAAAGGAGATTCTACATGACCCACGTCACCTAGGAGTTCCATCGGGGCATCCAAAATGATTTCCGAGCTTATGGTACGTTCGGTGCAAACCGTGCACCTATCTTGAATCAAGATTAGCACTGTATCCAAATGGACCGAAACGAGCTTCCATTTGAGCCTCGTCATCTAGGAGTACCATCTGGTGCGTCAAAAACGATTTCTGAGGCTATGGTATATTTGACGCAATCCGTGCACCTATCTTGCACTGAAACTAACACTATCTCCAAACGGACCGAAACGAGCTTCCATTTGAGCCTCGTCACTTAGAGTACCATCCGGTGCATCCAAAACAATTTCTGAGCCTGTGGTGCGTTTGGCGCAAACCATGCACCTATCATGCACCAAAACTAACACTATCTCCAAAGGGACCGAAAGGAGATTCTACATGACCCACGTCACCTAGGGTGTGTCCAAAATGATTTTAGAGGCTGTGGTACGTTTGGTGCAAACTGTGGATCTATCTTGCACCGAGACTAACACTATCTACAAATGGACCGAAACGAGATTCTACATGACCCACGTCTCCTAGGAGATCCATCGGGGCGTCCAAAATAATTTCTGAGCCTGTGGTGCGTATGGCGCAAACCATGCACCTATCATGCACCGAAAGTAACACTATCTCCAAAAGGACAGAAAGGAGATTCTACATGACCCACGTCACCTAGTAGTTCCATCGGGTGCGTCCAAAATGATTTCAGAGGCTATGGTACATTTGGTGCAAACTGTGGATCTATCTTGCTCTGAGACTAACACTATCTCCAAATTGACCGAAACAAGTTTCTACTTGACCCACGTAACCTAGGAGTTCCATCGGGTGTGTCCAAAACAATTTTCGAGCTTGCGGTATGTTCGGCGCAAACCATGCACCAATCTTGCACCGAGACTAACACTATCTCCAAATGGACCGAAACAAGATTCTACATGACCCACGTCACCTAGGAGTTCCATCGGATGTGTCCAAAATGATTTCCGAGCTTACGGTATATTCGGTGCAAACTGTGCATCTATCTTGAATCAAGATTAGCATTGTATCCATACAGTCCTAAACGAGCTTCCGTTTGAGCCTCGTCACCTAGGAGTACCATCCGGTGCGTCCAAAATGATTTCATAGAATATGGAACTTTTGGCGCAAACCGTGCACCTATCTTGTACTGAAACTAACACTACTCGAAATGGACGTAAATGAGGTTCCATTTGAGCCTTGTCACCCAAAAGTACCATCCGGTGCATCCAAAACCATTTCTTAGCCTATGGTACTTATGGCGCAAACCATGCTCCTATCATACACCAAAACTAACACTATCTCCAAAAAGACCGAAAGGAGATTCTACATGACCCACGTCAACTAGGAGTTCCATCGGGTGTGTCCAAAATGATACATTTGGTGCAAACTATTGATCTATCTTGCACCGAGACTAACACTATCTACAAATGGACCGAAACAAGATTCGACATGACCCACGTCACCTAGGAGATCCATCGGGGCATCCAAAATGATTTCCGAGCTTATGGTACGTTCGGTACAAACCGTGCACCTATCTTGAATCAAGATTAGCACATTATCCAAATGGACCGAAACGAGCTTCAATTTGAGCCTTGTCATCTAGGAGTACCATCTGGTGTGTCAAAAACGATTTTCTGAGGCTATGGTATATTTGGCGCAATCTGTGCACCTATCTTGCACTGAAACTAACACTATCTCCAAACGGACCGAAACGAGCTTCCATTTGAGCCTCGTCACTTAGAGTACCATCCGGTGCATCCAAAACAATTTCTGAGCCTGTGGTACGTTCAGCGCAAACCATGCACCTATCATGCACCAAAACTAACACTATCTCCAAAGGGACCGAAAGGAGATTCTACATGACCCACGTCACCTAGGAGTTCCATCGGACGCGTCCATCATGATTTCTGAGGCTATGATACGTTTGGTGCAAACTGTTGATCTATCTTGCACCGAGACTAACACTATCTACAAATGGACCGAAACGAGATTCTACATGACCCACGTCTCCTAGGAGATCCATCGGGGCGTCCAAAATAATTTTCGAGCTTTCGGTACGTTCGGTGCAAACCGTGCACCTATCTTGAATGAAGATTAGCACTGTATCCAATCATACCGAAACGAGCTTCCAATTGAGCCTCGTCACCTAGGAGTACCATCCGGTGCGTCCAAAATGATTTCTGAGGTGCATCCAAAACAATTTCTGAGGCTATGGTACGTTTGGTGCAAACTGTGGATCTATCTTGCACCGAGACTAGCACTATCTCCAAATCGACCGAAACAAGTTTCTACATGACCCACGTAACCTAGGAGTTCCATCGGGTGCGTCCAAAATGATTTCGGAGCTTGCGGTACGTTTGGCACAAACCATGCACCTATCTTGCACCAAAACTAACACTATCTCCAAAAGGACCGAAAGGAGATTCTACATGACCCACGTCACCTAGAAGTTCCATCGGGTGCGTCCAAAGTGATTTCTGAAGCTATGGTACGTTTGGTGCAAATTGTGGACCTATCTTGCACCGAGACTAACACTATCTCCAAATGGACCGAAACAGGATTCTACATGACCCACATCACCTAGGAGTTCCGTCGGGTGCGTCCAAAATGATTTCTGAGCTTACGGTACTTCGGTGCAAACCGTGCACCTATCTTGAATCAAGATTAGCACTGTATCCAATCGTACCAAAACGAGCTTCCAATTGAGCCTCGTCACCTAGGAGTGCCATCCGGTGCGTCCAAAATGATTTATGAGGCTATGGAACATTTGGCGCAAACCATGCACCTATCTTGCACTGAAACTAACACCGCTCCAAACGGACCAAAACGAGGTTCTATTTGAGCCTTGTCAACCAGAAGTACCATCCGGTGCATCCAAAACAATTTCTTAGCCTATGGTACGTATGGCACAAACCATGCACCTATCATGCACCGAAACTAACACTATCTCTGAAAGGACTGAAAGGAGATTCTACATGACCCACGTCACCTAGGAGTTCTATCGGGTGCATCCATAATGATTTCTGAGGCTATGGTACGTTTGGTGCAAACTGTGGATCTATCTTCCACCGAGACTAACACTATCTTCAAATTGACCGAAATAAGATTCTACATGACCCGCGTCACCTAGGAGTTCCATCGGGTGCGTCCATAATGATTTCTGAAGCTATGGTACGATTGGTGCAAACTGTTGATCTATCTTGCACCGAGACTAACACTATCTACAAATGGACCGAATCGAGATTCTACATGACCCACGTCTCCTAGGAGATCCATCGGGGCACCCAAAATGATTTCCGAGCTTATGGTACGTTCGGTGCAAACCATGCACCTATCTTGAATCAAGATTAGCACTGTATCCAATCGTACCAAAACGAGCTTCCAATTAAGCCTCGTCACCTAGGAGTATTATCTGGTGCGTCCAAAATGATTTCTGAGGTTATGGTACGTTTGGTGCAAACTGTGGATCTATCTTGCACCGAGACTAACACTATCTCCAAATTGACCGAAACAAGTTTCTACTTGACCCACGTAACCTAGGAGTTCCATCGGGTGTGTCCAAAACAATTTCCGAGCGTGCGGTATGTTTGGCACAAAACATGCACCAATCTTGCACCGAGACTAACACTATCTCCAAATGGACCGAAACAAGATTCTACATGACCCACGTCACCTAGGAGTTCCATCGGGTGTGTCCAAAATGATTTTCGAGCTTACGGTACATTCGGTGCAAACTGTGCACCTATCTTGAATCAAGATTAGCATTGTATCCAAACGGACCGAAATGAGCATCCGTTTGAGCCTCGTCACCTAGGAGTACCATCCGGTGCGTCCAAAATGATTTCTGAGAATATGGAACTTTTGGCGCAAACCGTACACCTATCTTGCACTGAAACTAACACTACTCGAAATGGACGTAAATGAGCTTCCATTTGAGCCTTGTCACCCAGAAGTACCATCCGGTGCATCCAAAACCATTTCTTAGCCTATGGTACTTATGGCGCAAACCATGCTCCTATCATGCACCGAAACTAACACTATCTCTAAAAAGACCGAAAGGAGATTCTACATGACCCACGTCACCTAGGAGTTCCATCGGGGCGTCCAAAATGATTTCCGAGCTTATGGTACGTTCGGTGCAAACCGTGCACCTATCTTGAATCAAGATTAGCACAGTATCCAAATGGACCGAAACGAGCTTCCATTTAAGCCTCGTCATCTAGGAGTACCATCTGGTGCGTCAAAAACGATTTCTGAGGCTATGGTATATTTGACGCAATCCGTGCACCTATCTTGCACTGAAACTAACACTATCTCCAAACAGACCGAAACGAGCTTCCATTTGAGCCTCATCACTTAGAGTACCATCCGGTGCATCCAAAACAATTTCTGAGCCTGTGGTGCGTTAGGCGCAAACCATGCACCTATCATGCACCAAAACTAACACTATCTCCAAAGGGACCGAAAGGAGATTCTACATGACCCACGTCACCTAGTAGTTCCACTGGGTGCGTCCAAAATGATTTCAGAGGCTATGGTACGTTTGGTGCAAACTGTGGATCTATCTTGCACCGAGACTAACACTATCTACAAATGGACCGAAACGAGATTCTACATGACCCACGTCTCCTAGGAGATCCATCGGGGCGTCCAAAATAATTTCTGAGCCTGTGGTGCGTATGGCGCAAACCATGCACCTATCATGCACCGAAAGTAACACTATCTCCAAAAGGATAGAAAGGAGATTCTACATGACCCACGTCACCTAGTAGTTCCATCGGGTGCGTCCAAAATGATTTCAAAGGCTATGGTATATTTGGTGCAAACTGTGGATCTATCTTGCTCCGAGACTAACACTATCTCCAAATTGACCGAAACAAGTTTCTACTTGACCCACGTAACCTAGGAGTTCCATCGGGTGTGTCCAAAACAATTTCCGAGCTTGCGGTATGTTCGGCGCAAACCATGCACCAATCTTGCACCGAGACTAACACTATCTCCAAATGGACCGAAACAAGATTCTACATGACCCACGTCACCTAGGAGTTCCATCGGGTGTGTCCAAAATGATTTCCGAGCTAACGGTATATTCGGTGCAAACTGTGCACCTATCTTGAATCAAGATTAGCATTGTATCCATACAGTCCGAAACGAGCTTCCGTTTGAGCCTCGTCACCTAGGAGTACCATCCGGTGCGTCCAAAATGATTTCATAGAATATGGAACTTTTGGCGCAAACCGTGCACCTATCTTGCAATGAAACTAACACTACTCGAAATGGACGTAAATGAGCTTCCATTTGAGCCTTGTCACCCAAAAGTACCATCCGGTGCATCCAAAACCATTTCTTAGCCTATGGTACTTATGGCGCAAACCATGCTCCTATCATACACCAAAACTAACACTATCTACAAAAAGACCGAAAGTAGATTCTACAGGACCCACGTCACCTAGGAGTTCCATCGGGTGTGTCCAAAATGATACATTTGGTGCAAACTATTGATCTATCTTGCACCGAGACTAACACTATCTACAAATGGACCAAAACAAGATTCGACATGACCCACGTCACCTAGGAGATCCATCGGGGCATCCAAAATGATTTCCGAGCTTATGGTACATTCGGTACAAACCGTGCACCTATGTTGAATCAAGATTAGCACAGTATCCAAATGGACCGAAACGAGCTTCAATTTGAGCCTTATCATCTAGGAGTACCATCTGGTGCGTCAAAAACGATTTCTGAGGCTATGGTATATTTGGCGCAATTTGTGCACCTATCTTGCACTGAAACTAACACTATCTCCAAACGGACCGAAACGAGCTTCCATTTGAGCCTCGTCACTTAGAGTACCATCCGGTGCATTCAAAACATTTTCTGAGCCTATGGTGCGTTCGGCGCAAACCATGCACCTATCATGCACCAAAACTAACACTATCTCCAAAGGGACCGAAAGGAGATTCTACATGACCCACGTCACCTAGGAGTTCCATCGGATGCGTCCATCATGATTTTTGAGGCTATGGTACGTTTGGTGCAAACTGTTGATCTATCTTGCACCGAGACTAACACTATCTACAAATGGACCGAAACGAGATTCTACATGACCCACGTCTCCTAGGAGATCCATCGGGGCGTCCAAAATAATTTTCGAGCTTTCGGTACGTTCGGTGCAAACCGTTCACCTATCTTGAATCAAGATTAGCACTGTATCCAATCATACCGAAACAAGCTTCTAATTGAGCCTCGTCACCTAGGAGTACCATCCAGTGCGTCCAAAATGATTTCTGAGGTGCATCCAAAACAATTTCTGAGGCTATGGTACGTTTGGTGCAAACTGTGGATCTATCTTGCACCGAGACTAGCACTATCTCCAAATCGACCGAAACAAGTTTCTACATGACCCACGTAACCTAGGAGTTCCATCGGGTGCGTCCAAAATGATTTCTGAGCTTGCGGTACGTTTGGCACAAACCATGCACCTATCTTGCACCAAAACTAACACTATCTCCAAAAGGACCGAAAGGAGATTCTACATGACCCACGTCACCTACGAGTTCTATTGGGTGCGTCCATAATGATTTCTGAGCTTACGGTACTTCGGTGCAAACCGTGCACCTATCTTAAATCAAGATTAGCACTGTATCCAATCGTACCAAAACGAGCTTCCAATTGAGCCTCGTCTCCTAGGAGTGCCATCCGGTGCATCCAAAATGATTTATGAGGCTATGGAACATTTGGCGCAAACCGTGCACCTATCTTGCACTGAAACTAACACCGCTCCAAACGGACCAAAACGAGGTTCTATTTGAGCCTTGTCAACCAGAAGTACCATCCGGTGCATCCAAAACAATTTCTTAGCCTATGGTATGTATGGCACAAACCATGCACCTATCATGCACCGAAACTAACACTATCTCTGAAAGGACCGAAAGGAGATTCTACATGACCCACGTCACCTAGGAGTTCTATCGGGTGCGTCCATAATGATTTCTGAGGCTATGGTACGTTTGGTGCAAACTGTGGATCTATCTTGCACCGAGACCAACACTATCTCCAAATTGACCAAAATAAGATTCTACATGACCAGCGTCACCTAGGAGTTCCATCGGGTGCGTCCAAAATGACTTTCGAGCTTATGGTACATTTGGTGCAAACCATGCAACTATCTTGAATCAAGGTTAGCACAGTATCCAAATGGACCGAAACAAGCTTCCATTTGAGCCTCGTCATCTGGGAGTACCATCTGGTGTGTCCAAAATGATTTCTGAGGCTATGGTATATTTGGCGCAATCCGTGCACCTATCTTGCACTGAAACTAACACTGTCTCCAAACGGACCGAAATGAGCTTCCATTTGAGCCTCGTCACCTAGGAGTACCATCTGGTGCATCTAAAATACTTCTTGAGCCGATGGTACGTATGGCGCAAACCATGCATCTATCATGCACCGAAACTAATACAACCTCCAAAAGGACCGAAAGCAGATTCTACATGACCCATGACACCTAGGAGTTTCATCGGGTGCGTCCAAAATGATTTTTGAGGCTATGGTACATTTGGTGCAAACTATGGACCTATCTTGCACCGAGACTAACACTATCTCCAAATGGACAGAAACAAGATTCTACATGACCCACGTCACCTAGGAGTTCCATCGGGCGTGTCCAAAATGATTTCCGAGCTTACGGTATATTCGGTGCAAATTGTGCACCTATCTTGAATCAAGATTAGCATTGTATCCAAACGGACCGAAATGAGCTTCCGTTTGAGCCTCGTCACCTAGGAGTATCATCCGGTGCGTCCAAAACCATTTCTTGGCCTATGGTACGTATGGCGCAAACCATGCACCTATCATGCACCGAAACTAACACTATCTCTAAAACGACCGAAAGGAGATTCTACATGACCCACGTCACCAAGGAGTTCTATCGGGTGCGTCCATAATGATTTCTGAGGCTATGGTATGTTTAGTGCAAACTGTTGATCTATCTTGCACCGAGACTAACACTATCTACAAATGGACCGAAACGAGATTCTACATGACCCACGTCACCTAGAAGATCCATCGGGGCGTTCAAAATGATTTCTGAGCTTATGGTACGTTCGGTGCAAACCATGCACCTATCTTGAATCAAGATTAGCACTGTATCCAATCGTACCGAAACGAGCTTCCAATTGGGCCTCGTCACCTAGGAGTACTATCCGGTGCGTCCAAAATGATTTATGAGGCTATGGAACATTTGGCACAAACCGTGCACCTATCTTGCACTGAAACTAACACCGCTCCAAACGGACCAAAACGAGGTTCCATTTGAGCCTTGTCACTCAGAAGTACCATCCGGTGCATCCAAAACAATTTCTTAGCCTATGGAACATATGGCGCAAACCATGCACCTATCATGCACCGAAACTAACACTATCTCCAAAAGGATCGAAAGGAGATTCTACATGACGCACGTCACATAGGAGTTCCATCGGGTGCGTCCATAATGATTTCTGAGGCTATGGTACGTTTGATGCAAACTGTGGATTTATCTTGCACCGATACTAACTATCTCCAAATTGACCGAAACAAGATTCCACATGACCAAAGTCACCTAGGAGTTCCATTGGGTCCGTCCAAAATGATTTCCGAGCTTACGGTACATTCGGTGCAAACTGTGCACCTATCTTGAATCAAGATTAGCATTGTATCCAAACGGACCGAAACGAGCTTCCGTTTGAGCCTCGTCACCTAGGAGTATCATCCGGTGCGTCCAAAATAATTTCTGAGGTTATGGAACATTTGGCGCAAACCGTGCACCTATCTTGCACTAAAACTAACACTGCTCGTAATGGACCAAAATGAGCTTCCATTTGAGCCTTGTCACCCAGAAGTACCATCCGGTGCATCCAAAACCATTTCTTAGCCTATGGTACGTATGGCGCAAACCATGCACCTATCATGCACCGAAACTAACACTATCTCCAAAACGACCGAAAAGAGATTCTACATGACCCACGTCACCTAGGAGTTCCATCGGGTGCGTCCATAATGATTTCTGAGGCTATGGTACGTTTGGTGCAAACTGTGGATCTATCTTGCACCGAGACAAACACTATCTCCAAATTGACCGAAACAAGATTCTACATGACCCAGGTCACCTAGGAGTTCCATCAGGTGCGTCCATAATGATTTCTGAGGCTATGGTACGATTGGTGCAAACTGTTGATCTATCTTGCACCGAGACTAACACTATCTACAAATGGACCGAAACGAGATTCTACATGACCCACGTCACCTAGGAGATCTATCGGGGCGTCCAAAATGATTTCTGAGCTTATGGTACGTTCGGTGCAAACCGTGCACCTATCTTGAATCAAGATTAGCACTGTATCCAATCGTACCGAAACGAGATTCCAATTGAGCCTCGTCACTTAGGAGTATCATCTGGTGCGTCCAAAATGATTTCTGAGGCTATGGTACGTTTGGTGCAAACTGTGGATCTATCTTGCACCGAGACTAACACTATCTCCAAATTGACTGAAACAAGATTCTACATGACCCGCGTCACCTAGGAGTTCCATCGGGTGCGTCCAAAATGATTTCCGAGCTTATGGTACGTTCGGTGCAAACCGTGCAACTATCTTGAATCATGGTTAGCACAATATCCAAATTGATTGAAACGAGCTTCCGTTTGAGCCTCGTCATCTGGGAGTACCATCTGGTGCATCCAAAATGATTTCTGAGGCTATGGTATATTTGGCGCAATCCTTGCATCTATCTTGCACTGAAACTAACACTGTCTCCAAACGTACCGAAACGAGCTTCCATTTGAGCCTCGTCACCTAGGAGTACCATCTGTTGCATCTAAAACAATTCTTGAGCCTACGGTACGTATGGCGCAAACCATGCATCTATGATGCACCGAAACTAATACAACCTCCAAAAGGACCGAAAGCAGATTGTACATGACCCACGACACCTAGGAGTTTCATCGGGTGCGTCCAAAATGATTTCTGAGGCTATGGTACATTTGGTGCAAACTGTGGACCTATCTTACACCGAGACTAACACTATCTCTAAATGGACCAAACAAGATTCTACATGACCCACATCACCAAGGAGTTCCATCATGTGTGTCCAAAAAATGATTTTCGAGCTTACGGTATATTCGGTGCAAACTGTGCACCTATCTTGAATCAAGATTAGCATTGTATCCAAACGGACCGAAATGAGCTTCTGTTTGAGCCTCGTCACCTAGGAGTATCATCCGGTGCATCCAAAATGATTTTCTGAGGCTATGGAACATTTGGCGCGAAACCGTGCACCTATCTTGCACTGAAACTAACACGGCTCCAAATGGACCAAAATGAGCTTCCATTTAAGCCTTTTAACCCATAAGTACCATCCGGTACATCCAAAACCATTTGTTAGCCTATGGTACGTATGGCGCAAACCATGCACCTATCATGCACCGAAACTAACACTATCTCCAAAACGACCGAAAGGAGATTCTACATGACCCACGTCACCTAGGAGTTCCATCGGGTGCGTCCATAATGATTTCTGAGGCTATGGTATGTTTGGTGCAAACTGTTTATCTATCTTGCACCGAGACTAACACTATCTACAAATGGACCGAAACGAGATTCTACATGACTCACGTCACCTAGGAGATCCATCGGGGCGTCCAAAATGATTTCCGAGCTTACGGTACGTTCGGTGCAAACCGTGCAACTATCTTGAATCATGGTTAGCACAATATCCAAATTGACTGAAACGAGCTTCCGTTTGAGCCTCGTCATCTGGGAGTACCATCTGGTGCATCCAAAATGATTTCTGAGGCTATGGTATATTTGGCGCAATCCTTGCATCTATCTTGCACTGAAACTAACACTGTCTCCAAACGGACCGAAACGAGCTTCCATTTGAGCCTCGTCACCTAGGAGTACCATCTGTTGCATCTAAAACAATTCTTGAGCCTACGGTACGTATGGCGCAAACCATGCATCTATGATGCACCGAAACTAATACAACCTCCAAAAGGACCGAAAGCAGATTGTTCATGACCCACGACACCTAGGAGTTTCATCGGGTGCGTCCAAAATGATTTCTGAGGCTATGGTACATTTGGTGCAAACTGTGGACCTATCTTACACCGAGACTAACACTATCTCTAAATGGACCAAACAAGATTCTACATGACCCACATCACCAAGGAGTTCCATCGGGTGTGTCCAAAAAATGATTTCCGAGCTTACGGTATATTCGGTGCAAACTGTGCACCTATCTTGAATCAAGATTAGCATTGTATCCAAACGGACCGAAATGAGCTTCTGTTTGAGCCTCGTCACCTAGGAGTATCATCCGGTGCATCCAAAATGATTTTTCTGAGGCTATGGAACATTTGGCGCGAAACCGTGCACCTATCTTGCACTGAAACTAACACAGCTCCAAATGGACCAAAATGAGCTTCCATTTAAGCCTTTTAACCCATAAGTACCATCCGGTACATCCAAAACCATTTGTTAGCCTATGGTACGTATGGCGCAAACCATGCACCTATCATGCACCGAAACTAACACTATCTCCAAAACGACCGAAAGGAGATTCTACATGACCCACGTCACCTAGGAGTTCCATCGGGTGCGTCCATAATGATTTCTGAGGCTATGGTATGTTTGGTGCAAACTTTTTATCTATCTTGCACCGAGACTAACACTATCTACAAATGGACCGAAACGAGATTCTACATGACTCACGTCACCTAGGAGATCCATCGGGGCGTCCAAAATGATTTCCGAGCTTACGGTACGTTCGGTGCAAACCGTGCACCTATCTTGAATCAAGATTAGCACTGTATCCAATCGTACCGAAACGAGCTTCCAATTGAGCCTCGTCACCTACGAGTACCATCCGGTGCGTCCAAAATGATTTCTGAGGCTATGGAACATTTGGCGCAAACCCACATCTATCTTGCACTGAAACTAACACCGCTCCAAACGGACCAAAATGAGGTTCCATTTGAGCCTTGTCACCCAGAAGTACCATCTGGTGCATCCAAAACAATTTCTTAGCCTATGGTACATATGGCGCAAACCATGCACCTATCATGCACCGAAACTAACACTATCTCCAAAAAGGATCGAAAGGAGATTCTACATGACGCACGTCACATAGGAGTTCCATCGGGTGCGTCCATAATGATTTCTTAGGCTATGGTACGTTTTATGCAAACTGTGGATCTATCTTCACCGATACTAACGCTATCTCCAAATTGACCGAAACAAGATTCCACATGACCCACGTCACCTAGGAGTTCCATCGGGTCCATCCAAAATGATTTCCGAGCTTATGGTACGTTCGGTGCAAACCGTGCAACTATCTTGAATCAAGATTAGCATAGTATCCAAATAGACCGAAACGACCTTCCATTTGAGCCTCGTCATCTAGGAGTACCTTCTGGTGCGTCCAAAATGATTTCTGAGGCTGAGGTATATTTGGCGCAATCCATGCACCTATCTTGCACTGAAACTAACACTATCCCCAAACGGACCGAAACGAGCTTCGATTTGAGCCTCGTCACCTAGAGTACCATCCGGTGCATCCAAAACAATTTCTGAGCCTGTGGTGCGTATGGCGCAAACCATGCACCTATCATGCACAGAATGTAACACTATCTCCAAAAGGACCGAAAGGAGATTTTACATGACCCACGTCACCTAGGAGTTCCATCGGGTGTGTCCAAAATGATTTCTGAGGCTATGGCACGTTTGGTGCAAACTGTGGATCTATCTTGCACCGAGACTAACACTATCTCCAAATCGACCGAAGCAAGATTCTACATGACCCCCGTCACCTAGGAGTTCCATCGGGTGCATCCATAATGATTTCTGAGGCTATGGTACGAATGGTGCAAACTGTTGATCTATCTTGCATCGAGACTAACACTATCTACAATTGGACCAAAACGAGATTCTACATGACCCACGTCTCCTAGGAGATCCATCGGGGCATCCAAAATGATTTCGGAGCTTATGGTACGTTCGGTGCAAACTGTGAATCTATCTTGCACCGAGACTAACACTTTCTCCAAATCGACCGAAACAAGTTTCTACGTGACCCACGTAACCTAGGAGTTCCATCGGGTGCGTCCAAAACGATTTCCGAACTTGCAGTACGTTTGGCGCAAACCATGCACCTATCTTGCACTGAAACTAACACTATCTCCAAAAGGACCGAAAGGAGATTCTACATGACCCACGTCACCTAGGAGTTCCATCGGGTGCGTGCAAAGTGATTTCTGAAGCTTTGGTACGTTTGGTGCAAACTCTGGACCTATCTTGCACCGAGACTAACACATTTTCCAAATGGACCGAAACAGGATTCTACATGACCCACGTCACCTAGGAGTTCCATCGGGTGCGTTCAAAATGATTTATGAGCTTACGGTACGTTCGATGCAAACTGTGCACCTATCTTGAATCAAGATTAGCTCTGTATCCAATCGTACCGAAACGAGCTTCCAATTGAGCCTTGTCACCTAGGAGTGCCATCCGGTGCGTCCAAAATGATTTCTGAGGCTATGGAACATTTCGCGTAAACCGTGCACCAATCTTGCACTGAAACTAACACCACTCCAAATAGACCAAAACGTGGTTCCATTTGAGCCTTGTCACCCAGAAGTACCATCCGGTGCATCCAAAATAATTACTTAGCCTATGGTACGTATGGCACAAACCATGCACCTATCATGCACCGAAACTAACACTATCTCTAAAAGGACCGAAAGGAGATTCTACATGACCCACATCACCTAGGAGTTCCATCGGGTGCGTCCATAATGATTTCTGAGGCTATGATACGTTTGGTGCAAACTGTGGATCTATCTTGCACCGACACTAACACTATCTCCAAATTGACCGAAACAAGATTCTACCTAACCCGCGTCACCTAGGAGTTCCATCGGGTGCGTCCAAAATGATTTCCAAGCTTATGTTACGTTCGGTGCAAACCGTGCAACTGTCTTAAATCAAGGTTAGCACAATAACCAAATGGACCGAAACGAGCTTCCATTTGAGCCTCGTCATCTGGGAGTACCATCTGGTGCGTCCAAAACGATTTCTGAGGCTATGGTATATTTGGCGCAATCCATGCACCTATCTTGCACTGAAACTAACACTGTCTCCAAACGGACCGAAACGAGCTTCCATTTGAGCCTCGTCACCTAGGAGTACCATCTGGTGCATCTATAACAATTCCTGAGCCTATGGTACGTATGGCGCAAACCATGCATCTATCATGCATCGAAACTAATATAACCTCCAAAAGGACTGAAAGCAGATTCTACATGACCCACGACACCTAGGAGTTTCATCGGGTGCGTCCAAAATGATTTCTAAGGCTATGGTACATTTGGTGCCAACTGTGGACCTATCTTGCACCGAGACTAACACTATCTCCAAATAGACCGAAACAGGATTCTACATAACCCACATCACCTAGGAGTTACATCGGGTGTGGCCAAAATGATTTCCGAGCTTATGGTACATTCTATGCAAACTGTGCACCTATCTTGAATCAAGATTAGCATTGTATCCAAACGGACCGAAATGTGCTTTCGTTTGAGCCTCGTCACCTAGGAGTACCATCCGGTGTATCCAAAATAATTTCTGAGGCTATGGAACATTTGGCGCAAACTGTGCACCTATCTTGCACTGAAACTAACACTGCTCGAAATGGACTAAAATGAGCTTCCATTTGAGCCTTGTCACCCAGAAGTACCATCTGGTGCATCCAAAACCATTTCTTAGCCTATGGTACGTATGGCGCAAACCATGCACCTATCATGCATCAAAACTAACACTATCTCCAAAAGGACCGAAAGGAGATTCTACATGACCCACGTCACCTAGGAGTTCCATCGGGTGCGTCCATAATGATTTCTGAGGCTATGGTATGTTTGGTGCAAACTGTTGATCTATCTTGCACCGAGACTAACACTATCTACAAATGGACCAAAACGAGATTCTACATGACCCACGTCTCCTAGGATATCAATCGGGGCATCCAAAATGATTTCTGAGATTACAGTACGTTCGGTGCAAACCGTGCACCTATCTTGAATCAAGATTAGCACTGTGTCCAATCGTACCGAAACGAGCTTCCAATTGAGCCACGTCACCTAGGAGTACCATCCGGTGCGTCTAAAATGATTTCTGAGGCTATGGAACATTTGGCGCAAACCGTGCACCTATCTTGCACTGAAACTAACACCGCTCCAAACGGACCAAAACGAGGTTCCATTTGAGCCTTGTCACCCAGAAGTACCATCCGGTGCATCCAAAACAATTTCTTAGACTATGGTACGTACGGCACAAACCATGCACCTATCATGCACCGAAACTAACACTATCTCCAAAAGGACCGAAAGGAGATTCTACATGACCCACGTCACCTAGGAGTTCCATCAGGTGCGTCCATAATGATTTCTGAGGCTATGATACGTTTGGTGCAAACGGTTGATCTATCTTCCACCGAGACTAACACTATCTACAAATGGACCGAAACGAGATTCTACATGACCCACTTCTCCTAGGAGATCCATCGGGGCATCCAAAATGATTTCCGAGATTACGGTACGTTCGGTGCAAACCGTGCACCTATCTTGAATCAAGATTAGCACTGTATCCAATCGTACCGAAACGAGCTTCCACATGACCCACGACACCTAGGAGTTTCATCCGGTGCGTCCAAAATGATTTCTAAGGCTATGGAACATTTGGCGCAAACCGTGCACCTATCTTGCACTGAAACTAACACCGCTCCAAACGGACCAAAACGAGGTTCTATTTGAGCCTTGTCACCAGAAGTACCATCCGGTGCATCCAAAATAATTTCTTAGCCTATGGTACTTATGGCACAAACCATGCACATATCATGCACCGAAACTAACACTATCTCCAAAAGGACGGAAAGGAGATTGTACATGACCCACGTCACCTAGGAGTTCCATCGGGTGCGTCCATAATGATTTCTGAGGCTATGGTACGTTTGGTGCAAACTGTTGATCTATCTTGCACCGAGACTAACACTATCTACAAATGGACCGAAATGAGATTCTATATGACCCGCGTCACCTAGGAGTTCCATCGGGTGCGTCCAAAATGATTTCCAAGCTTATGGTACGTTTGGTGCAAACCGTGCTACTATCTTGAATCAAGATTAGCACTGTATCGAATCGTACCGAAACGAGCTTCCAATTGAGCCTTGTCACCTAGGAGTGCCATCCGGTGCGTCCAAAATAATTTCTTAGCCTATGGTACGTATGGCACAAACCTTGCACCTATCATGCACCGAAACTAACACTATCTCCAAAAGGTCCGAAAGGAGATTCTACATGACCCACGTCACCTAGGAGTTCCATCGGGTGCGTCCATAATGATTTCTGAGGCTATGATACGTTTGGTGCAAACTGTGGATCTATCTTGCACCGACACTAACACTATCTCCAAATTGACCGAAACTAGATTCTACCTGACCCGCGTCACCTAGGAGTTCCATCGGGTGCGTCCAAAATGATTTCTAAGCTTATGTTACGTTCGGTGCAAACCGTGCAACTATCTTAAATCAAGGTTAGCACAATATCCAAATGGACCGAAACGAGCTTCCATTTGAGCCTCGTCATCTGGGAGTACCATCTGGTGCGTCCAAAACGATTTCTAAGGGTATGGTATATTTGGCGCAATCCGTGCACCTATCTTGCACTGAAACTAACACTGTCTCCAAACGGACCGAAACGAGCTTCCACATGACCCACGACACCTAGGTGTTTCATCCGGTGCGTCCAAAATGATTTCTGAGGCTATGGAACATTTGGCGCAAACCGTGCACCTATCTTGCACTGAAACTAACACCGCTCCAAACGGACCAAAACGAGGTTCTATTTGAGCCTTGTCACCAGAAGTACCATCCGGTGCATCCAAAATAATTTCTTAGCCTATGGTACTTATGGCACAAACCATGCACATATCATGCACCGAAACTAACACTATCTCCAAAAGGACCAAAAGGAGATTCTACATGACCCACGTCACCTAGGAGTTCCATCGGGTGCGTCCATAATGATTTCTGAGGCTATGGTACGATTGGTGCAAACTGTTGATCTATCTTGCATCGAGACTAACACTATCTACAAATGGACCGAAACGAGATTCTACATGACCCACGTCTCCTAGGAGATCCATCGGGGCGTCCAAAATGATTTCCGAGCTTACGGTACGTTCGGTGCAAACCGTGCACCTATCTTGAATCAAGATTAGCACTGTATCCAATCGTACCGAAACGAGCTTCCAATTGAGCCTTGTCACCTAGGAGTGCCATCCGGTGCATCCAAAATGATTTCTGAGGCTATGGAACATTTCGCGCAAACCGTGCACCTGTCTTGCACTGAAACTAACACCACTCCAAACGGACCAAAACGTGGTTCCATTTGAGCCTTGTCACCCAGGAGTACCATCCGGTGCGTCCAAAATAATTTCTTAGCCTATGGTACGTATGGCACAAACCATGCACCTATCATGCACCGAAACTAACACTATCTCCAAAAGGACCGAAAGGAGATTCTACATGACCCACGTCACCTAGGAGTTCCATCGGGTGCGTCCATAATGATTTCTGAGGCTATGATACGTTTGGTGCAAACTGTGGATCTATCTTGCACCGACACTAACACTATCTCCAAATTGTCCGAAACAAGATTCTACCTGACCCGCGTCACCTAGGAGTTCCATCGGGTGCGTCCAAAATGATTTCCAAGCTTATGTTACGTTCGGTGCAAACCGTGCAACTATCTTAAATCAAGGTTAGCACAATATCCAAATGGACCGAAACGAGCATCCATTTGAGCCTCGTCATCTGGGAGTACCATCTGGTGCGTCCAAAATGATTTCTGAGGCTATGGTATATTTGGCGCAATCCGTGCACCTATCTTGCACTGAAACTAACACTGTCTCCAAACGGACCAAAATGAGCTTCTATTTGAGCCTCGTCACCTAGGAGTACCATCTGGTGCATTTATAACAATTCCTGAGCCTATGGTACGTATGGCGCAAACCATGCATCTATCATGCATCGAAACAAATACAACCTCCAAAAGGACTGAAAGCAGATTCTACATGACCCATGACACCTAGGAATTTCATCGGGTGCGTCCAAAATGATTTCTAAGGCTATGGTACATTTGGTGCCAACTGTGGACCTATCTTGCACCGAGACTAACACTATCTCCAAATGGACCGAAACAGGATTCTATATAACCCACATCACCTAGGAGTTCCATCGGGTGTGTCCAAAATGATTTCCGAGCTTACGGTACATTCTGTGCAAACTGTGCACCTATCTTGAATCAAGATTAGCATGGTATCCAAACGGACCGAAATGAGCTTTTGTTTCAGCCTCGTCACCTAGGAGTACCATCCGGTGTATCCAAAATAATTTCTGAGGCTATGGAACATTTGGCGCAAACTGTGCATCTATCTTGCACTGAAACTAACACTGCTCGAAATGGACTAAAATGAGCTTCCATTTGAGCCTTGTCACCCAGAAGTACCATCTGGTGCATCCAAAACCATTTCTTAGCCTATGGTACGTATGGCGCAAACCATGCACCTATCATGCATCAAAACTAACACTATCTCCAAAAGGACCGAAAGGAGATTCTACATGACCCACGTCACCTAGGAGTTCCATCGGGTGCGTCCATAATGATTTCTGAGGCTATGGTACGTTTGGTGCAAACTGTTGATCTATCTTGCACCGAGACTAACACAATCTACAAATGGACCGAAATGAGATTCTACATGACCCACGTCTCCTAGGAGATCCATCGGGGCATCCAAAATGATTTCTAAGATTACAGTACGTTCGGTGCAAACCGTGCACCTATCTTGAATCAAGATTAGCACTGTATCCAATCGTACCGAAACGAGCTTCCAATTGAGCCACGTCACCTAGGAGTACCATCCGGTGCGTCCAAAATGATTTCTGAGGCTATGGAACATTTGGCGCAAACCGTGCACCTATCTTGCACTGAAACTAGCACCGCTCCAAACGGACCAAAACGAGGTTCCATTTGAGCCTTGTCACCCAGAAGTACCATCCGGTGCATCCAAAATAATTTTTTAGACTATGGTACGTATGGCACAAACCATGCACCTATCATGCACCGAAACTAACACTATCTCCAAAAGGACCGAAAGGAGATTCTACATGACCCACGTCACCTAGGAGTTCCATCAGGTGCGTCCATAATGATTTCTGAGGCTATGATACGTTTGGTGCAAACGGTTGATCTATCTTGCACTGAGACTAACACTATCTACAAATGGACCGAAACGAGATTCTACATGACCCACATCTCCTAGGAGATGCATCGGGGCATCCAAAATGATTTCCGAGATTACGGTACGTTCGGTGCAAACCGTGCACCTATCTTGAATCAAGATTAGCACTGTATCCAATCGTACCGAAACAAGCTTCCAATTGAGCCACGTGACCTAGGAGTACCATCCGGTGCGTCCAAAATGATTTCTGAGGCTATGGAACATTTGGCGCAAACCGTGCACCTATCTTGCACTGAAACTAACACCGCTCCAAACGGACCAAAACGAGGTTCTATTTGAGCCTTGTCACCAGAAGTACCATCCGGTGCATCCAAAATAATTTCTTAGCCTATGGTACTTATGGCACAAACCATGCACATATCATGCATCGAAACTAACACTATCTCCAAAAGGACCAAAAGGAGATTCTACATGACCCACGTCACCTAGGAGTTCCATCGGGTGCGTCCATAATGATTTCTGAGGCTATGGTACGTTTGGTGCAAACTATGGATCTATCTTGCACCAAAACAAGATTCTACCTGACCCGCATCACCTAGGAGCTCCATCGGGTGCGTCCAAAATGATTTCCGAGCTTATGGTACGTTCGGTGCAAACCGTGTAACTATCTTGAATCAAGGTTAGCACAATATCCAAATGGACCGAAACGAGCCTGCATTTGAGCCTCATCATCTGGGAGTACAATCTAGTGCGTCAAAAACGATTTCTGAGGCTATGGTATATTTGGCGCAATCCATGCACCTTTCTTGCACTGAAACTAACACTGTCTCCAAACGGACCGAAACGAGCTTCCATTTGAGCCTCGTCACCTAGGAGTACCATCTGGTGCATCTAAAACAATTCCTGAGCCTATGGTACGTATGGCGCAAACCATGCATCTATCATGCACCGAAACTAATACAACCTCCAAAAGGACCAAAAACAGATTCTACATGACCCATGACACATAGGAGTTCCATCGGGTGCGTCCAAAATGATTTCCGAGCTTATGGTACGTTCGGTGCAAACCGTGCAACTATCTTGAATCAAGGTTAGCACAGTATCCAAATGGACCGAAACGAGCTTCCATTTGAGCCTTGTCATCTAGGAGTACCATCTAGTGCGTCCAAAATGATTTCTGAGGCTATGGTATATTTGGCGCAATCCCTGCACCTATCTTGCACTGAAACTAACACTGTCTCCGAACGGACCGAAACGAGCTTCCATTTGAGCCTCGTCACCTAGAGTACCATCCGGTGCATCCAAAACAATTTCTGAGCCTGTGGTGCGTATGGCGCAAACCATGCACCTATCATGCACCGAAAGTAACACTATCTCCAAAAGGACTGAAAGGAGATTCTACATGACCCACGTCACCTAGTAGTTCCATCGGGTGCATCCAAAATGATTTCAGAGGCTATGGTACGTTTGGTGCAAACTGTGGATCTATCTTGCACCGAGACTAACACTACCTCCAAATCGACCGAAACAAGTTTCTACACGACCCACGTAACCTAGGAGTTCCATCGGGTGTGTCCAAAGTGATTTCTGAAGCTATGATACGTTTGGTGCAAACTGTGGACCTATCTTGCACCGAGACTAACACTATCTCCAAATGGACCGAAACAGAATTCTACATGACCCACGTCACCTAGGAGTTCCATCGGGTGCGTCCAAAATGATTTCTGAGCTTACGGTACGTTCGGTGCAAACCGTGCATCTATATTAAATCAAGATTAGCACTGTATCCAATCGTACCGAAACGAGCTTCCAATTGAGCCTCGTCACCTAGGAGTGGCATCCGGTGCGTCCAAAATGATTTCTGAGGCTATGGAACATTTGGCACAAAACGTGCACCTATCTGGCGCTGACACTAACACCGCACCAAACGGACCAAAACGAGGCTCCATTTGAGCCTTGTCACCTAGAAGTACCATCTGGTGCATCCAATACTTGTTTCGTATGGCACAAACCATGCACCTATCATGCACCAAAACTAACACTATCTCCAAAAGGACCAAAAGAGGATTCTACATGACCCACGTCACCTAGGAGTTCCATCGGGTGCATCCAAAATGATTTCTGAGCTTACGGTACGTTCGGTGCAAACCGTGCACCTATCTTGAATCAAGATTAGCATTGTATCCAATCGTACTGAAATGAGCTTCCAATTAAGCCTCGTCACCTAGGAGTGCCATCCGGTGCATCCAAAATGATTTCTGAGGCTATGGAACATTTGGTGCAAACTGTGCACCTATCTTGCACAGAAACTAACACCGCTCTAAACGGACCAAAACAAGGTTCCATTTGAGCCTTGTCATCCAGAAGTACCATCCGGTGCATCCAAAACAATTTCTTAGGCTATGGTATGTATGGCACAAACCATGCACCTATCATGCACCGAAACTAACACTATCTCCAAAAGGACCGAAAGGAGATTCTACATGACCCACGTCACCTAGGAGTTCCATCGGGTGCGTCCATAATGATTTCTGAGGCTATGGTACGTTTAGCGCAAACTATGGATTTATCTTGCACCGAGACTAACACTATCTCCAAATTGATCGAAATAAGATTCTACATCACCCGCGTCACCTAGGAGTTCCATCGGGTGCGTCCGAAATGATTTCTAAGCTTATGGTACGTTCGGTGCAAACCGTACAACTATCTTGAATCAAGGTTAGCACAATATCCAAATCGACCGAAACGAGCTTCCATTTGAGCCTCGTCATCTGGGAGTAAAATCTGGTGCATCCAAAATGATTTTCTGAGGCTATGGTATATTTGGCGCAATCCGTGCACCTATCTTGCACTGAAACTAACACTGTCTCCAAACGGACCGAAACGAGCTTCCATTTGAGCCTCGTCACCTAGGAGTACCATCTGGTGCATCTAAAACAATTCCTGAGCCTCTGGTACGTATGGTGCAAACCATGCATCTATCATGCACCGAAACTAATACAACCTCCAAAATGACCGAAAGCAGATTCTACATGACCCACGACACCTAGGAGTTTCATCGGGTGCGTCCAAAATGATTTCTGAGGCTATGGTACATTTGGTGCAAACTATGGACCTATCTTGCACCGAGACTAACACTATCTCCAAATGGACCGAAACAAGATTCTACATGACCCGCGTCACCTAGGAGTTCCATCGGGTGTGTCCAAAATGATTTCTGAGCTTACGGTACACTCGGTGCAAACTGTGCACCTATCTTTAATCAAGATTAGCATTGTATCCAAACGGACCGAAATGAGCTTCCGCTTGAGCCTCGTCACCTAGTAGTATCATCCGGTGCGTCCAAAATGATTTCTGAGGCTATGGAACATTTGGCGCAAACCGTGCACCTATCTTGCACTCAAAATAACACTGCTCAAAATGGACCAAAATGAGCTTCCATTTGAGCCTTGTCACCCAGAAGTACCATCCGGTGCATCCAAAACCATTTCTTAGCCTATGGTACATATGGCGCAAACCATGCACCTATCATGCACCGAAACTAACACTATCTCCAAAAGAACCGAAAGGAGATTCTACATGACCCACGTCACCTAGGAGTTCCATCGGGTGCGTCCATAATGATTTCTGAGGCTATGGTATGTTTGGTGTAAACTGTTGATCTATCTTGCATGGAGACTAACACTATCTACAAATGGACCGAAACAAGATTCTACACGACCCACGTCACCTAGGAGATATATCGGGGCGTCCAAAATGATTTTCGAGCTTACGGTACGTTCGGTGCAAACCGTGCACCTATCTTGAATCAAGACTAGCACTGTATCCAATCGTACCGAAACGAGCTTCCAATTGAGCCTCGTCACCTAGGAGTACCATCCGGTGCGTCCAAAATGATTTATGAGGCTATGGAACATTTGGCGCAAACCGTGCACCTATCTTACACTGAAACTAACACCGCTCCAAACGGACCAAAACGAGGTTCCATTTGAGCCTTGTCAGCTAGAAGTACCATCCCGTGCATCCAAAACAATTTCTTAGCCTATGGTACATATGGCGCAAACCATGCACCTATCATGCACCGAAACTAACACTATCTCCAAAAGGACCGAAAGGGGATTCTACATGACCCACGTCACCTAGGAGTTCCATCGGGTGCGTCCATAATGATTTCTGAGGCTATGGTACGTTTGGTGCAAACTGTGGATCTATCTTGCACCGAGACTAACACTATCTTTAAATTGACCGAAACAAGATTCCACATGACCCGCGTCACCTAGGAATTCCATCGGGTGCGTCCAAAATGATTTCTGAGCTTATGGTACGTTCGGTGCAAACCATGCAACTATCTTGAATCAAGGTTAGCACAATATCCAAATGGACCGAAACGAGCTTCCATTTGAGCCTTGTCATCTGGGAGTACCATTTGGTGCGTCCAAAACGATTTCTGAGGCTATGGTATATTTGGCGCAATCCGTGCACCTATCTTACACTGAAACTAACACTGTCTCCAAACGGACCGAAACGAGCTTCCATTTTAGCCTCGTCACCTAGGAGTACCATCTGGTGCATCTAAAACAATTCCTGAGCCTATGGTACGTATGGCGCAAACCATGCATCTATCATGCACCGAAACTAATACAACCTCCAAAAGGACCAAAAACAGATTCTACATGACCCATGACGCTCGGTGTTTCATCGGGTGCGTCCAAAATGATTTCTGAGGCTATGGAACATTTGGTGCAAATGTGGACCTATCTTGCACCGAGACTAACACTATCTCCAAATGGACTGAAACAAGATTCTACATGACCCACATCACCTAGGAGTTCCATCGGGTGTGTCCAAAATGATTTTCGAGCCTACGGTACATTCGATGCAAACTGTGCACCTATCTTGAATCAAGATTAGCATTGTATCCAAACGGACCGAAACGAGCTTCTGTTTGAGCCTGGTCACCTAGGAGTACCATCCGGTGCGTCCAAAATGATTTCTGAGGCTATGGAACATTTGGCGCAAACCATGCACCTATCTTGCACTGAAACTAACACTTCTCAAAATGGACCAAAGTGAGCTTCCATTTGAGCCTTGTCACCTAGAAGTACGATCCGGTGCATCTAAAACCATTTCTGAGCCTATGGTACGTATGGCGCAAACCATGCACCTATCATGCACCGAAATTAACACTATCTCCAAAAGGACCGAAAGGAGATTCTACATGACCCACGTCACTTAGGAGTTCCATCGGGTGCGTCTATAATGATTTCTGAGGCTACGGTACGTTTGGTGCAAACTGTTGATCTATCTTGCACCGAGACTAAAACTATCTACAAATGGACCGAAATGAGATTCTACATGACCTACGTCACCTTGGAGATCCATCGGGGTGTCCAAAATGATTTGAGCTTACGGTACATTTGGTGCAAACCGTGCACCTATCTTGAATCAAGATTATCACCGTATCCAATCGTACCGAAACAAGCTTCCAATTGAGCCTCGTCACCTAGGAGTACCATCCGGTGCGTCCAAAAGGATTTCTGAGGCTATGGAACATTTGGCGCAAACCATACACCTATCTTGCACTGAAACTAACACCACTCCAAATGGACCCAAACAAGGTTCTATTTGAGCCTTGTCAGCTAGAAGTACCATCCGGTGCATCCAAAACAATTTCTGAGCCTGTGGTGCATATGGCGTAAACCATGCACCTATCATGCACCGAAAGTAACACTATCTCCAAAAGGACCAAAAGGAGATTGTACATGACCCACGTCACCTAGGAGTTCCATCGGGTGCGTCCAAAATGATTTCAGAGGCTATGGTACGATTGGTGCAAACTGTTGATCTATCTTGCACCGAGACTAACACTATCTACAAATGGACCGAAACGAGATTCTACATGACCCACGTCTCCTAGGAGATCCATCAGGGCATCCAAAATGATTTCCGAGCTTACGGTACGTTCGGTGCAAACCGTGCACCTATCTTGAATCAAGATTAGCACTGTATCCAATCGTACCAAAACGAGCTTCCAATTGAGCCTCGTCACCTAGGAGTGCCATCCGGTGCGTCCAAAATGATTTCTGAGGCTATGGAACATTTGGCGCAAACCGTGCACCTATCTTGCACTGAAACTAACACCGCTCCAAACAGACCAAAAAGAGGTTCCATTTGAGCCTTGTCACCCAGAAGTACCATCCAATGCATCCAAAACAATTTCTTAGCCTATGGTACGTATGGCACAAACCATGCACCTATCATGCACCGAAACTAACACTATCTCCAAAAGGACCAAAAGGAGATTCTACATGACCCACGTCACCTAGGAGTTCCATTGGGTCCGTCCATAATGATTTCTGAGGCTATGGCACGTTTGGTGCAAACTGTGGATCTATCTTGCACCGAGACTAACACTATCTCTAAATTGACCGAAACAAGATTCTACATGACCCACGTCACCTAGGAGTTCCATCGGGTGCGTCCAAAATGATTTCTGAGCTTATGGTACGTTCGGTGCAAACCGTGCAACTATCTTGAATCAGGATTAGCACAGTATCCAAATGGACCGAAACAAGCTTCCATTTGAGCATCGTCATCTAGGAGTACCATCCGGTATGTCCAAAACAATTTTTGAGGCTTTGGTATATTTGGCGCAATTCGTGCACCTATCTTGCACTGAAACTAACACTGTCTCCAAACGGACCGAAAAGAGTTTCCATTTAAGCCTCGTCACATAGGGTACCATCTGGTGCATCCGAAACAATTTCTGAGCCTGTGGTGCGTATGGCGCAAACCATGCACCTATCATGCACCAAAAATAACACTATCTCCAAAATGACCGAAAGGAGATTCTACATGACCCACGTCACCTAGGAATTCCATCGGGTGCGTCCAAAGTGATTCCTGAAGCTATGGTACGTTTGGTGCAAACTGTGGACCTATCTTGCACCGAGACTAACACTATCCCCAAATTGACCGAAACAAGATTCTACATGACTCACGTCACCTAGGAGTTCCATCGGGTGTGTCCAAAATGATTTCCGAGATTACGGTACGTTCGGTGCAAACTGTGCACCTATCTTGAATCAAGATTAGCACTATATCCAAACGGACCGAAACGAGCTTCCAATTGAGCCTCGTCACCTAGGAGTGCCATCCGGTGCATCCAAAATAATTTCTGAGGATATGGAACATTTGGCGCAAACCGTGCACCTATCTTGCAGTGAAACTAACACTGCTCCAAACGGACCAAAACGAGATTCCATTTGAGCCTTGTCACCTAGAAGTATGATCCGGTGCATCCAAAACCATTTCTGAGCCTATGGTACGTATGGCGCAAACCATGCACCTATCATGCACCGAAACTAACACTATCTCCAAAAGGACTGAAAGGAGATTCTACATGACCCACGTCACTTAGGAGTTCCATCGGGTGCGTCTATAATGATTCCTGAGGCTACGGTACGTTTGGTGCAAACTGTTGATCTATCTTGCACCGAGACTAAAACTATCTACAAATGGACCGAAACGAGATTCTACATGACCTACGTCACCTAGGAGATCCATCGGTGCGTCCAAAATGATTTCTGAGCTTACGGTACATTCGGTGCAAACCGTGCACCTATCTTGAATCAAGATTAGCACCGTATCCAATCGTACCGAAACAAGCTTCCAATTGAGCCTCGTCACCTAGGAGTGCCATCCGCGTGCGTCCAAAGTGATTTTTGAGGCTATGGAACATTTGGCGCAAACCGTGCACCTATCTTGCACTGAAACTAACACCGCTCCAAACGGACCAAAAAGAGGTTCCATTTGAGCCTTGTCACCCAGAAGTACCATCCAGTGCATCCAAAACAATTTCTTAGCTTATGGTACGTATGGCACAAACCATGCACCTGTCATGCACCGAAACTAACACTGTCTCCAAAAGGACCGAAAGGAGATTCTACATGACCCACGTCACCTAGGAGTTCCATTGGGTCCGTCCATAATGATTTCTGAGGCTATGGCACGTTTGGTGCAAACTGTGGATCTATCTTGCACCGAGACTAACACTATCTCCAAATTGACCGAAACAGGATTCTACATGACCCACGTCACCTAGGAGTTTCATCGGGTGCGTCCAAAATGATTTTAGAGGCTATGGTACGTTTAGTGCAAACTGTGGATCTATCTTGCATCGAGACTAACACTATCTCCAAATCGACCGAAACAAGTTTCTACGTGACCCACGTAACCTAGGAGTTCTATCAGATGCGTCCAAAGCGATTTCCGAGCTTGCGGTACGTTCGGCGCTAACCATGCACCTGTCTTGCACCGAAAGTAACACTATCTCCAAAAGGACCGAAAGGAGATTCTACATGACCCACGTCAGCTAGGAATTCCATCGGGTGCGTCCAAAGTGATTCCTGAAGCTATGGTACGTTTGGTGCAAACTGTGGATCTATCTTGCACCGAGACTAACACTATCTCCAAATGGACCAAAAAGAGGTTCCATTTGAGCCTTGTCACCCAGAATACCATCCAGTGCATCCAAAACAATTTCTTAGCCTATGGTACGTATGGCACAAACCATGCACCTATCATGCACCGAAACTAACACTATCTCCAAAAGGACCGAAAGGAGATTCTACATGACCCACGTCACCTAGGAGTTCCATTGGGTGCGTCCATAAAGATTTCTGAGGCTATGGCACGTTTGGTGCAAACTATGGATCTATCTTGCACCGAGACTAACACTATCTCCAAATTGACCGAAACAAGATTCTACATGACTCACGTCACCTAGGAGTTCCATCGGGTGTGTCCAAAATGATTTCCGAGATTACGGTACGTTCGGTGCAAACTGTGCACCTATCTTGAATCAAGATTAGCACTGTATCCAAACGGACCGAAACGAGCTTCCAATTGAGCCTCGTCACCTAGGAGTGCCATCCGGTGCATCCAAAATAATTTCTGAGGATATGGAACATTTGGCGCAAACCGTGCACCTATCTTGCACTGAAACTAACACTGCTCCAAACGGACCAAAACGAGATTCCATTTGAGCCTTGTCACCTAGAAGTATGATCCGGTGCATCCAAAACCATTTCTGAGCCTATGGTACGTATGGCGCAAACCATGCACCTATCATGCACCGAAACTAATACTATCTCTAAAAGGACTGAAAGGAGATTCTACATGACCCACGTCACTTAGGAGTTCCATCGGGTGCGTCTATAATGATTCCTGAGGCTACGGTACGTTTGGTGCAAACTGTTGATCTATCTTGCACCGAGACTAAAACTATCTACAAATGGACCGAAACGAGATTCTACATGACCTACGTCACCTAGGAGATCCATCGGTGCGTCCAAAATGATTTCTGAGCTTACGGTACATTCGGTGCAAACCGTGCACCTATCTTGAATCAAGATTGGCACCGTATCCAATCGTACCGAAACAAGCTTCCAATTGAGCCTCGTCACCTAGGAGTGTCATCCGGTGCGTCCAAAAGGATTTTTGAGGCTATGGAACATTTGGCGCAATCCTGCACCTATTTTGCACTGAAACTAACACTGTCTCCAAATGGACCGAAACTAGTTTCCATTTAAGCCTCGTCACCTAGGGTACCATCCGGTGCATCCGAAACAATTTCTGAGCCTGTGGTGCGTATGACACAAACCATGCACCTATCATGCACCGAAAGTAACACTATCTCCAAAAGGACCGAAAGGAGATTCTACATGACCCACGTCACCTAGGAGTTCCATTGGGTCCGTCCATAATGATTTCTGAGGCTATGGCACGTTTGGTGCAAACTGTGGATCTATCTTGCACCGAGACTAACACTATCTCCAAATTGACTGAAACAAGATTCTACATGACCCACGTCACCTAGGAGTTCCATCGGGTGCGTCCAAAATGATTTCAGAGGCTATGGTACGTTTGGTGCAAACTGTGGATCTATCTTGCATCGAGACTAACACTATCTCCAAATCGACCGAAACAAGTTTCTACATGACCCACGTAACCTAGGAGTTCTATCAGATGCGTCCAAAGCGATTTCCGAGCTTGCGGTACGTTCGGCGCTAACCATGCACCTGTCTTGCACCGAAAGTAACACTATCTCCAAAAGGACCGAAAGAAGATTCTACATGACCCACGTCAGCTAGGAATTCCATCGGGTGCGTCCAAAGTGATTCCTGAAGCTATGGTACGTTTGGTGCAAATTGTGGACCTATCTTGCACCGAGACTAACACTATCTCCAAATGGACCAAAAAGAGGTTCCATTTGAGCCTTGTCACCCAGAAGTACCATTCAGTGCATCCAAAACAATTTCTTAGCCTATGGTACGTATGGCATAAACCATGCACCTATCATGCACCGAAACTAACACTATCTCCAAAAGGACCGAAAGGAGATTCTACATGACCCACGTCACCTAGGAGTTCCATTGGGTGCGTCCATAATGATTTCTGAGGCTATGGCACATTTGGTGCAAACTGTGGATCTATCTTGCACCGAGACTAACACTATCTCCAAATTGACCGAAACAAGATTCTACATGACCCACGTCACCTAGGAGTTCCATCGGGTGTGTCCAAAATAATTTCTGAGCTTATGGTACGTTCGGTGCAAACCGTGCAACTATCTTGAATCAGGATTAGCACAGTATCCAAATGGACCGAAACGAGCTTCCATTTGAGCATCGTCATCTAGGAGTACCATCCGGTGCGTCCAAAACAATTTCTGAGGCTATGGTATATTTGACGCAATTCGTGCACCTATCTTGCACTGAAACTAACACTGTCTCCAAATGGACCGAAACAAGTTTCCATTTAAGCCTCGTCACATAGGTTACCATCCGGTGCATCCGAAACAATTTCTGAGCCTGTGGTGCGTATGGCGCAAACCATGCACCTATCATGCACCGAAAGTAACACTATCTCCAAAAGGACCGAAAGGAGATTCTACATGACCCACGTCACCTAGGTGTTCCATCGGGTGCATCCAAAATGATTTCAGAGGCTATGGTACGTTTGGTGCAAACTGTGGATCTATCTTGCATCGAGACTAACACTATCTCCATATCGACCGAAACAAGTTTCTACATGACCCACGTAACCTAGGAGTTCCATCGGATGCGTCCAAAATGATTTCCGAGCTTGCGGTACGTTCGGCGCAAACCATGCACCTATCTTGCACCGAAAATAACACTATCTCCAAAAGGACCGAAAGGAGATTCTACATGACCCATGTCACCTAGGAATTCCATCGGGTGCGTCCAAAGTGATTCCTGAAGCTATGGTACGTTTGGTGCAAACTGTGGACCTATCTTGCACCGAGACTAACACTATCTCCAAATGGACCGAAATAAGATTCTACATGACCCACGTCACCTAGGAGTTCTATCGGGTGTGTCCAAAATGATTTCCGAGCTTACGGTACGTTCGGTGCAAACTGTGCACCTATCTTGAATCAAGATTAGCACTGTATCCAATCATACCGAAACTAGCTTCCAATTGAGCATCGTCACCTAGGAGTGCCATCCGGTGCATCCAAAATGATTTCTGAGGATATGGAACTTTTGGCGCAAACCGTACACCTATCTTGCACTGAAACTAACACCGCTCCAAACGGACCAAAACGAGGTTCCATTTGAGCCTTGTCACCCAGAAGTACCATCCAGTGCATCCAAAACAATTTCTTAGCCTATGGTACGTATGGCACAAACCATGCACCTATCATGCACCGAAACTAACACTATCTCCAAAAGGACCGAAAGGAGATTCTACATGTGATATGAACCCGCAAGGGTTTGTGGTCGATCTTTCGATGAGAAGCGTGAGATAACTCGATTGGTGGATGGAGATGACGTTCACGGCCCGACTACAGCCTTCCAAGACTACGCCTTAGCGACCGATACACCACTTCCTAAGGCCGTCACGATCTTGTGGAGTATGAAAACCAGCCCCTAGGGCTCCCGTCCTGCAAGCAATCGAAGAACTAGCAAGAACGAGGAAACAAGCACTGAAATTGCAAGATAAAATCGAAGGTTTCACACTGAATCTTATTATGAGTGGGGTTCCGAAGACAAGGAGACGGACGACTGGATCAGCACGCGCGCCTACAAGCAAGTAGCGATGGCTAAACTTGATCTAAACAAAACCCAAGTGTTCCTAGTGGCGGCTAAGGGGTATATAACGTGTGGAGGACGACCATGAGAGAGTTTGGGTTGTGCTCCAACCCTAGGACGCGTCCCTACTGGACTCTAAACGATACAAGCCCATTGGGCTAACTTAAGGTGGCGCAGCACCCTGGACAGAATAGACCTCTCGGTGATTTTTGGACTGTTGACGCCGCTTCTGAGAAGGTATGAGTACGAGGTCAGATCCATATGAAAGTAGACTTTATTAGCTTTCCAACAAGTCCAGAATCACCCCAATCCGACTCCGTATGTAACCGTGGCGACCGTCGCAAGTTGGAGGTGTGCTGCAGTCCGAATCCAGCCTACGCGAGTCCTTTTCCCTTTCGGTCTTCTCCTTGATTCCTAATCAAAACAAGAGTGCACGTGTCTCCAAGATCTAAACAGGATGGACAAGAGCTCAAGAAGGAACTCACTTGATGATTAACTTTTCGAGCACGAGCACGAGTAATAGGACCAACAGTTGTCGGCGTGGACGGCGTGGATGTATGATCGGTGTTGATGTCCTCATCATCCTCCCTTTCTTGAATTTGAGTCGTCCTCGACTCAAGCTCATCTTCCTCACCAAAATAAGGCTTCAAATCTGCAATGTTAAATGTGGGACTAACCCCAAAATCTGCAGGAAGATCAAGCTTATATGCATTCTCATTTATTCGTTGCATCACTTTAAAAGGACCATCCGCTCTAGGCATCAATTTAGATTTTCTTAATTCAGGAAACCTATCCTTTCGCAAATGCAACCAAACCAAATCTCCAGGTTCAAGAATCAATTCCCTTCTACCTTTATCTCCAGCAAATTTGTACTTAGCATTCATGCGCTCTATGTTTTCTTTAGTGGTTTCATGTAGTTTTAGCATCAATTCAGCACGTTGCTTAGCATCAAAATTCAACTTTTCAGAAATTGGCAATGGCATTAAATCAATAGGAGCACGTGGTAACAAGCCATAAACAATCTCAAAGGGACACATCTTCGTAGTAGAATGCAGCGAACGATTATAAGAAAACTCAATATGAGGCAAACAATCTTCCCACATCTTAATATTCTTCTTTAAAATAGTCCTTAACATAGTAGACAAAGTTCTATTCACAAATTCAGTTTGACCATCAGTTTAGGGGTGACAAGTGGTGGAAAATAAAAGCTTAGTCCCCAATTTGGCCCATAAAGTTCTCCAAAAATGGCTAAGAAATTTAGCATCACGATCAGAAACAATTGTATTTGGCACACCATGCAAGCGAACAACTTCTCGAAAGAACAAATCAGTAATATTTGTAGCATCATCAGTTTTATGACATGGTATGAAATGTGCCATTTTAGAGAATCGATCCACAACCACAAAAACACTATCTCGCCCTTTCCTAGTTCGTGGCAATCCCAACACAAAATCCATAGAAATATCCTCCCAAGGAGCACTAGGAACAGGAAGAGGCATATACAAACCGTGTGGATTCAACCGGGACTTAGCCTTTTGACATGTTGTGCAGCGAGCAACAAATCTCTCCACGTCTCGTCGCATCTTTGGCCAAAAGAAATGACCAGCAAGAATGTCCTCCGTCTTCTTCGCTCCAAAATGCCCCATCAAGCCACCTCCATGCGCTTCCTGCAGCAACAAGCGAACGGAGCTAGCTGGAATGCATAGCTTGTTAGCTCTAAACATAAACCCATCATTGACGATGAATTTGTTCCACGTTTTCCCATCTTTACAATGCAGCAGCACTTCTTTAAAATCAGCATCATGAGCATATCGGTCTTTAATTGTTTCTAACCCAAAGATCTTGTAATCAAGTTGATTCAGCAAAGTATATCTCCTAGACAATGCATCTGCAATGATATTATCTTTTCCTTTCTTGTGTTTGATAACATAAGGAAAAGATTCAATAAATTCAACCCATTTTGCATGTCTACGATTCAGTTTTCCTTGACTACGAATATGCTTCAAAGATTCATGATCAGAATGTATAACAAATTCTTTGGGCCACAAATAATGCTGCCATGTTTCTAATGTCCGCACTAGAGCATATAATTCCTTATCATATGTAGAATAATTAAGAATAGGCCCGCTCAATTTCTCACTAAAGTATGCAACAGGTTTGCCTTCTTGCAACAAAACACCACCCAATCCAATTCCACTCGCATCACATTCAAGCTCGAAAGTCTTATTAAAATCAGGGAGTTGGAGTAGAGGTGCATGTGTTAACTTATCTTTCAGCACATGGAAGGCGTGCTCTTGTGCTTTGCCCCAAGAAAAGGGCACTCCCTTCTTTGTAAGCTCATTCAATGGTGCAGCAATGGTGCTGAAGTCCTTCACAAAACGGCGATAGAAACCAGCAAGTCCTAGGAAACTCCGCACTTGTGTGACCGTCATGGGTACAGGCCATCCTTGTATAGCTTCCACCTTGGCTTTATCAACCTCAATTCCCTGTGGAGTGACAACATAGCCAAGAAACGATACTCGATTGGTGCAGAAAGTGCACTTCTCAAGGTTGCCAAACAAACGTGCATCACGTAGAGCATTGAAAACAGCACGTAAGTGATCAAGGTGTTCATCCATGAATTTGCTATAAATCAGTATATCATCAAAGTAGACGACAACAAATTTCCCAATGAAAGCACACAAAACCTCGTTCATTAATCTCATGAAAGTACTAGGTGCATTAGTTAACCCAAAAGGCATGACTAACCACTCATATAGACCGAACTTAGTTTTGAAAGCAGTTTTCCATTCATCTCCCAATTTCATACGAATCTGGTGGTACCCACTACGCAAATCAACCTTTGAAAACACAACAGCACCACTCAATTCATCAAGCATATCATCTAATCGTGGAATAGGGTGTCGATATCAAATGGTGATATTATTAATAGCCCTACAATCAACACACATGCGCCATGTTCCATCTTTCTTAGGCACTAAAATCACTGGAACAGTACAAGGACTAAGAGACTGACGCACATAACCTTTGTCTAGTAGTTCTTGCACTTGTCGCTGAATTTCCTTCGCTTCTTCCGGATTGGTCCTGTATGGCGCATGGTTTGGCAAAGATGCTCCAGGGATAATATCAATTTGGTGCTCAATCCCACGTATTGGTGGCAGCCCCGCTGGTATCTCAATGGGGAACACATCAGAATACTCCTGCAAAATGTTAGCAGCAACAGGGGGCAAAGAACGTTGCATATCCTCAAATGAAATCAAAGCATCCTTGCATACCAAAGCATAAGCAACAGAGGTGGATGCATTGAACTCATTAATATTAGATTTTGTAGCAAGCATACAACGTCCTTTCAATTTTATCTCATCTTTGTCATCAACAACAGATTTGTCATTTATATTGCTCTCGCTCTTTGCTTTTGCAGCCTTAGTAACATCAGATTGCATAATAGCTTCAGGAGACATAGGATGCAACACAATTTTTCGATCATGGTATAGAAACGAATATTGATTTGATCTACCATGATGCATCGAATCTCTATCAAATTGCCATGGTCTACCTAGCAGAATATTACAAGCTTGCATAGGCACAACATCACATTCAACAATATCTTTGTATGATCCGATGGCAAAATCAATTCGCACAAGTCTCGTTACCTTTGCCTTACCACTATTGTTCAGCCATTGGATGTAATAGGGATGGGGGTGTGGTTTGGTGGTGAGGGCGAGCTTCTGTACCATGTCGCTACTTGCCAAGTTGTTGTAGCTATCTCCATCAATGATCATGCGGCACGAACGCTCCTTGATGATATACTTTGTTTGGAATAAAGTGTGTCGCTGATTTTGCTCTGCCTTCTCCATTTGTACACTAAGCACTCGCTGTACAATCAAGCTCTCATAGTGCTCCGTGTCACCTTCATTAATGTGTTCTTCTATGTGTTCCTCACTACCTGCATAGTTAGCCGCAAGCAATGCAAGTGTATCTTCATCAAAATCACTAGCAGATGAACACTCACCATCATCTTTGACAATCATAACACGCTTGTTTGGGCAGTCACGCATCATATGGCCATATCCCTTGCACCGATGACATTGTATTTTGCTTGTTCTACCGGTCGATGCCACGGATGAAGTACTCGCAGCTGGCTTTTGCGCTGTCTTCGCTATTGAATTGGTGGGGGCAGCTCGAGTCTTGTCACTAGATGATGGCGTAGGAGTACATGTAGATGGAGTTGTAGATGTGCGCTGCTGCCATGATCTAGCTTTCCCTACAGAAACATTAGTCCTTGCGCTAGCACGTCGTCCCTGCACTTCCCGTTCAGCTTTACAAGCAAGATGAAACAGTTTGGTTACGTTATTGTATTCTTTGTAAGCGAGGATATCCTGAATTTCCCGATTTAACCCACCTAAAAATCTAGCCATAGCAGGTTCCTCATCCTCCTCTAATTTACAACGCAACATACCCGTTTGTAATTCCTGATAGTATTCTTCTACACTTTTAGAACCTTGTCTCAATTGCTGCAACTTATTTATCATATCACGAGCATAGTAAGATGGAACAAATCTAGCTCTCATGGCTCGTTTCAGCGCATCCCAAGTTTTAGGTATGTTATTAGGATTTTTCTTGCCATATTCGATCCACCAAACAGAAGCAAAATCTGTGAACTCACTAGTAGCAGCCCTAACACGTGTGTTCTCAGGAAATTCATGGCTTGCAAACTTTTGATCAACAGCAATCTCCCAAGTAGTGTATGCATCAGGGTCATATTTACCATCAAAAGGAGGTATTTTAAATTTAATCTTACTGAAAGCATCATCATTATTGTGTACCTCGCGGCGGCGGCGGCCACCCATACCTCTACGGTTGTGACGTAGGCGACGTTGATCACGAGTGTCTCGATCATCATGTTCAGTATCACCTGTGTATTCTTCATCATAACTACCATCCTCTCGATCTTCCTCCTTCTTTTCTTCTTCATGCTGGTCTTTATCATTGTTGTGGAGGTCATCAAAAAGCCTCAACAGAGCAGCAAGGCTTTTGTCCACACTAGCAATGGACTTCTCCAAACCTGCAAGCTTGTTGTTTGCGGCAATCTGCGTAGCCTCCAACTGCCCAAGTTTGTCATTTGTCACTTGCAAGTCATTATCAAGTCCCTCCGTGTGCAACTTCACTTTCCTTTCAAAATGTTGTATGACGCCCTTTGTGCGAGGCGAATGTGGAATTTGGTTATCTTCGTCGGACCCTAGCATGGTTCAAAGACAAAGACAACAAGAAGACAAGTGAAGAAATAAAAGCCCTACAACTACTAGGATGTAGCTACAGCAAGTCGCTCACTCTCCACCTGTTACACAAGTTCTTACTAGTTCTTACCTTGCTCGACAGGAGGGGTCGTCTACCAACAAGTCTGCAACAATGGATGAAGTGTATCGGTGCCGCAGCACGAGACCTGTCAAGCTGTAGAATATGTGGAGCTATAGGTGGGCTGAAACAAGGAACGAACTAGCACCACGTTAGTTACAAAAAGCAAGCTGAATAATCGTTCAACCGGCGGTATTGTGCTGGTCCTAGTCTAGACCGTGCTAGAGACGCGAGCCTGGACACAAAGGAGAGCACAACACACCACCCAAAGTGAACGAAAAATCTCTAAGATCAGCCCCTTTCTCTTCTTTTCTTTTGCTTCTTTCTCTTTTTTTTTTCTTTCCTCTTTTTTTTCAGGGGGCACTCAACTGATATGAACCCGCAAGGGTTTGTGGTCGATCTTTCGATGAGAAGCGTGAGATAACTCGATTGGTGGATGGAGATGACGTTCACGGCCCAACTACAGCCTTCCAAGACTGCGCCTTAGCGACCGATACACCACTTCCCAAGGCCGTCACGATCTTGTGGAGTATGACAACCAGCCCCTAGGGCTCCCGTCCTGCAAGCAATCGAAGAACTAGCAAGAACGAGGAAACAAGCACTGAAATTGCAAGATAAAATCGAAGGTTTCACACTGAATCTTATTATGAGTGGGGTTCCGAAGACAAGGAGACGAGCGACTGGATCAGCACGCGCGCCTACAAGCAAGTAGCGATGGCTAAACTTGATCTAAACAAAACCCAAGTGTTCCTAGTGGCGGCTAAGGGGTATATAACGTGTGGAGGACGACCACGAGAGAGTTTGGGTCGTGCTCCAACCCTAGGACGCGTCCCTACTGGACTCTAAACGATACAAGCCCATTGGGCTAACTTAAGGTGGCGCAGCACCCTGGACAGAATAGACCTCTCGGTGATTTTTGGACTGTTGATGCCGCTTCTGAGCAGGTATGAGTACGTGGTTAGATCCATAAGAAAGTAGACTTTATTAGCTTTCCAACAAGTCCAGAATCACCCCAATCCGACTCCGTATGTAACCGTGGCGACCGTCGCAAGTTGGAGGTGTGCTGCAGTCCGAATCCAGCCTACGCGAGTCCTTTTCCCTTTCGGTCTTCTCCTTGATTCCTAATCAAAACAAGAGTGCACGTGTCTCCAAGATCTAAACAGGATAGACAAGAGCTCAAGAAGGAACTCACTTGATGATTAACTTTTCGAGCACGAGCACGAGTAATAGGACCAGCAGTTGTCGGCATGGACGGCGTGGATGTATGATCGGTGTTGATGTCCTCATCAACATGACCCACGTCACCTAGGAGTTCCATTGGGTCCGTCCATAATGATTTCTGAGGCTATGGCATGTTTGGTGCAAACTGTGGATCTATCTTGCACCGAGACTAACACTATCTCCAAATTGACCGAAACAAGATTCTACATGACCCACGTCACCTAGGAGTTCCATCGGGTGCGTCCAAAATGATTTCTTAGCTTATGGTACGTTCGGTGCAAACCATGCAACTATCTTGAATCAGGATTAGCACAGTATCCAAATGGACCGAAACAAGCTTCCATTTGAGCATCGTCATCTAGGAGTACCATCCGGTGCGTCCAAAATAATTTCTGAGGCTATGGTATATTTGGCGCAATTCGTGCACCTATTTTACACTGAAACTAACACTGTCTCCAAACGGACCAAAAAGAGTTTCCATTTAAGCCTCGTCACATAGGGTACCATCCGGTGCATCCGAAACAATTTCTGAGCCTGTGGTGCGTATGGCGCAAACCATGCACCTATCATGCACCGAAAGTAACACTATCTCCAAAAGGACCGAAAGGAGATTCTATATGACCCACGTCACCTAGGAATTCCATCGGGTGCGTCCAAAGTGATTCCTGAAGCTATGGTACGTTTGGTGCAAACTGTGGACCTATCTTGCACCGAGACTAACACTATCTCCAAATGGACCGAAACAAGATTCTACATGACTCACGTCACCTAGGAGTTCCATCGGGGGTGTCCAAAATGATTTCCGAGCTTACGGTACTTTCGGTGCAAACTGTGCACCTATCTTGAATCAAGATTTGCACTGTATCCAAACGGACCGAAACGAGCTTCCAATTGAGCCTCGTCACCTAGGAGTGCCATCCGGTGCATCCAAAATGATTTCTGAGGATATGGAACATTTGGCGCAAACCGTGCACCTATCTTGCACTGAAACTAACACTGCTCCAAACGGACCAAAATGAGGTTCCATTAGAGCCTTGTCACCTAGAAGTATGATCCGGTGCATCCAAAACCATTTCTTAGCCTATGGTACGTATGGCGCAAAACATGCACCTATCATGCACCGAAACTAACACTATATCCAAAAGGACCGAAAGGAGATTCTACATGACCCACGTCACTTAGGAGTTCCATCGGGTGCGTCTATAATGATTCCTGAGGCTACGGTACGTTTGGTGCAAACTGTTGATCTATCTTGCACCGAGACTAAAACTATCTACAAATGGACCGAAACGAGATTCTACATGACCTACGTCACCTAGGAGTTCCATCGGGGCGTCCAAAATGATTTCCGAGCTTACGGTACATTCGGTGCAAACCATGCACCTATCTTGAATCAAGATTAGCACCGTATCGAATCATACCGAAAGGAGCTTCCAATTGAGCCTCGTCACCTACGAGTGCCATCCGGTGCATCCAAAATGATTTCTGAGGATATGGAACATTTGGCGCAAATCGTACAACTATCTTGCACTGAAACTAACATCGCTCCAAACGGACCAAAACGAGGTTCCATTTGAGCCTTGTCACCTAGAAGTACCATCCCGTGCATCCAAAACAATTTCTTAGCCGATGGTACATATGGCACAAACCATGCACCTATCATGCACCGAAACTAACACTATCTCCAAAATGACCGAAAGGAGATTCTACATGACCCACGTCACCTAGGAGTTCCATCGGGTGCGTCCATAATGATTCCTGAGGCTATGGCACATTTGGTGCAAACTGTGGATCTTTCTTGCACCGAGACTAACACTATCTCCAAATTGACCGAAACAAGATTCTACATGACCCACGTCACCTAGGAGTTCCATCGGGTGCGTCCAAAATGATTTCCGAGCTTATGGTTCGTTCGGTGCAAACCGTGCAACTATCTTGAATCAAGATTAGCACAGTATCCAAATGGACCGAAATGAGCTTCCATTTGAGCCTCGTCATCTAGGAGTACCATCTATTGCGTCCAAAATGATTTCTCAGGCTATGGTATATTTGGCGCAATCCGTGCACCTATCTTGCACTGAAACTAACACTATCTCCAAACGGACCGAAACGAGCTTCCATTTGATCCTCGTCACCCAGAGTACCATCCGGTGCATCCAAAACAATTTCTGAGCCTATGGTGTCTATGGCGCAAACCATGCACCTATCATGCACCGAAAGTAACACTATCTCCAAAAGGACCCAAAGGAGATTCTACATGACCCACGTCATCTAGGAGTTCCATCGGGTGCGTCCAAAATGATTTCTGAGGCTATGGTACGTTTGGTGCAAAATATGGATCTATCTTGCACCGAGACTAACACTATCTGCAAATCGACCGAAACAAGTTTCTACATGACCCATGTAACCTTGGAGTTCCATCGGGTGCATCCAAAACGATTTCCGAGCTTGCGGTACGTTCAGGGCAAACCATGCACCTATCTTGCACCGAGAGTAACACTATCTCCAAAAGGACCGAAAGGAGATTGTACATGACCCACGTCAGTTAGGAATTCCATCGGGTGCGTCCAAAGTGATTCCTGAAGCTATGGTACGTTTGGTGCAAACTGTGCACCTTTCTTGCACCGAAAGTAACACTATCTCCAAATGGACTGAAACAAGATTCTACATGACCCACGTCACCTAGGAGTTCCATCAGGTGCGTCCAAAATGATTTCCGAGCTTACGGTACATTCGGTGCAAACTGTGCCCCTATCTTGAATTAAGATTAGCACTGTATCCAATCGTATCGAAACGAGCTTCCAATTGAGCCTCGTCACCTAGGAGTGCCATCCGGTGCGTCCAAAATGATTTCTGAGGCTATGGAACATTTGGCGCAAACCGTGCACCTATCTTGCACTGAAACTAACACCGCTCCAAACGGACCAAAAAGTGGTTCCATTTGAGCCTTGTCACCCAGAAGTACCATCTAGTGCATCCAAAACAATTTCTTAGCCTATGGTACGTATGGCACAAACCATGCACCTATCATGCACTGAAACTAACACTATCTCCAAAAGGACCGAAAGGAGATTCTACATGACCCACATCACCTAGGAGTTCCATTGGGTGCGTCCATAATGATTTCTGAGGCTATGGCACGTTTGGTGCAAACTGTTGATCTATCTTGCATCGAGACTAACACTATCTCCAAATCGACCGAAACTAGTTTCTACATGACCCACGTCACCTAGGAGTTCCATCGGGTGCGTCCAAAATGATTTCTGAGCTTATGGTACGTTCGGTGCAAACCGTGCAACTATCTTGAATCAAGATTAGCACAGTATTCAAATGGACCGAAACGAGCTTCCATTTGAGCATCGTCATCTAGGAGTACCATCCGGTGCGTCCAAAATAATTTCTGAGGCTATGGTATATTTGGCGCAATCCTGCACCTATTTTGCACTGAAACTAACACTGTCTCCAAACGGACCTAAACTAGTTTCCATTTAAGCCTCGTCACCTAGGCTACCATCCGGTGCATCCGAAACAATTTCTGAGCCTGTGGTGCCTATGACGCAAACCATGCACCTATCATGCACCGAAAGTAACACTATCTCCAAAAGGACCGAAAGGAGATTCTACATGACCCACGTCACCTAGGAGTTCTATCGGGTGCGTCCAAGATGATTTCAGAGGCTATGGTACGTTTGGTGCAAACTGTGGATCTATCTTGCACCGAGACCAACACTGTCTCCAAATCGACCGAAACTAGTTTCTACATGACCCACGTAACCTAGGAGTTCCATCGGGTGCGTCCAAAACGATTTTCGAGCTTGCGGTACGTTCGGCGCAAACCATGCACCTATCTTGCACCGAAAATAACACTATCTCCAAGAGGACCGAAAGGAGATTCTACATGACCCACGTCACCTAGGAATTCCATCGGGTGCGTCCAAAGTGATTCCTGAAGCTATGGTACGTTTGGTGCAAACTGTGGACCTATCTTGCACTGAGACTAACATTATCTCCAAATGGACCAAAACAAGATTCTACATGACCCATGTCACCTAGGAGTTCCATCGGGTGTGTCCAAAATGATTTCCGAGCTTACGGTACGTTCGGTGCAAACTGTGCACCAATCTTGAATCAAAATTAGCACTGTATCCAATCGTACCGAAACTAGCTTCCAATTGAGCCTCGTCACCTAGGAGTGCCATCCGATCCATCCAAAATAATTTCTGAGGATATGGAACATTTGGCGCAAACCATGCACCTATCTTGCACTGAAACTAACACCGCTCCAAACGGACCAAAACGAGGTTCTATTTGAGCCTTATCACCCAGAAGTACCATCCTGTGCATCCAAAACAATTTCTTAGCCGATGGTACATATGGCACAAACCATGCACCTATCATGCACCGAAACTAACACTATCTCCAAAAGGACCGAAAGGAGATTCTACATGACCCACGTCACCTAGGAGTTCCATCGGGTGCGTCCATAATGATTCCTGAGGCTATGGCACGTTTGGTGCAAACTGTGGATCTTTCTTGTACCGAGACTAACACTATCTCCAAATTGATCGAAACAAGATTCTACATGACCCAAGTCACCTAGGAGTTCCATCGGGTGCGTCCCAAATGATTTCCGAGCTTATGGTTCATTCAGTGCAAACCGTGCAACTATCTTGAATCAAGATTAGCACAGTATCCAAATGGACCGAAACGATCTTCCATTTGAGCCTCGTCATCTAGGAATACCATTTGTTGCGTCCAAAATGATTTCTGAGGCTATGGTATATTTGGCGCAATCCGTGCACCTATCTTGCACTGAAACTAACACTATTTCCAAACGGACTGAAACGAGCTTCCATTTGATCCTCGTCACCCAGAGTACCATCCGGTGCATCCAAAACAATTTCTGAGCCTATGGTGCGTATGGCGCAAACCATGCACCTATCATGCACCGAAAGTAACACTATCTCTAAAAGGACCCAAAGGAGATTCTACATGACCCACGTCATCTAGGAGTTCCATCGGGTGCATCCAAAATGATTTCTGAGGCTATGGTACATTTGGTGCAAAATGTGGATCTATCTTGCACCGAGACTAACACTATCTGCAAATCGACCGAAACAAGTTTATACATGACCCACGTAACCTAGGAGTTCTATCGGGTGCGTCCAAAACGATTTCTGAGCTTGCGGTACGTTCGGCGCAAACCCTGCACCTATCTTGCACCGAAACTAACACTATCTCCAAAAGGACCGAAAGGAGATTCTACATGACCCACGTCACCTAGGAGTTTCATCGGGTGCGTCCAAAATGATTTCTGAAGCTATGGTATATTTGGTGCAAATTGTGGACCTATCTTGCACCGAGACTAACACTATCTCCAAATGGATCGAAACAAGATTCTACATGACCCACGACCGAAACAAGATTATGAGGCTATGGTATATTTAGCGCAATCCGTGCACCTATCTTGCACTAATACTAACACTGTCTTCAAACGGACCGAAACGAGCTTCCATTTGAGCCACGTCACCTAGAGTACTATCCGGTGTATCCAAAAGAATTTCTGAGCCTACGGTACGTATGGCGCAAACCATGCACCTATCAAGCACCAAAAGTAACACTATCTCCAAAAGGACCGAAAGGAGATTCTACATGACCCACGTCACCTAGGAGTTCTATCGGGTGCGTCCAAAATGATTTTCGAGCTTACGTTACGTTCGGTGCAAACCGTGCACCTATCTTTAATCAAGGTTAGCACTATATCCAATCATACCGAAACAAGCTTCCATTTGAGCCTCGTCACCTCGAAGTACCATCCGGTGCGTCCAGAATGATTGTAGCGGCTGAAGTGGGGGGGGCAAGGCAATACCGGATTGTGTGGTGACTAAAACGTGACAAGAACTCGAAACTCTAAAGGATTAGAACCTAAGAACCAGCACTTGACACCACGATGTAAAGCACAAACTCAACAAGCAAAGAACTAAGCAGATCAGCAAGGCTTAAACTTGTGTTTGGAATTTCAGTTCTATCCTATTTTTATATTTCTGGAACATAGGTAAAGTAATGAACAGTAAATCACTCACCAAAGAACCTTGCTCTGATACCACATGATGAGACTAGAGGTTGTTCCTGATCTTTTGGTGAGTGTGGGTAAACTCGATTTGTGGTGGATTCGACGTTGGCTGTCCGACTACAACGACCACAAGGTTGCTGCGCCTTAGCAACAGGTACACCGGCTCCGATTGTGATGTTCTTGCCGTGCCAAGAACACCAAGAACCTACAAGCAACCGAGAACAAGCAAGAACAAGATGAACAAGCAAATAACTCACGGATTTAAGCCAAAGGTTGAATCTGAATCACAAGTTGGGGTCTTGAAACAAGCAAATCGGGTGGTCTAGCCGACACACGCGTTTACAAGGAAGAAGCAGCAGCTATCTTGCATCTAAACAAAACCCCCCTCATTCTGATGGCTGCTGGCTCTATTTATAAGGAGGAGAGCACAAGGGGGAGTGGGAAACCCTAATCTAGGCGTCCCTCAAAGGGTTGTAGTTAGTACAAGGCCCAGGCCCAAGCTGTAGGTCTCTGCGTCCTTTGGCTTGCTGCACACAGCTTTGGTAGATTCTGATAGTGTGGTTGGACCCATGTGAAAGAGGACGACGCGCTCTTTCCAACAAGTCAAAAACCAGCTTCATTGGATCTCGTATTAAGGAGTTATGGTACTTTTGATGGAGTGTTCCCTGCTGTCTCGAGATGAGTTGTGCGCCCCATTAATGATGATTCCCACTTGTTCGGCTGCTCCATCCTCATCATGGGGTCTAAACATGAGGCAATGGAGTGACCAACATTCCTAAGAATAAGACAATCATCACCATGATTTAGTAGCATCCAATTCTGAGACGAGTTTGTATGAACAACGAGGAACGACTTTACCTGATTATTAAGTTGTCGTGCTCGAGCTCTTGTCATCGAACCTTGTTGTGCAGCAGGTGTGGTTGTGTCAATGGAAGGGATGTCCTCATCATCCTCCCCTTCTTGTATTTGAGTCGTCCTCAACTCTAGTTCATCCTCTTCTCCCAAATATGGATTCAAATCTGCAATGTTAAATGTGGGGCTAACCCCAAAAGCTGCAGGTAGCTCAAGTTTGTACGCATTATCATTAATCCTTTCTAACACTTTAAAAGGACCATCGGCTCTAGGCAGCAACTTAGACTTTTGCAAATCAGGGAACCTATCTTTTCTCAAATGGAGCCAAACTAGATCACCAGGTTCAAAAATGGCATGTTTCTTCCCTTTGCTACCAGCTAGTTTATACTTTGCATTCATGCACTCTATTTTCTCTTTAGTGGTTTCATGCAATTTTAAGATCAGTTCAGCACGTTGTTTAGCATCAAAGTTCACTCACTCCGAGGTCGGAAGAGGTAACAAATCAATAGGAGCACGTGGCACAAACCCATAAACTATCTCAAAAGGGCTTTTCTTAGTGGTAGAATGATGTGAACGATTATAAGCAAACTCAACATGAGGCAAGCACTCTTCCCACATTTTTATGTTCTTTTTCAAAACTGCCCTAAGCAATGTAGATAAGGTTCTATTGATAACCTCAGTTTGTCCATCAGTTTGGGGATGACAAGTAGTGGAAAATAAAAGCTTAGTCCCTAGCTTAGCCCACAAAGTTCTCCAAAAATGACTAAGAAATTTTGCATCCCGATCAGAAACAATGGTGTTAGGCACACCATGCAATCGAACAATCTCACGAAAGAACAAATCAGCAACATGTGTAGCATCATCGCTCTTATGACATGGTATGAAATGTGCCATTTTAGAAAATCTGTCCACAACAACAAACACACTATCCCTCCCCTTCTTTGTTCTAGGCAGTCCTAAAACAAAGTCCATTGAAATATCTTCCCATGGTGCACTTGGAACAGGAAGAGGCATGTATAAACCATGAGGATTAAGGCGTGACTTAGCTTTCTGGCATGTTGTGCAGCGAGCAACGAACCTCTCCACGTCTCTCCTCATCTTGGGCCAAAAGAAATGACCAGCAAAGATGTCCTCTGTCTTTTTCACACCAAAATGTCCCATGAGTCCTCCTCCATGCGCTTCCTGCAACAATAACAAACGCACGGAGCTAGCTGGAATGCATAGCTTGTTGGCTCTAAAGACAAACCCGTCGGTGAGGACGAATCTGTTCCATGTTTTCCCCTCTTGGCAATTCAGCAATACATCTTTGAAATCATTGTCATGTGCATATTGTTCCTTAATAGTTTCCAAACCAAAGATTTTTAAGTCAAGTTGTGAAAGCATGGTGTAACGTCTAGACAAAGCATCAGCAATTATATTTTCCTTTCCCTTTTTGTGTTTGATGACATAAGGAAAGGACTCGATGAATTCAACCCACTTGGCATGTCTATGGTTCAGTTTTGCTTGACTACGGATGTGTTTCAATGATTCATGATCAGAATGTATGACAAACTCTTTGGGCCACAAATAATGCTGCCATGTTTCCAAAGTCTGAACTAGAGCAAGCAATTCCTTATCATAAGTAGAATAGTTCAAACTAGGGCCACTCAACTTTTCACTGAAATATGCCACAGGTTTTCCCTCTTGTAACAGCACACCACCCAACCCAATTCCACTAGCATCACATTCAAGCTCAAAGGTTTTGTTGAAATCAGGAAGCTGGAGTAAAGGTGCATGAGTTAACTTATCTTTGAGCGTGTTGAAAGCATCCTGTTGGGCTGCAGCCCAAGTGAAGGTTGCACCCTTCTTGGTGAGTTCATGCAGCGGGGCTGCAATGGTGCTGAAGTCCTTCACAAATCGACGGTAGAAACCAGCAAGTCCTAGAAAACTCCACACTTGTGTGACCATGCAGGGAACAGGCCAGCTGTGTATGGCCTCAACCTTGGCTTGATCAACTTCGATTCCCTGCGGTGTCACAACATATCCAAGAAAAGAAACTCGATCTGTGCAAAAGGTGCACTTCTCAAGATTGCCAAACAAGTGTGCATCCCGAAGAGCATTGAAAATGGCACGCAAATGATCAAGATGTTCCTCTAATGATCTACTATATATCAAGATGTCATCAAAGTATACCACTACAAATCTGCCAATAAAAGAGCGTAAAACCTCGTTCATTAATCTCATGAAAGTGCTGGGTGCATTAGTCAATCCAAAGGGCATGACAAGCCATTCATATAAACCAAACTTAGTTTTAAACGCTGTTTTCTATTCATCTCCTAGCTTCATATGAATCTGGTGGTAACCACTACGCAAATCAATTTTAGAGAACACAATTGAGCCACTCAATTCATCAAGCATATCATCTAACCTTGGAATAGGATGACGATATCTGATTGTGATGTTGTTTATCGCTCTACAATCAACACACATGCGCCATGATCCATCCTTCTTAGGAACTAAAAGCACGGGAACGGCACAAGGGCTAAGAGACTCACGCACATAACCTTTGTTGAGCAATTCTTGTACTTGTCTCTGAATCTCTTTTGTCTCGTCCGGGTTGGTCCTATACGGCACACGATTAGGCAAGGAAGCCCTAGGGATGAGGTCAATCTGGTGTTCAATCCCTCGAATTGGTGGTAGCCCCGGTGGTACCTCCTTTGGAAAAACATCGGCATACTCCTGCAAAAGATTAGTGATAGCAGGAGGCAAAGAAATAGATGTATCTTCGAGTGAAAATAAAGTTTCTTTGCAAATCAAAGCATAGCAAACAGTAGTACTAGCATCAATCTCATCCAAATCAGATTTGGTGGCAAAGTAACAAGAGCCTTTCAGCTTGATCTCATTTTTATTATGATGAACAGATTTGCTAGACTTCTTCTTATGTTTCTCAAGTTCATTAGCGACAATCTGATTTTTACTAGCAACAGCCTGATTCTTAAGTTTGCTAGATCTAGCAAGTTCATCTCTTAGAATAGACTCAGGGGACATGGGGTGCAACACAATCTTCTTGTCATTATGCATGAAGAGTATTGATTTGTTTTACCAGAGTGCAAGGAATCTTTATCAAACTGCCATGGTCTACCTAACAACATAGAGCATGCTTGCATAGGCACAACATCGCAGTCAATGGAATCATGATAAGAACCAATGGCAAACTCTACCCTTACCAATCGGGTTACCTTCACCTTGCCGCTGCTGTTAAGCCACTGAATGTAGTAAGGCTGCGGGTGTGGTTTTGTGCTCAATGAAAGCTTCTCCACCATTTCAGCACTTGCCAAGTTGTTGCAGCTTCCTCCATCTATGATCACACGGCAAGAGCGTTCCTTGATCACACACTTGGTTTGAAACAAAGTGTGGCGCTGATTTTGTTCAGCCCTCTCCATTTGGGCACTTAGCACCCGCTGCACCATGAGGCTCTCATAGTGCTTAGCAGCTTCAGCCCTAATGTGCTCTTCGTCTTGTTGGAAATAATCTCCTTCATCAGCTCGCACAATCATCACACGTGTGCTTGGGCAGTCCTTGCGTATGTGGCCATATCCTTTGCAGCGTAGGCACTGAATATCCCTTGTTCTCCCCGTGGATACAACCAAGGGTGAACTCTTGGCAGATGTAGCTGTTGCTCCTCTAGTTGGTTCACTTGGGCATGGTACAGAATTTGTTGTAGAGGAGCGTGGCTTGATGGTCGACGAAGATTGTGGGGGTGCACGCGTTGACGGTGCAGCAGCATTGGAGGGTGTCCACAGGCTAGCACGACCTGCAGGAATGTTAGCCCTCATGCTAGCTCGTCGTCCCTGCACTTCTCGTTCAGCTTTACAAGCAATGTGAAATAAACGATTGACAGAATTATATTCCTTATAAGCTAGAATGTCCTGAATCTCCCAGTTCAGCCCACCCATAAATCTAGCTATGGCACCATCCTCATTTTCCTCTAGCCCGCAACGAAGCATACCCATTTGTAGCTCTTGATAGTACTCTTCTACAGATTTGGATCCTTGCCTCAATTGTTGCAACTTATTTAAAAGATCACGGGCATAATAAGAAGGAACAAATCTGGTCCGCATGACCCGTTTCAAAGCATCCCAAGTTGGTGTGTTATTTGGGTTCTTACGATGGTATTCAGACCACCAAACAGAGGCAAAGTGAGTAAACTCACTAGTTGCAGCCCTAACACGTTTGTCCTCAGGGAAATCATGGTAAGTAAATTTCTGATCAACAGCTAATTCCCAACTAAGGTACATATCAGGATTATACCTCCCATCAAAAGCTGGTATGGTGAATTTAATCTTGCCAAATGAGTCATCGGCACGTACCTCTTGCCGTGGTCGGCGAGAACCTATCTCATGGCGGCGGTGATGTTGTTCGATGCGTCGATGACCATTCAGCTCCTCATCAAGCTCAGTGTTCGCTGCATATTCTTCTTCATCATGACCAGCAGCACTGCCCATGGTGTTGTTGTTGTTGTGATTGCGTCGTTCGAAACCAACACAGCAATTCTGTTCCATCCTCTCCAATCGCTCCAAGACACCTACAAGAGATGTATTAACAGAACCAAGAGTGCCTTCCAAGGAAGCCAACTTGGTGTTGGTCTCAAATCTGAGCCGTCTCCAATTGACCAAGGCGCTCATTGGTGACACGAACATCCTCATCAAGGTGTTCAGCATGGAGCCTCACTTTGCGTTCAAAGTGTTGCAGCAAGGCTTTTGATCGAGGTGATTGTGGAGGGGTCCTTTCACCTTCTCCTACCATGGTTAGTATGTAGCAAGGGAATCACAAGAAAATATGTCCTACCAACTAACTGAATTAGGTGGCAATAATTTTCATTCTCTCAGCATGTGCAACCGAGTTCTTACATGTCCTTACCTTGCTATGCAGATGGTGTTGGCGACGACAAGAACAACACAAGTAGTAGCAAGTAGAACCCTATGACGTTGTAGATAATTTGTGGAGCTGTAGGTGGCTTAAAAAAATCAAGGTATAACTGGAACCACGTTAGTCAATGCAAGTTGAATAAGTGTTCAAAGATAGTATCGTGCTGGTCCTAGGCTAACCCGTGCTAGAGACGCGAGCCTAGACACAAATGTTGTCACCATATAGTAGCAAACAATGGAAATGATGAGAGTAAATAGCATCAACTTAACCCTTTTTTTCTTTCTTTCTTTCTTTCCTCCTTTTCCTTTCTTTTTCTTTTCTATTTTCTTTTCTTTTCGACAAGTAGCGCACAAACTGAACTTTTGCAATATGATTATAACAAGAATGCAGCAAGTAGCATAGACTTTCTTTTACTAGGGATAAGGATTGCAACAAGTAGTACAAATATGCAATTTGAACTCTCTTATTTTCAGAACTGAGTGTACTCAGATTTGCACCAAAAGGACAGGTGCATAAGGTAGTGTTTGTGTAGGCGCGGCTAAAGGTGATGGTGGTGAGGGTTTCAGCGAAAAGGTGGAGAGAGCAGCGGTGCTTTTGGTGGTGGTGGTGGTATTGGTGGAGATTGTAGCGGCTGAAGTGGGGGGGGGCAAGGCAATAGCGGATTATGTGGTGACTAAAACGTGACAAGAACTCGAAACTCTAAAGGATTAGAACCTAAGAACCAGCACTTGACACCACGATGTAAAGCACAAACTCAACAAGCAAAGAACTAAGCAGATCAGTAAGGCTCAAACTTGTGTTTTGAATTTTAGTTCTATCCTATTTTTATATTTCTGGAACATAGGTAAAGTAATGAACAGTAAATCACTCACCAAAGAACCTTGCTCTGATACCACATGATGAGACTAGAGGTTGTTCCTGATCTTTTGGTGAGTGTGGGTAAACTCGATTTGTGGTGGATTCGACGTTGGCTGTCCGACTACAACGACCACAAGGTTGCTGCGCCTTAGCAACAGGTACACCGGCTCCGATTGTGATGTTCTTGCCGTGCCAAGAACACCAAGAACCTGCAAGCAACCGAGAACAAGCAAGAACAAGATGAACAAGCAAATAACTCACGGATTTAAGCCAAAGGCTGAATCTGAATCACAAGTTGGGGTCTTGAAACAAGCAAATCGGGTGGTCTAGCCGACACACGCGTTTACAAGGAAGAAGCAGCAGCTATCTTGCATCTAAACAAAACCCCCCTCATTCTGATGGCTGCTAGCTCTATTTATAAGGAGGAGAGCACAAGGGGGAGTGGGAAACCCTAATCTGGGCGTCCCTCAAAGGGTTGTAGTTAGTACAAGGCTCAGGCCCAAGCTATAGGTCTCTGCGTCCTTTGGCTTGCTGCACACTGCTTTGGTAGATTCTGATAGTGGGGTTGGACCCATGTGAAAGAGAACGACGCGCTCTTTCCAACAAGTCAAAAACGAGCTTCATTGGATCTCGTATCAAGGAGTTATGGTACTTTTGATGGAGTGTCCCCTACTGTCTCGACATGAGCTGTGCGCCCCATTAATGATGATTCCCACTTGTTCGGCTGCTCCATCCTCATCATGGGGTCTAAACATGAGGCAATGGAGTCTTGACCAACATTCCTAAGAATAAGACAATCATCACCATGATTTAGTAGCATCCAATTCTGAGACGAGTTTGTATGAATAGCGAGGAACGACTTTACCTGATAATTAAGTTGTCGTGCTCGAGCTCTTGTCATCGGACCTTGTTGTGCAGCAGGTGTGGTTGTGTCAATGGAAGGGATGTCCTCATCACTTCCATTTGAGCATCGTCACCTAGGAGTACCATCCGGTGCATCTAAAACAATTTCTGAGCCTATGGTACGTATAGCGCAAACCATGCACCTATCATGCACTGAAACTAACACTCTATCCAAAAGGACCGAAAAGAGATTCTGCATGACCCACATCACCTAGGAGTTCCATCGGGTGCGTCCAAAATGATTTCTGAGGCTGTGGTACATTTGGTGCAAACTGTTGAACTATCTTGCACCGAGACTAACACTATCTCCAAATGAACCGAAATGAGATTCTACATGACCCACGTCACCTAGGAGTTCCATCGGGTGCGTACAAAATGATTTCCAAGCGTATGGTACATTCGGTGCAAAACGTGCACCTATCTTGAATCAAGATTAACACTGTATCCAAATGGACCGAAATGAGCTTCCATTTGAGCGTTGTCACCTAGGAGTACCTTCCGGTGTGTCCAAAATGATTTCTAAGGCTATGGAACATTTGGCACAAACCGTGCACCTATCTTGCACTGAAACTAACACCGCTGCAAAAACGGACCAAAATGAGCTTCCATTTGAGCCTTGTCACCCAGGAGTACAATCCGGTGCATCCAAAATAATTTATTAGCCTCTAGCACATTTGGTGCAAACCATGCACCTATCATGCATCGAAACTAACACTATCTCCAAAAAGGACCGAAAGGAGATTCTACATGACCCACGTCACCTAGGAGTTCCATCGGGTGTGTCCAAAATGATTTTTGAGCCTGTGGTATGTTTGGTGCAAACTGTGGATCTATCTTGCACTGAGACTAACACTATCTCTAAATGGACCGAAACGAGATTATACATGACCCACGTCACCTATGAGTTCCATCGGGTGCGTCCAAAATGATTTCCACGCTTACGGTACGTTCGGCGCAAACCATGCACCTATCATGCACCAAAACTAACACTATCTCCAAAAGGGCTAAAAGGAGATTCTCCATGACCCACGTCACCTAGGAGTTCCATCGGGTGCGTCCAAAAATAATTTCTGAGGCTATGGTACGTTTGGTGCAAACTGTAGACCTATCTTGCACCGAGACTAACACTATGTCTAAATAGACCGAAACAAGATTCTACATGACCCATGTCACCTAGGAGTTCCATCGGGTGAGTCCAAAATGATTTCCGAGCTTATGGTACGTTCGGCGCAAACCGTGTAACTATCTTGAATCAAGATTAGCACTGTATCCAAACAGACCGAAACAAGCTTCCATTTGAGCCTCGTCGCCTAGTAGTACCATCCGGTGCATCCAGAATGATTTCTGAGGCTGTGGTACATTTGGCACATACCGTGCATCTATCTTGCACTGAAACTAACACTGTCTCCAAACGAACCGAAACGAGCTTTCATTTGAGCGTCATCACCTAGGAGTACCATCCGGTGCATCTAAAACAATTTCTGACCCTATGGTACGTATAGCGCAAACCATGCACCTATCATGCACCGAAACTAACACTCTATCCAAAAGGACCGAAAAGAGATTCTACATGACCCACGTCACCTAGGAGTTCCATCGGGTGCGTCCAAAACGATTTCTGAGGCTGTGACATATTTGGTGCAAACCGTGCACCTATCTTGCACTGAAACTAACACCGCTGCAAACGAACCAAAATGAGCTTCCATTTGAGTCTTGTCACCTAGGAGTTCCATCCGGTGCATCCAAAACAATTTCTTAGCCTGTGGTACGTATGGTGCAAACCATGCACCTATCATGCACTGAAACTAACACTATCTCCAAAAGGACCGAAAGGAGATTCTACATGACCCACCTCACCTAGGAGTTCCATCGGGAGCGTCCAAAATGATATCTGAGCCTATGGTACATTTGGTGCAAACTGTGGATCTATCTTGCACCGAGACTAACACTATCTCCAAATGAACCGAAACGAGAATCTACATGACCCACGTTACCTAGGAGTTCCATCGGGTGCATCCAAAAATAATTTCTGAGCTTACGGTACGTCCATGCAAACCGTGCACCTATCTTGAATCAAGATTAGCACTGTATCCAAACGGACCAAAACGAGCTTTCATTTGAGCCTCGTCACCTAGGAGAACCATCCAGTGCGTCCAAAACAATTTCTGAGGCTATGGAACATTTGGCGCAAACCGTGCACCCATCTTGGACTGAAACTAGCACCGCTCCAAACAGACCAAACGAAGCTTCCATTTGAGCCTTGTCACCCAGGAGTAGCATCCGGTGCATCCAAAACGATTTCTTAGCCTATGGTACATATAGGGCAAACCATGCACGTATCATGCAGCGAAACTAACACCATCTCCAAAAGGACCGAAAGGAGATTCTACATGACCCACGTCACCTAGGAGTTCCATCGGGTGCATCCAAAATAATTTCCGAGCTTACGCTACGTTCGGCGTAAACCATGCACCTATCATGCACCGAAACTAACACTATCTCCAAAAGGGCCAAAAGGAGATTCTACATGACCCACGTCACCTAGGAGTTCCATCGGGTGCGTCCAAAAATGATTTTCGAGCTTATGGTATGTTCAGTGCAAACTTTGCACCTATCTTGAATCAAGATTAGTACTATATCCAAATGGACCGAAACGAGCTTCCGTTTGAGGCTCGTCACCTAGGAGAACCATCCGGTGCGTCCAAAATGATTTCTGAGGCTATGGAACATCTTGGACTGAAACTAACACTGCTCCAAACAGAGCTTCCATTTGAGCCTTGTCACCCAGGAGTACCATCCGGTGCATCCAAAATAATTTTTTTGGCTATGGTACGTATGGCGCAAACCATGCACGTATCATGCACCGAAACTAACACTATCTCCAAAAGGACCGAAAGGAGATGCTACATGACCCATGTCACCTAGGAGTTCCATCGGGTGCGTCCAAAATGATTTTTGAGGCTACGATACGTTTGGCGCAAACCGTGCACCTATCTTCCACTGAAACTAACACTGTCTCCAAACGGATCGAAACGAGCTTCCATTTGAGCCTCGTCACCCAGGAGTACCTTCTGGTGCATCTAAAACAATATATGAGCCTACGGTACATATGGCGCAAACCATGCACCTATCACACACCGAAACTAACACTACCTCCAAAAGGGCCGAACCGAGATTCTGCATGACCCACGTCACCTAGGAGTTCCATCGAGTGCATCCAAAATGATTTTCTGTGTCTATGGTACGTTTGGTGCAAACTATAGATCTTTATTGCACCGAGACTAACATTATCTCCAAATGGACCGAAATGAGATTCTACATGACCCACGTCACCTAACGGTTCTATCGGGTGCGTCCAAATGATTTCTGAGCTTATGGTACGTTCAGCGCAAACCGTGCACCTATCCTGAATCAAGATTAGCACTATATCCAAACGAACCGAAACGAGCTTCCATTTGAGCCTCGTCACCTAGAAGTACCATCCGGTGCGTCCAAAATGATTTCTGAGGCTATGATATATTTTGCGCAAACCGTGTACCTATCTTGCACTGAAACTAACACTATCTCCAAATAGACTGAAGTGAGACTCCATTGAGCCTCGTCACCTAGGAGTACCATCCGGTGCATCCAAAACAATTTCTTAGCCTATGCTAGGTATAGCGCAAGCCATGCACCTATCACGCTCCGAAACTAACACTATCTCCAAAAGGACCGAAACAAGATACTACATGACCCACGTCACCTAGGAGTTCCATCGGGTGCTCCAAAATGATTTGAGGATATGATGCGTTTGGTGCAAACTGTGGATCTATCTTGCACCAAGATTAACACTATTTATAAATGGACCAAAACGAGATTCTACATGACCCATGTCCCCTAGGAGTTACATCGAGTGTGTCCAAAATGATTTCTGAGCTTACGGTACATTCGGTGCAAACTGTGCACCTATCTTGAATCAAGATTAGCACTGTATCCAAATGGACTGAAACGAGCTTCCATTTGAGCCTCAACACCCAGGAGTACCATCCGGCGCTTCCAAAACAATTTCTCAGCCTATGGTACGTCTGGTGCAAACCATGCACCTATCATGCACCGAAACTAACACTATCTCCAAAAGGACCGAACGAGATTCCACATGACCAATGTCACCTAGGAGTTCCATCGAGTGCGTCCAAACGATTTCTGTGGCTATGGTATGTTTGGTGCAAACTGTGGATCTATCTTGCACCGAGACTAACACTATCTCTAAATGGACGGAAATGAGATTCTACATGACCCACGACACCTAGGAGTTCCATTGGGTTCGTCCAAAATGATTTTCGAGCTTACGGTACGTTCGGCGCAAACTGTGCACCTATCTTGAATCAAGATTAGCCCTGTATCCAAACGGACCGAAACGACCTTCCTTTTGAGCCTCGTCACCTCGGAGTACCATCTAGTGCGTCCAAAATGATTTGGTAGCCTATGGTACATTTGGCGCAAACCGTGCACCTAACTTGCACTGAAACTAACACTGTCTCCAAACGGACCGAAACGAGCCTCCATTTGAGCCTCGTCACCCAGGAGTACCATCCGGTGCATCCAAAACAATTTCTGAGCCTATGGAACATATGGCGCAAACCATGCACCTATCATGCATCGAAACTAACACTATCTCCAAAAGGACCGAAACGAGATACTACGTGACCCACGTCACCTAGGAGTTCCATCGGGTGCGTCCAAAATGATTTATGTGGCTATGGTACGTTTGATGCAAACTGTGGATCTATCTTGCACCGAGGTAACACTATCTCTAAATGGACCGAAACAAGATTATACAAGACCCACGACACCTAGGAGTTCCATCGGGTGCGTCCAAAATGATTTCCGAGTTATGGTACGTTCAGCGCAAACCGTGCACCTATCTTGAATCAAGATTAGCACTATATCCAAACGGACCGAAACGAGCTTCCATTTGAGTCTCATCACCTTAGAAGTACCATCCGGTGCGTCCAAAATGATTTCTGAGGCTATGGTATATTTGGTGCAAACCGTGCACCTATCTTGCACTGAAACTAACATTATCTCCAAACGGCCCGAAACGAGCTTCTATTTGAGCCTCGTCACCTAGGAGTACCATCCGGTGCATCCAAAACCATTTCTGAGCCTATGGTACGTATGGTGCAAACCATGCACCTATCATGCACCGAATCTAGCAGTATATCCAAAAGGACCGAAAGGAGATTCTACATGACCCACGACACCTACGAGTTCCATCGGGTGCGTCCAAAATGATTTCCGAGCTTACGGTATGTTCGGTGCAAACCATGCACCTATCTTGAATCAAGATTAGCACTGTATCCAAACTGACAACATCTCCAAAATGACTGAAACGAGATTCTACATGACTCACGTCACCTAGGAGTTCCATCGGGTGCGTCCAAAATGATTTTTGAGCCTGTGATACGTTTGGTGCAAACTTATCTTGCACTGAGATTAACACTATCTATAAACGGACCGAAACAAGATTCTACATGACCCACGTCACCTAGGAGTTCCATCGGGAGCGTCCAAAATGATTTCTGAGCCTATGGTACGTTTGGTGCAAACTGTGGATCTATCTTGCACCGAGACTAACACTATCTCCAAATGAACCAAAACAAGAATCTACATGACCCACGTCACCTAGGAGTTCCATCGGGTGCATCCAAAATAATTTCTGAGCTTACGGTACATCCATCCAAACCGTGCACCTATCTTGAATCAAGATTAGCACTGTATCCAAACGGACCAAAACGAGCTTTCATTTGAGCCTCGTCATATAGGAGAACCATCCAGTGCGTCCAAAACAATTTCTGAGGCTATGGAACATTTGGCGCAAACCGTGCACCCATCTTGGACTGAAACTAGCACCGCTCCAAACAGACCAAACGAAGCTTCCATTTGAGCCTTGTCACCTAGGAGTAGCATCCGGTGCATCCAAAACGATTTTCTTAGCCTATGGTACATATAGCGCAAACCATGCACGTATCATGCACCGAAACTAACACTATCTCCAAAAGGACCGAAAGGAGATTCTACATGACCCACGTCACCTAGGATTTCCATCGGGTGCATCCAAAATAATTTCCGAGCTTACGCTACGTTCGGCGTAAACCATGCACCTATCATGCACCGAAACTAACACTATCTCCAAAAGGGCCAAAAGGAGATTCTACATGACCCACGTCACCTAGGAGTTCCATCGGGTGCGTCCAAAAATGATTTCCGAGCTTATGGTATGTTCAGTGCAAACTTTGCACCTATCTTGAATCAAGATTAGCACTATATCCAAACGGACCGAAACGAGCTTCCGTTTGAGCCTCGTCACCTAGGAGAACCATCCGGTGCGTCCAAAATGATTTCTGAGGCTATGGAACATCTTGGACTGAAACTAACACTGCTCCAAACAGAGCTTCCATTTGAGCCTTGTCACCCAGGAGTACCATCCGGTGCATCCAAAATAAATTTTTTTGGCTATGGTACGTATGGCGCAAACCATGCACGTATCATGCACCGAAACTAACACTATCTCCAAAAGGACCGAAAGGAGATGCTACATGACCCATGTCACCTAGGAGTTCCATCGGGTGCGTCCAAAATGATTTTTGAGGCTACGGTACGTTTGGCGCAAACCGTGCACCTATCTTCCACTGAAACTAACACTGTCTCCAAACGGATCGAAACGAGCTTCCATTTGAGCCTCGTCACCCAGGAGTACCTTCTGGTGCATCTAAAACAATATATGAGCCTACGGTACGTATGGCGCAAACCATGCACCTATCACACACCGAAACTAACACTACCTCCAAAAGGGCCGAACCGAGATTCTGCATGACCCACGTCACCTAGGAGTTCCATCGAGTGCATCCAAAATGATTTTCTGTGTCTATGGTACGTTTGGTGCAAACTGTAGATCTTTATTGCACCGAGACTAACATTATCTCCAAATGGACCGAAATGAGATTCTACATGACCCACGTCACCTAGCGGTTCTATCGGGTGCGTCCAAATGATTTCTGAGCTTATGGTACGTTCAGCGCAAACCGTGCACCTATCCTGAATCAAGATTAGCACTATATCCAAACGAACCGAAACGAGCTTCCATTTGAGCCTCGTCACCTAGAAGTACCATCCGGTGCGTCCAAAATGATTTCTGAGGCTATGATATATTTTGCGCAAACCGTGTACCTATCTTGCACTGAAACTAACACTATCTCCAAATAGACCGAAGTGAGACTCCATTGAGCCTCGTCACCTAGGAGTACCATCCGGTGCATCCAAAACAATTTCTTAGCCTATGCTAGGTATAGCGCAAGCCATGCACCTATCACGCTCCGAAACTAACACTATCTCCAAAAGGACCGAAACAAGATACTACATGACCCACGTCACCTAGGAGTTCCATCGGGTGCATCCAAAATGATTTGAGGATATGATGCGTTTGGTGCAAACTGTGGATCTATCTTGCACAAAGATTAACACTATTTATAAATGGACCAAAATGAGATTCTACATGACCCACGTCCAATAGGAGTTACATCGAGTGCGTCCAAATGATTTCTGAGCTTACGGTACATTCGGTGCAAACTGTGCACCTATCTTGAATCAAGATTAGCACTGTATCCAAACGGACCGAAACGAGCTTCCATTTGAGCCTCGACACCCAAGAGTACCATCCGGCGCATCCAAAACAATTTCTTAGCCTATGGTACGTCTGGTGCAAACCATGCACCTATCACGCACGGAAACTAACACTATCTCCAAAAGGACCGAACGAGATTCTACATGACCCACGTCACTTAGGAGTTCCATCGAGTGCGTCCAAAATGATTTCTGTGGCTATGGTACGTTTGGTGCAAACTATGGATCTATCTTGCACCGAGACTAACACTATCTCTAAATGGACGGAAATGAGATTCTACATGACCCACGACACCTAGGAGTTCCATTGGGTTCGTCCAAAATGATTTTCGAGCTTACGGTACGTTCGTCGCAAACTGTGCACCTATCTTGAATCAAGATTAGCCCTGTATCCAAACAGACCGAAACGACCTTCCTTTTGAGCCTCGTCACCTAGGAGTACCATCTGGTGCGTCCAAAATGATTTCTTAGCCTATGGTACATTTGGCGCAAACCGTGCACCTATCTTGCACTGAAACTAACACTGTCTCCAAATGGACCGAAATGAGCCTCCATTTGAGCCTCATCACCCAGGAGTACCATCCGGTGCATCCAAAACAATTTCTGAGCCTATGGAACGTATGGCGCAAACCATGCACCTATCATGCATCGAAACTAACACTATCTCCAAAAGGACCGAAACGAGATACTACGTGACCCACGTCACCTAGGAGTTCCATCGGGTGCGTCCAAAATGATTTCAGTGGCTATGGTACGTTTGGTGCAAACTATCTTGCACCGAGGCTAACACTATCTCTAAATGGACCGAAACAAGATTATACAAGACCCACGACACCTAGGAGTTCCATCGGGTGCGTCCAAAATGATTTCCGAGTTATGGTACGTTCAGCGCAAACCGTGCACCTATCTTGAATCAAGATTAGCACTATATCAAAACGGACCGAAACGAGCTTCCATTTGAGTCTCATCACCTTAGAAGTACCATCCGGTGCGTCCAAAATGATTTCTGAGGCTATGGTATATTTGGTGCAAACCGTGCACCTAACTTGCACTGAAACTAACATTATCTCCAAACGGCCTGAAACGAGCTTCTATTTGAGCCTCGTCACCTAGGAGTACCATCCGGTGCATCCAAAACCATTTCTGAGCCTATGGTACGTATGGTGCAAACCATGCACCGAATCTAACAGTATCTCCAAAAGTACTGAAAGGAGATTCTACATGACCCACGTCACCTACGAGTTCCATCGGGTGCGTCCAAAATGATTTCCGAGCTTACGGTATGTTCGGTGCAAACCGTGCAACTATCTTGAATCAAGATTAGCACTATATCCAAACTGACACCATCTCCAAAATGACTGAAACGAGATTCTACATGACTCACGTCACCTATGAGTTCTATCGGATGCGTCCAAAATGATTTCTGAGCCTGTGATACGTTTGGTGCAAACTATGGATCTATCTTGCACTGAGATTAACACTATCTATAAACGGACCGAAACAAGATTCTACATGACCCACGTCACCTAGGAGTTCCATCGGGTGCATCCAAGATGATTTTTGAGCTTACAGTACGTTCGGCGCAAACCGTGCACCACTCTTGAATCAAGATTAGCACTGTTTCCAAATGGACCGAAACAAGCTTCCATTTGAGCCTCGTCACCTAGGAGTACCATTCGGTGTGTCCAGAATGATTTCTGAGGCAATGCTACATTTGGTGCAAACCGTGCACCTATGTTGCACTAAAACTAACACTGTCTCCGAACGGTCCAAAAGGAGCTTTGATTTGAGCCTCGACACCCGGGAGTACCATCCGGTGCATCCAAAACAATTTCTGAGCCTATGGTATGTATGGCGCAAACCATGCACCTATCACACACCGAAACTAACCCTATCTCCAAAAGGACCAAACCGAGATTCTGCATGACCCACGTCGCCTCGGAGTTCCATCGGGTGCATCCAAAATGATTTCTGAAGTTGTGATACGTTTGTTGCAAACTGTGGATCTATATTGCACCGAGATTAACACTATCTATAAACAGACCGATATGAGATTCTACATGACCCACGTCACCTAGGAGTTCCATCGAGTGCGTCCAAAATGATTTACTTGGTTACGGTACGTTCGGCACAAACCGTGCACCTATCTTGAATCAAGATTAGCACTGTATCCAAACGGACCGAAACGAGCTTCCATTTGAACATCGTCACCTAGGAGTACCATCCAGTGCATCCAAAATGATTTCTTAGCCTATGGTACACTTGGCGCAAACCGTGCACATATCTTTCACTGAAACTCACAGTATCTCCAAAAGGACCGAAACGAGATACTACGTGACCCACGTCACCTAGGAGTTCCATCAGGTGGTTCCAAAATGATTTCTGTGGCTATGGTACGTTTGGTACAAACTGTGGATCTATCTTGCACCGAGGCTAACACTATATCTAAATGGACCGAAACAAGATTCTACATGACCCACAACACCTAGGAGTTCCATCGGGTGCGTCCAAAATGATTTCCGAGTTACGGTACGTTCAGCGCAAACTGTGCACCTATCTTGAATCAAGATTAGCACTATATCCAAACGGACCAAAACGAGCTTCCATTTGAGCCTCGTCACCTAGGAGTACCATCCCGTGCATCCAAAACAATTTCTGAGCCTATGGTACGTATGGTGCAAACCATGCACCTATCATGCACCGAATCTAACAGTATCTCCAAAAGGACCGAAATGAGCTTACATTTGAGCCTCGTCACCCTTGAGTAACATCCGGTGCATCCAAAACAATTTCTGTGCCTATGGTACTTATGGCGCAAACCATGCACCTATCACGCACCGAAACTAACACTATCTCCAAAACGTCCGAAACGAGATTCTACATGATCCACGTCACCTAGGAGTTCCATCGGGTGCGTCCAAAACGATTTCTGTGGCTATGGTACGTTTGGTGCAAAGTGTGGATCTATCTTGCACCGAGACTAATGCTATCTCTAAATGGACCAAAATGAGATTCTACATGACCCACGACACCTAGGAGTTCCATCGGGTGCGTCCAAAATGATTTCTGAGATTATGGAACGTTCGGCGCAAACCGTGCACCTATATTGAATCAAGATTAGCACTGTATCCAAACGGACCGAAACGAGCTTCCATTTGAGCCTCGTCACCTAGGAGTACCATCCGGTGCGTCCAGAACGATTTCTGAGGCTATGGTACATTTGGCGCAAACCATGCACCTATCTTGCATTGAAACTAACACTGTCTCCAAACGATCCAAAGCGAGCTTCCATTTGAGCCTCGTGACCTAGGAGCACCATCTGGTGCGTCCAAAACAATTTCTGAGGCTATGGTACGTTTGGCGCAAACCGTTTACCTACCTTGCACTGAAACTAACACTGTCTCCAAATGGTCAAAAACGAGCTTCCATTTGTGCCTCGTCACCTAGGAGTACCATCCAGTGCATCCAAAAGGATTTCTGAGCCTATATTACGTTTGGCGCAAACCATGCACCTATCATGCACCGAAACTAACACTATCTCCAAAACAACCGAAACGAGATTCTACATGATCCACGTCACCTAGGAGTTCCATCGGGTGCGTCCAAAATGATTTCGGAGCTTACAGAACATTAGGCACAAACCGTGCACCTATCTTGAATCAAGATTAGCACTATATCCAAACGGACCGAAACGAGCTTCTATTTGAGCGTAGTCACCTAGGAGTACCATTTGGTGCGTCCAGAACGATTTCTGAGGCTATGGTACATTTGACGCAAACCATGCACCTATCTTGCACTAAAAGTAACACTGTCTCCAAACGATCCAAAGCGAGCTTCCATTTGAGCCTCGTGACCTAGGAGACCATCTAGTGCATCCAAAAGGATTTTTGAGACTATGGTACATTTGACGCAAACCGTGCACCTACCTTGCACTGAAACTAATACTATCTCCAAACGGATCGAAATGAGCTTCCATTTGAGCCTCGTCACCCAGGAGTACCATCCGGTGCAACCAAAACTATTTCTTACCCAATGATGCGTATGGCGCAAACCATGCACCTATCATGCACCGAAACTAACACCATCTCCAAAAGAACCAAAACGAGATTCTACATGACTCACGTCACCTAGGAGTTCCATCGGGTGCGTCCAAAATGATTTCTGAGGCTGTGATACGTTTGGTGCAAACTATGGAACTATCTTGCACTGAGATTAACACCATCTATAAATGGACTGAAAAAAGATTCTACATGACCCACGTCACCTAGAAGTTCCATCGGGTGCGTCCAAAATGATTTTGGAGCTTACAGAACATTAGGCACAAACCGTGCACCTATCTTGAATCAAGATTAGCACTATATCCAAACGGATCGAAACGAGCTTCTATTTGAGCCTCGTCACCTAGGAGTACCATCCGGTGCATCCAGAACGATTTCTGAGGTTATGGTACATTTGGCGCAAACCATGCACCTATCTTGCACTGAAACTAACACTGTCTCCAAACGATCCAAAGCGAGCTTCCATTTGAGCCTCGTGACCTAGGAGCACCATCTAGTGCATCTAAAAGGATTTTTGAGACTATGGTACATTTGACGTAAACCGTGCACCTACCTTGCACTGAAACTAATACTATCTCCAAACGGACCGAAATGAGCTTCCATTTGAGCCTCGTCACCTAGGAGTACCATCCGGTGCATCCAAAACAATTTCTTACCCTATGGTACGTATGGCACAAACCATGCACCCATCACGCACCGAAACTAACACCATCTCCAAAAGGACTGAAACGAGATTCTACATGACTCACGTCACCTAGGAGTTCCATCGGGTGCGTCCAAAATGATTTCTGAGCCTATGATACGTTTAGTGCAAACTATGGATCTATCTTGCACTGAGATTAACACTATCTATAAATGGACCGAAACAAGGTTCTACATGACCCACGTCACCTAGGAGTTCCATCGGGTGTGTCCAAGATGATTTTTGAGCTTACGGTACGTTCGGCGCAAACCGTGCACCTATCTTGAATCAAGATTAGCACTGTATCCAAATGGACCGAAATGAGCTTCCATTTGAGCCTCGTCACCTAGGAGTACCATCCGGTGCGTCCAGAACGATTTCTGAGGCAATGCTACATTTGGTGCAAACCGTGCACCTATGTTGCACTAAAACTAACACTGTCTCCGAACGGTCCAAAAGGAGCTTTGATTTGAGCCTCGACACCCGGGAGTACCATCCGGTGCATCCAAAACAATTCTGAGCCTATGGTACGTATGGCGCAAACCATGCACCTATCACGCACCGAAACTAACCCTATCTCCAAAAGGACCAAACCGAGATTCTGCATGACCCACGTCGCTTCGGAGTTCCATCGGGTGCATCCAAAATGATTTCTGAAGTTGTGATACGTTTGTTGCAAACTGTGGATCTATATTGCACCGAGATTAACACTATCTATAAACGGACCGATATGAGATCTACATGACCCACGTCACCTAGGAGTTCCATCGAGTGCGTCCAAAATGATTTACTTGGTTACGGTACGTTCGGCACAAACCGTGCACCTATCTTGAATCAAGATTAGCACTGTATCCAAACGGACCGAAACGAGCTTCCATTTGAACATCGTCACCTAGGAGTACCATCCAGTGCATCCAAAATGATTTCTTAGCCTATGGTACACTTGGCGCAAACCGTGCACATATCTTTCACTGAAACTCACAGTATCTCCAAAAGGACCGAAATGAGATACTACGTGACCCACGTCACCTAGGAGTTCCATCAGGTGGTTCCAAAATGATTTCTGTGGCTATGGTACGTTTGGTACAAACTGTGGATCTATCTTGCACCGAGGCTAACACTATATCTAAATGGACCGAAACAAGATTCTACATGACCCACAACACCTAGGAGTTCCATCGGGTGCGTCCAAAATGATTTCCGAGTTACGGTACGTTCAGCGCAAACTGTGCACCTATCTTGAATCAAGATTAGCACTATATCCAAACGGACCAAAACGAGCTTCCATTTGAGCCTCGTCACCTAGGAGTACCATCCCGTGCATCCAAAATAATTTCTGAGCCTATGGTACGTATGGTGCAAACCATGCACCTATCATGCACCGAATCTAACAGTATCTCCAAAAGGACCGAAATGAGCTTACATTTGAGCCTCGTCACCCTTGAGTAACATCCGGTGCATCCAAAACAATTTCTGTGCCTATGGTACTTATGGCGCAAACCATGCACCTATCACGCACCGAAACTAACACTATCTCCAAAACGTCCGAAACGAGATTCTACATGATCCACGTCACCTAGGAGTTCCATCGGGTGCGTCCAAAACGATTTCTGTGGCTATGGTACGTTTGGTGCAAAGTGTGGATCTATCTTGCACCGAGACTAATGCTATCTCTAAATGGACCAAAATGAGATTCTACATGACCCACGACACCTAGGAGTTCCATCGGGTGCGTCCAAAATGATTTCTGAGATTATGGAACGTTCGGCGCAAACCGTGCACCTATATTGAATCAAGATTAGCACTGTATCCAAACGGACCGAAACGAGCTTCCATTTGAGCCTCGTCACCTAGGAGTACCATCCGGTGCATCCAGAACGATTTCTGAGGCTATGGTACATTTGGCGCAAATCATGCACCTATCTTGCATTGAAACTAACACTGTCTCCAAACGATCCAAAGCGAGCTTCCATTTGAGCCTCGTGACCTAGGAGCACCATCTGGTGCGTCCAAAACAATTTCTGAGGCTATGGTACGTTTGGCGCAAACCGTTTACCTACCTTGCACTGAAACTAACACTGTCTCCAAATGGTCAAAAACGAGCTTCCATTTGTGCCTCGTCACCTAGGAGTACCATCCAGTGCATCCAAAAGGATTTCTGAGCCTATATTACGTTTGGCGCAAACCATGCACCTATCATGCACCGAAACTAACACTATCTCCAAAACAACCGAAACGAGATTCTACATGATCCACGTCACCTAGGAGTTCCATCGGGTGCGTCCAAAATGATTTCGGAGCTTACAGAACATTAGGCACAAACCGTGCACCTATCTTGAATCAAGATTAGCACTATATCCAAACGGACCGAAACGAGCTTCTATTTGAGCGTCGTCACCTAGGAGTACCATTTGGTGCGTCCAGAACGATTTCTGAGGCTATGGTACATTTGACGCAAACCATGCACCTATCTTGCACTAAAAGTAACACTGTCTCCAAACGATCCAAAGCGAGCTTCCATTTGAGCCTCGTGACCTAGGAGACCATCTAGTGCATCCAAAAGGATTTTTGAGACTATGGTACATTTGACGCAAACCGTGCACCTACCTTGCACTGAAACTAATACTATCTCCAAACGGATCGAAATGAGCTTCCATTTGAGCCTCGTCACCCAGGAGTACCATCCGGTGCAACCAAAACTATTTCTTACCCAATGATGCGTATGGCGCAAACCATGCACCTATCATGCACCGAAACTAACACCATCTCCAAAAGAACCAAAACGAGATTCTACATGACTCACGTCACCTAGGAGTTCCATCGGGTGCGTCCAAAATGATTTCTGAGGCTGTGATACGTTTGGTGCAAACTATGGAACTATCTTGCACTGAGATTAACACCATCTATAAATGGACTGAAAAAAGATTCTACATGACCCACGTCACCTAGAAGTTCCATCGGGTGCGTCCAAAATGATTTTGGAGCTTACAGAACATTAGGCACAAACCGTGCACCTATCTTGAATCAAGATTAGCACTATATCCAAACGGATCGAAACGAGCTTCTATTTGAGCCTCGTCACCTAGGAGTACCATCCGGTGCATCCAGAACGATTTCTGAGGTTATGGTACATTTGGCGCAAACCATGCACCTATCTTGCACTGAAACTAACACTGTCTCCAAACGATCCAAAGCGAGCTTCCATTTGAGCCTCGTGACCTAGGAGCACCATCTAGTGCATCTAAAAGGATTTTTGAGACTATGGTACATTTGACGTAAACCGTGCACCTACCTTGCACTGAAACTAATACTATCTCCAAACGGACCGAAATGAGCTTCCATTTGAGCCTCGTCACCTAGGAGTACCATCCGGTGCATCCAAAACAATTTCTTACCCTATGGTACGTATGGCACAAACCATGCACCCATCACGCACCGAAACTAACACCATCTCCAAAAGGACTGAAACGAGATTCTACATGACTCACGTCACCTAGGAGTTCCATCGGGTGCGTCCAAAATGATTTCTGAGCCTATGATACGTTTAGTGCAAACTATGGATCTATCTTGCACTGAGATTAACACTATCTATAAATGGACCGAAACAAGGTTCTACATGACCCACGTCACCTAGGAGTTCCATCGGGTGTGTCCAAGATGATTTTTGAGCTTACGGTACGTTCGGCGCAAACCGTGCACCTATCTTGAATCAAGATTAGCACTGTATCCAAATGGACCGAAATGAGCTTCCATTTGAGCCTCGTCACCTAGGAGTACCATCCGGTGCGTCCAGAACGATTTCTGAGGCAATGCTACATTTGGTGCAAACCGTGCACCTATGTTGCACTAAAACTAACACTGTCTCCGAACGGTCCAAAAGGAGCTTTGATTTGAGCCTCGACACCCGGGAGTACCATCCGGTGCATCCAAAACAATTCTGAGCCTATGGTACGTATGGCGCAAACCATGCACCTATCACGCACCGAAACTAACCCTATCTCCAAAAGGACCAAACCGAGATTTTGCATGACCCACGTCGCCTCGGAGTTCCATCGGGTGCATCCAAAATGATTTCTGAAGTTGTGATACGTTTGTTGCAAACTGTGGATCTATATTGCACCGAGATTAACACTATCTATAAACGGACCGATATGAGATTCTACATGACCCACGTCACCTAGGAGTTCCATCGAGTGCGTCCAAAATGATTTACTTGGTTACGGTACGTTCGGCACAAACCGTGCACCTATCTTGAATCAAGATTAGCACTGTATCCAAACGGACCGAAACGAGCTTCCATTTGAACATCGTCACCTAGGAGTACCATCCAGTGCATCCAAAATGATTTCTTAGCCTATGGTACACTTGGCGCAAACCGTGCACATATCTTTCACTGAAACTCACAGTATCTCCAAAAGGACCGAAATGAGATACTACGTGACCCACGTCACCTAGGAGTTCCATCAGGTGGTTCCAAAATGATTTCTGTGGCTATGGTACGTTTGGTACAAACTGTGGATCTATCTTGCACCGAGGCTAACACTATATCTAAATGGACCGAAACAAGATTCTACATGACCCACAACACCTAGGAGTTCCATCGGGTGCGTCCAAAATGATTTCCGAGTTACGGTACGTTCAGCGCAAACTGTGCACCTATCTTGAATCAAGATTAGCACTATATCCAAACGGACCAAAACGAGCTTCCATTTGAGCCTCGTCACCTAGGAGTACCATCCCGTGCATCCAAAATAATTTCTGAGCCTATGGTACGTATGGTGCAAACCATGCACCTATCATGCACCGAATCTAACAGTATCTCCAAAAGGACCGAAATGAGCTTACATTTGAGCCTCGTCACCCTTGAGTAACATCCGGTGCATCCAAAACAATTTCTGTGCCTATGGTACTTATGGCGCAAACCATGCACCTATCACGCACCGAAACTAACACTATCTCCAAAACGTCCGAAACGAGATTCTACATGATCCACGTCACCTAGGAGTTCCATCGGGTGCGTCCAAAACGATTTCTGTGGCTATGGTACGTTTGGTGCAAAGTGTGGATCTATCTTGCACCGAGACTAATGCTATCTCTAAATGGACCAAAATGAGATTCTACATGACCCACGACACCTAGGAGTTCCATCGGGTGCGTCCAAAATGATTTCTGAGATTATGGAACGTTCGGCGCAAACCGTGCACCTATATTGAATCAAGATTAGCACTGTATCCAAACGGACCGAAACGAGCTTCCATTTGAGCCTCGTCACCTAGGAGTACCATCCGGTGCATCCAGAACGATTTCTGAGGCTATGGTACATTTGGCGCAAATCATGCACCTATCTTGCATTGAAACTAACACTGTCTCCAAACGATCCAAAGCGAGCTTCCATTTGAGCCTCGTGACCTAGGAGCACCATCTGGTGCGTCCAAAACAATTTCTGAGGCTATGGTACGTTTGGCGCAAACCGTTTACCTACCTTGCACTGAAACTAACACTGTCTCCAAATGGTCAAAAACGAGCTTCCATTTGTGCCTCGTCACCTAGGAGTACCATCCAGTGCATCCAAAAGGATTTCTGAGCCTATATTACGTTTGGCGCAAACCATGCACCTATCATGCACCGAAACTAACACTATCTCCAAAACAACCGAAACGAGATTCTACATGATCCACGTCACCTAGGAGTTCCATCGGGTGCGTCCAAAATGATTTCGGAGCTTACAGAACATTAGGCACAAACCGTGCACCTATCTTGAATCAAGATTAGCACTATATCCAAACGGACCGAAACGAGCTTCTATTTGAGCGTCGTCACCTAGGAGTACCATTTGGTGCGTCCAGAACGATTTCTGAGGCTATGGTACATTTGACGCAAACCATGCACCTATCTTGCACTAAAAGTAACACTGTCTCCAAACGATCCAAAGCGAGCTTCCATTTGAGCCTCGTGACCTAGGAGACCATCTAGTGCATCCAAAAGGATTTTTGAGACTATGGTACATTTGACGCAAACCGTGCACCTACCTTGCACTGAAACTAATACTATCTCCAAACGGATCGAAATGAGCTTCCATTTGAGCCTCGTCACCCAGGAGTACCATCCGGTGCAACCAAAACTATTTCTTACCCAATGATGCGTATGGCGCAAACCATGCACCTATCATGCACCGAAACTAACACCATCTCCAAAAGAACCAAAACGAGATTCTACATGACTCACGTCACCTAGGAGTTCCATCGGGTGCGTCCAAAATGATTTCTGAGGCTGTGATACGTTTGGTGCAAACTATGGAACTATCTTGCACTGAGATTAACACCATCTATAAATGGACTGAAAAAAGATTCTACATGACCCACGTCACCTAGAAGTTCCATCGGGTGCGTCCAAAATGATTTTGGAGCTTACAGAACATTAGGCACAAACCGTGCACCTATCTTGAATCAAGATTAGCACTATATCCAAACGGATCGAAACGAGCTTCTATTTGAGCCTCGTCACCTAGGAGTACCATCCGGTGCATCCAGAACGATTTCTGAGGTTATGGTACATTTGGCGCAAACCATGCACCTATCTTGCACTGAAACTAACACTGTCTCCAAACGATCCAAAGCGAGCTTCCATTTGAGCCTCGTGACCTAGGAGCACCATCTAGTGCATCTAAAAGGATTTTTGAGACTATGGTACATTTGACGTAAACCGTGCACCTACCTTGCACTGAAACTAATACTATCTCCAAACGGACCGAAATGAGCTTCCATTTGAGCCTCGTCACCTAGGAGTACCATCCGGTGCATCCAAAACAATTTCTTACCCTATGGTACGTATGGCACAAACCATGCACCCATCACGCACCGAAACTAACACCATCTCCAAAAGGACTGAAACGAGATTCTACATGACTCACGTCACCTAGGAGTTCCATCGGGTGCGTCCAAAATGATTTCTGAGCCTATGATACGTTTAGTGCAAACTATGGATCTATCTTGCACTGAGATTAACACTATCTATAAATGGACCGAAACAAGGTTCTACATGACCCACGTCACCTAGGAGTTCCATCGGGTGTGTCCAAGATGATTTTTGAGCTTACGGTACGTTCGGCGCAAACCGTGCACCTATCTTGAATCAAGATTAGCACTGTATCCAAATGGACCGAAATGAGCTTCCATTTGAGCCTCGTCACCTAGGAGTACCATCCGGTGCGTCCAGAACGATTTCTGAGGCAATGCTACATTTGGTGCAAACCGTGCACCTATGTTGCACTAAAACTAACACTGTCTCCGAACGGTCCAAAAGGAGCTTTGATTTGAGCCTCGACACCCGGGAGTACCATCCGGTGCATCCAAAACAATTCTGAGCCTATGGTACGTATGGCGCAAACCATGCACCTATCACGCACCGAAACTAACCCTATCTCCAAAAGGACCAAACCGAGATTCTGCATGACCCACGTCGCCTCGGAGTTCCATCGGGTGCATCCAAAATGATTTCTGAAGTTGTGATACGTTTGTTGCAAACTGTGGATCTATATTGCACCGAGATTAACACTATCTATAAACGGACCGATATGAGATTCTACATGACCCACGTCACCTAGGAGTTCCATCGAGTGCGTCCAAAATGATTTACTTGGTTACGGTACGTTCGGCACAAACCGTGCACCTATCTTGAATCAAGATTAGCACTGTATCCAAACGGACCGAAACGAGCTTCCATTTGAACATCGTCACCTAGGAGTACCATCCAGTGCATCCAAAATGATTTCTTAGCCTATGGTACACTTGGCGCAAACCGTGCACATATCTTTCACTGAAACTCACAGTATCTCCAAAAGGACCGAAATGAGATACTACGTGACCCACGTCACCTAGGAGTTCCATCAGGTGGTTCCAAAATGATTTCTGTGGCTATGGTACGTTTGGTACAAACTGTGGATCTATCTTGCACCGAGGCTAACACTATATCTAAATGGACCGAAACAAGATTCTACATGACCCACAACACCTAGGAGTTCCATCGGGTGCGTCCAAAATGATTTCCGAGTTACGGTACGTTCAGCGCAAACTGTGCACCTATCTTGAATCAAGATTAGCACTATATCCAAACGGACCAAAACGAGCTTCCATTTGAGCCTCGTCACCTAGGAGTACCATCCCGTGCATCCAAAATAATTTCTGAGCCTATGGTACGTATGGTGCAAACCATGCACCTATCATGCACCGAATCTAACAGTATCTCCAAAAGGACCGAAATGAGCTTACATTTGAGCCTCGTCACCCTTGAGTAACATCCGGTGCATCCAAAACAATTTCTGTGCCTATGGTACTTATGGCGCAAACCATGCACCTATCACGCACCGAAACTAACACTATCTCCAAAACGTCCGAAACGAGATTCTACATGATCCACGTCACCTAGGAGTTCCATCGGGTGCGTCCAAAACGATTTCTGTGGCTATGGTACGTTTGGTGCAAAGTGTGGATCTATCTTGCACCGAGACTAATGCTATCTCTAAATGGACCAAAATGAGATTCTACATGACCCACGACACCTAGGAGTTCCATCGGGTGCGTCCAAAATGATTTCTGAGATTATGGAACGTTCGGCGCAAACCGTGCACCTATATTGAATCAAGATTAGCACTGTATCCAAACGGACCGAAACGAGCTTCCATTTGAGCCTCGTCACCTAGGAGTACCATCCGGTGCATCCAGAACGATTTCTGAGGCTATGGTACATTTGGCGCAAATCATGCACCTATCTTGCATTGAAACTAACACTGTCTCCAAACGATCCAAAGCGAGCTTCCATTTGAGCCTCGTGACCTAGGAGCACCATCTGGTGCGTCCAAAACAATTTCTGAGGCTATGGTACGTTTGGCGCAAACCGTTTACCTACCTTGCACTGAAACTAACACTGTCTCCAAATGGTCAAAAACGAGCTTCCATTTGTGCCTCGTCACCTAGGAGTACCATCCAGTGCATCCAAAAGGATTTCTGAGCCTATATTACGTTTGGCGCAAACCATGCACCTATCATGCACCGAAACTAACACTATCTCCAAAACAACCGAAACGAGATTCTACATGATCCACGTCACCTAGGAGTTCCATCGGGTGCGTCCAAAATGATTTCGGAGCTTACAGAACATTAGGCACAAACCGTGCACCTATCTTGAATCAAGATTAGCACTATATCCAAACGGACCGAAACGAGCTTCTATTTGAGCGTCGTCACCTAGGAGTACCATTTGGTGCGTCCAGAACGATTTCTGAGGCTATGGTACATTTGACGCAAACCATGCACCTATCTTGCACTAAAAGTAACACTGTCTCCAAACGATCCAAAGCGAGCTTCCATTTGAGCCTCGTGACCTAGGAGACCATCTAGTGCATCCAAAAGGATTTTTGAGACTATGGTACATTTGACGCAAACCGTGCACCTACCTTGCACTGAAACTAATACTATCTCCAAATGGACCGAAATGAGCTTCCATTTGAGCCTCGTCACCTAGGAGTACCATCCGGTGCATCCAAAACAATTTCTTACCCTATGGTACGTATGGCGCAAACCATGCACCCATCACGCACCGAAACTAACACCATCTCCAAAAGGACTGAAACGAGATTCTACATGACTCACGTCACCTAGGAGTTCCATCGGGTGCGTCCAAAATGATTTCTGAGCCTATGATACGTTTAGTGCAAACTATGGATCTATCTTGCACTGAGATTAACACTATCTATAAATGGACCGAAACAAGATTCTACATGACCCACGTCACCTAGGAGTTCCATCGGGTGTGTCCAAGATGATTTTTGAGCTTACGGTACGTTCGGCGTAAACCGTGCACCTATCTTGAATCAAGATTAGCACTGTATCCAAATGGACCGAAATGAGCTTCCATTTGAGCCTCGTCACCTAGGAGTACCATCCGGTGCGTCCAGAACGATTTCTGAGGCAATGCTACATTTGGTGCAAACCGTGCACCTATGTTGCACTAAAACTAACACTGTCCCCAAACGGTCCAAAAGGAGCTTTGATTTGAGCCTCGACACCCGGGAGTACCATCCGGTGCATTCAAAACAATTTTCTGAGCCTATGGTACGTATGGTGCAAACCATGCACCTATCACGCACCGAAACTAACCCTATCTCCAAAAGGACCAAACCGAGATTCTGCATGACCCACGTCACCTAGTTGTTCCATCGGGTGCATCCAAAATGATTTCTGAGGCTGTGATACGTTTGTTGCAAACTGTGGATCTATCTTGCACCGAGATTAACACTATCTATAACCGAAATTAGATTCTACATGACCCACGTCACCTAGGAGTTCCATCGGGTGCGTCCAAAATGATTTACGAGGTTACGGTACTTTCGGTGCAAACCGTGCACCTATCTTAAATTAAGATAAGCACTGTATCCAAATGGACCGAAACGAGCTTCCATTTGAGCCTCGTCACCTAGGAGTACCATCTGGTGCGTCCAAAATGATTTATGAGGCTATGGTATATTTGGTGCAAACCGTGCACCTATCTTGCACTGAAACTAACACTGTCTCCGAACGGACCGAAACGAGCCTCCATTTGAGCCTCGTCACCCAGGAGTACCATCCAGTGCATCCAAAACATTTTCTGAGCCTATGGAACATATGGTGCAAACCATGCACCTATCATGCACTGAAACTAACACTATCTCCAAAAGGACCAAAACGAGATACTACGTGACCCACGTCACCTAGGAGTTCCATCAGGTGCGTCCAAAATGATTTCAGTGGCTATGGTACATTTGGTGCAAACTGTGGATCTATCTTGCACCGAGGCTAACACTGTGTCTAAATGGACCGAAGCAAGATTCTACATGACCCATGACACGTAGGAGTTCCATCAGGTGCGTCCAAAATGATTTCCGAGTTACGGTACGTTTAGCGCAAATCGTGCACCTATCTTGAATCAAGATTAGCACTATATCCAAACAGACCAAAACGAGCTTCCATTTGAGCCTCATCTCCTAGGAGTACCATCCGGTGCATCCAAAACAATTTCTGAGCCTATGGTACGTATGGTGCAAACCATGCACCTATCACACACCGAAACTAACCCTGTCTCCAGAAGGACCAAACCGAGATTCTGCATGACCCACGTCACCTAGTTGTTCCAGGATGCATCCAAAATGATTTCTGAGGCTATGATATGTTTGTTGCAAATTGTGGATCTATCTTGCACCGAGATTAACACTATCTATAAATGGACCGAAATTAGATTCTACATGACCCACGTCACCTAGGAGTTCCATCGGGTGCGTCCAAAATGATTTACGAGGTTACGGTACGTTCGGTGCAAACCGTGCACCTATCTTAAATCAAGATTAGCACTGTATCCAAATGGACCGAAACGAGCTTCCATTTGAGCCTCGTCACCTAGGAGTACCATCTAGTGCATCCAAAATGATTTCTGAGGCTATGGTATATTTGGTGCAAACCGTGCACCTATCCTGCACTAAAACTAACACTGTCTCCAAACGGACCGAAACGAGCCTCCATTTGAGCCTCGTCACCCAGGAGTACCATCCAGTGCATCCAAAACAATTTCTGAGCCTATGGAACAGATGGTGCAAACCATGCACCTATCATGCACTGAAACTAACACTATCTCCAAAAGGACCGAAACGAGATACTACGTGACCCACGTCACCTAGGAGTTCCATCAGGTGCGTCCAAAATGATTTCTGTGGCTATGGTACGTTTGGTGCAAACTGTGGATCTATCTTGCACCGAGGCTAACACTATCTCTAATGGACCGAAACAAGATTCTACATGACCCACGACACGTAGGAGTTCCATCGGGTGCGTCCAAAATGATTTCCGAGTTACGGTACGTTCAGCGCAAATCGTGCACCTATCTTGATCAAGATTAGCACTATATACAAACGGACCAAAACGAGCTTCCATTTGTGCCTCGTCACCTAGGAGTATCATCCGGTGCATCCAAAACAATTTCTGAGCCTATGGTACTTATGGTGCAAACCATGCACCTATCATGCACCGAATCTAACAGTATCTCCAAAAGAACCAAAAGCAGATTCTACATGACCCACGTCACCTAGGAGTTTCATCAGGTGCGTCCAAAATGATTTCCGAGCTTACGGTATGTTCGGTGCAAACCGTGCACCTACCTTGAATCAAGATTAGCACTGTATCCAAATGGACCGAAACGAGCTTCCATTTGAGCCTCGTCACCTAGGAGTACCATCCGGTGCGTCCAAAATGATTTCTTAGCCTATGGTACACTTGGCGTAAACCGTGCACTTATCTTGCACTGAAACTAACACTGTCTCCAAACGGACCGAAACGAGCCTCCATTTGAGCCTCGTCACCCAGGAGTACCATCTGGTGCATCCAAAACAATTTCTGAGCCGATGGAACGTATGGCGCAAACCATGTACCTATCATGCACCGAAACTAACACTATCTCCAAAAAGACCGAAACGAGATACTACGTGACCCACGTCACCTAGGAGTTCCATCAGGTGCGTCCAAAATAATTTCTATGGCTATGGTACGTTTCGTGCAAACTGTGGATCTATCTTGCACCGAGGCTAACAATATCTCTAAATGGACCGAAACAAGATTCTACATGACCCACCACACCTAGGAGTTCCATCGGGTGCGTCCAAAATGATTTCCGAGTTACGATACGTTCAGCGCAAACCGTGCACCTATCTTGAATCGAGATTAGCACTATATCCAAACGGACCAAAACGAGCTTCCATTTGAGCCTCGTCACCTAGGAGTACCATCCGGTGCATCCAAAACAATTTCTAAGCCTATGGTACGTATGGTGCAAACCATGCACCTATCATGCACTGAATCTAAAAGTATGTCTAAAAGGATCGAAAGAAGATTCTACATGACCCACGTCTCCTATGAGTTCCATCGGGTGCGTCCAAAATGATTTCCGAGCTTATGGTATGTTCGGTGCAAACCATGCACCTATCTTGAATCAAGATTAGCACTGTATCCAAACAGACCGAAACAAGCTTCCATTTGAGCCTCGTCATCTAGGAGTACCATCCGGTGCGTCCAAAATGATTTCTTAGCCTATGGTACATTTGGCGCAAACCGTGCACCTATCTTCCACTGAAACTAACACTGTCTCCAAACAGACCGAAATGAGCTTACATTTGAGCCTCGTCACCCTTGAGTAACATCCGGTGCATCCAAAACAATTTCTATGCCTATGGTACGTTTGACGCAAACTGTGCACCTACCTTGCACCGAAACTAACACTGTCTCCAAACGGACCGAAATGAGCTTCCATTTGAGCCTCGTCACTCAGGAGTACCATCCGGTGCATCCAAAACAATTTCTGAGCCTATGTACGTATGGTGCAAACCATGCACCTATCACGCACCGAAACTAACACTATCTCCAAAATGACCAAAACAAGATTCTTCATGATCCACGTCACCTAGGAGTTCCATCGGGTGTGTCCAAAATGATTTTTGTGGCTATGGTACGTTTGGTGCAAAGTGTGGATCTATCTTGCACCGAGAATAATGCTATCTCTAAATGGACCGAAATGAGATTCTACATGACCCACGACACCTAGGAGTTCCATCGGGAGCGTCCAAAATGATTTATGAGATTACGGTGCGTTCGGCGCAAACCGTGCACCTATATTGAATCAAGATTAGCACTGTATCCAAACGGACCGAAACGAGCTTCCATTTGAGCCTCGTCACCTAGGAGTACCATCCGGTGCGTCCAGAACGATTTCTGAGGCTATGGTACATTTGGCGCAAACCATGCACCTATCTTGCACTGAAACAAACACTGTCTCCAAACGATCCAAAGCAGCTTCCATTTGAGCCTCGTGACCTAGGAGCACCATCTAGTGCGTCCAAAATAATTTCTAAGGCTATGGTACGTTTGGCGCAAACCGTGTACCTACCTTGCACTAAAACTAACACTGTCTCCAAATGGTCCAAAACGTGCTTCTATTTGTGCCTTATCACCTAGGAGTACCATCCGGTGGATCCAAAAGGATTTCTGAGCCTATGTTACGTTTGGCGCAAACCATGCAGCTATCATGCACCAAAACTAACACTATCTCCAAAACAACCGAAACGAGATTCTACATGATCCACGTCACCTAGGAGTTCCATCGGGTTCGTCCAAAATGATTTTCGAGCTTACGGTATGTTCGGTGCAAACCGTGCACCTATCTTGAATCAAGATTAGCACTATATCCAAATGGACCGAAACGAGCTTCCATTTGAGCCTCGTCACCTAGGAGTACAATCTGGTGCGTCCAAAATGATTTCTTAGCCTATGGTACACTTTGGTGCAAACCGTGCACCTATCTTGCACTGAAACTAACACTGTATCCAAACAGACCAAAACGAGCCTCCATTTGAGCCTCGTCACCCAGGAGTACCATCCGGTGCATCCAAAACAATTTCTGAGCCTATGGAACGTATGGCGCAAACCATGCACCTATCATGCACCGAAACTTACACTATCTCCAAAAGGGCCAAAACGAGATACTACATGACCCACGTCACCTAGGAGTTCCATCAGGTGCGTCCAAAATGATTTCTGTGGCTATGGTACATTTGTTGCAAACTGTGGATCTATCTGGCACTGAGGCTAACACTATCTCTAAATGGACCGAAACAAGATTCTACATGTCCCACGACACCTAGGAGTTCCATCGGGTGCGTCCAAAATGATTTCCGAGTTACGGTACGTTCAGCGCAAACCGTGCACCTATCTTGAATCAAGATTAGCACTATATCCAAACGGACCAAAACGAGCTTTCATTTGAGCCTCGTCACCTAGGAGTACCATCTGGTGCATCCAAAACAATTTCTGAGCCTATGGTATGTATATTGCAAACCATGCACCTATCATGCACCGAATCTAACAGTATCTCCAAAAGGACCAAAAGGAGATTCTACATGACCCACGTCACCGAGTTCCATCGGGTTCGTCCAAAATGATTTCTGTGGCTATGGTACGTTTGGTGCAAACTGTGGATCTATCTTGCACCGAGGCTAACACTATCTATAAACGGACCGAAACGAGATTCTACATGACCCACGTCACCTAGGAGTTCCATCGGGTGCGTCCAAAATGATTTTTGAGCTTACGGTACATTCGGCGCAAACCGTGCACCTATCTTGAATCAAGATAAGCACTGTATCCAAACGGACCAAAATGAGCTTCCATTTGAGCCTCGTCACCTAGGAGTACCATCCGGTGCATCCAAAACAATTTCTGAGCCTATGGTACGTATGGTGCAAACCATGCAACTATTATGCACCGAATCTAACAGTATCTCCAAAAGGACCGAAAGGAGATTCTACAAGACCCACGTCGCCTAGGAGTTCCATCGGATGTGTCCAAAATGATTTCCGAGCTTACGGTATGTTCGGTGCAAACCATGCACCTATCTTGAATCAAGATTAGCACTGTATCCAAACAGACCGAAACAAGCTTCCATTTGAGCCTCGTCATCTAGGAGTACCATCCGGTGCGTCCAAAATGATTTCTTAGCCTATGGTACATTTGGCGCAAACCGTGCACCTATCTTGCACTGAAACTAACACTGTCTCCAAACAGACCGAAATGAGCTTACATTTGAGCCTCGTCACCCTTGAGTAACATCCGGTGCATCCAAAACAATTTCTATGCCTATGGTACGTTTAACGCAAATTGTGCACCTACCTTGCACCGAAACTAACATTGTCTCCAAACAGACCGAAATGAGCTTCCATTTGAGCCTCGTCACCCAGGAGTACCATCCGGTGCATCCAAAACAATTTCTTAGCCTATGGTACGTTTAGCGCAAACCATGCACCTATCACGCACCGAAACTAACACTATCTCCAAAAGGACCGAAACGAGATTCTACATGACTCACGTCACCTAGGAGTTCCATCGGGTGCATCCAAAACGATTTCTGTGGCTATGGTACGTTTGGTGCAAAGTATGGATCTATCTTGCACCGAGACTAACACTATCTCTAAATGGACCGAAATAAGAGTCTACATGACCCACGACACCTAGGAGTTCCATCAGGTGCGTCCAAAATGATTCTGAGATTACGGTACGTTCGGCGCAAACCGTGCACCTATCTTGAATCTAGATTAGCACTCTATCCAAATGGACCAAAAGGAGCTTCCATTTGAGCCTCGTCACCTAGGAGTACCATCCAGTGCGTCCAATATGATTTCTGAGTCTATGCTAGATTTGGCGCAAACCATGCAGCTATCTTGCACTAAAACTAACACTGTCTCCAAACAGTCCAAAACGAGCTTCCAATTGGGCCGCGACACACAGGAGTACCTTCTGATGCATCCAAAACAATTTTCTGAGCCTATGGTATGTATCGCGCAAACCAGACACCTATCATGCACCGAAACTAACACTATCTCCAAAACGACCGAAACGAGATTCTACATGATCCACGTCACCTAGGAGTTCCATCGGGTGCGTCCAAAATGATTTCGGAGCTTACAGAACATTAGGCACAAACCGTGCACCTATCTTGAATAAAGCTTAGCACTGTATCCAAACGGACCGAAACAAGCTTCTATTTGAGCCTCGTCACCTAGGAGTACCATCAGGTGCGTCCATAACGATTTCTGAGCCTATGGTACAATTGGCACAAACCTTGCACCTATCTTGCACTGAAACTAACACTGTCTCCAAACGATCTAAAGCGAGCTTCCAATTGAGCCTCGAGACCTAGGAGCACCATCTAGTGCATCCAAAAGGATTTTTGAGGCTATGGTACATTTGGCGCAAACCGTGCACCTACCTTGCACTGAAACTAACACTGTCTCCAAACGAACCAAAATGAGCTTCCATTTGAGCCTTGTCACCCAGGAGTACCATCTGGTGCATCCAAAACAATTTCTTACCCTATGGTACGTATGGCACAAACCATGCACCTATGACGCACTGAAACTAACACCATCTCCAAAAGGACTCAAACAAGATTCTACATGACTCACGTCACCTAGGAGTTCCATCGGGTGTGTCCAAAATGATTTCTGAGGCTATAATACATTTGGTGCAAACTATGGATCTATCTTGCACTGAGTTTAACACTATCTATAAATGGACCGAAATGAGATTCTACATGACCCACGTCACCTAGGAGTTCCATCGGGTGCGTCCAAAATGATTTTTGAGCTTACGGTACGTTCGGCGCAAACCGTGCACCTATCTTGAATCAAGTTTAGCACTATATCCAAATGGACTGAAACAAGCTTCCATTTGAGCCTCGTCACCTAGGAGGACCATCCGATGCGTCCAGAACGATTTCTAAGGCAATGCTACATTTGGCGCAAACCGTGCACCTATGTTACACTGAAACTAACACTGTCTCGAAACGGTCCAAAAGGAGCTTTGATTTGAGCCTCGACACCCGAGAGTACCATCCGCTGGATCCAAAACAATTTCTGAGCCTATGGTACGTATGGCGCAAACCAAGCACCTATCATGCACTGAAACTAACTCTATCTCTAAAAGGACTGAAACGAGATTCTACATGACTCACGTCACCTAGGAGTTCCATCGAGTGCGTCCAAAATAATTTCTCAGGCTATGATACGTTTGGTGCAAACTATGGATCTATCTTGCACCGAGATTAACACTATCTATAAAAGGACCGAAATGAGATTCTACATGACTCACGTCACCTAGGAGTTCCATCGGGTACGTCCAAAATGATTTCTGATCTAGCGGTACGTTCGGCGCAAACCGTGCACCTATCTTGAATCAAGATTAGCACTGTATCAAAACGGACCGGAACGAGCATCCATTTGAGCCTCGTCACCTAGGAGTACCATCCGGTGTGTCTAAAACGATTTCTTAGCCAATGGTACATTTGACACAAACCGTGCACCTATCTTGCACTGAAACTAACACTGTCTCCAAATGGACCGAAACGAGCTTACATTTGAGCCTCGTCACCCTAGAGTAACATCCGGTGCATCAAAAAAAAATTTCTGAGCCTATGGTACATTTGGCACAAACCGTGCACCAACCTTGCACTGAAGCTAACACTGTCTCCAAACGGTCCAAAACGAGCTTCCATTTGTGTCTCGTCACCTAGGGGTACCATCCGGTGCATCCAAAAGGATTTCTAAGCCTATGGTATGTATGGCGCAAACCATGCACCTATCACGCACCGAAACTAACACTATCTTCAAAAGGACCAAAACGAGATTCTACATGACCCACGTCGCCTAGGAGTTCCATCAGGTGCGTCCAAAATGATTTCGGTGGCTATGGTACGTTTGGTGCCAACTTTAGATCTATCTTGCACCGAGACTAACACTATTCCTAAATGGACCAAAACGAGATTCTACGTGACCCACGTCACCTAGGAGTTTCATCCGGTGCGTCCAAAATGATTTCTGAGCTTACGGTACGTTCGGCACAAACCGCGCACCTATCTTCAATCCAGATTAGCACTGTATCCAAACGGACCGAAACGAGCTTCCATTTGAGCCTCGTCACCTAGGAGTACAATCCGGTGTGTCCAAAACGATTTCTGAGGCTATGGTACATTTGGCGCAAACTGTGCACCAATCTTGCACTGAAACTAACACTGTCTCGAAACGGTCCAAAATGAGCTTCCATTTGAGCCTCGACACCCAGAAGTTCCATTCGGTGCATCCAAAACAATTTCTGAGCCAATGGTACGTCTGGCGCAATCCATGCACCTATCATACACCGAAACTAACACTATTTGCAAAAGGACCGAAAGGAGATTCTACATGACCCACGTCACCTAGGAGTTCCATCGGGTGCGTCCAAAATGATTTCTGTGGCTATGGTACGTTTGGTACAAACTGTGGATCGATCTTGCACCAAGACTAACACTCTCTCTAAATGGACCGATACGAGATTCTACATGACCCACGACACCTAGGAGTTCCATCAGGTGCGTCCAAAATGATTTCCAAGCTTACGGTCCGTTCGGCGCAAACCGTACACCTATCTTGAATCAAGATTAGCACTGTATCCAAACGGACCGAAACCAGCTTCCATTTGAGCCTCATCACCTAGGTGTACTGTCCAGTGCGTCCAAAACGATTTTTGAGGCTATGGTACATTTGGCGCAAACCGTGCACCTATCCTGCACTGAAATTAATAATGTCTCCAAACGGTCCAAAACGAGCTTCCATTTGAGCCTCGACACCCAGGAATACCATCCGGAGCATCCAAAACAATTTCTGAGCCTATGGTACGTATGGCGCAAACCATGCACCTATCGTGCACCAAAACTAACACTATTTGCAAAAGGACCGAAAGGAGATTCTACATGACCCACGTCACCTAGGAGTTCCATCGGGTGAGTCTAAAATGATTTCAGTGGCTATGGTACGTTTGGTGCAAACTGTGGATCTATCTTGCACCGAGACTAACACTATCTCTAAATGGACCGATACGAGATTCTACATGACCCACGACACCTAGGAGTTCCATCAGGTGCGTCCAAAATGATTTCCGAGCTTACGGTACGTTCGGCGCAAACCGTGCACCTATCTTAAATCAAGATTAGCACTGTATCCAAATGGACCAAAAACAGCTTCCATTTGAGCCTGTTTAACCTAGAAGTACCATCCGGAGCGTCCAAAACAATTTCTGAGCCTATGGTACGTATGGTGCAAACCATGCAACTATTGTGCACCGAATCTAACAGTATCTCCAAAAGGACCGAAAGGAGATTCTACAAGACCCACGTCACCTAGGAGTTCCATCGGGTGTGTCCAAAATGATTTCCGAGCTTACGGTATGTTCGGTGCAAACCGTGCACCTATCTTAAATCAAGATTAGCACTGTATCCAAACGGACCGAAACGAGCTTCCATTTGAGCCACGTCATCTAGGAGTACCATCCGGTGCGTCCAAAATGATTTCTTAGCCTATGGTACATTTAGCGCAAACCGTGCACCTATCTTGCACTGAAACTAACACTGTCTCCAAACAGACCGAAATGAGCTTACATTTGAGCCTCGTCACCCTTGAGTAACATCCGGTGCATCCAAAACAATTTCTATGCCTATGGTACGTTTAACGCAAACTGTGCACCTACATTGCACTGAAACTAACATTGTCTCCAAACGGACCGAAATGAGCTTCCATTTGAGCCTCGTCACCCAGGAGTACCATCCGGTGCATCCAAAACAATTTCTTAGCCTATGGTACATTTGGCGCAAACCATGCACCTATCACGCACCGAAACTAACACTATCTCCAAAAGGACCGAAACGAGATTCTACATGACTCACGTCACCTTGGAGTTCCATCGGGTGCATCCAAAACGATTTCTGTGGCTATGGTACATTTGGTGCAAAGTCTGGATCTATCTTGCACCGAGACTAACGCTATCTCTAAATGGACCGAAACAAGATTCTACATGACCCACGACACCTAGGAGTTCCATCGGGTGCGTCCAAAATGATTCTGAGATTACGGTACGTTCGGCGCAAACCGTGCACCTATCTTGAAGCTAGATTAGCGCTCTATCCAAACGGACCGAAAGGAGCTTCCATTTGAGCCTCGTCACCTAGGAGTACCATCCGGTGCGTCCAATATGATTTCTGAGGCTATGCTAGATTTGGCGCAAACCATGCAGCTATGTTGCACTGAAACTAACACTGTCTCCAAACGTTCCAAAACGAGCTTCCATTTGGGCCACGACACACAGGAGTACCATCTGATGCATCCAAAACAATTTTTTGAGCCTATGGTACGTATCGCGCAAACCAGACACCTATCATGCACCGAAATTAACAATATCTCCAAAACGACTGAAATGAGATTCTACATGATCCACGTCACCTAGGAGTTCCATCGGGTGCGTCCAAAATGATTTCGGAGCTTACAGAACATTAGGCACAAACCGTGCACCTATCTTGAATAAAGCTTAGCACTGTATCCAAACGGACCGAAACAAGCTTCTATTTGAGCCTCGTCACCTAGGAGTACCATCCGGTGCGTCCAGAACGATTTCTGAGCCTATGGTACAATTGGCACAAACCCTGCACGTATCTTGCACTGAAACTAACACTGTCTCCAAACGATCTAAAGCGAGCTTCCATTTGAGCCTCGAGACCTAGGAGCACCATCTAGTGCATCCAAAAGTATTTTGAGGCTATGGTACATTTGGCGCAAACCGTGCACCTACCTTGCACTGAAACTAACACTGTCTCCAAACGGACCAAAATGAGCTTCCATTTGAGCCTTGTCACCCAGGAGTACCATCTGGTGCATCCAAAACAATTTCTTACCCTATGGTACGTATGGCACAAACCATGCACCTATGACGCACCGAAACTAACACCATCTCCAAAAGGACCGAAATGAGATTCTACATGACCCACGTCACCTAGGAGTTCCATCGGGTGCGTCCAAAATGATTTCTGTGGCTATGGTACGTTTGGTACAAACTGTGGATCGATCTTGCACCAAGACTAACACTATCTCTAAATGGACCGATACGAGATTCTACATGACCCACGACACCTAGGAGTTCCATCAGGTGCGTCCAAAATGATTTCCAAGCTTACGGTCCGTTCGGCGCAAACCGTACACCTATCTTGAATCAAGATTAGCACTGTATCCAAACGGACCGAAACCAGCTTCCATTTGAGCCTCATCACCTAGGTGTACTGTCCAGTGCGTCCAAAACGATTTTTGAGGCTATGGTACATTTGGCGCAAACCGTGCACCTATCCTGCACTGAAATTAATAATGTCTCCAAACGGTCCAAAACGAGCTTCCATTTGAGCCTCGACACCCAAGAATACCATCCGGAGCATCCAAAACAATTTATGAGCCTATGGTACATATGGCGCAAACCATGCACCTATCGTGCACCAAAACTAACACTATTTGCAAAAGGACCGAAAGGAGATTCTACATGACCCACGTCACCTAGGAGTTCCATCGGGTGAGTCTAAAATGATTTCAGTGGCTATGGTACGTTTGGTGCAAACTATGGATCTATCTTGCACCGAGACTAACACTATCTCTAAATAGACCGATACGAGATTCTACATGACCCACGACACCTAGGAGTTCCATCAGGTGCGTCCAAAATGATTTCCGAGCTTACGGTACGTTCGGCGCAAACCGTGCACCTATCTTAAATCAAGATTAGCACTGTATCCAAATGGACCAAAAACAGCTTTCATTTGAGCCTGTTTAACCTAGAAGTACCATCCGGAGCGTCCAAAACAATTTCTGAGCCTATGGTACGTATGGTGCAAACCATGCAACTATTATGCACCGAATCTAACAGTATCTCCAAAAGGACCGAAAGGAGATTCTACAAGACCCACGTCACTTAGGAGTTCCATCGGGTGTGTCCAAAATGATTTCCGAGCTTACGGTATGTTCGGTGCAAACCGTGCACCTATCTTGAATCAAGATTAGCACTGTATCCAAACGGACCGAAACGAGCTTCTATTTGAGCCACGTCATCTAGGAGTACCATCCGGTGCATCCAAAATGATTTCTTAGCCTATGGTACATTTGGCGCAAACCGTGCACCTATCTTGCACTGAAACTAACACTGTCTCCAAACAGACCGAAATGAGCTTACATTTGAGCCTCGTCACCCTTGAGTAACATCCGGTGCATCCAAAACAATTTCTATGCCTATGGTACGTTTAACGCAAACTGTGCACCTACATTGCACTGAAACTAACATTGTCTCCAAACGGACCGAAATGAGCTTCCATTTGAGCCTCGTCACCCAGGAGTACCATCCGGTGCATCCAAAACAATTTCTTAGCCTATGGTACATTTGGCGCAAACCATGCACCTATCACGCACCAAAACTAACACTATCTCCAAAAGGACCGAAACGAGATTCTACATGACTCACGTCACCTAGGAGTTCCATCGGGTGCATCCAAAACGATTTCTGTGGCTATGGTACGTTTGGTGCAAAGTGTGGATCTATCTTGCACCGAGACTAACGTTATCTCTAAATGGACCGAAACAAGATTCTACATGACCCACGACACCTAGGAGTTCCATCGGGTGCGTCCAAAATGATTCTGAGATTACGGTACGTTCGGCGCAAACCGTGCACCTATCTTGAATCTAGATTAGCGCTCTATCCAAACGGACCGAAAGGAGCTTCCATTTGAGCCTCGTCATCTAGGAGTACCATCCAGTGCGTCCAATATGATTTCTGAGGCTATGCTAGATTTGGCGCAAACCATGCAGCTATGTTGCACTGAAACTAACACTGTCTCCAAACGGTCCAAAACGAGCTTCCATTTGGGCCACGACACACAGGAGTACCATCTGATGCATCCAAAACAATTTTTTGAGCCTATGGTACGTATCGCGCAAACCAGACACCTATCATGCAGCGAAACTAACAATATCTCCAAAACGACTGAAACGAGATTCTACATGATCCACGTCACCTAGGAGTTCCATCAGGTGCGTCCAAAATGATTTCGGAGCTTACAGAACATTAGGCACAAACCGTGCACCTATCTTGAATAAAGCTTAGCACTGTATCCAAACGGACCGAAACAAGCTTCTATTTGAGCCTCGTCACCTAGGAGTACCATCCGGTGCGTCCAGAACGATTTCTGAGCCTATGGTACAATTGGCACAAACCTTGCACGTATCTTGCACTGAAACTAACACTGTCTCCAAACGATCTAAAGCGAGCTTCCATTTGAGCCTCGAGACCTAGGAGCACCATCTAGTGCATCCAAAAGTATTTTGAGGTTATGGTACATTTGGCGCAAACCGTGCACCTACCTTGCACTGAAACTAACACTGTCTCCAAACGGACCAAAATGAGCTTCCATTTGAGCCTTGTCACCCAGGAGTACCATCTGGTGCATCCAAAACAATTTCTTACCCTATGGTACGTATGGCACAAACCATGCACCTATGACGCACCGAAACTAACACCATCTCCAAAAGGACCGAAATGAGATTCTACATGACTCACGTCACCTAGGAGTTCCATCGGGTGTGTCCAAAATGATTTCTGAGGCTATAATACATTTGGTGCAAACTATGGATCTATCTTGCACTGAGTTTAACACTATCTATAAACGGACCGAAACGAGATTCTACATGACCCACGTCACCTAGGAGTTCCATCGGGTGCGTCCAAAATGATTTTTGAGCTTACGGTACGTTCGGCGCAAACCGTGCACCTATCTTGAATCAAGATTAGCACTGTATCCAAATGGACTGAAATGAGCTTCCATTTGAGCCTCGTCACCTAGGAGGACCATCCGATGCGTCCAGAACGATTTCTAAGGCAATGCTACATTTGGCGCAAACCGTGCACCTATGTTGCACTGAAACTAACACTGTCTCGAAACGGTCCAAAAGGAGCTTTGATTTGAGCCTCGACACCCGAGAGTACCATCCGTTGGATCCAAAACAATTTCTGAGCCTATGGTACGTATGGCGCAAACCAAGCACCTATCATGCACTGAAACTAACTCTATCTCTAAAAGGACTGAAACAAGATTCTACATGACTCATGTCACCTAGGAGTTCCATCGAGTGCGTCCAAAATAATTTCTCAGGTTGTGATACGTTTGGTGCAAACTGTGGATCTATCTTGTACCGAGATTAACACTATATATAAAAGGACCGAAACGAGATTCTACATGACTCACGTCACCTAGGAGTTCCATCGGGTACGTCCAAAATGATTTCTGAGCTAGCGGTACGTTCAGCGCAAACCGTGCACCTATCTTGAATCAAGATTAGCACTGTATCCAAAAGGACCGGAACGAGCATCCATTTGAGCCTCGTCACCTAGGAGTACCATCCGGTGCGTCCAAAACGATTTCTTAGCCAATGGTACATTTGGCACAAACCGTGTAACACCCCAGGTGTTTGTCATTCACTAAGTAGTGGGTTTGAGCTTAAACATGACAGATTAAGTGGAGATGACAATGTCAAGGTCAACCTATGGAGAGGAGCCTAACCTAAAGTTGGATGTGCACCATTGCTTTACATATAGGTCCCTTTTCAAAATATATGCTTGGGTAGTGTTATGGCAATATCTTCATGTGTCTCACCTTAGTACCTATCTATAGTGACCCCTAGAAAAGTTTCATGAAGTTTGGAATCAAAAAGTCACATGAAATGATAAGTTCCATTCCTATTGGAACTTGCACCATTAAGTTAATGGAACTATAGATCATCAACCAAACCATGCAAATTTGCCCTAATGACTCTAGATGAACTCTACAACAAAAGTCATGAAGGGTTCATGTTGAGCAAATGTCAAGAAAATGCCCCAATTGGCCTAAAACCCTAGTTTAGACTTTATCGAGTTGCTACTTTGACCAAGGTGAAAGTTTGACTTCTGTACCAGTTATGAGGTTTGACCTTAAAGAAAAGTTGTAGCTCATATTGTGTATAACAAACTTTGTTTAATGGTCAAGAGCTAGTTTGGTCTCTACCCTAGTCAAATAGAGCTCCCAAGATTCCATAAAGTGCTGTTTTGGATCTCAGAAAATTTGGCTAAGTCATAATGGAGTTTAGTCTCGGGTATCCCACTTTGGAGCTTTGTATCTTGCAAAACAAGCTGATCCAGACCTTGATCAATTAAGAGAAGTTGTAGCTCAGGTTGTGTACAACAAACTTTGTTTAAGGATCGTATCCTAGTTCAGCTTGGAAATGAGTCTATCTGAGGCTCGAAGTTCGAATCTGCTGCTGTTTTAGGTGTCAAAATAATTCTAAGTCTGAAAATCAACGTCATTAGATTGGCGTGCCGCGTTCTCATGATTTTGTTAAGAAACTTGGCTTGCTTCCAAAATAAAACTTGTAGCCAAGGTCATGAAGGAGAGCATGTCGAAGTTTGGTTTAAGTTTGACCACGTTTGACCTAGTAAGTAGAGTCCCAACCGAGTGAAGCTTAAACATCACTTAATCGCTGACATTGTCAACTTTGGAGTCAATGATCTCCTAATCTAGAGACCTAATGTCCGAGCACCCTTAACCAAAATTGGAGAGCTTTAGGTGTAGATCAAACTTCGTTTTTGGCCTATCTCTAAATTCGGTCCGTAGACGGCCCAAATCGGTGCTCCACTTCACCCACTCTGCCACTCGCCAAGTGTTTGTTGAATTGCCGCAAAGGGCGACGTGTGGCCGAGCGCGTGGCAGCCATGCCTTGCTCACGCCCCTACCTCCCTGGACGCCTGCCCTGCTCCTCCTTGCAGTGATATGGACGCCGTGCTGCCCACAGTCTTGTCTCCCTCGCTCTCGGACGCTCCAGAGCGAAGCAGCCATGGGCGCCGCCGCCAAGCTCCATGGCCGCTGCCGTTCTCTCGCCTCCGCACTTCTTGTGCCCCAATCGAGAGTGATGTCACATTCCCCAACCCACGCTGTACCTTCCACACCATTTTCCCGGTCCGGACGATCACCGGAGCGTGCCACCGTCATGGCCGCCATGGCCAAGCTCCACGGCGGACGACCAATCCGCTCCGCCATGCCTTTCCCGTCCTAGGCTTGTACCGTGACACCTTCACCGCCATCCACCGCCCTCAACGCGCCCTTCATTTGGCTTTCCCGCGCGCTGCAGACGGCCGCCGCCGGAGCTATTCGCGCATCGCGACCCGCTTCCATGGCCAGCCGGCCATGGGTCGCCTCAAGCTGAGCTGGGCCGTTTCTCAGTTGCACCGGGCACCACCGGTACTCGCGCGGCCATTCCCCTTGGCCCGTCGCTACCGGTGCTCGCCTGCCGCCGATGGCCGCAGCCGCAGCCGCCCACCTCCGCGGCCAAGAGGCCATGGACCACCTCTGGCCGAGCCATGTAGCTCTGCGGGTGCGCAAGGGCGTGTTGGAGCTCGTGCCGCCCTTAGTCGCTGCCGCCGGGGACCCCGCCCCTCGCCGGAGCCGCGAAGGCCGGCTCTCTCCTCTACCGGCGTCGGGAGGTAGAAGAAGACCTCTGTTTTCCTCTGTGACCCTCTGTCTGACATGTGGGACCGGCTGAACGATAGGCCCCGCGTGTCAGGTTAAGTAGTAGCAGGCTCGGGTGCATTACCGGGTACACCTAGCGAATTAAGTAGGGTTCCAGTAATTCTGTTTTTGAATTTCAGAGAATTTGTAAATCTTCTAAAAATCATATCTCATGCTAGGTAATTCCAAAAATAGTAAATGGGGACTTTTTGGAAACCTTGAGAAGAGATCTTTGCAGTAGAGGCATAAAATATTATATGTTCGTATATGTTTTCTGATGTCTTTATTTAAGTTTTAAAAATGCTCTAAAAATGCCTTACACATTGACCAGAGCAAGATCTGGAGTTTTAGAACCCCAAAAATGGTGATTCTTGTTTTGTTAATTTTGTGATGACATGTACTTTCTAGGAAAAATATCAAACACACTAGTTATTCACTGTTTTCTTGAGGTTTTGTTGTGACCTTGTTAAAAAAGGAAATCTATATTATATTGCTTGTCATTTTTATATCTTGAGTTGTGTTGCTCCAATTGATGTGAAATTTTTATGGTAGTCTTTCCATGCTATGAATGTACTGTGGTATAAATTTCATGGCCATTGCTTACTGTATGCTCAAGTTATTGAGTTAACTTGTTTATGGCTTAATAAATAGCTTATAAATAATATATAAATGATAAAATAGAAAATGTTGTTCCATCACCTTATTATGATGTTGCTTTTTGATGTTAGTTCATTCTTTGGCCATGTGTTCACAGAAAATATTGAGTTTTAGGTTTAACTTGCTCTCACATGATTTATTGCAATAGCTATTTGTATTTTTCATAGAGGTTGATATACTTGCCCAAATGGATTGAAATTTGGATAGTAGACTTTTGAGAGCATTTGTAGACCCCTGTAATTTTGGTAGAATTTATTGAGTATCTTTATGATGTGGTAATAATTCCACCTAATGATCTAAATAAATTAAGAAAATGTATTAAAAGAATTTATTTAGTAATTGACACTATGTTTTCTGATGTTCATTAGTCATGTATGAAATGTTGGTAAAGTTGGTTTTGTCCAATTATATGTTTGCAACATAAGTTAATAATTATTTCTTGCAAATGAGGTTTCTAGACAGATCTGGAAACTTAGCAAAGTTCTTCATGATAATGTGCTTTGTTGTGAAACTTATTTATACAAAAGTTGTAGATAATTTATGTATCTAGCTTCTGTTAAAATTTGGTAGCATTTAACAATGTGGTTTAGGAGTTATAGCTGTTTAAAGTTAGGGTACAGAATTGCTTGCTCTCTGTTTGTCAGGAACAGATTCTGGAACTTTGTATTTTTGACTTGTTTAACTTATGAATCATGCTGTGATGATATTATATGAAATGTAGATGATTTTATAAGCTTTCCATAATGTCTTCTTGCAAGTCATTTGGATTTATAAAACTCCAGATATGATTGATTTATGAAGATACTGTTTGCTAGCCCAGAAATTGGCATATTCCAGTCATCGTTGTTGCTTCACCTTGAGTTTCTTTGCATATTGCTAAGTGTGATTCATGTCCTTGGTGATGAAGTTAGTACACCTGAAACTTGTGAAGATTATGCTTTACTTATTATGCATGGAATGGTTGGTGTGCTATAGTCAGTGAGTGGCTATGAGGGCTTGTATCTTGTTTAAATATTGTGCTTGTCTTATGTGATGCATTCTTATTGCCATTCATCATGTTCATACACATGCATCGTCATATCTCATTTAGGTACGTTAGATGCACTACGTGGATGGCAAGATGTGGAGCTGAACCCGAAGATGGAGTTGGTGGATCCATCCCGAAGATAGAAGGACCGGACAAGTGATAGATTGGGAGATGCTCGCCAAGTGAATTCATCTGACATACTCTAACTTGAGTCGGATCCCAGGCAAGCCCCGGAGCATTATAAGCCTCCTATCTTCAAAGCAATTAATTCTATATATGTTATAAGTATTGTTGCATTAAGTGATAGGAGTTGGTTGGAAACTCTTGCTGCATTATATCATTCCTTGTCCAGATATATGAATCCTTGAATCCTGCATAGACTAGGATCGAGTAGATGTTTAGCCCTGCTTTAAGCGGTAGAAGTCAGGTGATTTCCTGTTACCTACGAGATATAGGGATATTCATATATGGCACGGTTGGCTATATTTGCTATCGTGGAAAGAAACCATGTGTTAATAAAATGAAATGAGACCGGGCGGGATGATGATAGTGAAGCGACAAGGCATGGAGGTCTTGGGTGTGAATCTATTCCCGTCTGAGTCGTTTAAGGACCGATTCGCTGTACGTCCTTGAGTCATGTAGAACGCAGTCTAACACTTAGTTGGCCGGATAAGCCGTTCTGACCGCGAAGCCGAGTAATGTGATTCAGGCCGGAAATCGAATGGTAGGTTGCTTCTTGGAGGAGAGAAAGGATGTGCTTGGGGACATTGGCATGAGACCAAGGGGGGTTAGAGTCCCTATCACCTGGCAGAGTGTCGCCCTTGGGGTCGCGACATCATTCGGACCCGCGATTCCTGAATCATATGAAAAGGTGGCCTGTGCGACCCTAGCAGGGGTCTACACGGTGAGTGTTAGAAATACCCCTCCAGCTGGATAGGAATTCGATTCGAATCGCCGTCGCTCCTGGTTAGTGAGCACTTGACTTGAGCAGCGGCAACGTAGATTCAATTAAATTGAACTGATGGTTAATTGGATCACGATGGAAAGGTTGCCTCAATTTATACCTGCTATGGTTAATATTGTTTGCTCCTAATAAAGTGAGTGCTCTAGTACAGGTTCTAATATAGATGATAGGTTAATGATAATTAACTTGATGCTTAAGCATTAATGATTACTTATCTGTATTAAGCTTTTATGCAAAATGTTGTCAAGCCAGCCCACTTTATATCAGCCTTGCATGATCTTTGGTGTCACCTTATTTCTGGTTTCTAACGGGTAAGTCTAGCTGAGTACCTTCTCGTACTCAGGGTTTTATTCCCACTTGTTGCAGGTATGATGTATCATGGCGACTGCAAGAGTTGGTTGACTCCTGCCGTAGTGGCGGAGTGTGATCACGGGCATGATCCTTCTTATTTATCTTATCTCTAATGCTTTTGTTGGAAGTCGACCATGGTACTGGCATGTATTTGAAATAAGAATAATGTTAGTTTCAAATTACTTTGCTTCCGCTACTTTTGAACTTAAGTTGTAATAACTATGTTGAACTCCGATGTAAATTGATCTACTTATGAAATGGTTGTAACATGTGACTTGTTATGTTGAATCACTATGATCTTGGCTTGTATGTTGGTTGGTTTGAAATCCCTCGTGATTTCATTGGACTACCGGAGTTATATGGGCTCAAGTGCGAGAATTTGATCACTTCGGTGATTGTTTTTGTACTTGTGCTCTTATAATTTGAACGGTTCTGTTACAGCTGGTATCGGAGCAAGATTCAACATTAAACTTGTTGTATGTGTATTTAAAACAAAGGTTTTGTTTTATAAAATCAGTTTTATCAACTTATAGCTATATATAGGTTTGTGAAAACTGAATTCTAAATCTAAGTATGCTAGTGGTCAATTTCCTTATGCCATATAAGGATTATTAGGTGGCTTATATAAGTACTAACTTTGGGGTTTTTCATTTATGCATCTACGCCCAGGCCAAGGTATGTATGTGTGATAACTCTCCCACACTATGCTACCCGGTGTGTAAGATTGGAGGTAGCCTTCATATATGAAATAGCCATATATGTTGCTAGTTTACTTTTATGCAACGTCGCACCTACGCTCAGGTAAGTGTGAGTTGTGAGAGCATGACCGTCCAACCCTCGGTCTAGGGGAGAGCTAGTTTTGGTTACTAGATTATTTACATGTTATACACATGTATATATGAAGGTACTTAATTGTGGGTGATCGAATGATTCGGGTAGTTTTGGTGCTACATGTATATATACGGGGGTATATGTACATGGGAGTACTTAGAATTTTACTTTCCTGCTTTCATTGTGTGCTATATTGGGAAATTGTTGGGCTGCAATGAAACTTTTCTACAGGTACGCTAACCATGAATGCGTAAGTCGAATGTAGCTATCGACTAGCTATATATCGAGAGAGTGCGTGTTATGCCACCGACGTAGAACGTGATCGCCACCTTAGGTTGGCAATTTTGTGAGGACAAATAGGACGAAGCATGCATCTTCATGATTGTTGCTTTATACATGGCTATGCTCCTCTCACCCTTGTTCAAATGATAAGTAACTTGTGATCAATGTAGTACACTATCTTTGTTGTGTGAAGCTAAACAAGAATGCCTTACTCTATGTTGCTCACCCCAGCGTTTGCCAATGCTTTAGACCTCACTTAAGTAATTATGAATTCTCATGAATGAAATAAATTTGTGTTGGTCTAAGGTAACAAAATTTAGAGCTACTAGAATAATGTGTTTGTGTACTCTCTTATTAAGTAGAACAAAGGCAAGCTTTGTTTTGCTTGTAGGACGTTGGCTGCTAGAACGATTTCTGTTGTAGTGATGCTTTCATGATCATAATGGTGTTTTCTGTAGTTATAGAGAATACCAAAGTTGTAGCTAACTTACTTTTCTAGTTTTTACTAAAATTTCATGACCCTAGGCCTTATGGTTTCAGAGTTATAACTTTTAGAAGTTTACTATCAGGTTTTGCTTATGCTTTGAGTAGATCTGAATGTTTGATTTGTTTGACCTATGTTAATATGGAATCAAGTCTTGCAGATAATAGAAGAAGTGTAGTACTTTTTCTAAGCTTTCCAAAATGTCCTATAGCACTAATTTTGGTGGTCTAAATCTCAAATTATGAGCATGCAAAGTGGAATGACAGAATCTGTCCAAATCTAGGCAGAGATGTCTTCTTTGTCTTGTTTGGCCTTATTAGCTATAGAATCATTTTAATATGATAATAATAAAGTTATAGATAACTTAATAAGCTTTACATAAAGTTAAGGATCAGTCTTGTTGCGTCCCTAGAACTCTAATTGTACATTTTTTTAAGTTCTTGTCAGTTTCTGTCCATATTGGTACAGATCTGAAACATTAGCATTTATGGTCATGTTAATCTATGAATTAGCTTTTGGTATGAGTAACTAAAGTGTAGTCATCTTCCTAAGCTATCTAGAAAGTCTAGGATCACCTTTATAGAATGTCTACAACCTCAGTTATGGTTGAAACAAGTAACCATTGTGCTGTTGTCCAAATTCTATGCACATGTTAAGTTAGTCACCTTAGCTAGCATTTGTTTTGAGCTAAACTTGTAGTTAATTCGTGCTTGAGGTGAATGCTTAGTTTAGGTGAGCCTTGTGCTTTGGATTGGTTGCTTAAGTTAATTTGATTGGATCTCTCAAATGCTTATCTGTGATGTTCGTATGCTTGTTACCTAATCAGTGCCCTAGTTATCACTTCATTTGTCCTCGGTGAGCATATGATTGTCGAATAGCTTTATCTTAAGAACAACGTTCACGTTACGTAATCGCATGGTTGTCGTCCCTAGTTAAGTTCTCTCTCTTAGGAGTCTGATCCTGTAGCCATGGTTGCTTGCCTTGAGTGTTTGTATCCATGCCTTTGCTTGACCGAAAGCCCAAAGTTTAGTTCTCCTATATGTTTGCATGAGCCGTGGGTGTTTTCCAACCCTTTTTGTGAAGACCTTTATTGACTGACCAACTAAGTTAACTTTCATCAACGCTAGCCTTTGACCATGGTTCGTACATTGCCAGTTGTGGAGACCGCACCCAAATTTATGTTGGACCTCCCGGTTGCCTCTCCCAAAGGTTAGCTAATGCGACGAAACGTCTTTTTGTTGTGGCCTCTAAATCGTGTGCTTACAAATTCGTGCATCTACCTTATCAACCCAATCTGTGTCATTGAAATTCCTCATCGGGTGCATGTTCAGTAATGGTGTTATGAGTAGCAACTAATGGTGTCGCGACGAAACCGAGAGCCTCCTGTGGGTGCACACATAAGGTTGTGCTGCTCGGCACGCGCTAGTATCATGGTTTCTAATCATAATCCATTGCAGAAGAACACTGATGTGATGTTCACATGACCTTCTTCCTTGATTGTTTTCCCATATCTTATCAAAAGACCCTTTTGTAGGACTAAATATAGTAAAGCTTCCTCCTGAAGTTGCTAAGAGGATAACCTTTGAAGAACAGGTCACCGACATAAACATTAACAGACTGCGATAGGTGGTAGACATGTGACTCTACTTAGTTGTCCCAATACTGACGACCATCATCGAGTGAGCAACGTATCTCATTCCTGTTGGATAAAAAGGACACACAACACTTAAGTGGACAAGTCATCCGTTGGATAAGACTCGATCGTTACAATATGCAAGTTTTAACCGTTGTATGCATAATGACCATAACATTGAGATCAACCATCTCTGGTTAGACTCCGTATCTGCTGACTTCGATGGCAACCATCTGCTTTGTATCAACCACAATTATTGTGATCAAGAATGAAGATTTGGAACTTTTTAGTGTTGAGAGACAACTGATTAGTTACCAATAGAAAGGTTAATCTCTAGCTAGGTAATGAATCCTTAGTAGCTATGAAGGCTATGTCTTACAGAGCAAAAACCAACAAGAAGTTGATCAACTAGCCAACAACTTGAGTGATACTCTATCTTCTAGAGTCATTGCGATCAAGTCAATTCCATCTTGGACAATCACACAGATAGTGCAAGGTGTTCAATCAGCCGCGGTGAAGAATTAGAGAAATGCATGCCCTAGTTTCGATCAACATCCTTGTGCCCTTAGGTGCCACAAATTGTTTGTTCATAACTTTATTGGACAAAGTGTTGAGGAATATTCAAAAGCAATTTGAAAAGTGTCAAACAACATATTTTCCATCTTAGAGCTGCTGTTTGATCCTAAAAAGGAAGCCTCAAGGTGACAGTTGGCCTGACAAAGTTGTTATGCTGCAAGTCAACTCAACTTATAGTACAACTAAGTCACCAAGGAAGATTTTACTCAATCGCTTGGTGTTAGACTACTCCCCGCGGTTAAGTGAATAATTACAACTTTTGTTGTCCTTAAGGCCTCGTTACATCTTTCTTTGGGAATTATTTTCCAATGATGACATACTTTGGTACCTTATACATGTTTTTACCAAGAGGTTGCATCGATTCAACCCAGATAACTGTTGTCTTTGGATAAAAGAATCTTATTAGGTAGCTGTTGGCAAGGATACGAAGTCGACAAAGTCAGCTATCACATTCACTAACCCATCGATAGACTCAGATAATACAGTGTTGTCATCAGAGAAAGAGAACTGCACGCATGGAATAGTAAGTAGCTTTTCATTAGTTGATATATGAATGTTTGAACATTTACGACCAACATAGACCCTGTCTATTGGTTAGTCAGTATCCTATAGCCTCAGAGTATATTTGTCGTCTATGGTCTCACCCTTTTGGAAGGTTGTGCTCAAGCCATTTTGGTAGAGGACTGCTTTTCAAACTTTGTGAACATAGAGTCATTTTAACAAGTATACTTCTGAAGATTTCGGTCTAGTGTAAAGTTCATATGGCCTATGCTATGATTCACTAAAGAATTAGATACTTGTGAGTGGTCAGCTCCTGGACCAAATGACCTCCCTACATTGAGAATGAAGTACTGCGTTGTCTTGGATTCCTCCCAAAGTAACAATGCTTCACGGAAAATCGATAACGGAATTCTACACAAAAATTTGCTACGAGGAGCGAGTATTGGAAAGTTGTCTTGACCAACTAGCCTCTCGGATGCTTAAAGCTTAGTAGCCTAATGCTATCACAAATGTTGGAAAAATAGATAACATGGTTCTCTTCCTTAAAAGTCTTCCGTTCTGAATCTCGGGACGCGATTCCTTTAAGGGGGGAGGGCTGTAACACCCTAGGTGTTTGTCATTCACTAAGTAGTGGGTTTGAGCTTAAACATGACAGATTAAGTGGAGATGACAATGTCAAGGTCAACCTATGGAGAGGAGCCTAACCTAAAGTTGGATGTGCACCATTGCTTTACATATAGGTCCCTTTTCAAAATATATGCTTGGGTAGTGTTATGGCAATATCTTCATGTGTCTCACCTTAGTACCTATCTATAGTGACCCCTAGAAAAGTTTCATGAAGTTTGGAATCAAAAAGTCACATGAAATGATAAGTTCCATTCCTATTGGAACTTGCACCATTAAGTTAATGGAACTATAGATCATCAACCAAACCATGAAAATTTGCCCTAATGACTCTAGATGAACTCTACAACAAAAGTCATGAAGGGTTCATGTTGAGCAAATGTCAAGAAAATGCCCCAATTGGCCTAAAACCCTAGTTTAGACTTTATCGAGTTGCTACTTTGACCAAGGTGAAAGTTTGACTTCTGTACTAGTTATGAGGTTTGACCTTAAAGAAAAGTTGTAGATCATATTGTGTATAACAAACTTTGTTTAATGGTCAAGAGCTAGTTTGGTCTCTACCCTAGTCAAATAGAGCTCCCAAGATTCCATAAAGTGCTGTTTTGGATCTCAGAAAATTTGGCTAAGTCATAATGGAGTTTAGTCTCGGGTATCCCACTTTGGAGCTTTGTATCTTGCAAAACAAGCTGATCCAGACCTTGATCAATTAAGAGAAGTTGTAGCTCAGGTTGTGTACAACAAACTTTGTTTAAGGATCGTATCCTAGTTCAGCTTGGAAATGAGTCTATCTAAGGCTCGAATTTCGAATCTGCTGCTGTTTTAGGTGTCAAAATAATTCTAAGTCTGAAAATCAACGTCATTAGATTGGCGTGCCACGTTCTCATGATTTTGTTAAGAAACTTGGCTTGCTTCCAAAATAAAACTTGTAGCCAAGGTCATGAAGGAGAGCATGTCGAAGTTTGGTTTAAGTTTGACCACGTTTGACCTAGTAAGTAGAGTCCCAACCGAGTGAAGCTTAAACATCACTTAATCGCTGACATTGTCAACTTTGGAGTCAATTATCTCCTAATCTAGAGACCTAATGTCCGAGCACCCTTAACCAAAATTGGAGAGCTTTAGGTGTAGATCGAACTTCGTTTTTGGCCTATCTCTAAATTTGGTCCGTAGATGGCCCAAATCGGTGCTCCACTTCACCCACTCTGCCACTCACCAAGTGTTTGTTGAATTGCCGCAAAGGGCGACGCGTGGCCGAGCGTGTGGCAGCCATGCCTTGCTCGCGCCCCTACCTCCCTGGACACGTGCCCTGCTCCTCCTTGCAGTGATATGGACGCCGTGCTGCCCATAGTCTTGTCTCCCTCGCTCTCGGACGCTCCAGAGCGGAGCAGCCATGGGCGCCGCCACCAAGCTCCATGGCCGCTACCGTTCTCTCGCCTCCGCACTTCTTGTGCCCCAATCGAGAGTGATGTCACATTCCCCAACGCACGCTGTACCTTCCACACCATTTTCTCGATCCGAACCATCACCGGAGCGTGCCACCGTCATGGCCGCCATGGCCAAGCTCCACGGCCGATGACCAATCCGCTCCGCCATGCCTTTCCCGTCCTAGCCTTGTACCGTGACACCTTCACCGCCATCCACCGCTCTCGACGCGCCCTTCATTTGGCTTTCTCGCGCGCTGCAGATGGCCGCCGCCGGAGCTGTTCGCGCGTCGCGACCCGCTTCCATGGCCAGCCGGCCATGGGTCGCCTCAAGCTGAGCTGGGTCGTTTCTCAGTTGCACCGGGCATCACCGGTACTCGCGCGGCCATTCCCCTTGGCCTGTCGCTACCGGTGCTCGCCTACCGCCGATGGCCGCGGCCGTAGCCGCCCGCCTCCGCGGCCAAGAGGCCATGGACCACCTCTGGCCGAGCCATGTAGCTCTGCGGGTGCGCAAGGGCGTGTTGGAGCTCGTGCCGCCCTTAGTCGCCGCCGCCGGGGACCCCCCCTCGCCGGAGCCGCGAAGGCCGGCTCTCTCCTCTGCCGGCGTCGGGAGGTAGAAGAAGACCTCTGTTTTCCTCTGTGACCCTCTGTCTGACATGTGGGACCGGCTGAATGATAGGCCCCGCGTGTCAGGTTAAGTAGTAGCAGGCTCGGGTGCGTTACCGGGTACACCTAGCGAATTAAGTAGGGTTCCAGTAATTCTGTTTTTGAATTTCAGAGAATTTATAAATCTTCTAAAAATCATATCTCATGCTAGGTAATTCCAAAAATAGTAAATGGTGACTTTTTGGAAACCTTGAGAAGAGATCTTTGCAGTAGAGGCATAAAATGTTATATGTTCGTATATGTTTTCTGATGTCTTTATTTAAGTTTTAAAAATGCTCTAAAAATGCCTTACACATTGACTAGAGCAAGATCTGGAGTTTTAGAACCCCAAAAATGGTGATTCTTGTTTTGTTAATTTTGTGATGACATGTACTTTCTAGGAAAAATATCAAACACACTAGTTGTTCACTGTTTTCTTGAGGTTTTGTTGTGACCTTGTTAAATAAGGAAATCTACATTATATTGCTTGTCATTTTTATATCTTGAGTTGTGTTGCTCCAATTGATGTGAAATTTTTATGATAGTCTTTCCATGCTATGAATGTACTGTGGTATAAATTTCATGGTCATTGCTTACTGTATGCTCAAGTTATTGAGTTAACTTGTTTATGGCTTAATAAATAGCTTATAAATAATATATAAATGATAAAATAGAAAATGTTATTCCATCACCTTATTATGATGTTGCTTTTTGATGTTAGTTCATTCTTTGGCCATGTGTTCACAGAAAATATTGAGTTTTAGGTTTAACTTGCTCTCACATGATTTATTGCAATAGCTATTTGTCTTTTTCATAGAGGTTGATATACTTGCCCAAATGGATTGAAATTTGGACAGTAGACTTTTGAGAGCATTTGTAGACCCCTGTAATTTTGGTAGAATTTATTGAGTACTTTATGATGTGGTCATAATTCCACCTAATGATCTAAATAAATTAAGAAAATGTATTAAAAGAATTTATTTAGTAATTGACACTATGTTTTCTGATGTTCATTAGTCATGTATGAAATGTTGGTAAAGTTGGTTTTGTCCAATTATATGTTTGCAACATAAGTTAATAATTATTTCTTGCAAATGAGGTTTCTAGACAGATCTGGAAACTTAGCAAAGTTCTTTATGATAATGTGCTTTGTTGTGAAACTTATTTATACAAAAGTTGTAGATAATTTATGTATCTAGCTTCTGTTAAAATTTGGTAGCATTTAACAATGTGGTTTAGGAGTTATAGCTATTTAAAGTTAGGGTACAGAATTGCTTGCTCTCTGTTTGTCAGGAACAGATTCTGGAACTTTGTATTTTTGACTTGTTTAACTTATGAATCATGTTGTGATGATATTATATGAAATGTAGATGATTTTATAAGCTTTCCATAATGTCTTCTTGCAAGTCATTTGGATTTATAAAACTCTAGATATGATTGATTTATGAAGCTACTGTTTGCTAGTCCAGAAATTGGCATATTCCAGTCATCGTTGTTGCTTCACCTTGAGTTGCTTTGCATATTGCTAAGTGTGATTCATGTCCTTGGTGATGAAGTTAGTACACCTGAAACTTGTGAAGATTATGCTTTACTTATTATGCATGGAATGGTTGGTGTGCTATAGTCAGTGAGTGGCTATGAGGGCTTGTATCTTGTTTAAATATTGTGCTTGTCTTATGTGATGCATTCTTATTGCCATTCATCATGTTCATACACATGCATCGTCATATCTCATTTAGGTACGTTAGATGCACTACGTGGATGGCAAGATGTGGAGCTGAACCCGAAGATGGAGTTGGTGGATCCATCCCGAAGATAGAAGGACCGGACAAGTGATAGATTGGGAGATGCTCGCCAAGTGAATTCATCTGACATACTCTAACTTAAGTCGGATCCCAGGCAAGCCCCGGAGCATTATAAGCCTCCTATCTTCAAAGCAATTAATTCTATATATGTTATAAGTATTGTTGCATTAAGTGATAGGAGTTGGTTGGAAACTCTTGCTGCATTATATCATTCCTTGTCCAGATATATGAATCCTTGAATCCTGCATAGACTAGGATCGAGTAGATGCTTAGCCCTGCTTTAAGCGGTAGAAGTCAGGTGATTTCCTGTCACCTGCGAGATATAGGGATATTCATATATGGCACGGTTGGCTATATTTGCTATCGTAGAAAGGAACCATGTGTTAATAAAATGAAATGAGACCGGGCGGGATGATGATAGTGAAGCGACAAGGCATGGAGGTCTTGGGTGTGAATCTATTCCCGTCTGAGTCGTTTAAGGACCGATTCGCTGTATGTCCTTGAGTCATGTTGAACACAGTCTAACACTTAGTTGGCTGGATAAGCTATTCCGACCGCGAAGCCGAGTAATGTGATTCAGGTCGGGAATCGAATGGTAGGTTGCTTCTTGGAGGAGAGATAGGATGTGCTTGGGGACATTGGCGTGAGACCAAGGGGGGGTTAGAGTCCCTATCACCTGGCAGAGTGTCGCCCTTGGGGTCGCGACATCATTCGGACCCGCGATTCCTGAATCATCTGAAAAGGTGGCCTGTACGACCCTGGCAGGGGTCTGCACGGTGAGTGTTAGAAATACCCCTCCAGCTGGATAGGAATTCGATTCGAATCGCCGTCACTCCCGGTTAGTGAGCACTTGACTTGAGCAGCGGCAACGTAGATTTAATTAAATTGAACTGATGGTTAATTGGATCACGATAGAAAGGTTGCCTCAATTTATACCTGCTATGGTTAATATTGTTTGCTCCTAATAAAGTGAGTGCTCTAGTACAGGTTCTAATATAGATGATAGGTTAATGATAATTAACTTGATGCTTAAGCATTAATGATTACTTATCTGTATTAAGCTTTTATGCAAAATGTTGTCAAGCCAGCCCACTTTATATCAGCCTTGCATGATCCTTGGTGTCACCTTATTTCTGGTTTCTAACGGGTAAGTCTAGCTGAGTACCTTCTCGTACTCAGGGTTTTATTCCCACTTGTTGCAGGTTATGATGTATCATGGCGACTGCAAGAGTTGGTTGACTCCTGCCGTAGTGGCGGAGTGTGATCACGGGCATGATCCTTCTTATTTACCTTATCTCTAATGCTTTTATTGGAAGTCGACCGTGGTACTGGCATGTATTTAAAATAAGAATAATGTTAGTTTCAAATTACTTTGCTTCTGCTACTTTTGAACTTAAGTTGTAATAACTATGTTGAACTCCGATGTAAATTGATCTACTTGTGAAATGGTTGTAACATGTGACTTGTTATGTTGAATCACTACGATCTTGGCTTGTATGTTGGTTGGTTTGAAATCCCTCGTGATTTCATTGGACTACCGGAGTTATATGGGCTCAAGTGCGAGAATTTGATCACTTCGGTAATTGTTTTTGTACTTGTGCTCTTATAATTTGGACGGTTCTGTTACAAACCGTGCACCTATCTTGCACTGAAACTAACACTGTCTCCAAATGGACTGAAACGAGCTTACATTTGAGCCTCGTCACCCTAGAGTAACATCCGGTGCATCAAAAAAAAATCTGAGCCTATGGTACGTTTGGCACAAACCGTGCACCAACCTTGCACTGAAGCTAACACTGTGTCCAAACGGTCCAAAATGAGCTTCCATTTGTGTCTCGTCACCTAGGAGTACCATCCGGTGCATCCAAAAGGATTTCTGAGCCTATGGTACGTATGGCGCAAACCATGCACCTATCACGCACCGAAACTAACACTATCTCCAAAAGGACCGAAACAAGATTCTACATGACCCACGTCGCCTAGGAGTTCCATCAGGTGCGTCCAAAATGATTTCAGTGGCTATGGTACGTTTGGTGCCAACTTTAGATCTATCTTGCACCGAGACTAACACTATCCCTAAATTGACCAAAACGAGATTCTACATGACCCACGTCACCTAGGAGTTTCATCCGGTGCGTCCAAAATGATTTCCGAGCTTACGGTACATTCGGCACAAACCGCGCACCTATCTTCAATCTAGATTAGCACTGTATCCAAACGGACCGAAACAAGCTTCCATTTGAGCCTCGTCACCTAGGAGTACAATCCGGTGCGTCCAAAACGATTTCTGAGGCTATGGTACATTTGGCACAAACTGTGCACCAATCTTGCACTGAAACTAACACTGTCTCGAAACGGTCCAAAACGAGCTTCCATTTGAGCCTCGACACCCAGGAGTTCCATTCGGTGCATCCAAAATAATTTCTGAGCCTATGGTACGTATGGCGCAATCCATGCACCTATCATACACCGAAACTAACACTATCTGCAAAAGGACCGAAAGGAGATTCTACATGACCCACGTCACCTAGGAGTTCCATCGGGTGCGTCCAAAATGATTTCTGTGGCTATGGTACGTTTGGTACAAACTGTGGATCTATCTTGCACCAAGACTAACACTATCTCTAAATGGACCGATACGAGATTCTACATGACCCACGACACCTAGGAGTTCCATCAGGTGCGTCCAAAATGATTTCCAAGCTTACGGTCCGTTCGGCGCAAACCGTACACCTATCTTGAATCAAGATTAGCACTGTATCCAAACGGACCGAAACCAGCTTCCACTTGAGCCTCATAACCTAGGTGCACCGTCCAGTGCGTCCAAAACAATTTTTGAGGCTATGGTACATTTGGCGCAAACCGTGCACCTATCCTGCACTGAAATTAACAATGTCTCCAAACGGTCCAAAACGAGCTTCCATTTGAGCCTCGACACCTAGGAATACCATCCGGAGCATCCAAAACAATTTCTAAGCCTATGGTACGTATGGCGCAAACCATGCACCTATCGTGCACCGAAACTAACACTATCTGCAAAAGGACCGAAAGGAGATTCTACATGACCCACGTCACCTAGGAGTTCTATCGGGTGAGTACAAAATGATTTCTGTGGCTATGGTACGTTTGGTGCAAACTGTGGATCTATCTTGCACCGAGACTAACACTATCTCTAAATGGACCGATATGAGATTCTACATGACCCACGACACCTAGGAGTTCCATCGGGTGCGTCCAAAATGATTTCCGAGCTTACGGTACGTTTGGCGCAAACCGTGCACCTATCTTAAATCAAGATTAGCACTGTATCCAAATAGACCAAAAACAGCTTCCATTTGAGCCTTGTCACCTAGAAGTACCATCCGGAGCGTCCAAAACAATTTCTGAGGCTATGGTACATTTGGCACAAACAGTGCACCTATCTTGCACAGAAACTAACACTATCTCCAAACAATCCAAAACGAGCTTCCATTTCAGCCTCGACACCTAGGAGTACCATCCGGTGCATCCAAAATAATTTCTGAGCCTATGTTACGTATGATGCAAACTATACACCTATCGTGCACCGAAACTAACACTATCTGCAAAAGGACCAAACGGAGATTCTATATGACCCACGTCACCTAGGAGTTCCATCGGGTGAGTCCAAAATGATTTCTGTGGCTATGGTACGTTTGGTGCAAACTATGGATCTATGTTGCACCGAGACTAACATTATCTCTAAATGGACTGATATGAGAATCTACATGACCCACGACACCTAGGAGATCCATCGGGTGCGTCCAAAATGATTTCTGAGCTTACGATGCGTTCGGCGCAAACCGTGCACCTATCTTGAATCAAGATTAGCACTGTATCCAAACAGACCGAAACCAGCTTCCATTCGAGCCTTGTCACCTAGGAGTACCATCCGAAGTGTCCAAAACAATTTCTGAGGCTACAGTACATTTGGCGCAAACTATGCACCTATCTTGCACTAAAACTAACACTATCTCTAAACAGTCCAAAACGAGCTTCCATTTGAGCCTCGACACCCAGGAGTACCATCCGATGCATCCAAAACAATTTCTGAGCCTATGGTACGTATGGCGCAAACCATGCACCTATCATGCACCGAAACAAACACTATCTGCAAAAGGACCGAAAGGAGATTCTACATGACCCACGTCACCTAGGAGTTCCATCGGGTGCGTCAAAGATGATTTATATGGCTATGGTACGTTTGGTGCAAACTGTGGATCTATCTTGCACTGAGACTAACACTATCTCCAAACGGATCGAAACGAGCTTCCATTTGATCCTCGTCACCTAGCAGTACCATCCGGTGCGTCCAGAACGATTTCTGAGGCTATGGTACATTTGGCGCAAACCATGCACTTATTTTGCACTGAAACTAACACTGTCTCAAAACAATCCAAAGCGAGTTTCTATTTGAGCCTCGTGACCTAGGAGCACCATCTAGTGCATCCAAAAGTATTTTTGAGGCTATGGTACATTTGGCGCAAACCGTGCACCTACCTTGCACTGAAACTAACACTGTCTCCAAACGGACCGAAATGAGCTTCCATTTGAGCCTCGTCACCTAGGAGTACCATCCGGTGCATCCAAAACAATTTCTTACCCTATGGTACGTATGGCGCAAACCATGCACCTATCATGCACCGAAACTAACAACTCCTAGGTGACGTGGGTCGTGTAGAGATAGTGTTAGTTTCGGTTCAGGATAGGTGCATAGTTTGCGCCAAACGTACTATAGGTTCAGAAATCGTTTTGGACAAAAGAGATGGTAGTCCAATGGAAGCTCATTTCAGCTCGTTTGGAGATTGTTCTAATCTTTATTCAAGAGATAGGTGCCCGGTTTGCGCCGAACGTACCGTAAGCTTGGAAATCATTTTGGACGCACCAGATAGAACTCCTAGGTGATGTAGAATCTCGTTTCGGTCCGTTTGCAGAGAGTGTTAGTATCGATGTAAGATAGATACACAGTTTGCACCAAATGTACCATAGCTTCAAAAACTATTTTGGATGCACCTGATGGAACTTCTAGGTGACGTGGGCCATGTAGAATCTTCTTTCGCTCCTTTTGGAGATAGTGTTAGTTTCGATGCATGATAGGTGCACGGTTTGCACCAAACATACCATAGGCTCAGAAATTGTTTTTGATGCACTAGATGGTACTCCTGGGTGATGAGGGTCAAATGGAAGCTCATTTCAGATCGTTTTAAAATGGTGCTAATCTTGATTCAAGATAGGTGCATGGTTTGCGCCAAACGTTCCGTAGACTCAGAAATCATTTTGGACGCATATGATGGAACTCCTAGGTGATGTGGGTCATGTAGAATCTCATTTCGGTCCGTTTGGAGATAGTGTTCGACTCGGTGCAAGATAGATCCACAGTTTGCACCAAACATACCATAGCCTAAAAAATCATTTTGAACGCACCGGATGGAACCCCTAGGTGACGAGGCTCAAATAAAAGCTTGTTTCGGTTTGTTTCGAGATAGTACTAATCTTGATTGAAGATAGGTGCACGGTTTGCGCCGAACGTACCATAAGCTCGAAAATCAATTTGGACGCAACCGATGGAACTCGGTCCATTTGGAGATATGGTCCATTTGGAGATAGTGTTAGTATCGGTGCAAGATAGATCAACAGTTTGCACCAAACGTTCCATAGCTTCAGAAACCATTTTGGGTGCCCCTGATGGAACTCCTAGGTGACGTGGGTCATGTAGAATCTCATTTCGATCCTTTTGGGATAGTGTTAGTTTCGTTGCAAGATAGTTGCCCAATTTGCGCCAAACATACATAGGCTCAGAAATCGTTTTGGACACACCGGATGGTCCTCCTTGGAGACGAGGCTCAAATGGAAGCTCATTTCGGTTCGTTTGGAGATTGTTCTAATCTTTATTAAAAATAGGTGAACGATTTGCGCCGAACATACCGTAACCTCAGAAATCATTTTGGACGCACCCGATGGAACACCTCGGTGATGTGGATCATGCAGAATCTAGTTTTGGTTTATTAGGAGATAGTGTTAGTCTTGATGCAAGATAGATCCATAGTTTGAACCAAACGTACCATAGCCTCAGAAATCATTTTGGACACACCCGATGGAACACCTAGGTGACGTGGGTCATGTAGAATCTTGTTTCGGTCCATTTGGAGATAGTGTTTGTCTGGGTGCAAGATAGATCCATAGTTTGAACCAAATGTACCATAGCCTCAGAAATCATTTTGGAGATAGTGTTAATTTTGGACCCGATGGAACTCCTAGGTGACATGGGTCATGTAGAATCTCGTTTCGATCCTTTTGGAGATAGTGTTAATTTCGGTGCATGATAGGTGCATAGTTTGCGCGAAACATACCATAGGCTCAGAAATCGTTTTGGACACACCGGATGGTACTCCTAGGTGACGAGGCTCAAATGGAAGCTTGTTTCGGTTCGTTTGGAGATAGTGCTAATCTGGATTTAAGATAGGTGCACGGTTTGCGTCTAACGTACTGTAAGCTCGGAAATTATTTTTGACGCACCCGATGGAACTCTTAGGTGACGTGGGTCATGTAGAATCTTGTTTTTGTTTATTTAGAGATAGTGTTAGTATCGGTGCAAAATAGATCCATAGTTTGCACCAAATGTACCATAGCTTCAGAAACCATTTTGGGTGCCCCTGATGGAACTCCTAGGTGACGTGGGTCACGTAGAATCTCATTTTGATCCTTTTGGAGATAGTGTTAGTTTCGGTGCATGATAGTTGCATAATTTGGGCCAAACGTATCATTGGCTCAGAAATCATTTTGGACACACCGGATGGTACTCCTAGGTGACGAGGATCAAATGGAAGCTCGTCTCGATTCGTTTGGAGATTGTGCTAATCTTGATTCAAGATAAGTGCACGATTTGCGCCGAACGTACCGTAAGCTCGGAAATCAATTTGGACGCACCCGATGGAAGACCTAGGTGACGTGGGTCATGTAGAATCTCGTTTTGGCCCATTTAGAGATAGTGTTAGTCTCGTTGCAAGATAGATCCACAGTTTGAACCAAACGTAGCATAGCCTCAGAAATCATTTTGGATGCACCCGATGGAACTCGTAGGTGACGTGGGTCATGTAGAATCTCGTTTTGGTCCGTTTGGAAATAGTGTTAGTATTGGTACAAGAGAGATCCACAATTTGCATCAAACGTACCATAGCCTCAGAAATCGTTTTGGACGCATTGGATGGTACTCCTAGGTGACGAGGCTCAAATAGAAACTCGTTTCGGTTCGTTTGGAGATAGTGCTAATCTTGATACAAGGTAGCTGCACGGTTTGTGCTGAACGTACCATAAGCTCGGAAATCATTTTGGACACACCCGATGGAACTCCTAGGTAACGTGGGTCATGTAGAATCTTGTTTTCGTCCATTTGGTTATAGTGTTAGTCTCAGTGCAAGACAGATCCATAGTTTGCACCAAATGTACCATAGCTTCAAAAATCATTTTGGATGCACCTAATGGAACTCCAAGGTGACGTGAGTCATGTAGAATCTCCTTTCGGTCCTTTTGGAGATAGTGTTAGTTTCGGTCCATGATAGATGCACAGCTTGCGCCAAACATACCATAGGCTCAGAAATTGTTTTGGATGCACCGGATGGTACTCCTGGGTGACGAGACTCAAATGGAAGCTTGTTTTTGATCTATTTGGAGACAGTGTTAGTTTCAGTGCAAGATAGGTGCACAGTTTGCGCCAAACGTACCATAGGCTCGGAAATCATTTTGGACACACCGGATGATACTACTAGGTGTCGAGGCTCAAATGGAAGCTCGTTTCGGTTCGTATCGAGATAGTGCTAATCTTGATACAAGGTAGGTGCACGGTTTGCGCCGAACGTACCGTAAGCTCAGAAATCATTTTGGTCGCACCCGATGGAACTCCTAGGTGACGTGGGTCATGAAGAATCTCATTTCGGTCCGTTTGAGATAGTGTTAGTATCCGTGCAAGATAAATCCATAGTTTGCACCAAACGTACCATAGCTTTAGAAACCGTTTTGGACGCACCTGATGGAACTCCTAGGTGACGTGGGTCATGTAGAACCTCATTTCGATCCTTTTAGAGATAGTGTTAGTTTGCACCAAACGTACCATAGCTTCAGAAACCGTTTTGGACGCACCTGATGGAACTCCTAGTTTATATTGAATGAGCCTATGCTTGAGTTCTTGTTCCAATGTCCTTAGGAATGATGGAGTGTATGAACCAGCATGGGATGAAGATGGATTCAAGCCTCTAGACATCTGAACCAAGAAGCCTATGGTGTGCATGAATAAAATGGTGGTTCATCACTTTTGCATGGGAATGCAACCAGAAGCTAGATGACTGACACATGGTACGAATTCCAAGCATCACCGCGGACAGAATACAAGGAGTTAGATGGTGTTCTATAAGTGGATGGAAGCGTCTTCAAGTCTACTTTCCTGCCCATCATGATACATCCGGCCCAGGTGGGGTTGGCCGAGGCCCAATAAATTAAGGTTGCCCGGACCCCAACAGTTCTTATGCGCACCCACTCGGGGAAAGGCCCAATGTCCCTAAAAGACTAGTCTGATAGGGAAAGGGTGGCTCTCTCTTTTAAGGTGGCTTCCTCCTCTCAAGCTAAGCAAGGTGGGATTATTCAGAGGCTCACACGGTCACCACTCGACTACAACTAGGCCACTTGGCATTTTTTGTTGCGTCTTTGCCAGCGGGTAATAGTGGAGGATGTCCTCATCATTCCCACCTTCTTAAATAAGGGCCCAGCTTCGATACCAAATGATACATCCAGCCCAGGTGGGGTTGGCCGAGGCCCAATAAATTAAGGTTGCCCGGACCCCAACAGTTCTTATGCACATCCACTCGGGGAAAGGCCCAATGTCCCTAAAAGACTAGTCTGATAGGGAAAGGGTGGCTCTCTCTTTTAAGGTGGCTTCCTCCTCTCAAGCTAAGCAAGGTGGGATTATTCAGAGGCTCACACGGTCGCCACCCGACTACAACTAGGCCACTTGGCATTTTTTGTTGCGTCTTTGCCAGCGGGTAATAGTGGAGGATGTCCTCATCACATCAAATGGCTCATTATTTGGACTACCTAATAAAGAGTTATGCTCATTTTACTAACTGCTGCCAGAAGCTGAAAAGACGCGTGAACCAGCCACGAAATCCACTAGTGTATGCCATGCTGCCATTTACTCAAAGCTGAATGCCCCTATCTCTCTATATATCTTGTACTAGACAATGAAAAGACACATCTTGTTTGGCTAAATTCAGTGATGAGATCCCATAGGGTTCGCTGGCCGATCTTTCGATGAGAGATGGCGGATAACTCGATTGGTGTGAATGGAGACGACGTTCATGGTCCGACTACAACCGTTCAAGGATGCTGCGCCTTAGCAACCGATACACCTCCTCCGATGGCTGTCGTGATCTTGCGGCACGACAACCAGCCTCTAGGGCACCCGTCCTGCAAGCAATCGAAGAACCAGCAAGAACAAGAAGAACAAGCACTCAATTGCCAAATAAATATGAAGGTTTCAATCTGAAAACACAAGATGGTGAGGTTCTGAAGACAATCAGTCAGGCGGTTGATCCAACACGCGCGCTGAAAGGCGGTAGCAATAGCTAACTTGACGAAACAAACCTAATCTGTTTGTGGCAGCCCTAGAGGCATATAAGTAGTTGGGAGGATGACCACAAGGGTGTTTGGGTCGTTCTCCAACCCTAGGATGCGTCCCAAATGGACCCAACTTGATACATGGGCCATCGGCCCAAAATAAGGTGACGCAGCACCGTTGACAGAAAAAAGTCTTGGTACAAAAATAATTACTGCATAAGAATCTGATAAGATATATCCATGAGGATGGATCCGTTGGAAAGTAGACTTGATAAGCTTTCCAAAAAGTGCTAGAACGTCTCAATCGGAGTCCGTAGAAGTCGTGGCATCCATCACAAGTTGGTGCTGTCCTGCAGTCCAAATCCAGCCGGCGCCAATCCCCTGCCCTTCTGATCCTCTCCATCATTCATAAGTAAAACAAGAGTGCACGCGTCTCCATTGTCTAAATATGATGGACAAGAGTTTAAGAATGAACTTACTTGATGGTTGAGTTGACGGGCATGAGCACGAGTAATAGGACCAAGTGGTGCTAGTGATGGTGTAGGTGTGGTGTTGATGTCCTCATCATTCAGAATACATAAACTCGTGGAGTTTTGTTTATGCGTGAGTCTTGAGAGGCTTGCAACATTTGTTCTTTCGATTCCTGAGGGAGTTGTAGAACGCCGAACTGCGGTTCACCCAGTTCGTGCCTTCATGTCTATAGGGCGTGATTGCGTGGGCTGTTTCATCAGTATGTGGAAGTGCGATTGTCTCGGTAGTTTGTCACGCGGGACAGCCTTGCAGTGCACTAGGCTTCACCAGGTCACGCAATGACAAGTTATCAAGTTCGCGGATCCTACGAGAAGATCGGGCCACACAACTTGCTACACGCGTTGCATAGGCGTGTGCACATCAGCTGACGAGACTCAAATGGAACCTCATTTCGGTCCGTTTGGAGACAGTGTTAGTTTCAGTACAAGATACGTGCGCAGTTTGCGCCAAACGTACCATAGGCTCAGAAATCATTTTGGACACACTGGATGATACTCCTAGGTGACGAGGCTCAAATGGAAGCTCGTTTCGGTTCGTTTGGAGATAGTGCTAATATTGATTTAAGATAGATGCACGATTTGCGCCAAACGTACCATAAGCTTAGAAATTATTTTGGATGCACCCAATGGAACTCTAAGGTGACGTGGGTCATGTAGAATCTCGTTTTGGTTTGTTTGGAGAAAGTGTTAGTATCGGTGCAAGATAGATCCACAGTTCGCACCAAACTTACCATAGCTTCAGAAACCGTTTTGGACGCACCTAATGGAACTCCTAGGTGACGTGGGTCATGTAGAATCTCGTTTCGATCCTTTTGGATATAGTGTTAGTTTCGGTGCATGATAGTTGCACAATTTGCGCCAAACATACTATAGGCTCAGAAATCATTTTGGACACTCCGGATGATACTCCTAGGTGACGAGGATCAAATGGAAGCTCATTTCGTTTCGTTTAGAGATAGTGCTAATCTTCATGTATGATAGGTGCACGGTTTGCACTGAACGTACCGTAAGCTCAGAAATTATTTTGGACGCACCCGATGGAACTCCAAGGTGACGTGGGTCATGTAGAATCTCATTTTGGTCTGTTTGGAGATAGCGTTAGTATCGGTGAAAGATAGATCCACAGTTTGCACCAAATGTACCATAGCTTCAGAAACTGTTTTGGACGCACCTGATGGAACTCCTAGGCGACGTGGGTCATGTAGAATCTCATTTCGACCCTTTTTCAAGATAATGTTAGTTTCGGTGCATGATAGTTGCACAATTTGCGTCAAATGTATCATATGCTTAGAAATCGTTTTGGACACACCGGATGGTACTCCTAGGTGACGAGGCTCAAATGGAAGCTCGTTTCGGTTCATTTGGAAATAGTGCTAATCTTGATTCAAGATAGGTGCGTGGTTTTCGCCAACCGTACTCTAAGCTCGAAAATCATTTTGGACACACCCGACGTAACTCCTAGGTGACGTAGGTCCCGTAGAATCTCGTTTCGGTCCATTTGGAGATAGTGTTAGTCTCGGTGCAAGATAGATCCACAGTTTGCACCAAACGTACCATAGCCTCAGAAATCATTTTAGACGCACCTGATGGAACTCCTAGGTGACGTGGGTCATGTAGAATTTCCTTTTGATCCTTGTGGGGATAGTGTTAGTTTTGGTCTATGATAGGTGCACGGTTTGCGCCAAACATACCAAAGGCTCAAAAATTGTTTTGGATGCACCGGATGGTACTCCTTGGTGACGAGGCTCAAATGGAAGCTTGTTTCGGTCCGTTTGGAGACAGTATTAGTTTCAGTGCAAGATAGGTGCACAGCCTGCGCCAAACGTACTATAGGCTCAGAAATCATTTTGGACACACCGGATGATACTCCTAGGTGATGAGGCTCAAATGGAAGCTCGTTTCGGTTCGTATGGAGATAGTGCTAATCTTGATTCAAGATAGGCGCACGGTTTGCGCTGAACGTACCGTAAGCTCGGAAATCATTTTGGACGCACCCGATGGAACTCTAGGTGACGTGGGTCATGAAGAATCTCGTTTCGGTCTGTTTGAGAGTGTGCTAGTATCGGTGCAAGATAAATCCACAGTTTGCACCAAACGTACCATAGCTTCAGAAACTGTTTTGGATGCACCTGATGGAACTCCTAGGTGACGTGAGTCATGTAGAACCTCATTTCGATCCTTTTAGAGATAGTGTTAGTTTCGGTTCAGGATATGTGCATAGTTTACGCCAAATGTACTATAGGATCATAAATCATTTTGGACAAAACGGATGGTAGTCCTAGGTGATGAGGCTCAAATGGAAGCTCGTTTCGGTTCGTTTGGAGATTGTGCTAATCTTGATTCAGGAGATAGGTGCACGGTTTGCGCCGAACGTACCGTAAGCTCGGAAATCATTTTGGACGCACTCGATGGAACTCCTAGGTGACGTGGGTCATCTAGAATCTCGTTTCGGTCCGTTTGCAGATAGTGTTAGTATCAATGTAAGATAGATCCATAGTTTGCACCAAATGTACCATAGCTTCAGAAACTATTTTGGATGCACCTGATGGAACTCCTAGGTGACGTGGGTCATGTAGAATCCCCTTTCGCTCCTTTTGGAAATAGTGTTAGTTTCTGTGCATATAGGTGCACGGTTTGCGCCAAACATACCAAAGGCTCAGAAATTGTTTTGGATGCACCGGATGGTACTCCTGGGTGACGAGGGTCAAATGGAAGCTCGTTTCATATCGTTTGGAAATGGTGCTAGTCTTGATTCAAGATAGGTGCACGGTTTACGCCAAATGTACCGTAGACTCAGAAATCATTTTGAACGCATCTGATGGAACTCCTAGGTGATGTGGGTCATGTAGAATCTCGTTTCAGTCCGTTTGGAGATAGTGTTAGATTTGGTGCAAGATAGATCCATAGTTTGCACCAAACATACCATAGCCTCAAAAATCATTTTGAACGCACCGGATGGTACTCCTAGGTGACGAGGCTCAAATGAAAGCTCGTTTTGATTCGTTTCGAGATAGTGCTAATCTTGATTGAAGATAGGTGCACGGTTTGCGCCGAATGTACTATAAGCTCAGAAATAATTTTGGACGCACTCGATGGAACTCCTAGGTGATGTGGGTCATGTAGAACCTCGTTTCGGTCTATTTTGAGATAGTGTTAGTCTCGGTGCAAGATAGCCTCAGAAATCAGTTTGGATGCACTAGATGGAACTCCTAGGTGGTCATGTAGAATCTACATTCGGTCATTTTATAGATAGTGTTAGTTTCATGCATGATAGCTACAGGGTTTGCGCCTAACATACCATAGGCTCATAAATTATTTTGGATGCACCAGATGGTACTCCTAGGTGACGAGGTTCAAATGGAAGCTCGATTTAGTCCGTTTGAAGATAGTGTTAGTTTCAGTGCAAGATAGGTGCATAGTTTGCGCCAAACGTACCATAGGCTCAGAAATCATTTTGGACACACCAGATGATACACCTAGGTGACAAGGCTCAAATGGAAGCTTGTTTTGGTTCATTTGGAGATAGTGCTAATCTTGATTTAAGATAGGTGCATGGTTTGCGCCAAGCGTACCATAAGCCCGAAAATTATTTTGGACGCACCCGATGGAACTCCTAGGAATCTCGTTTCGGACCGTTTGGAGATAGTGTTAATATCGGTGCAGGAGAGATCCACAGTTTGCACCAAACGTTCCATAGCTTCAGAAACCATTTTGGACGCGCCTAATGGAACTCCTAGGTGACGTGGGTCATGTAGAATCTCATTTCGATCCTTTTGGAGATAGTGTTAGTTTCGTTGCATGATAGTTGCAGAATTTGCACCAAACATACCATGGCCTTAGAAATCATTTTGGACACACCGGATGGTACTCCTAGGAGACGAGGTTCAAATGGAAGCTCATTTTAGTTTGTTTGGAGATTGTGCTAATCTTGATTCTAGATAGGTGCACGATTAGAGTCGAACGTATCGTAAGCTTGTAAAGCATTTTGGACGCACCCGATGGAACACCTAGGTGACGTGGGTCATGTAGAATCTTGTTTCGGTCCATTTGGAGATAGTGTTAGTTTCGGTACAAGATAGATCTACAGTTTCAACCAAACGTGCCATAGCCTCAGAAATCATTTTGGACGCACCCGATCAAACTCCTAGGTGACGTGGGTCATGTAGATCCTCGATTCGATCCTTTTGGAGATAGTGTTAGTTTTGGTGCATGATAGGTGCACAGTTTGCGCGAAACATACCATAGGCTCAGAAATCATTTTGGACACACCGGATTGTACTCCTAGGTGACAAGGCTCAAATGGAAGCTTGTTTCGGTTCGTTTGGAGATAGTGTTAATCTTGATTTAAGATAGGTGCACGGTTTGCGCCTAACATACTGTAACCTCAAAATCATTTTGGATGCACCTGATGGAACTCCTAGGTTATGTGGGTCATGTAGAATCTCGTTTCGGTCCGTTTAGAGATAGTGTTAGTTTCATTGCACAATTTGCGCCAAACGTACCATAGGCTCAGAAATCGTTTTGGACACACTAGATGGTACTCCTAGGTGACCAGGCTCAAATGGAAGCTCGTTTTGGTTCGTTTGGAGATTGTGCTAATCTTGATTCTAGATAAGTGCATGATTAGCGCCGAACGTACCGTAACCTCAGAAATCATTTTGGACGCACCCGATAGAACACCTCGGTGACGTGGGTCACGCAGAATCTAGTTTCGGTCTATTTGGAGATAGTGTTAGTCTCGGTGCAAGATAGATCCACAGTTTGAACCAAACGTACCATAGCCTCAGAAATCATTTTGGACACACCCGATGGAACTACTAGGTGACGTGGGTCATGTAGAATCTCGTTTTGATCCTTTTGGAGATAGTGTTAGTTTCGGGGGATGATAGGTGCACAGTTTGCGCGAAACATACCATAGGATCAAAAATCGTTTTGGACACACTGGATGGTACTCCTAGGTGACGAGGCTCAAAAGGAAGCTTGTTTCGGTTCGTTTGGTGGTAGTGCTAATCTTGATTTAAGATAGGTACACGGTTTGCGCCGAACATAGCATAAGCTCAGAAATTATTTTTGACGCACCCGATGGAACACCTAGGTGACGTGGGTCATGTAGAATCTCGTTTCGGTCCATTTGGAGATAGTGTTAGTGTCGGTGCAAGATAGATCCACAGTTTGAACAAAACATACCATAGCCTCAGAAATCATTTTGGACGCACCCGATGGAACTCTCATTTTGATCCTTTTGGAGATAGTGTTAGTTTCAGTGCTTGATAGTTGCACTGTTTGCGCGAAACATACTATAGGCTCAGAAATCGTTTTGGACACACCGGATGGTACTCCTAGGTGACAAGGCTCAAATGGAACCTCGTTTCGGTTCATTTGGACATTGTGCTAATCTTGATTCAAGATAGGTGCACGATTTGCACCGAACGTACCGTAAGCTCAGAAATAATTTTGGACGCACCCAATGGAACACCTAGGTGACGTGGGTCATGTAGAATCTCGTTACGGTCCATTTGGAGATAGTGTTAGTCTCAGTGCAAGATAGATCCACAGTTTGCACCAAACATACCATAGCCTCAGAAATCATTTTGGACGCACGCGATGGAACAACTAGGTGACGTGGGTCATGTAGAATCTCGTTTCGGTCCATTTGGAGATAGTGTGAGTCTCGGTGCAAGATAGGTCCACAGTTTGCACCAAACGCACCATAGCCTCAGAAATCATTTTGGACGCACCCGATGGAACTCCTAGGTGACGTGGGTCATGTAAAATCTCGTTTCGATCCTTTTGGACATAGTGTTAGTTTCGGTGCTTGATAGGTGCACAGTTTGCGCGAAACATACTATAGGCTCAGAAATTGTTTTGGACACACCGGATGGTACTCCTAGGTGACAAGGCTCAAATGGAAGCTTGTTTCGGTTCGTTTGGAGATTGTGCTAATCTTGATTCAAGATAGGTGCATGTTTTGCGCCGAAAGTACCGTAAGCTCAAAAATCAATTTGGACGCAACCGATGGAACTCTTATGTGACGTGGGTCATGTAGAATCTTGTTTCAGTCCATTTGGAGATAGTGTTAGTCTCGGTTTAAGATAGATACACAATTTGCACCAAACGTACCATCGCCTCAGAAATCATTTTGGACGCACCTGATGGGACTCCTAGGTGACTGGGTCATGTAGAATCTTCATTCGGTCCTTTGGAGATAGTGTTAGTTTCGGTGCATGATAGGTGCACGGTTTGTGCCAAACATACCATAGGCTCAGAAAATTATTTTGGATGCACTAGATGGTACTCTGGCTGACGAGCCTCAAATGGAAGCTCATTTCGGTCCATTTGGAGACAGTGCTAGTTTCAGTACGAGATACGTGCACACTTTGTGTCAAATGTACCATAGGCACAGAAATTGTTTTGGACTTATCGGATGATACTCCTAGGTGGCGAGGCTCAAATGGAAGCTCGTTTTGGTTCGTTTGGAGATAGTGCTAATCTTGATTAAAGATAGGTGCACGATTTGCGCCGAACCTACCGAAAGCTCGGAAATAATTTTGGACGCACCCGATGGAACACCTAGTTGACATGGCTCATGTAGAATCTCGTTTCGGTCTGTTTGTAGATAGTTTTAGTATTGGTAAAAGATAGATCCACAGTTTGCACCAAACATACCATAACTTTAGAAATCGTTTTGGACGCACCTAATGGAACGCCTAGGTGACGTGGGTCATGTAAAATCTAGTTTCGATTCTTTTGGAGATAGTGTTAGTTTCAGTGCATGATAGTTGCACAATTTGCGCTAAACGTACCATAGGCTCATAAATCCTTTTAGACACACTGAATGGTACTCCTAGGTGACCAGGCTCAAATGGAAGCTTGTTTCGTTTCGCTTGGAGATTGTGCTAATCTTGATTCAAGAAAGGTGCACGATTTGTGCCGAACGTACCGTAAGCTCGAAAATCAATTTGGACGCAACCGATGGAACTCTTAGGTGACGTGGGTCATGTAGAATCTCGTTTCAGTCCATTTAGAGATAGTGTTAGTCTCGGTGCAAGATAGATACACAGTTTCCACCAAACGTACCATAGCTTCATAAATCATTTTGGACGCACCTGATGGGACTCCTAGGTGACGTGGGTCTTGTAGAATCTCCATTCAGTCCTTTAGAGATAGTGTTTTGGATGCACCAGATGGTACTTCGGGCTGACGAGCCTCAAATGGAAGCTCATTTCGGTCCGTTTGGAGACAGTGTTAGTTTCAGTACAAGATAGGTGCGCAGTTTGCGCCAAACGTACCATCAGCTCAGAAATCGTTTTGGACAGACCGGATGATACTCGTAGGTGACGAGGCTCAAATGGAAGCTCGTTTCGGTTCGTTTGGAGATATTGCTAATCTTGATTTAAGATAGGTGCATGATTTGCACCGAACGTACCGTAAGCTCAGAAATTATTTTGGATGCACCCGATGGAACTCCAAGGTGACGTGCGTCATGTAGAATCTCATTTCGGTTCGTTTGGAGAAAGTGTTAGTATCGTCGCAAGATAGATCCACAGTTCGCACCAAACTTACCATAGCTTCAGAAACCATTTTGGATGCACCTAATAGAACTCCTAGGTGACGTGGGTCATGTTGAATCTGGTTTCGATCATTTTGGAGATAGTGTTAGTTTCAGTGCATGACAGTTGCACAATTTGCGACAGTCGTACTGTAGGATCAGAAATCATTTTGGAGACACTAGATGATACTCCTAGTTTTCGAGGCTCAAATGGAAGCTCATTTCACTTCGTTTAGAGATAGTGCTAATCTTGATTTGAGATAGGTGCACGGTTTGCACCAAATGTACCGTAAGCTCAGAAATTATTTTGGACGCACTCGATGGAACTCCAAGGTGACATGGGTCATGTAGAATCTCGTTTCAGTCTGTTTGAGATAGTGTTAGTTTCGGTGTAAGATAGATGCATAGTTTGCACCAAACATACCATAGCCTCAGAAATCGTTTTCAACGGACCGGATGGAACTCCTAGGTGATGAGGCTCAAATGAAAGCTCGTTTGGGTTCGTTTCAAGATAGTGCTAATCTTGATTGAAGATAGGTGCACGGTTTGCGCCGAACGTACTATAAGCTCGGAAATCATTTTGGACGCACCCGATGGAACTCCTAGGTGACGTGGGTCATGTAGAACCTCGTTTTGGTCCATTTTGAGATAGTGTTAGTCTCGGTGCAAGATAGCCTCAGAAATCATTTTGGACGCACTAGATGGAACTCCTATGGTACGTATGGCGCAAACCAAGCACCTATCATGCACTGAAACTAACTCTATCTCTAAAAGGACTGAAACGAGATTCTACATGACTCACGTCACCTAGGAGTTCCATCCAGTGCGTCCAAAATAATTTCTCAGGCTGTGATACGTTTGGTGCAAACTGTGGATCTATCTTGCACCGAGATTAACACTATCTATAAAAGGACCAAAACGAGATTCTACATGACTCACGTCACCTAGGAGTTCCAAAATGATTTCTGAGCTTACGGTGCGTTCGGCGCAAACCGTGCACCTATCTTGAATCAAGATTAGCACTGTATCCAAAAGGACCGGAACGAGCATCCATTTGAGCCTCGTCACCTAGGAGTACCATCCGGTGCGTCCAAAATGATTTCTTAGCCAATGGTCATTTGGCACAAACCGTGTAACACCCCAGGTGTTTGTCATTCACTAAGTAGTGGGTTTGAGCTTAAACATGACAGATTAAGTGGAGATGACAATGTCAAGGTCAACCTATGGAGAGGAGCCTAACCTAAAGTTGGATGTGCACCATTGCTTTACATATAGGTCCCTTTTCAAAATATATGATTGGGTAGTGTTATGGCAATATCTTCATGTGTCTCAGCTTAGTACCTATCTATAGTGACCCCTAGAAAAGTTTCATGAAGTTTGGAATCAAAGTCACATGAAATGATAAGTTCCATTCCTATTGGAACTTGCACCATTAAGTTAATGGAACTATAGATCATCAACCAAACCATGCAAATTTGCCCTAATGACTTTAGATGAACTCTACAACAAAAGTCATGAAGGGTTCATGTTGAGCAAATGTCAAGAAAATGCCCCAATTGGCCTAAAACCCAAGTTTAGACTTTATCGAGTTGCTACTTTGACCAAGGTGAAAGTTTGACTTCTGTACCAGTTATGAGGTTTGACCTTAAAGAAAAGTTGTAGCTCATATTGTGTATAACAAACTTTGTTTAATGGTCAAGAGCTAGTTTGGTCTCTACCCTAGTCAAATAGAGCTCCCAAGATTCCATAAAGTGCTGTTTTGGATCTCAGAAAATTTGGCTGTCATAATGGAGTTTAGTCTCGGGTATCCCACTTCGGAGCTTTGTATCTTGCAAAACAAGCTGATCCAGACCTTGATCAATTAAGAGAAGTTGTAGCTCAGGTTGTGTACAACAAACTTTGTTTAAGGATCGTATCCTAGTTCAGCTTGGAAATGAGTCTATCTGAGGCTCGAAGTTCGAATCTGCTGCTGTTTTAGGTGTCAAAATAATTCTAAGTCTGAAAATCAACATCATTAGATTGGCGTGCCGCGTTCTCATGATTTTGTTAAGAAACTTGGCTTGCTTCCAAAATAAAACTTGTAGCCAAGGTCATGAAGGAGAGCATGTCGAAGTTTGGTTTAAGTTTGACCACGTTTGACCTAGTAAGTAGAGTCCCAACCGAGTGAAGCTTAAACATCACTTAATCGCTGACATTGTCAACTTTGGAGTCAATTATCTCCTAATCTAGAGACCTAATGTCGAGCACCCTTAACCAAAATTGGAGAGCTTTAGGTGTAGATAGAACTTTGTTTTTGGCCTATCTCTAAATTCGGTCCGTAGACGGCCCAAATCGGTGCTCCACTTCACCCACTCTGCCACTCGCCAAGTGTTTGTTGAATTGCCGCAAAGGGAGACGCGTGGCCGAGCGCATGGCAGCCATGCCTTGCTCACGCCCCTACCTCCCTGGACGCGTGCCCTGCTCCTCCTTGCAGTGATATGGACGCCGTGCTGCCCACAGTCTTGTCTCCCTCGCTCTCGGACGCTCCAGAGCGGAGCAGCCATGGGCGCCGCCGCCAAGCTCCATGGCCGCTGCCGTTCTCTCGCCTCCGCACTTCTTGTGCCCCAATCGAGAGTGATGTCACATTCCCCAACCCATGCTGTACCTTCCACACCATTTTCCCGGTCCGAACCATCACCGGAGCGTGCCACCGTCATGGCCGCCGTGGCCAAGCTCCACGGCCGACGACCAATCTGCTCCGCCATGCCTTTCCCGTCCTAGCCTTGTACCGTGACACCTTCACCGCCATCCACCGCCCTCGACGCGCCCTTCATTTGGCTTTCCTGCGCGCTGCAGACGGCCGCCGCCGGAGTTGTCCGCGCGTCGCGACCCGCTTCCATGGCCAGCCGGCCATGGGTCGCCTCAAGCTGAGCTGGGCTGTTTCTCAGTTGCACCGGGCACCACCGGTACTCGCGCGGCCATTCCCCTTGGCCCGTCGCTACCGGTGCTCGCCTGCTGCCGATGGCCGCGGCCGTAGCCGCCCGCCTCCGCGGCCAAGAGGCCATGGACCACCTATGGCCGAGCCATGTAGCTCTGCGGGTGCGCAAGGGCGTGTTGGAGCTCGTGCCGCCCTTAGTCGCCGCCGCCGGGGACCCCCCCTCGCCGGAGCCGCGAAGGCTAGCTCTCTCCTCTGCCGGCGTCGGGAGGTAGAAGAAGACCTCTGTTTTCCTCTGTGACCCTCTGTCTGACATGTGGGACTGGCTGAACGATAGGCCCCGCGTGTCAGGTTAAGTAGTAGCAGGCTCGGGTGCGTTACCGGGTACACCTAGCGAATTAAGTAGGGTTCCAGTAATTCTGTTTTTGAATTTCAGAGAATTTGTAAATCTTCTAAAAATCATATCTCATGCTAGGTAATTCCAAAAATAGTAAATGGGGAGTTTTTGGAAACCTTGAGAAGAGATCTTTGCAGTAGAGGCATAAAATGTTATATGTTCGTATATGTTTTCTGATGTCTTTATTTAAGTTTTAAAAATGCTCTAAAAATGCCTTACACATTGACCAGAGCAAGATCTGGAGTTTTAGAACCCCAAAAATGGTGATTCTTGTTTTGTTAATTTTGTAATGACATGTACTTTCTAGGAAAAATATCAAACACACTAGTTGTTCACTGTTTTCTTGAGGTTTTGTTGTGACCTTGTTAAATAAGGAAATCTACATTATATTGCTTGTTATTTTTATATCTTGAGTTGTGTTGCTCCAATTGATGTGAAATTTTTATGGTAGTCTTTCCATTCTATGAATGTACTGTGGTATAAATTTCATGGCCATTGCTTACTATATGCTCAAGTTATTGAGTTAACTTGTTTATGGCTTAATAAATAGCTTATAAATAATATATAAATGATAAAATAGAAAATATTGTTCCATCACCTTATTATGATGTTGCTTTTTGATGTTAGTTCATTCTTTGGCCATGTGTTCACAGAAAATATTGAGTTTTAGGTTTAACTTGCTCTCACATGATTTATTGCAATAGCTATTTGTCTTTTTCATAGAGGTTGATATACTTGCCCAAATGGATTGAAATTTGGACAGTAGACTTTTGAGAGCATTTGTAGACCCCTGTAATTTTTGTAGAATTTATTGAGTATCTTTATGATGTGGTAATAATTCCACCTAATGATCTAAATAAATTAAGAAAATGTATTAAAAGAATTTATTTAGTAATTGACACTATGTTTTCTGATGTTCATTAGTCATGTATGAAATGTTGGTAAAGTTGGTTTTGTCCAATTATATGTTTGCAACATAAGTTAATAATTATTTCTTGCAAATGAGGTTTCTAGACAGATCTGGAAACTTAGCAAAGTTCTTCATGATAATGTGCTTTGTTGTGAAACTTATTTATACAAAAGTTGTAGATAATTTATGTATCTAGCTTCTGTTAAAATTTGGTAGCATTTAACAATGTGGTTTAGGAGTTATAGCTGTTTAAAGTTAGGGTACAGAATTGCTTGCTCTCTGTTTGTCAGGAACAGATTCTGGAACTTTGTATTTTTGACTTGTTTAACTTATGAATCATGCTGTGATGATATTATATGAAATGTAGATGATTTTATAAGCTTTCCATAATGTCTTCTTGCAAGTCATTTGGATTTATAAAACTCCAGATATGATTGATTTATGAAGCTACTGTTTGCTAGTCCAGAAATTGGCATATTCCAGTCATCGTTGTTGATTCACCTTGAGTTGCTTTGCATATTGCTAAGTGTGATTCATGTCCTTGGTGATGAAGTTAGTACACCTGAAACTTGTGAAGATTATGCTTTACTTATTATGCATGGAATGGTTGGTGTGCTATAGTCAGTGAGTGGCTATGAGGGCTTGTATCTTGTTTAAATATTGTGCTTGTCTTATGTGATGCATTCTTATTGCCATTCATCATGTTCATACACATGCATCGTCATATCTCATTTAGGTACGTTAGATGCACTACGTGGATGGCAAGATGTGGAGCTAAACCCGAAGATGGAGTTGGTGGATCCACCCCGAAGATAGAAGGACCGGACAAGTGATAGATTGGGAGATGCTCGCCAAGTGAATTCATCTGACATACTCTAACTTGAGTCGGATCCCAGGCAAGCCCCGGAGCATTATAAGCCTCCTATCTTCAAAGCAATTAATTCTATATATGTTATAAGTATTGTTGCATTAAGTGATAGGAGTTGGTTGGAAACTCTTGCTGCATTATATCATTCCTTGTCCAGATATATGAATCCTTGAATCCTGCATAGACTAGGATCGAGCAGATGCTTAGCCCTGCTTTAAGCGGTAGAAGTCAGGTGATTTCCTATCACCTGCGAGATATAGGGATATTCATATATGGCACGGTTGGCTATATTTGCTATCGTGGAAAGGAACCATGTGTTAATAAAATGAAATGAGACCGGGCGGGATGATGATAGTGAAGCGACAAGGCATGGAGGTCTTGGGTGTGAATCTATTCCCGTCTGAGTCGTTTAAGGACCGATTCGCTGTACGTCCTTGAGTCATGTTGAACGCAGTCTAACACTTAGTTGGCCGGATAAGCCGTTCCGACCGCGAAGCCAAGTAATGTGATTCAGGCCAGGAATCGAATGGTAGGTTGCTTCTTGGAGGAGAGAAAGGATGTGTTTGGGGACATTGGCGTGAGACCAAGGGGGGGATAGAGTCCCTATCACCTGGCAGAGTGTCGCCCTTGGGGTCCCGACATCATTCGGACCCGCGATTCCTGAATCATATGAAAAGGTGGCCTGTGCAACCCTGGCAGGGGTCTGCACGGTGAGTGTTAGAAATACCCCTCCAGCTGCAAACTGTGGATCTATCTTGCATCGAGACTAACACTATCTCCAAATCGACCGAAACAAGTTTCTACATGACCCACGTAACCTAGGAGTTCCATCGGGTGTGTCCAAAACGATTTCCGAGCTTGCGGTACGTTCGGCGCAAACCATGCACCTATCTTGCACCGAAAATAACACTATCTCCAAAAGGACCGAAAGGAGATTCTACATGACCCACGTCACCTAGGAATTCCATCGGGTGCGTCCAAAGTGATTCCTGAAGCTATGGTACGTTTGGTGCAAACTGTGGACCTATCTTGCACCGAGACTAACACTATCTCCAAATGGACCGAAACAAGATTCTACATGACCCACGTCACCTAGGAGTTCCATCGGGTGTGTCCAAAATGATTTCCGAGCTTACGGTACGTTCGGTGCAAACTGTGCACCTATCTTGAATCAAGATTAGCACTGTATCCAATCATACCGAAACTAGCTTCCAATTGAGCATCGTCACCTAGGAGTGCCATCCGGTGCATCCAAAATGTTTTCTGAGGATATGGAACATTTGGCGCAAACCGTACACCTATCTTGCACTGAAACTAACACCGCTCCAAACGGACCAAAACGAGGTTCCATTTGAGCCTTGTCACCCAGAAGTACCATCCAGTGCATCCAAAACAATTTCTTAGCCTATGGTACGTATGGCACAAACCATGCACCTATCATGCACCGAAACTAACACTATCTCCAAAAGGACCGAAAGGAGATTCTACATGTGATATGAACCCGCAAGGGTTTGTGGTCGATCTTTCGATGAGAAGCGTGAGATAACTCGATTGGTGGATGGAGATGACGTTCACGGCCCGACTACAGCCTTCCAAGACTGTGCCTTAGCGACCGATACACCACTTCCCAAGGCCATCACAATCTTGTGGAGTATGACAACTAGCCCCTAGGGCTCCCGTCCTGCAAGCAATCGAAGAACTAGCAAGAACGAGGAAACAAGCACTGAAATTGCAAGATAAAATCGAAGGTTTCACACTGAATCTTATTATGAGTGGGGTTCCGAAGACAAGGAGACGGGCGATTGGATCAGCACGCGCGCCTACAAGCAAGTAGCGATGGCTAAACTTGATCTAAACAAAACCCAAATGTTCCTAGTGGCGGCTAAGGGGTATATAACATGTGGAGGACGACCACGAGAGAGTTTGGGTCGTGCTCCAACCCTAGGACGCGTCCCTACTGGACTCTAAACGATACAAGCCCATTGGGCTAACTTAAGGTGGCGCAGCACCCTGGACAGAATAGACCTCTCGGTGATTTTTGGACTGTTGACGCCGCTTCTGAGTAGGTATGAGTACAAGGTCAGATCCATATGAAAGTAGACTTTATTAGCTTTCCAACAAGTCTAGAATCACCCCAATCCGACTCCGTATGTAACCGTGGCGACCGTCGCAAGTTGGAGGTATGCTGCAGTCCGAATCCAGCCTACGCGAGTCCTTTTCCCTTTCGGTCTTCTCCTTGATTCCTAATCAAAACAAGAGTGCACGTGTCTCCAAGATCTAAACAGGATGGACAAGAGCTCAAGAAGGAACTCACTTGATGATTAACTTTTCGAGCATGAGCACGAGTAATAGGACCAGCAGTTGTCGGCATGGACGGCGTGGATGTATGATCGGTGTTGATGTCCTCATCAACATGACCCACGTCACCTAGGAGTTCCATTGGGTCCATCCATAATGATTTCTGAGGCTATGGCACGTTTGGTGCAAACTGTGGATCTATCTTGCACCGAGACTAACACTATCTCCAAATTGACCGAAACAAGATTCTACATGACCCACGTCACCTAGGAGTTCCATCGGGTGCGTCCAAAATGATTTTTGAGCTTATGGTACGTTCGGTGCAAACCGTGCAACTATCTTGAATCAAGATTAGCACAGTATCCAAATGGACCGAAAGGAGCTTCCATTTGAGCATCGTCATCTAGGAGTACCATCCGGTGCGTCCAAAACAATTTCTGAGGCTATGGTATATTTGGCACAATCCGTGCACCTATCTTGCACTGAAACTAACACTGTCTCCAAACGGACCGAAACGAGTTTCCATTTAAGCCTCGTCACCTAGGGTACCATCCGGTGCATCCGAAACAATTTCTGAGCCTGTGGTGCGTATGGCACAAACCATGCACCTATCTTGCACCGAAAGTAACACCATCTCCAAAAGGACCGAAAGGAGATTCTACATGACCCACGTCACCTAGGAGTTCCACCGGGTGCGTCCAAAGTGATTCCTGAAGCTATGGTACGTTTGGTGCAAACTGTGGACCTATCTTGCACCGAGACTAACACTATCTCCAAATGGACCGAAACAAGATTCTACATGACTCACGTCACCTAGGAGTTCCATCGGGTGTGTCCAAAATGATTTCCGAGCTTACGGTACGTTCGGTGCAAACTGTGCACCTATCTTGAATCAAGATTAGCACTGTATCCAAACGGACCGAAACGAGCTTCCAATTGAGCCTCATCACCTAGGAGTGCCATCCGGTGCATCCAAAATGATTTCTGAGGATATGGAACATTTGGCACAAACCGTGCACCTATCTTGCACTGAAACTATCACTGCTCCAAACGGACCAAAACGAGGTTCCATTTGAGCCTTGTCACCTAGAAGTATGATCCGGTGCATCCAAAACCATTTCTTAGCCTATGGTACGTATGGCGCAAAACATGCACCTATCATGCACCGAAACTAACACTATCTCCAAAAGGACCGAAAGGAGATTCTACATGACCCACGTCACTTAGGAGTTCCATCGGGTGCGTCTATAATGATTCCTGAGGCTACGGTACGTTTGGTGCAAACTGTTGATCTATCTTGCACCGAGACTAAAACTATCTACAAATGGACCGAAACGAGATTCTACATGACCTACGTCACCTAGGAGTTCCATCGGGGCGTCCAAAATGATTTCCGAGCTTACGGTACATTCGGTGCAAACCGTGCACCTATCTTGAATCAAGATTAGCACCGTATCCAATCGTACCGAATGGAGCTTCCAATTGAGCCTCGTCACCTAGGAGTGCCATCCGGTGCATCCAAAATGTTTTCTGAGGATATGGAACATTTGGCGCAAACCGTACAGCTATCTTGCACTGAAACTAACATCGCTCCAAACGGACCAAAACGAGGTTCCATTTGAGCCTTGTCACCCAGAAGTACCATCCCGTGCATCCAAAACAATTTCTTAGCCGATGGTACATATGGCACAAACCATGCACCTATCATGCACCGAAACTAACACTATCTCCAAAAGGACCGAAAGGAGATTCTACATGACCCACGGCACATAGGAGTTCCATCGGGTGCGTTCATAATGATTCCTGAGGCTATGGCACGTTTGGTGCAAACTGTGGATCTTTCTTGCACCGAGACTAACACTATCTCCAAATTGACCGAAACAAGATTCTACATGACCCACGTCACCTAGGAGTTCCATCGGGTGCGTCCAAAACGATTTCCGAGCTTATGGTTCGTTCGGTGCAAACCGTGCAACTATCTTAAATCAAGATTAGCACAATATCCAAATGGACTGAAACTAGCTTCCATTTGAGCCTCGTCATCTAGGAGTACCATCTATTGCGTCCAAAATGATTTCTCAGGCTATGGTATATTTGGCGCAATCCGTGCACCTATCTTGCACTGAAACTAACACTATCTCCAAACGGACCGAAACGAGCTTCCATTTGATCCTCGTCACCCAGAGTACCATGCGGTGCATCCAAAACAATTTCTGAGCCTATGGTGCGTATGGCGCAAACCATGCACCTTTCATGCACCGAAAGTAACACTATCTCCAAAAGGACCCAAAGGAGATTCTACATGACCCACATCATCTAGGAGTTCCATCGGGTGCGTCCAAAATGATTTCTGAGGCTATGGTACGTTTGGTGCAAAATATGGATCTATCTTGCACCGAGACTAACACTATCTGCAAATCGACCGAAACAAGTTTCTACATGACCCACGTAACCTAGGAGTTCCATCGGGTGCATCCATAACGATTTCCGAGCTTGCGGTACGTTCAGCGCAAACCATGCACCTATCTTGCACCGAGAGTAACACTATCTCCAAAAGGACCGAAACGAGATTCTACATGACCCACGTCAGTTAGGAATTCCATCGGGTGCGTCCAAAGTGATTCCTGAAGCTATGGTACGTTTGGTGCAAACTGTGGACCTATCTTGCACCGAGACTAACACTATCTCCAAATGGACTGAAACAAGATTCTACATGACCCACGTCACCTAGGAGTTCCATCGGGTGCGCCCAAAATGATTTCCGAGCTTACGGTACATTCGGTGCAAACTGTGCACCTATCTTGAATCAAGATTAGCACTGTATCCAATCGTACCAAAACGAGCTTCCAATTGAGCCCCGTCACCTAGGAGTGCCATCCGGTGCGTCCAAAATGATTTCTGAGGCTATGGAACATTTGGCGCGAACCGTGCACCTATCTTGCACTGAAACTAACACCGCTCCAAACGGACCAAAAAGAGGTTCCATTTGAGCCTTGTCACCTAGAAGTACCATCCATTGCATCCAAAATAATTTCTTAGCCTATGGTACGTATGGCACAAACCATGCACCTATCATGCACCGAAACTAACACTATCTCCAAAAGGACCGAAAGGAAATCTACATGACCCACATCACCTAGGAGTTCCATTGGGTGCGTCCATAATGATTTCTGAGGCTATGGCACGTTTGGTGCAAACTGTGGATCTATCTTGCACCGAGACTAACACTATCTCCAAATTGACCGAAACAAGATTCTACATGACCCACGTCACCTAGAAGTTCCATCGGGTGCGTCCAAAATGATTTTCTGAGCTTATGGTACGTTCGGTGCAAACCGTGCAACTGTCTTGAATCAAGATTAGCACAGTATCCAAATGGACCGAAAGGAGCTTCCATTTGAGCATCGTCATCTAGGAGTACCATCCGGTGCGTCCAAAACAATTTCTGAGGCTATGGTATATTTGGCACAATCCGTGCACCTATCTTGCACTGAAACTAACACTGTCTCCAAACGGACCGAAACGAGTTTCCATTTAAGCCTCGTCACCTAGGGTACCATCCGGTGCATCCGAAACAATTTCTGAGCCTGTGGTGCGTATGGCACAAACCATGCACCTATCTTGCACCGAAAGTAACACCATCTCCAAAAGGACCGAAAGGAGATTCTACATGACCCACGTCACCTAGGAGTTCCATCGGATGCGTCCAAAGTGATTCCTGAAGCTATGGTACGTTTGGTGCAAACTGTGGACCTATCTTGCACCGAGACTAACACTATCTCCAAATGGACCGAAACAAGATTCTACATGACTCACGTCACCTAGGAGTTCCATCGGGTGTGTCCAAAATGATTTCCGAGCTTACGGTACGTTCGGTGCAAACTGTGCACCTATCTTGAATCAAGATTAGCACTGTATCCAAACGGACCGAAACGAGCTTCCAATTGAGCCTCATCACCTAGGAGTGCCATCCGGTGCATCCAAAATGATTTCTGAGGATATGGAACATTTGGCACAAACCGTGCACCTATCTTGCACTGAAACTAACACTGCTCCAAACGGACCAAAACGAGGTTCCATTTGAGCCTTGCCACCTAGAAGTATGATCCGGTGCATCCAAAACCATTTCTTAGCCTATGGTACGTATGGCGCAAAACATGCACCTATCATGCACCGAAACTAACACTATCTCCAAAAGGACCGAAAGGAGATTCTACATGACCCACGTCACTTAGGAGTTCCATCGGGTGCGTCTATAATGATTCCTGAGGCTATGGTACGTTTGGTGCAAACTGTTGATCTATCTTGTACCGAGACTAAAACTATCTACAAATGGTCCGAAACGAGATTCTACATGACCTACGTCACCTAGGAGTTCCATCGGGGCGTCCAAAATGATTTCCGAGCTTACGGTACATTCGGTGCAAACCGTGCACCTATCTTGAATCATGATTAGCACCGTATCCAATCGTACCGAATGGAGCTTCCAATTGAGCCTCGTCACCTAGGAGTGCCATCCGGTGCATCCAAAATGATTTCTGAGGATATGGAACATTTGGCGCAAACCGTACAGCTATCTTGCACTGAAACTAACATCGCTCCAAACGGACCAAAACGAGGTTCCATTTGAGCCTTGTCACCCAGAAGTACCATCCCGTGCATCCAAAACAATTTCTTAGCCGATGGTACATATGGCACAAACCAAGCACCTATCATGCACCGAAACTAACACTATCTCCAAAAGGACCGAAAGGAGATTCTACATGACCCACGGCACCTAGGAGTTCCATCGGGTGCGTTCATAATGATTCCTGAGGCTATGGCACGTTTGGTACAAACTGTGGATCTTTCTTGCACCGAGACTAACACTATCTCCAAATTGACCGAAACAAGATTCTACATGACCCACGTCACCTAGGAGTTCCATCGGGTGCGTCCAAAACGATTTCCGAGCTTATGGTTCGTTCGGTGCAAACCGTGCAACTATCTTAAATCAAGATTAGCACAATATCCAAATGGACTGAAACGAGCTTCCATTTGAGCCTCGTCATCTAGGAGTACCATCTATTGCGTCCAAAATGATTTCTCAGGCTATGGTATATTTGGCGCAATCCGTGCACCTATCTTGCACTGAAACTAACACTATCTCCAAACGGACCAAAACGAGCTTCCATTTGATCCTCGTCACCCAGAGTACCATCCGGTGCATCCAAAACAATTTCTGAGCCTATGGTGCGTATGGCGCAAACCATGCACCTATCATGCACCGAAAGTAACACTATCTCCAAAAGGACCCAAAGGAGATTCTACATGACCCACATCATCTAGGAGTTCCATCGGGTGCGTCCAAAATGATTTCTGAGGCTATGGTATGTTTGGTGCAAAATATGGATCTATCTTGCACCGAGACTAACACTATCTGCAAATCGACCGAAACAAGTTTCTACATGACCCACGTAACCTAGGAGTTCCATCGGGTGCATCCAAAACGATTTCCGAGCTTGCGGTACGTTCAGCGCAAACCATGCACCTATCTTGCACCGAGAGTAACACTATCTCCAAAAGGACCGAAACGAGATTCTACATGACCCACGTCAGTTAGGAATTCCATCGGGTGCCTCCAAAGTGATTCCTGAAGCTATGGTACGTTTGGTGCAAACTGTGGACCTATCTTGCACCGAGACTAACACTATCTCCAAATGGACTGAAATAAGATTCTACATGACCCACGTCACCTAGGAGTTCCATCGGGTGCGCCCAAAATGATTTCCGAGCTTACGGTACATTCGGTGCAAACTGTGCACCTATCTTGAATCAAGATTAGCACTGTATCCAATCGTACCGAAACGAGCTTCCAATTGAGCCCCGTCACCTAGGAGTGCCATCCGGTGCGTCCAAAATGATTTCTGAGGCTATGGAACATTTGGCGCGAACCGTGCACCTATCTTGCACTGAAACTAACACCGCTCCAAACGGACCAAAAAGAGGTTCCATTTGAGCCTTGTCACCTAGTAGTACCATCCATTGCATCCAAAATAATTTCTTAGCCTATGGTACGTATGGCACAAACCATGCACCTATCATGCACCGAAACTAACACTATCTCCAAAAGGACCGAAAGGAAATCTACATGACCCACATCACCTAGGAGTTCCATTGGGTGCGTCCATAATGATTTCTGAGGCTATGGCACGTTTGGTGCAAACTGTGGATCTATCTTGCACCGAGACTAACACTATCTCCAAATTGACCGAAACAAGATTCTACATGACCCACGTCACCTAGAAGTTCCATCGGGTGCGTCCAAAATGATTTTCTGAGCTTATGGTACGTTCGGTGCAAACCGTGCAACTATCTTGAATCAAGATTAGCACAGTATCCAAATGGACCGAAAGGAGCTTCCATTTGAGCATCGTCATCTAGGAGTACCATCCGGTGCGTCCAAAACAATTTCTGAGGCTATGGTATATTTGGCACAATCCGTGCACCTATCTTGCACTGAAACTAACACTGTCTCCAAACGGACCGAAACGAGTTTCCATTTAAGCCTCGTCACCTATGGTACCATCCGGTGCATCCGAAACAATTTCTGAGCCTGTGGTGCGTATGGCACAAACCATGCACCTATCTTGCACCGAAAGTAACACCATCTCCAAAAGGACCGAAAGGAGATTCTACATGACCCACGTCACCTAGGAGTTCCATCGGGTGCGTCCAAAGTGATTCCTGAAGCTATGGTACGTTTGGTGCAAACTGTGGACCTATCTTGCACCGAGAGTAACACTATCTCCAAATGGACCGAAACAAGATTCTACATGACTCACGTCACCTAGGAGTTCCATCGGGTCTGTCCAAAATGATTTCCGAGCTTACGGTACGTTCAGTGCAAACTGTGCACCTATCTTGAATCAAGATTAGCACTGTATCCAAACGGACCGAAACGAGCTTCCAATTGAGCCTCATCACCTAGGAGTGCCATCCGGTGCATCCAAAATGATTTCTGACGATATGGAACATTTGGCACAAACCGTGCACCTATCTTGCACTGAAACTAACACTGCTCCAAACGGACCAAAACGAGGTTCCATTTGAGCCTTGTCACCTAGAAGTATGATCCGGTGCATCCAAAACATTTCTTAGCCTATGGTACGTATGGCGCAAAACATGCACCTATCATGCACCGAAACTAACACTATCTCCAAAAGGACCGAAAGGAGATTCTACAAGACCCACGTCACTTAGGAGTTCCATCGGGTGCGTCTATAATGATTCCTGAGGCTACGGTACGTTTGGTGCAAACTGTTGATCTATCTTGCACCGAGACTAAAACTATCTACAAATGGACCGAAACGAGATTCTACATGACCTACGTCACCTAGGAGTTCCATCGGGGCGTCCAAAATGATTTTCGAGCTTACGGTACATTCGGTGCAAACCGTGCACCTATCTTGAATCAAGATTAGCACCGTATCCAATCGTACCGAATGGAGCTTCCAATTGAGCCTCGTCACCTAGGAGTGCCATCCGGTGCATCCAAAATGATTTCTGAGGATATGGAACATTTGGCGCAAACCGTACAGCTATCTTGCACTGAAACTAACATCGCTCCAAACGGACCAAAACGAGGTTCCATTTTAGCCTTGTCACCCAGAAGTACCATCCCGTGCATCCAAAACAATTTCTTAGCCGATGGTACATATGGCACAAACCATGCACCTATCATGCACCGAAACTAACACTATCTCCAAAAGGACCGAAAGGAGATTCTACATGACCCACGGCACCTAGGAGTTCCATCGGGTGCGTTCATAATGATTCCTGAGGCTATGGCACGTTTGGTGCAAACTGTGGATCTTTCTTGCACCGAGACTAACACTATCTCCAAATTGACCGAAACAAGATTCTACATGACCCACGTCACCTAGGAGTTCCATCGGGTGCGTCCAAAACGATTTCCGAGCTTATGGTTCGTTCGGTGCAAACCGTGCAACTATCTTAAATCAAGATTAGCACAATATCCAAATGGACTGAAACGAGCTTCCATTTGAGCCTCGTCATCTAGGAGTACCATCTATTGCGTCCAAAATGATTTCTCAGGCTATGGTATATTTGGCGCAATCCGTGCACCTATCTTGCACTGAAACTAACACTATCTCCAAACGGACCGAAACGAGCTTCCATTTGATCCTCGTCACCCAGAGTACCATCCGGTGCATCCAAAACAATTTCTGAGCCTATGGTGCGTATGGCGCAAACCATGCACCTATCATGCACCGAAAGTAACACTATCTCCAAAAGGACCCAAAGGAGATTCTACATGACCCACATCATCTAGGAGTTCCATCGGGTGCGTCCAAAATGATTTCTGAGGCTATGGTACGTTTGGTGCAAAATATGGATCTATCTTGCACCGAGACTAACACTATCTGCAAATCGACCGAAACAAGTTTCTACATGACCCACGTAACCTAGGAGTTCCATCGGGTGCATCCAAAACGATTTCCGAGCTTGCGGTACGTTCAGCGCAAACCATGCACCTATCTTGCACCGAGAGTAACACTATCTCCAAAAGGACCGAAACGAGATTCTACATGACCCACGTCAGTTAGGAATTCCATCGAGTGCGTCCAAAGTGATTCCTGAAGCTATGGTACGTTTGGTGCAAACTGTGGACCTATCTTGCACCGAGACTAACACTATCTCCAAATGGACTGAAACATGATTCTACATGACCCACGTCACCTTGGAGTTCCATCGGGTGCGCCCAAAATGATTTCCGAGCTTACGGTACATTCGGTGCAAACTGTGCACCTATCTTGAATCAAGATTAGCACTATATCCAATCGTACCGAAACGAGCTTCCAATTGAGCCCCGTCACCTAGGAGTGCCATCCGGTGCGTCCAAAATAATTTCTGAGGCTATGGAACATTTGGCGCGAACCGTGCACCTATCTTGCACTGAAACTAACACCGCTCCAAACGGACCAAAAAGAGGTTCCATTTGAGCCTTGTCACCTAGAAGTACCATCCATTGCATCCAAAATAATTTCTTAGCCTATGGTACGTACGGCACAAACCATGCACCTATCATGCACCGAAACTAACACTATCTCCAAAAGGACCGAAAGGAAATCTACATGACCCACATCACCTAGGAGTTCCATTGGGTGCGTCCATAATGATTTCTGAGGCTATGGCACGTTTGGTGCAAACTGTGGATCTATCTTGCACCGAGACTAACACTATCTCCAAATTGACCGAAACAAGATTCTACATGACCCACGTCACCTAGGAGTTCCATCGGGTGCGTCCAAAATGATTTTCTGAGCTTATGGTACGTTCGGTGCAAACCGTGCAACTATCTTGAATCAAGATTAGCACAGTATCCAAATGGACCGAAAGGAGCTTCCATTTGAGCATCGTCATCTAGAAGTACCATCCGGTGCGTCCAAAACAATTTCTGAGGCTATGGTATATTTGGCACAATCCGTGCACCTATCTTGCACTGAAACTAACACTGTCTCCAAACGGACCGAAACGAGTTTCCATTTAAGCCTCGTCACCTAGGGTACCATCCGGTGCATCCGAAACAATTTCTGAGCCTGTGGTGCGTATGGCACAAACCATGCACCTATCTTGCACCGAAAGTAACACCATCTCCAAAAGGACCGAAAGGAGATTCTACATGACCCACGTCACCTAGGAGTTCCATCGGGTGCGTCCAAAATGATTTCAGAGGCTATGGTACGTTTGGTGCAAACTGTGGATCTATCTTGCACCAAGACTAACACTATCTCCAAATCGACCGAAACAAGTTTCTACATGACCCACATAACCTAGGAGTTCTATCGGGTGCGTCCAAAACGATTTTCGAGCTTGTGGTACGTTTGGCGCAAACCATGCACCTATCTTGCACCGAAAATAACACTATCTCCAAGAGGACCGAAAGGAGATTCTACATGACCCACGTCACCTAGGAATTCCATCGGGTGCGTCCAAAGTGATTCCTGAAGCTATGGTACGTTTGGTGCAAACTGTGGACCTATCTTACACCGAGACTAACACTATCTCCAAATGGACCGAAACAAGATTCTAAATGACCCACGTCACGTAGGAGTTCCATCGGGTGTGTCCAAAATGATTTCTGAGCTTACGGTACGTTCGGTGCAAATTGTGCACCTATCTTGAATCAAGATTAGCACTGTATCCAATCGTACCGAAACTAGCTTCCAATTGAGCCTCGTCACCTAGGAGTGCCATCCGGTGCATCCAAAATGATTTCTGAGGATATGGAACATTTGGCGCAAACCGTGCACCTATCTTGCACTGAAACTAACACCGCTCCAAACGGACCAAAACGAGGTTCTATTTGAGCCTTGTCACCCAGAAGTACCATCCCGTGCATCCAAAACAATTTCTTAGCCGATGGTACATATGGCACAAACCATGCACTTATCATGCACCGAAACTAACACTATCTCCAAAAGGACCGAAAGGAGATTCCACATGACCCACGTCACCTAGGAGTTCCATCGGGTGCGTCCATAATGATTCCTGAGGCTATGGCACGTTTGCTGCAAACTGTGGATCTTTCTTGTACCGAGACTAACACTATCTCCAAATTGACCGAAACAAGATTCTACATGACCCACGTCACCTAGGAGTTCCATCAGGTGCGTCCAAAACGATTTCCGAGCTTATGGTTCATTCGGTGCAAACCGTGCAACTATCTTGAATCAAGATTAGCACAGTATCCAAATGGACCGAAACGAGCTTTCATTTGAGCCTCGTCATCTAGGAGTACCATTTGTTGTGTCCAAAATGATTTCTGAGGCTATGGTATATTTGGCGCAATCCGTGCACCTATCTTGCACTGAAACTAACACTATCTCCAAACGGACCGAAATGAGCTTCCAATTGATCCTCGTCACCCAGAGTACCATCCGGTGCATCCAAAACAATTTCTGAGCCTATGGTGCGTATGGCGCAAACCATGCACCTATCATGCACCGAAAGTAACACTATCTCCAAAAGGACGCAAAGGAGATTCTACATGACCCACGTCATCTAGGAGTTCCATCGGGTGCGTCCAAAATGATTTCTCAGGCTATGGTACGTTTGGTGCAAAATGTGGATCTATCTTGCACCGAGACTAACACTATCTGCAAATCGACCGAAACAAGTTTCTACATGACCCACGTAACCTAGGAGTTCCATCGGGTGCGTCCAAAACAATTTCCGAGCTTGTGGTACGTTCGGCGCAAACCATGCACCTATCTTGCACCGAAAGTAACACTATCTCCAAATGGACTGAAACAAGATTCTACATGACCCACGTTATCTAGGAGTTCCATCAGGTGCGTCCAAAATGATTTCCGAGCTTACGGTACATTCGGTGCAAACTGTGCCCCTATCTTGAATCAAGATTAGCACTGTATCCAATCGTATCGAAACGAGCTTCCAATTGAGCCTCGTCACCTAGGAGTGCCATCCGGTGCGTCCAAAATGATTTCTGAGGCTATGGAACATTTGGCGCAAACCGTGCACTTATCTTGCACTGAAACTAACACCGCTCCAAACGGACCAAAAAGAGGTTCCATTTGAGCCTTGTCACCCAGAAGTACCATCCAGTGCATCCAAAACAATTTCTTAGCCTATGGTACATATGGCACAAACCATGCACCTATCATGCACCAAAACTAACACTATCTCCAAAAGGACCGAAAGGAGATTCTACATGACCCACGTCACCTAGGAGTTCCATTGCGTGCGTCCATAATGATTTCTGAGGCTATGGCACGTTTGGTGCAAACTGTTGATCTATCTTGCACCGAGACTAACACTATCTCCAAATTGACCAAAACAAGATTCTACATGACCCACGTCACCTAGGAGTTCCATCGGGTGCGTCCAAAATGATTTCTGAGCTTATGGTACGTTCGGTGCAAACCGTGCAACTATCTTGAATCAAGATTAGCACAGTATCCAAATGGACCGAAACGAGCTTCCATTTGAGCATCGTCATCTAGGAGTACCATCCGGTGCGTCCAAAACAATTTCTGAGGCTATGGTATATTTGGCGCAATCCGTGCACCTATTTTGCACTGAAACTAACACTGTCTCCAAACGGACCGAAACTAGTTTCCATTTAAGCCTCGTCACCTAGGGTACCATCCGGTGCATCCGAAACAATTTCTGAGCCTGTGGTGCGTATGACGCAAACCATGCACCTATCATGCACCGAAAGTAACACTATCTCCAAAAGGACCGAAAGGAGATTCTACATGACCCACGTCACCTAGGAGTTCCATCGGGTGCGTCCAAAATGAATTCAGAGGCTATGGTACGTTTGGTGCAAACTTGTGGATCTATCTTGCACCGAGACTAACACTACCTCCAAATCGACTGAAACTAGTTTCTACATGACCCACGTAACCTAGGAGTTCCATCGGGTGCGTCCAAAACGATTTTCAAGCTTGCGGTACGTTCGGCGCAAACCATGCACCTATCTTGCACCGAAAATAACACTATCTCCAAGAGGACCGAAAGGAGATTCTACATGACCCACGTCACCTAGGAATTCCATCGGGTGCGTCCAAAGTGATTCCTGAAGCTATGGTACGTTTGGTGCAAACTGTGGACCTATCTTGCACCGAGACTAACACTATCTCCAAATGGACCGAAACAAGATTCTACATGACCCATGTCACCTAGGAGTTCCATCGGATGTGTCCAAAATGATTTCCGAGCTTACGGTACGTTCAGTGCAAACTGTGCACCTATCTTGAATCAAAATTAGCACTGTATCCAATCGTACCGAAACTAGCTTCCAATTGAGCCTCGTCACCTAGGAGTGCCATCCGGTGCATCCAAAATGATTTCTGAGGATATGGAACATTTGGCGCAAACCATGCACCTATCTTGCACTGAAACTAACACCGCTCCAAACGGACCAAAACGAGGTTCTATTTGAGCCTTGTCACCCAGAAGTACCATCCCGTGCATCCCAAACAATTTCTTAGCCGATGGTACATATGGCACAAACCATGCACCTATCATGCACCGAAACTAACACTATCTCCAAAAGGACCGAAAGGAGATTCTACATGACCCACGTCACCTAGGAGTTCCATTGGGTGCGTCCATAATGATTCCTGAGGCTATGGCACGTTTGGTGCAAACTGTGGATCTTTCTTGTACCGAGACTAACACTATCTCCAAATTGACCGAAACAAGATTCTACATGACCCAAGTCACCTAGGAGTTCTATCGGGTGCGTCCCAAATGATTTCCGAGCTTATGGTTCATTCGGTGCAAACCGTGCAACTATCTTGAATCAAGATTAGCACAGTATCCGAATGGACCGAAACGATCTTCCATTTGAGCCTTGTCCTCTTGGAGTACCACTTGTTGCGTCCAAAATGATTTCTGAGGCTATGGTATATTTGGCGCAATCCGTGCACCTATCTTGCACTGAAACTAACACTATTTCCAAACGGACCGAAACGAGCTTCCATTTGATCCTCGTCACCCAGAGTACCATCCGGTGCGTCCAAAACAATTTCTGAGCCTATGGTGCGTATGGCGCAAACCATGCACCTATCATGCACCGAAAGTAACACTATCTCCAAAAGGACCGAAAGGAGATTCTACATGACCCACGTCACCTAGGAATTCCATCGGGTGCGTCCAAAGTGATTCCTGAAGCTATGGTACGTTTGGTGCAAACTGTGGACCTATCTTGCACCGAGACTAACACTATCTCCAAATGGACCGAAACAAGATTCTACATGACCCATGTCACCTAGGAGTTCCATCGGGTGTGTCCAAAATGATTTCCGAGCTTACGGTATGTTCAGTGCAAACTGTGCACCTATCTTGAATCAAAATTAGCATTGTATCCAATCGTACCGAAACTAGCTTCCAATCGAGCCTCGTCACCTAGGAGTGCCATCCGGTGCATCCAAAATGATTTCTGAGGATATGGAACATTTGGCGCAAACCATGCACCTATCTTGCACTGAAACTAACACCGCTCCAAACGGACCAAAATGAGGTTGTATTTGAGCCTTGTCACCCAGAAGTACCATCCCGTGCATCCAAAACAATTTCTTAGCCGATGGTACATATGGCACAAACCATGCACCTATCATGCACCGAAACTAACACTATCTTCAAAAGGACCGAAAGGAGATTCTACATGACCCACGTCACCTAGGAGTTCCATCGAGTGCGTCCATAATGATTCTTGAGGCTATGGCACGTTTGGTGCAAACTGTGGATCTTTCTTGTACCGAGACTAACACTATCTCCAAATTGACCGAAACAAGATTCTACATGACCCAAGTCACCTAGGAATTCTATCGGGTGCGTCCCAAATGATTTCCGAGCTTATGGTTCATTCGGTGCAAACCGTGCAACTATCTTGAATCAAGATTAGCACAGTATCCGAATGGACCGAAACGATCTTCCATTTGAGCCTCGTCATCTAGGAGTACCATTTGTTGCGTCCAAAATGATTTCTGAGGCTATGGTATATTTGGCGCAATCCGTGCACCTATCTTGCACTAAAACTAACACTATTTCCAAACGAACCGAAACGAGCTTCCATTTGATCCTCGTCACCCAGAGTACCATCCGGTGCATCCAAAACAATTTCTGAGCCTATGGTGCGTATGGCGCAAACCATGCACCTATCATGCACCGAAAGTAACACTATCTCCAAAAGGACCCAAAGGAGATTCTACATGACCCACATCATCTAGGAGTTCCATCGGGTGCATCCAAAATGATTTCTGAGGCTATGGTACGTTTGGTGCAAAATGTGGATCTATCTTGCACCGAGACTAACACTATCTGCAAATCGACCTAAACAAGTTTCTACATGACCCCGTAACCTAGGAGTTCCATCGGGTGCGTCCAAAACGATTTCTGAGCTTGTGGTACGTTCGGCGCAAACCCTACACCTATCTTGCACCGAAACTAACACTATCTCCAAAAGGACCGAAAGGAGATTCTACATGACCCACGTCACCTAGGAGTTTCATCGGGTGCGTCCAAAATGATTTCAGAAGCTATGGTACGTTTGGTGCAAATTGTGGACCTATCTTGCACCGAGACTAACACTATCTCCAAATGGATCGAAACAAGATTCTACATGACCCACGACCGAAACAAGATTATGAGGCTATGGTATATTTAGCGCAAGCCGTGCACCTATCTTGCACTGAAACTAACACTGTCTCCAAACAGACCGAAACGAGCTTCCATTTGAGCCACGTCACCTAGAGTACTATCCGGTGCATCCAAAACAATTTCTGAGCCTACGGTACGTATGGCGCAAACCATGCACCTATCAAGCACCAAAAGTAACACTATCTCCAAAAGGACCGAAAGAAGATTCTACATGACCCACGTCACCTAGGAGTTCAATCGGGTGCGTCCAAAATGATTTTCGAGCTTACGTTACGTTCGGTGCAAACCGTGCACCTATCTTTAATCAAGGTTAGCACTATATCCAATCATACCGAAACAAGCTTCCATTTGAGCCTCGTCACCTCGAAGTACCATCCGGTGCGTCCAGAATGATTGTAGCGGCTGAAGTGGGGGGGGCAAGGCAATAGCAGATTGTGTGGTGACTAAAACGTGACAAGAACTCGAAACTCTAAAGGATTAGAACCTAAGAACCAGCACTTGACACCACGATGTAAAGCACAAACTCAACAAGCAAAGAACTAAGCAGATCAGCAAGGCTCAAACTTGTGTTTTGAATTTCAGTTCTATCCTATTTTTATATTTCTGGAACATAGGTAAAGTAATGAACAGTAAATCACTCACCAAAGAACCTTGCTCTGATACCACATGATGAGACTAGAGGTTGTTCCTGATCTTTTGGTGAGTGTGGGTAAACTCGATTTGTGGTGGATTCGACGTTGGCTGTCCGACTACAACGACCACAAGGTTGTTGCGCCTTAGCAACAGGTACACCGGCTCCGATTGTGATGTTCTTGCCGTGCCAAGAACACCAAGAACCTGCAAGCAACCGAGAACAAGCAAGAACAAGATGCAGCAAATAACTCACGGATTTAAGCCAAAGGCTGAATCTGAATCACAAGTTGGGGTCTTGAAACAAGCAAATCGGGTGGTCTAGCCGACACACGCGTTTACAAGGAAGAAGCAGCATCTATCTTGCATCTAAACAAAACCCCCCTCATTCTGATGGCTGCTGGCTCTATTTATAAGGAGGAGAGCACAAGGGGGAGTGGGAAACCCTAATCTAGGCGTCCCTCAAAGGGTTGTAGTTAGTACAAGGCCCAGGCCCAAGTTGTAGGTCTCTGCGTCCTTTGGCTTGCTGCACACAGCTTTGGTAGATTCTGATAGTGGGGTTGGACCCATGTGAAAGAGGACGACGCGCTCTTTCCAACAAGTCAAAAAACCAGCTTCATTGGATCTCGTATCAAGGAGTTATGGTACTTTTGATGGAGTGTTCCCTGCTGTCTCGAGATGAGTTGTGCGCCCCATTAATGATGATTCCCACTTGTTCGGCTGCTCCATCCTCATCATGGGGTCTAAACATGAGGCAATGGAGTCTTGACCAACATTCCTAAGAATAAGACAATCATCACCATGATTTAGTAGCATCCAATTCTGAGACGAGTTTGTATGAACAGCGAGGAACGACCTTACCTGATTATTAAGTTGTCGTGCTCGAGCTCTTGTCATCGAACCTTGTTGTGCAGCAGGTGTGGTTGTGTCAATGGAAGGGATGTCCTCATCATCCTCCCCTTCTTGCATTTGAGTCGTCCTCGACTCTAGTTCATCATCTTCTCCCAAATATGGCTTCAAATCTGCAATGTTAAATGTGGGGCTAACCCCAAAAGCTGCAGGTAGCTCAAGTTTGTACGCATTATCATTAATCCTTTCTAACACTTTAAAAGGACCATCGGCTCTAGGCAGCAACTTAGACTTTTGCAAATCAGGGAACCTATCTTTTCTCAAATGGAGCCAAACTAGATCACCAGGTTCAAAAATGACATGTTTCTTCCCTTTGCTACCAGCTAGTTTATACTTTGCATTCATGCACTCTATTTTCTCTTTAGTGGTTTCATGCAATTTTAAGATCAGTTCAGCACGTTGTTTAGCATCAAAGTTCACTCGCTCCGAGGTCGGAAGAGGTAACAAATCAATAGGAGCACGTGGCACAAACCCATAAACTATCTCAAAAGGGCTTTTCTTAGTGGTAGAATGATGTGAACGATTATAAGCAAACTCAACATGAGGCAAGCACTCTTCCCACATTTTTATGTTCTTTTTCAAAACAGCCCTAAGCAATGTAGATAAGGTTCTATTGACAACCTTAGTTTGTCCATCAGTTTGGGGATGACATGTAGTGGAAAATAAAAGCTTAGTCCCTAGCTTAGCCCACAAAGTTCTCCAAAAATGACTAAGAAATTTTGCATCCCGATCAGAAACAATGGTGTTAGGCACACCATGCAATCGAACAATCTCACGAAAGAACAAATCAGCAACATGTGTAGCATCATCGCTCTTATGACATGGTATGAAATGTGCCATTTTAGAAAATCTGTCCACAACAACAAACACACTATCCCTCCCCTTCTTTGTTCTAGGCAGTCCTAAAACAAAGTCCATTGAAATATCTTCCCATGGTGCACTTGGAACAGGAAGAGGCATGTATAAACCATGAGGATTAAGGCGTGACTTAGCTTTCTGGCATGTTGTGCAGCGAGCAACGAACCTCTCCACGTCTCTCCTCATCTTGGGCCAAAAGAAATGATCAGCAAGGATGTCCTCTGTCTTTTTCACACCAAAATGTCCCATGAGTCCTCCTCCATGCGCTTCCTGCAACAATAACAAACGCCGGAGCTAGCTGGAATGCATAGCTTGTTGGCTCTAAAGACAAACCTGTCGGTGAGGACGAATCTGTTCCATGTTTTCCCCTCTTGGCAATTCAGCAATATATCTTTGAAATCATTGTCATGTGCATATTGTTCCTTAATAGTTTCCAAACCAAAGATTTTAAAGTCAAGTTGTGAAAGCATGGTGTAACGTCTAGACAAAGCATCAGCAATTATATTTTCCTTCCCCTTTTTGTGTTTGATGACATAAGGAAAGGACTCGATGAATTCAACCCACTTGGCATGTCTATGGTTCAGTTTTGCTTGACTACGGATGTGTTTCAATGATTCATGATCAGAATGTATGACAAACTCTTTGGGCCACAAATAATGCTGCCATGTTTCCAAAGTCTGAACTAGAGCAAGCAATTCCTTATCATAAGTAGAATAGTTCAAACTAGGGCCACTCAACTTTTCACTGAAATATGCCACAGGTTTTCCCTCTTGTAACAGCACACCACCCAACCCAATTCCACTAGCATCACATTCAAGCTCAAAGGTTTTGTTGAAATCAGGAAGCTGGAATAAAGGTGCATGAGTTAACTTATCTTTGAGCGTGTTGAAAGCATCCTGTTGGGCTGCAGCCCAAGTGAAGGTTGCACCCTTCTTGGTGAGTTCATGCAGCGGGGCTGCAATGGTGCTGAAGTCCTTCACAAATCGATGGTAGAAACCAGCAAGTCCTAGAAAACTCCACACTTGTGTGACCGTGCAGGGAACAGGCCATCTGTGTATGGCCTCAACCTTGGCTTGATCAACTTTGATTCCCTGCGGTGTCACAACATATCCAAGAAAAGAGACTCGATCTGTGCAAAAGGTGCACTTCTCAAGATTGCCAAACAAGTGTGCATCCCGAAGAGCATTGAAAATGGCACGCAAATGATCAAGATGTTCCTCTAATGATCTACTATATATCAAGATGTCATCAAAGTATACCACTACAAATCTGCCAATAAAAGAGCGTAAAACCTCGTTCATTAATCTCATGAAAGTGCTGGGTGCATTAGTCAATCCAAAGGGCATGACAAGCCATTCATATAAACCAAACTTAGTTTTAAACGCTGTTTTTCCATTCATCTCCTAGCTTCATACGAATCTGGTGGTAACCACTACGCAAATCAATTTTAGAGAACACAATTGAGCCACTCAATTCATCAAGCATATCATCTAACATTGGAATAGGATGACGATATCTGGTTGTGATGTTGTTTATCGCTCTACAATCAACACACATGCGCCATGATCCATCCTTCTTAGGAAACTAAAAGCACGGGAACGGCACAAGGGCTAAGAGACTCACGCACATAACCTTTGTTGAGCAATTCTTGTACTTGTCTCTGAATCTCTTTTGTCTCGTCCGGGTTAGTCCTATACAGCGCACGATTAGGCAAGGAAGCCCCAGGGATGAGGTTAATCTGGTGTTCAATCCCTCGAATTGATGGCAGCCCCGGTGGTACCTCCTTTGGAAAAACATCGGCATACTCCTGCAAAAGATTAGTGATAGCAGGAGGCAAAGAAATAGATGTATCTTCGAGTGAAAATAAAGTTTCTTTGCAAATCAAAGCATAGCAAACAGTAGTACTAGCATCAATCTCATCCAAATCAGATTTGATGGCAAAGTAACAAGAGCCTTTCAGCTTGATCTCATTTTTATTATGATGAACAGATTTGCTAGACTTCTTCTTATGTTTCTCAAGTTCATTAGCGATAATCTGATTTTTACTAGCAACAGCCTGATTCTTAAGTTTGCTAGATCTAGCAAGTTCATCTCTTAGAATAGACTCAGGGGACATGGGGTGCAACACAATCTTCTTGTCATTATGCATGAAAGAGTATTGATTTGTTTTACCAGAGTGCAAGGAATCTTTATCAAACTGCCATGGTCTACCTAACAACATAGAGCATGCTTGCATAGGCACAACATCGCAGTCAATGGAATCATTATAAGAACCAATGGCAAACTCTACCCTTACCAATCGGGTTACCTTCACCTTGCCGCTGCTGTTAAGCCACTGAATGTAGTAAGGCTGCGGGTGTGGTTTTGTGCTCAATGAAAGCTTCTCCACCATTTCAGCACTTGCCAAGTTGTTGCAGCTTCCTCCATCTATGATCACACGGCAAGAGCGTTCCTTGATCACACACTTGGTTTGAAACAAAGTGTGGTGCTGATTTTGTTCAGCCCTCTCCATTTGGGCACTTAGCACCCGCTGCACCATGAGGCTCTCAAGTGCTTAGCAGCTTCAGCCCTAATGTGCTCTTTGTCTTGTTGGAAATAATCTCCTTCATCAGCTCGCTCAATCATCACACGTGTGCTTGGGCAGTCCTTGCGTATGTGGCCATATCCTTTGCAGCGTAGGCACTGAATATCCCTTGTTCTCCCCGTGGATACAACCGAGGGTGAACTCTTGGTAGATGTAGCCGTTGCTCCTCTAGTTGGTTCACTTGGGCATGGTATAGAATTTGTTGTAGAGGAGCGTGGCTTGATGGTCGAGGAAGATTGTGGGGGTGCACGCGTTGACGGTGCAGCAGCATTGGAGGGTGTCCACAGGCTAGCACGACCTGCAGGAATGTTAGCCCTCATGCTAGCTCGTCGTCCCTGCACTTCTCGTTCAGCTTTACAAGCAATGTGAAATAAACGATTGACAGAATTATATTCCTTATAAGCTAGAATGTCCTGAATCTCCCGGTTCAGCCCACCCATAAATCTAGCTATGGCACCATCCTCATTTTCCTCTAGCCCGCAACGAAGCATACCCATTTGTAGCTCTTGATAGTACTCTTCTACAGATTTGGATCCTTGCCTCAATTGTTGCAACTTATTTAAAAGATCACGGGCATAATAAGAAGGAACAAATCTGGCCCGCATGACCCGTTTCAAAGCATCCCAAGTTGGTGTGTTATTTAGGTTCTTACGATGGTATTCAGACCGCCAAACAGAGGCAAAGTGAGTAAACTCACTAGTTGCAGCCCTAACACGTTTGTCCTCAGGGAAATCATGGTAAGTAAATTTCTGATCAACAGCTAATTCCCAACTAAGGTACATATCAGGATTATACCTCCCATCAAAAGCAGGTATGGTGAATTTAATCTTGCCAAATGAGTCATCGGCACGTACCTCTTGCCGTGGTCGGCGAGGACCTATCTCATGGCGGTGGTGATGTTGTTCGATGCGTCGATGACCATTCAGCTCCTCATCAAGCTCAATGTTCGCTGCATATTCTTCTTCATCATGACCAGCAGCACTGCCCATGGTGTTGTTGTTGTTGTGATTGTGTCGTTCGAAACCAACACAACGATTCTGTTCCATCCTCTCCAATCGCTCCAAGACACCTACAAGAGATGTATTAACAGAACCAAGAGTGCCTTCCAAGGAAGCCAACTTGGTGTTAGTCTCAATCTGAGCCGTCTCCAATTGACCAAGGCGCTCATTGGTGACACGAACATCCTCATCAAGGTGTTCAGCATGGAGCCTCACTTTGCGTTCAAAGTGTTGCAGCAAGGCTTTTGATCGAGGTGATTGTGGAGGGGTCCTTTCACCTTCTCCTACCATGGTTAGTATGTAGCAAGGGAATCATAAGAAAATATGTCCTACCAACTAACTGAATTAGGTGGCAACAATTTTCATTCTCTCAGCATGTGCAACCGAGTTCTTACATGTCCTTACCTTGCTATGCAGATGGTGTTGGCGACGACAAGAACAACACAAGTAGTAGCAAGTAGAACCCTATGACATTGTAGATAATTTGTGGAGCTGTAGGTGGCTTAAAAAAATCAAGGTACAACTGGAACCATGTTAGTCAATGCAAGTTGAATAAGTGTTCAAAGATAGTATCGTGCTGGTCCTAGGCTAACCCGTGCTAGAGACGCGAGCCTAGACACAAATGTTGTCACCAGATAGTAGCAAACAATGGAAATGATGAGAGTAAATAGCATCAACTTAACCCTTTTTTTCATTCTTTCTTTCTTTCTTTCCTCCTTTTCCTTTCTTTTTCTTTTCTTTTCTATTTTCTTTTCTTTTCTTTTCTTTTCTTTTCTTTTCTTTTCGACAAGTAGCGCACAAACTGAACTTTTGCAATATGATTATAACAAGAATGCAGCAAGTAGCATAGACTTTCTTTTACTAGGGATAAGGATTGCAACAAGTAGTACAAATATGCAATTTGAACTCTCTTATTTTCAGAACTGAGTGTACTCAGATTTGCACCAAAAGGATAGGTGCATAAGGTAGTGTTTGTGTAGGCGCGGCTAAAGGTGATGGTGGTGAGGGTTTCAGTGAAAAGGTGGAGAGAGCAGCGGTGCTTTTGGTGATGGTGGTGGTGGTATTGGTGGAGATTGTAGCGGCTGAAGTGGAGGGGCAAGGCAATAGCGGATTGTGTGGTGACTAAAACGTGACAAGAACTCGAAACTCTAAAGGATTAGAACCTAAGAACCAGCACTTGACACCACGATGTAAAGCACAAACTCAACAAGCAAAGAACTAAGCAGATCAGCAAGGCTCAAACTTGTGTTTTGAATTTTAGTTCTATCCTATTTTTATATTTCTGGAACATAGGTAAAGTAATGAACAGTAAATCACTCACCAAAGAACCTTGCTCTGATACCACATGATGAGACTAGAGGTTGTTCCTGATCTTTTGGTGAGTGTGGGTAAACTCGATTTGTGGTGGATTCGACGTTGGTTGTCCGACTACAACGACCACAAGGTTGCTGCGCCTTAGCAACAGGTACACCGGCTCCGATTGTGATGTTCTTGCCGTGCCAAGAACACCAAGAACCTGCAAGCAACCGAGAACAAGCAAGAACAAGATGAACAAGCAAATAACTCACGGATTTAAGCCAAAGGCTGAATCTGAATCACAAGTTGGGGTCTTGAAACAAGCAAATCGGGTGGTCTAGCCGACACACGCGTTTACAAGGAAGAAGCAGCAGCTATCTTGCATCTAAACAAAACCCCCCTCATTTTGATGGCTGTTGGCTCTATTTATAAGGAGGAGAGCACAAGGGGGAGTGGGAAACCCTAATCTGGGCGTCCCTCAAAGGGTTGTAGTTAGTACAAGGCCCAGGCCCAAGCTATTGGTCTCTGCGTCCTTTGGCTTGCTGCACATAGCTTTGGTAGATTCTGATAGTGGGGTTGGACCCATGTGAAAGAGGACGACGCGCTCTTTCCAACAAGTAAAAAATGAGCTTCATTGGATCTCGTATCGAGTTATGGTACTTTTGATGGAGTGTCCCCTACTGTCTCGAGATGAGCTGTGCGCCCCATTAATGATGATTCCCACTTGTTCGGCTACTCCATCCTCATCATGGGGTCTAAACATGAGGCAATGGAGTCTTGACCAACATTCCTAAGAATAAGACAATCATCACCATGATTTAGTAGCATCCAATTCTGAGACGAGTTTGTATGAACAACGAGGAACGACTTTACCTGATAATTAAGTTGTCGTGCTCGAGCTCTTGTCATCGGACCATGTTGTGCAGCAGGTGTGGTTGTGTCAATGGAAGGGATGTCCTCATCACTTCCATTTGAGCATCGTCACCTAGGAGTACCATCCGGTGCATCTAAAACAATTTCTGAGCCTATGGTACGTATAGCGCAAACCATGCACCTGTCATGCACTGAAACTAACACTCTATCCAAAAGGACCGAAAAGAGATTCTGCATGACCCACGTCACCTTGGAGTTCCATCGGGTGCGTCCAAAATGATTTCTGAGGCTGTGGTACATTTGGTGCAAACTGTTGACCTATCTTGCACCGTGGCTAACACTATCTCCAAATGGACCAAAACGAGATTCTACATGACCCACATCACCTAGGAGCTCCATCGGGTGTGTACAAAATGATTTCCAAGCGTATGGTACGTTCGGTGCAAAACGTGCACCTATCTTGAATCAAGATTAACACTGTATCCAAATGGACCGAAAGGAGCTTTCATTTGAGCGTTGTCACCTAGGAGTACCTTCCGGTGTGTCCAAAATGATTTCTAAGGCTATGGAACATTTGGCACAAACCGTGCACCTATCTTGCACTGAAACTAACACCGCTGCAAAAACGGACCAAAATGAGCTTCCATTTGAGCCTTGTCACCTAGGAGTACAATCCGGTGCATCCAAAATAATTTCTTAGCCTCTGGCACATTGGTGCAAACCATGCACCTATCATGCACCGAAACTAACATGCACCGAAACTAACACTATCTCCAAAAAGGACCAAAAGGAGATTCTACATGACCCACGTCACCTAGGAGTTCCATCGGGTGTGTCCAAAATGATTTTTGAGCCTGTGGTATGTTTGGTGCAAACTGTGGATCTATCTTGCACTGAGACTAACACTATCTCTAAATGGACCGAAACGAGATTATACATGACCCACGTCACCTAGGAGTTCCATCGGGTGCGTCCAAAATGATTTCCACGCTTACGGTACGTTCGGCGCAAACCATGCACCTATCATGCACCAAAACTAACACTATCTCCAAAAGGGCTAAAAGGAGATTCTTCATGACCCACGTCACCTAGGAGTTCCATCGGGTGCGTCCAAAAATGATTTCTGAGGCTATGGTACGTTTGGTCCAAACTGTGGACCTATCTTAAACCGAGACTAACACTATGTCTAAATAGACCGAAACAAGATTCTACATGACCCAGGTTACCTAGGAGTTCCATCGGGTGAGTCCAAAATGATTTCCAAGCTTACGGTACGTTCGGCGCAAACCGTGTAACTATCTTGAATCAAGATTAGCACTGTATCTAAACGGACCGAAGCAAGCTTCCATTTGAGCCTCGTCGCCTAGTAGTACCATCCGGTGCATCCAGAATGATTTCTGAGGCTGTGGTACATTTGGCACATACCGTGCATCTATCTTGCACTGAAACTAACACTGTCTCCAAACGAACCGAAACGAGCTTTCATTTGAGCGTCATCACCTAGGAGTACCATCCGGTGCATCTAAAACAAGTTCTGACCCTATGGTACGTATAGCGCAAACCATGCACCTATCATGCACCGAAACTAACACTCTATCCAAAAGAACCGAAAAGAGATTCTACATGATCCACGTCACCTAGGAGTTCCATCGGGTGCGTCCAAAACGATTTCTGAGGCTGTGGCATATTTGGTGCAAACCGTGCACCTATCTTGCACTGAAACTAACACCGCTGCAAATGGACCAAAATGAGCTTCCATTTGAGTCTTGTCACCCAGGAGTTCCATCCGGTGCATCCAAAACAATTTCTTAGCCTGTGGTACGTATGGTGCAAACCATACACCTATCATGCACTGAAACTAACACTATCTCCAAAAGGACCGAAAGGAGATTCTACATGACCCACCTCACCTAGGAGTTCCATCGGGAGCGTCCAAAATGATTTCTGAGCCTATGGTACGTTTGGTGCAAACTGTGGATCTATCTTGCACCGAGACTAACACTATCTCCAAATGAACCAAAACGAGAATCTACATGACCCACGTCACCTAGGAGTTCCATCGGGTGCATCCAAAATAATTTTTGAGCTGACGGTACGTCCATGCAAACCGTGCACCTATCTTGAATCAAGATTAGCACAGTATCAAAACGGACTAAAACGAGCTTTCATTTGAGCCTCGTCACCTAGGAGAACCATCCAGTGCGTCCAAAACAATTTCTGAGGCTATGGAACATTTGGCGCAAACCGTGCACCCATCTTGGACTGAAACTAGCACCGCTCCAAACAGACCAAACGAAGCTTCCATTTGAGCCTTGTCACCCAGGAGTAGCATCCGGTGCATTCAAAACGATTTCTTAGCCTATGGTACATATAGCGCAAACCATGCACGTATCATGCAGCGAAACTAACACTCTCTCCAAAAGGACCGAAAGGAGATTCTACATGACCCACGTCACCTAGGAGTTCCATCGGGTGCATCCAAAATAATTTCCGAGCTTACGCTACGTTCGGCGTAAACCATGCACCTATCATGCACCGAAACTAACACTATCTCCAAAAGGGCCAAAAGGAGATTCTACATGACCCACGTCACCTAGGAGTTCCATTGGGTGCGTCCAAAAATGATTTCCGAGCTTATGGTACGTTCAGTGCAAACTTTGCACCTATCTTGAATCAAGATTAGCACTATATCCAAACGGACCGAAACGAGCTTCCATTTGAGCCTCGTCACCTAGGAGAACCATCCGGTGCGTCCAAAATGATTTCTGAGGCTATGGAACATCTTGGACTGAAACTAACACTGCTCCGAACAGAGCTTCCATTTGAGCCTTGTCACCGAGGAGTACCATCCGGTGCATCCAAAATAATTTTTTTGGCTATGGTACGTATGGCGCAAACCATGCACGTATCATGCACCGAAACTAACACTATCTCCAAAAGGACCGAAAGGAGATGCTACATGACCCATGTCACCTAGGAGTTCCATCGGGTGCGTCCAAAATGATTTTTGAGGCTACGGTACGTTTGGCGCAAACCGTGCACCTATCTTCCACTGAAACTAACACTGTCTCCAAACGGATCGAAACGAGCTTCCATTTGAGCCTCGTCACCCAGGAGTACCTTCTAGTGCATCTAAAACAATATCTGAGCCTATGGTACGTATGGCGCAAAGCATGCACCTATCACACACCGAAACTAACACTACCTCCAAAAGGGCTGAACCGAGATTCTGCATGACCCACGTCACCTAGGAGTTCCATCGAGTGCATCCAAAATGATTTTCTGTGTCTATGGTACGTTTGGTGTAAACTGTAGATCTTTATTGCACCGAGACTAACATTATCTCCAAATGGACCGAAATGAGATTCTACATGACCCACGTCACCTAGCGGTTCTATCAGGTGCGTCCAAATGATTTATGAGCTTATGGTACGTTCAGCGCAAACCGTGCACCTATCCTGAATCAAGATTAGCACTATATCCAAACGAACCGAAACGAGCTTCCATTTGAGCCTCGTCACCTAGGAGTACCATCCGGTGCATCCAAAACAATTTCTTAGCCTATGCTAGGTATAGCGCAAGCCATGCACCTATCACGCTCCGAAACTAACACTATCTCCAAAAGGACCGAAACATGATACTACATGACCCATGCCACCTAGGAGTTCCATCGGGTGCGTCCAAAATGATTTGAGGATATGATGCGTTTGGTGCAAACTGTGGATCTATCTTGCACCAAGATTAACACTATTTATAAATGGACCAAAACGAGATTCTACATGACCCATGTCCCCTAGGAGTTACATCGAGTGCGTCCAAAATGATTTCCGAGCTTACGGTACATTCGGTGCAAACTGTGCACCTATCTTGAATCAAGATTAGCACTGTATCCAAACGGACCGAAACGAGCTTCCATTTGAGCCTCGACACCCAGGAGTACCATCCGGCGCATCCAAAACAATTTCTCAGCCTATGGTATGTCTGGTGCAAACCATGCACCTATCATGCACCGAAACTAACACTATCTCCAAAAGGACCGAACGAGATTCCACATGACCCACGTCACCTAGAAGTTCCATCGAGTGCGTCCAAAACGATTTCTGTGGCTATGGTATGTTTGGTGCAAACTGTGGATCTATCTTGCACCAAGACTAACACTATCTCTAAATGGACGGAAATGAGATTCTACATGACCCACGACACCTAGGAGTTCCATTGGGTTCGTCCAAAATGATTTTCGAGCTTACGGTACGTTCGGCGCAAACTGTGCACCTATCTTGAATCAAGATTAGCCCTGTATCCAAACGGACCGAAACGACCTTCCTTTTGAGCCTCGTCACCTAGGAGTACCATCTAGTGCGTCCAAAATGATTTCTTAGCCTATGGTACATTTGGCGCAAACCGTGCACCTATCTTGCACTGAAACTAACACTGTCTCCAAACGGACCGAAACGAGCCTCCATTTGAGCCGCGTCACCCAGGAGTACCATCCGGTGCATCCAAAACAATTTCTGAGCCTATGGAACATATGGCGCAAACCATGCACCTATCATGTATCGAAACTAGCACTATCTCCAAAAGGACCGAAACGAGATACTACATGACCCACGTCACCTAGGAGTTCCATCGGGTGCGTCCAAAATGATTTCTGTGACTATGGTATGTTTGGTGCAAACTGTGGATCTATCTTGCACCGAGGCTAACACTATCTCTAAATGGATCGAAACAAGATTATACAAGACCCACAACACCTAGGAGTTCCATCGGGTGCGTCCAAAATGATTTCCGAGTTATGGTACGTTCAGCGCAAACCGTGCACCTATCTTGAATCAAGATTAGCACTATATCCAAACGGACCGAAACAAGCTTCCATTTGAGCCTCATCACCTTAGAAGTACCATCCGGTGCGTCCAAAATGATTTCTGAGGCTATGGTATATTTGGTGCAAACCGTGCACCTATCTTGCACTGAAACTAACATTATCTCCAAACGGCCCGAAACGAGCTTCTATTTGAGCCTCGTCACCTAGGAGTACCATCCGGTGCATCCAAAACCATTTCTAAGCCTATGGTACGTATGGTGCAAACCATGCACCTATCATGCACCGAATCTAACAGTATCTCCAAAAGGACCGAAAGGAGATTCTACATGACCCACGTCGCCTACGAGTTCCATCGGGTGCGTCCAAAATGATTTTCGAGCTTACGGTATGTTCGGTGCAAACCGTGCAGCTATCTTGAATCAAGATTAGCACTGTATCCAAACTGACACCATCTCCAAAATGACTGAAACGAGATTCTACATGACTCACGTCACCTAGGAGTTCCATCGGGTGCGTCCAAAATGATTTCTGAGCCTGTATACGTTTGGTGCAAACTATGGATCTATCTTGCACTGAGATTAACACTATCTATAAATGGACCGAAACAAGATTCTACATGACCCACGTCACCTAGGAGTTCCATCGGGAGCGTCCAAAATGATTTCTGAGCCTATGGTACGTTTGGTGCAAACTATGGATCTATCTTGCACCGAGACTAACACTATCTCCAAATGAACCGAAACGAGAATCTACATGACCCATGTCACCTAGGAGTTCCATCGGGTGCATCCAAAATAATTTCTGAGCTTACGGTACGTCCATCCAAACCGTGCACCTATCTTGAATCAAGATTAGCACTGTATCCAAACGGACCAAAACGAGCTTTCATTTGAGCCTTGTCACATAGGAGAACCATCCAGTGCGTCCAAAACAATTTCTGAGGCTATGGAACATTTGGCGCAAACCGTGCACCCATCTTGGACTGAAACTAGCACCGCTCCAAACAGACCAAACGAAGCTTCCATTTGAGCCTTGTCACCCAGGAGTACAATCCGGTGCATCCAAAATGATTTCTTAGCCTATGGTACATATAGCGCAAACCATGCACGTATCATGTACCGAAACTAACACTATCTCCAAAAGGACCAAAAGGAGATTCTACATGACCCACGTCACCTAGGAGTTCCATCGGGTGCATCCAAAATAATTTCTGAGCTTACGCTACATTCGGCGTAAACCATGCACCTATCATGCACCGAAACTAACACCATCTCCAAAAGGGCCAAAAGGAGATTCTACATGACCCACGTCACCTAGGAGTTCTATCGGGTGCGTCCAAAAATGATTTCCGAGCTTATGGTACGTTCAGTGCAAACTTTGCACCTATCTTGAATCAAGATTAGCACTATATCCAAACGGACCGAAACGAGCTTCCATTTGAGCCTCGTCACCTAGGAGAACGATTCGGTGCGTCCAAAATGATTTCTGAGGCTATGGAACATCTTGGACTGAAACTAACACCGCTCCAAACAGAGCTTCCATTTGAGCCTTGTCACCCAGGAGTACCATCCGGTGCATCCAAAATAATTTTTTTTGGCTATGGTACGTATGGCGCAAACCATGCACGTATCATGCACCGAAACTAACACTATCTCCAAAAGGACCGAAAGGAGATGCTACATGACCCATGTCACCTAGGAGTTCCATCGGGTGCGTCCAAAATGATTTTTGAGGCTACGGTACGTTTGGCGCAAACCGTGCACCTATCTTCCACTGAAACTAACACTGTCTCCAAACGGATCAAAACGAGCTTCCATTTGAGCCTCGTCACCCAGGAGTACCTTCTGGTGCATCTAAAACAATATCTGAGCCTATGGTACGTATGGCGCAAACCATGCACCTATCACGCACCGAAACTAACACTACCTCCAAAAGGGCCGAACCGAGATTCTGCATGACCCACGTCACCTAGGAGTTCCATCGAGTGCATCCAAAATGATTTTCTGTGTCTATGGTACGTTTGGTGCAAACTGTAGATCTTTATTGCACCGAGACTAACATTATCTCCAAATGGACCGAAATGAGATTCTACAAGACCCACGTCACCTAGCGGTTCTATCGGGTGCGTCCAAATGATTTCTGAGCTTATGGTACGTTCAGCGCAAACCGTGCACCTATCCTGAATCAAGATTAGCACTATATCCAAACGAACCGAAACGAGCTTCCATTTGAGCCTCGTCATCTAGGAGTACCATCCGGTGCGTCCAAAATGATTTCTGAGGCTATGATATATTTTGCGCAAACCGTGTACCTATCTTGCACTGAAACTAACACTATCTCCAAATAGACCGAAGTGAGCCTCCATTGAGCCTCGTCACCTAGGAGTACCATCCGGTGCATCCAAAACAATTTCTTAGCCTATGCTAGGTATAGCGCAAGCCATGCACCTATCAGGCTCCGAAACTAACACTATCTCCAAAAGGACCGAAACAAGATACTACATGACCCACGTCACCTAGGAGTTCCATCAGGTGTGTCCAAAATGATTTGAGGATATGATGCGTTTGGTGCAAACTGTGGATCCATCTTGCACCAAGATTAACACTATTTATAAATGGACCAAAATGAGATTCTACATGACCCACGTCCCCTAGGAGTTACATCGAGTGCGTCCAAAATGATTTCTAAGCTTACGGTACATTGGGTGCAAACTGTGCACCTATCTTGAATGAAGATTAGCACTGTATCCAAACGGACCGAAACGAGCTTCCATTTGAGCCTCGTCACCCAGGAGTACCATCCGGCGCATCCAAAACAATTTCTCAGCCTATGGTACGTCTGGTGCAAACCATGCACCTATCATGCACCGAAACTAACACTATCTCTAAAAAGGACCGAACGAGATTCTACATGACCCACGTCACCTAGGAGTTCCATCGAGTGTGTCCAAAATGATTTCTGTGGCTATGGTACGTTTGGTGCAAACTGTGGATCTATCTTGCACCGAGACTAACACTATCTCTAAATGGATGGAAACGATTATACATGACCCACGACACCTAGGAGTTCCATTGGGTTCGTCCAAAATGATTTTTCAGCTTACGGTACGTTCGGCGCAAACTGTGCACCTATCTTGAATCAAGATTAGCCCTGTATCCAAACGGACCGAAACGACCTTCGTTTTGAGCCTCGTCACCTAGGAGTTCCATCTGGTGCGTCCAAAATGATTTCTTAGCCTATGGTATATTTGGCGCAAACCGTGCACCTATCTTGCATTGAAACTAACACTGTCTCCAAACGGACCGAAATGAGCCTCCATTTGAGCCTCATCACCCAGGAGTACCATCCGGTGCATCCAAAACAATTTCTGAGCCTATGGAACGTATGGCGCAAACCATGCACCTATCATGCATCGAAACTAACACTATCTCCAAAAGGACCGAAACGAGATACTACGTGACCCACGTCACCTAGGAGTTCCATCGGGTGCGTCCAAAATGATTTCTGTGGCTATGGTACGTTTGGTGCAAACTATGGATCTATCTTGCACCGAGGCTAACACTATCTCTAAATGGACCGAACCAAGATTCTACAAGACCCACGACACCTAGGAGTTCCATCGGGTGCATCCAAAATGATTTCCGAGTTATGGTACGTTCAGCGCAAACCGTGCACCTATCTTGAATCAAGATTAGCACTATATCCAAACGGACCGAAACGAGCTTCCATTTGAGCCTCATCACCTTAGAAGTACCATCCGGTGCGTCCAAAATGATTTCTGAGGCTATGGTATATTTGGTGCAAACCGTGCACCTATCTTGCACTGAAACTAACATTATCTCCAAACGGCCCGAAACGAGCTTCTATTTGAGCCTCGTCACCTAGGAGTACCATCTGGTGCATCCAAAACCATTTCTGAGCCTATGGTACGTATGGTGCAAACCATGCACCGAATCTAACAGTATCTCCAAAAGGACTAAAAGGAGATTCTACATGACCCACGTCACCTACGAGTTCCATCGGGTGCGTCCAAAATAATTTCCGAGCTTACGGTATGTTCGGTACAAACCGTGCAACTATCTTGAATCAAGATTAGCACTGTATCCAAACTGACACCATCTCCAAAATGACTGAAACGAGATTCTACATGACTCACGTCACCTAGGAGTTCCATCGGGTGCGTCCAAAATGATTTCTGAGCCTGTGATACGTTTGGTGCAAACTATGGATCTATCTTGCACTGAGATTAACACTATCTATAAACGGACCGAAACAAGATTCTACATGACCCACGTCACCTAGGAGTTCCATCGGGTGCATCCAAGATGATTTTTGAGCTTACAGTACGTTCGGCGCAAACCGTGCACCTATCTTGAATCAAGATTAGCACTGTATCCAAATGGACCGAAACAAGCTTCCATTTGAGCCTTGTCACCTAGGAGTACCATTCGGTGCGTCCAGAACGATTTCTGAGGCAATGCGACATTTGGTGCAAACCGTGCACCTATGTTGCACTAAAACTAACACTGTCTCCAAACGGTCCAAAAGGAGCTTTGATTTGAGCCTCGACACCCGGGAGTACCATACGGTGCATCCAAAACAATTTCTGAGCCTATGGTACGTATGACGCAAACCATGCACCTATCACGCACCGAAACTAACCCTATCTCCAAAAGGACCAAACCGAGATTCTGCATGACCCACGTCGCCTAGGAGTTCCATCGGGTGCATCCAAAATGATTTCTGAACCTGTGATACGTTTGTTGCAAACTGTGGATCTATATTGCACCGAGATTAACACTATCTATAAATGGACCGATATGAGATTCTACATGACCCACGTCACCTAGGAGTTCCATCGAGTGCGTCCAAAATGATTTACTTGGTTACGGTACGTTCGGCGCAAACCGTGCACCTATCTTGAATCAAGATTAGCACTGTATCCAAACGGACCGAAACGAGCTTCCATTTGAACCTCGTCACCTAGGAGTACCATACAGTGCATCCAAAATGATTTCTTAGCCTATGGTACACTTGGCGCAAACCGTGCACCTATCTTTCACTGAAACTCACAGTATCTCCAAAAGGACCGAAACGAGATACTACGTGACCCACGTCACCTAGGAGTTCCATCAGGTGTGTCCAAAATGATTTCTGTGGCTATGGTATGTTTGGTACAAACTGTGGATCTATCTTGCACCGAGGCTAACACTATCTCTAAATGGACCGAAACAAGATTCTACATGACCCACGACACCTAGGAGTTCCATCGGGTGCGTCCAAAATGATTTCCGAGTTACGGTACGTTCAGTGCAAACTGTGCACCTATCTTGAATCAAGATTAGCACTATATCCAAACGGACCAAAACGAGCTTCCATTTGAGTCTCGTCACCTAGGAGTACCATCCCGTGCATCCAAAACAATTTCTGAGCCTATGGTACGTATGGTGCAAACCATGCACCTATCATGCACCGAATCTAACAGTATCTCCAAAAGGACCGAAATGAGCTTACATTTGAGCCTCGTCACCCTTGAGTAACATCCGGTGCATACAAAACAATTTCTGTGCCTATGGTACGTTTGACGCAAACTGTGCACCTACCTTGCACCGAAACTAACACTGTCTCCAAATGGACCGAAATGAGCTTCCATTTGAGCCTCGTCACCCAGGAGTACCATCCGGTGCATCCAAAACAATTTCTGAGCCTATGGTACTTATGGCGCAAACCATGCACCTATCACGCACCGAAACTAACACTATCTCCAAAACGTCCGAAACGAGATTCTACATGATCCACGTCACCTAGGAGTTCTATCGGGTGCGTCTAAAACGATTTCTGTGGCTATGGTACGTTTGGTGCAAAGTGTGGATCTATCTTGCACCGACACTAATGCTATCTCTAAATGGACCAAAATGAGATTCTACATGACCCACGACACCTAGGAGTTCCATCGGGTGCGTCCAAAATGATTTCTGAGATTACGGAACGTTCAGCGCAAACCGTGCACCTATATTGAATCAAGATTAGCACTGTATCCAAACGGACCAAAACGAGCTTCCATTTGAGCCTCATCACCTAGGAGTACCATCCGGTGCGTCCAGAACGATTTCTGAGGCTATGGTACATTTGGCGCAAACCATGCACCTATCTTGCATTGAAACTAACACTGTCTCCAAACGATCCAAAGCGAGCTTCCATTTGAGCCTTGTGACCTAGGAGCACCATATGGCGCGTCCAAAACAATTTCTGAGGCTATGGTACGTTTGGCGCAAACTGTGTACCTACCTTGCACCGAAACTAACACTGTCTCCAAACGGTCAAAAACGAGCTTCCATTTTTGCCTCGTCACCTATGAGTACTATCTGGTGCATCCAAAAGGATTTCTGAGCCAATATTACGTTTGGCGCAAACCATGCACCTATCATGCACCGAAACTAACACTATCTCCAAAACAACCGAAACGAGATTCTACATGATCCACGTCACCTAGGAGTTCCATCGGGTGCGTCCAAAATGATTTCGGAGCTTACAGAACATTAGGCACAAACCATGCACCTATCTTGAATCAAGATTAGCATTATATCCAAATGGACCGAAACAAGCTTCTATTTGAGCGTCGTCACCTAGGAGTACCATCCGGTGCGTCCAGAACGATTTCTGAGGCTATGGTACATTTGGCGCAATCCATGCACCTATCTTGCACTGAAAGTAACACTGTCTCCAAACGATCCAAAGCGAGCTTCCATTTGAGCCTCGTGACCTAGGAGACCATCTAGTGCATCCAAAAGGATTTTTGAGACTATGGTACATTTGACGCAAACCGTGCACCTACCTTGCACTGAAACTAATACTATCTCCAAACGGATCGAAATGAGCTTTCATTTGAGCCTCGTCACCCCGGAGTACCATCCGGTGCAACCAAAACTATTTCTTACCCTATGATGCGTATGGCGCAAACCATGCACCTATCATGCACCGAAACTAACACCATCTCCAAAAGAACCGAAACGAGATTCTACATGACTCACGTCACCTAGGAGTTTCATCGAGTGCGTCCAAAATGATTTCTGAGGCTGTGGTACGTTTGGTGCAAACTATGGAACTATCTTGCATTGAGATTAACACCATCTATAAATGGACTGAAAAAAGATTCTACATGACCCACGTCACCTAGAAGTTCCATCGGGTGCGTCCAAAATGATTTTGGAGCTTACAGAACATTAGGCTTAAACCGTGCACCTATCTTGAATCAAGATTAGCACTATATCCAAACGGACCGAAACGAGCTTCTATTTGAGCCTCGTCACCTTGGAGTACCATCCGGTGCATCCAGAACGATTTCTGAGGTTATGGTACATTTGGCGCAAATCATGCACCTATCTTGCACTGAAACTAACACTGTCTCCAAACGATCCAAACTGAGCTTCCATTTGAGCCTCATGACCTAGGAGCAGCATCTAGTGCATCCAAAAGGATTTTTGAGGCTATAGTACATTTGGCGCAAACCGTGCACCTACCTTGCTTTGAAACTAACACTGTCTCCAAACGGACCGAAATGAGCTTCCATTTGAGCCTCGTCACCTAGGAGTACCATCCGGTGCATCCAAAACAATTTCTTACCCTATGGTACATATGGCGCAAACCATGCACCCATCACGCACCGAAACTAACACCATCTCCAAAAGGACCGAAACGAGATTCTACATGACTCACGTCACCTAGGAGTTCCATCGGGTGCGTCCAAAATGATTTCTGAGCCTATGATATGTTTAGTGCAAACTATGGATCTATCTTGCACTGAGATTAACACTATCTATAAATGGACCGAAACAAGATTCTACATGACCCACGTCACCTAGGAGTTCTATCGGGTGTGTCCAAGATGATTTTTGAGCTTACGGTACGTTCGGCGCAAACCATGCACCTATCTTGAATCAAGATTAGCACTGTATCCAAATGGACCGAAATGAGCTTCCATTTGAGCCTCGTCACCTAGGAGTACCATCCGGTGCGTCCAGAACGATTTCTGAGGCAATGCTACATTTGGTGCAAACCGTGCACCTATGTTGCACTAAAACTAACACTGTCTCCAAACGGTCCAAAAGGAGCTTTGATTTGAGCCTCGACACCCGGGAGTACCATCCGGTGCATTCAAAACAATTTCTGAGCCTATGGTACGTATGGTGCAAACCATGCACCTATCACGCACCGAAACTAACCCTATCTCCAGAAGGACCAAACCAAGATTCTGCATGACCCACGTCACCTAGTTGTTCTATCGGGTGCATCCAAAATGATTTCTGAGGCTGTGATACGTTTGTTGCAAACTGTGGATCTATCTTGCACCGAGATTAACACTATCTATAAATGGACCAAAATTAGATTCTACATGACCCACGTCACCTAGGTGTTCCATCGGGTGCGTCCAAAATGATTTACGAGGTTACGGTACGTTCGGTGCAAACCGTGCACCTATCTTAAATCAAGATTAGCACTGTATCCAAATGGACGGAAACGAGCTTCCATTTGAGCCTCGTCACCTAGGAGTACCATCTGGTGCGTCCAAAATGATTTCTGAGGCTATGGTATATTTGGTGCAAACTGTGCACCTATCTTGGACTGAAACTAACACTGTCTCCAAACAGACCGAAACGAGCCTCCATTTGAGCCTCGTCACCCAGGAGTACCATCCAGTGCATCCAAAATATTTTCTGAGCCTATGGAACATATGGTGCAAACCATACACCTATCATGCACTGAAACTAACACTATCTCCAAAAGGACTGAAACGAGATACTACGTGACCCACGTCAGCTAGGAGTTCCATGAGGTGTGTCCAAAATGATTTCTGTGGCTATGGTACGTTTGGTGCAAACTATGGATCTATCTTGCACCGAGGCTAACACTATCTCTAAATGGACCGAAGCAAGATTCTACATGACCCACGACACGTAGGAGTTCCATCGGGTGCGTCCAAAATGATTTCCGAGTTACGGTACGTTCGGCGCAAATCGTGCAACTATCTTGAATCAAGATTAGCACTATATCCAAACGGACCAAAACGAGCTTCCATTTGAGCCTCGTCACCTCGGAGTACCATCTGGTGCATCCAAAACAATTTCTGAGCCTATGGTACGTATGGTGCAAACCATGCACCTATCACGCACCGAAACTAACCCTATCTCCAGAAGGACCAAACCGAGATTCTGCATGACCCACGTCACCTAGTTGTTCCATCGGATGCATCCAAAATGATTTCTGAGGCTGTGATATGTTTGTTGCAAATTGTGGATCTATCTTGCACCGAGATTAACACTATCTATAAATGGACCAAAATTAGATTCTACATGACCCACATCACCTAGGAGTTCCATCGGGTGCGTCCAAAATGATTTACGAGGTTGCGGTACGTTCGGTGCAAACCGTGCACCTATCTTAAATCAAGATTAGCACTGTATCCAACTGGACCGAAACGAGCTTCCATTTGAGCCTCGTCACCTAGGAGTACCATCTGGTGCGTCCAAAATGATTTATGAGGCTATGGTATATTTGGTGCAAACTGTGCACCTATCTTGCACTGAAACTAATACTGTCTCCAAACGGACCGAAACGAGCCTCCATTTGAGCCTCGTCACCCAGGAGTACCATCCAGTGCATCCAAAACAATTTCTGAGCCTATGGAACACATGGTGCAAACCATGCACCTATCATGCACTGAAACTAACACTATCTCCAAAAGGACCGAAACGAGATACTACGTGACCCACGTCACCTAGGAGTTCCATCAGGTGCGTCCAAAATGATTTTTGTGGCTATGGTACGTTTGTTGCAAACTGTGGATCTATCTTGCACCGAGGCTAACACTATCTCTAAATGGACCGACACCAGATTCTACATGACCCACGACACGTAGGAGTTCCATCGGGTGCGTCCAAAATGATTTCTGAGTTACGGTACGTTCAGCGCGAATCGTGCACCTATCTTGAATCAAGATTAGCACTATATACAAACGGACCAAAACGAGCTTCCATTTGAGCCTCGTCACCTAGGAGTACCATCGGTGCATCCAAAACAATTTCTGAGCCTATGGTACTTATGGTGCAAACCATGCACCTATCATGCACCGAATCTAACAGTATCTCCAAAAGAACCGAAAGCAGATTCTACATGACCCACGTCACCTAGGAGTTCCATCAGGTGCGTCCAAAATGATTTCCGAGCTTACGGTATGTTCGGTGCAAACCGTGCACCTATCTTGAATCAAGATTAGCACTGTATCCAAATGGACCGAAACGAGCTTCCATTTGAGCCTCGTCACCTAGGAGTACCATCCGGTGCGTCCAAAATAATTTCTTAGCCTATGGTACACTTGGCGTAAACCGTGCACTTATCTTGCACTGAAACTAACACTGTCTCCAAACGGACCGAAACGAGCCTCCATTTGAGCCTCGTCACCCAGGAGTACCATCCGGTGCATCCAAAACAATTTCTGAGCCGATGGAACGTATGGCGCAAACCATGTACCTATCATGCACCGAAACTAACACTATCTCCAAAAAGACCGAAACGAGATACTACGTGACCCACGTCACCTTGGAGTTCCATCAGGTGTGTCCAAAATAATTTCTGTGGCTGTGGTACGTTTGGTGCAAACTGTGGATCTATCTTGCACCGAGGCTAACAATATCTCTAAATGGACAGAAACAAGATTCTACATGACCCACGACACCTAGGAGTTCCATCGGGTGCGTCCAAAATGATTTCCGAGTTACGGTACGTTCAGCGCAAACCGTTCACCTATCTTGAATCAAGATTAGCACTATATCCAAACGGACCAAAATGAGCTTCCATTTGAGCCTCGTCACCTAGGAGTACCATCCGGTGCATCCAAAATAATTTCTAAGCCTATGGTACGTATGGTGCAAACCATGCACCTATCATGCACCGAATCTAAAAGTATCTCTAAAAGGACCGAAAGAAGATTCTACATGACCCACGTCACCTATGAGTTCCATCGGGTGCGTCCAAAATGATTTCCGAGATTACGGTATGTTCAGTGCAAACCGTGCACCTATCTTGAATCAAGATTAGCACTGTATCCAAACGGACCGAAACGTGCTTCCATTTGAGCCTTGTCACCTAGGAGTATCATCCTGTGCGTCCAAAATGATTTCTTATCCTATAGTACATTTGTTGCAAACCGTGCCCCCATCTTGCACTGAAACTAACATTGTCTCCAAATAGACCGAAATGAGCTTACATTTGACCCTCGTCACCATTGAGTAACATCCGGTGCATCCAAAACAATTTCTATGCCTATGGTACGTTTGACGCAAACCGTGCACCTACCTTGCACCGAAACTAACACTGTCTCCAAACGGACCGAAATGAGCTTCCATTTGAGCCTCGTCACTCAGGAGTACCATCCGGTGCATCCAAAACAATTTATGAGCCTATGTACGTATGGCGCAAACCATGCACCTATCACGCACCGAAACTAACACTATCTCCAAAACGACCGAAACAAGATTCTTCATGATCCACGTCACCTAGAAGTTCCATCGGGTGTGTCCAAAACGATTTCTGTGGCTATGGTACGTTTGATGCAAAGTGTGGATCTATCTTGCACCGAGACTAATGCTATCTCTAAATGGACCGAAATGAGATTCTACATGACCCACGACACCTAGGAGTTCCATCGGAAGCGTCCAAAATGATTTCTGAGATTACGGTACGTTCGGCGCAAACCGTGCACCTATATTGAATCAAGATTAGCACTGTATCCAAACGGACCGAAACGAGCTTCCATTTGAGCCTCGTCACCTAGGAGTACCATCCGGTGCGTCCAGAACGATTTCTGAGGCTATGGTACATTTGGCGCAAACCATGCACCTATCTTGCACTGAAACAAACACTGTCTCCAAACGATCCAAAGCGAGCTTCCATTTGAGCCTCGTGACCTAGGAGCACCATCTAGTGCGTCCAAAACAATTTCTGAGGCTATGGTACGTTTGGCGCAAACCGTGTACCTACCTTGCACTGAAACTAACACTGTCTCCAAATGGCCCAAAACGTGCTTCTATTTGTGCCTTATCACCTAGGAGTACCATCCGGTGCATCCAAAAGGATTTCTGAGCCTATGTTACGTTTGGCGCAAACCATGCAGCTATCATGCACCCAAACTAACACTATCTCCAAAACAACCGAAACGAGATTCTACATGATCCACGTCACCTAGGAGTTCCATCGGGTTCGTCCAAAATGATTTTCGAGCTTACGGTATGTTCGGTGCAAACCGTGCACCTATCTTGAATCAAGATTAGCACTGTATCCAAATGGACCGAAACGAGCTTCCATTTGAGCCTCGTCACCTAGGAGAACCATCTGGTGCGTCCAAAATGATTTCTTAGCCTATGGTACACTTGGCGCAAACCGTGCACCTATCTTACACTGAAACTAACACTGTATCCAAACAGACCAAAACGAGCCTCCATTTGAGCCTCGTCACCCAGGAGTACCATCCGGTGCATCCAAAACAATTTCTGAGCCTATGAAACGTATGGCGCAAACCATGCACCTATCATGCACCGAAACTAACACTATCTCCAAAAGGACCGAAACGAGATACTACATGACCCACGTCACCTAGGAGTTCCATCAGGTGCGTCCAAAATTATTTCTGTGGCTATGGTATGTTTGTTGCAAACTGTGGATCTATCTGGCACCGAGGCTAACACTATCTCTAAATGGACCGAAACAAGATTCTACATGACCCATGACACCTAGGAGTTCTATCGGGTGCGTCCAAAATGATTTTCGAGTTACGGTACGTTCAGCGCAAACCGTGCACCTATCTTGAATCAATATTAGCACTATATCCAAACGGACCAAAACGAGCTTCCATTTGAGCCTCGTCACCTAGGAGTACCATCCGGTGCATCCAAAACAATTTCTGAGCCTATGGTATGTATATTGCAAACCATGCACCTATCATGCACCGAATCTAACAGTATTTTCAAAAGGACCAAAAGGAGATTCTACATGACCCACGTCACCTAGGAGTTCCATCGGGTTCGTCCAAAATGATTTCTGTGGCTATGGTACGTTTGGTGCAAACTGTGGATCTATGTTGCACCGAGGCTAACACTATCTATAAACGGACCGAAACGAGATTCTACATGACCCACGTCACCTAGGAGTTCGATCGGGTGCGTCCAAAATGATTTTTGAGCTTACGGTACATTCGGCGCAAACCGTGCACCTATCTTGAATCAAGATTAGCACTGTATCCAAACGGACCAAAATGAGCTTCCATTTGAGCCTCGTCACCTAGGAGTACCATCCGGTGCATCCAAAACAATTTCTGAGCCTATGGTACGTATGGTGCAAACCATGCAACTATTATGCACCGAATCTAACAGTATCTCCAAAAAGGACCGAAAGGAGATTCTACAAGACCCACGTCGCCTAGGAGTTCCATCGGGTGTGTCCAAAATGATTTCCGAGCTTACGGTATGTTCGGTGCAAACCGTGCACCTATGTTGAATCAAGATTAGCACTGTATCCAAACGGACCGAAACGAGCTTCCATTTGAGCCTCGTCATCTAGGAGTACCATCCGGTGCGTCCAAAATGATTTCTTAGCCTATGGTACATTTGGCGCAAACCGTGCACCTATCTTGCACTGAAACTAACACTGTCTCCAAACAGACCGAAATGAGCTTACATTTGAGCCTCGTCACCCTTGAGTAACATCCGGTGCATCCAAAACAATTTCTATGCCTATGGTACGTTTAACGCAAATTGTGCACCGACCTTGCACCGAAACTAACATTGTCTCCAAACAGACTGAAATGAGCTTCCATTTGAGCCTCGTCACCCAGGAGAACCATCCAGTGCGTCCAAAACAATTTCTTAGCCTATGGTACGTTTAGCGCAAACCATGCACCTATCACGCACCGAAACTAACACTATCTCCAAAAGGACCGAAATGAGATTCTACATGAATCACGTCACCTAGGAGTTCCATCGGGTGCATCCAAAATGATTTCTGTGGCTATGGTACGTTTGGTGCAAAGTGTGGATCTATCTTGCACCGAGACTAACACTATCCCTAAATGGACCGAAACAAGATTCTACATGACCCACGACACCTAGGAGTTCCATCAGGTGCGTCCAAAATGATTCTGAGATTACGGTACGTTCGGCGCAAACCGTGCACCTATCTTGAATCTAGATTAGCGCTCTATCCAAACGGACCGAAAGGAGCTTCCATTTGAGCCTCGTCACCTAGGAGTACCATCCAGTGCGTCCAATATGATTTCTGAGGCTATGCTAGATTTGGCGCAAACTATGCAACTATCTTGCACTGAAACTAACACTGTCTCCAAACGGTCCAAAACGAGCTTCCATTTGGGCCGCGACACACAGGAGTACCTTCTGATGCATCCAAAACAATTTTCTGAGCCTATGGTATGTATCGCGCAAACCAGACACCTATCATGCACCGAAACTAACACTATCTCCGAAACGACCGAAACGAGATTCTACATGATCCACGTCACCTAGGATTTCCATCGGGTGCGTCCAACATGATTTCGGAGCTTACAGAACATTAGGCACAAACCGTGCACCTATCTTGAATAAAGCTTAGAACTGTATCCAAACGGACCGAAACAAGCTTCTATTTGAGCCTCGTCACCTAGGAGTACCATCAGGTGCGTCCAGAACGATTTCTGAGCCTATGGTACAATTGGCACAAACCTTGCACCTATCTTGCACTGAAACTAACACTGTCTCCAAACGATCTAAAGCGAGCTTCCATTTGAGCCTCGAGACCTAGGAGCACCATCTAGTGCATCCAAAAGGATTTTTGAGGCTATGGTACATTTGGCGCAAACCGTGCACCTACCTTGCACTGAAACTAACACTGTCTCCAAACGGACCAAAATGAGCTTCCATTTGAGCCTTGTCACCCAGGAGTACCATCTGGTGCATCCAAAACAATTTCTTACCCTATGGTACGTATGGCACAAACCATGCACCTATGACGCACTGAAACTAACACCATCTCCAAAAGGACCGAAACGAGATTCTACGTGACTGACGTCACCTAGGAGTTCCATCGGGTGTGTCCAAAATGATTTCTGAGGCTATAATACATTTGGTGCAAACTATGGATCTATCTTGCACTGAGTTTAACACTATCTATAAACGGACCGAAACGAGATTCTACATGACCCACGTCACCTAGGAGTTCCATCGGGTGTGTCCAAAATGATTTCTGAGGCTATAATACATTTGGTGCAAACTATGGATCTATCTTGCACTGAGTTTAACACTATCTATAAACGGACCGAAACGAGATTCTACATGACCCACGTCACCTAGGAGTTCCATCAGGTGCGTCCAAAATGATTTTTGAGCTTACGGTACGTTCGGCGCAAACCGTGCACCTATCTTGAATCAAGATTAGCACTGTATCCAAATGGACTGAAACGAGCTTCTATTTGAGCCTCGTCACCTAGGAGGACCATCCGATGCGTCCAGAACGATTTCTAAGGCAATGCTACATTTGGCGCAAACCGTGCACCTATGTTGCACTGAAACTAACACTGTCTCGAAACGGTCCAAAAGGAGCTTTGATTTGAGCCTCGACACCCGAGAGAACCATCCGCTGGATCCAAAACAATTTCTGAGCCTATGGTACGTATGGCGCAAACCAAGCACCTATCATGCACTGAAACTAACTCTATCTCTAAAAGGACTGAAACGAGATTCTACATGACTCACGTCACCTAGGAGTTCCATCGAGTGCGTCCAAAATAATTTCTCAGGTTGTGATACGTTTGGTGCAAACTATGGATCTATCTTGCACCGAGATTAACACTATCTATAAAAGGACCGAAATGAGATTTTACATGACTCACGTCACCTAGGAGTTCCATCGGGTACGTCCAAAATGATTTCTAAGCTAGCGGTACGTTCGGCGCAAACCGTGCACCTATCTTGAATCAAGATTAGCACTGTATCAAAACGGACCGAAACGAGCATCCATTTGAGCCTCATCACCTAGGAGTACCATCCGGTGCGTCCAAAACGATTTCTTAGCCAATGGTACATTTGGCACAAACCGTGCACCTATCTTGCACTGAAACTAACACTGTCTCCAAATGGACCGAAACGAGATTACATTTGAGCCTCGTCACCCTAGAGTAACATCCGGTGCATCAAAAAAAAATTTCTGAGCCTATAGTACATTTGGCACAAACCGTGCACCAACCTTGCACTTAAGCTAACACTGTCTCCAAACGGTCCAAAACGAGCTTCCATTTGTGTCTCGTCACCTAGGAGTACCATCCGGTGCATCCAAAAGGATTTCTGAGCCTATGGTATGTATGGCGCAAACCATGCACCTATCACGCACCGAAACTAACACTATCTCCAAAAGGACCGAAACGAGATTCTACATGACCCACGTCGCCTAGGAGTTCCATCAGGTGCGTCCAAAATGATTTCGGTGGCTATGGTACGTTTGGTGCCAACTTTAGATCTATCTTGCACCGAGACTAACACTATCCCTAAATGGACCAAAACGAGATTCTACATGACCCACGTCACCTAGGAGTTTCATCCGGTGCGTCCAAAATGATTTCCGAGCTTACGATACGTTCGGCACAAACCGCGCACCTATCTTCAATCTAGATTAGCACTGTATCCAAACGGACCGAAACGAGCTTCCATTTGAGCCTCGTCACCTAGGAGTACAATCCGGTGTGTCCAAAACGATTTATGAGGCTATGGTACATTTGGCGCAAACTGTGCACCAATCTTGCACTGAAACTAACACTGTCTCGAAACGGTCCAAAACGAGCTTCCATTTGAGCCTCGACACCTAGAAGTTCCATTCGGTGCATCCAAAACAATTTCTGAGCCAATGGTACGTATGGCGCAATCCATGCACCTATCATACACCGAAACTAACACTATCTGCAAAAGGACCGAAAGGAGATTCTACATGACCCACGTCACCTAGGAGTTCCATCGGGTGCGTCCAAAATGATTTCTGTGGCTATGGTACGTTTGGTACAAACTGTGGATCTATCTTGCACCAAGACTAACACTATCTCTAAATGGACCGATACGAGATTCTACATGACCCACGACACCTAGGAGTTCCATCAGGTGCGTCCAAAATTATTTCCAAGCTTACGGTCCGTTTGGCACAAACCGTACACCTATCTTGAATCAAGATTAGCACTGTATCCAAACGGACCGAAACCAGCTTCCATTTGAGCCTCATCACCTAGGTGTACTGTCTAGTGCGTCCAAAATGATTTTTGAAGCTATGGTACATTTGGCGCAAACCGTGCACCTATCCTGCACTGAAATTAACAATGTCTCCAAACGGTCCAAAACGAGCTTCCATTTGAGCCTCGACACCCAGGAATACCATTGGGAGCATCCAAAACAATTTCTGAGCCTATGGTACGTATGGCGCAAACCATGCACCTATCGTGCACTAAAACTAACACTATCTGCAAAAGGACCGAAAGGAGATTCTACATGACCCACGTCACCTAGGAGTTCCATCGGGTGAGTCCAAAATGATTTCTGTGGCTATGGTACGTTTGGTGCAAACTGTGGATCTATCTTGCACCGAGACTAACACTATCTCTAAATGGACCGATACGAGATTCTACATGACGCACGACACCTTGGAGTTCCATCAGGTGCGTCCAAAATGATTTCCGAGCTTACGGTACGTTCGGCGCAAACCATGCACCTATCTTAAATCAAGATTAGCACTGTATCCAAATGGACCAAAAACAGCTTCCATTTGAGCCTTGTCACCTAGAAGTACCATCCGGAGCGTCCAAAACAATTTCTGAGCCTATGGTACGTATGGTGCAAACCATACAACTATTATGCACCAAATCTAACAGTATCTCCAAAAGGACCGAAAGGAGATTCTACAAGACCCACGTCACCTAGGAGTTCCATCGGGTGTGTCCAAAATGATTTCCGAGCTTACGGTATGTTCGGTGCAAACCGTGCACCTATCTTGAATCAAGATTAGCACTGTATCCAAATGGACCGAAACGAGCTTCCATTTGAGCCTCGTCATCTAGGAGTACCATCCGGTGCGTCCAAAATGATTCCTTTGCCTATGGTACATTTGGCGCAAACCGTGCACCTATCTTGCACTGAAACTAACACTGTCTCCAAATAGACCGAAATGAGCTTACATTTGAGCCTCGTCACCCTTGAGTAACATCCGGTGCATCCAAAACAATTTCTATGCCTATGGTTCGTTTAACGCAAACTGTGCACCTACATTGCACTGAAACTAACATTGTCTCCAAACGGACCGAAATGAGCTTCCATTTGAGCCTCGTCACCTAGGAGTACCATCCAGTGCATCCAAAACAATTTCTTAGCCTATGGTACATTTGGCGCAAACCATGCACCTATCACGAACCGAAACTAACAATATCTCCAAAAGGACCGAAACGAGATTCTACATGACTCACGTCACCTAGGAGTTCCATCGGGTGCATCCAAAACGATTTCTGTGGCTATGGTACGTTTGGTGCAAAGTGTGGATCTATCTTGCACCGAGACTAACGCTATCTCTAAATGGACCGAAACAAGATTCTACATGACCCACGACAACTAGGAGTTCCATCGGGTGTGTCCAAAATGATTCTGAGATTACGGTACGTTCGGCGCAAACCGTGCACCTATCTTGAATCTAGATTAGCGCTCTATCCAAACGGACCGAAAGGAGCTTCCATTTGAGCCTCGTCACCTAGGAGTACCATCCGGTGTGTCTAATATGATTTTTGAGGCTATGCTAGATTTGGCGCAAACCATGCAGCTATGTTGCACTGAAACTAACACTGTCTCCAAACGGTCCAAAACGAGCTTCCATTTGGGCCGCGACACACAGGAGTACCATCTGATGCATCCAAAACAATTTTTTGAGCCTATGGTACGTATCGCGCAAACCAGACACCTATCATGCACCGAAACTAACAATATCTCCAAAACGACCGAAACGAGATTCTACATGATCCACGTCACCTAGGAGTTCCATCGGGTGCGTCCAAAATGATTTCGGAGCTTACAGAACATTAGGCACAAACCGTGCACCTATCTTGAATAAAGCTTAGCACTGTATCCAAACGGACCGAAACAAGCTTCTATTTGAGCCTCGTCACCTAGGAGTACCATCGGGTGCGTCCAGAACGATTTCTGAGCCTATGGTACAATTGGCACAAACCTTGCATCTATCTTGCACTGAAACTAACACTGTCTCCAAACGATCTAAAGCGAGCTTCCATTTGAGCCTCGAGACCTAGGAGCACCATCTAGTGCATCCAAAAGGATTTTTGAGGCTATGGTACATTTGGCGCAAACCGTGCACCTACCTTGCACTGAAACTAACACTGTCTCCAAACGGACCAAAATGAGCTTCCATTTGAGCCTTGTCACCCAGGAGTACCATCTGGTGCATCCAAAACAATTTCTTACCCTATGGTACGTATGGCACAAACCATGCACCTATGACGCACCGAAACTAACACCATCTCCAAAAGGACCGAAATGAGATTCTACATGACTCACGTCACCTAGGAGTTCCATCGGGTGTGTCCAAAATGATTTCTGAGGCTATAATACATTTGGTGCAAACTATGGATCTATCTTGCATTGAGTTTAACACTATCTATAAACGGACCGAAACGAGATTCTACATGACCCACGTCACCTAGGAGTTCCATCGGGTGCGTCCAAAATGATTTTTGAGCTTACGGTACGTTCGGCGCAAACCGTGCACCTATCTTGAATCAAGATTAGCACTGTATCCAAATGGACTAAAATGAGCTTCCATTTGAGCCTCGTCATCTAGGAGGACTATCCGATGCGTCCAGAACAATTTCTAAGGCAATGCTACATTTGGCGCAAACCGTGCACCTATGTTGCACTGAAACTAACACTGTCTCGAAACGGTCCAAAAGGAGCTTTGATTTGAGCCTCGACACCCGAGAGTACCATCCGCTGGATCCAAAACAATTTCTGAGCCTATGGTACGTATGGCGCAAACCAAGCACCTATCATGCACTGAAACTAACTCTATCTCTAAAAGGACTGAAACGAGATTCTACATGACTCACGTCACCTAGGAGTTCCATCGAGTGCGTCCAAAATAATTTCTCAGACTGTGATACATTTGGTGCAAACTGTGGATCTATCTTGCACCGAGATTAACACTATCTATAAAAGGACCGAAACGAGATTCTACATGACTCACGTCACCTAGGAGTTCCATCAGGTACGTCCAAAATGATTTCTGAGCTAGCGGTACGTTCGGCGCAAACCGTGCACCTATCTTGAATCAAGATTAGCACTGTATCCAAAAGGACCGGAACGAGCATCCATTTGAGCCTCGTAACCTAGGAGTACCATCCGGTGCGTCCAAAATGATTTCTTAGCCAATGGTACATTTGGCACAAACCGTGTAACACCCCAGGTGTTTGTCATTCACTAAGTAGTGGGTTTGAGCTTAAACATGACAGATTAAGTGGAGATGACAATGTCAAGGTCAACCTATGGAGAGGAGCCTAACCTAAAGTTGGATGTGCACCATTGCTTTACATATAGGTCCCTTTTCAAAATATATGCTTGGGTAGTGTTATGGAAATATCTTCATGTGTCTCACCTTAGTACCTATCTATAGTGACCCCTAGAAAAGTTTCATGAAGTTTGGAATCAAAAAGTCACATGAAATGATAAGTTCCATTCCTATTGGAACTTGCACCATTAAGTTAATGGAACTATAGATCATCAACCAAACCATGCAAATTTGCCCTAATGACTCTAGATGAACTCTACAACAAAAGTCATGAAGGGTTCATGTTGAGCAAATGTCAAGAAAATGCCCCAATTGGCCTAAAACCCGAGTTTAGACTTTATCGAGTTGCTACTTTGACCAAGGTAAAAGTTTGACTTCTGTACCAGTTATGAGGTTTGACCTTAAAGAAAAGTTGTAGCTCATATTGTGTATAACAAACTTTGTTTAATGGTCAATAGCTAGTTTGGTCTCTACCCTAGTCAAATAGAGCTCCCAAGATTCCATAAAGTGCTGTTTTGGATCTCAGAAAATTTGGCTAAGTCATAATGGAGTTTAGTCTCGGGTATCCCACTTTGGAGCTTTGTATCTTGCAAAACAAGCTTATCTAGACCTTGATCAATTAAGAGAAGTTGTAGCTCAGGTTGTGTACAACAAACTTTGTTTAAGGATCGTATCCTAGTTCTGCTTGGAAATGAGTCTATCTAAGGCTCGAAGTTCGAATCTGCTGCTGTTTTAGGTATCAAAATAATTCTAAGTCTGAAAATCAACGTCATTAGATTGGCGTGCCGCGTTCTCATGATTTTGTTAAGAAACTTGGCTTGCTTCCAAAATAAAACTTGTAGCCAAGGTCATGAAGGAGAGCATGTCGAAGTTTGGTTTAAGTTTGACCACGTTTGACCTAGTAAGTAGAGTCCCAACCGAGTGAAGCTTAAACATCACTTAATCGCTGACATTATCAACTTTGGAGTCAATTATCTCCTAATCTAGAGACCTAACGTCCGAGCACCCTTAACCAAAATTGGAGAGCTTTAGGTGTAGATCGAACTTCGTTTTTGGCCTATCTCTAAATTCGGTCCGTAGACGGCCCAAATCGGTGCTCCACTTCACCCACTCTGCCACTCGCCAAGTGTTTGTTGAATTGCCGCAAAGGGCGACGCGTGGCCGAGCGCGTGGCAGCCATGCCTTGCTCACGCCTCTACCTCCCTGGACGCGTGCCCTGCTCCTCCTTGCAGTGATATGGACGCCGTGCTGCCCACAGTCTTGTCTCCCTCGCTCTCGGACGCTCCAGAGCGGAGCAGCCATGGGCGCCGCCGCCAAGCTCCATGGCCGCTGCCGTTCTCTCGCCTCCGCACTTCTTGTGCCCCAATTGAGAGTGATGTCACATTCCCCAACCCACGCTGTACCTTCCACACCATTTTCCCGGTCCGAACCATCACCGGAGCGTGCCACCGTCATGGCCGCCATGGCCAAGCTCCACGGCCGACGACCAATCCGCTCCGCCATGCCTTTCCCGTCCTAGCCTTGTACCGTGACACCTTCACCGCCATCCACCGCCCTCGAGACGCCCTTCATTTGGCTTTCCCGCGCGCTGCAGACGGCCGTCGCCGGAGCTATTCGCGCGTCGCGACCCGCTTCCATGGCCAGCCGGCCATGGGTCGCCTCAAGCTGAGCTGGCCGTTTCTCAGTTGCACCGGGCACCACCGGTACTCGCGCGGCCATTCCCCTTGGCCCGTCGCTACCAGTGCTCGCCTGCCGCCGATGGCCGCGGCCGCAGCCGCCCGCCTCCGCGGCCAAGAGGCCATGGACCACCTCTGGCCGAGCCATGTAGCTCTGCAGGTGCGCAAGGGCGTGTTAGAGCTCGTGCCGCCCTTAGTCGCCGTCGCCGGGGACCCCCCCCCTCGCCGGAGCCGCGAAGGCCGGCTCTCTCCTCTGCCGGCGTCGGGAGGTAGAAGAAGACCTCTGTTTTCCTCTGTGACCCTCTGTCTGACATGTGGGACCGGCTGAACGATAGGCCCCGCGTGTCAGGTTAAGTAGTAGCAGGCTCGGGTGCGTTACCGGGAACACCTAGCGAATTAAGTAGGGTTCCAGTAATTCTGTTTTTGAATTTCAGAGAATTTGTAAATCTTCTAAAAATCATATCTCATGCTAGGTAATTCCAAAAATAGTAAATGGGGACTTTTTGGAAACCTTGAGAAGAGATCTTTGCAGTAGAGGCATAAAATGTTATATGTTCGTATATGTTTTCTGATGTCTTTATTTAAGTTTTAAAAATGCTCTAAAAATGCCTTACACATTGATCAGAGCAAGATCTGGAGTTTTAGAACCCCAAAAATGGTGATTCTTATTTTGTTAATTTTGTGATGACATGTACTTTCTAGGAAAAATATCAAACACACTAGTTGTTCACTGTTTTCTTGAGGTTTTGTTGTGACCTTGTTAAATAAGGAAATCTACATTATATTGCTTGTCATTTTTATATCTTGAGTTGTGTTGCTCCAATTGATGTGAAATTTTTATGGTAGTCTTTCCATGCTATGAATGTACTGTGGTATAAATTTCATGGCCATTGCTTACTGTATGCTCAAGTTATTGAGTTAACTTGTTTATGGCTTAATAAATAGCTTATAAATAATATATAAATGATAAAATAGAAAATGTTGTTCCATCACCTTATTATGATGTTGCTTTTTGATGTTAGTTCATTCTTTGGCCATGTGTTCACAGAAAATATTGAGTTTTAGGTTTAACTTGCTCTCACATGATTTATTGCAATAGCTATTTGTCTTTTTCATAGAGGTTGATATACTTGCCCAAATGGATTGAAATTTGGACAGTAGACTTTTGAGAGCATTTGTAGACCCCTGTAATTTTGGTAGAATTTATTGAATATCTTTATGATGTGGTCATAATTCCACCTAATGATCTAAATAAATTAAGAAAATGTATTAAAAGAATTTATTTAGTAATTGACACTATGTTTTCTGATGTTCATCAGTCATGTATGAAATGTTGGTAAAGTTGGTTTTGTCCAATTATATGTTTGCAACATAAGTTAATAATTATTTCTTGAAAATGAGGTTTCTAGACAGATCTGGAAACTTAGCAAAGTTCTTCATGATAATGTGCTTTGTTGTGAAACTTATTTATACAAAAGTTGTAGATAATTTATGTATCTAGATTCTGTTAAAATTTGGTAGCATTTAACAATGTGGTTTAGGAGTTATAGCTGTTTAAAGTTAGGGTACAGAATTGCTTGCTCTCTGTTTGTCAGGAACAGATTCTGGAACTTTGTATTTTTGACTTGTTTAACTTATGAATCATGCTGTGATGATATTATATGAAATGTAGATGATTTTATAAGATTTCCATAATGTCTTCTTGCAAGTCATTTGGATTTATAAAACTCCAGATATGATTGATTTATGAAGCTACTGTTTGCTAGTCCAGAAGTTGGCATATTCCAGTCATCGTTGTTGCTTCACCTTGAGTTGCTTTGCATATTGCTAAGTGTGATTCATGTCCTTGGTGATGAAGTTAGTACACCTAAAACTTGTGAAGATTATGCTTTACTTATTATGCGTGGAATGGTTGGTGTGCTATAGTCAGTGAGTGGCTATGAGGGCTTGTATCTTGTTTAAATATTGTGCTTGTCTTATGTGATGCATTCTTATTGCCATTCATCATGTTCATACACATGCATCGTCATATCTCATTTAGGTACGTTAGATGCACTACGTGGATGGCAAGATGTGGAGCTGAACCCGAAGATGGAGTTGGTGGATCCATCCCGAAGATAGAAGGACCGGACAAGTGATAGATTGGGAGATGCTCGCCAAGTGAATTCATCTGACATACTATAACTTGAGTCGGATCCCAAGCAAGCCCCGGAGCATTATAAGGCTCCTATCTTCAAAGCAATTAATTCTATATATGTTATAAGTATTGTTGCATTAAGTGATAGGAGTTGGTTGGAAACTCTTGCTGCATTATATCATTCCTTGTCCAGATATATGAATCCTTGAATCCTGCATAGACTAGGATCGAGTAGATGCTTAGCCCTGCTTTAAGCGGTAGAAGTCAGGTGATTTCCTATCACCTGCGAGATATAGGGATATTCATATATGGCACGGTTGGCCATATTTGCTATCGTGGAAAGGAACCATGTGTTAATAAAATGAAATGAGACCGGGCGGGATGATGATAGTGAAGCGACAAGGCATGGAGGTCTTGGGTGTGAATCTATTCCCGTCTGAGTCGTTTAAGGACCGATTCGCTGTACGTCCTTGAGTCATGTTGAACGCAGTCTAACACTTAGTTGGCCGGATAAGCCGTTCTAACCGCGAAGCTGAGTAATGTGATTCAGGCCGGGAATCGAATGGTAGGTTGCTTCTTGGAGGAGAGAAAGGATGTGCTTGGGGACATTGGCGTGAGACCAAGGGGGGGTTAGAGTCCCTATCACCTGGCAGAGTGTCGCCCTTGGGGTCGCGACATCATTCGGACCCGCGATTCCTGAATCATATGAAAAGGTGGCCTGTGCGACCCTGGCAGGGGTCTGCACGGTGAGTGTTAGAAATACCCCTCCAGCTGGATAGGAATTCGATTTGAATCGCCGTCGCTCCTGGTTAGTGAGCACTTGACTTGAGCAGCGGCAACGTAGATTCAATTAAATTGAACTGATGGTTAATTGGATCATGATGGAAAGGTTGCCTCAATTTATACCTGCTATAGTTAATATTATTTGCTCCTAATAAAGTGAGTGCTCTAGTACATGTTCTAATATAGATGATAGGTTAATGATAATTAACTTGATGCTTAAGCATTAATGATTACTTATCTGTATTAAGCTTTTATGCAAAATGTTGTCAAGCCAGCCCACTTTATATCAGCCTTGCATGATCCTTGGTGTCACCTTATTTCTGGTTTCTAACGGGTAAGTCTAGCTGAGTACCTTCTCGTACTCAGGGTTTTATTCCCACTTGTTGCAGGTTATGATGTATCATGGCGACTGCAAGAGTTGGTTGACTCCTGCCGTAGTGGCGGAGTGTGATCACGGGCATGATCCTTCTTATTTACCTTATCTCTAATGCTTTTGTTGGAAGTCGACCGTGGTACTAGCATGTATTTGAAATAAGAATAATGTTAGTTTCAAATTACTTTGCTTCCGCTACTTTTGAACTTAAGTTGTAATAACTATGTTGAACTCCGATATAAATTGATCTACTTGTGAAATGGTTGTAACATGTGACTTGTTATGTTGAATCACTACAATCTTGGCTTGTATGTTGGTTGGTTTGAAATCCCTCGTGATTTCATTGGACTACCGGAGTTATATGGGCTCAAGTGTGAGAATTTGATCACTTCGGTGATTGTTTTGTACTTGTGCTCTTATAATTTGGACGGTTCTGTTACAGCTGGTATCGGAGCAAGATTCAACATTAAACTTGTCGTATGTGTATTTAAAACAAAGGTTTTGTTTTATAAAATCAGTTTTATCAACTTATAGCTATATATAGGTTTGTGAAAACTGAATTCTAAATCTAAGTATGTCAGTGGTCAATTTCCTTATGCCATATAAGGATTATTAGGTGGCTTATATAAGTACTAACTTGGGGGTTTTTCATTTATGCATCTACGCCCAGGCCAAGGTATGTATGTGTGATAACTCTCCCACACTATGCTACCCGATGTGTAAGATTGGAGGTAGCCTTCATATATGAAATAGCCATATATGTTGCTAGTTTACTTTTATGCAACGTCGCACCTACGCTCAGGTAAGTGTGAGTTGTGAGAGCATGACCGTCCAACCCTCGGTCTAGGGGAGAGCTAGTTTTGGTTACTGGATTATTTACATGTTATACACATGTATATATGAAGGTACTTAATTGTGGGTGATCGAATGATTCGGGTAGTTTTGGTGCTACATGTATATATACGGGGGTATATGTACATGGGAGTACTTAGAATTTTACTTTCCTGCTTTCATTGTGTGCTATATTGGGAAATTGTTGGACTGCAATGAAACTTTTCTGCAGGTACGCTAACCATGAATGCGTAAGTCGAATGTAGCTATCGACTAGCTATATATCGAGAGAGTGCGTGTTATGCCACCGACATAGAACGTGATCGCCACCTTAGGTTGGCAATCTTGTGAGGACAAATAGGACGAAGCATGCATCTTCATGATTGTTGCTTTATACATGGCTATGCTCCTCTCACCCTTGTTCAAATGATAAGTAACTTGTGATCAATGTAGTACACTATCTTTGTTGTGTGAAGCTAAACAAGAATGCCTTACTCTATGTTGCTCACCCCAGCGTTTGCCAATGCTTTAGACCTCACTTAAGTAATTATGAATTCTCATGAATGAAATAAATTCATGTTGATCTAAGGTAACAAAATTTAGAGCTACAAGAATAATGTGTTTGTGTACTCTCTTGTTAAGTAGAACAAAGGCAAGCTTTGTTTTGCTTGTAGGACGTTGGCTGCTAGAACGATTTCTGTTGTAGTGATGCTTTCATGATCATAATGGTGTTTTCTGTAGTTATAGAGAATACCAAAGTTGTAGCTAACTTACTTTTCTAGTTTTTACTAAAATTTCATGACCCTAGGCCTTATGGTTTGAGAGTTATAACTTTTAGAAGTTTACTATCAGGTTTTGCTTATGCTTTGAGTAGATCTGAATGTTTGATTTGTTTGACCTGTGTTAATATGGAATCAAGTCTTGGAGATAATAGAAGAAGTGTAGTACTTTTTCTAAGCTTTTCAAAATGTCCTATAGCACTAATTTTGGTGGTCTAAATCTCAAATTATGAGTATGCAAAGTGGAATGACAGAATCTGTCCAAATCTGGGCAGAGATGTCTTCTTTGTCTTGTTTGGCCTTGTTAGCTATAGAATCATCTTAATATGATAATAAGAAAGTTATAGATAACTTAATAAGCTTTATATAAAGTTAAGGATCAGTCTTGTTGTGTCCCTAGAACTCTAATTGTACATTTTTTAAGTTCTTGTCAGTTTCTGTCCATATTGGTACAGATCTGAAACATTAGCATTTCTGGTCATGTTAATCTATGAATTAGCTTTTGGTATGAGTAACTAAAGTGTAGTCATCTTCCTAAGCTATCTAGAAAGTCTAGGATCACCTTTATAGAATGTCTACAACCTCAGTTATGGTTGAAACAAGTAACCATTGTGCTGTTGTCCAGATTCTATGCACATGTTAAGTTAGTCACCTTAGCTAGCGTTTGTTTTGAGCTAAACTTGTAGTTAATTCGTGCTTGAGGTGAATGCTTAGTTTAGGTGAGCCTTGTGCTTTGGATTGGTTGCTTAAGTTAATTTGATTGGATCTCTCAAATGCTTATCTGTGACGTTCGTATGCTTGTTACCTAATCAGTGCCCTAGTTATCACTTCATTTGTCCTCGGTGAGCATACGATTGTCGAATAGCTTTATCCTAAGAACAACGTTCACGTTACGTAATCGCATGGTTGTCGTCCCTAGTTAGGTTCTCTCTCTTAGGAGTTTGATCTTGTAGCCATGGTTGCTTGCCTTGAGTGTTTGTATCCATGCCTTTGCTTGACCGAAAGCCCAAAGTTTAGTTCTCCTATATGTTTGCATGAGCCGTGGGTGTTTTCCAACCCTTTTTGTGAAGACCTTTATTGACTGACCAACCAAGTTAACTTTCATCAACGCTAGCCTTTGACCATGGTTCGTACATTGCTAGTTGTGGAGACCGCACCCAAATTTATGTTGGACCTCCCGGTTGCCTCTCCCAAAGGTTAGCTAATGCGACGAAACGTCTTTTTGTTGTGGCCTCTAAATCGTGTGCTTGCAAATTCGTGCATCTACCTTATCAACCCAATCTGTGTCATTGAAATTCCTCATCGGGTGCATGTTCAGTAATGGTGTTATGAGTAGCAACTAATGGTGCCGCGATGAAACCGAGAGCCTCCTGTGGGTGCACACATAAGGTTGTGCTGCTCGGCACGTGCTGGTATCATGGTTTCTAATCATAATCCATTGCAAAAGAACACTGATGTGATGTTCACATGACCTTCTTCCTTGATTGTTTTCCCATATCTTATCAAAAGACCCTTTTGTAGGACTAAATATAGTAAAGCTTCCTCCTGAAGTTGCTAAGAGGATAACCTTTGAAGAACAGGTCACCGACATAAACATTAACAGACTGCAATAGGTGGTAGACATGTGACTCTACTTAGTTGTCCCAATACTGACGACCATCATCGAGTGAGCAACGTATCTCATTCCTGTTGGATAAAAAGGACACACAACACTTAAGTGGACAAGTCATCCGTTGGATAAGACTCGATCGTTACAATATGCAAGTTTTAACTGTTGTATGCATAATGACCATAACATTGAGATCAACCATCTCTGGTGAGACTCCGTATCTGCTGACTTCGATGGCAACCATCTGCTTTGTATCAACCACAATTATTGTGATCAAGAATGAAGATTTGGAACTTTTTAGTGTTGAGAGACAACTGATTAGTTACCAATAAAAAGGTTAATCTCTAGCTAGGTAATGAATCCTTGGTAGCTATGAAGGCTATGTCTTACAGAGCAAAAACCAACAAGAAGTTGATCAACTAGCCAACAACTTGAGTGATACTCTATCTTCTAGAGTCATTGCGATCAAGTCAATTCCATCTTGGACAATCACACAGATAGTGCAAGGTGTTCAATCAGCCACGGTGAAGAATTAGAGAAATGCATGCCCTAGTTTCGATCAACATCCTTGTGCCCTTAGGTGACACAAATGGTTTGTTCATAACTTTATTGGACAAAGTGTTGAGGAATATTCAAAAGCAATTTGAAAAGTGTCAAACAACATATTTTCCATCTTAGAACTACTGTTTGATCCTAAAAAGGAAGCCTCAAGGTGATAGTTGGCCTGACAAAGTTGTTATGCTGCAAGTCAACTCAACTTATAGTACAACTAAGTCACCAAGGAAGATTTTACTCAATCGCTTGGTGGTAGACTACTCCCCACGGTTAAGTGAATAATTACAACTTTTGTTGTCCTTAAGGCCTCGTTACATCTTTCTTTGGGAATTATTTTCCAATGATGACATACTTTGGTACCTTATATATGTTTTTACCAAGAGGTTGCATCTGATTCAACCCAGATAACTGTTGTCTTTGGATAAAAGAATCTTATTAGGTAGCTGTTGGCAGGGATACGAAGCCGACAAAGTCAGCTATCACATTCACTAACCCATCGATAGACTCAAATAATACAGTGTTGTCATCAGAGAAAGAGAACTGCACACATAGAATAGTAAGTAGCTTTCCATTAGTTGATATATGAATGTTTGAACATTTACGACCAACATAGACCCTGTCTATTGGTTAGTCAGTATCCTATAGCCTCAGAGTATATTTGTCGTCTATGGTCTCACCCTTTTGGAAGGTTGTGCTCAAGCCATTTTGGTAGAGGACTGCTTTTCAAACTTTGTGAACATAGAGTCATTTTAACGAGTATACTTCTGAAGATTTCGGTCTAGTGTAAAGTTCATATGGCCTATGCTATGATTCACTAAAGAATTAGATACTTGTGAGTGGTTAGCTCCTGGACCAAATGACCTCCCAACATTGAGAATGAAGTACTGCGTTGTCTTGGATTCCTCCCAAAGTAACAATGCTTCACGGAAATCGATAACGGAATTCTACACAAAAATTTGCTACGAGGAGCGACTATTGGAAAGTTGTCTTGACCAACTAGCCTCTCGGATGCTTAAAGCTTAGTAGCCTAATGCTATCACAAATGTTGGAAAAATAGATAACATGGTTCTCTTCCTTAAAAGTCTTCCATTCTGAATCTCGGGACGTGATTCCTTTAAGGGGGGAGGGCTGTAACACCCCAGGTGTTTGTCATTCACTAAGTAGTGGGTTTGAGCTTAAACATGACAGATTAAGTGGAGATGACAATGTCAAGGTCAACCTATGGAGAGGAGCCTAACCTAAAGTTGGATGTGCACCATTGCTTTACATATAGGTCCCTTTTCAAAATATATGCTTGGGTAGTGTTATGGTAATATCTTCATGTGTCTCACCTTAGTACCTATCTATAGTGACCCCTAGAAAAGTTTCATGATGTTTGGAATCAAAAAGTCACATGAAATGATAAGTTCCATTCCTATTGGAACTTGCACCATTAAGTTAATGGAACTATAGATCATCAACCAAACCATGCAAATTTGCCCTAATGACGCTAGATGAACTCTACAACAAAAGTCATGAAGGGTTCATGTTGAGCAAATGTCAAGAAAATGCCCCAATTGGCCTAAAACCCTAGTTTAGACTTTATCGAGTTGCTACTTTGACCAAGGTGAAAGTTTGACTTCTGTACCAGTTATGAGGTTTGACCTTAAAGAAAAGTTGTAGCTCATATTGTGTATAACAAACTTTGTTTAATGGTCAAGAGCTAGTTTGGTCTCTACCCTAGTCAAATAGAGCTCCCAAGATTCCATAAAGTGCTGTTTTGGATCTCAGAAAATTTGGCTAAGTCATAATGGAGTTTAGTCTCGGGTATCCCACTTTGGAGCTTTGTATCTTGCAAAACAAGCTGATCTAGACCTTGATCAATTAAGAGAAGTTGTAGCTCAGGTTGTGTACAACAAACTTTGTTTAAGGATCGTATCCTAGTTCAGCTTGGAAATGAGTCTATCTAAGGCTCGAAGTTCGAATCTGCTGCTGTTTTAGGTGTCAATAATTCTAAGTCTGAAAATCAACGTCATTAGATTGGCATGCCACGTTCTCATGATTTTGTTAAGAAACTTGGCTTGCTTCCAAAATAAAACTTGTAGCCAAGGTCATGAAGGAGAGCATGTCGAAGTTTGGTTTAAGTTTGACCACGTTTGACCTAGTAAGTAGAGTCCCAACCGAGTGAAGCTTAAACATCACTTAATCGCTGACATTGTCAACTTTGGAGTCAATTATCTCCTAATCTAGAGACCTAATGTCCGAGCACCCTTAACCAAAATTGGAGAGCTTTAGGTGTAGATCGAACTTCGTTTTTGGCCTATCTCTAAATTTGGTCCGTAGATGGCCCAAATCGGTGCTCCACTTCACCCACTCTACCATTCGCCAAGTGTTTGTTGAATTGCCGCAAAGGGCGACGCGTGGCCGAGCGCGTGGCAGCCATGCCTTGCTCGCGCCCCTACCTCCCTGGACGCGTGCCCTGCTCCTCCTTGTAGTGATATGGACGCCGTGCTGCCCACAGTCTTGTCTCCCTCGCTCTCGGACGCTCCAGAGCGGAGCAGCCATGGGCGCCGCCGCCAAGCTCCATGGCCGCTGCCGTTCTCTCGCCTCCACACTTCTTGTGCCCCAATCGAGAGTGATGTCACATTCCCCAACCCACGCTGTACCTTCCACACCATTTTCTCGGTCCGAACCATCACCGGAGCGTGCCACCATCATGGCCGCCATGGCCAAGCTCCATGGCCGATGACCAATCCGCTCCGCCATGCCTTTCCCGTCCTAGACTTGTACCGTGACACCTTCACCGCCATCCACCGCCCTTGACGCGCCCTTCATTTGGCTTTCCCGCGCGCTGCAGACGGCCGCCGCCGGAGCTGTTCGCGCGTCGCGACCCGCTTCCATGGCCAGCCGGCCATGGGTCGCCTCAAGCTGAGCTGGGTCGTTTCTCAGTTGCACCGGGCATCACCGGTACTCGCGCGGCCATTCCCCTTGGCCCGTCGCTACCGGTGCTCGCCTACCGCCGATGGCCGCGGCCGCAGCCGCCCGCCTCTGCGGCCAAGAGGCCATGGACCACCTCTGGCCGAGCCATGTAGCTCTGCGGGTGCGCAAGGGCGTGTTGGAGCTCGTGCCGCCCTTAGTCGCCGCCGCCGGGGACCCCCCTCGCCAGAGCCGCGAGGGCCGGCTCTCTCCTCTGCCGGCGTCGGGAGGTAGAAGAAGACCTCTGTTTTCCTCTGTGACCCTCTGTCTGACATGTGGGACCGGCTGAATGATAGGCACCACGTGTCAGGTTAAGTAGTAGCAGGCTCGGGTGCGTTACCGGGTACACCTAGCGAATTAAGTAGGGTTCCAGTAATTCTGTTTTTGAATTTCAGAGAATTTATAAATCTTCTAAAAATCATATCTCATGCTAGGTAATTCCAAAAATAGTAAATGGGGACTTTTTGGAAACCTTGAGAAGAGATCTTTGCAGTAGAGGCATAAAATGTTATATGTTCGTATATGTTTTCTGATGTCTTTATTTAAGTTTTAAAAATGCTCTAAAAATGCCTTACACATTGACTAGAGCAAGATCTGGAGTTTTAGAACCCCAAAAATGGTGATTCTTGTTTTGTTAATTTTGTGATGACATGTACTTTCTAGGAAAAATATCAAACACACTAGTTGTTCACTGTTTTCTTGAGGTTTTGTTGTGACCTTGTTAAATAAGGAAATCTACATTATATTGCTTGTCATTTTTATATCTTGAGTTGTGTTGCTCCAATTGATGTGAAATTTTTATGGTAGTCTTTCCATGCTATGAATGTACTGTGGTATAAATTTCATGGCCATTGCTTACTATATGCTCAAGTTATTGAGTTAACTTGTTTATGGCTTAATAAATAGCTTATAAATAATATATAAATGATAAAATAGAAAATGTTGTTCCATCACCTTATTATGATGTTGCTTTTTGATGTTAGTTCATTCTTTGGCCATGTGTTCACAGAAAATATTGAGTTTTAGGTTTAACTTGCTCTCACATGATTTATTGCAATAGCTATTTGTCTTTTTCATAGAGGTTGATATACTTGCCCAAATGGATTGAAATTTGGACAGTAGACTTTTGAGAGCATTTGTGGACCCCTGTAATTTTGGTAGAATTTATTGAGTATCTTTATGATGTGGTCATAATTCCACCTAATGATCTAAATAAATTAAGAAAATGTATTAAAAGAATTTATTTAGTAATTGACACTATGTTTTCTGATGTTCATTAGTCATTATGAAATGTTGGTAAAGTTGGTTTTGTCCAATTATATGTTTGCAACATAAGTTAATAATTATTTTTTGCAAATGAGGTTTCTAGACAGATCTGGAAACTTAGCAAAGTTCTTCATGATAATGTGCTTTGTTGTGAAACTTATTTATACAAAAGTTGTAGATAATTTATGTATCTAGCTTCTGTTAAAATTTGGTAGCATTTAACAATGTGGTTTAGGAGTTATAGCTGTTTAAAGTTAGGGTACAGAATTGCTTGCTCTCTGTATATTTGACTTGTTTAACTTATGAATCATGCTGTGATGATATTATATGAAATGTAGATGATTTTATAAGCTTTCCATAATGTCTTCTTGCAAGTCATTTGGATCTATAAAACTCCAGATATGATTGATTTATGAAGCTACTGTTTGCTAGTCCAGAAATTGGCATATGCCAGTCATCGTTGTTGCTTCACCTTGAGTTGCTTTGCATATTGCTAAGTGTGATTCATGTCCTTGGTGATGAAGTTAGTACACCTGAAACTTGTGAAGATTATGCTTTACTTATTATGCATGGAATGGTTGGTGTGCTATAGTCAGTGAGTGGCTATGAGGGCTTGTATCTTGTTTAAATATTGTGCTTGTCTTATGTGATGCACTCTTATTGCCATTCATCATGTTCATACACATGCATCGTCATATCTCATTTAGGTACGTTAGATGCACTACGTGGATGGCAAGATGTGGAGCTGAACCCGAAGATGGAGTTGGTGGATCCATCCCGAAGATAGAAGGACCGGACAAGTGATAGATTGGGAGATGCTCGCCAAGTGAATTCATCTGACATACTCTAACTTGAGTCGGATCCCAGGCAAGCCCCGGAGCATTATAAGCCTCCTATCTTCAAAGTAATTAATTCTATATATGTTATAAGTATTGTTGCATTAAGTGATAGGAGTTGGTTGGAAACTCTTGCTGCATTATATCATTCCTTGTCCAGATATATGAATCCTTGAATCCTGCATAGACTAGGATCGAGTAGATGCTTAGCCCTGCTTTAAGCGGTAGAAGTCAGGTGATTTCCTGTCACCTACGAGATATAGGGATATTCATATATGGCACGGTTGGCTATATTTGCTATCGTGGAAAGGAACCATGTGTTAATAAAATGAAATGAGACTGGGCGGGATGATGATAGTGAAGCGACAAGGCATGGAGGTCTTGGGTGTGAATCTATTCCCGTCTGAGTTGTTTAAGGACCGATTCGCTGTACGTCCTTGAGTCATGTTGAACGCAGTCTAACACTTAGTTGGCCGGATAAGCCGTTCCGACCGCGAAGCCGAGTAATGTGATTCAGGTTGGGAATCGAATGGTAGGTTGCTTCTTGGAGGAGAGAAAGGATGTGCTTGGGGACATTGGCGTGAGACCAAGGGGGGTTAGAGTCCCTATCACCTGGCAGAGTGTCGCCCTTGGGGTCGCGACATCATTCGGACCCGCGATTCCTAAATCATATGAAAAGGTGGCCTGTGCGACCCTGGCAGGGGTCTGCACGGTGAGTGTTAGAAATACCCCTCCAGCTGGATAGGAATTCGATTCGAATCGCCGTCGCTCCCGGTTTGTGAGCACTTGACTTGAGCAGCGGCAACGTAGATTTAATTAAATTGAACTGATGGTTAATTGGATCACGATGGAAAGGTTGCCTCAATTTATACCTGCTATGGTTAATATTGTTTGCTCCTAATAAAGTGAGTGCTCTAGTACAGGTTCTAATATAGATGATAGGTTAATGATAATTAACTTGATGCTTAAGCATTAATGATTACTTATCTGTATTAAGCTTTTATGCAAAATGTTGTCAAGCCAGCCCACTTTATATCAGCCTTGCATGATCCTTGGTGTCACCTTATTTCTGGTTTCTGACGGGTAAGTCTAGCTGAGTACCTTCTCGTACTCAGGGTTTTATTCCCACTTGTTGCAGGTTATGATGTATCATGGCGACTGCAAGAGTTGGTTTACTCCTGCCGTAGTGGCGGAGTGTGATCACGGGCATGATCCTTCTTATTTACCTTATCTCTAATGCTTTTATTGGAAGTCGACCGTGGTACTGGCATGTATTTAAAATAAGAATAATGTTAGTTTCAAATTACTTTGCTTCCGCTACTTTTGAACTTAAGTTGTAATAACTATGTTGAACTCCGATGTAAATTTATCTACTTGTGAAATGGTTGTAACATGTGACTTGTTATGTTGAATCACTACGATCTTGGCTTGTATGTTGGTTGGTTTGAAATTCCTCGTGATTTCATTGGACTACCGGAGTTATATGGGCTCAAGTGCGAGAATTTGATCACTTCGGTGATTGTTTTTGTACTTGTGCTCTTATAATTTGGACGGTTCTGTTATAAACCGTGCACCTATCTTGCACTGAAACTAACACTGTCTCCAAATGGACTGAAACGAGCTTACATTTGAGCCTCGTCACCCTAGAGTAACATCCGGTGCATCAAAAAAAAATTCTGAGCCTATGGTACGTTTGGCACAAACCGTGCACCAACCTTGCACTGAAGCTAACACTGTCTCCAAACGGTCCAAAACGAGCTTCCATTTGTGTCTCGTCACCTAGGAGTACCATCCGGTGCATCCAAAAGGATTTCTGAGCCTGTGGTACGTATGGCGCAAACCATGCACCTATCACGCACCAAAACTAACACTATCTCCAAAAGGACCGAAACGAGATTCTACATGACCCACGTCGCCTAGGAGTTCCATCAGGTGCGTCCAAAATGATTTCGGTGGCTATGGTACGTTTGGTGCCAACTTTAGATCTATCTTGCACCGAGACTAACACTATCCCTAAATTGACCAAAATGAGATTCTACATGACCCACGTCACCTAGGAGTTTCATCCGGTGCGTCCAAAATGATTTCTAAGCTTACGGTACGTTCGGCACAAACCGCGCACCTATCTTCAATCTAGATTAGCACTATATCCAAACGGACCGAAACGAGCTTCCATTTGAGCCTCGTCACCTAGGAGTACAATCCGGTGCGTCCAAAACGATTTCTGAGGCTATGGTACTTTTGGCGCAAACTGTGCACCTATCTTGAATCAAGATTAGCACTATATCCAAACGGACCGAAACCAGCTTCCATTTGAGCCTCATCACCTAGGTGTACCGTCCAGTGCGTCCAAAATAATTTTTGAGGCTATGGTACATTTGGCGCAAACCGTGCACCTATCCTGCACTGAAATTAACAATGTCTCCAAACGGTCCAAAATGAGCTTCCATTTGAGCCTCGACACCCAGGAATACCATCCGGAGCATCCAAAACAATTTCTGAGCCTATGGTACGTATGGCACAAACCATGCACCTATCGTGCACCGAAACTAACACTATCTGCAAAAGGACAAAAAGGAGATTCTACATGACCCACGTCACCTAGGAGTTTCATCGGGTGAGTCCAAAATGATTTCTGTGGCTATGGTACGTTTGGTGCAAACTGTGGATCTATCTTGCACCGAGACTAACACTATCTCTAAATGGACCGATATGAGATTCTACATGACCCACGACACCTAGGAGTTCCATCGGGTGCGTCCAAAATGATTTCCGAGCTTACGGTACGTTCGGCGCAAACCGTGCACCTATCTTAAATCAAGATTAGCACTATATCCAAATGGACCAAAAACAGCTTCCATTTGAGCCTTGTCACCAGAAGTACCATCCGGAGCGTCCAAAATAATTTCTGAGGCTATGGTACATTTGGCACAAACAGTGCACCTATCTTGCACAGAAACTAACACTATCTCCAAACAGTCCAAAACGAGCTTCCATTTCAGCCTCGACACCTAGGAGTACCATCCGGTGCATCCAAAACAATTTCTGAGCCTATGTTACGTATGATGCAAACTATGCACCTATCGTGCACCGAAACTAACACTATCTGCAAAAGGACCAAACGGAGATTCTACATGACTCACGTCACCTAGAAGTTCCATCGGGTGAGTCCAAAATGATTTCTGTGGCTATGGTACGTTTGGTGCAAACTATGGATCTATGTTGCACCGAGACTAACATTATCTCTAAATGGACTGATACGACAATCTACATGACCCACGATACCTAGGAGATCCATCGGGTGCGTCCAAAATGATTTCTGAGCTTACGGTGCGTTCGGCGCAAACCGTGCACCTATCTTGAATCAAGATTAGCACTGTATCCAAACAGACCGAAACCAGCTTCCATTTGAGCCTTGTCACCTAGGAGTACCATCCGAAGCGTCCAAAACAATTTCTGAGGCTACAGTACATTTGGCGCAAACTATGCACCTATCTTGCACTAAAACTAACACTATCTCTAAACAGTCCAAAACGAGCTTCCATTTGAGCCTCGACACCCAGGAGTACCATCCGATGCATCCAAAGCAATTTCTGAGCCTATGGTACGTATGGCGCAAACCATGCACCGAAATAAACACTATCTGCAAAAGGACCGAAAGGAGATTCTACATGACCCACGTCACCTAGGAGTTCCATCGGGTGCGTCAAAAATGATTTATATGGCTATGGTACGTTTGGTGCAAACTCTGGATCTATCTTGCACTGAGACTAACACTATCTCCAAACGGATCGAAACGAGCTTCCATTTGATCCTCGTCACCTAGCAGTACCATCCGGTGCGTCCAGAACGATTTCTGAGGCTATGGTACATTTGGCGCAAACCATGCACCTATTTTGCACTGAAACTAACACTGTCTCAAAACAATCCAAAGCGAGTTTCTATTTGAGCCTCGTGACCTAGGAGCACCATCTAGTGCATCCAAAAGGATTTTTGAGGCTATGGTACATTTGGCGCAAACCGTGCACCTACCATGCACTGAACCTAACATTGTCTCCAAACGGACCGAAACGAGCTTCCATTTGAGCCTCGTCACCCAGGAGTACCATCCGGTGCATCCAAAATAATTTCTTACCCTATGGTACGTATGGCGCAAACCATGCACCTATCACGCACCGAAACTAACAACTCCTAGGTGACGTGGGTCGTGTAGAGATAGTGTTAGTTTCGGTTCAGGATAGGTGCACAGTTTGCGCCAAACGTACTATAGGTTCAGAAATCGTTTTGGACAAAAGAGATTGTAGTCCAATGGAAGCTCATTTCGGCTCGTTTGGAGATTGTTCTAATCTTTATTCAAGAGATAGGTGCCCGGTTTGCGCCGAACGTACCGTAAGCTTGCAAATCATTTTGGACGCACCAGATAGAACTCCTAGGTGATGTAGAATCTCATTTTGGTTCGTTTGCAGATAGTGTTAGTATCGATGTAAGATAGATACACAGTTTGCACCAAATGTACCATAGCTTCAGAAACTATTTTGGATGCACCTGATGGAACTTCTAGGTGACGTGGGCCATGTAGAATCTTCTTTCACTCCTTTTGGAGATAGTGTTAGTTTCGATGCGTGATAGGTGCACGGTTTGTACCAAACATACCATAGGCTCAGAAATTGTTTTTGATGCACTAGATGGTACTCCTGGGTGATGAGGGTCAAATGGAAGCTCATTTCAGATCGTTTTAAAATGGTGCTAATCTTGATTCAAGATAGGTGCATGGTTTGCGCCAAACGTACCGTAGACTCAGAAATCATTTTGGACGCATATGATGGAACTCCTAGGTGATGTGGGTCATGTAGAATCTCATTTCGGTCCGTTTGGAGATAGTGTTCGACTCGGTGCAAGATAGATCCACAGTTTGCACCAAACATACCATAGCCTAAAAAATCATTTTGAACGCATCGGATGGAACCCCTAGGTGACGAGGCTCAAATAAAAGCTTGTTTCGGTTTGTTTCGAGATAGTACTAATCTTGATTGAAGATAGGTGCACCGTTTGCGCCGAACTACCATAAGCTTGGAAATCAATTTGGACGCAACCGATGGAACTCGGTCCATTTGGAGATATGGTCCATTTAGAGATAGTGTTAGTATCGGTGCAAGATAGATCCACAGTTTGCACCAAACGTTCCATAGCTTCAGAAACCATTTTGGGTGCCCCTGATGGAACTCCTAGGTGACGTGGGTCATATAGAATCTCATTTCGATCCTTTTGGGATAGTGTTAGTTTCGTTGCAAGATAGTTGCCCAATTTGCGCCAAACATACATAGGCTCAGAAATCGTTTTGAACACATCGGATGGTCCTCCTTGGAGACGAGGCTCAAATGGAAGCTCATTTCGGTTCGTTTGGAGATTGTTCTAATCTTTATTAAAAATAGGTGAATGATTTGCGCCGAACATACCGTAACCTCGGAAATCATTTTGGACGCACCCGATGGAACACCTCGGTGATGTGGATCATGCAGAATCTAGTTTTGGTTTATTAGGAGATAGTGTTAGTCTCGATGCAAGATAGATCCATAGTTTGAACCAAACGTACCATAGCCTCAGAAATCATTTTGGACACACCCGATGGAACACCTAGGTGACGTGGGTCATGTAGAATCTTGTTTCGGTCCATTTGGAGATAGTGTTTGTCTGGGTGCAAGATAGATCCATAGTTTGAACCAAATGTACCATAGCCTCAGAAATCATTTTGGAGATAGTGTTAATTTTGGTCCAGATGGAACTCCTAGGTGACATGGGTCATGTAGAATCTCGTTTCGATCCTTTTGGAGATAGTGTTAATTTCGGTGCATGATAGGTGCATAGTTTGCGCGAAACATACCATAGGCTCAGAAATCGTTTTGGACACACCGGATGGTACTCCTAGGTGACGAGGCTCAAATGGAAGCTTGTTTCGGTTCGTTTGGAGATAGTGCTAATCTGGATTTAAGATAGGTGCACGGTTTGCGCCTAACGTACTGTAAGATCGGAAATTATTTTTGACGCACCCGATGGAACTCTTAGGTGACGTGGGTCATGTAGAATCTTGTTTTTGTCTGTTTCGAGATAGTGTTAGTATCGGTGCAAAATAGATCCACAGTTTGCACCAAATGTACCATAGCTTCAGAAACCATTTTGGGCGCCCCTGATGGAACTCCTAGGTGACGTGGGTCACGTAGAATCTCATTTCGATCCTTTTGGAGATAGTGTTAGTTTCGGTGCATCATAGTTGCATAATTTGGGCCAAACGTATCATTGGCTCAGAAATCATTTTGGACACACCGGATGGTACTCCTAGGTGACGATGATCAAATGGAAGCTCGTCTCGATTCATTTGGAGATTGTGCTAATCTTGATTCAAGATAAGTGCACGATTTGCGCCGAACGTACCGTAAGCTCGGAAATCAATTTGGACGCACCTGATGGAAGACCTAGGTGACGTGGGTCATGTAGAATCTCGTTTTGGTCCATTTAGAGATAGTGTTAGTCTCGTTGCAAGATAGATCCACAGTTTGAACCAAACATAGCATAGCCTCAGAAATCATTTTGGATGCACCCGATGGAACTCGTTGGTGACGTGGGTCATGTAGAATCTCGTTTTGGTCCGTTTGGAAATAGTGTTAGTATTGGTACAAGAGAGATCCACAATTTGCATCAAATGTACCATAGCCTCAGAAATCGTTTTGGACGCATTGGGGGGTACTCCTAGGTGACGAGGCTCAAATAGAAACTCGTTTCGGTTCGTTTGGAGATAGTGCTAATCTTGATACAAGGTAGCTGCACGGTTTGTGCTGAACGTACCATAAGCTCGGAAATCATTTTAGACACACCCGATGGAACTCCTAGGTAATGTGGGTCATGTAGAATCTTGTTTTCGTCCATTTGGTTATAGTGTTAGTCTCAGTGCAAGACAGATCCATAGTTTGCACCAAATGTACCATAGCCTCAAAAATCATTTTGGACGCACCTAATGGAACTCCAAGGTGACGTGAGTCATGTAGAATCTCCTTTCGGTCCTTTTGGAGATAGTGTTAGTTTCGGTCCATGATAGATGCACAGCTTGCGCCAAACATACCATAGGCTCAGAAATTGTTTTGGATGCACCGGATGGTACTCCTGGGTGACGAGACTCAAATGGAAGCTTGTTTTTGATCCATTTGGAGACAGTGTTAGTTTCAGTGCAAGATAGGTGCACAGTTTGCGCCAAACGTACCATAGGCTCGGAAATCATTTTGGACACACCGGATGATACTCCTAGGTGTCGAGGCTCAAATGGAAGCTCGTTTCGGTTCGTATCGAGATAGTGCTAATCTTGATTCAAGGTAGGTGCACGGTTTGCGCCGAACGTACCGTAAGCTCAGAAATCATTTTGGTCGCACCCGATGGAACTCCTAGGTGACGTGGGTCATGAAGAATCTCGTTTCGGTCCGTTTGAGATAGTGTTAGTATCCGTGCAAGATAAATCCACAGTTTGCACCAAACGTACCATAGCTTTAGAAACCGTTTTGGACGCACCTGATGGAACTCCTAGGTGACGTGGGTCATGTAGAACCTCATTTCGATCCTTTTAGTGATAGTGTTAGTTTGCACCAAACGTACCATAGCTTCAGAAACCGTTTTGGACGCACCTGATGGAACTCCTAGTTTATATTGAATGAGCCTATGCTTGAGTTCTTGTTCCAATGTCCTTAGGAATGATGGAGTGTATGAACCAGCATGGGATGAAGATGGATTCAAGACTCTAGACATCTGAACCAAGAAGCCTATGATGTGCATGAATAAAATGGTGGTTCATCACTTTTGCATGGGAATGCAACCAGAAGCTAGATGACTGACACATGGTACGAATTCCAAGCATCACCGTGGACAGAATACAAGGAGTTAGATGGTGTTCTATAAGTGGATGGAAGCGTCTTCAAGTCTACTTTCCTGCCCATCATGATACATCCGGCCCAGGTGGGGTCGGCCGAGGCCCAATAAATTAAGGTTGCCCGGACCCCAACAGTTCTTATGCACACCCACTCGGGAAAAGGCCCAATGTCCCTAAAAGACTAGTCTGATAGGGAAAGGGTGGCTCTCTCTTTTAAGGTGGCTTCCTCCTCTCAAGCTAAGCAAGGTGGGATTATTCAGAGGCTCACACGGTCGCCACCCGACTACAACTAGGCCACTTGGCATTTTTTGTTGCGTCTTTGCCAGCGGGTAATAGTGGAGGATGTCCTCATCATTCCCACCTTCTTAAACAAGGGCCCAGCTCCAATACCAAATGATACATCCGGCCCAGGTGGGGTTGGCCGAGGCCCAATAAATTAAGGTTGCCCGGACCCCAACAGTTCTTATGCACACCCACTCGGGGAAAGGCCCAATATCCCTAAAAGACTAGTCTGATAGGGAAAGGGTGGCTCTCTCTTTTAAGGTGGCTTCCTCCTCTCAAGCTAAGCAAGGTGGGATTATTCAGAGGCTCACACGGTCGCCACCCGACTACAACTAGGCCACTTGGCATTTTTTGTTGCGTCTTTGCCAGCGGGTAATAGTGGAGGATGTCCTCATCACATCAAATGGCTCATTATTTGGACTACCCAATAAAGAGTTATGCTCATTTTACTAACTGCTGCCAGAAGCTGAAAAGACGCGTGAACCAGCCACGAAATCTACTAGTGTATGCCATGCTGCCATTTACTCAAAGCTGAATGCCCCTATCTCTCTATATATCTTGTACTAGACAATGAAAAGACACATCTTGTTTGGCTAAATTCAGTGATGAGATCCCATAGGGTTCGCTGGCCGATCTTTCGATGAGAGATGGTGGATAACTCGATTGGTGTGAATGGAGATGACGTTCATGGTCCGACTACAACCGTCCAAGGACGCTGTGCCTTAGCAACCGATACACCTCCTCTGATGGCTGCCGTGATCTTGCGGCGCGACAACCAGCCACTAGGGCACCCGTCCTGCAAGCAATCGAAGAACCAGCAAGAACAAGAAGAACAAGCACTCAATTGCCAAATAAATATGAAGGTTTCAATCTGAAAACACAAGATGGTGAGGTTCTGAAGACAATCAGTCAGGCGGTTGATCCAACACGCGCGCTGAAAGGCGGTAGCAATAGCTACCTCGACGAAACAAAACCTAATCTGTTTGTGGCGGCCCTAGAGGCATATAAGTAGATGGGAGGATGACCACAAGGGTGTTTGGGTCGTTCTCCACCCCTAGGGTGCGTCCCAAATGGACCCAACTTGATACATGGGCCATCGGCCCAAAATAAGGTGACGCAGCACCGTTGACAGAAAAAGTCTTGGTACAAAAATAATTACTGCATAAGAATCTGATAAGATATATCCATGAGGATGGATCCGTTGGAAAGTAGACTTGATAAGCTTTCCAAAAAGTGCTAGAATGTCTCAATCGGAGTCCGTAGAAGTCGTGGCATCCATCACAAGTTGGTGCTGTCCTGCAGTCCAAATCCAGCCGGCGCCAATCCCCTGCCCTTCTGATCCTCTCCATCATTCATAAGTAAAACAAGAGTGCACGCGTCTCTATTGTCTAAATATGATGGACAAGAGTTTAAGAATGAACTTACTTGATGGTTGAGTTGACGGGCATGAGCACGAGTAATAGGACCAAGTGGTGCTAGTGATGGTGTAGGTGTGGTGTTGATGTCCTCATCATTCAGAATACATAAACTCGTGGAGTTTTGTTTATGCGTGAGTCTTGAGAGGCTTGCAACATTTGTTCTTTCGATTCCTGAGGGAGTTGTAGAACGCCGAACTGCGGTTCACCCAGTTCGTGCCTTCATGTCTATAGGGCGTGATTGCGTGGGCTGTTTCGTCAGCATGTGGAAGTGCGATTGTCTCGGTAGTTTGTCACGCGAGAAAGCCTTGCAGTGCACTAGGCTTCACCAGGTCACGCAATGACAAGTTATCAAGTTCGCGGATCCTACGAGAAGATTGGGCCACACAACTTGCTACACGCGTTGCATAGGCGTGTGCACATCAGCTGACGAGCCTCAAATGGAACCTCATTTTGGTCCGTTTGGAGACAGTGTTAGTTTCAGTACAAGATACGTGCGCAGTTTGCGCCAAACATACCATAGGCTCAGAAATCATTTTGGACACACTGGATGATACTCCTAGGTGACGAGGCTCAAATGGAAGCACGTTTCGGTTCGTTTGGAGATAGTGCTAATATTGATTTAAGATAGATGCACGATTTGCGCCAAACGTACCATAAGCTTAGAAATTATTTTGGATGCACCCAATGGAACTCTAAGGTGACGTGGGTTATGTAGAATCTCGTTTTGGTTTGTTTGGAGAAAGTGTTAGTATCGGTGCAAGATAGATCCACAGTTCGCACCAAACTTTCCATAGCTTCAGAAACCGTTTTGGACGCACCTAATGGAACTCCTAGGTGACGTGGGTCATGTAGAATCTTGTTTCGATCCTTTTGGATATAGTGTTAGTTTTGGTGCATGATAGTTGCACAATTTGCGCCAAACATACTATAGGCTCAGAAATCATTTTGGACACATCGGATGATACTCCTAGGTGACGAGGCTCAAATGGAAGCTCATTTCGCTTCGTTTGGAGATAGTGCTAATCTTCATGTATGATAGGTGCACGGTTTGCACTGAACGTACCGTAAGCTCAGAAATTATTTTGGACGCACCCGATGGAACTCCAAGGTGACGTGGGTCACGTAGAATCTCATTTTGGTCTGTTTGGAGATAGCGTTAGTATCGGTGAAAGATAGATCCACAGTTTGCACCAAATGTACCATAGCTTCAGAAACTGTTTTGGACGCACCTGATGGAACTCCTAGGCGACGTGGGTCATGTAGAATCTCATTTCGACCCTTTTTCAAGATAATGTTAGTTTCGGTGCATGATAGTTGCACAATTTGCGTCAAATGTATCATAGGCTCAGAAATCGTTTTGGACACACCGGATGGTACTCCTAGGTGACGAGGCTCAAATGGAAGCTCGTTTCGGTTCATTTGGAAACCGTACTGTAAGCTTGAAAATCATTTTAGACGCACCCGACGGAACTCCTAGGTGACGTAGGTCCCGTAGAATCTCGTTTCGGTCCATTTGGAGATAGTGTTAGTCTCGGTGCAAGATAGATCCACAGTTTGCACCAAACGTACCATAGCCTCAGAAATCATTTTGGACGCACCTGATGAACTACTAGGTGACGTGGGTCATGTAGAATTTCCTTTTGATCCTTATGGGGATAGTGTTAGTTTTGGTCTATGATAGGTGCACGGTTTGCGCCAAACATACCAAAGCTCAAAAATTGTTTTGGATGCACCGGATGGTACTCCTTGGTGACGAGGCTAAAATGGAAGCTTGTTTCGGTCCGTTTGGAGATAGTATTAGTTTCAGTGCAAGATAGGTGCACAGCCTGCGCCAAACGTACTATAGGTCCAGAAATCATTTTGGACACACCGGATGATACTCCTAGGTGATGAGGCTCAAATAGAAGCTCGTTTCGGTTCGTATGGAGATAGTGCTAATCTTGATTCAAGATAGGTGCACAGTTTGCACTGAACGTACCGTAAGCTCGGAAATCATTTTGGACGCACCCGATGGAACTCCTAGGTGGCGTGGGTCATGAAGAATCTCGTTTCGGTCTGTTTGAGAGTGTGCTAGTATCGGTGCAAGATAAATCCACAGTTTGCACCAAACGTACCATAGCTTCAGAACTGTTTTGGATGCACCTGATGGAACTCCTAGGTGACGTGAGTCATGTAGAACCTCATTTCGATCCTTTTAGAGATAGTGTTAGTTTCGGTTCAGGATAGGTGCATAGTTTACGCCAAATGTACTATAGGCTCATAAATCATTTTGGACAAAACGGATGGTAGTCCTAGGTGATGAGGCTCAAATGGAAGCTCGTTTCGGTTCGTTTGGAGATTGTGCTAATCTTGATTCAGGAGATAGGTGCACGGTTTGCGCCGAACGTACCATAAGCTCGGAAATCATTTTGGACGTACTCGATGGAACTCCTAGGTGACGTGGGTCATCTAGAATCTCGTTTCGGTCCGTTTGCAGATAGTGTTAGTATCAATGTAAGATAGATCCATAGTTTGCACCAAATGTACCATAGCTTCAGAAACTATTTTGGATGCACCTGATGGAACTCCTAGGTGACGTGGGTCATGTAGAATCCCCTTTCACTCCTTTTGGAAATAGTGTTAGTTTCTGTGCATGATAGGTGCACGGTTTGCGCTAAACATACCAAAGGCTCAGAAATTGTTTTGGATGCACCGGATGGTACTCCTGGGTGACGAGGGTCAAATGGAAGCTCGTTTCATATCGTTTGGAAATGGTGCTAATCTTGATTCAAGATAGGTGCACGGTTTGCGCCAAATGTACCGTAGACTCAGAAATCATTTTGAACGCATCTGATGGAACTCCTAGGTGATGTGGGTCATGTAGAATCTCGTTTCGGTCCGTTTGGAGATAGTGTTAGATTTGGTGCAAGATAGATCCATAGTTTGCACCAAACATACCATAGCCTCAAAAATCATTTTGAACGCACCGGATGGTACTCCTAGGTGACGAGGCTCAAATGAAAGCTCGTTTTGATTTGTTTCGAGATAGTGCTAATCTTGATTGAAGATAGGTGCACGGTTTGCGCCGAATGTACTATAAGCTCAGAAATAATTTTGGACGCACCCGATGGAACTCCTAGGTGATGTGGGTCATGTAGAACCTCGTTTCGGTCCATTTTGAGATAGTGTTAGTCTCGGTGCAAGATAGCCTCAGAAATCAGTTTGGATGCACTAGATGGAACTCCTAGGTGGTCATGTAGAATCTACATTCGTCATTTTATAGATAGTGTTAGTTTCATGCATGATAGCTGCAGGGTTTGCGCCTAACATACCATAGGTTCAAATGGAAGCTCATTTCAGTTTGTTTGGAGATTGTGCTAATCTTGATTCTAGATAGGTGCACGATTAGTGTCGAACGTATCGTAAGCTCGTAAAGCATTTTGGACGCACCCGATGGAACACCTAGGTGACGTGGGTCATATACAATCTTGTTTCGGTCCATTTGGAGATAGTGTTAGTTTCGGTACAAGATAGATCTACAGTTTCAACAAAACGTGCCATAGCCTCAGAAATCATTTTGGACGCACCCGATCAAACTCCTTGGTGACGTGGGTCATGTAGATCCTCGATTCGATCCTTTTGGAGATAGTGTTAGTTTTGGTGCATGATAGGTGCACAGTTTGCGCGAAACATACCATAGGCTCAGAAATCGTTTTGGACACACCGGATGGTACTCCTAGGTGACAAGGCTCAAATGGAAGCTTGTTTCGGTTCGTTTGGAGATAGTGCTAATCTTGATTTAAGATAGGTGCACGGTTTGCGCCTAACATACTGTAACCTCAAAATCATTTTGGACGCACCTGATGGAACTCCTAGGTTATGTGGGTCATGTAGAATCTCGTTTCGGTCCGTTTGGAGATAGTGTTAGTTTCATTGCACAATTTGCGCCAAACGTACCATAGGCTCAGAAATGGTTTTGGACACACTAGATGGTACTCCTAGGTGACCAGGCTCAAATGGAAGCTCGTTTTGGTTCGTTTGGAGATTGTGCTAATCTTGATTCTAGATAGGTGCATGATTAGCGCCGAATGTATCGTAACCTCAGAAATCATTTTGGACGCACCCGATGGAACATCTCGGTGACGTGGGTCACGCAGAATCTAGTTTCGGTCTATTTGGAGATAGTGTTAGTCTCGGTGCAAGATAGATCCACAGTTTGAACCAAACGTTCCATTGCCTTAGAAATCATTTTGGACACACCCGATGGAACTACTAGGTGACGTGGGTCATGTAGAATCTCGTTTTGATCCTTTTGGAGATAGTGTTAGTTTCGGTGGATGATAGGTGCACAGTTTGTGCGAAACATACCATAGGATCAAAAATCGTTTTGGACACACTGGATGGTACTCCTAGGTGACGAGGCTCAAAAGGAAGCTTGTTTCGGTTCGTTTGGTGGTAGTGCTAATCTTGATTTAAGATAGGTACACGGTTTGCGTCGAACGTAGCATAAGCTCAGAAATTATTTTTGACGCACCCGATGGAACACCTAGGTGACGTGGGTCATGTAGAATCTCGTTTCGGTCTATTTGGAGATAGTGTTAGTGTCGGTGCAAGATAGATCCACAGTTTGAACAAAACATACCATAGCCTCAGAAATCATTTTGGACGCACCCGATGGAACTCTCATTTTGATCCTTTTGGAGATAGTGTTAGTTTCAGTGCTTGATAGTTGCACTGTTTGCGCGAAACATACTATAGGCTCAGAAATCGTTTTGGACACACCGGATGGTACTCCTAGGTGACAAGGCTCAAATGGAACCTCGTTTTGGTTCATTTGGATATTGTGCTAATCTTGATTCAAGATAGGTGCACGATTTGCGCCGAACGTACCGTAAGCTCAGAAATAATTTTGGACGCACCCAATGGAACACCTAGGTGACGTGGGTCATGTAGAATCTCGTTCGGTCCATTTGGAGATAGTGTTAGTCTCAGTGCAAGATAGATCCACAGTTTGCACCAAACATACCATAGCCTTAGAAATCATTTTGGACGCACCCGATGGAACAACTAGGTGACGTGGGTCATGTAGAATCTCGTTTCGCTCCATTTGGAGATAGTGTGAGTCTCGGTGCAAGATAGGTCCACAGTTTGCACCAAATGCACCATAGCCTCAGAAATCATTTTGGACGCACCCGATGGAACTCCTAGGTGACGTGGGTCATGTAGAATCTCGTTTCGATCCTTTTGGACATAGTGTTAGTTTCGGTGCTTGATAGGTGCACAGTTTGCGCGAAACATACTATAGGCTCAGAAATTGTTTTGGACACACCGGATGGTACTCCTAGGTGACAAGTGTCAAATGGAAGCTTGTTTCGGTTCGTTTGGAGATTGTGCTAATCTTGATTCAAGATAGGTGCATGTTTTGCGCCAAAAGTACCGTAAGCTCAAAAATCAATTTGGACGCAACCGATGGAACTCTTATGTGACGTGGGTCATGTAGAATCTTGTTTCGGTCCATTTGGAGATAGTGTTAGTCTCGGTTCAAGATAGATACACAATTTGCACCAAACGTACCATCGCCTCAGAAATCATTTTGGACGCACCTGATGGGACTCCTAGGTGACTGGGTCATGTAGAATCTTCATTTGGTCCTTTGGAGATAGTGTTAGTTTCGGTGCATGATAGGCGCACGGTTTGCGCCAAATATACCATAGGCTCAGAAAATTATTTTGGATGCACCAGATGGTACTTCTGGCTGACGAGCCTCAAATGGAAGCTCATTTCGGTCCATTTGGAGACAGTGCTAGTTTCAGTACGAGATACGTGCACACTTTGTGTCAAATGTACCATAGGCACAGAAATCGTTTTGGACTTATCGGATGATACTCCTAGGTGGCGAGGCTCAAATGGAAGCTCATTTTGGTTCGTTTGGAGATAGTGTTAATCTTGATTAAAGATAGGTGCACGATTTGCGCCGAAGCTACCGAAAGCTCGGAAATAATTTTGGACGCACCCGATGGAACACCTAGTTGACGTGGCTCATGTAGAATCTCGTTTCGGTCTGTTTGTAGATAGTTTTAGTATTGGTAAAAGATAGATCCACAGTTTGCACCAAACATACCATAACTTTAGAAATCCTTTTGGACGCACCTAATGGAACTCATAGGTGACGTGGGTCATGTAGAATCTAGTTTCGATCCTTTTGGAGATAGTGTTAGTTTCAGTGCATGATAGTTGCACAATTTGCGCTAAACGTACCATGGGCTCATAAATCCTTTTGGACACACTGAATGGTACTCCTAGGTGACCAGGCTCAAATGGAAGCTTGTTTCGTTTCGCTTGGAGATTGTGCTAATCTTGATTCAAGATAGGTGCACGATTTGTGCCGAACGTACCGTAAGCTCGAAAATCAATTTGGACGCAACCGATGGAACTCTTAGGTGACGTGGGTCATGTAGAATCTCGTTTCAGTCCATTTAGAGATAGTGTTAGTCTCGGTGCAAGATAGATACACAGTTTCCACCAAACGTACCATAGCTTCATAAATCATTTTGGACGCACCTGATGGGACTCCTAGGTGACGTGGGTCTTGTAGAATCTCCATTCGGTCCTTTAGAGATAGTGTTTTGGATGCACCAGATGGTACTTCGGGCTGACGAGCCTCAAATGAAAGCTCATTTCGGTCCGTTTGGAGACAGTGTTAGTTTCAGTACAAGATAGGTGCGCAGTTTGCGCCAAACGTACCATCGGCTCAGAAATCGTTTTGGACAGACCGGATGATACTCGTAGGTGATGAGGCTCAAATGGAAGCTCGTTTCGGTTCGTTTGGAGATATTGCTAATCTTGATTTAAGATAGGTGCATGATTTGCACCGAACGTACCGTAAGCTCAGAAATTATTTTGGATGCACCCGATGGAACTCCAAGGTGACGTGCGTCATGTAGAATCTCATTTCTGTTCGTTTGGAGAAAGTGTTAGTATCGTCGCAAGATAGATCCATAGTTCGCACCAAACTTACCATAGCTTCAGAAACCATTTTGGATGCACCTAATGGAACTCCTAGGTGACGTGGGTCATGTTGAATCTGGTTTCGATCATTTTGGAGATAGTGTTAGTTTCAGTGCATGACAGTTGCACAATTTGCGATAGTCGTACTGTAGGCTCAGAAATCATTTTGGAGACACTAGATGATACTCCTAGTTTTCGAGGCTCAAATGGAAGCTCATTTCGCTTCGTTTAGAGATAGTGCTAATCTTGATTTAAGATAGGTGCACGGTTTGCACCGAACGTACCGTAAGCTCAGAAATTATTTTGGACGCACTCGATGGAACTCCAAGGTGACATGGGTCATGTAGAATCTCGTTTCAGTCCGTTTGAGATAGTGTTAGTTTTGGTGCAAGATAGATGCATAGTTTGCACCAAACATACCATAGCCTCAGAAATCGTTTTCAACGGACCGGATGGAACTCCTAGGTGATGAGGCTCAAATGAAAGCTCGTTTGGGTTCGTTTCAAGATAGTGCTAATCTTGATTGAAGATAGATGCACGGTTTGCGCCGAACGTACTATAAGCTCGGAAATCATTTTGGACGCACCCGATGGAACTCCTAGGTGACGTGGGTCATGTAGAACCTCGTTTTGGTCCATTTTGAGATAGTGTTAGTCTCGGTGCAAGATAGCCTCAGAAATCATTTTGGACGCACTAGATGGAACTCCTTGGTGACGTGGGTCATGTAGAATCTCCATTCGGTCCTATTATAGATAGTGTTTGTTTCATGCATGATAGCTACAGGGTTTGCACCAAACGTACCATAGCTTCAGAAACCGTTTTGGACGCACTTGATGGAACTCCTAGGTGACGTGGGTCATGTAGAATCTCGTTTTGGTTCGTTTGGAGAAACTGTTAGTATCGGCGCAAGATAGATTCACAGTTCGCACCAAACTTACTATAGCTTCAGAAACCGTTTTGGATGCACCTAATGGAACTCCTAGGTGACGTGGGTCATGTAGAATCTCGTTTCGATCATTTTAGAGATAGTGTTGTTTCAGTGCATGATAGTTGCACAATTTGCGCCAGACGTATCATAGGCTCAGAAATCATTTTGGACACACTAGATGATACTCCTAGTTTATGAGGCTGAAATTGATCATTTCGCTTTGTTTGGAGATAGTCCTAATCTTGATTTAAGATAGGTGCACAGTTTGCACCGAACGTACCATAAGCTCAGAAATTATTTTGGACGCACTCGATGGAACTCCAACGTGACATGGGTCATGTAGAATCTCATTTCGGTCCATTTGAGATAGTGTTAGTATCGGTGCAAGATAGATGCGCAGTTTGCACCAAACATACCATAGCCTTAGAAATCATTTTGAACGGACAGGATGGAACTCCTAGGTGACGAGGCTCAAATGAAAGCTCGTTTCGGTTCGTTTCAAGATCGTGCTAATCTTGATTGAAGATAGGTGCACGGTTTGCGCCGAACGTACCATAAGCACGGAAATCATTTTGGACGCACCCGATGGAACTCCTAGGTGATGTGGGTCATGTAGAACCTCGTTTCGATCCATTTTGAGATAGTGTTAGCATCGGTGCAAGATAGCCTCAGAAATCTTTTTAGACGCACTAGATGGAACTCCTAGGTGACTTGGGTCATGTAGAATCTTCATTCGGTCCTTTTATAGATAGTGTTTGTTTCATGCATGATAGCTGCAGGGTTTGCACCAAACGTACCATAGCTTCAGAAACTGTTTTGGACGCACTTGATGGAACTCCTAGGCGACGTGGGTCATGTAGAATCTCATTTTGGTTTGTTTGGAGAAAGTGTTAGTATCGGCGCAACATCGATCCACAGTTCGCATCAAACTTACCATAGCTTCAGAAACCGTTATGGATGCACCTAATGGAACTCCTAGGTGACGTGGGTCATGTAGAATCTCGTTTCGATCATTTTGGAGATAGTGTTAGTTTCAGTGCATGACAGTTGCACAATTTGCGCCAGACGTATCATAGGCTCAAAAATCATTTTGGACACACTGGATGATACTCCTAGTTTACGAGGCTCAAATGGAAGCTCATTTCGCTTCGTTTAGAGATAGTGCTAATCTTGATTTAAGATAGGTGCACGGTTTGTACCGAACGTACCGTAAGCTCAGAAATTATTTTAGACGCACTCGATGGAACTCCAACGTAACATGGGTCATGTAGAATCTCGTTTTGGTCCGTTTGAGATAGTGTTAGTATCGGTGCAAGATAGATGCACAGTTTGCACCAAACATACCATAGCCTCAGAAATAGTTTTGAACGGACCGGATGGAACTCCTAGGTCACAAGGCTCAAATGAAAGCTCGTTTCGGTTCGTTTCGAGATAGTGCTAATCTTGATTGAAGATAGGTGCACGGTTTGCGCCGAACGTACCATAAGCTCAGAAATCATTTTGGACGCACCCGATGGAACTCCTAGGTGACGTGGGTCATGTAGAACCTTGTATTGGTCCATTTTGAGATAGTGTTAGTCTCGGTGCAAGATAGCCTTAGAAATCATTTTGAACGCACTAGATGCAACTCCTAGGCGACTTGGGTCATGTAGAATCTCCATTCGGTCCTTTTATAGATAGTGTTTGTTTCATGCATGATAGCCACACGGTTTGCACCAAACGTACCATAGCTTCAGAAATCGTTTTGGACGCACTTGATGGAACTCCTAGGTGACGTGGGTCATGTAGAATCTCGTTTCGGTTCATTTGGAGAAAGTGATAGTATCGGCGTAAGATAGATCCACAGTTCGCACCTAACTTACCATAGCTTCAGAAACCGTTTCGGATGCACCTAATGGAACTCCTAGGTGACGTGGGTCATGTAGCATCTCGTTTCGATCATTTTGGAGATAGTGTTAGTTTCAGTGCATGACAGTTGCACAATTTGCGCTAGTCGTACCATAGGCTCATAAATCATTTTGGACACACTGGATGATACTCCTAGTTTGCGAGGCTCAAATGGAAGCTTATTTCGCTTCGTTTGGAGATAGTGCTAATCTTGATTTAAGATAGGTGCACGGTTTGCACCGAACGTACCGTAAGCACAGAAATTATTTTGGACGCACTCGATGGAACTCTAAGGTGACATGGGTCATGTAGAATCTCGTTTCGGTCCGTTTGAGATAGTGTTAGTATCGGTGCAAGATAGATGCATAGTTTGCACCAAACATACCATAGCCTCAGAAATCGTTTTGAACGGACTGGATGGAACTCCTAGGTGACGAGGCTCAAATGAAAGCTCGTTTGGGTTCATTTCAAGATAGTGCTAATCTTGATTGAAGATAGATGCACGGTTTGCGCCGAACGAACCATAAGCTCAGAAATCATTTTGGACGCACCCGATGGAACTCCTCGGTGACGTGGGTCATGTAGAACCTCGTTTCGGTCCATTTTGAGATAGTGTTAGTCTCGATGCAAGATAGGCTCAGAAATCATTTTGGATGACTAGATGGAAGTCCTAGGTGACTTGGGTCATGTAGAATCTCCATTCGGTGCTTTTATAGATAGTGTTTGTTTCATGCATGATAGCTGCAGGGTTTGCACCAAATGTACCATAGCTTCAGAAACCATTTTGGACGCACTTGATGGAACTCCTAGGTGATGTGGGTCATGTAGTATCTCATTTTGGTTCGTTTGGAGAAAGTGTTAGTATCGGTGCAAGATAGATCCACAGTTCGCACCAAACTTACCATAGCTTCCGAAATCGTTTTGGATGGACCTAATGGAACTCCTAGGTGATGTGGTCATATAGAATCTCGTTTCGATCATTTTGGAGATAATGTTAGTTTCAGTGCATGATAGTTGCACAATTTGCGCCAGACGTACCGTAGGCTTAGAAATCATTTTGGACACACTAGATGATACTCCTAGTTTACGAGGCTCAAATGGAAGCTCATTTCTGTTTGTTTGGAGATAGTGCTAATCTTGATTTAAGATAGGTGCACGGTTTGCACCGAACGTACCGTAAGCTCAGAAATTATTTTTGACGCACTCGATGGAACTCCAAGGTGACATGTGTCATGTAGAATCTTGTTTCAGTCCGTTTGAGATAGTGTTAGTATCGGTGCAAGATAGATGCACAGTTTGCACCAAACATACCATAGCCTCAGAAATCATTTTGAACGGACCGGATGGAACTCCTAGGTGACGAGGCTAAATTGAAAGCTCGTTTCGGTTCGTTTCGAGATAGTGCTAATCTTGATTGAAGATAAGTGCACGGTTTGCGCCGAACGTACCATAAGTTCGGAAATCATTTTGGACGCACCCGATGGAACTCCTAGGTGACATGGGTCATGTAGAACCTTGTTTCGGTCCATTTTAAGATAGTGTTAGTCTCGGTGCAAGATAGCCTCAGAAATCATTTTGAACGCACTAGATAGAACTCCTAGGTGACTTGGGTCATGTAGAATCTCCAATTCGGTCCTTTTATAGATAGTGTTTGTTTCATGCGTGATAGCTGCAGGGTTTGCACCAAACGTACCATAGCTTCAGAAACTGTTTTGGACGCACTTGATGGAACTCCTAGGTGACATGGGTCATGTAGAATCTCATTTCGGTTCGTTTGGAGAAAGTGTTAGTATCGGTGCAAGATAGATCCACAGTTCGCACCAAAGTTACCATAGCTTCAGAAACCGTTTCGGATGCACCTAATGGAACTCCTAGGTGACATGGGTCATGTAGCATCTCGTTTCGATTAATTTGGAGATAGTGTTAGTTTCAGTGCATGACAGTTGCACAATTAGCGCCAGTCGTACCATAGGCTCAGAAATCATTTTGGACGCACTGGAAGATACTCCTAGTTTGCGAGGCTCAAATGGAAGCTCATTTCGCTTCGTTTGGAGATAGTGCTAATCTTGATTTAAGACAGGTGCACGGTTTGCACCGAATGTACCGTAAGCTCAGAAATTATTTTGGACGCACTCGATGGAACTCCAAGGTGACATGGGTCATGTAGAATCTCATTTTGGTCTGTTCGAGATAGTGTTAGTATCGGTGCAAGATAGATGCATAGTTTGCACCAAACATACCATAGCCTCAGAAATCGTTTTGAACGGACCAGATGGAACTCCTAGGTGACGAGGCTCAAATGAAAGCTCGTTTCGGTTCGTTTCGAGATAGTGGAAATCTTGATTGAAGATAGGTGCACGGTTTGCGCCGAACGTACCATAAGCTCAGAAATCATTTTGGACGCACCCGATGGAACTCCTAGGTGACGTGGGTCATGTAGAACCTCGTTTTGGTCCAATTTGAGATAGTGTTAGTCTCGGTGCAAGATAGCCTCAGAAATCGTTTTGGATGCACTAGATGGAACTCGTAGGTGACGTGGGTCATGTAGAATCTCCATTCGGTCCTATTATAGATAGTGTTTGTTTCATGCATGATAGCTGTAGGGTTTGCACCAAACGTACCATAGCTTCAGAAACCGTTTTGAACGCACTTGATGGAACTCCTAGGTGACGTGGGTCATGTAGAATCTCGTTTTGATCCTTCTGGAGATAGTGTTAGTTACAGTGTATGATAGTTGCATAATTTGCGCCATACGTACCATAGGCTCAGAAATCAATTTGGACACACTAGATGATACTCCTAGGTGACGAGGCTCAAATGGAAGCTCGTTTCGGATCGTTTGGAGATAGTGCTAATCTTGATTTAAGATAGGTGCACGGTTTGCGCCAAGCGTACCGTAGACTCAGAAATCATTTTGGACGCATCTGATGGAACTCCTAGGTGGCATGGCTCATGTAGAATCTCGTTTCGGTCTGTTTGGAGATAGTGTTAGACTCGGTGCAAGATAGATCCACAGTTTGCACCAAACATACCATAGCCATAGAAATCGTTTTGAACGCACCAGGATGGTACTCCTAGGTGACGGTTTGCGCCGAATATACCATAAGCTCGGAAATCATTTTAGACTCACCCGATGGAACTCCTAGGTGACGTGGGTCATGTAGAACCTTGTTTTCGGTCCATTTTGAGATAGTGTTAGTCTCGGTGCAAGATATCCTCAGAAATCATTATGGACGCACTAGATGGAACTCCTACGTGACGTGGGTCATGTAGAATCTCCATTCAGTCCTTTTATATATAGTGTTAGTTTCATGGATGATAGCTGCAGGGTTTGCACCAAACGTACCATAGCTTCAGAAACCGTTTTGGACGCACCTGATGGAACTCCTAGGTGACGTGGGTCATGTAGAACCTCATTTCGATCCTTTTAGAGATAGTGTTAGTTTCGGTTCAGGATAGGTGCATAGTTTGCGCCAAACATACTGTAGGCTTAGAAATCATTTTTGACAAAATAGATGGTAGTCCTTGGTGACAAGGCTCAAATGGAAGCTCATTTCGGTTCGTTTGTAGATTGTGCTAATCTTGATTCAAGAGATAGGTGCACGATTTGCGCCGAACGTACCGTAAGCTCGGAAATCATTTTGGACGCACCAGATGGAACTCCTAGGTGACGTGGGTCATGTAGAATCTCGTTTTGATCCTTTTGGAGATAGTGTAAGTCTCGATGCAAGATAGATACATAGTTTGCACCAGATGTACCATAGCCTCAGAAAATCATTTTGGACGCACCTGATGGAACTCTGAGGTGACGTGGGTCATGTAGAATCTCCATTCGGTCCTTTGGAGCTAGTTTTCATGCATGATAGCTGCAGGGTTTGTGATGAGGACATCCCTTCCATTGACACAACCACACCTGCTGCACAACAAGGTCTGATGACAAGAGATCAAGCACGACAACTTAATTATCAGGTAAAGTCGTTCCTCGCTGTTCATACAAACTAGTCTCAGAATTGGATGCTACCATGGTGATGATTGTCTTATTCTTAGGAATGTTGGTCAAGACTCCATTGCCTCATGTTTAGACCCCATGATGAGGATGGAGCAGTCGAACAAGTGGGAATCATCATTAATGGGGCGCACAGCTCATCTCGAGACAGCAGGGGACACTCCATCAAAAGTACCATAACTCCTTGATACGAGATCCAATGAAGCTGGTTTTTAACTTGTTGGAAAGAGCGCGTCGTCCTCTTTCACATGGGTCCAACCCCACTATCAGAATCTACCAAAGATGTGTGCAGCAAGCCAAAGGACGCAGAGACCTACAGCTTGGGCCTGGGCCTTGTACTAACTACAACCCTTTGAGGGACGCCCAGATTAGGGTTTCCCACTCTCCCTTGTGCTCTCCTCCTTATAAATAAAGCCAGCAGCCATTAGAATGAGGGTGGGTTTTGTTTAGATGCAAGATAGCTGCTGCTTCTTCCTTGTAAACGCGTGTGTCGGCTAGACCACCCGATTTGCTTATTTCAAGACCCCAACTTGTGATTCAGATTCAGCCTTTGGCTTAAATCCGTGAGTTATTTGCTTGTTCATCTTGTTCTTGCTTGTTCTCGGTTGCTTGTAGGTTCTTGGTGTTCTTGGCCCGGCAAGAACATCACAATCGGAGCCGGTGTACCTGTTGCTAAGGCGTAGCAACCTTGTGGTCGTTGTAGTCGGACAGCCAACGTCGAATCCACCCCAAATCAAGTTTATCCACACTCACCAAAAGATCAGGAACAACCTCTAGTCTCATCATGTGGTAATCAGAGCAAGGTTCTTTGGTGAGTGATTTACTGTTCATTACTTTACCTATGTTCCAGAAATATAAAAATAGGATAGAACTGAAATTCCAAACACAAGTTTGAGCCTTGCTGATCTGCTTAGTTCTTTGCTTGTTGAGTTTGTGCTTTACACCGTGGTGTCAAGTGCTGGTTCTTAGGTTCTAATCCTTTAGAGTTTCGAGTTCTTGTCACGTTTTAGTCACCACACAATCCGCTGTTGCCTTCCCTCCCCCCACTTCAGCCGCTGCAATCTCCACCAATACCACCACCACCACCACCAAAAGCACCGCTGCTCTCTCCACCTTTTCGCTGAAACCCTCACCACCATCACCTTTAGCCACGCCTACACAAACACTACCTTATGCACCTGTCCTTTTGGTGCAAATCTAAGTACACTCAGTTCTGAAAATAAGAGAGTTCAAATTGCATATTTGTACTACTTGTTGCAATCCTTATCCCTAGTAAAAGAAAGTCTATGCTACTTGCTGCATTCTTGTTATAATCATATTGCAAAAGTTCAGTTTGTGCGCTACTTGTCGAAAAGAAAAGAAAAGAAAATAGAAAAGAAAAAGAAAGGAAAAGGAGGAAAGAAAGAAAGAAAGAAAGAAAGAAAGAAAGAAAGAAAAAAGGGTTAAGTTGATGCTATTTACTCTCATCATTTCCATTGTTTGCTACTATCCGGTGACAACATTTGTGTCTAGGCTCGCGTCTCTAGCACGGGTTAGCCTAGGACCAGCACGATACTATCTTTGAACACTTATTCAACTTGCATTGACTAACGTGGTTCCAGTTGTACCTTGATATTTTTTAAGCCACCTACAGCTCCACAAATTATCTACAACGTCACAGGGTTCTACTTGCTACTACTTGTGTTGTTCTTGTTGTCACCAACACCATCTGCATAGCAAGGTAAGGACATGTAAGAACTCGGTTGCACATGCTGAGAGAATGAAAATTGTTGCCACCTAATTCAGTTAGTTGGTTGGACATATTTTCTTGTGATTCCCTTGCTACATACTAACCATGGTAGGAGAAGGTGAAAGGACCCCTCCACAATCACCTCGATCAAAAGCCTTGCTGCAACACTTTGAACGCAAAGTGAGGCTCCATGCTGAACACCTTGATGAGGATGTTCGTGTCACCAATGAGCACCTTGGTCAATTGGAGACGGCTCAGATTGAGACCAACACCAGGTTGGCTTCCTTGGAAGGCACTCTTGGTTCTGTTGTCTCTTGTAGGTGTTTTGGAGCGATTGGAGAGGATGGAACAGAATCGCTATGATGGTTTCGAACGACGCAATCACAACAACAACAACACCATGGGCAGTGCTGCTGGTCATGATGAAGAAGAATATGCAGCGGACACTGAGCTTGATGAGGAGCTGAATGGTCATCGACGCATCGAACAACATCGCCGCCGCCATGAGACAGGTCCTCGCCGAACACGGCAAGAGGTACGTGCCGATGACTCATTTGGCAAGATTAAATTCACCATACCTGCTTTTGATGGGAGGTATAATCCTGATATGTACCTTAGTTGGGAATTAGCTGTTGATCAGAAATTTACTTGCCATGATTTCCTTGAGGACAAACGTGTTAGGGCTGCAACTAGTGAGTTTACTAACTTTGCCTCTGTTTGGTGGTCTGAATACCATCGTAAGAACCCAAATAACACACCAACTTGGGATGCTTTGAAACGGGTCATGCGGGCCAGATTTGTTCCTTCTTATTATGCCCGTGATCTTTTAAATAAGTTGCAACAATTGAGGCAAGGATCCAAATCTGTAGAAGAGTACTATCAAGAGCTACAAATGGGTATGCTTCGTTGCGGGCTAGAGGAAAATGAGGATGGTGCCATAGCTAGATTTATGGGTGGGCTGAACCGGGAGATTCAGGACATTCTAGCTTATAAGGAATATAATTCTGTCAATCGTTTATTTCACCTTGCTTGTAAAGCTGAACGAGAAGTGCAGGGACGACGAGCTAGCATGAGGGCTAACATTCCTGCAGGTCGTGCTAGCCTATGGACACCCTCCAATGCTGCTGCACCGTCAACGCGTGCACCCCCACAATCTTCCTCGACCATCAAGCCACGCTCCTCTACAACAAATTTTGTACCATGCCCAAGTGAACCAACTAGAGGAGCAACGGCTATATCTGCCAAGAGTTCATCCTCGGTGGTATCCACGGGGAGAACAAGGGATATTCAGTGCCTACGCTGCAAAGGATATGGCCACATACGCAAGGACTGCCCAAGCACACGTGTGATGATTGTGCGAGCTGATGGTGGGTATTCCTCTGCTAGTGATTTTGATGAAGAAACATATGCTTTGCTTGCTGCTAACAATGTAGCAGAAGGAGATTATTTCCAAAATGACGAAGAGCACATTAGGGCTGAAGCTGTTGAGCACTATGAGAGCCTCATGGTGCAGCGGGTGCTAAGTGCCCAAATGGAGAGGGCTGAACAAAATCAGCGCCACACTTTGTTTCAAACCAAGTGTGTGATCAAGGAACGCTCTTGCCGTGTGATCATAGATGGAGGAAGCTGCAACAACTTGGCAAGTGCTGAAATGGTGGAGAGGCTTTCATTGAGCACAAAACCACACCCGCAGCCTTACTACATTCAGTGGCATAACAGCAGCGGCAAGGTGAAGGTAACCCGATTGGTAAGGGTAGAGTTTGCCATTGGTTCTTATCATGATTCCATTGACTGCAATGTTGTGCCTATGCAAGCATGCTCTATGTTGTTAGGTAGACCATGGCAGTTTGATAAAAATTCCTTGCACTCTGGTAAAACAAATCAATACTCTTTCGTGCATAATAACAAGAAGATTGTGTTGCACCCCATGTCCCCTGAGTCTATTCTAAGAGATGAACTTGCTAGATCTAGCAAACTTAAGAATCAGGCTGTTGCTAGTGAAAATCAGATTGTCGCTAAGGAACTTGAGAAACATAAGAAGAAGTCTAGCAAATCTGTTCATCATAATAAAAATGAGATCAAGCTGAAAGGCCCTTGTTACTTTGCCACCAAATCTGATTTGGATGAGATTGATGCCAGTACTACTGTTTGCTATGCTTTGGTTTGCAAAGAAACTTTATTTTCACTCGAAGATACATCTATTTCTTTGCCTCCTGCTATCACTAATCTTTTGCAGGAGTATGCCGATGTTTTTCCAAAGGAGGTACCACCGGGGCTGCCACCAATTCGAGGGATTGAACACCAGATTGACCTCATCCCTGGGGCTTCCTTGCCTAATCGTGCGCCGTATAGGACCAATCCGGACGAGACAAAAGAGATTCAGAGACAAGTACAAGAATTGCTCAACAAAGGTTATGTGCATGAGTCTCTTAGCCCTTGTGCCATTCTCGTGCTTTTAGTTCCTAAGAAGGATGGATCATGGCGCATGTGTGTTGATTGTAGAGCGATAAACAACATCACAATCAGATATCATCATCCTATCCCAAGGTTAGATGATATGCTTGATGAATTGAGTGGCTCAATTGTGTTCTCTAAAATTGATTTGCGTAGTGGTTACCACCAGATTCGTATGAAGCTAGGAGATGAATGGAAAACAGCGTTTAAAACTAAGTTTGGTTTATATGAATGGCTTGTCATGCCCTTTGGATTGACTAATGCACCCAGCACTTTCATGAGATTAATGAACGAGGTTTTACGCTCTTTTATTAGTAGATTTGTAGTGGTATACTTTGATGACATCTTGATATATAGTAGATCATTAGAGGAACATCTTGATCATTTGCGTGCCATTTTCAATGCTCTTCGGGATGCACACTTGTTTGGCAATCTTGAGAAGTGCACCTTTTGCACAGATCGAGTCTCTTTTCTTGGATATGTTGTGACACCGCAGGGAATCGAAGTTGATCAAGCCAAGGTTGAGGCCATACACAGCTGGCCTGTTCCCTGCATGGTCACACAAGTGCGGAGTTTTCTAGGACTTGCTGGTTTCTACCGTCGATTTGTAAAGGACTTCAGCACCATTGCAGCCCCGCTGCATGAACTCACCAAGAAGGGTGCAACCTTCACTTGGGCTGCAGCCCAACAGGATGCTTTCAACACGCTCAAAGATAAGTTAACTCATGCACCTTTACTCTAGCTTCCTGATTTCAACAAAACCTTTGAGCTTGAATGTGATGCTAGTGGAATTGGGTTGGGTGGTGTGCTGTTACAAGAGGGAAAACCTGTGGCGTATTTCAGTGAAAAGTTGAGTGGCCCTAGTTTGAACTATTCTACTTATGATAAGGAATTGCTTGCTCTAGTTCGGACTTTGGAAACATGGCAGCATTATTTGTGGACCAAAGAGTTTGTCATACATTCTGATCATGAATCATTGAAACACATCCATAGTCAAGCAAAACTGAACCGTAGACATGCCAAGTGGGTTGAATTCATCGAGTCCTTTCCTTATGTCAACAAACACAAAAAGGGGAAGGAAAATATAATTGCTGATGCTTTGTCTAGACGTTACACCATGCTTTCACAACTTGACTTTAAAATCTTTGGTTTGGAAACTATTAAGGAACAATATGCACATGACAATGATTTCAAAGATGTATTGTTGAATTGCCAAGAGGGGAAAACATGGAACAGATTCGTCCTCACAGACGGGTTTGTCTTTAGAGCCAACAAGCTATGCATTCCAGCTAGCTCCGTGCGTTTGTTATTGTTGCAGGAAGCGCATGGAGGAGGACTCATGGGACATTTTGGTGTGAAAAAGACAGAGGACATCCTTGCTGGTCATTTCTTTTGGCCCAAGATGAGGAGAGACGTGGAGAGGTTCGTTGCTCGCTGCACAACATGCCAGAAAGCTAAGTCACGCCTTAATCCTCATGGTTTATACATGCCTCTTCCTGTTCCAAGTGCACCATGGGAAGATATTTCAATGGACTTTGTTTTAGGACTGCCTAGAACAAAGAAGGGGAGGGATAGTGTGTTTGTTGTTGTGGACAGATTTTCTAAAATGGCACATTTCATACCATGTCATAAGAGCGATGATGCTACACATGTTGCTGATTTGTTCTTTCGTGAGATTGTTCGATTGCATGGTGTGCCTAACACCATTGTTTCTGATCGGGATGCAAAATTTCTTAGTCATTTTTGGAGAACTTTGTGGGCTAAGCTAGGGACTAAGCTTTTATTTTCCACTACTTGTCATCCCCAAACTGATGGACAAACTGAGGTTGTCAATAGAACCTTATCTAAATTGCTTAGGGCTGTTTTGAAAAAGAACATAAAAATGTGGGAAGAGTGCTTGCCTCATGTTGAGTTTGCTTATAATCGTTCACAGCATTCTACCACTAAGAAAAGCCCTTTTGAGATAGTTTATGGGTTTGTGCCATGTGCTCCTATTGATTTGTTACCTCTTTCGACCTCGGAGCGAGTGAACTTTGATGCTAAACAACGTGCTGAACTGATCTTAAAATTGCATGAAACCACTAAAGAGAAAATAGAGTGCATGAATGCAAAGTATAAACTAGCTGGTAGCAAAGGGAAGAAACATGTCATTTTTGAACCTGGTGATCTAGTTTGGCTCCATTTGAGAAAAGATAGGTTCCCTGATTTGCGAAAGTCTAAGTTGCTGCCTAGAGCCGATGGTCCTTTTAAAGTGTTAGAAAGGATTAATGATAATGCGTACAAACTTGAGCTACCTGCAGCTTTTGGGGTTAGCCCCACATTTAACATTGCAGATTTGAAGCCATATTTGGGAGAAGAGGATGAACTAGAGTCGAGGACGACTCAAATGCAAGAAGGGGAGGATGATGAGGACATCCCTTCCATTGACACAACCACACCTGCTGCACAAAAAGGTCCGATGACAAGAGCTCGAGCACGACAACTTAATTATCAGGTAAAGTCGTTCCTCGCTGTTCATACTGATGAGGACATCATTGGCTCAAATATGACCATGCCAACCACTTCTATACCAAAGGTGCAACCATTCTATATGAGGCTTATCATTGATGCATTTGATGAATTAATGCTGCACCATGATGTGTGTTCATTCTCATTTTCAGAATTACTTACATGGATCAAGGGAAGGTTTGATTGCATATGGAAAGCATGGAAGGTTAATGAAGTTGATTGGGGACCAAATCCAAGTATTCCTAATGTCCTCCGCTAGGCCACCACGTCACTTTGGTTCCAAGGACAGAAAGAGTCCAAGTCCAACACATTTTGGAAGTTGAATTCGGACTGCAAAATAGTCCCAAATTGCGACGGTCACCACGACTTCATACGGACTCTGATTGGGACATTATAGCACTTTTTTGAAAGCTTATCAAGTCTATTTTCCAACGGATCTGGACTCATGGCTATATCTTATCCGATGCTTCCGCAATCGTCGTTTCAACGCCGGGACCTTTTCTGCCTTTGGTGTTGCGTCACCCTATTTTGGGCCGATGGTCCATGTATCAATTTGGGTCCATTAAGGACATGTCCTAGGGTTGGAGAACGAGCCCAACACCCCCCTGGTCGTTCCCCTAGGTATTAATAAGGATTAGAGCCGCCACAAATAGATTGGGTTTTTGTTTTGTTGAAAGTTTAGCCATTGCTACTTCCTTGTAGACGCGTGTGTTGACTAGACCATCCGTTCTACTTGATTCAGAACCCCAACTTTGTGAGTTCAGATTGGTTTTTCATCTCCATATTTGCAATTGAGTTGCGTGTTCAACTTGTTCTTGCTTGTTCTTCGATTGCTTGCAGGAATTACCCTAGTGGTTTGGTTGATCGTGCTCCACAAGATCACGACGGCTGTTGGAGGTGGTGTATCGGTTGCTAAGGCACAGCTTGGAAGGCTGTAGTTGGGCCATGAACGTCATCTCCATCCCCAAATCGAGTTTCTCACGCTTCTCATCGAAAGATCGACCAAAAACCCTTGCGGGTTCATATCAGTTGGTAATCAGAGCAAGGTTGATCGGTGAGAGACTTCTAGTTCTTTGCTGTTTTTTTAATCTCCTATAGTCCAGAAAAAGCCAAAACAAAATTAGTAGATTAGTTCTCCATAATCCCAAAAACCCTTTGAGCTTAATACTATTACTGCTTAGTTAGGGCTTATTGAATTAACGGTTGCATCGTAGAGTTGCTGGTCTTAGCGTCTAGTCGTTTAGAGTTTCGAGTTCTAGTCACGTTTCTGTCACCATCGCAGATTTGAGTTTATTTGTTTCTCTCAATGAATCCGAGTGGATTTCCAAATTCCTTTGTTTTGTTTACCACCATTATCCTAGCCACGCCCTTGGAGGTTTCATCCACGTCCATATTTCCATCTACAAAAAGGAAATCCAACAAGATCAAGATAGAATTCGATTCGGAGTCCTGTGTTATCCTGAAAGGAAAAGCACCATATTTCCTTTGTCAGGAGTCTGAATAGGGAGTTTAAATACAATCTGGAAACCTTAACTTGTCCTCTTTCCAACTGATCAGAGCTTGGTCCCAAATTCAATCTGAGCGCTTCGCAATTGCCCTGGAGATTTGTGCGTCTGCTGGTTTTGCAAAACAGCCACTTGTTTGACTTTGCTACTGAATCACCCTTCCCAAGGAAACATTTAATTGTTGTAAGTAGCTTGTTAATTCTTGTTGCAAAATTTCAGTTTTGTGCTAGTTGAAAAAAATAGAAAAAAAGAAAGAAGAAAGAAAGAAAAGAAAGATAGAAAGAAAGAAAGAAAAGAAAGAGAAAGAAGAAGAGAAGGGTTTTTCTTTTGTTGTTATTCCTGTCCTTGTGATCCTTCTTTGCTGCAGCTCAGTGACTTCGTTTGTGTCCAGGCTCGCGTCTCTAGCACGTACTAGCCTAGGACCAGCATAATAACGTCGTTGAGCGTTTGTTCAATTTGCTTGCAACTAACGTGGTTCTAGTACTTCCTTGCTTTAGCCCACCTACAGCTCCACATATTCGACTATAGCTTGACAATTTGTTTTGTTGCTACGGCACCGATACACTTCACTCCACGGTTGTAGACTTGTTGGTTGCCATCACCTCCTGTTTGGCTTGGTAAGAACTTGTAAGGGCTTGTTTTAACAAGTTGAGTTTGAGAGAGTTACAACAGACACATCCTAGTAGTTGATAGGAGTATACATATTATTTTTGTGTTTCTTGTTTTCTACTAATCATAGCAGGTGATATGGAGATTTTTGAGCTGTTGAAACTAGACCCTCATATTCAGGATGTCATTCAACACTTGCCGTTATATGATGGTAAGTTTGATCCTCAAGCTTACATTGATTGGGAGATAAAAGTAGACAATGAATTTGATGAGCATGACCTGTCTGAGAAACAAAAGATTTGTATTGCCTCTAATATTTTGATTGAAAATGCTTTGCTAGAATGGAAACACATTTGTAGGCACAACAAAGTTCTAGAATCTTGGAAAGACTTCAAATTTCTTTTTAGAGATGCATTCGTTCCTGCATATTATGTTGATTATTTGCTTGCAAAATTAGACAACTTAAAGCAGGGTAGTAAGACTGTGAAACAATACTACCATAATTTTAAGATTTGTATCATGTTTGGTGGATTGGATGAATGCATGGAAGATGTTATGAGTAGATTCATGAGAGGGCTCAATTCTAAAATTCGAACCTTGTTAATTAGCAAATCATATTGCCATATTGGTCAATTGTTTTATCTGCCTCTCAATGCTGAAAAAGAGATTCTATTATCTGTGAATACTTGCCAGAATGATGTGACCCATAATGTCCAAAATTTGTCCACTCTGCATGCTAATGAAGAGCAACAAATAGTGGAACCCACTACTGATTTTCCTTTGTCACAAAATGAATTACTCATTGTTCCTTGTGATAAAGAGGAGTTGTGTGCTGATGATTCTTTTACTCCTATGCCACAAGTAGCGAATAAGTGTGATACTTTTGGTTTGGAACCATACAAATGTGCTGAAGATAAGCTTTTTCATCCTATTACATGTGCACAAGATGAACTAAATTTACTGTCCTCTTTAAATACTTTGGGTTATATTGAATTTGATATTCTGTGTAATCTAAATTGTCTAAAAGAGAAACTTAAATTTGATTCTGGTTTGCTGAGTTTTAATCATTGTTTGCTTCATGCAATTGGCAAATATGACAGCAAAGGAGAATATTTGGTGCATAAAGTTTATATTTGCTCTAATATGAAATATCCTTTTGGGCCACAATACCATGATCAAATTGAGGGCTGCACTAACACTAATGATGTCTTGCAAAGTTTTCCTAGTTTTCCCCATATGCAACAGGATAAATATCAAGAAGGGGAGCACGGTTCACTTTTACCTACAACACATACTCCAACAAAGATCAAACCGAGGACGGTTTGCTGTCAAGAAGGGGAGAATGATGAGGACATCATTGGCTCAAATATGACCATGCCAACCACTTCTATACCAAAGGTGCAACCATTCTATATGAGGCTTATCATTGATGCATTTGATGAATTGATGCTGCACCATGATGCGTGTTCATTCTCATTTTCAGAATTACTTACATGGATCAAGGGAAGGTTTGATTGCATATGGAAAGCATGGAAGGTTAATGAAGTTGATTGGGGACCAAATCCAAGTATTCCTAATGTCCTCCGCTAGGCCACCACGTCACTTTGGTTCCAAGGACAGAAAGAGTCCAAGTCCAACATGTTTTGGAAGTTGAATTCGGACTGCAAAATAGTCCTAAATTACGACGGTCACCACGACTTCATACGGACTCCGATTGGGACGTTATAGCACTTTTTCGAAAGCTTATCAAGTCTATTTTCCAACGGATCTGGACTCATGGCTATATCTTATCCGATGCTTCCGCAATCGTCGTTTTAACGCCGGGACCTTTTCTGCCTTTGGTGCTGTGTCACCCTATTTTGGGCCGATGGTCCATGTATCAATTTGGGTCCATTAAGGACGTCTCCTAGGGTTGGAGAACGACCCCAACACCCCCTGGTCGTTCCCCTAGGTATTAATAAGGATTAGAACCGCCACAAACAGATTGGGTTTTTGTTTTGTTGAAAGTTTAGCCATTGCTACTTCCTTGTAGACGCGTGTGTTGACTAGACCATCCGTTCTACTTGATTCATAACCCCAACTTTATGAGTTCAGATTGGTTTTTCATCTCCATATTTGCAATTGAGTTAAATGTTTTACTTGTTCTTGCTTGTTCTTCGATTGCTTGCAGGAATTACCCTAGTGGTTTGGTTGATCGTGCTCCACAAGATCACAACGGCTGTTGAAGGTGGTGTATCAGTTGCTAAGGCACAGCTTGGAAGGCTGTAGTCGGGCCATGAACGTCATCTCCATCCCCAAATCGAGTTTCTCACGCTTCTCATCGAAAGATCGACCACAAACCCTTGGGGTTCATATCACATACAAACTCGTCTCAGAATTGGATGCTACTAAATCATGGTGATGATTGTCTTATTCTTAGGAATGTTGGTCAAGACTCCATTGCCTCATGTTTAGACCCCATGATGAGGATGGAGCAGCCGAACAAGTGGGAATCATCATTAATGGGGAGCACAGCTCATCTCGAGACAGCAGGGGACACTCCATCAAAAGTACCATAACTCCTTGATACGAGATCCAATGAAGCTGGTTTTTGACTTGTTGGAAAGAGCGTGTCGTCCTCTTTCACATGGGTCCAACCCCACTATCAGAATCAACCAAAGCTGTGTGCAGCAAGCCAAAGGACGCAGAGACCTACAGCTTGGGCCTAGGCCTTGTACTAACTACAACCCTTTGAGGGACGCCCAGATTAGGGTTTCCTACTCTCCCTTGTGCTCTCCTCCTTATAAATAGAGCCAGCAGCCATCAGAATGAGGGTGGGTTTTGTTTAGATGCAAGATAGCTGCTGCTTCTTCCTTGTAAACGCGTGTGTCGGCTAGACCACCCGATTTGCTTGTTTCAAGACCCCAACTTGTGATTCAGATTCAGCCTTTGGCTTAAATCCGTGAGTTATTTGCTTGTTCATCTTGTTCTTGCTTGTTCTCGGTTACTTGCAGGTTCTTGGTGTTCTTGGCACGGCAAGAACATCACAATCGAAGCCGGTGTACCTGTTGCTAAGGCGCAGCAACCTTGTAGTCGTTGTAGTCGGACAGCCAACGTCGAATCCACCCCAAATCGAGTTTATCCACACTCACCAAAAGATCAGGAAAACCTCTAGTCTCATCAGTTTGCGCCAAACTTACCACAGGCTCATAAATTGTTTTGGATGCACCAGATGGTCCTCCTGGGTGACGAGCCTCAAATGGACGCTCATTTCGGTCCATTTGGAGACACTGTTAGTTTCAGTGCAAGATAGGTGCACAGTTTGCGCCAAACGTACCATAGGCTCAGAAATCGTATTGGACACACCGAATGATACTCCTAGGTGACGAGGCTCAAATGGAAGCTCATTTCGCTTCGTTTGGAGATAGTGCTAATCTTGATTTAAGATAGGCGCACGGTTTGCGCCAAATATACCGTAAGCTCGAAAATTATTTTGGACGCACCCGATGGAACTCTTAGGTGACGTGGGTCATGTAGAATCTCGTTTTGGTCCGTTTGGATATAGTGTTAGTATCGGTGCAAGATAGATCCACAGTTTGAACCAAACGTTCCGTAGCTTCAGAAACCATTTTGGACGCCCCTAATGGAACTCCTTGGTGACGTGGGTCATGTAGAATCTCATTTCGATCCTTTTGGAGATAGTGTTAGTTTCGTTGCATGATAGTTGCACAATTTGCGCCAAACGTACCATAGGCTCAGAAATCATTTTGGACACACCGGATGGTACTCCTAGGAGACGAGGCTCAAATGGAAGCTCGTTTTGGTTCGTTTCGAGATTATGCTAATCTTGATTCAAGATAGGTGCACGATTTGCGTCGAACGTACCGTAAGCTCAGAAATCAATTTGGACGCACCCGATGGAAGACCTAGGTGACGTGGGTCATGTAGAATCTCATTTTGGTCCATTTGGATATAGTGTTAGTCTCGGTGCAAGATAGATCCACAATTTGCACCAAACGTACTGTAGCTTCAGAAACCATTTTGGACGCACCTGATGGAACTCATAGGTGACGTGGGTCGTGTAGAACCTCATTTCGATCCTGTTAGTGATAGTGTTAGTTTTGGTTCAGGATAGGTGCACAGTTTGCGCCAAACGTACTATAGGGTCAGAAATCATTTTGGACAAAACAAATGGTAGTCCTACGTGACGCGGCTCAAATGGAAGCTCGTTTCAGTTCGTTTGGAGATTGTGCTAATCTTTATTCAAGAGATAGATGCACGGTTTGTGCCGAACGTACCATAAACTTAGAAATAATTTTGACACACCAGATGGAACTCCTAGGTGATGTAGAACCTTGTTTCGGTCCGTTTGCGGATAGTGTTAGTATCGATGTAAGATAGATCCACAGTTTGCACCAAATGTACCATAGCTTCAGAAACTGTTTTGGATGCACCTGATGGAACTTCTAGGTGACGTGGGCCATGTAGAATCTCCCTTCGCTCCTTTTGGAGATAGTGTTAGTTTCGGTGCATGATAGTTGCACGGTTTGCGCCAAACATACCATAGGCTCTGAAATTGTTTTTGATGCACCGGATGGTACTTCTGGGTGACGAGGGTCAAATGGAAGCTCATTTCGGATCGTTTGGAAATGGTGCTAATCTTGATTCAAGATAGGTGCATGGTTTGCGCCAAACGTACCGTAGACTCAAAAATCATTTTGGACGCATCTAATGGAACTCCTTGGTGACGTGGGTCATGTAGAATCTCATTTCGGTCCGTTTGGAGATAGTGTTCGACTCGGTGCAAGATAGATCCATAGTTTGCACCAAATATACCATAGCCTTAAAAATCATTTTGAACGCACCGGATGGTACCCCTAGGTGATGAGGCTCAAATGAAAGCTCGGTTCGGTTCGTTTCAAGATAGTGCTAATCTTGATTGAAGATAGGTGCACGGTTTACGCCGAACGTACCATAAGCTCGGAAATCAATTTGGAAGCAACCAATGGAACTCGGTCTATTTGGAGATATGGTCCATTTGGAGATAGTGTTGGTATTAGTGCAAGATAGATCCACAGTTTGCACCAAACGTTCCGTAGCTTCAGAAAACCATTTTGGGCGCCCATGATGGAACTCCTTGGTGACGTGGGTCATGTAGAATCTCATTTCGATCCTTTTGGAGATAGTGTTAGTTTCGTTGCATGATAGTTGCACAATTTGCGCCAAAAGTACCATAGGCTCAGAAATCATTTTGGACACACCGGATGGTACTCCTAGGAGACGAGGCTCAAATGGAAGCTCGTTTTGGTTCGTTTCGAGATTATGCTAATCTTGATTCAAGATAGGTGCACGATTTGCGTCGAACGTACCGTAAGCTCGGAAATCAATTTGGACGCACCCGATAGAAGACCTAGGTGACGTGGGTCATGTAGAATCTCGTTTCGGTCCATTTGGATATAGTGTTAGTCTCGGTGCAAGATAGATCCACAATTTGCACCAAACGTACTGTAGCTTCAGAAACCATTTTGGACGCACCTGATGGAACTCCTAGGTGACGTGGGTCGTGTAGAACCTCATTTCGATCCTGTTAGTGATAGTGTTAGTTTTGGTTCAGGATAGGTGCACAGTTTGCGCCAAACGTACTATAGGGTCAGAAATCATTTTGGACAAAACAAATGGTAGTCCTACGTGACGCGGCTCAAATGGAAGCTCGTTTCAGTTCGTTTGGAGATTGTGCTAATCTTTATTCAAGAGATAGATGCACGGTTTGTGCCGAACGTACCGTAAACTTGGAAATAATTGACACACCAGATGGAACTCCTAGGTGATGTAGAACCTTGTTTCGGTCCGTTTGCGGATAGTGTTAGTATCGATGTAAGATAGATCCACAGTTTGCACCAAATGTACCATAGCTTTAGAAACTGTTTTGGATGCACCTGATGGAACTTCTAGGTGACGTGGGCCATGTAGAATCTCCCTTCGCTCCTTTTGGAGATAGTGTTAGTTTCGGTGCATGATAGGTGCACGGTTTGCGCCAAACATACCATAGGCTCTGAAATTGTTTTTGATGCACCGGATGGTACTTCTGGGTGACGAGGGTCAAATGGAAGCTCATTTCGGATCGTTTGGAAATGGTGCTAATCTTGATTCAAGATAGGTGCATGGTTTGCGCCAAACGTACCGTAGACTAAAAAATCATTTTGGACGCATCTAATGGAACTCCTTGGTGACGTGGGTCATGTAGAATCTCATTTCGGTCCGTTTGGAGATAGTGTTTGACTCGGTGTAAGATAGATCCATAGTTTGCACCAAATATACCATAGCCTTAAAAATCGTTTTGAACGCACCGGATGGTACCCCTAGGTGATGAGGCTCAAATGAAAGCTCGGTTCGGTTCGTTTCGAGATAGTGCTAATCTTGATTGAAGATAGGTGCACGGTTTACGCCGAACGTACCATAAGCTCGGAAATCAATTTGGAAGCAACCAATGGAACTCGGTCTATTTGGAGATATGGTCCATTTGGAGATAGTGTTAGTATCAGTGCAAGATAGATCCACAGTTTGCACCAAACGTTCCATAGCTTCAGAAACCATTTTGGGCGCCCATGATGGAACTCCTTGGTGACGTGGGTCATGTGGAATCTTATTTCGATCCTTTTGAAGATAGTGTTAGTTTCATTGCATGATAGTTGCCCAATTTGCGCTAAACGTACCATAGGCTCAGAAATCGTTTTAGACACACCGGATGGTCATCCTAGGAGACGAGGCTCAAATGGAAGCTCGTTTCTGTTCGTTTGGAGATTGTGCTAATCTTGATTCAAAATAGGTGCACGATTTGCGCCGAACATACCGTAAGCTCAGAAATCATTATGGACGAACCCGATGGAACACCTAGGTGACACGGGTCATGTAGAATCTTGTTTCAGTCCATTTGGAGATAGTGTTAGTCTCAGTGCAAGATAGATCCATAGTTTGAACCAAATGTACCATAGCCTCAGAAATCATTTTGGACGCACCCGAAGGAACTCCTAGGTGACATGGGTCATGTAGAATATCGTTTTGATCCTTTTGGAGATAGTGTTAGTTTCGGTGCATGATAGGTGCACAGTTTGCGCGAAACATACCATAGGCACAGAAATCGTTTTGGACACACCGGATGGTACTCCTAGGTGACGAGGCTCAAATGGAAGCTTGTTTCGGTTCGTTTGGAGATAGTGCTAATCTGGATTTAAGATAGGTGCACGGTTTGCGCCTAATGTACCGTAAGCTCGGAAATTATTTTTGATGCACCCGATGGAACTCTTCGATGACGTGGGTCATGTAGAATCTTGTTTTGGTCCGTTTGGAGATAGTGTTAGTATTGGTGGAAGATAGATCCGTAGTTTGCACCAAATGTACCATAGCTTCATAAAATGTTTTGGACGCACCTGACGGAACTCCTAGATGACGTGGGTCATGTAGAATCTCATTTCGATCCTTTTGGAGATAGTGTTAGTTTCGGTGCATAATAGTTGCATAATTTGGGCCAACCGTACCATTGGCTCAGAAATCATTTTGGACACACCGGATGGTACTCCTAGGTGACGAGGATAAAATGGAAGCTCGTCTTGATTCGTTTGGAGATTGTGATCATCTTGATACAAGATAGGTGCACGATTTGCGTCGAACGTACCGTAAGCTCGGAAATCAATTTGGACGCACCCGATGGAAGACCTAGGTGACGTGGGTCATGTAGAATCTCGTTTCGGTCCATTTGGAGATAGTGTTAGTCTCGGTGCAAGATAGATCCACAGTTTGAACCAAACATAGCATAGCCTCAGAAATCATTTTGGACGCACTCGATGGAACTCGTAGGTGACGTGGGTCATGTAGAATCTCGTTTCGGTCCATTTGGAAATAGTGTTAGTATCGGTACAAGAGAGATCCACAATTTGCACCAAACGTACCATAGCCTCAGAAATTGTTTTGGACGCACTGGATGGTACTCCTAGGTGACGAAGCTCAAATAGAAACTCGTTTCGGTTCGTTTGGAGATAGTGCTAATCTTAATACAAGGTAGCTGCACGGTTTGTGCCGTACGTACCATAAGCTCGGAAATCATTTTGGACACACCCGACGGAACACCTAGGTAACGTGGGTCATGTAGAATCCATAGTTGGCACCAAATGTACCATAGCCTCAAAAATCATTTTGGACGCACCTAATGGAACTCCAAGGTGACGTGAGTCATGTAGAATTTTCTTTCGGTCCTTTTGGAGATAGTGTTAGTTTCGGTCCATGATAGGTGCATAGTTTGCGCCAAACATACCATAGGCTCAGAAATTGTTTTGGATGCACCGGATGGTACTCCTAGGTGATGAGACTCAAACGGAGGCTTGTTTTGATCCGTTTGGAGACAGTGTTAGTTTCAGTGGAAGATAGGTGCACAGTTTGGACCAAATGTACCATAGCCTCAAAAATTATTTTGGATGCACCTAATGGAACTCCAAGGTGACGTGAGTCATGTAGAATCTTCTTTCGGTCCTTTTGGAGATAGTGTTAGTTTCGGTCCATGATAGGTGCACAGTTTGCGCCAAACATACCATAGGCTCAGAAATTATTTTGGATGCACCGGATGGTACTCCTGGGTGACGAGACTCAAATGGAAGCTTGTTTTGATCCGTTTGGAGACAGTGTTAGTTTCAGTACAAGATAGGTGCACAGTTTGTGCCAAACGTACCATAGGCTCAGAAATCATTTTGGACATACCGAATGATACTCCTAGGTGTCGAGACTCAAATGGAAGCTCGTTTCGGTTCGTATCGAGATAGTGCTAATCTTGATTCAAGGTAGGTGCACGGTTTGCGCCGAACGTACCGTAAGCTCAGAAATCATTTTGGACGCACCTGATGGAACTCCTAGGTGACGTGGGTCATGTAGAACCCCATTTCGATCCTTTTAGAGATAGTGTTAGTTTACACCAAACGTACCATAGCTTCAGAAACCGTTTTGGACGCACCTGATGAAACTCCTAGTTTATATTGAATGAGCCTATGCTTTTGAGTTCTTGTTCCAATGTCCTTTGGAATGATAGAGTGTATGACCAGCATGGGATGAAGATGGATTCAAGCCTCTAGACATCTGAACCAAGAAGCCTATGGTGTGCATGAATAAAATGGTGGTTCATCACTTTTGCATGGGAATGCAACCAGAAGCTAGATGACTGACACATGGTACGAATTCCAAGCATCACCGTGGACAGAATACAAGGAGTTAGACGGTGTTCTATAAGTGGATGGAAGCGTCTTCAAGTCTACTTTCCTGCCCATCAAACGGCTCATTATTTAGACAACCCAATAAAGAGTTATGCTCATTTTACTAACTGCTGCCAGAAGCTGAAAAGACGTGTGAACCAGCCACGAAATCCCCTAGTGTATGCCATGCTGCCATTTACTCAAAGCTGAACTCCCCTATCTCTCTATATATCTTTTACTAGACAATGAAAAGACACATCTTGTTTGGCTAAATTCAGTGATGAGATCCCATAGGGTTCGCTGGCCGATCTTTCGATGAGAGATGGTGGATAACTCGATTGGTGTGAATGGAGACGACGTTCATGGTCCAACTACAACCGTCCAAGGATGCTGCGCCTTAGCAACCGATACACCTCCTCTGATGGCTGCCGTGATCTTGCGGCGCAACAACCAGCCACTAGGGCACCCGTCCTGCAAGCAATCGAAGAACCAGCAAGAACAAGAAGAACAAGCACGCAATTGCCAAATAAATATGAAGGTTTCAATCTGAAAACACAAGATGGTGAGGTTCTGAAGACAATCAGTCAGGCAGTTGATCCAACACGCGCGCTAAAAGGCGGTAGCAATAGCTAACTCGACGAAACAAAACCTAATCTGTTTGTGGGGGCCCTAGAGGCATATAAGTAGATGGGAGGACGACCACAAGGGTGTTTGGGTCATTCTCCAACCCTAGGACGCGTCCCAAATGGACCCAACTTGATACATGGGCCATCGGCCCAAAATAAGGTGACGCAGCACCGTTGACAGAAAAAGTCTTGGTACAAAAATAGTTACTGCAGAAGAATCTGATAAGATATATCCATGAGGATGGATCCGTTGAAAAGTAGACTTGATAAGCTTTCCAAAAAGTGCTAGAACGTCCCAATCGGAGTCCGTAGAAGTCGTGGCATCCATCACAAGTTGGTGCTGTCCTGCAGTCCAAATCTAGCCGGCGCCAATCCGCTGCCCTTCTGATCATCTCCATCATTCCTAAGTAAAAAAAGAGTGCACGCGTCTCCATTGTCTAAATATGATGGAAAAGAGTTTAAGAATGAACTTACTTGATGGTTGAGTTGACGGGCACGAGCACGAGTAATAGGACCAAGTGGTGTGGTGTTGATGTCCTCATCATTCAGAATACACAAACTCGTGGAGTTTTGTTTATGCGTGAGTCTTGAGAGGCTTGCAACATTTGTTCTTTCGATTCCTGAGGGAGTTGTAGAACGCCGAACTGCGGTTCACCCAGTTCGTGCCTTCATGTCTATAGGGCGTGATTGCGTGGGCTGTTTTGTCAGTATGTGGAAGTGTGATTGTCTTAGTAGTTTATCGCGTGGACAGCCTCGCGGTGCACTGCCTCTTCACCAGGTCACGCAATGACAAGTTATCAAGTTCGCGGATCCTACGAGAAGATCGGGCCACACAACTTGCTACACGCGTTGCATAGGCGTGTGCACATCAGCTGACGAGCCTCAAATGGAACCCCATTTCGGTCAGTTTGAAGACAGTGTTAGTTTCAGTACAAGATATGTGTGCAGTTTGCGCCAAATGTACCATAGGCTCATAAATCATTTTGGACACACCGGATGATACTCCTAGGTGACGAGGCTCAAATGGAAGCTCGTTTTGGAACCGTTTGGAGATAGTGCTAATATTGATTTAAGATAGATGCACGATTTGCGCCAAACGTACCATAAGCTCAGAAATTATTTTGGATGCACCCAATGGAACTCTAAGGTGACGTGGGTCATGTAGAATCTCGTTTCAGTTTGTTTGGAGAAAGTGTTAGTATCGGTGCAAGATAGATCTACAATTGGCACCAAACTTACCATAGCTTTAGAAATCGTTTTGGACGCACCTAATGAAACTCCTAGGTGACGTGGGTCATGTAGAATCTCGTTTCGATCCTTTTGGATATAGTGTTAGTTTCGGTGCATGATAGTTGCACAATTTGCGCCAAACATACCATAGGCTCAGAAATCATTTTGGACACACCGGATGATACTCCTAGGTGATGAGGCTCAAATGGAAGCTTATTTCGCTTCGTTTGGAGATTGTGCTAATCTTGATGTATGATAGGTGCACGGTTTGCACTGAACGTACCGTAAGCTCAGAAATTATTTTGGACGCACCCGATGGAACTCCAAGGTGACGTGGGTCATATAGAATCTAATTTTGTCTGTTTGGAGATAGCGTTAGTATCGGTGGAAGATAGATCCACAGTTTGCACCAAATGTACCATAGCTTCAGAAACTGTTGTGGACGCACCTGATGGAACTCCTAGGCGACGTGGGTCATGTAGAATCTTGTTTCGATCCTTTTTCGAGATAATGTTAGTTTCGGTGCATGATAGTTGCACAATTTGCGTCAAATGTATCATAGGCTCAGAAATCGTTTTGTACACACCGGATGGTACTCCTAGGTGATGAGGCTCAAATGGAAGCTCGTTTCGGTTCATTTGGAGACAGTGCTAATCTTGATTCAAGATAGGTGCACGGTTTTCGCCGACCATACTGTAAGCTCGGAAATCATTTTGGACGGACCCGATGGAACTCCTAGGTGACGTAGGTCCCGTAGAATCTCATTTCGGTCCATTTGGAGATAGTCTTAGTCTCGGTGCAAGATAGATCCACAGTTTGCACCAAATGTACCATAGCCTCAGAAATCATTTTGGGCGCACCTGATGGAACTCCTAGGTGACATGGGTCATGTAGAATTTCCTTTCGATCCTTATGGGGATTGTGTTAGTTTCAGTCCATGATAGGTGCATGATTTGCGCCAAACATACCATAGGCTCAAAAATTGTTTTGGATGCACCGGATGATACTCCTTGGTGACGAGGCTAAAATGGAAGCTTGTTTCGGTCCGTTTGGAGACTGTATTAGTTTCAGTGCAAGATAGGTGCACAGCCTGCGCCAAACATACCATAGGCTTAGAAATCATTTTGGACACACCGGATCATACTCCTAGGTGATGAGGCTCAAATGGAAGCTCGTTTCGGTTCGTATGGAGATAGTGTTGATCTTGATTCAAGATAGGTGCACGGTTTGCGCCGAACGTACCGTAAGCTCGGAAATCATTTTGGACGCACCCGATAGAACTCCTAGGTGACGTGGGTCATGAAGAATCTCGTTTCGGTCTGTTTGAGTGTGTTAGTATCGGTGCAAGATAAATCCGCAGTTTGCACCAAATGTACCATAGCTTTAGAAACCATTTTGGATGCACCTGATAAAACTCCTAGGTGACGTGGGTCATGTAGAACTTCATTTCGATCCTTTTAGAGATAGTGTTAGTTTTGGTTCAGGATAGGTGCATAGTTTACGCCAAATGTTCTATAGGCTCAAAAAATCATTTTGGACAAAACGGATGGTAGTCCTAGGTGACGAGGCTCAAATGGAAGCTCGTTTCGGTTTGTTTGGAGATTGTGCTAATCTTGATTCAGGAGATAGGTGCACGGTTTGCGCCGAACGTACCATAAGCTCGGAAATCATTTTGGACGAACCAGATGGAACTCCTAGGTGACGTGGGTCATGTAGAATCTCGTTTCGGTCTGTTTGCAGATAGTGTTAGTATCAATGTAAGATAGATCCACAGTTTGCACCAAATGTACCATAGCTTCAGAAACTATTTTGGATGCACCTGATGGAACTCCTAGGTGACATGGGTCATGTAGAATCCCCTTTCGCTCCTTTTGGATATAGTGTTAGTTTATGTGCACGATAAGTGCACGGTTTGCGCCAAACACACCATAGGCTCAGAAATTATTTTGGATGCACCGGATGGTACTCCTGGGTGACGAGGGTCAAATGGAAGCTCGTTTCGGATAGTTTGGAAATGGTGCTAATCTTGATTCAAGATAGGAGCACGGTTTGCGCCAAACGTACCGTAGACTCAGAAATCATTTTGGACGCATCTGATGGAACTCCTAGGTGACGTGGCTCATGTAGAATCTCGTTTCGGTCCGTTTGGAGATAGTGTTAGACTCGGTGCAAGATAGATCCATAGTTTGCACCAAACATACCATAGCTTCAAAAATCGTTTTGAACGCCCCGGATGGTACTCCTAGGTGACGAGGCTCAAATGAAAGCTCGTTTTGGTTCGTTTCGAGATAGTGCTAATCTTGATTAAAGATAGGTGCACGGTTTGCGCCGAACGTACTATAAGCTCGGAAATCATTTTGGACGCACCCGATGGAACTCCTAGGTGACGTGGGTCATGTAGAACCTCGTTTTGGACCATTTTGAGATAGTGTTAGTCTCGGTGCAAGATAGCCTCAGAAATCAGTTTGGATGCACTAGATGGAACTCCTAGGTGACATGGGTCATGTAGAATCTACATTCGGTCCTTTTATAGATAGTGTTAGTTTCATGCATGATAGCTGCAGGGTTAGCGCCTAACATACCATAGGCTCATAAATTATTTTGGATGCACCAGATGGTACTCCTAGGTGACGATGTTCAAATGGTAGCTCGATTTAGTCCGTTTGAAGACAGTGTTAGTTTCAGTGCAAGATAGGTGCACCAAACGTTCCATAGCTTCAGAAACCATTTTGGACGCGCCTAATGGAACTCCAAGGTGATGTGGATCATGTAGAATCTCATTTCGATCCTTTTGGAGATAGTGTTAGTTTCGTTGCATGATAGTTGCTGAATTTACGCCAAACGTACCATGGGCTTAGAAATCATTTTGGACACACCGGATGGTACTCCTAGGTGACGAGGCTCAAATGAAAGCTCGTTTCAGTTTGTTCGGAGATTGTGCTAATCTTGATTCTAGATAGGTGCACGATTAGTGCCGAACGTATCGTAAGCTCGTAAAGCATTTAGGATGCACCCGATGGAACATCTAGGTGACATGGGTCATGTAGAATCTTGTTTCGGTCCATTTGGAGATAGTGTTAGTTTCGGTACAAGATAGATCCACAGTTTCAACCAAATGTGCCATAGCCTCAGAAATCATTTTGGACACACCCGATCAAACTCCTAGGTGACGTGGGTCATGTGGAACCTCGATTCGATCCTTTTGGAGATAGTGTTAGTTTCGGTGCATGATAGGTGCACAATTTGCGCGAAACATACCATAGGCTCATAAATCGTTTTGGACACAAAGAATGGTACTCCTAGGTGACGAGGCTCAAATGGAAGCTTGTTTCGGTTCGTTGTAGATAGTGCTAATCTTGATTTAAGATAGGTGCACGGTTTGCGCCTAACGTACTGTAAGCTCAAAATCATTTTGGATGCACCTGATGGAACTCCTAGGTTTTGTGGGTCATATAGAATCTCGTTTCGGTCCGTTTGAAGATAGTGTTAGTATCGATGCAAGATAGATCTAAAGTTTGCACCAAACATACCATAGCGTCAGAAAGCATTTTGGACACAACCGTTGGAACTCCTCGGTGACGTGGGTCATGTAGAATCTCATTTCGATCCTTTTGGAGATAGTGTTAGTTTCATTGCACAATTTTCGCCAAACGTACCATAGGCTCAGAAATCGTTTTGGACACACTAGATGGTACTCCTAGGTGACCAGGCTCAAATGGAAGCTCGTTTCGGTTTATTTGCAGATTGTGCTAATCTTGATTCTAGATAGGTGCACGATTAGCGCCGAACATACCGTAACCTCGGAAATCATTTTGGACGCACCCGATGGAACACCTCGGTGCCGTGGGTCATGCAGAATCTAGTTTCGGTCTATTTGGAGATAGTGTTAGTCTCGGTGCAAGATAGATCCACAGTTTGAACCAAACATACCATAGCCTCAGAAATCATTTTGGACACACCCGTTGGACACAACTAGGTGACGTGGGTCATGTAGAATCTCGTTTCGATCCTTTTGGAGATAGTGTTAGTTTCGATGCATGATAGGTGCACAGTTTGCGCGAAACATACCATAGGCTCAAAAATCATTTTGGACACACTGGATGGTAAGCTTGTTTCATTTCGTTTAGAGGTAGTGCTAATCCTGATTTAAGATAGTTGCACGGTTTGCGCCGAACGTAGCGTAAGCTCGGAAATTATTTTTGACGCACTCGATGGAAAACCTAGGTGACGTGGGTCATGTAGAACCGTATTTCGGTCCATTTGGAGATAGTGTTAGTATCGATGCAAGATAGATCCATAGTTTGAACAAAACATACCATAGCCTCAAAAATCATTTTGGACGCACCCGATGGAACTCCTAGGTGATGTGGGTTATGTAGAACCTCGTTTCGGTCTATTTTGAGATAGTGTTAGTCTCGATGCAAGATAGCCTCAGAAATCAATTTGGATGCACTAGATGGAACTCCTAGGTAACATGGGTCATGTAGAATCTACATTCGGTCCTTTTATAGATAGTGTTAGTTTCATGCATGATAGCTGCAGGGTTTGCACCTAACATACCATAGGCTCATAAATTATTTTGGATGCACCAGATGGTACTCCTAGACGACGAGGTTCAAATGGTAGCTCGATTTAGTCCGTTTGAAGACAGTGTTAGTTTCAGTGCAAGATAGGTGCACAGTTTGTGCCAAACGTACCATAGGCTCAGAAATCATTTTGGACACATCGGATGATACTCCTAGGTGACGAGGCTCAAATGGAAGCTTGTCTCGTTTCATTTGGAGATAGTGCTAATCTTGATTTAAGATAGGTGCACAGTTTGCGCCAAGCGTACCATAAGCCCAAAAATTATTTTGGACGCACCCGATGGAACTCCTAGGAATCTCGTTTCGGACCGTTTGGAGATAGTGTTAGTATCGGTGCAAGAGAGATCCACAGTTTGCACCAAACGTTCCATAGCTTTAGAAACCATTTTGGACGCGCCTAATGGAACTCCTAGGTGACGTGGGTCATGTAGAACCTCATTTCGATCCTTTTGGAGATAGTGTTAGTTTCGTTGCATGATAGTTGCACAGTTTGCGCGAAACATACCATAGGCTCAAAAATCATTTTGGACACACTGGATTATTCCTAGGTGACGAGGCTCAAAAGGAAGCTTGTTTGAGTTCGTTTGGAGGTAGTGCTATCTTGATTTAAGATAGGTGCACGGTTTGCGCCGAACGTAGCGTAAGCTCGGAAATTATTTTTGACGCACCCGATGGAACACCTAGGTGACGTGGGTCATGTAGAACCTCATTTTGGTCCATTTGGAGATAGTGTTAGTGTCGGTGCAAGATAGATCCACAGTTTGAACAAAACATACCATAGCCTCAGAAATCATTTTGGACGCACCCGATGGAACTCTTACATGACGTGGGTCATGTAGAATCTCATTTCAATCCTTTTGGAGATAGTGTTAGTTTCAGTGCTTGATAGTTGCACTGTTTGCGCGAAACATACTATAGGCTCAGAAATCGTTTTGGACACACCGGATGGTACTCCTAGGTGACAAGGCTCAAATGGAACCTCGTTTCGTTTCATTTGGAGATTGTGCTAATCTTGATTCAAGATAGGTGCACGATTTGCGCCGAACGTACCGTAAGCTTGGAAATAATTTTGGACGCACCCGATGGAACACCTAGGTGACGTGGGTCATGTAGAATCTCGTTACGGTCCATTTGGAGATAGTGTTAGTTTCAGTGCAAGATAGATCCACAGTTTGAACAATACGTACCATAGCCTCAGAAATCATTTTGGACGCACCCGATGGAACTCCTAGGTGACGTGGGTCATGTAGAATCTCGTTACGGTCCATTTGGAGATAGTGTTAGTTTTAGTGCAAGATAGATCCACAGTTTGAACAATATGTACCATAGCCTCAGAAATCATTTTTGACGCACCGGATGGAACTCCTAGATGACGTGGGTCATGTAGAATCTCGTTTCGATCCTTTTGGAGATAGTGTTAGTTTCGGTGCATGATAGGTGCACAGTTTGCGCGAAACATACTACAGGCTCAGAAATTATTTTGGACACACCGGATGGTACTCCTAGGTGACGAGGCTCAAAAGGAAGCTTGTTTCGGTTCGTTTGGAGATAGTGTTAATCTCGATTTAAGATAGGTGCACGGTTTGCGCCTAACGTAGCGTAAGCTCTGAAATTATTTTTGACGCACCCGATGGAACTCCTTGGTGACGTGGGTCTTGTAGAATCTCGTTTCGGTCCGTTTGGAGATAGTTTTAGTGTCGGTGCAAGATAGATCCACCGTTTGCACCAAATGTACCATAGCTTCAGAAACTATTTTGGACGCACCTGATGGAATTCCTAGGTGACATGGGTCATGTACAATCTCGTTTTGATCCTTTTGGAGATAGTGTTAGTTTCAGTGCATGATAGTTGCACAATTTGCGCCAAACGTACCATAGGCTCAGAAATCGTTTTGGACACACCGGATGGTGCTCCTAGGTGACGAGGCTCAAATGGACGCTCGTTTCGTTTCATTTGGAGATTGTGCTAGTCTTGATTCAAGATAGGTCCACGATTTGCGCCGAATGTACCGTAAACTCGGAAATAATTTTGGACGCACCCGATGAAACACCTAGGTGACGTGGGTCATGTAGAACCTCGTTACGGTCCATTTGGAGATAGTGTTAGTCTCAGTGCAAGATAGATTTACAGTTTGAACCATACGTACCATAGCCTCAAAAATCATTTTGGACGCACCCGATGGAACTCCTAGCTGACGTGGGTCATGTAGAATCTCGTTTCGATCCTTTTGAAGATAGTGTTAGTTTCGGTGCATGATAGGTGCACAGTTTGCGTGAAACATGCCATAGGCTCAGAAATCATTTTGTACACACCGGATGGTACTCCTAGGTGACAAGGCTCAAATGGAAGCTTGTTTCGGTTCGTTCAGAGATTGTGCTAATCTTGATTCAAGATAGGTGCATGGTTTGCGCCGAAAGTACCGTAAGGTCAAAAATCAATTTGGACACAACTGATGGAACTCTTATGTGACGTGGGCCATGTAGAATCTTGTTTCGGTTCATTTGGAGATAGTGTTAGTCTCGGTTCAAGATAGATACACAGTTTGCACTAAACGTACCATCGCCTCATAAATCATTTTGGACGCACCTGATGGGACTCCTAGGTGACATGGGTCATGTAGAATCTCCATTCGGTCCTTTGGAGATAGTGTTAGTTTCGGTGCATGATAGGTGCACGGTTTGCGCCAAACATACCATAGGCTCAGAAATTGTTTTGGATGCACCAGATGGTACTTCTGGCTGACGAGCCTCAAATGGAAGCTCATTTCGGTCCATTTGGAGACAATGTTAGTTTCAGTACAAGATACGTGCACACTTTGCGTCAAATGTACCATAGGCTCAGAAATCGTTTTGGACTTACCGAATGATACTCCTAGGTGGCGAGGCTCAAATGGAAGCTCGTTTTGGTTCGTTTGGAGATAGTGCTAATCTTGATTAAAGATAGGTGCACGATTTGCACCGAACCTACCGAAAGCTCGGAAATAATTTTGGACGCACCCGATGGAACACCTAGTTGACGTGGCTCATGTAGCATCTCGTTTCGGTCTGTTTGTAGATAGTTTCAGTATCGGTAAAAGATAGATCCACAGTTTGCACCAAACATACCATAGCTTTAGAAACCGTTTTGGACGCACCTAATGGAACTCCTAGGTGACGTGGATCATGTAGAGTCTAGTTTCGATCCTTTTGGAGATAGTGTTAGTTTCAGTGCATGATAGTTGCACAATTTGCGCTAAACGTACCATAGGCTCATAAATCCTTTTGGACACACTGGATGGTACTCCTAGGTGACCAGGCTCAAATGAAAGCTTGTTTCAGTTCGTTTGGAGGTTGTGCTAATCTTGATTCAAGATAGGTGCACGGTTTGCGCCGAATGTACCGTAAGCTCGAAAATCATTTTGGACGCACCCGATGGAACACCTAGGTGACGTGGGTCATGTAGGCTCTCGTTTTGGTCCATTTGGAGATAGTTTTAGTCTCGGTGCAAAATAGATACATAGTTTGCACCAAACATACCGTAGCCTCAGAAATCATTTTGGATGCACCTGATAGAACTCATAGGTGACAAGGTGCATGATAGATGCACTATTTGCGCAAAGCGTACCATAGGCTCAGAAATCATTTTGGACACACCCGATGGAACTACTAGGTGACGTGGGTCATGTAGAATCTCGTTTCGATCCTTTTGGAGATAGTGTTAGTTTCGGTGCATGATAGGTGCACAGTTTGCGCGAAACATACCATAGGCTCAAAAATCATTTTGGACACACTGGATGGTACTCCTAGGTGACGAGGCTCAAAAGGAAGCTTGTTTCTGTTTGTTTGGAGGTAGTGCTAATCTTGATTTAAGATAGGTGCACGGTTTGCGCCGAACGTAGCGTAAGCTCGGAAATTATTTTTGACGCACCCGATGGAACACCTAGGTGACGTGGGTCATGTAGAACCTCGTTTCGGTCCATTTGGAGATAGTGTTAGTGTCGGTGCAAGATAGATCCACAGTTTGAACAAAACATACCATAGCCTCAGAAATCATTTTGGACGCACCCGATGGAACTCTTACGTGACGTGAGTCATGTAGAACCTCATTTCGATCCTTTTGGAGATAGTGTTAGTTTCAGTGCTTGATAGTAGCACTGTTTGCGCGAAACATACTATAGGCTCAGAAATCGTTTTGGACACACCGGATGGTACTCCTAGGTGACAAGGCTCAAATGTAACCTCGTTTCGGTTCATTTGGAGATTGTGCTAATCTTGATTGAAGATAGGTGCATGGTTTTTTCGAACGTTCTATAAGCTCGGAAATCATTTTGGATGCACCCGATGGAACTCCTAGGTGGTGTGGGTCATGTAGAACCTCGTTTCGGTCTATTTTGAGATAGTGTTAGTCTCGGTGCAAGATAGCCTCAGAAATCAGTTTGGATGCACTAGATGAACTCCTAGGTGACATGGGTCATGTAGAATCTACATTCGGTCCTTTTATAGATAGTGTTAGTTTCATGCATGATAGCTGCAGGGTTTGCGCCTAACATACCATAGGCTCATAAATTATTTTGGATGCACCAGATGGTACTCCTAGGCGATGATGTTCAAATGGTAGCTCGATTTAGTCCGTTTGAAGATAGTGTTAGTTTCAGTGCAAGATAGGTGCACCAAACGTTCCATAGCTTCAGAAATCATTTTGGACGTGCCTAATGGAACTCCAAGGTGACGTGGGTCATGTAGAATCTCATTTCGGTCCTTTTGGAGATAGTGTTAGTTTTGTTGCATGATAGTTGCAGAATTTACACCAAACGTACCATGGGCTTAGAAATCATTTTGGACACACCGGATGGTACTCCTAGGAGACGAGGCTCAAATGAAAGCTCGTTTCAGTTTGTTTGGAGATTGTGCTAATCTTGATACTAGATAGGTGCACGATTAGTGCCGAACGTATCGTAAGCTCGTAAAGCATTTTGGACGCACCCGATGGAATACCTAGGTGACGTGGGTCATGTAGAATCGTGTTTCGGTCCATTTGGAGATAGTGTTAGTTTTGGTACAAGATAGATCCATAGTTTCAACCAAATGTGCCATAGCCTCAGAAATCATTTTGGACGCACCCGATCAAACTCCTAGGTGACGTGGGTCATGTGGAACCTCGATTCGATCCTTTTGGAGATAGTGTTAGTTTCGGTGCATGATAGGTGCACAGTTTGCGCGAAACATACCATAGGCTCATAAATCGTTTTGGACACACCGGATAGTATTCCTAGGTGACGAGGCTCAAATGGAAGCTTATTTCGGTTGGTTTGGAGATAGTGCTAATCTTGATTTAAGATAGGTGCACGGTTTGCGCCTAACGTACTGTAAGCTCAAAATCATTTTGGACGCACCTGATGGAACTCCTAGGTTATGTGGGTCATGTAGAATCTCGTTTCGGTCCATTTGGAGATAGTGTTAGTATCGACGCAAGATAGATCTAAAGTTTGCACCAAACATACCATAGCGTCAGAAACCATTTTGGACACAACCGTTGGAACTCCTCGGTGACGTGGGTCATGTAGAATCTCATTTCGATCCTTTTGGAGATAGTGTTAGTTGCACAATTTTCGCCAAACGTACCATAGGCTCAGAAATCGTTTTGGACACACTGGATGGTACTCCTAGGTGACCAGGCTCAAATGGAAACTCGTTTCGGTTCATTTGGAGATTGTGCTAATCTTGATTCTAGATAGGTGCATGATTAGCGCCGAACGTACCGTAACCTCGGAAATCATTTTGGACGCACCCGATGGAACACCTCGGTGCCGTGGGTCATGCAAAATCTAGTTTTGGTCTATTTGGAGATAGTGTTAGTCTCGGTGCAAGATAGATCCACAGTTTGAACCAAACGTACCATAGCCTCAGAAATCATTTTGGACACACCCGATGGAACTACTAGGTGACGTGGGTCATGTAGAATCTCATTTCAATCCTTTTGGAGATAGTGTTAGTTTCGGTGCATGATAGGTGCACAGTTTGCGTGAAACATACCATAGGCTCAAAAATCATTTTGGACACACTGGATGGTAAGCTTGTTTCAGTTTGTTTGGAGGTAGTGCTAATCTTGATTTAAGATAGGTGCACGGTTTGCGCCGAACGTAGCGTAAGCTGGGAAATTATTTTTAACGCACCCGATGGAACACCTAGGTGACGTGGGTCATTTAGAACCTCGTTTCGGACCATTTGGAGATGGTGTTAGTGTCGGTGCAAGATAGATCCACAGTTTGAACAAAACATACCATAGCCTCAGAAATCATTTTGGACGCACCCAATGGAACTCTTACGTGACGTGGGTCATGTAGAATCTCATTTCGATCCTTTTGGAGATAGTGTTAGTTTCAGTGCTTGATAGTTGCACTGTTTGCGCGAAACATACTATAGGCTCAGAAATCGTTTTGGACACACCGGATGGTACTCCTAGGTGACAAGGCTCAAATGGAACCTCGTTTCGGTTCATTTGGAGATTGTGCTAATCTTGATTCAAGATAGGTGCACGATTTGCGCCGAACGTACCGTAAGCTTGGAAATAATTTTGGACGCACCCGATGGAACACCTAGGTGACGTGGGTCATGTAGAATCTCGTTACGGTCCATTTGGAGATAGTGTTAGTTTCAGTGCAAGATAGATCCACAGTTTGAACAATACGTACCATAGCCTCAGAAATCATTTTGGACGCACCCGATGGAACTCCTAGGTGACGTGGGTCATGTAGAATCTCGTTACGGTCCATTTGGAGATAGTGTTAGTTTCAGTGCAAGATAGATCCACAGTTTGAACAATACGTACCATAGCCTCAGAAATCATTTTTGACGCACCCGATGGAACTCCTAGGTGACGTGGGTCATGTAAAATCTCGTTTCGATCCTTTTGGAGATAGTGTTAGTTTCGGTGCATGATAGGTGCACAGTTTGCGCGAAACATACTACAGGCTCAGAAATTATTTTGGACACACCGGATGGTACTCCTAGGTGACGAGGCTCAAAAGGAAGCTTGTTTCGGTTCGTTTGGAGATAGTGTTAATCTCGATTTAAGATGGGTGCACGGTTTGCGCCTAACATAGCGTAAGCTCCGAAATTATTTTTGACGCACCCGATGGAACTCCTTGGTGACGTGGGTCATGTAGAATCTCGTTTCGGTCCGTTTGGAGATAGTTTTAGTGTCGGTGCAAGATAGATCCACTGTTTGCACCAAATGTACCATAGCTTCAGAAACTGTTTTGGACGCACCTGATGGAATTCCTAGGTGACATGGGTCATGTACAATCTCGTTTTGATCCTTTTGGAGATAGTGTTAGTTTCAGTGCATGATAGTTGCACAATTTGCGCCAAACATACCATAGGCTCAGAAATCGTTTTGGACACACCGGATGGTGCTCCTAGGTGACGAGGCTCAAATGGACGCTCGTTTCGTTTCATTTGGAGATTGTGCTAGTCTTGATTCAAGATAGGTCCACGATTTGCGCCGAATGTACCGTAAACTCGGAAATAATTTTGGATGCACCCGATGAAACACCTAGGTGACGTGGGTCATGTAGAACCTCGTTACGGTCCATTTGGAGATAGTGTTAGTCTCAGTGCAAGATAGATTTACAGTTTGAACCATACGTACCATAGCCTCAAAAATCATTTTGGACGCACCCGATGGAACTCCTAGCTGACGTGGGTCATGTAGAATCTCGTTTCGATCCTTTTGGAGATAGTGTTAGTTTCGGTGCATGATAGGTGCACAGTTTGCGCGAAACATACCATAGGCTCAGATATCATTTTGTACACACCGGATGGTACTCCTAGGTGACAAGGCTCAAATGGAAGCTTGTTTCGGTTCGTTTAGAGATTGTGCTAATCTTGATTCAAGATAGGTGCATGGTTTACGCCGAAAGTACCGTAAGGTCAAAAATCAATTTGGACACAACTGATGGAACTCTTATGTGACGTGGGCCATGTAGAATCTTGTTTCGGTTCATTTGGAGATAGTGTTAGTCTCGGTTCAAGATAGATACACAGTTTGCACTAAACGTACCATCGCCTCATAAATCATTTTGGACGCACCTGATGGGACTCCTAGGTGACATGGGTCATGTAGAATCTCCATTCGGTCCTTTGGAGATAGTGTTAGTTTCGGTGCATGATAGGTGCACGGTTTGCGCCAAACATACCATAGGCTCAGAAATTATTTTGGATGCACCAGATGGTACTTCTGGCTGACGAGCCTCAAATGGAAGCTTATTTCGGTCCATTTGGAGACAATGTTAGTTTTAGTACAAGATACGTGCACACTTTGCGTCAAATGTACCATAGGCTCAGAAATCGTTTTGGACTTACCGGATGATACTCCTAGGTGGCGAGGCTCAAATGGAAGCTCGTTTTGGTTCGTTTGGAGATAGTGCTAATCTTGATTAAAGATAGGTGCACGATTTGCGCCGAACCTACCGAAAGCTCGGAAATAATTTTGGACGCACCCGATGGAACACCTAGTTGACGTGGCTCATGTAGAATCTCGTTTCGGTCTGTTTGTAGATAGTTTCAGTATCGGTAAAAGATAGATCCACAGTTTGCACCAAACATACCATAGCTTTAGAAACCGTTTTGGACGCACCTAATGGAACTCCTAGGTGACGTGGATCATGTAGAGTCTAGTTTCGATCCCTTTGGAGATAGTGTTAGTTTCAGTGCATGATAGTTGCACAATTTGCGCTAAACGTACCATAGGCTCATAAATCTTTTTGGACACACTGGATGGTACTCCTAGGTGACCAGGCTCAAATGAAAGCTTGTTTCAGTTCGTTTGGAGGTTGTGCTAATCTTGATTCAAGATAGGTGCACGGTTTGCGCCGAATGTACCGTAAGCTCGAAAATCATTTTGGACGCACCCGATGGAACACCTAGGTGACGTGGGTCATGTAGGCTCTCGTTTCGGTCCATTTGGAGATAGTGTTAGTCTTGGTGCAAAATAGGTACATAGTTTGCACCAAACATACCGTAGCCTCAGAAATCATTTTGGACGCACCTGATAGAACTCATAGGTGACTTGGTGCATGATAGATGCACTATTTGCGCAAAGCGTACCATAGGCTCAGAAATCATTTTGGACACACCCGATGGAACTACTAGGTGACGTGGGTCATGTAGAATCTCGTTTCGATCCTTTTGGAGATAGTGTTAGTTTCGGTGCATGATAGGTGCACAGTTTGCGCGAAACATACCATAGGCTCAAAAATCATTTTGGACACACTGGATGGTACTCCTAGGTGACGAGGCTCAAAAGGAAGCTTGTTTCAGTTTGTTTGGAGGTAGTGCTAATCTTGATTTAAGATAGGTGCACGGTTTGCGCCGAACGTAGCGTAAGCTCGGAAATTATTTTTGTCGCACCCGATGGAACACCTAGGTGATGTGGGTCATGTAGAACCTCGTTTCGGTCCATTTGGAGATAGTGTTAGTGTCGGTGCAAGATAGATCCACAGTTTGAACAAAACATACCATAGCCTCAGAAATCATTTTGGACGCACCCGATGGAACTCTTACGTGACGTGAGTCATGTAGAATCTCATTTCGATCCTTTTGGAGATAGTGTTAGTTTCAGTGCTTGATAGTAGCACTGTTTGCGCGAAACATACTATAGGCTCAGAAATCGTTTTGGACACACCGGATGGTACTCCTAGGTGACAAGGCTCAAATGGAACCTCGTTTCGGTTCATTTGGAGATTGTGCTAATCTTGATTGAAGATAGGTGCACGGTTTTTTCGAACGTTGTATAAGCTCGGAAATCATTTTGGATGCACCCGATGGAACTCCTAGGTGATGTGGGTCATGTAGAACCTCGTTTTGGTCTATTTTGAGATAGTGTTAGTCTCGGTGCAAGATAGCCTCAGAAATCAGTTTGGATGCACTAGATGAACTCCTAGGTGACATGGGTCATGTAGAATCTACATTCGGTCCTTTTATAGATAGTGATAGTTTCATGCATGATAGCTGCAGGGTTTGCGCCTAACATACCATAGGCACATAAATTATTTTGGATGCACCAGATGGTACTCCTAGGCGACGATGTTCAAATGGTAGCTTGATTTAGTCCGTTTGAAGATAGTGTTAGTTTCAGTGCAAGATAGGTGCACCAAACGTTCCATAGCTTCAGAAATCATTTTGGACGTGCCTAATGGAACTCCAAGGTGACGTGGGTCATGTAGAATCTCATTTCGATCCTTTTGGAGATAGTGTTAGTTTTGTTGCATGATAGTTGCAGAATTTACACCAAACGTACTATGGGCTTAGAAATCATTTTGGACACACCGGATGGTACTCCTAGGAGACGAGGCTCAAATGAAAGCTCGTTTCAGTTTGTTTGGAGATTGTGCTAATCTTGATTCTAGATAGGTGCACGATTAGTGCCGAACGTATCGTAAGCTCGTAAAGCATTTTGGACGCACCCGATGGAATACCTAGGTGACGTGGGTCATGTAGAATCGTGTTTCGGTCCATTTGGAGATAGTGTTAGTTTCGGTACAAGATAGATCCATAGTTTCAACCAAATGTGCCATAGCCTCAGAAATCATTTTGGACGCACCCGATCAAACTCCTAGGTGACGTGGGTCATGTGGAACCTCGATTCGATCCTTTTGGAGATAGTGTTAGTTTCGGTGCATGATAGGTGCACAGTTTGCGCGAAACATACCATAGGCTCATAAATCGATTTGGACACACCGGATGGTATTCCTAGGTGACGAGGCTCAAATGGAAGCTTATTTTGGTTCGTTTGGAGATAGTGCTAATCTTGATTTAAGATAGGTGCACGGTTTGCGCCTAATGTACTGTAAGCTCAAAATCATTTTGGACGCACCTGATGGAACTCCTAGGTTATGTGGGTCATGTAGAATCTCGTTTCGGTCCATTTGGAGATAGTGTTAGTATAGACGCAAGATAGATCTAAAGTTTGCACCAAACATACCATAGCGTCAGAAACCATTTTGGACACAACCGTTGGAACTCCTCGGTGACGTGGGTCATGTAGAATCTCATTTCGATCCTTTTGGAGATAGTGTTAGTTGCACAATTTTCGCCAAACGTACCATAGGCTCAGAAATCGTTTTGGACACACTGGATGGTACTCCTAGGTGACCAGGCTCAAATGGAAACTCGTTTCGGTTCATTTGGAGATTGTGCTAATCTTGATTCTAGATAGGTGCATGATTAGCGCCGAACGTACCGTAACCTCGGAAATCATTTTGGACGCACCCGATGGAACACCTCGGTGCCGTGGGTAATGCAGAATCTAGTTTCGGTCTATTTGGAGATAGTTTTAGTCTCGGTGCAAGATAGATCCACAGTTTGAACCAAACGTACCATAGCCTCAGAAATCATTTTGGACACACCCGATGGAACTACTAGGTGACGTGGGTCATGTAGAATCTCGTTTCAATCCTTTTGGAGATAGTGTTAGTTTCGGTGCATGATAGGTGCACAGTTTGCGTGAAACATACCATAGGCTCAAAAATCATTTTGGACACACTGGATGGTAAGCTTGTTTCAGTTTGTTTGGAGGTAGTGCTAATCTTGATTTAAGATAGGTGCACGGTTTGCGCCGAACGTAGCGTAAGCTGGGAAATTATTTTTAACGCACCCGATGGAACACCTAGGTGACGTGGGTCATTTAGAACCTCGTTTCGGACCATTTGGAGATGGTGTTAGTGTCGGTGCAAGATAGATCCACAGTTTGAACAAAACATACCATAGCCTCAGAAATCATTTTGGACGCACCCGATGGAACTCTTACGTGACGTGGGTCATGTAGAATCTCATTTCGATCCTTTTGGAGATAGTGTTAGTTTCAGTGCTTGATAGTTGCACTGTTTGCGCGAAACATACTATAGGCTCAGAAATCGTTTTGGACACACCGGATGGTACTCCTAGGTGACAAGGCTCAAATGGAACCTCGTTTCGGTTCATTTGGAGATTGTGCTAATCTTGATTCAAGATAGATGCACGATTTGCGCCGAACGTACCGTAAGCTCAGAAATAATTTTGGACGCACCCGATGGAACACCTAGGTGACATGGGTCATGTGGAATCTCGTTACGGTCCATTTGGAGATAGTGTTAGTTTCAGTGCATGATAGGTGCACAGTTTGCGCGAAACATACTATAGGCTCAGAAATTATTTTGGACACACCGGATGGTACTCCTAGGTGACGAGGCTCAAAAGGAAGCTTGTTTCGGTTCGTTTGGAGATAGTGTTAATCTCGATTTAAGATAGGTGCACGGTTTGCGCCTAACGTATCATAAGCTCCGAAATTATTTTTGATGCACCCGATGGAACTCCTTGGTGACGTGGGTCTTGTAGAATCTCGTTTCGGTCCGTTTGAAGATAGTGTTAGTGTCGGTGCAAGATAGATCCACCGTTTGCACCAAATGTACCATAGCTTCAGAAACTGTTTTGGACGCACCTGATGGAATTCCTAGGTGACATGGGTCATGTACAATCTCGTTTTGATCCTTTTGGAGATAGTGTTAGTTTCGGTGCATGATAGTTGCACAATTTGCGTCAAAAATACCATAGACTCAGAAATTGTTTTGGACACACGGGATGGTGCTCCTAGGTGACGAGGCTCAAATGGACGCTCGTTTCGTTTCATTTGGAGATTGTGCTAGTCTTGATTCAAGATAGGTCCACGATTAGCGCCGAATGTACCGTAAACTCGGAAATAATTTTGGACGCACCCGATGGAACACCTAGGTGACGTGGGTCATGTAGAACCTCGTTACGGTCCATTTGGAGATAGTGTTAGTCTCAGTGCAAGATAGATTTACAGTTTGAACCATACGTACCATAGCCTCAAAAATCATTTTGGACGCACCTGATGGAACTCCTAGCTGACGTGGGTCATGTAGAATCTCGTTTCGATCCTTTTGGAGATAGTGTTAGATTCGGTGCATGATAGGTGCACAGTTTGCGTGAAACATACCATAGGCTCAGAAATCATTTTGTACACACCGGATGGTACTCCTAGGTGACAAGGCTCAAATGGAAGCTTGTTTTGGTTTGTTCGGAGATTGTGCTAATCTTGATTCAAGATAGGTGCATGGTTTGCGCCGAAAGTTCCGTAAGCTCAAAAATCAATTTGGACGCAACTGATGGAACTCTTATGTGACGTGGGCCATGTAGAATCTTGTTTCGGTTCATTTGGAGATAGTGTTAGTCTCGGTTCAAGATAGATACACAGTTTGCACCAAACGTACCATCGCCTTATAAATCATTTTGGACGCACCTGATGGGACTCCTAGGTGACATGAGTCATGTAGAATCTCCATTCGGTCCTTTGGAGATAGTGTTAGTTTCGGTGCATGATAGGTGCACGGTTTGCGCCAAACATACCATAGGCTCAGAAATTGTTTTGGATGCACCAGATGGTACTTCTGGCTGACGAGCCTCAAATGGAAGCTCATTTCGATCCATTTGGAGACAGTGTTAGTTTCAATACAAGATACGTGCACACTTTGAGTCAAATGTACCATAGGCTCAAAAATCGTTTTGGACTTACCGGATGATACTCCTAGGTGGCGAGGCTCAAATGGAAGCTCGTTTTGGTTCGTTTGGAGATAGTGGTAATCTTGATTAAAGATAGGTGCATGATTTGCGCCGAACCTACCGAAAGCTCGGAAATAATTTTGGACGCACCCGATGGAACACCTAGTTGACGTGGCTCATGTAGAATCTCGTTTCGGTCTGTTTGTAGATAGTTTCAGTATCGGTAAAAGATAGATCCACAGTTTGCACCAAACATACCATAGCTTTAGAAACTGTTTTGGACGCACCTAATGGAACTCCTAGGTGACGTGGATCATGTAGAGTCTAGTTTTGATCCTTTTGGAGATAGTGTTAGTTTCAGTGCATGATAGTTGCACAATTTGCGCTAAACGTACCGTAGGCTCATAAATCCTTTTGGACACACTGGATGGTACTCCTAGGTGACCAGGCTCAAATGGAAGCTTGTTTCAGTTCGTTTGGAGGTTGTGCTAATCTTGATTCAAGATAGGTGCACGGTTTGCGCCGAATGTACCGTAAGCTCAAAAATCATTTTGAACGCAACCGATGGAACACCTAGGTGACGTGGGTCATGTAGGCTCTCGTTTCGGTTCATTTGGAGATAGTGTTAGTCTCGGTGCAAAATAGATACATAGTTTGCACCAAACATACCGTAGCCTCAGAAATCATTTTGGACGCACCTGATAGAACTCATAGGTGACTTGGTGCATGATAGATGCACTGTTTGCGCAAAACGTACCATAGGCTCAGAAATCATTTTGGACACACCCGATGGAACTACTAGGTGACGTGGGTCATGTAGAATCTCGTTTCGATCCTTTTGGAGATAGTGTTAGTTTCGGTGCATGATAGGTGCACAGTTTGCGCGAAACATACCATAGGCTCAAAAATCATTTTGGACACACTGGATGGTACTCCTAGGTGATGAGGCTCAAAAGGAAGCTTGTTTCAGTTTGTTTGGAGGTAGTGCTAATCTTGATTTAAGATAGGTGCACGGTTTGCGCCGAACGTAGCGTAAGCTCGGAAATTATTTTTGACGCACCCGATGGAACACCTAGGTGACGTGGGTCATGTAGAACCTCGTTTCGGTCCATTTGGAGATAGTGTTAGTGTCGGTGCAAGATAGATCCACAGTTTGAACAAAACATACCATAGCCTCAGAAATCATTTTGGACGCACCCGATGGAACTCTTACGTGACGTGAGTCATGTAGAATCTCATTTCGATCCTTTTGGAGATAGTGTTAGTTTCAGTGCTTGATAGTTGCACTGTTTGCGCGAAACATACTATAGGCTCAGAAATCATTTTGGACACACCGGATGGTACTCCTAGGTGACAAGGCTCAAATGGAACCTCGTTTCGGTTCATTTGAAGATTGTGCTAATCTTGATTGAAGATAGGTGCACGGTTTTTTCGAACGTACTATAAGCTCGGAAATCATTTTGGATGCACTCGATGGAACTCCTAGGTGATGTGGGTCATGTAGAACCTCGTTTCGGTCTATTTTGAGATAGTGTTAGTCTCGGTGCAAGATAGCCTCAGAAATCAGTTTGGATGCACTAGATGAACTCCTAGGTGACATGGGTCATGTAGAATCTACATTCGGTCCTTTTATAGATAGTGTTAGTTTCATGCATGATAGCTGCAGGGTTTGCGCCTGACATACCATAGGCTCATAAATTATTTTGGATGTACCAGATGGTACTCCTAGGCGACGATGTTCAAATGGTAGCTCGATTTCGTCCGTTTGAAGACAATGTTAGTTTCAGTGCAAGATAGGTGCACCAAACGTTCCATAGCTTCAAAAACCATTTTGGACGTGCCTAATGGAACTCCAAGGTGACGTGGGTCATGTAGAATCTCATTTCGATCCTTTTGGAGATAGTGTTAGTTTCGTTGCATGATAGTTGCAGAATTTACACCAAACGTACCATGGGCTTAGTTATCATTTTGGACACACCGGATGGTACTCCTAGGAGACGAGGCTCAAATGAAAGCTTGTTTCAGTTTGTTTGGAGATTATGCTAATCTTGATTCTAGATAGGTGCACGATTAGTGTCGAACGTATCGTAAGCTCGTAAAGCATTTTGGACGCACCCGATGGAACACCTAGGTGACGTGGGTCATGTAGAATCGTGTTTCGGTCCATTTGGAGATAGTGTTAGTTTCGGTACAAGATAGATCCATAGTTTCAACCAAATGTGCCATAGCCTCAGAAATCATTTTGGACGCACCCGATCAAACTCCTAGGTGACGTGGGTCATGTGGAACCTCGATTCGATCCTTTTGGAGATAGTGTTAGTTTCGGTGCATGATAGGTGCACAGTTTGCGCGAAACATACCATAGGCTCATAAATCGTTTTGGACACACCGGATGATACTCCTAGGTGACGAGGCTCAAATGGAAGCTTATTTCGGTTCGTTTGGAGATAGTGCTAATCTTGATTTAAGATAGGTGCACGGTTTGCGCCTAACGTACTGTAAGATCAAAATCATTTTGGACGCACCTGATGGAACTCCTAGGTTATGTGGGTCATGTAGAATCTCGTTTCGGTCCATTTGGAGATAGTGTTAGTATCGACGCAAGATAGATCTAAAGTTTGCACCAAACATACCATAGCGTCAGAAACCATTTTGGACACAACCGTTGGAACTCCTCGGTGACGTGGGTCATGTAGAATCTCATTTCGATCCTTTTGGAGATAGTGTTAGTTGCACAATTTTCGCCAAACGTACCATAGGCTCAGAAATCGTTTTGGACACACTGGATGGTACTCCTAGGTGACCAGGCTCAAATGGAAACTCGTTTCGGTTCATTTGGAGATTGTGCTAATCTGATTCTAGATAGGTGCATGATTAGCGCCGAACGTACCGTAACCTCGGAAATCATTTTGGACGCACCCGATGGAACACCTCGGTGCCGTGGGTCATGCAGAATCTAGTTTCGGTCTATTTGGAGATAGTGTTAGTCTCGGTGCAAGATAGATCCACAGTTTGAACCAAACATACCATAGCCTCAGAAATCATTTTGGACACACCCGATGGAACTACTAGGTGACGTGGGTCATGTAGAATCTCATTTAAATCCTTTTGGAGATAGTGTTAGTTTCGGTGCATGATAGGTGCACAGTTTGCGTGAAACATACCATAGGCTCAAAAATCATTTTGGACACACTGGATGGTAAGCTTGTTTCAGTTCGTTTGGAGGTAGTGCTAATCTTGATTTAAGATAGGTGCACGGTTTGCGCCAAACGTAGCGTAAGCTGGGAAATTATTTTTGACGCACCCGATGGAACACCTAGGTGACGTGGGTCATTTACAACCTTGTTTCGGTCCATTTGGAGATAGTGTTAGTGTCGGTGCAAGATAGATCCACAGTTTGAACAAAACATACCATAGCCTCAGAAATCAATTTGGACGCACCCGATGGAACTCTTACGTGACGTGGGTCATGTAGAATCTCATTTCGATCCTTTTGGAGATAGTGTTAGTTTCAGTGCTTGATAGTTGCACTGTTTGCGCGAAACATACTATAGGCTCAGAAATCGTTTTGGACACACCGGATGGTACTCCTAGGTGACAGGGCTCAAATGGAACCTCGTTTCGGTTCATTTGGAGATTGTGCTAATCTTGATTCAAGATAGATGCACGATTTGCGCTGAACGTACCGTAAGCTCGGAAATAATTTTGGACGCACCCGATGGAACACCTAGGTGACATGGGTCATGTGGAATCTCGTTACGGTCCATTTGGAGATAGTGTTAGTTTCAGTGCATGATAGGTGCACAGTTTGCGCGAAACATACTATAGGCTCAGAAATTATTTTGGACACACCAGATGGTACTCCTAGGTGACGAGGCTCAAAAGGAAGCTTGTTTCAGTTCGTTTGGAGATAGTGTTAATCTCGATTTAAGATAGGAGCACGGTTTGCGCCTAACGTATCGTAAGCTCCGAAATTATTTTTGACGCACCTGATGGAACTCCTTGGTGACGTGGGTCATGTAGAATCTCGTTTCGGTCCGTTTGAAGATAGTGTTAGTGTCAGTGCAAGATCGATCCACCGTTTGCACCAAATGTACCATAGCTTCAGAAACTGTTTTGGACGCACCTGATGGAATTCCTAGGTGACATGGGTCATGTACAATCTCGTTTTGATCCTTTTGGAGATAGTGTTAGTTTCGGTGCATGATAGTTGCACAATTTGCGTCAAACGTACCATAGGCTCAGAAATTGTTTTAGACACACCAGATGGTGCTCCTAGGTGACGAGGCTCAAATGGACGCTCGTTTCGTTTCATTTGGAGATTGTGCTAGTCTTGATTCAAGATAGGTCCACGATTTGCGCCGAATGTACCGTAAACTCGGAAATAATTTTGGACGCACCCGATGGAACACCTAGGTGACGTTGGTCATGTAGAACCTCGTTACGGTCCATTTGGAGATAGTGTTAGTCTCAGTGCAAGATAGATTTACAGTTTGAACCATACGTACCATAGCCTCAAAAATCATTTTGGACACACCCGATGGAACTCCTAGCTGACGTGGGTCATGTAGAATCTTGTTTCGATCCTTTTGGAGATAGTATTAGTTTCGGTGCATGATAGGTGCACAGTTTGCGTGAAACATTCCATAGGCTCAGAAATCATTTTGTACACACCAGATGGTACTCCTAGGTGACAAGGCTCAAATGGAAGCTTGTTTCGGTTCGTTCGGAGATTGTGCTAATCTTGATTCAAGATAGGTGCATGGTTTGCGCCGAAAGTACCGTAATCTCAAAAATCAATTTGGACGCAACTGATGGAACTCTTATGTGACGTGGGCCATGTAGAATCTTGTTTCGGTTCATTTGGAGATAGTGTTAGTCTCGGTTCAAGATAGATACATAGTTTGCACCAAACGTACCATCGCCTTATAAATCATTTTGGACGCACCTGATGGGACTCCTAGGTGACATGGGTCATGTAGAATCTCCATTCGGTCCTTTGGAGATAGTGTTAGTTTCGGTGCATGATAGGTGCACGGTTTGCGCCAAACATACCATAGGCTCAGAAATTGTTTTGGATGCACCAGATGGTACTTCTGGCTGACGAGCCTCAAAGATAGATTTACAGTTTGAACCAAACGTACCATAGCCTCAGAAATAATTTTGGACGCACCCGATGGAACTCCTATGTGACCTGGGTCATGTAGAATCTCATTTCGATGCTTTTGGAGATAGTGTTATTTTCGATGCATGATAGGTGCACAGTTTGTGCGAAACATACCATAGGCTCAGAAATCATTTTGGACACACCGGATGGTACTCCTTGGTGACGAGGCTCAAATGGAAGCTTATTTCTGTTCGTTTGGAGATTGTGCTAATCTTGATTCAAGATAGGCGCACGGTTTGCGCCGAACGTACCGTAACCTCGGAAATCATTTTGGACGCACCCGATGGAACTCCTATGTGACGTGGGTCATGTAGAATCTTGTTTCGGTCCGTTTATAGATAGTGTTAGTATCTGTAGAAGATAGATCCACAGTTTGCACCAAACATACCATATCATCAGAAATAGTTTTGGACACACCTGATGGAACTCCTAGGCGACGTGGGTCATGTAGAATCTCGTTTCGATCCTTTTGAAGATAGTGTTAGTTTCGGTGCATGATAGTTGCATAATTTGCGCCAAACATACCATAGGCTTAGAAATCGTTTTGGACACACCGGATGGTACTCCTAGGTGACGAGGCTCAAATGAAAGCTCGTTTCGGTTGATTTGGAGATTGTGCTAATCTTGATTCAAGATAGGTGCACGGTTTGCGCCGAACATACCGTAGGCTCGAAAATCATTTTGGACGCACCAGATGGAACACCTAGGTGACGTGGGTCATGTAGACTCTCGTTTCGGTCCATTTGGAGATAGTGTTAGTCTCGGTGCAAGATAGATACACAGTTTGCACCAAACATATCATAGCCTTATAAATCATTTTTGGACGCACCTAATGGAACTCCTAGGTGACGTGGGTCATGTAGAATCTCTTTTTGGTCCTTTTAGAGATAGTGTTAAATTCGGTGCATGACACACTGTTTGCGCCAAGCGTACCATAGGCACATAAATCATTTTGAACATACCGAATGGTACTCCTAGGTGACGAGGCTCAAATGAAAGCTCGTTTCGGTTCGTTTGGAGATAGTGCTAATCTTGATTCAAGATAGGTGCACGGTTTTCGCCGAACGTACCGTGTGCTTAGAAATTATTTTGGACGCACCCGATGGAACTGCTAGGTTATGTGGGTCAGGTAGAATCTTATTTTGGCCCATTTGGAAATAGTGTTAGTATCGATGCAAGATAGATACAAAGTTTGCACCAAACGTCCCATAGCGTCAAAAACCGTTTTGGACACAACCGATGGAACTCCTAAGTAACATGGGTCATGTAGAAACTTGTTTTGTTCTTTTTTGGAGACAGTGTTAGTTTTGGTGCATGATAGGTGCACGGTTTGCGCCAAACATACCATAGGCTCAGAAATTATTTTGGATGCACTGGATGGTACCCCTTTGTGACGAGGCTCAAATGGAAGCCTGTTTCGGTCCATTTAGAGATAGTGTTAGTTTCAGTGCAAGATAGGTGCACAGTTTAGGCCAAATGTATCATAGGCTCAAAAATCATTTTGGACACACCGGACAATACTCCTAGGTGACGAGGCTCAAATGGAAGCTCGTTTTGGTTCATTTGTAGATAGCGCTAGTCTTGATTCTAGATAGGTGCACGGTTTGTGCTGAACGTACTGTAAGCTCGGAAATCATTTTGGACGCACCTGATAGAAGTCCTAGGTGACGTGGGTCATGTAGAATCTTGTTTCGGTCTATTTGGAAATAGTGTTAGTATCAGTGCAAGATAGATCCACAGTTTGCATCAAACATACCATAGCTTCAGAAACCATTTTCGACGCACCTGATGCAACTTCTAGGTGACGTGGGTCATGTAGAATCTCATTTCAAACCTTTTGGAGATAGTGTTAGTTTCAGTGCATGATAGTTGCACAATTTGCGCCAAACGTACCATACGCTCAGAAATCGTTTTGGACACAACGAATGGTACTCCTAGGTGACGAGGCTTAAATGGAAGCTCGTTTCGGTTCGTTTGGAGATTGTGCTAATCTTGATTCAAGATAGGTGCATGATTTGCGCCGAACGTACCGTAAGCTTAGAAATAATTTTGGACACACCGGATGGAACACCTAGGTGACGTGGGTCATGTAGACTCTCGTTTCGGTCCATTTGGAGATAGTGTTAGCCTCGGTGCAAGATAGATCCACAGTTTGAACCAAACGTACGATGGCCTCAGAAATCATTTTGGACGCACCTGATGGAACTCCTAGGTGACGTGGGTCATGTAGAATCTCCTTTCGGTTCTTTTGGAGATAGTGTTAGTTTCAGTGCATGATAGGTGCACAGTTTGCGCCAAGCGTACCATATGCTCAGAAATCATTTTGGACACACCGGATGGTGCTCCTAGGTGACGACGTTCAAATGGAAGCTCGTTTTGGTCCGATTAGAAATAGTGCTAATCTTGATTCAAGATAGGTGCATAGTTTGCGCCAAACGTACCGTAGAATCATAAATCATTTTGGATGCATCTGATGGAACTCCTAGGTGATGTGGGTCATGTAGATTCTCTTTGCGGTCCATTTAGAGATAGTGTTAGTATCGGTGCAAGATAGATCCACAGTTTGCACTAAACATACCATAGCTTCAGAAACCATTTTGGACGCACCTGATGGAACTCTTAGGTGACGTGGGTCATGTAGAATCTCATTTCAATCCTTTTAGAGATAGTGTTAGTTTCGGTGCATGATAGTTGCACAATTTGCGCCAAACGTACCATAGGCTCAGAAATCATTTTGACACACCAGATGATACTGCTTGGTGATGAGGCTCAAATGCAAGCTCGTTTCGGTTCGTTTGGAGATTGTGCACATCCTGATTCAAGATAGGTGCACGATTTGCGCCGAACATACCGTAAGCTCAGAAATCATTTTGGACGCACCCGATGGAACATGTAGGTGACATGGGTCATGTAGAATCTCATTTCAGTCCATTTGGAGATAGTGTTAGTCTCGGTGAAAGGTAGATCCACACTTTGAACCAAACGTACCATAGCGTCAGAAATCATTTTGGACGCACCCGATGGAAATCCTAGGTGACGTGGGTCATGTAGAATCTCGTTTTGATCATTTTGGAGATAGTTTTAGTTTCGGTGCATGATAGGTGCACAGTTTGCATGAAACATACCATAGGCTTAGAAATCGTTTGGGACAGACTGGATGATACTCCTAGGTGACGGGGCTCAAATGGAAGCTTGTTTTGGTCCATTTGGAGATAGTTTTAGCCTCGGTGCAAGATAGATACACAATTTGCACCAAAGGTACCATAGCCTCAGAAACCGTTTTGGACGCACCTGATAGAACTTCTAGGTGACGTGGGTCATGTAGAATCTCGTTTCGATCCTTTTTGGAGATAGTGTTAATATCGGTGCAAGATAGATCCACAGTTTGAACCAAACGTACCAAAGCTTCAGAAATCATTTTAGACGCACCCGATGGAAATCTTAGGTGGCGTGGGTCATGTAGAATCTCGTTTTGATGCTTTTGGAGATAGTGTTAGTTCCGGTGCATGATAGGTGCACAGTTTGTGCGAAACATACCATAGGCTTAGAAAATCATTTTGGACACACCGAATGGTACTCCTAGGTGACGAGGTTCAAATGGAAGCTTGTTTTGGTCCATTTGGAGATAGTTTTAGCCTCGGTGCAAGATAGATACACAGTTTGCACCAAAGGTACCATAGGCTCTGAAACCATTTTGGATGCACCTGATGGAACTCCTAGGTGACGTGGGTCATGTAGAATCTCGTTTCGATCCTTTTGGAGATAGTGTAAATATCGGTGCAAGATAGATCCACAGTTTGCACCAAACATACCAAAGCTTCAGAAACCGTTTTGGACGCACTTGATGGAACTCCTAGGTGACGTGGGTCATGTAGAATCTCATTTTGATCCTTCTGGAGATAGTGTTAGTTTCGGTGCATGATAGTTGCACATTTATAGCAAAACGTACCATAGGCTCAGAAATCGTTTTGGACACACCGGATGGTACTCCTAGGTGACGAGGCTCAAATGGAAGATCGTTTCGGTTCATTTGGAGATTGTGCTAATCTTGATTCAAGATAGATGCACTGTTTGCACCGAACATACCGTAAGCTCGGAAATCATTTTAGTCGCACCCGATGGAACTCCTAGGTGACGTGGGTCATGTAGAATCTCGTTTTGGTCCATTTAGAGATAGTGTTAGTCTTAGTGCAAGATAGATAAACAGTTTGCACCAAACGTACCATAGCTTCAGAAACAGTGTTAGTCTCATGTAGAATATCGTTTTGATCCATTTTGAGATAGTGTTAGTTTCAGAGCATGATAGTTGCACAATTTGTGCCAATTGTACCATAGGCTCAGAAATCGTTTTGGACACACCGGTGGTACTCCTACGTGACGAGGCTCAAATGGAAACTCGTTTCGGTTCGTATCGAGATTGTGCAAATCTTGATTCAAGATAGATGCACGGTTTGCGCCAAACGTACCGTGAGCTTGGAAATCATTTTGGATGCACCCGATGGAAACCTAGGTGACGTGGGTCATGTAGAATCTCGTTTTGGTCCGTTTGGAAATAGTGGTAATCTTGACTCAAGATAGGTGCATAGTTTGCGCCAAACGTACCATAGCCTCAGAAATCATTTTGGACGCATCTGATGGAACTCCTAGGAGATGTGGGTGATGTAGAATCTCATTTCGGTCTGTTTGAAGATAGTGTTAGAGTCGGTGCAAGATAGATCCACAATTTGCATCAAACGTAGCATAGCCTCAGAAATCGTTTTGAACGCGCCGGATGGTACTCTTAGGTGATAAGACTCAAATGAATGCTCGTTTGGGCATGTTTGGAGATTGTGCTAATCTTGATTCAAGATAGGTGCACGGTTTGCGCCGAACATACCGTAAGCTCGGAAATCATTTTGGACACACCGATGGAACTCCTAGGTGACGTGGGTCATGTAGAATCTCATTTTGGTCCATTTAGAAATAGTTTTAGCATCGGTGCAAGATAGATACACAGTTTGCACCAAAGGTACCATAGCCTCAGAAACCGTTTTGGACACACCTAATGGAACTCCTAGGTGACGTGGGTCATGTAGAATATCATTTTGATCCATTTCGAGATAGTGTTAGTTTCAGTGCGTGATAGTTGCACAATTTCCGCCAATTATACCATAGGCTCAGAAAATCATTTTGGACACACCGGATGGTACTCCTAGGTGACGTGGCTCAAATGGAACCTCGTTTCGGTTCATATGGAGATTGTGCTAATCTTGATTCAAGATAGATGCACGGTTTGCGCCGAACGTACCGTGAGCTCAGAAATCATTTTGGATGCACCCGATGGAACACCTGGGTGACGTGGGTCACGTAGAATCTCGTGTTGGTCCGTTTGGAAATAGTGGTAATCTTGATTCAAGATAGGTGCACAATTTGCGCCAACATAGCCTTAGAAAATCATTTTGGATGCATCTGATGGAACTCCTAGGAGATGCGGGTCATGTAGAATCTCGTTTCGATCCGTTTGAAGATAGTGTTAGAGTCGGTGCAAGATAGATCCACAGTTTGTATCAAACGTACCATAGCCACAGAAATCATTTTGAACGCACCGGATGGTACTCTTAGGTGACAAGACTCAAATGAATGCCCTTTTCAGCCTGTTTGTAGATTGTGCTAATCTTGATTCAAGATAGGTGCACGGTTTGCGTCGAATATACCATAGCCTTAGAAATAGTTTTTGTCATGTAGAAACTCGTTTCGATCCTTTCGGAGATAGTGTTAATATCGGTGCAAGATAGATCCACAGTTTGCACCAAACATACCATAGCTTCAGAAACCATTTCGGACGCACCTGATGGAACTCCTAGGTGACGTGGGTCATGTAGAATCTCATTTCGATCCTTTTAGAGATAGTGTTAGTTTCGGTGCATGACAGTTGCACATTTTGCGCCAAATGTACCATAGGCTCAGAAATTGTTTTGGACACATCGGATGGTACTCCTAGGTGACGAGGCTCAAATGGAATATCGTTTTGGTTCATTTGGAGATTATGCTAACCTTGATTCAAGATAGGTGCAGGTTTGCACCGAACGTACTGTAAGCTCAAAAATTATTCTGGACGCACCGGATGGAACACCTAGGTGACGTGGGTCATGTAGACTCTCATTTCGGTCTATTTGGAGATAGTTTTAGTCTCGATGCAAGATAGGTACACAGTTTGCACCAAACATGCCATAGCCTCAGAAATCATATTGGATGCACCTGATAGAACTCCTAGGTGACATGGGTCATGTAGAATCTCCTTTCAGTCCTTTTAGAGATAGTGTTAGTTTAAGTGCATTATAGGTGCACAGTTTGCGCCAAGCGTACCATATGCTCAGAAATTAGTTTGGACACACCGGATGGTACTCCTAGGTGACGACGTTCAAATGGAAGCTCGTTTTGGTCCGATTAGAAATAGTGCTAATCTTGATTCAAGATAGGTGCACGGTTTGCACCCAACGTACTGTAGAATCAGAAATCATTTTGAACGCATCTGATAGAACTCCTAGGTGACGTGGGTCATGTAAAATCTCGTTGCGGTCCATTTGGAGATAATGTTAGTATCAGTGCAAGATAGATCCATAGTTTGCACCAAACGTACCATAGCTTTAGAAACCGTTTTGGATGCACCTGACGAAACTCCTAGGTGACGTGGGTCATGTGGAATCTCGTTTCGATCCTTTTGGAGATGGTGTTAGTCGTGCATGATAGTTGCACAATTTGTGCCAAACGTACCATAGGCTCAGAAATCGTTTTGGACAAACTAGATGATACTGCTAGGTGACGAGGCTCAAATGCAAGCTCGTTTTGGTTCGTTTGGAGATTGTGCTAATCTTGATTTAAGATAGGTGCACGATTTACGTTGAACGTACCGTAAGCTTATAAATCATTTTGGACACACCCGATGGAAGACCTAGGTGACGTGGGTCATGTAGAATCTTGTTTTGGTCCATTTAGAGATAGTGTTAGTCTCGGTGAAAGACAGATACGCTGTTTGCACCAAACATATCATAGCTTCAGAAACCATTTTGGACGCACCAAATAGAACTTCTAGGTGACATGGGTCATGTAGAATCTCGTTTCGATCCATTTCGAGATAGTGTTAGCTTCAGTGCATGATGGTTGCACAATTTGCACCAATTGTACCATAGGCTCAGAAATCATTTTGGACATACCGGATGGTACTCCTAGGTGACGAGGCTCAAATGGAAGCTCGTTTCGGTTCGTTTGGAGATTGTGCTAATCTTGATTCAAGATAGGTGCACGGTTTGCACCGAACGTACCGTGAGCTTGGAAATCATTTTGGACGCACCCGATGGAACACCTAGGTGACGTGGGTCAAGTAGAATCTCGTTTCGGTCCATTTGGAGATAGTGTTAGTCTCGGTGCAAGATAGATCCATAGTTTGAACCAAACGTACCATAGCCTCAGAAATCATTTTGGACGCACCCGATGGAACTCCCAAGTGACGTGGGTCATGTAGAATCTCGTTTCGATCCTTTTGGAGATAATGTTAGTTTCGGTGCATGACAGGTGCACAGTTTGCGCGAAACATACCATAGGCTCAGAAATCGTTTTGGACACACCAGATGGTACTCCTAGGTGACGAGGCTCAAATGGAAGCTCGTTTTGGTTCGTTTAGAGATAGTGCTAATTTTGGTTTAAGATAGATCCACAGTTTGCACCAAACATACCATAGCTTCAGAAACCGTTTTGGACGCACTTGATGAAACTCCTAGGTGACGTGGTCATGTAGAATCTCGTTTCAGTCCATTTGGAGATAGTGTTAGTGTCGGTGCAAGATAGATCCACAGTTTGCACCAAACGTACCATAGCTTCAGAAACCGTTTTTGACGCACCTGATGGAACTCCTTGGTGACGTGGGTCATGTAGAATCATGTTTCGATCCTTTTGGAGATGGAGTTAGTTTCGGTGCATGATAGTTGCACAATTTGCGCCAAACGTACCATAGGCTCATAAATCATTTTGGGCACAACGGATGGTACTCCTAGGTGACGAGGCTCAAATGGAAGCTCGTTTCGGTTCGTTTGGAGATTGTGCTAATCTTGAATCAAGATAGGTGCATGGTTAGCGTCAAACGTACCATAGATCCACAGTTTGCACCAAACGTACCATAGTCTCAGAAATCGTTTTGAATGCACTAGATGGTACTCTTAGGTGACAAGACTCAAATGAAAGCTCATTTTGGCTTGTTTGGAGATTGTGCTAATCTTGATTCAAGATAGGTGCACGGTTTGCGCCGAACATACCATAAGCTCAGAAATCATTTTGGACGCACCCGATGGAACTCCTAGGTGACATGGGTCATGTAGAATCTCGTTTTGGTCCTTTTGGAGATAGCGTTAGATTTGGTGCATGATAGGTGCACGGTTTGCGCCAAACATACCATAGGCTCAGAAATTATTTTGGATGCACTAGATGGTACCCCTTGGTGACGAGGCACAAATGGAAGCTCGTTTCGGTCCATTTGGAGACAGTGTTAGTTTCAGTGCAAGATAGGTGCATAGTTTAGGCCAAACATACCATAGGCTTAGAAAATTGTTTTGGACACACCAGATGATACTCCTAGGTGACGAGGCTCAAATGGAAGCTCGTTTCAGTACATTTGGAGATAGTGCTAATCTTCATTCAAGATAGGTGCACGGTTTGCGCCGAACGTACTGTAAGCTCGGAAATCATTTTGGACACACCGGACGATACTCCTAGGTGATAGGTGCACCAAACGTACCATAGCTTCAGAAACCGTTTTGGACGTAGCTGATGAAACTCCTAGGTGACGTGGGTCATGTAGAATCTCGTTTCGATCCTTTTTGAGATGGTGTTAGTTTCGGTGCATGGTAGTTGCACAATTTGCGCCAAACGTACCATAGGCTCATAAATCATTTTAGACACATCAGATGGTACTCCTAGGTGATGACGTTCAAATGGAAGCTCATTTTGGTCCATTTGGAAATAGTGCTAATCTTGATTCAAGATAGGTGTACAGTTTGCGCCAAACATACCATAGGCTCAGAAATCGTATTGGACACACCGAATGGAACTCCTATGTGACGACGTTCAAATGGAAGCTTGTTTTGGTCCATTTGGAAATAGTACTAATGTTGATTCAAGATAGGTGCATGGTTTGCGTCGACGTACCGTAAGCTCGAAAATCATTTTGGATGCACCCGATGGAACTCCTTGGTGACGTGGGTTATGTAGAATCTCCTTTCGGTCCTTTTGGAGATAGTGTTAGTTTCGGTGCATGATAGGTGCACGGTTTGCACCGAATCTACCATAGGCTCAGAAATTGTTTTGGATGCACCGAATGGTACTCTTAGGTGACGAGGCTCAAATGGAAGCTCATTTCGGTCCGTTTGGAGACAATGTTAGTTTCAGTGGAAGATAGGTGCACAGTTTGCGCCAAATGTACCACAGGCTCAGATATTGTTTTGGACACACCAGATGGTACTCCTAGGTGACGAGGCTCGAATGGAAGCTCGTTTCGGTTTGTTTGGAGATAGTGCTAATCTTGATTCAAGATATGTGCATGGTTTGCACCGAATGTACCATAAGCTTGAAAATCATTTTGGACGCGCCTGATGGAACTCCTAGGTGATGTGGGTCATGTAGAATCTCGTTTTGGTTTGTTTGGAGATAGTTTTAGTATCAGTGCAAGATAGATCCACAATTTGCACCAAACGAACCATAGCGTCAGAAACCGGTTTGGACGCACCTGATGGAAGTCCTAGGTGATGTGGGTCATGTAGATTCTCGTTTCGATCCTTTTGGATGTAGTGTTAGTTTCGGTGGATGACAATTGCACTATTTGTGCCAAACGTACCATAGGCCCAGAAATCGTTTTGGACATACCAGATGGTACTCCTAGGTGATGAGGCTCAAATGGAAGCTCATTTCGGTTTATTTGGAGATTGTGCTAATTGTGATTCAAGATAGGTGCACGGTTTGCACTCAACATACCGTAAGCTCAGAAATCATTTTGGACGCACCCGATAGAACTCCTAGGTGACGTGGGTCATGTAGAATCTCGTTTCGGTCCTTTTAGAGATAGTGTTAGTTCCGTGCATGACAGGTGCACAATTTGAGCCAAACGTACCATAGGCTTAGAAATCATTTTGGACACACCGGATAGTACTCCGAGGTGGCGATGTTCAAATGGAAGCTCGTTTTGGTCCGTTTCGAAATAGTGCTAACCTTGATTCAAGATAGGTGTTTGCTTCAAACGTACCGTAGACTCAAAATTCATTTTGGATGCATCTGATGGAACTCCTAGGTGACGTGGGTCGTGTGAAACCTTGTTTCGGTCTATTTGGAGATAGTGTTAGAGTCGGTGCCAGATGGATCCACAGTTTGCACCAAACGTATCATAGCCTCAGAAATTGTTTTGAACGCATCGGATGGTACTCCTAGGTGACGCGGCTCAAATGGAAGCTCATTTCGGTTCGTTTGGAAATACTGCTAATCTTGATTCAAGATAGGTGCACGGTTTGCGCTGAACATACCGTAAGCTCAGAAGTTATTTTGGATGCACTCGATGGAACTCTAAGGTGACGTAGGTCATGTAAAATCTTATTTCGGTTCGTTTGGAGATAGTGTTAGTATCGGTGCAACATAGATCCACAGTTTGCACCAAACGTACCATAGCGTCAGAAACTATTTTGGACGCACCTAATGGAACTCCTAGGTGACGTGGGTCATGTAGAATCTCATTTCAATCCTTTTGGAGATAGTGTTAGTTTCGATGCATGATAGTTGCACAGTTTGCACTAAACGTAACATAGGCTCAGAAATCGTTTTGGACACACGTGATGGTACTCCTTGGTGATGAGGCTCAAATGTAAGCTCATTTCGGTTTGTTTGGAGATTGTACTAATCTTGATTTAAGATAGGTGCACAGTTTGCGCCAAATGTACCGTAGAATAAGAAATCATTTTGGACATATCTGATGGAACTCCTAGGTGACATGGGTCATGTAGAATCTCATTTCGGTCCGTTTGGAGATAGTGTTAGAGTCGGTGCAAGATGGATCCACAGTTTGCACCAAATGTACCATAGCCTCAGAAATCGTTTTGAACGCACCGGATGGTATTCCTAGGTGACGCGGCTCAAATGGAATCTCATTTCGGTTCATTTGGAAATAGTGCTAATCTTGATTCAAGATAGGTGCACGGTTTGCACCGAACGTATTGTAAGCTCGGAAATCTTTTTGGACGCAAGAGGTTGCCCTGAAAAATTGCTATTTGATCCTAGAGAGGTAGCCTCAAAGTGAAAGGTTGGCCTAAAAAAGTTGCTATGCTGCAAGTCAACTCAACTTATGGTGCAAATAAGTCACGAAGGAAAGTTTTACTCAACCGCTTGGTGGTAGACTACTCCCTGCGGTTTACTGAATATTTACAACTTTTGTTGTCCTTAAGGCCTCGCTACATCTTTCTTTGGTAATGATTTTCCAATGATGACATACTTTGGTACCTTATAAATGTTTTTACCTAAGAGATTGCATCTGATTCAACCCAGATAACTGTTGCCTTTGGATAAGAGAATCTTCTTAGGTAACATTTGGCAGAAATACGAAGCCAACAGAGTCAGCTATCACGTTCACTAATCCCTCGACCAACTCAGATAATACAGTGTTGTCATCAGAGAAAGAGAACTGCACACATGGAATAGTAAGTAGCTTTCCTTTAGTTGGTATCTAAATGATTGAACATTTACGACCAGCATAGACCTCATCTGCTGGTTAGTTCATTTCCTATAGCCTTAAAGGATGTTTGTCATCTATGGTCTCACCCTTTTGGAAGGTTGTGATCAAGCCACTTTGGTAGAGAACTGCTTTTCAAACCGTGTGAACATAGAGACATTTCAACGAGTATACTTCTGAAGATTTCGGTCTAGTGTAAAGTTCATATGGCCTATGTGTGTTCATTAAAGAATTAGATACTTATGTGTGGTTCGCTCATGGACCAAATGATCTCCATACACTGACAATGTAGTATTGTGCTATCTTGGATTACTCCCAAAGTAACAATGCTTCATGGAAGTCAATGAAGGAAATTCTTCAAACAAAGTTTACCAAGAAGAGCAAGTATCAGAAAGTGTCTTAACCGGATTAACACTTCTAATGTTTGAAGCTTAGAAGCCAAATGCTATAACGAATGTTGAAAACTGGATAACATGTTTCTCTTCCCTTGAAAAGTCCTTCGCACCGAATCTCGGGACGTGATTCTTTTAAGGGGGGAGGGTTATAACACCCCAGGTGTTAGGCTTGCATTTTGGACACTTGCATTGCATGAGCCTAAGCATCATTTGTTCATATACGAGCATGGAGCATATGAAACATGCTAGTGCAACATGTGAAACATGTGTATATGGAATGTGCTTGCAACACCTCCTTGAAACATATGCAACATACTTTTGTTATGGGTGTTTCAAGTGTGTATGTTAGGTGCTCATGCTTGGTAATGCAAGTGAGTGTTGATGTCACTTATTTCATGTGTCTCACCTTAATACCTATCTATATTGATCCCTAGAAAAGTTTCATGAAGTTTGGAATAAAAAAAGTCACATAAAATGATAAGTTCTATTCCTATTGAAATTGCACCATTAAGTGAATGGAATTTAGATCATCAACCAAACCTTGCAAACTTTCCCAAATGACTATAGATGAACTCTACAACAAAAGTCACGAAGGGTTCATGTTGGGCAAATGTAAAGAAAATGCCCCGATTGGCCTAAAACCCTAGTTTAGGCTTTATCAAGTTGCTACTTTGACCAAAGTAAAAGTTTGACTTCTATACTAGTTATGAGGTTTGACCTTAAAGAAAAGTTGTAGTTCATCTTGTGTGGAACAAACTTTGTTTAATGGTCAAGAGCTAGTTTGGCCTCTAACCTAGTCAAATAGAGCTCCCAAGATTCAATATAGCTGCTATTTTGAAGAAGCAGAAAATATTCTAAGTCCCTGATTGGCAGCTGTGAGTTGACATGTTTGGTAATCTTTATCTCCCTAACCATGCTGAACCAGTCCAAGGCCCTTTAATAAAAGTTGTTGTTTAGTTTGTATACTACAAACTTTGTTGAAGGACCCAGGCCTGAATTCATCTCTAAGCTTGTCAAACTGTGGGTTGAAGTTTTGTATGTAGCTATTGTTTCTTAGCACTTCGAAGATTCTTGGTCACCATGTTGACATCCGACGGTCTCCCAATTTTGTTAAGCAACTCAAGTTGGTCCAAATGTAAGAGTTGGAGCATACATTGGGAAGAAGAGCATGCAAAAAGTTGGAATCAATTTGGTAAAGTTTGACCCCTCAAAGCTAACAAAAGCCGAGCAAAGCTTAAACCTTGTTAAGCTACTGACATTGTCGTTTTGGAGACTAATTACCTACTGATCTAAAGTGCTAATGACCATGACCCCTTAATGAAATTTGTAGAGCATTATGTGGACAACAATTTTCATTCAAGGCCCATAGCCCAATTTGGCCCATAGCTTGCCCAAACACGACCTCCAAGTCAAACTCATTCACGCACACCACGTGTTCGGTAGGTCTCCAGGGGCGATGCGCGTCTAGACGTGGCCTCCATGCGCAAGCCGTGCCTCTGCCATTGCCTGTTGCCGTTGCCACATGCCCCTATGCCCGCTCGAAGTGGAGAAGCACCAGAACGCATTCACTCACCCTCCACTCCTCCATGCTCACCAACTCTAGCCATGGAGCGCGGTCGCCAGAGCTCGCCATCACCGAGCTCCGCCATTGCCAAGCCAACCAAGCTCCACGCCACCACGTCTCTGTCCCTCCCCGTGCTCAATAGCCCACGCCATCATCTTCGCCGCCTCCTCCTCTACGCCCTACGTGTCTCAGCTGGACTGGAACTCACCGGAGCAGCCCGGCCATGGGAGCCACCTCCGGCGTCGCCGCTGACAAACACGGCTGGACCGCCTCGGGCCGCCCTGGGCTAGGGCGAGCAGCTCCGCGGGCACGCATGGGCCCCCTTGGGCTCCCCGTCCCTCGGCCGCCGCCAGTGCTGTCGCCGCGACGAAGCCGCTGTCGTGCGTCCGGGCTCGCGTGGCTAGAGGGCCACGGACGGTCGCAGGCCACGCTGCGGGTGGCCACAGGTGCACCTCACCACCGCGCAGCTCCCGCGCTACTCCACCACCGTCGGGTCACCGGTAGCCGGCCGGCGAAACCGCCCCGACGGTCACCCCCCCCTTTCTGCTTTCACCGGGGAAAGAAGAAGAAAAACAACTCCCTCCCTCTTTTTGCATGACAGGTGGGGCTTGGTGGATAGTGGGTCCCTCATGTTAGTTTCATTTGTGACAGATTTAGGTATACATCCGGGTGCACCTAGCAGATCTAGAGTTAAGTAGTTACTTTTGTATTTGAATTCCAGATTTCATGTTAAATCTTCTAAAATCCATATCTCTTGTTGGGAAAGTCCAAAAATAGCAAATGTGGACTTTTTGGAAACCTTGAGAAAATATCTATGCAATAGAATCATAAAATGTTACATGTTTGTAGAAGTTTTCTGGTGTTTTGATTTAAGTTGGAAAAGAGCTCTAAAAATGCCTTTAAACTTGACCAGAGCAAGATCTGGAGTTTTAGATATCCAAAAATAGTGATTCTTGTTCTGTTAATCTTGTGATAACATGTAATAACTAATAAAAATATTAAACTTATTAGTTGTTCACTGTTTTCTTAGGGTTTTGATTTAATCTTGCTAAATGAGTGAATCTACATTGTTTTGCTTGACCATTTCATATCTTGAGTTGTGGTGTTCCAATGGAGGTGAATTTTTTATGGTAGTCTACTTATGAGATGTGGGAACTGTGGTTAAAATTTCATAAGCATTGGATGCTGGATGGGTGAGATTTGGGTTTATCTTGCTCTCTAGGGTTAATTTGGTTAATCAACTTGTCCTTTCCATAGAGGCTGCTATACTCATGCAATTGACTTGAAATTCGTACAGTAGACTTTTGGGAGCATATGTAGGACACTGTAATTTTGGTAGAATTTATTGTGCACTTTTGATATATGTTCATAATTCCACCTAATTATCTAAGATAAATTAAGAAATGGATTAAAATAATTTATCTAGCGTTGGACACTATGTTTTCTGGTGTTCATTAGTCATGTATGAAATGTTGGTAAAGTTGGTTTTATACAATTTTATGTTTGCAACATATGTTAATAATTATTTCTTGCAATTATTAGTTTCTAGACAGTTCTGGGGGCAATATAGATTACCCCATGTTAATGATGTTTTCTGAGCATCTTTGTCTATAGCAAAGTTTTATATAATTCATGTATCTAGCTTGTGTTAAAATTTGGTGGCATTTGGTCAAGTAGTTTATGAGTTATAGGTGTTTAAAGTCAGGTCCCAGATTTGATTGCTCTCTATTTGGAGCAGACCAGATTCTGTAGTTTTATCTTTTCGACCTAATAAACTTATGAATCAAGCTTAGTTGGTATTTAATGAATTGTAGACAATTTCATAAGATTTCTAGATTATCCTCTTTCAGGTCATTTGGAATTGTGTAACTCCTGGAATAATGTTATTTCTGACTGTTCATGCTGATTGCAATTCTGAACTTTTCTGTTAAGCATAGTTTGAGTTACATAAGTATGTTGGTGTTGCTACTTGGTACTTGGGTTAGTACCCTATGATCTTATGAGACTTGTGTCTTGATTGATGTGCTTGCCATCTCCTATGTTATGCCTTAGTGAGGATCAAGTTAATTAGCTCTAGATGCTTATGTGAACTTTGGTATGCTTGCATGATTGCTTTGTTTATTGCACTTCTATGCATTCACACATATGCATTGTTGCACCTCATATAGGTACGCTAGCAGAAATGTGTGAAGGATGTGGTGTTGGAGCCAAACCCGAAGACGGTGTTGGTGGATCCATCCTGAAGATAGATGGATCGAACAAGTGCTAGATTGAGAGATGCTCGCCAAGCGGGTTTCATCTGACCAACACTAACTTGAGTCGGGTTCCAGGCAAGCCCCGGAGCATTATAAGACTCCCTACTTTTCAAAGCAAATACTATATATGTGTTATATGTATTGTTACATTACGTATAGGAGTTGGGTGAAAACCTTGCTGCATCGATATCACTCCTTGTCCAGATATATGAACCTGAATCCGATTAGCTCAGGATCGAGTAGATGCTTAGCCCTGCTTTAAGCGGTAGAAGTCAGGTGATTTCCTGTCACCTACGAGATGTAGGGATATTCATATATGGCACGGTTGGCTATATTTGCTATCGTGGAAAAGAACCATGTGCTAATAATATGAAAGGAGATCAGGCGGGATGACGATAGTGAAGCAACAAGGCATGGAGGCTTGGGTGTGGATCTATCCCCGTCTGAGTCATTTAAGGACCGATTCGCTGTATGTCCTTGAGTCATGTTGAACGCAGTCTAACACTTAGTTGGTCGGATAAGTCGTTTCGACCGCGAAGCCGAGTAATACAGTTTAGGCCGGGAATCGAATAGTAGGTCGCATCTTGGAGGAAGTAAGGATGTGCTTGGGGACATTGGCATAAGACCAAGGGGGATTAGAGTCCCAATCACCTAGCAGAGTGTTGCCCTTAGGATGCAGCATCAGTCGAACCCGCGACTCCTGAATTGTACCAAAGGTGACTTGTGCGACTCTGGCGAGGGCCTACGCGGTGAGTGTTAGAAATACCCCTCGAGATGGATAGAAATTCGATTTGAATCGTCGCCACTCCCGGTTAGTGAGCACTTGACTTGAGCAGCGGCAACGTAAATTCACTTAATTGAACAGACGGTTAATTGGATGATGATTTAAATGTTGCCTCAATTTATACCTGCTATGGTTATTATTGTTTGCTCCTAATCAAGTGAGTACTCTAGTACAGGTGCTAATATAGATGACATGTTATTGATTATTAACTTGATGCTTAAGCATTAATGATTACTTATCTATATTAAGCTTTTATGCAAAATGTTGTCAAGCTAGCCCACTCTATATCAGCCTTGCATGATCCTTGGTGTCACTTTATTTCTAGTTTCTGATAGGTAAGTTTAGCTGAGTACCTTCTCGTACTCAGGGTTTATCCCCACTTGTTGCAGGTTGTGAAGTATCATGGCTACTGCAAGAATTGGTTGGCTCCTGTCGTAGTGGCGGAGTGTGATCATGGGCATGATCCTTCTGAGTTATCTTCTCTATAATGCTTTTGTTGGAAGTCGACCTTGGTACTGGCATGTATTTGAAATAAGGGTGTTGTTAGTTTCAAATTACTTTGCTTCCGCTACTTTTGAACTTAAGTTGTAGTAACTATGTTGAACTCCGATGTATATTGAATTACTTGTGAAATGGATGTAGCATGTGGCTTGTTATGTTGAATCACTATGATCTTGACTTATATGTTGGTTGGTTTGAAATCCCTCATGATTTCATTGGACTACCGGAGTTATATGGGCTCAAGTGCGAGAATTTGATCACTTCGGTGATTGTGTTTTGTACTTGTGCTCTTATAATTTGGACGGTTCCGTGACAGCTGGCATCGGAGCAAGATTCAACATTAAACATGTCATATGTGTATTTAGAACAAAGGTTTTGTTTTATAAAATCAGTTTTATCAACTTATAGCCATATTATATAGGTGTGTCAAATCTGAATTTTAAACCTAAGTGTGCCAGTGGTCAATTTCCTTATGCCCATATAAGGATTATTAGATGGTTTGTATAAGTACTAACTTGGGGGTTTTTCATTTATGCATCTACGCCCAGGCCAAGGTATGTATGTGTGATAACTCTCCCACAATATGCTACCAAGTGTGTCAGATTAGAGGTAGCCTTCATATATGAAATAGCCATATATGCCGCTAGTTTACTTTTGTGTAGCGTCGCACCTACGCTCAGGTAAGTGTGAGTTGTGAGAGCATGACTGAACATCCGTCAGTCTAGGGGAGAGCTAGTTTTGGTTACTGGATTATTTACATGTTACCCACATGTACATATGATGGTACTTAATTGTGGGTGATCAAATGATTCGGGTAGTTTTGGTGCTACATGTATATATAGGGGGTATATATATATGGGAGTACTTAGAATTTTACTTTCCTGCTTTCATTGTATGCCATATATTGGGGAATTGTTGGGCTGCAATAAAACTTTTCTGCAGGTACGCTAACCACGAATGCGTAAGTCAAATGTAGCTGATGACTACCTATATATTGAGAGAGTGCATGTTATGCCACCGACATAGAACGTGATCGCCACCTTAGGTTGGCAATTTTGTGAGGACGAATAGGATGAAGCATGCATCTTCATGATCGTTGCTTTATGCATAGCTATGCTCCTCTCACCCTTGTTCTATATTAAGTAACTTGTGGTTGATGTCATGTACTATCTTCCTTGTGTGGAGTTAGACATAAATACCTTGTTCAATGTTGCTTGAATAGAAAGTGCTTGAGAAAAGTGTGTGTTTAGACTTTCTAGAAATAATTATGGTTACATGCTTGAACCTATAAATGTCCTCTAGTTTAGCCAAGTGGTGGATATGTGGTTAAGAGTTTGCAAATGCTTTAGACCTCACTTAAGTAATTGTGATTCTCATGAATGAATTAAATTGGCATTCGTCTAAGGTAACGATGTTTAGATCTACTAGAATAACATATTTGTGTGCTCTCTTGTTAAGTAGAACAAAGGCAAGCTTTGTTTTGCTTATTGAATGTTGGCTGCTAGAACGGTTTCTGTTGTAGTGATGCTTTCATGGTCATAATAGTGTTTTCTGTAGTTATGGAGAATACCAAAGTTGTAGCTAACTTACTTATCTAGCTTGTCCTAAAATTTCATGACACTAGGCCTTATGGTTTGGGAGTTATGACTTTTAGAAGTTTGCTGTCAGGTTTTGCTTATGCTCTGAATAGATCTGTATGTTTGGTTTGTGTGACCTGTGTGCATATGGAATCATGTCTTGGAGATAATAGAAGAAGTGTAGTAATTTTTCTAAGCTTTCCAAAATGTCCTATTGCATTAATTGTGGTGGTCTAAATCTCTAGTTATGAGCTTGCAAAGTGGAGTAACAGAATCTGTCCAAATCTAGGTAGAGATGTCTTCTTTGTCATGTTTGGACTTGTTAGCTGTAGACTCATATTAATATGATAATAAAAAAAGTTATAGAAAACTTAATAAGATTTATATCAAGTTAAGGATCAGCCTTGTTGGGTCCCTAGCACTCCAGTTATGTATTTTTGAAGTTCATGTTAGTTTTCTATCTATATTGGTACAGATCTGAAACATTAGCATTTTTTGTCATGTTAATCTATGAATTAGCTTTTGGTATGAATAACTAAAGTGTAGTCATCTTCCTAAGCTTTCTAGAAAGTCTAGGATCACCTTTGTGGGATGTCTACAACCTCAGTTATGGTTAAAACAAGTAACTATTGTGTTGCTATCCAGATTATGTGCCCATGCTAAGTTAGTCACCTTAGCTAGCGTTTGTTTTTGGCTAAACTTGTAGTTAGTTCTTGCTTTAGATAAAGCCAGGTGATTAGTAATGATTGCTGTGTGAGAGCTTTTTGGTTGATAATAATTGCTTGAGTTCGTTTGTTTAAACTTCTTCATGTGTTTGCTTGAAGTTATGATGCGCGTAGGTATGCTTGTTATCTAATTAGTGCCATAGTTGTCACCTCATTGTCCTCGGTGAGTATACGAGTGTCGAATAGCTTTATCTTAGAGCAATACTCGAGTTACACGAAACGATCTCTTGATGTCGTCTCCAATTAGGATCTTTGCCTTATGGCCTAAGCTTGTAGCCGTGGTTGCTTGCTTTGAATGTTTGTGCACCATGCCTTTGCTTGATATCTAAGCCTGAGCCTGGACCTTAAATATTCGCATATACCATGGCTGTCCCGCACCCGCACGTGAATACCTTGTTTGGTCTACCAACTAAGATAGATTCTCGCAAACGCCTCCTTTTGGCCATAGTTGTTCGTTGCCAAGTTTAAGGCCCATAACCAATTCTATGTTGGACCTCCTATTTGCCTTTTGCAAAGGTTAGCTAGTGTGACGCAACGTCTCTTTGCTGTGACCTCAAAATCGTTTGCTTGCAAATCGTGTAGTACATTATCAAATCAATCTTCGATTGGTACATCGATTTTGTCTTTGAAGTCTACTTACTTCATCGTCGTTTGGAGATAGTTCTAATCTTGATTCAAGATAGGTGTACGGTTTGTGCTGAACGTACCATAAGCTCAGAAATCATTTTGGGCGCATGTAAGGTCCAAATAGGCTAGAGGGGGGGTGAATAGCCTAATTAAAACTTTTACAAGAATTACTTAACCATAAGTTAGTAAGAAAGGTGGCGAAGCAAAAGCACTAGCTCTAACTAATTAAGCAAGCCACCTACACAAGTCTAGTACAAGGCTATCCACTAAACACAACAACAACTACAAGCTAGAAACAAGAAGTAATACGAGAGCTTTGAGAGATAATGCCGCTGTGTAGAGATGAGAAGTATCAATCAATCAAAAACACAAGAGAAATTCTCGGGAAGAGAATGACACAAGAATTTATCCCGAGGTTCACTTGCTTCCTGGCAAGCTACTCCCCGTTGTGGCGATACACCCACTTGTCGGTTCACGAGCTAATTGACTATCAAGAGTCGAGCCCTCGGCGGGCGCCGCACAACCGCACACAAGATGGGGATCCTCCAAGCCACGAGCTCCACTAGAGTATCCAATTTGCGAACTCCCGCGGGGAAGGATTAAGAACCCCTTACAACACTTGGTGAAGGCTCCAACAATCTCCAATTGTGAGCTCAATCACCTCCACTGCTCCAAGCCGTCTACCGTGTCGGGAAACACGGAAGAGTAACAAGAAATCCGCAGCAACTCGAAGATCAAGTGCCTCTAGATTGCAACTCTCAAGCAATGCACTTGAATCTCACTCAATCTCACTCAAGATGTGCATCTAATCAAAGAGATGAGTGGAGGGGTTGTTCTCTAGCTCAAAGTATGTCTCTAGGTCTCAAAATGTGTAAGAGTTACCCTCAAACCCCGGCTAGCGAAGGGGTACGCAGCTAGCCGTTACCGGACGACGCAGTTCAAATCGGGATGACCGGACGCTCCGGTCAGGGTGACCGGACGCGTCCGGTCACTACAGGACAAGCGTGAACAGTGCGTGTCAGAAGTTACCGTTGCTATGACCGGACGCGCTGGTCAACTGACCGAACGCGCCGATTGCTTAGCACCGCGAGCCTGCGAAGCAACGACCGGACGCGCCCTAGCGAATGACCGGACGCGACAGAGCCAGCGTCCGGTTTGAGTCCAGTAAGCTCCCTCAACGACCAGACGCGTCCGATCGTACGTGACCGGACGCGCCGCGCGTCCGATCACCACTTCGCTGCTCTCTGCCCCTCTAGATGCCTGACCGGACGCGCCGGTCCCGTGAAGGACCGGACGCGCCAGTCGCTCACTCTGCTTCTGCGCACAGGTGAACTGACCGGACGCGCTGGTCAGGCCAGACCAGCGTCTGGTCACTAACCCTAGGCGCAGTGACCGAATGAACTGACCAGACGCGCTGGTCAAACCGTGACCGCGTCCGGTGCAGCGTCCGGTCACCACAGTGACCTCCGTTCGCCTCCGTTTCTTTTCCAACTTCCGACGCAGTAGAAAATAGGCATTTCACTTCTCCAAAAAAGCGTCGAATCCCGCCTCGCAAGCTCGGCCGGAGGGAGAGAGGAACCCAAACACCTCTCTACCGCTCAAACTCCACCGCCTTCGCAAATGTGCTAACACCACCAAGTGTACACCACCATGTGCATGTGTGTTAGCATTTCACAATCATTTCTCAAGGCATTATGTTAGCTCTTTTACTAGATCCTAATGCATATGCTCAAGACAATGATCTAGTGGCACTTGATTCCCGAGCTAACAGTGATTGCCCCTCTTGATAGTCGGCTATGTATCCTAAACCTGGTCAATCACTTCTCTACTCATCTTAGACCAGCAAAAGGAAAACCCTATGGTTATACCTTTGCCTTGCGCTCTTAGTTCCTTCTCTTCCACTTGATCATCATGTACACCATATTATGTGCATCTCCACCACTTGTGATCTTGTGGCCATCACTCCATGCCACATGCTCCTTCATCACGTGTGTTGCTTATGCCTAACTCAAAACACTTAACACATGGCATTAGCAACTTGGTGTCATTAATTACCAAAACCAAACTTGGGCTTTCAATCTCCCCCTTTTTGGTAATTGATGACAACCATCACAAAGATATGAAATGAAATCAATTTTCAATTTCGATAGTATTAGCTCCCCCTACATATGTGCTTCCATGAGTTTGGTTCAATTGTGCACGTATGTATGGATTTGAATTTTGGGAGAGTTATTACTATTAAATTGATGCTAAGGTATATAGAATGGACCTTTGAAGCGTGATACCAATCGGAGTTGCCTTTATATACCACCCTTAGCATCGATGTAGCTAGACACCACTTGTAATACATCACTTGTAAAGATCACAAACACTAAAATACCCCGTGAGATCAACATTATAAGAAAAAGGTGTCTAGATACCACTTGTAAAGCTACTCTCAACAAATCATCATTCAAGTTCTATTTCTAGCAATCACCATTCAATCATTAATATGAATTTAAGCTTTGCAATGCAACAATACATCATGTTAATGCACATACAAATGTAACCAATAATTCATGAGCTTGCTCCCCTACTTATGTGCTCAACTTTAATTTTTCCTCTTTGTGACTTTTCTATCTTTGTGCTTTCTCTCCTCCTTTGACTATTCTCTCCCCCTCAGTAACTTAACCTTTTATCTTTATGAATTTTCTCTCCCCCTTTGTCAACAATCACCAAAAAGGTGCCAATTTTAGTGAGAGTCAAGTCAATCAATATGAGGGAGTCCAAATTATGGTTCAATCTAGATCACTTGCCTAGAATATGTAATTCGGTTTGATCCAAGGACAAGCTTTTTCACACCTCATAAAGTATAAGGGTTATCTTGACCATGTTGAATTACACATCATGAGCTCATTTTCTAGATTCAACACTAGGTTTGCAAGCCCACAAACATGTCATATGCTACCACTAGATCAATCAAACATAGAAACAGTAGTGGTACCATATATACATCAAAATCATTTGATTTTCATGAATGAGCCTATTTGTCATGCAAATATGTTTATATGTTCTAACCATGTCCTTAGCAAAGTATGAATGATATGCCAAACAACTTTACCTTGCTGTGTTGGAGGAGAGGCATGTCATATAAGAATATGGGGGTGCACTCATTTCAAGTTGGAGAAGTCAAGTATGTTCAATTCATTCTTCAACTTGTAAAATCTCTTTTCATCAAGTGGCTTTGTAAAGATGTCGGCTAGTTGATCTTCGGTACCAATGCTCTCAATGCTAATATCACCCTTTTGTTGATGGTCTCTTATGAAATGATGCCTTATGTCAATGTGCTTGGTTCTTGAATGTTGAACCGGATTTTGTGTCATCTTGATAGCACTTTCATTGTCATAAAATAATGGCACATTCTTAAATTTGATTCCAAAGTCATTCAAGGTTGCTTTCATCCAAAGCAATTGTGCACAACAACTGCCGGCACTAATGTATTCGGCCTCGGTGGTAGATAGTGCAACACTATTTTGTTTCTTTGATGACCATGAAACAAGAGACCTTTCTAGCAATTGACAAGTGCCACTTGTGCTCATTCTATCAATCTTGCAACCACCATAGTCGGAGTCCAAATATCCAATCAACTCAAAATTAGACCCCTTTGGAAACCATAATCCAACATCATGAGTGCCTTTAAGATATCTCAATATCCTCTTGGTTGCTTTCAAGTGACTTTCTCTAGGTGAAGCTTGATATCTTGCACACTTGCACACACTAAACATCACATCTGGCCTAGAAGCGGTGACATAGAGCAAACTTCCAATCATAGACCGGTATTGCTTTTGATCTACCATGTTGCCACTAGCATCAATACCCAATTGATCATTAGTGCCCATTGGTGTACTCATTTGCTTAGCTTCTTGCAATCCAAACTTCTTGATCATGTCCTTGATGTACTTGCCTTGACTTACAAAAGTGCCATTCTTCATTTGCTTGATTTGAAGTCCAAGGAAGTAACTAAGCTCTCCAATCATAGACATCTCAAACTCATTAGCCATCATATTTCTAAACTCTTCACAAAAGTCTTGGTTAGTTGATCCAAAGATAATGTCATCCACATAGATTTGCAACACAAACAAGTTATTTCCAAGCTTCTTGGTGAAGAGAGTGGTGTCAACCTTTCCCATCTTGAACCCTTTAGAGAGAAGAAAGTCCCTCAACCTCTCATACCATGCTCTAGGTGCTTGCTTCAAACCATACAATGCCTTCTTTAGCTTGAAAACATGGTCGGGCTTCTTGTCATCTTCAAAACCGGGAGGTTGCTCAACATAAACTTCTTCATTGATGTAGCCATTGAGAAATGCACTCTTGACATCCATTTGATAGAGCTTGATGTTGTGTGCACAAGCATATGCTAATAAGATTCTAATAACCTCCAATCTTGCAACGGGTGCATATGTCTCTCCAAAGTCAAGACCCTCAACTTGTGTGTAACCTTGTGCTACCAATCTTGCTTTGTTTCTCACAACTACACCATCTTGATCTTACTTGTTTCTAAAGACCCACTTAGTACCAATCACATTGTATTTCTTCACCCTTTCAACAAGTTCCCAAACTTGATTTCTAGCAAAGTTGTTTAGTTCTTCATGCATGACATTTACCCAATCGGAATCCTTCAATACATCTTCTATCTTCTTTGGTTCTTCTAATGAGACAAATGAGTAATGCTCACAAAAGGATGCTAGCCTTGATCTAGTTTGAACACCACTTTGAATTCCACCAATGATTTGATCCAACGGATGATCTCTTGCAATGCTAGTAGGTTGGAGTATTGGGAGTTGATTGCTTCCACTTGCTTGACCTTGATCTTGCACTTCATCATGAGAACCACTAGAGCTTGCTTGATTTGTATTAATTTGCACACTTTGGTTGATCACATGAATATCATCATCATCAACTTGCCTTGGCCTAACATCACCAATGTCCATATTCTTCATTGCATTTGACAATTGATCTCCTCTCACATCATCAAGGTTTTGAGCTTCATTTTGAGACCCTTGGGTTTCATCAAACTCAACATCATGAACTTCTTCCAAGGTGCCATTTGTGAGATTCCAAACTCTATATGCCTTGCTTGTGGTAGAATAACCAAGTAAGAATCCTTCATCACATTTCTTTTCAAACTTGCTCAATCTAGTGCCTTTCTTAAGAATATAGCATTTGCAACCAAACACTCTAAAGTATGCAATGTTGGGTTTTCTTCCATTCAATAGCTCATATGTTGTCTTCCCAAGCTTCCCATGGCAATAGAGACGGTTGCTACAATAGCAAGCCGTGTTGATAGCTTCACTCTAAAATGAATAACTCACATTGTATTCACTAAGCCAGATCTAGCCATATCAATCAAGGTTCTATTTTTCCTTTCAACTACACCATTTGATTGAGGAGTATATGTTGGTGAGAATTGATGTCCAATACCAAGATCATCACACAAATCTTCAATTCTTGTGTTCTTGAACTCACTACCATTGTCACTTCTAATCTTCTTGATGGTGATTTCAAACTCATTTTGCACCCTCTTGACAAAAGACTTGAATAGATCATAAACATCACTCTTGTCATAGAGAAAGAACACCCAAGTATATCTAGTGTAGTCATCCACAATCACAAAACCATACTTGTTGCCACCAATACTAGTGTATGTTGTTGGCCCAAACAAGTTCATGTGCAATAACTCAAATGCCTTTGATGTGCTCATTTCACTTTTACTAGGATGTGAATTTCCAACTTGTTTGCCGGCTTGACAAGCACTACATAGTTTATCCTTTTCAAAAGTGACATCTTTCAAGCCTCTAACTAAGTCATGCCTCAAAAGTTTATTTAATTGTTTCATCCCAACATGACCAAGCCTTCTATGCCATAACCAACCCATACTAGATTTACTAAGCAAGCATGATGTCAATTGTGTCTCACTATCATTGAAGTCAACCAAGTATAAGCTACCATGTCTAAATCCTTTGAATATCAAATTTGATCCATCAACACTTACGACTTCAACATCATCACTACCAAATATGCACTTGAAGCCAAGATCACAAAGTTGTGCCACTGATAAAAGATTGAAATCCAAGCTCTCAACTAGCAACACATTAGAAATGCTCATGTCATTTGAGATAGCAATTTTACCAAGCCCCTTGACCTTGTCTTTCTTGTTGTTGCCGAAAGTGATAGCATCAAAACCACCATTTTGACTTGTATCAATTGAATTGAACATACAAGAATCCCCGGTCATATGTTGAGTGCACCCACTATCAAGCACCCAATGCCTTCCTCCGGCTTTGTAATTTACCTACAAGACAAGATCAATTCTTTTTAGGTACCCAAACTTGTTTGGGTCCTCCAAGGTTAGAGACTAAGCTCTTTGGTACCCAAATGGCTTTCTTCTTTGAGCCCATCCATGGTGTACCAATGAACTTAGCATGAACACCATTTGTACCCTTGGTAAGCATATAGAAAGAATTAAACTTAATTGAGGATACATTAGCATTGGATTTCTTGTTCATGCAATGTTGCTCTATGTGACCAACTTGCTTGCAACTTTTGCAATAGCTACCATTGTTCTTCACAAAATGAGTCTTGTGAGGAGCAAAAGCGGCCTTGCCCTTCTTGGGGTTATAGCCCAATCCCTCTTTATAGAGAGAAGCCCTTTGGCTACCCAAGCATATAAGCAAGCGGTCCTCACCACCATAAGCCTTAGCTAATGTGTGATTGAGCTCTTTTACCTCCTTCTTGAGATTTTCATTCTCAACTATTAGTGTGGAGTCATAAGTGAAACCGTCACTACTAGATGAGGATGATATAGATGAGCTACATGAAGGGTTAGTGAGAGCAACAACAATAGGCTTATGAAAAGTTTCATCAATTATATCACATGATATGCCTATCAAGTTTTAGCTTTCTCAACATTAGTTGGCATATTTTCACATTTTTCAACTAGAGAGGAATGGGCTTCTTCAAGCTTAGTGTGAGACTTTTGAAGCTTCTTATGGTCTACCTTTAGACTCTCATAAGATGCCGTAAGCTCATCAAGTTCTTGCATAAGGTTTTTCTTTTCCTTAAGCAAGCCCTTGCACTCCTTTCTAGATTCTTTAAAATGTTGAGTGCAATCTTCTAGCATAGCGATTAGTTCATCTTTAGTGAATTCTTCTTCATCACTATCACTATCACTAGCATTATCATGATCACTCTCATCGTCAGATGATACCTTAGCGGCCTTAGCCATGAAGCACGATGGAGTGTCGAAGAGGGAGACCTTCTCTTGGATGGCAATGCTAGCATGTCCCTTCTTCTTGCTCTTGTTGTCATCCTCATCATCACTTGAGGAATCATCACTATCCCATGTAGCAACATGAGAATCATTCTTCTTTTTATAAGAGCTCTCCTTCTTCTCTAGCTTCTTCTTTTGCTTCTTCCTCTCCTTCTTGATAGCATCTTCATCATCACTATCATAAGGACACTTTGCAATGAGATGGTCCTTGCTATGGCATCTAAAACATCTCATGGTATGCTCATTCTTCTTGGATGAGTTCTTCCTCCTCCTTGCACGATAGCCCTTCTTCTTCATGAATTTGCCAAATTGCTTGACAAAAAGAGCCATCTTCTCATCAATGTCATCACTATCACAAGAGCTTGAGTCTTCATCACTTGATGATTCAATCTTAGATTTGCCCTTGGATGTGGTGGCTTTGAATGCCACACTCTTCTTCTTTTCATCATCTTTCTTCTCATTTTCCTTCTTCTTCTTCTTGACCAACTCATCCTTCTCATCATCTTCTCTATATGAATCATCGGTCATTACTTCTTGGAATATTTGTTGAGGAGTTGAATCCTTCAATGTAGTCCTCACTAGCACGGTGATCAATGTATCAAATCTCTTGGGTAGACTTCTCAAGAACTTCATAGAGAATTGATTATCCTTGACCTCCTCACCAAGTGCCTTGAGCTCATTGACAATAACTTGCAACCTATGAAATATCTTCGGTACACTCTCATCATCTTGCATCTTGAAGCTTGAAATTTTTTCTTGCAAGATATATGCTTTAGCGGTCTTTGTGCCTTCGGTGCCCTCAAATGTTTCTTCTAGCTTGGCCCAAGCATCATGAGCAATCTCAATGTTCTTTACTTGCTCAAAGGTCTTGTCATCTAATGCCTCATGAAGAGCACTAATGGCAATGTCATTGCATTGGAGCTTCTTCTCTTCCACCGGTGTAGGTGCTTCCGGATTAGCAACCTCAAATTTTGTTTCGGTGACCTTCCACACTTCTCTATTGATCGACTTTAGGTGTGCGGTCATCTTAACCTTCCAATATACATAATTTGTGCCATCAAAGTGAGGTGACTTCTTGGTGTTGTTGATGTGCAAGCTTAATTGAGCAATTTCTTTTTCACCGTAGGTTGTTAAGCCTCAAATAAATGGTGCCTCGGCTCTGATACCACTTGTAAGGTCCAAATAGGCTAGAGGGGGGTGAATAGCCTAATTAAAACTTCTACAAGAATTACTTAACCACAAGTTAGTAAGAAAGGTGGCGAAGCAAAAGCACTAGCTCTAACTAATTAAGCAAGCCACCTACACAAGTCTAGTACAAGGCTATCCACTAAACACAACAACAACTACAAGCTAGAAACAAGAAGTAATACGAGAGAAGAGCTTTGAGAGATAATACCGCCGTGTAGAGATGAGAAGTATCAATCAATCAATAACACAAGAGAAATCCTCGGGAAGAGAATGACACAAGAATTTATCCCGAGGTTCACTTGCTTCCCGGCAAGCTACTCCCCGTTGTGGCGATACACCCACTTGTCGGTTCGCGAGCTAATCAACTATCAAGAGTCGAGCCCTCAGCGGGCGTCGCACAACCGCACACAAGATGGGGATCCTCCAAGCCACGAGCTCCACTAGAGTATCCAATTTGCGAACTCCCGCGGGGAAGGATCAAGAACCCCTTACAACACTTGGTGAAGGCTCCAACAATCTCCAATTGTGAGCTCAATCACCTCCGCTGCTCCAAGCCATCTACCGTGTCGGGAAACATGGAAGAGTAACAAGAAATCCGCAGCAACTCGAAGATCAAGTGCCTCTAGAATGCAACTCTCAAGCAATGCACTTGAATCTCACTCAAGATGTGCATCCAATCAAAGAGATGAGTGGAGGGGTTGTTCTCTAGCTCAAAGTATGTCTCTAGGTCTCAAAATGTGCAAGAGTTACCCTCAAACCCCGGCCAACGTCTATTTATAATGAAGGGGTACGCAGCTAGCCGTTATCGGACGACGCAGTTCAAATCGGGATGACCGGACGCTCCGGTCAGGGTGACCGGACGCGTCCGGTCACTACAGGACAAGCGTGAACAGTGCATGTCAGAAGTTACCGTTGCTATGACCGGACGCGCCGATTGCTTAGCACCGCGAGCCCACGAAGCAACGACCGGACGCGCCCTAGCGAATGACCGGACGCGATAGAGCCAGCGTCCGGTTTGAGTCCAGTAAGCTCCCTCAACGACCGGACGCGTCCGATCGTACGTGACCGGACGCGCCACGCGTCCGATCACCACTTCGCTGCTCTCTGCCCCTCTGGACGCCTGACCGGACACGCCGGTCCCGTGAAGGACCGGACGCGCCAGTCGCTCACTCTGCTTCTGCGCACAGGTGAACTGACCGAACGCGCTGGTCAGGCCAGACCAGCGTCCGGTCACTAACCCTAGGCGCAGTGACCGAATGAACTAACCGGACGCGCTGGTCAAACCGTGACCGCGTCCGGTGCAGCGTCCGGTCACCACAGTGACCTCCGTTCGCCTCCGTTTCTTTTCCAACTTCCGGCGCAGTAGAAAATAGGCATTTCACTTCTCCAAAAAAGCGTCGAATCCCGCCTCGCAAGCTCGGCGGGAGGGAGAGAGGAACCCAAACCCCTCTCTACCGCTCAAACTCCACCGCCTTCGCAAATGTGCTAACACCACCAAGTGTACACCACCATGTGCATGTGTGTTAGCATTTCACAATCATTTCTCAAGGCGTTATGTTAGCTCTTTTACTATATCCTAATGCATATGCTCAAGACAATGATCTAGTGGCACTTGATTCCTGAGCTAACCGTGATTGCCCCTCTTGATAGTCGTCTATGTATCCTAAACCCGGTCAATCACTTCTCTACTCATCTTAGACCGGCAAAAGGAAAACCCTATGGTTATACCTTTGCCTTGCGCTCTTAGTTCCTTCTCGTCCACTTGATCATCATGTACACCATATTATGTGCATCTCCACCACTTGTGATCTTGTGGCCATCACTCCATGCCACATGCTCCTTCATCACGTGTGTTGCTTATGCCTAACTAAAAACACTTAACACATGGCATTAGCACCTTGGTGTCATTAATTACCAAAACCAAACTTGGGCTTTCAGCGCACCCGATAGAACTCCTTGGTGACGTGGGTCATGTAGAATCTCGTTTCGGTCTATTTGGAGATAGTGTTAGTATCGGTGCAAGGTAGACCTACAGTTTGCACCAAACGTACCATAGCCTCAGAAATCATTTTGGACGCACCTGATAGAACTCCTAGGTGACGTGGGTCATGTAGAATCTCCTTTTGGTCCTTTTGGAGATAGTGTTAGTTTCGGTGCACGATAGGTGCACGGTTGCACCAAACATACCATAGGCTTAGAAATTCTTTTGGATGCACCGGATGGTACTCCAGGGTGATGAGGCTCAAATGGAAGCTCATTTCAATCCATTTGAAGACAGTGTTAGTTTTAGTGCAAGATAGGTGCACAGTTTGCGCCAAATGTACCATAGGCTCAGAAATCATTTTGGAACACCGGATGATACTCATAGGTGATGAGACTCAAACGGAAGCTCGTTTCGGTTCATTTCGAGATAGTGCTAATCTTGATTCAAGATAGGTGCACGGTTTGTGCCGAACATACCGTAAGCTCGGAATCATTTTGGACGCACTCGATGGAACTCCTAGGTGACGTGGGTCATGTAGAATCTCGTCTCGGTCTGTTTGAGATAGTGTTAGTATCGGTGCAAGATAAATCCATAGTTTGCACCAGATGTACCACAGCTTCAGAAACCGTTTTGGACGCACCCGATGGAACTCCTAGGTGACGTGGGTCATGTAGAACCTCATTTCAATCCTTTTAGAGATAGTGTTAGTTTCGGTGCAGGATAGGTGCACAGTTTGCGCCAAACGTACCATAGGCTCATAAATTATTTTGGACAAAACGGATGGTAGTCCTAGGTGACGAGGCTCAAATGGAAGCTTGTTTCGGTTCGTTTAAAGATTGTGCTAATCTTGATTCAAGATAGGTGCACTATTTGCACCGAACGTACTGTAAGCTCCGAAATCATTTTAGACGCACCCGTTGGAACTCCTAGGTGACGTGGGTCATGTAGAATCTTGTTTCGGTGCATTTGGAGATAGTGTTAGTCTCGCTGCAAGATATATCCACAGTTTGCACCAAACGTACCATAGCCTTATAAATCATTTTAGACGCACCCGATGGAACTCCTAGGTGACATGGGTCATGTAGAATCTCCTTTCGGTCCTTTTGAAGATAGTGTTAGTTTCGGTGCATGATAGGTGCACGGTTTGCGCCAAATGTTCCATAGGCTCAGAAATTATTTTGGATGCACCAGATGGTACTCCTAGATGAGGCTCAAATGGTAGCTCGTTTCGGTCCATTTGGAGACAGTGTTAGTCTCGGTGCAAGATAGGTGCACGGTTTGCGCCAGATGTAACATAGCCTCAGAAATCATTTCGGACGCACTGGATGGTACTCCTAGGTGACGAGGCTCAAATGGAAGTTTATTTTGGTCTGTTCAGATATAGTGCTAATCTTGATTCAAGATAGGTGTACGGTTTGCGCCGAACGTACCATAGCCTCAGAAATCATTTTGGACGCACCCGATGGAACTCCTAGGTGACGTGGGTCATGTGAATGTCCTTTCGGTCCTTTTGAAGATAGTGTTTGTTTCGGTGCGTGATAGGTGCATAGTTTCCGCCAAACATACCATAGGCTCAGAAATTGTTTTGGATGCACCGGATGGTACTCCTGGGTGACGAGGCTCAAATGGAAGCTCGTTTCGGTCCGTTTGGAGACTGTTAGTTTCAATGCAAGATAGGTGCACAGTTTGTGCCAAACGTACCATATATTCAGAAATCATTTTGGATACACCGGATGGAACTCCTAGGGGACGGGGCTCAAATGGAAGCTCGTTTCGGTTCGTTTGGAGATAGTGCTAACCTTGATTCAAGATAGGTGCACGGTTTGCGTCGAACGTACCGTAAGCTCGGAATCATTTTGGACGCACCCGATGGAACTCTTAGGTGACGTGGGTCATGTAGAATCTCATTTTAGTCCGTTTGAGATAGTGTTAGTATCGCTGCAAGATAAATCCATAGTTTGCACCAAATGTACCATAGCTTCAGAAACCGTTTTGGACGCACCCGATGGAACTCCTAGGTGACGTGGGTCATGTAGAAACTCATTTCAATCCTTTTAGAGATAGTGTTAGTTTCGGTGCAGGATAGGTGCCCAGTTTGCGCCAAACGTACCGTAGGCTCAGAAATCATTTTGGACAAAATGGATGGTAGTCCTAGGTGACGAGGCTCAAATGGAAGCTCGTATCGGTTCATTTGGAGATTGTGCTAATCTTGATTCAAGATAGGTGCACGGTTTACGCTGAACGTATCATAAGCTTAGAAATCATTTTGAACGCACCTGATGGAACTCCTAGGTGGCGTGGGTCATGTAGAATCTCGTTTCAGGGCATTTGGAGATAGTGTTAGTCTCGGTGCAAGATAGATCAACAGTTTGCACCAAACGTACCATAGCCTCATCAATCATTTTAGACGCACCTGATGGAACTCCTAGGTGACATGGCTCATGTAGAATCTCCTTTCGCTCTTTTTGGAGATAGTGTTAGTTTCGGTGCATGATAGGTGCACGATTTGTGCCAAACGTACCATAGGCTCAAAAATTATTTTGGATGCACCGGATGGTACTCCTGGATGACGAGGCTCAAATGGAAGCTCATTTCGGTTCATATGGAGAGAGTGTTAGTCTCGGTGCAAGATAGGCGCACAATTTGCGCTAGATGTACCGTAGCCTCAAAAATCATTTTGGTTCACACTAGATGGTAGTCCTAGGTGACGAGGCTGAAATGGAAGCTCATTTTGGTCTGTTTGGATATAATGCTAATCTTGATTCAAGATAGGTGCACAGTTTGCGCCGAACGTACCATATGCTCAGAAATTATTGTGGACGCACCCAATGAAACTCCTAGGTTACGTGGGTCATGTAGAATCTCCTTTCGGTCCTTTTGAAGATAGTGTTAGTTTTGGTGCATGACAGGTGCACGGTTTGCGCCAAACAAACCATCGGCTTGGAAATTGTTTTGGATGCACCGGATGGTGCGCCTAGGTGACGAGGCTCAAATGGAAGCTCGTTTCGGTCCGTTTGGAGACTGTGTTAGTTTCAATGCAAGATAGGTGCACAGTTTGCGCCAAATGTACTATAGGCTTAGAAATCATTTTGGACACACCGGATGTCGTACACCTAGGTGACGAGGCTCAAATAGAAGCTCATTTCGTTTCGTTTGGAGATAGTGCAAACCTTGATTCAAGGTAGGTGCACGGTTTGCGCCGAATGTACCGTAAGCTCGGAAATCATTTTGGACGCACCTGATGGAACTCCTAGGTGATGTGGGTCATGTAAAATCTTGTTTTGGTTTGTTTAGAGATAGTGTAAGTATTGGTGCAAGATAGATCCATAGTTTGCACCAAACGTATCATAGCCTCTGAAATCATTTTGGATGCACTAGATGGAAATCCTTGGTGACGAGGCTCAAATGGAAACTCGTTTCGGATCGTTTGGAGATAGTTCTAATCTTGATTCAAGATAGATGCACCTGTTTGTGCTCAACGTACCATAAGCTCAGAAATCATTTTGGACACACCCGATGGAACTCCTAGGTGACGTGGTCATGTAGAATCTCCTTTTGGTCCTTTTAGAGATAGTGTTAGTTTCGGTGCATGATAGGTGCACGGTTGCGCCAAACATACCATAGGCTCAGAAATTGTTTTGGATGCACCGGATGGTACTCCTAGGTGACGAGGCTCAAATCAAAGCTCGTTTCGATCCGTTTGAAGATAGTGTTAGTTTCAATGCAAGATAGGTGCATAGTTTGCGCCAAACATACCATAGGCTAAGAAATCATTTTGGACACACCGGATGATACTCCTAGGTGCTGAGGCTCAAATGGAAGCTCATTTCGGTTCATTTGGAAATAGTGCTAAACTTGATTCAAGATAGATGCACGGTTTGCGTCAAACGTACCGTAAGTTCGGAATCATTTTGGACGCACCCGATGGAACTCCTAGGTGACGTGGGTCATGTAGAATCTCGTTTCAGTCCGTTTGAGATGGTGTTAGTATCGGTGCAAGATAAATCCATAGTTTGCACCAAATGTACCATAGCTTCAGAAACCGTTTTGGACGCACCCGATGGAACTCCTTGGTGACGTGGGTCATGTAGACTATCATTTTGGTCCATTTGGAGCTAGTGTTAGTCTCAATGCAAGATAGATCCACAGTTTGCACCAAACATACTATAGCCTCAGAAATCATTTTGGACACACCTGATGGAACTCCTAGCTGATGTGGGTTATGTAGAATCTCCATTCGGTCCTATTAGATATAGTGTTAGTTTCGGTCCATGATAGGTGCACAGTTTGCGCTAAACATACCATAGGCTCAGAAATTGTTTTGGATGCACCGGATGGTACTCCTGGGTGACGAGGCTCAAATGGAAGCTCGTTTCGATCCGTTTGAAGATAGTGTTAGTTTCAATGCAAGATAGGTGCACAGTTTGCGCCAAACATACCATAGGCTAAGAAATCATTTTGGATCACCGGATGAAACTCCTAGGTGCTAAGGCTCAAATGGAAGCTTGTTTCGGTCCATTTGAAGACAGTGTTAGTTTTAGAGCAAGATAGGTGCACAGTTTGCACCAAACATACCATAGGCTCAGAAAATCATTTTGGACACACCGGATGATAATCCTAGGTGACAAGGCTCAAATGAAAGCTCGTTTTGTTTCGTTTGGAGACAGTGCTAATCTTGATTCAAGATAGGTGCACGGTTTGCGCCGAACGTACCGTAAGCTCGGAAATCATTTTGGACGCACCCGATGGAACTCCTTGGTCACGTGGGTCATGTAGAATCTCGTTTCGGTCCATTTGGAGATAGTGTTAATCACGGCGCAAGATAGATACACAGTTTGTACCAAATGTACCATAGCCTCAGAAATCATTTTGCATGCACCTGATGGAACTCGTAGGTGACGTGGGTCATGTAGAATCTCCTTTCGGTCCTTTTGGAGATAGTGTTAGTTTCGGTGCATGATAGGTGCGCAATTTGTGCCAAACGTACCATAGGCTTAGAAATGGTTTTGGATGCACCGGATGATACTCCTAGGTGACGAGGCTCAAATGAAAGCTCATTTTGGTCCGTTTGGAGACAGTGTTAGTTTTAGTGCAAGATAGGTGCACGTTTTGCGCCAAACTTACCATATCCCCATAGATCAATTTGGACGCACCCTGATGGAACTCCAAGGTGATGTGGGCTCAAATGAAAGCTCATTTCAGTTCGTTTGGATATAGTGCTAATCTTGATTTAATATAGGTGCACGGTTTGCGCTGAACATACCATAAGCTTGGAAATTATTTGGTACGCACCCGATAGAACTCTAAGGTGACGTGGGTCATGTAGAATATCATTTCGGTTCATTTGGAGATAGGGTTAGTATCGGTGCAAGATAGATCTACAGTTTGCACCAAACATACCATAGCTTCAGAAACCGTTTTGGACGCACCTGATGGAACTCCTAGGTGACGTGGGTCATGTAGAATCTCGTTTCGGTCTGTTTGAGATAGTGTTAGTATCGGTGCAAGATAAATCCATAGTTTGCACCAAATGTACCATAGCTTCAGAAACCGTTTTGGACGCACCCGATGGAACTCCTAGGTGACGTGGGTCATGGAGAACCTCATTTCAATCCTTTTAGAGATAGTGTTAGTTTCGGTGCGGGATAGGTGCACAGTTTGGGCCAAACGTACCATAGGCTCAGAAATCATTTTGGACAAAATGGATGGTAGGCCTAGGTGACGAGGCTCAAATGGAAGCTCGTTTCAGTTCATTTGGAGATTGTGCTAATCCTGATTCAAGGTTGGTGCATGGTTTGCGCCGAACGTACCGTAAGCTCAGAAATCATTTTGGACACACCTGATGGAATTCCTAGGTGATGTGGGTCATGTAGAATCTCGTTTCGGTGCATTTGGAGATATTGTTAGTCTCGGTGCAAGATAGATCCACAGTTTGCACCAAACGTACCATAGCCTGATAAATCATTTTAGACGCACCCGATGGAACTCCTAGGTGGCATGGCTCATGTAGAATCTCCTTTCGGTCCGTTTGAGATAGTGTTAGTATCGGTGCAAGATAAATCCATAGTTTTGATCCTTTTGGAGATAGTGTTAGTTTCGGTGCACGATGGTTGCACAATTCGCGCCAAACGTACCAGAGCCTGAGAAATAGTTTTGGACACACCAGATGGTACTCCTAGGTGACGAGGTTCAAATGGAAGCTCATTTCTGTTCGTTTGGAGATTTTGCTAATCTTGATTCAAGATAGGTGCACGTTTTGTGCCGAACGTACCGTAAGCACGAAAATCATTTTGGACGCACCCGATGGAACTCCAAGGTGAAGTAGGTCATGTAGAATCTTGTTTCGGTTCTTTTGGAGATAGTGTTAGTTTCAATGCATGATAGGTGTACGATTTGCGCCAAACATACCATAGGCTCAGAATATTGTTTTGGACTCACCCGATGGAACTCCTAGGTGACGTGGGTCATGTAGAATCTCCTTTTGGTCCTTTTGGAGACAGTGTTAGTTTCGGTGCATGACAGGTGCATAGTTTGCACCAAACGTAACATAAGCTCATAAATTATTTCGGATGCACCGGATGGTACTCCTGGGTGACGAGGCTCAAATGGAAGCTCATTTCGGTCTGTTTGGAGATAGTGCTAATCTTGATTCAAGATAGGTGCACGGTTTGCGCCGAACGTACTGTAAGCTCGGTAATCATTTTGGACGTACCCAATGGGACTCCTTGGTGACATGGATCATGTTGAATCTCGTTTCGGTCCATTTGGAGATAATGTTAGTCTTGGTGCAAGATAGATCCACAGTTTGCACCAAACTTACCATATCCCCATAGATCAATTTGGACACACCCCGATGGAACTCCAAGGTGATGTGGGCTCAAATGAAAGCTCGTTTCAGTTCGTTTGGATATAGTGCTAATCTTGATTTAATATAGGTGCACGGTTTGCGCCGAACATACCATAAGCTTGGAAATTATTTGGTACGCACCCGATGGAACTCCAAGGTGACGTGGGTCATGTAGAATCTCATTTCGGTTCGTTTGGAGATAGGGTTAGTATCGGTGCAAGATAGATCTACAGTTTGCACCAAACATACCATAGCTTCAGAAACCGTTTTGGACGCACCTGATGGAACTCCTAGGTGACGTGGGTCATGTAGAATATTGTTTTGATCCTTTTGGAGATAGTGTTAGTTTCGGTGCATGATGGTTGCACAATTCGCGCCAAACGTACCAGAGCCTGAGAAATAGTTTTGGACACACCAGATGGTACTCCTAGGAGACGAGGTTCAAATGGAAGCTCATTTCTGTTCGTTTGGAGATTTTGCTAATCTTGATTCAAGATAGGTGCACGTTTTGTGCCGAACGTACCGTAAGCTCGAAAATCATTTTGGACGCACCCGATGGAACTCCAAGGTGAAGTAGGTCATGTAGAATCTCGTTTCGGTTCTTTTGGAGATAGTGTTAGTTTCAATGCATGATTGGTGTACGATTTGCGCCAAACATACCATCGGCTCAGAATATTGTTTTGGACTCACCCGATGAAACTCCTAGGTGACGTGGGTCATGTAGAATCTCCTTTTGGTCCTTTTGGAGATAGTGTTAGTTTCGGTGCATGACAGGTGCATAGTTTGCACCAAACGTAACATAAGCTCATAAATTATTTTGGATGCACCAGATGGTACTCCTGGGTGACGAGGCTCAAATGGAAGCTCATTTCGGTCTGTTTGGAGATAGTGCTAATCTTGATTCAAGATAGGTGCACGGTTTGTCCCGAATGTACTGTAAGCTCGGAAATCATTTTGGACGTACCCGATGGAACTCCTTGGTGACATGGATCATGTTGAATCTCGTTTCGGTCCATTTGGAGATAATGTTAGTCTTGGTGCAAGATAGATCCACAGTTTGCACCAAACTTACCATATCCCCATAGATCAATTTGGACGCACCCCGATGGAACTCCAAGGTGATGTGGGCTCAAATGAAAGCTCGTTTCAGTTCGTTTGGATATAGTGCTAATCTTGATTTAATATAGGTGCACGGTTTGCGCCGAACATACCATAAGCTTGGAAATTATTTGGTACGCACCCGATGGAACTCCAAGGTGACGTGGATCATGCAGAATCTCATTTCGGTTCGTTTGGAGATAGGGTTATCGGTGCAAGATAGATCTACAGTTTGCACCAAACATACCATAGCTTCAGAAACCGTTTTGGACGCACCTGATGGAACTCCTAGGTGACGTGGGTCATGTAGAATCTTGTTTTGATCCTTTTGGAGATAGTGTTAGTTTCGGTGCATGATGGTTGCACAATTCGCGCCAAACGTACCAGAGCCTGAGAAATAGTTTTGGACACACCAGATGGTACTCCTAGGTGACGAGGTTCAAATGGAAGCTCATTTCTGTTCGTTTGGAGATTTTGCTAATCTTGATTCAAGATAGGTGCACGGTTTGTGCCGAACGTACCGTAAGCTCGAAAATCATTTTGGACGCACCCGATGGAACTCCAACGTGAAGTAGGTCATGTAGAATCTCGTTTCAGTTCTTTTGGAGATAGTGTTAGTTTCAATGCATGATTGGTGTACGATTTGCGCCAAACATACCATAGGCTCAGAATATTGTTTTGGACTCACCCGATGAAACTCCTAGGTGACGTGGGTCATGTAGAATCTCCTTTTGGTCCTTTTGGAGATAGTGTTAGTTTCGGTGCATGACAGGTGCATAGTTTGCACCAAACGTAACATAAGCTCAGAAATTATTTCGGATGCACCAGATGGTACTCCTGGGTGACGAGGCTCAAATGGAAGCTCATTTCGGTCTGTTTGGAGATAGTGCTAATCTTGATTCAAGATAGGTGCACGGTTTGCGCCGAATGTACTGTAAGCTCGGAAATCATTTTGGACGTACCCGATGGAACTCCTTGGTGACATGGATCATGTAGAATCTCGTTTCGGTCCATTTGGAGATAATGTTAGTCTTGGTGCAAGATAGATCCACAGTTTGCACCAAACTTACCATATCCCCATAGATCAATTTGGACGCACCCCGATGGGACTCCAAGGTGATGTGGGCTAAAATGAAAGCTCGTTTCAGTTCGTTTGGATATAGTGCTAATCTTGATTTAATATAGGTGCACGGTTTGCGCCGAACATACCATAAGCTTGGAAATTATTGGGTACGCACCCGATGGAACTCCAAGGTGACGTGGATCATGTAGAATCTCATTTCGGTTCGTTTGGAGATAGGGTTAGTATCGGTGCAAGATAGATCTACAGTTTGCACAAACATACCATAGCTTCAGAAACCGTTTTGGACGCACCTGATGGAACTCCTATGTGACGTGGCTCATGTACAATCTCATTTTGATCCTTTCGGAGATAGTGTTAGTTTCGGTGCATGAGGTTGCACAATTCGCGCCAAACGTACCAGAGCCTGAGAAATAGTTTTGGACACACCAGATGGTACTCCTAGGTGACGAGGTTCAAATGGAAGCTCATTTCTGTTCGTTTGGAGATTTTGCTAATCTTGATTCAAGATAGGTGCATGTTTTGTGCCGAACGTACCGTAAGCTCGGAAATAATTTTGGACGCACCCGATGGAACTCCAAGGTGACGTAGGTCATGTAGAATTTCGTTTCGGTTTTTTTGGAGATAGTGTTAGTTTCGCTGCATGATAGATGTACGGTTTGCGCCAAACATACCATAGGCTCAGAATATTGTTTTGGACTCACCCGATGGAACTCCTAGGTGACGTGGGTCATGTAGAATCTCCTTTTGGTCCTTTTGGAGATAGTGTTAGTTTCGGTGCATGACAGGTGCATAGTTTGCACCAAACGTAACATATGCTCAGAAATTATTTCGGATGCACCAGAAGGTACTCCTGGGTGACGAGGCTCAAATGGAAGCTCGTTTCGGTCTGTTTGGAGATAGTGCTAATCTTGATTCAAGATAGGTGCACGGTTTGCGCTGAACGTTCCGTAAGCTCAGAAATCATTTTGGACGCACCCGATGGAACTCCAAGGTGACGTGGGTCATGTAGAATCTTGTTTCGGTCCATTTGGAGATAGTGTTAGTCTCGGTGCAAGATAGGTCCACAGTTTACACCAAACGTACCATAGCCTCAGAAATCATTTGGACGCACCTAATGGAACTCTTAGGTGACCTAAGTCATGTAGAATCCTGTTTCAATCCTTTTGGAGATAGTGTTAGTTATGGTGTATGATAGGTGCACGGTTTGCGCGAAAACATACCATAGGCTCAGAAAATTGTTTTGGACACACCAGATGATACTACTTGGTGACGAGGCTCAAATGGATGCTCCTTTCGGTTCGTTTGGAGATACTGCTAATCTTTATTCAAGATAGGTGCAAGGTTTGCGCCGAATGTATCGTAAGCTCGGAAATCATTTTGGACGCATCCGATGGAACTCCTGATACATCCGGCCCAGGTGGGGTTGGCCGAGGCCCAATAAATTAAGGTTTCCCAGACCCCAACAGTTCTTATGCACACCCACTCAGGGAAAGGCCCAATGTCCCTAAAAGACTAGTCTGATTGGGAAGGGTGGCTCTCTCTTTTAAGGTGGCTTCCTCCTCCCAAGCTAAGCAAGGTGGGATTATTCAGAGGCTCACACGGTCGCCACCCGACTACAACTAGGCCACTTGGCCCTTTTTTTGTTGCGTCTTTGCCAGCGGGTAATAGTAGAGGATGTCCTCATCATTCGCACCCCCTTAAACAAGGGTCTAGCTCTGATACCAAATGATACATCCGGCCCAAGTGGGGTTGGCCGAGGCCCAATAAATTAAGGTTGCCCGGACCCCAACAGTTCTTATGCACACCCACTCAGGGAAAGGCCCAATGTCCCTAAAAGACTAGTCCGATTGGGAATAGTGGCTCTCTCTTTTAAGGTGGCTTCCTCCTCCCAAGCTAAGCAAGGTGGGATTATTCAGAGGCTCACACGGTCACCGCCCGACTACAACTAGGCCACTTGGCCTTTTTTTGTTGCGTCTTTGCCAGCGGGTAATAGTGAAGGATGTTCTCATCAACTCCTACGTGACGTGGGTCATGTAGAATCTAGTTTCAGTGCATTTGGAGATAGTGTAAGTCTCGGTGCAAGATTGATCAATAGTTTGCACCAAAGGTACCATAGCCTCATAAATCAATTTGGACGCACCCGATGGAACTCCTAGCTGACATGGGTTATGTAGAATCTCCTTTCGGTCCTTTTGGAGATAGTGTTAGTTTCGGTGCATGATAGGTGCACGATTTGCACCAAACGTACCATAGGCTCAGAAATTATTTTGGATGCACCGGATGGTACTCCTGGGTGACATGGCTCAAATGAAAGCTCGTTTCGGTCCGTTTGGAGACAGTGTCAGTTTCAATGCAAGATAGATCCACAGTTTGCACCAAATGTACCCCACAGAAATCATTTTGGACGCACCCGATGGAACTCCTGGGTGACGTAGGTCTTGTTGAATCTCGTTTTGGTCCATTTGGAGGTAGTGCTAATCTTAATTCAAGATAGGTGCACGATTTGTGCTGAACGATCTGTAAGCTCAAAAATCAATTTGGATGCATCTGATGGAACTGCTAAGTGACGTGGGTCATGTAGAATCTCGTTTCGGTCCGTTTGGAGATAGTGTTAGGGTCTGTGCAGGATAGATCCACAGTTTGCACCAAACGTACGAAAGTCTCAGAATTCATTTTGAATGCACCGGATGGTACTCTTAGGTGACAAGGCTCAAATGAAAGCTTGTTTCGATCCGTTTGGAGATTTTGCTAATCTTGATTCAAGTTAGGTGTACAGTTTGTGCTGAATGTACCATAAACTCAGAAATCATTTTGGACGCACCCGATGAAACTCCTAGGTGACGTGGGTCATGTAGAATCTCATTTCGGTCCATTTGGAGATAGTGTCAGCCTCGGTGCAAGATAGATCCACCATTTGCACCAAATGTACCATAGCCCCATAAGTCATTTTGGACGCACCCAATGGAACTCCTAGGTGACGTCTGTCATGTAGAATCTCCTTTCGGCCCTTTTGGAGATGGTGTAAGTTTCGGTGCATGATAGGTGCACGGTTTGCGCCAAACATACCATAGGCTCAGAAATTGTTTTGGACACACTGGATGGTACTCCTAGGTGACGAGGCTCAAATGGAAGCTCGTTTCGGTTTGTTTAGAGATAGTGCTAATCTTGATTCAAGATAGGTGCACGGTTTGCGCCGAACGTACCATAAGCTCGAAAATCATTATGGACGCACCCGATAGAACTCCTAGGTGACGTGGGTCATGTAGAATCTAGTTTCGGTCCATTTGGAGATAGTGTTAGTATCGATGCAAGATATATCCATAGTTTGCACCAAACGTATCATAGCTTCAGAAACCGTTTTGGACACAACCGATGGAACTCCTAGGTGACATGGGTCATATAGAATCTCGTTTCGATCCATTTGGAGATAGTGTTAGTTTTGGTGCATGATAGGTGCACGGTTTGTGCCAAACGTACCATGGGCTCAGAAATTGTTTTGAATGCACCGGATGGTACTCCTAGGTGACGAGGCTCAAATGGAAGCTTGTTTCGGTCTGTTTGGAGACAGTGTTAGTTTCAGTGCAAGATAGATGCACAGTTTGCGCCAGACGTACCATAGGCTCAGAAATCATTTTGGACACACTGGATGATACTCCTAGGTGACGAGGCTCAACAGGAAGCTCGTTTTGGTTCGTTTGGAGATTGTGCCAATCTTGATTCAAGATAGGTGCACAGTTTGTGCTAAACGTACTATAAGCTCAGAAATCATTTTGGACGCACCCGATGGAACTCTTAGGTGATGTAGGTCATGTAGAATCTCGTTTCGGTCCATTTGGAGATAGGTGCCAATCTTGATTCAAGATAGGTGTATGGTTTGTGCCGAACGATCTGTAAGCTCAAAAATGAATTTGGACACATCTGATCAAATTGCTAAGTGACGTGGGTCATGTAGAATCTTGTTTCGGTACGTTTGGAGATAGTGTTAGAGTCGGTGCAAGATAAATCCACAGTTTGCACCAAACGTACCATAGCCTCAGAAATCATTTTGAACGCACTGGAAGGTACTCTTAGGTGACAAGGCTCAAATGAAAGCTTGTTTTGGTTTGTTTGGAGATAGTGTTAATCTTGATTCAAGATAGGTGCACGGTTTGCGCCGAATGTACCATAAGCTCGGGAATCATTTTGGACGCTCCCGATGGAACTCCTAGGTGACGTGGGTCATGTAGAATCTCGTTACGGTCCATTTGGAGATAGTGTTAGTATCGATGCAAGATAGATCCATAGTTTGCACCAAACGTATCATAGCTTCAAAAACCATTTTGGACGCAACCAATGGAACTCCTAGGTGACACGGGTCATATAGAATCTCGTTTCGATCCTTTTGGAGATATTGTTAGTTTTGGTGCTTGATAGGTGCACGGTTTGCGCCAAACATACCATAGGCTCCGAAATTATTTTGGATGCACTGGATGGTACTCCTGGGAGATGAGGCTCAAATGGAAGCTCGTTTTGGTCCGTTTGGAGACAGTGTTAGTTTCAGTGCAAGACAGGTGCACAGTTTGCGAGAAACGTACCATAGGCTCAGAAATCGTTTTGGACACACTGGATAATACTCCTAGGTGACGAGACGCAAATGGAAGCTCGTTTCGGTTTGTTTGGAGATAGTGCTAATCTTGATTTAAGATAAGTGCATGGTTCGTGCCAAACATACTGTAAGCTCGGAAATCATTTTGGACACACTGGATGGAACTCTAAGGTGACGTGGGTCATGTAGAATCTTGTTTCGGTTCGTTTGGTGATAGTGTTAGTATTGGTGCAAGATAGATCAAGAGTTTGCACCAAACGTACCATAGCGTCAGAAAGCGTTTTGGATGGACCTGATGGAACTCCTAGGTGACGTGGGTCATGCAGAATCTTGTATCGATCCTTTTCGAGATAGTGTTAGTTTCAGTGCATGATAGTTGCACAATTTGCGCCAAACAAAGCATAGGCTCAGAAATCGTTCTGGATACACCGGATGGTACTCCTAGATGACGAGGCTCAAATGGAAGCTCATTTCGGTTCGTTTGGAGATTGGGCTAATCTTGATTCATGATAGGTGCACGATTTGTGCCGAACGTACCGTAACCTCGGAAATCATTTTGGATGCACCCGATGGAACTACTAGGTGACGTGGGTCATGTAGAATCTCTTTTCGGTCTATTTGGAGATAGTGTTAATCTCAGTGCAAGATAGACACATTGTTTGCACCAAATGTACCATAGCCTCAAAAATCATTTTGGACGCACCTGATGGAACTCCTAGGTGACGTGGGTCATGTAGAATCTCCTTTTGGTCCTTTTGGAGTAGTGTTAGTTTTGGTGCATGATAGGTGCACAGTTTGTTTGTGAAGGGCAGGCCTAGTGCAGTTGTGAGTGCTAGCTCGCTGAGTCACCAGGTTCTGGGTTCGAAGCCGTCTCTCTGCATAATTTCTGCGGGGGTAAGACTTTGCTTCGATTATTCCCTTCCCCAGACCCCACTCGTGTGGGAGCCTCTGACACTGGGTCTGCCCCTTTTTTATAGGTGCACAGTTTGTGCCAAACGTACCATAGGCTCAGAAATCGTTTTGGACAAGCCAGATGGTACTCCTTCGTGATGAGGCTCAAATGGAAGCTCGTTTCGGTCCGTTTGGAGATAGTGCTAATCTTGATTCAAGATAGGTGCACAGTTTGCGTCAAACATTCTGTAAGCTCGGAAATCATTTTGGACGCACCCGATGGAACTCCAAGGTGACGTAGGTTATGTAGAATCTCCTTTCGGTCCTTTTAGTGATAGTTTTAGTTTTGGTGCATGATAGGTGCACGGTTTGCGCCAAACATACCATAGGCTCAGAAAATTGTTTTGGATGCACTGATGGTACTCCTAGGAGACGAGGCTCAAATGGAAGCTCATTTCGGTACATTTGGAGATAGTGTTAGTTTTAGTGCAAGATAGTTTCATAGTTTGCGCCAAATGTACCATAGGCTCAGAAATTGTTTTGGACACACCAGATGATAGTCCTAGGTGACGAGGCTGAAATGGAAGCTCGTTTCGGTTCGTTTGGAGATAGTGCTAATCTTGATTCAAGATAGGTGCACGGTTTCCGCCGAACGTACTGTAAGCTCGGAAATCATTTTGAATGCACCCGATGAAACTCCTAGGTGACGTGGGTTATGTAGAATCTCATTTTGGTGCATTCAGAGATATTGCTAGTCTCGGTGCAAGATAGATCCACAGTTTGCACCAAATGTACCATAGCCTCATAAATCATTTTAGACGCACCCGATGGAACTCCTAGATGACGTGGGTCATGTAGAATCTCCTTTCCTTCCTTTTGGAGATAGTGTTAGTTTCGTTGCACGATAGGTACACGGTTTGCACCAAAGGTACCATAGGCTCAAAAATTGTTTTGGATGCACCGGATGGTACTCTTGGGTGATGAGGCTCAAATGGAAGCTCGTTTCGGTCCATTTGGAGACAGTGTTATTCTCAGTGCAAGTTAGGTGCACGGTTTATGCCAAATGTACCGTAGCCTCAGAAATAATTTTGGACATGCTAGATGGTACGCCTAGGTGATGAGGCACAAATGGAAGCTTATTTCAGTCCATTTGGATATTGTGCTAATCTTGATTCAAGATAGATGCACGGTTTGCACCGAACGTACCATAGCCTCAGAAATCTTTTTTGACGCATCTGATGGAACTCCTAGGTGATGTGGGTCATTTAGAATCTCCTTTTGGTCCTTTTGGAGATAGTGTTAGTTTCGGTGCATGATAGGTGCACGGTTTGTGCCAAACATACCATAGGCTAGGAAATTGTTTTGGAAGCACCGAATGGTACTCCTGGGTGACGAGGCTCAAATGGAAGCTTGTTTCGGTCTGTTTGGAGACAGTGTTAGTTTCAGTGCAAGATAGGTGCACAGTTTGCGCCAGACGTACCATAGGCTCAGAAATCATTTTGGACACACTGGATGATACTCCTAGGTGACGAGGCTCAACAGGAAGCTCGTTTTTGTTCGTTTGGAGATTGTGCCAATCTTGATTCAAGATAGGTGCACAGTTTGTGCTAAACGTACTATAAGCTCAGAAATCATTTTGGACGCACCCGATGGAACTCTTAGGTGATGTAGGTCATGTAGAATCTCGTTTCGGTCCATTTGGAGATAGGTGCCAATCTTGATTCAAGATAGGTGCATGGTTTGTGCCGAACGATCTGTAAGCTCGAAAATGAATTTGGACACATCTGATCAAATTGCTAAGTGACGTGGGCCTTGTAGAATCTTGTTTCGGTACGTTTGGAGATAGTGTTAGAGTCGGTGCAAGATAAATCCACAGTTTGCACCAAACGTACCATAGCCTCAGAAATCATTTTGAACGCACTGGAAGGTACTCTTAGGTGACAAGGCTCAAATGAAAGCTTGTTTTGGTTTGTTTGGAGATAGTGTTAATCTTGATTCAAGATAGGTGCACGGTTTGCGCTGAATGTACCATAAGCTCGGGAATCATTTTGGACGCTCCTGATGGAACTCCTAGGTGACATGGGTCATGTAGAATCTCGTTTCGGTCTGTTTGGAGATAGTGTTAGTATCGATGCAAGATAGATCCATAGTTTGCACCAAACGTATCATAGCTTCAAAAACCATTTTGGACGCAACCAATGGAACTCCTAGGTGACACGGGTCATATAGAATCTCGTTTCGATCCTTTTGGAGATATTGTTAGTTTTGGTGCTTGATAGGTGCACGGTTTGCGCCAAACATACCATAGGCTCCGAAATTATTTTGGATGCACTGGATGGTACTCCTGGGAGATGAGGCTCAAATGGAAGCTCGTTTTGGTCCGTTTGGAGACAGTGTTAGTTTCAGTGCAAGACAGGTGCACAGTTTGTGAGAAACGTACCATAGGCTCAGAAATCGTTTTGGACACACTGGATAATACTCCTAGGTGACGAGACGCAAATGGAAGCTCGTTTCGGTTTGTTTGGAGATAGTGCTAATCTTGATTTAAGATAAGTGCATGGTTCGTGCCAAACATACCGTAAGCTCGGAAATCATTTTGGACACACTGGATGGAACTCTAAGGTGACGTGGGTCATGTAGAATCTTGTTTCGGTTCGTTTGGTGATAGTGTTAGTATTGGTGCAAGATAGATCAAGAGTTTGCACCAAACGTACCATAGCGTCAGAAAGCGTTTAGGATGGACCTGATGGAACTCCTAGGTGACGTGGGTCATGCAGAATCTTGTATCGATCCTTTTCGAGATAGTGTTAGTTTCAGTGCATGATAGTTGCACAATTTGCGCCAAACAAAGCATAGGCTCAGAAATCGTTCTGGATACACCGGATGGTACTCCTAGATGACGAGACTCAAATGGAAGCTCATTTCGGTTCGTTTCGAGATTGGGCTAATCTTGATTCATGATAGGTGCACGGTTTGTGCCGAACGTACCGTAACCTCGGAAATCATTTTGGATGCACCCGATGGAACTACTAGGTGACGTGGGTCATGTAGAATCTCTTTTCGGTCTATTTGGAGATAGTGTTAATCTCAGTGCAAGATAGACACATTGTTTGCACCAAATGTACCATAGCCTCATAAATCATTTTAGACGCACCCGATGGAACTCCTAGATGACGTGGGTCATGTAGAATCTCCTTTCCATCCTTTTGGAGATAGTGTTAGTTTCGGTGCACGATAGGTACACGGTTTGCACCAAAGGTACCATAGGCTCAGAAATTGTTTTGGATGCACCGGATGGTACTCTTGGGTGATGAGGCTCAAATGGAAGCTCGTTTCGGTCCATTTGGAGATAGTGTTATTCTCAGTGCAAGTTAGGTGCACGGTTTATGCCAAATGTACCGTAGCCTCAGAAATAATTTTGGACATGCTAGATGCCTAGGTGATGAGGCACAAATGGAAGCTTATTTCAGTCCATTTGGATATTGTGCTAATCTTGATTCAAGATAGATGCACGGTTTGCACCGAACGTACCATAGCCTCAGAAATCTTTTTTGACGCACCTGATGGAACTCCTAGGTGATGTGGGTCATTTAGAATCTCCTTTTAGTCCTTTTGGAGATAGTGTTAGTTTCGGTGCATGATAGGTGCACGGTTTGTGCCAAACATACCATAGGCTAGGAAATTGTTTTGGAAGCACCGAATGGTACTCCTGGGTGACGAGGCTCAAATGGAAGCTTGTTTCGGTCTGTTTGGAGACAGTGTTAGTTTCAGTGCAAGATTGGTGCACAGTTTGCGCCAGACGTACCATAGGCTCAGAAATCATTTTGGACACACTAGATGATACTCCTAGGTGACGAGGCTCAACAGGAAGCTCGTTTTGGTTCGTTTGGAGATTGTGCCAATCTTGATTCAAGATAGGTGCACAGTTTGTGCTAAACGTACTATAAGCTCAGAAATCATTTTGGACGCACCCGATGGAACTCTTAGGTGATGTAGGTCATGTAGAATCTCGTTTCGGTCCATTTGGAGATAGGTGCCAATCTTGATTCAAGATAGGTGCATGGTTTGTGCCGAACGATCTGTAAGCTCGAAAATGAATTTGGACACATCTGATCAAATTGCTAAGTGACGTGGGTCATGTAGAATCTTGTTTCGGTACTGTAACACCCCGGGTGTTATAGTGCTAATGAATCTGTCATGTCATCATAATGCATTGCAAAGCATCCCTGTTAGGTTAAACTTGTTATGCATCAACTAAAACGAGTTTACTTATTTAGGTTGAATGTGTTTCTCAGTGGTGTGCTCCGAACCCGAAAACCCTAATTTCGAATGCCACCGCAAATACTTAGTCCATGCCCTGCGTAATTTGAGGTGTGCGACTGTGTTGCACACTAGTGTCAAGTGTAGGGTATGAGCTCAAGTACAACATCTAAAATGAAGCTCCAAATTTGAGTTTGAATTGGAGTCCCAAAACTTGTCACGAGTTTTCCGATTCAAATTTAAATTCAAATTTGGGGAGAAATGTAAAAGAATTTTTAAAAAGCTAATTGGTCAACCAAGAGTGGCATTTGGTCAACCATGTCATGTTGGTCCAAATGATGCCCTTGGGTGAGGTTTTGATCACTAAGTAATCACCAATCAAAGTAGCAACAAATTTCGATTTAAAATTCCTCCGAAAACCCTAAATTTCAAAACCCTGTTTTACCCCTTTTGAAATAATTCAAAATCTAAGCAAAATTTGGAAAAAAATTCAAAACCAAGTTTGTAGAACTTTTTAAGGGCTACAACTTTGGTGTTTTGAGTTTTCAAAGTTTTAGTGAAAAATGTGGAGCAATTTTGAAAATAAACAAATTTCAAATTTAATTCATTTTTGTCCCCAAACTAAGATTTCAAAATGGAGGCTGATTTTGAAAAAGTTTTGAACAGCAAAGTTGTAGGTCTGGTCAAGATATACAACTTTGATGTTGGGAGATTTTGAAGTTTCAATGTAAAATCAAAAGTAATTTCTAAATTACCAAATCTGAAAAATGTGTCCCCTTTTGAGTTTAAATTCAAATTTCAAAATCCAGTTATAATTTGAAAAAGTGTTCAATACAAAACTTGTAGAGCTTGAAATTCTGAAGATTTCATAGATTGGAAGTTTTTCAAGTTGTTACATGATTTTGAGAGTAATTTGAGAAAACAGTTTGAAAATTCAAAGTTGGGGGGGGAACAGCTACAGTGCACCGGCGAATCACACACCGGCAGCGCGCGGCATGGGCGCCGGCGAGCCGCCGACGTCGCGCTGGCCGCTTCCACGACCTTCCATCCTGCCACCGCGACCACAGGGACCGCTTCGCGCTCTCTAGCTGCTTCCTTGCTTCACAGCGCTATAAAAGGGACCAACACCGCCACTGTCGCCGTCCGGTTTCATCATCGCCGCCGCCACCGTCCTCATTGCTCCGGCCAAATTCGCCCTCCCTGCTCCACCGCATCCATCTCCATCTCGCCAATCGCTCCGCCATCACCTTGCAAACCTGTTGCGCCTCTTGGTGTAGATGCTACCGCTCAGGATCACCGGGGAACCATCGTCTTCCACCTCGGGTCGCCGCCGTCCCGGTTGAGCCCCGCCACCGTGACCAGCCGCCTCCAGTGCCTCTCCACTTCAACCGATCACGCCTCTGTGATCGTGGTACGCCCCTGATGCTCCCTGGCTAGATAGTTTAAGCTTTGCACCTTTGTGTCGTCGAGTCGTCGGTCACCGTAGTTGCCGAGCCGCCACCGTCGTCGGTGAAGTGTCACCGGAGCTCGAACCGTGGGGCAAATTAGTAAAATGGAGTCGTGGGAAGGTGTAGTTGGTGTCGGTCGGTTCAGTTGGTCGACCGAAGCCCCGGTCACCGGCCGGCCACCGCGCGAAGGTGAGTGAGCGCGCGGGAGAGAACGAGAGAGCGGAGGTAGGTGATGACAGGTGGGGTCGGCCTGTCAGTGAGAGAGAACGGGAGAGTGAGCGCGCGCGGGCTGGGCCGCGGTGCTGGGCCGCTCGGGCGAGTGCGAGCGCGCGTGCGGGCGCGCGTGAGCGGGCCGTCTGGTTGGGCCGGACCGCGGGGAAAAAGAAAAGTCAGCCCGATTTCGTTTTTGTTTTTCTTTTTCAAACAAATGAATAGTGTTGTTATTTGTTTATTTCATTAAAAATTGTGTAGAGTTCCAAAATTCATGAAAATTTTTGTGTAAGCTTTTCAGTGTATAAACTATCTAGGAAAAATGTTAAATCATGAATTTGAATACTTTGAGCAGTAGAATTAATTAGTTTCATTAAAGATTAAATGCAACTTCCAGTAATTTTAATAATTAATTTATTTATCCAAAAATTATGAAATTTATTATAACACTGTTGTAATTCATTCTTAACCCATAGAAAAAGTTTGAGCTTGATTAGGTAAAATTTGATCAACTTCTAATTATGCCCTAATTATTAAATAGAAAATAAATATTAATTTGAGAACTTTAAAGTGTTGTGTGCCTTTTGATTGAGTGAAGTCCTTAGGTCACTACCCTTTTGTGATCTTTGGCACCTTAATTTCGTGATTGAGCTCGTTAGTAACTTGTTAGGTTAAAAGCTGGTATCGCGGGAAAACGTCGCTACTAGTTAGTAGGTTTTCTGTTTACGTTTGTACCGTGAAGAAAAGTTGTACTCAAATCGTAACCGTGGCATGTTATCATCAAGCATCATGTTTATCATTGAGCATCATGTTAAAGCATGTTATGTATTCGTGTAGTCTCCGCTTTCGAGGAAGCCGAAGTCGTCGATCAAGCTTCCGGAGAAGAGCGATCGTCGGTGGGTTCCGGACCAGGGGGTGAAGTCCTCGAGTCTGAGTCAGTCATCGTGTGCGAACAAGGCAAGCCCCGGTGCATTTAAACCCTACCTTGAGTTTTACAAATGTTTTATTATTTATATTATGGTTGACTGCATTAAGTAATTAGGAGTTGAGTGATAACCTAATTGCTGCATTATCATCCTTGATTATTGTGATATCAACCTTGATACCTGATTTACAGAAAATGCGTAGTATGCTTCGCTATGCTTAGAAGTTAAGCTTTTAAATGAATGTTTACATAGCCATGACGGCATATCGAATGAATATTGAAATATGTGAATGAACTTGTAAGATCGGGCGGGTGGTTTGGCCACTGCTAACATGCATTGGGAAAGGAGTCCCACTGTATTGTTTCCGCCTTATCAGTTAAGGACCGTACGTTGTTGGCCCTCGCGTCATGGAGTTTTTATTAGTACTAGCCATGTGCCCATGTCGGGTAAGCCTTACTTTGGTTAGTCCATTACGAGAACGTCTAACCTCGCACTGGGAGTGGAGAGATGGCGAGAGTAACGTGTACCCTCGGGGCTAGAATCGGGCCGGGTTCGAGGAGTACTGTGCTCTCGGGTGGCGATGGACACGTTCTGGTTTTGGGAAAACCCGAGTAAGAGTTGATATATGCAAGATTCAGTTCTACATATGTCGTGTGGTTAGGAATCCCCAGCTGGGTAAATGAAGCGGTTCGAATCGTCGTTACTCCACGAGAAAGGAGTCTTGGCCTTGCACCAACATCGTAGTTAAGAACTGGAATTGAAAGAAAGAATGAGAAAGGTTTTGATGATAATTACTTTGATCTAGATTAGGATCACCTAGAATTGGTTAATGAACCATCAATGGTAAAAGTAAAATGTTGAAGATAAGGACTTACCTTAGTAAGCTTTTCTGCAAAAGAAAATTTGATTCTTGATTACCCGTACCTTGATTCCCTAAAGCTAGCATGCCCTTGGAGTCTTTGTCTTAGTCGGGTAAGTCTTGTTGAGTACTCTCGTACTCAGGGTTTGTTAACCCCTTGTTGCAGGTGCGGTTCATGAACAAGTCTGCTTCGAGCCTTGTTGCATGACCGTCGTGGTTGAAGACAGTGACGACGAGTAGATTGTGTGGCCTTTGGGCAAGGCATCTCGCTTGTGTGATGTAATAAAGTTACTACCGATACTTCCCTACTACTGGTTTGTAATAATGTTACATAAGGTTTTAAGTTTGAAAACTGGTTTGTAACCTAAGTTATTGTAAGACTTCCGCTACTTTACTCTGTTGAATATTTTGAATAAACTGTTGTAATATTGCAATACTCCTGTGATTGGATCCTGTTCGGAGGAAAGCAGGCCTTTTAAGTTATGGTGAACATAAGTACGACTGTCAGAGGTCATTATGGCAATGACGTGTGCTTGTGGGCCATCATAATTAGGAGGTTCTGTGACAGCTGGTACCAGAGCATAATCACTCGGGTTATTGTAGTATTACCTTGTAAAACTTCAAAATGATTTGGGTCAACAAATTTAATACTGATATTTTGGGTCCAAACTGCTTTTGCTTCTCTTAATCCATTCTATAGTTTCCTTAGCTCATATTTGAAAGCTTCGTAGTGAAGTATCATGTATAGTGCCCTATGTTATAAAGATTGCATGTGTTACTTAAATCTTTCTGTTAGATCGTAAGTACGATGCATGCATCATGTTTAATTAACCTGCTTAAGTTACCTTCCCTTTTAAAGTGGTTTGGGTTAAGTAAGGTTCAATCCTATTCATGCTAACCTTCAGATCCCCCTATCTGTTCTCATCGTCCTAATTCTGTCTTGTTTTAGGATGGCACGGGTGAAGACGACTCCTCGCAAGAAAACGGGTCCGCAAGGAGTGCCGCGTCATCAGTTGGCCGCCAGAGTTGATGGAGCAAGCAGTAGCCGTAATCCGAACCCGGATTCGGAGTCAGAGGTTGCAAGGCTTACATCAGAAGTAGAGCGACTGAAGCGCAACATGCGTTTTTGGAAACAGTTCCAGAAGGAGTCTTTGGAAAAGGAGACAGAAGCCAGGGCTCGTGTTCGTGAGTTGGAGCTTTATGTGACACACCTGGAGCAGTACAACACAGTCCTGCATGAGGAAGTTCATAGGCTAAATGATCTGATGAATCCCAATCATCAGCCCCAGGCAGTAGAAGATGATGTTGGTGCCGTGGTTGTTCCTGATGGAGAGGACAATGAAGAAGATCCGGAAGAAGATGAACCCATGATGGAAAGTGGGGATGATGCAAGTCATGTCACTGGTGCAAGTGCTCCAGAGAATGAGGAGGAAGTGATCGTGATCAGCGAGGATGATGAGGAGTGAAGGGCCGACATGGATGGTTGTGTAATATAGTAGTCTTTCCTGCTTTCTAAGAACCTTAGTGGGTGGTTTCTTGCTTATGAGCAAGTTTGTAATGAAATAATGTAAGATGAGTTTGTATGTGTATACAAGTTCTGTGCTAACTGCTTTTTAATTCAATAAAGCAATGTAAATAAACATGGTTTGTGTACAACAGATGGACGGTACTGGAACTTCCCAGGAAGGGGACAATACTCCGAATCCCCCACCGTTTCCACCTACCTTGGCAGAAGCTATTGCCGCACTGGTTAATGCTACTACCCTGTTGGCTCAGAATCAGAATCAGAATGGGAATCAGGGTCGTCGAGGCCGTAACAATGGAGGGGAAACCACTTATGTGGATTTCACCGATACCCGTCCACCAGTGTTCTCTAAGGCAGATGAACCGCTAGAGGCGGATGACTGGCTCCGTACTATGGAGCAGAAGTTTGAACTTTTACAGTGCACAGAGCACCAGAAGCCTGTGTTTGCAGCACAACAACTCAGAGGTGCCGCAGGGGCGTGGTGGGCGAATCTAGTCGCCGCACAGCCTGCTGGCCACCGTGTCACTTGGCAGGAGTTTCGTGAAGCCTTTAGAGCACATTATATCCCAGATGGTGTCATGGCCATGAAGCTAGAGGAGTTTCTCTCACTGAAGCAAGGAAACCAGACAGTTCTACAATATGTGGGCAAATTCAATCATCTGTCCCAGTATGCAGCTGAATATGTGAATACCGATGCAAAGAAGAAGAGTTGTTTCATGAGAGGTTTGAGTACCAGAATCCAGGAAGCATTAGTCACCTGCTATAATGCTACTTACCATGAGATAGTCAATGTGGCTATTGCGTCAGAAGAGAAGTCCCGACTGCACAAGGAGTCGAAGAAAAAGAAGCCAGTGTTTTCAAGTCCGTCTGGCGGCATTAAGAAACGCCAGAAGTTTGTTTATCACCCTCAGAACCATTTCCGCCCAACTTATCGTCCACCGCAATACCAAGTTCAGCCGCAGACGTTTTTCCGTCCTGCCGCAACCCCGCAATTTTTACAGCAGCCGAATGCCCCTGGTATTCGAAACCAGACTCCAGTAACCCATAACTTTCCCTGCTACAACTGTGGAAAGCCAGGCCACTTTTCCAAGGATTGCCCATATCCAAGGCCGTACAATCCCAATTATCCCAGAGCTCCCGTACCACAACCGCAGCAACTTCAGAGCAAGAATAATAATCTGAATGTTCAGAAGAGTAAGGGTGAGAAGAGGAAGACCGGACGTGTATTCTACACTCAAGCAAGTGCAATCCCAGAGGGAGAACCTGTTATGATGGGTATGTTCCCTGTTGCTAATCATCCAGCAGTACTGTTATTTGATTCAGGTGCATCGCATACATTCATAAATCGCACCTTTGTTGTTAAGTATGACATTCCAATTATGGGAACACAAGAGGATTTCTTTATCCAGTCGCCCGGGGGACGACTGTGTACTAAGGAGATGGTACGTGACGTACCTATAGAGTTAGGTGGGCATATATTCCCTACCTCAATGATAATATTACAGAAACAGGATATAGATGTAATCCTGGGTATGAATTGGATGTACCAAAGAGGAGCCCTTATAGATGCACTGCACAGAACTATAAGGTTGAACCTGCCAGATAATAAATCTCATCTTCTTATCCAACTTCCTATCCCAAAGAGAACAGTTGAAAGGGTATGTGCAACTTCAGTACAGGAGATTTGTGATATACCGGTAGTCTGTGAATTTCCAGACGTGTTTCCAGATGATCTACCAGGTCTGCCACCGGACAGAGATGTAGAGTTTGTGATTGAGTTAAAACCGGGTACTGCCCCAATATCCCGGAGAGCTTACAGAATGCCACCCAATGAATTAGCAGAACTTAAGGATCAATTGCAAGAGTTACGTGACAAAGGTTTTATCAGACCCAGTTCCTCACCATGGGGATGTCCAGCTCTTTTTGTCAAGAAGAAGGATCAGACTTTAAGGATGTGTGTTGACTATCGACCGCTGAATGAAGTAACCATTAAGAATAAATATACGTTGCCTCGCATTGATCTGCTCTTTGATCAGCTTGCGGGGGCAAAGGTATTTTCAAAGATCGATCTTCGATCAGGATACCATCAAATTAAGATTCGACCTGAAGATATTCCAAAGACTGCATTCACCACCAGATATGGACTGTATGAGTACCTAGTTATGTCTTTTGGTCTCACTAATGCACCGGCACATTTCATGTATCTGATGAATTCAGTTTTCATGCCAGAACTTGACAAGTTTGTGGTTGTCTTTATTGATGATATTCTGGTATACTCCAAAAGTGAAGAAGAGCATGTTGAGCATCTCAGAATTGTTCTGACTCGTCTGAGAGATCATCAATTGTATGCCAAGTTCAGTAAATGTGAGTTTTGGTTAAAAGAAGTGCAATTCTTAGGACATGTGTTGTCAGCCGAAGGAGTAGCAGTAGATCCTGGCAAGGTGAAAGATATTCTGAATTGGAAGCCACCAATCTCAGTTCATGAAGTCCGAAGTTTTCTGGGAATGGCGGGTTATTACCGTCGATTCATACCTGACTTTTCAAAGGTAGCCAAGCCAATCACAGAGTTGTTGAAGAATCAAACTAAGTTCATATGGTCTACAGAATGTGAGAAAGCTTTTAGAATTTTAAAGAGGTCATTGACAACTGCTCCAGTTTTGGCACAACCAGATATAGAAAAGCCATTTGATGTTTACTGTGATGCCTCGGGTATTGGCCTTGGTTGCGTATTGATGCAGGAAGGCAGAGTCATTGCTTATGCCTCAAGACAGTTGAAGCGCCATGAAGAACATTATCCGACACATGATCTTGAATTAGCAGCTGTGGTTCATGCATTAAAAATATGGCGTCATTACTTGTTAGGTAATACTTGCCACATGTATACAGATCACAAGAGTTTAAAGTATATCTTTACTCAGTCAGAATTGAATATGAGACAAAGAAGGTGGCTTGAGTTGATAAAGGATTATGATTTAGAAGTACACTATCACCCTGGAAAAGCGAATGTAGTTGCTGATGCACTCAGTAGAAAGAATCATTGCAATTGTACGACTGTGAAGCCAATGGATTACAGTTTGTGTTACGAATTGGAAAAGTTGAATATTGAAATAATTCAACAAGGTCAGCTGACTAGTGTCACAGTAGAATCAACACTCAAAGATCAGATTGTATCTGCTCAGAGAACAAATTCCGGAATCACTCACATCAAAGAAAAAGTTAGAACTGGTCAACAGACAGATTTCAGTATTGATGAGGCAGATGTGTTATGGTTTAAGAACCGGCTAGTGGTCCCAAAGGTTCCAGAGTTACGTCGGCTCATTCTTGATGAAGCACATAGTACAAGGTTTTCTATTCATCCAGGAAGTAATAAGATGTATCAAGATTTGAAACAGAGATTCTGGTGGACCAAAATGAAAATTGAGATTGCTAAGTATGTTGCTAGATGTGATACTTGTTGTAAAGTGAAGGCAGTACACCTGAAGTCGGCAGGAATGTTACAACCCTTGCCCATTCCATCCTGGAAGTGGGAAGATATCAGTATGGATTTCATTACTGGGTTACCCAAGACCTCAAGAGGCTTTGATTCAATTTGGGTCATTGTGGACCGTTTGACTAAGTCAGCTCACTTTGTACCTGTGAAGGTTGACTATAGAGCATCTCGATATGCAGAAATATATGTTGCTCGGATTATGAGTTTACATGGAATACCCAAAACAATTGTTACTGACAGGGGTACTCAGTTTGTTTCGCAATTTTGGAGACAGTTTCAAAAGTCATTAGGTACTAAACTTCTTTACAGCACAGCCTATCATCCACAAACTGGGGGACAGACTGAAAGAGTAAATCAAATTTTGGAAGATATGTTAAGATCTTGTGCTCTCACCTATCAAGATCAATGGGATGAATGTTTACCGTTAGCAGAATTCTCATACAATAACAGTTACCAAGAGAGTATCAAAATGGCACCGTTTGAAGCATTGTATGGCCGCAGGTGCAGAACTCCGTTGAACTGGTCAGAACCAGGAGAAAGATGGTTTTATGGAGTTGATCTGGTGAAGAAAACGGAAGAAAAGGTTAGGCAGATACAAAAGAATTTAAAAGTTGCTCAGTCTCGACAGAAGAGTTATGCAGATAAAAGACGTAGACCCTTGATGTTTAAAGTGGGAGATTATGTTTATCTGAAAGTGTCACCCATGAAAGGAGTTAATAGATTTGGAGTCAAAGGCAAACTCGCACCACGTTATATTGGTCCTTTTCAAATCATTGAAAAATGTGGGAAGGTGGCATATAGATTAAAGCTGCCTGAACAACTGTCAGCCGTGCACAATGTATTTCATGTATCACAAATGAAGAAGTGTCTGCAAGTACCTGATCAAGTGGTTGATGTTGAGGGAGTTGAACTTGAACCGGATTTGACATATTCTGAATATCCTGTCCGAGTTTTGGATCGAAAGGATCGTGTTACCCGGAGTAGAACAATTAAATGGTACAAGATACAATGGGATCAACATTCAGAGGAGGAAGCCACCTGGGAATCAGAGGATTATCTGTTGGAGAATTTCCCGGAGTTCTTTGCTTCTATCTAGGTTGCAATTTCTTCTTTAAACTGTAACCTATCCTTTTAAAAAATCTTTATAATGCAGAAAACCCCTACCTGTTTTGTAGACAAGTCTTGGACGTGTTTGCTTGACACGTTTCCTTTTCCATTACTTAACTCAAGGCTTTAAATCTCGGGACGAGATTTCTTTAAGGGGGAAGGGCTGTAACACCCCGGGTGTTATAGTGCTAATGAATCTGTCATGTCATCATAATGCATTGCAAAGCATCCCTGTTAGGTTAAACTTGTTATGCATCAACTAAAACGAGTTTACTTATTTAGGTTGAATGTGTTTCTCAGTGGTGTGCTCCGAACCCGAAAACCCTAATTTCGAATGCCACCGCAAATACTTAGTCCATGCCCTGCGTAATTTGAGGTGTGCGACTGTGTTGCACACTAGTGTCAAGTGTAGGGTATGAGCTCAAGTACAACATCTAAAATGAAGCTCCAAATTTGAGTTTGAATTGGAGTCCCAAAACTTGTCACGAGTTTTCCGATTCAAATTTAAATTCAAATTTGGGGAGAAATGTAAAAGAATTTTTAAAAAGCTAATTGGTCAACCAAGAGTGGCATTTGGTCAACCATGTCATGTTGGTCCAAATGATGCCCTTGGGTGAGGTTTTGATCACTAAGTAATCACCAATCAAAGTAGCAACAAATTTCGATTTAAAATTCCTCCGAAAACCCTAAATTTCAAAACCCTGTTTTACCCCTTTTGAAATAATTCAAAATCTAAGCAAAATTTGGAAAAAAATTCAAAACCAAGTTTGTAGAACTTTTTAAGGGCTACAACTTTGGTGTTTTGAGTTTTCAAAGTTTTAGTGAAAAATGTGGAGCAATTTTGAAAATAAACAAATTTCAAATTTAATTCATTTTTGTCCCCAAACTAAGATTTCAAAATGGAGGCTGATTTTGAAAAAGTTTTGAACAGCAAAGTTGTAGGTCTGGTCAAGATATACAACTTTGATGTTGGGAGATTTTGAAGTTTCAATGTAAAATCAAAAGTAATTTCTAAATTACCAAATCTGAAAAATGTGTCCCCTTTTGAGTTTAAATTCAAATTTCAAAATCCAGTTATAATTTGAAAAAGTGTTCAATACAAAACTTGTAGAGCTTGAAATTCTGAAGATTTCATAGATTGGAAGTTTTTCAAGTTGTTACATGATTTTGAGAGTAATTTGAGAAAACAGTTTGAAAATTCAAAGTTGGGGGGGGAACAGCTACAGTGCACCGGCGAATCACACACCGGCAGCGCGCGGCATGGGCGCCGGCGAGCCGCCGACGTCGCGCTGGCCGCTTCCACGACCTTCCATCCTGCCACCGCGACCACAGGGACCGCTTCGCGCTCTCTAGCTGCTTCCTTGCTTCACAGCGCTATAAAAGGGACCAACACCGCCACTGTCGCCGTCCGGTTTCATCATCGCCGCCGCCACCGTCCTCATTGCTCCGGCCAAATTCGCCCTCCCTGCTCCACCGCATCCATCTCCATCTCGCCAATCGCTCCGCCATCACCTTGCGAACCTGTTGCGCCTCTTGGTGTAGATGCTACCGCTCAGGATCACCGGGGAACCATCGTCTTCCACCTCGGGTCGCCGCCGTCCCGGTTGAGCCCCGCCACCGTGACCAGCCGCCTCCAGTGCCTCTCCACTTCAACCGATCACGCCTCTGTGATCGTGGTACGCCCCTGATGCTCCCTGGCTAGATAGTTTAAGCTTTGCACCTTTGTGTCGTCGAGTCGTCGGTCACCGTAGTTGCCGAGCCGCCACCGTCGTCGGTGAAGTGTCACCGGAGCTCGAACCGTGGGGCAAATTAGTAAAATGGAGTCGTGGGAAGGTGTAGTTGGTGTCGGTCGGTTCAGTTGGTCGACCGAAGCCCCGGTCACCGGCCGGCCACCGCGCGAAGGTGAGTGAGCGCGCGGGAGAGAACGAGAGAGCGGAGGTAGGTGATGACAGGTGGGGTCGGCCTGTCAGTGAGAGAGAACGGGAGAGTGAGCGCGCGCGGGCTGGGCCGCGGTGCTGGGCCGCTCGGGCGAGTGCGAGCGCGCGTGCGGGCGCGCGTGAGCGGGCCGTCTGGTTGGGCCGGACCGCGGGGAAAAAGAAAAGTCAGCCCGATTTCGTTTTTGTTTTTCTTTTTCAAACAAATGAATAGTGTTGTTATTTGTTTATTTCATTAAAAATTGTGTAGAGTTCCAAAATTCATGAAAATTTTTGTGTAAGCTTTTCAGTGTATAAACTATCTAGGAAAAATGTTAAATCATGAATTTGAATACTTTGAGCAGTAGAATTAATTAGTTTCATTAAAGATTAAATGCAACTTCCAGTAATTTTAATAGTTAATTTATTTATCCAAAAATTATGAAATTTATTATAACACTGTTGTAATTCATTCTTAACCCATAGAAAAAGTTTGAGCTTGATTAGGTAAAATTTGATCAACTTCTAATTATGCCCTAATTATTAAATAGAAAATAAATATTAATTTGAGAACTTTAAAGTGTTGTGTGCCTTTTGATTGAGTGAAGTCCTTAGGTCACTACCCTTTTGTGATCTTTGGCACCTTAATTTCGTGATTGAGCTCGTTAGTAACTTGTTAGGTTAAAAGCTGGTATCGCGGGAAAACGTCGCTACTAGTTAGTAGGTTTTCTGTTTACGTTTGTACCGTGAAGAAAAGTTGTACTCAAATCGTAACCGTGGCATGTTATCATCAAGCATCATGTTTATCATTGAGCATCATGTTAAAGCATGTTATGTATTCGTGTAGTCTCCGCTTTCGAGGAAGCCGAAGTCGTCGATCAAGCTTCCGGAGAAGAGCGATCGTCGGTGGGTTCCGGACCAGGGGGTGAAGTCCTCGAGTCTGAGTCAGTCATCGTGTGCGAACAAGGCAAGCCCCGGTGCATTTAAACCCTACCTTGAGTTTTACAAATGTTTTATTATTTATATTATGGTTGACTGCATTAAGTAATTAGGAGTTGAGTGATAACCTAATTGCTGCATTATCATCCTTGATTATTGTGATATCAACCTTGATACCTGATTTACAGAAAATGCGTAGTATGCTTCGCTATGCTTAGAAGTTAAGCTTTTAAATGAATGTTTACATAGCCATGACGGCATATCGAATGAATATTGAAATATGTGAATGAACTTGTAAGATCGGGCGGGTGGTTTGGCCACTGCTAACATGCATTGGGAAAGGAGTCCCACTGTATTGTTTTCGCCTTATCAGTTAAGGACCGTACGTTGTTGGCCCTCGCGTCATGGAGTTTTTATTAGTACTAGCCATGTGCCCATGTCGGGTAAGCCTTACTTTGGTTAGTCCATTACGAGAACGTCTAACCTCGCACTGGGAGTGGAGAGATGGCGAGAGTAACGTGTACCCTCGGGGCTAGAATCGGGCCGGGTTCGAGGAGTACTGTGCTCTCGGGTGGCGATGGACACGTTCTGGTTTTGGGAAAACCCGAGTAAGAGTTGATATATGCAAGATTCAGTTCTACATATGTCGTGTGGTTAGGAATCCCCAGCTGGGTAAATGAAGCGGTTCGAATCGTCGTTACTCCACGAGAAAGGAGTCTTGGCCTTGCACCAACATCGTAGTTAAGAACTGGAATTGAAAGAAAGAATGAGAAAGGTTTTGATGATAATTACTTTGATCTAGATTAGGATCACCTAGAATTGGTTAATGAACCATCAATGGTAAAAGTAAAATGTTGAAGATAAGGACTTACCTTAGTAAGCTTTTCTGCAAAAGAAAATTTGATTCTTGATTACCCGTACCTTGATTCCCTAAAGCTAGCATGCCCTTGGAGTCTTTGTCTTAGTCGGGTAAGTCTTGTTGAGTACTCTCGTACTCAGGGTTTGTTAACCCCTTGTTGCAGGTGCGGTTCATGAACAAGTCTGCTTCGAGCCTTGTTGCATGACCGTCGTGGTTGAAGACAGTGACGACGAGTAGATTGTGTGGCCTTTGGGCAAGGCATCTCGCTTGTGTGATGTAATAAAGTTACTACCGATACTTCCCTACTACTGGTTTGTAATAATGTTACATAAGGTTTTAAGTTTGAAAACTGGTTTGTAACCTAAGTTATTGTAAGACTTCCGCTACTTTACTCTGTTGAATATTTTGAATAAACTGTTGTAATATTGCAATACTCCTGTGATTGGATCCTGTTCGGAGGAAAGCAGGCCTTTTAAGTTATGGTGAACATAAGTACGACTGTCAGAGGTCATTATGGCAATGACGTGTGCTTGTGGGCCATCATAATTAGGAGGTTCTGTGACAGGTACGTTTGGAGATAGTGTTAGAGTCGGTGCAAGATAAATCCACAGTTTGCACCAAACGTACCATAGCCTCAGAAATCATTTTGAACGCACTGGAAGGTACTCTTAGGTGACAAGGCTCAAATGAAAGCTTGTTTTGCTTTGTTTGGAGATAGTGTTAATCTTGATTCAAGATAGGTGCACGGTTTGCGCCGAATGTACCATAAGCTCGGGAATCATTTTGGACGCTCCCGATGGAACTCCTAGGTGACGTGGGTCATGTAGAATCTCGTTTCGGTCCGTTTGGAGATAGTGTTAGTATCGATGCAAGATAGATCCATAGTTTGCACCAAACATATCATAGCTTCAAAAACCATTTTGGACGCAACCAATGGAACTCCTAGGTGACACGGGTCATATAGAATCTCGTTTCGATCCTTTTGGAGATATTGTTAGTTTTGGTGCTTGATAGGTGCACGGTTTGCGCCAAACATATCATAGGCTCCGAAATTATTTTGGATGCACAGGATGGTACTCCTGGGAGATGAGGCTCAAATGGAAGCTCGTTTTGGTCCGTTTGGAGACAGTGTTAGTTTCAGTGCAAGACAGGTGCACAGTTTGCGAGAAACGTACCATAGGCTCAGAAATCGTTTTGGACACACTGGATAATACTCCTAGGTGACGAGACGCAAATGGAAGCTCGTTTCGGTTTGTTTGGAGATAGTGCTAATCTTGATTTAAGATAAGTGCATGGTTCGTGCCAAACATACCGTAAGCTCGGAAATCATTTTGGACACACTGGATGGAACTCTAAGGTGACGTGGGTCATGTAGAATCTTGTTTCGGTTCGTTTGGTGATAGTATTAGTATTGGTGCAAGATAGATCAAGAGTTTGCACCAAACGTACCATAGCGTCAGAAAGCGTTTTGGATGGACCTGATGGAACTCCTAGGTGACGTGGGTCATGCAGAATCTTGTATCGATCCTTTTCGAGATAGTGTTAGTTTCAGTGCATGATAGTTGCACAATTTGCGCCAAACAAAGCATAGGCTCAGAAATCGTTCTGGATACACCGGATGGTACTCCTAGATGACGAGGCTCAAATGGAAGCTCATTTCGGTTCGTTTGGAGATTGGGCTAATCTTGATTCATGATAGGTGCACGGTTTGTGCCGAACGTACCGTAACCTCGGAAATCATTTTGGATGCACACGATGGAACTACTAGGTGACGTGGGTCATGTAGAATCTCTTTTCGGTCTATTTGGAGATAGTGTTAATCTCAGTGCAAGATAGACACATTGTTTGCACCAAATGTACCATAGCCTCAAAAATCATTTTGGACGCACCTGATGGAACTCCTAGGTGACGTGGGTCATGTAGAATCTCCTTTTGGTCCTTTTGGAGTAGTGTTAGTTTTGGTGCATGATAGGTGCACAGTTTGTGCCAAACGTACATAGGCTTAGAAATCATTTTGGACAAGCCAGATGGTACTCCTTCGTGACGAGGCTCAAATGGAAGCTCGTTTCGGTCCGTTTGGAGATAGTGCTAATCTTGATTCAAGATAGGTGCACAGTTTGCGTCGAACATTCTGTAAGCTCGGAAATCATTTTGGACGCACCCGATGGAACTCCAAGGTGACGTAGGTTATGTTGAATCTCCTTTCGGTCCTTTTAGTGATAGTTTTAGTTTCGGTGCATGTTAGGTGCACGGTTTGCGCCAAACATACCATAGGCTCAGAAAATTGTTTTGGATGCACCGATGGTACTCCTAGGAGACGAGGCTCAAATGGAAGCTCATTTCGGTATGTTTGGAGACAGTGTTAGTTTTAGTGCAAGATAGGTGCATAGTTTGCGCCAAATGTACCATAGGCTCAGAAATTGTTTTGGACACACCAGATGATAGTCCTAGGTGACGAGGCTGAAATGGAAGCTCGTTTTGGTTCGTTTGGAGATAGTGCTAATCTTGATTCAAGATAGGTGCACGGTTTGCGCCGAACGTACTGTAAGCTCAGAAATTATTTTGAATGCACCCGATGAAACTCCTAGGTGACGTGGGTTATGTAGAATCTCATTTCGGTGCATTCAGAGATACTGCTTGTCTCGGTGCAAGATAGATCCACAGTTTGCACCAAATGTACCATAGCCTCATAAATCATTTTAGACGCACCCGATGGAACTCCTAGATGACGTGGGTCATGTAGAATCTCCTTTCCATCCTTTTGGAGATAGTGTTAGTTTCGGTGCACGATAGGTACACGGTTTGCACCAAAGGTACCATAGGCTCAGAAATTGTTTTGGATGCACCGGATGGTACTCTTGGGTGATGAGGCTCAAATGGAAGCTCGTTTCGGTCCATTTGGAGACAGTGTTATTCTCAGTGCAAGTTAGGTGCACAGTTTATGCCAAATGTACCGTAGCCTCAGAAATAATTTTGGACATGCTAGATGGTACGCCTAGGTGATGAGGCACAAATGGAAGCTTATTTCAGTCTATTTGGATATTGTGCTAATCTTGATTCAAGATAGATGCACGGTTTGCACCGAACGTACCATAGCCTCAGAAATCTTTTTTGACGCACCTGATGGAACTCCTAGGTGATGTGGGTCATTTAGAATCTCCATTTGGTCCTTTTGGAGATAGTGTTAGTTTCGGTGCATGATAGGTGCACGGTTTGTGCCAAACATACCATAGGCTAGGAAATTGTTTTGGAAGCACCGAATGGTACTCCTGGGTGACGAGGCTCAAATGGAAGCTTGTTTCGGTCTGTTTGGAGACAGTGTTAGTTTCAGTGCAAGATAGGTGCACAGTTTGCGCCAGACATACCATAGGCTCAGAAATCATTTTGGACACACTGGATGATACTCCTAGGTGACGAGGCTCAACAGGAAGCTCGTTTTGGTTCGTTTGGAGATTGTGCCAATCTTGATTCAAGATAGGTGCACGGTTTGCGCCAAACGTACCATTGGCTCAAAAATTGTTTTGGACACACCGTATATACTACTAGGTGACAAGGCTCAAATGGAAGCTCGTTTTGGTTCGTTTGGAGATAGTGCTAATCTTGATTCAAGATAGGTGCACGGTTTGTGCCGAACGTACCATAAGCTCGGAAATCATTTTGGACAAACCCGATAGAACTCCTTGGTGACGTGGGTCATGTATAATCTCGTTTCAGTCCATTTAGAGATAGTGCTAGTCTCGGTGCAAGGTAGATCCACAGTTTGAAGCAAACATACCATAGCCTCATAAATCATTTTGGACACACCTGATGGAACTCCTAGGTGACGTGGGTCATGTAGAATCTTCTTTCGGTCCTTTTGGAGATATTGTTAGTTTCGGTGCATGATAGGTGCACGGTTTGCGCCAAACATACCATAGGCTCACAAATTGTTTTGGATGCACCGGTTGGTACTAATAGGTGATGAGGCTCAAATGAAAGCACATTTCGATCCATTTGAAGACAGTGTTAGTTTTAGTGCAAGATAGGTGCACAGTTTGCACCAAACGTACCATAGGCTCAGAAATCATTTTGGACACAATGGATGATACTCCTAGGTGATGAGGCTCAAATGGAAGTTCGTTTCGGTTCGTTTGGAGATAGTGCTAATCTTGATTCAAGATAGGTGCACGGTTTGCGGCAAACGTACCATAAGCTCAGAAATCATTTTGGACGCACCCGATGGAACTCCTAGGGGACATGGGTCATGTAGAATCTCGTTTTGGTGCATTTGGAGATAGTGTTAGTCGTGCAAGATAGATCCACAGTTTGCACCAAACGTACCATAGCCCCATAAATCATTTTGGACGCACTCGATGGAACTCCTGGGTGACGTGGGTCATGTAGAATCTCCTTTCGATCCTTTTGGAGATGGTGTTACTCTTGGTGCATGATAGGTGCACGGTTTGCGCCAAACATACCATAGGCTCAGAAAATGTTTTGGATGCACCGGATGGTACTCCTGGGTGACGAGGCTCAAATGGAAGCTCGTTTTGGTCCATTTAGAGACAGTGTTAGTTTCAGTGCAAGATAGGTGCACGATTTGTGCCGAACGATCTGTAAGCTCGAAAATCAATTTGGACGCATCTGATGGAACTGCTAAGTGATGTGGGTCATGTAGAATCTCGTTTTGGTCTGTTTAGAGATAGTGTTAGGGTCGGTGCAAGATAGATCTATAGTTTGCACCAAACGTACCATAGCCTCAGAATTCATTTTGAATGCACTGGATGGTACTCTTAGGTGACAAGGCTCAAATGAAAGCTTGTTTCAATCCGTTTGGAGATTTTGCTAATCTTGATTCAAGTTAGGTGCACGGTTTGTGCTGAATGTACCATAAACTCAGAAATCATTTTGGACACACCCGATGGAACTCCTAGGTGACGTGGGTCATGTAGAATCTCATTTCGGTCCATTTGGAGATAGTGTCAGTCTCGATGCAAGATAGATCCACCGTTTGCACCAAATGTACCATAGCCCCATAAGTCATTTTGGACGCACCCGATGGAACTCCTAGGTGACGTCTGTCATGTAGAATCTCCTTTCGGTCCTTTTGGAGATGGTGTTAGTTTCGGTGCATGATAGGTGCACGGTTTGCGCCAAACGTACCATATGCTCAAAAATTGTTTTGGACATACCGGATGGTACTCCTAGGTGACGAGGCTCAAATGGAAGCTCGTTTTGGTTTGTTTAGAGATAGTGCTAATCTTGATTCAAGATAGGTGCTGGGTTTGCGCCGAACGTACCATAAGCTCGAAAATCATTTTGGACATACCCGATGGAACTCCTAGGTGATGTGGGTCATGTAGAATCTAGTTTCGGTCCGTTTGGAGATAGTGTTAGTATCGATGCAAGATAGATCCATAGTTTGCACCAAACGTATCATAGCTTCAAAACTGTTTTGGACGCAACCGATGGAACTTGTAGGTGACATGGGTCATATAGAATCTCGTTTCGATCCATTTGGAGATAGTGTTAGTTTTGGTGCATGATAGGTGCACGGTTTGCGCCAAACGTACCATGGGCTCAGAAATTGTTTTGGATGCACCAGATGGTACTCCTAGGTGACGAGGCTCAAATGGAAGCTTGTTTCGGTCTGTTTGGAGACAGTGTTAGTTTTAGTGCAAGATAGGTGCACAGTTTGCGCCAGACGTACCATAGGCTCAGAAATCATTTTGGACACATTGGATGATACTCCTAGGTGACGAGGCTCAATAGAAAGCTCGTTTCGGTTCGTTTGGAGATTGTGCCAATCTTGATTCAAGATAGGTGCACAGTTTGTGCTGAACGAACTGTAAGCTCAGAAATCATTTTAGATGCACCCGATGGAACTCCTAGGTGATGTAGGTCATGTAGAATCTCGTTTCGGTTCATTTGGAGATAGGTGCCAATCTTGATTCAAGATAGGTGCATGGTTTGTACGGAACGATCTATAAGCTCAAAAATGAATTTGGACGCATCTGATCGAACTGCTAAGTGACGTGGGTCATGTAGAATCTTGTTTCGGTATGTTTGGAGATAGTGTTAGAGTCGGTGCAAGATAAATCCACAGTTTGCACCAAACGTAACATAGCCTCAGAAATCATTTTGAACGCACCGGAAGGTACTCTTAGGTGACAAGGCTCAAATGAAAGCTTGTTTCGGTTTGTTTGGAGATAGTGTTAATCTTGATTCAAGATAGGTGCACGGTTTGCGCCGAACGTATCATAAGCTCGGGAATCATTTTGGACGCACCCGATGAACCTCCTAGGTGACGTGGGTCATGTAGAATCTCGTTTCGATCCGTTTGGAGATAGTGTTAGTATCGATGCAAGATAGATCCATAGTTTGCACCAAACGTATCATAGCTTCAAAAACCGGTTTGGACGCAACCAATGGAACTTCTAGGTGACATGGGTCATATAGAATCTCATTTCGATCCTTTTGGAGATATTGTTAGTTTCAGTGCTTGATAGGTGCACGGTTTGCGCCAAACATACCATAGGCTCCGAAATTATTTTGGATGCACTGGATGGTACTCCTGGGAGACAAGGCTCAAATGGAAAATCGTTTTGGTCCGTTTGGAGACAGTGTTAGTTTTAGTGCAAGACAGGTGCACAGTTTGCGAGAAACGTACCATAGGCTCAGAAATCGTTTTGGACACACTGGATAATACTCCTAGGTGACGAGACGCAAATGGAAGCTCGTTTCGGTTTGTTTGGAGATAGTGCTAATCTTGATTTAAGATAAGTGCATGGTTCGTGCTGAACATACCGTAAGCTCAGAAATTATTTTGGACACACCGGATGGAACTCTAAGGTGACGTGGGTCATGTAGAATCTTGTTTCGGTTCGTTTGGTGATAGTGTTAGTATTGTTGCAAGATAGATCAAGAGTTTGCACCAATCGTACCATAGCGTCAGAAAGCGTTTTGGATGGACCTAATGGAACTCCTAGGTGACGTGGGTCATGCAAAATCTTGTATCGATCCTTTTGGAGATAGTGTTAGTTTCAGTGCATGATAGTTGCACAATTTGCGCCAAACAAAGCATAGGCTTAGAAATCGTTCTGGATACACCAGATGGTACTCCTAGATGACGAGGCTCAAATGGAAGCTCATTTCGGTTTGTTTGGAGATTGGGCTAATCTTGATTCATGATAGGTGCACGGTTTGCGCCGAACGTACCGTAACCTCGGAAATCATTTTGGATGCATCCGATGGAACTACTAGATGACGTGGGTCATGTAGAATCTCTTTTCGGTCCATTTGGAGATAGTGTTAATCTCGGTGCAAGATAGACACATTGTTTGCACCAAATGTACCATAGCCTCAAAAATCATTTTAGACGCACCCGATGGAACTCCTAGATGACGTGGGTCATGTAGAATCTCCTTTCAATCCTTTTGGAGATAGTGTTAGTTTCGGTGCATGATAGGTGCACGGCTTGCGCCAAAGGTACCATAGGCTCAGAAATTGTTTTGGATGCACCGGATGGTACTCTTGGGTGATGAGGCTCAAATGGAAGCTTGTTTCAGTCCATTTGGAGACAGTGTTATTCTCAGTGCAAGTTAGGTGCACGGTTTGTGCCAAATGTACCGTAGCCTCATAAATCATTTTGGACACGCTAGATGGTACGCCTAGGTGATGAGGCACAAATGGAAGCTCATTTCAGTCCATTTGGATATTGTGCTAATCTTGATTCAAGATAGATGCACGGTTTGCACCGAATGTACCATAGCCTCAGAAATCATTTTTGACGCACCTGATGGAACTCCTAGGTGACGTGGGTCATTTAGAATCTCCTTTTGGTCCTTTTGGACATAGTGTTAGTTTTGGTGCATGATAGGTGCACGGTTTGCGCCAAACGTACCATCGGCTCACAAATTGTTTTGGATGCACCGGATGGTACTAATAGGTGATGAGGCTCAAATGAAAGCTCATTTCGATCCATTTGAAGACAGTGTTTGTTTTAGTGCAAGATAGGTGCACAGTTTGCGCCAAACGTACCACAGGCTTAGAAATGGTTTTGGACACAATGGATGATACTCCTAGGTGATGAGGCTCAAATGGAAGCTCGTTTCGGTTCGTTTGGAGATAGTGCTAATCTTGATTCAAGATAGGTGCACGGTTTGCGGCAAACGTACCATAAGCTCAGAAATCATTTTGGACGCACCCGATGGAACTCCTAGGGGACATGGGTCATGTAGAATCTCGTTTCGGTGCATTTGGAGATAGTGTTAGTCGTGCAAGATAGATCCACAGTTTGCACCAAACGTACCATAGCCCCATAAAATCATTTTGGACGCACTCGATGGAACTCCTGGGTGACGTGGGTCATGTAGAATCTCCTTTCGATCCTTTTGGAGATGGTGTTACTCTTGGTGCATGATAGGTGCACGGTTTGCGCCAAACATACCATAGGCTCAGAAAATGTTTTGGATGCACCGGATGGTACTCGTGGGTGACGAGGCTCAAATGGAAGCTCGTTTTGGTCCGTTTAGAGACAGTGTTAGTTTCAGTGCAAGATAGGTGCATAGTTTGTGCCAAACGTACCATAGGCTCAGAAATCAATTTGGACACACCGGATGGTACTCCTCGGTGAGAGGCTCAAATGGAAGCTCGTTTTGGTTAGTTTGTAGATAGAGCTAATCTTGACTCAAGATAGGTGCACGGTTTGCGCCGAACGTACCGTAAGCTCGGAAATAATTTTGAATGCACCCGATGGAACTCCTAGGTGACGTGGGTCATGTAGAATCTCGTTTCGGTGCATACGGAGATACTGTTAGTCTCGGTGCAAGATAGATCCACAGTTTGCACCAAAACATACCATAGCCTCATAAATCATTTTAGATGCACCCGATGGAACTCCTAGGTGATGTGGGTCATATAGAATCTTGTTTTGATCCTTTTGGAGGTAGCGTTAGTTTTGGTGCATGATAGGTGCACGGTTTGCGCTAAACGTACCATTGGCTCAGAAAATGTTTTGGATGCACCGGATGGTACTCCTGGGTGACGAGGCTCAAATGGAAGCTCGTTTTGGTCCGTTTGGAGACTGTGTTAGTTTCAGTGCCAGATAGGTGCATAGTTTGCGCCAAACGTACCATAGGCTCAGAAAATCGTTTTGGACAGACCGGATGGTACTCTTAGGTGACGAGGCTCAAATGGATTCTTGTTTCGGTTCGTTTGTAGCTAGTGCTAATCTTGACTCAAGATAGGTGCATGGTTTTGCGCCAAACATACCGTAAGCTCGGAAATCATTTTAGACGCACTAGATGGAACTTCTAGGTGACGTGGGTCATGTAGAATCTTGTTTCGGTCCGTTTGGAGATAGTGTTAGTATCAATGCAAGATAGATCCATAGTTTGCACCAAACGTACCATAGCTTTAGAAACCATTTTGGACGCAACCGATGGAACTCCTAGGTGACATGGGTCATATAGAATCTCGTTTTCATCCTTTTGGAGATAGTGTTTGTTTCGGTGCATGATAGGTGCACGGTTTGCGCCAAACATACCATAGCCTCAGAAATTATTTTGGATGCACTGGATGGTGTTCCTGGGTGACGAGGCTCAAATGGAAGCTCGTTTTGGGCCTCTTGTCGACAGTGTTAGTTTCGGTGCAAGATAGTTGCACAGTTTGCGCCAATTGTACCAAAGGCTCAAATGGAAGCTCGTCTAGGTCCATTTGGAGATTGTGCTAATCTTGATTAAAGATAGGTGCACGGCTTGTGCTGAACTTACCGTAAGCACAGAAATCATTTTGGACTCACCCAATGGAACTCCTAGGTGATGTGGGTCATGTGGAATCTCGTTTCGGTCCGTTTGGAGATAGTGCTAGTCTCGGTGCAAGATAGATACACAGTTTGCACCAAACATACCATAGCCTCAGAAATTATTTTGGACGCACCTGATGGTACTCCTAGGTGACGTGGGTCATGTAGCATCTCCCTTCAGTCCTTTTAGAGATAGTGTTAGTTTCAGTGCATGACAGGTGCGCCGTTTGCGCCAAACGTACCATAGGCTCAGAAGTCATTTTGGACACACTAAATAGTACTCCTAGGTGACGACATTCAAATGGAAGCTCATTTTGGTCCATTTGGAAATTGTGCTAATCTTGATTCAAGATTGGTGCACGGTTTGCGCTGAACGTACCGTAAGCTCGGAAATCATTTTGGACGCACCCGATGGAACTCCTAGGTGATGTGGGTCATGTAGAATCTCATTTCGGTCCATTTGGAAACAGTGTTAGTCTCGGCGCAAGATAAATCCATAGCAAACACCAAACGTACCATAGCCCCATAAATCATTTTGGACGCACCTGATGGAACTCCTAGGTGACGTGGGTCATGTAGAATCTCATTTTGGTCCTTTTAGAGATAGTGTTAATTTCGGTGCATGATTGGTGCACAGTTTGCGCTAAGTATACCATAGGTTCAGAAATTATATTGGACACACCATATGGTACTCCTAGGAGATGACATTCAAATGGAAGCTTGTTTTGGTCCGTTTGGAAAAATAGCGTTAATCTTGATTCAAGATAGGTGCACGGTTTGCGCCAAACGTACCGTAGACTCAGAAATCATTTTGGACACATCTGATGGAACTCCTAGGAGATGTGGGTCATGTAGAATCTCGTTTCGGTTCGTTTGGAGATAGTGTTAGAGTTGGTGCAAGATAGATCCACAGTATGCACCAAACGTACTATAGCCTCAGAAATCGTTTTGAACGCACCAGATGGAACTCTTAGGTGACAAGACACAAATGAAAGCTCGGTTCGGGCTGTTTGGAGATTGTGCTAATCTTGATTCAAGATAGGTGCACGGTTTGCGCCGAACGTACCGTAAGCTCAGAAATCATTTTGGACGCACCCGATGGAACTCCTAAGTGACGTGGGTCATGTAGAATCTCGTTTTGGTCCATTTGGAGATAGTTTAGCCTCGGTGCAAGATAGATACACAGTTTGCACCAAAGGTACCATAGCCTCAGAAACCGTTTTGGACGCACCTGATGGAGCTCCTAGGTGACGTGGGTCATGTAGAATCTCGTTTCGATCCTTTTGGAGATAATGTTAGTTTCGGTGCATGATAGGTGCACGGTTTGTGCCAAACATACCACAGGCTCAAAAATTATTTTGGATGCGCTGGATGGTACCCCAGGGTGACGAGGCTCAAACGGAAGCTCGTTTTCGGTCCATTTAGAGACAGTGTTAGTTTAGTCCAAGATAGGTGCACAGTTTAGGCCAAACGTACCATAGGCTCAGAAATCATTTTGGACACACCGGATGATACTCCTAGGTGACGAGCCTCAAATGGAAGCTCGTTTCGGTTCATTTGGAGATAGTGCTAATCTTGATTCAAGATAGTTGCACGGTTTGCGCCGAACGTACTATAAGCTCAAAAATCATTTTGGACGCACCTGATGGAACTCCTAGGTGAGGTGGGTCTGTAGAATCTTGTTTCGATCCTTTTGGAGATAGTGTTAGTTTCGGTGCATGATAGTTGCACAATTTGCACCAAATGTACCATAGGCTCAGAAATTGTTTTGGACACACCGGATGGTACTTCTAGGTGACGAGGCTCAAATGGAAGATCGTTTCGGTTCATTTGGAGATTGTGCTAACCTTGATTCAAGATAGCCGCACGGTTTGCACCGGACGTACCGTAAGCTCGAAAATCATTTTGGACGCACCAGATGGAACACCTAGGTGATGTGGGTCATGTAGACTCTCATTTCGGTCTATTTGGAGATATTGTTAATCTCGGTGCAAGATAGATACACAATTTGCACCAAACATTCCATAGCCTCAAAAATCATTTTGGACGCACCTGATAGAACTCATAGGTGACGTGGGTCATGTAGAATCTCCTTTCGGTCCTTTTAGAGATAGTGTTAGTTTCGGTGCATGATTGATGCACAGTTTGCGCCAAGCGTACCATATGCTCAGAAATCATTTTGGACACACCAGATGGTACTCCTAGGTGACGACGTTCAAATGGAAGCTCGTTTTGGTCCGATTGGAAATAGTGCTAATCTTTATTCAAGATAGGTGCACAGTTTGCGCCAAACGTACCATAGAATCAGAAATCATTTTGGACGCATCTGATGGAACTCCTATGTGATGTGGGTCATGTAGAATCTCGTTGCGATCCGTTTGGAGATAGTGTTAGTATCGGTGCAAGATAGATCCATAGTTTGCACCAAATGTACCATAGCTTTAGAAACCGTTTTGGACGCACCTGATGGAACTCTTAGGTGACGTGGGTCATGTAGAATCTCATTTTGATCCTTTTGGGGATAGTGTTAGTTTCGGTGCATGATAGTTGCACAATTTGCGCCAAACATACCATAGGCTCAGAAATTATTTTAGAGACACCGGATGATACTGCTTGGTGACGAGGCTCAAATGCAAGCTCGTTTCGATTCGTTTGGTGGTTGTGCTAATCTTGATTGAAGATAGGTGCACGATTTGCGCCGAACATACCGTAAGCTCGGAAATCATTTCAGACGCACTCGATGGAACTACTAGGTGACGTGGGTCACGTAGAATCTCGTTTTGGTCCATTAGGAGATAGTTTTAGCCTCGGTGCCAGATAGATACATAGTTTGCACCAAACGTACCTTAACTTTAGAAACTGTTTTGGATGCACCTAGTGGAACTCCTAGGTGACGTCGGTAATGTAGAATCTCGTTTTAATCCATTTCGAGATAGTGTTAGTTTCAGTGCAAGATAGTTGCAAAATCTGCGCCAATTGTACCATAGGCACATAAATTCTTTTGGACACACCAGATGGTACTCCTCGTTGACAAGGCTCAAATGGAAGCTCGTTTCGGTTTGTTTGGAGATTGTGCTAATCTTGATTCAAGACAGGTGCATAGTTTGCGCAGAACATATCGTAAGCTCAGAAATCATTTTGGATGCACCCGATGGAACTCCTAGGTGATGTGGGTCATGTAGAATCTTATTTTGGTCTATTTGGAGATAGTGTTAGTCTCGGTGCAAGATAGATACACAGTTTGCACTAAACGTACCATAGCTTCAGAAACCGTTTTGGACGCACCTAATGGAACTCCTAGGTGACGTGGGTCATGTATAATCTCGTTTTGATCCTTTTCGAGATAGTGTTAGTTTCAGTGCATGATAGTTGCACAATTTGCACCAATTGTACGATAGGCTCAGAAATCATTTTGGACACACCGGACGGTACTCCTAGGTGACGAGGCTCAAATGGAAGCTCATTTAGGTTCGTTTGGAGATTGTGCTAATCTTGATTCAAGATAGGTGCATAGTTTGCGCAGAATGTTCCGTAAGCTCAGAAATCATTTTGGATGCACCCGATGGAACTCCTAGGTGATGTGGGTCATGTAGAATCTTGTTTTGGTCCATTTGGAGATAGTGTTAGTCTCGGTGCAAGATAGATACATAGTTTGCACTAAACGTACCATAGCTTCAGAAACCGTTTTGGACGCACCTAATGGAACTCCTAGGTGACGTGGGTCATGTATAATCTCGTTTTGATCCTTTTTGAGATAGTGTTAGTTTCGGTGCATGATAGTTGCACAATTTGCGCCAATTGTACGATAGGCTCAGAAATGATTTTGGACACACCGGATGGTACTCCTAGGTGACGAGGCTCAAATGGAAGCTCATTTCGGTTCATTTGGAAATTGTGCTAATCTTGATTCAAGATAGGTGCACGGTTTGCGCCGAACGTATCGTAAGCTCGAAAATCATTTTGGACGCACCCGATAGAACTCCTCGGTGACATGGGTCATGTAGAATCTCATTTCAGTCCATTTGGAGATAGTGTAGTCTCGGTGCAAGATAGATACACAGTTTGCACCAAACATACCATTGCCACAGAATTCATTTTGGACGCACCTGATGGAACTCCTAGGTGACGTGGGTCATGTAGAATCTCCTTTCGGTCCTCTTACAGATAGTGTTAGTTTCGGTGCATGATAGGTGCACAGTTTGCGCCAAGCATACCAAAGGTTCAGAAATCATTTTAGACACACCGGATGGTACTCCTATGAGATGACGTTCAAATGGAAGCTCGTTTTGGTCCGTTTGGAAAAAAATAGTGCTAATCTTGATTCAAGATAGGTGCACGGTTTGCGCCAAACATACCGTAGACTCAGAAATCATTTTGGACGCATCTGATGGAACTCCTAGATGACGTGGGTCTCGTAGAATCTCATTTTGGTCCATTTGGAGATAGTGTTAGAGTCGGTGCAAGATAGATCCACTGTTTGCACCAAACATACCATAGCCTTAGAAGTAATTTTGAACGCACCGGATGGTACTCTCTGGTGACAAGGCTCAAATGAAAGCCCGTTTTAGTTGATTTCGAGATAGTGGTAATCTTGATTGAAGATAGGTATACGATTTGCACCGAACGTATCATAAGCTCAAAAATCATTTTGGACGCACCCGATGGAACTCCTAGGTGATGTGGGTCATGTAGAATCTTATTTTAGTCCATTTGGAGATAGTGTTAGTCTCGGTGCAAGATAGATCCACAGTTTGCACCAAACGTTCCATACCCCCATAAATCATTTTTGACGCACCCGATGGAACTCCTAGGTGATGTTGGTCATATAGAATCTCCTTTGTGTCCTTTTAGAGGTAGTGTTAGTTTTGGTGCATGATAGGTGCACGGTTTGTGCCAAACGTACCATAGGCTTAGAAATTGTTTAAGATGCACCGAATGGTGCTCCTCGGTGACGAGGCTCAAATGGAAGCTCGTTTCGGTCCGTTTGGAGACAGTGTTAGTTTTTGTGCAAGATAGGTGCATGGTTTGCACCAAATGTACCATAGCCTCAGAATTCATTTTGGACACACCGGATGATACTCCTAGGTGACGAGGCTCAAATGGAAGCTCGTTTTGGTTTGTTTGGAGATAGTGCTAATCTTGTTTCAAGATAGGTGCATGGTTTACGCCGAATGTACCGTAAGTTCGGAAACCATTTTGGACGCACCCGATGGAACTCATAGGTGACGTGAGTCGTGCAGAATCTCGTTTCAGTCCATTTGGAGATAGTGTTAGTCTCAGTGCAAGATAGATCCATAGTTTGCACCAAATGTACCATAGCCTCATAAATCATTTTGGACGTATCCGATGGAACTCCTAGGTGACATGGGTCATGTAGAATCTCCTTTCGATCCTTTTTGAGATAGTGTTAGTTTCGGTGCATGATAGGTGCACAGTTTACGCCAAATATACCATAGGCTTAGAAATTATTTTGGATGCACCAGATGGTACTCCTGGGTGATGAGGCTAAAATGGAAGCTCGTTTCGGTCCGTTTGGAGACAGTGTAAGTTTCAGTTCAAGATAGGTGAACGGTTTGCGCCAAACGTACGATGGGCTCAGAAATCATTTTGCACACACCGGATGATACTCCTAGGTGATGAGGCTCAAATGGAAGCTCGTTTTGGTTGATTTGGAGATAGCGCTAATCTTGATTCAAGATAGGTGCACGGTTTGCGCCGAACGTACTGTAAGCTCAGAAATCATTTTGGACGCACCCGATAGAACTCCTAGGTGACGTCGGTCATGGAGAATCTTGTTTCGGTCCGTTTGGAGATAGTGTTAGTATTGGTGCAAGATGGATCCACAGTTTGCACCAAACATACCATAGCTTTAGAAACCGTTTTGGAAGCACCTGGCGGAAATCCTAGGTGACGTGGGTCATGTAGAATCTCGTTTCGATCCTTTTGGAGATGGTGTTAGTTTCGGTGCATGATAGTTGCACAATTTGTGCCAAAACGTACCATAGGCTCATAAATTATTTTGGACACACCGGATGGTACTCCTAGGTGACGAGATGAAATGGAAGCTCGTTTCGGTTCATTTGGAGATTGTGCTAATTTTAATTCAAGATAGGTGCACGATTTACACCGAACATACCGTAAGCTCGGAAATCATTTTGGATGCACCTGATGGAACTCCTTGGTGACGTGAGCCATGTAGAATCTTGTTTCGGTCCATTTGGATATAGTGTTAGTCTCGGTGCAAGATAGATACACTGTTTGCACCAAATATACTATAGCGTCAGAAATCATTTTGGACGCACCTAATGGAACTCCTAGGTGACATGGATCATGTACAATCACCTTTCGGTTCTTTTGGAGATAGTGTTAGTTTCGGTGCATGATAGTTGCATAGTTTGAGCCGGAAGTACCATAGGCTCAGAAAATCATTTTGGACACACCGGATGGTACTCCTAGGTGACGACGTTCAAATGGATGGTCGTTTTGGTCCGTTTGGAAATAGTGCTAATCTTGATTCAAGATAGGTGCACGGTTTGGGACAAACGTACCGTAGACTCACAAATCATTTTGGACGCATCTAATGGAACTCCTAGGAGATGTGGGTCATGTATAATCTCGTTTCGGTCCGTTTGGAGACAGTGTTAGAGTCGGTGCAAGATAGATGCACAGTTTGCACCAAACGTACCATAGCCTCAGAAATTGTTTTGAACGCACTGGATGGTAGTCTTAGGTGACAAGACTCAAATGAAAACTCGTTTTGGCCTGTTTGGAGATTGTGCTAATCTTGATTCAAGATAGCTGCACGGTTTGCGCCAAACATACCTTTAGCTCGGAAATCATTTTGGACGCACCCGATGGAACTCCTAGGTGACGTGGGTCATGTAGAATCTCGTTTTGGTCTATTTGGAGATAGTTTTAGCCTCGGTGCGAGATAGATACACAGTTTGCACCAAAGGTACCATAGCCTCAGAAACCATTTTGGACGCACCTGATGGAACTCCTTGGTGACATGGGTCATGTAAAATCTTGTTTTGGTCCTGTTGGAGATAGTGTTAATTTCGGTGCAAGATAGTTGCACAATTTGCGCCAAACATACCACAGGCTCAGAATCGTTTTGGACACATCGGATGGTACTCCTAGGTGACGAGGCTCAAATGGAAGCTCGTTTCGGTTCATTTGGAGATTGTGCTAATCTTGATTCAAGATACGTGCACAGTTTGCGATGAACGTACCGTAAGCTTGGAAATCATTTTGGATGCACCCGATGGAACTCCTAGGTGACGTGGGCATGTAGAATCTTGTTTTGGTCCATTTGGAGATAGTGTTAGTCTCGGTGCAAGATAGATACACAGTTTGCACCAAACGTACCATAGCTTCAGAAACTGTTTTGGACGCACCTAATGGAACTTCTAGGTGACGTGGGTCATGTAGAATCTCGTTTTGATCCTTTCGAGATAGTGTTAGTTTAGGTGCATGATAGTTGCACCATTTGCGCCAATTGTACGATAGGCTCAGAAATCGTTTTGGACACACCAGATGGTACTCTTAGGTGATGAGGCTCAAATGGAAGCTCGTTTCGGTTCGTTTGGAGATAGTGCTAATCTTGATTCAAGATAGGTGCACGGTTTGCGGCAAACGTACCATAAGCTCAGAAATCATTTTGGACGCACCCGATGGAACTCCTAGGGGACATGGGTCATGTAGAATCTCGTTTCGGTGCATTTGGAGATAGTGTTAGTCATGCAAGATAGATCCACAGTTTGCACCAAACGTACCATAGCCCCATAAAATCATTTTGGACGCACTCGATGGAACTCCTGGGTGACGTGGGTCATGTAGAATCTCCTTTCGATCCTTTTGGAGATGGTGTTACTCTTGGTGCATGATAGGTGCACGGTTTGCGCCAAACATACCATAGGCTCAGAAAATGTTTTGGATGCACCGGATGGTACTCGTGGGTGACGAGGCTCAAATGGAAGCTCGTTTTGGTCCGTTTAGAGACAGTGTTAGTTTCAGTGCAAGATAGGTGCATAGTTTGTGCCAAACGTACCATAGGCTCAGAAATCAATTTGGACACACCGGATGGTACTCCTCGGTGAGAGGCTCAAATGGAAGCTCGTTTTGGTTAGTTTGTAGATAGAGCTAACCTTGACTCAAGATAGGTGCACGGTTTGCGCCGAACGTACCGTAAGCTCGGAAATAATTTTGAATGCACCCGATGGAACTCCTAGGTGACGTGGGTCATGTAGAATCTCGTTTCGGTGCATACGGAGATACTGTTAGTCTCGGTGCAAGATAGATCCACAGTTTGCACCAAAACATACCATAGCCTCATAAATCATTTTAGATGCACCCGATGGAACTCCTAGGTGATGTGGGTCATATAGAATCTCGTTTTGATCCTTTTGGAGGTAGCGTTAGTTTTGGTGCATGATAGGTGCACGGTTTGCGCTAAACGTACCATTGGCTCAGAAAATGTTTTGGATGCACCGGATGGTACTCCTGGGTGACGAGGCTCAAATGGAAGCTCGTTTTGGTCCGTTTGGAGACTGTGTTAGTTTCAGTGCCAGATAGGTGCATAGTTTGCGCCAAACGTACCATAGGCTCAGAAATCGTTTTGGACAGACCGGATGGTACTCTTAGGTGACGAGGCTCAAATGGATTCTTGTTTCGGTTCGTTTGTAGCTAGTGCTAATCTTGACTCAAGATAGGTGCATGGTTTTGCGCCAAACATACCGTAAGCTCGGAAATCATTTTAGACGCACTAGATGGAACTTCTAGGTGACGTGGGTCATGTAGAATCTTGTTTCGGTCCGTTTGGAGATAGTGTTAGTATCAATGCAAGATAGATCCATAGTTTGCACCAAACGTACCATAGCTTTAGAAACCATTTTGGACGCAACCGATGGAACTCCTAGGTGACATGGGTCATATAGAATCTCGTTTTCATCCTTTTGGAGATAGTGTTTGTTTCGGTGCATGATAGGTGCACGGTTTGCGCCAAACATACCATAGCCTCAGAAATTATTTTGGATGCACTGGATGGTGTTCCTGGGTGACGAGGCTCAAATGGAAGCTCGTTTTGGGCCTCTTGTCGACAGTGTTAGTTTCGGTGCAAGATAGTTGCACAGTTTGCGCCAATTGTACCAAAGGCTCAAATGGAAGCTCGTCTAGGTCCATTTGGAGATTGTGCTAATCTTGATTAAAGATAGGTGCACGGCTTGTGCTGAACTTACCGTAAGCACAGAAATCATTTTGGACTCACCCAATGGAACTCCTAGGTGATGTGGGTCATGTGGAATCTCGTTTCGGTCCGTTTGGAGATAGTGCTAGTCTCGGTGCAAGATAGATACACAGTTTGCACCAAACATACCATAGCCTCAGAAATTATTTTGGACGCACCTGATGGTACTCCTAGGTGACGTGGGTCATGTAGCATCTCCCTTCAGTCCTTTTAGAGATAGTGTTAGTTTCAGTGCATGACAGGTGCGCCGTTTGCGCCAAACGTACCATAGGCTCAGAAGTCATTTTGGACACACTAAATAGTACTCCTAGGTGACGACATTCAAATGGAAGCTCATTTTGGTCCATTTGGAAATTGTGCTAATCTTGATTCAAGATTGGTGCACGGTTTGCGCTGAACGTACCGTAAGCTCGGAAATCATTTTGGACGCACCCGATGGAACTCCTAGGTGATGTGGGTCATGTAGAATCTCATTTCGGTCCATTTGGAAACAGTGTTAGTCTCGGCGCAAGATAAATCCATAGCAAACACCAAACGTACCATAGCCCCATAAATCATTTTGGACGCACCTGATGGAACTCCTAGGTGACGTGGGTCATGTAGAATCTCATTTTGGTCCTTTTAGAGATAGTGTTAATTTCGGTGCATGATTGGTGCACAGTTTGCGCTAAGTATACCATAGGTTCAGAAATTATATTGGACACACCATATGGTACTCCTAGGAGATGACATTCAAATGGAAGCTTGTTTTGGTCCGTTTGGAAAAATAGCGTTAATCTTGATTCAAGATAGGTGCACGGTTTGCGCCAAACGTACCGTAGACTCAGAAATCATTTTGGACACATCTGATGGAACTCCTAGGAGATGTGGGTCATGTAGAATCTCGTTTCGGTTCGTTTGGAGATAGTGTTAGAGTTGGTGCAAGATAGATCCACAGTATGCACCAAACGTACTATAGCCTCAGAAATCGTTTTGAACGCACCAGATGGAACTCTTAGGTGACAAGACACAAATGAAAGCTCGGTTCGGGCTGTTTGGAGATTGTGCTAATCTTGATTCAAGATAGGTGCACGGTTTGCGCCGAACGTACCGTAAGCTCAGAAATCATTTTGGACGCACCCGATGGAACTCCTAAGTGACGTGGGTCATGTAGAATCTCGTTTTGGTCCATTTGGAGATAGTTTAGCCTCGGTGCAAGATAGATACACAGTTTGCACCAAAGGTACCATAGCCTCAGAAACCGTTTTGGACGCACCTGATGGAGCTCCTAGGTGACGTGGGTCATGTAGAATCTCGTTTCGATCCTTTTGGAGATAATGTTAGTTTCGGTGCATGATAGGTGCACGGTTTGTGCCAAACATACCACAGGCTCAAAAATTATTTTGGATGCGCTGGATGGTACCCCAGGGTGACGAGGCTCAAACGGAAGCTCGTTTTCGGTCCATTTAGAGACAGTGTTAGTTTAGTCCAAGATAGGTGCACAGTTTAGGCCAAACGTACCATAGGCTCAGAAATCATTTTGGACACACCGGATGATACTCCTAGGTGACGAGCCTCAAATGGAAGCTCGTTTCAGTTCATTTGGAGATAGTGCTAATCTTGATTCAAGATAGTTGCACGGTTTGCGCCGAACGTACTATAAGCTCAAAAATCATTTTGGACGCACCTGATGGAACTCCTAGGTGAGGTGGGTCATGTAGAATCTTGTTTCGATCCTTTTGGAGATAGTGTTAGTTTCGGTGCATGATAGTTGCACAATTTGCACCAAATGTACCATAGGCTCAGAAATTGTTTTGGACACACCGGATGGTACTTCTAGGTGACGAGGCTCAAATGGAAGATCGTTTCGGTTCATTTGGAGATTGTGCTAACCTTGATTCAAGATAGCCGCACGGTTTGCACCGGACGTACCGTAAGCTCGAAAATCATTTTGGACGCACCAGATGGAACACCTAGGTGATGTGGGTCATGTAGACTCTCATTTCGGTCTATTTGGAGATATTGTTAATCTCGGTGCAAGATAGATACACAATTTGCACCAAACATTCCATAGCCTCAAAAATCATTTTGGACGCACCTGATAGAACTCATAGGTGACGTGGGTCATGTAGAATCTCCTTTCGGTCCTTTCAGAGATAGTGTTAGTTTCGGTGCATGATTGATGCACAGTTTGCGCCAAGCGTACCATATGCTCAGAAATCATTTTGGACACACCAGATGGTACTCCTAGGTGACGACGTTCAAATGGAAGCTCGTTTTGGTCCGATTGGAAATAGTGCTAATCTTTATTCAAGATAGGTGCACAGTTTGCGCCAAACGTACCATAGAATCAGAAATCATTTTGGACGCATCTGATGGAACTCCTATGTGATGTGGGTCATGTAGAATCTCGTTGCGATCCGTTTGGAGATAGTGTTAGTATCGGTGCAAGATAGATCCATAGTTTGCACCAAATGTACCATAGCTTTAGAAACCGTTTTGGACGCACCTGATGGAACTCTTAGGTGACGTGGGTCATGTAGAATCTCATTTTGATCCTTTTGGGGATAGTGTTAGTTTCGGTGCATGATAGTTGCACAATTTGCGCCAAACATACCATAGGCTCAGAAATTATTTTAGAGACACCGGATGATACTGCTTGGTGACGAGGCTCAAATGCAAGCTCGTTTCGATTCGTTTGGTGGTTGTGCTAATCTTGATTGAAGATAGGTGCACGATTTGCGCCGAACATACCGTAAGCTCGGAAATCATTTCAGACGCACTCGATGGAACTACTAGGTGACGTGGGTCACGTAGAATCTCGTTTTGGTCCATTAGGAGATAGTTTTAGCCTCGGTGCCAGATAGATACATAGTTTGCACCAAACGTACCTTAACTTTAGAAACTGTTTTGGATGCACCTAGTGGAACTCCTAGGTGACGTCGGTAATGTAGAATCTCGTTTTAATCCATTTCGAGATAGTGTTAGTTTCAGTGCAAGATAGTTGCAAAATCTGCGCCAATTGTACCATAGGCACATAAATTCTTTTGGACACACCAGATGGTACTCCTCGTTGACAAGGCTCAAATGGAAGCTCGTTTCGGTTTGTTTGGAGATTGTGCTAATCTTGATTCAAGACAGGTGCATAGTTTGCGCAGAACATATCGTAAGCTCAGAAATCATTTTGGATGCACCCGATGGAACTCCTAGGTGATGTGGGTCATGTAGAATCTTATTTTGGTCCATTTGGAGATAGTGTTAGTCTCGGTGCAAGATAGATACACAGTTTGCACTAAACGTACCATAGCTTCAGAAACCGTTTTGGACGCACCTAATGGAACTCCTAGGTGACGTGGGTCATGTATAATCTCGTTTTGATCCTTTTCGAGATAGTGTTAGTTTCAGTGCATGATAGTTGCACAATTTGCACCAATTGTACGATAGGCTCAGAAATCATTTTGGACACACCGGACGGTACTCCTAGGTGACGAGGCTCAAATGGAAGCTCATTTAGGTTCGTTTGGAGATTGTGCTAATCTTGATTCAAGATAGGTGCATAGTTTGCGCAGAATGTTCCGTAAGCTCAGAAATCATTTTGGATGCACCCGATGGAACTCCTAGGTGATGTGGGTCATGTAGAATCTTGTTTTGGTCCATTTGGAGATAGTGTTAGTCTCGGTGCAAGATAGATACATAGTTTGCACTAAACGTACCATAGCTTCAGAAACCGTTTTGGACGCACCTAATGGAACTCCTAGGTGACGTGGGTCATGTATAATCTCGTTTTGATCCTTTTTGAGATAGTGTTAGTTTCGGTGCATGATAGTTGCACAATTTGCGCCAATTGTACGATAGGCTCAGAAATGATTTTGGACACACCGGATGGTACTCCTAGGTGACGAGGCTCAAATGGAAGCTCATTTCGGTTCATTTGGAAATTGTGCTAATCTTGATTCAAGATAGGTGCACGGTTTGCGCCGAACGTATCGTAAGCTCGAAAATCATTTTGGACGCACCCGATAGAACTCCTCGGTGACATGGGTCATGTAGAATCTCATTTCAGTCCATTTGGAGATAGTGTAGTCTCGGTGCAAGATAGATACACAGTTTGCACCAAACATACCATTGCCACAGAATTCATTTTGGACGCACCTGATGGAACTCCTAGGTGACGTGGGTCATGTAGAATCTCCTTTCGGTCCTCTTACAGATAGTGTTAGTTTCGGTGCATGATAGGTGCACAGTTTGCGCCAAGCATACCAAAGGTTCAGAAATCATTTTGGACACACCGGATGGTACTCCTATGAGATGACGTTCAAATGGAAGCTCGTTTTGGTCCGTTTGGAAAAAAATAGTGCTAATCTTGATTCAAGATAGGTGCACGGTTTGCGCCAAACGTACCGTAGACTCAGAAATCATTTTGGACGCATCTGATGGAACTCCTAGGTGACGTGGGTCTCGTAGAATCTCATTTTGGTCCATTTGGAGATAGTGTTAGAGTCGGTGCAAGATAGATCCACTGTTTGCACCAAACATACCATAGCCTTAGAAGTAATTTTGAACGCACCGGATGGTACTCTCTGGTGACAAGGCTCAAATGAAAGCCCGTTTTAGTTGATTTCGAGATAGTGGTAATCTTGATTGAAGATAGGTATACGATTTGCACCGAACGTATCATAAGCTCAAAAATCATTTTGGACGCACCCGATGGAACTCCTAGGTGATGTGGGTCATGTAGAATCTTATTTTAGTCCATTTGGAGATAGTGTTAGTCTCGGTGCAAGATAGATCCACAGTTTGCACCAAACGTTCCATACCCCCATAAATCATTTTTGACGCACCCGATGGAACTCCTAGGTGATGTTGGTCATATAGAATCTCCTTTGTGTCCTTTTAGAGGTAGTGTTAGTTTTGGTGCATGATAGGTGCACGGTTTGTGCCAAACGTACCATAGGCTTAGAAATTGTTTAAGATGCACCGAATGGTGCTCCTCGGTGACGAGGCTCAAATGGAAGCTCGTTTCGGTCCGTTTGGAGACAGTGTTAGTTTTTGTGCAAGATAGGTGCATGGTTTGCACCAAATGTACCATAGCCTCAGAATTCATTTTGGACACACCGGATGATACTCCTAGGTGACGAGGCTCAAATGGAAGCTCGTTTTGGTTTGTTTGGAGATAGTGCTAATCTTGTTTCAAGATAGGTGCATGGTTTACGCCGAATGTACCGTAAGTTCGGAAACCATTTTGGACGCACCCGATGGAACTCATAGGTGACGTGAGTCGTGCAGAATCTCGTTTCAGTCCATTTGGAGATAGTGTTAGTCTCAGTGCAAGATAGATCCATAGTTTGCACCAAATGTACCATAGCCTCATAAATCATTTTGGACGTATCCGATGGAACTCCTAGGTGACATGGGTCATGTAGAATCTCCTTTCGATCCTTTTTGAGATAGTGTTAGTTTCGGTGCATGATAGGTGCACAGTTTACGCCAAATATACCATAGGCTTAGAAATTATTTTGGATGCACCAAATGGTACTCCTGGGTGATGAGGCTAAAATGGAAGCTCGTTTCGGTCCGTTTGGAGACAGTGTAAGTTTCAGTTCAAGATAGGTGAGCGGTTTGCGCCAAACGTACGATGGGCTCAGAAATCATTTTGCACACACCGGATGATACTCCTAGGTGATGAGGCTCAAATGGAAGCTCGTTTTGGTTGATTTGGAGATAGCGCTAATCTTGATTCAAGATAGGTGCACGGTTTGCGCCGAACGTACTGTAAGCTCAGAAATCATTTTGGACGCACCCGATAGAACTCCTAGGTGACGTCGGTCATGGAGAATCTTGTTTCGGTCCGTTTGGAGATAGTGTTAGTATTGGTGCAAGATGGATCCACAGTTTGCACCAAACATACCATAGCTTTAGAAACCGTTTTGGAAGCACCTGGCGGAAATCCTAGGTGACGTGGGTCATGTAGAATCTCGTTTCGATCCTTTTGGAGATGGTGTTAGTTTCGGTGCATGATAGTTGCACAATTTGTGCCAAAACGTACCATAGGCTCATAAATTATTTTGGACACACCGGATGGTACTCCTAGGTGACGAGATGAAATGGAAGCTCGTTTCGGTTCATTTGGAGATTGTGCTAATTTTAATTCAAGATAGGTGCACGATTTACACCGAACATACCGTAAGCTCGGAAATCATTTTGGATGCACCTGATGGAACTCCTTGGTGACGTGAGCCATGTAGAATCTTGTTTCGGTCCATTTGGATATAGTGTTAGTCTCGGTGCAAGATAGATACACTGTTTGCACCAAATATACTATAGCGTCAGAAATCATTTTGGACGCACCTAATGGAACTCCTAGGTGACATGGATCATGTACAATCACCTTTCGGTTCTTTTGGAGATAGTGTTAGTTTCGGTGCATGATAGTTGCATAGTTTGAGCCGGAAGTACCATAGGCTCAGAAAATTATTTTGGACACACCGGATGGTACTCCTAGGTGACGACGTTCAAATGGATGGTCGTTTTGGTCCGTTTGGAAATAGTGCTAATCTTGATTCAAGATAGGTGCACGGTTTGGGACAAACGTACCGTAGACTCACAAATCATTTTGGACGCATCTAATGGAACTCCTAGGAGATGTGGGTCATGTATAATCTCGTTTCGGTCCGTTTGGAGACAGTGTTAGAGTCGGTGCAAGATAGATGCACAGTTTGCACCAAACGTACCATAGCCTCAGAAATTGTTTTGAACGCACTGGATGGTAGTCTTAGGTGACAAGACTCAAATGAAAACTCGTTTCGGCCTGTTTGGAGATTGTGCTAATCTTGATTCAAGATAGCTGCACGGTTTGCGCCAAACATACCTTTAGCTCGGAAATCATTTTGGACGCACCCGATGGAACTCCTAGGTGACGTGGGTCATGTAGAATCTCGTTTTGGTCTATTTGGAGATAGTTTTAGCCTCGGTGCGAGATAGATACACAGTTTGCACCAAAGGTAGCATAGCCTCAGAAACCATTTTGGACGCACCTGATGGAACTCCTTGGTGACATGGGTCATGTAAAATCTTGTTTTGGTCCTGTTGGAGATAGTGTTAATTTCGGTGCAAGATAGTTGCACAATTTGCGCCAAACATACCACAGGCTCAGAATCGTTTTGGACACATCGGATGGTACTCCTAGGTGACGAGGCTCAAATGGAAGCTCGTTTCGGTTCATTTGGAGATTGTGCTAATCTTGATTCAAGATACGTGCACAGTTTGCGATGAACGTACCGTAAGCTTGGAAATCATTTTGGATGCACCCGATGGAACTCCTAGGTGACGTGGGCATGTAGAATCTTGTTTTGGTCCATTTGGAGATAGTGTTAGTCTCGGTGCAAGATAGATACACAGTTTGCACCAAACGTACCATAGCTTCAGAAACTGTTTTGGACGCACCTAATGGAACTTCTAGGTGACGTGGGTCATGTAGAATCTCGTTTTGATCCTTTCGAGATAGTGTTAGTTTAGGTGCATGATAGTTGCACCATTTGCGCCAATTGTACGATAGGCTCAGAAATCGTTTTGGACACACCAGATGGTACTCTTAGGTGACGAGGCTCAAATGGAAACTCGTTTCGGTTCATTTGGAGATTGTGCTAATCTTGATTCAAGATTGGTGCACGGTTTGCGCCGAACGTACCATAAGCTCGGGAATCATTTTGGACGCACCCGATGGAAATCCTAGGTGACGTGCGTCATGTAGAATCTCGTTTCGATCCGTTTGGAGATAGTGTTAGTATCGATGCAAGATAGATCCATAGTTTGCACCAAACGTATCATAGCTTCAGAAATCATTTTGGACACACCTGATGAACTCCTCGGTGACGTGGGTCAAGTAGCATCTCCTTTCGGTCCTTTTAGAGATAGTGTTAGTTTCGGTGCATGATAGGTGAACAGTTTGCGTCAAGCATACCATAGGCTCAGAAATCGTTTTGGACACACCGGATGGTACACCTAGGAGATGACGTTCAAATGGAAGCTCATTTTGGTCCGTTTGGAAAAATAGTGCTAATCCTTATTCAAGATAGGTGCACGGTTTGCGCCAAACGTACGGTAGGCTCATAAATCATTTTGGACGCATCTGATGGAACTCCTAGGTGACTTGGGTCATGTAGAATCTCGTTTTGGTCCATTTGGAGATAGTGTTAGAGTCGGTGCAAGATAGATCCACTGTTTGCACCAAACATACCATAGCCTCAGAAATCATTTTGAACGTACCGGATGGTACTCTCTTGTGACAAGGCTCAAATGAAAGCTTGTTTTGGTTCATTAAAAGATAGTGCTAATTTTGATTGAAGATAGGTGCACGGTTTGCACCGAACGTACCATAAGCTCGAAAATCGTTTTGAACGCACCCGATGGAACTCCTAGGTGATGTGGATCATGTAGAATCTTATTTTAGTCCATTTGGAGATAGTGTTAGTCTCGGTGCAAGATAGATCCATAGTTTGCACCAAACGTTCCATAGCCCCATAAAAATCATTTTGGACGCACCCGATGGAACTCCTAGGTGATGTGGGTCATATAGAATCTCCTTTCTGTCCTTTTGGAGATAGTGTTAGTTTTGGTGTATGATAGGTGCACGATTTGCACCAATCGTATCATAGGCTTAGAAATTGTTTTACATGCACCGAATGGTGCTTCTGGGTGACGAGGCTCAAATGGAAGCTCGTTTCGGTCCGTTTGGAGATAGTGTTAGTTTCAGTTCAATATAGGTGCACGGTTTGCGCCGAACAAACCGTAAGCTTGGAAATCATTTTGGACGCACCCGATGGAACTCATAGGTGACGTGAGTCATGTAGAGTCTCGTTTCGGTCCATTTGGAGATAGTGTTAGTCTGAGTGCAAGATAGATCCACAGTTTGCACCAAATGTACCATAGCCTCTTAAATCATTTTGGACGTACCCGATGGAACTCCTAGGTGACGTGGGTCATGTAGAATCTCGTTTCGATCCTTTTTGAGATAGTGTTAGTTTTGGTGCATTATAGGTGCACGGTTTGCGCCAAACGTACCATAGGCTCAGAAATTGTTTTGGATGCACCGGATGGTACTCCTGGGTGATGAGGCTAAAATGGAAGCTCGTTTCGGTCCATTTGGAGACAGTGTTTGTTTCAGTTCAAGATAGGTGCACGGTTTGTGCCAAACGTACCATAGGCTCATAAATCGTTTTGGACACACCGGATGATACTCCTAGGTGATGAGGCTCAAATGGAAGCTCATTTTGGTTCATTTGGAGATTGTGCTAATCTTGATTCAAGATCGGTTCACGGTTTGCGCCGAACGTACCGTAAGCTCGAAAATTATTTTAGACGCACCAGATGGAACACCTAGGTGACGTGGGTCATGTAGACTCTCTTTTCGGTCCTTTTAGAGATAGTGTTAGTTTCGGTGCATGATAGGTGCACAGTTTGCGCCAAGCGTACAATAGGCTCAGAAATCATTTTGGACACACCGGATGGTACTCCTACGTGACGATGTTAAAATAGAAGCTCATTTTATTCCGTTTGCAAATAGTGCTAATCTTGATTCAAGATAGGTGCACGGTTTGCGCCAAACGTACCGTAGAATCGGAAATCATTTTGAACGCATCTGATGGAACTTTTAGGTGACGTGGGTCATGCAGAATCTCGTTGCGGTGTGTTAGGAAATAGTGTTAGTATCGGTGCAAGATAGATCCACAGTTTGAACCAAACGTACCATAGCTTCAAAAAAGTTTTGGACGCACCTAATGGAACTCCTAGGTGATGTGGGTCATCTAGAATCTCGTTTCGATCCTTTTCGAGATAGTGTTAGTTTCAGTGCATGATAGTTGCACAATTTGCACCAATTGTACCATAGGCTAAGAAATCATTTTGGACACACCGGATGGTACTCCTAGGTGACGAGGCTCAAATGGAAGCTCGTTTCGGTTCGTTTAGAGATTATGCTAATCTTGATTCAAGATAGGTGCACGGTTTGCGCCGATTGTACCGTAAGCTCGAAAATCATTTTGGACGCACCCGATGGATCTCCTAGGTAACATGGGTCATGTAGAATCTTGTTTCAGTCCATTTGGAGATAGTGTTAGTCTCAGTGCAAGATAGATACACAGTTTGCACCAAACATACCATAGCCATAGAAAATCATTTTGGACGCACCTGATGTAACTCCTTGGTCACGTGGGTCTTGTACAATCTCCTTTCGGTCCTTTTAGAGATAGTGTTAGTTTCGGTGCATGATAGTTGCATAGTTTGCGCCGAAAGTACTATAGGCTCAGAAATCATTTTGGACACACCAGATGATACTCCTAGGTGACGACGTTCAAATGGAAGGTCGTTTTGGTCCGTTTGGAAATAGTGCTAATCTTGATTCAAGATAGGTGCACGGTTTGCGCGAAACGTACCATAGACTCACAAATCATTTTGGACGCATCTAATGGAACTCCTAGGAGATGTGGGTCATGTAGAATCTCGTTTCGGTCCGTTTGGAGATAGTGTTAGAGTCGGTGCAAGATAGATGCACAGTTTGCACCAAGCGTACCATAGCCTTAGAAATCGTTTTCAACGCACTTGATGGTAGTCTTAGGTGACAAGACTCAAATGAAAACTTATTTTGGCCTGTTTGGAGATTGTGCTAATCTTGATTCAAGATAGCTGCACGGTTTGCGCCAAACATAGCTTTAGCTCGGAAATCATTTTGGATGCACCCAATGGAACTCCTAGGTGACGTGGGTCATGTAGAATCTCGTTTTGGTCCATTTGGAGATTGTTTTAGCCTTGGTGCGAGATAGATACAAGTTTGCACCAAAGGTACCATAGCCTCAGAAACCATTTTGGATGCACCTGATGGAACTCCTTGGTGACGTGGGTCATGTAGAATCTTGTTTTGGTCCTTTTGGAGATAGTGTTAGTTTCGGTGCAAGATAGTTGCACAATTTGCGCCAAACATACCACAGGCTCAGAAATCATTTTGGACACATCAGATGGTACTCCTAGGTGACGGGGCTCAAATGGAAGCTCGTTTCGGTTCATTTGGAGATTGTGCTAATCTTGATTCAAGATACGTGCACAGTTTGGACGCATCTGATGGAACTCCTGGTGACGTGGGTCATGTAGAATCTCATTTTGGTCCATTTGGAGATAGTGTTAGAGTCGGTGCAAGATAGATCCACTGTTTACACCAAACGTACCATAGCCTCAGAAATCATTTTGAACACACTGGATGGTACTCTCAGGTGACAAGGCTCAAATGAAAGCTAGTTTTGGTTCATTTCAAGATAGTGCTAATCTTGATTGAAGATAGGTGCACGGTTTGCACCGAACGTACCATAAGCTTGAAAATCATTTTGGACGCACCTGATGGAACTCCTAGGTGATGTGGGTCATGTAGAATCTTATTTTAGTCCATTTGGAGATAGTGTTAGTCTCGGTGCAAGATAGATCCATAGTTTGCACCAAACGTTCCATAGCCCCATAAATCATTTTGGACGCAGCCGATAGAACTCCTTGGTGATGTGGGTCACATAGAATCTCCTTTCTATCCTTTTGGAGATAGTGTTAGTTTTGGTGCATGATAGGTGCACGGTTTGCGCCAAAGGTACCATAGGCTTAGAAATTGTTTTGGATGCACCGAATGGTGCTCCTGGGTGACGAGACTCAAATGGAAGCTCGTTTCGGTCCGTTTAGAGACAGTGTTAGTTTCAGTTCAATATAGGTGCACGGTTTGCGCCGAACATACCGTAAGCTTGGAAATCAATTTGGACGCACCCGATGGAACTCATAGGTGACGTGAGTCATGTAGAATCTCGTTTCGGTCCATTTGGAGATAGTGTTAGTCTCAGTGCAAGATAGATCCACAGTTTCCACCAAATGTACCATAGCCTCATAAATCATTTTGGACGTACCCGATGGAACTCCTAGGTGACGTGGGTCATGTAGAATCTCCTTTCGATCCTTTTTGAGATAGTGTTAGTTTCGGTGCATCATAGGTGTACGGTTTGCGCCAAAAGGTACCATAGGCTCAGAAATTGTTTTGGATGCACCGGATGGTACTCCTGGGTGATGAAGCTAAAATGGAAGCTCGTTTCGGTCCATTTGGAGACAGTGTTAGTTTCAGTTCAAGATAGGTGCACGATTTGCGCCAAAGGTACCATAGGCTCAAAAATCATTTTGGACACACCGGATGATACTCCTAGGTGATGAGGCTCAAATGGAAGCTCGTTTCAGTTTGTTTGGAGATTGTGTTAATCTTGATTCAAGATAGTTTCACGGTCTGCGCCGAACGTACCGTAAGCTCAAAAATCATTTTAGATGCACCGGATGGAACACCTGGGTGACGTGGGTCATGTAGACTCTCTTTTTGGTCCTTTTAGAGATAGTGTTAGTTTCGGTGCATGATAGGTGCACAATTTGCGCCAAGCGTACCATAGGCTCATGATATGAACCCGCAAGGGTTTGTGGTCGATCTTTCGATGAGAAGCGTGAGAAACTCAATTTGGGGATGGAGATACGTTCATGGCCCGACTACAGCCTTCCAAGCTGCGCCTTAGCAATTGATACACCACCTCCAACAGCCGTCGTGATCTTGTGGAGCACGATCAACCAAACCACTAGGGTAATTCCTGCAAGCAATCGAGGAGCAAGCAAGAACAAGTAGAACAAGCAACTCAATTGCAAATATGGAGATGAAAAACCAATCTGAACTCACAAAGTTGGGGTTCGGAATCAAGTAGAACAGATGGTCTAGTGAACACACACGTCTACAAGGAAGTAGCAATGGCTAAACTTTCAACAAAACAAAACCCAATCTGTTTGTGGCGGCTCTAATCCTTATTAATACCTAGGGGAATGACCAGGGTGGTGTTGGGGTCGTTCTCCAACCCTAGGACATGTCCTTAATGAACCCAAATTGATACATGGACCATCGGCCCAAAATAGGGTGTCGCAGCACCAAAGGCAGAAAAGGTCCCGGCGTTGAAATGACGATTGCGGAAGCATCGGATAAGATATAGCCATGAGTCCAGATCCGTTGGAAAATAGACTTGATAAGCTTTCCAAAAAGTGCTATAATGTCCCAATCAGAGTCTGTACGAAGTTGTGGTGACCGTCGCAATTTGGGACTATTTTGCAGTCCGAATTCAACTTCCAAAACGTGTTGGACTTGGACTCTTTCTGTCCTTGGAACCAAAGTGACGTGGTGGCCTAGCGGAGGACGTTAGGAATACTTGGATTTGGTCCCCAATCAACTTCATTAACCTTCCATGCTTTCCATATGCAATCAAACCTTCCCTTGATCCATGTAAGTAATTCTGAAAATGAGAATGAACACACATCATGGTGCAGCATCAATTCATCAAATGCATCAATGATAAGCCTCATATAGAATGGTTGCACCTTTGGTATAGAAGTGGTTGGCATGGTCATCTTTGAGCCAATGATGTCCTAATCATTCTCCCCTTCTTGACAGCAAACCGTCCTCGGTTTGATCTTTGTTGGAGTATGTGTTGTAGGTAAAAGTGAACCGTGCTCCCCTTCTTGATATTTATCCTGTTGCATATGGGGAAAACTAGAAAAACTTTGCAAGACATCATTAGTGTTAGTGCAGCCCTCAATTTGATCATGGTATTGTGGCCCAAAAGGATATTTCAGATTAGAACAAATATAAACTTTATGCACCAAATATTCTCCTTTGCTGTCATATTTGCCAATTGCATGAAGCGAACAATGATTAAAACTCGGCAAACCAGAATCAAATTTAAGTTTCTCTTTTAGACAATTTAGATTACACAGAATATCAAATTCAATATAACCCAAAGTATTTAAAGAGGACAGTAAATTCAATTCATCTTGTGCACATGTAATAGGATGAAAAAGCTTATCTTCAGCACATTTGTATGGTTCCAAACCAAAAGTATCACACTTATTCGCTACTTGTGGCATAAGAGTAAAAGAATCATCAGCACACAACTCCTCTTTATCACAAGGAACAGCGAGTAATTCATTTTGTGACAAAGGAAAATCAGTAGTGGGTTCCACTATTTGTTGCTCTTCATTAGCATGCAGAGTGGACAAATTTTGGACATTATGGGTCACATCATTCTGGTAAGTATTCACAGATAATAGAATCTCATTTTCAGCATTGAGAGCCAGACAAAACAATTGACCAATATGGCAATATGATTTGCTAATTAACAAGGTTCGAATTTTAGAATTGAGCCCTCTCATGAATCTACTCATAACATCTTCCATGCATTCATCCAATCCACCAAACATGATACAAATCTTAAAATTATGGTAGTATTGTTTCACAGTCTTACTACCCTGCTTCAATTTGTCTAATTTTGCAAGCAAATAATCAACATAATATGCAGGAACGAATGCATCTCTAAAAAGAAATTTGAAGTTTTTTCAAGATTCTGGAACTTTGTTGTGCCTACAAATGTGTTTCCATTCTAGCAAAGCATTTTCAATCAAAATATTAGAGGCAATACAATTCTTTTGTTTCTCGGACAGGTCATGCTCATCAAATTCATTGTCTACTTTTAACTCCCAATCAATGTAAGCTTGAGGATCAAACTTACCATCATATAACGACAAGTGTTGAATGACATCCTGAATATGAGGGTCTAGTTTCAACAGCTCAAAAAATCTCCATATCACCTGCCATGATTAGTAGAAAACAAGAAACACAAAAATAATATGTATCATCCTATCAACTACTAGGATGTGTCGGTTGTAACTCTCTCAAACTCAACTTGTTAAAACAAGCCCTTACAAGTTCTTACCAAACCAAACAGGAGGTGATGGCAACCAACAAGTCTACAACCGTGGAGTGAAGTGTATCGATGCCGCAACAACAACACCTGTCAAGCTGTAGTCGAAATATGTGGAGCTATAGGTGGGCTAAAGCAAGGAAGTACGAGCACCACGTTAGTCACAAAAGCAAGTTGAATAATCGTTCAATGGAGGTACTGTGCTGGTTCTAGGCTAAACCATGCTAGAGACGTGATCCTAGACACAAAGGTAGTCACTGAAAAAGAACAACTAGCATAGCATGAAGAAAACAATAGATTCAGCCCCTTGTTTCTTCTCCTTCTCTTGTCTTTTTCTTCTTTTTTTGCAGAGGCCTAAATGTTTTATTTGGTATTATGACAACCCAAACAATAAGGCTATTGCATACAGCCTCTTCGAAGTCAGATTTAACAACTCTTGTTAATACCGCAAATGCGGAAATCTCTAAGATGACTGTGGAGTGCTCAGATCAAAATTTGCTGCAAGGTCAGACCCGGCGTTGAAACGACGATTGCGGAAGCATCGGATAAGATATAGCCATGAGTCCAGATCCGTTGGAAAATAGACTTGATAAGCTTTCCAAAAAGTGCTATAACATCCCAATCGGAGTCCGTATGAAGTCGTGGTGACCGTCGCAATTTGGGACTATTTTGCAGTCCGAATTCAACTTCCATAACGTGTTGGACTTGGACTCTTTCTATCCTTGGAACCAAATGACGTGGTGGCCTAGCGGAGGATGTTAGGAATACTTGGATTTGGTCTCCAATCAACTTCATTAACCTTCCATGCTTTTCATATGCAATCAAACCTTCCCTTGATCCATGTAAGTAATTCTGAAAATGAGAATGAACACACATCATGGTGCAGCATCAATTTATCAAATGCATCAATGATAAGCCTCATATAGAATGGTTGCACCTTTGGTATAGAAGTGGTTGGCACGGTCATCTTTGAGCCAATGATGTCCTCATTAGCTCATAAATCATTTTGGACACACTGGATGGTACTCCTACGTGACGACGTTCAAATGGAAGCTCGTTTTGGTCCGTTTGCAAATAGTGCTAATCTTGATTTAAGATAGGTGCACGGTTTGTGCCAAACGTACCGTAGAATTATAAATCATTTTGAACGCATCTGATGGAACTTCTAGGTGACGTGGGTCATGTAGAATCTCATTGCGGTCTATTTGGAAATAGTGTTAGTATCGGTGCAAGATAGATCTATAGTTTGCACCAAACGTACCATTGCTTCAGAAACCGTTTTGGACGCACCTGATGGAACTCTTAGGTGACGTGGGTCATGTAGAATCTCATTTCGATCCTTTTGGAGATAGCGTTAGTTTCGGTGCATGATAGTTGCACATTTTGCGCCAAATATACCATAGGCTCAGAAATCGTTTTGGACACACCGGATGGTACTCCTAGGTGACAAGGCTCAAATGGAAGCTCGTTTTGGTTCGTTTGGAGATTGTGCTAATCTTGATTCAAGATAGGTGCATTATTTGCGCCAAACATACCGTAAGCTCGGAAATCATTTTGGACGCACCCGATGGAACAGCTAGGTGACGTGGGTCATGTAGAATCTCGTTTTGATCCTTTTGGAGGTAGTATTAGTTTCGGTGCAGTGCACAGTTTGCGCGAAACATACCATAGGCTCAGAAATCGTTTAAGACAAACCGGATGGAACTCCTAGCTGATGAGGCTCAAATGGAAGCTCGTTTCTGTTCGTTTAGAGATTGTGCTAATCTTGATTCAAGATTGGTGCACGATTTGCAACGAACGTACCATAAGCTTGGAAATCATTTTGGACGCACCCGATGGAACTCCTAGGTGACGTGGGCCATGTATAATCTCGTTTCGGTCCATTTGGATATAGTGTTAGTCTCGGTGCAAGATAGATACACAGCTTGCACCAAACATACCATAGCCTCAGAAATCATTTTGGACGCACCTGATGGAACTCCTATGTGACGTGGATTATGTAGAATCGCCGTTCGGTCCTCAGTGCAAGATAGATACATAGTTTGCACCAAAGGTACCATAGCATCAGAAACCATTTTGGACACACCTGATGGAACTCCTCGGTGACGTGGGTCATGTAGAATCTTGTTTCAGTCCTTTTGGAGATAGTGTTAGTTTCAGTGCAAGATAGTTGCACAATTTGCGCCAAACATACCACAGGCTCAGAAATCGTTTTGGACGCACCGGATGGTACTCCTAGGTGACGAAGCTCAAATGGAAGCTCATTTCGGTTTGTTTGTAGATTGTGCTAATCTCGATTCAAGATAGGTGCACGGTTTGCGCCAAACGTACCATAAGCTCAGAAATCATTTTGGACACACACGATGGAACTCCTAGGCGACGTGGGTCATGTAGAATCTCGTTTTGGTCCATTTGGAGATAGTGTTAGTCTCGGTGCAAGATAGATACACAGTTTGCACCAAACGTACCAGAGGTTCAGAAACCGTTTTGGACGCACCTAATGGAACTCCTAAGTGATGTGGGTGATGTAGAATCTCATTTCGATCAATTTTGAGATAGTGTTAGTTTCGATGCATTTTTGGACACACCGGATGGTACTCCTAGGTGACGACCTCAAATGGAAGCTCGTTTCGGTTCGTTTGGAGATTGTGCTAATCTTGATTCAAGATAGGTGCACGGTTTGTGCCGAACATATCGTAAGCTCAAAAATCATTTTGGACGCACCCGATGGATCTCCTAGGTGACATGGGTCATGTAGAATCTCGTTTCAGTCAATTTGGAGATAGTGTTAGTCTCTGTGCAAGATAGATACACAGTTTGCACCAAACATAGCATAGCTTCAGAAATCATTTTGGACGCACCTGATGGAACTCCTAGGTCACGTGGGTCATGTAAAATCTCCTTTTGGTCCTTTTAGAGATAGTGTTAGTTTCGGGAAGATCGTTTTGGTCCGTTTGGAAATAGTGCTAATCTTAATTCGAGATAGGTGCACGGTTTTTGCTAAACGTACCGTATACTCAGAAATCATTTTGGACGCATCTGATGAACTCCTGGGAGATGTGGGTCATCCAGAATCACTTTTCGGTCCGTTTGGAGATAGTGTTAGAGTCGGTGCAAGATAGATCTACAGTTTGCACCAAACGCACCATAGCCTCAGAAGTCATTTTGAACGCACCGGATGGTACTCTTAGGTGACAAGACTCAAATAAAAGCTCGTTTCGGCCTGTTTGGAGATTGTGCTAATCTTGATTCAAGATAGGTGCACGGTTTGTGCCGAACATATCGTAAGCTCGGAAATCATTTTGGACGCACCCGATGGAACTCCTAGGTGATGTGGGTCATGTAGAATCTCATTTGGGTCCATTTGGAGATAGTTTTAGCCTCAGTGCAAGATAGATACACACTTTGCACCAAAGGTACCATAGCCTCAGAAACCATTTTGGACGCACCTGATGTAACTCCTAGGTGACGTGGGTCATGTAGAATCATGTTTCAGTCCTTTTGGAAATAGTGTTAGTTTCGGTGCAAGATAGTTTCACAATTTACACCAAACATACCATAGGCTCAGAAATCATTTTGGACACACCGGATGGTACTCCTAAGTGACGGGGCTCAAATGGAAGCTCATTTCGGTTCGTTTGGAGATTATGCTAATCTCGATTCAAGATAGTTGCACGGTTTGCGCCGAACGTACCATAAGCTCGGAAATCATTTTGGACACACCCAATGGAACTCTTAGGTGATGTGGGTCATGTAGAATCTCGTTTTGGTCCATTTGGAGATAGTGTTAGTCTCGGTGCAACATAGATACATAGTTTGCACCAAACATACCATAGCTTCAGAAACCGTTTTGGACGCACCTAATGGAACTCCTAGGTGATGTGGATCATGTGGAATCTCGTTTCGATCCTTTTCGAGATAGTGTTAGTTTCGGTGCATGATAGTTGCACAATTTGCACCAATTGTACCATAGGTTTAGAAATCATTTCGGACACACCGGTTGGTACTCCTAGGTGACGAGGCTCAAATGGAAGCTCGTTTCGGTTCGTTTGGAGATTGTGCTAATCTTGATTCAAGATATGTGCACGGTTTGCGCCGAACGTACCGTAAGATCGAAAATCATTTTTGGACGCACCCGATGGATCTCCTAGGTGACATGGGTCATGTAGAATCTTGTTTTAGTCCATTTGGAGATAGTGTTAGTCTCGGTGCAAGATAGATACACAGTTTGCACCAAACATACCATAGCCTGATAAATCATTTTGGACGCACCTGATGGAACTCCTAGGTCACGTGGGTCATGTAGAATTTTTTTTTTGGTCCTTTTAGAGATAGTGTTAGTTCCGGTGCATGATAGGTGCACAGTTTACGCCAAATGTACCATAGGCTCGGAAATCCTTTTGGACACACTGGATGGTACTCCTTGGTGATGATGTTCAAATGGAAGATCGTTTTGGTCCATTTGGGAATAGTGCTAATCTTGATCCAAGATAGGTGCACGGTTTTTGCTAAACGTACCGTAGACTCAGAAATCATTTTGGACACATCTAATGGAACTCCTAGGAGATGTGGGTCATGTAGAATCTCTTTTCAGTCTGTTTGGAGATAGTGTTAGAGTCGGTGCAAGATAGATCCACAGTTTGCACCAAACGCACCATAGCCTCAGAAATTATTTTGAACGCACCGGATGGTACTCTTAGGTGACAAGACTCAAATGAATGCTCATTTTGGCCTACTCCTAGGTGACGGGGCTCAAATGGAAGCTCGTTTTGGTTCGTTTGGAGATTGTGCTAATCTTGATTAAGATAGGTGCATAGTTTTTTCCGAATGTACCGTAAGCTCGGAAATCATTTTGGACGCACCCGATGGAACTCCTAGGTGACGTGGGTCATGTAGAATCTCATTTTGGTCCATTTCAAGATTGTGTTAGTCTCGGTGCAAGATAGATACATAGTTTGCACCAAACGTACCATAGCTTCAGAAAAAGTTTTGGACGCACCTAGTGGAACTCCTAGGTGATGTGGGTCATGTAGAATCTCATTTCGATCCTTTTCGAGATAGTGTTAGTTTCAGTGCATGACAGTTGCGCAATTTGCACCAATTGTACCATAGGCTCAGAAATCATTTTGGACACACCGGATGGTACTCCTAGGTGACGAGGCTCAAATGGAAGCTCGTTTTGGTTTGTTTAGAGATTGTGCTAATCTTGATTCAAGATAGGTGCACGGTTTGCGCCAATTATACCGTAAGCTCGAAAATCATTTTGGATGCACCCGATGGATCTCCTAGGTGACATGGGTCATGTAGAATCTCGTTTCAGTCCATTTGGAGATAGTGTTAGTCTCGGTGCAACATAGATACACAGTTTGCACCAAACATACCATAGCCTTAGAAATCATTTTGGACGCACCTGATGGAACTCCTAGGTCACGTGGGTCTTGTACAATCTCCTTTCGGTCCTTTTAGAAATAGTGTTAGTTTCGGTGCATGATAGGTGCATAGTTTGCACCAAATGTACTATAGGCTCAGAAATCCTTTTGGACACACCAGATGGTACTCCTAGGTGACGACGTTCAAATGGAAGATCATTTTGGTCCATTTGGAAATAGTGCTAATGTTGATTCAAGATAGGTGCATGGTTTGCGCCAAACGTACCGTCGACACAGAAATCATTTTGGATGCATCTGATGGAACTCCTATGTGATGTGGGTCATGTAGAATCTTGTTTCATTCCGTTTGGAGATAGTGTTAGAGTCGGTGTAAGATAGTTCCACAGTTTGCAACAAATGTACCATAGCCGCAGAAATCGTTTTGAACGCATCGGATGGTACTCTTAGGTGAAAAGGCTCAAATGAAAGCTTGTTTCGGTCTGTTTGGAGATTGTGCTAATCTTGAATCTAGATAGGCGCATGGTTTGCGCCGAATGTACTGTAAGCTCAGAAATCATTTTGGACGCAGCCGAAGGAACTACTAGGTGACCTGGGTCATGTAGAATCTCGTTTTGGTCCATTTGGAGATAGTGTTAGTCTTGGTGCAAGATAGATACACAGTGTGCACCAAATGTACCATAGCCTCATAAACCGTTTTGGACGCACCTGATGGAACTCCTAGGTGACGTGGGTCATGTAGAATCTCCTTTCGGTTCATTTGGAGAGAGTGTTAGTTTCGGTGCAAGATAGATACACAGTTTGCACCAAACGTACCATACCCTCAGAAACCGACTTGGACGCACCTCATGGAACTCCTGGGTGACGTGGGTCATGTAGAATCTCGTTTCGATCCTTTTGGAGATAGTGTCAGTTTCGGTGCATGATAGGTGCACAGTTTGCGCCAAACGTACCATAGGCTTAGAAATTATTTTGGACACACCGGATGATACTCCTAGGTGACGTAGGTCATGTAGAATCTCATTTCGGTGCATTTGGAGATAGTGTTAGAGTCGGTGCAAGATAGATCCACAGTTTGCACCAAACGTATCATAGCCTCAAAAATCATTTTGGACGCACCGGATGATACTCTTTGGTGACAAGGCTCAAATGAAAGCACATTTTGATCTATTTGGAGATTTTTGCTAATTTGATTCTAGATAGGTGCACGGTCTGTGCCGAACGTACCGCAAGCTTGAAAATTATTTTGGACGCACCCGATGGAACTCCAAGGTGACTTGGGTCATGTAGAATCTCGTTTTGGTCCATTTGGAGATAGTGTTAGTCTTGGTGCAAGATAGATACACAGTTTGCACAAAACGTACCATAGCTTTAGAAACCATTTTGGACGCACCTGATGGAACTCCTAGGTGACATGGGTCATGTAGAATCTCCTTTCGGTTCATATGGAGATAGTGTTAGTCTCGGTGCAAGATAGATACATAGTTTGCACCAAACGTACCATAGCCTCAGAAACCAACTTGGACGCACCTGATGTACTCCTGTGTGACGTGGGTCGTGTAGAATCTTGTTTTGATCCTTTTCGAGATAGTGTCAGTTTCGGTGCATGATAGGTGCACAATTTGTGCCAAACGTACCATAGGCTCAGAAAATCGTTTTGGACACACCAGATGGTACTCCTAGGTGATGACGTTCAAATGGAAGCTCGTTTTGGTCAGTTTGGAAATAAAGCTCATCTTGATTCAAGATAGGTGCACAGTTTGCGCCAAAGCTACTGTAGACTCAGAAATCATTGTGGACGCATCTCATGGAACTCCTAGGTGACGTGGGTCATGTAGAATCTTGTTTTGGTCTGTTTGTAGATAGTGTTAGAGTCGGTGCAAGATATCACAGTTTGCACCAAACGTACCATAGCCTCAGAAATCATTGTGAATGCTCTGGATCGTACTCTTTGGTGACAAGGCTCAAATGAAAGCTTATTTCGGTCCGTTTGGAGATTGTGCTAATCTTGATTCAAGATAGGTGCACGGTTTGTGCCAAACATACCGTAAGCTCGGAAATCATTTTGGACGCACCCGATGGAACTCCTAGGTGACGTGGGTCATGTAGAATCTCGTTTCGGTCCATTTGGAGATAGTGTTAGTCTCGGTGCAAGATAGATACACAGTTTGCGCCAAACGTACCATGGCCTCATAAATCATTTTGGACGCACGTGATGGAACTCCTAGATGACGTGGGTCATGTAGAATCTCCTTTCGGTCCTTTTGGAGATAGTTTTAGTTTCGGTGCATGATAGGTGCACAGTTTGAGCCAAACATACCATAGGCTCAGAAATCGTTTTGGACACACCGAATGGTACTCCTATGTGACGACGTTCAAATGGAAGCTTGTTTTGGTCCATTTGGAAATAGTGCTAATCTTGATTCAAGATAGGTGCACGGTTTGCGCCGAATGTACCGTATGCTCAGAAATCATTTTGGACGCACCCGATGGAACTCCTTGGTGATGTGGGTCATGTAGAATCTCCTTTCGGTCCTTTTGGAGATAGTGTTAGTTTCAGTGCAAGATAGGTGCACGGTTTGCTCCAAACATACCATAGGCTCATAAATTATTTTGGATGCACTAGATGGAACTCCTGGGTGACGAGGCTCAAATGGAAGCTCGTTTCGGTTCGTTTGGAGATAGTGCTAATCTTGATTCAAAATAGGTGCACGGTTTGCGCCGAACGTACCGTAAGCTCAGAAATTATTTTGGACGCACCCGATAGAAGTCCAAGGTGACGTGGGTCATGTAGATTCTTATTTTGGTTCATTTGGAGATAGTGTTAGTATCAGCGCAAAATAGATCCACAGTTTGCACCAAACGTACCATAGCGTTAGAAACCGTTTTGGACGCACCTAATGGAACTCCTAGGTGACGTGGGTAATGTAGAATCTCATTTCGATTCTTTTGGAGATAGTGTTAGCTTCGGAGCATGATTGTTGCACAATTTGCACCAAACGTACCATAGGCTCAGAAATCGTTTTGGACACACCGGATGGTACTCCTAGGTGACGAGGCTCAAATGGAAGCTCATTTCGGTTCGTTTGGAAATTGTGCTAATCTTGATTCAAGATAGGTGCTCGGTTTGCGCCTAACGTACCGTAAGCTCGGAAATCATTTTGGACGCACCCGATGGAACTCCTTGGTGACGTGGGTCATGTAGAATCTCCTTTCGGTCCTTTTGGAGATAGTGTTAGTTTCGGTGCATGATAGGTGCACGGTTTACGCCAAATCTACCATATGCTCAGAAATTGTTTTGGATGCCCCGAATGGTACTCCTAGGTGACGATGCTCAAATGGAAGCTCGTTTCGATCCGTTTGGAGACAGTGTTAGTTTCAGTGCAAGATAGGTGCACGGTTTACGCCAAACATACCATGGGCTCATAAATTATTTTGGATTCACTGGATGGTACTCCTGGGTGACGAGGCTCAAATGGAAGCTCGTTTCGGTTCATTTGGAGATAGAGCTAATCTTGACTCAAGATAGGTGCATGGTTTGCACCGAACGTACCGTAAGCTTAGAAATTATTTTGGATGCACCCGAAGGAAGTCCAAGGTACCATAGCGTCAGAAACCATTTTGGACGCACCTTATGGAACTCCTAGGTGACGTGGGTAATGTAGAATCTTGTTTCGATCCTTTTGGAGATAGTGTTAGTTAGGAGCATGATAGTTGCACAATTTGCACCAAACGTACCATAGGCTCAAAAATTATTTTGGACACACCGGATGGTACTCCTACGTGACGAGGCTCAAATGGAAGCTCATTTCGGTTCGTTTGGAAATTGTGCTAATCTTGATTCAAGGCAGTTGCACGGTTTGCGCCAAACGTACCGTAGAGTAAGAAATCATTTTGGACGCATCTGATGGAACTCGTAGGTCACGTGGGTCATTTAGAATCTCATTTCGGTCCATTTGGAGATAGTGTTAGAGTCGGTGCAAGATAGATCCATAGTTTGCACCAAACATACCATAGCCTCAGAAATGGTTTTGAACGCACCGGATGGTACTCTTAGGTGATAAGGCTCAATTGAAAGCTTGTTTCGGTCTGTTTAGAGATTGTGCTAATCTTCATTCAAGAAAGGTGCACGGCTTGTGCCAAACGTTCCATATGCTTGGAAATCATTTTGGACGCAACCGATGGAACTCCTAGGTGACGTGATGTGGGTAATGTAGAATCTCGTTTCGGTCCATTTGGAGATAGTGTTAGTCTCGGTGCAAGATAGATACACATTTTGCACCAAACGTACCATAGCCTCAGAAATCATTTTGGACGCACCTGATGATACTCTTTGGTGACAAGGCTCAAATGAAAGCACATTTCGATCTGTTTGGAGATTTTTGCTAATTTGATTCTAGATAGGTGCACGGTTTGCGCCGAACGTACCATAAGCTCAGAAATTATTTTGGACGCACCCGATGGAAGTCCTAGGTGACGTGGGTCATGTAGAATCTTATTTCGATTCGTTTGGAGATAGTGTTAGTATCGGTGCAAAATAGATCCACAGTTTGCACCAAACGTATCACAGCGTCAGAAACCATTTTGGACGCACCTAATGGAACTCCTAGGTCATGTGGGTAATGTAGAATCTCGTTTCGATCCTTTTGGAGATAGTGTTAGTTTCGGAGCATGATAGTTGCACAATTTGCACCAAACGTACCATAGGCTCAGAAATCATTTTGGACACACCGGATGGTACTCCAAGGTGACGAGGCTCAAATAGAAGCTCATTTCGGTCCGTTTGGATACAGTGCTAATCTTGACTCAAGATAGTTGCACGGTTTGCGCCGAACGTACCGTAAGCTCGGAAATCATTTTGGACGCACCCGATGGAACTCCTAGGTGACGTGGGTCATGTAGAATCTTGTTTCGGTCAATTTGGGGATCCTGTAGTCTCGGTGCAAGATAGATCCACAGTTTGCACCAAACATACCATAGCCTTAGAAATGGTTTTGAACGTACCGGATGGTACTCTTAGGTGATAAGGCTCAAATGAAAGCTTGTTTCGGTCCGTTTGGAGATTGTGCTAATCTTGATTCACGATAGGTGCACGGTTTGTGCCGAACGTACCATATGCTTGAAAATCATTTTGGACGCAACCGATGGAACTCCTAGGTGACGTGACTGGGTCATGTAGAATCTCGTTTCGGTCCATTTGGAGATAGTGTTAGTCTCGGTGCCAGATAGATACATAGTTTGCACCAAACGTACCATAGCCTCAGAAATCATTTTGGACGCACCTGATGGAACTCCTAGGTGACGTGGGTCATGTAGAATCTCCTTTCGGTCCTTTTGGAGATAGTTCCGGTGCATGATAGGTGCACAGTTTGCGCTAAACGTGCCATAGGCTCAGAAATCGTTTTGGACACAGCGGATGGTACTCCTATGTGACGAGGCTCAAATGGAAGCTTATTTCGGTTCATTTGGAGATTGTGCTAATCTTTATTCAAGATAGGTGCACGGTTTGCGCCGAACGTACCGTAAGCTCGGAAATCATTTTGGACGCACCCGATGGAACTCCTAGGTGGCGTGGGTCATGTAGAATCTTGTTTCGGTCCTTTTGGAGATAGTGTTAGTTCCATGCATGATAGGTGCACAGTTTGCGCCAAACGTACCATAGGCTCAGAAATCATTTTGTACACACTAGATGGTACTCCTAGGTGGCGACATTCAAATGGAAGCTCGTTTTGGTCCATTTGGAAATAGTGCTAACCTTCATTCAAGATAGGTGTTTGCGCCAAACGTACCGTAGACTCAAATCATTTTGGACGCATCTGATGGAACTCCTAGGTGACGTGGGTCATGTGGAATCTCGTTTTGGTCCGTTTGGAGATAGTGTTAGAGTCGGTGCAAGATGGATCCACAGTTTGCACCAAATGTACCATAGCCTCAGAAATCATTTTTAACGCACCAGATGGTACTCCTAGGTGACGCGGCTCAAATGGAGGCTCATTTCGGTTTATTTGGAAATAGTGCTAATCTTGATTCAAGATTGGTGCATGGTTTGCACCGAACGTATCGTAAGCTCGGAAATCATTTTGGATGCAAGAGGTTGGCCTAAAAAAGTTGATATTTGATCCTAGAGAGGTAGCCTCAAAGTGAAAGGTTGGCCTGAAAAAGTTGCTACGCTGCAAGTCAACTCAACTTATGGTGCAAATAAGTCACGAAGGAAAATTTTACTCAACCGCTTGGTGGTAGACTACTCCCTACGGTTTAGTGAATATTTATAACTTTTGTTGTCCTTAAGTCCTCGCTACATCTTTCTTTGGTAATGATTTTCCAATGGTGACATACTTTGATACCTTATAAATGTTTTTACCCAAGAGGTTGCATCTGATTCAACCCAGATAACTATTGCCTTTGGATAAGAGAATATTCTTAGGTAACATTTGGTAGAAATACGAAGCCAATAGAGTCAGCTATCACGTTCCCTAATCCCTCGTCGACTCAGATAATACAGTGTTGTCATCAGAGAAAGAGAACTGCACACATAGAATAGTAAGTAGCTTTCCTTTAGTTGGTATCTAAATGATTGAACATTTACGACCAGCATAGACCTCATCTGCTGGTTAGTCCGTTTCCTATAGCCTCAAAGGATGTTTGTCATCTGTGGTCTCACCCTTTTGGAAGGTTGTGATCAAGCCACTTTGGTAGAGAACTGCTTTTCAAACCGTGTGAACATAGAGACATTTCAACGAGTATACTTCTAAAGATTTCAGTCTAGTGTAAAGTTCATATGGCCTATGTGTGTTCATTAAAGAATCAGATACTTGTGAGTGGTTCGCTCATGGACCAAATGATCTTCATACACTGAGAATGCAGTATTATGCGATCTTGGATTACTCCCAAAGTAACAATGCTTCATGAAAGTCAATGAAGGAAATTCTTCAAACAAAGTTTACAAAGAAGAGCAAGTATCAGAAAGCGTCTTAACCGGATTAACACTTCTGATGTTTGAAGCTTAGAAGCCGAATGCTATAACAAATGTTGGAAACTAGATAACATGTTTCTCTTCCCTTGAAAAGTCCTTCGCACCGAATCTCGGGACGCAATTCTTTTAAGGGGGAGGGCTGTAACACCCCAGGTGTTAGGCTTGCATTTTGGACACTTGCATTGCATGAGCCTAAGCATCATTTGTTCATATATGAGCATGGAGCATATGAAACATGCTAGTGCAACATGTGAAACATGTGTATATGGAATGTGCTTGCAACACCTCCTTGAAACATATGCAACATACTTTTTGTTATGGGTGTTTCAAGTGTGTATGTTAGGTGCTCATGCTTGGTAAAAGTTTCATGTGTCTCACCTTAATACCTATCTATATTGATCCCTGGAAAAAGTTTCATGAAGTTTGGAATAAAAAAGTCACATAAAATGATAAGTTCTATTCCTATTGAAATTGCACCATTAAGTGAATGGATTTTAGATCATCAACCAAACCTTGCAAACTTGCCCAAATGACTATAGATGAACTCTACAACAAAAGTCATGAAGGGTTCATGTTGGACAAATGTAAAGAAAATGCCCCGATTGGCCTAAAACCCTAGTTTAGGCTTTATCAAGTTGCTACTTTGACCAAAGTAAAAGTTTGACTTCTGTACCAGTTATGAGGTTTGACCTTAAATAAAAGTTGTAGTTCATCTTGTGTGGAACAAACTTTTTTTAATGGTCAAGAGCTAGTTTGGCCACTAACCTAGTCAAATAGAGCTCCCAAGATTCAATACAGCTGCTGTTTTGAAGAAGCAGAAAATATTCTAAGTCCCTGATTGGCAGCTGTGAGTTGACATGTTTGGTAATCTTTATCTCCCTAACCATGCTGAACCAGTCCAAGGCCCTTTAATAAAAGTTGTTGTTTAGTTTGTATACTACAAACTTTGTTGAAGGACCCAGGCTTGAACATCTCTAAGCTTGTCAAACTGTGGGTTGAAGTTTGTATGTAGCTATTGTTTCTTAGCACTTCGAAGATTCTTGGTCACCATGTTGACATCCGTCGTTCTCCCAATTTTGTTAAGCAACTCAAGTTGGTCCAAATGTAAGAGTTGGAGCATACATTGGGAAGAAGAGCATGCAAAAAGTTGGGATCAATTTGGTAAAGTTTGACCCCTCAAAGCTAACAAAAGCTGAGCAAAGCTTAAACCTTGTTAAGCTACTGACATTGTTGTTTTGGAGACTAATTACCTGCTGATCTAAAGTGCTAATGACCATGACCCCCTAATGAAATTCGTAGAGCAGTATGTGGACAACAATTTTCATTCAAGGCCCATAGCCAAGTTCGGCCCATAGCTGGCCCAAACACGACCACCAAGTCGGACTGATTCACGCACACCATGTGTTCGGTAGAAGGTCTCCAGGGGCGACGCGCGTCTGGACGTGGTCTCCATGCGCGAGCCGCGCCTCCGCCATCGCCTGTTGCCGCTGCCGCACCAGAACGCATTCACTCGCCCTCCACTCCTCCATGCTCGCCAACTCTAGCCGTGGAGCACGATCGCCGAAGCACGCCATCGCCGAGCTCCGCCATTGCCAAGACAACCAAGCTCCACACCACCGTGTCTCTGTCCCTCCACGTGCTCAATAGCTCATGCCATCAACTTTGCCTCCTCCTCCTCTATGCTTTGCGTGTCTCAGGTGGACTGGAACTCACCGGAGCAGCCCGGCCATGGGAGCCCTCTCCGGCGTCGCCGCTGACAAACGCGGCTAGACCGCCTCGGGCTGCCCTGGGCTAGGCCGAGCAACTCCGCGGGCACGCGCGGGCCCCCTTGGGCTTCCCCGTCCCTCAGCCGCCGCCAGTGCTCGCCAGACCGCGCCTCCGCGCTGTTGCCGTGGCGAAGCCGTTGCCGTGCGTCCGGGCTCACGTGGCCAGAGGGCCACGGATAGTCACAGGCATGCTGCGGGTGGCCACAGGTGCACCTCACCACCGCGTAGCTCCCGCGCTGCTCCACCACCGCCGGGTCACCGGCAGCCGGCTGGCGAAACCACCACGACGGTCACCCTCCTCTCTGCTTTCACCGGGGAAAGAAGAAGAAGAACAACTCCCTCCCTCTTTTTGAACGACAGGTGGGGCTGGGTGGACAGTGGGTCCCTCGTGTCAGTTTCATTTGTGATAGATTTGGGTATGCATCCGGGTTTCATGTTAAGTAGTTACTTTTGTATTTGAATTCCAGATTTCATGTTAAATCTTGTAAAATCCATATCTCTTGTTGGGAAAGTCCAAAAATAGCAAATGTGGACTTTTTGGAAACCTTGAGAAAATATCTATGCAGTAGAATCATATAGAAGTTTTCTCGTGTTTTGATTTAAGTTGGAAAAGAGCTCTAAAAATGCCTTTAAACTTGACCAGAGTAAGATCTGGAGTTTTAGATATCCAAAAATAGTGATTCTTATTCTGTTAATCTTGTGATAACATGTAATAACTAATAAAAATATTAACTTATTAGTTGTTCACTGTTTTCTTAGGGTTTTGATTTAATCATGATAAATGAGTGAATCTACATTGTTTTGCTTGACAATTTCATATCTTGAGTTGTGGTGTTCAAATGGAGGTGAATTTTTTATGGTAGTCTACTTATGAGATGTGGGGATTGTGGTTAAAATTTCATAAGCATTGGATGCTGGATGAGTGAGATTTGGGTTTATCTTGCTCTCTAGGGTTAATTTGCTTAATCAACTTGTCCTTTCCATAGAGGCTGCTATACTCATGCAATTGACTTGAAATTCATAAAGTAGACTTCTGGGAGCTTATGTAGGACACTGTAATTTTGGTAGAATTTATTGTGCACTTTTGATATGTGTTCATAATTCCACCTAATTATCTAAGATAAATTAAGAAATGTATTAAAATAATTTATCTAGCATTGGACACTATGTTTTCTGGTGTTCATTAGTCATGTATGAAATGTTGGTAAAGTTGGTTTTACACAATTATATGTTTGCAACATATGTTAATAATTATTTCTTGCAATTATTAGTTTCTAGACAGTTCTGGGGGCAATGTAGATTACCCCATGTTAATGATGTTTTCTGAGCATCTTGTCTATAGCAAAGTTTTATATAATTCATTTATCTAGCTTGTGTTAAAATTTGGTGGCATTTGGTCAAGTAGTTTATGAGTTCTAAATGTTTAAAGTCAGGTCCCAGATTTGGTTGCTCTCTGTTTGGAGCAGACCAGATTCCGTAGTTTCATCTTTTTGACCTATTAAACTTGGGAATCAAGCTTAGTTTGTATTTAGTGAATTGTAGACAATTTCATAAGCTTTACAGATTATCCTCTTTCAGGTCATTTGGAATTGTATAGCTCCTGGAATGATGTTATTTCTAGACTGTTCATGCTGATTGCAAATCTGAACTTTTCTGTTAAGCATAGTTTGAGTTACATAAGTATGTTGGTGTTGCTACTTGTTTCTTGGGTTAGTACCCTGTGATCTTATGAGACTTGTTTCTTGATTGATGTTCTTGCCATCTCCTATGTTATGCCTTAGTGAGGATCAAGTTAATTAGCTCTAGGTGCTTATGTGAACTTTGGTATGCTTGCATGATTGCTTTGTTTATTGCACTTCTATGCATTCACACATATGCATTGTTGCACCTCATATAGGTACGCTAGCAGAAACGTGTGAAGGATGTGGCGTTGGAGCCAAACCCGAAGACGGTGTTAGTGGATCCATCCCGAAGATAGAAGGATCGGACAAGTGCTAGATTAGGAGATGCTCGCCAAGCGGGTTTCATCTGACCAACACTAACTTGAGTCGGATTCTAGGCAAGCCCCGGAGCATTATAAGACTCCCTACTTTTCAAAGCAAATACTATATATGTGTTATATGAACCTGAATCTGATTAGCTCAGGATCGAGTATATGCTTAGCCCTGCTTTAAGCGGTAGAAGTCAGGTGATTTCCTGTCACCTGCGAGATGTAGGGATATTCATATATGGCACGATTGGCTATATTTGCTATCGTGGAAAAGAACCATGTGCTAATAATATGAAAGGAGACCGGGCGGGATGACGATAGTGAAGCAACAAGGCATGGAGGTCTTGGGTGTGGATCTATCTCCATCTGAGTCATTTAAGGACCGATTCGCTATACGTCCTTGAGTCTTGTTGAACGCAGTCTAACACTTAATTGGCCGGATAAGTCGTTCCGACCGCGAAGCCGAGTAATACAGTTCAAGCCGGGAATCGAATGGTAGGTCGCATCGTGGAGGAAGTAAGGATGTGCTTGGGGACATTGGCATAAGACCAATGGGGGTTTGAGTCCCTATCACCTGGCAGAGTGTTGCCCTTAAGGATGCAGCATTAGTCGAACCCGTGACTCCTGAATTGTACCAAAGGTGACTTGTGCGACCCTAGCGAGGGCCTATGCGGTGAGTGTTAGAAATACCCCTCCAGCTAGATAGAAATTCGATTTGAATCGTCGTCGCTTCCGGTTAGTGAGCAATTGACTTGAGCAGCGACAACGTAGATTCACTTAATTGAACGGATGGTTAATTGGATGATGATTTAAATATTGCCTCAATTTATACCTGCTATGGTTAATATTGTTTGCTCCTAATCAAGTGAGTGCTCTAGTACAGGTGCTAATATAGATGATAGGTTAATGATTATTAACTTGATGCTTAAGCATTAATGATTACTTATCTATATTAAGCTTTTATGCAAAATGTTGTCAAGCTAGCCCACTCTATATCAGCCTCGCATGATCCTTGGTGTCACTTTATTTCTAGTTTTTGATGGGTAAGTCTAGCTGAGTACCTTCTCGTACTCAGGGTTTATCCCCACTTGTTGCAGGTTGTGAAGTATCATGGCTACTGCAAGAATTGGTTGGCTCCTGCCGTAGTGGCGGAGTATGATCATGGGCGTGATCCTTCTGAGTTATATTCTCTATAATGCTTTTGTTGGAAGTCGACCTTGGTACTGGCATGTATTTGAAATAAGGGTGTTGTTAGTTTCAAATTACTTTGCTTCCGCTACTTTTGAACTTAAGTTGTAATAACTATGTTGAACTCCGATGTATATTGAATTACTTATGAAATGGATGTAGCATGTGGCTTGTTATGTTGAATAACTATGATCTTGACTTGTATGTTGGTTGGTTTAAAATCCCTCATGATTTCATTGGACTACCGGAGTTATATGGGCTCAAGTGCGAGAATTTGATCATTTCGGTGATTGTTTTTGTACTTGTGCTCTTATAATTTGGACAGTTCCATGACAGCTGGCATTGGAGCAAGATTCAACATTAAACATGTCATATGTGTATTTAGAACAAATGTTTTGTTTTATAAAATCAGTTTTATCAACTTATAGCCATATTATATAGGTATGTCAAATCTGAATTTTGAACCTAAGTGTGCCAGTGGTCAATTTCCTTATGCCCATATAAGGATTATTAGATGGCTTATATAGTACTAACTTTGGGGGTTTTCATTTATGCATCTACACCCAGGCCAAGGTATGTATGTGTGATAACTCTCCCACAATATGCTACCCGGTGTGTCATATTAGAGGTAGCCTTCATATATGAAATAGCCATATATGTCGCATGTTTACTTTTGTGCAGCGTCGCACCTACGCTCAGGTAAGTGTGAGTTGTGAGAGCATGACTGAACATCCGTCAGTCTAGGGGAGAGCTAGTTTTGGTTACTGGATTATTTACATGTTACCCACATGTACATATGATGGTACTTAATTGTGGGCGATCAAATGATTCGGGTAGTTTTGGTGCTACCTGTATATATTCGGGGGTATATATATATGGGAGTACTTAGAATTTTACTTTCCTGCTTTCATTGTGTGCCATATATTGGGGAATTGTTGGGCTGTAATGAAACTTTTCTGTAGGTACGCTAACCACAATGCGTAAGTCAAATGTAGCTGACGACTAGCTATATATCGAGAGAGTGCGTGTTATGCCACCGACATAGAACGTGATCGCCACCTTAGGTTGACAATTTTGTGAGGACGAATAGGATGAAGCATGCATCTTCATGATCGTTGCTTTATGCATAGCTATGCTCCTCTCACCCTTGTTCTATATTAAGTAACTTGTGATTGATGTCATGTGCTATCTTCCTTGTGTGGAGTTAGACATAAATACCTTGTTCAATGTTGCTTGAATAGAAAGTGCTTGAGAAAAGTGTGTGTTTAGCCTTTCTAGAAATAATTATGGTTACATGCTTGAACCTATAAATGTCCTCTAGTTTAGCCAAGTGGTGGATATGTGGTTAAGAGTTTGCAAATGCTTTAGACCTCACTTAAGTAACTGTGATTCTCATGAATGAATTAAATTGCCATTGGTGTAAGGTAACAATGTTTATAGCTACTAGAATAACATGTTTGCGTGCTCTCTTGTTAAGTAGAACAAAGGCAAGCTTTGTTTTGCTTATTGAACGTTGGCTGCTAGAACGGTTTTTGTTGTAGTGATGCTTTCGTGGTCATAATAGTGTTTTCTGTAGTTATGGAGAATACCAAAGTTGTAGCTAACTTACTTATCTAGCTTTTTCTAAAATTTCATGACACTACGCCATATGGTTTGGGAGTTATGACTTTTAGAAATTTGCTGTCAGGTTTTGCTTATGCTCTGAATAGATCTGTATGTTTGGTTTGTGTGCCTGTGTGCATATGGAATCATGTCTTGGAGATAATAGAATAAGTGTAGTACTTTTTCTAAGCTTTCCAAAATGTCCTATAGCACTAATTGTGGTGGTCTAAATCTCTAGTTATGAGCTTGCAAAGTGGACTGACAGAATCTGTTCAAATCTGGGCAGAGATGTCTTCTTTGTCATGTTTGGCCTTGTTAGCTGTAGACTCATATTAATATGATAATAAGAAAGTTATAGAAAACTTAATAAGCTTTACATCAAGTTAAGGATCAGCCTTGTTGGGTCCCTAGCACTCCAGTTATGCATTTTTAAAGTTCATGTTAGTTTTCTGTCCATATTGGTACAGATCTGAAACATTAGCATTTTTGGTCATGTTAATCTATGAATTAGCTTTTGGTATGTATAACTAAAGTGTAGTCATCTTCCTAAGCTTTCTAGAAAGTCTAGGATCACCTTTGTGGGATGTCTACAACCTTAGTTATGGTTGAAACAAGTAACTACTGTGCTGCTGTCCAGATTCTGTGCCCATGCTAAGTTAGTCACCTTACCTAGCGTTTGTTTTCGGCTAAACTTGTAGTTAGTTCTTTCTTTAGATAAAGCCTGGTGATTAGTAATGATTGCTGTGTGTGAGCTTTTTGGTTGATAATAATTGCTTGAGTTCGTTTGTTTAAGCTTCTTCATGTGTTTGCTTGAAGTTATGATGCGTGTAGGTATGCTTGTTATCTAATTAGTGCTATAGTTGTCACCTCATTGTCCTCGGTGAGTATACGAGTGTCGAATAGCTTTATCTTAGAGCAATACTCGAGTTACGTGAAACGATCTCTTGGTGTTGTTTCCAATTAGGATATTTCCCTTATGGCCTAAGCTTGTAGCCATGGTTGCTTGCTTTGAATGTTTGTGCACCATGCCTTTGCTTGATATCTAAGCCTGAGCCTGAACCTTAAATATTCACATATACCATGGCTGTCCCGCACCCGCACATGAATACCTTTGTTTGGTCTACCAACTAAGATAGATTCTCGCAAACGCCTCCTTTTGGCCATAGTTGTTCATTGCCAAGTTGTAAGGCCCATAACCATTTCTATGTTGGACCTTCTGTTTGCCTTTTCCTGTTCATTGCCAAACGTCTCTTCGTTGTGACCTCAAAATCGTTTGCTTGCAAATTGTGTAGTACGTTATTAACTCAATCTTTGATTGGTACGTCGATTTTGTCTTTGAAGTCTACTTACTTCATCTCCGTTTGCAGATAGTTCTAATCTTGATTCAAGATAGATGTACGGTTTGTGCTGAACGTACCATAAGCTCGGAAATCATTTTCGACGCACCCGATGGAACCCCTTGGTGACGTGCATCATGTAGAATCTCGTTTTGGTCCATTTGGAGATAGTGTTAGTCTCGGTGCAAGGAAGATCCACAGTTTGCACCAAACATACCATAGCCTCAGAAATCATTTTGGACGCACCTGATAGAACTCCTAGTGACGTGGGTCATGAGAATCTCCATTCGGTCCTTTTGGAGATAGTGTTAGTTTCGGTGCTTGATAGGTGCATGGTTGCAACAACATACCATAGGCTCAGAAATTCTTTTGGATGCACCGGATGGTACTCCAAGGTGACGAGGCTCAAATGGAAGCTCATTTCGATCCGTTTGAAGACTGTGTTAGTTTTAGTGCAACATAGGTGCACAGTTTGCGCCAAACGTACCGTAGGCTCAGAAATCATTTTGGACACACCGGATGATACTCACAGGTGATGAGGCTCAAATGGAAGCTTGTTTCGGTTCATTTGGAGATATTGCTAATCTTGGTACAAGATAGGTGCACGGTTTTCGCTGACCGTACTGTAAGCTCAGAAATCATTTTGGGCGCACCCTATGGGACTCCTAGGTGACATGGGTCATGTAGAATCATGTTTCGGTCCATTTGAGATAGTATTAGTATCGGCGCAAGATAAATCCATAGTTACACCAAATGTACCATAGCTTCAGAAACCGTTTTGGACGCACCCAATGGAACTCCTAGGTGACGTGGGTCATGTAGAACCTCATTTCAATCCTTTTAGAGATAGTGTTAGTTTCGGTGTAAGATAGGTGCACAGTTGGCGCCAAACGTACCATAGGCTCAGAAATCATTTTGGACAAAATGAATGGTAGTCCTAGGTGACGAGGCTCAAATGGAAGCTTGTTTTGGTTTGTTTGGAGATTGTGCTAACCTTGATTCAAGATAGGTGCATGGTTTGCACTGAACGTAGCGTAAGCTCGGAAATCATTTTAGATGCACCCGATGGAACTCCTAGGTGATGTGGGTCATGTAGAATCTTGTTTCGGTGCATTTAGAGATAGTGTTAGTCTCGGTGCAAGATAGATCTACAGTTTGCACCAAACGTACCACAGCTTTATAAATAATTTTAGACACACCCGATGGAACTCCTAGGTGACATGGGTCATGTAGAATCACCTTTTGGTCCTTTTGGAGATAGTGTTAGTTTCGGTACATGATAGGTGCACGGTTTGCGCCAAACATTCCATAGGCTCAGAAATTATTTTGGATGCACCGGATGGTACTCCTGGATGATGAGGCTCAAATGGAAGCTCGTTTTGGTCCGTTTGGAGACAGTGTTAGTCTCGGTGCAAGATAGGTGCACGGTTTGCGCCAGATGTACCGTAGCCTCAGAAATCATTTTGGACGCATTGGATAGTACTCCTAGGTGACGAGGCTCAAATGAAAGCTTATTTTGGTTTGTTTGGATATAGTGCTAATCTTGATTCATGATAGGTGCACTGTTTACGTCGAACGTACCATAGCCTCATAAAATCATTTTGGACGCACCCGATGGAACTCCTAGGTGACGTGGGTCACGTAGAATCTCCTTTTGGTCCTTTCGAAGATACTGTTAGTTTTGGTGCATGATAGGTGCCCGGTTTGCGCCAAACATAACACAGGCTTAGAAATTGTTTTGGATGCACCGGATGGTGCGTCTGGGTGACAAGGCTCAAATGGAAGCTCGTTTCATTCCGTTTGGAGACTGTGTTAGTTTCAATGTAAGATAGGTGCACTGTTTGCGCTAAACATACCGTAGGCTCAGAAATCATTTTGAAGACACTAGATGTTGTACACCTAGGTGACGAGGCTCAAATGCAAACTCGTTTCGATTCGTTTGGAGATAGTGCTAACCTTGATTCAAGATAGGTGCATGGTTTCCCCGAACGTACCGTAAGCTCGAAATCATTTTGGACGCACCCGATGGAACTCCTAGGTGACGTGGGCCATGTAGAATCTCATTTCGGTCCGTTTGAGATAGTGTTAGTATCGGTGCAAGATAAATCCATAGTTTGCACCAAATGTACCATAGCTTCAGAAACCGTTTTGGACGCACCCGATGGAACTCCTAGGTGACGTGGGTCATGGAGAACCTCATTTCAATCCTTTTAGAGATAGTGTTAGTTTCGATGTGGGATAGGTGCACAGTTTGGGCCAAACGTACCATAGGCTCAGAAATCATTTTGGACAAAATGGATGGTAGTCCTAGGTGACGAGGCTCAAATGGAAGCTCGTTTCAGTTCATTTGGAGATTGTGCTAATCCTGATTCAAGGTAGGTGCATGGTTTGCGCCGAACGTACCGTAAGCTCAGAAATCATTTTGGACACACCTGATGGAATTCCTAGGTGATGTGGGTCATGTAGAATCTCGTTTCGGTGCATTTGGAGATATTGTTAGTCTCGGTGCAAGATAGATCCACAGTTTGCACCAAACGTACCAAAACCTGATAAATCATTTTAGACGCACCCGATGGAACTCCTAGGTGGCATGGCTCATGTAGAATCTCATTTCGGTCCTTTTGGAGATAGTGTTAGTTTCGGTGCATGATTGGTGCACTATTTGCGCCAAACGTACTATAGGCTCAGAAATTATTTTGGATGCACCGGATGGTACTCCTGGATGATGAGGCTCAAATGGAAGCTCATTTCGGTGCGTTTGGAGACAGTGTCAGTCTCGGTGCAAGATAGGCGCACGATTTGCGCTAGATGTACCGTAGACTCAGAAATCATTTTGGACGCACTAGATGGTAGTCCTAGGTGACGAGGCTCAAATGGAAGCTCATTTTGGTCTGTTTTGATATAGTGCTAATCTTGATTCAAGACAGGTGCACGGTTTGCGCCAAACGTACCATAGCCTCAGAAACCATTTTGGACGCACCCGATGGAACTCCTAGATGACGTGGGTCATGTAGAATCTCCTTGCGGTCCTTTTTAAGATAGTGTTAGTTTCGGTGCATGATAGGTGCACGGTTTGCGCCAAACATACCATAGGCTCGAAAATTGTTTTGGATGCATCGGATGGTGCACCTGGGTGACAAGGCTCAAATGGAAGCTCATTTCGGTCCGTTTGGAGACTGTGTTAGTTTCAATGCAAGATAGATGCACAGTTTGTGTCAAACGTACCATAGGCTCAGAAATCGTTTCGGACACACCGGATGTCGTACACCTAAGTGACGAGGCTCAAATCGAAGCTCGTTTCGATTCGTTTGGAGATAGTGCTAACCTTGATTCAAGATAGGTGCACAGTTTGCGCCGAACGTACCATAAGCTCAGAATCATTTTGGATACACCCGGTGGAACTCCTAGGTGACGTGGTTCATGTAGAATCTCGTTTCGGTCCGTTTGAGATAGTGTTAGTATCGGTGCAAGATAAATCCATAGTTTGCACCAAATGTACCATAGCTTCAGAAATTGTTTTGGACGCACCCGATGGAACTCCTAGGTGACGTGGGTCATGGAGAACCTCATTTCAATCCTTTTAGAGATAGTGTTAGTTTCGGTGCAGGATAGGTGCACAGTTTGGGCCAAACGTAACATAGCCTCAGAAATCATTTTGGACAAAATGGATGGTAGTCCTAGGTGACGAGGCTCAAATGGAAGCTCGTTTCAGTTCATTTGGAGATTGTGCTAATCCTGATTCAAGGTAGGTGCATGGTTTGCGCTGAACGTACCGTAAGCTCAGAAATCATTTTGGACACACCTGATGGAATTCCTAGGTGATGTGGGTTATGTAGAATCTCGTTTCGGTGCATTTGGAGATATTGTTAGTCTCGGTGCAAGATAGATCCACAGTTTGCACCAAACATACCATAGCCTGATAAATCATTTTAGACGCACCCAATGGAACTCCTAGGTGGCATGGCTCATGTTCCTTTCGGTCCTTTTGGAGATAGTGTTAGTTTCGGTGCATGATTGGTGCACTATTTGCGCCAAACGTACCATAGGCTCAGAAATTATTTTGGATGCACCGGATGGTACTCCTGGATGATGAGGCTCAAATGGAAGCTCATTTCGGTGCGTTTGGAGACAGTGTCAGTCTCGGTGCAAGATAGGCACACGATTTGCGCCAGATGTACTGTAGCCTCAGAAATCATTTTGGACGCACTAGATGGTAGTCCTAGGTGACGAGGCTCAAATGGAAGCTTATTTTGGTCTGTTTTGATATAGTGCTAATCTTGATTCAAGACAGGTGCACGGTTTGCGCCAAACGTACCATAGCCTCAGAAACCATTTTGGACGCACCCGATGGAACTCCTAGGTGACGTGGGTCATGTAGAATCTCCTTGCGGTCCTTTTGAAGATAGTGTTAGTTTCGGTGCATGATAGGTGCACGGTTTGCGCCAAACATACCATAGGCTCGAAAATTGTTTTGGATGCATCGGATGGTGTGCCTGGGTGACAAGGCTCAAATGGAAGCTCATTTCGGTCCGTTTGGAGACTGTGTTAGTTTCAATGCAAGATAGATTCACAGTTTGTGTCAAACGTACCATAGGCTCAGAAATCGTTTCGGACACACCGGATGTCGTACACCTAAGTGACGAGGCTCAAATCGAAGCTCGTTTCGATTCGTTTGGAGATAGTGCTAACCTTGATTCAAGATAGGTGCACAGTTTGCGCCGAACGTACCATAAGCTCAGAATCATTTTGGATGCACCCGGTGGAACTCCTAGGTGACGTGGGTCATGTAGAATCTCGTTTCGGTCCGTTTGAGATAGTGTTAGTATCGGTGTAAGATAAATCCATAGTTTGCACCAAATGTACCATAGCTTTAGAAATTGTTTTGGACGCACCCGATGGAACTCCTAGGTGACGTGGGTCATGGAGAACCTCATTTCAATCCTTTTAGAGATAGTGTTAGTTTCGGTGCAGGATAGGTGCACAGTTTGGGCCAAACGTACCATAGGCTCAGAAATCATTTTGGACAAAATGGATGGTAGTCCTAGGTGACGAGGCTCAAATGGAAGCTCGTTTCAGTTCATTTGGAGATTGTGCTAATCCTGATTCAAGGTAGGTGCATGGTTTGCGCTGAACGTACCGTAAGCTCAGAAATCATTTTGGACACACCTGATGGAATTCCTAGGTGATGTGGGTTATGTAGAATCTCGTTTCGGTGCATTTGGAGATATTGTTAGTCTCGGTGCAAGATAGATCCACAGTTTGCACCAAACATACCATAGCCTGATAAATCATTTTAGACGCACCCAATGGAACTCCTAGGTGGCATGGCTCATGTTCCTTTCGGTCCTTTTGGAGATAGTGTTAGTTTCGGTGCATGATTGGGGCACTATTTGCGCCAAACGTACCATAGGCTCAGAAATTATTTTGGATGCACCGGATGGTACTCCTGGATGATGAGGCTCAAATGGAAGCTCATTTCGGTGCGTTTGGAGACAGTGTCAGTCTCGGTGCAAGATAGGCACACGATTTGCGCCAGATGTACTGTAGCCTCAGAAATCATTTTGGACGCACTAGATGGTAGTCCTAGGTGACGAGGCTCAAATGGAAGCTTATTTTGGTCTGTTTTGATATAGTGCTAATCTTGATTCAAGACAGGTGCACGGTTTGCGCCAAACGTACCATAGCCTCAGAAACCATTTTGGACGCACCCGATGGAACTCCTAGGTGACGTGGGTCATATAGAATCTCCTTGCGGTCCTTTTGAAGATAGTGTTAGTTTCGGTGCATGATAGGTGCACGGTTTGCGCCAAACATACCATAGGCTCGAAAATTGTTTTGGATGCATCGGATGGTGTGCCTGGGTGACAAGGCTCAAATGGAAGCTCATTTCGGTCTGTTTGGAGACTGTGTTAATTTCAATGCAAGATAGATGCACAGTTTGTGTCAAACGTACCATAGGCTCAGAAATCGTTTCGGACACACCAGATGTCGTACACCTAAGTGACGAGGCTCAAATCGAAGCTCGTTTCGATTCGTTTGGAGATAGTGCTAACCTTGATTCAAGATAGGTGCACAGATTGCGCCGAACGTACCATAAGCTCAGAATCATTTTGGATGCACCCGGTGGAACTCCTAGGTGACGTGGGTCATGTAGAATCTCGTTTCGGTCCGTTTGAGATAGTGTTAGTATCGGTGCAAGATAAATCCATAGTTTGCACCAAATGTACCATAGCTTCAGAAATTGTTTTGGACGCACCCGATGGAACTCCTAGGTGACGTGGGTCATGGAGAACCTCATTTCAATCCTTTTAGAGATAGTGTTAGTTTCGGTGCAGGATAGGTGCACAGTTTGGGCCAAACGTAACATAGGCTCAGAAATCATTTTGGACAAAATGGATGGTAGTCCTAGGTGACGAGGCTCAAATGGAAGCTCGTTTCAGTTCATTTGGAGATTGTGCTAATCCTGATTCAAGGTAGCTGCATGGTTTGCGCTGAACGTACCGTAAGCTCAGAAATCATTTTGGACACACCTGATGGAATTCCTAGGTGATGTGGGTTATGTAGAATCTCGTTTCGGTGCATTTGGAGATATTGTTAGTCTCGGTGCAAGATAGATCCACAGTTTGCACCAAACATACCATAGCCTGATAAATCATTTTAGACGCACCCAATGGAACTCCTAGGTGGCATGGCTCATGTTCCTTTCGGTCCTTTTGGAGATAGTGTTAGTTTCGGTGCATGATTGGTGCACTATTTGCGCCAAACGTACCATAGGCTCAGAAATTATTTTGGATGCACCGGATGGTACTCCTGGATGATGAGGCTCAAATGGAAGCTCATTTCGGTGCGTTTGGAGACAGTGTCAGTCTCGGTGCAAGATAGGCACACGATTTGCGCCAGATGTACTGTAGCCTCAGAAATCATTTTGGACGCACTAGATGGTAGTCCTAGGTGACGAGGCTCAAATGGAAGCTTATTTTGGTCTGTTTTGATATAGTGCTAATCTTGATTCAAGACAGGTGCACGGTTTGCGCCAAACGTACCATAGCCTCAGAAACCATTTTGGACGCACCCGATGGAACTCCTAGGTGACGTGGGTCATGTAGAATCTCCTTGCGGTCCTTTTGAAGATAGTGTTAGTTTCGGTGCATGATAGGTGCACGGTTTGCGCCAAACATACCATAGGCTCGAAAATTGTTTTGGATGCATCGGATGGTGTGCCTGGGTGACAAGGCTCAAATGGAAGCTCATTTCGGTCTGTTTGGAGACTGTGTTAATTTCAATGCAAGATAGATGCACAGTTTGTGTCAAACGTACCATAGGCTCAGAAATCGTTTCGGACACACCGGATGTCGTACACCTAAGTGACGAGGCTCAAATCGAAGCTCGTTTCGATTCGTTTGGAGATAGTGCTAACCTTGATTCAAGATAGGTGCACAGTTTGCGCCGAACGTACCATAAGCTCAGAATCATTTTGGATGCACCCGGTGGAACTCCTAGGTGACGTGGGTCATGTAGAATCTCGTTTCGGTCCATTTGAGATAGTGTTAGTATCGGTGCAAGATAAATCCATAGTTTGCACCAAATGTACCATAGCTTTAGAAATTGTTTTAGACGCACCCGATGGAACTCCTAGGTGACGTGGGTCATGGAGAACCTCATTTCAATCCTTTTAGAGATAGTGTTAGTTTCGGTGCAGGATAGGTGCATAGTTTGGGCCAAACGTACCATAGGCTCAGAAATCATTTTGGACAAAATGGATGGTAGTCCTAGGTGACGAGGCTCATATGGAAGCTCGTTTCAGTTCATTTGGAGATTGTGCTAATCCTGATTCAAGGTAGGTGCATGGTTTGCGCTGAACGTACCGTAAGCTCAGAAATCATTTTGGACACACCTGATGGAATTCCTAGGTGATGTGGGTTATGTAGAATCTCGTTTCGGTGCATTTGGAGATATTGTTAGTCTCGGTGCAAGATAGATCCACAGTTTGCACCAAACATACCATAGCCTGATAAATCATTTTAGACGCACCCAATGGAACTCCTAGGTGGCATGGCTCATGTTCCTTTCGGTCCTTTTGGAGATAGTGTTAGTTTCGGTGCATGATTGGTGCACTATTTGCGCCAAACGTACCATAGGCTCAGAAATTATTTTGGATGCACCGGATGGTACTCCTGGATGATGAGGCTCAAATGGAAGCTCATTTCGGTGCGTTTGGAGACAGTGTCAGTCTCGGTGCAAGATAGGCACACGATTTGCGCCAGATGTACTGTAGCCTCAGAAATCATTTTGGACGCACTAGATGGTAGTCCTAGGTGACGAGGCTCAAATGGAAGCTTATTTTGGTCTGTTTTGATATAGTGCTAATCTTGATTCAAGACAGGTGCACGGTTTGCGCCAAACGTACCATAGCCTCAGAAACCATTTTGGACGCATCCGATGGAACTCCTAGGTGACGTGGGTCATGTAGAATCTCCTTGCGGTCCTTTTGAAGATAGTGTTAGTTTCGGTGCATGATAGGTGCACGGTTTGCGCCAAACATACCATAGGCTCGAAAATTGTTTTGGATGCATCGGATGGTGTGCCTGGGTGACAAGGCTCAAATGGAAGCTTATTTCGGTCCGTTTGGAGACTGTGTTAGTTTCAATGCAAGATAGATGCACAGTTTGTGTCAAACGTACCATAGGCTCAGAAATCGTTTCGGACACACCGGATGTCGTACACCTAAGTGACGAGGCTCAAATCGAAGCTCGTTTCGATTCGTTTGGAGATAGTGCTAGCCTTGATTCAAGATAGGTGCACAGTTTGCGCCGAACGTACCATAAGCTCAGAATCATTTTGGATGCACCCGGTGGAACTCCTAGGTGACGTGGGTCATGTAGAATCTCGTTTCGGTCCGTTTGAGATAGTGTTAGTATCGGTGCAAGATAAATCCATAGTTTGCACCAAATGTACCATAGCTTCAGAAATTGTTTTGGACGCACCCGATGGAACTCCTAGGTGACGTGGGTCATGGAGAACCTCATTTCAATCCTTTTAGAGATAGTGTTAGTTTCGGTGCAGGATAGGTGCACAGTTTGGGCCAAACGTACCATAGGCTCAGAAATCATTTTGGACAAAATGGATGGTAGTCCTAGGTGACGAGGCTCAAATGGAAGCTCGTTTCAGTTCATTTGGAGATTGTGCTAATCCTGATTCAAGGTAGGTGCATGGTTTGCGCTGAACGTACTGTAAGCTCAGAAATCATTTTGGACACACCTGATGGAATTCCTAGGTGATGTGGGTTATGTAGAATCTCGTTTCGGTGCATTTGGAGATATTGTTAGTCTCGGTGTAAGATAGATCCACAGTTTGCACCAAACATACCATAGCCTGATAAATCATTTTAGACGCACCCAATGGAACTCCTAGGTGGCATGGCTCATGTTCCTTTCGGTCCTTTTGGAGATAGTGTTAGTTTCGGTGCATGATTGGTGCACTATTTGCGCCAAACGTACCATAGGCTCAGAAATTATTTTGGATGCACCGGATGGTACTCCTGGATGATGAGGCTCAAATGGAAGCTCATTTCGGTGCGTTTGGAGACAGTGTCAGTCTCGGTGCAAGATAGGCACACGATTTGCGCCAGATGTACTGTAGCCTCAGAAATCATTTTGGACGCACTAGATGGTAGTCCTAGGTGACGAGGCTCAAATGGAAGCTTATTTTGGTCTGTTTTGATATAGTGCTAATCTTGATTCAAGACAGGTGCACGGTTTGCGCCAAACGTACCATAGCCTCAGAAACCATTTTGGACGCATCCGATGGAACTCCTAGGTGACGTGGGTCATGTAGAATCTCCTTGCGGTCCTTTTGAAGATAGTGTTAGTTTCGGTGCATGATAGGTGCACGGTTTGCGCCAAACATACCATAGGCTCGAAAATTGTTTTGGATGTATCGGATGGTGTGCCTGGGTGACAAGGCTCAAATGGAAGCTCATTTCGGTCCGTTTGGAGACTGTGTTAGTTTCAATGCAAGATAGATGCACAGTTTGTGTCAAACGTACCATAGGCTCAGAAATCGTTTTGGACACACCGGATGTCGTACACCTAAGTGATGAGGCTCAAATGGAAGCTCGTTTCGATTCGTTTGGAGATAGTGATAACCTTGATTCAAGATAGGTGCACAGTTTGCGCCGAACGTACCATAAGCTCAGAATCATTTTGGATGCACCCGGTGGAACTCCTAGGTGACGTGGGTCATGTAGAATCTCGTTTCGGTCCGTTTGAGATAGTGTTAGTATCGGTGCAAGATAAATCCATAGTTTGCACTAAATGTACCATAGCTTCAGAAACTGTTTTGGACGCACCCGATGGAACTCCTAGGTGACGTGGGTCATGGAGAACCTCATTTCAATCCTTTTAGAGATAGTGTTAGTTTCGGTGCGAGATAGGTGCACAGTTTGGGCCAAACGTACCATAGGCTCAGAACTCATTTTGGACAAAATGAATGGTAGTCCTAGGTGACGAGGCTCAAATGGAAGCTCGTTTCAGTTCATTTGGAGATTGTGCTAATCCTGATTCAAGGTTGGTGCATGGTTTGCGCCGAACGTACCGTAAGTTCAGAAATCATTTTGGACACACCTGACGGAATTCCTAGGTGATGTGGGTCATGTAGAATCTCGTTTCGGTGCATTTGGAGATATTGTTAGTCTCGGTGCAAGATAGATCCACAGTTTGCACTAAACATACCATAGCCTGATAAATCATTTTAGATGCACCCGATGGAACTCCTTGGTGGCATGGCTCATGTAGAATCTCCTTTCGGTCCTTTTGGAGATAGTGTTAGTTTCGGTGCATGATTGGTGCACTATTTGCGCCAAACGTACCATAGGCTCAGAAATTATTTTGGATGCACCGGATGGTACTCCTGGATGATGAGGCTCAAATGGAAGCTCATTTCGGTGCGTTTGGAGACAGTGTCAGTCTCGATGCAAGATAGGCGCACGATTTGCGCCAGATGTACCGTAGCCTCAGAAATCATTTTGGACGCACTAGATGGTAGTCCTAGGTGACGAGGCTCAAATGGAAGCTCATTTTGGTCTGTTTTGATATGGTGCTAATCTTGATTCAAGACAGGTGCACGGTTTGCGCCAAACGTACCATAGCCTCAGAAACCATTTTGGATGCACCCGATGGAACTCCTAGGTGACGTGGGTCATGTAGAATCTCCTTGCGGTCCTTTTGAAGATAGTGTTAGTTTCGGTGCATGATAGGTGCACGGTTTGCGCCAAACATACCATAGGCTCGAAAATTGTTTTGCATGCATCGGATGGTGCGCCTGGGTGACAAGGCTCAAATGGAAGCTCATTTCGGTCCGTTTGGAGACTGTGTTAGTTTCAATGCAAGATAGATGCACAGTTTGTGTCAAACGTACCATAGGCTCAGAAATCGTTTTGGACACACCGGATGTCGTACACCTAAGTGACGAGGCTCAAATGGAAGCTCGTTTCGATTCGTTTGGAGATAGTGCTAACCTTGATTCAAGATAGGTGCACGGTTTGCGCCGAACGTACCATAAGCTCAGAATCATTTTGGATACACCCGGTAGAACTCCTAGGTGACGTGGGTCATGTAGAATCTCGTTTCGGTCCGTTTGAGATAGTGTTAGTATCGGTGCAAGATAAATCCATAGTTTGCACCAAATGTACCATAGCTTCAGAAACCGTTTTGGATGCACCCGATGGAACTCCTAGGTGACGTGGGTCATGGAGAACCTCATTTCAATTCTTTTAGAGATAGTGTTAGTTTCGGTGCGGGATAGGTGCACAGTTTGGGCCAAACGTACCATAGGCTCAGAAATCATTTTGGACAAAATGGATGGTAGTCCTAGGTGACGAGGCTCAAATGGAAGCTCGTTTCAGTTCATTTGGAGATTGTGCTAATCCTGATTCAAGGTAGGTGCATGGTTTGCGCTGAACGTACCGTAAGCTCAGAAATCATTTTGGACACACCTGATGGAATTCCTAGGTGATGTGGGTTATGTAGAATCTCGTTTCGGTGCATTTGGAGATATTGTTAGTCTCGGTGTAAGATAGATCCACAGTTTGCACCAAACATACCATAGCCTGATAAATCATTTTAGACGCACCCAATGGAACTCCTAGGTGGCATGGCTCATGTTCCTTTCGGTCCTTTTGGAGATAGTGTTAGTTTCGGTGCATGATTGGTGCACTATTTGCGCCAAACGTACCATAGGCTCAGAAATTATTTTGGATGCACCGGATGGTACTCCTGGATGATGAGGCTCAAATGGAAGCTCATTTCGGTGCGTTTGGAGACAGTGTCAGTCTCGGTGCAAGATAGGCACACGATTTGCGCCAGATGTACTGTAGCCTCAGAAATCATTTTGGACGCACTAGATGGTAGTCCTAGGTGACGAGGCTCAAATGGAAGCTTATTTTGGTCTGTTTTGATATAGTGCTAATCTTGATTCAAGACAGGTGCACGGTTTGCGCCAAACGTACCATAGCCTCAGAAACCATTTTGGACGCATCCGATGGAACTCCTAGGTGACGTGGGTCATGTAGAATCTCCTTGCGGTCCTTTTGAAGATAGTGTTAGTTTCGGTGCATGATAGGTGCACGGTTTGCGCCAAACATACCATAGGCTCGAAAATTGTTTTGGATGCATCGGATGGTGTGCCTGGGTGACAAGGCTCAAATGGAAGCTCATTTCGGTCCGTTTGGAGACTGTGTTAGTTTCAATGCAAGATAGATGCACAGTTTGTGTCAAACGTACCATAGGCTCAGAAATCGTTTTGGACACACCGGATGTCGTACACCTGAGTGATGAGGCTCAAATGGAAGCTCGTTTCGATTCGTTTGGAGATAGTGCTAACCTTGATTCAAGATAGGTGCACAGTTTGCGCCGAACGTACCATAAGCTCAGAATCATTTTGGATGCACCCGGTGGAACTCCTAGGTGACGTGGGTCATGTAGAATCTCGTTTCGGTCCGTTTGAGATAGTGTTAGTATCGGTGCAAGATAAATCCATAGTTTGCACTAAATGTACCATAGCTTCAGAAACCGTTTTGGACGCACCCGATGGAACTCCTAGGTGACGTGGGTCATGGAGAACCTCATTTCAATCCTTTTAGAGATAGTGTTAGTTTCGGTGCGGGATAGGTGCACAGTTTGGGCCAAACGTACCATAGGCTCAGAACTCATTTTGGACAAAATGAATGGTAGTCCTAGGTGACGAGGCTCAAATGGAAGCTCGTTTCAGTTCATTTGGAGATTGTGCTAATCCTGATTCAAGGTTGGTGCATGGTTTGCGCCGAACGTACCGTAAGCTCAGAAATCATTTTGGACACACCTGACGGAATTCCTAGGTGATGTGGGTCATGTAGAATCTCGTTTCGGTGCATTTGGAGATATTGTTAGTCTCGGTGCAAGATAGATCCACAGTTTGCACCAAACATACCATAGCCTGATAAATCATTTTAGATGCACCTGATGGAACTCCTTGGTGGCATGGCTCATGTAGAATCTCCTTTCAGTCCTTTTGGAGATAGTGTTAGTTTCGGTGCATGATTGGTGCACTATTTGCGCCAAACGTACCATAGGCTCAGAAATTATTTTGGATGCACCGGATGGTACTCCTGGATGATGAGGCTCAAATGGAAGCTCATTTCGGTGCGTTTGGAGACAGTGTCAGTCTCGATGCAAGATAGGCGCACGATTTGCGCCAGATGTACCGTAGCCTCAGAAATCATTTTGGACGCACTAGATGGTAGTCCTAGGTGACGAGGCTCAAATGGAAGCTCATTTTGGTCTGTTTTGATATGGTGCTAATCTTGATTCAAGACAGGTGCACGGTTTGCGCCAAACGTACCATAGCCTCAGAAACCATTTTGGATGCACCCGATGGAACTCCTAGGTGACGTTGGTCATGTAGAATCTCCTTGCGGTCCTTTTGAAGATAGTGTTAGTTTCGGTGCATGATAGGTGCACGGTTTGCGCCAAACGTACCATAGGCTCGAAAATTGTTTTGCATGCATCGGATGGTGCGCCTGGGTGACAAGGCTCAAATAGAAGCTCATTTCGGTCCGTTTGGAGACTGTGTTAGTTTCAATGCAAGATAGATGCACAGTTTGTGTCAAACGTACCATAGGCTCAGAAATCGTTTTGGACACACCGGATATCGTACACCTAAGTGACGAGGCTCAAATGTGGGTCATGTAGAATCTCGTTTCGGTGCATTTGGAGATATTGTTAGTCTCGGTGCAAGATAGATCCACAGTTTGCACCAAACATACCATATGTAACACCTCAGGTGTTTAGCTCCTAAATTGCATTGCATTTGCATAAGCATAAGCAAGCATCATTCATTTCATGCATAAGCTTATAATATGTAAAACATGCTTTGGAAACATTGCCACATATGTTTATATTTCATGTGAAGTAAGAAGTGAGTAGTGTGCAAAACATAAGTACCTTATGTGCAATTTCCTTTGTGAGACATGTCAACCACTTTAGTGTAACATAATTAGCAAGTGTTATGCAACACACTCATGCAACATGTGCAACATGAGCTTGCAACATTTGGGTGAAAGTATTGAATTACTTGTTCCAAAGTATGTGACACTAGGAATTTTATGCAACCAATGGGTAGAGTGGCTAATTAGGTCTTATAACACCTTAATTACATTTAGGGTAAGTAGTGGAGCAATGTTCATGTTGACCAAAATTACCAAATTGCCCTTCCAAATGTTGTTGACTAAGCTGGACCCCTAGAGTGATCTGGTTTGACCAATTAAAAAGTCTAGTTTAGAGATCTTGCATGGAGGAGCACCCTTAAGCAAAGTTGTAGAGAAGTTCATGAGGAACAAAAGTTCTAATATGGCCATCTCATGAAAATGATCAGAACATGCTCAAAAATGGCCCACAAGTCAGTATTAGGGGCTGTTTTGGGACTTAGCAAATTTTGGCTAAGTGTGAAGCTGAAAACCGTTTCACTGTACCTCACTTTGGCAACTTGTAACTCACAAACTAGGCCGAACCAGTCTTTGAGCCAATTGACAAAGTTGTTGTCCACACATAGCTCTACAACATTGTCAATATCACCATCACCTAGTTCTAAATGGTTTAGGAGATGTGGTGTCTTGAAAATAGGGTTTCAGTCGGGTTCACTGACTGAAAACACGTTTCAGTTTCCGAGTACACCACTTTGGAGCTCTGTGGTTTCAAATCCAGGCCGAACCAGTCCAAACTCCAATTGACAAACTTGTAGCCCTCATGTAGCTCTACAAAATTGGTGTAATCATCTTCGACTAACTCGAACCGGTTTGGGAGATAATCATCGTTAAACTTGGCCTGTCAGTCGATCACCAACGACACCGTTCGACTCGTTTCAGTTCGTCAGAGAAGGGGGAGTGGCCGACCGGCCACAGGGCCTCGCCAACGCGTGGGCATGCGGTGGCGACCGTACGCCGGTCCTGGCCCCACCGGTCAGTCCACGGCGCCTTTAAGACCGCCACGACGCGTCGAGGCTGCCTCCATTCCCTCTCCCTCCCTCGTTCGGCCTCAAAGCGGAGAAACCGAGCCGCCATTGTCGCCCCCACTCCGGTGAGCTCGCGCGCACTCCCCACCGCACCACCGCTCACCAGATCACGCTCGTCCCTCCGCCTTACCGCCCTACACCTCTACGACCAACCGGTGGCTTTGATTGAGCCCAAGGTGAGCCGCATTGCCGTCTCCGCCCGTTCCCGAGAGGTCACCGGAGCTCCGCCATGCAGGTTCACCATGGCCGGGGTAGTTCGGGCCTCTCTCCGTCTTCCCGTCCTACCTCAATCGCTCCGCCTAGCTGCAATAAAGCTCGTACCGAGTTTAGTTGTGACCGTGCGGCCTCACCGGCGGCGGCGCACCGTCACCGACCCTCACCGGCCGCCGTTCCCGGTGGCGAGCCCCTCCCACTCCAACCCAAGCCTTCCTGCTTGCACGAATCGAAGCACCGTATGGCAGGGAACGCGTGGGTGTGTTTGTTTTCCCAAGCGAGCTCCCCTCCGACGAGCTTGAGCTCGCCGGAGCTCGCGGTTCGCCGCCCCCCTGTCCCTCTGTCGCTGACCGTGGGACCCCGCTTGTCAGGTGCCTCGCGTGGGCGGGATGGCCGAGCAGGACGTGCGTGCGTCGCGGGCCGCGCGGGCGCGTCTTGGGCCGCGTCTTTTCCGGGGCCGGCCCAGTAACAAATCTGAATTATTTCATTTCTTTTATTCTGTCACAGTTTTAGATAATGTTTAGAAAATGTAGATCTAGGGTTTTACTTGCCCAAAAATTATGAGATAAATTTTGTTGGAATCTACAAGGTGTGTAGTATTTTAGAAAAATATGAGTTTGCTATGTGATGTGTAGTTTCTGGGATATTTAAATAGGTCTTTGAAATGTGTTTTAAATCACATGCAAACTTGTTTAAATTATATCTTGAGTTTTAGTGTTCCAAAAATTATGAAATTTGGGTAGGCTAATTTATACTTGCTCTAGCTCTGGTAAAAATTTGGACAGTAGTGCTTAAGTACTTTTCAAGTTATAATGCTATCTTTTTATTTTAAGAAATACTTAAATGAATTTTTGTAATTTTTCTACATGTGCAATGTTCATATAACTTTTTGGAGAATGTCTTGGTACCCTAGTGTGCCCAAGAAAATTAGGAAATCTGTTGTTTGACACTTTTTACTATGCCTTGTTATTTATACAAAAATCAGCCTTTTGGCTTGGGAATTTTGTGTAGGAAGTTCCTGTGATTAAATTTTGTCAAATTTTTACAGTAGCCTCTTGTTGGGTCAGAGAGTCTCCTGTAATTTTTGTAGAATTTTAGGAGCAGTTTACATATATGTTTGAAATTCCACTTAATTACTTAAGTAAATTAAGAAATGAGTTTAAATAAATATTCTAGGTGGGCACACCTTACTTTCTGGTGTTTTTGTGAACTTTGTGAACTTGTTTGGTCTTAGAGAATGTTTGCCACATCAATAAATATTTAACCTTTACAATTTTAGGTTTTCTGGACAGCTGATAGTATTTCTAGGTTTGACCTTGGATAAAGGTGGTTGCTGGAAAACTTGTAAATACCAAAGTTGTAGTAAAATTTGTAAATTAGCTTGTGTCAAAATTTGGGAGCATTTGGCTTAGTAGTTTGGGAGTTATTGCTGTTTAAAGTGACAGTCCAGAATTGACTGCTCTCTGTTTAGAGAGAACAGATTCTGAAACTTTGGGATTTCGACTAGGTAAACTTTGGAATTAAGTGTTGTGGTCTGAAAATATTTTGTGGTGCATTTCATAAGCTTTCCAGATTTGTCTTATACCATATCTTTTGGAATTGGTAATCTCTAGTTATGTTAGAAACAAGTAGCTGCTGTCCGGAATGTCTTACTGTGATATTTTGGGTTGGTTGTGGTAACCTAAATAATGTCACTCTTGTGTTTGTTAGGTGTTAGGGCCTTAACCGAAGATGAACAACTATATCTTAGGTTGGGTAGATTAGGTAAGTACTTCTCCACCGGAGAAGAGATTTGCACGTACTGATAAAGTAACTTGATTAGATTATTATATTTTATTTCTGAAATGCATTTCATTCCGAGCATGTTGCACCTTTATGCATCCATGATATTTATTGTGCATTCATGCAATAGGTGTACCGAAGGGGGTAACTCTCCTCGAATTCAAGCCTGTAATTCCGGAGGAGGACCTGGAGCAGCAGGAGCCCGAGGATCCAGCAGGCGAAGGAGTGCCCGCAGACGACCTTCCTGAGTGCCCAGACCACCGGCCCTCGACCTTTCTGAAAGGCAAGCCCCGGTGCATGCTGAACCTACTGATTTATAAATTAATCTTGAGTACTTTTAATTGTTTACTGCATTAAGTTGTAGGAGTTATATGAAAACACTTGTTGCATTATACCTGTCCTTGTCCAGATATCGTACTTAATCCTATATTCGGTTTAGGCACGTGTCAATGCTTAGCCCTGCTTAGTACGGTAGAAGTCGGGTGATTTCCGGTCATCCGCGAGATGTAGGAAGGAGTCACGAGTGGCTTTATGGCTATCGTGGATGGAACCATGCTTAAAAATAAAATTGAGACTGGGCGGGAGTTCGATAGTACAGCCGCAAGACACTTCACGTCTTGGGTGTGGAGCTATGCCCGTTTGAGTCGTTTAAGGACCGATTCGCTGTACGTCCTTGAGTCATGTTGAACGCAGTCTAACACTTAGTTGGTCGGATAAGTCGTTCCGACCGTGAAGCCGAGTAATTTGATTCAGGCCGGGAATCGAATGGTAGGTTGCTTCTTGGAGGAGAGAAAGGATGTGCTTGGGGACATTGGCGTGAGACCAAGGGGGGGGGTTAGAGTCCCTATCACCTGGCAGAGTGTCGCCCTTGGGGTCGCGACATCATTCGTGATGAGGACATCCTCCACTATTACCCGCTGGCAAAGACACAACAAAAAAAGGGCCAAGTGGCCTAGTTGTAGTCGGGCGGTGACCGTGTGAGCCTCTGAATAATCCCACCTTGCTTAGCTTGGGAGGAGGAAGCCACCTTAAAAGAGAGAGCCACCATTCCCCTATCAGACTAGTCTTTTAGGGATATTGGGCCTTTCCCCGAGTGGGTGTACATAAGAACTGTTGGGGTCCGGGCAACCTTAATTTATTGGGCCTCGGCCAACCCCATCTGGGCCGGATGTATCATATGGTATCGGAGCTGGGCCCTTGTTTAAGGGGGTGGGAATGATGAGGACATTCTTCACTATTACCCGCTGGCAAAGACGCAACAAAAAAAGGGCCAAGTGGCCTAGTTGTAGTCGGGCGGCGACCGTGTGAGCCTCTGAATAATCCCACCTTGCTTAGCTTGGGAGGAGGAAGCCACCTTAAAAGAGAGAGCCACCATTCTCCTATCAGACTAGTCTTTTAGGGATATTGGGCCTTTCCCCGAGCGGGTGTGCATAAGAACTGTTGGGGTCCGGGCAACCTTAATTTATTGGGCCTCGGCCAACGCCATCTAGGCCGGATGTATCAATTCGGACCCGCGATTCCTGAATCATATGAAAAGGTGGCTTGTGCGACCCTGGCAGGGGCCTGCGCGGTGAGTGTTAGAAATACCCCTCCAGCTGGATAGGAATTCGATTCGAATCACCGTCGCTCCCGGTTAGTGAGCACTTGACTTGAGCAGCGGCAACATAGATCTCATTAAATGAACCGGTGGTTAAGGGAATGATACAATGTTGCCACAATTCATACCTGCTCTGGATATAATGATGATAATTGTTTGATTATAATCAAGTGCATGTTTAGTACAGGTGCTAAGATAGATGACAGGTAAATGCTAAAAATAACTGCTAGTATAGGCTATAAGAGTTTCAATTACTTATGCCTTTATGCAAAATGTTATGTCAGCTAGCCTCTTGTGTAAGCCTTGCATAATCCTTGGTGTCATCTTATTCCTGGTTTTCGACGGGTAAGTCTAGCTGAGTACATTCCAGTACTCAGGGTTTATTCCCTCCTGTTGCAGATGATATGCTCTACCAAGGCTTCTGCAAAAATTGTCTCCACCCTGCGGGTGACGAAGACTAGATCACTGGGGCGTGATCATCTTTATGTACTTTCCTGATGCTTTTGTGGGTTGTTGATCAATAAGACTGGTAGTAGTAAAACAACTGGTGTGTGTTGCTTCCGCTACTTTTATAAACTTGGTTTGTAATAATTGCGACTCCGTGTGTGTAAACTTATTTCAGAACTACTTGTGAAATGTAACGTATGATGTTGAATGTTGAATGATGCGATCCTGGTTGTAAGCAAGTTGGTTTGAAATCCTGCGTGGTTTCGATTGACTACCGGGATTATATGGGCTCAAGTTCGAAAATTTGAGCACTTCGGTGCTTGTTTTTGTACTTGTGCTCTTATAATTTGGTCGGTTCTGTTACAGCTAGTACAGGAGCATAATTCAACATTAAACACATCGTACGAGTATTTAAAAACAAAAGTATTTGATTATGAAAAAGGGTTAAAACACTAAAAAATTATTTTTTTAGGTATGCCAGTGATCACATCCCTTAGCCCAAATAAGGACTCTTAGGTGGCTTATTATAAAGACTAACTTGGGGGCCTTGTTTGTTTTTGTTTCGTCGTCCATACGGCGTGATATTGTATGGATGCCATCCACTTGGGTGGTAATGTATGGATCAATTGCCTCGACGCTCTGGTAAGTGGGAGTTGTGAGAGCATGATTGTCCAACCGGCGATCTAGGGGAGAGTAGTTTTGGTGACTTGCATACTTACATGTTTAAACCATGTAATTACGTAAGCCCTTAATTGTGGGAACCTTTATATCGGGTAGCTTTGATACTGAAGTATATACATCAGGGGATGTGTATATGGAAAGTATTTAAATTACTGCTTTCTTGTGTGCATATATTGGGAAACTGTTGGGCTGAAATGAGGTTTTCTGCAGGTACACTAACAGCGTAACGAGTAGACCGATAGTTTCGCTTATATGAGAGAACGTATGTATGCCACCGCCTAGCGTTAGAACTTTAGGTTTCTACTAAGGTGAGAGGGCGTACGGAACGTGCATGCATCATGTTTAATTATATCATACATATCATTTACTCCCTCCTTAAAAATTTCAGTACTCCCGACTAAATTAAATTTCGTATCCCCTAAATGATCCTCACTTTAAGTCGTATCTTGTTGCTACAGATGACATGTACCAAGAGGACCACTCGTAAGTCCACTGGGGGCAGGGCACCGCGTCACCAGCTCGCTCCACGTGAGCCCCGCCCTGAGCCTACTGAGGTGGAAAGGCTAAGGGCAGAGTTGGCTGAAGTGACTGCTGCCAGGAATGCAGCGCGTCAGCAACTGGAGCAAGTGATTTGTGATCATGACCAGGAAACCCTTGCAGTCCAGAGATTGACAGTAGCAAACCGCAACTGTCAACGCATGCTGGTCCGTGTCATGAACCAGAGGGATGAAGCCTGGCACGAGGAGAACGTTCTGAGAGCTCGTCAGTTTGAGCTCGAGCAACAGTTGGAGAATGCTGAAGAATACAATGACAATCTTTATGAAGAAGTGCACCGCCTGAACAACCAGCTAAATCCTCTACTGCCTAGAAATATCAACGCAGATGAGGACATGGGTTCAGGGATCTTCATGGCTGAAAATGATGACGAAGTGGAGGTCAATGGACCTCAAGATGCCGAACCAGAAGAAGAACCAGAAGAAGAAGAAGAAGATGAGGAGTTGGAGCCTGTTAGTGATGAGGACGGCGGGGAGATCCTTGACACCGACTCTGAGGATGATGCTTAGAGTAGTTATCACGTAGCTATGATGTTAGGATCATCTTTTGTGCCTCCTGGGGTTGGAGTGAGGCTTTGTAATAACTTGACTTTTCGGATGTAAGGTCGAACCCTATGTTTCCTGGATGTTTAGTTGGAACCTGTTAATTTCGATCGCAATTGGATGTCTTATTGTGTTGCGTTCGATGATGGTGTCACGATTAGTACCCTTCGGTGCCGCGACGAAACCAAGGGCCTCCTATGGCGCGCGACATAAGGCTGTGCTGCTTGGCACGCGCTGGTATCGAGGTGGCTAGTCATGATCCACCATGGAACTCTACCGTTGAGAAGTCTCTTTGTGATCAGTTTGAAGTAGCCTTTCTCAGTCAACTAAAAACTTTGAAATTGAATCCAAGTACCGGGCAAAAGATCAAAAATCACGTAGGTTTTAACGTAAACGGTTTAGTAACTGTTGTGCTCCTTGTGAGTGAGCCTTTATCAAAGTACATCTTGTTGGATTCTCTCGAATGATTACGCCAATTGATCCGCTTGAATGGATTGTGCGGTTGTGATGAATTATTGTGCCATGAGTATTTTGAGAAGTCTATTTCATGAAGTCAGTTTGACATATTTACAATAATTCATCTACAAACTTCCCACATCGTCAGTGCTCATTGGCTATGCATTTTGCAGATGTCGTACAATCTCCGTCGGGGTCGTGGCAATGAGGATGAGGAACAGCCACCCCCTCCGCCACCACCTACCCCGGCTGAGTTAATGCAGACCGTGGTCGAAGGGCAGCGCATGCTGGTAGATGCTATGCGCCAGCTTGCCAACCGGGAGGCTCGTCCTGGCCGCCAGGGCCCAGAACCAAATCAATACAGTGATTTCAAGGACTTTCTTGATACTAAGCCCCCGCTCTTTAAGGAGGCGGAGGAACCACTGCAAGCTGATGAGTGGTTGAATACTATTGAACAAAAGTTTCGTCTGCTTCGCTTGACCGATGAGCTAAAAACTGAATATGCTTCTGACCAACTACATGGTCCAGCGGGTATTTGGTGGAGCCACTATCGTTCCACACTGCCTGCAAATGTCCCTATTGCTTGGGATCAGTTCAAGGCCGCATTTCGTGGGAACTATATTCCTCCAGGTCTTATGGCTATCAAACACACAGAATTTATGAGGCTATCGCAGGGCAATAAAAGCTTGACTGAATATCTGCAATCTTTCAACAACCTGGCAAGGTATGCCACAGAGTTTGTGGACACCGATTCTAAGAAAATTTCTAGCTTTAAAAGAGGCCTCGGCCCAAAGCTGATGAAGACTATGGGCACTAGCAAGTGCACGACCTTCAATGAATTTATCAGTGATGCTCTGACTCAAGAGAACAATAACTCTATTTATGCTGCTTCTAAGAGCCGCAAGAGGGCACTTGAGGCAGGTGCTTCCCAGTCTCGAGCTCTAGCTGCCCCGAGGGCTCCTCCTCGCCCTCCTGCCACAAGTGCTAAGTTCCGTCCTCCGCAAAAGAAGGCGTCAGTTAAGACTGGGTTTCGCAATGCATATACAGTGGCTCTGCCAAAAAGTAGTTCGAGCCAAGGCAGCTCCAGTGTCCCTCCTAGCAACATGCCCTGCTGGAACTGCAACAAGCCAGGCCATTGGTCCAGGAACTGTCCATACCCTAAGAAGAATGTCAACCAAGGTGGCCGTCAAGGGCACGCTCATTATAACAGTATTGAGGAAATCCCATCTGGTGAGGTTGTCACTGCTGGTAAGTTCCTAGTTGACCAACACCCTGCAGTGGTACTTTTTGAATCAGGTGCTTCGCATTCCTTTATCAGTCCTAAGTTTGCATCAGAGTTTGCACACAAATTGCATACTGTTGAAGGTGGGGGTTATTGTATTAGCGCAGCAAGTGGGAATATTTCTACAAATAAAGTAGTGGGGAATCTTGAGCTTGAGATAGAAGGGCGAAAGTACTCGCTTGCCTTAGTGGTTTTGCCGGGCTTAGGCATAGATGTTATTCTAGGCATGAATTGGATGAGTCAGAATGGGGTACTCATTGATACATCCACTCGGGTAGTTATGCTCAGAGATCCTACAGATCAAAAGGGTTTTCTGGTACAACTTCCCGGAAAAGTTGATTTGTCTAGGGAAGTTCATGCTGTGCAAGTAAAGGCGTTGGCCGAAATTCCAGTAGTAAATGAGTTTCTGGACGTTTTTCCCGATGATTTGCCGGGGCTCCCTCCGGATCGGGATGTGGAATTTAAAATCGAGTTGTTGCCTGGCACGGCTCCCATCTCTAGGAGACCTTATAGGATGCCTCCGAATGAGTTAGCTGAACTTAAGGTGCAATTGAACGAACTATTGAAGAAGGGGTTGATTCGTCCTAGTTCGTCGCCGTGGGGATGTCCTGCTATCTTTGTAAAGAAGAAGGATCAGTCATTGCGAATGTGCGTAGATTATAGACCTCTCAATACAGTCACTGTCAAAAATAAATACCCTCTACCACGTATCGACATCTTGTTCGATCAGTTGTCTAAAGCTAAAGTTTTCTCCAAGATCGATCTAAGATCTGGCTACCATCAAATTAAAATCCGTCCGGAAGATGTTCCAAAGATAGCCTTTTCTACCAGATACGGTCTATATGAGTATCTTGTTATGTCTTTCGGCTTGACCAACGCCCCCGCGCACTTTATGTACTTGATGAATTCGGTGTTTATGCCCGAATTGGACAAGTTTGTGGTGGTATTCACTGATGACATCCTGATATATTCTATAAATGAGGAAGATCACGCTGAACATCTACGTATAGTCCTCACCAGACTGCGCGAACATCAATTATATGCAAAGTTCAGTAAGTGCGAATTCTGGCTTCGAGAAGTACCTTTCCTTAGGCATGTGTTGTCCGATGGAGGAATTATGGTGGACCCCGCCAAGGTACAAGAAGTACTGAACTGGAAGGCTCCTATCTCGGTTCACGAGGTTCGGAGTTTTCTTGATTTGGCTGGCTATTATCGTCGCTTCATCCCGGATTTCTCCAAAATAGCCAAGCCAATGACTCGGTTACTACAAAAAGACACCAGGTTTGTGTGGACTCCTGAGTGTGATGCGGCTTTTCACCAACTGCGAACCCTCCTAACCTCAGCTCCGGTTTTGGCACAACCGGATATCGAGAAACCATTTGATGTTTATTGTGATGCCTCAGGCATAGGTTTGGGAGGTGTTCTGATGCAGGAAGGCCGAGTAATTGCATATACCTCTCGACAACTTCGGAAACATGAGGTGAATTATCCAACACATGACTTAGAACTCGCCGCAGTTGTTCATGCTTTGAAAGCCTGGCGGCACTACCTGTTGGGCAATGTTTGCAATATCTACACAGACCACAAAAGCCTCAAGTACATCTTCACCCAACCCGAGTTAAATATGTGTCAAAGAAGATGGCTCGAGTTGATTAAGGATTATAACCTTCAAGTGCACTATCATCCGGGCAAGGCAAATGTGGTTGCGGATGCTTTAAGCCGTAAGTCCCATTGCCATTCCCTAGTTGAAACTGATTTTCATCGATCTCGCCTTCTACATCCAGCGGTCTTGTACAACATCACTGTCAGTTGTACTCTCAAAAGCAGAATTATTGAGCTCCAAAAGACGGACACTGGTATATTCCACATCAAGCGTAAGATGAAAGAGCAAGAAACTACACAGTTCAGGGTAGATGAAGAGGGTGTACTATGGTTCAAGGATAGGTTAGTTGTGCCTAAGGACCGAGAGCTTAGAAATGATATTATGTCTGAAGCACACTCCTCTAAGTTGTCTATCCATCCTGGTAGCAATAAGATGTATTATGATTTGAAGCCATACTATTGGTGGACCAAGATGCGGAAAGAGATAGCTGCATATGTGGCCAGGTGTGACACCTGTTGTAGAGTTAAAGCTGTGCATATGAAAGCTGGGTTGCTTCAACCACTTTCTATCCCAGGTTGGAAATGGGAAGAAATAAGTATGGATTTCATTGTCGGACTTCCTCCTACTATCAAAAATCATAACTCCATCTGGGTGATTGTGGATCGTTTGACCAAATCAGCTCACTTCATCCCAGTTAGAGTGGACTATCGTCCCACTGACTATGCTGAGTTGTACTTCAATCAGATAGTCCGGCTCCATGGGATACCTCGTACTATCATATCTGACCGTGGTCCCCAGTTCACTGCTCGCTTTTGGGAGCACTTGCATCACCTTCTGGGAACCAAGTTAGTGAGAAGCTCTGCTTGTCACCCCCAGACGTCAGGACAGACGGAACGGGTTAACCAAATCTTGGAAGATCTATTTACGGGCATGTGTAATATCATCCAAGGGTTCTTGGGAAAAATGGTTACCTCTAGCCGAGTTTTCGTACAATAATAGTTATCAAGAGAGTATTAAGATGGCTCCATTCGAAGCTTTGTACGGTCGTAAGTGTAGAACTCCACTAAACTGGGTAGAAGCTGGTAAAAGGAGGTATTATGGTATTGATTTTATTCATGAAGCTGAGGAACAAGTCCGTACCATCCAAAAACATATGGCTGCAGCCCAAGCTAGACAGAAAAGTTATGCTGACCGTCGTAGAAAACCGCTCGAGTTTGAAGTTGGAGACTTCGTTTATCTGAAAGTTTCTCCAATGAAGAGTGTCCAACGTTTTGGTGTTAAGCGAAAACTTGCGCCAAGATACGTGGGTCCTTTCCAAATCATAGGTAAGAGTGGAGCTGTTGCGTATAAAATCCAGTTACCTCTAGAAATGAGTGCCATATTCAACGTCTTCCATGTATCACAACTCAAAAAGTGTCTTCGAGTTCCTGAGGAAAGAGTCCCTTTAGGAGATATCAGGCTGGAATCCGATCTAACTTACGAAGAAAAGCTAGTCCGAGTGATCGATACTCAGGAACGAGTGACTAGAAGCAAAGTGGTTAAGTGGTATAAAGTAATGTGGAGTAATCAGGGTAGTGAAAGTGACACTACATGGGAACGGGAAGACTATTTACGGGATGGTTATAAGGAATTCTATGAAAAATGGTACACTTTCCAAATCTCGGGACGAGATTTTTATAAGGGGGGAGGGCTGTAACACCTCAGGTGTTTAGCTCCTAAATTGCATTGCATTTGCATAAGCATAAGCAAGCATCATTCATTTCATGCATAAGCTTATAATATGTAAAACATGCTTTGGAAACATTGCCACATATGTTTATATTTCATGTGAAGTAAGAAGTGAGTAGTGTACAAAACATAAGTACCTTATGTACAATTTCCTTTGTGAGACATGTCAACCACTTTAGTGTAACATAATTAGCAAGTGTTATGCAACACACTCATGCAACATGTGCAACATGAGCTTGCAACATTTGGGTGAAAGTATTGAATTACTTGTTCCAAAGTATGTGACACTAGGAATTTTGTGCAACCAAAGGGTAGAGTGGCTAATTAGGTCTTATAACACCTTAATTACATTTAGGGTAAGTAGTGGAGCAATGTTCATGTTGACCAAAATTACCAAATTGCCCTTCCAAATGTTGTTGACTAAGCTGGACCCCTAGAGTGATCTGGTTTGACCAATTAAAAAGTCTAGTTTAGAGATCTTGCATGGAGGAGCACCCTTAAGCAAAGTTGTAGAGAAGTTCATGAGGAACAAAAGTTCTAATATGGCCATCTCATGAAAATGATCAGAACATGCTCAAAAATGGCCCACAAGTCAGTATTAGGGGCTGTTTTGGGACTTAGCAAATTTTGGCTAAGTGTGAAGCTGAAAACCGTTTCACTGTACCTCACTTTGGCAACTTGTAACTCACAAACTAGGCTGAACCAGTCTTTGAGCCAATTGACAAAGTTGTTGTCCACACATAGCTCTACAACATTGTCAATATCACCATCACCTAGTTCTAAATGGTTTAGGAGATGTGGTGTCTTGAAAATAGGGTTTCAGTCGGGTTCACTGACTGAAAACACGTTTCAGTTTCCGAGTATACCACTTTGGAGCTCTGTGGTTTCAAATCCAGGCCGAACCAGTCCAAACTCCAATTAACAAACTTGTAGCCCTCATGTAGCTCTACAAAATTGGTGTAATCATCTTCGACTAACTCGAACCGGTTTGGGAGATAATCATCGTTAAACTTGGCCTGTCAGTCGATCACCAACGACACCGTTCGACTCATTTCAGTTCATCAGAGAAGGGGGAGTGGCCGACCGGCCACAGGGCCTCGCCGACGCGTGGGCATGCGGTGGCGACTGTACGCCGGTCCTGGCCCCACTGGTCAGTCCACGACGCCTTCAAGACCGCCACGACGCGTCGAGGCTGCCTCCATTCCCTCTCCCTCCCTCGTTCGGCCTCAAAGCGGAGAAACCGAGCCGCCATTGTCGCCCCCACTCCGGCGAGCTCGCGCGCACTCCCCACCGCACCACCGCTCACTAGATCATGCTCGTCCCTCTGCCTTACCGCCCTACACCTCTACGACCAACCGGTGGCTTTGATTGAGCCCAAGGTGAGCCGCATTGCCGTCTCCGCCCGTTCCCGAGAGGTCACCGGAGCTCCGCCATGCAGGTTCACCGTGGCCGGGGTAGTTCGGGCCTCTCTCTGTCTTCCCGTCCTACCTCAATCGCTCCGCCTAGCTGCAGTAAAGCTCGTACCGAGTTTAGTTGTGACCGTGCGGCCTCACCGGCGGCGGCGCACCGTCACCGACCCTCACCGGCCGCCGTTCCCGGTGGCGAGCCCCTCCCACTCCAACCCAAGCCTTCCTGCTTGCACGAATCGAAGCACCGTATGGCGGGGAACGCGTGGGTGTGTTTGTTTTCCCAAGCGAGCTCCCCTCCGACGAGCTTGAGCTCGCCGGAGCTCGCGGTTCGCCGCCCCCCTGTCCCTTTGTCGCTGACCGTGGGACCCCGCCTGTCAGGTGCCGCGCGCGGGCGGGATGGCCGAGCAGGCCGCGCGTGCGTCGCGGGCCGCGCGCGCGCGTCTTGGGCCGCGTCTTTTCCCGGGCCGGCCCAGTAACAAATCTGAATTATTTTATTTCTTTTATTCTGTCACAGTTTTAGATAATGTTTAGAAAATGTAGATCTAGGGTTTTACTTGCCCAAAAATTATGAGATAAATTTTGTTGGAATCTACAGGGTGTGTAGTATTTTAGAAAAATATGAGTTTGCTATGTGATGTGTAGTTTCTGGAATATTTAAATAGGTCTTTGAAATGTGTTTTAAATCACATGCAAACTTGTTTAAATTATATCTTGAGTTTCAGTGTTCCAAAAATTATGAAATTTGGTGGGTAGGCTAATTTATACTTGCTCTAGCTCTGGTAAAAATTTGGACAGTAGTACTTAAGTACTTTTCAAGTTATAATGCTATCTTGTTATTTTAAGAAATACTTAAATAAATTTTTGTAATTTTTCTACATGTGCAATGTTCATATAACTTTTTGGAGAATGTCTTGGTACCCTAGTGTGCCCAAGAAAATTAGGAAATCTATTGTTTGACACTTTTTACTATGCCTTGTTATTTATACAAAAATCAGCCTTTTTGGCTTGGGAATTTTGTGTAGGAAGTTCCTGTGATTCAATTTAGTTCCAATTTTTACAGTAGCCTCTTTGTGGGTCAGAGAGTCTCCTGTAATTTTTGTAGAATTTTAGGAACAGTTTACATATATGTTTGAAATTCCACTTAATTACTTAAGTAAATTAAGAAATGAGTTTAAATAAATATTCTAGGTGGGCACACCTTACTTTCTGGTGTTTTTGTGACCTTTATGAACTTGTAGTAGTATTAGTTTGGTCTTAGAGAATGTTTGCCACATCAATAAATATTTAACCTTTACAATTTTAGGTTTTCTGGACAGCTGATAGTATTTCTAGGTTTGACCTTGGATAAAGGTGGTTGATGGAAAACTTGTAAATACCAAAGTTGTAGTAAAATTTGTAAATTAGCTTGTGTCAAAATTTGGGAGCTTTTGGCTTAGTAGTTTGGGAGTTATTGCTGTTTAAAGTGACAGTCCAGAATTGACTGCTCTCTGTTTAGAGTGAACAGATTCTGGAACTTTGGGATTTCGACTAGGTAAACTTTGGAATTAAGTGTTGTGGTCTGAAAATATTTTGTGGTGCATTTCATAAGCTTTCCAGATTTGTCTTATACCATATCTTTTGGAATTGAGAATCTCCAGTTATGTTAGAAACAAGTAGCTGCTGTCCGGAATGTCTTACTGTGATATTTTGGGTTGGTTGTGATAACCTAAATAATGTCACTCTTGTGTTTGTTAGGTGTTAGGGCCTTAACCAAAGATGAACAACTATATCTTAGGTTGGGTAGATTAGGTAAGTACTTCTCCACCGGAGAAGAGATTTGCACGTACTGATAAAGTAACTTGATTAGATTATTATATTTTATTTCTGAAATGCATTTCATTCTGAGCATGTTGCACCTTTATGCATCCATAATATTTATTGTGCATTCATGCAATAGGTGTACCGGAGGGGGTAACTCTCCTCGAATTCAAGCCTGTAATTCCGGAGGAGGACCTGGAGCAGCAGGAGCCCGAGGATCCAGCAGGCGAAGGAGTGCCCGCAGACGACCTTCCTGAGTGCCCAGACCACCGGCCCTCGACCTTTTTGAAAGGCAAGCCCCGGTGCATGCTGAACCTACTGATTTATAAATTAATCTTGAGTACTTTTAATTGTTTACTGCATTAAGTTGTAGGAGTTATATGAAAACACTTGTTGCATTATACCTGTCCTTGTCCAGATATCGTACTTAATCCTATATTCGGTTTAGGCACGTGTCAATGCTTAGCCCTGCTTAGTACGGTAGAAGTCGGGTGATTTCCGGTCATCCGCGAGATGTAGGAAGGAGTCACGAGTGGCTTTATGGCTATCGTGGATGGAACCATGCTTAAAAATGAAATTGAGACCGGGCGGGAGTTCGATAGTACAGCCGTAAGACACTTCACGTCTTGGGTGTGGAGCTATGCCCGTCTGAGTCGTTTAAGGACCGATTCGATGTACGTCCTTGAGTCATGTTGAACGCAGTCTAACACTTAGTTGGCCGGATAAGTCGTTCCGACCGCGAAGCCGAGTAATTTGATTCAGGCCGGGAATCGAATGGTAGGTTGCTTCTTGGAGGAGAGAAAGGATGTGCTTGGGGACATTGGCGTGAGACCAAGGGGGGGTTAGAGTCCCTATCACCTGGCAGAGTGTCGCCCTTGGGGTCGCGACATCATTCGGACCCGCGATTTCTAAATCATATGAAAAGGTGGCTTGTGCGACCCTGGCAGGGGCCTGCGCGGTGAGTGTTAGAAATACCCCTCCAGCTGGATAGGAATTCGATTCGAATCGCCGTCGCTCCCGGTTAGTGAGCACTTGACTTGAGCAGCGGCAACGTAGATCTCATTAAATGAACCGGTGGTTAAGGGAATGATACAATGTTGCCACAATTCATACCTGCTCTGGATATAATGATGATAATTGTTTGATTATAATCAAGTGCATGTTTAGTACAGGTGCTAAGATAGATGACAGGTAAATGCTAAAAATAACTGCTAGTACAGGCTATAAGAGTTTCAATTACTTATGCCTTTATGCAAAATGTTATGTCAGCTAGCCTCTTGTGTAAGCCTTGCATAATCCTTGGTGTCATCTTATTTCTGGTTTTCGACGGGTAAGTCTAGCTGAGTACATTCCAGTACTCAGGGTTTATTCCCTCCTGTTGCTGATGATATGCTCTACCAAGGCTTCTGCAAAAATTGTCTCCACCCTGCGGGTGACGAAGACTAGATCACTGGGGCGTGATCATCTTTATGTACTTTCCTGATGCTTTTGTGGGTTGTTGATCAATAAGACTGGCAGTAGTGAAACAACTGGTGTGTGTTGCTTCCGCTACTTTTATAAACTTGGTTTGTAATAATTGTGACTCCGTGTGTGTAAACTTATTTCAGAACTACTTGTGAAATGTAACGTATGATGTTGAATGTTGAATGATGTGATCCTGGTTGTAAGCAAGTTGGTTTGAAATCCTGCGTGGTTTCGATTGACTACCGGGATTATATGGGCTCAAGTTCGAAAATTTGAGCACTTCGGTGCTTGTTTTTGTACTTGTGCTCTTATAATTTGGTCGGTTCTGTTACACCATAGCCTGATAAATCATTTTAGACGCACCCGATGGAACTCCTAGGTGGCATGGCTCATGTAGAATCTCCTTTCGGTCCTTTTGGAGATAGTGTTAGTTTCGGTGCATGATTGGTGCACTATTTGCGCCAAACGTACCATAGGCTCAGAAATTATTTTGGATGCACCGGATGGTACTCCTGGATGATGAGGCTCAAATGGAAGCTCATTTCGGTGCGTTTGGAGACAGTGTCAGTCTCGGTGCAAGATAGGCGCACGATTTGCGCCAGATGTACCGTAGCCTCAGAAATCATTTTGGACGCACTAGATGGTAGTCCTAGGTGACGAGGCTCAAATGAAAGCTCATTTTGGTCTGTTTTGATATAGTGCTAATCTTGATTCAAGACAGGTGCACGGTTTGCGCCAAACGTACCATAGCCTCAGAAACCATTTTGGACGCACCCGATGGAACTCCTAGGTGACGTGGGTCATGTAGAATCTCCTTGCGGTCCTTTTGAAGATATGTTAGTTTCGGTGCATGATAGGTGCACGGTTTGCGCCAAACATATCAAAGGTTCGAAAATTGTTTTGGATGCATTGGATGGTGCGCCTGGGTGACAAGGCTCAAATGGAAGCTCATTTCGGTCCCTTTGGAGACTGTGTTAGTTTCAATGCAAGATAGGTGCACAGTTTGCGTTAAACGTACCATAGGCTCAGAAATCGTTTTGGACACACTAGATGTCGTACACCTAAGTGACGAGGCTCAAATGGAAGCTCGTTTCGATTCGTTTGGAGATAGTGCTAACCTTGATTCAAGATAGGTGCACGGTTTGCGCCGAACGTACCATAAGCTCAGAATCATTTTGGATGCACCCGATGGAACTCCTAGGTGACGTGGGTCATGGAGAACCTCATTTCAATCCTTTTAGAGATAGTGTTAGTTTCGGTGCGGGATAGGTGCACAGTTTGGGCCAAACGTACCATAGGCTCAGAAATCATTTTGGACAAAATGGATGGTAGTCCTAGGTGACGAGGCTCAAATGGAAGCTCGTTTCAGTTCATTTAGAGATTGTGCTAATCCTGATTCAAGGTGCATGGTTTGCGCCGAACGTACCGTAAGCTCAAAAATCATTTTGGACACACCTGATGGAATTCCTAGGTGATGTGGGTCCTGTAGAATCTCGTTTTGGTGCATTTGGAGATATTGTTAGTCTCGGTGCAAGATAGATCCACAGTTTGCACCAAACGTACCATAGCCTGATAAATCATTTTAGACGCACTCGAGGGAACTCCTAGGTGACATGGCTCATGTAGAATCTTCTTTCGGTCCTTTTGGAGATAGTGTTAGTTTCGGTGCATGATTGGTGCACTATTTGCGCCAAACATACCATAGGCTCAGAAATTATTTTGGATGCACCAGATGGTACTCCTGGATGATGAGGCTCAAATGGAAGCTCATTTCGGTGCCTTTGGAGACAGTGTCAGTCTCGGTGCAAGATAGGCGCATGATTTGCGCCAGATGTACCGTAGCCTCAGAAATCATTTTGGACGCACTAGAAGGTAGTCCTAGGTGACGAGGCTCGAATGGAAGCTCATTTTGGTCTGTTTTGATATAGTGCTAATCTTGATTCAAGACAGGTGCACGGTTTGCGCCAAACGTACCATAGCCTCAGAAACCATTTTGGACGCACCCGATGGAACTCCTAGGTGACGTGGGTCATGTAGAATCTCCTTGCGGTCCTTTTGAAGATAGTGTTAGTTTCGGTGCATGATAGGTGCACGGTTTGCGCCAAACATACCATAGGCTCGAAAATTGTTTTGGATGCATCGAATGGTGCGCCTGGGTGACAAGGCTCAAATGGAAGCTCATTTCGGTCCGTTTGGAGACTGTGTTAGTTTCAATGCAAGATAGATGCACAGTTTGTGTCAAACGTACCATAGGCTCAGAAATCGTTTTGGACACACCGGATGTCGTACACCTAAGTGACGAGGCTCAAATGGAAGCTTGTTTCGATTCGTTTGGAGATAGTGCTAACCTTGATTCAAGATAGGTGCACGGTTTGCGCCGAACGTACCATAAGCTCAGAATCATTTTGGATGCACCCAGTGGAACTCCTAGGTGACGTGGGTCATGTAGAATCTCGTTTCGGTCCGTTTGAGATAGTGTTAGTATCGGTGCAAGATAAATCCATAGTTTGCACCAAATGTACCATAGCTTCAGAAACCGTTTTGGACGCACCCGATGGAACTCCTAGGTGACGTGGGTCATGGAGAACCTCATTTCAATCCTTTTAGAGATAGTGTTAGTTTCGGTGCGGGATAGGTGCACAGTTTGGGCCAAACGTACCATAGGCTCAGAAATCATTTTGGACAAAATGGATGGTAGTCCTAGGTGACGAGGCTCAAATGGAAGCTCGTTTCAGTTCATTTGGGGATTGTGCTAATCCTGATTCAAGGTTGGTGCATGGTTTGTGCCGAACGTACCGTAAGCTCAGAAATCATTTTGGACACACCTGATAGAATTTCCAAGGTGATGTGGGTCATGTAGAATCTCGTTTCGGTGCATTTGGAGATATTGTTAGTCTCAGTGCAAGATAGATCCACAGTTTGCACCAAATGTACCATAGCTTGATAAATCATTTTAGACACACCTGATGGAACTCCTAGGTAGCAAGGCTCATGTAGAATCTCCTTTCGGTTCTTTTGGAGATAGTGTTAGTTTCGGTGCATGATTGGTGCACTATTTGCGCCAAATGTACCATAGGCTCAGAAATTATTTTGGATGCACCGGATGGTACTCCTGGATGATGAGGCTCAAATGGAAGCTCATTTCGGTGCCTTTGGAGACAGTGTCAGTCTCGGTGCAAGATAGGCGCACGATTTGCGCCAGATGTACCGTAGCCTCAGAAATCATTTTGGACGCACTAGATGGTAGTCCAAGGTGACGAGGCTCAAATGGAAGCTCATTTTGGTCTGTTTTGATATAGTGCTAATCTTGATTCAAGACAGGTGCACGGTTTGCGCCAAACGTACCATAGCCTTAGAAACCATTTTGGACGCACCCGATGGAACTCCTAGGTGACGTGGGTCATGTAGAATCTCCTTGCGGTCCTTTTGAAGATAGTGTTAGTTTCGGTGCATGATAGGTGCACGGTTTGCGCCAAACATACCATAGGCTCGAAAATTGTTTTGGATGCATCGGATGGTGCGCCTGGGTGACAAGGCTCAATTGGAAGCTCATTTCGGTCCGTTTGGAGACTGTGTTAGTTTCAATGCAAGATAGATGCATAGTTTGTGTCAAACGTACCATAGGCTCAGAAATCGTTTTGGACACACCGAATGTCGTACACCTAAGTGACGAGGCTCAAATGGAAGCTCGTTTCGATTCGTTTGGAGATAGTGCTAACCTTGACTCAAGATAGGTGCACGGTTTGCGCCGAACGTGCCATAAGCTCAGAATCATTTTGGATGCACCCAGTGGAACTCCTAGGTGACGTGGGTCATGTAGAATCTCGTTTCGGTCCGTTTGAGATAGTGTTAGTATCGGTGCAAGATAAATCCATAGTTTGCACCAAATGTACCATAGCTTCAGAAACCGTTTTGGACGCACCCGATGGAACTCCTAGGTGACGTGGGTCATGGAGAACCTCATTTCAATCCTTTTAGAGATAGTGTTAGTTTCGGTGCGGGATAGGTGCACAGTTTGGGCCAAACGTACCATAGGCTCAGAAATCATTTTGGACAAAATGGATGGTAGTCCTAGGTGACGAGGCTCAAATGGAAGCTCGTTTCAGTTCATTTGGAGATTGTGCTAATCCTGATTCAAGGTTGGTGCATGGTTTGCGCCAAACGTACCGTAAGCTCAGAAATCATTTTGGACACACCTGATGGAATTCCTAGGTGATGTGGGTCATGTAGAATCTCGTTTCGGTGCATTTGGAGATATTGTTAGTCTCGGTGCAAGATAGATCCACAGTTTGCACCAAACGTACCATAGCCTGATAAAACATTTTAGACACACCCGATGGAACTCCTAGGTGGCATGGCTCATGTAGAATCTCCTTTCGGTCCGTTTGAGATAGTGTTAGTATCAGTGCAAGATAACTCCATAGTTTGCACCAAATGTACCATAGCTTCAAAAACCGTTTTGGACGCACCTGATGGAACTCCTAGGTGACGTGGGTCGTGGAGAACCTCATTTCAATCCTTTTAGAGATAGTGTTAGTTTCGGTGGGGGATAGGTGCACAGTTTGGGCCAAACGTACCATAGGCTCAGAAATCATTTTGGACAAAATGGATGGTAGTCCTTGGTGACGAGGCTCAAATGGAAGCTCGTTTCAGTTCATTTGGAGATTGTGCTAATGCTGATTCAAGGTAGGTGCATGGTTTGCGCCGAACGTACCGTAATCTCAGAAATCATTTTGGACACACCTGATGGAATTCCTAGGTGATGTGGGTCATGTAGAATCTCGTTTCGGTGCATTTGGAGATATTGTTAGTCTCGGTGCAAGATAGATCCACAGTTTGCACCAAACGTACCATAGCCTGATAAATCATTTTAGACACACCCGATGGAACTCCTAGGTGGCATGGCTCATGTAGAATCTCATTTCGGTTCTTTTAGAGATAGTGTTAGTTTCGGTGCATGATTGGTGCACTATTTGCGCCAAATGTACCATAGGCTCAGAAATTATTTTGGATGCACAGGATGGTACACCTGGATGATGTGGCTCAAATGGAAGCTCATTTCGGTGCGTTTGGAGACAGTGTCAGTCTCGGTGCAAGATAGGCGCACGATTTGCGCCAGATGTACCGTAGCCTCAGAAATCATTTTGGACGCACTAGATGGTAGTCCTAAGTGACGAGGCTCAAATGGAAGCTCATTTTGGTCTGTTTTGATATAGTGCTAATCTTGATTCAAGACAGGTGCACGGTTTGCGCCAAACGTACCATAGCCTCAGAAACCATTTTGGACGCACCCGATGGAACTCCTAGGTGACGTGGGTCATGTAGAATCTCCTTGCGGTCCTTTTGAAGATAGTGTTAGTTTCGGTGCACGATAGGTGCACGATTTGCGCCAAACATACCATAGGCTCAAAAATTGTTTTGGATGCATCGGATGGTGTGCCTGGGTGACATGGCTCAAATGGAAGGTCGTTTCGATTCGTTTGGAGATAGTGCTAACCTTGATTCAAGATAGGTGCACGGTTTGTGCCAAACGTACCATAAGCTCAGAATCATTTTGGATGCACCCGGTGGAACTCCTAGGTGACGTGGGTCATGTAGAATCTCGTTTCGGTCCGTTTGAGATAGTGTTAGTATCGGTGCAAGATAAATCCATAGTTTGCACCAAATGTACCATAGCTTCAGAAACCGTTTTGGACGCACCCGATGGAACTCCTAGGTGACGTGGGTCATGGAGAACCTCATTTCAATCCTTTTAGAGATAGTGTTAGTTTCGGTGCGGGATAGGTGCACAGTTTGGGCCAAACGTACCATAGGCTCAGAAATCATTTTGGACAAAATGGATGGTAGTCCTAGGTGACGAGGCTCAAATGGAAGCTCGTTTCAGTTCATTTGGAGACGGGTGCACGGTTTGCGCCAAACGTACCATAGCCTCAGAGACCATTTTGGACGCACCCGATGGAACTCCTAGGTGACGTGGGTCATGTAGAATCTCCTTGCGGTCCTTTTGAAGATAGTGTTAGTTTCTGTGCATGATAGGTGCATGGTTTACGCCAAACATACCATAGGCTCGAAAATTGTTTTGGATGCATCGGATGGTGCGCCTGGGTGACAAGGCTCAAATGGAAGCTCATTTCGGTCCGTTTGGAGACTGTGTTAGTTTCAATGCAAGATAGGTGCACAGTTTGCGTCAAACGTACCATAGGCTCAGAAATCGTTTTGGACACACCGGATGTCGTACACCTAGGTGACGAGGCTCAAATGGAAGCTCGTTTCAATTCATTTTGAGATAGTGCTAACCTTGATTCAAGATAGGTGCACGGTTTGTGCCGAACGTACCATAAGCTCAGAAATCATTTTGGACGCTTGAAACTCCTAGATGACGTGTGTCTTGTAAAATCTCATTTCAGTCTGTTCAGAGATAGTGTCAGTATTGGTGCAAGATAGATCCACACTTTGCATCAAACGTACCATAGCCTCAGAAATCATTTTGGATGCACCGGATGGAAATCCTAGGTGACGAGGCTCAAATGGAAGCTCGTTTCGGTTCGTTTGGAGATAGTGCTAACCTTGATTCAAGATAGGTGCATGGTTTGCGCCGAACGTACCGTAAGCACAGAATCATTTTGAGCACACCCGATGGAACTCCTAGGTGACGTGAGTCATGTAGAATTTTATTTCGGTCCGTTTGAGATAGTGTTAGTATCGGTGCAAGATAAATCCATAGTTTGCACCAAACGTACCATAGCCTTAGAAATCATTTTGGACATACCTTATGGAACTCCTAGCTGACATGGTTCATGTAGAATCTCCATTCGGTCCTTTTGGATATAGTGTTAGTTTTGGTGCATGATAGGTGTACGGTTTGCACCAAACATATCATAGGCTCAAAAATTATTTTGGGTGCACCGAATGGTACTCCGGGGTGACGAGGCTCAAATGGAAGCTTATTTCGTTCCGTTTGAGGACAGTGTTAGTTTTAGAGCAAGATAGGTGCACAGTTTGCGCCAAACATACCATAGGCTCAAAAAAACGTTTTGGACACACCGGATGATAATCCTAGGTGACAAGGCTCAAATGAAAGCTCGTTTTGGTTCGTTTGGAAACAGTGCTAATCTTGATTCAAGATAGGTGCACGGTTTGCGCCGAATGTACTGTAAGCTCGGAAATCATTTTGGACGCACCCGATGGAACTCCTAGGTCACGTGGGTCAAGTAGAATCTCGTTTTGGTCCATTTGGAGATAGTGTTAATCTCGGCACAAGATAGATACACAGTTTGTACCAAATGTACCGTAGCCACAGAAATCATTTTACACGCACCTGATGGAACTCATAGGTGACGTGGGTAATGTAGAATCTCTTTTTGGTCCTTTTGGAGATAGTGTTAGTTTCGGTGCATGATAGGTGCACAGTTTGCGCCAAACGTACCATAGGCTCAGAAAATGGTTTTGGATGCACCGGATGGTACTCCTGGGTGATGAGGCTCAAATGAAAGCTCGTTTCGGTCTGTTTGGGAGACAGTGTTAGTTTTAGTGCAAGATAGGTGCACGGTTTGCGCCAAATATACCATAGGTTCAGAAATCATTTTGGACACACCGAATGATACTGCTAGGTGATAAGGCTCAAATGAAAGCTCGTTCCGGTTCGTTTGGAGATAGTGCTAATCTTGATTCAAGATAGGTGCACGGTTTGTGTCGAACATACCGTAAGATCAGAAATCATTTTGGATGCACCTGATAGAACTTTTAGGTGACGTGGGTCATGTAGAATCTTGTTTCGGTCCATTTGAAGATAGTGTTAGTCTCGGTGCAAGATAGATCCACAGTTTGCACCAAATGTACCATAGCCCCATAGATCAATTTGGATGCACCCAATAGAACTCCAAGGTGATGTGGGCTCAAATGACAGCTCGTTTCAGTTCATTTGGATATAGTGCTAATCTTGATTTAATATATTTGCACGGGTTGCGCCGAACATACCGTAAAATCAGAAATTATTTTGGACACACCTGATGGAACTCCAAGGTGACGTGGGTCATGTAGAATCTCGTTTCGGTTCGTTTGGAGATAGTGTTAGTATCGGTGCAAGATAGATCTACAGTTTGCACCAAACATACCATAGATTCAGAAACCGTTTTGGACGCACCTGATAAAACTTCTAGCTGACGTGGGTCATGTAGAATCTCGCTTTGATCCTTTTGGAGATAGTGTTAGTTTTGGTGCGTGAAAGTTGCACAATTTGCGTCAAACATACCATAGCCTGAGAAAACGTTTTGGACACACCGGATTTTACTCCTAGGTGACAAGGTTCAAATGGAAGCTCATTTAGGTTCGTTTGGAGATTTTGCTAATCTTGATTCAAGATAGGTGCACGGTTTGTGCCGAACGTACTGTAAGCTCGGAAATCATTTTGGATGCACCTGATGGAACTCCTAGGTGACATAGGTCATCTAGAATCTCATTTCGGTCCTTTTGGAGATAGTGTTAGTTTCGGTTTACGCCAAACATACTAAAGGATCGGAATATTGTTTTGGACGCACCCGATTGAACTCCTAGTTGACGTGGGTCATGTAGAATCTCCTTTTGGTACTTTTGGAGATAGTGTTAGTTTCGGTGCACGACAGGTGCATAGTTTGCGCCAAGCGTACCATAGGCTCAGAAATTATTTCTGATGCACCGGATGGTACTCCTGGGTGACGAGGCTCAAATGGAAGTTCGTTTCGGTCCGTTTAGAGATAGTGCTAATCTTGATTCAAGATAGGTGCACGGTTTGCGCCGAACGTTCCGTAAGCTCAGAAATTATTTTGGACGCACCCGATAGAACACCAAGGTGACGTAGATCATGTAGAATCTCGTTTCGGTCCATTTGGAGATAGTGTTAGTCTCGATGCAAGATAGGTCCACAGTTTGCACCAAACATACCATAGCCTCAGAAATCATTTTGGACGCACCTAATGGAACTCCTAGGTGACATGGGTCATGTAGAATCTCCTTTCGGTCCTTCTGGAGATAGTGTTAGTTTCGGTGCATGATAGGTGCACGATTTGCGCCAAACTTACCACAGGCTCAGAAATTATTTTGGATGCACCGGATGGTACTCCTAGATGTTGAGGCTCAAATGGAAGCTCATTTTGGTCCATTTGGAGACAGTGTTAGTCTCGGTGCAAGATAGGCGCATGATTTGCGCCAGATGTACCGTAGCCTCATAAATCATTTTGGACGCACTAGATGATAGTCCTAGGTGACGAGGCTCAAATGGAAGCTCATTTTTGGTCTGTTGGGATATAGTGCTAATCTTGATTCAAGACAGGTGCACGGTTTGCGCCAAACATACCATAGCCTCAGAAATCATTTTGGACGCACCCGATGGAACTCCTAGGTGACGTGGGTCATGTAGAATCTCCTTTCGGTCCTTTTGAAGATAGTGTTAGCTTCGGTGCATGATAGGTGCACGGTTTTTGCCAAATATACCATAGGCTTGGAAATTGAACTGGATGCACCGGCCGACTGGGTGACGAGGCTCAAATGGAAGGTCGTTTCGGTCCGTTTGGAGACTGTGTTAGTTTCAATGCAATATAGGTGCACAGTTTGCGCCAAACGTACCAAAGGCTCAGAAATCGTTTTGGACACACCGGATGTCATACACCTAGGTGACAAGGCTCAAATGGAAGCTCATTACAATTCGTTTCGAGATAGTGCTAACCTTGATTCAAGATAGGTGCATGGTTTGCGCCGAACGTACCGTAAGCTCGGAAATCATTTTGGACGCATCCGATGGAACTCTTAGGTGACGTGGTCATGTAAAATCTTGTTTCGGTCTGTTTAGAGATAGTGTCATTATTGGTGCAAGATAGATCCACAGTTTGCACCAAACGTACCATGGTCTCAAAAATCATTTTGGATGCACCGGATGGAAATCCTAGGTGACGAGGCTCAAATGGAAACTCGTTTCGGTTCGTTTGGAGATAGTTCTAATCTTGATTCAAGATAGGTGCATGGTTTGTGCTCAACGTACCATAAGCTTGGAAATCATTTTGGACGCACCCGATGGAACTCCTTGGTGACGTGGGTCATGTAGAATCTCATTTCGGTCCATTTAGAGATAGTCTTAGTCTCGGTGCAAGGTAGATCCACAGTTTGCATCAAACGTACCATATCCTCAGAAATCATTTTGGATGCACCTGATGGAACTCCTAGGTGATGTGGTCATGTAGAACCTCCTTTCGGTCCTTTCAGAGGTAGTTTTAGTTTCGGTGCATGATAGGTGCACGGTAGCGGCAAACATACCATTGGCTCAGAAATTGTTTTGGATGCACCAGATGGAACTCCTTGGTAACGAGGCTCAAATGGAAGCTTGTTTCGATCTGTTTAAAGATAGTGTTAGTTTCAGTGCAAGATAGGTGCACAGTTTGCACCAAACATACCATAGGCTCAGAAATCATTTTGGACACATCGGATGATACTCCTAGGTGATGAGGCTCAAATGGAAGCTCGTTTTGGTTCATTTGGAGATAGTGCTAATCTTGATTCAAGATAGGTGCACGGTTTGCGCCGAACGTACCGTAAGCTCGGAATCATTTTGGACACACCCGATGGAACTCCTAGGTGACATGGGTCATGTAGAATCTTGTTTCGGTCCGTTTGAGATAATGTTAGTATCGGTGCAAGATAAATCCATAGTTTGCACCAAATGTACCATAGCTTCAAAAACTATTTTGGACGCACCCGATGGAACTCCTAGGTTACGTGGGACATATAGAACCTCATTTCAATCCTTTTAGAGATAGTGTGAGTTTCGATGCAGTATAGGTGCACAGTTTGTGCCAAACTTACCATAGGCTTAGAAATCATTTTGGACAAAACGGATGGTAGTCCTTGGTTACGAGGCTCAAATGGACGCTCGTTTCAGTTCGTTTGGAGATTGTGCTAATCTTGATTCAAGATAAGTGCATGGTTTGTACCGAGTGTACCGTAAGCTCAAAAATCATTTTGGACGCACCTGATAGAACTCCTTGGTGACATGGGTCATGTAGACTCTCGTTTCGGTCCATTTTGAGATAGTGTTAGTCTCAGTGCAAGGTACATCCACACTCCTGATGGAACTCCTAGCTGACGTGGGTCATGTAGAATCTCCATTCGGTCCTTTTGGATATAGTGTTAGTTTCAGTGCATGATAGGTGCACTGTTTGCGCCAAACATACCATAGGCTCAGAAATTGTTTTGGATGCACCGGATGGTACTTCGGGGTGATGAGGCTGAAATGGAAGCTTGTTTTGGTCCGTTTGAAGACTGTTAGTTTTAGATCAGATTGGTGCACAGTTTGCGCCAAACATACCATAGACTCAGAAATCATTTTGGATGCACCGGATGGAAATCCTAGGTGACGAGGCTCAAATGGAAACTCGTTTCGGTTCGTTTGGAGATAGTTCTAATCTTGATTCAAGATAGGTGCATGGTTTGTGCTCAACGTACCATAAGCTCGGAAATCATTTTGGACGCACCCGATGGAGCTCCTTGGTGACGTGGGTCATGTAGAATCTCATTTTGGTCCATTTAGAGATAGTCTTAGTCTCGGTGCAAGGTAGATCCACAGTTTGCACCAAACGTACCATATCCTCAGAAATCATTTTGGACGCACCTGATGGAACTCCTAGGTGACGTAGTCATGTAGAATCTCCTTTCGGTCCTTTCAGAGGTAGTTTTAGTTTCGGTGCATGATAGGTGCACAGTTGCGGCAAACATACCATTGGCTCAGAAATTGTTTTGGATGCACCAGATGGAACTCCTGGGTAACGAGACTCAAATGGAAGCTTATTTCGATCTGTTTGAAGATAGTGTTAGTTTCAGTGCAAGATAGGTGCACAGTTTGCACCAAACATACCATAGGCTTAGAAATCATTTTGGACACACCGGATGATACTCCTAGGTGATGAGGCTCAAATGGAAGCTCGTTTCAGTTCATTTGGAGATAGTGCTAATCTTGATTCAAGATAGGTGCACTGTTTGCGCCGAACGTACCGTAAGCTCGGAATCATTTTGGACGCACCCGATGGAACTCCTAGGTGACATGGGTCATGTAGAATCTCGTTTCGGTCCGTTTGAGATAATGTTAGTATCGGTGCAAGATAAATCCATAGTTTGCACCAAATGTACCATAGCTTCAAAAACTGTTTTGGACGCACCCGATGGAACTCCTATGTGACGTGGGACATATAGAACCTCATTTCAATCCTTTTCAGAGATAGTGTGAGTTTCGGTGCAGTATAGGTGCACAGTTTGCGCCAAACTTACCATAGGCTCAGAAATTATTTTGGACAAAACGGATGGTAGTCCTTGGTAACGAGGCTCAAATGGAAGCTCGTTTTGGTTCGTTTGAAGATTGTGCTAATCTTGATTCAAGATAGGTGCACGGTTTGCACCGAGTGTACCATAAGCTCAAAAATCATTTTGGACGCACCCGATGGAACTCCTTGGTGACATGGGTCATGTAGACTCTCGTTTCGGTCCATTTTGAGATAGTGTTAGTCTCAGTGCAAGATACATCCACACTCTTGATGGAACTCCTAGCTGACGTGGGTCATGTAGAATCTCCATTCGGTCCTTTTGATATAGTGTTAGTTTCGGTGCATGATAGGTGCACGGTTTGCGCCAAACATACCATAGGCTCATAAATTGTTTTGGATGCACCGGATGGTACTCTGGGGTGACGAGGCTGAAATAGAAGCTTGTTTTGGTCCGTTTGAAGACAATGTTAGTTTTAGATTAGATTGGTGCACAGTTTGCGCCAAACATACGATAGACTCAGAAATCGTTTTGGACACATTGGATGATAATCCTAGGTGACCAGGCTCAAATGAAAGCTCGTTTCGGTTCGTTTGGAGACAGTGCTAATCTTGAGTCAAGATAGGTGCATGGTTTGCGCTGAATGTACCGTAAGCTCAGAAATCATTTTGGACGCACCTGATGGAACTCCTAGGTCACATGGGTCATGTAGAATCTCGTTTCGGTCTATTTGGAGATAGTGTTAATCTCGGTGCAAGATAGATACACAATTTGTACCAAATGTACCATAGCCTTAGAAATTATTTTGCACGCACCTGATGGAACTCCTAGGTGACGTGGGTCATGTAGAATCTCCTTTCGGTCCTTTTGGAGATAGTGTTAGTTTCGATGCATGATAGGTGCACAGTTTGCGCCAAACGTACCATAGGTTCAGAAATGGTTTTGGATGCACCGGATGGTACTCCTGGGTGACAAGGCTCAAATGAAAGCTCGTTTCAGTCCATTTGGAGACAGTGTTAGTTTTAGTGCAAGATAGGTGCACGGTTTGTGCCAAACGTACCATAGGCTCAGAAATCATTTTGGACACACCGGATGATACTCCTAGGTGACGTGGGTCATGTAGAATCTCCTTTTGGTCTTTTTGGAGATAGTGTTAGTTTTGGTGCATGACAAGTGCATAGTTTGCGCCAAACGTACCATAGGCTCAGAAATTATTTCGGATGCACCGGATGGTACTCCTGGGTGACGAGGCTCAACTTGAAGCTCGTTTCGGTTTGTTTGGAGATTGTGCCAATCTTGATTCAAGATAGGTGCACGGTTTGTGCTGAACGTACTAATGGTCCTAGGTGACGTAGGTCATGTAGAATCACGTTTCGGTCCATTTGGAGATATGCTAATCTTGAATCAAGATAGGTGCACCGTTTGTGTTAAACGATCTGTAAGCTCAAAAATTAATTTGGACGCATCTGATGGAACTGCTAAGTGACGTGGGTCATGTAGAATCTCGTTTTGGTCCGTTTGGAGATAGTGTTAGAGTCGGTGCAAGATAGATCCACAGTTTGCACCAAACGTACCATAGCCTCAGAAATCATTTTGAATGCATCGAAGGTAATCTTAGGTGACAATGCTCAAATGAAATATTGTTTCGGTTTGTTTGGAGATAGTGCTAATCTTGATTCAAGATAGGTGCATGGTTTGCACCGAATGTACCGTAAACTCAGAAATCATTTTGGATGCATCCGATGGAACTCCTAGGTGACGTGGGTCATGTAGAATCTCATTTTGGTCCATTTGGAGATAGTTTTAGCCTCGGTGCGAGATAGATACACAGTTTGCACCAAAGGTACCATAGCCTCAGAAACTATTTTGGACGCACCTGATGGAACTCCTTGGTGACGTGGGTCATGTAGAATCTTGTTTCGGTCCTTTTGGAGATAGTGTTAATTTCGGTGCAAGATAGTTGCACAATTTGCGCCAAACATACCATAGGCTCAGAATCATTTTGGACACATCGGATGGTACTCCTAGGTGACGGGGCTCAAATGGAAGCTCGTTTCGGTTCATTTGGAGATTGTGCTAATCTTGATTCAAGATACGTGCACAGTTTGCGATGAACGTACCGTAAGCTTGGAAATCATTTTGGATGCACCCGATGGAACTCCTAGGTGACGTGGGCATGTAGAATCTTGTTTTGGTCCATTTGGAGATAGTGTTAGTCTCGGTGCAAGATAGATACATAGTTTGCACCAAACGTACCATAGCTTCAGAAACTATTTTGGACGCACCTAATGGAACTTCTAGGTGACGTGGGTCATTTAGAATCTCGTTTTGATCCTTTTCGAGATAGTGTTAGTTTAGGTGCATGATATTTGCACCATTTGCGCCAATTGTACGATAGGCTCAGAAATCATTTTGGACACACCAGATGGTACTCCTAGGTGACAAGGCTCAAATGGAAACTCGTTTCGGTTCGTTTGGAGATTGTGCTAATCTTGATTCAAGATAGGTGCACGGTTTGCGCCGAACATACCGTAAGCTCGAAACTCATTTTGGACGCACCCGATAGAACTCCTATGTGACATGGGTCATGTAGAATCTCATTTCAGTCCATTTGGAGATAGTGTAGTCTCAGTGCAAGATAGATACACAGTTTGCACCAAACATACCATAGCCTCAGAAATCATTTTGGACACACCTGATGAACTCCTAGGTGACGTGGGTCAAGTAGCATCTCCTTTTGGTCCTTTTAGAGATAGTGTTAGTTTCGGTGCATGATAGGTGAACAGTTTGCGGCAAACATACCATAGGCTCAGAAATCGTTTTGGACACACCGGATGGTACACCTAGGAGTAGACGTTCAAATGGAAGCTCATTTTGGTCCGTTTGGAAAAATAGTGCTAATCCTTATTCAAGATAGGTGCACGGTTTGCGCCAAACGTATCGTAGGCTCAGAAATCATTTTGGACGCATCTGATGGAACTCCTAGGTGACTTGGGTCATGTAGAATCTCGTTTTGGTCCATTTGGAGATAGTGTTAGAGTCGGTGCAAGCCTGTTTGCACCAAACATACCATAGCCTCAGAAATCATTTTGAACGTACCGGATGGTACTCTCTGGTGACAAGGCTCAAATGAAAGCTTGTTTTGGTTCATTAAAAGATAGTGCTAATCTTGATTGAAGACAGGTGCACGGTTTGCACCGAACGTACCATAAGCTCGAAAATCGTTTTGAACGCACCCGATGGAACTCCTAGGTGATGTGGGTCATGTAGAATCTTATTTTAGTCCATTTGGAGATAGTGTTAGTCTCGGTGCAAGATAGATCCATAGTTTGCACCAAACGTTCCATAGCCCCATAAAAATCATTTTGGACGCACCCGATGGAACTCCTAGGTGACGTGGGTCATATAGAATCTCCTTTCTATCCTTTTGGAGATAGTGTTAGTTTTGGTGTATGATAGGTGCACGGTTTGCACCAATCGTACCATAGGCTTAGAAATTATTTTAGATGCACCGAATGGTGCTCCTGGGTGACGAGGCTCAAATGGAAGCTCGTTTCGATCCATTTGGAGATAGTGTTAGTTTCAGTTCAAGATAGGTGCACGGTTTGCGCCGAACAAACCGTAAGCTTGGAAATCTTTTTGGACGCACCCGATGGAACTCATAGGTGACGTGAGTCATATAGTCTCGTTTCGGTCCATTTGGAGATAGTGTTAGTCTGAGTGCAAGATAGATCCACAGTTTGCACCAAATGTACCATAGCCTCTTAAATCATTTTGGACGTACCCAATGGAACTCCTAGGTGACGTGGGTCATGTAGAATCTCGTTTCGATCTTTTTCAGATAGTGTTAGTTTTGGTGCATCATAGGTGCACGGTTTGCGCCAAACGTACCATAGGCTCAGAAATTGTTTTGGATGCACCGGATGGTACTCCTGGGTGATGAGGCTAAAATGGAAGCTCGTTTCGGTCCATTTGGAGACAGTGTTTGTTTCAGTTCAAGATAGGTGCACGGTTTGCGCCAAACGTACCATAGGCTCAGAAATCGTTTTGGACACACCTGATGATACTCCTAGGTGATGAGGCTCAAATGGAAGCTCATTTCGGTTCATTTGGAGATTGTGCTAATCTTGATTCAAGATAGGTTCACGGTTTGCGCCGAACGTACCGTAAGCTCGAAAATCATTTTAGACGCACCAGATGGAACACCTAGGTGACGTGGGTCATGTAGACTCTCTTTTTGGTCCTTTTAGAGATAGTGTTAGTTTCGGTGCATGATAGGTGCACAGTTTGCGCCAATCGTACCATAGGCTCAGAAATCATTTTGGACACACCGGATGGTACTCCTACGTGACGATGTTAAAATAGAAGCTCATTTTGGTCCGTTTGCAAATAGTGCTAATCTTGATTCAAGATAGGTGCACGGTTTGCGCCAAACGTACCGTAGAATCAGAAATCATTTTGAACGCATCTGATGGAACTTTTAGGTGACGTGGGTCATGCAGAATCTCATTGCGGTGTGTTAGGAAATAGTGTTAGTATCGGTGCAAGATAGATCCACAGTTTGAACCAAACATACCATAGCTTCAAAAAAAGTTTTGGACGCACCTAATGGAACTCCTAGGTGATGTGGGTCATCTAGAATCTCGTTTCGATCCTTTTCGAGATAGTGTTAGTTTCGGTGCATGATAGTTGCACAATTTGCACCAATTGTACCATAGGCTCAGAAATCATTTTGGACACACCAGACGGTACTCCTAGGTGACGAGGCTCAAATGGAAGCTCGTTTCGGTTCGTTTAGAGATTATGCTAATCTTGATTCAAGATAGGTGCACGGTTTTGCGCCGATTGTGTCGTAAGCTCGAAAATCATTTTGGACGCACCCGATGGATCTCCTAGGTGACATGGGTCATGTAGAATCTTGTTTCAGTCCATTTGGAGATAGTGTTAGTCTTAGTGCAAGATAGATACACAGTTTGTACCAAACATACCATAGCCATAGAAAATCATTTTGGACGCACCTGATGTAACTCCTAGGTCACGTGGGTCTTGTACAATCTCCTTTCGGTCCTTTTAGAGATAGTGTTAGTTTCGGTGCATGATAGTTGCATAGTTTGCGCCGAAAGTACTATAGGCTCAGAAATCGTTTTGGACACACCAGATGGTACTCCTAGGTGACGACGTTCAAATGGAAGGTCGTTTTGGTCTGTTTGGAAATAGTGCTAATCTTGATTCAAGACAGGTGCACGGTTTGCGCCAAACGTACCATCGACTCACAAATCATTTTGGATGCATCTAATGGAACTCCTAGGAGATGTGGGTCATGTAGAATCTCGTTTCGGTCCGTTTGGAGATAGTGTTAGAGTCGGTGCAAGATAGATGCACAGTTTGCACCAAGCGTACCATAGCCTCAGAAATCGTTTTCAACGCACTGGATGGTAGTCTTAGGTGACAAGACTCAAATGAAAACTCATTTCGGCCTGTTTGGAGATTGTGCTAATCTTGATTCAAGATAGCTGCACGGTTTGCGCCAAACATAGCTTTAGCTCGGAAATCATTTTGGACGCACCCAATGGAACTCCTAGGTGACGTGGGTCATGTAGAATCTCGTTTTGGTCAATTTGGAGATTGTTTTAGCCTCGGTGCGAGATAGATACACAGTTTGCACCAAAGGTACCATAGCCTCAAAAACCATTTTGGATGCACCTGATGGAACTCCTTGGTGACGTGGGTCATGTAGAATCTTGTTTCGGTCCTTTTGGAGATAGTGTTACTTTCGGTGCAAGATAGTTGCACAATTTGCGCCAAACATACCATAGGCTCAGAATCATTTTGGACACATCGGATGGTACTCCTAGGTGACGGGGCTCAAATGGAAGCTCGTTTCGGTTCATTTGGAGATTGTGCTAATCTTGATACAAGATACGTGCACAGTTTGCGATGAACGTACCGTAAGCTTGGAAATCATTTTGGATGCACCCGATGGAACTCCTAGTGACGTGGGCATGTAGAATCTTGTTTTGGTCCATTTGGAGATAGTGTTAGTCTCGGTGCAAGATAGATACACAGTTTGCATCAAACGTACCATAGCTTCAGAAACTGTTTTGGACGCACCTAATGGAACTTCTAGGTGACGTGGGTCATTGAGAATCTCGTTTTGATCCTTTTCGAGATAGTGTTAGTTTAGGTGCATGATAGTTGCACCATTTGCGCCAATTGTACGATAGGCTCAGAAATCGTTTTGGACACACCAGATGGTACTCCTAGGTGACGAGGCTCAAATGGAAACTCGTTTCGGTTCGTTTGGAGATTGTTTTAATCTTGATTCAAGATAGGTGTACGGTTTGCGCCGAACATACTGTAAGCTCGAAACTCATTTTGGACGCACCCGATAGAACTCCTATGTGACATGGGTCATGTAGAATCTCATTTCAGTCCATTTGGAGATAGTGTAGTCTCAGTGCAAGATAGATACACAGTTTGCACCAAACATACCATAGCCTCAGAAATCATTTTGGACACACCTGATGAACTCCGAGGTGACGTGGGTCAAGTAGCATCTCCTTTCGGTCCTTTTAGAGATAGTGTTAGTTTCGGTGCATGATAGGTGAACAGTTTGCGTCAAGCATACCATAGGCTCAGAAATCATTTTGGACACACCGGATGGTACACCTAGGAGTAGACGTTCAAATGGAAGCTCATTTTGGTCCGTTTGGAAAAATAGTGCTAATCCTTATTCAAGATAGGTGCACGGTTTGCGCCAAACGTACCGTAGGCTCAGAAATCATTTTGGACGCATCTGATAGAACTCCTAGGTGACTTGGGTCATGTAGAATCTCGTTTTGGTCCATTTGGAGATAGTGTTAGAGTCGGTGCAAGATAGATCCACTGTTTGCACCAAACATACCATAGCCTCAGAAATCATTTTGAACGTACCGGATGGTACTCTCTGGTGACAAGGCTCAAATGTAAGCCTGTTTTGGTTCATTAAAAGATAGTGCTAATCTTGATTGAAGATAGGTGCACGGTTTGCACTGAACGTACCATAAGCTCGAAAATCGTTTTGAACGCACCCGATGGAACTCCTAGGTGATGTGGGTCATGTAGAATCTTATTTTAGTCCATTTGGAGATAGTGTTAGTCTCGGTGCAAGATAGATCCATAGTTTGCACCAAACGTTCCATAGCCCCCTAAAAATCATTTTAGACGCACCCGATGGAACTCCTAGGTGACGTGGGTCATATAGAATCTCCTTTCTGTCCTTTTGGAGATAGTGTTAGTTTTGGTGTATGATAGGTGCACGGTTTGCACCAATCGTACCATAGGCTTAGAAATTATTTTAGATGCACCGAATGGTGCTCCTGGGTGACGAGGCTCAAATGGAAGCTCGTTTCGGTCCGTTTGGAGATAGTGTTAGTTTCAGTTCAAGATAGGTGCACGGTTTGCACCGAACAAACCGTAAGCTTGGAAATCTTTTTGGACGCACCCGATGGAACTCATAGGTGACGTGAGTCATGTAGAGTCTCGTTTCGGTCCATTTGGAGATAGTGTTAGTCTGAGTGCAAGATAGATCCACAGTTTGCACCAAATGTACCATAGCCTCTTAAATCATTTTGGACGTACCCGATGTGATGAAGACATCATTGGCTCAAAGATGACCATGCCAACCACTTCTATACCAAAGGTGCAACCATTCTATGTGAGGCATATCATTGAACGTCATCTCCATCCCCAAATCAAGTTTCTCACGCTTCTCATCAAAAGATCGACCACAAACCCTTGCGGGTTCATATCACGATGGAACTCCTAGGTGACGTGGGTCATGTAGAATCTCGTTTCGATCCTTTTTCAGATAGTGTTAGTTTTGGTGCATCATAGGTGCACGGTTTGCGCCAAACGTACCATAGGCTCAGAAATTGTTTTGGATGCACCGGATGGTACTCCTGGGTGATGATGCTAAAATGGAAGCTCGTTTCGGTCCATTTGGAGACAGTGTTTGTTTCAGTTCAAGATAGGTGCACGGTTTGCGCCAAACGTACCATAGGCTCAGAAATCGTTTTGGACACACCGGATGATACTCCTAGGTGATGAGGCTCAAATGGAAGCTCATTTCGGTTCTTTTGGAGATTGTGCTAATCTTGATTCAAGATAGGTTCACGGTTTGCGCCGAACATACCGTAAGCTCGAAAATCATTTTAGACGCACCAGATGGAACACCTAGGTGACGTGGGTCATGTAGACTCCCTTTTCGGTCCTTTTAGAGATAGTGTTAGTTTCGGTGCATGATAGGTGCACAGTTTGCGCCAATCGTACCATAGGCTCAGAAATCATTTTGGACACACCGGATGGTACTCCTACGTGACGATGTTAAAATAGAAGCTCATTTAGGTCCGTTTGCAAATAGTGCTAATCTTGATTCAAGATAGGTGCACGGTTTGCGCCAAACGTACCGTAGAATCAGAAATCATTTTGAACGCATCTGATGGAACTTTTAGGTGACGTGGTTCATGCAGAATCTCGTTGCGGTGTGTTAGGAAATAGTGTTAGTATCGGTGCAAGATAGATCCACAGTTTGAACCAAACATACCATAGCTTCAAAAAAAGTTTTGGACGCACCTGATGGAACTCCTAGGAGATGTGGGTCATGTAGAATCTTGTTTCGGTCCGTTTGGAGATAGTGTTAGAGTCGGTGCAAGATAGATGCACAGTTTGCACCAAGCGTACCATAGCCTCAGAAATCGTTTTCAATGCACTGGATGGTAGTCTTAGGTGATAAGACTCAAATGAAAACTCATTTCGGCCTGTTTGGAGATTGTGCTAATCTTGATTCAAGATAGCTGCACGGTTTGCGCCAAACATAGCTTTAGCTCGGAAATCATTTTGGACACACCCAATGGAACTCCTAGGTGACGTGGGTCATGTAGAATCTCGTTTTGGTCCATTTGGAGATTGTTTTAGCCTCGGTGCGAGATAGATACACAGTTTGCACCAAAGGTACCATAGCCTCAGAAACCATTTTGGATGCACCTGATGGAACTCCTTGGTGACGTGGGTCATTTAGAATCTTGTTTTGGTCCTTTTGGAGATAGTGTTAGTTTCAGTGCAAGATAGTTGCACAATTTGCGCCAAACATACCATAGGCTCAGAAATCGTTTTGGACATGTCGGATGGTACTCCTAGGTGACGGGGCTCAAATGGAAGCTCGTTTCAATTCATTTGGAGATTGTGCTAATCTTGATTCAAGATACGTGCACAGTTTGGACGCATCTGATGGAACTCCTGGTGACGTGGGTCATGTAGAATCTCATTTTGGTCCATTTGGAGATAGTGTTAGAGTTGGTGCAAGATAGATCCACTGTTTACACCAAACGTACCGTAGCCTCAGAAATCATTTTGAACGCACTGGATGGTACTCTCAGGTGACAAGGCTCAAATGAAAGCTAGTTTTGGTTCATTTCAAGATAGTGCTAATCTTGATTGAAGATAGGTGCACGGTTTGCACCGAACGTACTATAAGCTTGAAAATCATTTTGGACACACCTGATGGAACTCCTAGGTGATGTGGGTCAAGTAGAATCTTATTTTAGTCCATTTGGAGATAGTGTTAGTCTCGGTGCAAGATAGATCCATAGTTTGCACCAAACGTTCCATAGCCCCATAAATCATTTTGGACGCACCCAATAGAACTCCTAGGTGATGTGGGTCATATAGAATCTCCTTTCTGTCCTTTTGGAGATAGTGTTAGTTTTGGTGCATGATAGGTGCACGGTTTGCGCCAAAGGTACCATAGGCTTAGAAATTGTTTTGGATGCACCGAATGGTGCTCCTGGGTGACGAGGCTCAAATGGAAGCTCGTTTCGGTCCGTTTAGAGACAGTGTTAGTTTCAGTTCAAGATAGGTGCACGGTTTGCGCCGAACATACCGTAAGCTTGGAAATCAATTTGGACGCACCCGATGGAACTCATAGGTGACGTGAGTCATGTAGAATCTCGTTTCGGTCCATTTGGAGATAGTGTTTGTCTCAGTGCAAGATAGATCCACAGTTTTCCACCAAATGTACCATAGCCTCATAAATCATTTTGGACGTACCCGATGTGATGAGGACATCATTGGCTCAAAGATGACCATGCCAACCACTTCTATACCAAAGGTGCAACCATTCTATGTGAGGCATATCATTGATGCATTTGATGAATTGATGCTGCACCATGATGTGTGTTCATTCTCATTTTTAGAATTACTTACATGGATCAAGGGAAGGTTTGATTGCATATGGAAAGCATGGAAGGTTAATGAAGTTGATTGGGGACCAAATCCAAGTATTCCTAACGTCCTCCGCTAGGCCACCACGTCACTTTGGTTCCAAGGACAGAAAGAGTCCAAGTCCAACACGTTTTGGAAGTTGAATTCGGACTGCAAAATAGTCCCAAATTGCGACGGTCACCACGACTTCATACGTACTCCGATTGGGACGTTATAGCACTTTTTAGAAAGCTTATCAAGTCTATTTTCCAACAGATTTGGACTCATGGCTATATCTTATCCGATGCTTCCGCAATCGTCGTTTCAACGCCGGGACCTTTTTTGCCTTTGGTGCTGCATCACCCTATTTTGGGCCGATGGTCCATGTATCAATTTGGGTCCATTGAGGACGTGTCCTAGGGTTGGAGAACGACCCCAACACCCCCCTGGTCGTTCCCCTAGGTATTAATAAGGATTAGAGCCGCCACAAACAGATTGGGTTTTGTTTTGTTGAAAGTTTAGCCATTGCTACTTCCTTGTAGACGCGTGTGTTGACTAGATCATCCGTTCTACTTGATTCAGAACCCCAACTTTGTGAGTTCAGATTGGTTTTTCATCTCCATATTTGCAATTGAGTTGCTTGTTCTACTTGTTCTTGCTTGTTCCTCGATTGCTTGCAGGAATTACCCTAGTGGTTTGGTTGATCGTGCTCCACAAGATCACGACAGCTGTTGGAGGTGGTATATCGGTTGCTAAGGCGTAGCTTGGAAGGCTGTAGTCAGGCCATAAACGTCATCTCCATCCCCAAATCAAGTTTCTCACGCTTCTCATCAAAAGATCGACCACAAACCCTTGCGGGTTCATATCACGATGGAACTCCTAGGTGACGTGGGTCATGTAGAATCTCCTTTCGATCCTTTTTGAGATAGTGTTAGTTTCGGTGCATCATAGGTGCACGGTTTGCGCCAAAAGGTACCATAGGCTTAGAAATTGTTTTGGATGCACCGGATGGTACTCCTGGGTGATGAAGCTAAAATGGAAGCTCGTTTCGGTCCATTTGGAGACAGTGTTAGTTTCAGTTCAAGATAGGTGCACGGTTTGCGCCAAACGTACCATAGGCTCAAAAATCATTTTGGACACACCGGATGATACTCCTAGGTGATGAGGCTCAAATGGAAGCTCGTTTCAGTTTGTTTGGAGATTGTGTTAATCTTGATTCAAGATAGTTTCACGGTCTGCGTCGAACGTACCGTAAGCTCAAAAATCATTTTGGATGCACCAGATGGAACACCTGGGTGACGTGGGTCATGTAGACTCTCTTTTTGGTCCTTTTAGAGATAGTGTTAGTTTCGGTGCATGATAGGTGCACAATTTGCGCCAAGCGTACCATAGGCTCATGATATGAACCCGCAAGGGTTTGTGGTCGATCTTTCGATGAGAAGCGTGAGAAACTCAATTTGGGGATGGAGATACGTTCATGGCCCGACTATAGCCTTCCAAGCTGTGCCTTAGCAATCGATACACCACCTCCAATACACCACCTCCAACAGCCGTCGTGATCTTGTGGAGCACGATCAACCAAACCACTAGGGTAATTCCTGCAAGCAATCGAGGAGCAAGCAAGAACAAGTAGAACAACCAACTCAATTGCAAATATGGAGATGAAAAACCAATCTGAACTCACAAAGTTGGGGTTTAGAATCAAGTAGAACGGATGGTCTAGTCAACACACGCGTCTACAAGGAAGTAGCAATGGCTAAACTTTCAACAAAACAAAACCCAATCTGTTTGTGGTGGCTCTAATCCTGATTAATACCTAGGGGAACGACCAGGGGGGTGTTGGGGTCGTTCTCCAACCCTAGGACACGTCCTTAATGAACCCAAATTGATACATGGACCATCGGCCCAAAATAGGGTGTCGCAGCACCAAAGGCAGAAAAGGTCCCGACGTTGAAATGACGATTGCGGAAGCATCGGATAAGATATAGCCATGAGTCCAGATCCGTTGGAAAATAGACTTGATAAGCTTTTCCAAAAAGTGCTATAACGTCCCAATCGGAGTCCGTATGAAGTCGTGGTGACCGTCGCAATTTGGGACTATTTTGCAGTCCGAATTCAACTTCCAAAATGTGTTGGACTTGGACTCTTTATGTCCTTAGAACCAAAGTGACGTGGTGGCCTAGCAGAGGACGTTAGGAATACTTGGATTTGGTCCCCAATCAACTTCATTAACCTTCCATGCTTTCCATATGCAATCAAACCTTCCCTTGATCCATGTAAGTAATTCTGAAAATGAGAATGAACACACATCATGGTGCAGCATCAATTCATCAAATGCATCAATGATAAGCCTCATATAGAATGGTTGCACCTTTGGTATAGAAGTGGTTGGCATGGTCATCTTTGAGCCAATGATGTCCTAATCATTCTCCCCTTCTTGACAGCAAACCGTCCTCGGTTTGATCTTTGTTGGAATATGTGTTGTAGGTAAAAGTGAACCGTGCTCCCCTTCTTGATATTTATCCTGTTGCATATGGGGAAAACTAGAAAAACTTTGCAAGACATCATTAGTGTTAGTGCAGCCCTCAATTTGATCATGGTATTGTGGCCCAAAAGGATATTTCAGATTAGAACAAATATAAACTTTATGCACCAAATATTCTCCTTTGCTGTCATATTTGCCAATTGCATGAAGCGAACAATGATTAAAACTCGGCAAACCAGAATCAAATTTAAGTTTCTCTTTTAGACAATTTAGATTACATAGAATATCAAATTCAATATAACCCAAAGTATTTAAAGAGGACAGTAAATTCAGTTCATCTTGTGCACATATAATAGGATGAAAAAGCTTATCTTCAGCACATTTGTATGGTTCCAAACTAAAAGTATCACACTTATTCGCTACTTGTGGCATAAGAGTAAAAGGATCATCAGCACAGAACTCCTCTTTATCACAAGGAATAGCGAGTAATTCATTTTGTGACAAAGGAAAATCAGTAGTGGGTTCCACTATTTGTTGCTCTTCATTAGCATGCAGAGTGGACAAATTTTGGACATTATGGGTCACATCATTCTGGCAAGTATTCACAGATAATAGAATCTCATTTTCAGCATTGAGAGCTAGAAAAAACAATTGACCAATATGGCAATATGATTTGCTAATTAACAAGGTTCGAATTTTAGAATTGAGCCCTCTCATGAATCTACTCATAACATCTTCCATGCATTCATCCAATCCACCAAACATGATACAAATCTTAAAATTATGGTAGTATTGTTTCACAGTCTTACTACCCTGCTTCAATTTGTCTAATTTTGCAAGCAAATAATCAACATAATATGCAGGAACGAATGCATCTCTAAAAAGAAATTTGAAGTCTTTTCAAGATTCTGGAACTTTGTTGTGCCTACAAATGTGTTTCCATTCTAGCAAAGAATTTTCAATCAAAAATATTAGAGGCAATACAATTCTTTTGTTTCTCAGACAGGTCATGCTCATCAAATTCATTGTCTACTTTTAACTCCCAATCAATGTAAGCTTGAGGATCAAACTTACCATCATATAACGGCAAGTGTTGAATGACATCCTGAATATGAGGGTCTAGTTTCAACAGCTCAAAAATCTCCATATCACCTGCCATGATTAGTAGAAAACAAGAAACACAAAAATAATATGTATCCTCCTATCAACTACTAGGATGTGTCGGTTGTAACTCTCTCAAACTCAACTTGTTAAAACAAGCCCTTACAAGTTCTTACCAAACCAAACAGGAGGTGATGGCAACCAACAAGTCTACAACCGTGGAGTGAAGTGTATCGATGCCGCAACAACAACACCTGTCAAGCTGTAGTCGAAATATGTGGAGCTATAGGTGGGCTAAAGCAAGGAAGTACGAGCACCACGTTAGTCACAAAAGCAAGCTGAATAATCGTTCAATGGAGGTACTGTGCTGGTTCTAGGCTAAACCATGCTAGAGACGTGAGCCTAGACACAAAGGTAGTCACTAAAAAAGAACAACTAGCATAGCATGAAGAAAACAACAGATTCAGCCCCTTGTTTCTTCTCCTTCTCTTGTATTTTTCTTCTTTTTTTTGCGGAGGCCTAAATGTTTTATTTGGTATTATGACAACCCAAACAATAAGGCTATTGCACACAGCCTCTTCGAAGTCAGATTTAAAACTCTTGTTAATACTGCAAATGCGGAAATCTCTAAGATGATTGTGGAGTGCTCAGATCAAAATTTGCTGCAAGGTCAGACCCGGCGTTGAAACGACGATTGCAGAAGCATCGGATAAGATATAGCCATGAGTCTAGATCCATTGGAAAATAGACTTGATAAGCTTTCCAAAAAGTGCTATAACGTCCCAATCGGAGTCCGTATGAAGTCGTGGTGACCGTCGCAATTTGGTACTATTTTGCAGTCCGAATTCAACTTCCAAAACGTGTTGGACTTGGACTCTTTCTATCCTTCGAACCAAATGACGTGGTGGCCTAGCGGAGGACGTTAGGAATACTTGGATTTGGTCCCCAATCAACTTCATTAACCTTCCATGCTTTTCATATGCAATCAAACCTTCCCTTGATCCATGTAAGTAATTCTGAAAATGAGAATGAACACACATCATGGTGCAGCATCAATTTATCAAATGCATCAATGATAAGCCTCATATAGAATGGTTGCACCTTTGGTATAGAAGTGGTTGGCACGGTCATCTTTGAGCCAATGATGTCCTCATCAGCTCAGAAATTATTTTGGACACACCGGATGGTACTCCTACGTGACGACGTTCAAATGGAAGCTCGTTTTGGTCTGTTTGCAAATAGTGCTAATCTTGATTCAAGATAGGTGCACGGTTTGTGTCAAACGTACCATAGAATCAGAAATCATTTTGAACGCATCTCATGGAACTTCTAGGTGATGTGGGTCATGTAGAAATCTCATTGCGGTCTGTTTGGAAATAGTGTTAGAATCGGTGCAAGATAGATCTATAGTTTGCACCAAACGTACCATTGCTTCAGAAACCGTTTTAGACGCACCTGATGGAACTCTTAGGTGACGTGGGTCATGTAGAATCTCATTTCGATCCTTTTGGAGATAGCGTTAGTTTCGGTGCATGATAGTTGCACATTTTGCGCCAAATATACCATAGGCTCAGAAATCGTTTTGGACACACCGGATGGTACTCCTAGGTGACGAGGCTCAAACGGAAGCTCGTTTTGGTTCGTTTGGAGATTGTGCTAATCTTGATTCAAGATAGGTGCACTATTTGCGCCAAACGTACCATAAGCTCGGAAATTATTTTGGACGCACCCGATGGAATAGCTAGGTGACGTGGGTCATGTAGAATCTTGTTTTGATCCTTTTGGAGGTAGTATTAGTTTCGGTGCAGTGCACAGTTTGCGCAAAACATACTATAGGCTCAGAAATTGTTTAAGACACACCGGATGGAACTCTTAGCTGATGAGGCTCAAATGGAAGCTCGTTTCTGTTCGTATAGAGATTGTGCTAATCTTGATTCAAGATTGGTGCACGATTTGCAACGAACGTACCATAAGCTTAGGAATCATTTTGGACGCACCCGATGCAACTCCTAGGTGACGTGGGCCATGTATAATCTCGTTTCGGTCCATTTGGATATAGTGTTAGTCTCGGTGCAAGATAGATACACAGCTTGCACCAAACATACCATAGCCTCAGAAATCATTTTGGACGCACCTGATGGAACTCCTATGTGACGTGGATTATGTAGAATCGCCTTTCGGTCCTCAGTGCAAGATAGATACAGAGTTTGCACCAAAGGTACCATAGCATCAGAAACCATTTTGGACACACCTGATGGAACTCCTAGGTGACGTGGGTCATGTAGAATCTTGTTTCAGTCCTTTTGGAGATAGTGTTAGTTTCAGTGCAAGATAGTTGCACAATTTGCGCCAAACATACCACAGGCTCAGAAATCGTTTTGGATGCTCCGGATGATACTCCTAGGTGACGGAGCTCAAATGGAAGCTCATTTCGCTTCGTTTGTAGATTGTGCTAATCTCGATTCAAGATAGGTGCACGGTTTGCGCCAAACGTACCATAAGCTCAAAAATCATTTTGGACACACACGATGGAACTCCTAGGTGATGTGGGTCATGTAGAATCTCGTTTTGGTCCATTTGGAGACAGTGTTAGTCTCGGTGCAAGATAGATACACAGTTTGCATCAAACGTACCAGAGGTTCAGAAACCATTTTAGTCGCACCTAATGGAACTCCTAGGTGATGTGGGTGATGTAGAATCTCATTTCGATCCATTTTGAGATAGTGTTAGTTTCGGTGCATTTTTGGACACACCGGATGGTACTCCTAGGTGACGAGGCTCAAATGGAAGCTCGTTTCGGTTCGTTTGGAGATTGTGCTAATCTTGATTCAAGATAGGTGCACGGTTTGTGCCGAACATATCGTAAGCTCAAAAATCATTTTGGACGCACCCGATGGATCTCCTAGGTGACATGGGTCATATAGAATCTCATTTCAGTCAATTTGGAGATAGTGTTAGTCTCTGTGCAAGATAGATACACAGTTTGCACCAAACATAGCATAGCTTCAGAAATCATTTTGGACGCACCTGATGGAACTCCTAGGTCACGTGGGTCATGTAAAATCTCCTTTCGGTCCTTTTTAAAGATAGTGTTAGTTTCGGGAATATCGTTTTGGTCCGTTTGGAAATAGTGCTAATCTTAATTCGAGATAGGTGCACGGTTTTTGCTAAACGTACCGTATACTCAGAAATCATTTTGGACGCATCTGATGAACTCCTAGGAGATGTGGGTCATGTAGAATCACTTTTCGGTCCGTTTGGAGATAGTGTTAGAGTCGGTGCAAGATAGATCTACAGTTTGCACCAAACGCACCATAGCCTCAGAAGTCATTTTGAACGCACCGGATGGTACTCTTAGGTGACAAGACTCAAATAAAAGCTCGTTTCGGCCTGTTTGGAGATTGTGCTAATCTTGATTCAAGATAGGTGCACGGTTTGTGCCGAACATATCGTAAGCTCGAAAATCATTTTGGACACACCCGATGGAACTCCTAGGTGATGTGGGTCATGTAGAATCTCGTTTGGGTCCATTTGGAGATAGTTTTAGCCTCAGTGCAAGATAGATACACACTTTGCACCAAAGGTACCATAGCCTCAGAAACCATTTTGGACGCACCTGATGTAACTCCTAGGTGACGTGGGTCATGTAGAATCTTGTTTCAGTCCTTTTGGAAATAGTGTTAGTTTCGGTGCAATATAGTTTCACAATTTGCGCCAAACATACCATAGGCTCAGAAATCGTTTTGGACGCACCGGATGGTACTCCTAAGTGACGGGGCTCAAATGGAAGCTCATTTCGGTTCGTTTGGAGATTGTGCTAATCTCGATTCAAGATAGTTGCACGGTTTGCGCCGAATGTACCGTAAGCTCGGAAATCATTTTGGACGCACCCGATGGAACTCTTAGGTGACGTGGGTCATGTAGAATCTCGTTTTGGTCCATTTGGAGATAGTGTTAGTCTCGGTGCAACATAGATACATAGTTTGCACCAAACTACCATAGCTTCAGAAACCGTTTTGGACGCACCTAATGGAACTCCTAGGTGATGTGGGTCATGTTGAAACTCGTTTCGATCCTTTTCGAGATAGTGTTAGTTTCGGTGCATGATAGTTGCACAATTTGCACCAATTGTACCATAGGTTTAGAAATCATTTCGGACACACCGGTTGGTACTCCTAGGTGACGAGGCTCAAATGGAAGCTCGTTTCGGTTCATTTGGAGATTGTAATAATCTTGATTCAAGATATTTGCATGGTTTGCGCCGAACGTACCGTAAGATCGAAAATCATTTTTGGACGCACCCGATGGATCTCCTAGGTGACATGGGTCATGTAGAATCTTGTTTCAGTCCATTTGGAGATAGTGTTAGTCTCGGTGCAAAGATAGATACACTGTTTGCACCAAACATACCATAGCCTCATAAATCATTTTGGACGCACCTGATGGAACTCCTAGGTCACGTGGGTCATGTAGAATATCTTTTTGGTCCTTTTAGAGATAGTGTTAGTTCCGGTGCATGATAGGTGCACAGTTTACGCCAAATGTACCATAGGCTCGGAAATCCTTTTGGACACACTGGATGGTACTCCTTGGTGATGATGTTCAAATGGAAGATCGTTTTGGTCCGTTTGGGAATAGTGCTAATCTTGCCAAGATAGGTGCACGGTTTTTGCTAAACGTACCGTAGACTCAGAAATCATTTTGGACGCATCTAATGGAACTCCTAGGAGGTGTGGGTCATGTAGAATCTCTTTTCATTCTGTTTGGAGATAGTGTTAGAGTCGGTGCAAGATAGATCCACAGTTTGCACCAAACGCACCATAGCCTCAGAAATCATTTTGAACGCACCGGATGGTACTCTTAGGTGACAAGACTCAAATGAATGCTCATTTTGGCCTACTCCTAGGTGACGGGGCTCAAATGGAAGCTCGTTTCGGTTCGTTTGGAGATTGTGCTAATCTTGATTTAAGATAGGTGCACAGTTTTCCCCGAACATACCGTAAGCTCGGAAATCATTTTGGACGCACCCGATGGAACTCCTACGTGACGTGGGTCATGTAGAATCTCATTTTGGTCCATTTCAAGATTGTGTTAGTCTCGGTGCAAGATAGATACATAGTTTGCACCAAACGTACCATAGCTTCAGAAAAAAGTTTTGGACGCACCTAATGGAACTCCTAGGTGATGTGGGTCATGTAGAATCTCATTTCGATCCTTTTTCGAGATAGTGTTAGTTTCAGTGCATGATAGTTGCACAATTTGCACCAATTGTACCATAGGCTCATAAATCATTTTGGACACACCGGATGGTACTCCTAGCTGACGAGGCTCAAATGGAAGCTCGTTTTGGTTTGTTTAGAGATTGTGCTAATCTTGATTCAAGATAGGTGCACGGTTTGCGCCAATTGTACCGTAAGCTCGAAAATCATTTTGGACGCACCCGATGGATCTCCTAGGTGACATGGGTCATGTAGAATCTCGTTTCAGTCCATTTGGAGATAGTGTTAGTCTCGGTGCAACATAGATACACAGTTTGCACCAAACATACCATAGCCTTAGAAATTATTTTGGACGCACCTGATGGAACTCCTAGGTCACGTGGGTCTTGTACAATCTCCTTTCGGTCCTTTTAGAAATAGTGTTAGTTTCGGTGCATGATAGGTGCATAGTTTGCGCTAAATGTACCATAGGCTCAGAAATCCTTTTGGACACACCGGATGGTACTCCTAGGTGACGACGTTCAAATGGAAGATCATTTTGGTCCATTTGGAAATAGTGCTAATCTTGATTCAAGATAGGTGCATGGTTTGCGCCAAACGTACCGTCGACACAGAAATCATTTTGGATGCATCTGATGGAACTCCTAGGTGATGTGGGTCATGTAGAATCTTGTTTCATTCTGTTTGGAGAGAGTGTTAGAGTCGGTGCAAGATAGATCCATAGTTTGCAACAAACGTACCATAGCCTCAGAAATCGTTTTGAACGCATCGGATGGTACTCTTAGGTGAAAAGGCTCAAATGAAAGCTTGTTTCGGTCTGTTTGGAGATTGTGCTAATCTTGAATCTAGATAGGCGCACGATTTGCGCCGAATGTACTGTAAGCTCGGAAATCATTTTGGACGTAGCCGAAGGAACTCCTAGGTGACGTGGGTCATGTAGAATCTCGTTTTGGTCCATTTGGAGATAGTGTTAGTCTTGGTGCAAGATAGATACACAGTGTGCACCAAATGTACCATGGCCTCATAAACCGTTTTGGACGCACCTGATGGAACTCCTAGGTGACGTGGGTCATGTAGAATCTCCTTTCGGTCCATTTGGAGAGAGTGTTAGTTTCGGTGCAAGATAGATACACAGTTTGCACCAAACGTACCATACCCTCAGAAACCGACTTAGACGCACCTCATGGAACTCCTGGGTGACGTGGGTCATGTAGAATCTCATTTCGATCCTTTTGGAGATAGTGTCAGTTTCGGTGCATGATAGGTGCACAGTTTGCGCCAAACGTACCATAGGCTCAGAAATCATTTTGGACACACCGGATGATACTCCTAGGTGACGTAGGTCATGTAGAATCTCATTTCGGTGCATTTGGAGATAGTGTTAGAGTCGGTGCAAGATAGATCCACAGTTTGCACCAAACGTATCATAGCCTCAGAAATCATTTTGGACGCACCGGATGATACTCTTTGGTGACTAGGCTCAAATGAAAGCACATTTCGATCTATTTGGAGATTTTTGCTAATTTGATTCTAGATAGGTGCACTGTCTATGCCGAACGTATCGCAAGCTTGAAAATTATTTTGGACGCACCCGATGGAACTCCAAGGTGACTTGGGTCATGTAGAATCTCGTTTTGGTCCATTTGGAGATAGTGTTAGTCTTGGTGCAAGATAGATACACAGTTTGCACAAAACGTACCATAGCTTTAGAAACCATTTTGGACGCACCTGATGGAACTCCTAGGTGACATGGGTCATGTAGAATCTCCTTTCGGTCTATATGGAGATAGTGTTAGTCTCGGTGCAAGATAGATACATAGTTTGCACCAAACGTACCATAGCCTCAGAAACCAACTTGGATGCACCTGATGGTACTCCTGGGTGACGTGGGTCGTGTAGAATCTCGTTTTGATCCTTTTGGAGATAGTGTCAGTTTCGGTGCATGATAGGTGCACAATTTGTGCCAAACGTACCATAGGCTCAGAAAATCGTTTTGGACACACCAGATGGTACTCCTAGGTAATGACGTTAAAATGGAAGCTCATTTTGGTCAGTTTGGAAATAAAGCTCATCTTGATTCAAGATAGGTGCACAGTTTGCGCCAAAGCTACTGTAGACTCAGAAATCATTGTGGACGCATCTGATGGAACTCCTAGGTGACGTGGGTCATGTAGAATCTTGTTTTGGTCTGTTTGTAGATAGTGTTAGAGTCGGTGCAAGATATCATAGTTTGCACCAAACGTACCATAGCCTCAGAAATCGTTGTGAACGCTCTAGATCGTACTCTTTGGTGACAAGGCTCAAATGAAAGCTTATTTCGGTCCGTTTGGAGATTGTGCTAATCTTGATTCCAGATAGGTGCACGGTTTGTGCCAAACATACCGTAAGCTCGGAAATCATTTTGGACGCACCCGATGGAACTCCTAGGTGACGTGGGTCATGTAGAATCTCGTTTCGGTCCATTTGGAGATAGTGTTAGTCTCGGTGCAAGATAGATACACAGTTTGCGCCAAACGTACCATGGCCTCATAAATAATTTTGGATGCACGTGTTGGAACTCCTAGATGACGTGGGTCATGTAGAATCTCCTTTCGGTCCTTTTGGAGATAGTTTTAGTTTCGGTGCATGATAGGTGCACAGTTTGAGCCAAACATACCATAGGCTCAGAAGTCGTTTTGGACACACCGAATGGTACTCCTATGTGACGACGTTCAAATGGAAGCTTATTTTGGTCCATTTGGAAATAGTGCTAATCTTGATTCAAGATAGGTGCACGGTTTGCGCCGAACGTACCGTAAGCTCAGAAATCATTTTGGACGCACCCGATGGAACTCCTTGGTGATGTGGGTCATGTAGAATCTCCTTTCGGTCCTTTTGGAGATAGTGTTAGTTTCAGTGCAAGATAGGTGCACGGTTTGCTCCAAACATACCATAGGCTCATAAATTATTTTGGATGCACTAGATGGTACTCCTGGGTGATGAGGCTCAAATGGAAGCTCGTTTCGGTTCGTTTGGAGATAGTGCTAATCTTGATTCAAAATAGGTGCACAGTTTGCGCCGAACGTACCGTAAGCTCAGAAATTATTTTGGACGCACCCGATGGAAGTCCAAGGTGACGTGGGTCATGTAGATTCTTATTTTGGTTCATTTGGAGATAGTGTTAATGTCGGCGGAAAATAGATCCACAGTTTGCACCAAACGTACCATAGCGTCAGAAACCGTTTTGGACGCACCTAATGGAACTCCTAGGTGACGTGGGTAATGTAGAATCTCATTTTGATTCTTTTGGAGATAGTGTTAGCTTCGGAGCATGATTGTTGCACAATTTGCACCAAACGTACCATAGGCTCAGAAATCGTTTTGGACACACCGGATGGTACTCCTAGGTGACGAGGCTCAAATGGAAGCTCATTTCGGTTCGTTTGGAAATTGTGCTAATCTTGATTCAAGATAGGTGCTCGGTTTGCGCCGAACGTACCGTAAGCTCGGAAATCATTTTGGACGCACCTGATGGAACTCCTTGGTGACGTGGGTCATGTAGAATCTCCTTTCGGTCCTTTTGGAGATAGTGTTAGTTTTGGTGCATGATAGGTGCACGGCTTACGCCAAATCTACCATAGGCTCAGAAATTGTTTTGAATGCCCCGAATGGTACTCCTAGGTGACGATGCTCAAATGGAAGCTCGTTTCGATCCGTTTGGAGACAGTGTTAGTTTCAGTGCAAGATAGGTGCACGGTTTACGCCAAACATACCATGGGCTCATAAATTATTTTGGATGCACTGGATGGTACTCCTAGGTGACGAGGCTCAAATGGAAGCTCGTTTCGGTTCATTTGGAGATAGTGCTAATCTTGACTCAAAATAGGTGCACGGTTTGCACCGAACGTACCGTAAGCTTAGAAATTATTTTGGACGCACCCAAAGGAAGTCCAAGGTACCATAGCGTCAGAAACCGTTTTGGACGCACCTAATGGAACTCCTAGGTGACGTGGGTAATGTAGAATCTCGTTTCGATCCTTTTGGAGATAGTGTTAGTTAGGAGCATGATAGTTGCCCAATTTGCACCAAACGTACCATAGGCTCAAAACTCATTTTGGACACAACAGATGGTACTCCTACGTGACAAGGCTCAAATGGAAGCTCATTTCGGTTCATTTGGAAATTGTGCTAATCTTGATTCAAGACATGTGCACGGTTTGCGCCAAACGTACCGTAGAGTAAGAAATCATTTTGGACGCATCTGATGGAACTCGTAGGTCACGTGGGTCATTTAGAATCTCATTTCGGTCCATTTGGAGATAGTGTTAGAGTCGGTGCAAGATAGATCCATAGTTTGCACCAAACATACCATAGTGTCAGAAATGGTTTTGAACGCACCGGATGGTACTCTTAGGTGATAAGGCTCAATTGAAAGCTTGTTTCGGTCTGTTTAGAGATTGTGCTAATCTTCATTCAAGAAAGGTGCACGGTTTGTGCCGAACGTACCATATGCTTGGAAATCATTTTGGACGCAACCGATGGAACTCCTAGGTGACGTGATGTGGGTCATGTAGAATCCCGTTTCGGTCCATTTGGAGATAGTGTTAGTCTCGGTGCAAGATAGATACACATTTTCCACCAAACGTACCATAGCCTCAGAAATCATTTTGGACGCACCTGATGATACTCTTTGGTGACAAGGCTCAAATGAAAGCACATTTCGATCTGTTTAGAGATTTTTGCTAATTTGATTCTAGATAGGTGCACGGTTTGCGCCGAATGTACTGTAAGCTCGGAAATTATTTTGGACGCACCCGATGGAAGTCCTAGGTGATGTGGGTCATGTAGAATCTTATGTCGATTCGTTTGGAGATAGTGTTAGTATCGGTGCAAAATAGATCTACAGTTTGCACCAAATGTATCACAGCGTCAGAAACCGTTTTGGACGCACCTAATGGAACTCCTAGGTCATGTGGGTAATGTAGAATCTCGTTTCGATCCTTTTGGAGACAGTGTTAGTTTCGGAGCATGATAGTTGCACAATTTGCACCAAACGTACCATAGGCTCAGAAATCATTTTGGACACACCGGATGGTACTCCAAGGTGACGAGGCTCAAATAGAAGCTCATTTCGGTCCGTTTGGATACAGTGCTAATCTTGACTCAAGATAGTTGCACGGTTTGCGCCGAACGTACCGTAAGCTCGAAAATCATTTTGGATGCACCCGATGGAACTCCTAGGTGACGTGGGTCATGTAGAATCTTGTTTCGGTCAATTTGGGGATCGTGTAGTCTCGGTGCAAGATAGATCCACAGTTTGCACCAAACGTACCATAGCCTCAGAAATGGTTTTGAACGTACCGGATGGTACTCTTAGGTGATAAGGCTCAAATGAAAGCTTGTTTCGGTCCGTTTGGAGATTGTGCTAATCTTGATTCACGATAGGTGCACGGTTTGTGCCGAACGTACCATATGCTTGAAAATCATTTTGGACGCAACCGATGGAACTCCTAGGTGACGTGACATTGGTCATGTAGAATCTCGTTTCGGTCCATTTAGAGATAGTGTTAGTCTCGGTGCCAGATAGATACATAGTTTGCACCAAATGTACCATAGCCTCAGAAATCATTTTGGATGCACCTGATGGAACTCCTAGGTGACGTGGGTCATGTAGAATCTCCTTTCGGTCCTTTTGGAGATAGTTCCGGTGCATGATAGGTGCACAGTTTGCGCTAAACGTGCCATAGGCTCAGAAATCTTTTTGGAACAGCGGATGGTACTCCTATGTGACGAGGCTCAAATGGAAGCTTATTTCGGTTCATTTGGAGATTGTGCTAATCTTTATTCAAGATAGGTGCACGGTTTGCGCCGAACGTACCGTAAGCTCAGAAATCATTTTGGACGCACCCGATGGAACTTCTAGGTGGCGTGGGTCATGTAGAATCTCGTTTCGGTCCTTTTGGAGATAGTGTTAGTTCCGTGCATGATAGGTGCACAGTTTGCGCCAAACGTACCATAGGCTCAGAAATCATTTTGGACACACTAGATGGTACTCCTAGGTGGCGACATTCAAATGGAAGCTCGTTTTGGTCTATTTGGAAATAGTGCTAACCTTCATTCAAGATAGGTGTTTGCGCCAAACGTACCGTAGACTCAAATCATTTTGGACGCATCTGATGGAACTCCTAGGTGACGTGGGTCATGTGGAATCTCGTTTTGGTCCGTTTGGAGATAGTGTTAGAGTCGGTGCAAGATGGATCCACAGTTTGCACCAAATGTACCATAGCCTTAGAAATCATTTTTAGCGCACCAGATGGTACTCCTAGGTGACGCGGCTCAAATGGAAGCTCATTTCGGTTTATTTGGAAATAGTGCTAATCTTGATTCAATATTGGTGCATGGTTTGCACCGAACGTATCGTAATCTCGGAAATCATTTTGGATGCAAGAGGTTGGCCTGAAAAAGTTGATATTTGATCCTAGAGAGGTAGCCTCAAAGTGAAAGGTTGGCCTGAAAAAGTTGCTACGCTGCAAGTCAACTCAACTTATGGTGCAAATAAGTCACGAAGGAAAATTTTACTCAACCGCTTGGTGGTAGACTACTCCCTACGGTTTAGTGAATATTTACAACTTTTGTTGTCCTTAAGGCCTCGCTACATCTTTCTTTGGTAATGATTTTCCAATGGTGACATACTTTGATACCTTATAAATGTTTTTACCCAAGAGGTTGCATCTAATTCAACCCAGATAACTGTTGCCTTTGGATAAGAGAATATTCTTAGGTAACATTTGGTAGAAATACGAAGCCAATAGAGTCAGCTATCACGTTCCCTAATCCCTCGCCGACTCAGATAATACAGTGTTGTCATCAGAGAAAGAGAACTGCACACATAGAATAGTAAGTAGCTTTCCTTTAGTTGGTATCTAAATGATTGAACATTTACGACCAGCATAGACCTCATCTGCTGGTTAGTCCGTTTCCTATAGCCTCAAAGGATGTTTGTCATCTGTGGTCTCACCCTTTTGGAAGGTTGTGATCAAGCCACTTTGGTAGAGAACTGCTTTTCAAACTGTGTGAACATAGAGACATTTCAACGAGTATACTTCTAAAGATTTCAGTCTAGTGTAAAGTTCATATGGTCTATGTGTGTTCATTAAAGAATCAGATACTTGTGAGTGGTTCGCTCATGGACCAAATGATCTTCATACACTGAGAATGCAGTATTATGCGATCTTGGATTACTCCCAAAGTAACAATGCTTCATGGAAGTCAATGAAGGAAATTCTTCAAACAAAGTTTACCAAGAAGAGCAAGTATCAGAAAGCGTCTTAACCGGATTAACACTTATGATGTTTGAAGCTTAGAAGCCGAATGCTATAACAAATGTTGGAAACTGGATAACATGTTTCTCTTCCCTTGAAAAGTCCTTCGCACCGAATCTCAGGACGCGATTCTTTTAAGGGGGAGGGCTGTAACATCCCAGGTGTTAGGCTTGCATTTTGGACACTTGCATTGCATGAGCCTAAGCATCATTTGTTCATATATGAGCATGGAGCATATGAAACATGCTAGTGCAACATGTGAAACATGTGTATATGGAATGTGCTTGCAACACCTCCTTGAAACATATGCAACATACTTTTGTTATGGGTGTTTCAAGTGTGTATGTTAGGTGCTCATGCTTGGTAATGCAAGTGAGTGTTGATGTCACTTATTTCATGTGTCTCACCTTAATACCTATCTATATTGATCCCTGGAAAAAGTTTCATGAAGTTTGGAATAAAAAAGTCACATAAAATGATAAGTTCTATTCCTATTGAAATTGCACCATTAAGTGAATGGAATTTAGATCATCAACCAAACCTTGCAAACTTGCCCAAATGACTAAAGATGAACTCTACAACAAAAGTCATGAAGGGTTCATGTTGGGCAAATGTAAAGAAAATGCCCCGATTGGCCTAAAACCCTAGTTTAGGCTTTATCAAGTTGCTACTTTGACCAAAGTAAAAGTTTGACTTCTGTACCAGTTATGAGGTTTGACCTTAAATAAAAGTTGTAGTTCATCTTGTGTGGAACAAACTTTTTTTAATGGTCAAGAGCTAGTTTGGCCACTAACATAGTCAAATAGAGCTCCCAAGATTCAATGCAGCTGCTGTTTTGAAGAAGCAGAAAATATTCTAAGTCCCTGATTGGCAGCTGTGAGTTGACATGTTTGGTAATCTTTATCTCCCTAACCATGCTGAACCAGTCCAAGGCCCTTTAATAAAAGTTGTTGTTTAGTTTGTATACTACAAACTTTGTTGAAGGACCCAGGCTTGAATTCATCTCTAAGCTTGTCAAACTGTGGGTTGAAGTTTGTATGTAGCTGTTGTTTCTTAGCACTTCGAAGATTCTTGGTCACCATGTTGACATCCGTCGTTCTCCCAATTTTGTTAAGCAACTCAAGTTGGTCCAAATGTAACAGTTGGAGCATACATTGGGAAGAAGAGCATGCAAAAAGTTGGGAACAATTTGGTAAAGTTTGACCCCTCAAAGCTAACAAAAGCTGAGCAAAGCTTAAACCTTGTTAAGCTACTGACATTGTTGTTTTGGAGACTAATTACCTGCTGATCTAAAGTGCTAATGACCATGACCCCCTAATGAAATTCGTAGAGCAGTATGTGGACAACAATTTTCATTCAAGGCCCATAGCCAAGTTCGGCCCATAGCTGGCCCAAACACGACCTCCAAGTCGGACTGATTCACGCACACCATGTGTTCGGTAGAAGGTCTCCAGGGGCGACCCGCGTCTGGACGTGGTCTCCATGCGCGAGCCGCGCCTCTGCCATCGCCTGTTGCCGCTGCCGCACCAGAACGCATTCACTCGCCCTCCACTCCTCCATGCTCGCCAACTCTAGCCATGGAGCGCGATCGCCGAAGCACGCCATCGCCGAGCTCCGCCATTGCCAAGCCAACCAAGCTCCACACCACCGTGTCTCTGTCCCTCCCCGTGCTCAATAGCTCACGCCATCAACTTCGCCTCCTCCTCCTCTACGCTTTGCGTGTCTTAGGTGGACTGGAACTCACCGGAGCAGCCCGGCCATGGGAGCCCTCTCCGGCATCGCCGCTGACAAACGCGGCTAGACCGCCTCGGGCCGCCCTGGGCTAGGCCGAGCAACTCCACGGCCACGCGCGGGCCCCCTTGGGCTTCCCCGTCCCTCAGCCGCCGCCAGTGCTCGCCAGGCCGCGCCTCCGCGCTGTTGCCGTGGCGAAGCCGTTGCCGTGCGTCCGGGCTCGCGTGGCCAGAGGGCCACGGATAGTCACAGGCCATGCTACGGGTGGCCACAGGTGCACCTCACCACCGCGTAGCTCCCGCGCTGCTCCACCACCGCCGGGTCACCGGCAGCCGGCTGGCGAAACCACCACGACGGTCACCCTCCTCTCTGCTTTCACCGGGGAAAGAAGAAGAAGAACAACTCCCTCCCTCTTTTTGAATGACAGGTGGGGCTGGGTGGACAGTGGGTCCCTCGTGTCAGTTTCATTTGTGATAGATTTGGGTATGCATCTGGGTTTCATGTTAAGTAGTTACTTTTGTATTTGAATTCCAGATTTCATGTTAAATCTTGTAAAATCCATATCTCTTGTTGGGAAAGTCCAAAAATAGCAAATGTGGACTTTTTGGAAACCTTGAGAAAATATCTATGCAGTAGAATCATATAGAAGTTTTCTCGTGTTTTGATTTAAGTTGGAAAAGAGCTCTAAAAATGCCTTTAAACTTGACCAGAGTAAGATCTGGAGTTTTAGATATCCAAAAATATTGATTCTTATTCTGTTAATCTTGTGATAACATGTAATAACTAATAAAAATATTAAACTTATTAGTTGTTCACTGTTTTCTTAGGGTTTTGATTTAATCTTGATAAATGAGTGAATCTACATTGTTTTGCTTGACAATTTCATATCTTGAGTTGTGGTGTTCAAATGGAGGTGAATTTTTTATGGTAGTCTACTTATGAGATGTGGGGACTGTGGTTAAAATTTCATAAGCATTGGATGCTGGATGAGTGAGATTTGGGTTTATCTTGCTCTCTAGGGTTAATTTGCTTAATCAACTTGTCCTTTCCATAGAGGCTGCTATACTCATGCAATTGACTTGAAATTCATAAAGTAGACTTTTGGGAGCTTATGTAGGACACTGTAATTTTGGTAGAATTTATTGTGCACTTTTGATATGTATTCATAATTCCACCTAATAATCTAAGATAAATTAAGAAATGTATTAAAATAATTTATCTAGCATTGGACACTATGTTTTCTGGTGTTCATTAGTCATGTATGAAATGTTGGTAAAGTTGGTTTTACACAATTATATGTTTGCAACATATGTTAATAATTATTTCATGCAATTATTAGTTTCTAGACAGTTCTGGGGGCAATGTAGATTACCCCATGTTAATGATGTTTTCTGAGCATCTTGTCTATAGCAAAGTTTTATATAATTCATTTATCTAGCTTTGTGTTAAAATTTGATGGCATTTGGTCAAGTAGTTTATGAGTTCTAAATGTTTAAAGTCAGGTCCCAGATTTAGTTGCTCTCTGTTTGGAGCAGACCAGATTCCGTAGTTTCATCTTTTCGATCTATTAAACTTGGGAATCAAGCTTAGTTTATATTTAATGAATTGTAGACAATTTCATAAGCTTTACAGATTATCCTCTTTTAGGTCATTTGGAATTGTATAGCTCCTGGAATGATGTTATTTCTAGACTGTTCATGCTGATTGCAAATCTGAACTTTTCTGTTAAGCATAGTTTGAGTTACATAAGTATGTTGGTGTTGCTACTTGGTACTTGGGTTAGTACCCTGTGATCTTATGAGACTTGTTTCTTGATTGATGTGCTTGCCATCTCCTATGTTATGCCTTAGTGAGGATCAAGTTAATTAGCTCTAGGTGCTTATGTGAACTTTGGTATGCTTGCATGATTGCTTTGTTTATTGCACTTCTATGCATTCACACATATGTATTGTTGCACCTCATATAGGTACGCTAGCAGAAACATGTGAAGGATGTGGCGTTGGAGCCAAACCCGAAGACAATGTTGGTGGATCCATCTCGAAGATAGAAGGATCGGACAAGTGCTAGATTGGGAGATGCTCGCCAAGCGGGTTTCATCTAACCAACACTAACTTGAGTCGGATTCTAGGCAAGCCCCGGAGCATTATAAGACTCCCTACTTTTCAAAGCAAATACTATATATGTGTTATATGTATTGTTGCATTACGTATAGGAGTTGGGTGAAAACCTTGCTGCATCGATATCACTCCTTGTCTAGATATATGAACCTGAATCTGATTAGCTCAGGATCGAGTATATGCTTAGCCCTGCTTTAAGCGGTAGAAGTTAGGTGATTTCCTGTCACCTGCGAGATGTAGGGATATTCATATATGGCACGATTGGCTATATTTGCTATCGTGGAAAAGAACCATGTGCTAATAATATGAAAGGAGACCGGGCGGGATGACGATAGTGAAGCAACAAGGCATGGAGGTCTTGGGTGTGGATCTATCCCCATCTGAGTCATTTAAGGACCGATTCGCTATACGTCCTTGAGTCTTGTTGAACGCAGTCTAACACTTAATTGGCCGGATAAGTCGTTCCGACCGCGAAGCCGAGTAATACAGTTCAAGCCGGGAATCGAATGGTAGGTCGCATCTTGGAGGAAGTAAGGATGTGCTTGGGGACATTGGCATAAGACCAATGGGTGTTTGAGTCCCTATCACCTGGCAGAGTGTTGCCCTTAAGGATGCGGCATTAGTCGAACCCGTGACTCCTGAATTGTACCAAAGGTGACTTGTGTGACCCTAGCGAGGGCCTACGCGGTGAGTGTTAGAAATACCCCTCCAGCTAGATAGAAATTCGATTTGAATCGCCGTCGCTTCCGGTTAGTGAGCAATTGACTTGAGCAGCAACAACGTAGATTCACTTAATTGAACGGATGGTTAATTGGATGATGATTTAAATATTGCCTCAATTTATACCTGCTATGGTTAATATTGTTTGCTCCTAATCAAGTGAGTGCTCTAGTACAGGTGCTAATATAGATGATAGGTTAATGATTATTAACTTGATGCTTAAGCATTAATGATTACTTATCTATATTAAGCTTTTATGCAAAATGTTGTCAAGCTAGCCCACTCTATATCAGCCTCGCATGATCCTTGGTGTCACTTTATTTCTGGTTTTTGATGGGTAAGTCTAGCTGAGTACCTTCTCGTACTCAGGGTTTATCCCCACTTGTTGCAGGTTGTGAAGTATCATGGCTACTGCAAGAATTGGTTGACTCCTGCCGTAGTGGCGGAGTGTGATCATGGGCGTGATCCTTCTGAGTTATATTCTCTATAATGCTTTTGTTGGAAGTCGACCTTGGTACTGGCATGTATTTGAAATAAGGGTGTTGTTAGTTTCAAATTACTTTGCTTCCGCTACTTTTGAACTTAAGTTGTAATAACTATGTTGAACTCCGATGTATATTGAATTACTTGTGAAATGGATGTAGCATGTGGCTTGTTATGTTGAATAACTATGATCTTGACTTGTATGTTGGTTGGTTTAAAATCCCTCATGATTTCATTGGACTACCGGAGTTATATGGGCTCAAGTGCGAGAATTTGATCATTTCAGTGATTGTTTTTGTACTTGTGCTCTTATAATTTGGACGGTTCCATGACAGCTGGCATTGGAGCAAGATTCAACATTAAACATGTCATATGTGTATTTAGAACAAAGGTTTTGTTTTATAAAATCAGTTTTATCAACTTATAGCCATATTATATAGGTATGTCAAATCTGAATTTTGAACCTAAGTGTGCCAGTGGTCAATTTCCTTATGCCCATATAAGGATTATTAGATGGCTTATATAGTACTAACTTTGGGGGTTTTCATTTATGCATCTACGCCCAGGCCAAGGTATGTATGTGTGATAACTCTCCCACAATATGCTACCCGGTGTGTCATATTAGAGGTAGCCTTCATATATGAAATAGCCATATATGTCGCATGTTTACTTTTGTGCAGCGTCGCACCTACGCTCAGGTAAGTGTGAGTTGTGAGAGCATGACTGAACATCCGTCGGTCTAGGGGAGAGCTAGTTTTGGTTACTGGATTATTTACATGTTACCCACATGTACATATGATGGTACTTAATTGTGGGTGATCAAATGATTCGGGTAGTTTTGGTGCTACATGTATATATTCGGGGGTATATATATATATGGGAGTACTTAGAATTTTACTTTCCTGCTTTCATTGTGTGCCATATATTGGGGAATTGTTGGGCTGTAATGAAACTTTTCTGTAGGTACGCTAACCACAATGCGTAAGTCAAATGTAGCTGACGACTAGCTATATATCGAGAGAGTGCGTGTTATGCCACCGACATAGAACGTGATCGCCACCTTAGGTTGGCAATTTTGTGAGGACGAATAGGATGAAGCATGCATCTTCATGATCGTTGCTTTATGCATAGCTATGCTCCTCTCACCCTTGTTCTATATTAAGTAACTTGTGATTGATGTCATGTGCTATCTTCCTTGTGTGGAGTTAGACATAAATACCTTGTTCAATGTTGCTTGAATAGAAAGTGCTTGAGAAAAGTGTGTGTTTAGCCTTTCTAGAAATAATTATGGTTACATGCTTGAACCTATAAATGTCCTCTAGTTTAGCCAAGTGGTGGATATGTGGTTAAGAGTTTGCAAATGCTTTAGACCTCACTTAAGTAATTGTGATTCTCATGAATGAATTAAATTGCCGTTGGTGTAAGGTAACAATGTTTATAGCTACTAGAATAACATGTTTGTGTGCTCTCTTGTTAAGTAGAACAAAGGCAAGCTTTGTTTTGCTTATTGAACGTTGGCTGCTAGAACGGTTTCTGTTGTAGTGATGCTTTCGTGGTCATAATAGTGTTTTCTGTAGTTATGGAGAATACCAAAGTTGTAGCTAACTTACTTATCTAGCTTTTCCTAAAATTTCATGACACTAGGCCATATGGTTTGGGAGTTATGACTTTTAGAAATTTGCTGTCAGGTTTTGCTTATGCTCTGAATAGATCTGTATGTTTGGTTTGTGTGCCTGTGTGCATATGGAATCATGTCTTGGAGATAATAGAATAAGTGTAGTACTTTTTCTAAGCTTTCCAAAATGTCATATAGCACTAATTTTGGTGGTCTAAATCTCTAGTTATGAGCTTGCAAAGTGGAGTGACAGAATCTGTCCAAATCTGGGCAGAGATGTCTTCTTTGTCATGTTTGGCCTTGTTAGCTGTAGACTCATATTAATATGATAATAAGAAAGTTATAGAAAACTTAATAAGCTTTACATCAAGTTAAGGATCAGCCTTGTTGGGTCCCTAGCACTCCAGTTATGCATTTTTAAAGTTCATGTTAGTTTTCTGTCTATATTGGTACAGATCTGAAACATTAGCATTTTTGGTCATGTTAATCTATGAATTAGCTTTTGGTATTAATAAGTAAAGTGTAGTCATCTTCCTAAGCTTTCTAGAAAGTCTAGGATCACCTTTGTGGGATGTCTACAACCTTAGTTATGGTTGAAACAAGTAACTACTGTGCTGCTGTCCAGATTTTGTGCCCATGCTAAGTTAGTCACCTTACCTAGCGTTTGTTTTCGGCTAAACTTGTAGTTAGTTCTTGCTTTAGATAAAGCCTGGTGATTAGTAATGATTGCTGTGTGTGAGCTTTTTGGTTGATAATAATTGCTTGAGTTCGTTTGTTTAAGCTTCTTCATGTGTTTGCTTGAAGTTATGATGCGCGTAGGTATGCTTGTTATCTAATTAGTGCCATAGTTGTCACCTCATTGTCCTCTGTGAGTATACGAGTGTCGAATAGCTTTATCTTAGAGCAATACTCGAGTTACGTGAAACGATCTCTTGGTGTTGTTTCCAATTAGGATATTTCCCTTATGGCCTAAGCTTGTAGCCATGGTTGCTTGCTTTGAATGTTTGTGCACCATGCCTTTGCTTGATATCTAAGCCTGAGCCTGAACCTTAAATATTCACGTATACCATGGCTATCCCGCACCCGCACATGAATACCTTTGTTTGGTCTACCAACTAAGATAGATTCTCGCAAACGCCTCCTTTTGGCCATAGTTGTTCATTGCCAAGTTGTAAGGCCCATAACCATTTCTATGTTGGACCTCCTGTTTGCCTTTTCCTGTTCATTGCCAAACGTCTCTTCGTTGTGACCTCAAAATCGTTTGCTTGCAAATTGTGTAGTACGTTATTAACTCAATCTTTGATTGGTACGTCGATTTTGTCTTTGAAGTCTACTTACTTCATCTCCGTTTGCAGATAGTTCTAATCTTGATTCAAGATAGATGTACGGTTTGTGTTGAACGTACCATAAGCTCAGAAATCATTTTCGACGCACCCGATGGAACCCCTTGGTGACGTGCATCATGTAGAATCTCGTTTTGGTCCATTTGGAGATAGTGTTAGTCTCGGTGCAAGGAAGATCCACAGTTTGCAACAAACATACCATAGCCTCAGAAATCATTTTGGACGCACCTGATAGAACTCCTAGGTGACGTGGGTCATGTAGAATCTCCATTCGGTCCTTTTGGAGATAGTGTTAGTTTTGGTGCTTGATAGGTGCATGGTTGCACCAACATACCATAGGCTCAGAAATTCTTTTGGATGCACTGGATGGTACTCCAGGGTGACGAGGCTCAAATGGAAGCTCATTTCGATCCGTTTGAAGACAGTGTTAGTTTTAGTGCAAGATAGGTGCACAGTTTGCGCCAAACATACCATAGGCTCAGAAATCATTTTCGTCACACCGGATGATACTCACAGGTGATGAGGCTCAAATGGAAGCTCGTTTCGGTTCATTTGGAGATAGTGCTAATCTTGATTCAAGATAGGTGCACGGTTTTCGCTGACCGTACTGTAAGCTCAGAAATCATTTTGGGCGCACCCTATGGGACTCCTAGGTGACATGGGTCATGTAGAATCATGTTTTGGTCCATTTGAGATAGTATTAGTATCGGCGCAAGATAAATCCATAGTTTGCACCAAATGTACCATAGCTTCAGAAAACCATTTTGGACGCACCCGATGGAACTCCTAGGTGACGTGGGTCACGTAGAACCTCATTTCAATCCTTTTAGAGATAGTGTTAGTTTCGGTGTAGGACAGGTGCACAGTTGGCGCCAAACGTACCATAGGCTCAGAAATCATTTTGGACAAAATGAATGGTAGTCCTAGGTGACAAGGCTCAAATGGAAGCTCATTTTGGTTTGTTTGGAGATTGTGCTAACCTTGATTCAAGATAGGTGCATGGTTTGCACTGATCGTAGCGTAAGCTCGGAAATCATTTTAGATGCACCCGATGGAACTCCTAGGTGATGTGGGTCATGTAGAATCTTGTTTCGGTACATTTAGAGATAGTGTTAGTCTCGGTTCAAGATAGATCTACAGTTTGCACCAAACGTACCACAGCTTTATAAATCATTTTAGACACACCTGATGGAACTCCTAGGTGACATGGGTCATGTAGAATCACCTTTTGGTCCTTTTGGAGATAGTGTTAGTTTCGGTGCATGATAGGTGCACGGTTTGCGCCAAACATTCCATAGGCTCAGAAATTATTTTGGATGCACCGGATGGTACTCCTGGATGATGAGGCTCAAATGGAAGCTCGTTTTGGTCCGTTTGGAGACAGTGTTAGTCTCGGTGCAAGATAGGTGCACGGTTTGCGCCAGATGTACCGTAGCCTCAGAAATCATTTTGGACGCACTGGATGGTACTCCTAGGTGACGAGGCTCAAATGAAAGCTCATTTTGGTCTGTTTGGATATAGTGCTAATCTTGATTCATGATAGGTGCACTGTTTGCGTCGAACGTACCATAGCCTCATAAAATCATTTTGGACGCACCTGATGGAACTCCTAGGTGACGTGGGTCACGTAGACTCTCCTTGCAGTCCTTTTGAAGATAGTGTTAGTTTCGGTGCATGATAGGTGCACGGTTTGCGCCAAACATACCATAGGCTCGAAAATTATTTTGGATGCATCGGATGGTGCGCCTGGGTGACAAGGCTCAAATGGAAGCTCATTTCGCTCCGTTTGGTGACTGTGTTAGTTTCAATGCAAGATAGATGCACAGTTTGCGTCAAACGTACCATAGGCTCAGAAACCGTTTTGGACACACCGGATGTCGTACACCTAAGTGACGAGGCTCAAATGGAAGCTCGTTTCGATTCGTTTGGAGATAGTGCTAACCTTGATTCAAGATAGGTGCATGGTTTGCGCCGAACGTACCATAAGCTCAGAATCATTTTGGATGCACCCGATGGAACTCCTAGGTGACGTGGGTCATGTAGAATCCCGTTTCGGTCCGTTTGAGATAGTGTTAGTATCGGTGCAAGATAAATCCATAGTTTGCACCAAATGTACCATAGCTTCAGAAACCGTTTTGGACGCACCCGATGGAACTCCTAGGTGACGTGGGTCATGGAGAACCTCATTTCAATCCTTTTAGAGATAGTGTTAGTTTCGGTGCGGGATAGGTGCACAGTTTGGGCCAAACGTACCATAGGCTCAGAAATCATTTTGGACAAAATGGATGGTAGTCCTAGGTGACGAGGCTCAAATGGAAGCTCATTTCAGTTCATTTGGAGATTGTGCTAATCCTGATTCAAGGTTGGTGCATGGTTTACGCCGAACGTACCGTAAGCTCAGAAATCATTTTGTACACACCTGATGGAATTCCTAGGTGATGTGGGTCATGTAGAATCTCGTTTTGGTGCATTTGGAGATATTGTTAGTCTCGGTGCAAGATAGATCCACAGTTTGCTCCAAACGTACCATAGCCTGATAAATCATTTTAGACGCACCCGATGGAACTCCTAGGTGGCATGGCTCATGTAGAATCTCCTTTCGGTCCTTTTGGAGATAGTGTTAGTTTCGGTGCATGATTGGTGCACTATTTGCGCCAAACGTACCATAGGCTCAGAAATTATTTTGGATGCACCGGATGGTACTCCTAGATGATGAGGCTCAAATGGAAGCTCATTTCGGTGCGTTTGGAGACTGTGTCAGTCTCGGTGCAAGATAGGCGCACGATTTGCGCCAGATGTACCGTAGCCTTAGAAATCATTTTGGACGCACTAGATGGTAGTCCTAGGTGACGAGGCTCAAATGGAAGCTCATTTTGGTCTGTTTTGATATAGTGCTAATCTTGATTCAAGATAGGTGCACGGTTTGCGCCAAACGTACCATAGCCTCAGAAACCATTTTGGACGCACCCGATGGAACTCCTAGGTGACGTGGGTCATGTAGAATCTCCTTGCGGTCCTTTTGAAGATAGTGTTAGTTTCGGTGCAAGATAGGTGCACGGTTTGTGCCAAACATACCATAGGCTCGAAAATTGTTTTGGATGCATCGGATGGTGCGCCTGGGTGACAAGGCTCAAATGGAAGCTCATTTCGCTCCGTTTGGTGACTGTGTTAGTTTCAATGCAAGATAGATGCACAGTTTGCGTCAAACGTACCATAGGCTCAGAAACCATTTTGGACACACCGGATGTCGTACACCTAAGTGACGAGGCTCAAATGGAAGCTCGTTTCGATTTGTTTGGAGATAGTGCTAACCTTGATTCAAGATAGGTGCACGGTTTGCGCCGAACGTACCATAAGCTCATAATCATTTTGGATGCACCCGATGGAACTCCTAGGTGACGTGGGTCATGTAGAATCTCATTTCGGTCCGTTTGAGATAGTGTTAGTATCGGTGCAAGATAAATCCATAGTTTGCACCAAATGTACCATAGCTTCAGAAACCGTTTTGGACGCACCCGATGGAACTCCTAGGCGACGTGGGTCATGGAGAACCTCATTTCAATCCTTTTAGAGATAGTGTTAGTTTCGGTGCGGGATAGGTGCACAGTTTGGGCCAAACGTACCATAGGCTCAGAAATCATTTTGGACAAAATGGATGGTAGTCCTAGGTGACGAGGCTCAAATGGAAGCTCGTTTCAGTTCATTTGGAGATTGTGCTAATCCTGATTCAAGGTAGGTGCATGGTTTGCGCCGAACGTACCGTAAGCTCAGAAATCATTTTGGACACACTTGATGGAATTCCTAGGTGATGTGGGTCATGTAGAATCTCGTTTCGGTGCATTTGGAGATATTGTTAGTCTCGGTGCAAGATAGATCCACAGTTTACACCAAACGTACCATAGCCTGATAAATCATTTTAGACGCACCCGATGGAACTCCTAGGTGGCATGGCTCATGTAGAATCTCCTTTCGGTCCTGTTGGAGATAGTGTTAGTTTCGGTGCATGATTGGTGCACTATTTGCGCCAAACGTACCATAGGCTCAGAAATTATTTTGGATGCACCGGATGGTACTCCTGGATGATGAGGCTCAAATGGAAGCTCATTTCGGTGCGTTTGGAGACTGTGTCAGTCTCGGTGCAAGATAGGCGCACGATTTGCGCCAGATGTACCGTAGCCTCAGAAATCATTTTGGACGCACTAGATGGTAGTCCTAGGTGACGAGGCTCAAATGGAAGCTCATTTTGGTCTGTTTTGATATAGTGCTAATCTTGATTCAAGACAGGTGCACGGTTTGCGCCAAACGTACCATAGCCTCAGAAACCATTTTGGACGCACCCGATGGAACTCCTAGGTGACGTGGGTCATGTAGAATCTCCTTGCGGTCCTTTTGAAGATAGTGTTAGTTTCAGTGCAAGATAGGTGCACGGTTTGTGCCAAACATACCATAGGCTCGAAAATTGTTTTGGATGCATCGGATGGTGCGCCTGGGCGACAAGGCTCAAATGGAAGCTCATTTCGCTCCGTTTGGTGACTGTGTTAGTTTCAATGCAAGATAGATGCACAGTTTGCGTCAAACGTACCATAGGCTCAGAAACCGTTTTGGACACACCGGATGTCGTACACCTAAGTGACGAGGCTCAAATGGAAGCTCGTTTCGATTCGTTTGGAGATAGTGCTAACCTTGATTCAAGATAGGTGCACGGTTTGCGCCGAACGTACCATAAGCTCAGAATCATTTTGGATGCACCCGATGGAACTCCTAGGTGACGTGGGTCATGTAGAATCTCATTTCGGTCCGTTTGAGATAGTGTTAGTATCGGTGCAAGATAAATCCATAGTTTGCACCAAATGTACCATAGCTTCAGAAACCGTTTTGGACGCACCCGATGGAACTCCTAGGCGACGTGGGTCATGGAGAACCTCATTTCAATCCTTTTAGAGATAGTGTTAGTTTCGGTGCGGGATAGGTGCACAGTTTGGGCCAAACGTACCATAGGCTCAGAAATCATTTTGGACAAAATGGATGGTAGTCCTAGGTGACGAGGCTCAAATGGAAGCTCGTTTCAGTTCATTTGGAGATTGTGCTAATCCTGATTCAAGGTAGGTGCATGGTTTGCGCCGAACGTACCGTAAGCTCAGAAATCATTTTGGACACACTTGATGGAATTCCTAGGTGATGTGGGTCATGTAGAATCTCGTTTCGGTGCATTTGGAGATATTGTTAGTCTCGGTGCAAGATAGATCCACAGTTTACACCAAACGTACCATAGCCTGATAAATCATTTTAGACGCACCCGATGGAACTCCTAGGTGGCATGGCTCATGTAGAATCTCCTTTCGGTCCTGTTGGAGATAGTGTTAGTTTCGGTGCATGATTGGTGCACTATTTGCGCCAAACGTACCATAGGCTCAGAAATTATTTTGGATGCACCGGATGGTACTCCTGGATGATGAGGCTCAAATGGAAGCTCATTTCGGTGCGTTTGGAGACAGTGTCAGTCTCGGTGCAAGATAGGCGCACGATTTGCGCCAGATGTACCGTAGCCTCAGAAATCATTTTGGACGCACTAGATGGTAGTCCTAGGTGACGAGGCTCAAATGGAAGCTCATTTTGGTCTGTTTTGATATAGTGCTAATCTTGATTCAAGACAGGTGCACGGTTTGCGCCAAACGTACCATAGCCTCAGAAACCATTTTGGACGCACCCGATGGAACTCCTAGGTGACGTGGGTCATGTAGAATCTCCTTGTGGTCCTTTTGAAGATAGTGTTAGTTTCGGTGCAAGATAGGTGCACGGTTTGTGCCAAACATACCATAGGCTCGAAAATTGTTTTGGATGCATCGGATGGTGCGCCTGGGTGACAAGGCTCAAATGGAAGCTCATTTCGCTCCGTTTGGTGACTGTGTTAGTTTCAATGCAAGATAGATGCACAGTTTGCGTCAAACGTATCATAGGCTCAGAAACCGTTTTGGACACACCGGATGTCGTACACCTAAGTGACGAGGCTCAAATGGAAGCTCGTTTCGATTCGTTTGGAGATAGTGCTAACCTTGATTCAAGATAGGTGCACGGTTTGCGCCGAACGTACCATAAGCTCAGAATCATTTTGGATGCACCCGATGGAACTCCTAGGTGACGTGGGTCATGTAGAATCTCATTTCGGTCCGTTTGAGATAGTGTTAGTATCGGTGCAAGATAAATCCATAGTTTGCACCAAATGTACCATAGCTTCAGAAACCGTTTTGGACGCACCCGATGGAACTCCTAGGTGACGTGGGTCATGGAGAACCTCATTTCAATCCTTTTAGAGATAGTGTTAGTTTCGGTGCGGGATAGGTGCACAGTTTGGGCCAAACGTACCATAGGCTCAGAAATCATTTTGGACAAAATGGATGGTAGTCCTAGGTGACGAGGCTCAAATGGAAGCTCGTTTCAGTTCATTTGGAGATTGTGCTAATCCTGATTCAAGGTAGGTGCATGGTTTGCGCCGAACGTACCGTAAGCTCAGAAATCATTTTGGACACACTTGATGGAATTCCTAGGTGATGTGGGTCATGTAGAATCTCGTTTCGGTGCATTTGGAGATATTGTTAGTCTCGGTGCAAGATAGATCCACAGTTTACACCAAACGTACCATAGCCTGATAAATCATTTTAGACGCACCCGATGGAACTCCTAGGTGGCATGGCTCATGTAGAATCTCCTTTCGGTCCTGTTGGAGATAGTGTTAGTTTCGGTGCATGATTGGTGCACTATTTGCGCCAAACGTACCATAGGCTCAGAAATTATTTTGGATGCACCGGATGGTACTCCTGGATGATGAGGCTCAAATGGAAGCTCATTTCGGTGCGTTTGGAGACAGTGTCAGTCTCGGTGCAAGATAGGCGCACGATTTGCGCCAGATGTACCGTAGCCTCAGACATCATTTTGGACGCACTAGATGGTAGTCCTAGGTGACGAGGCTCAAATGGAAGCTCATTTTGGTCTGTTTTGATATAGTGCTAATCTTGATTCAAGACAGGTGCACGGTTTGCGCCAAACGTACCATAGCCTCAGAAACCATTTTGGACGCACCCGATGGAACTCCTAGGTGACGTGGGTCATGTAGAATCTCCTTGCGGTCCTTTTGAAGATAGTGTTAGTTTCGGTGCATGATAGGTGCACGGTTTGCGCCAAACATACCATAGGCTCGAAAATTGTTTTGGATGCATCGGATGGTGCGCCTGGGTGACAAGGCTCAAATGGAAGCTCATTTCGGTCCGTTTGGAGACTGTGTTAGTTTCAATGCAAGATAGATGCACAGTTTGTGTCAAACGTACCATAGGCTCAGAAACCGTTTTGGACACACCGGATGTCGTACACCTAAGTGACGAGGCTCAAATGGAAGCTCGTTTCGATTCGTTTAGAGATAGTGCTAACCTTGATTCAAGATAGGTGCACGGTTTGCGCCGAACGTACCATAAGCTCAGAATCATTTTGGATGCACCCGGTGAAACTCCTAGGTAACGTGGGTCATGTAGAATCTCGTTTCGGTCCGTTTGAGATAGTGTTAGTATCGGTGCAAGATAAATCCATAGTTTGCACCAAATGTACCATAGCTTCAGAAACCGTTTTGGACGCATCCGATGGAACTCCTAGGTGACGTGGGTCATGGAGAACCTCATTTCAATCCTTTTAGAGATAGTGTTAGTTTCGGTGCGGGATAGGTGCACAGTTTGGGCCAAACGTACCATAGGCTCAGAAATCATTTTGGACAAAATGGATGGTAGTCCTAGGTGACGAGGCTCAAATGGAAGCTCGTTTCAGTTCATTTGGAGACGGGTGCACGGTTTGTGCCAAACGTACCATAGCCTCAGAAACCATTTTGGATGCACCCGATGGAACTCCTAGGTGACGTAGGTCATGTAGAATCTCCTTGCGGTCCTTTTGAAGATAGTGTTAGTTTCGGTGCATGATAGGTGCACGGTTTGCGCCAAGCATACCATAGGCTCGAAAATTGTTTTGGATGCATCGGATGGTGCGCCTGGGTGACAAGGCTCAAATGGAAGCTCATTTCGGTCCGTTTGGAAACTGTGTTAGTTTCAATGCAAGATAGGTGCACAGTTTGCGTCAAACGTACCATAGGCTCAAAAATCGTTTTGGACACACCGGATGTCGTACACCTAGGTGACGAGGCTCAAATGGAAGCTCGTTTCAATTCGTTTTGAGATAGTGCTAACCTTGATTCAAGATAGGTGCACGGTTTGCCCCGAACGTACCATAAGCTCAGAAATCATTTTGGACGCTTGGAACTCCTAGATGACGTGTGTCTTGTAAAATCTCATTTCAGTCTGTTCAGAGATAGTGTCAGTATTGGTGCTAGATAGATCCACAGTTTGCACCAAACGTACCATAGCCTCAGAAATCATTTTGGATGCACCGGATGGAAATCCTAGGTGACGAGGCTCAAATGGAAGCTCGTTTCGGTTCGTTTGGAGATAGTGCTAACCTTGATTCAAGATAGGTGCATGGTTTGCGCCGAACGTACCGTAAGCATAGAATCATTTTGGACGCACCCGATGAAACTCCTAGGTGATGTGGGTCATGTAGAATCTCATTTCGGTCCGTTTGAGATAGTGTTAGTATCGGTGCAAGATAAATCCATACTTTGCACCAAACGTACCATAGCCTTAGAAATCATTTTGGACACACCTGATAGAACTCCTAGCTGACATGGGTCATGTAGAATCTCCATTCGGTCCTTTTGGATATAGTGTTAGTTTTGGTGCATGATAGGTGCACGGTTTGCGCCAAACATATCATAGGCTCAAAAATTATTTTGGGTGCACCGAATGGTACTCCGGGGTGACGAGGCTCAAATGGAAGCTTATTTCGTTCCGTTTGAGGACAGTGTTAGTTTTAGAGCAAGATAGGTGCACAGTTTGCGCCAAACATACCATAGGCTCAAAAAAAACGTTTTGGACACACCGGATGATAATCCTAGGTGACAAGGCTCAAATGAAAGCTCGTTTCGGTTCGTTTGGAAACAGTGCTAATCTTGATTCAAGATAGGTGCACGGTTTGCGCCGAATGTACTGTAAGCTCGGAAATCATTTTGGATGCACCCGATAGAACTCCTAGGTCACGTAGGTCAAGTAGAATCTCGTTTTGGTCCATTTGGAGATAGTGTTAATCTCGGCACAAGATAGATACACAGTTTGTACCAAATGTACCGTAGCCATAGAAATCATTTTACACGCACCTGATGGAACTCATAGGTGACGTGGGTCATGTAGAATCTCCTTTCGGTCCATTTGGAGATAGTGTTAGTTTCGGTGCATGATAGGTGCACAGTTTGTGCCAAACGTACCATATGCTCAGAAATGGTTTTGGATGCACCGGATGGTACTCCTGGGTGATGAGGCTCAAATGAAAGCTCGTTTCGGTCTGTTTGGGAGACAGTGTTAGTTTTAGTGCAAGATAGGTGCACGGTTTGCGCCAAACGTACCATAGGCTTAGAAATCATTTTGGACACACTGAATGATACTGCTAGGTGACAAGGCTCAAATGAAAGCTCATTCCGGTTCGTTTGGAGATAGTGCTAATCTTGATTCAAGATAGGTGCACGGTTTGCTCCGAACATACCGTAAGATCAGAAATCATTTTGGATGCACCCGATAGAACTCTTAGGTGACGTGGGTCATGTAGAATCTCGTTTTGGTCCATTTGAAGATAGTGTTAATCTCGGTGCAAGATAGATCCACAGTTTGCACCAAACGTACCATAGCCCCATAGATCAATTTGGATGCACCCAATGGAACTCCAAGGTGATGTGGGCTCAAATGATAGCTCGTTTCAGTTCATTTGGATATAGTGCTAATCTTGATTTAATATATTTGCACGGGTTGCGCCGAATATACCGTAAGCTCAGAAATTATTTTGGACACACCCGATGGAAATCCAAGGTGACGTGGGTCATGTAGAATCTCGTTTCGGTTCGTTTGGAGATAGTGTTAGTATCGGTGCAAGATAGATATACAGTTTGCACCAAACATACCATAGATTCAGAAACCGTTTTGGACGCACCTGATAAAACTCCTAGCTGACGTGGGTCATGTAGAATCTCGCTTTGATCCTTTTGGAGATAGTGTTAGTTTTGTTGCGTGAAAGTTGCACAATTTGCGTCAAACATACCATAGCCTGAGAAATCGTTTTGGACACACCGGATTTTACTCCTAGGTGACAAGGTTCAAATGGAAGCTCATTTAGGTTCGTTTGGAGATTTTGCTAATCTTGATTCAAGATAGGTGCACGGTTTGTGCCGAACGTACTGTAAGCTCAGAAATCATTTTGGACGCACCTGATGGAACTCCTAGGTGACATAGGTCATCTAGAATCTCATTTCGGTCCTTTTGGAGATAGTGTTAGTTTCGATGCATGATTGGTGTATGGTTTACGCCAAACATACTAAAGGATCAGAATATTGTTTTGGACGCACCCGATGGAACTCCTAGTTGACGTGGGTCATGTAGAATCTCCTTTTGGTCCTTTTGGAGATAGTGTTAGTTTCGGTGCACGACAGGTGCATAGTTTGCGCCAAACGTACCATATGCTCAGAAATTATTTCGGATGCACCGGATGGTACTCCTGGGTGACGAGGCTCAAATGGAAGCTCGTTTCGGTCCGTTTAGAGATAGTGCTAATCTTGATTCAAGATAGGTGCATGATTTGCGCCGAACGTTCTGTAAGCTCAGAAATTATTTTGGACGCACCCGATAGAACTCCAAGGTGACGTAAGTCATGTAGAATCTCGTTTCGGTCCATTTGGAGATAGTGTTAGTCTCGATGCAAGATAGATCCACAGTTTGCACCAAACATACCATAGCCTCAGAAATCATTTTGGATGCACCTAATGGAACTCCTAGGTGACATGGGTCATGTAGAATCTCCTTTCGGTCCTTTTGGAGATAGTGTTAGTTTCGGTGCATGATAGGCGCACGATTTGCGCCAAACTTACCATAGGCTCAGAAATTATTTTGGATGCACCGGATGGTACTCCTAGATATTGAGGCTTAAATGGAAGCTCATTTTGGTCCATTTGGAGACAGTGTTAGTCTCGGTGCAAGATAGGCGCATGATTTGCGCCAGATGTACCGTAGCCTCATAAATCATTTTGGACGCACTAGATGATAGTCCTAGGTGACGAGGCTCAAATGGAAGCTCATTTTTGGTCTGTTTGGATATAGTGCTAATCTTGATTCAAGACAGGTGCACGGTTTGCGCCAAACATACCATAGCCTTAGAAATCATTTTGGACGCACCTGATGGAACTCCTAGGTGACGTGGGTCATGTAGAATCTCCTTTTGGCCCTTTTGAAGATAGTGTTAGCTTCGGTGCATGATAGGTGCACGGTTTTCGCCAAACATACCATAGGCTTGGAAATTGTTTTGGATGCACCGGCCGACTGGGTGATGAGGCTCAAATGGAAGGTCGTTTCGGTCCGTTTGGAGACTGTGTTAGTTTCAATGTAATATAGGTGCACAGTTTGCGCCAAATGTACCAAAGGCTCAGAAATCGTTTTGGACACACCGGATGTCATACACCTAGGTGACAAGGCTCAAATGGAAGCTCATTACAATTCGTTTTGAGATAGTGCTAACCTTGATTCAAGATAGGTGCACGGTTTGCACCGAACGTACCGTAAGCTTGGAAATCATTTTGGACGTATCCGATGGAACTCCTAGGTGACGTGGGTCATGTAAAATCTTGTTTCGGTCTGTTTAGAGATAGTGTCATTATTGGTGCAAGATAGATCTATAGTTTTTACCAAACGTACCATAGCCTCAAAAATCATTTTGGATGCACCGGATGGAAATCCTAGGTGACGAAGCTCAAATGGAAACTCGTTTCGGTTCGTTGGGAGATAGTTCTAATCTTGATTCAAGATAGGTGCATGGTTTGTGCTCAACGTACCATAAGCTTGGAAATCATTTTGGACGCACCCGATGGAACTCCTTGGTGACGTGGGTCATGTAGAATCTCATTTCGGTCTATTTAGAGATAGTCTTAGTCTCGGTGCAAGGTAGATCCACAGTTTGCACCAAACGTACCATATCCTCAGAAATCATTTTGGACGCACCTGATGGAACTCCTAGGTGACGTGGTCATGTAGAACCTCCTTTCGGTCCTTTCAGAGGTAGTTTTAGTTTCGGTGCATGATAGGTGCACGGTAGCGGCAAACATACCATTGGCTCAGAAATTTTTTTGGATGCACCAGATGGAACTCCTTAGTAACGAGGCTCAAATGGAAGCTTGTTTCGATCTGTTTAAAGATAGTGTTAGTTTCAGTGCAAGATAGGTGCACAGTTTGCACCAAATATACCATAGGCTCAGAAATCATTTTGGACATATCGGATGATACTCCTAGGCGGTGAGGCTCAAATGGAAGCTCGTTTTGGTTCATTTGGAGATAGTGCTAATCTTGATTCAAGATAGGTGCACGGTTTGCGCCGAACGTACCGTAAGCTCGGAATCATTTTGGACACACCCGATGGAACTCCTAGGTGACATGGGTCATGTAGAATCTTGTTTCGGTCCGTTTGAGATAATGTTAGTATCGGTGCAAGATAAATCCATAGTTTGCACCAAATGTACCATAGCTTCAAAAACTGTTTTGGACGCACCCGATGGAACTCCTAGGTGACGTGGGACATATAGAACCTCATTTCAATCCTTTTAGAGATAGTGTGAGTTTCGATGCAGTATAGGTTTACAGTTTGCGCCAAACTTACCATAGGCTCAGAAATCATTTTGGACAAAACGGATGGTAGTCCTCGGTAATGAGGCTCAAATGGACGCTCGTTTCAGTTCGTTTGGAGATTATGCTAATCTTGATTCAAGTTAAGTGCACGGTTTGTACCGAGTGTACCGTAAGCTCAAAAATCATTTTGGACGCACCCGATGGAACTCCTTGGTGACATGGGTCATGTAGACTCTCGTTTCGGTCCATTTTGAGATAGTGTTAGTCTCAGTGCAAGATACATCCACACTCCTGATTGAACTCCTAGCTGACGTGGGTCATGTAGAATCTCCATTCGGTCCTTTTTGATATAGTGTTAGTTTCAGTGCATGATAGGTGCACTGTTTGCGCCAAACATACCATAGGCTCAGAAATTGTTTTGGATGCACCGGATGGTACTTCGGGGTGATGAGGCTAAAATGGAAGCTTGTTTTGGTCCGTTTGAAGATAGTGTTAGTTTTAGATCAGATTGGTGCACAGTTTACGCCAAACATACCATAGACTCAGAAATCATTTTGGATGCACCGGATGGAAATCCTAGGTGACAAGGCTCAAATGGAAACTCGTTTCGGTTCGTTTGGAGATAGTTCTAATCTTGATTCAAGATAGGTGCATGGTTTGTGCTCAATGTACCATAAGCTCAGAAATCATTTTGGACGCACGCGATGGAACTCCTTGGTGACGTGGGTCATGTAGAATCTCATTTCGGTCCATTTAGAGATAGTCTTAGTCTCGGTGCAAGGTAGATCCACAGTTTGCACCAAACGTACCATATCCTCAGAAATCATTTTGGACGCACCTTATGGAACTCCTAGGTGACGTGGTCATGTAGAATCTCCTTTCGGTCCTTTCAGAGGTAGTTTTAGTTTTGGTGCATGATAGGTGCACGGTTGCGGCAAACATACCATTGGCTCAGAAATTGTTTTGGATGCACCAGATGGAACTCCTGGGTATGAGGCTCAAATGGAAGCTTATTTCGATCTGTTTGAAGATAGTGTTAGTTTCAGTGCAAGATAGGTGCATAGTTTGCACCAAACATACCATAGGCTCAGAAATCATTTTGGACACACCGGATGATACTCCTAGGTGATGAGGCTCAAATGGAAGCTCGTTTCGTTTCATTTGGAGATAGTGCTAATCTTGATTCAAGATAGGTGCACGGTTTGCGTCGAACGTACTGTAAGCTCGAAATCATTTTGGACGCACCCGATGGAACTCCTAGGTGACATTGGTCATGTAGAATCTCGTTTCGGTCCGTTTGAGATAGTGTTAGTATCGGTGCAAGATAAATCCATAGTTTGCACCAAATGTACCTTAGCTTCAAAAACTGTTTTGGACGCACCCGATCGAACTCCTATGTGACGTGGGACATATAGAACCTCATTTCAATCCTTTTCAGAGATAGTGTGAGTTTCGGTGCAGTATAGGTGCATAGTTTGCGCCAAACTTACCATAGGCTCAGAAATTATTTTAGACAAAACGGATGGTAGTCCTTGGTAACAAGGCTCAAATGGAAGCTCGTTTCGGTTCGTTTGAAGATTATGCTAATCTTGATTCAAGATAGGTGCACGGTTTGCACCGAGTGTACCATAAGCTCAAAAATCATTTTGGACGCACCCGATGGAACTCCTTGGTGACATGGGTCGTGTAGACTCTCGTTTCGGTCCATTTTGAGATAGTGTTAGTCTCAGTGCAAGATACATCCACACTCCTGATGGAACTCCTAGCTGACGTGGGTCATGTAGAATCTCCATTCGGTCCTTTTGGATATAGTGTTAGTTTCGGTGCATGATAGGTGCACGGTTTGTGCCAAACATATCATAGGCTCATAAATTGTTTTGGATGCACCGGATGGTACTCTGGGGTGACGAGGCTGAAATAGAAGCTTGTTTTGGTCCATTTGAAGACAGTGTTAGTTTTAGATCAGATTGGTGCACAGTTTGCGCCAAACATACCATAGACTCAAAAATCGTTTTGGACACATTGGATGATAATCCTAGGTGACCAGGCTCAAATGAAAGCTCGTTTCGGTTCGTTTGGAGACAGTGCTAATCTTGAGTCAAGATAGGTGCATGGTTTGCGCTGAATGTACCGTAAGCTCAGAAATCATTTTGGACGCACCCGACGGAACTCCTAGGTCACATGGGTCATGTAGAATCTCGTTTCGGACTATTTGGAGATAGTGTTAATCTCGGTGCAAGATAGATACACAGTTTGTACCAAATGTACCATAGCCTTAGAAATTATTTTGCACGCACCTGATGGAACTCCTAGGTGACGTGGGTCATGTAGAATCTCCTTTCGGTCCCTTTAGAGATAGTGTTAGTTTCGGTGCATGATAGGTGCACAGTTTGTGCCAAACGTACCATAGGTTCAGAAATGTTTTTGGATGCACCGGATGGTACTCCTGGGTGACAAGGCTCAAATGAAAGCTCGTTTCAGTCCATTTGGAGACAGTGTTAGTTTTAGTGCAAGATAGGTGCACGGTTTGTGCCAAACGTACCATAGGCTCAGAAATCATTTTGGACACACCAAATGATACTCCTAGGTGACGTGGGTCATGTAGAATCTCCTTTTGGTCCTTTTGGAGATAGTGTTAGTTTTGGTGCATGACAGGTGCATAGTTTGCGCCAAACGTACCATAGGCTCAGAAATTATTTCGGATGCACCGGATGGTACTCCTGGGTGACGAGGCTCAACTTGAAGCTCGTTTCGGTTTGTTTGGAGATTGTGCCAATCTTGATTCAAGATAGGTGCACGGTTTGTGCTGAACGTACTGTAAGCTCGGAAATCATTTTGGACGCACCTAATGGTCCTAGGTGACGTAGGTCATGTAGAATCACGTTTCGGTCCATTTGGAGATATGCTAATCTTGAATCAAGATAGGTGCACGGTTTGTGTTAAACGATCTGTAAGCTCGAAAATTAATTTGGACGCATTTGATGGAACTGCTAAGTGACGTGGGTCATGTAGAATCTCGTTTCGGTCCGTTTGGAGATAGTGTTAGAGTCGGTGCAAGATAGATCCACAGTTTGCACCAAACGTACCATAGCCTCAGAAATCATTTTGAATGCACCGAAGGTAATCTTAGGTGACAATGCTCAAATGAAATATTGTTTCGGTTTGTTTGGAGATAGTGCTAATCTTGATTCAAGATAGGTGCACGGTTTGCGCCGAATGTACCGTAAACTCAGAAATCATTTTGGATGCACCCGATGGAACTCCTAGGTGACGTGGGTCATGTAGAATCTCGTTTTGGTCTTGAAAGGATCAAGATGCCCAAGAGGGGGTGAATTGGGCTTCTCTTAAAAATTAAATGCAAGAAATAAATCCTACAAGCCGGAATTCACCCCTTGTGTCTACTTGTGTTCCTAGAGAGTCTACCGATACAAAGTTTTGCACCCTAGTTTCCAATCCTAGTCTAGCATGGCAAGTCTAGGAATGTAAACAAGCAATGTAAGTAAATACGAGAAAGTAAATGCTTGAATGTAAAGGGGCAAGGAACACGGCGATGTTTTTCCGAGGTATCGGAGAGTCGCCACTCCCCACTAGTCCTCGTTGGAGCACCCGCGCAAGGGTGTAGCTCCCCCTTGATCCGCGCAAGGATCAAGTGCTCTCTACGGGTTGATTCTTCGACACTCCGTCGCGGTGAATCACCCAAAACCGCTCACAAGATGAGTTGGGTCATCCACAAGCTCCGCCGGATGATCACCGAACTCCCAATCACCACCAAACCGTCTAGGTGATGGCGATCACCAAGAGTAACAAGCTAGAACTCTCACTTGACCACTACGAGCCCAAATGAGAAGGTGGATGCACACTTGCTACTCTCTAATCGCTAGTGAGGAACTCTCAAGCTTTGATTCTCAAATCTCTATCCTCACTAGTGCTCTTGCACTCCCTTGCACTCCAAAGGTGTTTATCAGCTGATCAAATGAGCAAGAGACCTCTAAAAGAGGTGGTGGGGATGTATTATACACCCCACAGACAAAACGAACCGTTACCTGCTGACTCAGCAAAACACGAGCTGACCGGACGCGCCGGTTTGAACTGACCGGACGCGCCGGTCGCTCGTAACGGTCGAAATCCGAAAATCAACTGAGTGACCGGACGCACCGGTCAGGGGCGACCGGACGCGTCCGATCGTGCAGGGAGCATACTGTACTCGCACCGGACGCGCGACCCTGCGTCCGATCGGTGATGACCGGACGTGTCCGGTCGTCTCTGGACCTTACTGGACTGTGACCGGACGCGCCGATCACACCCAGGTCGCGTCCGATCGGGTGTTTCCCTCAAGTGACACGTGTCGACTTCTGACCACCGCGTCCGGTCCTCGCGAGGACCGTGTCCGGTCGTCAGAGCTGAAACCCTAGCCGCGGAACTGTACTGACCGGACGCGTCCGGTCATGGGAAAATGACCCGAAACTCTCCGAAACGCATCACAACTTGAACCAAGTTGCTTCCAACTGAACTTTGAGCTATTCTAGAGCTGCCTAGCGCCAAGTTTAACAAGTGTGCACCACACCTAAACATAGGACTCGCCTAGGTCAAGCTACCCGCTCATGCCCCCTTTATAGTACGGCCAAAAGAGAAAAACGAAGTTCCTAACGACTATTCCAAATGTCTCTCAACACCTCGACATCCGGAACTAACCGTCCTTAATCTTGACGTCACTCTTTTGAAAACCGAAACGATTTCCATCAAGGGGCATGAATACTATGGTGCCCAAAGCAGTTAAAACCTCCATGACCTAACTTACCAAAGTTTCTGCAAAACACACGTTAGTCATGGTAATAAAGCGTTGTCATCAATTGCCGAAACCAAACCTCGGGGCCTAGATGCTTTCAATCTCCCCCTTTTTGGTGATTGATGACAACACTAAGATATAAAAGATTTGAGTTGAGGTTTTCGAGCATGCATGGTTCACATAAGCAAAAAGCAATGAGCACAAGGGGTTAGGAATTGCTTATGTGCCCCAAGCCAAAAGAGTGTACTCATAAGATAAGACAAAGAACGTTAGTACACATACAGATATAGCTCATAAGAAATCGGAGTAAGGCACGGAAGCACAACCTTAGAGCTATAATTAAAAACGGTGACAAGTGTTAACACTGCGACTGGATAAATCATTAAGACTCAAGGTTTATCACACGACGACATGCCACACGAATGCAATGACTGAAAAGTAAACATGATGCATGAATGTAGCACACAAGAAAAAAAACGAAAACCCTCTCTCAAAACTCCCCCTGAAACTACTCTCTCTCCCCCCTTTGGCATCAAGCGCCAAAAAACTAATCTAAGGATCTGACGGGGGGACAAACGGAGTCGTGTCGGGTGCCGAGGTGCGCGGAGTAATCACAAAACTGTGAGGTGTCTCCCTCGGACTCGGAGCTATCTGGCTGACCCTCTGAAGAAGCATGCGGCTGTGTAACTGTCTGGGTCTGAACGGCAGGAACAGGTACTGTCGTAGTAGCAATAAGAGGATCCGTCTGAGTGACCTGAGCCTGTAGCGAGCCAATAGCAGGAGGATCTGTCGAGGCAACTGACGAAGGAAGAGTCTCTGTAGTACCGGTCCCTATCACTGGAGGAATAGCTGCCTCTGAAGCTGACAACCCTGAAGAAGTAGCAAAGGTAGTGTGCGAGGGCGTCGGCTGACCAGTCAACTCGCTGTAGGTAGCACTGTAATCACCGAAGGGTGTGCCTGTCAGGAGGTGAGGGCGAGGCTGGTCTGAAGGTGTAAACCCCGTGTGAATAGGCGTGAAGCTCGAGGACTGGAATGACTGGGGAACCTGCTGCTGTGGAGATGTGAACTGGAAATCCGGCTGTCCCTGACTCGATGGATCACTGGATTATAAAGCAGAAGTCAGGACAGAAGCAGGCGGAGGAACCCCAATAGTGACTAAGTGGCGCAGGAGATCCAAGTACTGCTGCTGACTAGCTGCACTCTGTCGCTGAATCTCGTACTGCTGTCGCTGCATTTCAACCTGCTGCCTCTGGATCTCAAGCTGCTGACGCTGAAACTCGTCCTGACGAGCCTGAATCTGTGCAAGTGCTGCAGCTGTGTCCTAAGCCTGTCGCTGTATCTGCTGTTGCTGCTGCTCCCTGTGCCTGGGTCAACCTCTCAAGTATCGCCACCATGGCTGGGTCTGTGCGGGAGGCTAAACCAGAGCCACCGGCCTCGTGGTCGTGAGACCGAGGAGACCGGTACCTGGGGATGGGCTGATAGTCCTCATCAGTGCTGTCAGATGTCACATCCTTAGGAAGATCAGCAGGCTGAGCATCAAGATCGGCAAGCTCTACCTCTGCAAGCTCATCAACTGTGGCGTCCTACTCAGCCGCTGTCTCAGGAACCTCAGGTCGCACACGCTGTCCTGGCACTGGGGGCCTGATCTCTAGTGACTGAAGCCCAAAGCTGACGGATATCATACTCAGGGAAAGCAGTAGTAGTATCTGATATCTCAGCTCGGGATCTCTGCTGGTAGCTGAATGGATGATCTAATGATGAAGCAGATCCAGTGTGCATAGGGCAGCTGACGATTACCCTTGAAGCCCTCAGCTATAGTGTCCTCCATCTCACTAAGTATGAGATCCCAAATGTCAAACTGTGTCTGTGAGAGGAGGTGGTGAACAACCCATAGCTGCATCCGAGTCAGTCCCTCTCTGTAGCCAAGTCTGGGAAGTAGAGTGCGTCTGACTATAGCATCCAGAACTCTGGCTAGTGGTGTCAAAACTGGCAGGCGTGCGACGAGACCCTTCGCCAAAAGGCTCACGGAAGCAGGGTCGAATCAAGTCTGTAGGTGGCACTGCCCCCGCCGTGAGGGCGTCTCGGTGGAGGGGTCTGACCAAAAACACAGCTGATGTATCTTCGTGTTGGAAGCTGGGAGTCTGAGAATCTCCCGCACTCTGGTGCTGTATAGACGGTGATCGCGGCCCTCGGAATGCAAAGTGAATGAAATCATGGGCAGGATCAATCCATAGTGAAGCATAAAACTCTCTGACCCATGTGCCGCAGTATGCACCTGTCCGTCCAAGAAGATCTGACAAGCCTGGCAGAAAGGACAGGTGTGGACGTAGCTGTTCTCCCACAACCTCAACTAGTGACTCAAGTCGATAGACCCTCTGTGGTCGGAAAGCAATACCGCTGTCAACTAGAGCCCCGTAGAAATCCTCCTGAAGTGGGGTATAGAAGCCTTCTGAGGCTCTGTGATCCCTCACAGTTGGAAACCACCGACTGACCTCCACGAACCTCAACCCCTGCACCTGACGTGCTGTAGCACCCCTCAAGTCAAAGTGCTCGACCGGGGGTGAACCTCTAGCTCTGGGAGGAGGACGTGCTCCACGACGCTGGCTCTCTGGCCTAGGAGTCACCTGAGTACGTGCGCGTGTGGAGCGGCGACGTGGTGGAGACTGAGCTGGCTGCTCCTCTGTGTCCTCTGTAGCCTTTGGAGCCTCTGTGGCCTCTGGAGGTGGATCAACTGACATACCCTCTGTAGCTCCAGTATCCTCAGTACCCTCAGTGGCCTCTGTGCCGAGCTATCGACCTTCTAGATGAAAGCGACGCTCGCCTATGCGTATGCCACTGCTCCTGCCACCTCTCTCTGCCCTGCTCTGCTGCATCTGCCACGGCCTGAGCAATCTCTGCCTCTGTAAGTGTCTTCTTCTTCTTTCTGGCCATGATCTTGATACGCTTCCCACGTGCAATCTTGGACCGACGAGGAGGACTGTCGTCCCCGTCACCAGGAGCACCACCGGCGTTCTTGCAACGCACCATGCTGACAAACTGACCGAAAAACCTCTAAAAGATGGTGAACTGTCACTCGAGAGGCTTGGCCTCAATCCGTATCCGCAGGCTTGGCCTCGGATTCAGCAAACTGATCTCACCCTGACACACGGACAGACTCGCTGCAAACGACGGAATAGAGAGATCTACTATAAGCACATATATAACTAAAAGGTATGAAACCCTAGAGATAGCAAGCATATGAGATACGATGTGAATCGAAAGGCGAAGCTACCTCGGATCGACGAGACGACGGTGACAAGATGAGATGACCTAGATCGCGAGATTCCCCGAAATCGCCGGACGAGCTCTGATTTGCCGAAACAAGATGCAATTAGGATTAAAAGAAAGAATTACGGCAAACCCTAGCGAGGAGGTCAAGGTGACGCGAAACAACCTCGCGAAGAAGACGACGCGCGACAAAACCTCGACGACGAACGATCGAACGACGTTACGCGAACCCTAGGGTTAGGGTTAGGGCAACTCGACGAAGAACGATTGGAGGCGAGCGTGAGGCAGTCCACTGCCGGAGGTGAAGCTGGCAAAGGGAGCGTGGCTCACCGGCGGTAAGGTCGCGGCTCACCAGCGGCGGCGGTGCGAGCGGGCGGCGGTGGCGCGACTGCGCGACTGGCGTGGGCGTGGCTGCGGGCAGAGACGCGGCTGCAGGCAGGGCGGCAGCGAGCGCGCGAGCGAGGCTAGCGCGGGTGAGGAGACGCGGCTGGGTCGGAGGCGCGAGCAGCGGCTGCGACGGAGGCGCGGTCAGCAGCTGCGGCGGAGGCGCGGCGGAGGCTGCGACGGAGGAGATGGCGCGGTGGCGGCGGACTCACGAGCGAGAGCGATGGCGAGATGAAAAGAGTATGAGATCCAAACGAACGGTTAAAAGGAGCGAGATCCGCTCGACACGTGATGACCGGACGCGGTGGTCGTTATGACCGGACGCGGTGGTGCAGCGTCCGGTCACACTCCAGTAAGCTCCTGGAGTGACCTGACGCGTCCGGTGAGGACTGACCGGACGCGGTCAGAGTCCGGTCGAGGGGAGCTCGGGAATTCATCGCGAATGACCGGACGCGGTGGTGGTAACCGGGACCGGACGCGGTGGTCAACAGCGGCGCGTCCGGTGCAGCGTCCGGTCACTAGATCTAGAGTTGGTCTTCTGGATGACCGGACGCGCTAGTGGACGCCGGGACCGGACGCGGTGGCGAAGCAACACTGCGTCCGGTGCAGCGTCCGGTCCCAGCGTCCGGTCACTGTTCTTCGCCCTTCTTCGTTCCGAACTACGACGCGACTTCTCCCAATCAGGTTCCAATTCAAAAAGACACAAATAAACACCAATTGGAACTCGATATGAGAGACCTCACTCAAACCCTCAAATTTTTCAAAATAGATTGCCTTAGGCTAGTATTATTTTTAAGAAAATAGGCAATAAACACCCAAGGAGCAACGTATGGCCATGCAATAGAGTTTTTGAACCTTTAGGAGCGTCAAAATGCTCTCTCTATCCATGGACGAACACAGAGGTTGCTCAAAGCTTAACCGAAAAGAAACGACAAGAACAACAACCATGCATATGCAATGCAATACAAGAAGGTAAAGCTAGAATGCTTGTCAAGTTTGATCCACGGTTAGGCTTCTTCACTCCTCCAAAGAAGGGTTATCGTAACCGTGTTAGCCAAGCCCTAAAAGCATTGCGATAAAATAAACATGGCATATTATACAATGCAATGCAAGGGACAACACACGCTCATTTTTTAAAGTTGCTAGAATCAAGCACATTGAGTTCACTTCTTAACCTACAAAAGGTTGCCTCATCCAAAGGTTTAGTGAAGATATCCGCTAATTGATTTTCGCTTCTTACACCTTCTAGTGATATGTCATTTTTAGCAACGTGATCTCTTAGAAAGTGATGGCGGATATCAATGTGCTTGGTGCGAGAGTGTTGTACCGGATTGTTAGCAATTTTAACGGCACTTTCATTATCACATAAAAGTGGCACCTTTTCAAGAACAATTCCATAGTCTAGGAGGGTTTGTTTCATATATAAGATTTGTGCACAACAAGCCCCCGCGGCAATGTATTCCGCCTCGGCGGTGGACAAAGCCACACTATTTTGCTTTTTAGATGACCAAGATACTAAAGATCTTCCAAGCAAATGGCACCCTCCGGATGTGCTTTTTCTATCAATTTTGCAACCGGCATAGTCCGAATCGGAATAGCCAACTAGTTGGAATCTAGCTCCTTTGGGATACCAAAGACCAATGCTTGGGGTGAGCTTAAGATATCTTAGGATTCTTTTTACGGCACTTAAGTGAGGTTCTTTAGGGCACGCTTGAAAGCGGGCACACATGCACACACTAAACATGATATCGGGCCTAGATGCGGTAAGGTACAACAAGCTACCAATCATAGAACGGTAGAGAGTTTGATCAACCGGTTTACCTCCCTCATCTAGGTCGAGATGTCCATTTGATGGCATTGGGGTCTTGATTGGTTTGCATTCTTCCATTAGGAATCTTTTGAGAAGATCCTTGGTATACTTTTCTTGAGAGATGAAAATCCCTTCTCTCATTTGCTTTACTTGAAATCCAAGGAAGAATGTGAGCTCACCAATCATTGACATCTCGAACTCCTTCGACATCAATTCACCAAATTCCTTGCAATAATCTTCATTTGTTGATCCGAAGATGATATCATCAACATATACTTGACAAATAAAGATCTCCCCATTAAACTTCTTGGTGAATAGTGTGGTGTCGACCTTCCCAATGGTGAAGCCCTTCTCAATGAGGAAGTCCCGGAGGCGCTCATACCACGCTCTAGGGGCTTGCTTGAGCCCATATAACGCCTTGGACAACCTATAAACATGATTAGGATATCTAGGGTCTTCAAACCCGGGAGGTTGATTAACATAGACTAGTTCATTTATAAAGCCATTTAAGAATGCACTTTTCACATCCATTTGATATAGTTTCATATCATGATGTGATGCATATGCAAGGAGGATACGAATGGCTTCAAGTCTTGCAACGGGTGCAAAGGTCTCTCCAAAATCAAGACCTTCAACTTGAGAGAACCCCTTTGCAACTAGTCTTGCCTTGTTCCTCACCACTATGCCTTGGTCATCTTGCTTGTTTCGGAACACCCACTTGGTTCCAATGACTCTTGCACCTTTAGGATGCTCTTCAAGTGTCCATACTTGATTGCGGGTGAAGTTGTTCAATTCTTCATGCATTGCATTCACCCAATCCGGATCTTGAAGAGCTTCTTCTACATTCTTAGGTTCAACGCAAGAGACAAAAGAGTGATGTTCAACAAAAGAAGCTAGCTTTTGGGATCGAGTCATTACTCCCTTTGTAGGACTCCCTATGATGAGATCTTGTGGATGTGCTTGAAGTAGTGGTGAGTTTCTTCTATCAACCACTTGAGGAGGTGGATGGGGAGCATCAACATCTTGAGCTTGTGCCTCGGCTTGTTCATGAGAGACATAAGTGTCTTTATTTTCAACTCTCTCATTCTTGTCATCATCTTGAGGCACACGTGATGAAGATGGTGGATCAACAATTTGTACATCGTCATCATCATCTTTTGGCTTGATGTCTCCCACCGGCATGTTCTTCATGGCCTCCCTCAAGGGTTCATCACCTACATCATCACAATTCTCAATTGCTCCTTGGGAGTGAAAGCCCAAGTTTGGTTTTGGTAATTAATGACACCAAGTTGCTAATGCCATGTGTTAAGTGTTTTGAGTTAGGCATAAGCAACACATGTGATGAAGGTGTATGTGGCAAGGAGTGGTGGCCACAAGATCACAAAGAGATGGTGCATGGACATAAAATGATGATCATGGTGGAGATGCACATGATGATCAAGTGAAAGAGAAGGATCTAAGAGCGCAAGGCAAAGGTATAACTATAGGGTTTTCCTTTTGCCGGTCTAAGATGAGTAGAGAAGTGATTGACCGGATTTAGGATACATAGCCGACTATCAAGAGGGGTAATCACGGTTAGCTCGGGAATCAAGTGCCACTAGATCAATGTCTTGAGCATATGCATTAGGATCTAGTAAAGAGCTAACATAACGCCTTGGAAAATGATTGTGAAATGCTAACACACATGCACTTGGTGGTGTACACTTGGTGGTGTTAGCACGTTTGAGAAGGCAGTGGAGTTTGAGTAGTAGAGAGGGGTTTGGGTTCCTCTCTCCCTCCCGCCGAGCTTGCGAGGCGGGATTCGGTGCTTTTTGGAGAAGTGAAATGCCTATTTTCTATTGCGCCGGAAGTCGGAAAAGAAACGGAGGCGAACGGAGGTCACAGGGATGACCAGACGCGGTCTCTGTATGACCGGACGCGTCCGGTCAGTGTTCAGCGTCTGCGCGGTTTTCAGTTTGATGATCGGACGCGCAGCGCGTCCGGTCACTGATGACCGGACGCTTCCGGTCATCTAGGGAGCTTACTGGACTCTAATCGGACGCTGGCACTGTGGCGTCTGGTCAGTTCAACAGCGCGTCCGGTCAGTTCTCCTGAGCGAATCAGAGCGCGCGACCGGCGCGTCCGGTCCCTCACGTAACCGGAGCGTCCGGTCAGGCGTCCAGAAGGGTAGAGCGAAGCGGAGTAACGATCGGACGCGCGGCGCGTCCGGTCACGTGCGATCGGACGCGTCCGGTCTCAACGGGAGCATACTGGAATGCGACCGGACGCGGGCACTGTCGCGTCTGGTCAATCGGTTCAGCGCGTCCGGTCACGGCAACGGCTAGTTCTGACATGCACTGTTTCTTGCTGTCGTGTAGTGACCGGACGCGTCCGGTCACCCTGACCGGAGCGTCCGGTCAGTGCGTTTTTCGCTGCGTCGTCTGTAACGGCTAGCTGCGTACCCCTTCGCTATAAATAGAGGTTGGCCGGGGTTTGAGGGCAACTTTTGCACATTTTGAGAACTAGAGACATACTTTGAGCTAGAGAACAACCCCTCCACTCATCTCTTTGCATAGTTGCACATCTTGAGTGAGATTGAGTGAGATTCAAGTGCATTGCTTGAGAGTTGCATTCTAGAGGCACTTGATCTTCGAGTTGCTGCGGATTTCTTGTTACTCTTCCATGTTTCCCGACACGGTAGACGGCTTGGAGCAGCGGAGGTGATTGAGCTCGCAATTGGAGATTGTTGGAGCCTTCACCAAGTGTTGTAAGGGGTTCTTGATCCTTCCCCGCGGGAGTTCGCAAATTGGATACTCTAGTGGAGCTCGTGGCTTGGAGGATCCCCATCTTGTGTGCGGTTGTGCGGCGCCCGCCGAGGGCTTGACTCTTGATAGTCGATTAGCTCGCGAACCGACAAGTGGGTGTATCGCCACAACGGGGAGTAGCTTGCCGGGAAGCAAGTGAACCTCAGGATAAATTTTTGTGTCATTCTCTTCCCGAGGATTTCTCTTGTGTTATTGATTGATTGATACTTCTCATCTCTACACGGCGGTATAATCTCTCAAAGCTCTTCTCTCGTATTACTTCTTGTTTCTAGCTTGTAGTTGTTGTTGTGTTTAGTGGATAGCCTTGTACTAGACTTGTGTAGGTGGCTTGCTTAATGAGATAGAGCTAGTGCTTTTGCTTCGCCACCTTTCTTACTAACTTGTGGTTAAGTAATTCTTGTAGAAGTTTTAATTAGGCTATTCACCCCCCCTCTAGCCTATTTGGACCTTACAAGTGGTATCGGAGCCGAGGCACCATTTATTTGAGGCTTAACAACCTACGGTGAAAAAGAAATGGCTCAATTAAGCTTGCACATCAACAACACCAAGAAGGCACCTCACTTTGATGGCACAAATTATGCATATTGGAAGGTTAAGATGACCGCACACCTAAAGTCAATCAATAGAGAAGTGTGGAAGGTCACCAAAACAAAATTTGAGGTTGCTAATCCGGAAGCACCTACACCGGTGGAAGAGAAGAAGCTCCAATGCAATGACATTGCCATTAGTGCTCTTCATGAGGCATTAGATGACAAGACCTTTGAGCAAGTAAAGAACATTGAGATTGCTCATGATGCTTGGGCCAAGCTAGAAGAAACATTTGAGGGCACCGAAGGCACAAAGACCGCCAAAGCATATATCTTGCAAGAAAAATTTTCAAGCTTCAAGATGCAAGATGATGAGAGTGTACCGGAGATGTTTCATAGGTTGCAAGTCATTGTCAATGAGCTCAAGGCACTTGGTGAGGAGGTCAAGGACAATCAATTCTCTATGAAGTTCTTGAGAAGTCTACCCAAGAGATTTGATACATTGATCACCGTGCTAGTAAGGACTACATTGAAGGATTCAACTCCTCAACAAATATTTCAAGAAGTGATGACCGACGATTCATATAGAGAAGATGATGAGAAGGATGAGTTGGTAAAGAAGAAGAAGAAGGAAAATGAGAAGAAGGATGATGAGAAGAAGAAGAGTGTGGCATTCAAAGCCACCACATCCAAGGGCAAATCCAAGATTGAATCATCAAGTGATGAAGACTCAAGCTCTTGTGATAGTGATGACATTGATGAGAAGATGGCTCTCTTTGTCAAACAATTTGGCAAATTCATGAAGAAGAAGGGCTTTCGTGCAAGGAGGAAGAACTCTTACAAGAAGAATGAGCATACCATGAGATGCTTTAGATGCCATAGCAAAGACCATCTCATTGCAAAGTGTCCTTATGATAGTGATGATGAAGATGCTATCAAGAAGGAGAGAAAGAAGCAAAAGAAGAAGCAAGAGAAGAAGGAGAGCTCTTATAAGAAGAAGAATGATTCTCATGTTGCTACATGGGATAGTGATGACTCCTCAAGTGATGATGAGGATGAAAACAAGAGTAAGAAGAAGGGACATGCTAGCATTGCCATCCAAGAGAAGGTCTCCCTCTTTGACACTCCATCGTGCTTCATGGCTAAAGCCGCTAAGGTATCATCCGATGATGAGAGTGATCATGATAATGCTAGTAATAGTGATAGTGATAGTGATGAAGAAGAATTCACTAAATATGAACTAATCACTATGCTAGAAGATTGCACTCAACATTATAAAGAATCTAGGAAGGAGTGCAAGGGCTTGCTTAAGGAAAAGAAAAACCTTATGCAAGAACTTGATGAGCTTAGAGTGTCTTATGAGAGTCTAAAGGTAGACCATAAGAAGCTTCAAAAGTCTCACACCAAGCTTGAAGAAGCTCATTCCTCTCTAGTTGAAAAATGTGAAAACATGCCAACTAATGTTGAGAAAGCTAAAACTTGCAACATAGGCATATCATGTGATATAATTGATGAATCCTTTCATAAGCCTATTGTTGTTGCTCCCACTAACTCTTCATGTAGTGCATCTACATCATCCTCATCTAGTAGTGATGGTTTCACTTGTGACTCCACACTTATAGTTGAGAATGAAAATCTCAAGAAGAAGGTAAAAGAGCTCAATCACACATTAGCTAAGGCTTATGGTGGTGAGGACCGCTTGCTTATGTGCTTGGGTAGCCAAAGAGCTTCTCTCTACAAAGAGGGATTAGGCTATAACCCCAAGAAAGGCAAGGCCGCTTTTGCTCCTCACAAGACTCGTTTTGTGAAGAACAATGGTAGCTATTGCAAAAGTTGCAAGCAAGTTGGTCACATAGAGCAACATTGCATGAACAAGAAATCCAATGCAAATGTATCCTCAATCAAGTTTAATTCTTTCTATATGCTTACCAAGGGTACAAATGGTGTTCATGCTAAGTTCATTGGTGCACCATGGATGGGCTCAAAGAAGAAAGCCATTTGGGTACCAAAGAGCTTAGTCTCTAACCTTGGAGGACCCAAATAAGTTTGGGTACCTAAAAAGAATTGATCTTGTCTTGTAGGTCAATTACAAAGCCGGAGTAAGGCATTGGGTGCTTGATAGTGGGTGCACTCAACATATGACCGGAGACTCTTGTATGTTCAATTCAATTGATACAAGTCAAAATGGTGGTTTTGATGCTATCACCTTCGGCAACAACAAGAAAGGCAAGGTCAAAGGGCTTGGTAAAATTGCTATCACAAATGACATGAGCATATCTAATGTGTTGCTAGTTGAGAGCTTGGATTTCAATCTTTTATCAGTGGCACAACTTTGTGATCTTGGTTTCAAGTGCATATTTGGTAGTGATGATGTTGAAGTCATAAGTGTTGATGGGTCAAACTTGATATTCAAAGGATTTAGACATGGTAGCTTATACTTGGTTGACTTCAATGATAGTGAGACACAATTGACATCATGCTTGCTTAGTAAATCTAGTATGGGTTGGTTGTGGCATAGAAGGCTTGGTCATGTTGGAATGAAACAATTGAACAAACTTTTGAGGCATGACTTAGTTAGAGGATTGAAAGATGTCACTTTTGAAAAGGATAAACTATGTAGTGCTTGTCAAGCCGGCAAACAAGTTGGAAATTCACATCCTAGTAAAAGTGAAATGAGCACATCAAAAGCATTTGAGCTATTGCACATGGACTTGTTTGGGCCAACAACATACACTAGCATTGGTGGCAACAAGTATGGTTTTATGATTGTGGATGACTACACTAGATACACTTGGGTGCTCTTTCTCTATGACAAGAGTGATGTTTATGATCTATTCAAGTCTTTTGTCAAGAGGGTGCAAAATAAGTTTGAGACTACCATCAAGAAGATTAGAAGTGACAATGGTAGTGAGTTCAAGAACACAAGAATTGAAGATTTGTGTGATGATTATGGTATTGGGCATCAATTCTCACCAACATACACTCCTCAATCCAATGGTGTAGTTGAAAGGAAAAATAGAACCTTGATTGATATGGCTAGATCAATGCTTAGTGAATACAATATGAGTCATTCATTTTGGAGTGAAGCTATCAATACGGCTTGCTATTGTAGTAACCGTCTCTATTGCCATAGGAAGCTTGGAAAGACACCATATGAACTATTGAATGGAAGAAAGCCCAACATTGCATACTTTAGAGTGTTTGGTTGCAAATGCTATATTCTCAAGAAAGGCACTAGATTGAGCAAGTTTGAAAAGAAATGTGATGAAGGGTTCTTACTTGGTTATTCTACCACAAGCAAATCATATAGAGTTTGGAATCTCACAAATGGCACCTTGGAAGAAGTTCATGATGTTGAGTTTGATGAAACCCAAGGGTCTCAAAATGAAGCTCAAAACCTTGATGATGTGAGAGGAGATCAATTATCAAATGCAATGAAGAACATGGACATTGGTGATATAAGGCCGATGCAAGTTGATGATGATGATATTCATGTGATCAACCAAAGTGTGCAAATTAATACAAATCAAGCAAGCTCTAGTGGTTCTCATGATGAAGTGCAAGTTCAAGGTCAAACAAGTGAAAGCAATCAACTCCCAATACTCCAACCTACTAGCATTGCAAGAGATCATCCGTTGGACCAAATCATTGGTGGAATTCAAAGTGGTGTTCAAACTAGATCAAGATTAGCATCCTTTTGTGAGCATTACTCATTTGTCTCATTAGAAGAACCAAAGAAGATAGAAGAAGCATTGAAGGATTCCGATTGGGTGAATGCCATGCATGAAGAACTAAACAACTTTGCTAGAAATCAAGTTTGGAAACTTGTTGAGAGGCCAAAGAACTACAATGTGATTGGTACTAAGTGGGTCTTTAGAAACAAGCAAGATCAAGATGGCATGATTGTAAGGAACAAAGCAAGATTAGTAGCACAAGGATACACTCAAGTTGAGGGTCTTGACTTTGGAGAGACATATGCACCGGTTGCAAGATTGGAGGCAATTAGAATCTTATTAGCATATGCTTGTGCACACAACATCAAGCTCTATCAAATAGATGTCAAGAGTGCATTTCTAAATGGCTACATCAATGAAGAAGTTTATGTTGAGCAACCTCCCGGTTTTGAAGATGACAAGAAGCCTGACCATGTTTACAAGCTAAAGAAGGCATTGTATGGTTTGAAGCAAGCACCTAGAGCATGGTATGAGAGGTTGAGGGACTTTCTCCTCTCTAAAGGGTTCAAGATGGGAAAGGTTGACACCACTCTCTTCACCAAGAAGCTTGGAAATGACTTGTTTGTGTTGCAAATCTATGTGGATGACATCATCTTTGGATCAACTAACCAAAACTTTTGTGAAGAGTTTGGAAATATGATGGCTAATGAGTTTGAGATGTCTATGATTGGAGAGCTTAGTTACTTCCTTAGACTTCAAATCAAGCAAATGAAGAATGGCACTTTTGTAAGTCAAGGCAAGTACATCAAGGACATGATCAAGAAGTTTGGATTGCAAGATGCTAAGCCAATGAGCACACCAATGGGCTCTAATGATCAATTGGGTATTGATAATAGTGGAAATATGGTAGATCAAAAGCAATACCGGTCCATGATTGGAAGTTTGCTCTATGTCACCGCTTCTAGGCCGGATGTGATGTTTAGTGTATGCAAGTGTGCAAGATATCAAGCTTCACCTAGAGAAAGTCACTTGAAAGCAACCAAGAGGATATTGAGATATCTAAAGGGCACTCATGATGTTGGATTATGGTATCCCAAGGGGTCTAATTTTGAGTTGATTAGATATTCGGACTCCGACTATGGTGGATGCAAGATTGATAGAATGAGCACAAGTGGCACTTGTCAATTGCTTGGAAGGTCTCTTGTTTCATGGTCCTCAAAGAAACAAAATAGTGTTGCACTATCTACCGCCGAGGCCGAATACATTAGTGCCGGTAGTTGTTGTGCACAATTGCTTTGGATGAAGGCCACTTTGAATGACTTTGGAATTAAATTCAAGAATGTGCCTTTGTTTTGTGATAATGAGAGTGCTATCAAGATGACACAAAATCCGGTTCAACATTCAAGAACAAAGCACATTGACATAAGGCACCACTTCATAAGAGACCATCAACAAAAGGGTGATATTAGCATTGAGAGCATTGGCACCGAAGATCAACTAGCCGACATCTTTACAAAGCCACTTGATGAAAAGGGATTTTACAAGTTGAAGAATGAATTGAACATACTTGACTTCTCCAACTTGAAATGAGTGCACCCCCACATTCTTATATGACATGCCTCTCCTCCAACATAGCAAGGTAAAGTTGTTTGGCATATCATTCATACTTTGCTAAGGACATGGTTAGAACATATAGACATATTTGCATGACAAATAGGCTCATTCATGAAAATCAAATGATTTTGATGTATATATGGTACCACTATTGCTTTTATGTTTGATTAATCTAGTGGTAGCATATGACATATTTGTGGGCTTGCAAACCTAGTGTTGAATCTAGAAAATGAGCTCATGATGTGTAATTCAACATGGTCAAGATAACCCTTATACTTCATGAGGTGTGAAAAAGCTTGTCCTTGGATCAAACCGAATTACATATTCTAGGCAAGTAATCTAGATTGAACCATAATTTGGACTCCCTCATAATTGATTGACTTATCTCTCACTAAAATTGGCACCTTTTTGGTGATTGTTGACAAAGGGGGAGAGAAAAGTCACAAAGATATTGCAAAGAGGAAATAAGATATAATAAGGGGGAGAGAAAAGTCACAGGGGAGAGAAAAGTTACAAAGGGAGAGAAATCAAGGGATCAATTAAATATTGAGCACACAAGTAGGGGGAGCAAGCTCATGGATTACTTGTTGCACTTGTATGTGCATTAACATGATAAATTGTTGCATTGCAAAGCTTAAATTCATATTCATGATTGTTTGGTGTTTGCTAGAAATAGAACTTGAATGATGATTTGTTGAGAGTAGCTTTACAAGCGGTATCTAGACACCTTGGCTTATAATGTTGATCTCACGGGGTACTTTAGTGTTTGTGATCTTTACAAGTGATGTATTACAAATGGTGTCTAGCTACGTCGATGCTAAGGATGGTATATAAAGGCAACTCCGATTGGTATCACGCTTCAAAGGTCCATTCTATATACCTTAGCATCAATTTGATAGCAGTAACTCTCTCAAATTTCAAATCCATACATATGTGCATAATTGAACCAAACTCATGGAAGCACATATGTAGGGGGAGCTAATACTATCGAAATTGAAAATTGATTTCATTTCATATCTTTGTGATGGTTGTCATCAATTACCAAAAAGGGGGAGATTGAAAGCCCAAGTTTGGTTTTGGTAATTAATGACACCAAGTTGCTAATGCCATGTGTTAAGTGTTTTGAGTTAGGCATAAGCAACACATGTGATGAAGGTGTATGTGGCAAGGAGTGGTGGCCACAAGATCACAAAGAGATGGTGCATGGACATAAAATGATGATCATGGTGGAGATGCACATGATGATCAAGTGAAAGAGAAGGATCTAAGAGCGCAAGGCAAAGGTATAACTATAGGGTTTTCCTTTTGCTGGTCTAAGATGAGTAGAGAAGTGATTGACCGGATTTAGGATACATAGCCGACTATCAAGAGGGGTAATCACGGTTAGCTCGGGAATCAAGTGCCACTAGATCAATGTCTTGAGCATATGCATTAGGATCTAGTAAAGAGCTAACATAACGCCTTGGAAAATGATTGTGAAATGCTAACACACATGCACTTGGTGGTGTACACTTGGTGGTGTTAGCACGTTTGAGAAGGCGGTGGAGTTTGAGCAGTAGAGAGGGGTTTGGGTTCCTCTCTCCCTCCCGCCGAGCTTGCGAGGCGGGATTCGGCGCTTTTTGGAGAAGTGAAATGCCTATTTTCTATTGCGCCGGAAGTCGGAAAAGAAATGGAGGCGAACGGAGGTCACAGGGATGACCGGACGCTGGACCGGACGCGGTCTCTGTATGACCGGACGCGTCCGGTCAGTGTTCAGCGTCTGCGCGGTTTTCAGTTTGATGATCGGACGCGCAGCGCGTCCGGTCACTGATGACCGGACGCGTCCGGTCATCTAGGGAGCTTACTGGACTCTAATCGGACGCTGGCACTGTGGCGTCTGGTCAGTTCAACAGCGCGTCCGGTCAGTTCTCCTAAGCGAATCAGAGCGCGCGACCGGCGCGTCCGGTCCCTCACGTAACCGGAGCGTCCGGTCAGGCGTCCAGAAGGGTAGAGCGAAGCGGAGTAACGATCGGACGCGCGGCGCGTCCGGTCACGTGCGATCGGACGCGTCCGGTCTCAACGGGAGCATACTAGAATGCGACCGGACGCGGGCACTGTCGCGTCCGGTCAATCGGTTCAGCGCGTCCGGTCACGGCAACGGCTAGTTCTGACACGCACTGTTTCTTGCTGTCGTGTAGTGACCGGACACGTCCGGTCACCCTGACCGGAGCGTCCGGTCAGTGCGTTTTTCGCTGCGTCGTCTGTAACGGCTAGCTGCGTACCCCTTCGCTATAAATAGAGGTTGGCCGGGGTTTGAGGGCAACTTTTGCACATTTTGAGAACTAGAGACATACTTTGAGCTAGAGAACAACCCCTCCACTCATCTCTTTGCATAGTTGCACATCTTGAGTGAGATTGAGTGAGATTCAAGTGCATTGCTTGAGAGTTGCATTCTAGAGGCACTTGATCTTCGAGTTGCTGCGGATTTCTTGTTACTCTTCCGTGTTTCCCGACACGGTAGACGGCTTGGAGCAGCGGAGGTGATTGAGCTCGCAATTGGAGATTGTTGGAGCCTTCACCAAGTGTTGTAAGGGGTTCTTGATCCTTCCCCGCGGGAGTTCGCAAATTGGATACTCTAGTGGAGCTCGTGGCTTGGAGGATCCCCATCTTGTGTGCGGTTGTGCGGCACCCGCCGAGGGCTTGACTCTTGATAGTCGATTAGCTCGCGAACCGACAAGTGGGTTATCGCCACAACGGGGAGTAGCTTGCCGGGAAGCAAGTGAACCTCGGGATAAATTTTTGTGTCATTCTTTTCCCGAGAATTTCTCTTGTGTTATTGATTGATTGATACTTCTCATCTCTACACGGCGGTATAATCTCTTAAAGCTCTTCTCTCGTATTACTTCTTGTTTCTAGCTTGTAGTTGTTGTTGTGTTTAGTGGATAGCCTTGTACTAGACTTGTGTAGGTGGCTTGCTTAATGAGATAGAGCTAGTGCTTTTGCTTCGCCACCTTTCTTACTAACTTGTGGTTAAGTAATTCTTGTAGAAGTTTTAATTAGGCTATTCACCCCCCCCTCTAGCCTATTTGGACCTTACAGGGAGCCGTTAGATTCATCAAATTCCACATCATATGTTTCTTCAACCAAACCGGTGGCATGGTTAAATACTCTATATGCTTTGGACTTTGATGAGTAACCAACAAGAAAACCAATATCACAACGTCTTTGAAACTTCCCTAGGTGTTGACGCTTCTTGTAGATGTAACATTTGCAACCAAACACCCGGAAGAAAGAGACGTCCGGTTTCTTCCCATTAAGCAACTCATAGGGGGTCTTGCCAAGAAACTTTTGTAGGAAGAGGCGATTTGAAGCATAGCATGCGGTGTTGATTTCCTCGGCCCACAACTTCTCCGGAGTGTTGTACTCATCTAGCATTGTTCTTGCAAGGGTGATCAAAGTTCGGTTCTTTCTCTCAACTACACCATTTTGTTGAGGAGTGTAGGTTGAAGAGACCTCATGCTTGATTCCAATTTCATCACAATAAGCTTCAATGTTGGTGTTGTCAAACTCTTTGCCATTGTCACTTCTAATCTTCTTTATCTTGACTTCAAATTCATTTTGAGCTCTCTTTGCAAACTTCTTGAAGCAATTTGCCACTTCGGATTTGTCATGAAGGAAGAAAGTCCATGTATACCTTGAGTAGTCATCCACTATCACAAGACAATAGAGATTACCACCCAAGCTCTTATATGTTGTAGGCCCAAACAAATCCATGTGTAGAAGTTCTAGCACTCTTGAAGTTGACATGAAAGCTTTGGTTGGATGAGTGTTTGCAACTTGTTTGCCCGCTTGACATGCACTACAAGGTTTGTCCTTTTCAAACTTCACATCCTTCAATCCTCTCACTAGTTCTTTCTTCAATAGCTTGTTGAGAGTGTTCATTCCAACATGAGCAAGCCTCCTATGCCAAAGCCAACCAAGTGAGGTCTTGGTGAACAAACATGTCATCAAATTTGCATCTTCGGAGGTGAAGTCAACAAGATAAAGATTGTTGTATCTAAATCCTTTGAATATCACTTGCTTGTCATCTATCTTTGAAACTTCCACTTCATTTGGTGTGAACAAGCATTGGAAGCCAAGGTCACAAAGTTGCCCAACGGATAACAAGTTGAAACTCAATGAAGCAACATAGAGCACATTTGAGAGTGAGTGATCATGTGATATTGCAATCTTGCCTATACCCTTGACTTTGCTCTTTGAATTATCCCCAAATGTGATCTTCTCTTGACATATTCCATTCTCTTCAATGGTGGTGAACATACGAGGATCACCGGTCATATGTTGAGTGCAACCACTATCAATAACCCAATGAGATCCACCGGTCTTGTAGTTCACCTACACACAAGAGATCAAGCTTTTTGTTTAGGGACCCAAACTTGAGAGGGGCCCTTGACTTTCTCAACTAGTGACTTGGCAACCCATATTTTCTTTGGCCTATTCTTGTTTGGGGGACCCAAAAACATGACTTTCATCTTTCCATTTGAATCTTTTCTTAGCATATAATGAGCATTGAAGGCGAAAGGTCTAGCATGCTTGGGCAAGGGTTGTGGTGGTGGAGTTTTGCATTCATGAGCAAAGTGACCTTCTTGACCACACTCAACACATCTCTTTGGCTTGGGCTTTGACTTGCTTTGTTGTTGTTGAGCTTTTGCTTTCTTCTCTTGATTTGCCAAGTACCCAATACCACTTCTATCCATCTTCATTACGGTGTTCATGAGGAGCTCACTTTGCAAATGTTGACCTCTTGTGAACTTGCTTAGGCCGGTCTTGAGATGCTCTTTTTCTTGCTTGAGCTTTTTGTTTTCTTCAATGAGTGACTCATTTGTTGGTTGCTTCTCAAGAGCCATCAAACCTTTTAGCTTCTTGTTCTCATTTGCAAGCTTCTCATTCTCACACTTAATCTTGGCATAATCATCATAGTTGCTTGACTCAACCACACTCTTGCCTTTGCTACTAGAACCTTGCTCAATGCTTTTAATGATCAAGTCATCACATGATGTAGCTATATCACACTTAACAACATAGTTAGTAGCATCATGTGTCTCAAGAGCAAGTTCATTAGCAACCACAAGACTATCATAGTCAATTTTTAATGTGGTGTATTTGTCCTTTAGAGAATTATGTCTAGTGATGAGCTCATCATGCTTCTTCTCAAGTTTATCATGTTGATCTTTAAGCTCTTTATAAGAGGTTTTGAGCTCCTTGAGAGTGGAAGACATCACTTCATTTTGAACTCTAAGCTCACCACTAGTCTTTTGAATATTTTCAAGCTTGGATGAGAGTGATTCATTTTCATTTTGAAGATCATCATTTTCATTTCTAGTCCTTCTTATGATTTTAGTGTATTTATTTAGCAATTTAACAAGTTCATCATAAGAAGGTGAGTCATATTCATCATCACTATCACTATCATCATTATCATCACTATCATGGTTTTGTACCTTTCGTTCACCCTTGGCCATAAGGCATAGGTGAGTAGTGGACGATGATGGTGAAGGAGGCGGTGAAGGTGGTGATGAAGATATCGGTGAAGATGATGGCCCCATCACAAATGCGGCAACCTTCTCTTTCTCATCATCGCTCTCATCTTCGGAGGACTCACAAGATGATTCAATGTCGGTGAGCCAATCACCAACAATGTATGCCTTTCCTCCCTTCTTCTTCTTGTGGAACTCCTTCTTCTTGCCATCCTTCTTCTTGTATGGCTTGTTCTTCTTCTTCTCTTCTTCTTCATCACTTGAATCATTTTTCTTGCCCTTGTTCTTGTTCTTGTACTTGTCTTTTGGTGGTCTAGGGCATTGATGAGCTAGGTGGCCAAGTTCACCACAATTGTAGCAATCCATCTCCGAGATTGGCTTTCTCTTGCTACTTGTGAAGAATTTCTTCTTCTTGCCATCGAACTTGATGCCACTCTTGTTGAGCTTCTTTAGCATCTTGGTGGTCTTTTCTCACCATGAGTGCAAGTGATTCATCATCAACATCACTTTCACTTGAGCTTTCTTGCACCATCATGGCTTGGCCCTTCTTCTTCTTCTTGTCATGACTAGCTTTGAAGGCCAAGTCTTTCTTCTTGGAAGATGATGAGCCCTCTTCCGGAGTGATATGCATGTACATCTCATGAGCATTGATTTTCCCTAATACTTGAGTCGGTGTTGCGGTGGAAAGATCACTTTGGTGAAGCACCGTGACAATGTGACCATACTTCTCAACGGGAAGCACACTCAAGATCTTCCTTGCAACATCCGATTGGCTCATTTTAGTGAGCCCAAGAGCATTGAGGTCCTCTACAAGAACATTCAAGCGAGTGTACATGTCATTAGCACTTTCTTTGGGAAGCATCTCAAAAGAATTAATTTTCTTTAAAGCTATGTGATAGCGTTCCTCACGCTCACTCTTAGTTCCCTCATGGAGAGCACAAAGATTTTCCCACAATTCATGAGCGTTCTTTGCATTACGCACACGATTGAAGATATCTTTGCCTAAGCCCCGGTAGAGTGCATTTTTGGCCTTTGCATTCCACCGGTCGTACTTCTCCTCGTCACCACTTAGGTTAGCGGGATCCCTTATGGGGGGAAGCCCTTCGGTTGCGGCTCTAAGGCACCCAACATCTATGGCTTCGAGGTACGCCTCCATACGAATTTTCCAATATGGAAAATCGTCTCCCTCAAAAGTGGGAGGTGGTCCTTCCCCATTAGACATCTTGCTCTAGGCGGTAAAGCCTAAAAATAGAGCAACACGGCTCCGATACCAATTGAAAGGATCAAGATGCCCAAGAGGGGGGGTGAATTGGGCTTCTCTTAAAAATTAAATGCAAGAAATAAATCCTACAAGCCGGAATTCACCCCTAGTGTCTACTTGTGTTCCTAGAGAGTCTACCGATACAAAGTTTTGCACCCTAGTTTCCAATCCTAGTCTAGCATGGCAAGTCTAGGAATGTAAACAAGCAATGAAAGTAAATACGAGAAAGTAAATGCTTGAATGTAAAGGGGCAAGGAACACGGCGATGTTTTTCCGAGGTATCGGAGAGTCGCCACTCCCCACTAGTCCTCGTTGGAGCACCCGCGCAAGGGTGTAGCTCCCCCTTGATCCGCGCAAGGATCAAGTGCTCTCTACGGGTTGATTCTTCGACACTCCGTCGCGGTGAATCACCCAAAACCGCTCACAAGATGAGTTGGGTCATCCACAAGCTCCGCCGGATGATCACCGAACTCCCAATCACCACCAAACCGTCTAGGTGATGGCGATCACCAAGAGTAACAAGCTAGAACTCTCACTTGACCACTACGAGCCCAAATGAGAAGGTGGATGCACACTTGCTACTCTCTAATCGCTAGTGAGGAACTCTCAAGCTTTGATTCTCAAATCTCTATCCTCACTAGTGCTCTTGCACTCCCTTGCACTCCAAAGGTGTTTATCAGCTGATCAAATGAGCAAGAGACCTCTAAAAGAGGTGGTGGGGATGTATTTATACACCCCACAGACAAAACAAACCATTACCTGCTGACTCAGCAAAACACGAGCTGACCGGACGCGCCGGTTTGAACTGACCGGACGCGCCGGTCGCTCGTAACGGTCGAAATCCGAAAATCAACTGAGTGACCGGACGCACCGGTCAGGGGTGACCGGACGCGTCCGATCGTGCAGGGAGCATACTGTACTCGCACCGGACGCGCGACCGCGTCCGATCGGTGATGACTGGACGCGTCCGGTCGTCTCTGGACCTTACTGGACTGTGACCGGACGCGCCGATCACACCCAGGTCGCGTCCGATCGGGTGTTTCCCTCAAGTGACACGTGTCAACTTTTGACCACCGCGTCCGGTCCTCGCGAGGACCGCGTTCGATCGTCAGAGCTGAAACCCTAGCCACGGAACTGTACTGACCGGACGCGTCCGGTCATGCCGAGGACCGCGTCCGGTCATGGGAAAACGACCCGAAACTCTCCGAAACGCGTCACAACTTGAACCAAGTTGCTTCCAACTGAACTTTGAGCTATTCTAGAGCTGCCTAGCGCCAAGTTTAACAAGTGTGCACCACACCTAAACATAGGACTCGCCTAGGTCAAGCTACCCGCTCATGCCCCCCTTTATAGTACGGCCAAAAGAGAAAAACGAAGATCCTAACGACTATTCCAAATGTCTCTCAACACCTCGACATCCGGAACTAACCGTCCTTAATCTTGACGTCACTCTTTTGAAAACCGAAACGATTTCCATCAAGGGGCATGAATACCATGGTGCCCAAAGCAGTTAAAACCTCCATGACCTAACTTACCAAAGTTTCTGCAAAACACACGTTAGTCATGGTAATAAAGCGTTGTCATCAATTGCCGAAACCAAACCTCGGGGCCTAGATGCTTTCAGGTCTGTTTGGAGATAGTGTTAGTATCGATACAAGATAGATCCATAGTTTGCACCAAATGTATCATAGCTTCAAAAACCGTTTTGGACGCAACTGATGAACTCCTAGGTGACATGGGTCATATAGAATCTTGTTTCAATCCTTTTGGAGATAGTGTTAGTTTTGGTGCTTGATAGGTGCACGGTTTGCGCCAAACATACCATAGGCTCCGAAATTATTTTGGATGCACTGGATGGAACTCCAAGGTGATGAGGCTCAAATGGAAGCTCATTTTGGTTCGTTTGGAGATAGTGCTAATCTTGATTTAAGATAGGTGCACGGTTCGCGACGAACATATCGTAAGCTCGAAAATTATTTTGGACACACCGGATGGAACTCCAAGGTGACGTGGGTCATGTAGAATCTTGTTTCGGTTCGTTTGGTGATAGTGTTAGTATTGGTGCAAGATAGATCCACAGTTTGCACCAAACGTACCGCAGCGTCAGAAACCGTTTTGGATGGACCTGATGGAACTCCTAGGTAACGTGGGTCATGTAGAATCTCGTATCGATCCTTTTGGAGATAGTGTTAGTTTTGGTGCATGATAGTTGCACAATTTGTGCCAAACAAAGCATAGGCTCAGAAATCGTTCTGGATCCACCGGATGGTACTCCTAGGTGACCAGGCCCAAAAGGAAGCTCATTTCGGTTCGTTTGGAGATTGTGCTAATCTTGATTCAAGATAGGTGCACGGTTTGCGCCGAACGTACCGTAACCTCGGAAATCATGTTGGACGCAACCGATGTATCTCCTAGATGACGTGGGTTATGTAGAATCTCGTTTCGGTCCATTTGGAGATAGTGTTAATCTCGGCGCAAGATAGACACATAGTATGCACCAAATGTTCCATAGCCTCAGAAATCATTTTGGAAGCACCTGATGGAACTCCTAGGTGACGTGGGTCATGTAGAATCTCCTTTGGGTCCTTTTGGAGATAGTGTTAGTTTCGGTGCATGATAGGTGCACAGTTTGCGCCAAACGTACCAGAGGCTCAGGAATCATTTTGGGACACGCTGGATGGTACTGCTTGGTGGCGACGTTCAAATGGAAGCTCGTTTTGGTTCATTTGGAAATAGTGCTAATCTTGATTCAAGATAGGTGCACGGTTTGCGCTAAACGTACCATAGCCTTAAAAATAATTTTGGACGCACCTGATTGAACTCCTAGCTGACGTGGGTCATGTAGAATCTCCTTTCAGTCCTTTTGGAGATAGTGTTAGTTTCAGTGCATGATGGGTGCACGGTTTGCACCAAACGTACCATAGGCTCAAAAATTATTTTGGATGCACTGCATGGTACTCCTAGGTGATGAGGCTCAAATGGAAGCTCGTTTTGGTCCGTTTGGACACAGTGTTATTCTCAATGCAAGATAGGTGCATGGTTTGCGCCAAATGTACCGTAGCCTCAGAAATCATTTTGGACGCACTGGATGATACACCTAGGTGACGAGGCTCAAATGGAATCTCATTTCAGTCCATTTGGATATTGTGCTAATCTTGATTCAAGATAGGTGCACGGTTTGCATCGAACGTACCATGTAACGGAACCGTCCAAATTATAAGAGCACAAGTATAAAAACAATCACTGAAGTGATCAAATTCTCGCACTTGAGCCCATATAACTCCAGTAGTCCAATGAAATCACGAGGGATTTCAAACCAACCAACATACAAGCCAAGATCAAAGTGATTCAACATAACAAGTCACATGTTACAACCATTTCACAAGTAATTCAATATACATCGGAGTTCAACGTAGTTATTACAACTTAAGTTCAAAAGTAGCAAAAGCAAAGTAACTTGAAACTAACAACACCCTTATTTCAAATACATGCCAGTACCAAGGTCGACTTCCAACAAAAGCATTAGAGAGAAGATAACTCAGAAGGATCATGCCCGTGATCAAACTCTGCCACTACGGCAGGAGCCAACCAACTCTTGCAGTCACCATGATACATCACAACCTGCAACAAGTGGGGATAAAACCCTGAGTACAAGAAGGTACTCAGCTAGACTTACCCGTCAGAAACCAGAAATAAGGTGACACCAAGGATCATGCAAGGCTGATATAAAGTGGGCTAGCTTGATAACATTTTGCGTAAAAGCTTAATACAGATAAGTAATCATTAATGCTTAAGCATCAAGTTAATCATCATTAACCTGTCATCTATATTAGCACCTGTACTAGAGCACTCACTTGATTAGGAGCAAATAATATTAACCATAACAGGTATAAATTGAGGCAACATTTACATCATCATCCAATTAACCATACGTTCAATTTAATGGAATCTACGTTGCCGCTGCTCAAGTCAAGTGCTCACTAACCGGGAGCAACGGCGATTTGAATCAAATTCATATCCAGCTAGAGGGGTATTTCTAACACTCACCCAGTCATGCCTAGCGAGGGCTGCTCAGGTCACCTTTGGTACCGTTCAGGAAAGCGCGGGTTCAACTAATGCCGCATCCCCAAGGGCAACACTCTACCAGGATGATAGGGACTCTAACCCCCCTTTAGTCTTATGCCAATGTTCCCAAGCATATCCTTACTACCTCTAAGATGCGACCTACCATTCGATTCCCGGCCTGAACTGTATTACTCGGATTCACGGTCAGAACGACTTATCCGGCCAACTAAGTGTTAGACTGCGTTCAACATGACTCAAGGACGTACAACGAATCAGTTCTTAAATGATTCAGACAGGGAAAGATCCACACCCAAGACCTCCATGCCTTGTTGCTTCACTATCGTCATCCCACCCAGTCTCATTTCATTTTATTAACACATGGTTCCATTTCATGATAGCAAATATAGCCAACCGTGCCATATATAAATATCCCTATATCTCACAGGTGACAGGAAATCACCTGACTTCTACCGCTTAAAGCAAGGCTAAGCATATACTCGATCCTAGTCTATGTAGGATTCAAGGATTTATATATCTGGACAAGGAGTGATATAATGCAGCAAGGTTTTCAACCAACTCCTACCACTTAATGCAACAATACTTATAACATATATAGAATTAATTGCTTTGAAGGTAGGAGGCTTATAATGCTCCAGGGCTTGCCTGGGATCTGACTCAAGTCAGAGTTTGTCAGAAGAAACTGGCTTGGCGAGCATTCCCTCAATCTATCACTTGTCCGGTCCTTCTATCTTCGGGATGGATCCACCAACTCCATCTTCGGGTTTGGCTCCACATCAAGTCCTTCACGTGCTTCAGCTAGCGTACCTAAACGAGGTGCAATAATGCATATGTATAAATGCATAGAAGTGCAATAAACAGAGTAATCAAACAAGCATACCAAAGTTCTCATAAACACCTAGAGCTAATTAACTTAATCCTCATTAAGGAATAACATAGAAGAAGGCAAGCACATCAATCAAGAAACAAGTCTCACAAGATAACAGGGTACCACCCAAGTGTCAAGTAGTGACACTAACATACTTATGTAACTCAAACTATGCTTAACAGAAAAGTTCAGATTTGCAATCAGCATGAACAGTCTAGAAATAATATCATTCCAGGAGCTACATAATTCCAAATGACATGAAAGAGGATAATCTGGAAAGATTATGAAATTCTCTATAATTTATTTAATATCACCTAAGCCTGATTCCTAAGTTTACTAGGTCAAAAAGATGAAACTACAGACTCTGGTCTGCTCCAAACAGAGAGCAACCAAATCTGGAACCCGACTTTAAATATCTATAACTCAAAAACTACTTGACCAAATTCCACCAAATTTTACCACAAGCTATATACATTAATTATATACAACTTTGATATAGACAAGATGCTCAGAAAACACCATTAACATGGGGTAATTTACATTGCCCCTAGAACTGTCTAGAAACCAATAATTGCAAGAAATAATTATTAACATATGTTGCAAACATATAATTGTGCAAATACAAACTTTACCAACATTTCACACATGACTAATGAACACCAGAAAACATAATGTCCATTGCTAAATAAATTCTTTTAATTCATTTTTCTTAATTTATTTTGATAATTAAGTGGAATTATGAACACCTATCAAAATTGCACAACAAATTCTATCAAAATTATAGTGGACTAACTATGCCCCCAATAGTCTACTATCCAAACTTCAAGCCATTTGGACAAGTATATCAACCTCTATTGAAAAAGACAAATAACTATTGCAATAAATCATGTGAGAGCAAATTAAACCTAAAGCTAAATATTTTCTATGAACACATGGCCATAGTATGAATCAACATGATAGAGCAACATCATACTAAGGTAGTGGAACAATATTTTCCATTTTATCATTTCTATATTATTTATAAGCTATTTATCAAGCCGTAAACAAGTTAAATCAATAACTTGATAATACAGTAAGCAATGACCATGAAATTTATACCACAGCACATCTATAGCATGAAAAGACTACCATAAAAATTTCACATCATTTGGAGCAATACAACTCAAGATATAAAAATAACAAGCAATAAAATGTAGATTTCCTTATTTATTAAGGTCAAATCAAAACCTTAAGAAAACAGTGAACAACTAGTATGTTTAATATTTTTCCTAGCAAGTACATGTCATCATAAAATTAAAAAAATAATAATCACTATTTTTGGACTTCCCAAACTCTAAATATGGCTCTGGTTAAGTTATAAGCATTTTTAGGAGCACTTTTAAAGCTTAAATAAAGACATCAGAAAACATCTACAACACCTAACATTTTATGACTCTACTGTATAGATCTCTTCACAAGGTTTCCAAAAAGTCCACATTTGCCATTTTTGGACTTTCCAAGCATGAGATATGGAATTTAGAAGATTTAACACCAAATTGAAATTCAAAAACAGAATTAAAACAACCCTAACTTAATTTGCTAGGTGCACAAGAACATGCACCCAAATCAGTCACCGCATAACTGATGGGTGGGACCCGCTGCTTAGCCGGGCCCGCTTGTCATTAACAGAGAGAGAGAGACAGAGAGGAGAGACGTCAGTCGTCTTCATCCTGCCGGCAAACAGAGGAGGCGGCGGTGCGGCTTGGCCGGTCAGCAGGGGCAGCTCTGGCGGTGAGGGTGGGCCGTGCGGCACCAGGGGCCCCACGCGCACCCACCGGTGCACGCGGCATGGCCTGGCATGCTCGGAGGAGGTGGGACTGATGAGGACATCCTCCGCTATTACCCGCTGGCAAAGACGCAACAAAAAAGGGCCAAGTGGCCTAGTTATAGTCGGGCGGTGACCGTGTGAGCCTCTGAATAATCCCACCTTGCTTAGCTTGGGAGGAGGAAGCCACCTTAAAAGAGAGAGCCACCCTTCCCCTATCAGACTAGTCTTTTAGGGACATTGGGTCTTTTCCCGAGTGGGTGTGCATAAGAACTGTTGGGGTCCGGGCAACCTTAATTTATTGGGTCTCGGCCAACCCCACCTGGGCCGGATGTATCATTTGGTATCGGAGCTGGGCCCTTGTTTAAGGGGGTGGGAATGATGAGGACATCCTCCGCTATTACCCGCTGGCAAAGACGCAACAAAAAAGGGCCAAGTGGCCTAGTTGTAGTCGGGCGGCGACCGTGTGAGCCTCTGAATAATCCCACCTTGCTTAGCTTGGGAGGAGGAAGCCACCTTAAAAGAGAGAGCCACCCTTCCCCTATCAGACTAGTCTTTTAGGGACATTGGGCCTTTCCCTGAGTGGGTGTGCATAAGAACTGTTGGGGTCCGGGCAACCTTAATTCATTGGGTCTCGGCCAACCCCACCTGGGCCGGATGTATCAGGGACCACGAGCGCCGGCGGTCAGCAGCTGTGCCGCGCGCGGCTGGCTATGCTCCGGTGGCGACATTGGCCAAGGGAGGGGTGCGGGAGGTGCGACATGAGGGGAGGAAGGTGGTGCGTGATATGAACCCGCAAGGGTTTGTGGTCGATCTGTCGATGAGAAGCGTGAGATAACTTGATGAGGACATCAACACCGATCATACATCCACGCCGACAACTGCTGGTCCTATTACTCGTGCTCGTGCTCGAAAAGTTAATCATCAAGTGAGTTCCTTCTTGAGCTCTTGTCCATCCTGTTTAGATCTTAGAGACACGTGCACTCTTGTTTTGATTAGGAATCAAGGAGAAGACCGAAAGGGAAAAGGACTCGCGTAGGCTGGATTCGGACTGCAGCACACCTTCAACTTGCGACGGTCGCCACGGTTACATACGGAGTCGGATTGGGGTGATTCTGGACTTGTTGGAAAGCTAATAAAGTCTACTTTCATATGGATCTGACATCATACTCATACCTGCTCAGAAGCGGCGTCAACAGTCCAAAAATCACCGAGAGGTCTATTCTGTCCAGGGTGCTGCGCCACCTTAAGTTAGCCCAATGGGCTTGTATCGTTTAGAGTCCAGTAGGGACGCATCCTAGGGTTGGAGCACGACCCAAACTCTCTTGTGGTCGTCCTCCACATGTTATATACCCCTTAGCCGCCACCAGGAACACTCGGGTTTTGTTTAGATCAAGTTTAGCCATCGCTACTTGCTTGTAGGCGCGCGTGCTGATCCAGTCGCCCGTCTCCTTGTCTTCGGAACCCCACTCATAATAAGATTCAGTGTGAAACCTTCAATTTTATCTTGCAATTTCAGTGCTTGTTTCCTCGTTCTTGCTAGTTCTTCGATTGCTTGTAGGACGGGAGCCCTAGGGGCTGGTTGTCATACTCCACAAGATCGTGACGGCCTTGGGACGTGGTGTATCAGTCGCTAAGGCGTAGTCTTGGAAGGCTGTAGTCGGGCCGTGAACATCATCTCCTTCCACCAATCGAATTATCTCACGCTTCTCATCGAAAGATCGACCACAAACCCTTGCGGGTTCATATCAGTTGGTATCAGAGCAAGGTTTATCGGTGAGAGACTTCCAATCCTTCACTGTTTTATTTTTCTTTTGTGTCCAGGCTTGCGTCTCTAGCACGGTCTAGACTAGGACCAGCACAGTACCGCCGGTTGAACGATTATTCAGCTTGCCTTTTATAACTAACGTGGTGCTAGTTCGTTCCTTGTTTCAGCCCACCTATAGCTCCACATATTCTACAGCTTGACAGGTCTTGTGCTACGGCACCGATACACTTCATCCATTGCTGCAGACTTGTTGGTAGATGACCCCTCCTATCGAGCAAGGTAAGAACTGGTAAGAACTTGTGTAGCAGGTGGAGAGTGAGCGACTTGCTGTAGCTACATCCTAGTAGTTGTAGGGCTTTTATTTCTTCACTTGTCTTCTTGTTGTCTTTGTCTTTGAACCATGCCAGGGTCCGACGAAGATAACCAAATTCCACATTCTCCGCGCACAAAGGGCATCATTCAACATTTTGAAAGGAAAGTGAAGTTGCACACGGAGGGACTTGATAATGACTTGCAGGTGACAAATGACAAACTTGGACAGTTGGAGGCTACGCAGATTGCCGCAAACAACAAGCTTGCAGGTTTGGAGAAGTCCATTGCTAGTGTGGACAAAAGCCTTGCTGCTCTGCTGAGGCGTTTTGATGACCTCCACAACAATGATAAAGACCAGCATGATGAACAAAAGGAGGAAGATCGAGAGGATGGTAGTTATGATGAAGAATACACAGGTGATACTGAACATGATGATCGAGACACTCGTGATCGACGTCGCCTACGTCACAACCGTAGAGGTATGGGTGGCCGCCGCCGACGCGAGGTACACAATAATGATGATGCTTTCAGTAAGATTAAATTTAAAATACCTCCTTTTGATGGTAAATATGACCCTGATGCATACATTACTTGGGAGATTGCTGTTGATCAAAAGTTTGCATGCCATGAATTTCCTGAGAACACACGTGTTAGGGCTGCTACTAGTGAGTTCACAGATTTTGCTTCTGTTTGGTGGATCGAATATGGCAAGAAAAACCCTAATAACATACCTAAAACTTGGGATGCGCTGAAACGAGCCATGAGAGCTAGATTTGTTCCATCTTACTATGCCCGTGATATGATAAATAAGTTGCAGCAATTGAGACAAGGTTCTAAAAGTGTAGAAGAATACTATCAGGAATTACAAACGGGTATGTTGCGTTGTAAATTAGAGGAGGATGAGGAACCTGCTATGGCTAGATTTTTAGGTGGGTTAAATCGGGAAATTCAGGATATCCTCGCTTACAAAGAATACAATAACGTAACCAAACTGTTTCATCTTGCTTGTAAAGCTGAACGGGAAGTGCAGGGACGACGTGCTAGCGCAAGGACTAATGTTTCTGTAGGGAAAGCTAGTTCATGGCAGCAGCGCATGTCTACAACTCCGTCTACATGTACTCCTACGCCATCATCTAGTGACAAAACTCGAGCTGCCCCCACCAATTCAGTCGCGAAGACAGCGCAAAAGCCGGCTGCGAGTACTTCATCCGTGGCATCGACCGGTAGAACAAGCAACATACAATGTCATCGGTGCAAGGGATATGGCCATATGATGCGTGACTGCCCAAACAAGCGTGTTATGATTGTCAAAGATGATGGTGAGTGTTCATCTGCTAGTGATTTTGATGAAGATACACTTGCATTGCTTGCAGCTGACTATGCAGGTAGTGAGGAACACATAGAAGAACACATTAATGCAGGTGACGCGGAGCACTATGAGAGCTTGATTGTACAGCGAGTGCTTAGTGTACAAATAGAGAAGGTAGAGCAAAATCAGCGACACACTTTATTCCAAACAAAGTGTGTCATCAAGGAGCGTTAGTGCCGCATGATCATTGATGGAGGTAGCTGCAACAACTTGGCAAGTAGTGACATGGTACAGAAGCTCGTCCTCACCACCAAACCACACCCCCATCCCTACTACATCCAATGGCTGAACAACAGTGGTAAGGCAAAGGTAACGAGACTTGTGCAAATTGATTTTGCCATCGGATCATACAAAGATATTGTTGAATGTGATGTTGTGCCTATGCAAGCTTGTAATATTCTGCTAGGTAGACCATGGCAATTTGATAGAGATTCGATGCATCATGGTAGATCAAATCAATATTCGTTTCTATACCATGATCGAAAAATTGTGTTGCATCCTATGTCTCCTGAAGCTATTATGCAATCTGATGTTACTAAGGCTGCAAAAGCAAAGAGCGAGAGCAATAAAAATGACAAATCTGTTGTTGATGACAAAGATGAGATAAAATTGAAAGGACGTTGTATGCTTGCTACAAAATCTGATATTAATGAGTTCAATGCATCCACCTCTGTTGCTTATGCTTTGGTATGCAAGGATGCTTTGATTTCATTTGAGGATATGCAACGTTCTTTGCCCCCTGTTGCTGCTAACATTTTGCAGGAGTATTCTGATGTGTTCCCCATTGAGATACCAGCGGGGCTGCCACCAATACGTGGGATTGAGCACCAAATTGATCTTATCCCTGGAGCATCTTTGCCAAACCGTGCGCCATACAGGACCAATCCGGAAGAAGCGAAGGAAATTCAGCGACAAGTGCAAGAACTACTAGACAAAGGTTATGTGCGTCAGTCTCTTAGTCCTTGTGCCGTTCCAGTGATTTTAGTGCCTAAGAAAGATGGAACATGGCGCATGTGTGTTGATTGTAGGGCTATTAATAATATCACCATTCGATATCGACACCCTATTCCATGATTAGATGATATGCTTGATGAATTGAGTGGTGCTGTTGTGTTTTCAAAGGTTGATTTGCGTAGTGGGTACCACCAGATTCGTATGAAATTGGGAGATGAATGGAAAACTGCTTTCAAAACTAAGTTCGGTCTATATGAGTGGTTAGTCATGCCTTTTGGGTTAACTAATGCACCTAGTACTTTCATGAGATTAATGAACGAGGTTTTGCGTGCTTTCATTGGGAAATTTGTTGTCGTCTACTTTGATGATATACTGATTTATAGGAAATCCATGGATGAACACCTTGATCACTTACGTGCTGTTTTCAATGCTCTACGTGATGCACGTTTGTTTGGTAACCTTGAGAAGTGCACTTTCTGCACCAATCGAATATCGTTTCTTGGCTATGTTGTCACTCCACAGGGAATTGAGGTTGATAAAGCCAAGGTAGAAGCTATACAAGGATGGCCTATACCCATGACGGTCACGCAAGTGCGGAGTTTCCTAGGACTTGCTGGTTTCTATCGCCGTTTCGTGAAGGACTTCAGCACCATTGCTGCACCATAGAATGAGCTTACAAAGAAGGGAGTGCCCTTTTCTTGGGGCAAAGCACAAGTTCACGCCTTCCATGTGCTGAAAGATAAGTTAACACATGCACCTCTACTCCAACTCCCTGATTTTAATAAGACTTTCGAGCTTGAATGTGATGCGAGTGGAATTGGATTGGGTGGTGTTTTGTTGCAAGAAGGCAAACCTGTTGCATACTTTAGTGAGAAATTGAGCGGGCCTATTCTTAATTATTCTACATATGATAAGGAATTATATGCTCTAGTGCGGACATTAGAAACATGGCAGCATTATTTGTGGCCCAAAGAATTTGTTATACATTCTGATCATGAATCTTTGAAGCATATTCGTAGTCAAGGAAAACTGAATCGTAGACATGCAAAATGGGTTGAATTTATTGAATCTTTTCCTTATGTTATCAAACACAAGAAAGGGAAAGATAATATCATTGCAGATGCATTGTCTAGGAGATATACTTTGCTGAATCAACTTGATTACAAGATCTTTGGGTTAGAAACAATTAAAGATCGATATGCTCATGATGCTGATTTTAAAGAAGTGCTGCTGCATTGTAAAGATGGGAAAACGTGGAACAAATTCATCGTCAATGATGGGTTTGTGTTTAGAGCTAACAAGCTATGCATTCCAGCTAGCTCCGTTCGCTTGTTGTTGCTGCAGGAAGCGCATGGAGGTGGCTTGATGGGGCATTTTGGAGCGAAGAAGACGGAGGACATTCTTGCTGGTCATTTCTTTTGGCCAAAGATGCGACGAGACGTGGAGAGATTTGTTGCTCGCTGCACAACATGTCAAAAGGCTAAGTCCCGGTTGAATCCACACGGTTTGTATATGCCTCTTCCTGTTCCTAGTGCTCCTTGGGAGGATATTTCTATGGATTTTGTGTTGGGATTGCCACGAACTAGGAAAGGGCGAGATAGTGTTTTTGTGGTTGTGGATCGATTCTCTAAAATGGCACATTTCATACCATGTCATAAAACTGATGATGCTACAAATATTGCTGATTTGTTCTTTCGAGAAGTTGTTCGCTTGCATGGTGTGCCAAATACAATTGTTTCTGATCGTGATGCTAAATTTCTTAGCCATTTTTGGAGAACTTTATGGGCTAAATTGGGGACTAAGCTTTTATTTTCCACCACTTGTCACCCCCAAACTGATGGTCAAACTGAAGTTGTGAATAGAACTTTGTCTACTATGTTAAGGACTATTTTAAAGAAGAATATTAAGATGTGGGAAGATTGTTTGCCTCATATTGAGTTTTCTTATAATCGTTCGCTGCATTCTACTACGAAGATGTGTCCCTTTGAGATTGTTTATGGATTGTTACCACGTGCTCCTATTGATTTAATGCCATTGCCAAGTTCTGAAAAGTTGAATTTTGATGCTAAGCAACGTGCTGAATTGATGCTAAAACTACATGAAACCACTAAAGAAAACATAGAGCGCATGAATGCTAAGTACAAATTTGCTGGAGATAAAGGTAGAAGGGAATTGATTCTTGAACCTGGAGATTTGGTTTGGTTGCATTTGCGAAAGGATAGGTTTCCTGAATTAAGAAAATCTAAATTGATGCCTAGAGCGGATGGTCCTTTTAAAGTGATGCAACGAATAAATGAGAATGCATATAAGCTTGATCTTCCTACAGATTTTGGGGTTAGTCCCACATTTAACATTGCAGATTTGAAGCCTTATTTGGGTGAGGAAGATGAGCTTGAGTCGAGGACGACTCAAATTCAAGAAAGGGAGGATGATGAGGACATCAACACCGATCATACATCCACGCCGTCCACGCCGACAACTGCTGGTCCTATTACTCGTGCTCGTGCTCGAAAAGTTAATCATCAAGTGAGTTCCTTCTTGAGCTCTTGTCCATCCTGTTTAGATCTTGGAGACACGTGCACTCTTGTTTTGATTAGGAATCAAGGAGAAGACCGAAAGGGAAAAGGACTCGCGTAGGCTGGATTCGGACTGCAGCACACCTTCAACTTGCGACGGTCGCCACGGTTACATATGGAGTCGGATTGGGGTGATTCTACACTTGTTGGAAAGCTAATAAAGTCTACTTTCATATGGATCTGACATCATACTCATACCTGCTCAGAAGCGGCGTCAACAGTCCAAAAACCACCGAGAGGTCTATTCTGTCCAGGGTGCTGCGCCACCTTAAGTTAGCCCAATGGGCTTGTATCGTTTAGAGTCCAGTAGGGACGCGTCCTAGGGTTGGAGCACGACCCAAACTCTCTTGTGGTCGTCCTCCACACGTTATATACCCCTTAGCCGCCACCAGGAACACTCGGGTTTTGTTTAGATCAAGTTTAGCCATCGCTACTTGCTTGTAGGCGCGCGTGCTGATCCAGTCGCCCGTCTCCTTGTCTTCGGAACCCCACTCATAATAAGATTCAGTGTGAAACCTTCAATTTTATCTTGCAATTTCAGTGCTTGTTTCCTCGTTCTTGCTAGTTCTTCGATTGCTTGCAGGACGGGAGCCCTAGGGGCTGGTTGTCATACTCCACAAGATCGTGACGGCCTTGGAAAGTGGTGTATCGGTCGCTAAGGCGTAGTCTTGGAAGGCTGTAGTCGGGCCGTGAACGTCATCTCCAACCACCAATCGAATTATCTCACGCTTCTCATCGAAAGATCGACCACAAACCCTTGCGGGTTCATATCATTTCCTGAATTAAGAAAATCTAAATTGATGCCTAGAGCGGATGGTCCTTTTAAAGTGATGCAACGAATAAATGAGAATGCATATAAGCTTGATCTTCCTGCAGATTTTGGGGTTAGTCCCACATTTAACATTGCAGATTTGAAGCCTTATTTGGGTGACGAAGATGAGCTTGAGTCGAGGACGACTCAAATTCAAGAAAGGGAGGATGATGAGGACATCAACACCGATCATACATCCACGCCGACAACTGCTGGTCCTATTACTCGTGCTCGTGCTCGAAAAGTTAATCATCAAGTGAGTTCCTTCTTGAGCTCTTGTCCATCCTATTTAGATCTTGGAGACACGTGCACTCTTGTTTTGATTAGGAATCAAGGAGAAGACCGAAAGGGAAAAGGACTCGCGTAGGCTGGATTCGGACTGCAGCACACCTTCAACTTGCGACGGTCGCCACGGTTACATACGGAGTCAGATTGGGGTGATTCTGGACTTGTTGGAAAGCTAATAAAGTCTACTTTCATATGGATCTGACATCATACTCATACCTGCTCAGAAGCGGCGTCAACAGTCCAAAAATCACCAAGAGGTCTATTCTGTCCAGGGTGCTGCGCCACCTTAAGTTAGCCCAATGGGCTTGTATCGTTTAGAGTCCAGTAGGGACGCGTCCTAGGGTTGGAGCACGACCCAAACTCTCTTGTGGTCGTCCTCCACACGTTATATACCCCTTAGCCGCCACCAGGAACACTCGGGTTTTGTTTAGATCAAGTTTAGCCATCGCTACTTGCTTGTAGGCGCGCGTGCTGATCCAGTCGCCCGTCTCCTTGTCTTCGGAACCCCACTCATAATAAGATTTAGTGTGAAACCTTCAATTTTATCTTGCAATTTCAATGCTTGTTTCCTCGTTCTTGCTAGTTCTTCGATTGCTTGCAGGACGGGAGCCCTAGGGGCTGGTTGTCATACTCCACAAGATCATGACGGCCTTGGGAAGTGGTGTATCGGTCGCTAAGGCGCAGTCTTGGAAGGCTGTAGTCGGGCCGTGAACGTCATCTCCTTCCACCAATCGAATTATCTCACGCTTCTCATCGAAAGATCGACCACAAACCCTTGCGGGTTCATATCATAACTCGATTGGTGGATGGAGATGACGTTCACGGCCCGACTACAGCCTTCCAAGACTACGCCTTAGCGACCGATACACCACTTCCCAAGGCCGTCACGATCTTGTGGAGTATGACAACCAGCCCCTAGGGCTCCCGTCCTGCAAGCAATCGAAGAACTAGCAAAAACGAGGAAACAAGCACTGAAATTGCAAGATAAAATCAAAGGTTTCCACTGAATCTTATTATGAGTGGGGTTCCGAAGACAAGGAGATGGGCGACTGGATCAGCACGCGCGCCTACAAGCAAAGTAGCGATGGCTAAACTTGATCTAAACAAAACCCAAGTGTTCCTAGTGGCGGCTAAGGGGTATATAACGTGTGGAGGACGACCATGAGAGAGTTTGGGTCGTGCTCCAACCCTAGGACGCGTCCCTACTGGACTCTAAACGATACAAGCCCATTGGACTAACTTAAGGTGGCGCAGCACCCTGGACAGAATAGACCTCTCGGTGATTTTTGGACTGTTGATGCCGCTTCTGAGCAGGTATGAGTACGAGGTCAGATCCATATGAAAGTAGACTTTATTAGCTTTCCAACAAGTCCAGAATCACCCCAATCCGACTCCGTATGTAACCGTGGCGACCGTCGCAAGTTGGAGGTGTGCTGCAGTCCGAATCCAGCCTACGCGAGTCCTTTTCCCTTTCGGTCTTCTCCTTGATTCCTAATCAAAACAAGAGTGCACGTGTCTCCAAGATCTAAACAGGATGGACAAGAGCTCAAGAAGGAACTCACTTGATGATTAACTTTTCGAGCACGAGCACGAGTAATAGGACCAGCAGTTGTCGGCGTGGACGGCGTGGATGTATGATCGGTGTTGATGTCCTCATCATCCTCCCTTTCTTGAATTTGAGTCGTCCTCGACTCAAGCTCATCTTCCTCACCCAAATAAGGCTTCAAATCTGCAATGTTAAATGTGGGACTAACCCCAAAATCTGCAGGAAGATCAAGCTTATATGCATTCTCATTTATTAGTTGCATCACTTTAAAAGGACCATCCGCTCTAAGCATCAATTTAGATTTTCTTAATTCAGGAAACCTATCCTTTCGCAAATGCAACCAAACCAAATCTCCAGGTTCAAGAATCAATTCCCTTCTACCTTTATCTCCAGCAAATTTGTACTTAGCATTCATGCGCTCTATGTTTTCTTTAGTGGTTTCATGTAGTTTTAGCATCAATTCAGCACGTTGCTTAGCATCAAAATTCAACTTTTCAGAACTTGGCAATGGCATTAAATCAATAGGAGCACGTGGTAACAAGCCATAAACAATCTCAAAGGGACACATCTTCGTAGTAGAATGCAGCGAACGATTATAAGAAAACTCAATATGAGGCAAACAATCTTCCCACATCTTAATATTCTTCTTTAAAATAGTCCTTAACATAGTAGACAAAGTTCTATTCACAACTTCAGTTTGACCATCAGTTTGGGGGTGACAAGTGGTGGAAAATAAAAGCTTAGTCCCCAATTTGGCTCATAAAGTTCTCCAAAAATGGCTAAGAAATTTAGCTTCACGATCAGAAACAATTGTATTTGGCACACCTTGCAAGCGAACAACTTCTCGAAAGAACAAATCAGCAATATTTGTAGCATCATCAGTTTTATGACATGGTATGAAATGTGCCATTTTAGAGAATCGATCCACAACCACAAAAACACTATCTCGTCCTTTCCTAGTTCGTGGCAATCCCAACACAAAATCCATAGAAATATCCTCCCAAGGAGCACTAGGAACAAGAAGAGGCATATACAAACCGTGTGGATTCAACCGGGACTTAGCCTTTTGACATGTTGTGCAGCGAGCAACAAATCTCTCCACGTCTCGTCGCATCTTTGGCCAAAAGAAATGACCAGCAAGAATGTCCTCCGTCTTCTTCGCTCCAAAATGCCCCATCAAGCCACCTCCATGCACTTCCTGCAGCAACAACAAGCGAACGGAGCTAGCTGAAATGCATAGCTTGTTAGCTCTAAACACAAACCCATCATTGACGATGAATTTGTTCCATGTTTTCCCATCTTTACAATGCAGCAGCACTTCTTTAAAATCAACATCATGAGCATATCGGTCTTTAATTGTTTCTAACCCAAAGATCTTGTAATCAAGTTGATTCAGCAAAGTATATCTCCTAGACAATGCATCTGCAATGATATTATCTTTCCCTTTCTTGTGTTTGATAACATAAGGAAAAGATTCAATAAATTCAACCCATTTTGCATGTCTACGATTCAGTTTTCCTTGACTACGAATATGCTTCAAAGATTCATGATCAGAATGTATAACAAATTCTTTGGGCCATAAATAATGCTGCCATGTTTCTAATGTCCGCACTAGAGCATATAATTCCTTATCATATGTAGAATAATTAAGAATAGGCTCGCTCAATTTCTCACTAAAGTATGCAACAGGTTTGCCTTCTTGCAACAAAACACCACCCAATCCAATTCCACTCGCATCACATTCAAGCTCGAAAGTCTTATTAAAATCAGGGAGTTGGAGTAGAGGTGCATGTGTTAACTTATCTTTCAGCACATGGAAGGCGTGCTCTTGTGCTTTGCCCCAAGAAAAGGGCACTCCCTTCTTTGTAAGCTCATTCAATGGTGCAGCAATGGTGCTGAAGTCCTTCACAAAACGGATATAGAAACCAGCAAGTCCTAGGAAACTCCTCACTTGTGTGACCGTCATGGGTACAGGCCATCCTTGTATAGCTTCCACCTTGGCTTTATCAACCTCAATTCCCTGTGGAGTGACAACATAGCCAAGAAACGATACTCGATTGGTGCAGAAAGTGCACTTCTCAAGGTTACCAAACAAACGTGCATCACGTAGAGCATTGAAAACAACACGTAAGTGATCAAGGTGTTCATCCATGGATTTGCTATAAATCAGTATATCATCAAAGTAGACGACAACAAATTTCCCAATGAAAGCACACAAAACCTCGTTCATTAATCTCATGAAAGTACTAGGTGCATTAGTTAACCCAAAAGGCATGACTAACCACTCATATAGACCGAACTTAGTTTTGAAAGCAGTTTTCCATTCATCTCCCAATTTCATACGAATCTGGTGGTACCCACTACGCAAATCAACCTTTGAAAACACAACAGCACCACTCAATTCATCAAGCATATCATCTAATCGTGGAATAGGGTGTCGATATCGAATGGTGATATTATTAATAGCCCTACAATCAACACACATGCGCCATGTTCCATCTTTCTTAGGCACTAAAATCACTGGAAACAGCACAAGGACTAAGAGACTGACGCACATAACCTTTGTCTAGTAGTTCTTGCACTTGTCGCTGAATTTCCTTCGCTTCTTCCGGATTGGTCCTGTATGGCGCACGGTTTGGCAAAGATGCTCCAGGGATAAGATCAATTTGGTGCTCAATCCCACGTATTGGTGGCAGCCCCGCTGGTATCTCAATGGGGAACACATCAGAATACTCCTGCAAAATGTTAGCAGCAACAGGGGGCAAAGAACGTTGCATATCCTCAAATGAAATCAAAGCATCCTTGCATACCAAAGCATAAGCAACAGAGGTGGATGCATTGAACTCATTAATATCAGATTTTGTAGCAAGCATATAACGTCCTTTCAATTTTATCTCATCTTTGTCATCAACAACAGATTTGTCATTTTTATTGCTCTCGCTCTTTGCTTTTGCAGCCTTAGTAACATCAGATTGCATAATAGCTTCAGGAGACATAGGATGCAACATAATTTTTCGATCATGGCATAGAAACGAATATTGATTTGATCTACCATGATGCATCGAATCTCTATCAAATTGCCATGGTCTACCTAGCAGAATATTACAAGCTTGCATAGGCACAACATCACATTCAACAATATCTTTGTATGATCCGATGGCAAAATCAATTCGCACAAGTCTCGTTACCTTTGCCTTACCACTGTTGTTCAGCCATTGGATGTAGTAGGGATGGGGGTGTGGTTTGGTGGTGAGGGCGAGCTTCTGTACCATGTCGCTACTTGCCAAGTTGTTGCAGCTACCTCCATCAATGATCATGCGGCACGAACGCTCCTTGATGACACACTTTGTTTGGAATAAAGTGTGTCGCTGATTTTGCTCTGCCTTCTCCATTTGTACACTAAGCACTCGCTATACAATCAAGCTCTCATAGTGCTCCGCATCACCTGCATTAATGTGTTCTTCTATGTGTTCCTCACTACCTGCATAGTCAGCCGCAAGCAATGCAAGTGTATCTTCATCAAAATCACTAGCAGATGAACACTCACCATCATCTTTGACAATCATAACACGCTTGTTTGGGCAGTCACGCATCATATGGCCATATCCCTTGCACCGATGACATTGTATTTTGCTTGTTCTACCGGTCGATGCCACGGATGAAGTACTCATAGCCGGCTTTTGCGCTGTCTTCGCTATTGAATTGGTGGGGGCAGCTCGAGTCTTGTCACTAGATGATGGCGTAGGAGTACATGTAGACGGAGTTGTAGACGTGCGCTGCTGCCATGAACTAGCTTTCCCTACAGAAACATTAGTCCTTGCGCTAGCACGTCGTCCCTGCACTTCCCGTTCAGCTTTACAAGCAAGATGAAACAGTTGGTTACGTTATTGTATTCTTTGTAAGCGAGGATATCCTGAATTTCCCGATTTAACCCACCTAAAAATCTAGCCATAGCAGGTTCCTCATCCTCCTCTAATTTACAACGCAACATACCCGTTTGTAATTCTTGATAGTATTCTTCTACACTTTTAGAACCTTGTCTCAATTGCTGCAACTTATTTATCATATCACGGGCATAGTAAGATGGAACAAATCTAGCTCTCATGGCTCGTTTCAGCGCATCCCAAGTTTTAGGTATGTTATTAGGATTTTTCTTGCCATATTCGATCCACCAAACAGAAGCAAAATCTGTGAACTCACTAGTAGCAGCCCTAACACGTGTGTTCTCAGGAAATTCATGGCATGCAAACTTTTGATCAATAGCAATCTCCCAAGTAATGTATGCATTAGGGTCATATTTACCATCAAAAGGAGGTATTTTTAATTTAATCTTACTGAAAGCATCATCATTATTGTGTACCTCGCGTCGGCGGCGGCCACCCATACCTCTACGGTTGTGACGTAGGCGACGTTGATCACGAGTGTCTCGATCATCAAGTTCAGTATCACCTGTGTATTCTTCATCATAACTACCATCCTCTCGATCTTCCTCCTTCTTTTCTTCTTCATGCTGGTCTTTATCATTGTTGTGGAGGTCATCAAAACGCCTCAGCAGAGCAGCAAGGCTTTTGTCCACACTAGCAATGGACTTCTCCAAACCTGCAAGCTTGTTGTTTGCGGAAATCTGCGTAGCCTCCAACTGCCCAAGTTTGTCATTTGTCACCTGCAAGTCATTATCAAGTCCCTTCGTGTGCAACTTCACTTTCCTTTCAAAATGTTGTATGACGCCCTTTGCGAATGTGGAATTTGGTTATCTTCGTCGGACCCTAGCATGGTTCAAAGACAAAGACAACAAGAAGACAAGTGAAGAAATAAAAGCCCTACAACTACTAGGATGTAGCTACAGCAAGTCGCTCACTCTCCACCTGTTACACAAGTTCTTACCAGTTCTTACCTTGCTTGACAGGAGGGGTCGTCTACCAACAAGTCTGCAGCAATGGATGAAGTGTATCGGTGCTGTAGCACGAGACCTGTCAAGCTGTAGAATATGTGGAGCTATAGGTGGGCTGAAACAAGGAACGAACTAGCACCACGTTAGTTACAAAAAGCAAGCTGAATAATCGTTCAACCGGCGGTACTGTGCTGGTCCTAGTCTAGACCGTGCTAGAGACGCGAGCCTGGACACAAAGGAGAGCACAACACACCACCCAAAGTGAACGAAAAATCTCTAAGATCAGCCCCTTTCTCTTCTTTTCTTTTGCTTCTTTCTCTTTTTTTTCTTTCCTCTTTTTTTAGGAGGCACTCAAAACTGATTATATGAACAAGAACACTCCCAAAGAGTAACTCAGCACACACACTTTTTCCGAAAGGGCAGGGGTATTCTGGTAAAAGATACTCTCTCTCTCTCTAGAGTAAGCCACTCGTTTAGATATGAATACTTGCTGCATGGTTAGTTTGATATTTGTAGCACAGGGTGAACTGATTCCTCGTCCGATTGGAACTTCCAATTCTACTCAGACTTGGCCAACAGCGAGGAATAACCGATCCCTTGATCCGACTCAAACTTCAAACCCTACTTGGATTCGGCCAACAGAGAGACTATATGATAGCGCGTGTTATGATAGGAAAGTGACAAGAACTCGAAACTCTAAGGGAATAAACTAAGACCAGCAATCCGACACACCCGATGCAACCGAATATTCAACAAGCCCTAACTAGGTAGCACTAGCCACGGCTCAAAGGTCTATAGGATTGCAGGAAACTAATCTACTATTTTTTTTGGCTTTTCTGGACTATAGGAAAAATAAAACAGTGAAGGATTGGAAGTCTCTCACCGATAAACCTTGCTCTGATACCAACTGATATGAACCCGCAAGGTTTGTGGTCGATCTTTCGATGAGAAGCGTGAGATAACTCGATTGGTGGATGGAGATGACGTTCACGGCCTGACTACAGCCTTCCAAGACTGCGCCTTAGCGACCGATACACCACTTCCCAAGGCCGTCACGATCTTGTGGAGTATGACAACCAGCCCCTAGGGCTCCCGTCCTGCAAGCAATCGAAGAACTAGCAAGAACGAGGAAACAAGCACTGAAATTGCAAGATAAAATCGAAGGTTTCCACTGAATCTTATTATGAGTGGGGTTCCAAAGACAAGGAGACGGGCGATTGGATCAGCACGCGCGCCTACAAGCAAGTAGCGATGGCTAAACTTGATCTAAACAAAACCCAAGTGTTCCTAGTGGCGGCTAAGGGGTATATAATGTGTGGAGGACGACCACGAGAGAATTTGGGTCGTGCTCCAACCCTAGGATGCGTCCCTACTAGACTCTAAACGATACAAGCCCATTGGGCTAACTTAAGGTGGCGCAGCACCCAGGACAGAATAGACCTCTTGGTGATTTTTGGACTGTTGACGCCGCTTCTGAGCAGGTATGAGTACGAGGTCAGATCCATATGAAAGTAGACTTTATTAGCTTTCCAACAAGTCCAGAATCACCCCAATCCAACTGCGTATGTAACCGTGGCGACCGTCGCAAGTTGGAGGTGTGCTGCAGTCCGAATCCAGACTACGTGAGTCCTTTTCCCTTTCGGTCTTCTCCTTGATTCCTAATCAAAACAAGAGTGCACGTGTCTCCAAGATCTAAACAGGATGGACAAGAGCTCAAGAAGGAACTCACTTGATGATTAACTTTTCGAGCACTAGCACGAGTAATAGGACCAGCAGTTGTCGGCGTGGACGGCGTGGATGTATGATCGGTGTTGATGTCCTCATTAGTGCGGTGGTTCGATTTGGCAATAGAATGCTTGGTGGTGGCTGGCCACGGAGCTCTGCGGCTCGGCAATGGCGGCCAGGGTGATGGCGTGCTCCGGCGGCCGAGGCAGCCGACGAAGGGGCGCGTGAGGTGTCGCGCGACTCGGAGAAGACGGTGCCGCGCACGGCTGAGGACGAGGAGGTGTGGAGAAGTGGATTGGGTGGCGGCCATGGAGCTCTACTCAGCCGGCAATGGCGGCCACGGCCACTGTGGCGTGCGCGCGCGAACAAGAACGGCGAGGCAGAGTGAGGAGAAGGGAGGGGCTCGGGCTGGTCGCTCTGGTGCTCCACCAAGCCGAGCGAGGCACAGGCATGCAGAAGGGAAAGGGAGGTGCGGCATCCATGGTGGAGACGCGTGGGTGCATGGCCGCCACGCCCTCCCCTAAGGGGCAGCTGTCGAGCAGGTGGCAGGCAACAACGAAACCTGGTGGATACACCATGTTGGGCTCAATACAGGCCGATTTTTGAATTGGGTCAAATAATAAAGTTGTTCATCTCAATATGCTCTATATTTTCTATTTAGGGGTCATAGTCATTATTGCTGTAGATTAGGAGATAATCAGCCCCCAAATTACCAGTGTCAACATGTTAAGCTAGGGCTCGGTTTTAGGATTTTGCAATGCCAAACTTGGTCAAATTGATCCCAACTTTTTACATGTTGTTCTCCAACGAATTGTTTCCAACTTCCATTTTTGGCTCCACAAGAGTTACTCAACAAAATTCGGAGAACGTGAGATGCCAACGTCGAAGACAGTGAAATCAGGGCTTTAATTTTCTAAGTGCTGAATTCAGCCCCATTTTTAACTTGTGGGCCCCTTTTGAGCATGTTCCACCCATTTTCATGACTTGACTCTTAAACAAAGTTTGTTCCTTATAAAATTCTCTACAACTTTGTTAAAGGGTGCACAGTCAAAGCTTCTAGGTCACACTTTTGAAATGGTCAAACAAAAGGGTTCTAGGGTCCATACATGGTCAACCATCACTACACATTTAGGCAAAATGATCAACATGAACATTGTTCCATTAAGTGTCCTAAGTGTATTTAAGGTGTTGTAGAGGCCAAACATACCCACTATGCATAGGTTGCACAAAAGTGTAGGTCTCACATGCCTTGAAACATAGAATTCAAGTGAAATGCTATAGTTGTTTCATGTGGTTGTTTCAAGATACATGCTACCCATGTTCCACTAGGTCGTTCCACATGTGTCCAAGATGTGTTGCACATGTTGCATTTGTATATTGCACAAACACTAGTTCCCATGGGATGTAAGGCAGGTTTTAGTTATAATCCAAACAAGCATATAATTTATCATTTTATGTGACTTTTTGATTCCAAACTTCATGAAACTTTTCCAGGGGTCACTATAGATAGAAGGTGATGTGAGACACATGAAAGAAGTGACATCCAGACTCACTTGCATTACCAAGCATGAGCATCTAACATACACACATTGAAACATAATTAATAAGAGTATGTTGCATATGTTTCAAGAAGATGTTGCAGATGTTTCCAAGCACATTCAATATAGGCATGTTTCACATGTTGCAGTAGTGCACCACATATGTCTCATGCTCATATATGAACAAATGATGCTTAGGCTCATGCAATGGAAGTGCTAAATGCAAGTCTAACACCTAGGGTGTTACATACCATAGCCTCAGAAATCATTTTGGACGCATCTGATGGAACTCCTAGGTGACGTGGGTCATGTAGAATCTCCTTTCGGTCCTTTTGGAGATTGTGTTAGTTTCGGTGCATGATAGGTGCACGGTTTGCGCCAAACATACCATAGGCTCAAAAATTGTTTTGGAAGCACTGGATGGTACTCCTAGGTGACGAGGCTCAAATGGAAACTCATTTCGGTGTCTTTGGAGACTGTGTTAGTTTCATTGCAAGATGGGTGCACAGTTTGCGCCAAACATACCATAGCTCAGAAATCGTTTTGGACACACCAAATGGTACTCCTAGTTGACGAGGCTCCAATGGGAGCTCATTTCGGTTTGTTTGTAGATAGTGCTAATCTTGACTCAAGATAGGTGCACGGTTTGCGCCAAACGTACCATAAGCTCAGAAATCATTTTGAGTGCACCCGATGGAACTCCTAGGTGACGTGGTTCATGTCGAATCTCGTTTCGGTGCATTCAGAGATATTATTAGTATCGGTGCAAGATAGATCCACAGTTTGCACCAAACGTACCATAGTCTCATAAATTATTTTAGACGCACCCGATGGAACTCCTAGGTGACCTGGGTAATGTAGAATCTCCTTTCAGTCCTTTTGGAGATAGTGTTAGTTTCGGTGCATGATAGGTGCACAGTTTACGCCAATCGTACCAAAGGCTTAGAAATTATTTTGGATGCATCGGATGGTACTCCTGGGTGATGAGGCTCAAATGGAAGCTCGTTTTGGTTTGTTTGGAGACAGTGTTAGTCTTAGTGCAAGATAGGTGCATGGTTTGCACCAAATGTACCGTAGCCTCAGAAATCATTTTGGACGCACTGGATGGTACGCCTAGGTGACGAGGCTCAAATGGAAGCTCATTTCAGTCCATTTGGATATTGTGCTAATCTTGATTCAAGATAGGTGCACTGTCTACACCGAACGTACCATAGCCTCAGAAATCATTTTAGACGCACCTGATGGAACTCCTAGGTGACGTGGGTCATGTAGAATCTCCTTTCGGTCCTCTTGGAGATAGTGTTAATTTCGGTGCATGATAGGTGCACAGTTTGCGCCAAACATACCATAGGCTCAGAAATTGTTTTGGAAGCACTAGATGGTACTCCTAGGTGACAAGGCTCAAATGGAAGCTCATTTCGATCCGTTTGAAGACAGTGTTAGTTTCAGTGCAAGATAGGTGCACAGTTTGCGCCAAACGTACCATAGGCTCAGAAATCATTTTGGACACACTGGATGATACTCCTTGGTGATGAGGCCCAAATGGAAGCTCGTTTCGGTTCGTTTGTAGATTGTGCTAATCTTGATTCAAGATAGGTGAACAGTTTGCGCCGAACGTACCATAAGCTCAGACATAATTTTGGATGCACCTGATGGAACTCTTAGGGGACGTGGGTCATATAGAATCTCGTTTTGGTGCATTTGGAGATGGTGTTAGTCGTGCAAGATAGATCCACAGTTTACACCAAACGTACCATAGCCCCATAAATTATTTTGGACACACCCGATGGAAATCATGGGTGACGTGGGTCATATAGAATCTCCTTTCGGTCCTTTTGGAAATGGTGTTACTTTTGGTGCATGATAGGTGCACGGTTTGCGCCAAACGTACCATAGGCTCAGAAAATATTTTGGATGCACTGGATGGTACGCCTGGGTGATAAGGCTCAAATGGAAGCTCGTTTCGGTCCGTTTGGAGACAGTGTTAGTTTCAGTGCAAGATAGGTGCATACTTTGCGCCAAACGTACTATAGGCTCAGAAATGGTTTTGGACACACTGGATGGTATTCCTAGGTGACGAGGCTCAAATGGAAGCTCGTTTCGGTTCGTTTATAGATAGTGCTAATCTTGACTCAAGATAGGTGCACGGTTTGTACCGACCGTACCGTAAGCTCGGAAATCATTTTGAATGCACCCGATGGAACTCCTAGGTGATGTGGGTCATGTAGAATCTCGTTTCAGTGCATTCGGAGATACTGTTAGTCTCGGTGCAATATAGATCCACAGTTTGCACCAAACGTTCCATAGCCTCAGAAATCATTTTTGAATGCACCGGATGGTACTCTTAGGTGACAAAACTTAAATGAAAGCTTGTTTCGCTCCGTTTGGAGATTGTGCTAATCTTGATTCAAGATAGGTGCACGGTTTGTGCCGAATGTACCGTAAGCTCAGAAATCATTTTGGACGCACCCGATGGAAATCCTAGGTGATGTGGGTCATGTAGAATCTCGTTTCAGTCTATTTGGAGATAGTGCTAGTCTCGAGGCAAGATAGATACACAGTTTGCACTAAACATACCATATCCTTAGAAATTATTTTGGACGCATCTGATGGAACTCCTAGGTGATGTGGGTCATGTAGCAACTCCTTTCGGTCCTTTTGGAGATGGTGTTACTTTCGGTGCATGACAGGTGCACCGTTTGCGCCAAACGTACCATAGGCTCAGAAATTATTTTGGACACACCGAATGGTACTCCTAGGTGACGACGTTCAAATGGAAGCTCGTTTTGGTCCATTTAGAAATTGTGCTAATCTTGATTCAACATAGGTGCATCGTTTGCGCCGAACGTATCGTAAGCTCGAAAATCATTTTGGACGCACCCGATGGAACTCCTAGGTGACGTGGGACATGTAGAATTTCGTTTCGGTCCATTTGGAGATAGTGTTAGTCTCGGTGCAAGATAGATCCACAGTTTGCACCAAATGTACCATAGCCCCATAAATCATTTTGGATGCACCTGATGGAACTCCTAGGAGACATGGGTCATGTAGAATCTCCTTTCGGTCCTTTTGGAGATTGTGTTAGTTTCAGTGCATGATAGGTGCACGGTTTGTGCCAAACGTACCATAGGCTTAGAAATTGTTTTGGATGCACCGAATGGTACTCCTGGGTGACGAGGCTCAAATGGAAGCTCGTTTTGGTCCGTTTGGAGATAGTGTTAGTTTCAGTGTAAGATAGGTGCATGGTTTGCGCCAAATGTACCATAGGATCAGAACCTGTTTTGGACACACCGGATGGTACTCCTAGGTGACAAGGCTCAAATGGAAGCTCGTTTTGGTTTGTTTGGAGATAGTGCTAATCTTGATTCAAGATAGGTGCACGGTTTGCACCGAACGTACCATAAGCTCAGAAATTATTTTGGACGCACTAGATGGAACTCCTAGGTGACGTGGGTCATGTAGAATCCTGTTTCGGTCCGTTTGGAGATAGTGTTAGTATCGATGCAAGATAGATCCATAGTTTGCACCAAACGTACCATAGCTTCATAAACTATTTTGGATGCAACTGTTGGAACTCCTAGGTGACATGGGTCATATAGAATCTCGTTTTGATCCTTTTGGAGATAGTGTTTGTTTCATTGCGTGATAGGTACACGGTTTGCGCCAAACATACCATAGGCTCAGAAATTATTTTGGATGCACTGGATGGTACTCCTGGGTGACAAGGCTCAAATGGAAGCTCATTTTGGTACTTTTGTCGACAGTGTTAGTAAGTGCAAGATAGGTGCACAGTTTGCGCCAAACGTACCATAGGCTCATAAAAATGTTTTGGATGCACCGGATGGTACTCCTGGGTGACGAGGCTCAAATGGGAGCTCGTTTTGGTCCTTTTAGAGATAGTGTTTGTTTCGGTGCATGATAGGTGCAAGGTTTGCGCCAAATGTACCATAGGCTCAGAAATTGTTTTTGATGCACCGGATTGTACTCCTGGGTGACAAGGCTCAAATGAAAGCTCGTTTCGGTCCGTTTAGATATAGTGTTAGTTTCAGTGCAAAGATTGGTGCATAGTTTGCGCCAAATGTACCATAGGCCCAGAAATCGTTTTGGACATACTGGATGGTACTCCTTGGTGGCAACGTTCAAATGGAAGCTCATTTTGGTCCATTTGGAAATAGTGCTAATCTTGATTCAAGATAGGTGCACGGTTTGCGCCAAACGTACCATAGCCTTAGAAATAATTATGGATGCACCTGATTGAACTCTTAGCTAACGTGGGTCATGTAGAATCTCTTTTCAGTCCTTTTGGAGATAGTGTTAGTTTCAGTGCATGGTAGGTGCACGGTTTGCGCCAAACGTACCATAGGCTCAGAAATTATTTTGGATGCACCGAATGGTACGCCTGGGTGATGAGGCTCAAATGGAAGCTCATTTCGGTCTGTTTGGACACAGTGTTATTCTCATTGCAAGATAGGTGCATGGTTTGCGCCAAATGTACCGTAGCCTTAGAAATCATTTTGGACGCACTGGATGGTACACCTAGGTGACGAGGCTCAAATGGAAGCTCATTTCAGTCCATTTGGATATTGTGCTAATCTTGATTCAAGATAGGTGCACAGTTTGCACCGAACGTACCATAGCCTCAGAAATCATTTTGGACGCACCAGATAGAACTCCTAGGTGACGTGGGTCATGTAGAATCTCCTTTCGGTTCTTTTGGAGATAGTGTAAGTTTCGGTGCATGATAGTTGCACGGTTTGCGCCAATCATACCATAGGCTCGAAAATTGTTTTGGAAGCACCGGATGGCACTCCTGGGTGACGAGGCTCAAATGGAAGCTCGTTTCGGTGTGTTTGGAGACTGTGTTAGTTTCAGTGCAAGATGGGGGCACAGTTTGCGCCAAATGTCCCATAGGCTCAGAAATCATTTTGGACACACCATATGGTACTTCTAGGTGATGTGGGTCATGTAGAATCTCCTTTCGGTCCTTTTGGAGATAGTGTTAGTTTCACTGCAAGATAGGTGCATAGTTTGCGCCAAACGTACCATAGGCTCATAAATTGTTTTGGACACACCAAATGGAACTCCTAGGTCACGAGGCTCAAATGGGGGCTCGTTTCAGTTGGTTTGTAGATAGTGCTAACCTTGACTCAAGATAGGTGCACAGTTTGCGCCGAATGTACCATAAGCTCGGCAATCATTTTGAATGCACCCGATGGAACTCCTAGGTGAAGTGGTTCATGTAGAATCTCGTTTCGGTGCATTCCGAGATATGTTAGTCTCAATGCAAGACAGATCCACAGTTTGCACCAAACGTACCATAGCCTCATAAATCATTTTATAAGCACAGGATGGAACACCTAGGTGACGTGGGTCTTGTAGAATCTCCTCTCAGTTCTTTTGGAGATAGTGTTAGTTTCGGTGCATGATAGGTGCACGATTTGCGCCAAACGTACCATAGGCTTAGAAATTATTTTGGATGCACCGGATGGAACTCCTGGGTGATGAGGCTCAAATGGAAGCTCGCTTTGGTTTATTTGGAGACAGTGTTAATCTCAATACAAGATAGGTGCACGGTTTGCGCCAAATGTATCGTAGCCTTAGAAATCATTTTGGACGCACTGGATGGTACGCCTAGGTGACGAGGCTCAAATGGAAGCTCATTTCAGTCCATTTGGATATTGTGCTAATCTTGATTAAAGATAGGTGCACGGTTTGCACCGAACGTACCATAGCCTCAGAAATCATTTTGGACGCACCTGATGGAACTCCTAGGTGACGTGGGTCATGTAGAATCTCCTTTCGATCCTCTTAGAGATAGTGTTTATTTCGGTGCATGATAGGTGCACAGTTTGTGCCAAACATACCATAGGCTTGGAAATTGTTTTGGAAGCACCGGATGGTACTCCTAGGTGATAAGGCTCAAATGGAAGCTTGTTTCCATTCGTTTCAAGACAATGTTTGTTTAAGTGCAAGATAGGTGCACAGTTTGCGCCAAACATACCATAGGCTCAGAAATCATTTTGGACACACTGGATAATACTCCTTGGTGATGAGGCTCAAATGGAAGCTCGTTTCAGTTCGTTTGGAGATTGTGCTAATCTTGATTCAAGATAGGTGCACGGTTTGTGCCGAACGTACCATAAGCTCAGAAATTATTTTGGACGCACCCGATGGAACTCCTACGTGACGTGGGTCATGTAGAATCTCGTTTTGGTGCATTTAGAGATAGTGTTAGTCATCCAAGATAGATCCACAGTTTGCACCAAAGGTACCATAGCCCCATAAATTAGTTTGGACACACTTGATAGAACTCCTAGGTGATGTGGGTCATGTAGAATCTCTTTTTGGTCCTTTTGGAGATGGTGTTACTTTTGGTGTATGATAGGTGCACGGTTTGCGCCAAACGTACCATAGGCTCAGAAAAATGTTTTGGATGCACCGGATGGTACTCTTGGGTGATGAGGCTCAAATGGAAGCTCGTTTCGGTCTGTTTGGAGACCGTGCTAGTTTCAGTGCAAGAAAGGTGCATACTTTGCGCCAAACGTACCATAGGCTCAGAAATCGTTTTGGACACACTGGATGGTATTCCTAGGTGATGAGGCTCAAATGGAAGCTCGTTTCGGTTCATTTGTAGATAGTGCTAATCTTGACTCTAGATAGATGCACGGTTTGTGCCGACCGTACCGTAAGCTCGGAAATCATTTTGAATGCACCCGATGGAACTCCTAGGTGACGTAGGTCATGTAGAATCTCGTTTCGGTGCATTCGGAGATACTGTTAGTCTCGGAGCAAGATAGATCCACAATTTGCACCAAACATTCCATAGCCTCAGAAATCATTTTGAATGCACCGGATGGTACTCTTAGGTGACAAGACTCAAATGAAAGCTTGTTTTGGTCTGTTTAGAGGTTGTGCTAATCTTGATTTAAGATAGGTACGCGGTTTGTGCCGAACGTACCACAAGCTCAGAAATCATTTTGGACGCACCCGATGGAACTCCTAGGTGATGTGGGTCATGTAGAATCTCGTTTCGGTCCATTTGGAGATAATGCTAGTCTCGGTGCAAGATAGATACACAGTTTGCAACAAAAGTACAATATCCCCAGAAATTATTTTGGACGCACCTAATGGAACTCCTAGGTGACATGGGTCATGTAGCATCTCCTTACGGTCCTTTTAGAGATAGTGTTAGTTTTGGTGCATGATAGGTGCATCGTTTGTGCCAAATGTACCATGGGCTCAGAAATTGTTTTGGACACATGGAATGGTACTCCTAGGTGACGAGGCTCAATTAGGAGCTCGTTTCGGTTCGTTTGGAGATAGTGCTAATCTTGATTCAAGATAGGTGCACGGTTTGCGCCAAATGTACCGTAAGCTGAGAAATCATTTTGGATGCACCCGATGGAACTACTAGGGGACGTGGGTCATGTAGAATCTCATTTCAGTGCATTCGGAGATAGTGTTAGTCGTGCAAGATAGATCCACAGTTTGCACCAAATGTACTATAGCCCCATAAATCATTTCGGATGCACCCGATGGAACTCCTAGGTGACGTGGGTCATGTAGAATCTCCTTTCGGTCCTTTTGGAGATGGTGTTACTCTTGGTGCAAGATAGGTGCATGGTTTGCGCCAAATGTACCATAGGCTCAGAAATCATTTTGGACACACTGGATGGTACTCCTAGGTGACAAGGCTCAAATGGAACCTTATTTCGGTCGTTTGGAGATAGTGTTAATCTTGATTCAAGATAGGTGCATAGTTTACGCCGAACGTACTGTAAGCTCAGAAATTATTTTGGACGCACCCGATGGAACCCCAAAGTGACGTGTGGGTCATGTAGAATCTCGTTTCGGTGGATTTGGAGATTGTGTTAGTTGTGGAAGATAGATCCACAGTTTGCACCGAACGTACTGATGAGGACATCCTCCACTATTACCCGCTGGCACAGACGCAACAAAAAAAGGCCAAGTGGCCTAGTTGTAGTCGGGCGGCGACCGTGTAAGCCTCTGAATAATCCCACCTTGCTTAGCTTGGGAGGAGGAAGCCACCTTAAAAGAGAGAGCCACCCTTCCCATATCGGACTAGTCTTTTAGGGACATTGGGCCTTTCCCCGAGTGGGTGTACATAAGAACTGTTGGGGTCCGAGCAACCTTAATTTATTGGGCCTCGGCTACCCCACCTGGGCCGGATGTATCATTTGGTATCGGAGCTAGGCCCTTGTTTAAGGGGGTGGGAATGATGAGGACATCCTCCACTATTACCCGCTGACAAAGACGCAACAAAAAAAGGCCAAGTGGCCTAGTTGTAGTCGGGCGGCGACCGTGTAAGCCTCTGAATAATCCCACCTTGCTTAGCTTAGGAGGAGGAAGCCACCTTAAAAGAGAGAGCCACCCTTCCCCTATCGGACTAGTCTTTTAGGGACATTGGGCCTTTCCCCGAGTGGGTGTGCATAAGAACTGTTGGGATCCGGGCAACCTTAATTTATTGGGCCTCAGCTAACCCCACCTGGGCCGGATGTATCACGTACCGTAGCCCCATAAATCATTTTGGACGCACCCGATGGAACTGCAGGGTGATGTGGGTCATGTAGAATCTCCTTTCGGTCCTTTTGGAGATGGTGTTACTTTCGGTGTATGATAGGTGCACGGTTTGCTCCATACGTATCATAGGCTCAGAAAATGTTTTGGATGCACCGGATGGTACTCCTAGGTGACGAGGCTCAAATGGAAGCTCGTTTCGGTCCGTTTGGAGATAGTGTTAGTTTCAGTGCAAGGTAGGTGCATACTTTGCGCCAAACGTACCATAGGCTTAGAAGTCGTTTTGGACACACTAGATGGTATTCCTAGGTGACGAGGCTCAAATGGAAGCTTGTTTCGGTTCGTTTGTAGATAGTGCTAATCTTGACTCAGGATAGGTGCACGGTTTGTGCCGACCGTACCGTAAGCTCAGAAATCATTTTGAATGCACCCGATGGAACTCCTAGGTGACATGTGATAAAGGGGGAGTGCCCGATCTTTTGGTGAGTGGTGATAATTTTGATTTGGTGGTAGTAGACCCTCACGATCCGACTACGACGAGCGAACCCGAAGCGCCAATGCAATCTCTGAACCAACTCCCAATGGTTACCAACCTCGCCGGTACGAGATTAGCCTAATCACGATGATCAATTCCTGCACGCAATCAAAGAACGAACAAGAAAAAGACACGAGCAATCTTATTATCACTCGAAGGTGGAGTTCTGAATTACACGAGACAACGCAGATTGGTGCGTGTTCAAGAGTAGCTAAAGCTAGATGTAAAACAAAACTCAAGTTGTAAACAAAAGAGACTCCGACTAAATAAAAGGGCAGCGGCAGGAGAGTGGCGCGCGCCCAAAGAAAGGGCTGCGGCTCCAAACCCTAGGCGCCCCACCTTGGGCTGCTCTGTTGGCCCATCTTCTTATTCTGATGGGCCTTCGTTCCTTAACAGCATGATGAAGTTTAATTCTCTTGCACGGGCCCGAGTGATTGGCCCAACTGGATGATCAACTGTAGGCACCTGCGGTGGAGGAGTAACTGGAGGCACCTGAGGTGCTGCTGGTGTAGATGTACTCGTGGTGTCCTCATCATCCTCCCCTTCTTGAACTGAAGTCGTCCTCGACGGCAACTCCTCATCTTCGCCCACATACCATTTCAAATCTGCAACATTAAAACTCGTGGAAACACCAAACTCTGTAGGCAGGTCAAGGATATAAGCATTATCATTAATTTTGGTTAGCACTTTAAAAGGACCAGCAGCACGTGGCATCAATTTAGAACGACGTAAAGCAGGAAAACGATCCTTTCTCAAATGCAACCAAACCAGATCACCCGGTTCAAAAGTAATGTGTTGTCTCCCTTTACTACCCGCAACCTTATATTTAGCATTAGCAGCAGCAATGTTTTGTTGAGTTTGCTCATGCAAGCTAATCATTTGAGCAACATGTGCAGCGGCATCTATGTGTGGGGCGTCCTTAGCATCCAGTGCAAACAAATCAATAGGCGCCCGAGGAATATAACCATAAACAACCTGAAAGGGACACATCTTTGTAGAAGAATGCGTTGCATGATTATAAGCAAACTCAACATGAGGCAAGCAATCTTCCCAACGTTTCAAATTTTTATCTAAAACAGCCCTAAGCATGGTTGACAAAGTTCGATTAACCACTTTAGTTTGTCTATCAGTTTGAGGGTGACAAGTTGTGCTAAACAGCAATTTAGTTCCCAATTTATTCCACAGTGATCTCCGAAAATGAATGAGAAACTTAGCATCACGATCAGAGACTATTGTATTTGGAATACCATGCAAACGAATAATCTCACTAAAGAACAATTCAGCAATATTGGTAGCATCATCGGTTTTATGACAATGTATAAAATGAGCCATTTTGGAGAAACGATCAACAACCACAAAAATACTGTCCCTCCCCTTCTTAGTTCGAGGTAATCCCAAAACAAAGTCCATAGATATCAAGCCAAGGGGAAGTAGGAACAGGCAAAGGTATGTACAAACCATGGTTGTTCAATCGTGACTTAGCTTTCTGGCAAGTAGTGCAGCATGCAACAAGGCGCTCAACATAAGCGCGCATCCGGGGCCAAAAGAAGTGGGCAGCCAGCACCTCATGCGTTTTGTAGACGCCAAAATGCCCCATGAGACTGCCTCCATGCGCTTCCAGTAATAACAAACGACGAACCGAGCTTGCTGGAACACACAGCTTGTTAACGCGAAACAGGAATCCATCCTATATGTGAAATTTGCCCCATGGTTTGCCATGAATACAATGGGTGAAAGCATCTTTAAAATCAGCATCATCCACATATTGATTCTTCATAGTTTGAAAGCCAAAGATTTTAAAATCTAACTGTGACAGCATGGTATAGCGACAAGACAAAGCATCAGCAATAACATTTTCCTTGCCGCTCTTGTGTTTAATAATGTAAGGGAAAGACTCAATGAATTCTACCCATTTAGCATGATGATGGTTCAGGTTTGTTTGGGTACGAATATGTTTTAAAGCCTCATGATCAGAATGAATTATAAACTCGCGATGCCAAAGGTAGTGCTGCCAAGTATGCAAAGTGCGCACTAAAGCATAAAGCTCCTTATCATACGTAGAATAATTCAAGCTAGCACCACTTAATTTCTCAAACCAAACGGCATAACCAACCATTCATTCATCAAACGCATAAATGTGCTGGGAGCATTCATCAAACGCGTAAATGTGCTGGGAGCATTTGTCAAACCAAACGTCATAACCAACCATTCATATAACCCAAATTTTGTTTTGAAAGCCATTTTCATTCATCACCTAATTTCATGTGAATCTGATGGTAGCCACTACGCAAATCTACCTTAGTGAAAAGAATGGCACCACTCAGCTCATCTAGCATATCTTCAAGGCGTGGTATAGGGTATCGGTAGCGAATGGTAATGTTATTAATAGCACGACAATCTACACACATACACCATGATCCATCTTTCTTTGGAACAAGTAACACGGGAACGGAGCAGGGGCTAAGAGACTCACGAATATAACCCTTGTCAAGCAATGCATGTACCTGTCGCTGTATTTCCTTCGCCTCATCCGGATTTGTACGGTATGGTGCGCGGTTCGGAAGCTGTGTGCCGGGAATGAGGTCGATCTGGTGCTCAATGCCACGAAGTGGTGGGAGTCCCGGTGGCAAATCTTTTGGAAAGACATCAGCGTACTCCTGCAAAATGTTAGCAACCGTAGGGGGAATATCCAAAGATGGTGCATCATCAAGTGAAACGAGCACACTAGAGCATATAAGGGCAAAGCATGGCAAAGGAGCATCGCGTAACTCATCGAAATCAGCACGTGTAGCAAGCAAAACAGGAGCATTCAACTTGATTTCAGAATTAACAGAGGTCGACGGTTCAAGTTGTTTAGCAGTTTTAGCAGCTCTAGCAAGATCATCTTTAAGAATTTGTTCAGGTGTCATTGGATGTATAATTATTTTCTGACCCTTAAACATGAAAGAATAGTGATTTGAATGACCATGATGCAAGCTATCAGTATCATATTGTCAAGGTCACCCAAGTAACAGAGAGCATGCTTCCATGGGAATAACATCACAATTGACAAAATCAGAATAAGCTCCCATGGAGAAAGGAACACGGACCGATCGAATAATTCTAGTTTTCCCACCATCACTAAGCCATTGAATGTGATAAGGATGTGGATGCTTACGAGTGGGTAAAGACAACTTTTCAATCAGCGCGGTACTAGCCAAATTGTTGCAGCTGCCGCTGTCAATGATAATGTGAATGGACCGCTCCTGCACCACGCCCTTGGTATGGAAAAGAGTGTGTCGCTGATTCTTCTCGGGCGGAGCGACCTGTGTACTAAGCACACGCTGCACAACAAGATTTTCATACCTATCGGCGTCGCCCGGGTTGACATGTACTTCCGCCTTTGCTGCATGGTCAGTGGCAAGCATAGCGTGTTGAATATCTTCAGAATCACTAGCGGAAGAATACTCACCATCATCATGAATGACCAAGACACGCTTGTTCGGACAGTCCCGAGACACGTGGCCAAATCCTTGGCAACGAAAGCATTGAATATCCCGTGTGCGGCCTATGGAAGGCGCTGTGCCTGTGGACGGGGGAGCACCTGCAGAAGTGGCTGCCCGCTCACGCGGTGTAGTGGCGGGCGTGGACGGTGCAGGGGGTGCGGGTGATGAACCGGATGTCGATCTTCATCTTGCAAAAGAGTTAGAATATGGCTTCGAACGGCGTCCTTGCATTTCACGTTCAGCTTTGCAAGCAAATTCAAATAATGTGGTGATATCATAATACTCCTTATAATCAAGTATATCCTGAATTTTACGGTTTAAACCACCATGAAATCATGCCATAGCAGCGTCCCTGCAATTCACGTTCAGCTTTGCAAGCAAATTCAAATGTGGTGATATCATAATACTCCTTATAATCAAGTATATCCTGAATTTCACGGTTTAAACCACCATGAAATCGTGCCATAGCAGCGTCAGTTTCCTCAACTAACCCACAATGAATCATGCCTTTTTGCAATTCTTGGTAATAGTCCTCTATAGATTGTGAACCTTGCTGAAAACGTTGCATTTTATTAAGCAAATCGCGGGCATAAAAAGAAGGTACAAATCTGTGGCGCATAGCAGCTTTTAATTGATCCCATGTGGTTGGAGCTAGAGTGGGATGTTTTTGTTTATATTCACGCCACCAAATTAAAGCAAAATCAGTAAATTCACTAATAGCAGCTTTTACTTGAGAAGTAGTAGGAATATCATGGCATGCAAATTTATGTTCGACTTCTAATTCCCAATCAAGATATGCAGCAGGATCATATTTGCCATTAAAAGATGGAATTTTAAATTTTATCTTAGCAAAAGGATCATTACCGTGGTGGTGTGGCACACGGCGAGCACGGCATTGACGGTGTCCACCGTCCTGCTCCGTGTCACCACTGTAATCCTGCTGGAATTCTGTGACCATCGTGTTCAAAGCATCGAGGCATGATACGATGGTGTCGAGCGTGGTCTTGGTGGCTGTCTGCGTGAGGTCAAGCTGATCGAACCGTTCGTTCGCCGTAGTGACCGTGGAATCCATCCGTTCATGCATCGTCTTGATGTCTGCGGCAAGTCCATCAATCTGTGTCCGCATGTCCTGCAGCTGTTCATCCTTCTTGGTGTCGTCGTCGTCGCCTGCCATGGTTAGCGCAAACACAAAACCGACGCCAAAATAGGGGTGTAACGGCTCACAAGGCGCTCACACTAGTGCTGTTATCAATGTCTTATCCGTTGTTACCGAGCACACAAGGGCGACCTGCAACCGACCGTAGGAACTCTCGAAAGATTGGAGCAGCGATTGCCTGGGAAACAAAGTCAGCCCATCGTAGAACTATGTGGAGTTCTGGGTAGGCTGCACTCAAGTCAAGGATTAGCATAATCAAACAATAATGCAAAGTTGAATTATAGTGCTAAATACGAAACAACGCTGCTGGAAACAAGTGGGAAACAAAGGAGGTGGCAAAGAGGGAGAGGGTGCGGCTAAAAAAGGCAAATTCTTGATTTGTTTGGATTTGTTTTTTTTTCCAAGAGTCCTAAAAAACTGGTAATATGAACAGAGAGGATCTCAAACATCAAAAGACGGCACACACTTTTTCTGAAAGTACAGGGGTATTCTGGTAAAAAGATAGGTAGAGATAGGTAAATGAACAAGGGAGGGCAATGTATGCGTGGGGGTGCAGAGGCCCTGGAGGGTCGCGACCTAGGGGGTTCACGGCGTGCGCAAGGAAACCTTCCACCGAACCAAACCGGATCACCTTCCTTCTTCCTGTTTCTTTTTTTATTTCTGTCTATCTTTGTTTTCGATAGGGAGGGGGCGATCCGAGGGGTGGTATGCGGCGGCCCGATGGTCTGGTGGCTACCAAGCTGGGTATTCGCGTGAGGGGGACGGTGGCCGAACAGCGGAACGGCGGTGGCGAAACTAGGGTGAGGAGAACAAAGAGAAAAACAAGGGATTAAACACAAGTGACCAGCAACAATTGAACGAGTAAGCACACAAATTCAAAACAGATTATTGAAAGAATGTGCAAGGCTAAACGGTTGCTGGGACAAGGATCGAATGTGAAATGTTTTTTTGTTTTGGTTTTCGTGGACTGTAGGAAGGGAAAAACACTCGATAAAACTCACCGATCAACCTAGAAATCTGATACCACTTGATAAAGGGGGAGTGCCCGATCTTTCGGTGAGTGGAGATAATTTCGATTTGGTGGTAGTAGACACTCACGATCCGACTACGACGAGCGCACCCAAAGCGCCAATGCAATCATTGAACCAACTCCCAATGGTTACCAACCTCGCCGGTACGAGATCAGCCTGATCACGAAGATCAATTCCTGCACGCAATCGAAGAACGAACAAGAAAAAGACACGAGCAATCTTATTATCACTCGAAGGTGGAGTTCTGAATTACACGAGACAGCGCAGATTGGTGCGTGTTCGAGAGTAGCTAAAGCTAGATGTAAAACAAAACTCAAGTTGTAAACAAAAGAGACTCTGACTAAATAAAAGGGCGGCGACAGGAGAGTGGCGCGCGCCCAAAGAAAGGGCTACGGCTCCAAACCCTAGGCGCCCCACCTTGGGCTGCTCTGTTGGCCCATCTTCTTATTCTACTGGGTCTTCGTACCTTAACAGCATGATGAAGTTTAATTCTCTTGCACGGGCCCGAGTGATTGGCCCAACTGGATGATCAACTGTAGGCGCCTGTGGTGGAGGAGTAACTGGAGGCACCTGAGGTGCTGCTGGTGTAGATGTACTCGTGGTGTCCTCATCAACGTGGGTTATGTAGAATCTCGTTTTGGTGCATTCGGAGATACTGTTAGTCTCGGTGCAAGATAGATCCACAGTTTGCACCAAACGTTCCATAGCCTCAGAAATCATTTTGAATGCACCGGATGGTACTCTTAGGTGACAAGACTCAAATGAAAGCTTGTTTCGGTCCGTTTAGAGATTGTGCTAATCTTGATTCAAGATAGGTGCATGGTTTGTGCCGAATATACCATAAGCTTCGAAATCATTTTGGACGCACCTGATGGAACTCCTAGGTGATGTGGGTCATGTACAATCTCGTTTCGGTCCATTTGGAGATAATGATAGTCTCGGTGCAAGATAGATACACAGTTTACACCAAACGTACGATAGCCTCAGAAATTATTTTGGACGCACCTGATGGAACTTCTAGGTGACGTGGGTCATGTAGCATCTCCTTTCGGTCCTTTGAGAGATAGTGTTAGTTTCGGTGCATGATAGGTGCACCGTTTGCGCCAAACGTACCATAGGCTTAGAAATTATTTTGGACACACCGAATGGTACTCCTAGGTGACGACGTTCAAATGGAAGCTCGTTTTGGTCCATTTGGAAATTGTGCAAATCTTGATTCAAGATAGGTGCACGGTTTGTGCCGAACGTACCGTAAGCTCGGAAATTATTTTGGACGCACCCAATGCAACTCCTAGGTGACGTGGGTCATGTAGAATTTCGTTTTGATCCATTTGGAGGTAGTGTTAGTCTCGGTGCAAGATACATCCATAGTTTGCACCAAACGTACCATACCCTATAAATCATTTTGGACGCACCTGATTGAACTCCTAAGTGACGTGGGTCATGTAGAATCTCCTTTCGGTCCTTCTGGAGATTGTGTTAGTTTCGGTGCATGATAGGTGCACGGTTTGCGCCAAATGTACCATAGGCTCAGAAATTATTTTGGATGCACCGAATGGTACTCCTGGGTGAGGAGGCTCAAATGGAAGCTCGTTTCGGTCCGTTTGGAGACAGTGTTAGTTTCAGTGCAAGATAGGTGCATACTTTGCGCCAAATGTACCATAGGCTCAGAAATCATTTTAGACACACTAGATGATACTCCTTGGTGATGTGGCTCGAATGGAAGCTCGTTTCTGTTCGTTTGGAGATTGTGCTAATCTTGATTCAAGATAGGTGCATGGTTTTCGCCGAACGTACCATAAGCTCAGAAATCATTTTGGACGCTCCCGATGGAACTCCTAGGGGACATGGGTCATGTAGAATCTTGTTTTGGTGCATTTGGAGATAGTGTTAGTGGTGCAAGATAGATCCACAGTTTGCACCAAACGTACCATAGCCCCATAAATCATTTTGGACACACTCGATGGAACTCCTGGGTGACGTGGGTCATGTAGAATCTCCTTTCGGTCCTTTTGGAGATGGTGTTACTTTTGGTGCATGATAGGTGCACGGTTTGCGCCAAACGTACCACAGGCTCAGAAAATGTTTTGGATGCACCGGATGGTACTCCTGGGTGACGAGGCTCAAATGGAAGCTCGTTTCGGTCCGTTTGGAGACAGTGTTAGTTTCAGTGCAAGATAGGTGCATACTTTGCGCCAAATGTACCATAGGCTCAGAAGTCGTTTTCGACACACTTGATGATATCCTACGGGACGAGGCTCAAATGGAAGCTCGTTTCGGTTCGTTTATAGATAGTGCTAATCTTGACTCAAGATAGGTGCACGGTTTGTGCCGACCGTACCATAAGCTCGGAAATCATTTTGAATGCACCCGTCAGAACTCCTAGGTGGCGTGGGTCATGTAGAATCTCGTTTTGGTGCATTCGGATATACTGTTAGTCTCGGTGCAAGATAGATCCACAGTTTGCACCAAACATTTCATAGCCTCAGAAATCATTTTGAATGCACCGGATGGTACTCTTAGGTGACAAGACTCAAATGAAAGCTTGTTTCGGTCCGTCTAGAGATTGTGCTAATCTTGATTGAAGATAGGTGCACGGTTTGTGTCAAACGTACCATAAGCTCAGAAATCATTTTGGACGCACCCGATGGAACTCCTAGGTGATGTGGGTCATGTAGAATCTCGTTTCGGTCCATTTGGAGATAATGCTAGTCTCGGTGCAAGATAGATACATAGTTTGCACCAAACGTTCCGTAGCCTCAGAAATTATTTTGGACGCACCTGATGGAACTCCTAGGTGATGTGGGTCATGTAGAATCTCGTTTCGGTCCATTTGGAGATAATGCTAGTCTCGGTGCAAGATAGATACATAGTTTGCACCAAACGTACCATAGCCTCAGAAATTATTTTAGACGCACCTGATGGAACTCCTAGGTGATGTGGGTCATGTAGCATCTCCTTTCGGTCCTTTTAGAGATAGTGTTAGTCTCGGTGCTAGATAGATCCACAGTTTGCACCAAACGTTCGATAGCCTCAGAAATCATTTTGAATGCACCGGATGGTACTCTTAGGTGACAAGACTCAAATGAAAGCTTGTTTCGGTCCGTTTAGAGATTGTGCTAATCTTGATTCAAGATAGGTGCACGGTTTGTGCCGAACGTACCGTAAGCTCAGAAATCATTTTGGACACACCCGATGGAACTCCTAGGTGATGTGGGTCATGTAGAATCTCGTTTCGGTCCATTTGGAGATAATGCTAGTCTCGGTGCAAGATAGATTCACAGTTTGCACCAAACGTACCATAGCCTCAGAAATTATTTTGGACCACCTGATGGAACTTCTAAGTGACGTGGGTCATGTAGCATCTCCTTTTGGTCCTTTTAGAGATAGTGTTAGTTTTGGTGCATGATAGGTGCACCGTTTGCGCCAAACGCACCAAGGGCTCAGAAATGGTTTTGGACACACCGAATCGTACTCCTAGGTGACGACGTTCAAATGGAAGCTCATTTTGGTCCATTTGGAAATTGTGCTAATCTTGATTCAAGATAGGTGCACGGTTTGCGCCGAATGTACCGTAAGCTTAGAAATCATTTTGGACACACCTGATGCAACTCCTAGGTGACGTGAGTCATGTAGAATTTTGTTTCGGTCCATTTTGGAGATAGTGTTAGTCTCGGTGCATGATAGATCCACAGTTTGCACCAAACGTACCATAGCCCCATAAATCATTTGGGACGCACCTGATGGAACTCCTAAGTGACGTGGGTCATGTACAATCTCCTTTCGGTCCTTCTAGAGATTGTGTTAGTTTCGGTGCATGATAGGTGCATGATTTGCGCTAAACGTACCATAGGCTCAGAAATTGTTTTGGATGCACCAAATGGTACTCCTGGGTGAGGAGGCTCAAATGGAAGCTTGTTTCGGTCCGTTTGGAGATAGTGTTAGTTTTAGTGTAAGATATATGCATGGTTTGCGTCAAACGTACCGTAGGTTAAGAAATTGTTTTGGACACACCGGATGGTACTCCTAGGTGACGAGGCTCAAATAGGAGCTTGTTTTGGTTTGTTTGGAGATAATGCTAATCTTGATTCAAGATAGGTGCACGGTTTGAGACAAATGTACCGTAAGCTTAGAAATCATTTTGGACGCACCCAATGGAACTCCTAGGGGACGTGGTCATGTAGAATCTCGTCTCGATGCATTTGGAGATAGTGTTAGTCGTGCAAGATAGATCCACAGTTTGCACCAAATGTACCATAGCCCCATAAATCATTTTGGATGCACCCGATGGAACTCCTGGGTGCCATGGGTCATGTAGAATCTCCTTTCGGTCCTTTTGGAGATGGTGTTACTCTTGGTGCAAGATAGGTGCACGGTTTGCGCCAATTGTACCATAGGCTCAGAAATCATTTTGGACACACCGGATGGTACTCCTAGGTGACAAGGCTCAAATGGAAGCTCGTTTCGGTTGTTTGGAGATAGTGCTAATCTTGATTCAATATAGGTACATAGTTTGCGCCGAACGTACTGTAAGCTCGGAAATCATTTTGGACGCACCCGATGGAACTCCTAAGTGACGTGTGGGTCATGTAGAATCTTGTTTCGATGCATTTGGAGACTGTGTTAGTCATGCAAGATAGATCCATAGTTTGTACCAAACGTACCATAGCCCCTTAAATCATTTTGGACACACCCGATGGAACTTTAGGGTGACGTGGGTCATGTAGAATCTCCTTTCGGTCCTTTTGGAGATGGAGTTACTTTTGGTGTATGATAGGTGCACGGTTTTCCGCCAATCATACCATAGGCTCAGAAAATGTTTTGGATGCACCGGATGGTACTCCTCGGTGACGAGGCTCAAATGGAAGCTCGTTTCGGTCTGTTTGGTGAAACGATCTCGATTTTCCTCGAAGGGAAGTTCACAGATACGATTTATAGTGTAGTAGATCATGAGAGCAATCCATCACATTATCAATTATTAGCTGATATCATAGTCATACATCGTATAATTACAAGTTACAAGACTTTACAATACTGGTTAACACATCTATTACATTGTATTCTAGCGGAAACACACGCGTCTTCATCAGAGTCGTTGTAGCGCATCAGCAGGTGAAGACTCCTCCTTCACGGACAAACATCAGAGTTGGCGTAGAATGTCAGCGGCGTGGACTTCATCTTCCGAACCAAACTCGAGCGTAGGAACGAGACCACCTAATCCAAGTCCTCGTGGTTGTCGTAGATTTCATCCAAACCTATCCAAAATCTATCAGTATGATTTGTACTGGCCACTGTCTCCCACCCTATGCTTTTGCGTATGCTTTTGGGGTAAGTGAAATGCAAGGGTAGATGAAAAGGCCTATATATGGTTGTAGGTTTCCTATGCAAGTTCAATAATATTTTATAATAAGTTCATCAAGTTTTAACACATCTCAACCACACGTTCTCCCATCCCATCACACACATCTTACCACACTCTCACACTCTCTAGGCGGCAAGGACGACTCCCGCTCATACCTTGCCTCAACGGCCAAAGCCGGATCCAACACCAAACCCTAGGGGGAAGGTAGAAAGGACTCCTCTCACTAATCAAGTGAAGCGTAGGTCATAGGAATGTCCATATCCGCGGACACGACTATACGTATAGATTGATCAACTCTGCAGAGTGTGTACACCTAGAAATCCACAAGATCACCATCATCGGCGGTGCCCCGCCTAGGCTGATGCCGACTGCCTCCCGACCGGTATGGTACCACCCTACCACTCAGCCCTGGGCCACCTCGGTGTCCACCGAAACGCTGAGACTGTGAGACGTAGTATCGGGCCCCCAAGGTCACTACGCTGTCTTAGGAGGGTGTGGGCCCTCATGCCCGTACCTCCCTACACTATCACCTTCCAACCTAGTAGTAGTGGCACCACCCTAGTCAGTCGGGTAATCGTCTCCCGCCCATCGGGAGCGAGTGGTGTGCACGAAGGGTCCTATGATTCCGGTTCTCAAGACGTATCAGTCCTTAAGGGGACCAGACAAGATATCTTCTCAAGGGGATAACCAACACCCCGTGCCTCGATGGCACCTCCACCAGGGATAACCAACACCCCGTCTGCTCACCATGCACCCGCCATAGGTACCTCTCTTGAGGAATGCCCAGGTTGCACCCCTCCGGCATGACTTGCCCCAAAGACTCGTCGTAGGATCCTGTCCGATCGACTCAACCCTCACCACACACCCAAGACGCACGCCAAGCTCTCCCCAAGTTCATTATCCAGTTTTACCAAGTTAACGGCACCACGTGCCTTATCCACTCACGTTATTCCTTCACCAAGCATCACATCACAGGTATAATGCGTAGTGAAAGTAAAACAGTAAGTAGAATGCGAGCGTCTAGCCTATCAGTGGGTGTGCAAGGGAATAGGTTGCGACAAGGTAATGGCTTACAAGCAGTCTACCATGCAACCTATCACAGTTCAAATGCAAGAAAGTAAAGCACTAGCATCTATGTGTAGCATGTCTAATAGGTTCTACGAGGTTGGGTGGGACGTGGAACACCTATTAAATGTCATATCCGAGATCTTCGGTGCATTTGCAGTCGTACTCCTCCATGGTCCTTCATCTGCATGTTCTTCCTCCAATGGTCCCAATCCGATCATCGCTATCCTTGACGCAACTACCTCGATACAGCGACAAGTAAAAGAGCAATCAGACCACTAAACCCAGAAAGACTGCAAAAAGAAAGGCAACAAAGCACTAAAAGAGCAACTACACCAGAAGAGCTCAAATGGAAGAACGATTTAGCCCTCTCGGCGGATGTCCGATCCCTGGGCCAAAGAACAGGAGTGGTGATTCGCTCAGCACAAGCTTAAGCCTTAGTCTAGCCAGTACTTCCTGGGTCAATCGTGTCGACCTATACAGCTTTAATAAATGACATAGACTATAGCTCATACTAGGCAAACACCACAGCTTGTGGTCTTCTGATCCGGGCGTCATGGGGAATGACGAGAATCGAAAGGAGCGACTAAAGCAGTTCCGGTCTCCCTTAATGCGCATGCCATTATAGTTGACGAGAATCAAAGGAGGGTGGAACGGGGAAGAAGAGAAGAGAGGCACACCAAGGAACACAACGCATGATCCACTCATAGGGTACCGACTATGTGCACTAAATGGCACTAGACACCCCTAAGGTTCTTAGCGGTGCGGTTGTCACCATGAGAACCTAGGGTGCACTATGGTTCAGTGAGTACCAGCTTACAAGGGTTCGGGCCCAAAGAGCCAAGGAAGGGGCATGGATTCACCTTCCTTCGATACACCCACCATAGTAGTGGACGAAAATAGAAGGAGTAGAATCAAGAAGCAATAAAACCACCACAAAAACTTAACTAGACTCGAAAAAGTGCACTGAGGAGTAGGGCAAAATTTTAGAAAAAATATGAAACTGGTTTCATAATTTTTGGAGCTAGGATGAATTTTTGGGGAAATTTCGAAGTTGGCAAGGTGCTCTGAAATTCTATAAAAGAAACGAAAAAAAATTCCAGGGCAACAGTTGGGCTCAATTGCCACCACTGGCCCATTCAGCAGGGAAGGAGAGGGCTCCAGCGCATGGGCTTCGGGCCAGGTTGGTCTAGGCCTAGCTGGGCCGGTTGGTGGACTGGCTGGGGAGAAGGTAAGGAGGGCTTGTGCCTGGGCTTTTGGCTCCTAGTAACTTGCTACTGGGCTGGTGCTCTGATCGGGTTAGCAGGCCAGCCAGCTGGGCTTGCAGCCCAAGAACGAAGGAAGAGGGCAGGGTCCTGTGCTTGGCTTGGGTCCATGATGGAAAAAGGAAGAGGAGGGCGCTGGGTACTTAGCCATCCAGGTGCTCGACGGTGGGTGGCGAGAGCGGGCTCGCGTGCTCTCGCGGAGAGGTGGTCGACGGGAGGGCTCGGAAGAGCCGGGCGGTGCGTCCATGGTGGTAGGCCGTGCAGTGGCAGTAGGATCATGGTGCCCATAGGTGCCCATGATGGTGAGAAGGGTAAGGCAGCAGCAAGTCCGTGACGCGCCGGCGCTCTCACAACGGTGTGCTTTTGTCGTTCGCACGGGACGAGCGATGCGGGCTCATGGGGGCCACTTAGTGGCAAGGTCACGCAGCGGCGCTCCGGCGTGCCCCTGTTCCAGCGAACCGAGGTGACAAGGCGGCTCTACTCTTCATCTTCTACGAGGCTGGGTACGCGTGGACGCAGCGATACTTGACGGCAAACCCACGCTGAGTGTGGTAGCCGGAGTTGTCTGGAACGCTCGTGGGATGGTGGCGCTCTGATGGCGGCCGCGTCAGCATGGTGAACACAAACATCACCTCCCGCTACTCCTTTCCCTCTATCTTGTGGCGCAACGCGTATTCCTCCCCTGGGCAAAACCAGCAGTCCTCTCCCTCTTATCTCTACCGGCCTACACCGACAGGGACATGACCTCGCCATGGCGGGGTGTGTTCCGCAACGTCTGCGCCTCAGCATTTTCTCGGTTCTCGAGCTCCTCCTTCCCTAGCTTCTACTGCAATCCCCGCCCCTTGGCCAAGCAAAGAGTTCAAACCACTCCCCTTTAACCCTATCAGCTTGTGACACATGAAATGGCCTTGCCATGACCATGCTCCGGCCATGGCGGGCGCGCTCAGAGCGTTGCAGCGACACGGTCATTCTCGAGCCGGTACGAATCGTCGTAGTTGTGCCTTGCCTGGTGACATGCGTGCAGGCATGCGTGGGTGGAAACGAGGCTCAGGCACCGGCCTTGGCCGTTCTCGGTACGAAAATTGCCACGGTGGGCCGGCATGCAAGACGGCGGCGAGCAGAACGGTGCGGTGCGCTCACCACTGGGCCCGTGGAGGTAGGGTGTTGGTGCGGTGGCAGGTCGAGGCCGTGAAGTCACGTAGCAGTGCCGTGTAGACCCCTGGTGGAGAGGAAAAAGACTGGCGCCTTCTTCTGCTCTAGCAGGCTCGAGCGGCTTCGGTCTCCTCGGTGGCTTCCCATCCGCGCCTCCTCCTTCTCTTCCCTTTCTTGCTGCTCTCTTCTCTAGGTTGGTGCGAGTGGTGAAGGCCACCTAGGCGGCGGCGTGAGGGTTGGAGGGCTAAGGCACCAATGCACGACTCTTTATAGCCGAGTGGTTGAGCATGGCATGCGGTGAATGGTGATGGAGGGGTTAGGCCATGTGGAGGGCTCTAATGCGCTATGGGCTAAGGCTTGGGGTCATGGCATGATCACGAACGCATTGGCGCCCCCAATTTGGCACGGCATCATGCTCGGATTCGTGAGGTGCGTCAGAGGCGGTTGCGGAAGTCGGGCCAGTGCGGTGGCATCACGGTGTGAGCGGGCTCCAGATGGGGCGGTGGTGTGCGCGTGGGGATGATGTGGCGTCGCATCCGTGCGTTTGTTAGTAACCGACTTGAGCGGGAACGGCTGAGGATGGAGATTCTCGCTTTCTTTGCTTTTCCCCTCGGCCACAAAAAGAGGAACGTGAAGAGGATGATGACATGCGGGGTCCATTGGCCAGCGTCTGCGGGAGAAAGGACAAGCGTCCTTTGGCGCTTAGCGGGGAAGGGCGTCACGAGCTGAGGCATCGCGGCCTCGCTGGGCCGACGGGGTGGGCTGCGTGGGCCAGTAGGAGGCCGAGCAAGCTTGGCTCCTGCGCGCGTGGGCCGAAGCAGCAAGGAGGGGGAGAAGGAGTAGCTGGGTCGGCCTGGGGCTAGATGAAGAAAGGAAGTGAGATCTTTTATGTTTTATTTGTTTTAAGGAATTTACAAGATATTTAAAAGGGGATTTGGTGAGGGAATTTAATTAGTATTTGGGATGGATTCAAGGAATTTGAAATATGAGTACTGGGGAAATTGAATAGGAATACAAAGGAAGTTTTTGCGACGAATCCGAAGGAGAATATTTTGAGCAGAGAATTTCACCAGAGTTCAAAGAAGTTTCGGATGGAATTGGGAGGTAAATTTTCAAAGGGAGTTTGGGATAGATGTAGATGAATATTCGTGAGAAATTCAAGGGTACGTGAGATTTCACATAGGATTGGAAAAGAGATTCGGAAGGGAACTTGGAATGAATTCAAAGTGAGGATTCATGAATAGATTGAGAGGTGGATTTTCAAGAGAGACTCAGAGATGAATTCATAGAGAATTCGAGAGGAGATTGCTATGGACTTGTGTACTCCGAACACCACAGGACAACACAAAACCAACTCACGAGCACCAGCACACTCCTGCAACCAATTCTACATGTATGCAACGTCTTGTCAGTGAGTTAGACTCGGGCTCGACATAATACTACATGCTTCACACAATTGCAAGAAAAATTTTAAAAAGCTCATATTTTTAGTTGCTCGAAAACCCGAGATGTTACATTTGGAGACCGTGTTAGTTTCAGTGCAAGATAGGTGCATACTTTGCGCCAAACGTACCATAGGCTCAGAAATTGTTTTGGACACACTGGATGGTATTCCTAGGTGACGATGCTCAAATGGAAGCTCGTTTTGGTTTATTTGTAGATAGTGCTAATCTTGACTCAAGATAGGTGCATGGTTTGTGCCGACCGTACCGTAAGCTCGGAAATCATTTTGAATGCACCTGATAGAACTCCTAAGTGACGTGGGTCATGCAGAATCTCGTTTCGGTCCGTTTAGAGATAGTGTTAGTATCGATGCAAGGTAGATCCACAGTTTGCACCAAATGTACCATAGCTTCAGAACCCATTTTTGACGCAACCGATGGAAATCCTATGTGACATGGGTCATGTAGAATCTCGTTCGATCCATTTCGAGATAGTGTTAGTTTCGGTGCATGATAGGTGCACGGTTTGCGCCAAACATACCATAGTCTCAGAAATTATTTTGGATGCACTGGATAATACTCCTGGGTGACGAGGCTCAAATGGAAGCTCGTTTCGGTCCGTTTGGAGATAGTGTTAGTTTCAGTGCAAGATAGGTGCATTCTTTGCGCCAAACGTACCATAGGCTCAGAAGTCGTTTTGGACACACTGGATGGTATTCCTAGGTGACAAGGCTCAAATGGAAGCTCATTTCGGTTCGTTTGTAGATAGTGCTAATCTTGACTCAAGATAGGTGCACGGTTTGTGCCGACCGTACCGTAAGCTCGGAAATCATTTTGAATGCACCCGACGGAACTCCTTGGTGACGAGGGTCATGTAGAATCTCGTTTTCGTGCATTCAGAGATACTGTTAGTCTCGGTGCAAGATAGATCCACAGTTTGCACCAAACGTTCCATAGCCTCAGAAATCATTTTGAATGCACCGGGTGGTACTCTTAGATGATGTGGGTCATGTGGAATCTCGTTTCGGTCCATTTGGAGATAATGCTAGTCTCGGTGCAAGATAGATATATAGTTTGCATCAAACGTACCATAGCCTCAGAAATTATTTTGGACGCACCTGATGGAACTCCTAGGTGACGTGGGTCTTGTAGCATCTCCTTTCGGTCATTTTAGAGATTGTGTTAGTTTCGGTGCATGATAGGTGCACCGTTTGCGCCAAACGTACCATAGGCTCAGAAATTGTTTTGGACACACCGAATTGTACTCCTAGGTGACGACGTTCAAATGAAAGCTCGTTTTGGTCCATTTGGAAATTGTGCTAATCTTGATTCAAGATAGGTGCACGGTTTGTGCCGAACGTACCGTAAGCTCGGAAATCATTTTGGACGCACCCGATGCAACTCCTAGGTGACGTGGGTCATGTAGAATCTTGTTTCGATCCGTTTGGAGATAGTTTTAGTATCGATGCAAGGTAGATACACAGTTTGCTCCAAACATACCATAGCTTCAGAACCCGTTTTGGACGCAACCGATGGAACTCCTATGTGACATGGGTCATGTAGAATCTCGTTTCGATCTATTTTAAGATAGTGTTAGTTTCGGTGCATGATAGGTGCACGGTTTGCGCCAAACGTACCATACGCTCATAATTTGTTTTGGATGCAACGAATGGTACTCCTAGGTGAGGAGGCTCAAATGGAAGCTCATTTCGGTCCGTTTGGAGATAGTGTTAGTTTTAGTGTAAGATAGGTGCATGGTTTGCGTCAAACATACCATAGCCTCAGAAATCGTTTTGGACACACCGGATGGTACTCCTAGGTGACGAGGCTCAAATGGGAGCTTGTTTCGGTTCATTTGGAGATAAGCTAATCTTGATTCAAGATAGGTGCACGGTTTGAGACAAATGTACCGTAAGCTTAGAAATCATTTTGGTCGCACCGAATGGAACTCCTAGGGGACGTGGGTCATGTAGAATCTCGTTTCGGTGCATTTGGAGATAGTGTTAGTCGTGCAAGATAGATCCACAGTTTGCACCAAACGTACCATAGCCCCATAAAATCATTTCGGATGCACTCGATAGAACTCCTCGGTGATGTGGGTCATGTAGAATCTCCTTTCGGTCCTTTTGGAGATGGTGTTACTCTTGGTGCAAGATAGGTGCACGGTTTGGGCCAAATGTACCATAGGCTCAGAAATCATTTTGGACACACCGGATGGTACTCCTAGGAGACAAGGCTCAAATGGAAGCTAATTTCGATCGTTTGGAGATAGTGCTAATCTTGATTCAAGATAGGCGCACAGTTTGCGCTGAACGTACTGTAAGCTCAGAAATCATTTTGGACGCACCCGATGGAACTCCTAAGTGACGTGTGGGTCATGTAGAATCTCGTTTCGGAGCATTTGGAGAATGTGTTAGTCGTGCAAGATAGATCCACAGCTTGCACCAAACGTACCATAGCCCCATAAATCATTTTGGACGTGCCCGATGGAACTCCAGGGTGACGTGGGTCATGTAGAATCTGCTTTTGGTCCTTTTGGAGATGGTGTTACTTTTGGTGTATGATAGGTGCACGGTTTGCGCCAAACGTACCATAGCCTCAGAAAATGTTTTGGATGCACCGGATGGTACTCCTCTGTGACGAGGCTCAAATGGAAACTTGTTTTGGTCCGTTTGGAGACAGTGTTAGTTTCAGTGCAAGATAGGTTCATACTTTGTGCCAAACGTACCATAGGCTCAGAAATCGTTTTGGACACAATGGATGGTATTCCTAGGTGACGAGGCTCAAATGGAAGCTTGTTTCGGTTTATTTGTAGATAGTGCTAATCTTGACTCAAGATAGGTGCATGGTTTGTGCCGACCGTACCATAAGCTCGGAAATCATTTTGAATGCACCCGATGGAACTCCTAGGTGACGTGGGTCATGTAGAATCTCGTTTCGGTGCAAGATAGATCCACAGTTTTCACCAAACGTTCCATAGCCTCAGAAATCATTTTGAATGCACCGGATGGTACTCTTAGGTGACAAGATTCAAATGAAAGCTTGTTTCGGTCGGTTTGGAGATTGTGCTAATCTTGATTCAAGATAGGTGCACAGTTTGTGCTGAACGTACCGTAAGCTCAGAAATCATTTTAGACGCACTCAATGGAACTTCTAGGTGATGTGGGTCATGTAGAATCTCATTTCGGTCCATTTGGAGCTAATGCTAGTCTCGGTGCAAGATAGATACACAGTTTGGACGCACCTGATGGAACTCCTAGGTGACGTGGGTCATGTAGCATCTCCTTTCGGTCCTCTTAGAGATAGTGTTAGTTTCGGTGCATGATAGGTGCACCGTTTGCACCAAACGTACCATAGGCTCATAAATTGTTTTGGACACACCAAATGGTACTCCTAGGTGATGACGTTCAAATAGAAGCTCGTTTTGGTGCATTTGGAAATTGTGCTAATCTTGATTCAAGATAGGTGCACGGTTTGCGCCGAACGTACCGTAAGCTCAGAAATCATTTTGGACGCACTCGATGCAACTCCTAGGTGACATGGGTCATGTAGAATTTTGTTTCGGTCCATTTGGAGATAGTGTTAGTCTCGGTGCAAGATAGATCCATAGTTTGCACCAAACGTACCATAGCCCCCTAAATCATTTTGGACGCACCTGATGGAACTCCTAAGTGACGTGGGTCATGTAGAATCTCTTTCGGTCCTTTTGGAGATTGTGTTAGTTTCGGTGCATCATAGGTGCACGGTTTGCGCCAAACATACCATAGGCTCAGAAATTGTTTTGGATGCACCGAATGGTACTCCTGGGTGACGAGGCTCAAATGAATGTTCGTTTCGGTCCGTTTGGAGATAGTGTTAGTTTTAGTGTAAGATAGGTGCATGGTTTGCGTCAAATGTACCATATGCTCAGAAATCGTTTTAGACACAGCGGATGGTACTCCTAGGTGACGATGCTCAAATGGGAGCTCGTTTCGGTTCATTTGGAGATAGTGCTAATCTTGATTCAAGATAGGTGTGCGGTTTGCGCCAAATGTACCGTAAGCTTAGAAATCATTTTGGACGCACCCGATGGAACTCCTAGGGGACGTGGGTCATGTAGAATCTCGTTTCGGTGCTTCTGGAGATAGTGTTAGTCATGCAAGATAGATCCACAGTTTGCACAAATCGTACCATAGCCCCATAAATCATTTCGGATGCACCCGATGGAACTCCTGGGTGACGTGGGTCATGTAGAATCTCCTTTCGGTCCTTTTGGAGAGGTGTTACTCTTGGTGCAAGATAGGTGCACGGTTTGGGCCAAATGTACCATAGGCTCAGAAATCATTTTGGACACACCGGATGGTACTCCTAGGTGACAAGGCTCAAATGGAACCTCGTTTCGGTCGTTTGGAGATAGTGCTAATCTTGATTCAAGATAGGCGCACAGTTTGCGCTGAACGTACTATAAGCTCAGAAATCATTTTGGACGCACCCGATGGAACTCCTAAGTGACGTGTGGGTCATGTAGAATCTCGTTTCAGTGCATTTGGAGATTGTGTTAGTCATGCAAGATAGATCCACAGTTTGCACCAAACGTACCATAGCCCCATAAATCATTTTGGACGCACCCGATGGAACTCTAGGGTGACGTGGGTCATGTAGAATCTGCTTTTGGTCCTTTTGGAGATGGTGTTACTTTTGGTGTATGATAGGTGCACGGTTTGCGCCAAACGTAGCATAGCCTCAGAAAATGTTTTGGATGCACCGGATGGTACTCCTCGGTGACGAGGCTCAAATGGAAGCTCGTTGTGGTCCGTTTGGAGACAGTGTTAGTTTCAGTGCAAGATAGGTTCATACTTTGTGCCAAACGTACCATAGGCTCAGAAATCGTTTTGGACACACTGGATGGTATTCCTAGGTGACGAGGCTCAAATCGAAGCTTGTTTCGGTTTATTTGTAGATAGTGCTAATCTTGACTCAAGATAGGTGCATGGTTTGTGCCGACCGTACCATAAGCTCGAAAATCATTTTGAATGCACCCGATGGAACTCCTAGGTGACGTGGGTCATGTAGAATCTCGTTTCGGTGCAAGATAGATCCACAGTTTTCACCAAACGTTCCATAGCCTCAGAAATCATTTTGAATGCACCGGATGGTACTCTTAGGTGACAAGATTCAAATGAAAGCTTGTTTCGGTCCGTTTGGAGATTGTGCTAATCTTGATTCAAGATAGGTGCACAGTTTGTGCTGAACGTACCGTAAGCTCAGAAATCATTTTAGACGCACTCGATGGAACTCCTAGGTGATGTGGGTCATGTAGAATCTCATTTCGGTCCATTTGGAGCTAATGCTAGTCTCGGTGCAAGATAGATACACAGTTTGGACGCACCTGATGGAACTCCTAGGTGACGTGGGTCATGTAGCATCTCCTTTCGGTCCTCTTAGAGATAGTGTTAGTTTCGGTGCATGATAGGTGCACCGTTTGCACCAAACGTACCATAGGCTCATAAATTGTTTTGGACACACCAAATGGTACTCCTAGGTGTTGACGTTCAAATAGAAGCTCGTTTTGGTACATTTGGAAATTTTGCTAATCTTGATTCAAGATAGGTGCACGGTTTGCGCCGAACGTACCGTAAGCTCAGAAATCATTTTGGACGCACTCGATGCAACTCCTAGGTGACGTGGGTCATGTAGAATTTTGTTTCAGTCCATTTAGAGATAGTGTTAGTCTCGGTGCAAGATAGATCCACAGTTTGCACCAAACGTACCATAGCCCCCTAAATCATTTTGGACGCACTGATGGAACTCCTAAGTGACGTGGGTCATGTAGAATCTCCTTTCGGTCCTTTTGGAGATTGTGTTAGTTTCGGTGCATCATAGGTGCACGGTTTGCGCCAAACATACCATAGGCTCAGAAATTGTTTTGGATGCACCGAATGGTACTCCTGGGTGACGAGGCTCAAATGAATGTTCGTTTCGGTCCGTTTGGAGATAGTGTTAGTTTTAGTGTAAGATAGGTGCATGGTTTGCGTCAAACGTACCATATGCTCAGAAATCGTTTTAGACACAGCGGATGGTACTCCTAGGTGACGATGCTCAAATGGGAGCTCGTTTCGGTTCGTTTGGAGATAGTGCTAATCTTGATTCAAGATAGGTGTGCGGTTTGTGCCAAATGTACCGTAAGCTTAGAAATCATTTTGGACGCACCCGATGGAACTCCTAGGGGACGTGGGTCATGTAGAATCTCGTTTCTGCGCTTTTGGAGATAGTGTTAGTCATGCAAGATAGATCCACAGTTTGCTCAAAACGTACCATAGCCCCATAAATCATTTCGGATGCACCCGATGGAACTCCTGGGTGACGTGGGTCATGTAGAATCTCCTTTCGGTCCTTTTGGAGAGCTGTTACTCTTGGTGCAAGATAGGTGCACGGTTTGGGCCAAATGTACCATAGGCTCAGAAATCATTTTGGACACACCGGATGGTACTCCTAGGTGACAAGGCTCAAATGGAACCTCGTTTCGGTCGTTTGGAGATAGTGCTAATCTTGATTCAAGATAGGTGCACAGTTTACGCCGAACATACTGTAAGCTCGGAAATCATTTTGGACGCACCCAATAGAACTCCTAAGTGACGTGTGGGTCATGTAGAATCTCGTTTCGGAGCATTTGGAGAATGTGTTAGTCGTGCAAGATAGATCCACAGCTTGCACCAAACGTACCATAGCCCCATAAATCATTTTGGACGTGCCCGATGGAACTCCAGGGTGACGTGGGTCATGTAGAATCTGCTTTTGGTCCTTTTGGAGATGGTGTTACTTTTGGTGTATGATAGGAGCACGGTTTGCGCCAAACGTACCATCGGCTCAGAAAATGTTTTGGATGCACCGGATGGTACTCCTCGGTGACGAGGCTCAAATGGAAGCTCGTTTCGGTCCGTTTGGAGACAGTGTTAGTTTCAGTGCAAGATAGGTGCATACTTTGCGCCAAACGTACTATAGGCTCAGAAATTGTTTTGGACACACTGGATGGTATTCCTAGGTGACGAGACTCAAATGGAAGCTTATTTCGGTTTATTTGTAGATAGTGCTAATCTTGATTAAAGATAGGTGCATGGTTTGTGCCGACCGTACCGTAAGCTCGGAAATCATTTTGAATGCACCCGATGGAACTCCTAGGTGACGTGGGTCATGTAGAGTTTCATTTCGGTGCATTCGGAGATACTGTTAATACTGTTAGTCTCGGTGCAAGATAGATCCACAGTTTTCACCAAACGTTCCATATCCTCATAAATCATTTTGAATGCACCGGATGGTACTCTTAGGTGACAAGATTCAAATGAAAGCTTGTTTCGGTCCGTTTGGAGATTGTGCTTATCTTGATTCAAGATAGGTGCACGGTTTGTGCCGAACGTACCGTAAGCTCAGAAATCATTTTAGACGCACTCGATGGAACTCCTAGGTGATGTGGGTCATGTAGAATCTCATTTCAGTCCATTTGGAGCTAATGCTAGTCTTGGTGCAAGATAGATACACAGTTTGGACGCACCTGATGGAACTCCTAGGTGACGTGGGTCATGTAGCATCTCCTTTCGGTCCTCTTAGAGATAGTGTTAGTTTCGGTGCATGATAGGTGCACCGTTTGCACCAAACGTACCATAGGCTCATAAATTATTTTGGACACACCAAATGGTACTCCTAGGTGATGACGTTCAAATAGAAGCTCGTTTTGGTGCATTTGGAAATTGTGCTAATCTTGATTCAAGATAGGTGCACGGTTTGCGCCGAACGTACCGTAAGCTCAGAAATCATTTTGGACGCACTCGATGCAACTCCTAGGTGACGTGGGTCATGTAGAATTTTGTTTCGGTCCATTTGGAGATAGTGTTAGTCTCGGTGCAAGAGAGATCCATAGTTTGCACCAAACGTGCCACAGCCCCCTAAATCATTTTGGACGCACCTGATGGAACTCCTAAGTGACGTGGGTCATGTAGAATCTCCTTTCGGTCCTTTTGGAGATTGTGTTAGTTTCGGTGCATCATAGGTGCACGGTTTGCGCCAAACATACCATAGGCTCAGAAATTGTTTTGGATGCACCGAATGGTACTCCTGGGTGACGAGGCTCAAATGAATGTTCGTTTCGGTCCGTTTGGAGATAGTGTTAGTTTTAGTGTAAGATAGGTGCATGGTTTGCGTCAAACGTACCATATGCTCAGAAATCGTTTTAGACACAGCGGATGATACTCCTAGGTGACGATGCTCAAATGGGAGCTCGTTTCGGTTCGTTTGGAGATAGTGCTAATCTTGATTCAAGATAGGTGCGCGGTTTGCGCCAAATGTACCGTAAGCTTAGAAATCATTTTGGACGCACCCGATGGAACTCCTAGGGGACGTGGGTCATGTAGAATCTCGTTTCGGTGCTTTTGGAGATAGTGTTAGTCATGCAAGATAGATCCACAGTTTGCTCAAAACGTACCATAGCCCCATAAATCATTTCGGATGCACCCGATGGAACTCCTGGGTGACGTGGGTCATGTAGAATCTCCTTTCGGTCCTTTTGGAGAGGTGTTACTCTTGGTGCAAGATAGGTGCACGGTTTGGGCCAAATGTACCATAGGCTCAGAAATCATTTTGGGACACACCGGATGGTACTCCTAGGTGACAAGGCTCAAATGGAACCTCGTTTCGGTCATTTGGAGATAGTGCTAATCTTGATTCAAGATAGGTGCACAGTTTACGCCGAACATACTGTAAGCTCGGAAATCATTTTGGACGCACCCAATAGAACTCCTAAGTGACGTGTGGGTCATGTAGAATCTCGTTTCGGAGCATTTGGAGAATGTGTTAGTCGTGCAAGATAGATCCACAGCTTGCACCAAACGTACCATAGCCCCATAAATCATTTTGGACGCGCCCGATGAAACTCCAGGGTGACGTGGGTCATGTAGAATCTGCTTTTGGTCCTTTTGGAGATGGTGTTACTTTTGGTGTATGATAGGAGCACAGTTTGCGCCAAACATACCATCGGCTCAGAAAATGTTTTGGATGCACCGGATGGTACTCCTCGGTGACGAGGCTCAAATGGAAGCTCGTTTCGGTCCGTTTGGAGACAGTGTTAGTTTCAGTGCAAGATAGGTGCATACTTTGTGCCAAACGTACTATAGGCTCAGAAATTGTTTTGGACACACTGGATGGTATTCCTAGGTGACGAGACTCAAATGGAAGCTTGTTTCGGTTTATTTGTAGATAGTGCTAATCTTGATTAAAGATAGGTGCATGGTTTGTGCCGACCGTACCGTAAGCTCGGAAATCATTTTGAATGCACCCGATGGAACTCCTAGGTGACGTGGGTCATGTAGAGTTTCGTTTCGGTGCATTCGGAGATACTGTTAATACTGTTAGTCTCGGTGCAAGATAGATCCACAGTTTTCACCAAACGTTCCATAGCCTCAGAAATCATTTTGAATGCACCGGATGGTACTCTTAGGTGACAAGATTCAAATGAAAGCTTGTTTCGGTCCGTTTGGAGATTGTGCTTATCTTGATTCAAGATAGGTGCACGGTTTGTGCCGAACGTACCGTAAGCTCAGAAATCATTTTAGACGCACTCGATGGAACTCCTAGGTGATGTGGGTCATGTAGAATCTCATTTCGGTCCATTTGGAGCTAATGCTAGTCTCGGTGCAAGATAGATACACAGTTTGGACGCACCTGATGGAACTCCTAGGTGACGTGGGTCATGTAGCATCTCCTTTCGGTCCTCTTAGAGATAGTGTTAGTTTCGGTGCATGATAGGTGCACCGTTTGCACCAAACGTACCATAGGCTCATAAATTGTTTTGGACACACCAAATGGTACTCCTAGGTGATGACGTTCAAATAGAAGCTCGTTTTGGTGCATTTGGAAATTGTGCTAATCTTGATTCAAGATAGGTGCACGGTTTGCGCCGAACGTACCGTAAGCTCTGAAATCATTTTGGACGCACTCGATGCAACTCCTAGGTGACGTGGGTGATGTAGAATTTTGTTTCGGTCCATTTGGAGATAGTGTTAGTCTCGGTGCAAGATAGATCCATAGTTTGCACCAAACGTACCATAGCCCCCTAAATCATTTTGGACGCACCTGATGGAACTCCTAAGTGACGTGGGTCATGTAGAATCTCGTTTCGGTCCTTTTGGAGATTGTGTTAGTTTCGGTGCATCATAGGTGCACGGTTTGCGCCAAACATACCATAGGCTCAGAAATTGTTTTGGATGCACCGAATGGTACTCCTGGGTGACGAGGCTCAAATGAATGTTCGTTTCGGTCCGTTTGGAGATAGTGTTAGTTTTAGTGTAAGATAGGTGCATGGTTTGCGTCAAACGTACCATATGCTCAGAAATCATTTTAGACACAGCGGATGGTACTCCTAGGTGACGATGCTCAAATGGGAGCTCGTTTTGGTTCGTTTGGAGATAGTGCTAATCTTGATTCAAGATAGGTGCGCGGTTTGCGCCAAATGTACCGTAAGCTTAGAAATCATTTTGGACGCACCCGATGGAACTCCAAGGGGACGTGGGTCATGTAGAATCTCGTTTCGGTGCTTTTGGAGATAGTGTTAGTCATGCAAGATAGATCCATAGTTTGCTCAAAATGTACCATAGCCCCATAAATCATTTCGGATGCACCCGATGGAACTCCTGGGTGACGTGGGTCATGTAGAATCTCCTTTCGGTCCTTTTGGAGAGGTGTTACTCTTGGTGCAAGATAGGTGCACGGTTTGGGCCAAATGTACCATAGGCTCAGAAATCATTTTGGGACACACCGGATGGTACTCCTAGGTGACAAGGCTCAAATGGAACCTCGTTTCGGTCATTTGGAGATAGTGCTAATCTTGATTCAAGATAGGTGCACAGTTTACGCCGAACATACTGTAAGCTCGGAAATCATTTTGGACGCACCCAATAGAACTCCTAAGTGACGTGTGGGTCATGTAGAATCTCGTTTCGGAGCATTTGGAGAATGTGTTAGTCGTGCAAGATAGATCCACAGCTTGCACCAAACGTACCATAGCCCCATAAATCATTTTGGACGTGCCCGATGAAACTCCAGGGTGACGTGGGTCATGTAGAATCTGCTTTTGGTCCTTTTGGAGATGGTGTTACTTTTGGTGTATGATAGGAGCACGGTTTGCGCCAAACGTACCATCGGCTCAGAAAATGTTTTGGATGCACCGGATGGTACTCCTCGGTGACGAGGCTCAAATGGAAGCTCGTTTCGGTCCGTTTGGAGATAGTGTTAGTTTCAGTGCAAGATAGGTGCATACTTTGCGCCAAACGTACTATAGGCTCAGAAATTGTTTTGGACACACTGGATGGTATTCCTAGGTGACGAGACTCAAATGGAAGCTTGTTTCGGTTTATTTGTAGATAGTGCTAATCTTGATTAAAGATAGGTGCATGGTTTGTGCCGACCGTACCGTAAGCTCGGAAATCATTTTGAATGCACCCGATGGAACTCCTAGGTGACGTGGGTCATGTAGAGTTTCGTTTCGGTGCATTCGGAGATACTGTTAATACTGTTAGTCTCGGTGCAAGATAGATCCACAGTTTTCACCAAACGTTCCATAGCCTCAGAAATCATTTTGAATGCACCGGATGGTACTCTTAGGTGACAAGATTCAAATGAAAGCTTGTTTCGGTCCGTTTGGAGATTGTGCTTATCTTGATTCAAGATAGGTGCACGGTTTGTGCCGAACGTACCGTAAGCTCAGAAATCATTTTAGACGCACTCGATGGAACTCCTAGGTGATGTGGGTCACATAGAATCTCATTTCGGTCCATTTGGAGCTAATGCTAGTCTCGGTGCAAGATAGATACACAGTTTGGACGCACCTGATGGAACTCCTAGGTGACGTGGGTCATGTAGCATCTCCTTTCGGTCCTCTTAGAGATAGTGTTAGTTTAGGTGCATGATAGGTGCACCGTTTGCACCAAACGTACCATAGGCTCATAAATTGTTTTGGACACACCAAATGGTACTCCTAGGTGATGACGTTCAAATAGAAGCTCGTTTTGGTGCATTTGGAAATTGTGCTAATCTTGATTCAAGATAGGTGCACGGTTTGCGCCGAACGTACCGTAAGCTCAGAAATCATTTTGGACGCACTCGATGCAACTCCTAGGTGACGTGGGTGATGTAGAATTTTGTTTCGGTCCATTTGGAGATAGTGTTAGTCTCAGTGCAAGATAGTTCCATAGTTTGCACCAAACGTACCATAGCCCCCTAAATCATTTTGGACGCACCTGATGGAACTCCTAAGTGACGTGGGTCATGTAGAATCTCCTTTCGGTCCTTTTGGAGATTGTGTTAGTTTCGGTGCATCATAGGTGCACGGTTTGCGCCAAACATACCATAGGCTCAGAAATTGTTTTGGATGCACCGAATGGTACTCCTGGGTGACGAGGCTCAAATGAATGTTCGTTTCGGTCCGTTTAGAGATAGTGTTAGTTTTAGTGTAAGATAGGTGCATGGTCTGCGTCAAATGTACCATATGCTCAGAAATCGTTTTAGACACAGCGGATGGTACTCCTAGGTGACGATGCTCAAATGGGAGCTCGTTTCGGTTCGTTTGGAGATAGTGCTAATCTTGATTCAAGATAGGTGCGCGGTTTGCGCCAAATGTACCGTAAGCTTAGAAATCATTTTGGACGCACCCGATGGAACTCCTAGGGGACGTGGGTCATGTAGAATCTCGTTTCGGTGCTTTTGGAGATAGTGTTAGTCATGCAAGATAGATCCACAGTTTGCTCAAAACATACCATAGCCCCATAAATCATTTCGGATGCACCCGATGGAACTCCTGGGTGACGTGGGTCACGTAGAATCTCCTTTCGGTCCTTTTGGAGAGGTGTTACTCTTGGTGCAAGATAGGTGCACCGTTTGGGCCAAATGTACCATAGGCTCAGAAATCATTTTGGACACACCGGATGGTACTCCTAGGTGACAAGGCTCAAATGGAACCTCGTTTCGGTCGTTTGGAGATAGTGCTAATCTTGATTCAAGATAGGTGCACAGTTTACGCCGAACGTACTGTAAGCTCGAAAATCATTTTGGACGCACCCAATAGAACTCCTAAGTGACGTGTGGGTCATGTAGAATCTCGTTTCGGAGCATTTGGAGAATGTGTTAGTCGTGCAAGATAGATCCACAGCTTGCACCAAACGTACCATAGCCCCATAAATCATTTTGGACGTGCCCGATGGAACTCCAGGGTGACGTGGGTCATGTAGAATCTGCTTTTGGTCCTTTTGGAGATGGTGTTACTTTTGGTGTATGATAGGAGCACGGTTTGCGCCAAACGTACCATCGGCTCAGAAAAATGTTTTGGATGCACCGGATGGTACTCCTCGGTGACGAGGCTCAAATGGAAGCTCGTTTCGGTCCGTTTGGAGACAGTGTTAGTTTCAGTGCAAGATAGGTGCATACTTTGCGCCAAACGTACCATAGGCTCAGAAATTGTTTTGAACACACTGGATGGTATTCCTAGGTGACGAGACTCAAATGGAAGCTTGTTTCGGTTTATTTGTAGATAGTGCTAATCTTGATTAAAGATAGGTGCATGGTTTGTGCCGACCGTACCGTAAGCTCGGAAATCATTTTGAATGCACCCGATGGAACTCCTAGGTGACGTGGGTCATGTAGAGTTTCGTTTCGGTGCATTCGGAGATACTGTTAGTACTGTTAGTCTCGGTGCAAGATAGATCCACAGTTTTCACCAAACGTTCCATAGCCTCAGAAATCATTTTGAATGCACCGGATGGTACTCTTAGGTGACAAGATTCAAATGAAAGCTTGTTTCGGTCCGTTTGGAGATTGTGCTTATCTTGATTCAAGATAGGTGCACGGTTTGTGCCGAACGTACCGTAAGCTCAGAAATCATTTTAGACGCACTCGATGGAACTCCTAGGTGATGTGGGTCATGTAGAATCTTATTTTGGTCCATTTGGAGCTAATGCTAGTCTCGGTGCAAGATAGATACACAGTTTGGACGCACCTGATGGAACTCCTTGGTGACGTGGGTCATGTAGTATCTCCTTTCGGTCCTCTTAGAGATAGTGTTAGTTTCGGTGCATGATAGGTGCACCGTTTGCACCAAACGTACCATAGGCTCATAAATTGTTTTGGACACACCAAATGGTACTCCTAGGTGATGACGTTCAAATAGAAGCTCGTTTTGGTGCATTTGGAAATTGTGCTAATCTTGATTCAAGATAGGTGCACGGTTTGCGCCGAACGTACCGTAAGCTCAGAAATCATTTTGGACGCACTCGATGCAACTCCTAGGTGACGTGGGTCATGTAGAATTTTGTTCGGTCCATTTGGAGATGGTGTTAGTCTCGGTGCAAGATAGATCCATAGTTTGCACCAAACGTACCATAGCCCCCTAAATCATTTTGGACGCACCTGATGGAACTCCTAAGTGACGTGGGTCATGTAGAATCTCCTTTCAGTCCTTTTGGAGATTGTGTTAGTTTCGGTGTATCATAGGTGCACGGTTTGCGCCAAACATACCACAGGCTTAGAAATTGTTTTGGATGCACCGAATGGTACTCCTGGGTGACGAGGCTCAAATGAATGTTCGTTTCGGTCCGTTTGGAGATAGTGTTAGTTTTAGTGTAAGATAGGTGCATGGTTTGCGTCAAACGTACCATATGCTCAGAAATCGTTTTAGACACAGCGGATGGTACTCCTAGGTGACGATGCTCAAATGGGAGCTCGTTTCGGTTCGTTTGGAGATAGTGCTAATCTTGATTCAAGATAGGTGCGCGGTTTGCGCCAAATGTACCGTAAGCTTAGAAATCATTTTGGACGCATCCGATGGAACTCCAAGGGGACGTGGGTCATGTAGAATCTCGTTTCGGTGCTTTTGGAGATAGTGTTAGTCATGCAAGATAGATCCACAGTTTGCTCAAAACGTACCATAGCCCCATAAATCATTTCGGATGCACCCGATGGAACTCCTGGGTGACGTGGGTCATGTAGAATCTCCTTTCGGTCCTTTTGGAGAGGTGTTACTCTTGGTGCAAGATAGGTGCACCGTTTGGGCCAAATGTACCATAGGCTCATAAATCATTTTGGACACACCGGATGGTACTCCTAGGTGACAAGGCTCAAATGGAACCTCGTTTCGGTCGTTTGGAGGCTAATCTTGATTCAAGATAGGTGCACAGTTTACGCCGAACGTACTGTAAGCTCGGAAATCATTTTGGACGCACCCAATAGAACTCCTAAGTGACGTGTGGGTCATGTAGAATCTCGTTTCGGAGCATTTGGAGAATGTGTTAGTCGTGCAAGATAGATCCACAGCTTGCACCAAACGTACCATAGCCCCATAAATCATTTTGGATGTGCCCGATGGAACTCCAGGGTGACGTGGGTCATGTAGAATCTGCTTTTGGTCCTTTTGGAGATGGTGTTACTTTTGGTGTATGATAGGAGCACGGTTTGCGCCAAACGTACCATCGGCTCAGAAAATGTTTTGGATGCACCGGATGGTACTCCTCGGTGACGAGGCTCAAATGGAAGCTCGTTTCGGTCCGTTTAGAGACAGTGTTAGTTTCAGTGCAAGATAGGTGCATACTTTGCGCCAAACGTACCATAGGCTCAGAAATTGTTTTGGACACACTGGATGGTATTCCTAGGTGACGAGAGTCAAATGGAAGCTTGTTTCGGTTTATTTGTAGATAGTGCTAATCTTGATTAAAGATAGGTGCATGGTTTGTGCCGACCGTACTGTAACCTCGGAAATCATTTTGAATGCACCCGATGGAACTCCTAGGTGACGTGGGTCATGTAGAATCTCGTTTCGGTGCATTCGGAGATACTGTTAGTCTCGGTGCAAGATAGATCCACAGTTTTCACCAAACGTTCTATAGCCTCAGAAATCATTTTGAATGCACCGGATGGTACTCTTAGGTGACAAGATTCAAATGAAAGCTTGTTTCGGTCCGTTTGGAGATTGTGCTTATCTTGATTCAAGATAGGTGCACGGTTTGTGCCGAACGTACCGTAAGCTCAGAAATCATTTTAGACGCAGTCGATGGAACTCCTAGGTGATGTGGGTCATGTAGAATCTCATTTCTGTCCATTTGGAGCTAATGCTAGTCTCGGTGCAAGATAGATACACAGTTTGGACGCACCTGATGGAACTCCTAGGTGACGTGGGTCATGTAGCATCTCCTTTCGGTCCTCTTAGAGATAGTGTTAGTTTCGGTGCATGATAGGTGCACCGTTTGCACCAAATGTACCATAGGCTCATAAATTGTTTTGGACACACCAAATGGTACTCCTAGGTGATGACGTTCAAATAGAAGCTCGTTTTGGTGCATTTGGAAATTGTGCTAATCTTGATTCAAGATAGGTGCACGGTTTGCGCTGAACGTACCGTAAGCTCAGAAATCATTTTGGACGCACTCGATGCAACTCCTAGGTGACGTGGGTCATGTAGAATTTTGTTTCGGTCCATTTGGAGATAGTGTTAGTCTCGGTGCAAGATAGATCCATAGTTTGCACCAAACATACCATAGCCCCCTAAATCATTTTGGACGCACCTGATGGAACTCCTAAGTGACGTGGGTCATGTAGAATCTCCTTTCGGTCCTTTTGGAGATTGTGTTAGTTTCGGTGCATCATAGGTGCACGGTTTGCGCCAAACATACCATAGGCTCAGAAATTGTTTTGGATGCACCGAATGGTACTCCTGGGTGACGAGGCTCAAATGAATGTTTGTTTCGGTCCGTTTGGAGATAGTGTTAGTTTTAGTGTAAGATAGGTGCATGGTTTGCGTCAAACGTACCATATGCTCAGAAATCATTTTAGACACAGCGGATGGTACTCCTAGGTGACGATGCTCAAATGGGAGCTCGTTTCGGTTCGTTTGGAGATAGTGCTAATCTTGATTCAAGATAGGTGCGCGGTTTGCGCCAAATGTACCGTAAGCTTAGAAATCATTTTGGTCGCACCCGATGGAACTCCTAGGGGACGTGGGTCATGTAGAATCTCGTTTCGGTGCTTTTGGAGATAGTGTTAGTCATGCAAGATAGATCCACAGTTTGCACAAAACGTACCATAGCCCCATAAATCATTTCGGATGCACCCGATGGAACTCCTGGGTGACGTGGGTCATGTAGAATCTCCTTTCGGTCCTTTTAGAGAGGTGTAACTCTTGGTGCAAGATAGGTGCACGGTTTGGGCCAAATGTACCATAGGCTCAGAAATCATTTTGGACACACCGGATGGTACTCCTAGGTGACAAGGCTCAAATGGAACCTCGTTTCGGTCGTTTGGAGATAGTGCTAATCTTGATTCAAGATAGGTGCACAGTTTACGCCGAACGTACTGTAAGCTCGGAAATCATTTTGGACGCACCCAATAGAACTCCTAAGTGACGTGTGGGTCATGTAGAATCTCGTTTCGGAGCATTTGGAGAATGTGTTAGTCGTGCAAGATAGATCCACAGCTTGCACCAAACGTACCATAGCCCCATAAATCATTTTGGATGTGCCCGATGGAACTCCAGGGTGACGTGGGTCATGTAGAATCTGCTTTTGGTCCTTTTGGAGATGGTGTTACTTTTGGTGTATGATAGGAGCACGGTTTGCGCCAAACGTACCATCGGCTCAGAAAATGTTTTGGATGCACCGGATGGTACTCCTCGGTGACGAGGCTCAAATGGAAGCTCGTTTCGGTCCGTTTAGAGACAGTGTTAGTTTCAGTGCAAGATAGGTGCATACTTTGCGCCAAACGTACCATAGGCTCAGAAATTGTTTTGGACACACTGGATGGTATTCCTAGGTGACGAGAGTCAAATGGAAGCTTGTTTCGGTTTATTTGTAGATAGTGCTAATCTTGATTAAAGATAGGTGCATGGTTTGTGCCGACCGTACTGTAACCTCGGAAATCATTTTGAATGCACCCGATGGAACTCCTAGGTGACGTGGGTCATGTAGAATCTCGTTTCGGTGCATTCGGAGATACTGTTAGTCTCGGTGCAAGATAGATCCACAGTTTTCACCAAACGTTCTATAGCCTCAGAAATCATTTTGAATGCACCGGATGGTACTCTTAGGTGACAAGATTCAAATGAAAGCTTGTTTCGGTCCGTTTGGAGATTGTGCTTATCTTGATTCAAGATAGGTGCACGGTTTGTGCCGAACGTACCGTAAGCTCAGAAATCATTTTAGACGCAGTCGATGGAACTCCTAGGTGATGTGGGTCATGTAGAATCTCATTTCTGTCCATTTGGAGCTAATGCTAGTCTCGGTGCAAGATAGATACACAGTTTGGACGCACCTGATGGAACTCCTAGGTGACGTGGGTCATGTAGCATCTCCTTTCGGTCCTCTTAGAGATAGTGTTAGTTTCGGTGCATGATAGGTGCACCGTTTGCACCAAATGTACCATAGGCTCATAAATTGTTTTGGACACACCAAATGGTACTCCTAGGTGATGACGTTCAAATAGAAGCTCGTTTTGGTGCATTTGGAAATTGTGCTAATCTTGATTCAAGATAGGTGCACGGTTTGCGCTGAACGTACCGTAAGCTCAGAAATCATTTTGGACGCACTCGATGCAACTCCTAGGTGACGTGGGTCATGTAGAATTTTGTTTCGGTCCATTTGGAGATAGTGTTAGTCTCGGTGCAAGATAGATCCATAGTTTGCACCAAACATACCATAGCCCCCTAAATCATTTTGGACGCACCTGATGGAACTCCTAAGTGACGTGGGTCATGTAGAATCTCCTTTCGGTCCTTTTGGAGATTGTGTTAGTTTCGGTGCATCATAGGTGCACGGTTTGCGCCAAACATACCATAGGCTCAGAAATTGTTTTGGATGCACCGAATGGTACTCCTGGGTGACGAGGCTCAAATGAATGTTTGTTTCGGTCCGTTTGGAGATAGTGTTAGTTTTAGTGTAAGATAGGTGCATGGTTTGCGTCAAACGTACCATATGCTCAGAAATCATTTTAGACACAGCGGATGGTACTCCTAGGTGACGATGCTCAAATGGGAGCTCGTTTCGGTTCGTTTGGAGATAGTGCTAATCTTGATTCAAGATAGGTGCGCGGTTTGCGCCAAATGTACCGTAAGCTTAGAAATCATTTTGGTCGCACCCGATGGAACTCCTAGGGGACGTGGGTCATGTAGAATCTCGTTTCGGTGCTTTTGGAGATAGTGTTAGTCATGCAAGATAGATCCACAGTTTGCACAAAACGTACCATAGCCCCATAAATCATTTCGGATGCACCCGATGGAACTCCTGGGTGACGTGGGTCATGTAGAATCTCCTTTCGGTCCTTTTAGAGAGGTGTAACTCTTGGTGCAAGATAGGTGCACGGTTTGGGCCAAATGTACCATAGGCTCAGAAATCATTTTGGACACACCGGATGGTACTCCTAGGTGACAAGGCTCAAATGGAACCTCGTTTCGGTCGTTTGGAGATAGTGCTAATCTTGATTCAAGATAGGTGCACAGTTTACGCCGAACGTACTGTAAGCTCGGAAATCATTTTGGACGCACCCAATAGAACTCCTAAGTGACGTGTGGGTCATGTAGAATCTCGTTTCGGAGCATTTGGAGAATGTGTTAGTCGTGCAAGATAGATCCACAGCTTGCACCAAACGTACCATAGCCCCATAAATCATTTTGGATGTGCCCGATGGAACTCCAGGGTGACGTGGGTCATGTAGAATCTGCTTTTGGTCCTTTTGGAGATGGTGTTACTTTTGGTGTATGATAGGAGCACGGTTTGCGCCAAACGTACCATCGGCTCAGAAAATGTTTTGGATGCACCGGATGGTACTCCTCGGTGACGAGGCTCAAATGGAAGCTCGTTTCGGTCCGTTTAGAGACAGTGTTAGTTTCAGTGCAAGATAGGTGCATACTTTGCGCCAAACGTACCATAGGCTCAGAAATTGTTTTGGACACACTGGATGGTATTCCTAGGTGACGAGAGTCAAATGGAAGCTTGTTTCGGTTTATTTGTAGATAGTGCTAATCTTGATTAAAGATAGGTGCATGGTTTGTGCCGACCGTACTGTAACCTCGGAAATCATTTTGAATGCACCCGATGGAACTCCTAGGTGACGTGGGTCATGTAGAATCTCGTTTCGGTGCATTCGGAGATACTGTTAGTCTCGGTGCAAGATAGATCCACAGTTTTCACCAAACGTTCTATAGCCTCAGAAATCATTTTGAATGCACCGGATGGTACTCTTAGGTGACAAGATTCAAATGAAAGCTTGTTTCGGTCCGTTTGGAGATTGTGCTTATCTTGATTCAAGATAGGTGCACGGTTTGTGCCGAACGTACCGTAAGCTCAGAAATCATTTTAGACGCAGTCGATGGAAACTCCTAGGTGATGTGGGTCATGTAGAATCTCGTTTTGGTCCATTTGGAGATAATGCTAGTCTCGGTGCAAGATAGATACACAGTTTGGACGCACCTCATAGAACTCCTAGGTGATGTGGGTCATGTAGCATCTCCTTTCGGTCCTCTTAGAGATATTGTTAGTTTCGGTGCATGATAGGTGCACCGTTTGCACCAAACGTACCATAGGCTCATAAATTGTTTTGGACACACCGATTGGTACTCCTAGGTGATGACGTTCAAATAGAAGCTCGTTTTGGTCCATTTGGAAATGGTGCTAATCTTGATTCAAGATAGGTGCACGGTTTGCGCTGAAAGTACCATAAGCTCAGAAATCATTTTGGGCGCACCCGATGCAACTCCTAGGTGACATGTGTCATGTAGAATTTTGTTTCGGTCTATTTGGAGATAGTGTTAGTCTCGGTGCAAGATAGATCCATAGTTTGCACCAAACGTACCATAGCCCCATAAATCATTTTGGACGCACCTGATGGAACTTCTAAGTGACATGGGTCATGTAGAATCTCCTTTCGGTCCTTTTGGAGATTGTGTTAGTTTCGGTGCATGATAGGTGCACGGTTTGCGCCAAACGTACCATAGGCTCAGAAATTGTTTTGGATGCACCGAATGGTACTCCTGGGTGACGGGGCTCAAATGAATGTTCGTTTCGGTCCGTTTGGAGATAGTGTTAGTTTTAGTGTAAGATAGGTGCATGGTTTTCGTCAAACGTACCATAAGCTCAGAAATCATTTTGGACACAGCGGATGGTACTCCTAGGTGACGATGCTCAAATGGGAGCTCGTTTCGGTTCGTTTGGAGATATTGCTAATGTTGATTCAAGATAGGTGCACGGTTTGCGCCAAATGTACCGTAAGCTTAGAAATCATTCTGGACGCACCTGATGGAACTCCTAGGGGACGTGGGTCATGTAGAATCTCGTTTCGGTGCATTTGGAGATAGAGTTAGTCATGCAAGATAGATCCACAGTTTGCACAAAACGTACCATAGCCCCATAAATCATTTCGGATGCACCCGATGGAACTACTGGGTGACGTAGGTCATGTAGAATCTCCTTTCGGTCCTTTTGGAGATGGTGTTACTCTTGGTGCAAGATAGGTGCACGGTTTGGGCCAAATGTACCATAGGCTCATAAATTATTTTGGACACACCGGATGGTACTCCTAGGTGACAAGGCTCAAATGGAACCTCGTTTCGGTCGTTTGGAGATAGTGCTAATCTTGATTCAAGATAGGTGCACAGTTTGCGCCGAACGTACTGTAAGCTCGGAAATCATTTTGGACGCACCCGATGGAACTCCTAAGTGACGTGTGGGTCATGTAGTATCTCGTTTCGGTGCATTTGGAGAATGTGTTAGTCGTGCAAGATAGATCCAAAGTTTGCACCAAACGTACCATAGCCCCATAAATCATTTTGGACGCACCCGATGGAACTCCAGGGTGACATGGGTCATGTAGAATCTGCTTTTGGTCCTTCTGGAGATGGTGTTACTTTTGGTGTATGATAGGTGCAAGGTTTGCGCCAAACGTACCATAGGCTCAGAAAATGTTTTGAATGCACCGGATGGTACTCCTCGGTGACGAGGCTCAAATGGAAGCTCGTTTCGGTCCATTTGGAGACAGTGTTAGTTCCAGTGCAAGATAGGTGCATACTTTGCGCCAAACGTACCATAGGCTTAGAAATCGTTTTGGACACACTGGATGGTATTCCTAGGTGACGAGGCTCAAATGGAAGCTTGTTTCGGTTTATTTGTAAATAGTGCTAATCTTGACTCAAGATAGGTGCATGGTTTGTGCCGACCGTACCGTAAGCTCGGAAATCATTTTGAATGCACCCGATGGAACTCCTAGGTGACGTGGGTCATGTAGAATCTCGTTTCGGTGCATTCGGAGATACTGTTAGTCTCGGTGCAAGATAGATCCACAGTTTTCACCAAACGTTCCATAGCCTCAGAAATCATTTTGAATGCACCGGATGGTACTCTTAGGTGACAAGATTCAAATGAAAGCTTGTTTCGGTCCGTTTGGAGATTGTACTAATCTTGATTCAAGATAGGTGCACGGTTTGTGCCGAACGTACCGTAAGCTTAGAAATCATTTTGGACACACCCGATGGAACTCCTAGGTGATGTGGGTCATGTAGAATCTCGTTTCGGTCCATTTGGAGATAATGCTAGTCTCGGTGCAAGATAGATACACAGTTTGGACGCACCTCATAGAACTCCTAGGTGACATGGGTCATGTTGTCCTTTCGGTCCTCTTAGAGATACTGTTAGTTTCGGTGCATGATAGGTGCACCGTTTGCACCAAACGTACCATAGGCTCATAAATTGTTTTGGACACACCGAATGGTACTCCTAGGTGATGACGTTCAAATAGAAGCTCGTTTTGGTCCATTTGGAAATTGTGCTAATCTTGATTCAAGATAGGTGCACGGTTTGCGCCGAACGTACCGTAAGCTCAGAAATCATTTTGGACGCACCCGATGAAACTCCTAGGTGACGTGGGTCATGTAGAATTTTGTTTCGGTCTACTTGGAGATAGTGTTAGTCTCGGTGCAAGATAGATCCATAGTTTGCACCAAATGTACCATAGCCCCATAAATCATTTTGGACGCACCTGATGGAACTCCTAAGTGACGTGGGTCATGTAGAATCTCCTTTCGATCCTTTTGAAGATTGTGTTAGTTTCGGTGCATGATAGGTGCACGGTTTGCGCCAAACGTCCCAAAGGCTCAGAAATTGTTTTGGATGCACCGAATGGTACTCCTAGGTGACGAGAGTCAAATGAATGTTCGTTTCGGTCCGTTTGGAGATAGTGTTAGTTTTAGTGTAAGATAGGTGCATGGTTTTTGTCAAACGTACCATATGCTCAGAAACCATTTTGGACACAGCGGATGGTACTCGTAGGTGACGATGCTCAAATGGGAGCTCGTTTCGGTTCGTTTGGAGATAGTGCTAATCTTGATTCAAGATAGGTGCACGGTTTGCGCCAAATGTACCGTAAGCTTAGAAATCATTTTGGACGCACCCAATGGAACTCCTAGGGGACGTGGGTCATGTAGAATCTCGTTTCGGTGCATTTGGAGATAGTGTTAGTCATGCAAGATAGATCCACAGTTTGCACAAAACGTATCATAGCCCCATAAATCATTTTGGATGCACCCGATAGAACTCCTGGGTGACGCGGGTCATGTAGAATCTCCTTTCGGTCCTTTTGGAGATGGTGTTACTCTTGGTGCAAGATAATTGCACGGTTTGGGCCAAATGTACCATAGGCTCAGAAATTATTTTGGACACACCGGATGGTACTCCTAGGTGACAAGGCTCAAATGGAAGCTCGTTTCGGTCGTTTGGAGATAGTGCTAATCTTGATTCAAGATAGGTGCACAGTTTGCGCCGAACGTACTGTAAGCTCGAAAGTCATTTTGGAGGCACCCGATGGAAATCCTAAGTGATGTGTGGGTCATGTAGAATCTCATTTCGGTGCATTTGGAGAATGTGTTAGTCGTGCAAGATAGATCCACAGTTTGCACCAAACGTACCATAGCCCCATAAATCATTTTAGACGCACCTGATGGAACTCTAGGGTGACGTGGGTCATGTAGAATCTGCTTTTGGTCCTTTTGGAGATGGTGTTACTTTTGGTGTATGATAGGTGCACGGTTTGTGCCAAACGTACCATAGGCTCAGAAAATGTTTTGGATGCACCGGATGGTACTCTGGGTGACGAGGCCCAAATGGAAGCTCGTTTCGGTCCGTTTGGAGATAGTGTTAGTTTAAGTGCAAGATAGGTGCACGGCTTGCGCCAAATGTACCATAGGCTCAGAAATTATTTTGGACACATCGGATGATACTCCTAGGTGACAAGGCTCAAATGGAAGCTCGTTTCAGTTCGTTTAGAGACAGTGCTAATCTTGATTCAATATAGGTGCACGGTTTGCGCTGAACATACTGTAAGCTCGGAAATCATTTTGGACGCACTCGATGGAACTCCTAAGTGACGTGGGTCATGCAGAATCTCGTTTCGGTCCGTTTGGAGATAGTGTTAGTATCGATGCAAGGTGGATCCACAGTTTGCACCAAACGTACCATAGCTTCAGAACCTGTTTTGGACGCAACCGATGGAACTCCTATGTGACATGGGTCATGTAGAATCTCGTTTTGATCCATTTCGAGATAGTGTTAGCTTCGGTGCATTATAGGTGCACGGTTTGTGCCAAACATACCATAGGCTCAGAAATTATTTTGGATGCGCTGGATCATACTCCTAGGTGATGAGGCTCAAATGGAAGCTCGTTTCGGTCCGTTTGGAGACAGTGTTAGTTTCAGTGCAAGATAGGTGCACAGTTTGCGCCAAACGTACCATAGGCACAGAAAATCATTTTGGACACACTGGATGATATTCCTAGGTGACGAGGCTCTAATGGAAGTTCATTCGGTTTGTTTGGAGGTAGTGCTAATCTTGATTTAAGATAGGTGCACGGTTTATGCCGAATGTACCGTAAGCTCGGAAATTATTTTGGACGCACCCGATGGAACTCCAAGGTGATCTGGGTCATGTAGAATCTCGTTTCGGTTTGTTTGGAGATAGTGTTAGTATCGGTGGAAGATAGATCCACAGTTTGTACCAAACGTACCATAGCTTCAGAAACCGTTTTGGACGCACCAGATGGAACTCCTTGGTGACGTGGGTCATGTAGAATCTTGTTTTGATCCTTTTGGAGATAGTGTTAGTTTTGGTGCATGATAGTTGCACAATTTGCACCAAACGTACCATAGGCTCAGAAATCATTTTGGACACAATGGATGGTAGTCTTGGGTGACGAGGCTCAACTGGAAGCTCATTTCCGTTAGTTTGGAGATTGTGCTAATCTTGATTCAAGATAGGTGCACAGTTTGTGCCGAACGTACCGTAAGCTCGGAAATCATTTTAGATGCACCTGATGGAACTCCTAGGTGACGTAGGTCATGTAGAATCTCGTTTCGGTCCACTTGGAGATAGTGTTAGTCTTGGTGGAAGATAGATACACAGTTTGCACCAATGTAACATAGCCTCAGAAATCATTTTGGACGCACCTGATGAAACTCCTAGGTAACATGGGTCATGTAGAATCTCGTTTCGGTCCGTTTGGAGATAATGTTAGAGTCGGTGCAAGATAGATCCACAGTTTGCACTAAACATACCATAGCCTCAGAAATCATTTTGAACGCACTGGATGGTACTCTTAGGTGGCAAGGCTCAAATGAAAGCTTGTTTCAATCCGTTTGGAGATTGTGCTAATCTTGATTCAAGATAGGTGCACGGTTTGTGGCGAACAAACCGTAAGCTCAGAAATCATTTTGGACGCACCCGATGGAACTCCTAGGTGACGTGGGTCACGTAGAATCTCGTTTCGGTCAATTTGGAGATAGTGCTAGTCCCGGTGCAAGATAGATACACAATTTGCACCAAACGTACCATAGCTTCAGAAATGATTTTGGACGCACCTGATGGAACTCCTAGGTGACATGTGTCATGTAGCGTCTCCTTTCTGTCCTTTTAGAGATAGTGTTAGTTTCGGTGCATGACAGGTGCACAGTTTGCGCCAAACGTACCATAGGCTCAGAAATCATTTTGGACACACCGAATGGTACTCCTAGGTGACGACGTTCAAATGGAAGCTTGTTTTGGTCCATATGGAAATTGTGCTAAACTTGATTCAAGATAGGTGCACGGTTTGCGCTGAACATACCGTAAGCTCGTAAATCATTTTGGACACACCCGATCGAACTCCTCGGTGACGTAGGTCACGTAGAATCTCGTTTCGGTCTATTTGGAGATAGTGTTAGTCTCGGTGCAAGACACATCCACAGTTTGCACAAACATACCATAGCCCCATAAATCATTTTGGACGCACCTGATGGAACTCCTAGGTGACGTGGGTCATGTAGAATCTCCTTTTGGTCCTTTTGGAGATAGTGTTTGTTTCGGTGCGTGGTAGGTGCACGGTTTGCGCCAAACGTACCTTAGTCTAGAAATTGTTTTGGATGCACCGAATGGTACTCCTAGGTGACGAGGCTCAAATGGAAGCTCGTTTTCGGTCCGTTTAGAGATATTGTTAGTTTTAGTGTAAGATAGGTGCACGGTTTGCGCCAAATATGACATAGGCTCGAAAATCATTTTGGACACACCGGATGGTACTCCTATGTGACGAGGCTCAAATAGAATCTCGTTTCGGCCCATTTGGAGATAGTGTTAGTATCAATGCAAGATAGATCCACAGTTTGCACCAAACGTACCATAGCTTCAGAAACCATTTTGGACGCAACCGATGAACTCCTAGGTGACATAGGTCATATAGAATCTCGTTTTGATCTTTTTGGAGATAGTGTTAGTTTTGGTGCATGATAGGTGCACGGTTTGCGCCAAACATACCATAGGCTCAGAAATTATTTTGGATGCACTGGATGGTACTCCTGGATGACGAGGCTCAAATGGAAGCTCGTTTTGGTCCTTTTGTCCACAGTGTTAGTTTCAGTGCAAGATAGGTGCACAGTTTGCGCCAAACCTATCATAGGCTCAGAAATCATTTTGGACACACCGGATGATACTACTAGGTGACGAGGCTCAAATGGAAGCTCGTTTCGGTTCGTTTGAAGATAGTGCTAATCTTGATTCAAGATAGGTGCATGGTTTGTGCCGAACATACCATAAGCTTAGAAATCATTTTGGATGAACCCGATGGAACTCCGTGGTGACATGGGTCATGTAGAATCTTGTCTCGGTCTATTTGGAGATAGTGTTAGTCTCGGTGCAAGGTAGATCCACTATTTGCACCTATTGGTATAAATAAATGCACACTGTACTTTATTCGCAAGCGCACAGATAACATCTACCGATGTAGCACTTCACCAGGATGACCTAGTTTTAATATCGAACCCAAAGGAATGGAGTATGGTCTTCTTAAGTCTTAAGCTTTAATCCTTGAGTAGCTATCAATGACTGAGAATTTTGAAGGTAGAGGGGATCGCTAAGGCTGTCTAATTCTACTTCAAGTATAAAATGCAAATAGTGTTCTTGATGGGGAAATTGTCATAGGAGGTCATAAGTAGAGTATGAATTCTCCTACCAATAAATTATCATGCTAGTCCTACAAACGGGATAGTGGGCTATAGAAGAATCAACAAGGCTAGAAAGATAGATCCACAGTTTGTACCAAACGTACCATAGCTTTAGAAACCGTTTTGGACGCACTAGATGGAACTCCTTGGTGACGTGGGTCATGTAGAATCTTGTTTTGATCCTTTTGGAGGTAGTGTTAGTTTTGGTGCATGATAGTTGCACAATTTGCGCCAAACGTACTATAAGCTCAGAAATCATTTTGGACACAATGGATGGTAGTCTTGGGTGACGAGGCTCAACTAGAAGCACATTTCCATTAGTTTGGAGATTGTGCTAATCTTGATTCAAGATAGGTGCACAGTTTGTGCCGAACGTACCGTAAGCTCAGAAATCATTTTAGATGCACCCGATGGAACTCCTAGGTGACGTAGGTCATGTAGAATCTCGTTTCGGTCCACTTAGAGATAGTGTTAGTCTTGGTGGAAGATAGATACACAGTTTGCACCAATGTCCTCAGAAATCATTTTGGACGCACCTGTTGAAACTCCTAGGTAACATGGGTCCTGTAGAATCTCGTTTCAGTCCGTTTGGAGATAATGTTAGAGTTGGTGTAAGATAGATCCACAGTTTGCACCAAACATACCATAGCCTCAGAAATCATTTTGAACGCACTGAATGGTACTCTTAGGAGGCAAGGCTCAAATGAAAGCTTGTTTCGATCCGTTTGGAGATTGTGCTAATCTTGATTCAAGATAGGTGCACGGTTTATGCCAAACAAACCGTAAGCTCAGAAATCATTTTGGACGCACCCGATGGAACTCCTAGGTGACGTGGGTCACGTAGAATCTCGTTTCGGTCAATTTGGAGATAGTGCTAGTTCTGGTGCAAGATAGATACACAATTTGCTCCAAACGTACCATAGCTTCAGAAATGATTTTGGACGCACCTGATGGAACTCCTAGGTGACATGTGTCATGTAGCGTCTCCTTTCTGTCCTTTTAGAGATAGTGTTAGTTTCGGTGCATGACAGGTGCACAGTTGGCGCCAAACGTACCATAGGCTCAGAAATCGTTTTGGACACACCGAATGGTACTCCTAGGTGACGACGTTCAAATGGAAGCTCGTTTTGGTCCATATGGAAATTGTGCTAAACTTGATTCAAGATAGGTGCACGGTTTGCGCTGAACATACCGTAAGCTCGTAAATCATTTTGGACGCACCCGATCGAACTCCTCGGTGACGTAGGTCATGTAGAATCTCGTTTCGATCTATTTGGAGATAGTGTTAGTCTCGGTGCAAGACAGATCCACAGTTTGCACCAAACATACCATAGCCCCATAAATCATTTTGGACGCACCTGATGGAACTCCTAGGTGACGTGGGTCATGTAGAATCTCCTTTTTGTCCTTTTGGAGATAGTGTTTGTTTCGGTGCGTGGTAGGTGCACGGTTTGCGCCAAACGTACCTTAGTCTAGAAATTATTTTGGATGCACCAAATGGTACTCCTAGGTCACGAGGCTCAAATGGAAGCTCGTTTTCGGTCCGTTTGGAGATATTGTTAGTTTTAGTGTAAGATAGGTGTACGGTTTGCGCCAAATATGACATAGGCTCGGAAATCATTTTGGACACACCGGATGGTACTCCTAGGTGACGAGGCTAAAATAGAATCTCGTTTCGGTCCATTTGGAGATAGTGTTAGTATCAATGCAAGATAGATCCACAGTTTGCACCAAACGTACCATAGCTTCAGAAACCATTTTGGTCGCAACTGATGAACTCCTAGGTGACATGGGTCATATAGAATCTCGTTTTGATCCTTTTAGAGATAGTGTTAGTTTCGGTGCATGATAGGTGCATGGTTTGCGCCAAACATACCATAGGCTCAGAAATTATTTTGGATGCGCTGGATGGTACTCCTGGGTGACGAGGCTCAAATGGAAGCTCGTTTTGGTCCTTTTGTCGACAGTGTTAGTTTAAGTGCAAGATAGGTGCACAGTTTGCGCCAAACGTATCATAGGCTCAGAAATCATTTTGGACACACCGGGTGATACTACTAGGTGACGAGGCTCAAATGGAAGCTCGTTTCGGTTCGTTTGGAGATAGTGCTAATCTTGATTCAAGATAGGTGCATAGTTTGTGCCGAACATACCATAAGCTTAGAAATCATTTTGGACGAACCCGATGGAACTCCGTGGTGACATGGGTCATGTAGAATCTTGTCTCGGTCCATTTGGAGATAGTGTTAGTCTCGGTGCAAGGTAGATCCACTATTTGCACCTATTGGTACAAATAAATGCACACTGTACTTTATTCGCAAGCGCACAGATAACATCTACCGATGTAGCACTTCACCAGGATGACCCAGTTTTAATATCGAACCCAAAGGAATGGAGTATGGTCTTCTTAAGTCTTAAGCTTTAATCCTTGAGTAGCTATCAAGGACTGAGAATTTTAAAGGTAGAGGGGATCACTAAGGCTGTCTAATTCTACTTCAAGTATGAAATGCTAATAGTGTTCTTGATGGGGAAATTGTCATAGGAGGTCATAAGTAGAGTATGAATTCTCCTACCAATAAATTATCATGCTAGTCCTACAAATGGGATAGTGGGCTATAGAAGAATCAACAAGGCTAGAAGATAGATCCACAGCTTGTACCAAACGTACCATAGCTTCAGAAACCGTTTTGGACGCACTAGATGGAACTCCTTGGTGACGTGGGTCATGTAGAATCTTGTTTTGATCCTTTTGGAGGTAGTGTTAGTTTTGGTGCATGATAGTTGCACAATTTGCGCCAAACGTACCATAAGCTCAGAAATCATTTTGGACACAATGGATGGTAGTCTTGGGTGACGAGGCTCAACTGGAAGCTCATTTCCGTTAGTTTGGAGATTGTGCTAATCTTGATTCGAGATAGGTGCACAGTTTGTGCCGGACGTACCGTAAGCTCGGAAATCATTTTAGATGCACCCGATGGAACTCCTAGGTGACGTAAGTCATGTAGAATCTCGTTTCGGTCCACTTGGAGATAGTGTTAGTCTTGGTGGAAGATAGATACACAGTTTGCACCAATGTAACATAGCCTCAGAAATCATTTTGGACGCACCTGATGAAACTCCTAGGTAACGTGGGTCATGTAGAATCTCGTTTCAGTCGGTTTGGAGATAATGTTAGAGTCGGTGCAAGATGGATCCACAGTTTGCACCAAACATACCATAGCCTCAGAAATCATTTTGAACGCACCGGATGGTACTCTTAGGTGGCAACGCTCAAATAAAAGCTTGTTTCGATCCGTTTGGAGATTGTGCTAATCTTGATTCAAGATAGGTGCACGGTTTGTGCCGAACAAACCGTAAGCTCAGAAATCATTTTGGACGCACCCGATGGAACTCCTAGGTGACGTGGGTCACGTAGAATCTCGTTTCGGTCAATTTGGAGATAGTGCTAGTCCCGGTGCAAGATAGATACACAATTTGCTCCAAACGTACCATAGCTTCAGAAATGATTTTGGACGCACCTGATGGAACTCCTAGGTGACATGTGTCATGTAGCGTCTCCTTTCTGTCCTTTTAGAGATAGTGTTAGTTTCGGTGCATGACAGGTGCACAGTTGGCACCAAACGTACTATAGGCTCAGAAATCATTTTGGACACACCGAATGGTACTCCTAGGTGACGACGTTCAAATGGAAGCTCATTTTGGTCCATATGGAAATTGTGCTAAACTTGATTCAAGATAGGTGCACGGTTTGCGCTGAACATACCGTAAGCTCGTAAATCATTTTGGACGCACCCGATCGAACTCCTCGGTGACGTAGGTCATGTAGAATCTCGTTTCGATCTATTTGGAGATAGTGTTAGTCTCGGTGCAAGACAGATCCACAGTTTGCACCAAACATACCATAGCCCCATAAATCATTTTGGACGCACCTGATGGAACTCCTAGGTGACGTGGGTAATGTAGAATCTCCTTTTGGTCCTTTTGGAGATAGTGTTTGTTTCGGTGCGTGGTAGGTGCACGGTTTGCGCCAAACGTACCTTAGTCTAGAAATTATTTTGGATGCACCGAATGGTACTGCTAGGTGACGAGGCTCAAATGGAAGCTCGTTTTCGGTCTGTTTGGAGATATTGTTAGTTTTAGTGTAAGATAGGTGCACGGTTTGCGCCAAATATGACATAGGCTCGGAAATAATTTTGGACACACCGGATGGTACTCCTAGGTGACGAGGCTAAAATAGAATCTCGTTTCGGTCCATTTGGAGATAGTGTTAGTATCAATGCAAGATAGATCCACAGTTTGCACCAAACGTACCATAGCTTCAGAAACCATTTTGGTCGCAACCGATGAGCTCCTAGGTGACATGGGTCATATAGAATCTCGTTTTGATCCTTTTAGAGATAGTGTTAGTTTCGGTGCATGATAGGTGCATGGTTTGCGCCAAGCATACCATAGGCTCAGAAATTATTTTGGATGCGCTGGATGGTACTCCTGGGTGACGAGGCTCAAATGGAAGCTCGTTTTGGTCCTTTTGTCGACAGTGTTAGTTTCAGTGCAAGATAGGTGCACAGTTTGCGCCAAACGTATCATAGGCTCAGAAATCATTTTGGACACACCGGGTGATACTACTAGGTGACGAGGCTCAAATGGAAGCTCGTTTCGGTTCGTTTGGAGATAGTGCTAATCTTGATTCAAGATAGGTGCATAGTTTGTGCCGAACATACCATAAGCTTAGAAATCATTTTGGACGAACCCGATGGAACTCCGTGGTGACATGGGTCATGTAGAATCTTGTCTCGGTCCATTTGGAGATAGTGTTAGTCTCGGTGCAAGGTAGATCCACTATTTGCACCTATTGGTATAAATAAATGCACACTGTACTTTATTCGCAAGCGCACAGATAACATCTACCGATGTAGCACTTCACCAGGATGACCCAGTTTTAATATCGAACCCAAAGGAATGGAGTATGGTCTTCTTAAGTCTTAAGCTTTAATCCTTGAGTAGCTATCAAGGACTGAGAATTTTAAAGGTAGAGGGGATCGCTAAGGCTGTCTAATTCTACTTCAAGTATGAAATGTAATAGTGTTCTTGATGGGGAAATTGTCATAGGAGGTCATAAGTAGAGTATGAATTCTCCTACCAATAAATTATCATGCTAGTCCTACAAATGGGATAGTGGGCTATAGAAGAATCAACAAGTATAGAAGATAGATCCACAGCTTGTACCAAACGTACCATAGCTTCAGAAACCGTTTTGGACGCACTAGATGGAACTCCTTGGTGACGTGGGTCATGTAGAATCTTGTTTTGATCCTTTTGGAGGTAGTGTTAGTTTTGGTGCATGATAGTTGCACAATTTGCGCCAAACGTACCATAAGCTCAGAAATCATTTTGGACACAATGGATGGTAGTCTTGGGTGACGAGGCTCAACTAGAAGCTCATTTCTATTAGTTTGGAGATTGTGCTAATCTTGATTCGAGATAGGTGCACAGTTTGTGCCGGACGTACCGTAAGCTCGGAAATCATTTTAGATGCACCCGATGGAACTCCTAGGTGACGTAAGTCATGTAGAATCTCGTTTCGGTCCACTTGGAGATAGTGTTAGTCTTGGTGGAAGATAGATACACAGTTTGCACCAATGTAACATAGCCTCAGAAATCATTTTGGACGCACCTGATGAAACTCCTAGGTAACGTGGGTCATGTAGAATCTCGTTTCAGTCGGTTTGGAGATAATGTTAGAGTCGGTGCAAGATGGATCCACAGTTTGCACCAAACATACCATAGCCTCAGAAATCATTTTGAACGCATCGGATGGTACTCTTAGGTGGCAAGGCTCAAATGAAAGCTTGTTTCGATCCGTTTGGAGATTGTGCTAATCTTGATTCAAGATAGGTGCACGGTTTCTGCCGAACAAACCGTAAGCTCAAAAATCATTTTGGACGCACCCGATGGAACTCCTAGGTGACGTGGGTCACGTAGAATCTCGTTTCAGTCAATTTGGAGATAGTGCTAGTCCCGGTGCAAGATAGATACACAATTTGCTCCAAACGTACCATAGCTTCAGAAATGATTTTGGACGCACCTGATGGAACTCCTAGGTGACATGTGTCATGTAGCGTCTCCTTTCTGTCCTTTTAGAGATAGTGTTAGTTTCGGTGCATGACAGGTGCACAGTTGGCGCCAAACGTACCATAGGCTCAGAAATCGTTTTGGACACACCGAATGGTACTCCTAGGTGACGACGTTCAAATGGAAGCTCGTTTTGGTCCATATGGAAATTGTGCTAAACTTGATTCAAGATAGGTGCACGGTTTGCGCTGAACATACCGTAAGCTCGTAAATCATTTTGGACGCACCCGATCGAACTCCTCGGTGACGTAGGTCATGTAGAATCTCGTTTCGATCTATTTGGAGATAGTGTTAGTCTCGGTGCAAAACAGATCCACAGTTTGCACCAAACATACCATAGCCCCATAAATCATTTTGGACGCACCTGATAGAACTCCTAGGTGACGTGGGTCATGTAGAATCTCCTTTTGGTCCTTTTGGAGATAGTGTTTGTTTCGGTGCGTGGTAGGTGCATGGTTTGCGCCAAACGTACCTTAGTCTAGAAATTGTTTTGGATGCACCGAATGGTACTCCTAGGTGACGAGGCTCAAATGGAAGCTCCTTTTCGGTCCGTTTGGAGATATTGTTAGTTTTAGTGTAAGATAGGTGCACGGTTTGCGCCAAATATGACATAGGCTCGGAAATCATTTTGGACACACCGGATGGTACTCCTAGGTGACGAGGCTAAAATAGAATCTCGTTTCGGTCCATTTGGAGATAGTGTTAGTATCAATGCAAGATAGATCCACAGTTTGCACCAAACGTACCATAGCTTCAGAAACCATTTTGGTCGCAACCGATGAACTCCTAGGTGACATGGGTCAAATAGAATCTCGTTTTGATCCTTTTAGAGATAGTGTTAGTTTCGGTGCATGATAGGTGCATGGTTTGCGCCAAACATACCATAGGCTCAGAAATTATTTTGGATGCGCTGGATGGTACTCCTGGGTGACGAGGCTCAAATGGAAGCTCGTTTTGGTCCTTTTGTCGACAGTGTTAGTTTCAGTGCAAGATAGGTGCACAGTTTGCGCCAAACGTATCATAGGCTCAGAAATCATTTTGGACACACCGGGTGATACTACTAGGTGACGAGGCTCAAATGGAAGCTCGTTTCGGTTCGTTTGGAGATAGTGCTAATCTTGATTCAAGATAGGTGCATAGTTTGTGCCGAACATACCATAAGCTTAGAAATCATTTTGGACGAACCCGATGGAACTCCGTGGTGACATGGGTCATGTAGAATCTTGTCTCGGTCCATTTGGAGATAGTTTAGTCTCGGTGCAAGGTAGATCCACTATTTGCACCTATTGGTATAAATAAATGCACACTGTACTTTATTCGCAAGCGCACAGATAACATCTACCGATGTAGCACTTCACCAGGATGACCCAGTTTTAATATCGAACCCAAAGGAATGAAGTATGGTCTTCTTAAGTCTTAAGCTTTAATCCTTGAGTAGCTATCAAGGACTGAGAATTTTAAAGGTAGAGGGGATCGCTAAGGCTGTCTAATTCTACTTCAAGTATGAAATGCTAATAGTGTTCTTGACGGGGAAATTGTCATAGGAGGTCATAAGTAGAGTATGAATTCTCCTACCAATAAATTATCATGCTAGTCCTACAAATGGGATAGTGGGCTATAGAAGAATCAACAAGGCTAGAAGATAGATCCACAGCTTGTACCAAACGTACCATAGCTTCAGAAATCGTTTTGGACGCACTATATGGAACTCCTTGGTGACGTGGGTCATGTAGAATCTTGTTTTGATCCTTTTGGAGGTAGTGTTAGTTTTGGTGCATGATAGTTGCACAATTTGCGCCAAACGTACCATAAGCTCAGAAATCATTTTGGACACAATGGATGGTAGTCTTGGGTGACGAGGCTCAACTGGAAGCTCATTTCCGTTAGTTTGGAGATTGTGCTAATCTTGTTTCAAGATAGGTGCACAGTTTGTGCCGGACGTACCGTAAGCTCGGAAATCATTTTAGATGCACCCGATGGAACTCCTAGGTGACGTAAGTCATGTAGAATCTCGTTTCGGTCCACTTGGAGATAGTGTTAGTCTTGGTGGAAGATAGATACACAGTTTGCACCAATGTAACATAGCCTCAGAAATCATTTTGGACGCACCTGATGAAACTCCTAGGTAACGTGGGTCATGTAGAATCTCGTTTCAGTCGGTTTGGAGATAATGTTAGAGTCGGTGCAAGATGGATCCACAGTTTGCACCAAACATACCATAGCCTCAGAAATCATTTTGAACGCACCGCATGGTACTCTTAGGTGGCAAGGCTCAAATGAAAGCTTGTTTCGATCCGTTTGGAGATTGTGCTAATCTTGATTCAAGATAGGTGCACGGTTTGTGCCGAACAAACCGTAAGCTCAGAAATCATTTTGGACGCACCCGATGGAACTCCTAGGTGACGTGGGTCACGTAGAATCTCGTTTCGGTCAATTTGGAGATAGTGCTAGTCCCGGTGCAAGATAGATACACAATTTGCACCAAACGTACCATAGCTTCAGAAATGATTTTGGACGCACCTGATGGAACTCCTAGGTGACATGTGTCATGTAGCGTCTCCTTTCTGTCCTTTTAGAGATAGTGTTAGTTTCGGTGCATGACAGGTGCACAGTTGGCGCCAAACGTACCATAGGCTCAGAAATCGTTTTGGACACACCGAATGGTACTCCTAGGTGACGACGTTCAAATGGAAGCTCGTTTTGGTCCATATGGAAATTGTGCTAAACTTGATTTAAGATAGGTGCATGGTTTGCGCTGAACATACCGTAAGCTCGTAAATCATTTTGGACGCACCCGATCGAACTCCTCGGTGACGTAGGTCATGTAGAATCTCGTTTCGATCTATTTGGAGATAGTGTTAGTCTCGGTGCAAGACAGATCCACAGTTTGCACCTAACATACCATAGCCCCATAAATCATTTTGGACGCACCTGATGGAACTCCTAGGTGACGTGGGTCATGTAGAATCTCCTTTTGGTCCTTTTGGAGATAGTGTTTGTTTCGGTGCGTGGTAGGTGCACGGTTTGCGCCAAACGTACCTTAGTCTAGAAATTGTTTTGGATGCACCGAATGGTACTCCTAGGTGACGAGGCTCAAATGGAAGCTCGTTTTCGGTCCGTTTGGAGATATTGTTAGTTTTAGTGTAAGATAGGTGCACGGTTTGCGCCAAATATGACATAGGCTCGGAAATCATTTTGGACACACCGGATGGTACTCCTAGGTGACGAGGCTAAAATAGAATCTCGTTTCGGTCCATTTGGAGATAGTGTTAGTATCAATGCAAGATAGATCCACAGTTTGCACCAAACGTACCATAGCTTCAGAAACCATTTTGGACGCAACCGATGAACTCCTAGGTGACATGGGTCATATAGAATCTCGTTTTAATCCTTTTAGAGATAGTGTTAGTTTCGGTGCATTAGGTGCGTGGTTTGCGCCAAACATACCATAGGCTCAGAAATTATTTTGGATGCGCTGGATGGTACTCCTGGGTGACGAGGCTCAAATGGAAGCTCGTTTTGGTCCTTTTGTCGACAGTGTTAGTTTCAGTGCAAGATAGGTGCACAGTTTGCGCCAAACGTATTATAGGCTCAGAAATCATTTTGGACACACCGGGTGATACTACTAGGTGACGAGGCTCAAATGGAAGCTCGTTTCGGTTCGTTTGGAGATAGTGCTAATCTTGATTCAAGATAGGTGCATAGTTTGTGCCGAACATACCATAAGCTTAGAAATCATTTTGGACGAACCCGATGGAACTCCGTGGTGACATGGGTCATGTAGAATCTTGTCTCGGTCCATTTGGAGATAGTGTTAGTCTCGGTGCAAGGTAGATCCACTATTTGCACCTATTGGTATAAATAAATGCACACTGTACTTTATTCCCAAGCGCACAGATAACATCTACCGATGTAGCACTTCACCAAGATGACCTAGTTTTAATATCGAACCCAAAGGAATGAAGTATGGTCTTCTTAAGTCTTAAGCTTTAATCCTTGAGTAGCTATCAAGGACTGAGAATTTTAAAGGTAGAGGGGATCGCTAAGGCTGTCTAATTCTACTTCAAGTATGAAATGCTAATAGTGTTCTTGACGGGGAAATTGTCATAGGAGGTCATAAGTAGAGTATGAATTCTCCTACCAATAAATTATCATGCTAGTCCTACAAATGGGATAGTGGGCTATAGAAGAATCAACAAGGCTAGAAGATAGATCCACAGCTTGTACCAAACGTACCATAGCTTCAGAAACCGTTTTGGACGCACTAGATGGAACTCCTTGGTGACGTGTGTCATGTAGAATCTTGTTTTGATCCTTTTGGAGGTAGTGTTAGTTTTGGTGCATGATAGTTGCACAATTTGCGCCAAACGTACCATAAGCTCAGAAATCATTTTGGACACAATGGATGGTAGTCTTGGGTGACGAGGCTCAACTGGAAGCTCATTTCCGTTAGTTTGGAGATTGTGCTAATCTTGATTCAAGATAGGTGCACAGTTTGTGCCGGACGTACCGTAAGCTTGGAAATCATTTTAGATGCACCCGATGGAACTCCTAGGTGACGTAAGTCATGTAGAATCTCGTTTCGGTCCACTTAGAGATAGTGTTAGTCTTGGTGGAAGATAGATACACAGTTTGCACCAATGTAACATAGCCTCAGAAATCATTTTGGACGCACCTGATGAAACTCCTATGTAACATGGGTCATGTAGAATCTCGTTTCGGTCCGTTTGGAAATAATGTTAGAGTCGGTGCAAGATAGATCCACAGTTTGCACCAAACATACCATAGCCTCAGAAATCATTTTGAACGCACCGGATGGTACTCTTAGGTTGCAAGGCTCAAATGAAAGCTTGTTTCGATAAGTTTGGAGATTGTGCTAATCTTGATTCAAGATAGGTGCACGGTTTGTGCCGAACAAACCGTAAGCTCAGAAATCATTTTGGACGCACCCGATGGAACTCCTAGGTGACGTGGGTCACGTAGAATCTCGTTTCGGTCAATTTGGAGATAGTGCTAGTCCCGGTGCAAGATAGATACACAATTTGCACCAAATGTACCATAGCTTCAGAAATGATTTTGGACGCACCTGATGGAACTCCTAGGTGACATGTGTCATGTAGCGTCTCCTTTCTGTCCTTTTAGAGATAGTGTTAGTTTCGGTAAATGACAGGTGCACAGTTTGCGCCAAACGTACCATAGGCTCCGAAATCATTTTGGACACACCGAATGGTACTCCTAGGTGACGACGTTCAAATGGAAGCTCGTTTTGGTCCATATGGAAATTGTGCTAATCTTGATTCAAGATAGGTGCACGGTTTGCGCTGAACATACCGTAAGCTCGTAAATCATTTTGGACGCACCCGATTGAACTCCTCGGTGACGTAGGTCATGTAGAATCTCGTTTCGGTCTATTTGGAGATAGTGTTAGTCTCGGTGCAAGACAGATAAACAGTTTGCACCAAACATACCATAGCCCCATAAATCATTTTAGACGCACCTGATGGAACTCCTAGGTGACGTGGGTCATGTAGAATCTCCTTTTGGTCCTTTTGGAGATAGTGTTTGTTTCGGTGCGTGGTAGGTGCACGGTTTGCGCCGAACGTACCATAGTCTAGAAATTATTTTGGATGCACCAAATGGTACTCCTGGGTGACGAGGCTCAAATGAAAGCTCGTTTTCGGTCCGTTTGGAGATATTGTTAGTTTTAGTGTAAGATAGGTGCACGGTTTGTGCCAAATATGACATAGGCTCGGAAATCATTTTGGACACACCGGATGGTACTCCTAGGTGACGAGGCTCAAATAGAATCTCGTTTCGGTCCATTTAGAGATAGTGTTAGTACCAATGCAAGATAGATCCACAGTTTGCACCAAACGTACCATAGCTTCAGAAACCATTTTGGACGCAACCGATGGAACTCCTAGGTGACATGGGTCATATAGAATCTCGTTTTGATCCTTTTGGAGATAGTGTTAGTTTCGGTCCATGATAGGTGCACGGTTTGCGCCAAACATACCATAGGCTCAGAAATTATTTTGGATGCACTAGATGGTACTCCTAGGTGACGAGGCTCAAATGGAAGCTCGTTTTGGTCCTTTTGTCGACAGTGTTAGTTTCAGTGCAAGATAGGTGCACAGTTTGCGCCAAACGTATCATAGGCTCAGAAATCATTTTGGACACACCGGGTGATACTACTAGGTGACGAGGCTCAAATGGAAGCTCGTTTCGGTTCGTTTGGAGATAGTGCTAATCTTGATTCAAGATAGGTGCATGGTTTGTGCCGAACATACCATAAGCTTAGAAATCATTTTGGACGAACCCGATGGAACTCTGTGGTGACATGGGTCATGTAGAATCTTATCTCGGTCCATTTGGAGATTGTGTTAGTCTCGGTGCAAGGTAGATCCACTATTTGCACCTATTGGTATAAATAAATGCACACTGTACTTTATTCGCAAGCGCACAGATAACATCTACCGATGTAGCACTTCACCAGGATGACCCAGTTTTAATATCGAACCCAAAGGAATGGAGTATGGTCTTCTTAAGTCTTAAGCTTTAATCCTTGAGTAGCTATCAAGGACTGAGAATTTTGAAGGTAGAGGGGATCACTAAGGCTGTCTAATTCTACTTCAAGTATGAAATGCTAATAGTGTTCTTGATGGGGAAATTGTCATAGGAGGTCGTAAGTAGAGTATGAATTCTCCTACCAATAAATTATCCTGCTAGTTCTACAAATGGGATAGTGGGCTATAGAAGATCAACAAGGCTATAAGAGTCACCCTTGCGAACTACCACTGAAATCCGGAATATAGGGTACATTCATGAGCTATCAACTCTAAGCACCGTGCTTAGACCCTGTAACTCCTCTAATCCTAGCGCTACCAGAATTAAAGTACTCAAATGAGTCACAAACTTCAAGAACAATATGAACAATAAGAACAACTTGAAAATAGATGTTGATTACTAGAGAGATCTAGATGCAAGATCTTGAAGAACTTGAATCCACAGGTACAAGATGTTGAAGAAGATCCGACAGGCCGGAGCTCCTTCTAAATCTCCTCCTCTTCTCTCTCTTCTAGTTCTAATTCAAGACTAGATTCTATTCCTAAACTAGAGGGAGAACTAGTCTTCTTCTTGATCACAGGCTCTTCAATCCTTCTCCTATGATTTCTTATTCTATTAGACGTTCTGATCTGGTGAAACCGACCTTCACGTAGGGTTGAGATGCTTCATAGGAGGTGGTAGAGGAAACTTGCAAAGGAAGGAGCCATGGCGGCGTGGGGGGAGGCCGGCCGGCCTTGGGTTAGGGCCAGTCGGCACCACCTGGCAGCAGGTCAAGGTGGGCCACCTTGTGGAGTCCTCTGGTGTCTTCTAGAATGTCCTTGCATGGCCATGACATGGAGATAAGTCTGATAAGCACGGGTTCCTTCTCATGAAAGATATCCTTTTCCTGTATTTTCCTGTTTAATCCCTAAAAAAATCACAATTCACCAAACTCATGGAAATTGTCACTAGAACCCCTATTCTAAGATGGGAATCATATTTTTATCCTTTTTATATGTTTAGTTGATGGTTTATAATGATAGTTAATTACCGTCAACAACTCCCCCACACTTAGTCTTTGCTAATCCTTGAGTAAAGGTTGAATTACCTCAAGACATAACTTTAAGATAAGACATCAACACTAGACCTCTCCCGGTCATACCTATACTGCGGGATTCAATGTGTCTACCACAACACTTTGGGTAGTTGAAGAACAGAACAGCTTGAATTTGATCACCTTCTTCCTGTCAGTCAAGTCAATTGGAGATTTTTGCACAAGTTTAAAATAAAAGCATAGTTCACCTTCTCCCTATGTAGCTCACTCAAGTCACTCATATGTAGTATTTATGGAACCTCTCCAAGGCATAAATGACTGGTGCCTTAAAACATCCTATCTCTAAAAGCTGTATCTGGAGTGAAAGGTATGATCAAGGATGTAGCACTTTTACCTTGCATTTATTGCTAGGTCAAAACTCGGATCCACAGAGGGAATTGTCATACTCTTAGATCAAGATGTGCATGTGTGCGGTATATAGTGGCTAACTTATTTCTACTTTGCTCCTTTGAGTGTATATCTCTCTGTTTTGAAGAATTGAAGAATTATACAGAGGCTTTTAAGATCATGGGCTATCGTTGTTTTTCTTCTTCTTTCTCTTTTTTTTTCTAAGTACTTGCCTATATTTTTATTTTTCTTTTATTTTTGCATAGCCCAAGTCTTTTTTTTTGCCTGTAACAGAAAACTTATAAAGAGATATTGATCAAAGAACTTGGAGCATTTATTCAACCTATAAAATATTTTTGAATGGTAAGGCATATTTTTGCGTACTCCCAGTGTAGGAATAGCAGATGTATGTGGAGTGTAAGTGATCTTGATCTTGGGAGCATAAAAAATCTCTCGACACAGGTCAACAAGGTTTGACAAAATTCAATATAAAAATAAAAGGCTTATAAGCTAGTCTTACAAATTTATCATGTAAGGCTTTGGTAGGATATTACTCAACTACAAAGGAGAAGTGAAACTATTAATTTTGCAAGTTTAAAAATAAAAGTTCTCCAAGAACAAGACTTAAAGATTTATGTTCTCTTATTCTACTATCTCATATCCCACAACAACTTAAGCAATGCGGGGTCCCTAAAAAGGTTCCCAATAGTATCAAGACTTCTAGGAAAAGTGTTGTGCGAGTCTATCTTTAAATTATATCAAAGTAATTTATTCCTTTAATCAGGATTAATAGATCATGTGTTTATTCAGGGAATTCTTAATTTAATTCGAAATAGAAGATTAAATAGCAAAAAAATAGAATGTATGGAATGTGTACCGAACCATGGACGAAGGAGGAGGCAAGGCATGGCAACAGAGGGCCGGTTGGCCTGGCCCTAGGGTCGATCGGCCTGGGCTGAGGCCTAGTCGAGGCCCGCTTCATCGTGTGAGGTCTTGACGACGTTTGCTTCTGTGTTCTTTTATTTTCATGATCGAATCTTCTCTGGTAATCCCGTGGTCTTCCCCCACACTTATTTCCTGTTTTCTTTTAAGCGCAACATGTGGAGATAAGACAAAATATTCCAAATAATAATAAAGAGAGAAAACACTTGACTCTAATAAAACTTTATTGATATCATTTAAGGCACTCATTACATATCTAGCTAATAATAGAACTCTCACACTATAACAACTTGATAACTCTAAATAATAAATCTCACTTTTAATAAAACTCTCACACTCAAACGACTCTGTGCCTTATCAATCTACTAACTCATACTCTCTATTCTTCATCTTTCTCTAACTCATCAAGTCTACGACATAGAGTGTTTGCAAGAGTTTTAGTGCTTTTCTACCTGATGACTAGCTTATCGATCCTAGCATCAGACTTCCCTATCGTGTTAGCTAGCGTAGCCATTAGGCCTCGAGTCTGCTCGATAGTCTGATCAGTCATAGAGCTGGATTCTCTCAATCGAGTGAGCAGTTGCCACTGCTCACCTAGCCTTCTATCTAAGGAGTTTATCATCTTCTCTTGATCATATATCCTCTTCTCCTGTTCTTGTAGCTTCACTTTTGACGTAGGTCATGTAAAATCTTGTTTTAGTCCATTTGGATATAGTGTTAGTCTCGGTGCAAGATAGATACACAGTTTGCACCAAACGTACCATAGCCTCAGATATCATTTTGGATGCACCTGATGGAACTCCTAGGTGACCTGTGTCATGTAGAATCTCCTTTTGGTCCTTTTAGAGATAATGTTAGTTTCGGTGCACGATAGGTGCACAGTTTGCGCCAAAGATACCATAGGCTCAGAAAATTGTTTTGGATGCACCGATGGTACTCCTGGGTGACAAGGCTCAAATGGAAGGTCATTTCGGTCTGTTTGGAGACAGTGTTAGTTTCAGTGCAAGACAGGTGCGCAGTTTGCGTCATACGTACCATAGGCTCAGAAATCATTTTGGACACACAAGATGATACTCCTAGGTGACGAGGCTCAAATGGAATCTCGTTTCGGTTCATTTGGAGGTAGTGCTAATCTTGATTCAAGATAGGTGCACGGTTTGCGCCGAATGTACCGTAAGCTTGGAAATCATTTTGGATGCACCCGATGGAACTCCTAGGTGATGTTGGTCATGTAGAATCTCGTTTCAGTGCATTTGGAGATAGTATTAGCCTCGGTGCAAGATATTTCCACAGTTTGCACCAAACGTACCAATGCATAATAAATCATTTTAGACGCACCTAGGTGTCGTGGGTCATGTAGAATCTCCTTTCGGTCCATTTCGAGATAGTGTTAGTTTCAGTGCATGATAGGTGCAAGGTTTGCGCCAAACGTACCATAGGCTCAGAAATTGTTTTGGATGCACCGGATGGTACTCTTGGGTGATGAGGCTCAAATGGAAGCTCATTTCGGTCCATTTGCAGATAGCGTTAGTCTCGGTGCAAGATAGGTGCACGGTTTGCGCCAAATGTATCGTAGCCTTAGAAATCATTTTGGACACAGTGGATGGTACTTCTAGGTGACAAGGCTTAAATGGAAGCTCATTTCGGTCCATTTGGATATAGTGCTAACCTTGATTCAAGATAGGTGCACAGTTCGCACCTAACGTGCCAGAGCCTCAAAAATCATTTTGGACGCACCTGATGGAACTTCTAGGTGACGTGGGTCATGTAGAATCTCCTTTCTGCCCTTTTGGAGATAGTGTTAGTTTCGGTGCATGATAGGTGCACGGTTTGCGCCAAACATACCATAGGCTCGAAAATTGTTTTGGATGCACCAGAAGGTACTCCTGGGTGACGAGGCACCAATAGAAGCTCATTTCGGTATGTTTGGAGACTATGTTAGTTTCAGTTCAAGATAGGTGCACAGTTTGCGCCAAACGTACCATAGGCACATAAATTGTTTTGGATGCACCGGATGGTACTCTTGGGTGACGAGGCTCAAATGGAAGCTCGTTTCGGTACATTTGGAGATAGTGTTAGTATCGGTGCAAGATAGATCCACAGTTTGCAGCAAACGTACCATAGCCTCAGAAATTGTTTTGAATGCACCGGATGGTACTCCTAGGTGACGAGGCTCAAATGGAAACTCGTTTTGGTTCGTTTGGAGATATTGCTAATCTTGATTCAAGATAGGTGCACAGTTTACGCCGAACGTACCATAAGCTTAAAAATCATTTTAGACGCACCCAATGGAACAAATTGGTGACGTGGGTCATGTAGAATCTCATTTCGGTCCATTTGGAGATAGTGTTAGTCTCGGTTCAAGATAGGTGCACGGTTTGTGCCGAACGCACCGTAAGCTCGGAAATCATTTTGGACGCACCTGATGGAACTCCGAGGTGACGTAGGTCATGTAAAATCTTGTTTCAGTCCATTTGGAGATATATTAGTATCGATGCAAGGTAGGTCCATAGTTTGCACCAAACGTACCATAGCTTCAGAAACCGTTTTGGACGCAGTGATGGAACTCCTAGGTGACATGGGTCATGCAGAATCTTGTTTCGATCCATTTAGAGATAGTGTTAGTTTCAGTGCATGATAGGTGCACGGTTTGCGCCAAACATACCGTTGGCTCAGAAATTATTTTGGATGCACTGGATGGTACTCCTGGGTGACGAGGCTCAAATTGAAGCTTGTTTCGGTCTGTTTGGAGACCGTGTTAGTTTTAGTGCAAGACAGGTGCACAGTTTGCGCCAAACATTCCATAGGCTCAAAATTCATTTTGGACACACCGGAGGTGACGAGGCTCAACTAGAAGCTCATTTCGGTTCATTTGGAGATTGTGCTAATCTTGATTCAAGATAGGTGCTCGGTTTGTGCCGTACATACTGTAAGCTCAGAAATCATTTTGGACACACCCGATGGAACTCCTATGTGACGTAGGTCATGTAAAGTCATGTTTTAGTCCATTTGGATATAGTGTTAGTCTCGGTGCAAAATAGATACACAGTTTGCACCAAACGTACCATAGCCTCAGAAATCATTTTGGACGCACCTGATAGAACTCCTAGGTGACCTGCGTCATGTAGAATCTCCTTCCGGTCCTTTTTAGAGATAGTGTTAGTTTTGGTGCATGATAGGTGCACGGTTTGCGCCAAACATACCATAGGCTCAAAAAATTGTTTTGGATGCATCGATGGTACTCCCGGGTGACGAGGCTCAAATGGATGGTCGTTTCGGTCTGTTTGGAGATAGTGTTAGTTTCAGTACAAGACAGGTGCGTAGTTTGCGCTATACGTACCATAGGCTCAGAAATCATCTTGGACACACAAGATGATACTCCTAGGTGACGAGGCTCAAATGGAATCTCGTTTCGGTTCATTTGGAGGTAGTGCTAATCTTGATTTAAGATAGGTGCACGGTTTGCGCCGAACGTACCGTAAGCTTGGAAATCATTTTGGATGCACCCGATGGAACTCCTAGGTGATGTTAGTCATGTAGAATCTCGTTTCAATGCATTTGGAGATAGTGTTAGTCTCGGTGCAAGATATTTCCACAGTTTGCACCAAACGTACCACAGCATCATAAATCATTTTAGACGCACCCGATGGAACTCCTAGGTGTTGTGGGTCATGTAGAATCTCCTTTCGGTCCATTTCGAGATAGTGTTAGTTTCAGTGCATGATAGGTGCACGGTTTGCGCCAAATGTACCATAGGCTTAGAAATTATTTTGGATGCACCGGATGGTACTCCTAGGTGATGAGGCTCAAATGGAAGCTCATTTCGGTCCGTTTGGAGATAGCGTTAGTCTCAGTGCAAGATAGGTGCACGGTTTGCGCCAAATGTACCATAGCCTCATAAATCATTTTGGACACAGTGGATGGTACTTCTAGGTGACGAGGCTCAAATGTAAGCTCATTTCGGTCCGTTTGGATATAGTGCTAACCTTGATTCAAGATAGGTGCACAGTTCGCACCTAACGTGCCAGAGCCTCAGAAATCATTTTGGATGCACCTGATGAAACTCCTAGGTGACGTGGGTCAAGTAGAATCTCCTTTCAGTCCTTTTAGAGATAGTGTTAGTTTCAGTGCATGATAGGTGCACGGTTTGCGCCAAACATACCATAGGCTCGAAAATTGTTTTGGATGCACCGGAAGATACTCCTAGGTGACGAGGCACCAATAGAAGCTCGTTTCGGCATGTTTGGAGACTGTGTTAGTTTCAGTGCAAGATAGGTGCACAGTTTGCTCCAAACGTACCATAGGCATAGAAATTGTTTTGGATGCACCGGATGGTACTCTTGGGTGACGAGGCTCAAATGGAAGCTCGTTTCGGTACATTTGGAGATAGTGTTAGTATCGGTGCAAGATAGATCCACAGTTTGCACCAAACGTACCGTAGCCTCAGAAATTGTTTTGGACGCACCGGATGGTACTCCTAGGTGACGAGGCTCAAATGGAAACTTGTTTTGGTTCATTTGGAGATATTGCTAATCTTGATTCAAGATAGGTGCACAGTTTGCACCGAACGGCATAAGCCTGAAAATCATTTTGGACGCACCCGATGGAACACATTGGTGACGTAGGTCATGTAGAATCTCATTTCGGTCCATTTGGAGATAGTGTTAGTCTCGGTTTAAGATAGGTGCACGGTTTGCGCCGAACGCACCATAAGCTCGAAAATCATTTTGGACGCACCTGATGGAACTCCTAGGTGACGTAGGTCATGTAAAATCTTGTTTCGGTCCATTTGGAGATATATTAGTATCGATGCAAGGTAGGTCCACAGTTTGCACCAAACGTAACATAGCTTCAGAAACCGTTTTGGACGCAACGATGGAACTCCTAGGTGACATGGGTCATGCCAAATCTTGTTTCGATCCATTTAGAGATATTGTTAGTTTCGGTGCATGGTAGGTGCACGGTTTGCGCCAAACATACCATTGGCTCAGAAATTATTTTGGATGCACTGGATGGTACTCCTGGGTGACGAGGCTCAAATTGAAGCTCGTTTCGGTCTGTTTGGAGATCGTGTTAGTTTCAGTGCAAGATAGGTGCACAGTTTGCGCCAAACATTCCATAGGATCAAAAATCGTTTTGGACACACCGGAGGTGACGAGGCTCAACTGGAAGCTCATTTCGGTTCATTTGGAGATTGTGCTAATCTTGATTCAAGATAGGTGCTCGGTTTGTGCTGAACGTACTGTAAGCTCAGAAATTATTTTCGACACACCCAATGGAACTCCTAGGTGACGTAGGTCATGTAAAATCTTGTTTTAGTCCATTTGGATATAGTGTTAGTCTCAGTGCAAGATAGATACACAGTTTGCACCAAACGTACCATAGCCTCAGAAATCATTTTGGACGCACCTGATGGAACTCCTAGGTGACCTGCATCATGTAGAATGTCCTTTCGGTCCTTTTAGAGAGTGTGTTAGTTTTGGTGCATGATAGGTGCACGGTTTGCATCAAACATACCATAGGCTCAGAAAATTATTTTGGATGGACCGATGGTACTCTCGGGTGATGATGCTCAAATGGAAGCTTGTTTCGGTCCGTTTTGAGACAGTGTTAGTTTTAGTGCAAGATTGGTGCGTAGTTTGCGCCATACGTACCATGGCTCAGAAATCGTTTTGGACACACAAGATGATACTCCTAGGTGACGAGGCTCAAATGGAATCTCGTTTCAGTTCGTTTGGAGATAGTGCTAATCTTGATTCAAGATAGGTGCACGGTTTGCGCCGAACGTACCGTAAGCTCAGAAATCATTTTGGATCGACCCGATGGAACTCCTAGGTGACGTTGGTCATGTAGAATCTCGTTTCAGTACATTTGGAGATAGTGTTAGTCTCGGTGCAAGATATTTCCACAGTTTGCACCAAACGTACCATAGCGTCATAAATCATTTTAGACGCACCCGATGGAACTCCTAGGTGTCGTGGGTCATGTAGAATCTCCTTTCGGTCCATTTCGAGATAGTGTTAGTTTCAGTGCATCATAGGTGCAAGGTTTGCGCCAAACGTACCAAGGCTTAGAAATTGTTTTGGATGCACCGGATGGTACTCCTGGGTGATGAGGCTCAAATGGAAGCTCATTTCGGTCCGTTTGGAGATAGTGTTAGTCTCGGTTCAAGATAGGTGCATGGTTTGCACCAAATGTACCGTAGCCTCAGAAATCATTTTGGACACAGTGGATGGTACTTCTAGGTGACGAGGCTCAAATGGAAGCTCATTTCGGTTCGTTTGGATATAGTGCTAACCTTGATTCAAGATAGGTGCACACTTCGCACCTAACGTACCAGAGCCTCAGAAATCATTTTGGATGCACCTGATGGAACTCCTAGGTGACGTGGGTCATGTAGAATCTCCTTTCGGTCCTTTTGGAGATAGTGTTAGTTTCGGTGCATGATAGGTGCACGGTTTGCGCCAAACATTCCATAGGCTCAGAAATTGTTTTGGATGCACCGGATGGTACTCCTGGATGATGAGGCACTAATAGAAGCTCGTTTCGGTATGTTTGGAGACTGTTAGTTTTAGTGCAAGGTAGGTGCACAGTTTGCGCCAAACGTACCATAGGCACATAAATTGTTTTGGATGCACCGTGATATGAACCCGCAAGGGTTTGTGGTCGATCTTTCGATGAGAAGCGTGAGATAACTCGATTGGTGGATGGAGATGACGTTCACGGCCTGACTACAGCCTTCCAAGACTGCGCCTTAGCGACCGATACACCACTTCCCAAGGCCGTCACGATCTTGTGGAGCATGACAACCAGCCCCTAGGGCTCCCTTCCTGCAAGCAATCGAAGAACTAGCAAGAACGAGGAAACAAGCACTAAAATTGCAAGATAAAATTGAAGGTTTCACACTTAATCTTATTATGAGTGGGGTTCCATAGACAAGGAGACAGACGACTGGATCAGCACGCGCGCCTACAAGCAAGTAGCGATGGCTAAACTTGATCTAAACAAAACCCAAGTGTTCCTGGTGGCGGCTAAGGGGTATATGACGTGTGGAGGATGACCACAAGAGAGTTTGGGTCGTGCTCCAACCCTAGGACGCGTCCCTACTGGACTCTAAACGATACAAGCCCATTGGGCTAACTTAAGGTGGCGCAGCACCCTGGACAGAATAGACCTCTCGGTGAGTTTTGGACTGTTGACGCCGCTTCTGAGCAGGTATGAGTACGAGGTCATATCTGTATGAAAGTAGACTTTATTAGCTTTCCAACAAGTCCAGAATCACCCCAATCTGACTCCGTATGTAACCGTGGCGACTGTCGCAAGTTGGAGGTGTGCTGCAGTCCTTTTCCCTTTCGGTCTTCTCCTTAATTCCTAATCAAAACAAGAGTGCACGTGTCTCCAAGATCTAAACAGGATGGACAAGAGCTCAAGAAGGAACTCACTTGATGATTAACTTTTTGAGCACGAGCACGAGTAATAGGACCAGCAGGTGTCGGCGTGGACGGCGTGGATGTATGATCGGTGTTGATGTCCTCATCATCCTCCCTTTCTTGAATTTGAGTCGTCCTCAACTCAAGCTCATCTTCCTCACCCAAATAAGGCTTCAAATCTGCAATGTTAAATGTGGGACTAACCCCAAAATCTGCAGGAAGATCAAGCTTATATGCATTCTCATTTATTCGTTGCATCACTTTAAAAGGACCATCCGCTCTAGGCATCAATTTAGATTTTCTTAATTCAAGAAACCTATCCTTTCGCAAATGCAACCAAACCAAATCTCCAGGTTCAAGAATCAATTCCCTTCTACCTTTATCTCCAGCAAATTTGTACTTAGCATTCATGCGCTCTATGTTTTCTTTAGTGGTTTCATGTAGTTTTAGCATCAATTCAGCACGTTGCTTAGCATCAAAATTCAACTTTTCAGAACTTGGCAATGGCATTAAATCAATAGGAGCACGTGGTAACAAGCCATAAACAATCTCAAAGGGACACATCTTCGTAGTAGAATGCAGCGAACGATTATAAGAAAACTCAATATGAGGCAAACAATCTTCCCACATCTTAATATTCTTCTTTAAAATAGTCCTTAACATAGTAGACAAAGTTCTATTCACAACTTCAGTTTGACCATCAGTTTGGGGGTGACAAGTGGTGGAAAATAAAAGCTTAGTCCCCAATTTGGCCCATAAAGTTCTCCAAAAATGGCTAAGAAATTTAGCTTCACGATCAGAAACAATTGTATTTGGCACACCATACAAGCGAACAACTTCTCGAAAGAACAAATCAGCAATATTTGTAGCATCATTAGTTTTATGACATGGTATGAAATGTGCCATTTTAGAGAATCGATCCACAACCACAAAAACACTATCTCGCCCTTTCCTAGTCCGTGGCAATCCCAACACAAAATCCATAGAAATATCCTCCCAAGGAGCACTAGGAACAGGAAGAGGCATATACAAACCGTGTGGATTCAACCGGGACTTAGCCTTTTGACATGTTGTGCAGCGAGCAACAAATCTCTCCACGTCTCGTCGCATCTTTGGCCAAAAGAAATGACCAGCAAGAATGTCCTCCATCTTCTTCGCTCCAAAATGCCCCATCAAGCCACCTCCATGCGCTTCCTGCAGCAACAACAAGCGAACGGAGCTAGCTGGAATGCATAGCTTGTTAGCTCTAAACACAAACCCATCATTGACGATGAATTTGTTCCACATTTTCCCATCTTTACAATGCAGCAGCACTTCTTTAAAATCAGCATCATGAGCATATCGGTCTTTAATTGTTTCTAACCCAAAGATCTTGTAATCAAGTTGATTCAGCAAAGTATATCTCCTAGATAATGCATCTGCAATAATATTATCTTTCCCTTTCTTGTGTTTGATAACATAAGGAAAAGATTCAATAAATTCAACCCATTTTGCATGTCTACGATTCAGTTTTCCTTGACTATGAATATGCTTCAAAGATTCATGATCAGAATGTATAACAAATTCTTTGGGCCACAAATAATGCTGCCATGTTTCTAATGTCCGCACTAGAGCATATAATTCCTTATCATATGTAGAATAATTAAGAATAGGCCCGCTCAATTTCTCACTAAAGTATGCAACAGGTTTGCCTTCTTGCAACAAAACACCACCCAATCCAATTCCACTCGCATCACATTCAAGCTCGAAAGTCTTATTAAAATCAGGGAGTTGGAGTAGAGGTGCATGTGTTAACTTATCTTTCAGCACATGGAAGGCGTGCTCTTGTGCTTTGCCCCAAGAAAAGGGCACTCTCTTCTTTGTAAGCTCATTCAATGGTGCAGCAATGGCGCTGAAGTCCTTCACAAAACGGCGATAGAAACTAGCAAGTCCTAGGAAACTCCGCACTTGTGTGACCGTCATGGGTACAGGCCATCCTTGTATAGCTTCCACCTTGGCTTTATCAACCTCAATTCCCTATGGAGTGATAACATAGCCAAGAAACGATACTCGATTGGTGCAGAAAGTGCACTTATCAAGGTTACCAAACAAACGTGCATCACGTAGAGCATTGAAAACAGCACGTAAGTGATCAAGGTGTTCATCCATGGATTTGCTATAAATCAGTATATCATCAAAGTAGACGACAACAAATTTCCCAATGAAAGCATGCAAAACCTCGTTCATTAATCTCATGAAAGTACTAGGTGCATTAGTTAACCCAAAAGGCATGACTAACCACTCATATAGACCAAACTTAGTTTTGAAAGCAGTTTTCCATTCATCTCACAATTTCATACAAATCTGGTGGTACCCACTACGCAAATCAACCTTTGAAAACACAACACCACTCAATTCATCAAGCATATCATCTAATCGTGGAATAGGGTGTCGATATCGAATGGTGATATTATTAATAGCCCTACAATCAACACACATGCGCCATGTTCCATCTTTCTTAGGCACTAAAATCACTGGAACAGCACAAGGACTAAGAGACTGACGCACATAACCTTTGTCTAGTAGTTCTTGCACTTGTCACTGAATTTCCTTCGCTTCTTCCGGATTGGTCCTATATGGCGCACGGTTTGGCAAAGATGCTCCAGGGATAAGATCAATTTGGTGCTCAATCCCACGTATTGGTGGCAGCCCCGTTGGTATCTCAATGGGGAACACATCAGAATACTCCTGCAAAATGTTAGCAACAGCAGGGGGCAAAGAACGTTGCATATCCTCAAATGAAATCAAAGCATCCTTGCATACCAAAGCATAAGCAACAGAGGTGGATGCATTGAACTCATTAATATCAGATTTTTTAGCAAGCATACGACGTCCTTTCAATTTTATCTCATCTTTGTCATCAACAACAGATTTGTCATTTTTATTGCTCTCGCTCTTTGCTTTTGCAGCCTTAGTAACATAAGATTGCATAATAGCTTCAGGAGACATAGGATGCAACATAATTTTTCGATCATGGTATAGAAACGAATATTGATTTGATCTACCATGATGCATCGAATCTCTATCAAATTGCCATGGTCTACCTAGCAGAATATTACAAGCTTGCATAGGTACAACATCACATTCAACAATATCTTTGTATGATCCGATGGCAAAATCGATTCGCACAAGTCTCGTTACCTTTGCCTTACCACTGTTGTTCAGCCATTGGATGTAGTAGGGATGGGGGTGTGGTTTGGTGGTGAGGGTGAGCTTCTATACCATGTCGCTACTTTCCAAGTTGTTGCAGCTACCTCCATCAATGATCATGCGGCACGAACGCTCCTTGATGACACACTTTGTTTGGAATAAAGTGTGTCGCTGATTTTGCTCTGCCTTCTCCATTTGTGCACTAAGCACTCGCTATACAATCAAACTCTCATAGTGCAACGCGTCATCTGCATTAATGTGTTCTTCTATGTGTTCCTCACTACCTGCATAGTCAGTCGCAAGCAATGCAAGTGTATCTTCATCAAAATCACTAGCAGATGAACACTCACCATCATCTTTGACAATCATAACACGCTTGTTTGGGCAGTCACGCATCATATGGCCATTCCCTTGCACCGATGACATTGTATGTTGCTTGTTCTACCTGTCGATGCCACGGATGAAGTACTCGCAGCCGGCTTTTGCGCTGTCTTCGCTACTGAATTGGTGGGGGAAGCTCGAGTCTTGTTGCTAGATGATGGCATAGGAGTACATGTAGATGGAGTTGTAGACGTGCGCTGTTGCCATGAACTAGCTTTCCCTACAGAAACATTAGTCCTTGCGCTAGCACGTCGTCCCTACACTTCCCGTTCAGCTTTACAAGCAAGATGAAACAGTTTGGTTACGTTATTGTATTCTTTGTAAGCAAGGATATCCTGAATTTCCCGATTAACCCACCTAAAAATCTAGCCATAGCAGGTTCCTCATCCTCCTCTAATTTACAACGCAACATACCCATTTGTAATTCCTGATAGTATTCTTCTACACTTTTAGAATCTTGTCTCAATTGCTGCAACTTATTTATCATATCACGAGCATAGTAAGATGGAACAAATCTAGCTCTCATGGCTCGTTTCAGCGCATCCCAAGTTTTAGGTATGTTATTAGGATTTTTCTTGCCATATTCGATCCACCAAACAGATCTTCTGTGAGATTAGCATCATTGGCATTACCTTGGCTCTCACTGTCAGCGGAAGTAACATGTGTTGAATGTTCACATGAAACTGAGAGCACCTCATTTTCTGTCATGTCATCCCCACTCTTTTGTGCATTGTCCTACAAAAGGTTAGGCACAGCAGGAGGAATAATAGGAGATTGGTCTAGCTGATGTTCCTCATCATATGAATTAATTACAAGAGATGGAATAATAAAATTTTCTCTCATAAGATTTTTCATATCGTTCCATGTATGAGGTTTATCTGAAAAACTTAAAGACTCCCACCAAATGGATGCTAAATGTCTCAAAACACTAGATGCATTCTTAATCTTCCTCCGCTCACACATATAACAGTGTGTAAAAATATTATCTATTTTACTTTCCCACGCAATGTACTCATCAGCACCAACACCATCATAAGTAGGTGGAGAAGAAAGAATAGAACGACCTGCGGAAGGAGGTGTAGCAGCAATAGTACGTGGCTCATGCATCATTGTTGTCTCGTATCGATGAATGTTGTAACCTGTCATTGTAGACATAAAATAGGAACAAACAGTGAAAGTTATCCCTAATAATCGACTAAAAGGAAACAAGTGGTGGTGGTGAAAGTGGAATGCAAAATCACAAGCGGCGTATCACCGTCTTGCCTGTATTCTTACCAACACCAAACAGGAGCCAAACTAAAGTGGCAAAGTAATCTGTTGTTGAGCGTGGGTAACAGTTGCAAGATGAACCTGTGCTGACAGAAGAATATGTGGAGCTATGGGTAGGCACACAATATGACAGCAAGGATGAGCAATTAACGAATGCAGAGTAGCAATTGTTCAATCCGGATCCAAAGTACAAATCACAACTGCTGGCTAAGACGTGTCGAGACGTAGCGCAACAAGGTGAAAGCAAAGGAATGGAAAGAACTCACAGAACTAGCAAATAACCCGAATTTTTCCTTTTTCCTGAATTTTTCCCGGAATTTTCTAAAAGGCACTAGTAGGAATCAAACGTTTTTATTTTTTTGCTATTTTTTATATTTTTCTCTGAACAAGGATCAAAAAAGAGGCAACCACAAAAATTGGCACCTACAACTGAGGTGGGATGTGGTCTACAGAAATACAGCAAGTTCTCTGAAAAGCGTGCAAAAACTTTGACAATTTTTTTTCTTTATTTTCCTGATTTTTTTTGGCAATTTTGATGAAACCAAACAGGGCAAAGCCAAGTTTGGGTCGGCCCCAAATGGTGTCAAGAAGCTGCTGTAAAAATTTTAGATTTTTCTGATAAACGAGCGAAAAGTTATGCCTGTTTTACCGAAGGTATCTCAAGTTATGTTTACCGGAAGGCACAATACGGCAGCGGCAGTTAGGGCAAAGCGTCCCTAAACTCAAACACCAATCACAAGATCGTCCCTGTGACTAACAGCAGTAGGTATTCGCCTGATGATATAAGGAGGGCTGCGATGCAGGCAAAATAAGAGCGGCTGGCAACCTATCTAGGGTTTGCGTGGTGGCGAGAAGTTACACAAGGCGGCTAGCGGGGCAAGTCGAGTAATGTGGTGGCTTCGACTTGATGTCTAGAAACGGTGGATGGGATAGTGGCGGAAAACGAAAATCACAGCAATGGGCGATTGAACTACAACGATGAACACAATCCTAAACCAGCAACAAGACTCGACCACAGACACAAACTCAACAACGCGAATCTGAAACGAAATTGCAAAGACACAAAGGTGATAAGACAGCGGAAATTGAAATATTATTGGGCTTTTTGTGGACTCTAGGTAATGAACAAATATGAATCTAAGGCAAACGAGATTATACCTCACGATAAACCTGAAATATCTTATACCAATTGATGAGTACTGGCCCGATCTTCCGAGAGGTAACCGGTAAGTTCGATTTGTGGAGATCTCGAAATTGGCGATCCAGCTTCAAATTAGACACGATTCGAACCCTGCAACCGTTACACCACTGCTCCATTGGTTATCAACCAAGCACAACTTGATTGACCTCGCCAAGAAGGCTTTTCCTGCAACCGAATCGAAGAGCACAAGCAAGAAGGTAAAAACACGCAATCTGAAATTGCAAATATGCATGATGCAAATATCAATAGAGGGTTCAAGAACTCGGTTCTAAAGGACTAATCGACACAGTGGAGGAGATCAAGAACAGGGGCCCTGGATCACTATAAAAGGATTTGTCACCACAGTTACAATGAACGATTCAGTTTCTCGATGGAAAACTAAACTCTAAACAAAACCCAACTGTCTAACAGCGGCGGCGGCTGTGTTTATAGTCTAAGACTCGACCTAGGGTTGGGAACGGCTAGAGATTGGGCGCCCACAACTTGGGCTTAAGGCCCGACATGATACATGGCCAATCGGCCCAAAAGACGGCGACACAGCGCCCTGACAGATTCTGGACGGTGACTTGTTTCGACGATTCCTATTGATTCTGAACATATTTTGACGTAGGACCACTTGGGTTGGCTTCCTTATCAAATAAGCTTTCTATCCATATATGGATCATCGAAAACAGAATCCGTACGCGTCCTTGGTGACCAGTTCAAGGCAGACTGGTCCTGGATTCCAAGGTAGACTCAAACTTGATTTAGGCCTCCACCTTGGTGACTCAAACCGGATAAGTTTTGGGCCTCCTTCTCGATTTGGATGCCCTTGCTGATCTCCTTGGCCTCCATGTAATTCTCCAAGCATGGTCATGACCTCATGGCTCTGATACCAAATGATACATCCGGCCTAGGTGGGGTTGGCCGAGGCCCAATAAATTAAGGTTGCCCGAACCCCAACAGTTCTTATGCACACCCACTCGGAAAAAGACCCAATGTCCCTAAAAGACTAGTCCGATAGGGGAAGGGTGGCTCTCTCTTTTAAGGTGGCTTCCTCCTCCCAAGCTAAGAAAGGTGGGATTATTCAGAGGCTCACACAGTCGCCGCCCGACTACAACTAGGTCACTTGGCCCTTTTTTATTGCGTATTTGCTAGCGGGTAATAGTGAAGGATGTCCTCATCATTCCCACCCCCTTAAACAAGGGCCCAACTCTGATACCAAATGATATAAACCCGCAAGGGTTTGTAGTCGATCTTTCAATGAGAAGCGTGAGATAACTCGATTGGTGGATGGAGATGACATTCACGGCCCGACTACAGCCTTCCAAGACTGCGCCTTAGCGACCGATACACCACTTCCTAAGGCCGTCACGATCTTGTGGAGCATGACAACCAGCCCCTAGGGCTCCCGTCCTGCAAGCAATCGAAGAACTAGCAAGAACGAGGAAACAAGCACTGAAATTGCAAGATAAAATTGAAGGTTTCACACTGAATATTATTATGAGTGGGGTTCCATAGACAAGGAGACGGACGACTGGATCAGCACGCGCGCCTACAAGCAAGTAGCGATGGCTAAACTTGATCTAAACAAAACCCAAGTGTTCCTGGTGGCGGCTAAGGGGTATATGACGTGTGGAGGACGACCACAAGAGAGTTTGGGTCGTGCTCCAACCCTAGGACGCGTCCCTACTGGACTCTAAACGATACAAGCCCATTGGGCTAACTTAAGGTGGCGCAGCACCCTGGACAGAATAGACCTCTCGGTGATTTTTTGACTGTTGACGCCGCTTCTGAGCAGGTATGAGTACGAGGTCAGATCTGTATGAAAGTAGACTTTATTAGCTTTCCAACAAGTCCAGAATCACCCCAATCCAACTCCGTATGTAACCGTGGCAACCATCGCAAGTTGGAGGTGACGAGGCTCAAAAATCGTTTTGGACACACCGGATGATACTCCTAGGTGACGAGGCTCAACTGGAAGCTCATTTCGGTTCATTTGGAGATTGTGCTAATCCTGATTCAAGATAGGTGCTTGGTTTGTGCCGAACGTACTGTAAGCTCATAAATTATTTTAGACACACCCGATGGAACTCCTAGGTGACGTAGGTCATGTAAAATCTTGTTTTAGTCCACTTGAATATAGTGTTAGTCTCGGTGCAAGATAGATACACAGTTTGCACCAAACGTACCATAGCCTCAGAAATCATTTTGGACGCACCTGATGGAACTCCTAGGTGACCTGCATCATGTAGAGTCTCCTCTCGGTCCTTTTAGAGATAGTGTTAGTTTCAGTGCAAGATAGGTGCACGGTTTGCATCAAACATACCATAGGCTCAGAAATTTGTTTTGGATGCACCGATGGTACTCCTGGGTGACGATGCTCAAATGGAAGCTTGTTTTGGTCCATTTTGAGACAGTGTTAGTTTTAGTGCAAGATTGGTGCGTAGTTTGCGCCATACATACCATAGGCTCAGAAATTATTTTGGACACACAAGATGATACTCCTAGGTGACGAGGCTCAAATGGAATCTCGTTTCGGTTCGTTTGGCGATAGTGCTAATCTTGATTCAAGATAGGTGCACGGTTTGCGCCGAACGTACCATAAGCTCGGAAATCATTTTGGATCGACCCGATGGAACTCCTAGGTGACGTTGGTCATGTAGAATCTCGTTTCGATGCATTTGGAGATAGTGTTAGTCTCGGTGCAAGATATTTCCACAGTTTGCACCAAACGTACCATAGCATCATAAATCATTTTAGACGCACCCGATGGAACTCCTAGGTGTCGTGGGTCATGTAGAATCTCCTTTCGGTCCATTTGGAGATAGTGTTAGTTTTAGTAAATGATAGGTGCAAGGTTTGCGTCAAACGTACCATAGGCTCAGAAATTGTTTTGGATGCACCGAATGGTACTCTTGGGTGATGAGGCCCAAATGGAAGCTCATTTCGGTCCGTTTGGAGATAGTGTTAGTCTCGGTGCCAGATAGGTGCACGGTTTGCGCCAAATGTACCGTAGCCTCATAAATCATTTTGGACAAAGTGGATGGTACTTCTAGGTGACGAGGCTCAAATGGAAGCTCATTTCGGTCCGTTTGGATATTGTGCTAACCTTGATTCAAGATAGGTGCACAGTTTGCACCTAACGTACCATAGCCTCAGAAATAATTTTGGACGCACCTGATGGAACTCCTAGATGACCTGCGTCATGTAGAATCTCCTTTCAGTCCTTTTAGAGATAGTGTTAGTTTCGGTGCATGGTTTGCGCCAAACATACCATAGGCTCAGAAAATATTTTCGATGCACCGGATGGTACTCCTGGGTGACGTGGGTCATGTAGAATCTCGTTTTGGTCCGTTTGGAAATAGTATTAGTATCAGTGCAAGATAGATCCACAGTTTGCACCAAACATACCATAGCCTCAGAAATTGTTTTGGACGTACCAGATGGTACTCTTAGGTGACGAGGCTCAACTGGAAACTCGTTTCGGTTTGTTTGGAGATATTGCTAATCTTGATTCAAGATGGGCGCACGGTTTGCACTTAACGTACCATAAGCTCAGAAATCATTTTGGACGCACCCGTTGGAACTCCTTGGTGACATGGGTCATGTAGAATCTCGTTTCGGTCCATTTGGAAATAGTGTTAGTCTCGGTTCAAGATAGGTGCACGGTTTGCGCCGAACGTACCATAAGCTCAGAAATCATTTTGGACGCACCCGATGGAACTCCTAGGTGACGTTGGTCATGTAGAAACTCGTTTCGGTCCATTTGGAGATAGTGTTAGTCTCAGTGCATGATAGATCCATAGTTTGCACCAAACGTTCTACAGCCCTATAAATTATTTTGGACGCACCCGATGGAACTCCTAGATAACGTGGGTCATGTAGAATCTCCTTTCGGTCCTTTTAGAGATAGTGTTAGTTTCGATGCATGATAGGTGCACGGTTTGTGCCAAACGTACCATAGGCTCAGAAATTGTTTTGGATGCACCGGATTCTACTCCTGGGTGACGAGGCTCAAATGGAAGCTCGTTTCGGTCTGTTTACAGACCATGTTAGTTTTAGTGCAAGATAGGTGCATGGTTTGCGTCAAATGTACCATAGGCTCAAAAATTGTTTTGGACACACCAGATGATACTCCAAGGTGACAAGGCTCAAATGAAAAGCTCGTTTCGGTTCATTTGGAGATAGTGCTAATTTGATTCAAGATAGGTGCACGGTTTGCGTCGAACCTACCGTAAGCTCGAAAATCATTTTGGACGCACCTGATGGAACTCCTAGGTGACGTAGGTCATGTAGAATCTTGTTTTAGTCCATTTGGAGATATGTTAGTATTGATGCATGGTAGATCTATAGTTTGCACCAAACATACCATAGCTTCAGAAACCGTTTTGGACACAACCTGATGGAACTCCTTGGTCACGTGGGTCATGTTTCCTCATTTCAATCCTTTTAGAGATAGTGTTAGTTTCGGTGCTGGATAGGTCCACAATTTGCGCCAAAAGTTCCATAGGCTTACAAATCATTTTAGACAAGATGGATGGTACTCCTAGGTGACGAGGCTCAAATGGAAGCTTGTTTCGGTCTGTTTAGAGATGTGCTAATCTTGATTCAAGATAGGTGCACGGTTTGCGCCGAACGTACCGTAAGCTCGGAAATCATTTTGGACACACTCGATGGAACTCCTAGGTTTCGGTCCATTTAAAGATAGTGTTAGTCTCGGTACAAGATAGATACACAGTTTGAACCAAACGTACCATAGCCTCAGAAATCATTTTGAACCACTTGATGGAAGTCCTAGGTGACGTTGATTATGTAGAATCTCCTTTCGGTCCTTTTGGAGATAGTGTTAGTTTCGGTGCATGATAGGTGTATGGTTTGCGCCAAACATACCATAGGCTCAGAAAATTGTATTGCACGCACCCGATGGAACTCCTAGGTGACGTGGGTCATGTAGAATCTCCTTTCGGTTCTATTAGAGATAGTGTTAGTTTCGGTGCATGATAGGTGCACGGTTTGCGCCAAACGTTGTTTTGGATGCACTGGGATGGTACGCCTGGGTGACGAGGCTCAAATGTAAGCTCATTTCGGTTCATTTCGAGAAAGTGTTAGTATCGGTGCAAGATAGATCCATAGTTTTCACCAAACGTACTATAGCTTCAGAAACTATTTTGGACGCACCGGATGGAAGTCCTAGGTGACGTGGGTCATGTAGAATCTTGTTTCGATACTTTTGGAGATAGTGTTAGTTTCGGTGCATGATAGTTGCACAATTTGCGCCAAACGTACCATAGGCTCAGAAATTGTTTTCGACACACTGGTTGGTACTCCTAAGTGACGAGGCTCAACTGCAAGCTCGTTTCGGTTCGTTAGCAGATTGTGCTAATCTTGATTCAAGATAGGTGCACGGTTTGTTCCGAACATACCGTAAGCTCGGAAATCATTTTGGACACACCGGATAGAACTCCTAGGTGACGTAGGTTATGTAGAATCTCGTTTCGGTCTATTTGGAGATAGTGTTAGTCTCGGTGTAAGATAGATCCACAGTTTGCACCAAACGTACCATAGCCTCATAAATCATTTTGGACGCACCCGATGGAACTCCTATGTGACGCGGGTCATGTAGAATCTCCTTTCGGTCCTTTTGGAGATAGTGTTAGTTTCGGTGAATGATAGTTGCACGGTTTGCGCTAAACATACCATAGGCTCAGAAATTGTTTTGGATGCACCGGATGGTACTCCTGGGTGACGAGGCTCAAATGGAATCTCGTTTCGGTCCGTTCGGAGATAGTGCTAATCTTGATTCAAGATAGGTGCACGGTTTGTGCCGAACGTACCGTAAGCTCGAAAATTATTTTGGACGCACCTGATGTAACTCCTAGGTGACGTGGGTCATGTAGAATCTCGTTTTTGTCCATTTGGAGATAGTGTTAGTCTCGGTGCAAGATGGATCCACAGTTTGCACCAAACATACCATAGCTTCAGAAACCGTTTTGGACGCACCTGATGGAACTCCTAGGTGACGTGCGTCATGTAGAATCTCCTTTCGGTCCTTTTGAAGATAGTGTTAGTTTCGATGCATGATAGGTGCACGGTTTGTGCCAAACGTACCATAGGCTCAGAAAATTGTTTTGGATGCACCGGATGGTACTCCTGGGTGACGACACTCAAATGCAAGCTCGTTTTGGTCCATTTGGAGATAGTGCTAATCTTGATTCAAGATAGGTGCACGGTTTGCGCCGAACGTACCGTAAACTCGAAAATTATTTTGGACACACCCGATGCATCTGCAAGGTGACATGGGTCATGTAGAATCTCGTTTCGGTTCGTTTGGAGATAGTGTTAGTATCAGTGCAAGATAGATCCACAGTTTGCACCGAACGTACCATAGCTTCAGAAACCGTTTTGGACGCACCAGATGGAACTCCTAGGTGACGTGGGTCATGTAGAATCTTGTTTCGATCCTTTTGGAGATAGTGTTAGTTTCGGTGCATGATAGTTGCTCAATTAGCTCCAAACGTACCATAGGCTCAGAAATCATTTTGGATGCACCGGATGGTACTCCTAGGTGACGAGGCTCAAATGGAAGCTCATTTTGGTTCGTTAGGAGATAGTGCTAATGTTGATTCAAGATAGGTGCACGGTTTGCGCCGAACATACCGAAAGCTCGGAAATCATTTTGGACACACCGGATAGAACTCCTAGGTGACGTAGGTCATGCAGAATCTCGTTTCGGTCCATTTGGAGATAGTGTTAGTCTCGGTGTAAGACAGATCCACAGTTTGCACCAAACGTACCATAGCCTGATAAATCATTTTGGATGCACCCGATGGAACTCCTAGGTGACGTGGGTCATGTAGAATCTCCTTTCGGTCCTTTTGGAGATAGTGTTCGTTTCGGTGAATGATAGGTGCACGGTTTGCGCCAAACATACCATAGGCTCAGAAAATTGTTTTGGATGCACTGGATGGTACTCCTGGGTGACGACGCTCAAATGGAAGCTCGTTTCGGTCCGTTTGGAGATAGTGCTAATCTTGATTCAAGATAGGTGCACGGATTGCGCCGAACGTACCGTAGGCTCGGAAATTATTTTGGACGCACCTGATGTAACTCCAAGGTGACGTGGGTCATGTAGAATCTCGTTTTGGTTCGTTTGGAGATAGTGTTAGTATCGGTGCAAGATAGGTCCACAGTTTGCACCAAACGTACCATAGCTTCAGAAACCGTTTTGGACGCACCTGATGGAACTCCTAGGTGACGTGGGTCGTGTAGAATCTTGTTTCGATCCTTTTGGAGATAGTGTTAGTTTCGGTGCATGACAGTTGCTCAATTTGCACCAAACGTACGATAGGCTCAGAAATCATTTTGGATGCACCGGATGGTACTCCTAGGTGACGAGGCTCAAATGGAAGCTCGTTTCGGTTCTTTAGGAGATAGTGCTAATCTTGATTCAAGATAGGCGCACGGTTTGTGCCGAACATACTGTAAGCTCGAAAATCATTTTGGACGCACCTGATGGAACTATTAGGTGATGTAGGTCATGTAAAATCTCGTTTTGGTCCATTTGGAGATAGTGTTAGTCTCGGTGCAAGATGGATCCCCAGTTTGCACCAAACGTACCATAGCTTCAGAAACCATTTTGGACACACCTGATGCAACTCCTAGGTGACGTGCGTCATGTAGAATCTCTTTTCGGTCCTTTTGGAGATAGTGTTAGTTTCGGTGCAGGATAGGTGCACGGTTTGCGCCAAACATACCATAGGCTCAGAAAATAGTTTTGGGTGCATCGGATGGTACTCCAGGGTGACGAGGCTCAAATGGAAGCTTGTTTCGGTCCGTTTGGAGATAGTGCTAATCTTGATTCAAGATAGGTGCACGGTTTGCGCCGAACGTATCATAAGGTCGGAAATTATTTTGGACGCACCCGATGGATCTGCAAGGTGACGTGGGTCATGTAGAATCTCATTTCGGTTCGTTTGGAGATAGTGTTAGTATCGTGCAAGATAGATCCACAGTTTGCATCAAACGTACCATAGCTTCAGAAACCGTTTTGGATGCACCCGATGGATCTGCAAGGTGACGTGGGTCATGTAGAACCTTGATTCGATCCTTTTGGAGATAGTGTTAGTTTCGGTGCATGACAGTTGCTCAATTTGCACGAAACATACAATAGGCTCAGAAATCATTTTGGATGCACCGGATGGTACTCCTAGGTGACGAGGCTCAAATGGAAGCTCATTTTGGTTCATTAGGAGATAGTGCTAATCTTGATTCAAGATAGGTGCACGGTTTGTTCCGAACATACTGTAAGCTCGGAAATCATTTTGGACGCACCGGATAGAACTCCTAGGTGACGTAGGTCATGTAGAATCTCGTTTCGGTCTATTTGGAGATAGTGTTAGTCTCGGTGTAAGATAGATCCACAGTTTGCACCAAATGTACCATAGCCTCATAAATCATTTTGGACGCACCCGATGGAACTCCTATGTGACGCGGGTAATGTAGAATCTCCTTTCGGTCCTTTTGGAGATAGTGTTAGTTTCGGTGAATGATAGGTGCACGGTTTGCGCCAAACATACCATGTGCTCAGAAATTGTTTTGGATGCACCGGATGGTACTCCTGGGTGACGAGGCTCAAATGGAAGCTCGTTTTAGTCTGTTCGGAGATAGTGCTAATCTTGATTCAAGACAGGTGCACGGTTTGCGCCGAACATACCGTAAGCTCGGAAATTATTTTGGACGCACCTGATGTAACTCCAAGGTGACGTGGGTCATGTAGAGTCTCGTTTTGGTACGTTTGGAGATAGTGTTAGTATCGGTGCAACATAGGTCCACAGTTTGCACCAAACGTATCATAGCTTCAGAAACCGTTTTGGACGCACCAGATGGAACTCCTTGGTGACGTGGGTCATGTAGAATCTTGTTTTGATCCTTTTGGAGATAGTGTTAGTTTTGGTGCATGATAGTTGCACAATTTGCCTTAGTTTGAAGATTGTGCACAATGGATGGTAGTCTTGGGTGACGAGGCTCAACTGGAAGCTCATTGCCCTTAGTTTAGAGATTGTGCTAATCTTAATTCAAGATAGGTGCACAGTTTGTACCGAACGTACCGTAAGCTCGGAAATCATTTTAGATGCACCCGATGGAACTCTTAGGTGACGTAGGTCATGTAGAATCTCGTTTCGGTCCATTTGGATATACTGTTAGTCTCGGTGCAAGATAGATCCACAGTTTGCACCAAACGTACCATAGCCTCAGAAATCATTTTGCACGCACCCGATGGAACTCCTAGGTGACGTGGGTCCTGTAGAATGTCCTTTTGGTCCTTTTGGAGGTAGTGTTAGTTTTCGTACAAGATAGGTGCACGGTTTGCACCAAACGTACCATAGGCTCAAAAATCGTTTGGGACACACGGATGATACTCCTAGGTGACAAGGCTCAAATGAAAGCTCGTTTCGGTTCATTTGGAGATAGTGATAATTTGATTCAAGATAGGTGCACGGTTTGCGCCGAACCTACCGTAAGCTCGGAAATCATTTTGGACGCACCCGATGGGACTCCTAGGTGACGTAGGTCATGTAGAATCTTGTTTCAGTCCATTTGGAGATATGTTAGTATTGATGCATGGTAGATCCATAGTTTGCACCAAACATACCATAGCTTCAGAAACCGTTTTGGACGCAACCCGATGGAACTCCTTGGTCACATGGGTCATGTTTCCTCATTTCAATCCTTTTAGAGATAGTGTTAGTTTTGGTGCTAGATAGGTCCACAGTTTGCGCCAAACGTTCCATAGTCTTAGAAATCATTTTAGACAACACGGATGGTACTCCTGGGTGACGAGGCTCAAATGGAAGCTTATTTTGGTCTATTTAGACATAGTGCTAATCTTGATTCAAGATAGGTGCACGGTTTGCGCCGAACATACCGTAAGCTCGGAAATCATTTTGGACACACTCGATGGAACTCCTAGGTTTCGATCCATTTGGAGATAGTGTTAGTCTCGGTGCAAGATAGATACACAGTTTGAATCAAACGTACAATAGCCTCAGAAATCATTTTAAATCACTTGATGGAAGTCCTAGGTGACATTGATTATGTAGAATCTCCTTTCGGTCCTTTTGGAGATAGTGTTAGTTTTGGTGCATGATAGATATATGGTTTGCGCCAAACATACCATATGAAACTCCTAGGTGACGTGGGTCATGTAGAATCTCCTTTCGGTTCTATTAGAGATAGTGTTAGTTTCGGTGCATGATAGGTGCACGGTTTGCGCCAAACGTTATTTTGGATGCACTGGATGGTACTCCTGGGTGACGAGGCTCAAATGGAAGCTCGTTTCGGTCCGTTTGGAGATAGTGCTAATCTTGATTCAAGATAGGTGCACGGTTTGCGCCGAACATATCGTAAGCTCGGAAATTATTTTGGACGCACCCGATGGATCTGCAAGTTGACGTGGGTCAAGTAGAATCTCGGTTCGGTTCGTTTGGTGATAGTGTTAGTATCGGTGCAAGGATAGATCCACAGTTTGCACCAAACATAGCGTAGCTTCAGAAACCATTTTGGATGCACCTGATGGACCTCTTAGGTGACGTGGGTCATGTAGAATCTCGTTTCCATCCTTTTGGAGATAGTCTTAGTCTCGGTGCAAGATGGTTACAGTTTGCACCAAACGTACCATAGCCTCAGAAATTCTTTTGGACGCACCTGATGGAACTGCTAGGTGACGTAGGTCATGTAGAATCTCGTTTCAGTCCATTTGGAGATAGTGTTAGTCTCGGTGCAAGATAGATACACAGTTTGCACCAAACGTACCATTGCCTCAGAAATCATTTTGAACACACTTGTTGGAACTCCCAGTTGACATGGGTCATGTAGAATCTCCTTTTGGTCCTTTTGGACATAGTGTTAGTTTCAGTGCATGATAGGTGTACAGTTTGTGCCAAACATACCATAGGCTCAGAAAATTGTTTTGGATGCACCGGATGGTACTCCAGGGTGACGAGGCTCAAATAGAAGCTCGTTTCGGTTCATTAGGAGATAGTGCTAATCTTGATTCAAGATAGGTGCACGGTTTGTGCCGAACATACTGTAAGGTCAGCAATTATTTTGGACGCACCCGATGGATCTCCAAGGTGACGTGGGTCATGTAGAATCTCGTTTCGGTTCGTTTGGAGATAGTGTTAGTATCGTTGCAAGATAGATCCACAGTTTGCATCAAACGTACCATAGCTTCAGAAACCATTTGGACGCACCTGATGGAACTCCTAGGTGACGTGGGTCATGTAGAATCTTGTTTTGATTTTTTGGAGAAAGTGTTAGTTTCAGTGCATTATAGTTGCACAATTTGCGCCAAACGTACCATAGGCTCAGAAATCGTTTTGGACACACTGGTTGGTACTCCTGCATGATGAGGCTTAACTAGAAGCTCGTCTCGGTTCGTTAGGAGATTGTGCTAATCTTGATTCAAGATAGGTGCATAGTTTGTTCCGAACATACCGTAAGCTTGGAAATCATTTTGGATGCACCGGATAGAACTCCTAGGTGACGTAGGTCATGTAGAATCTCGTTTCGGTCCATTTGGAGATAGTGTTAGTCTCGGTGTAAGATAGATCCACAGTTTGCACCAAACGTACCATAGCCTCATAAATCATTTTGGACGCACCCGATGAAACTCCTAGGTGACGTGGGTCATGTAGAATCTCCTTTCGGTCCTTTTGGAGATAGTGTTAGTTTCGGTGAATGATAGGTGCACCGTTTGCGCCAAACGTACCATAGGCTCAGAAATTGTTTTGGATGCACCGGATGGTACTCCTGTGTGACGAGGCCCAAATGGAAGCTTGTTTTGGTCCGTTCGGAGATAGTGCTAATCTTGACGAGCCTCATCACTTAGGTGCACGGTTTGCGCCGAACATACCGTAAGCTCAGAAATTATTTTGGACGCACCCGATGGATCTGCAAGCTAACGTGGGTCATGTAGAATCTCGTTTCGGTTCGTTTGGAGATAGTGTTAGTATCGGTGCAATATAGATCCACAGTTTGCACCGAACGTACCATAGCTTCAGAAACCGTTTTGGACACACCGGATGGAACTCCTAGGTGACGTGGGTCATGTAGAATCTTGTTTCGATCCTTTTGGAGATAGTGTTAGTTTCGGTGCACGATAGTTGCACCATTTGTGCCAAATGTACCATAGGCTCAGAAATTGTTTTGGACACACTGGTTGGTACTCCTAAGTGATGAGGCTCAACTCATTTCGGTTCATTAGGAGATTGTGCTAATCTTGATTCAAGATAGGTGCATGGTTTGTTCCGAACGTACCGTAAGCTCGGAAATCATTTTGGACACACCGGATAGAACTCCTAGGTGACGTAGGTCATGTAGAATCTCGTTTCGGTCCATTTGGAGATAGTGTTAGTCTCGGTGCAAGATAGATCCATAGTTTGCACCAAACGTACCATAGCCTCATAAATCATTTGGACGCACCCGATGGAACTCCTAGGTGACGTGGGTCATGTAGAATCTCCTTTCAGTCCTTTTTAGAGATAGTGTTAGTTTCGGTGAATGATAGGTGCACGGTTTGCGCCAAACGTACCATAGGCTCAGGAATTGTTTTGGATGCACCGGATGGTACTCCAGGTTGATGAGGCGCAAATGAAAGCTCATTTCGGTCTGTTCGGAGATAGTGCTAATCTTGAATCAAGATAGGTGCACGGATTGCGCCGAACGTAACATAAGCTCAAAAATTATTTTGGATGCACCTGATGTAACTCCAAGGTGACGTGGGTCATGTAGAATCTTGTTTTGGTTCGTTTGGAGATAGTGTTAGTATCGGTGCAACTAGGGCTGGACAAAAAGCTCGTTAAGCTGGCTTGGTGGCTCGGTACAAAAGTGCTCCGATTGGACTCATTTATCTTTTAAAATGAAAATAACTTGATTTGGAACGACTTTCAACTTCGGCTCGGCTCGTTAGGCTCGGCTCGTTAGGCTCGTCGTGAAGTTGGGTCTTAAACAATGCAGGAAATAATGAAGAATAAGATTATACCAATTTCTAAAAAAGCTCGAAAAAAACTACGGTCGGCTCGATATCCAGCCCTAGGTGCAACATTGGTCCACAATTTGCACCAAACGTACCATAGCTTCAGAAACTGTTTTAGACGCACCTGATGGAACTCCTAGGTGACGTGGGTCGTGTAGAATCTTGTTTCGATCCTTTTGGAGATAGTGTTAGTTTCGGTGCATGATAGTTGCTCAATTTGTACCAAACGTACGATAGGCTCAGAAATCATTTTGGATGCACCGGATGGTACTCCTTGGTGACGAGGCTCAAATGGAAGCTCGTTTCGGTTCATTAGGAGATAGTGCTAATCTTGATTTAAGATAGGTGGACGGTTTGTGTCGAACATACTATAAGCTCAAAAATCATTTTGGATGCACCTGATGGAACTCCTAGGTGATGTAGGTCATGTAAAATCTCGTTTTGGTCCATTTGGAGATAGTGTTAGTCTCGGTGCAAGATGGATCCACAGTTTGCACCAAACGTATCATAGCTTCAGAAACCGTTTTGGACGCACCCGATGGAACTCCTAGGTGACGTGCGTAATGTAGAATCTCCTTTCGGTCCTTTTTGGAGATAGTGTTAGTTTCAGTGCATGATAGGTGCACGATTTCCGCCAAACGTACCATAGGCTCAGAAAATTGTTTTGGATGCACCGGATGGTACTCCAGGGTGACGAGGCTCAAATGGAAGCTCGTTTCGGTCCGTTTGGAGATAGTGCTAATCTTGATTCAAGATAGGTGCACGGTTTGCGTCGAACATATCGTAAGCTCGAAAATTATTTTGGACGCACCCGATGGATCTACAAGGTGACGTGGTTTATATAGAATCTCATTTCGGTTCATTTGGAGAAAGTGTTAGTATCGGTGCAAGATAGATCCACAGTTTTCACCAAACGTACTATAGCTTTAGAAACTGTTTTGGACGCACCGGATGGAAGTCCTAGGTGACGTGGGTCATGTAGAATCACCCTTCCCAAGGAAACATTTAATTGTTGTAAGTAGCTTGTTAATTCTTGTTGCAAAATTTCAGTTTTGTGCTAGTTGAAAAAAAATAGAAAAAAGACAGAAGAAAGAAAGAAAAGAAAGATAGAAAGAAAGAAAGAAAAGAAAGAGAAAGAAGAAGAGAAGGGTTTCTCCAAGGCATAAATGACTGGTGCCTTAAAACATCCTATCTCTAAAAGCTGTATCTGGAGTGAAAGGTATGATCAAGGATGTAGCACTTTTACCTTGCATTTATTGCTAGGTCAAAACTCGGATCCACAGAGGGAATTGTCATACTCTTAGATCAAGATGTGCATGTGTGCGATATATAGTGGCTAACTTATTTCTACTTTGCTCCTTTGAGTGTATATCTCTCTGTTTTGAAGAATTGAAGAATTATACAGAGGCTTTTAAGATCATGGGCTATCATTGTTTTTCTTCTTCTTTCTCTTTTTTTTCTAAGTACTTGCCTATATTTTTATTTTTCTTTTATTTTTGCATAGCCCAAGTCTTTTTTTTGCCTGTAACAGAAAACTTATAAAGAGATATTGATCAAAGAACTTGGAGCATTTATTCAACCTATAAAATATTTTTGAATGGTAAGGCATATTTTTGCGTACTCCCAGTGTAGGAATAGCAGATGTATGTGGAGTGTAAGTGATCTTGATCTTGGGAGCATAAAAAATCTCTCGACACAGGTAAACAAGGTTTGACAAAACTCAATATAAAAATAAAAGGCTTATAAGCTAGTCTTACAAATTTATCATGTAAGGCTTTGGTAGGATATTACTCAACTACAAAGGAGAAGTGAAACTATTAATTTTGCAAGTTTAAAAATAAAAGTTCTCCAAGAACAAGACTTAAAGATTTATGTTCTCTTATTCTACTATCTCATATCCCACAACAACTTAAGCAATGCGGGGTCCCTAAAAAGGTTCCCAACAGTATCAAGACTTCTAGGAAAAGTGTTGTGTGAGTCTATCTTTAAATTATATCAAAGTAATTTATTCCTTTAATCAGGATTAATAGATCATGTGTTTATTCAGGGAATTCTTAATTTAATTCGAAATAGAAGATTAAATAGCAAAAAAATAGAATGTATGGAATGTGTACCGAACCATGGACGAAGGAGGAGGCAAGGCATGGCAACAGAGGGCCGGTTGGCCTGGCCCTAGGGTCGATCGGCCTGGGCTGAGGCCTAGTCGAGGCCTGCTTCATCGTGTGAGGTCTTGACGACGTTTGCTTCTGTGTTCTTTTATTTTCATGATCGAATCTTCTCTGGTAATCCCGTGGTCTTCCCCCACACTTATTTCCTGTTTTCTTTTAAGCGCAACATGTGGAGATAAGACAAAATATTCCAAATAATAATAAAGAGAGAAAACACTTGACTCTAATAAAACTTTATTGATATCATTTAAGGCACTCATTACATATCTAGCTAATAATAGAACTCTCACACTATAACAACTTGATAACTCTAAATAATAAATCTCACTTTTAATAAAACTCTCACACTCAAACGACTCTGTGCCTTATCAATCTACTAACTCATACTCTCTATTCTTCATCTTTCTCTAACTCATCAAGTCTACGACATAGAGTGTTTGCAAGAGTTTTAGTGCTTTTCTGCCTGATGACTAGCTTATCGATCCTAGCATTAGACTTCCCTATCGTGTTAGCTAGCGTAGCCATTAGGCCTCGAGTCTGCTCGACAGTCTGATCAGTCATAGAGCTGGATTCTCTCAATCGAGTGAGCAGTTGTCACTGCTCACCTAGCCTTCTATCTAAGGAGTTTATCATCTTCTCTTGATCATATATCCTCTTCTCCTGTTCTTGTAGCTTCACTTTTGACGTAGGTAATGTAAAATCTTGTTTTAGTCCATTTGGATATAGTGTTAGTCTCGGTGCAAGATAGATACACAGTTTGCACCAAATGTACCATAGCCTCAGATATCATTTTGGATGCACCTGATGGAACTCCTACGTGACCTACGTCATGTAGAATCTCCTTTTGGTCCTTTTAGAGATAGTGTTAGTTTCGGTGCACGATAGGTGCACAGTTTGCGCCAAACATACCATAGGCTCAAAAAATTGTTTTGGATGCACCGATGGTACTCCTGGGTGACAAGGCTCAAATGGAAGGTCATTTCGGTCTGTTTGGAGACAGTGTTAGTTTCAGTGCAAGACAGGTGCGCAGTTTGCGTCATACGTACCATAGGCTCAGAAATCATTTTGGACACACAAGATGATACTCCTAGGTGACGAGCTCAAATGGAATCTCGTTTCGGTTCATTTGGAGGTAGTGCTAATCTTGATTCAAGATAGGTGCACGGTTTGCGCTGAACGTACCGTAAGCTTGGAAATCATTTTGGATGCACCCGATGGAACTCCTAGGTGATGTTGGTCATGTAGAATCTCGTTTCAGTGCATTTGGAGATAGTATTAACCTCGGTGCAAGATATTTCCACAGTTTGCACCAAACGTACCATTGCATAATAAATCATTTTAGACGCATCCGATGGAACTCCTAGGTGTCGTGGGTCATGTAGAATCTCCTTTCGGTCCATTTCGAGATAGTGTTAGTTTCAGTGCATGATAGGTGCAAGGTTTGCGCCAAACGTACCATAGGCTCAGAAATTGTTTTGGATGCACCGGATGGTACTCCTGGGTGATGAGGCTCAAATGGAAGCTCATTTCGGTCCGTTTGGAGATAGCGTTAGTCTCGGTGCAAGATAGGTGCACGGTTTGCGCCAAATGTATCGTAGCCTCAGAAATCATTTTGGACACAGTGGATGGTACTTCTAGGTGACAAGGCTTAAATAGAAGCTCATTTCGGTCCGTTTGGATATAGTGCTAACCTTGATTCAAGATAGGTGCACAGTTCGCACCTAACGTGCCAGAGCCTCAGAAATCATTTTGGACGCACCTGATGGAACTTCTAGGTGACGTGGGTCATGTAGAATCTCCTTTCAGTCCTTTTGGAGATAGTGTTAGTTTCGGTGCATGATAGGTGCACGGTTTGCGCCAAACATACCATAGGCTCGAAAATTGTTTTTGATGCACCAGAAGGTACACCTGGGTGACGAGGCACCAATAGAAGCTCATTTCGGTATGTTTGGAGACTATGTTAGTTTCAGTTCAAGATACGTGCACAGTTTGCGCCAAACGTACCATAGGCACATAAATTGTTTTGGATGCACCGGATGGTACCCTTGGGTGACGAGGCTCAAATGAAAGCTCGTTTCGGTACATTTGGAGATAGTGTTAGTATCGGTGCAAGATAGATCCACAGTTTGCACCAAACATACCATAGCCTCAGAAATTGTTTTGAATGCACCGGATGGTACTCCTAGGTGATGAGGCTCAAATGGAAACTCGTTTTGGTTCGTTTGGAGATATTGCTAATCTTGATTCAAGATAGGTGAACAGTTTACGCCGAACGTACCATAAGCTTAAAAATCATTTTAGACGCACCCAATGGAACAAATTGGTGACGTGGGTCATGTTGAATCTCATTTCGGTCCATTTGGAGATAGTGTTAGTCTCGGTTCAAGATAGGTGCACGGTTTGTGCCGAACGCACCGTAAGCTCGGAAATCATTTTAGACGCACCTGATGGAACTCCGAGGTGACGTAGGTCATGTAAAATCTTATTTCAGTCCATTTGGAGATATGTTAGTATCGATGCAAGGTAGGTCCATAGTTTGCACCAAACGTACCATAGCTTTAGAAACCGTTTTGGACGCAATGATGGAACTCCTAGGTGACATGGGTCATGCAGAATCTTGTTTCGATCCATTTAGAGATAGTGTTAGTTTCGGTGCATGATAGGTGCACGGTTTGCGCCAAACATACCATTGGCTCAGAAATTATTTTGGATGCACTGGATGGTACTCCTGGGTGACGAGGCTCAAATTGAAGCTTGTTTCGGTCTGTTTGGAGACCGTGTTAGTTTTAGTGCAAGATAGGTGCACAGTTTGCGCCAAACATTCCATAGGCTCAAAAATCGTTTTGGACACACTGGAGGTGACGAGGCTCAACTGGAAGCTCATTTCGGTTCATTTGGAGATTGTGCTAATCTTGATTCAAGATAGGTGCTCGGTTTGTGCCGTACATACTGTAAGCTCAGAAATCATTTTGGACACACCCGATGGAACTCCTATGTGACGTAGGTCTTGTAAAGTCATGTTTTAGTCCATTTGGATATAGTGTTAGTCTCGGTGCAAGATAGATACACAGTTTGCACCAAACGTACCATAGCCTCAGAAATCATTTTGGACGCACCTGATAGAAATCCTAGGTGACCTGCGTCATGTAGAATCTCCTTCCGGTCCTTTTTAGAGATAGTGTTAGTTTTGGTGCATGATAGGTGCACGGTTTGCGCCAAACATACCATAGGCTCAAAAAATTGTTTTGGATGCATCGATGGTACTCCCGGGTGACGAGGCTCAAATGGATGGTCGTTTCGGTCTGTTTGGAGACAGTGTTAGTTTCAGTGCAAGACAGGTGCGTAGTTTGCGCTATACGTACCATAGGCTCGGAAATCATTTTGGACACACAACATGATACTCCTAGGTGACGAGGCTCAAATGGAATCTCGTTTCGGTTCATTTGGAGGTAGTGCTAATCTTGATTTAAGATAGGTGCACGGTTTGCGCTGAACGTACCGTAAGCTTGGAAATCATTTTGGATGCACCCGATGGAACTCCTAGGTGATGTTAGTCATGTAGAATCTCGTTTCAGTGCATTTGGAGATAGTGTTAGTCTCAGTGCAAGATATTTCCACAGTTTGCACCAAACGTACCACAGCGTCATAAATTATTTTAGACGCGGATGGAACTCCTAGGTGTCGTGGGTCATGTAGAATCTCCTTTCGGTCCATTTCGAGATAGTGTTAGTTTCAGTGCATGATAGGTGCACGGTTTGCGCCAAATGTACCATAGGCTCAGAAATTGTTTTGGATGCACCGGATGGTACTCCTAGGTGATGAGGCTCAAATGGAAGCTCATTTCGGTCCATTTGGAGATAGCGTTAGTCTCAGTGCAAGATAGGTGCACGGTTTGCGCCAAATGTACCATAGCCTCAGAAATTATTTTGGACACAGTGGATGGTACTTCTAGGTGACGAGGCTCAAATGGAAGCTCATTTCGGTCCGTTTGGATATAGTGCTAACCTTGATTCAAGATAGGTGCACAGTTCGCACCTAACGTGCCAGAGCCTCAGAAATCATTTTGGACGCACCTGATGGAACTCCTAGGTGATGTGGGTCAAGTAGAATCTCCATTCAGTCCTTTTAGAGATAGTGTTAGTTTCAGTGCATGATAGGTGCACGGTTTGCGCCAAACATACCATAGGCTCGAAAATTGTTTTGGATGCACCGGAAGATACTCCTATGTGACGAGGCACCAATAGAAGCTCGTTTCGGCATGTTTGGAGACTATGTTAGTTTCAGTGCAAGATAGGTGCACAGTTTGCTCCGAACGTACCATAGGCATAGAAATTGTTTTGGATGCACCGGATGGTACTCTTGGGTGACGAGGCTCAAATGGAAGCTCGTTTCGGTACATTTGAAGATAGTGTTAGTATCGGTGCAAGATAGATCCACAGTTTGCACCAAACGTACCGTAGCCTCAGAAATTGTTTTGGACGCACCGGATGATACTCCTAGGTGACGAGGCTCAAATGGAAACTTGTTTTGGTTCATTTGGAGATATTGCTAATCTTGATTCAAGATAGGTGCACAGTTTGCACCGAACGTACCATAAGCCTAAAAATCATTTTGGATGCACCCGATGGAGCACATTGGTGACGTAGGTCATGTAGAATCTCATTTCGGTCCATTTGGAGATAGTGTTAGTCTCGGTTTAAGATAGGTGCACGGTTTGCGCCGAACGCACCGTAAGCTCAAAAATCATTTTAGACGCACCTGATGGAACTCCTAGGTGACGTAGGTCATGTAAAATCTTGTTTCGGTCCATTTGGAGATATATTAGTATCGATGCAAGGTAGGTCCACAGTTTGCACCAAACGTACCATAGCTTCAGAAACCGTTTTGGACGCAACGATGGAACTCCTAGGTGACATGGGTCATGCCGAATCTTGTTTCGATCCATTTAGAGATAGTGTTAGTTTCGGTGCATGGTAGGTGCACGGTTTTGCGCCAAACATACCATTGGCTCAGAAATTATTTTGGATGCACTGGATGGTACTCCTGGGTGACGAGGCTCAAATTAAAGCTCGTTTCGGTCTGTTTGGAGATCGTGTTAGTTTCAGTGCAAGATAGGTGCACAGTTTGCGCCAAACATTCCATAGGATCAAAAATCGTTTTGGACACACCGGAGGTGACGAGGCTCAACTGGAAGCTCATTTCGGTTCATTTGGAGATTGTGCTAATCTTGATTCAAGATAGGTGCTCGGTTTGTGCCGAACGTACTGTAAGCTCAGAAATTATTTTGGACACACCCAATGGAACTCCTAGGTAACGTAGGTCATGTAAAATCTTGTTTTAGTCCATTTGGATATAGTGTTAGTCTCGGTGCAAGATAGATACACAGTTTGCACCAAACGTACCATAGCCTCAAAAATCATTTTGGACACACCTGATGGGGAACTCCTAGGTGACCTGCATCATGTAGAATGTCCTTTCGGTCCTTTTAGAGATAGTGTTAGTTTTGGTGCATGATAGGTGCACGGTTTGCATCAAACATACCATAGGCTCAGAAAATTATTTTGGATGGGACGATGGTACTCCCGGGTGATGATGCTCAAATGGAAGCTTGTTTCGGTCCGTTTTGAGACAGTGTTAGTTTTAGTGCAAGATTGGTGCGTAGTTTGCGCCATACGTACCATGGCTCAGAAATCGTTTTGGACACACAAGATGATACTCCTAGGTGACGAGGCTCAAATGGAATCTCGTTTCAGTTCGTTTGGAGATAGTGCTATTCTTGATTCAAGATAGGTGCACGGTTTGCGCCGAACGTACCGTAAGCTCGGAAATCATTTTGGATCGACCCGATGGAACTCCTAGGTGACGTTGGTCATGTAGAATCTCGTTTCAGTACATTTGGAGATAGTGTTAGTCTCGGTGCAAGATATTTCCATAGTTTGCACCAAACGTACCATAGCGTCATAAATCATTTTAGACGCACCCGATGGAACTCCTAGGTGTCGTGGGTCATGTAGAATCTCCTTTCGGTCCATTTCGAGATAGTGTTAGTTTCAGTGCATCATAGGTGCAAGGTTTGCGCCAAACGTACCAAGGCTTAGAAATTGTTTTGGATGCACCGGATGGTACTCCTGGGTGATGAGGCTCAAATGAAGCTCATTTCGGTCCGTTTGGAGATAGTGTTAGTCTCGGTTCAAGATAGGTGCATGGTTTGCACCAAATGTATCGTAGCCTCAGAAATCATTTTGGACACAGTGGATGGTACTTCTAGGTGGCGAGGCTCAAATGGAAGCTCATTTCGGTCCGTTTGGATATAGTGCTAACCTTGATTCAAGATAGGTGCACACTTCGCACCTAACGTACCAGAGCCTCAGAAATCATTTTGGATGCACCTGATGGAACTCCTAGGTGACGTGGGTCATGTAGAATCTCCTTTCGGTCCTTTTGGAGATAGTGTTAGTTTCGGTGCATGATAGGTGCAAGGTTTGCGCCAAACATTCCATAGGCTCGGAAATTGTTTTGGATGCACCGGATGGTACTCCTGGATGACGAGGCACCAATAGAAGCTCGTTTCGGTATGTTTGGAGACTGTTAGTTTTAGTGCAAGGTAGGTGCACAGTTTGCGCCAAATGTACCATAGGCACATTAATTGTTTTGGATGCACCGTGATATGAACCCGCAAGGGTTTGTGGTCGATCTTTCGATGAGAAGTGTGAGATAACTCGATTGGTGGATGGAGATGACGTTCATGGCCCGACTACAGCCTTCCAAGACTGCGCCTTAGCGACCGATACACCACTTCCCAAGGCCGTCACGATCTTGTGGAGCATGACAACCAGCCCCTAGGGCTCCCTTCCTGCAAGCAATCGAAGAACTAGCAAGAACGAGGAAACAAGCACTAAAATTGCAAGATAAAATTGAAGGTTTCACACGGAATCTTATTATGAGTGGGGTTCCATAGACAAGGAGACAGACGACTAGATCGGCACGTGCGCCTACAAGCAAGTAGCGATGGCTAAACTTGATCTAAACAAAACCCAAGTGTTCCTGGTTGTGGCTAAGGGGTATATGACGTGTGGAGGACGACCACAAGAGAGTTTGGGTCGTGCTCTAACCCTAGGACGCGTCCCTACTGGACTCTAAACGATACAAGCCCATTGGGCTAACTTAAGGTGGCGCAGCACCCTGGACAGAATAGACCTCTCGGTGAGTTTTGGACTGTTGACGCCGCTTCTGAGCAGGTATGAGTACGAGGTCAGATCCGTATGAAAGTAGACTTTATTAGCTTTCCAACAAGTCTAGAATCACCCCAATCCGACTCCGTATGTAACCGTGGCGACTGTCGCAAGTTGGAGGTGTGCTGCAGTCCTTTTCCCTTTCGGTCTTCTCCTTAATTCCTAATCAAAACAAGAGTGCACGTGTCTCCAAGATCTAAACAGGATGGATAAGAGCTCAAGAAGGAACTCACTTGATGATTAACTTTTTGAGCATGAGCACGAGTAATAGGACCAGCAGGTGTCGGCGTTGACGGCGTGGATGTATGATCGGTGTTGATGTCCTCATCATCCTCCCTTTCTTGAATTTGAGTTGTCCTCAACTCAAGCTCATCTTCCTCACCCAAATAAGGCTTCAAATCTGCAATGTTAAATGTGGGACTAACCCCAAAATCTGCAGGAAGATCAAGCTTATATGCATTCTTATTTATTCGTTGCATCACTTTAAAAGGATAGATACACCTCCAACTTGGTGCATTCTCATTTATAACGTAGGTCATGTAAAATCTTATTTTAGTCCATTTGAATATAGTGTTAGTCTCGGTGCAAGATAGATACACAGTTTGCACCAAACGTACCATAGCCTCAGAAATCATTTTGGACGCACCTGATGGAACTCCTAGGTGACCTGCATCATGTAGAATCTCCTCTCGGTCCTTTTAGAGATAGTGTTAGTTTCAGTGCAAGATAGGTGCACGGTTTGCATCAAACATACCATAGGCTCAGAAAAATTGTTTTGGATGCACCGATGGTACTCCCGGGTGACGATGCTCAAATGGAAGCTTGTTTTGGTCCATTTTGAGACAGTGTTAGTTTTAGTGCAAGATTGGTGCGTAGTTTGCACCATACATACCATAGGCTCAGAAATTATTTTGGACACACAAGATGATACTCCTAGGTGACGAGGCTCAAATGGAATCTCGTTTCGGTTCGTTTGGTGATAGTGCTAATCTTGATTCAAGATAGGTGCACGGTTTGCGCCGAACGTACCATAAGCTCAGAAATCATTTTGGATCGACCCGATGGAACTCCTAGGTGACGTTGGTCATGTAGAATCTCGTTTCGGTGCATTTGGAGATAGTGTTAGTCTCGGTGCAAGATATTTCCACAGTTTGCACCAAACGTACCATAGCATCATAAATCATTTTAGACACACCCGATGGAACTCCCAGGTGTCGTGGGTCATGTAGAATCTCCTTTCGGTCCATTTGGAGATAGTGTTAGTTTTAGTGCATGATAGGGGCAAGGTTTGCGTCAAACGTAGCATAGGCTCAGAAATTGTTTTGGATGCACCGAATGGTACTCTTGGGTGATGAGGCCCAAATGGAAGCTCATTTCGGTCCGTTTGGAGATAGTGTTAGTCTCTGTGCCAGATAGGTGCATGGTTTGCGCCAAATGTACCGTAGCCTCATAAATCATTTTGGACAAAGTGGATGGTACTTCTAGGTGACGAGGCTCAAATGGAAGCTCATTTCGGTCCGTTTGGATATTGTGCTAACCTTGATTCAAGATAGGTGCACAGTTTGCACCTAACGTACCATAGCCTCAGAAATCATTTTGGACGCACCTGATGGAACTCCTAGGTGACCTGCGTCATGTAGAATCTCCTTTCAGTCCTTTTAGAGATAGTGTTAGTTTCGGTGCATGGTTTGCGCCAAACATACCATAGGCTCAGAAAATATTTTCGATGCACCGGATGGTACTCCTGGGTGACGTGGGTCATGTAGAATCTCGTTTTGGTCCGTTTGGAAATAGTATTAGTATCAGTGCAAGATAGATCCACAGTTTGCACCAAACATACCATAGCCTCAGAAATTGTTTTGGACGTAACAGATGGTACTCTTAGGTGACGAGGCTCAACTGGAAACTCGTTTCGGTTCGTTTGGAGATATTGCTAATCTTGATTCAAGATGGGCGCACGGTTTGCACTTAACGTACCGTAAGCTCAGAAATCATTTTGGACGCACCCGTTGGAACTCCTTGGTGACGTGGGTCATGTAGAATCTCGTTTCGGTCCATTTGGAAATAGTGTTAGTCTCGGTTCAAGATAGGTGCACGGTTTGCGCCGAATGTACCATAAACTCAGAAATCATTTTGGACGCACCCGATGGAACTCCTAGGTGACGTTGGTCATGTAGAAACTCGTTTCGGTCCATTTGGAGATAGTGTTAGTCTCAGTGCATGATAGATCCACAGTTTGCACCAAACGTTCTACAGCGCTATAAATTATTTTGGACGCACCCGATGGAACTCCTAGATAACGTGGGTCATGTAGAATCTCCTTTCGGTCCTTTTAGAGATAGTGTTAGTTTCGATGCATGAAAGGTGCACGGTTTGTGCCAAACGTACCATAGGCTCAGAAATTATTTTGGATGCACCGGATTCTACTCCTGGTGACGAGGCTCAAATGGAAGCTCGTTTCGGTCCGTTTAGAGACCATGTTAGTTTTAGTGCAAGATAGGTGCATGGTTTGCGTCAAATGTACCATAGGCTCAAAAATTGTTTTGGACACACCGAATGATACTCCTAGGTGACAAGGCTCAAATGAAAAGCTCGTTTCGGTTCATTTGGAGATAGTGCTAATTTGATTCAAGATAGGTGCACGGTTTGCGTCGAACCTACCGTAAGCTCGAAAATCATTTTGGACGCACCTGATGGAACTCCTAGGTGACGTAGGTCATGTAGAATCTTGTTTTAGTCCATTTGGAGATATGTTAGTATTGATGCATGGTAGATCTATAGTTTGCACCAAACATACCATAGCTTCAGAAACCGTTTTGGACGCAACCTGATGGAACTCCTTGGTCACGTGGGTCATGTTTCCTCATTTCAATCCTTTTAGAGATAGTGTTAGTTTCGGTGCTGGATAGGTCCACAATTTGCGCCAAACGTTCCATAGGCTTAGAAATCATTTTAGACAAGACAGATGGTACTCCTGGGTGACGAGGCTCAAATGGAAGCTTGTTTCGGTCTGTTTAGAGATGTGCTAATCTTGATTCAAGATAGGTGCACGGTTTGCGCCGAACGTACCGTAAGCTCGGAAATCATTTTGGACACACTCGATGGAACTCCTAGGTTTCGATCCATTTGGAGATAGTGTTAGTCTCGGTACAAGATAGATACACAGTTTGAACCAAACGTACCATAGCCTCAGAAATCATTTTGAACCACTTGATGGAAGTCCTAGGTGACGTTGATTATGTAGAATCTCCTTTCGGTCCTTTTGGAGATAGTGTTAGTTTCGGTGCATGATAGGTGTATGGTTTGCGCCAAACATACCATAGGCTCAGAAAATTGTTTTGCACGCACCCGATGGAACTCCTAGGTGACGTGGGTCATGTAGAATCTCCTTTCGGTTCTATTAGAGATAGTGTTAGTTTCGGTGCATGATAGGTGCACGGTTTGCGCCAAACGTTGTTTTGGATGCACTAGATGGTACTCCTGGGTGACGAGGCTCAAATGTAAGCTCATTTCGGTTCGTTTCGAGAAAGTGTTAGTATCGGTGCAAGATAGATCCATAGTTTTCACCAAACGTACTATAGCTTCAGAAACTGTTTTGGACGCACCGGATGGAAGTCCTAGGTGACGTGGGTCATGTAGAATCTTGTTTCGATACTTTTGGAGATAGTGTTAGTTTCGGTGCGTGATAGTTGCACAATTTGCCCCAAACGTACCATAGGCTCAGAAATTATTTTGGACACACTGGTTGGTACTCCTAAGTGACGAGGCTCAACTGCAAGCTCGTTTCGGTTCGTTAGCAGATTGTGCTAATCTTGATTCAAGATAGGTGCACGGTTTGTTCCGAACATACCTTAAGCTCGGAAATCATTTTGGACGCACTGGATAGAACTCATAGGTGACGTAGGTCATGTAGAATCTCGTTTCGGTCTATTTGGAGATAGTGTTAGTCTCGGTGTAAGATAGATCCATAGTTTGCACCAAACGTACCATAGCCTCATAAATCATTTTGGACGCACCCGATGGAACTCCTATGTGACGCGGGTCAGGTAGAATCTCCTTTCGGTCCTTTTGGAGATAGTGTTAGTTTCGGTGAATGATAGTTGCACGGTTTGCGCTAAACATACCATAGGCTCAGAAATTGTTTTGGATGCACCGGATGGTACTCCTGGGTGACGAGGCTCAAATAGAATCTCGTTTCGGTCCGTTCGGAGATAGTGCTAATCTTGATTCAAGATAGGTGCACGGTTTGTGCCGAACGTACCGTAAGCTCGGAAATTATATTGGACGCACCTGATGTAACTCCTAGGTGACGTGGGTCATGTAGAATCTCGTTTTTGTCCATTTGGAGATAGTGTTAGTCTCAGTGCAAGATGGATCCACAGTTTGCACCAAACGTAGCATAGCTTCAGAAACCGTTTTGGACGCACCTGATGGAACTCCTAGGTGACGTGCGTCATGTAGAATCTCCTTTCGGTCCTTTTGGAGATAGTGTTAGTTTCGGTGCATGATAGGTGCACGGTTTGCGCCAAACGTACCATAGGCTCAGAAAATTATTTTGGATGCACCGGATGGTACTCCTGGGTGACGACACTCAAATGCAAGCTCGTTTCGGTCCGTTTGGAGATAGTGCTAATCTTGATTCAAGATAGGTGCACGGTTTGCGCCGAACGTACCGTAAACTCGGAAATTATTTTGGACGCACCCGATGCATCTGCAAGGTGACATGGGTCATGTAGAATCTCGTTTCGGTTCGTTTGGAGATAGTGTTAGTATCGGTGCAAGATAGATCCACAGTTTGCACCGAACGTACCATAGCTTCAGAAACCATTTTGGACGCACCAGATGGAACTCCTAGGTGACGTGGGTTTTGTAGAATCTTGTTTCGATCCTTTTGGAGATAGTGTTAGTTTCGGTGCATGATAGTTGCTCAATTTGCACCAAACGTACCATAGGCTCAGAAATCATTTTGGATGCACCGGATGGTACTCCTTGGTGACGAGGCTCAAATGGAAGCTCATTTTAGTTCGTTAGGAGATAGTGCTAATCTTGATTCAAGATAGGTGCACAGTTTGCGCCGAATGTACCGTAAGCTCGAAAATCATTTTGGACACACCGGATAGAACTCCTAGGTGACATAGGTCATGTAGAATCTCGTTTCGGTCCATTTGGAGATAGTGTTAGTCTCGGTGTAAGACAGATCCATAGTTTGCACCAAACGTACCATAGCCTGATAAATCATTTTGGACGCACCCGATGGAACTCCTAGGTGACGTGGGTCATGTAGAATCTCCTTTCGGTCCTTTTGGAGATAGTGTTAGTTTCGGTGAATGATAGGTGCACGGTTTGCGCCAAACATACCATAGGCTCAGAAAATTGTTTTGGATGCACTGGATGGTACTCCTAGGTGACGACGCTCAAATGGAAGCTCGTTTCGGTCCGTTTGGAGATAGTGCTAATCTTGATTCAAGATAGGTGCACGGATTGCGCCGAACGTACCGTAAGCTCGGAAATTATTTTGGACGCACCTGATGTAACTCCAAGGTGACGTGGGTCATGTAGAATCTCGTTTTGGTTCGTTTGGAGATAGTGTTAGTATCGGTGCATGATAGGTCCACAGTTTGCACCAAACGTACCATAGCTTCAGAAACCGTTTTGGACGCACCTGATGGAACTCCTAGGTGACATGGGTCGTGTAGAATCTTGTTTCGATCCTTTTGGAGATAGTGTTAGTTTCGGTGCATGATAGTTGCTCAATTTGCACCAAACGTACGATAGGCTTAGAAATCATTTTGGATGCACCGGATGGTACTCCTAGGTGACGAGGCTCAAATGGAAGCTCGTTTCGGTTCTTTAGGAGATAGTGCTAATCTTGATTCAAGATAGGTGCACGGTTTGTGTCGAACATACTGTAAGCTCGAAAATCATTTTGGACGCACCTGATGGAACTATTAGGTCATGTAGGTCATGTAAAATCTCGTTTTGGTCCATTTGGAGATAGTGTTAGTCTCGGTGCAAGATGGATCCCCAGTTTGCACCAAACGGACCATAGCTTCTGAAACCATTTTGGACACACCTGATGCAACTCCTAGGTGACGTGCATCATGTAGAATCTCTTTTCGGTCCTTTTGGAGATAGTGTTAGTTTCGGTGCATGATAGGTGCACGGTTTGCGCCAAACATACCATAGGCTCAGAAAATAGTTTTGGGTGCATCGGATGGTACTCCAGGGTGACGAGGCTCAAATGGAAGCTCGTTTCGGTCCGTTTGGAGATAGTGCTAATCTTGATTCAAGATAGGTGCACGGTTTGCGCCGAACGTATCATAAGGTCGGAAATTATTTTGGACACACCCGATGGATCTGCAAGGTGACGTGGGTCATGTAGAATCTCATTTCGGTTCGTTTGGAGATAGTGTTAGTATCGGTGCAAGATAGATCCACAGTTTGCATCGAACGTACCATAGCTTCAGAAACCGTTTTGGATGCACCCGATGGATCTGCAAGGTGACGTGGGTCATGTAGAACCTTGATTCGATCCTTTTGGAGATAGTGTTAGTTTCGGTGCATGATAGTTGCTCAATTTGCACCAAACATACAATAGGCTCAGAAATCATTTTGGATGCACCGGATGGTACTCCTAGGTGACGAGGCTCAAATGGAAGCTCATTTTGGTTCATTAGGAGATAGTGCTAATCTTGATTCAATATAGGTGCATGGTTTGTTCCGAACATACCGTAAGCTCGGAAATCATTTTGGACGCACCGGATAGAACTCCTAGGTGACGTAGGTCATGTAGAATCTCGTTTCGGTCTATTTAGAGATAGTGTTAGTCTCGGTGTAAGATAGATCCATAGTTTGCACCAAATGTACCATAGCCTCATAAATCATTTTGGACGCACCCGATGGAACTCCTATGTGACGCGGGTCATGTAGAATCTCCTTTCAGTCCTTTTGGAGATAGTGTTAGTTTCGGTGAATGATAGGTCACGGTTTGCGCCAAACATACCATGTGCTCAGAAATTGTTTTGGATGCACCGGATGGTACTCCTGGGTGACGAGGCTCAAATGGAAGCTCGTTTTAGTCCGTTCGGAGATAGTGCTAATCTTGATTCAAGATAGGTGCACGGTTTGCGCCGAACGTACCGTAAGCTCGGAAATTATTTTGGACGCACCTGATGTAACTCCAAGGTGACGTGGGTCATGTAGAATCTCGTTTTGGTACGTTTGGAGATAGTGTTAGTATAGGTGCAACATAGGTCCACAGTTTGCACCAAACATATCATAGCTTCAGAAACCGTTTTGGACGCACCAGATGGAACTCCTTGGTGACGTGGGTCATGTAGAATCTTGTTTTGATCCTTTTGGAGATAGTGTTAGTTTTGGTGCATGATAGTTGCACAATTTGCCTTAGTTTGGAGATTGTGCACAATGGATGGTAGTCTTGGGTGACGAGGCTCAACTGGAAGCTCATTTCCCTTAGTTTAGAGATTGTGCTAATCTTGATTCAAGATAGGTGCACAGTTTGTGCCGAACGTACCGTAAGCTCGGAAATCATTTTAGATGCACCCGATGGAACTCTTAGGTGACGTAGGTCATGTAGAATCTCGTTTCGGTCCATTTGGATATAGTGTTAGTCTCGGAGCAAGATAGATCCACAGTTTGCACCAAACGTACCATAGCCTTTGAAATCATTTTGGACGCACCCGATGGAACTCCTAGGTGACGTGGGTCCTATAGAATGTCCTTCTGGTCCTTTTAGAGGTAGTGTTAGTTTTCGTGCATGATAGGTGCACGGTTTGCACCAAACGTACCATAGGCTCAAAAATCGTTTTGGACACACGGATGATACTCCTAGGTGACAAGGCTCAAATGAAAGCTCGTTTCGGTTCATTTGGAGATAGTGATAATTTGATTCAAGATAGGTGCACGGTTTGCGCCGAACCTACCGTAATCTCGGAAATCATTTTGGACGCACCCGATGGGACTCCTAGGTGACGTAGGTCATGTAGAATCTTGTTTCAGTCCATTTGGAGATATGTTAGTATTGATGCATGGTAGATCCATAGTTTGCACCAAACATACCATAGCTTCGGAAACCGTTTTGGACGCAACCCGATGGAACTCCTTGGTCACATGGGTCATGTTTCCTCATTTCAATCCTTTTAGAGATAGTGTTAGTTTTGGTGCTAGATAGGTCCACAGTTTGCGCCAAACGTTCCATAGTCTTAGAAATCATTTTAGACAACACGGATGGTACTCCTGGGTGACGAGGCTCAAATGGAAGCTTATTTCGGTCTATTTAGACATAGTGCTAATCTTGATTCAAGATAGGTGCACGGTTTGCGCCGAACATACCGTAAGCTTGGAAATCATTTTGGACACACTCGATGGAACTCCTAGGTTTCGATCCATTTGGAGATAGTGTTAGTCTCGGTGCAAGATAGATACACAGTTTGAATCAAACGTACCATAGCCTCAGAAATCATTTTAAATCACTTGATGGAAGTCCTAGGTGACATTGATTATGTAGAATCTCCTTTTGGTCCTTTTGGAGATAGTGTTAGTTTCGATGCATGATAGATATATGGTTTGCGCCAAACATACCATAGGCTCAGAAAATTGTTTTGCACGCACCCGATGGAACTCCTAGGTGACGTGGGTCATGTAGAATCTCCTTTCGGTTCTATTAGAGATAGTGTTAGTTTCGGTGCATGATAGGTGCACGGTTTGCGCCAAACATTATTTTGGATGCACTGGATGGTACTCCTGGGTGACGAGGCTCAAATGGAAGCTCGTTTCGGTCCGTTTGGAGATAGTGCTAATCTTGATTCAAGATAGGTGCACGGTTTGCGCCGAACATATCGTAAGCTCGGAAATTATTTTGGACGCACCCGATGGATCTGCAAGGTGACGTGGGTCAAGTAGAATCTTGGTTCGGTTCGTTTGGTGATAGTGTTAGTATCGGTGCAAGGATAGATCCACAATTTGCACCAAACATACCATAGCTTCAGAATCCATTTTGGACGCACCTGATGGACCTCTTAGGTGACGTGGGTCATGTAGAATCTCGTTTCCATCCTTTTGGAGATAGTGTTAGTCTCGGTGCAAGATGGTTACAGTTTGCACCAAACGTACCATAGCCTCAGAAATCCTTTTGGACGCACCTGATGGAACTGCTAGGTGACGTAGGTCATGTAGAATCTTGTTTCAGTCTATTTGGAGATAGTGTTAGTCTCGGTGCAAGATAGATACACAGTTTGCACCAAACGTACCATAGCCTCATAAATCATTTTGAACGCACTTGTTGGAACTCCCAGTTGACATGGGTCATGTAGAATCTCCTTTTGGTCCTTTTGGACATAGTGTTAGTTTCAGTGCATGATAGGTGTACAGTTTGTGCCAAATATACCATAGGCTCAGAAAATTGTTTTGGATGCACCGGATGGTACTCCCGGGTGACGAGGCTCAAATGGAAGCTCGTTTCGGTTCATTAGGAGATAGTGCTAATCTTGATTCAAGATAGGTGCATGGTTTGTGCCGAACATACTGTAAGGTCAGCAATTATTTTGGACGCACCCGATGGATCTCCAAGGTGACGTGGGTCATGTAGAATCTTGTTTCGGTTCGTTTGGAGATAGTGTTAGTATCGGTGCAAGATAGATCCATAGTTTGCATCAAACGTACTATAGCTTCAGAAACCATTTGGACGCACCTGATGGAACTCCTAGGTGACGTGGGTCATGTAGAATCTTGTTTTGATTCTTTTGGAGAAAGTGTTAGTTTCAGTGCATGATAGTTGCACAATTTGCGCCAAACGTACCATAGGCTCAGAAATCGTTTTGGACACACTGGTTGGTACTCCTGCATGATGAGGCTCAACTGGAAGCTCGTCTCGGTTCGTTAGGAGATTGTGCTAATCTTGATTCAAGATAGGTGCACAGTTTGTTCCGAACATACCGTAAGCTTGGAAATCATTTTGGATACACCGGATAGAACTCCTAGGTGACGTAGGTCATGTAGAATCTCGTTTCGGTCCATTTGGAGATAGTGTTAGTCTCGGTGTATGATAGATTCACAGTTTGCACCAAACGTACCATAGCCTCATAAATCATTTTGGACGCACCCGATGAAACTCCTAGGTGACGTGGGTCATGTAGAATCTCCTTTCGGTCCTTTTGGAGATAGTGTTAGTTTCGGTGAATGATAGGTGCACCGTTTGCGCCAAACGTACCATAGGCTCAGAAATTGTTTTGGATGCACCGGATGGTACTCCTGTGTGACGAGGCCCAAATGGAAGCTTGTTTTGGTCCGTTCGGAGATAGTGCTAATCTTGATTCAAGATAGGTGCACGGTTTGCGCCGAACATACCGTAAGCTCAGAAATTATTTTGGACGCACCCGATGGATCTGCAAGCTGACGTGGGTCATGTAGAATCTCGTTTCGGTTCGTTTGGAGATAGTGTTAGTATCGGTGCAATATAGATCCACAGTTTGCACCGAACGTACCATAGCTTCAGAAACCGTTTTGGACGCACCGGATGGAACTCCTAGGTGACGTGGGTCATGTAGAATCTTGTTTCGATCCTTTTGGAGATAGTGTTAGTTTCGGTGCACGATAGTTGCACCATTTGTGCCAAATGTACTATAGGCTCAGAAATTGTTTTGGACACACTGGTTGGTACTCCTAAGTGATGAGGCTCAACTGGAAGCTCGTTTCGGTTCATTAGGAGATTGTGCTAATCTTGATTCAAGATAGGTGCATGGTTTGTTCCGAACGTACCGTAAGCTCGGAAATCATTTTGGACACACCGGATAGAACTCCTAGGTGACGTAGGTCATGTAGAATCTCGTTTCGGTCCATTTGGAGATAGTGTTAGTCTCGGTGCAAGATAGATCCATAGTTTGCACCAAACGTACCATAGCCTCATAAATCATTTTGGACGCACCCGATGGAACTCCTAGGTGACGTGGGTCATGTAGAATCTCCTTTCAGTCCTTTTTAGAGATAGTGTTAGTTTCGGTGAATGATGGGTGCACGGTTTGCGCCAAACGTACCATAGGCTCAGGAATTGTTTTGGATGCACCGGATGGTACTCCAGGGTGATGAGGCGTAAATGAAAGCTCATTTCGGTCTGTTCGGAGATAGTGCTAATCTTGAATCAAGATAGGTGCACGGATTGCGCCGAACGTAACATAAGCTCGGAAATTATTTTGGATGCACCTGATGTAACTCCAAGGAGACGTGGGTCATGTAGAATCTTGTTTTGGTTTGTTTGGAGATAGTGTTAGTATCGGTGCAACATTGGTCCACAATTTGCACCAAACGTACCATAGCTTCAAAAACTGTTTTGGACACACCTGATGGAACTCCTAGGTGACGTGGGTCGTGTAGAATCTTGTTTCGATCATTTTGGAGATAGTGTTAGTTTCGGTGCATGATAGTTGCTCAATTTGCACCAAACCTATGATAGGCTCAGAAATCATTTTGGATGCACCGGATGGTACTCCTTGGTGACGAGGCTCAAATGGAAGCTCGTTTCGGTTCATTAGGAGATAGTGCTAATCTTGATTTAAGATAGGTGGACGGTTTGTGTCGAACATACTGTAAGCTCAAAAATCATTTTGGATGCACCTGATGGAACTCCTAGGTGATGTAGGTCATGTAAAATCTCGTTTTGGTCCATTTGGAGATAGTGTTAGTCTCGGTGCAAGATGGATCCACAGTTTGCACCAAACGTATCATAGCTTCAGAAACCGTTTTGGACGCACCCGATGAAACTCCTAGGTGACGTGCGTATTGTAGAATCTCCTTTCGGTCCTTTTTGGAGATAGTGTTAGTTTCAGTGCATGATAGGTGCACGGTTTGCGCCAAACGTACCATAGGCTCAGAAAATTGTTTTGGATGCACCGGATGGTCCTCCAGGGTGACGAGGCTCAAATGGAAGCTCGTTTCGGTCCGTTTGGAGATAGTGCTAATCTTGATTCAAGATAGGTGCACGGTTTGCGCCGAACATATCGTAAGCTCGGAAATTATTTTGGACGCACCCGATGGATCTACAAGGTGACGTGGTTTATATAGAATCTCATTTCGGTTCGTTTGGAGAAAGTGTTAGTATCGGTGCAAGATAGATCCACAGTTTTCACCAAACGTACTATAGCTTCAGAAACTGTTTTGGACGCACCGGATAGAAGTCCTAGGTGACGTGGGTCATGTAGAATCTTGTTTCGATACTTTTGGAGATAGTGTTAGTTTCGGTGCATGATAGTTGCACAATTTGCGCCAAATGTACCATAGGCTCAGAAATTATTTTGGACACACTGGTTGGTACTCCTAAGTGACGAGGCTCAACTGGAAGCTCGTATCGGTTCGTTAGGAGATTGTGCTAATCTTGATTCAAGATAGGTGCATGGTTTGTTCCGAATATACCGTAAGCTCGGAAATCATTTTAGACGCACCGAATAGAACTCCTAGGTGACGTAGGTCATGTAGAATCTTGTTTCGGTCTATTTAGAGATAGTGTTAGTCTCGGTGTAAGATAGATCCACATTTTGCACCAGACGGTACTCCTGGGTGACGAGGCCCAAATGGAAGCTTGTTTTGGTGATGAGGACATCATTGGCTCAAATATGACCATGCCAACCACTTCTATACCAAAGGTGCAACCATTCTATATGAGGCTTATCATTGATGCATTTGATGAATTGATGCTGCACCATGATGCGTGTTCATTCTCATTTTCAGAATTACTTACATGGATCAAGGGAAGGTTTGATTGCATATGGAAAGCATGGAAGGTTAATGAAGTTGATTGGGGACCAAATCCAAGTATTCCTAACGTCCTCCGTTAGGCCACCACGTCACTTTGGTTCCAAGGACAGAAAGAGTCCAAGTCCAACATGTTTTGGAAGTTGAATTCGGACTGCAAAATAGTCCCAAATTGCGACGGTCACCACGACTTCATACGGACTCCGATTGGGACGTTATAGCACTTTTTCGAAAGCTTATCAAGTCTATTTTCCAACGGATCTGGACTCATGGATATATCTTATCCGATGCTTCCGCAATCGTCGTTTCAACGCCGGGACCTTTTCTGCCTTTGGTGCTGCGTCACCCTATTTTGGGCCGATGGTCCATGTATCAATTTGGGTCCATTAAGGACGTGTCCTAGGGTTGGAGAACGACCCCAACACCCCCTGGTCGTTCCCCTAGGTATTAATAAGGATTAGAGCCGCCACAAACAGATTGGGGTTTTGTTTGTTGAAAGTTTAGCCATTGCTACTTTCTTGTAGACACGTGTGTTGACTAGACCATCCATTCTACTTGATTTAGAACCCCAACTTTGTGAGTTCAGATTGGTTTCTCATCTCTATATTTGCAATTGAGTTGCTTGTTCTACTTGTTCTTGCTTGTTCCTCGATTGCTTGCAAGAATTACCCTTGTGATTTGGTTGATCGTGCTCCACAAGATCGCGACGGCCGTTGGAGGTGGTGTATCGGTTGCTAAGGCGCAGCATCCTTGGATGGTTGTAGTCGGGCCGTGAACGTCATCTCCATCCCCAAATCGAGTTATCCACCTTCTCATCGAAAGATCAGGATTCACCCTAGCGGGTTCATATCAGTTGGTATCAAAGCAAGGTTGATCGGTGAGAGACTTCTAGTTCTTTGCTGTTTTTTTAATCTCCTATAGTCCAGAAAAAGACAAAACAAAATTAGTAGATTAGTTCTCCATAATCCCAAAAACCCTTTGAGCTTAATACTATTACTGCTTAGTTAGGGCTTATTGAATTAACGGTTGCATCGTCATGTCAAGTTGCTGGTCTTAGCGTCTAGTCGTTTAGAGTTTCGAGTTCTAGTCACGTTTCTGTCACCATCGCAGATTTGAGTTTATTTGTTTCTCTCAATGAATCCGAGTGGATTTCCAAATTCCTTTGTTTTGTTTACCACCATTATCCTAGCCATGCCCTTGGAGGTTTCATCCACGTCCATATTTCCATCTACAAAAAGGAAATCCAACAAGATCAAGATAGAATTCGATTCGGAGTCCTGTGTTATCCTGAAAGGAAAAGCACCATATTTCCTTTGTCAGGAGTCTGAATAGGGAGTTTAAATACAATCTGGAAACCTTAACTTGTCCTCTTTCCAACTGATCAGAGCTTGGTCCTAAATTCAATCTGAGCGCTTCGCAATTGCCGTGGAGATTTGTGCGTCTGCTGGTTTTGCAAAACAGCCACTTGTTTGACTTTGCTACTGAATCACCCTTCCCAAGGAAACATTTAATTGTTGTAAGTAGCTTGTTAATTCTTGTTGCAAAATTTCAGTTTTGTGCTAGTTGAAAAAAAATAGAAAAAAGACAGAAGAAAGAAAGAAAAGAAAGATAGAAAGAAAGAAAGAAAGAAAGAAAAGAAAGAGAAAGAAGAAGAGAAGGGTTTTTCTTTTGTTGTTATTCCTGTCCTTGTGATCCTTCTTTGCTGCAGCTCAGTGACTTCGTTTGTGTCCAGGCTCGCGTCTCTAGCATGTACTAGCCTAGGACCAGCATAATAACGTCGTTGAGTGTTTGTTCAATTTGCTTGCAACTAACGTGGTTCTAGTACTTCCTTGCTTTAGCCCACCTACAGCTCCACATATTCGACTACAGCTTGACAATTTATTTTGTTGCTACGGCACCGATACACTTCACTCCACGGTTGTAGACTTGTTGGTTGCCATCACCTCCTGTTTGGCTTGGTAAGAACTTGTAAGGGCTTGTTTTAAAAAGTTGAGTTTGAGAGTTACAACCGACACATCCTAGTAGTTGATAGGAGGATACATATTATTTTTGTGTTTCTTGTTTTCTACTAATCATGGCAGGTGATATGGAGATTTTTGAGCTGTTGAAACTAGACCCTCATATTCAGGATGTCATTCAACACTTGCCGTTATATGATGGTAAGTTTGATCCTCAAGCTTACATTGATTGGGAGTTAAAAGTAGACAATGAATTTGATGAGCATGACCTGTCTGAGAAACAAAAGATTTGTATTGCCTCTAATATTTTGATTGAAAATGCTTTGCTAGAATGGAAACACATTTGTAGGCACAACAAAGTTCTAGAATCTTGGAAAGACTTCAAATTTCTTTTTAGAGATGCATTCGTTCCTGCATATTATGTTGATTATTTGCTTGCAAAATTAGACAACTTGAAGCAGGGTAGTAAGACTGTGAAACAATACTACCATAATTTTAAGATTTGTATCATGTTTGGTGGATTGGATGAATGCATGGAAGATGTTATGAGTAGATTCATGAGAGGGCTCAATTCTAAAATTCGAACCTTGTTAATTAGCAAATCATATTGCCATATTGGTCAATTGTTTTGTCTGGCTCTCAATGCTGAAAAAGAGATTCTATTATCTGTGAATACTTGCCAGAATGATGTGACCCATAATGTCCAAAATATGTCCACTCTGCATGCTAATGAAGAGCAACAAATAGTGGAACCCACTACTGATTTTCCTTTGTCACAAAATGAATTACTCATTGTTCCTTGTGATAAAGAGGAGTTGTGTGCTGATGATTCTTTTACTCCTATGCCACAAGTAGCGAATAAGTGTGATACTTTTGGTTTGGAACCATACAAATGTGCTGAAGATAAGCTTTTTCATCCTATTACATGTGCACAAGATGAACTAAATTTACTGTCCTCTTTAAATACTTTGGGTTATATTGAATTTGATATTCTGTGTAATCTAAATTGTCTAAAAGAGAAACTTAAATTTGATTCTGGTTTGCTGAGTTTTAATCATTGTTTGCTTCATGCAATTGGCAAATATGACAGCAAAGGAGAATATTTGGTGCATAAAGTTTATATTTGCTCTAATCTGAAATATCCTTTTGGGCCACAATACCATGATCAAATTGAGGGCTGCACTAACACTAATGATGTCTTGCAAAGTTTTCCTAGTTTTCCCCATATGCAACAGGATAAATATCAAGAAGGGGAGCACGGTTCACTTTTACCTACAACACATACTCCAACAAAGATCAAACCGAGGACGGTTTGCTGTCAAGAAGGGGAGAATGATGAGGACATCATTGGCTCAAATATGACCATGCCAACCACTTCTATACCAAAGGTGCAACCATTCTATATGAGGCTTATCATTGATGCATTTGATGAATTGATGCTGCACCATGATGCGTGTTCATTCTCATTTTCAGAATTACTTACATGGATCAAGGGAAGGTTTGATTACATATGGAAAGCATGGAAGGTTAATGAAGTTGATTGGGGACCAAATCCAAGTATTCCTAACGTCCTCCGCTAGGCCACCATGTCACTTTGGTTCCAAGGACAGAAAGAGTCCAGGTCCAACATGTTTTGGAAGTTGAATTCGGACTGCAAAATAGTCCCAAATTGCGACGGTCACCACGACTTCATACGGACTCTGATTGGGACGTTATAGCACTTTTTCGAAAGCTTATCAAGTCTATTTTCCAACGGATCTAGACTCATGGCTATATCTTATCCGGTGCTTCTGCAATCGTCGTTTCAACGCCGGGACCTTTTCTGCCTTTGGTGCTGCGTCACCCTATTTTGGGCCGATGGTCCATGTATCAATTTGGGTCCATTAAGGACATGTCCTAGGGTTGGAGAACGACCCCAACACCCCCCTGGTCATTCCCCTAGGTATTAATAAGGATTAGAGCTGCCACAAACAGATTGAGGTTTTGTTTGTTGAAAGTTTAGCCATTGCTACTTCCTTGTAGACGCATGTGTTGACTACACCATCCGTTCTACTTGATTCAGAACCCCAACTTTGTGAGTTCAGATTGGTTTCTCATCTCTATATTTGCAATTGAGTTGCTTGTTCTACTTGTTCTTGCTTATTCCTCGATTGCTTGCAGGAATTACCCTTGTGGTTTGGTTGATCGTGCTCCACAAGATCGCGACGGCCGTTGGAGGTGGTGTATCAGTTGCTAAGGCGCAGCATCCTTGGATGGTTGTAGTCGGGCCGTGAACGTCATCTCCATCCCCAAATCGAGTTATCCACCTTCTCATCGAAAGATCAGGATTCACCCTAGCGGGTTCATATTAGAAATGATACATCCGGCCCAGGTAGGGTTGGCCGAGGCCCAATAAATTAAGGTTGCCCGGACCCCAACAGTTCTTATGCACACCCACTCGAGGAAAGGCCCAATATCCCTAAAAGATTAGTCCGATAGGGGAAGGGTGGCTCTCTCTTTTAAGGTGGTTTCCTCCTCCCAAGCTAAGCAAGGTGGGGGATTATTCAGAGGCTCACACGGTCGCCGCCCGACTACAACTAGGCCACTTGGCCCTTTTTGTTGCGTCTTTGCCAGTGGGTAATAGCTGAGAATGTCCTCATCATTCCCACCCCCTTAAACAAGGGCCTAGCTCTGATACCAAATGATACATCCGGCCCAGGTAGGGTTGGCTGAGGCCCAATAAATTAAGGTTGTCCGAACCCCAATAGTTCTTATGCACACCCACTTGGGGAAAGGCCCAATATCCCTAAAAGACTAGTCCGATAGGGGAAGGGTGGCTCTCTCTTTTAAGGTGGCTTCCTCCTCCCAAGCTAAGCAAGCTGGGATTATTCAGAGGCTCACACGGTCGCCGCCTGACTACAACTAGGCCACTTGGCCCTTTTTGTTGCGTCTTTGCCAGCGGGTAATAGCTGAGGATGTCCTCATCATTTGGTCCGTTCGGAGATAGTGCTAATCTTGATTCAAGATAGGTGCACGGTTTGCACCAAACGTACCGTAAGCTCAGAAATTATTTTGGACGCACCCGATGGATCTGCAAGCTGACGTGGGTCATGTAGAATCTCGTTTCGGTTCGTTTGGAGATAGTGTTAGTATCGGTGCAATATAGATCAATAGTTTGCACCGAACGTACCATAGCTTCAGAAACCATTTTGGACACACCGGATGGAACTCCTAGGTGACGTGGGTCATGTAGAATCTTGTTTTGATCCTTTTGGAGATAGTGAAAGTTTCGGTGCACGATAGTTGCACCATTTGTGCCAAACGTACCATAGGCTCAGAAAATGTTTTGGACACACTGGTTGGTACTCCTAAGTGATGAGGCTCAACTGGAAGCTCGTTTCGGTTCGTTAGGAGATTGTGCTAATCTTGATTCAAGATAGGTGCATGGTTTGTTCCGAACATACCGTAAGCTCGGAAATCATTTTGGACACACCGGATAGAACTCCTAGGTGACGTAGGTCATGTAGAATCTCGTTTCGGTCCATTTGGAGATAGTGTTAGTCTCGGTGCAAGATAGATCCATAGTTTGCACCAAACGTACCATAGCCTCATAAATCATTTTGGACGCACCCGATGGAACTCCTAGGTGACGTGGGTCTTGTAGAATCTCCTTTCAGTCCTTTTAGAGATAGTGTTAGTTTCGGTGAATGATAGGTGCACGGTTTGCGCCAAACGTACCATAGGCTCAGGAATTGTTTTGGATGCACCGGATGGTACTCCAGGGTGATGAGGCGCAAATGGAAGCTCATTTCGGTCCGTTCGGAGATAGTGCTAATCTTGAATCAAGATAGGTGCATGGATTGCGCCGAACGTAACTTAAGCTCGGAAATTATTTTGGACGCACCCGATGGATCTGCAAGGTGACGTGGGTTATATAGAATCTCATTTCGAATCGTTTGGAGAAAGTGTTAGTATCGGTGCAAGATAGATCCACAGTTTTCACCAAACGTACTATAGATTTAGAAACTGTTTTGGACGCACCGGATGGAAGTCCTAGGTGACGTGGGTCATGTAGAATCTTGTTTCGATACTTTTGGAGATAGTGTTAGTTTCGGTGCATGATAGTTGCACAATTTGCGCCAAACGTACCATAGGCTCAGAAATTATTTTGGACACACTGGTTGGTACTCCTAAGTGACGAGGCTCAACTGGAAGCTTGTTTTGGTTCGTTAGGAGATTGTGCTAATCTTGATTCAAGATAGGTGCACGGTTTATTCCGAATATACCGTAAGCTCGGAAATCATTTTAGACGCACCGGATAGAACTCCTAGGTGACGTAGGTCATGTAGAATCTCGTTTCGGTCTATTTAGAGATAGTGTTAGTCTCGGTGTAAGATAGATCCACATTTTGCACCAGACGTACCATAGCCTCATAAATCATTTCGGACGCACCCGATGGAACTCCTATGTGACGCGGGTCATGTAGATTCTCTTTTCGGTCCTTTTGGAGATAGTGTTAGTTTCGGTGAATGATAGGTGCACGGTTTGCGCCAAACATACCATTGGCTCAGAAATTGTTTTGGATGCACCGGATGGTACTCCTGGGTGACGAGGCTCAAATGGAAGCTCGTTTCGGTCTGTTCGGAGATAGTGCTAATCTTGATTCAAGATAGGTGCATGGTTTGCGCCGAACGTACCGTAAGCTCGGAAATTGTTTTGGACGCACCTGATGTAAATCCAAGGTGACGTGGGTCATGTAGAATCTCATTTTGTTTCATTTGGAGATAGTGTTAGTATCGATGCAACATAGGTCCACAGTTTGCACCAAACGTATCATAGCTTCAGAAACCATTTTGGACACACCTGACAGAACTCCTAGGTGATGTGGGTCATGTAGAATCTTGTTTCGATCCTTTTAGAGATAGTGTTAGTCTTGGTGCATGATAGTTTCTCAATTTGCACCAAACGTACCATAGGCTCAGAAATCATTTTGGATGCACCGGATGGTACTCCTAGGTGACGAGGCTCAAATAGAAGCTCGTTTCGGTTTGTTAGGAGATAGTGCTAATCTTGATTCAAGATAGGTACACGGTTTGTGCCGAACGTATTGTAAGCTTGAAAATCATTTTGGACGCACCTGATGGAACTCCTAGGTGATGTAGGTCATGTAAATTCTCGTTTTGGTCCATTTGGAGATAGTGTTAGTCTCGGTGCAAGATGGATCCACAGTTTGCACCAATCGTACCATAGCTTCAGAAACCATTTTGGACGCACCTGATGGAACTCCTAGGTGGCGTGCGTCACGTAGAATCTCCTTTCGGTCCTTTTGGAGATAGTGTTAGTTTCGGTGCATGATAGGTGCACGGTTTGCGCCAAAACGCATCATAGGCTCAGAAAATTGTTTTGGATGCACCGGATGGTACTCCTGGGTGACGACGCTCAAATGGAAGCTCGTTTCGGTCTGTTTGGAGATAGTGCTAATCCTGATTCAAGATAGGTGCACGGTTTGCGCCGAACGTACCGTAAGCTCAGAAATTATTTTGGACGCACCCGATGGATCTGCAAGGTGACGTGGGTCATGTAAAATCTCGTTTTGGTTCGTTTGGATATAGTGTTAGTATTGGTGCAAGATAGATCCACAGTTTGCACCGAACGTACCATAGCTTCAGAAACCTTTTTGGACGCACCAGATGGAACTCCTAGGTGACGTGGGCCATGTAGAATCTTGTTTCGATCCTTTTGGAGATAGTGTTAGTTTCGGTGCATGATAGTTGCACAATTTGTGCCAAACATACCATAGGCTCAGAAATTGTTTTGGACACACTGGTTGGTACTCCTAAGTGATGAGGCTCAACTGGAAGATCGTTTCGGTTCGTTAGGAGATTGTGCTAATCTTGATTCAAGATAGGTGCATGGTTTGTTCTGAACATACCGTAAGCTCGGAAATCATTTTGGACACACCGGATAGAACTCCTATGTGACGTAGGTCATGTAGAATCTCGTTTTAGTCCATTTGAAGATAGTGTTAGTCTCAGTGTAAGACAGATCCACAGTTTGCACCAAACGTACCATAACCTCATAAATCATTTTGGACGCACCCGATGGAACTCCTAGGTGACATGGGTCATGTAGAATCTCCTTTCGGTCCTTTTGGAGATAGTGTTAGTTTCGGTGAATGATAGGTGCACGGTTTGCGCCAAATGTACCATAGGCTCAAAATTTGTTTTGGATGCATCGGATGGTACTCCTGGGTGATGAGGCGCAAATGGAAGCTCGTTTCGCTCCGTTCGGAGATAGTGCTAATCTTGAGTCAAGATAGGTGCACGGATTGCGCCGAACGTACCGTAAGCTCAAAAATTATTTTGGACGCACCTGATGTAACTCCAAGGTGACGTGGGTCATATAGAATCTCATTTTGGTTCATTTGGAGATAGTGTTAGTATCGGTGCAACATAGGTCCACAGTTTGCACCAAACGTACCATAGCTTCAGAAACCGTTTTGGACGCACCTGATGGAACTCCTAGGTGACGTGGGTCGTGTAGAATCTTGTTTTGATCCTTTTGGAGATAGTGTTAGTTTCGGTGCATGATAGTTGCTCAATTTGCACCAAACTTTATGAGGACATGCCTAGCATTCACTCATCTTCAAATGAAACTCCACTTGATATAGCTAGTCCAATTACAAGAAGTAGAGCTAAACAATTGGAGAAGGAAATTCATTCTCAGGTGAACGCTAACCTTATGTTTAATAATCAGTTTATGTTGAATGAGCCTATGCTTTTGAGTTCTTGTTCCAATGTCCTTAGGAATGATGGAGTGTATGAACCAGCATGGGATGAAGAAGGACTCAAGCCTCTGGACATCTGAACCAAGAAGCCTATGGTGTGCATGAATAAAAAGATGGTTCATCACTTTTGCATGGGAATGCAACCAGAAGCTAGATGACTGACATATAGTAAGAATTCCAAGCATCACCACGGACAGAATACAAGGAGTTAGATGGTGTTCTATAAATGGATGGAAGCGTCTTCTAGTCTACTTTCCAGCCCATCAAACGGCTCATTATTTGGACTACCCAATAAAGAGTTATGCTCATTTTAGTAACTGCTGCCAGAAGCTGAAAAGACGCGCAAACCAGCCACGAAATCCACTAGTGCATGCACATGCTGCCATTTACTCAAAGCTGAACGCCTCTATCTCTATAGATATCTTGTACTAGATAATGAAAAGACAGATCTTGTTTTGGCTAAATTCAGAATACACAAACTCGTGGAGTTTTGTTTATGCGTGAGTCTTGAGAGGCTTGCAACATTTGTTCTTTCGATTCCTGAGGGAGTTGTAGAACGCCGAACTGCGGTTCACCCAGTTCGTGCCTTCACGTCTATAGGGCGTGATTGCGTGGGCTGTTTCGTCGGTACGTGGAAGGGTGATTGTCTCGGTAGTTCGTCGCGTGGACAGCCTCGCGGTGCACTGCCTCTTCACCAGGTCACGCAGTGACAAGTTATCAAGTTCGCGGATCCTACGAGAAGATCGGGCCACACAACTTGCTACACACGTTGCATAGGCGTGTGCGCATCATCTGGTATCAAAGCCTCCGTTTCCTCAGTAGGATTGTTCTTTTTTTTGGTAGGATAGAGTTTAAATACCTACCGTCCACTGATAGCCAAAAAGAAAACCTACAGCCCAAATTCATACGTGCTACTGATTTTGTAGTTTGCTTTATCGAGTTTTAATCCTTTAAGATTTGTCTAGTTGCTGAATTTTCTTTTCCACATCGTTCTAGTTGTTATCTTTGTTCTAATCATCAAATCGCTTGCTGCATATATATATATAAACCCACCCGTCCCACCCTTGTTTTCTTTCTGCCACATATTCCCCAACTGAGTTTCTTGTTTTTGTGCTGCGCCATCCATCTTAGTGATCCTTATGATGAGACTAGAGGTTGTTCCTGATCTTTTGGTGAGTGTGGATAAACTCGATTTGGGGTGGATTCGATGTTGGCTGTCTGACTACAACGACCACAAGGTTGCTGCGCCTTAGTAACAGGTACACCAGCTCCGATTGTGATGTTCTTACCGTGCCAAGAAACCAAGAACCTGCAAGCAACCGAGAACAAGCAAGAACATGATGAACAAGCAAATAACTCACGGATTTAAGCCAAAGGCTGAATCTGAATCACAAGTTGGGGTCTTGAAACAAGCAAATCGGGTGGTCTAGCCGACACACGCGTTTACAAGGAAGAAGCAGCAGCTATCTCGCATCTAAACAAAACCCACCCTCATTCTAATGGCTGCTGGCTCTATTTATAAGGAGGAGAGCACAAGGGGGAGTGGGAAACCCTAATCTGGGCTCCCTCAAAGGGTTGTAGTTAGTACAAGGCCCAGGCCCAAGCTGTAGGTCTCTGCGTCCTTTGGCTTGCTGCACACAGCTTTGGTAGATTCTGATAGTGGGGTTGGACCCATGTGAAAGAGGACGACGCGCTCTTTCCAACAAGTCAAAAACCAGCTTCATTGGATCTCGTATCAAGGAGTTATGGTACTTTTGATGGAGTGTCCCCTGCTGTCTCGAGATGAGCTGTGCGCCCCATTAATGATGATTCCCACTTGTTCGGCTGCTCCATCCTCATCATGGGGTCTAAACATGAGGCAATGGAGTCTTGACCAACATTCCTAAGAATAAGACAATCATCACCATGATTTAGTAGCATCCAATTCTGAGACGAGTTTGTATGAACAGCGAGGAACGACTTTACCTGATAATTAAGTTGTCGTGCTCGAGCTCTTGTCATAGGACCTTGTTGTGCAGCAGGTGTGGTTGTGTCAATGGAAGGGATGTCCTCATCATCCTCCCCTTCTTGCATGTGAGTCGTCCTCGACTCTAGTTCATCCTCTTCTCCCAAATATGGCTTCAAATCTGCAATGTTAAATGTGTGGCTAACCCCAAAAGCTGCAGGTAGCTCAAGTTTGTACGCATTATCATTAATCCTTTCTAACACTTTAAAAGGACCATCGGCTCTAGGCAGCAACTTAGACTTTCGCAAATCAGGGAACCTATCTTTTCTCAAATGGAGCCAAACTAGATCACCAGGTTCAAAAATGACATGTTTCTTCCCTTTGCTACCAGCTAGTTTATACTTTGCATTCATGCACTCTATTTTCTCTTTAGTGGTTTCATGCAATTTTAAGATCAGTTCAGCACGTTGTTTAGCATCAAAGTTCACTCGCTCCGAGGTCAGAAGAGGTAACAAATCAATAGGAGCACGTGGCACAAACCCATAAACTATCTCAAAAGGGCTTTTCTTAGTGGTAGAATGCTGTGAACGATTATAAGCAAACTCAACATGAGGCAAGCACTCTTCCCACATTTTTATGTTCTTTTTCAAAATAGCCCTAAGCAATGTAGATAAGGTTCTATTGACAACCTCAGTTTGTCCATCAGTTTGGGGATGACAAGTAGTGGAAAATAAAAGCTTAGTCCCTAGCTTAGCCCACAAAGTTCTCCACAAATGACTAAGAAATTTTGCATCCCGATCAGAGACAATGGTGTTAGGCACACCATGCAATCAAACAATCTCACGAAAGAACAAATCAGCAACATGTGTAGCATCATCGCTCTTATGACATGGTATGAAATGTGCCATTTTAGAAAATCTGTCCACAACAACAAACACACTATCCCTCCCCTTCTTTGTTCTAGGCAGTCCTAAAACAAAGTCCATTGAAATATCTTCCCATGGTGCACTTGGAACAGGAAGAGGCATGTATAAACCATGAGGATTAAGGCGTGACTTAGCTTTCTGGCATGTTGTGCAGCGAGCAACGAACCTCTCCACGTCTCTCCTCATCTTGGGCCAAAAGAAATGACCAGCAAGGATGTCCTATGTCTTTTTCACACCAAAATGTCCCATGAGTCCTCCTCCATGCGCTTCCTGCAACAATAACAAACGCACGGAGCTAGCTGGAATGCATAGCTTGTTGGCTCTAAAGACAAACCCGTCGGTGAGGACGAATCTGTTCCATGTTTTCCCCTCTTGGCAATTCAGCAATACATCTTTGAAATCATTGTCATGTGCATATTGTTCCTTAATAGTTTCCAAACCAAAGATTTTAAAGTCAAGTTGTGAAAGCATGGTGTAACGTCTAGACAAAGCATCAACAATTATATTTTCCTTCCCCTTTTTGTGTTTGATGACATAAGGAAAGGACTCGATGAATTCAACCCACTTGGCATGTCTACGGTTAAGTTTTGCTTGACTACGGATGTGTTTCAATGATTCATGATCAGAATGTATGACAAACTCTTTGGGCCACAAATAATGCTGCCATGTTTCCAAAGTCCGAACTAGAGCAAGCAATTCCTTATCATAAGTAGAATAGTTCAGACTAGGGCCACTCAACTTTTCACTGAAATACGCCATAGGTTTTCCCTCTTGTAACAGCACACCACCCAACCTAATTCCACTAGCATCACATTCAAGCTCAAAGGTTTTGTTGAAATCAGGAAGCTGGAGTAAAGGTGCATGAGTTAACTTATCTTTGAGCGTGTTGAAAGCATCCTATTGGGCTGCAGCCCAAGTGAAGGTTGCACCCTTCTTGGTGAGTTCATGCAGCGGGGCTACAATGGTGCTGAAGTCCTTCACAAATCGACGGTAGAAACCAGCAAGTCCTAGAAAACTCCGCACTTGTGTGACCGTGCAGGGAACAAGCCAGCTGTGTATGGCCTCAACCTTAGCTTGATCAACTTCGATTCCCTACGGTGTCACAACATATCCAAGAAAAGAGACTCGATCTGTGCAAAAGGTGCACTTCTCAAGATTGCCAAACAAGTGTGCATCTCGAAGAGCATTGAAAATGGCACGCAAATGATCAAGATGTTCCTCTAATGATCTACTATATATCAAGATGTCATCAAAGTATACCACTATAAATCTGCCAATAAAAGAGCGTAAAACCTCGTTCATTAATCTCATGAAAGTGCTGGGTGCATTAGTCAATCCAAAGGGCATGACAAGCCATTCATCTAAACCAAACTTAGTTTTAAATGCTGTTTTCCATTCATCTCCTAGCTTCATACGAATCTGGTGGTAACCACTACGCAAATCAATTTTAGAGAACACAATTGAGCCACTCAATTCATCAAGCATATCATCTAACCTTGGAATAGGATGACGATATCTGATTGTGATGTTGTTTATCGCTCTACAATCAACACACATGCGCCATGATCCATCCTTCTTAGGAACTAAAAGCACGGGAACGGCACAAGGGCTAAGAGACTCACGCACATAACCTTTGTTGAGCAATTGTTGTACTTTGTCTCTGAATCTCTTTTGTCTCGTCCGGGTTGGTCCTATACGGCGCACGATTAGGAAAGGAAGCCCCAGGGATGAGGTCAATCTGGTGTTCAATCCCTCGAATTGGTGGCAGCCCCGGTGGTACCTCCTTTGGAAAAACATCGGCATACTCCTGCAAAAGATTAGTGATAGCAGGAGGCAAAGAAATAGATGTATCTTCGAGTGAAAATAAAGTTTCTTTGCAAACCAAAGCATAGCAAACAGTAGTACTAGCATCAATCTCATCCAAATCAGATTTGGTGGCAAAGTAACAAGAGCCTTTCAGCTTGATCTTATTTTTATTATGATGAACAGATTTGCTAGACTTCTTCTTATGTTTCTCAAGTTCCTTAGCGACAATCTGATTTTCACTAGCAACAGCCTGATTCTTAAGTTTGCTAGATCTAGAAGTTCATCTCTTAGAATAGACTCAGGGGACATGGGGTGCAACACAATCTTCTTGTCATTATGCACGAAAGAGTATTGATTTGTTTTACCAGAGTGCAAGGAATCTTTATCAAACTGCCATGGTCTACCTAACAACATAGAGCATGCTTGCATAGGCACAACATCGCAGTCAATGGAATCATGATAAGAACCAATGACAAACTCTACCCTTACCAATCGGGTTACCTTCACCTTGCAGCTGCTGTTAAGCCACTGAATATAGTAAGGCTGCGGGTGTGGTTTTGTGCTCAATGAAAGCTTCTCCACCATTTCAGCACTTGCCAAGTTGTTGCAGCTTCCTCCATCTATGATCACCCGGCAAGAGCGTTCCTTGATCACACACTTGGTTTGAAACAAAGTGTGGCGCTGATTTTGTTCAGCCCTCTCCATTTGGGCACTTAGCACCCGCTGCACCATGAGGCTCTCATAGTGCTCAGCAGCTTCAGCCCTAATGTGCTCTTCGTCATGTTGGAAATAATCTCCTTCATCAGCTCACACAATCATCACACATGTGCTTGGGCAGTCCTTGCGTATGTGGCCATATCCTTTGCAGCGTAGGCACTGAATATCCCTTGTTCTCCCCGTGGATACCACCAAGGATGAACTCTTGGCAGATGTAGCCGTTGCTCCTCTAGTTGGTTCACTTGGGCATGGTACAAAATTTGTTGTAGAGGAGCGTGGCTTGATGGTCGAGGAAGATTGTGGGGGTGCACGCGTTGACAGTGCAGCAACATTGGAGGGTGTCCACAGGTTAGCACGACCAGCAGGAATGTCAGCCCTCATGCTAGCTCGTCGTCCCTGCACTTCTCGTTCAGCTTTACAAGCAAGGTGAAATAAACGATTGACAGAATTATATTCCTTATAAGCTAGAATGTCCTGAATCTCCTGGTTCAGCCCACCCATAAATCTAGCTATGGCACCATCCTCATTTTCCTCTAGCCCGCAACGAAGCATACCCATTTGTAGCTCTTGATAGGACTCTTCTACAGATTTGGATCCTTGCCTCAATTGTTGCAACTTATTTAAAAGATCATGGGCATAATAAGAAGGAACAAATCTGGCCCGCATGACCCGTTTCAAAGCATCCCAAGTTAGTGTGTTATTTGGGTTCTTACGATGGTATTCAGACCACCAAACAGAGGCAAAGTCAGTAAACTCACTAGTTGCAGCCCTAACACGTTTGTCCTCAGGGAAATCATGGCAAGTAAATTTCTGATCAACAGCTAATTCCCAACTAAGGTACATATCAGGATTATACCTCCCATCAAAAGCAGGTATGGTGAATTTAATCTTGCCAAATGAGTCATCGGCACGTACCTCTTGCCGTGGTCGGCGAGGACCTGTCTCATGGCGGCGGCGATGTTGTTCGATGCGTCGATGACCATTCAGCTCCTCATCAAGCTCAGTGTCCGCTGCATATTCTTCTTCATCATGACCAGCAGCACTGCCCATGGTGTTGTTGTTGTTGTTGTTGTGATTGCGTCGTTCGAAACCATCACAGCGATTCTGTTCCGTCCTCTCCAATCGCTCCAAGACACCTACAAGAGATGTATTAACAGAACCAAGAGTGCCTTCCAAGGAAGCCAACCTGGTGTTGGTCTCAATCTGAGCAGTCTCCAATTGACCAAGGCGCTCATTGGTGACACGAACATCCTCATCAAGGTGTTCAGCATGGAGCCTCACTTTGTGTTCAAAGTGTTGCAGCAAGGCTTTTGATCGAGGTGATTGTGGAGAGGTCCTTTCACCTTCTCCTACCATGGTTAGTATGTAGCAAGGGAATCACAAGAAAATATATCCTACCAACTAACTGAATTAGGTGGCAACAATTTTCATTCTCTCAGCATGTGCAACCGAGTTCTTACATGTCCTTACCTTGCTATGCAGATGGTGTTGGCGACGACAAGAACAACACAAGTAGTAGCAAGTAGAACCCTGTGACGTTGTAGATAATTTGTGGAGCTGTAGGTGGCTTAAAAAATCAAGGTACAACTGGAACCACGTTAGTCAATGCAAGTTGAATAAGTGTTCAAAGATAGTATCGTGCTGGTCCTAGGCTAACCCGTGCTAGAGACGCGAGCCTAGACACAAATGTTGTCACCGGATAGTAGCAAACAATGGAAATGATGAGAGTAAATAGCATCAACTTAACCCTTTTTTTCTTTCTTTCTTTCTTTCTTTCTTTCTTTCTTTCTTTCTTTCTTTCCTCCTTTTCCTTTCTTTTTCTTTTCTATTTTCTTTTCTTTTCGACAAGTAGCGCACAAACTGAACTTTTGCAATATGATTATAACAAGAATGCAGCAAGTAGCATAGACTTTCTTTTACTAGGGATAAGGATTGCAACAAGTAGTACAAATATGCAATTTGAACTCACTTATTTTCAGAACTGAGTGTACTCAGATTTGCACCAAAAGGACAGGTGCATAAGGTAGTGTTTGTGTAGGCGCGGCTAAAGGTGATGGTGGTGAGGGTTTCAGCGAAAAGGTGGAGAGAGCAGCGGTGCTTTTGGTGGTGGTGGTGGTATTGGTGGAGATTGCAGCGGCTAAAGTGGGGGGGGGAAGGCAACAACGGATTGTGTGGTGACTAAAACGTGACAAGAACTCAAAACTCTAAAGGATTAGAACCTAAGAATCAGCACTTGACACCACGATGTAAAGCACAAACTCAACAAGCAAAGAACTAAGCAGATCAGCAAGGCTCAAACTTGTGTTTGGAATTTCAGTTCTATCCTATTTTTATATTTCTGGAACATAGGTAAAGTAATAAACAGTAAATCACTCACCAAAGAACCTTGCTCTGATTACCACATGATGAGACTAGAGGTTGTTCCTGATCTTTTGGTGAGTGTGGATAAACTCGATTTGGGGTGGATTCGACGTTGGCTGTCCGACTACAACGACCACAAGGTTGCTGCGCCTTAGTAACAGGTACACCCGCTCCGATTGTGATGTTCTTGCCGTGCCAAGAACACCAAGAACCTGCAAGCAACCGAGAACAAGCAAGAACAAGATGAACAAGCAAATAACTCACGGATTTAAGCCAAAGGCTGAATCTGAATCACAAGTTGGGGTCTTGAAACAAGCAAATCGGGTGGTCTAGCCGACACACGCGTTTACAAGGAAGAAGCAGCAGCTATCTTGCATCTAAACAAAACCCACCCTCATTCTAATGGCTGTTGGCTCTATTTATAAGGAGGAGAGCACAAGGGGGAGTGGGAAACCCTAATCTGGGCGTCCCTCAAAGGGTTGTAGTTAGTACAAGGCCCAGGCCCAAGCTACGTCTCTGCGTCCTTTGGCTTGCTGCACACAGCTTTGGTAGATTCTGATAGTGGGGTTGGACCCATGTGAAAGACGACGACGCGCTCTTTCCAACAAGTCAAAAACCAGCTTCATTGGATCTCGTATGGAGTTATGGTACTTTTAATGGAGTGTCCCCTGCTGTCTCGAGATGAGCTGTGCGCCCCATTAATGATGATTCCCACTTGTTCGGCTGCTGCATCCTCATCATGGGGTCTAAACATGAGGCAATGGAGTCTTGACCAACATTCCTAAGAATAAGACAATCATCACCATGATTTAGTAGCATCCAATTCTGAGACGAGTTTGTATGAACAGCGAGGAACGACTTTACCTGATAATTAAGTTGTCGTGCTCGAGCTCTTGTCATCGGACCTTGTTGTGCAGCAGGTGTGGTTGTGTCAATGGAAGGGATGTCCTCATTACCTTATGCGCCCCTTTAGTTGAAAGTTGTGCTGCATTTGTCACAAAGGTTAAAAGAAAAGATGTCTATGGGTCAAAAGAAGAACTGAAAACAACAAGTTCTTGTTCCAAAAAAAACAAAAAAGGAAACAAAAGAAACAAAAGAGAATTGTGTTCAGCACACAAAAGGGGTTTGGGCAGCAACAAGTTACGGTTGGTGCAAATTGGTGTTCATCTATCCACTTCCTACATCTTGTTCCTTTCTTTTTACATCTTTTCCTTTATATTCAGCAACTTAGACTTGTGTTCTTGGATTATTATTCGGTTTTGCATCACTACATTTCAGTGCATTCCACTTACATATTACCCCACTAAGCTCCACTTACAAGCACCGTGAGTTGTTGCACCGTTGTCGCTGTTACAATCACTCTTCCACTACAGCTTACAGCCACGGTTCTTGCTCTTTTCAGGGAGAGAAAGAACTTGTTTTGTAAGTGGTGAGGCAGTGATTCCACATATATTCCACATATATATTGTCCTATTTTTTCCCCCTCTACTAATATGGCAGGACGTGGAGATGGTGCCGCTGTTTCAGTGGAGGAATTTCAGGAGTTGCATACACAAATGCATGATTTGGTGCAGCAGCTCGAAACTCTCCAACTCGACATGCCACGTAGAGAACCGCCACCAAATGAGGATGATGACATTGAGGAGGATGATGAGCCAGTGCGTCGTCCCGCTGGCCGTGGACGTGGCGGGCGTGGTCTTGGTTTTCCTAATTTTGGTCGTGCTCGGCGCATTCCTATTCGAGGTGGAGGAGATTATGATGGTGATGCTGATAGGTTGTCCGATATGGATGATCACCGGCATGGTGGCCATCGTGGTTATCGTGACCGCCATCGTCACCGTGATGATGATGGGTTAAGCACAGTGAAAGTGTCTATTCCAAAATTTAATGGAAAAGAAAGTGTTGATGATTATTTTGAGTGGGAGACAAAGGTTGATCAGATCTTTATTTATATACTTATCCTCCTGTCAAGAAAGCAAAGCTTGCTGCCATTGAGTTCACAGGTTATGCAATCACTTGGTGGAATCAAGTGTGTGCTGATTTCCGTCGCGTTGGACATGATCGTATTACTTGGGATGACATGAAACGAGAAATGAGGCGGCGATTTGTTCCTACACATTATTCTCGTGAGCTACATTTGAGGCTGAAACGTCTTGTCCAAGGTCATCATAGTGTGGATGAATATTTTCAGGAAATGGAAATGTGTCTACTTCATACCGGTATCACTGAAGATGAGGAATCAACTATGGCTCGATTTCTGGTTGGTCTTAACAAACCAATCGCAGACAAGGTGGACATGACTAATTACAACACCATGAATGAATTGCTACATTTTGCAAAAAGGACAGAAAGGCAGCTTGCTGAATCCTATAAGCACCGTGCTTCATTTTCAGCTCCTAATAATTCTCCTCCATGGCGCCATTCACAGCAGCACGGGTCAGGGGTGCACACACCTTCATCTCGTGCAACTTCTCGTTCAATTTCAACTTCTGCCAAACATTTTGATTCAAGAGGTAAAGCTGTAAGTTCTAATCAGTCCAGCTCCTCTGCTACTGCAGCCCCAAGGAAGACAATTAAGATTGAATGTTTTAAGTGTGGTGGTCATGGGCATAAACAAGCTGAATGTCCCAATCGACGTACCATTATTGCACTTGCTGATGGATCTTATGATTCTCAAAGTGAAGAGGATGCAGAGTTTACCAATGTATTTGTAGACCAACATCTTGATACTTGTGAGTATTCAGCTGAGGATTGTACATTTGAGCTAGGTCTGAATTGTTTAGCCATTCAACCTATCTCAACTTTTGCTCACAATGACATGTTACAAGATGTTATTTCTCCATCTTCTGACGAGATTACTAGTGCTGATTTTGATGAGTTGCTTGCTGATTTTCCTGATTTGGAGCCTTCTACAATGAATACACCATCTCCTTCTTTGGTGGTTAGGAGAGTTCTTTCCACTCAATTTGTTGCTGCTGAACAAGGACAACGCCATAATTTGTTTCAATCCCGATGCAAAGTGAAAGGCCAAGTGTGCCGTTTCATAATAGATGGTGGGAGCTGCAATAATATTGTTAGTGCTTTGCTTGTTGAGAAGCTTGGTTTGCAGCCACGTCGCCATCCACATCCATACCATATGCAATGGTTGAATAATTCCGGGACAGTTAAGGTTTCAGCCATGATTCGTTTAACATTTTCTATTGGTGATTATCATGGAGAGGTTGATTGTGATATTGTCCCCATGCAAGCATGCCATTTGCTGCTTGGTCGGCCCTGGCAATTTGATGTGATTCGGTGCATTTTGGACGGTCTAACAAATACACTTTCATTGCCAATGACAAGAAGGTGGTTCTTGTTCCATTATCTCTAGAGGAGATCCATGCTTCAAATGTGGCTCGCATGAAAAGAGAGGCATCTAAAAAAAGAAAACTGAGTGAGACCCACAACACTAGTAAGGAAGAGAGTTCTAAACCATCCAGCCACATAAAGCCTCATTCCACTTTAAAACAGCCACACCAAACTGAGTGCTTATTTGTGAGCAGGAGTGATTTGAGAGATGTGAGAAACACCACAGCCCCATTCTTTGTACTGCTGTACAAGGAGGTTTTATTTTCCACTAACGACTTACCTAGCTCGCTGCCTAGTGTTGTTCTTGATTTGTTACAGGACTTTGAGGATGTTTTTCCTGATGAGGTACCAGCTGGACTTCCCCAACTTCGTGGCATTGAGCATCAAATTGACTTGGTCCCTGGTGCTTCTCTTCCAAATCGTCCAGCCTACCACACCAATCCCATAGAGACAAAGGAAATTCAGCGACAGGTAAAAGAGCTTTTGGACAAAGGGTATGTTCGTGAATCCTTATCACCATGTGTTGTTCCCGTTCTTTTAGTTCCAAAGAAAGATGGCTCTTGGCGCATGTGTGTTGATTGTCGTGCTATCAATGCTATAACTGTTCGATATCACCATCCCATTCCACGACTTGATGACATGTTAGATGAATTGAGTGGTTCCATCATTTTCACCAAGATTGATTTGCGTAGTGGCTATCATCAAATCCGCATGAAACTTGGTGATGAATGGAAAACAGCGTTTAAAACTAAAATTGGTCTCTATGAATGGCTTGTGATGCCATTTGGCTTGACAAATGCTCCTTCAACTTTTATGCGCTTAATGAACCATGTTTTACGAGCTTTCATTGGCAAGTTTGTAGTTGTTTATTTTGATGATATTCTGATCTATAGTAAATCATTTGATGAACATCTTGATCATATCCGTCAAGTACTTGCTGTTTTGAGGGAAGAGAAATTGTATGGCAACATTGCTAAGTGCACCTTTTGCACAGACCGTGTTGTTTTCCTTGGCTTTGTTGTTTCCGCAGATAGTATTCAGGTTGATGAAGAGAAGGTTAAAGCAATCAAGGATTGTCCTACACCGGTAAATGTGAGCCAAGTTCGAAGCTTTCACGGTCTTGCAAGTTTCTATAGGCGTTTTGTCAAAAATTTCAGCACCCTCGCTGCACCCCTTAACAATCTCACAAAGAAGGATGTTCCATTCACATGGGGCCATGACGAAGACCAAGCATTTCACACACTGAAAACAAAGCTTTGTGAAGCACCACTGCTACACCTTCCTGATTTTGGTAAGACATTTGAGATCGAATGTGATGCAAGTGGTATTGGCATAGGAGGTGTACTGCTGTAAGAAGGTAAACCTGTTGCCTACTTTTCTAAAAAGCTAAATGGTCCACATCTGAATTACTCGGTTTATGACAAAGAGCTTTATGCCTTAGTTTGCGTTTTGGAAGTTTGGCAACATTACTTGTTACCTAAAGAATTTGTCATCCATTCTGATCATGAAGCTTTGAAATATCTAAAAAGTCAAGGCAAACTGAACCGTAGACATGCTAAATGGATTGAGTTCATTGAAACATTTCCCTATGTTGTAAAACATAAGCGTGGAAAAGATAACATTGTTGCCGATGCTTTATCACGGAGATGTGGTTTGGTTACACAATTAGATACAAAAGTGCTTGGTTTGGAATCCATTAAAACACTCTATGCAGCTGATTCTGATTTTAAAGAACCTTTCTCTCATTGCATTGCTGGAAAAGGCTGGGACAAGTATTATGTGCATGATGATTTTTTATTTCAGACTAACAAACTATGCATTCCAGCCTGCTCGATTCGTCAAGTTCTTTTGCAGGAAGCACATGCTGGTGGCTTAGCTGGTCATTTTGGCGTCAAAAAGACATTGGACATGCTCTCCGATCATTTCTTTTGGCCACATATGCGACGTGATGTCCAGCGACATGTTGCACGCTGCATAATCTGCTTGAAAGCTAAGTCCCGCCTTAACCCCCATGGTCTATATACTCCATTACCAGTTCCGAATGTACCTTGGGAAGATATATCCATGGATTTTATTTTGGGTTTACCTCGGTCTCAGAGGGGGAGGGATTCTAATTTTGTTGTTGTTGACTGATTCTCTAAAATGGCACATTTTATTCCATGTCTTAAGAACAACGATGCTTCACACATTGCTGATTTGTTTTTCAGGGAGATCGTTCGTTTACATGGAGTGCCAAGGACTATTGTTTCAGACCGGGATACAAAATTTCTGAGCTATTTTTGGAAGACATTATGGGCTAAGCTTGGTAAGAAGTTGTTATTTTCCACCACTTGTCATCCACAAACCGATGGGCAAACTGAAGTTGTCAACCGTACCTTGTCCACCATGTTGCGTGCTGTGTTGAAAAAGAATTTGAAGCAGTGGGAAGACTGCCTTCCACATATTGAATTTGCTTATAACAGGGCAGTCCATTCCACAACAAACTTTTGTCCATTTGAAATTGTTTATGGGTTTAAACCGCATACTCCCATGGATCTTTTGCCTTTAACATTGCAGGAACAAGTTAACATGGATGCATCAAAGAGATCAGATTTTATCAAGAAACTACATGATGAGACAAGGAAAATATCGAGAAGAAATCAGCGCAATATGCAAAGCAGGCGAACAAAGGTAAGAAGAAGGTTACATTCCAGCCGGGAGACCTTGTGTGGTTACATCTACGCAAGGATCATTTTCCCCAACATCGCAAGACTAAGTTATCTCCTAGGGGTGATGGTCCGTTCAAGGTTCTCCAAAAGATAAATGATAATGCTTACAAAATTGAGCTGCCACCTGAATATTCCAATGTGAGTCCAACATTCAATGTCAAAGACTTGCTTCCATTTGTTGTGAGCTTGAGTCGAGGACGACTCCTTCTTAAGAGGGGGAGGCTAATGAGGACATGCCTAGCATTCACTCATCTTCAAATGAAACTCCACTTGATATAGCTGGTCCAATTACAAGAAGTAGAGCTAAACAATTGGAGAAGGAAATTCATTCTCAGGTGAACGCTAACCTTATGTTTAATAATCAGTTTATGTTGAATGAGCCTATGCTTTTGAGTTCTTGTTCCAATGTCCTTAGGAATGATGGACTGTATGAACCAGCATGGGATGAAGAAGGATTCAAGCCTCTGGACATCTGAACCAAGAAGCCTATGGTGTGCATGAATAAAAAGGTGGTTCATCACTTTTGTATGGGAATGCAACCAGAAGCTAGATGACTGACATATGGTACGAATTCCAAGCATCACCGCGGACAGAATACAAGGAGTTAGATGGTGTTCTATAAGTGGATGGAAGCGTCTTCAAGTCTACTTTCCAGCCCATCAAACGGCTCATTATTTGGACTACCCAATAAAGAGTTATGCTCATTTTAGTAACTGCTGCCAGAAGCTGAAAAGACGCGCGAACCAGCCACGAAATCCACTAGTGCATGCACATGCTGCCATTTACTCAAAGCTGAACGCCCCTATCTCTATATATATCTTGTACTAGACAATGAAAAGACAGATCTTGTTTTGGCTAAATTCAGAATACACAAACTCGTGGAGTTTTGTTTATGCGTGAGTCTTGAGAGGCTTGCAACATTTGTTCTTTCGATTCCTGAGGGAGTTGTAGAACGCCGAACTGCGGTTCACCCAGTTCGTGCCTTCACGTCTATAGGGCGTGATTGCGTGGGCTGTTTCGTCGGTACGTGGAAGGGTGATTGTCTCAGTAGTTCGTCGCGTGGACAGCCTCGCGGTGCACTGCCTCTTCACCAGGTCACGCAGTGACAAGTTATCAAGTTCGCGGATCCTACGAGAAGATCGGGCAAAACAACTTGCTACACGCGTTGCATAAGCGTGTGCGCATCAAAACGTACGATAGGCTCAGAAATCATTTTGGATGCACCGTATGGTACTCCTAGGTGACGAGGCTCAAATAGAAGCTCGTTTCGGTTCATTAGGAGATAGTGCTAATCTTGATTTAAGATAGGTGCACGGTTTGTGCCAAACATACTGTAAGCTCAAAAATCATTTTGGACGCACCTGATGGAACCCCTAGGTGATGTAGGTCATGTAAAATCTCGTTTTGGTCCATTTGGAGATAGTGTTAGTCTCGGTGCAAGATGGATCCACAGTTTGCCCCAAACGTACCATAGCTTCAGAAACCATTTTGGACGCACCTGATGAAACTCCTAGGTGACATGTGTCATGTAGAATCTCCTTTCGGTCCTTTTTGGAGATAGTGTTAGTTTCGGTGCATGATAGGTGCACGGTTTGCACCAAACGTACCATAGGCTCATAAAATTGTTTTGGATGCACCGGATGGTACTCCAGGGTTACGAGGCTCAAATGGAAGCTCGTTTCGGTCCGTTTGGAGATAGTGCTAATCTTGATTCAAGATAGGTGCACGGTTTAAGCCCAACATATCGTAAGCTCGGAAATTATTTTGGACGCACCCGATGGATCTGCAAGGTGACGCGGGTTATATAGAATCTCATTTTGGTTCGTTTGGAGAAAGTGTCAGAATCGGTGCAAGATAGATCCACAGTTTGCACCAAACATACTATAGCTTCAGAAACTGTTTTCGACGCACCGGATGGAAGTCCTAAGTGACGTGCGTCATGTAGAATCTTGTTTCGATACTTTTGGAGATAGTGTTAGTTTCGGTGCATGATAGTTGCACAATTTGCGCCAAACGTACCATAGGCTCAGAAAATTGTTTTGGACACACTGGTTGGTACTCCTAAGTGACGAGGCTCAACTGGAAGCTCGTTTCGGTTCGTTAAGAGATTGTGCTAATCTTGATTCAAGATAGGTGCACAGTTTGTTCCGAACATACCGTAAGCTCAGAAATCATTTTGGACGCACCGGATAGAACTCCTATGTGACGTAGGTCATGTAGAATCTCGTTTCGGTCTATTTGGAGATAGTGTTAGTCTCGGTGTAAGATAGATCCACAGTTTGCACCAAACATACCATAGCCTCATAAATTATTTTGAACGCACCTGATGGAACTCCTATGTGACGCGGGTCATGTAGAATCTCCTTTCGGTCCTTTTCGAGATAGTGTTAGTTTCGGTGAATGAAAGGTGCACGGTTTGCGCCAAACATACCATAGGCTTAGAAATTGTTTTGGATACACCGGATGGTACTCCTTGGTGACGAGGCTCAAATGGAAGCTCGTTTCAGTCCGTTCAGAGATAGTGCTAATCTTGATTCAAGATAGGTGCACGGTTTGCGCCGAACGTACCGTAAGCTCGGAAATTATTTTGGACGCACCTGATGTAACTCCAAGGTGACGTGGGTCATGTAGAATCTCGTTGTGGTTCGTTTGGGATAGTGTTAGTATCGGTGCAACATAGGTCCACAGTTTGCACCAAACGTACCATAACTTCAGAAACCGTTTTGGACGCACTAGATGGAACTCCTTGGTGACGTGAGTCATGTAGAATCTTGTTTTGATCCTTTTGGAGATAGTGTTAGTTTTGATCCTTTTGGAGATACCGTAAGCTCAGAAATCATTTTGGACACAGTGGATGGTAGTCTTGGGTGACGAGGCTCAACTGGAAGCTCATTTCCGTTAGTTTGGAGATTGTGCTAATCTTGATTCAAGATAGGTGCACAGTTTATGCTGAACATACCGTAAGCTCGGAAATCATTTTAGATGCACCTGATGGAACTCTTAGGTGACGTAGGTCATGTAGAATCTCGTTTCGGTCCATTTGGATATAGTGTTAGTCTCGGTGCAAGATAGATCCACAGTTTGCACCAAACATACCATAGCCTCAGAAATCATTTTGGACGCACCCGATGGAACTCCTAAGTGACGTGGGTCCTGTAGAATGTCCTTCTAGTCTTTTTGGAGGTAGTGTTAGTTTTCGTGCATGATAGGTGCACGGTTTGCGCCAAACGTACCATAGCCTCAAAAATCGTTTTGGACACACCGGATGATACTCCTAGGTGACAAGGCTCAAATGAAAGCTCATTTCGGTTCATTTGGAGATAGTGCTAATTTGATTCAAGATAGGTGCCCGGTTTGCGCCAAACCTACCGTAAGCTCGGAAATCATTTGGGACGCACCCGATGGAACTCCTAGGTGACGTAGGTCATGTAGAATCTTGTTTCAATCCATTTGGAGATATGTTAGTATTGATGCATGGTAGATCCATAGTTTGGACCAAACATATCATAGCTTCAGAAACCGTTTTGGACGCAACCCGATGGAACTCCTTGGTCACATGGGTCATGTTTCCTCATTTCAATCCTTTTAGAGATAGTGTTAGTTTTGGTGCTGGATAGGTCCACAGTTTGCGCCAAACGTTCCATAGGCTTAGAAATCAATTTAGACAACACGGATGGTACTCCTGGGTGACGAGGCTCAAATGGAAGCTTGTTTCGGTCTGTTTAGAGATCGTGCTAATCTTGATTCAAGATAGGTGCATGGTTTGCGCCGAACGTACCGTAAGCTCGGAAATCATTTTGGACACACTCGATGGAACTCCTAGGTTTCGATCCATTTGGAGATAGTGTTAGTCTCGGTGCAAGATAGATACACAGTTTGAACCAAATGTATCATAGCCTCAGAAATCATTTTGAACCACTTGATGGAAGTCCTAGGTGACGTTGATTATGTAGAATCTCCTTTCGGTCCTTTTGGAGATAGTGTTAGTTTCGGTGCATGATAGGTGTATGGTTTGCGCCAAACATACCATAGGCTCAGAAAATTGTTTTGCACGCACCCGATGGAACTCCTAAGTGACGTGGGTCATGTAGAATCTCCTTTCGGTTCTTTTAGAGATAGTGTTAGTTTCGGTGCATGATAGGTGCACGGTTTGCGCCAAACGTTATTTTGGATGCACTGGATGGTACTCCTGGGTGACGAGGCTCAAATGGAAGCTCGTTTCGGTCCGTTTGGCGATAGTGCTAATCTTGATTCAAGATAGATGCACGGTTTGCACCGAATGTACCGTAAGCTCGGAAATTATTTTGGACACACCCGATGGAACTCCAAGGTGACGTGGGTCATGTAGAATCTCGGTTCGGTTCGTTTGGTGATAGTGTTAGTATCGGTGCAAGATAGATCCACAGTTTGCACCAAACATACCGTAGCTTCAGAAACCATTTTGGACGCACCTGATGGACCTCTTAGGTGACGTGGGTCATGTAGAATCTCGTTTCGATCCTTTTGGAGATAGTGTTAGTCTCGGTGCAAGATGGATACAGTTTGCACCAAACGTACCATAGCCTCAGAAATCCTTTTGGATGCACCTGATGGAACTGCTAGGTGACGTAGGTCATGTAGAATCTCATTTCAGTCCATTTGGAGATAGTGTTAGTCTCGCTGCAAGATAGATACACAGTTTGCACCAAACATACCATAGCCTCAGAAATCATTTTGGACGCACCTGTTGGAACTCCCAGGTGACATGGGTCATCTAGAATCTCCTTTCGGTCCTTTTGGACAGTGTTAGTTTCGGTGCATGATAGGTGTACAGTTTGTGCCAAATATACCATAGGCTCAGAAAATTGTTTTGGATGCACCGGATGGTACTCTCGGGTGACGAGGCTCAAATGAAAGCTCGTTTCGGTTCATTAGGAGATAGTGCTAATCTTGATTCAAGATAGGTGCACAGTTTGCACCGAACGTACTGTAAGCTCGGAAATTATTTTGGACGCACCCGATGGATCTCCAAGGTGACTTGGGTCATGTAGAATCTCGTTTCGGATCATTTGAGATAGTGTTAGTATCGGTGCAAGATAGATCCACAGTTTGCACCAAACGTACCATAGCTTCAGAAACCATTTGGACGCACCTGATGAAACTCCTAGGTGACGTGGGTCATGTAGAATCTTGTTTTGATTCTTTTGGAGAAAGTGTTAGTTTCAGTGCATGATAGTTGCACAATTTGCGCCAAACGTACCATAGGCTCAGAAATCGTTTTGGACACACTGGTTGGTACTCCTACGTGATGAGACTCAACTGGAAGCTCGTCTCAGTTTGTTAGGAGATTGTGCTAATCTTGATCCAAGATAGGTGCACGGTTTGTTCTGAACATACCGTAAGCTTGGAAATCATTTTGGATGCACCGGATAGAACTCCTAGGTGACGTAGGTTATGTGGAATCTCGTTTTGGTCCATTTCGAGATAGTGTTAGTCTCGGTGTAAGATAGATCCACAGTTTGCACAAAACGTACCATAGTCTCATAAATCATTTTGGACGCACCCGATGAAACTCCTAGGTGACATGGGTCATGTAGAATCTCCTTTCGGTCCTTTTGGAGATAGTGTTAGTTTCGGTGATTGATAGGTGCACCGTTTGCGCCAAATGTACCATAGGCTCAGAAATTGTTTTGGATGCACCGGATGGTACTCCTGGGTGACGAGGCCCAAATGGAAGCTTGTTTTGGTCCGTTCGGAGATAGTGCTAATCTTGATTCAAGATAGGTGCACGGTTTGCGCCGAACGTGCTGTAAGCTCGGAAATTATTTTGGACACACCTGATGTAACTCCAAGCTGACGTGGGTCATCTAGAATCTCGTTTTGGTTAGTTTGGAGATAGTGTTAGTTTCCGTGCAACATAGGTCCACAGTTTGCACCAAACGTACCATAGCTTCAGAAACTGTTTTGGACGCACCTGATGGAACTGCTAGGTGATGTGGGTCATGTAGAATCTTGTTTCGATCCTTTTGGAGATAGTGTTAGTTTCAGTGCATGATAGTTGCTCAATTTGCACCAAACGTCCGATAGGCTCAGAAATCATTTTGGATGCACCGGATGGTATGCCTAGGTGACGTGGCTCAAATGGAAGCTCGTTTCGGTTCATTAGGAGATAGTGCCAATCTTGATTCAAGATAGGTGCACGATTTGTGCCAAACATACTGTAAGCTGAAAAATCATTTTGGACGCACCTGATGGAACTATTAGGTGATGTAGGTCATGTAAAACCTCGTTTTGGTCCATTTGGAGATAGTGTTAGTCTCGGTGCAAGATGGATCCACAGTTTGCACCAAATGTACCATAGCTTGAGAAACCGTTTTGGACGCACTTGATGGAACTCCTGGGTGACGTGCGTCATGTAGAATCTCATTTCGGTCCTTTTGGAGATAGTGTTAGTTTCGGTGCATGATAGGTGCACAGTTTGCGCCAAACGTACCATAGGCTCAGAAAATTGTTTTGGATGCACCGGATGGTACTCCTAGGTGACGACGCTCAAATGGAAGCTCGTTTCGGTCCGTTTGGGGATAGTGCTAATCTTGATTCAAGATAGGTGCACGGTTTGCGCCGAACGTATCATAAGCTCGGAAATTATTTTGGACGCACCCGATGGATCTGCAAGGTGACGTGGGTCATGTAGAATCTTGTTTCGATCCTTTTGGAGATAGTGTTAGTTTCGGTGCATGATAGTTGCTCAATTTGCACCAAACATATGATAGGCTCAGAAATCATTTTGGATGCACCGGATGGTACTCCTAGGTGACGAGGCTCAAATGGAAGCTTGTTTCGGTTCATTAGGAGATAGTGCTAATCTTGATTCAAGATAGGTGCACGGTTTGTGCCGAACATACTGTAAGCTCGAAAATCATTTTGGACGCACCTGTTGGAACTCCTGGGTGATGAGGCGCCGGATGGTACTCCTGGGTGATGAGGCGCAAATGGAAGCTCGTTTCGGTCCGTTCGGAGATAGTACTAATCTTGAATCAAGATAGGTGCACGGATTGCGCCGAATGTACCGTAAGCTTGGAAATTATTTTGGACGCACCTGATGTAACTCCAAGGTGACGTGGGTCATGTAGAATCTCGTTTTGGTTCGTTTGGAGATAGTGTTAGTATCGGTGCAACATAGGTCCACAGTTTGCACCAAACGTACCATAGCTTCAGAAACCATTTTGGACGCACCTGATGGAACTCCTAGGTGACGTGGGTTGTGTAGAATCTTGTTTCGATCCTTTTTGAGATAGTGTTAGTTTCGGTGCATGATAGTTGCTCAATTTGCACCAAACGTACGATAGGCTCAGAAATCATTTTGGATGCATCGGATGGTACTCCTAGGTGACGAGGCTCAAATGGAAGCTTGTTTCGGTTCATTAGGAGATAGTGCTAATCTTGATTCAAGATAGGTGCACGGTTTGTGCGAACATACTTTAAGCTCGAAAATCATTTTGGACGCACCTGATGAAACATCTAGGTGATGTAGGTCATGTAAAATCTCATTTTGGTCCATTTGGAGATAGTGTTAGTCTCGGTGCAAGATGGATCCATAGTTTGCACCAAATGTACCATAGCTTCAGAAACCGTTTTGGACGCACCTGATGGAACTCCTAGGTGACGTGCGTCATGTAGAATCTCCTTTCGGTCCTTTTTGGAGATAGTGTTAGTTTCGGTGCATGATAGGTGCACGGTTTGCACCAAACGTACCATAGGCTCAGAAAGTTGTTTTGGATGCACCGGATGGTACTCCAGGGTGACGAGGCTCAAATGGAAGCTCGTTTCGGTCCGTTTGGAGATTGTGCTAATCTTGATTCAAGATAGGTGCACGGTTTGCGTCGAACATATCGTAAGCTCGGAAATTATTTTGGACGCACCCGATGGATCTGCAAGGTGACGTGGGTTATGTAGAATCTCATTTCGGTTCGTTTGGAGAAAGTGTTAGTATCGGTGCAAGATAGATCCACAGTTTGCACCAAACGTACTATAGCTTCATAAATTGTTTTGGACGCACCGGATGGAAGACCTAGGTGACGTGGTTCATGTAGAATCATGTTTCGATACTTTTGGGGATAGGGTTAGTTTCGGTGCATGATAGTTGCACAATTTGCGCCAAACGTACCATCGGCTCAGAAATGGTTTTGGACACACTGGTTGGTACTCCTAAGTGATGAGGCTCAACTGGAAGCTTATTTCGGTTCGTTAGGAGATTGTGTTAATCTTGATTCAAGATAGGTGCATGGTTTGTTCCGAACATACTGTAAGCTCGGAATTCATTTTGGACACACCGGATAGAACTCCTAGGTGACGTAGGTCATGTAGAATCTCGTTTTGGTCCATTTGGAGATAGTGTTAGTCTCGGTGTAAGACAGATCCACAGTTTTTACCAAACGTACCATAGCCCCATAAATCATTTTGGACGCACCCGATGGAACTCCTAGGTGACGTGGGTCATGTAGAATATCCTTTCGGTCCTTTTGGAGATAGTGTTAGTTTCGGTGGATGATAGGTACACGGTTTGCGCCAAATGTACCATAGGCTCAGAAAATTGTTTTGGATGCACCGGATGGTACTCCTGGGTGATGAGGCGCAAATGGAAGCTCGTTTCGGTCCGTTCGGAGATAGTGCTAATCTTAAATCAAGATAGGTGCACGGATTGCGCCGAACATACTATGAGCTCAGAAATTATTTTGGATGCACCTGATGTAACTCCAAGGTGACGTGGGTCATGTAGAATCTCGTTTCGGTTCGTTTGGAGATAGTGTTAGTATCGGTGCAACATAGGTCCACAGTTTGCACCAAACGTACCATAGCTTCAGAAACCATTTTGGATACACCTGATGGAACTCCTAGGTGACGTGGGTCGTGTAGAATCTTGTTTCGATCCTTTTGGAGATAGTGTTAGTTTCGGTGCATGATAGTTGCTCAATTTGCACCAAACGTACGATAGGCTCAGAAATCATTTTAGTTGCACCGGATGGTACTCCAAAGTGACGAGGCTCAAATGGAAGCTCGTTTCGGTTCATTAGGAGATAGTGCTAATCTTGATTCAAGATAGGTGCACGGTTTGTGCCGAACATATTGTAAGCTCGAAAATCATTTTGGACGCACCTGATGGAACATCTAGGTGTTGTAGGTCATGTAAAATCTTGTTTTGGTACATTTGGAGATAGTGTGAGTCTCGGTGCAAGATGGATCCACAGTTTGCATCAAACGTACCATAGCTTCAGAAACCGTTTTGGACGCACCTGATGGAACTCCTAGGTGACTGCGTCATGTAGAATCTCCTTTCGGTCCTTTTTGGAGATAGTGTTAGTTTCAGTGCATGACAGGTGCACGGTTTGCGCCAAACGTACCATAGGCTTAGAAAATTGTTTTGGATGCACCGAATGGTACTCCAGGGTGACGAGGCTCAAATGGAAGCTCGTTTCGGTCCATTTGGAGATTGATGAGGACATCCCTTCCATTCACACAACCACACCTGCTGCACAACAAGGTCCGATGACAAGAGCTCGAGCACGACAACTTAATTATCAGGTAAAGTCGTTCCTCGCTGTTGATACAAACTCGTCTCAGAATTGGATGCTACTAAATCATGGTGATGATTGTCTTATTCTTAGGAATGTTGGTCAAGACTCCATTGCCTCATGTTTAGACCCCATGATGAGGATGGAGCAGCCAAACAAGTGGGAATCATCATTAATGGGGCGCACAGCTCATCTCGAGACAGTAGGGGACACTCCATCAAAAGTACCATAACTCCTTGATACGAGATCCAATGAAGCTGGTTTTTGACTTGTTGGAAAGAGCGCGTCGTCCTCTTTCACATGGGTCCAACCCCACTATCAGAATCTACCAAAGCTGTGTGCAGCAAGCCAAAGGACGCAGAGACCTACAGCTTGGGCCTGGGCCTTGTACTAACTACAACCCTTTGAGGGACGCCCAGATTAGGGTTTCCCACTCCCCCTTGTGCTCTCCTCCTTATAAATAGAGTCAGCAGCCATCAGAATGAGGGTGGGTTTTATTTAGATGCAAGATAGCTGCTGCTTCTTCCTTGTAAACGCGTGTGTCGGATAGACCACCCGATTTGCTTGTTTCAAGACCCCAACTTGTGATTCAGATTCAGCCTTTGGCTTAAATCCGTGAGTTATTTGCTTGTTCATCTTGTTCTTGCTTGTTCTCGGTTGCTTGCAGGTTCTTGGTGTTCTTGGCATGGCAAGAACATCACAATCGGAGCCGGTGTACCTGTTGCTAAGGCGCAGCAACCTTGTGGTCATTATAGTCGGACAGCCAACGTCGAATCCACCCCAAATCGAGTTTATCCACACTCACCAAAAGATCAGGAACAACCTCTAGTCTCATCATGTGGTAATCAGAGCAAGGTTCTTTGGTGAGTTATTTACTGTTCATTACTTTACCTATGTTCTAGAAATATAAAAATAGGATAGAACTGAAATTCCAAACACAAGTTTGAGCCTTGCTGATCTGCTTAGTTCTTTGCTTGTTGAGTTTGTGCTTTACATCATGGTGTCAAGTGCTGGTTCTTAGGTTCTAACCCTTTAGAGTTTCGAGTTCTTGTCACGTTTTAGTCACCACACAATCCGCTGTTGCCTTCCCCCCCCCCCACTTCAGCCGCTGCAATCTCCACCAATACCACAACCACCACCACCAAAAGCACCGCTGCTCTCTCCACCTTTTCGCCAAAACCCTCACCACCATCACCTTTAGCCACGCCTACACAAACACTACCTTATGCACCTGTCCTTTTGGTGCAAATCTGAGTACACTCAGTTCTGAAAATAAGAGAGTTCAAATTGCATATTTGTACTACTTGTTGCAATCCTTATCCCTAGTAAAAGAAAGTCTATGCTATTTGCTGTATTCTTGTTATAATCATATTGCAAAAGTTCAGTTTGTGCACTACTTGTCGAAAAGAAAAGAAAAGAAAATAGAAAAGAAAAAGAAAAAGAAAGGAAAAGGAGGAAAGAAAGAAAGAAAGAAAGAAAGAAAGAAAGAAAGAAAGAAAGAAAAAGGGTTAAGTTGATGCTATTTACTCTCATCATTTCCATTGTTTGCTACTATCCGGTGACAACATTTGTGTCTAGGCTCGTGTCTCTAGCATGGGTTAGCCTAGGACCAGCACGATACTATCTTTGAACACTTATTCAACTTGCATTGACTAACATGGTTCCAGTTGTACCTTGATTTTTTTAAGCCACCTACAGCTCCACAAATTATCTACAACGTCACAGGGTTCTACTTGCTACTACTTGTGTTGTTCTTGTCGTCGCCAACACCATCTGCATAGCAAGGTAACGACATGTAAGAACTCGGTTGCACATGCTGAGAGAATGAAAATTGTTGCCACCTAATTCAGTTAGTTGGTAGGACATATTTTCTTGTGATTCCCTTGCTACATACTAACCATGGTAGGAGAAGGTGAAAGGACCCCTCCACAATCACCTCGATCAAAAGCCTTGCTGCAACACTTTGAACGCAAAGTGAGGCTCCATGCTGAACACCTTGATGAGGATGTTCGTGTCACCAATGAGCACCTTGGTCAATTGGAGACGGCTCAGATTGAGACCAACACCAAGTTGGTTTCCTTGGAAGGCACTCTTGGTTCTGTTAACACATCTCTTGTAGGTGTCTTGGAGCGATTGGAGAGGATGGAACAGAATCGCTGTGTTGGTTTCGAACGACGCAATCACAACAACAACAACACCATGGGCAGTGCTGCTGGTCATGACGAAGAAGAATATGCAGCGGACACTGAACTTGATGAGGAGCTGAATGGTCATCGACGCATCGAACAACATCGCCGCCGCCATGAGACAGGTCCTTGCCGACCACGGCAAGAGGTACGTGCCGATGACTCATTTGGCAAGATTAAATTCACCATACCTGCTTTTGATGGGAGGTATAATCCTGATATGTACCTTAGTTGGGAATTAGCTGTTGATCAGAAATTTACTTGCCATGATTTCCTTGAGGACAAACGTGTTAGGGCTGCAACTAGTGAGTTTACTGACTTTGCCTCTGTTTGGTGGTCTGAATACCATCGTAAGAACCCAAATAACACACCAACTTGGGATGCTTTGAAACGGGCCATGCGGGCCAGATTTGTTCCTTCTTATTATGCCCGTGATCTTTTAAATAAGTTGCAACAATTGAGGCAAGGATCCAAATCTGTAGAAGAGTACTATCAAGAGCTACAAATGGGTATGCTTCGTTGCGGGCTAGAGGAAAATGAGGATGGTGCCATAGCTCGATTTATGGGTGGGCTGAACCAGGAGATTCAGGACATTCTAGCTTATAAGGAATATAATTCTGTCAATCGTTTATTTCACCTTGCTTGTAAAGCTGAACGAGAAGTGCAGGGACGACGAGCTAGCATGAGGGCTAACATTCCTGCAGGTCGTGCTAGCCTGTGGACACCCTCCAATGCTGCTGCACCGTCAACGCGTGCACCCCCACAATCTTCCTCGACCATCAAGCCACGCTCCTCTACAACAAGTTCTGTACCATGCCCAAGTGAACCAACTAGAGGAGCAACGGCTACATCTGCCAAGAGTTCACCCTCGGTGGTATCCACGGGGAGAACAAGGGATATTCAGTGCCTACGCTGCAAAGGATATGGCCACATACGCAGGGACTGCCCAAGCACACGTGTGATGATTGTGCGAGCTGATGAAGGAGATTATTTCCAACAAGACGAAGAGCACATTAGGGCTGAAGCTGCTGAGCACTATGAGAGCCTCATGGTGCAGCGGGTGTTAAGTGCCCAAATGGAGAAGGCTGAACAAAATCAGCGCCACACTTTGTTTCAAACCAAGCGTGTGATCAAGGAACACTCTTGCCGTGTGATCATAGATGGAGGAAGCTGCAACAACTTGGCAAGTGCTGAAATGGTGGAGAAGCTTTCATTGAGCACAAAACCACACCCGCAGCCTTACTACATTCAGTGGCTTAACAACAGCGGCAAGGTGAAGGTAACCCAGTTGGTAAGGGTAGAGTTTGCCATTGGTTCTTATCATGATTCCATTGACTGCGATGTTGTGCCTATGCAAGCATGCTCTATGTTGTTAGGTAGACCATGGCAGTTTGATAAAGATTCCTTGCACTCTGGTAAAACAAATCAATACTCTTTCGTGCATAATGACAAGAAGATTGTGTTGCACCCCATGTCCCCTGAGTCTATTCTAAGAGATGAACTTGCTAGATCTAGCAAACTTAAGAATCAGGCTGTTGCTAGTAAAAATTAGATTGTCGCTAATGAACTTGAGAAACATAAGAAGAAGTCTAGCAAATCTGTTCATCATAATAAAAATGAGATCAAGCTGAAAGGCTCTTGTTACTTTGCCACCAAATCTGATTTAGATGAGATTGATGCTAGTACTACTGTTTGCTATGCTTTGGTTTGCAAAGAAACTTTATTTTCACTCGAAGATACATCTATTTCTTTGCCTCCTGCTATCACTAATCTTTGCAGGAGTATGCCGATGTTTTTCCAAAGGAGGTACCACCGGGGCTGCCACCAATTCGAGGGATTGAACACCAGATTGACCTCATCCCTGGGGCTTCCTTGCCTAATCGTGCGCCGTATAGGATCAACCCGGACGAGACAAAAGAGATTCAGAGACAAGTACAAGAATTGCTCAACAAAGGTTATGTGCATGAGTCTCTTAGCCCTTGTGCCGTTCCCGTGCTTTTAGTTCCTAAGAAGGATGGATCATGGCGCATGTGTGTTGATTGTAGAGCGATAAACAACATCACAATCAGATATCGTCATCCTATTCCAAGGTTAGATGATATGCTTGATGAATTGAGTGGCTCAATTGTGTTCTCTAAAATTGATTTGCGTAGTGGTTACCACCAGATTCGTATGAAGCTAGGAGATGAATGGAAAACAGTGTTTAAAACTAAGTTTGGTTTATATGAATGGCTTGTCATGCCCTTTGGATTGACTAATGCACCCAGCACTTTCATGAGATTAATGAACGAGGTTTTACGTTCTTTTATTGGCAGATTTGTAGTGGTATACTTTGATGACATCTTGATATATAGTAGATCATTAGAGGAACATCTTGATCATTTGCGTGCCATTTTCAATGCTCTTCGGGATGCACACTTGTTTGGCAATCTTGAGAAGTGCACCTTTTGCACAGATCGAGTCTCTTTTCTTGGATATGTTGTGACACCACAGGGATTCGAAGTTGATCAAGCCAAGGTTGAGGCCATACACAGCTGGCCTGTTCCCTGCACGGTCACACAAGTGCGGAGTTTTCTAGGACTTGCTGTTTTCTACCGTCGATTTGTGAAGGACTTCAGCACTATTGCAGCCCCGCTGCATGAACTCACCAAGAAGGGTGCAACCTTCACTTGGGCTGTAGCCCAACAGGATGCTTTCAACACGCTCAAATATAAGTTAACTCATGCACCTTTACTCCAGCTTCCTGATTTCAACAAAACTTTGAGCTTGAATGTGATGCTAGTGGAATTGGGTTGGGTGGTGTGCTATTACAAGAGGGAAAACCTGTGGCGTACTTCAGTGAAAAGTTGAGTGGCCCTAGTTTGAACTATTCTACTTATGATAAGGAATTGCTTGCTCTAGTTCGGACTTTGGAAACATGGCAGCATTATTTGTGGCCCAAAGAGTTTGTCATATATTCTGATCATGAATCATTGAAATACATCCGTAGTCAAGCAAAACTGAACCGTAGACATGACAAGTGGGTTGAATTCATCGAGTCCTTTCCTTATGTCATCAAACACAAAAAGGGGAAGGAAAATATAATTGCTGATGCTTTGTCTAGACGTTACACCATGCTTTCACAACTTGACTTTAAAATCTTTGGTTTGGAAACTATTAAGGAACAATATGCACATGACAATGTTTTCAAAGATGTATTGCTGAATTGCCAAGAGGGGAAAACATGGAACAGATTCGTCCTCACCGACGGGTTTGTCTTAAGAGCCAACAAGCTATACATTCCAGCTAGCTCCGTGCGTTTGTTATTATTGCAGGAAGCGCATGGAGGAGGACTCATGGGACATTTTGGTGTGAAAAAGACAGAGGACATCCTTGCTGGTCATTTCTTTTGGCCCAAGATGAGGAGAGACGTGGAGAGGTTTGTTGCTCGCTGCACAACATGCCAGAAAGCTAAGTCACGCCTTAATCCTCATGGTTTATACATGCCTCTTCCTGTTCCAAGTGCACCATGGGAAGATATTTCAATGGACTTTGTTTTAGGACTGCCTAGAACAAAGAAGGGGAGGGATAGTGTGTTTGTTGTTGTGGACAGATTTTCTAAAATGGCACATTTCATACCATGTCATAAGAGCGATGATGCTACACATGTTGCTGATTTGTTCTTTCGTGAGATTGTTCGATTGCATGGTGTGCCTAACACCATTGTTTCTGATCGGGATGCAAAATTTCTTAGTCATTTTTGGAGAACTTTGTGGGCTAAGCTAGGGACTAAGCTTTTATTTTCCACTACTTGTCATCCCCAAACTGATGGACAAACTGAGGTTGTCAATAGAACCTTATCTACATTGCTTAGGGCAGTTTTGAAAAAGAACATAAAAATGTGGGAAGAGTGCTTGCCTCATGTTGAGTTTGCTTATAATCGTTCACATCATTCTACCACTAAGAAAAGCCCTTTTGAGATAGTTTATGGGTTTGTGCCACGTGCTCCTATTGATTTGTTACCTCTTCCGACCTCGGAGCGAGTGAACTTTGATGCTAAACAACGTGCTGAACTGATCTTAAAATTGCATGAAACCACTAAAGAGAAAATAGAGTGCATGAATGCAAAGTATAAACTAGCTGGTAGCAAAGGGAAGAAACATGCCATTTTTGAACCTGGTGATCTAGTTTGGCTCCATTTGAGAAAAGATAGGTTCCCTGATTTGCGAAAGTCTAAGTTGCTGCCTAGAGCCGATGGTCCTTTTAAAGTGTTAGAAGGATTAATGATAATGCATACAAACGTGAGCTACCTGCAGCTTTTGGGGTTAGCCCCACATTTAACATTGCAGATTTGAATCCATATTTGGGAGAAGAGGATGAACTAGAGTCGAGGACGACTCAAATGCAAGAAGGGGAGGATGATGAGGACATCCCTTCCATTGACACAACCACACCTGCTGCACAACAAGGTTCGATGACAAGAGCTCGAGCACGACAACTTAATTATCAGGTAAAGTCGTTCCTCGCTGTTCATACAAACTCGTCTTAGAATTGGATGCTACTAAATCATGGTGATGATTGTCTTATTCTTAGGAATGTTGGTCAAGACTCCATTGCCTCATGTTTAGACCCCATGATGAGGATGGAGCAGCCGAACAAGTGGGAATCATCATTAATGGGGCGCACAGCTCATCTCGAGACAGCAGGGGACACTCCATCAAAAGTACCATAACTCCTTGATACGAGATCCAATGAAGCTGGTTTTTGACTTGTTGGAAAGAGCGCGTCGTCCTCTTTCACATGGGTCCAACCCTACTATCAGAATCTACCAAAGCTGTGTGCAGCAAGCCAAAGGACGCAGAGACCTATAGCTTGGGCCTGGGCCTTGTACTAACTACAACCCTTTGAGGGACGCCCAGATTAGGGTTTCCCACTCCCCCTTGTGCTCTCCTCCTTATAAATAGAGCCAGCAGCCATCAGAATGAGGGTGGGTTTTGTTTAGATGCAAGATAGTTGCTGCTTCTTCCTTGTAAACGCGTGTGTCGGCCAGATCACCCGATTTGCTTGTTTCAAGACCCCAACTTGTGATTCAGATTCAGCCTTTGGCTTAAATCCATGAGTTATTTCCTTGTTCATCTTGTTCTTGCTTGTTCTCGGTTGCTTGCAGGTTCTTGGTGTTCTTGGCACGGCAAGAACATCACAATCGGAGCCAGTGTACCTGTTGCTAAGGCGCAGCAACCTTGTGGTCGTTGTAGTCGGACAGCCAACGTCGAATCCACCCCAAATCAAGTTTATCCACACTCACCAAAAGATCAGGAACAACCTCTAGTCTCATCAGAGATTGTGCTAATCTTGATTCAAGATAGGTGCACGGTTTGCGTCGAACATATCGTAAGCTCGAAAATTATTTTAGACGCACCCGATGGATCTTCAAGGTGACGTGGGTTATGTAGAATCTCATTTCAGTTCATTTGGAGAAAGTGTTAGTATCGGTGCAAGATAGATTCACAGTTTGCACCAAACGTACTATAGCTTCAGAAATTGTTTTGGACGCACTGGATGGAAGACCTAGGTGACGTGGGTCATGTAGAATCTTGTTTCGGTACTTTTGGAGATAGTGTTAGTTTCGGTGCATGATAGTTGCACAATTTGCACCAAACGTACCATAGGCTCAGAAATTGTTTTGGACACACTGGTTGGTACTCCTAAGTGATGAGGCTCAACTAAAAGCTCGTTTTGGTTCGTTAGGAGATTGTGCTAATCTTGATTCAAGATAGGTGCATGGTTTGTTCCGAACATACCGTAAGATCAGAAATCATTTTGGACACACCAGATAGAACTCCTAGGTGACGTAGGTCATGTAAAATCTCGTTTCGGTCCATTTAGAGATAGTGTTAGTCTCGGTGTAAGACAGATCCACAGTTTGCACCAAACGTACCATAGCCTCATAAATCATTTTGGACGCACCCGATGAAACTCCTAGGTGACGTGGGTCATGTAGAATCTCCTTTCGGTCCTTTTGGAGATAGTGTTAGTTTCGGTGAATGATAGGTGCACGGTTTGCGCCAAACGTACCATAGGCTCAGAAAATTGTTTTGGAAGCACCGGATGGTACTCCTGGGTGATGAGGCACAAATGGAAGCTCGTTTCGGTCCGTTCGGAGATAGTGCTAATCTTGAATCAAGATAGGTGCACGGATTGCGCCGAACGTACCGTAAGCTTGGAAATTATTTTGGACGGACCTAATGTATCTCCAAGGTGACATGGGTCATGTAGAATCTCATTTTGGTTCGTTTGGAGATAGTGTTAGTATCGGTGCAACATAGGTCCACAGTTTGCACCAAACATACCATAGCTTCAGAAACCGTTTTGGACGCACCTGATGGAACTCCTAGGTGACGTGGGTTGTGTAGAATCCTCTTTCGATCCTTTTGGAGATAGTGTTAGTTTCGGTGCATGATAGTTGCTCAATTTGCACCAAACGTATGATAGGCTCAGAAAATATTTTGGATGCACCGGATGGTACTCCTAGGTGACGAGGCTCAAATGGAAGCTTGTTTCGGTTCATTAGGAGATAGTGCTAATATTGATTCAAGATAGGTGCACAGTTTGTGCGAACATACTTTAAGCTCGAAAATCATTTTGGACGCACCTGATGAAACATCTAGGTGATGTAGGTCATGTAAAATCTCATAAATCATTTTGGACACACTGGATGGTGCTCCTAGGTGACGAGGCTCAATTGGAAGCTCGTTTCGGTTCGTTTGGAGATTGTGCTAATCCTGATTCAAGATAGGTGCACGGTTTGTGCCGAACGTACTGTAAGCTCGAAAATCATTTTCGACGCACCTGATAGAACTCCTAAGTGATGTAGGTTATGTAAAATCTCATTTCGGTCCATTTGGAGATTGTGTTAGTCTCGGTGCAAGATAGATCCACAGTTTGCACCAAACGTACCATAGCTTCAGAAACCGTTTTGGACGCACCTGATGGAACACCTAGGTGACGTGCATCATGTAGAATCTCCTTTTGGTCCTTAGTTAGATAGTGTTAGTTTCGGTGCATGATAGGTGCACGGTTTGCACCAAACGTACCATAGGCTCAGAAAATTGTTTTGGATGCACCGGATGGTACTCCAGGGTGATGAGACTCAAATGGAAGCTCGTTTCGGTCCGTTTGGAGATAGTGCTAATCTTGATTCAAGATAGGTGCACGGTTTGCGCCGAACATATCGTAAGCTCGGAAATTATTTTGGACGCACCCGATGGATCTGCAAGGTGACGTGGGTTATATAGAATCTCATTTTGGTTCGTTTGGAGAAAGTGTTAGTTTCGGTGCAAGATAGATCCATAGTTTGCACCAAACGTACTATAGCTTCAGAAACTGTTTTGGACGCACCGGATGGAAGTCCTAGTTGACGTGGGTCATGTACAATCTTGTTTTGATACTTTTGGAGATAGTGTTGGTTTCGATTCATGATAGTTGCACAATTTGCGCCAAACATACCATAGGCTTAGAAATCGTTTTGGACACGCTGGTTGTTACTCCTAAGTGACGAGGCTCAACTGGAAGCTCGTTTTGGTTCGTTAGGAGATTGTGCAAATCTTGATTCAAGATAGGTGCACGGTTTGTTCCGAACATACAGTAAGCTCGAAAATCATTTTGGACGCACCGGATAGAACTCGTAGGTGATGTAGGTCATGTAGAATCTTGTTTCGGTCCATCTGGAGATAGTGTTAGTCTCGGCGTAAGATAGATCCACAGTTTGCACCAAACGTACCATAGCCTCATAAATCATTTTGGACGCACTCGATGGAACTCCTAGGTGACGTGGGTCATGTAGAATCTCCTTTTGGTCCTTTTGGAGATAGTGTTAGTTTCGGTGAATTATAGGTGCACGGTTTGCGCCAAACGTACCATAGGCTCAGAAATTGTTTTGGATGCACCGGATGGTACTCCTGGGTGACGATGTTCAAATGGAAGCTTGTTTCGGTCCGTTCGGAGATAGTGCTAATCTTCATTCAAGATAGGTGCACGGTTTGCGCCAAACGTACCGTAAGCTCGGAAATTATTTTGGACACACCAGATGTAACCCCAAGGTGACGTGGGTCATGTAGAATCTCATTTTGGTTCGTTTGGAGATAGTGTTAGTATCGGTGCAACATAGGTCCACAGTTTGCACCAAATGTACCATAGCTTCAGATACCATTTTGGACGCACCTGACGGAACTCCTAGGTGACGTGGGACAAGTAGAATCTCGTTTCGATCCTTTTGGAGATAGTGTTAGCTTCGGTGCATGATAGTTGCTCAATATGCACCAAATATACCACAGGCTCATAAATCATTTTGGACACACTGGATGGTGCTCCTAGGTGACGAGGCTCAATTGGAAGCTCGTTTCGGTTCGTTTGGAGATTGTGCTAATCCTGATTCAAGATAGGTGCACGGTTTGTGCCGAACGTACTGTAAGCTCAAAAATCATTTTCGACGCACCTGATAGAACTCCTAAGTGATGTAGGTTATGTAAAATCTCATTTCGGTCCATTTGGAGATTGTGTTAGTCTCGGTGCAAGATAGATCCACAGTTTGCACCAAACGTACCATAGCTTCAGAAACCGTTTTGGACGCACCTGATGGAACTCCTAGGTGACGTGCAACATGTAGAATCTCCTTTCGGTCTTTTTGGAGATAGTGTTAGTTTCGGTGCATGATAGGTGCACGGTTTGCCCCAAAACATACCATAGGCTCAGAAAATTATTTTGGATGCACCGGATGGTACTCCTAGGTGACGAGGCTCAAATGGAAGCTCGTTTCGGTCCGTTTGGAGATAGTGCTAATCTTCATTCAAGATAGGTGCACGGTTTGCGCCGAACGTGTCGTAAGGTTAGAAATTATTTTAGACGCACCCGATGGATCTCCAAGGTGACCAGGGGCACCTAGAATCTCGTTTCGGTTCGTTTGGAGATAGTGTTAGTATTGGTGCAAGATAGATCCACAGTTTGCACCAAACGTACCATAGCTTCAGAAACCGTTTTGGACGCACCTGATGGAACTCCTAGGTGATGTGCGTCATGTAGAATCTCCTTTCGGTCCTTTTGGAGATAGTGTTAGTTTCGGTGCATGATAGGTGCACGATTTGCGCCAAACATACCATAGGCTTAGAATTGTTTTGGATGCATCGGAAGGTACTCCTGGGTGAGGAGGCTCAAATGGAAGCTTGTTTCGGTCTGTTTGGAGATATTGCTAATCTTCATTCAAGATAGGTGCACAGTTTGCGCCGAACGTGCCGTAAGCTCAGAAATTATTTTAGACACACCCAATGGATCTCCAAGGTGACGTGGGTCACGTAGAATCTCGTTTCGGTTCGTTTGGAGATAGTGTTAGTATTGGTGCAAGATATATCCACAGTTTATACCAAATGTACCATAGCTTCAGAAACCATTTTGGACGCACCTGATGGAACTCCTAGGTGACGTGGGTCATGTAGAATCTTGTTTCGATCCTTTTGGAGATAGTGTTAGTTTTGGTGCATGATAGTTGCACAATTTGCGCCAAATTTACCATAGGCTTAGAAATCATTTTGGACACGTTGGTAGGTACTTCTAAGTGACGAGGCTCAACTGGAAGCTCGTTTCGGTTCGTTTGGAGATTTTGCTAATCTTAATTCAAGATAGGTGCACGGTTTGTTCCGAACATACCGTAAGCTCGAAAATCATTTTGGACGCACTAGATAGAACTCCTAGGTGCAGTAGGTCATGTAGAATCTTGTTTCGGTCCATTTGGAGATAGTGTTAGTCTCGGCGTAAGATAGAACCATAGTTTGCACCAAACGTATCATAGCCTCATAAATCATTTTGGACGCACTCGATGGAACTCCTAGGTGACGTGGGTCATGTAGAATCTCCTTTCGGTCCTTTTGGAGATAGTGTTAGTTTCGGTGAATGATCGGTGCACGGTTTGCGCCAAACGTACCATAGGCTAAGAAATTGTTTTGGATGCACCGAATGGTACTCCTGGGTGACGAGGCTCAAATGGAAGCTTGTTTCGGTCCGTTCGGAGATAGTGCTAATCTTCATTCAAGATAGGTGCACGGTTTGCGCCAAACGTACCATAGGCTTAGAAAATTGTTTTGGATGCACCCGATGGTACTCCTGGGTGACGAGGCTCAAATGGAAGCTCGTTTCGGTCCGTTTGGAGATAGTGCTAATCTTGATTCAAGATAGGTGCACGGTTTGCGCCGAACGTGTCATAAGCTCGGAAATTATTTTAGATGCGCCCGATGGATCTCCAAGGTGACGTGGGTCATGTAGAATCTCGTTTCGGTTCGTTTGGAGATAGTGTTAGTATTGGTGAAAGATATATCCACAGTTTGCACCAAATGTACCATAGCTTCAGAAACCATTTTGGACGGACCTAATGGAACTCCTAGGTGACGTGGGTCATGTAGAATCTTGTTTCGATCCTTTTGGAGACAGTGTTAGTTTCGGTGCATGATAGTTGCACAATTTGCGCCAAACGTACCATAGGCTTAGAAATCGTTTTGGACACGCTGGTTGGTACTCCTAAGTGACGAGGCTCAACTGGAAGCTCGTTTCGGTTCGTTTGGAGATTGTGCTAATCTTGATTCAAGATTGGTGCACGGTTTGTTCCGAACATACCGTAAGCTCGGAAATCATTTTGGACACACCAGATAGAACTCCTAGGTGACGTAGGTCATGTAGAATCTTGTTTCGGTCCATTTGGAGATAGTGTTAGACTCGGTGTAAGATAGATCCACAGTTTGCACCAAACGTACCATAGCCTCATTACTCATTTTGGACGCACTCGATGGAACTCCTAGGTGACGTGGGTCATGTAGAATCTCCTTTTGGTCCTTTTGGAGATAGTGTTAGTTTCAGTGAATGATAGGTGCTCGGTTTGCGCCAAACGTACCATAGGCTCAGAAATTGTTTTGAATGCACCGGATGGTACTCCTGGGTGACGAGGCTCAAATGGAAGCCTGTTTCGGTCCGTTCGAAGATAGTGCTAATCTTCATTCAAGATAGGTGCACGGTTTGCGCCAAACGTACCGTAAGCTCGGAAATTATTTTGGACGCACCTGATGTAACCCCAAGGTGACGTGGGTCATGTAGAATCTCATTTTGGTTCCTTTGGAGATAGTGTTAGTATCGGTGCAACATAGGTCCACAGTTTGCTCCAAACGTACCATAGCTTCAGATACCATTTTGGACGCACCTGACGGAACTCCTATGTGACGTGGGACATGTAGAATCTCGTTTCGATCCTTTTGGAGATAGTGTTAGTTTCGGTGGATCATAGTTGCTCAATTTGCACCAAATATACCAGAGGCTCAGAAATCATTTTGGACACACTGGATGGTACTCCTAGGTGACGTGGGACAAGTAGAATCTCGTTTCGATCCTTTTGGAGATAGTGTTAGCTTCGGTGCATGATAGTTGCTCAATATGCACCAAATATACCATAGGCTCATAAATCATTTTGGACACACTGGATGGTGCTCCTAGGTGACGAGGCTCAATTGGAAGCTCGTTTCGGTTCGTTTGGAGATTGTGCTAATCCTGATTCAAGATAGGTGCACGGTTTGTGCCGAACGTACTGTAAGCTCGAAAATCATTTTCGACGCACCTGATAGAACTCCTAAGTGATGTAGGTTATGTAAAATCTCATTTCGGTCCATTTGGAGATTGTGTTAGTCTCGGTGCAAGATAGATCCACAGTTTGCACCAAACGTACCATAGCTTCAGAAACCGTTTTGGACGCACCTGATGGAACACCTAGGTGACGTGCATCATGTAGAATCTCCTTTTGGTCCTTAGTTAGATAGTGTTAGTTTCGGTGCATGATAGGTGCACGGTTTGCACCAAACGTACCATAGGCTCAGAAAATTGTTTTGGATGCACCGGATGGTACTCCAGGGTGATGAGACTCAAATGGAAGCTCGTTTCGGTCCGTTTGGAGATAGTGCTAATCTTGATTCAAGATAGGTGCACGGTTTGCGCCGAACATATCGTAAGCTCGGAAATTATTTTGGACGCACCCGATGGATCTGCAAGGTGACGTGGGTTATATAGAATCTCATTTTGGTTCGTTTGGAGAAAGTGTTAGTTTCGGTGCAAGATAGATCCATAGTTTGCACCAAACGTACTATAGCTTCAGAAACTGTTTTGGTCGCACCGGATGGAAGTCCTAGTTGACGTGGGTCATGTACAATCTTGTTTTGATACTTTTGGAGATAGTGTTGGTTTCGATTCATGATAGTTGCACAATTTGCGCCAAACATACCATAGGCTTAGAAATCGTTTTGGACACGCTGGTTGTTACTCCTAAGTGACGAGGCTCAACTAGAAGCTCGTTTTGGTTCGTTAGGAGATTGTGCAAATCTTGATTCAAGATAGGTGCACGGTTTGTTCCGAACATACAGTAAGCTCGAAAATCATTTTGGACGCACCGGATAGAACTCGTAGGTGATGTAGGTCATGTAGAATCTTGTTTCGGTCCATCTGGAGATAGTGTTAGTCTCGGCGTAAGATAGATCCACAGTTTGCACCAAACGTACCATAGCCTCATAAATCATTTTGGACGCACTCGATGGAACTCCTAGGTGACGTGGGTCATGTAGAATCTCCTTTTGGTCCTTTTGGAGATAGTGTTAGTTTCGGTGAATTATAGGTGCACGGTTTGCGCCAAACGTACCATAGGCTCAGAAATTGTTTTGGATGCACCGGATGGTACTCCTGGGTGACGATGTTCAAATGGAAGCTTGTTTCGGTCCGTTCGGAGATAGTGCTAATCTTCATTCAAGATAGGTGCACGGTTTGCGCCAAACGTACCGTAAGCTCGGAAATTATTTTGGACACACCTGATGTAACCCCAAGGTGACGTGGGTCATGTAGAATCTCGTTTTGGTTCGTTTGGAGATAGTGTTAGTATCGGTGCAACATAGGTCCACAGTTTGCACCAAATGTACCATAGCTTCAGATACCATTTTGGACGCACCTGACGGAACTCCTAGGTGACGTGGGACAAGTAGAATCTCGTTTCGATCCTTTTGGAGATAGTGTTAGCTTCGGTGCATGATAGTTGCTCAATATGCACCAAATATACCACAGGCTCATAAATCATTTTGGACACACTGGATGGTGCTCCTAGGTGACGAGGCTCAATTGGAAGCTCGTTTCGGTTCGTTTGGAGATTGTGCTAATCCTGATTCAAGATAGGTGCACGGTTTGTGCCGAACGTACTGTAAGCTCGAAAATCATTTTCGACGCACCTGATAGAACTCCTAAGTGATGTAGGTTATGTAAAATCTCATTTCGGTCCATTTGGAGATTGTGTTAGTCTCGGTGCAAGATAGATCCACAGTTTGCACCAAACGTACCATAGCTTCAGAAACCGTTTTGGACGCACCTGATGGAACTCCTAGGTGACGTGCAACATGTAGAATCTCCTTTCGGTCTTTTTGGAGATAGTGTTAGTTTCGGTGCATGATAGGTGCACGGTTTGCCCCAAAACATACCATAGGCTCAGAAAATTATTTTGGATGCACCGGATGGTACTCCTAGGTGACGAGGCTCAAATGGAAGCTCGTTTCGGTCCGTTTGGAGATAGTGCTAATCTTCATTCAAGATAGGTGCACGGTTTGCGCCGAACGTGTCGTAAGGTTAGAAATTATTTTAGACGCACCCGATGGATCTCCAAGGTGACCAGGGGCACCTAGAATCTCGTTTCGGTTCGTTTGGAGATAGTGTTAGTATTGGTGCAAGATAGATCCACAGTTTGCACCAAACGTACCATAGCTTCAGAAACCGTTTTGGACGCACCTGATGGAACTCCTAGGTGATGTGCGTCATGTAGAATCTCCTTTCGGTCCTTTTGGAGATAGTGTTAGTTTCGGTGCATGATAGGTGCACGATTTGCGCCAAACATACCATAGGCTTAGAATTGTTTTGGATGCATCGGAAGGTACTCCTGGGTGAGGAGGCTCAAATGGAAGCTTGTTTCGGTCTGTTTGGAGATATTGCTAATCTTCATTCAAGATAGGTGCACGGTTTGCGCTGAACGTGCCGTAAGCTCAGAAATTATTTTAGACACACCCAATGGATCTCCAAGGTGACGTGGGTCACGTAGAATCTCGTTTCGGTTCGTTTGGAGATAGTGTTAGTATTGGTGCAAGATATATCCACAGTTTATACCAAATGTACCATAGCTTCAGAAACCATTTTGGACGCACCTGATGGAACTCCTAGGTGACGTGGGTCATGTAGAATCTTGTTTCGATCCTTTTGGAGATAGTGTTAGTTTTGGTGCATGATAGTTGCACAATTTGCGCCAAATTTACCATAGGCTTAGAAATCATTTTGGACACGTTGGTAGGTACTTCTAAGTGACGAGGCTCAACTGGAAGCTCGTTTCGGTTCGTTTGGAGATTTTGCTAATCTTAATTCAAGATAGGTGCACGGTTTGTTCCGAACATACCGTAAGCTCGAAAATCATTTTGGACGCACTAGATAGAACTCCTAGGTGAAGTAGGTCATGTAGAATCTTGTTTCGGTCCATTTGGAGATAGTGTTAGTCTCGGCGTAAGATAGAACCATAGTTTGCACCAAACGTATCATAGCCTCATAAATCATTTTGGACGCACTCGATGGAACTCCTAGGTGACGTGGGTCATGTAGAATCTCCTTTCGGTCCTTTTGGAGATAGTGTTAGTTTCGGTGAATGATCGGTGCACGGTTTGCGCCAAACGTACCATAGGCTAAGAAATTGTTTTGGATGCACCGAATGGTACTCCTGGGTGACGAGGCTCAAATGGAAGCTTGTTTCGGTCCGTTCGGAGATAGTGCTAATCTTCATTCAAGATAGGTGCACGGTTTGCGCCAAACGTACCATAGGCTTAGAAAATTGTTTTGGATGCACCCGATGGTACTCCTGGGTGACGAGGCTCAAATGGAAGCTCGTTTCGGTCCGTTTGGAGATAGTGCTAATCTTGATTCAAGATAGGTGCACGGTTTGCGCCGAACGTGTCATAAGCTCGGAAATTATTTTAGATGCGCCCGATGGATCTCCAAGGTGACGTGGGTCATGTAGAATCTCGTTTCGGTTTGTTTGGAGATAGTGTTAGTATTGGTGAAAGATATATCCACAGTTTGCACCAAATGTACCATAGCTTCAGAAACCATTTTGGACGGACCTAATGGAACTCCTAGGTGACGTGGGTCATGTAGAATCTTGTTTCGATCCTTTTGGAGACAGTGTTAGTTTCGGTGCATGATAGTTGCACAATTTGCGCCAAACGTACCATAGGCTTAGAAATCGTTTTGGACACGCTGGTTGGTACTCCTAAGTGACGAGGCTCAACTGGAAGCTCGTTTCGGTTCGTTTGGAGATTGTGCTAATCTTGATTCAAGATTGGTGCACGGTTTGTTCCGAACATACCGTAAGCTCGGAAATCATTTTGGACACACCAGATAGAACTCCTAGGTGACGTAGGTCATGTAGAATCTTGTTTCGGTCCATTTGGAGATAGTGTTAGACTCGGTGTAAGATAGATCCACAGTTTGCACCAAACGTACCATAGCCTCATTACTCATTTTGGACGCACTCGATGGAACTCCTAGGTGACGTGGGTCATGTAGAATCTCCTTTTGGTCCTTTTGGAGATAGTGTTAGTTTCAGTGAATGATAGGTGCTCGGTTTGCGCCAAACGTACCATAGGCTCAGAAATTGTTTTGAATGCACCGGATGGTACTCCTGGGTGACGAGGCTCAAATGGAAGCCTGTTTCGGTCCGTTCGAAGATAGTGCTAATCTTCATTCAAGATAGGTGCACGGTTTGCGCCAAACGTACCGTAAGCTCGGAAATTATTTTGGACGCACCTGATGTAACCCCAAGGTGACGTGGGTCATGTAGAATCTCATTTTGGTTCCTTTGGAGATAGTGTTAGTATCGGTGCAACATAGGTCCACAGTTTGCTCCAAACGTACCATAGCTTCAGATACCATTTTGGACGCACCTGACGGAACTCCTATGTGACGTGGGACATGTAGAATCTCGTTTCGATCCTTTTGGAGATAGTGTTAGTTTCGGTGGATCATAGTTGCTCAATTTGCACCAAATATACCAGAGGCTCAGAAATCATTTTGGACACACTGGATGGTACTCCTAGGTGACGTGGGACAAGTAGAATCTCGTTTCGATCCTTTTGGAGATAGTGTTAGCTTCGGTGCATGATAGTTGCTCAATATGCACCAAATATACCATAGGCTCATAAATCATTTTGGACACACTGGATGGTGCTCCTAGGTGACGAGGCTCAATTGGAAGCTCGTTTCGGTTCGTTTGGAGATTGTGCTAATCCTGATTCAAGATAGGTGCACGGTTTGTGCCGAACGTACTGTAAGCTCGAAAATCATTTTCGACGCACCTGATAGAACTCCTAAGTGATGTAGGTTATGTAAAATCTCATTTCGGTCCATTTGGAGATTGTGTTAGTCTCGGTGCAAGATAGATCCACAGTTTGCACCAAACGTACCATAGCTTCAGAAACCGTTTTGGACGCACCTGATGGAACACCTAGGTGACGTGCATCATGTAGAATCTCCTTTTGGTCCTTAGTTAGATAGTGTTAGTTTCGGTGCATGATAGGTGCACGGTTTGCACCAAACGTACCATAGGCTCAGAAAATTGTTTTGGATGCACCGGATGGTACTCCAGGGTGATGAGACTCAAATGGAAGCTCGTTTCGGTCCGTTTGGAGATAGTGCTAATCTTGATTCAAGATAGGTGCACGGTTTGCGCCGAACATATCGTAAGCTCGGAAATTATTTTGGACGCACCCGATGGATCTGCAAGGTGACGTGGGTTATATAGAATCTCATTTTGGTTCGTTTGGAGAAAGTGTTAGTTTCGGTGCAAGATAGATCCATAGTTTGCACCAAACGTACTATAGCTTTAGAAACTGTTTTGGTCGCACCGGATGGAAGTCCTAGTTGACGTGGGTCATGTACAATCTTGTTTTGATACTTTTGGAGATAGTGTTGGTTTCGATTCATGATAGTTGCACAATTTGCGCCAAACATACCATAGGCTTAGAAATCGTTTTGGACACGCTGGTTGTTACTCCTAAGTGACGAGGCTCAACTAGAAGCTCGTTTTGGTTCGTTAGGAGATTGTGCAAATCTTGATTCAAGATAGGTGCACGGTTTGTTCCGAACATACAGTAAGCTCGAAAATCATTTTGGACGCACCGGATAGAACTCGTAGGTGATGTAGGTCATGTAGAATCTTGTTTCGGTCCATCTGGAGATAGTGTTAGTCTCGGCGTAAGATAGATCCACAGTTTGCACCAAACGTACCATAGCCTCATAAATCATTTTGGACGCACTCGATGGAACTCCTAGGTGACGTGGGTCATGTAGAATCTCCTTTTGGTCCTTTTGGAGATAGTGTTAGTTTCGGTGAATTATAGGTGCACGGTTTGCGCCAAACGTACCATAGGCTCAGAAATTGTTTTGGATGCACCGGATGGTACTCCTGGGTGACGATGTTCAAATGGAAGCTTGTTTCGGTCCGTTCGGAGATAGTGCTAATCTTCATTCAAGATAGGTGCACGGTTTGCGCCAAACGTACCGTAAGCTCGGAAATTATTTTGGACACACCTGATGTAACCCCAAGGTGACGTGGGTCATGTAGAATCTCATTTTGGTTCGTTTGGAGATAGTGTTAGTATCGGTGCAACATAGGTCCACAGTTTGCACCAAATGTACCATAGCTTCAGATACCATTTTGGACGCACCTGACGGAACTCCTAGGTGACGTGGGACAAGTAGAATCTCGTTTCGATCCTTTTGGAGATAGTGTTAGCTTCGGTGCATGATAGTTGCTCAATATGCACCAAATATACCACAGGCTCATAAATCATTTTGGACACACTGGATGGTGCTCCTAGGTGACGAGGCTCAATTGGAAGCTCGTTTCGGTTCGTTTGGAGATTGTGCTAATCCTGATTCAAGATAGGTGCACGGTTTGTGCCGAACGTACTGTAAGCTCGAAAATCATTTTCGACGCACCTGATAGAACTCCTAAGTGATGTAGGTTATGTAAAATCTCATTTCGGTCCATTTGGAGATTGTGTTAGTCTCGGTGCAAGATAGATCCACAGTTTGCACCAAACGTACCATAGCTTCAGAAACCGTTTTGGACGCACCTGATGGAACTCCTAGGTGACGTGCAACATGTAGAATCTCCTTTCGGTCTTTTTGGAGATAGTGTTAGTTTCGGTGCATGATAGGTGCACGGTTTGCCCCAAAACATACCATAGGCTCAGAAAATTATTTTGGATGCACCGGATGGTACTCCTAGGTGACGAGGCTCAAATGGAAGCTCGTTTCGGTCCGTTTGGAGATAGTGCTAATCTTCATTCAAGATAGGTGCACGGTTTGCGCCGAACGTGTCGTAAGGTTAGAAATTATTTTAGACGCACCCGATGGATCTCCAAGGTGACCAGGGGCACCTAGAATCTCGTTTCGGTTCGTTTGGAGATAGTGTTAGTATTGGTGCAAGATAGATCCACAGTTTGCACCAAACGTACCATAGCTTCAGAAACCGTTTTGGACGCACCTGATGGAACTCCTAGGTGATGTGCGTCATGTAGAATCTCCTTTCGGTCCTTTTGGAGATAGTGTTAGTTTCGGTGCATGATAGGTGCACGATTTGCGCCAAACATACCATAGGCTTAGAATTGTTTTGGATGCATCGGAAGGTACTCCTGGGTGAGGAGGCTCAAATGGAAGCTTGTTTCGGTCTGTTTGGAGATATTGCTAATCTTCATTCAAGATAGGTGCACGGTTTGCGCCGAACGTGCCGTAAGCTCAGAAATTATTTTAGACACACCCAATGGATCTCCAAGGTGACGTGGGTCACGTAGAATCTCGTTTCGGTTCGTTTGGAGATAGTGTTAGTATTGGTGCAAGATATATCCACAGTTTATACCAAATGTACCATAGCTTCAGAAACCATTTTGGACGCACCTGATGGAACTCCTAGGTGACGTGGGTCATGTAGAATCTTGTTTCGATCCTTTTGGAGATAGTGTTAGTTTTGGTGCATGATAGTTGCACAATTTGCGCCAAATTTACCATAGGCTTAGAAATCATTTTGGACACGTTGGTAGGTACTTCTAAGTGACGAGGCTCAACTGGAAGCTCGTTTCGGTTCGTTTGGAGATTTTGCTAATCTTAATTCAAGATAGGTGCACGGTTTGTTCCGAACATACCGTAAGCTCGAAAATCATTTTGGACGCACTAGATAGAACTCCTAGGTGAAGTAGGTCATGTAGAATCTTGTTTCGGTCCATTTGGAGATAGTGTTAGTCTCGGCGTAAGATAGAACCATAGTTTGCACCAAACGTATCATAGCCTCATAAATCATTTTGGACGCACTCGATGGAACTCCTAGGTGACGTGGGTCATGTAGAATCTCCTTTCGGTCCTTTTGGAGATAGTGTTAGTTTCGGTGAATGATCGGTGCACGGTTTGCGCCAAACGTACCATAGGCTAAGAAATTGTTTTGGATGCACCGAATGGTACTCCTGGGTGACGAGGCTCAAATGGAAGCTTGTTTCGGTCCGTTCGGAGATAGTGCTAATCTTCATTCAAGATAGGTGCACGGTTTGCGCCAAACGTACCATAGGCTTAGAAAATTGTTTTGGATGCACCCGATGGTACTCCTGGGTGACGAGGCTCAAATGGAAGCTCGTTTCGGTCCGTTTGGAGATAGTGCTAATCTTGATTCAAGATAGGTGCACGGTTTGCGCCGAACGTGTCATAAGCTCGGAAATTATTTTAGATGCGCCCGATGGATCTCCAAGGTGACGTGGGTCATGTAGAATCTCGTTTCGGTTCGTTTGGAGATAGTGTTAGTATTGGTGAAAGATATATCCACAGTTTGCACCAAATGTACCATAGCTTCAGAAACCATTTTGGACGGACCTAATGGAACTCCTAGGTGACGTGGGTCATGTAGAATCTTGTTTCGATCCTTTTGGAGACAGTGTTAGTTTCGGTGCATGATAGTTGCACAATTTGCGCCAAACGTACCATAGGCTTAGAAATCGTTTTGGACACGCTGGTTGGTACTCCTAAGTGACGAGGCTCAACTGGAAGCTCGTTTCGGTTCGTTTGGAGATTGTGCTAATCTTGATTCAAGATTGGTGCACGGTTTGTTCCGAACATACCGTAAGCTCGGAAATCATTTTGGACACACCAGATAGAACTCCTAGGTGACGTAGGTCATGTAGAATCTTGTTTCGGTCCATTTGGAGATAGTGTTAGACTCGGTGTAAGATAGATCCACAGTTTGCACCAAACGTACCATAGCCTCATTACTCATTTTGGACGCACTCGATGGAACTCCTAGGTGACGTGGGTCATGTAGAATCTCCTCTTTGTCCTTTTGGAGATAGTGTTAGTTTCAGTGAATGATAGGTGCTCGGTTTGCGCCAAACGTACCATAGGCTCAGAAATTGTTTTGAATGCACCGGATGGTACTCCTGGGTGACGAGGCTCAAATGGAAGCCTGTTTCGGTCCGTTCGAAGATAGTGCTAATCTTCATTCAAGATAGGTGCACGGTTTGCACCAAACGTACCGTAAGCTCGGAAATTATTTTGGACGCACCTGATGTAACCCCAAGGTGACGTGGGTCATGTAGAATCTCATTTTGGTTCATTTGGAGATAGTGTTAGTATCGGTGCAACATAGGTCCACAGTTTGCTCCAAACGTACCATTGCTTCAGATACCGTTTTGGACGCACCTGACGGAACTCCTATGTGACGTGGGACATGTAGAATCTCGTTTCGATCCTTTTGGAGATAGTGTTAGTTTCGGTGGATCATAGTTGCTCAATTTGCACCAAATATACCAGAGGCTCAGAAATCATTTTGGACACACTGGATGGTACTCCTAGGTGACGTGGGACAAGTAGAATCTCGTTTCGATCCTTTTGGAGATAGTGTTAGCTTCGGTGCATGATAGTTGCTCAATATGCACCAAATATACCATAGGCTCATAAATCATTTTGGACACACTGGATGGTGCTCCTAGGTGACGAGGCTCAATTGGAAGCTCGTTTCGGTTCGTTTGGAGATTGTGCTAATCCTGATTCAAGATAGGTGCACGGTTTGTGCCGAACGTACTGTAAGCTCGAAAATCATTTTCGACGCACCTGATAGAACTCCTAAGTGATGTAGGTTATGTAAAATCTCATTTCGGTCCATTTGGAGATTGTGTTAGTCTCGGTGCAAGATAGATCCACAGTTTGCACCAAACATACCATAGCTTCAGAAACCGTTTTGGACGCACCTGATGGAACTCCTAGGTGACGTGCAACATGTAGAATCTCCTTTCGGTCTTTTTGGAGATAGTGTTAGTTTCGGTGCATGATAGGTGCACGGTTTGCCCCAAAACATACCATAGGCTCAGAAAATTATTTTGGATGCACCGGATGGTACTCCTGGGTGACGAGGCTCAAATGGAAGCTCGTTTCGGTCCGTTTGGAGATAGTGCTAATCTTCATTCAAGATAGGTGCACGGTTTGCGCCGAACGTGTCGTAAGGTTAGAAATTATTTTAGACGCATCCGATGGATCTCCAAGGTGACCAGGGGCACCTAGAATCTCGTTTCGGTTCGTTTGGAGATAGTGTTAGTATTGGTGCAAGATAGATCCATAGTTTGCACCAAACGTACCATAGCTTCAGAAACCGTTTTGGACGCACCTGATGGAACTCCTAGGTGATGTGCGTCATGTAGAATCTCCTTTCGGTCCTTTTGGAGATAGTGTTGGTTTCGATTCATGATAGGTGCACGATTTGCGCCAAACATACCATAGGCTTAGAATTGTTTTGGATGCATCGGAAGGTACTCCTGGGTGAGGAGGCTCAAATGGAAGCTCGTTTCGGTCTGTTTGGAGATATTGCTAATCTTCATTCAAGATAGGTGCACGGTTTGCGCCGAACGTGCCGTAAGCTCAGAAATTATTTTAGACACACCCAATGGATCTCCAAGGTGACGTGGGTCACGTAGAATCTCGTTTCAGTTCGTTTGGAGATAGTGTTAGTATTGGTGCAAGATATATCCGCAGTTTATACCAAATGTACCATAGCTTCAGAAACCATTTTGGACGCACCTGATGGAACTCCTAGGTGACGTGGGTCATGTAGAATCTTGTTTCGATCCTTTTGGAGATAGTGTTAGTTTTGGTGCATGATAGTTGCACAATTTGCGCCAAATTTACCATAGGCTTAGAAATCATTTTGGACACGTTGGTAGGTACTTCTAAGTGACGAGGCTCAACTGGAAGCTCGTTTCGGTTCGTTTGGAGATTTTGCTAATCTTAATTCAAGATAGGTGCACGGTTTGTTCCGAACATACCATAAGCTCGAAAATCATTTTGGACGCACTAGATAGAACTCCTAGGTGAAGTAGGTCATGTAGAATCTTGTTTCGGTCCATTTGGAGATAGTGTTAGTCTCGGCGTAAGATAGAACCATAGTTTGCACCAAACGTATCATAGCCTCATAAATCATTTTGGACGCACTCGATGGAACTCCTAGGTGACGTGGGTCATGTAGAATCTCCTTTCGGTCCTTTTGGAGATAGTGTTAGTTTCGGTGAATGATCGGTGCACGGTTTGCGCCAAACGTACCATAGGCTAAGAAATTGTTTTGGATGCACCGAATGGTACTCCTGGGTGATGAGGCTCAAATGGAAGCTTGTTTCGGTCCGTTCGGAGATAGTGCTAATCTTCATTCAAGATAGGTGCACGGTTTGCGCCAAACGTACCATAGGCTTAGAAAATTGTTTTGGATGCACCCGATGGTACTCCTGGGTGACGAGGCTCAAATGGAAGCTCGTTTCGGTCCGTTTGGAGATAGTGCTAATCTTGATTCAAGATAGGTGCACGGTTTGCGCCGAACGTGTCATAAGCTCGGAAATTATTTTAGATGCGCCCGATGGATCTCCAAGGTGACGTGGGTCATGTAGAATCTCGTTTCGGTTCGTTTGGAGATAGTGTTAGTATTGGTGAAAGATATATCCACAGTTTGCACCAAATGTACCATAGCTTCAGAAACCATTTTGGACGGACCTAATGGAACTCCTAGGTGACGTGGGTCATGTAGAATCTTGTTTCGATCCTTTTAGAGACAGTGTTAGTTTCGGTGCATGATAGTTGCACAATTTGCGCCAAATGTACCATAGGCTTAGAAATCGTTTTGGACACGCTGGTTGGTACTCCTAAGTGACGAGGCTCAACTGGAAGCTCGTTTCGGTTCGTTTGGAGATTGTGCTAATCTTGATTCAAGATTGGTGCACGGTTTGTTCCGAACATACCGTAAGCTCGGAAATCATTTTGGACACACCAGATAGAACTCCTAGGTGACGTAGGTCATGTAGAATCTTGTTTCGGTCCATTTGGAGATAGTGTTAGACTCGGTGTAAGATAGATCCACAGTTTGCACCAAACGTACCATAGCCTCATTACTCATTTTGGACGCACTCGATGGAACTCCTAGGTGACGTGGGTCATGTAGAATCTCCTTTTGGTCCTTTTAGAGATAGTGTTAGTTTCAGTGAATGATAGGTGCACGGTTTGCGCCAAACGTACCATAGGCTCAGAAATTGTTTTGAATGCACCGGATGGTACTCCTGGGTGACGAGGCTCAAATGGAAGCCTGTTTCGGTCCGTTCGAAGATAGTGCTAATCTTCATTCAAGATAGGTGCACGGTTTGCGCCAAACGTACCGTAAGCTCGGAAATTATTTTGGACGCACCTGATGTAACCCCAAGGTGACGTGGGTCATGTAGAATCTCATTTTGGTTCATTTGGAGATAGTGTTAGTATCGGTGCAACATAGGTCCACAGTTTGCTCCAAACGTTCCATAGCTTCAGATACCGTTTTGGACGCACCTGACGGAACTCCTATGTGACGTGGGACATGTAGAATCTCGTTTCAATCCTTTTGGAGATAGTGTTAGTTTCGGTGGATCATAGTTGCTCAATTTGCACCAAATATACCAGAGGCTCAAAAATCATTTTGGACACACTGGATGGTACTCCTAGGTGACGAGGCTCAATTGGAAGCTTGTTTTGGTTCCTTTGGAGATTGTGCTAATCTTGATTCAAGATAGGTGCACGGTTTGTGCCGAACGTACTGTAAGCTCGAAAATTATTTTTGACGCACCCGATGGAACTCCTAGGTGATGTAGGTCATGTAAATCTCATTTCGGTCTATTTGGAGATTGTGTTAGTCTCGGTGCAAGATATATCCATAGTTTGCACCAAACGTACCATAGCTTCAGAAACCGTTTTGGACGCACCTGATGGAACTCCTAGGTGACGTGCATCATGTAGAATCTCCTTTCGATCCTTTTGGAGATAGTGTTAGTTTCGGTGCATGATAGGTGCACGGTTTGCCCCAAACATACCATAGGCTCAGAAAATTGTTTTGGATGCACCGGATGGTACTCCTGGGTGACGAGGCTCAAATGGAAGCACGTTTCGGTCCGTTTGGAGATAGTTCTAATCTTGATTCAAGATAGGTGCACGGTTTGCGCCGAACGTGTCGTAAGGTCAGAAATTGTTTTAGACGCACCTGATGGATCTCCAAGGTGACCTGGGGCACGTAGAATCTCATTTCTGTTCGTTTGGAGATAGTGTTAGTATTGGTGCAAGATATATCCACAGTTTGCACCAAACGTACCATAGCTTCAGAAACTATTTTGGACGCACTTGATGGAACTCATAGGTGACGTGGGTCATGTAGAATCTTGTTTTAATCCTTTTGGAGATAGTGTTAGTTTCGGTGCATGATAATTGCACAATTTGCGCCAAACTTACCATATGCTTAGAAATCGTATTGGACACGCTGGTCGGTACTCCTAAGTGATGAGGCTCAATTGGAAGCTCGTTTCGGTTCGTTTGGAGATTGTGCTAATCTTGACTCAAGATAGGTGCACGGTTTGTTCCGAACATATCGTAAGCTCAGAAATCATTTTGGACGCACCGGATAGAACTCCTAGGTGACATAGGTCATGTAGAATCTTGTTTTGGTCCATTTGGAGATAGTGTTAGTATCGGTGTAAGATAGATCCACAGTTTGCACCAAACGTACCATAGCCTCATAAATCATTTTGGACGCACTCGATGGAACTCCTAGGTGACGTGGGTCATGTAGAATTTCCTTTCGGTCCTTTTGGAGACAGTGTTTGTTTTGGTGAATGATAGGTGCACGGTTTGCGCCAAATGTACCATAGGCTCAGAAATTGTTTTGGATGCACCGGATGGTACTCCTGGGTGACGAGGCTCAAATGGAAGCTCGTTTCGGTCCGTTCGGAGATAGTGCTAATCTTGATTCAAGATAGGTGCACGGTTTGCGCCAAACGTACCGTAAGCTCAGAAATTATTTTGGACACACCCGATGGATCTCCAAGGTGATGTGGGTCATGTAGAATCTCGTTTCGATTCGTTTGGAGATATTGTTAGTATCGGTGCAAGATAGATCCACAGTTTGCACCAAATGTACCGTAGCTTCAGAAACCGGTTTAGATGCACCTGATGGAACTCCTAAGTGACGTGGGTCATGTAGAATCTTGTTTCAATCCTTTTGGAGATAGTGTTAGTGCATGATATTTGCACAATTTGCGCCCAACGTACAATAGGCTCAGAAATCGTTTTGGACACACTAGTTGGTACTCCTAAGTGACGAGGCTCAACTGGAAGCTCGTTTTGGTTCGTTCGGAGCTTGTGCTAATCTTGATTCAAGATAGGTGTATGGTTTGTTCCGAACATACCGTAAGTTCGGAAATCATTTTGGATGCACCGGATAGAACTCCTAGGTGACGTAGGTCATGTAGAATCAAGTTTCGGTCCATTTGGAGATACTGTTAGTCTCGGTGCAAGATAGATCCACAGTTTGCACGAAACGTACCAAAGCCTCATAATTCATTTTGGACGCACCCCGTGGAACTCCTAGGTGACGTGGGTCATGTAGAATCTCCTTTCAGTCCTTTTGGAGATATTGTTAGTTTCGGTGATTGATAGTTGCATGGTTTACGCCAAACATACCATATGCTTAGAAAATTGTTTTGGATGCCCCGGATGGAACTCCTAGGTGACAAGGCTCAAATGGAAGCTCGTTTTAGTCTCTTTGCAGACAATGTAAGTTTCAGTGCAAAGATAGGTGCACAGTTTGTGCCAAACGTACCATAGGCTTAGAAATCATTTTGAACACACCGGATGATACTCCTAGGTGACGAGGCTCAAATGGAAGCTCATTTCGGTTCGTTTGGAGATAGTGCTAATCTTGATTTAAGATAGGTGCACGGTTTGCGTCGAACTTACCGTAAGCTCGAAAATTATTTTGGACACACCCGATGGAACTCCAAGGTGGTGTGGGTCATGTAGAATCTCTTTTCGGTTCGTTTGGAGATACTGTTAGTGTCGGTGCAAGATAGATCCACAATTTGCACCAAATGTACCATAGCTTTAAAAACCGTTTTGGACGCACCCGATGGAACTCCTAGGTGATGTAGTTCATGTAGAATCTCGTTTCGGTCCATTTGAAGATTGTGTTAGTCTCGATGCAAGATAGATCCATAGTTTGCACCAAATGTACCATAGTCTCAGAAATCATTTTGCACGCATCTCCTCCTAGGTGACGTGCGTCTTGTAGGATCTCCTTTCTGTCCTTTTGGAGATAGTGTTAATTTCGGTGCATGATAGGTACACGATTTGCGCCAAACATACCATAGGCTTAGAAAATTATTTTGGATGCACCGGATGGTACTCCTGGGTGACGAGCCTCAAATCGAAGCTCATTTTGGCCTATTTGGAGACAGTGTTAGTTTCAGGGCAAGATAGGTTTACAGTTTGCGCCAAACGTACCATAGGCTCAGAAATCGTCTTGGACACACCGGATGATACTCCTAGGTGACGATGCTCAAATGGAAGCTCATTTCTATTCGTTTGGAGATAATGTTAATCTTGATTTAAGATAGGTGCATGATTTGCGCCGAACATACCGTAAGCTCAGAAATTATTTTGGACGTAGCCGATGGAACTCCAAGCTAAGGTGGGTTATGTAGAATCTCGTTTCGGTTCATTTAGAGATAGTGTTAGTATCGGTGCAAGATAGATCTACAGTTTGCACCAAACATACCATAACTTTAGAAACCATTTTGGACGCACCTGATGGAACTCCTAGGTGACGTGGGTCATGTAGAACTTCATTTTGATCCTTTTGGAGATGGTGTTAGTTTTGGTGCATGATAGTTGCACAATTAGCGCCAAACGTACCATAGGATCAGAAATCATTTTGGACACACTGGATGGTACTCCTAGGTGACGAGGCTCAACTGGAAGCTCATTTCGGTTCACTTGGAGACTGTGCTAATCTTCATTCAAGATAGTTGCACGGTTTCTGCCGAACATATTGTAAGCTCGAAAATCATTTTGGACGCACCCGATGTAACTTCTAGGTGACGTAGGTCACGTTGAATATCGTTTTGGTCCATTTGGAGATAGTGTTAGTCTCGGTACAAGATAGATCCACAGTTTGCACCAAACGTACCATAGCTTCAAAAATTATTTTGGACGCACCTGATGGAACTCCTAGATGACTTGGGTCATGTACAATCTCCTTTTGGTCCTTTTGTAGATAATGTTAGTTTCGGTGCATGATAGGTGCACGGTTTGCGCCAAACGTACCATAGGCTCAGAAATTGTTTTGGACGCACCGGATGGTACTCCTGGGTGATGAGGCTCAAATGGAAGCTCATTTCGGTCTATTTGGAGATAGTGCTAATCTTGATTCAAGATAGGTGCACGGTTTGCGTCAAACGTACCATAAGCTTGGAAATTATTTTGGACGCACACGATGGAAATCCAAGGTGACGTGGGTCATGTAGAATCTCATTTCAGTTCGTTTGGACATAGTGTTAGTATCGGTGCAAGATAGATCCACAGTTTGCCCCAAATGTACCATAGCTTCAGAAACTGTTTTGGACGAACCTGATGGAACTCCTAGGAGACGTGGGTCATGTAGAATCTCGTTTTGATCCTTTTGGAGATAGTGTTAGTTTCGGTGCATGATAGTTGCACAATTTGCGCGAAACGTACCATAAGCTCAGAAAATCGTTTTGGACACACTGGATGCTCCTCCTAGGTGACAAGGCTCAACTAGAAGCTCGTTTCGGTCCGTTTGGAGATTGTGCTAATCTTGATTCAAGATAGGTGCACAGTTTGTACCGAACGTACTGTAAGCTCGAAAATTATTTTGGACACACCCGATAGAACTCCTAGGTGACGTAGGTCATGTAGAATCTCGTTTTGGTTCGTTTAGAGATAGTGTTAGTCGCGGTGCAAGATAAATCCACAGTTTGCACCAAACGTACCATTGCCTCGGAAATCATTTTGGACACACCTGATGGAACTCCTAGGTGACGTGCATGATGTAGAATCTCCTTTCGGTGCTTTTGGAGATAGTGTTAGTTTCAGTGAATGATAGGTGCACAGTTTACACCAAACGTACCATAGGCTCAGAAATCATTTTGGACACATCGGATGTTACTTCTAGGTGACGAGGCTCAAATTGAAGATCGTTTCGGTCCGTTTGGAGATATTGCTAATCTTGATTCAAGATAGGTGCACGGTTTAAGTCGAACGTACTGCAAGCTCGGAAATTATTTTGGATGCACCCAATGGAACTCCAAGGTGGCATGGGTCATGTAGAATCTCATTTCGGTTTGTTTGGAGATGGTTTTAGTATCAGTGTAAGATAGATCCACAGTTTGCGCCAAACGTACCATAGCTTCAGAAACCATTTTGGACGCACCTGATGGAACACCTAGGTGATGTGGGTCATGTAGAATCTCGTTTTGATCCTTTTGGAAATAGTGTTAGTTTCAGTGCATGATAGTTGCAGAATTTGCGCCAAACGTACCATAGGCTTAGAAATCGTTTTGGACATACTGGATGGTCCTCCTAGGTGACGAGGCTCAACTAGAAGCTCGTTTCGGTTCGTTTGGAGATTATGCTAATCTTGATTCAAGATAGGTGCACAGTTTGTGCCGAATGTACTGTAAGATCAGAAATCATTTTGGACTTACCCGATGGAACTCCTAGGTGACGTAGGTCATGTAGAATCTCGTTTCGGTCAATTTGGAGATAGTGTTGTCACACTGCAAGATAGATCCACAGTTTGCACCAAACGTACCATAGCCGCAGAAATCATTTTGGATGCACTTGATGGAACTCCTAGGTGACGTGCGTCATGTAGAATCTTTTTTTGGTCCTTTTGGAGATAGTGTTTGTTTCGGTGAATGATAGGTGCATGGTTTACGCCAAACATACCATAGGCTCAGAAAATTGTTTTGGATGCACCGGATGGTACTCCTGGGTGACGATGCTCAAATTGAAGCTCGTTTCGGTCTATTTGCAGACATGTAAGTTTCAGTGCAAAGATAGGTGCACAGTTTGCGCCAAACGTACCATAGGCTCATAAATCATTTTGGACACCGGATGATACTCTAGGTGACGAGGCTCAAATGGAAGCTCGTTTGGGTTCGTTTGGAGATAGTGCTAATCTCGATTTAAGATAGGTGCACGGTTTTGCGTCGAACGTACCGTAAGCTTAGAAATTATTTTGGACGCAGCCGATGGAACTACAAGGTGGCGTGGGTCATGTAGAATCTCATTTCGGTTCGTTTGGAGATAGTGTTAGTATCGGTGCAAGATAGATCCACAGTTTGCACCAAATGTACCATACCTTCAGAAACCGTTTTGGACGCACCTGACGGAACTCCTAGGTGACGTAGGTCATGTAGAACCTCGTTTTGATCCTTTTGGAGATAGTGTTAGTTTCGGTGCATGATAGTTGCACAATTGGCGCCAAACGTACCATAGCCTCAGAAATCTTTTTGGACACACTGGATGGTCCTCCTAGGTGACGAGGCTCAACTAGAAGCTCGTTTCGGTTCGTTTGGAGATAGTGTAATCTTGATTCAAGATAGGTGCATGGTTTCTGCCGAACGTACTGTAAGCTCAGAAGTCATTTTGGACACACCCGATGGAACTCCTAGGTGACGTAGGTCATGTAGAATCTTGTTTCGGTCCATTTGGAGATAGTGTTAGTCGCGGTGCAAGATAGATCCACAGTTTGCACCAAACGTATCACAGCTTCAGAAATTATTTTGGACACACCTGATGGAACTCCTAGGTGACGTGCCTGATGTAGAATCTTCTTTCGGTCCTTTCGGAGATATTGTTAGTTTCGGTGAATGATAGCTGCACGGTTTACGCCAAACATACCATAGGCTCAGACAATTGCTTTGGATGCACCGGATGGTACTCCTGGGTGACGAGGCTCAAATGGAAGTTCATTTCAGTCTGTTTGCAAACAATGTAAGTTTCCGTGCAAAAATAGGTGCACAGTTTGCGCCAAACGTACCATAGGCTCAGAAATCATTTTGAACACACCGGATGATACCCCTAGGTGATGAGGCTCAAATGGAAGCTCGTTTCGGTTCGTTTGGAGATAGTGCTAATCTTGGATTAAGATAGGTGCACGATTTTGCGTCGAACGTATCGTAAGCTTGGAAATTATTTTGGACGCACCCGATGGAACTCCAAAGTGGCGTGGGTCATGTAGAATCTCATTTCGGTTCATTTGAAGATTGTGTTAGTCTCGGTGCAAGTTAGATCCACAGTTTGCACCAAACGTACCATAGCCTCAGAAATTATTTTGGATGCATCTCCTCCTAGGTGACGTGCGTCATGTAGGTTCTCCTTTCGGTACTTTTGGAGATAGTGTTAGTTTCGGTGCATGATAGGTGCACGGTTTGCGCCAAACATACCATAGGCCCAAAAAATTGTTTTGGATGCACCGGATGGTACTCCTGGGTGACGAGCCTCAAATGGAAGCTCGTTTTGGCCTATTTGGAGACAGTGTTAGTTTCAGTGCAAGATAGGTGCACGGTTTGCGCCAAACATACCATAGGCTCAGAAATCGTTTTGGACACACCGGATGATACACCTAGGTGACGAGGCACCAATGGAAGCTTATTTCAGTTCGTTTAGAGATAGTGTTAATCTTGATTTAAGATAGGTGCACAGTTTGCGCCGAACGTACCGTAAGCTCGGAAATCATTTTGGATGCACCCGATGGAACTCCCAGGTGACGTAGGTCATGTAGAATCTCGTTTCGGCCTATTTGGATATAGTGGTAGTATCAGTGCAAGATAGATCCGCAGTTTGCAACAAACGTACCGTAGCCTCATAAATCATTTTGGACGCACCCGGTGGAACTCCTAGATGACGTGAGTCATATAGAATCTCCTTTCGGTCCTTTTGGAGATAGTGTTAGTTTCGGTGCATGATAGGTGCACGGTTTGCGCCAAACGTACCATAGGCTTAGAAATTATTTTGGACGCACCGGATGGTACTCCTAGGTGACGAGGCTCAAATGGAAGCTGGTTTCGGTCCATTTGGAGATAGTACTAATCTTAATTGAAGATAGGTGCACGGTTTGCGTCGAACGTACCGTAAGCTCAGAAATTTTTTTGGACGCACCCAATGGAACTACAAGGTGACGTGGGTCATGTAGAATCTCGTTTCGGTTCGTTTGGAGGTAATATTAGTATCGGTGCAAGATAGATCCAAAGTTTGCACCAAACGTACCATACCTTCAGAAACAGTTTTGGACGCACCTGATGGAACTACTAGGTGACGTGGGTTGTGTAGAATCTCGTTTCGATCCTTTTGGAGATAGTGTTAGTTTCGGTGCAAGATAGTTGCACAATTTGCGCAAAATGTACCATAGGCTCTGAAATCGTTTTTGACACACTAGATGGTACTCCTAGGTGACGAGGCTCAACTGGAAGCTCATTTCGGTTCGCTTGGAGATTGTACTAATCTTGATTCAAGATAGGTGCATGCCTTGTGCCGAACGTACTGTAAGCTTGGAAATCATTTTGGACACACCCGATGGAACTCCTAGGTGACGTAGGTCATGTAGAATATCGTTTCGGTCTATTTGGAGATAGTGTTAGTCTTGGTGTAAGATAGATCCACAGTTTGCACCAAACATACCATAGCCTCATAAATCATTTTGGACGCACTCGAAGGAATCCCTAGATGACGTGGGTCATGTAGAATCTCCTTTCGGTCCTTTTGGAGATAGTGTTAGTTTTGGTGCATGATAGGTGCACGGTTTGCGCCAAACGTACCATAGGCTGAAATGGATGCTCGTTTCGGTCCATTTGGATCTAGTGCTAATCTTGATTCAAGATAGGTGCATGGTTTGCATCAAACATACCGTAAGCTCAGAAATTATTTTGGACGCACCCAACGGAACTACAAGGTGACGTGGGTCATGTAGAATCTCGTTTCGGTTCATTTCGAGCTAGTGTTAGTATCGGTGCAAGATAGATCCACAGTTTGCACCAAACATACCATAGCTTCAAAAACCGTTTTGGATGCACCTAATGGAACTCCTAGGTGACATAGGTCATGTAGAATCTCGTTTCGATCCTTTTGGAGATAGTGTTAGTTTCGGTGCATGATAGTTGCATAATTTGCGCCAAACATACCAGAGGCTCAGAAATCGTTTTGGACACACTGGATGGTCCTCCTAGGTGACGAGGCTCAACTGGAAGCTTGTTTCGGTTCGTTTGGAGATTGTGCTAATCTTGATTCAAGATAGGTGCACAGTTTGTTTCTAACGTACTGTAAGCTCAGAAATCATTTTGGACTTACCCAAAGGAACTCCTAGGTCAGTAGGTCATGTAGAATCTTGTTTCGATCCATTTAGAGATAGTGTTAGTCACGGTGCAAGGCAGATCCACAGTTTGCACAAAACGTACCATAACCTAAGAAATCATTTTGGACGCACCTGATAGAACTCCTATGTGATGTGCGTCATGTAGAATCTCCTTTCGGTCCTTTTGGAGATAGTGTTAGTTTCGGTGAATGATAGGTGCACGGTTTACGGCAAACATACCATATGCTTAGAAAATCATTATGGACACACTGGATAATAGTCCTAGGTGACAAGGCTCAAATGGAAGCTCGTTTCAGTTCGTTTGCAGATAGTGCTAATCTTGATTTAAGATAGGTGCACGGTTTGTGTCGAACGTACTGTAAGCTCAGAAATCATTTGGGACGCAACTGATGGAACTCCTAGGTGACGTAGGTCATTTAGAATCATGTTTCGGCCCATTTGGAGATAGTGTTCATCTCGGTGCAAGATAGATTCATAGTTTGCACCAAACGTACCATAGCCGCATAAATCATTTTGGACTCACCCGGTGGAACTCCTAGATGACGTGGGTCATGTAGAATCTCCTTTCGGTCCTTTTGGAGATAGTGTTAGTTTCGGTGCATGATAGGTGCACGGTTTGCGCCAAACGTACCATAGGCTTAGAAATTGTTTTGGATGCACCGGATGGTACTCCTAGGTGACGAGGCTCAAATGGAAGCTCGTTTCGGTCCGTTTGGAGATAGTACTAATCTTGATTCAAGATAGGTGCACAGTTTGCGTCGAACGTACCGTAAGCTCAGAAATTTTTTTGGACTTACCCGATGGAACTTCAAGGTGACGTGGGTCATGTTGAATCTCGTTTCGGTTCATTTGGAGGTAGTGTTAGTATCGGTGCAAGATAGATCCATAGTTTGCACCAAACGTACCACAGCTTTAGAAACTGTTTTGGACGCACCTGATGGAACTCCTAGGTGACATGGGTCATGTAGAATCTCCTTTCGATCCTTTTGGAGATAGTGTCAGTTTCGGTGCATGAAAGTTGCACAATTTGCGCTAAACGTACCATAGGCTCTGAAAATCATTTTGGACACACTAGATGGTACTCCTAGGTGACGAGGCTCAACTGGAAGCTCGTTTCGGATCGCTTGGAGATTGTGCTAATCTTGATTCAAGATAGGTGCACGGCTTGTGCCGAACGTACTGTAAGCTTGGAAATCATTTTGGACGCACCCGATGGAACTCCTAGGTGACATAGGTCATGTAGAATATCGTTTCGGTCCATTTGGAGATAGTGTTAGTCTCGGTGCAAGATAGATCCATAGTTTGCATCAAACATACCATAGCCTCATAAATCATTTTGGACGCACCCGATGGAACTCCTAGATGACGTGGGTCATGTAAAACGGTCGAAAAGGGTCGAAAACGGACTTACGATATAGAAAAACAAAAACGGTCGGTTCGGGATATTTCTACATTTAGCAATTCAAGAGTACAAAAAATGGTTGTGAAACCTATTGAAACTGACAATTTTTCATGTTAAAAAACGGTTCATAATATAGAAAACAAAAACGGTCAATTCAAAATATTTCTGTTCCGTTTTCATCCCTAGTCATGTAAAATCTCCTTTCGGTCCTTTTGGAGATAGTGTTAGTTTCGGTGCATGATAGGTGCACGGTTTGCGCCAAACGTACCATAGGCTCAGAAATTGTTTTGGACGCACCGGATGGTACTCCTGGGTGACGAGGCTCAAATGGAAGCTCGTTTCGGTCCGTTTGGATCTAGTACTAATCATGATTCAAGATAGGTGCACGGTTTGCGTCGAACGTACCATAAGCTCAAAAATTATTTTGGACGCACCCAATGCAACTACAAGGTGACATGGGTCATGTAGAATCTCGTTTCGGTTCGTTTGGAGGTAGTGTTAGTATCGGTGCAAGATAGATCCACAGTTTGCACCAAACGTACCAAAGCTTCAAAAACCGTTTTGGACGCACCTGATGGAACTCCTAGGTGATGGGGGTCATGTAGAATCTCGTTTCGATCCTTTTGGAGATAGTGTTAGTTTTGGTGCATGATAGTTGCACAATTTGCGCTAAACGTACCATAGGCTCTGAAATCGTTTTGGACGCACTTGATGGAACTCCTAGGTGACGTGTGTTATGTAGAATCTCCTTTTGGTCCTTTTAGAGATAGTGTTAGTTTCAGTGAATGATAGGTGCACGGTTTACGCAAACATACCATAGGCTCAGAAAATTATTTTGGATGCACTAGATGGTACTCCTGGGTGACGATGGTCAAAGTGAAGCTCGTTTCGGTCTGTTTGCAGACAATGTAAGTTTTAGTGCAAAGATAGGTGCACAGTTTGCGCAAAACGTACCATAGGCTCAGAAATCATTTTGAACACACCGGATGATACTCCTGGGTGACGAGGCTCAAATGGAAGCTCGTTTCGGTTCGTTTGGAGATAGTGCTAATCTTGATTTAAGATAGGTGCACCGTTTGCGTCGAATGTACCGTAAGCTTGGAAATTATTTTGGACGCACCCGATGGAACTCCAAGGTGGCGTGGGTCATGTAGAATCTCATTTCGGTTGGTTTGGAGATAGTGTTAGTATCGGTGCAAGATAGATCCACAGTTTGCACCAAATGTACCATAGCTTCAGAAACCATTTTGGACGCACCCGATGGAACTCCTAGGTGACGTCGGTCATGTAGAATCTTGTTTCGGTCCGTTTGAAGATTGTGTTAGTCTCGGTGCAAGATAGATCCATAGTTTGCACCAAACATACCATAGCCTCATAAATCATTTTGGACACATCTCCTCCTAGGTGACGTGCGTCATGTAGGTTCTCCTTTCGGTCCTTTTAGAGATAGTGTTAGTTTCAATGCATAATAGGTGCACGGTTTGCGCCAAACATACCATAGGCTCAGAAAATTGTTTTGGATGCACCGGATGGTACTCCTGGGTGACGAGGCTCAAATGGAAGCTCGTTTTGGCTATTTGGAGACCGTGTTAGTTTCAGGGCAAGATAGGTGCACAGTTTGCGCCAAACGTACCATAGGCTCAGAAATCGTGTTGGACACAGCGGATGATACTCCTAGGTGACGAGGCTCAAATGGAAGCTCATTTCAGTTTGTTTGGAGATAGTGTTAATCTTGATTTAAAATAGGTGCACGGTTTGCACTGAACGTACCGTAAGCTCAGAAATTATTTTGGACGCAGCCGATGGAACTCCAAGCTAAGGTGGGTCATGTAGAATCTCGTTTCGGTTCATTTGGAGATAGTATTAGTATTGGTACAAGATAGATCCACAGTTTGCACCAAACATACCATAGCTTTAGAAACCATTTTGGACGCACCTGATGGAACTCCTAGGTGACGTGGGTCATGTAGAACCTCGTTTCGATCCTTTTAGAGATAGTGTTAGTTTTGGTGCATGATAGTTGCACAATTTGCGCCAAACGTACCATAGGCTCAGAAATCGTTTTGGACACACTGGATAGTACTCCTAGGTGACGAGGCTCAACTAGAAGCTCATTTTGGTTCGTTTGGAGATTGTGCTAATCTTGATTCAAGATAGTTGCATGATTTGTGCCGAACGTATTGTAAGCTTAGAAATTATTTTGGACGCACCCGATGGAACTCCTAGGTGATGTAGGTCATGTAGAATCTCGTTTCGGCCCATTTGGAGATAGTGTTAGTCTCGGTGCAAGATAGATCCATAGTTTGCACCAAACATACCATAGCCTCATAAATCATTTTGGACACACCCAGTGGAAATCCTAGATGACGTGGGTCATGTAGAATCTCCTTTCGGTCCTTTTGGAGATAGTGTTAGTTTCGGTCCATGATTGGTGCACGGTTTGCGCCAAACGTACCATAGGCTTAGAAATTGTTTTGGACGCACCGGATGGTACTCCTGGGTGACGAGGCTCAAATGGAAGCTTGTTTCGATCTGTTTGGAGACAATGTTAGTTTCAGTGCAAGATAGTTACACAGTTTGCGCCAAACGTACCATAGCCTTAGAAATCGTTTCGGACGCACCGGATGATACTCCTAGGTGATGAGGCTGAAATGGAAGCTCGTTTCGGTTCATTTGTAGATAGTGTCCATCTTGATTCAAGATAGGTGCACGTTTTGCGCGAACGTACCATAAGCTCAGAAATCATTTTGGACGCACCCAATGGAACTCCTAGGTGACATGGGTCATAAAGAATCACGTTTCGGTCCGTTTGACATATTGTTAGTATCTGTGCATGATAAATCTGCAGTTTGCACCAAACGTAGCATAGCTTCAGAAACTATTTTGGACGCACCCGATGGAACTCCTAGGTGACGTGGTTCCTGTAGAACCTCATTTTGGAGATAGTGTTAGTTTCGGTGCAGGATAGGTGCACAGTTTGCACCAAACATACCATAGGCTCAGAAATTGTTTTGGATGCACTGGATGGTACTCCTAGGTGATGAGACTCAAATGGAAGCTCGTCTCGGTTCGTTTAGAAATAGTGCTTATCTTGATTCAAGATAGGTGCGCGGTTTGCGCCAAACATACAGTAGACTCAGAAATCATTTTGGACGCATCTCATGGAACTCCTAGGTGATGTGGGTCATGTAGAATCTCATTTCGGTCCGTTTGGAGATAGTGTTAGAGTCGGTGCAAGATAGATCCATAATTTGCACCAAACGTACCATAGGCTCAGAAATCGTTTTGAACGCACCGGATGGTACTCCTAGGTGACGAGGCTCAAATGAATGCTTGTTTCGGTTCGTTTCGAGATAGTGCTAATCTTGATTGAAGATAGGTGCACGGTTTACGCCGAACATACAATAAGCTTGGAAATCATTTTGGACGCACCTGATAGAACTCCTAGATTACGTGGGTCATGTAGCATCTCGTTTTGGTCCATTTGGAGATAGTGTTAGTCTCAGTGCAAGATAGATCCCCTGTATGCACCAAACGTACCATAGCCTCATAAATCATTTTGGACGCACCAAACGTACCATAGCATAATAAATCATTTTAGATGCACCCGATGGAACTCCTAGGTGACGTGGGTCATGTAGAATCTCCTTTCGGTCCATTTGGAGATAGTGTTAGTTTTGGCGCATGGTAGGTGCATGGTTTGTGCCAAACATACCATAGGCTTCAAAAATGTTTTGGATGCACTGGATGGTACTCCTAGGTGACGAGGCTCAAATAGAAGCTCATTTCGGTCCGATTAAAGACAGTGTTAGTTTCAGTGCAAGATAGGTGCACAATTTACGCCAAATGTACCAAAGGCTCAGAAATTGTTTTGGACATACCAGATGATACCCCTAGGTGATGAGGCTCAAATGGAAGCTTGTTTTGGTTCGTTTGGAGATAGTGCTAATCTTCATTCAAGATAGGTGCACGGTTTGCGCCGAACGTACCGTAAGCTCATAAATCATTTTGGACGCACCCGATGGAACTCCTAGGTGACGTGGGTCATGTAGAATCTCATTTCCGTTCATTTGGAGATAGTGTTAGTATTGGTGCAAGATAGATCCACAGTTTGCACCAAATGTACCGTAGCCTCATGTAGAATCTCATTTGTAGAATCTCGTTTTGATCCTTTTGGAGATAGTGTTAGTTTCAGTGCAAGATAGGTGCACGATTAGTGCCAAACGTACCATAGGCTCTGAAATTGTTTTGGATGCACCGGATGGTACTCCTGGGTGACGAGGCTCAAATGGAAGCTCGCTTCGGTCCGTTTGGAGACAGTATTAGTTTCAGTGCAAGATAGGTGCACGGTTTGCGCCAAATGTACCATAGCCTCATAAATCATTTTGGACGCACTGGATGGTACTCCTAGGTGACATGGGTCATGTAGAATCTCGTTTCGATCCATTTGGAGAAGTGTTAGTCTCGGTGCAAGATAGATCCACAGTTTGCACCAAACGTACCATAGCCTCAGAAATCATTTTGGACGCACCCGATAGAACTCCTCGGTGGCATGGTTCATGTAGAATCTCCTTTTAGTCCTTTTGGAGATAGTGTTAGTTTTGGTGCATCATAGGTGCCCGGTTTGCGCCAAACGTACCATAGGTTCAAAAATTATTTTGGACGCACCGGATGGTACTCCTGGGTGACGAGGCTCAAATGGAAGCTCGTTTTGGTCCGTATGGAGACAGTATTAGTTTCAGTGCAAGATAGGTGCACGGTTTGCGCCAAATGTACCATAGCCTCAGAAATCATTTTGGACGCACTGGATGGAACTCCTAGGTGATGTGGGTCATGTAGAATCTCATTTCGATTCGTTTGGAGATAGTGTTAGTATCGGTGCAAGATACATCCATAGTTTGCACCAAACGTAACATAGCCTCAGAAACCATTTTGGATGCACTCGATGGAACTGCTAGGTGACGTGGGTCATGTAGAACCTCGCTTCGATCTGTTTGGAGATAGTGTTAGTATCGGTGCAAGATTGATCCACAGTTTGCACCAAATGTACCATAGCTTCAGAAACTGTTTTGGATGCACCCGATGGAACTCCTACGTGATGAGGCTCAAATGGAAGCTCGTTTCGATCCTTTTAGAGATAGTGTTAGTTTCACTACAAGATAGGTGTACGGTTTGTGCCAAACATACCATAGCCTCATAAATTGTTTTGGACGCACTAGATGGTACTCCTAGGTGATGACGCTCAAATGGAAGCTTATTTCGGTCCGTTTGCATATAGTGCTAATCTTGATTCAAGATAGGTGCACGTTTTGTGTCGAACGTACCGTAGGCTCAGAAATCATTTTGGATGCACCCGATAGAACTCCTAGGTGTTGTGGGTCATGTAGAATCTCATTTTGGTCTGTTTGGAGATAGTGTTAGTATCGGTGCAAGATAGATCCACAGTTTGCACCAAACGTACCATAGCCTTAGAAACCATTTTGGACGCACCCAATGGAACTCTTAGGTGACGTGGGTCATGTAGAATCTTCTTTCGATTCTTTTGGAGATAGCGCTTGTTTCGATGCATGATAGGTGCACGGTTTACGCAAAACGTACTATAGTCTTAGAAATTGGTTTGGATGCACTGGATGGTAATCCTTGGTTACAAAGCTCAAATGGTAGCCCGTTTCAGTCCGTTTGGAGACAGTGTTAGTTTTAGTGTAAGATAGGGGCACGGTTTGCGCAAAATGTACCATAGCCTCAAAAATCGTTTTGGAGCCACCAGACGGTACTCCTTGGTGACGAGGCTCATATGAAAGCTCGTTTTGGTTCGTTTCGAGATAGTGCTAATCTTGATTGAAGATAGGTGCATGGTTTGCGCCGAACGTACTATAAGCTCAGAAATCATTTTGGACGCACCCGATGGAACTCCTAGGTGACGTGGTTCATGTAGAACCTCCTTTCAGTCCTTTTGGAGATAGTGTTAGTTTCATTGCATGATAGGTGCACTGTTTGGGCAAAATGTACCATAGGCTCTGAAATTGTTTTGGATGCACCGGATGGTACTCCTAGGTGACCAGGCTCAAATGGAAGCTCGTTTTGGTCTATTTGGATATAGTGCTAATCTTGATTCAAGATAGGTGCACGGTTTGCGCCAAACATACCACAAGCTCATAAATCATTTTGGACGCACTCGATGGAACTCCTAGGTAATGTGGGTCATGTAGAATCTCGTTTTGGTTCATTCGGAGATAGTGTTAGTCTCGGTGCAAGATAGGTCCACAGTTTGCACCAAACGTTCCATAGCCTCAGAAACCATTTTGGACTTACCCGATGGAACTCCTCGGTGACGTAGGTCATGTAGAATCTCGTTTTGGTCCATTTGGAGATAGTGTTAGTCGCGGTGCAAGATAGATCCACAGTTTGCACCAAACGTACCACAGCCTCAGAAATCATTTTGGATGCACCTAATGGAACGCCTAGGTGACGCGGGTCATGTAGAATCTCCTTTCTGTCCTTTTGGAGATAGTGCTAGTTTCCGTGCATGATAGGTGCACGTTTTGCGCCAAAACACTCTATCGGCTCAGAAATCATTTTGGACACACCGGATGATACTCCTAGGTGACGACGCTCAAATGGAAGCTCGTTTCGGTTCATTTGGAGATAGTGCTAATCTTGAGTCAAGATAGGTGCACGGTTTGCGCCGAACGTACCGTAAGCTCAGAAATCATTTTGGACACACCCGATGGAACTCCTAGGTGACATAGGCCATGTAGAATCTCGCTTCGGTTCATTTGGAGATAGTGTTAGTATTGGTCCAAGATAGATCCACAGTTTGCACCAAACATACCATAGCTACAGAAACCGTTTTGGACGCACCCGATGGAATTTCTATGTGATGTGGGTCATGTAGAATCTCGTTTTGGTCCTTTTAGAGATATTGTTAGTTTCGGTGCACCATAGGTGCATGGTTTGTGCCAAATGTACCATAGGCTCAGAGATTGTTTTGGATGCACCAGATGGTACTCCTAGGTGACGAGGCTCAAATAGAAGCTCATTTCGGTCCGATTGGAGACAATGTTAGTTTCAATACAAGATAGGTGCACAGTTTACGCCAAACGTACCATAGGCTCAGAAATCATTTTGGACGCACTAGATGGTACTCCTAGGTGACAAGGCTCAAATGGAAGCTGATTTCGGTCCGTTTGGATATAGTGCTAATCCTGATTCAAGATAGGTGCACGGTTTGCACCAAACATACCATAGCCTCAGAAATTATTTTGGACGCACCTGATGGAACTTCTAGCTGACGTGGGTCATGTAGAATCTCCTTTCGGTCCTTTTCAAGATAGTGTTAGTTTCAGTGCATAATAGATGCACGGTTTTCACCAAACATACCATAGGCTTAGAAATTGTTTTGGATGCACCCGATAGAACTCCTAGGTGATGTGGCTCATGTAGAATCTCGTTTCGATCGTATTAGAGATAGTGTTAGTTTTGATGCATGATTGGTGAACAGTTTGCTTCAAACGTAACATAGGCTCTGAAATCGTTTTGGACACACCGGAAGGTACTCCTAGGTGACGAGGCTCAAATGGAAGCTCGTTTTGGTTAGTTTGGAGATAGTGCTAATCTTGATTCAAGATAGGTGCATGGTTTGCGCCGAACATACCGTACGCTCGGAAATCATTTTTGATGCACTCGATGGAACTCCAAGGTGACGTGGCTCATGTAGAATCTCGTTTCTGTCGATTTGGAGATAGTGTGGTCTCGGTGCAAGATAGATCCACCGTTTGCACCAAACGTACCACAGCCTCAGAAACCATTTTGGACTTACCCGATGGAACTCCTTGGTGACGTAGGTCATGTAGAATCTTGTTTCAGTCCATTTGGAGATAGTATTAGTCGCGGTGCAAGATAGATCCACAGTTTGCACCAAACGTACCATAGCCTCAGAAATCATTTTGGACGCACCTGATGGAATGCCTAGGTGACGCGGGTCATGTAGATTCTCCTTTCGGTCCTTTTGGAGATAGTGTTAGTTTCCGTGCATGATAGGTGCACGGTTTGCGCCAAACACTCCATCGGCTAAGAAATCATTTTGGACACACTGGATGATACTCCTAGGTGATGACGCTCAAATGGAAGCTCGTTTCGGTTCGTTTGGAGATAGTGCTAATCTTGATTCAAGATAGGTGCACGGTTTGCGCCGACTGTACCGTAAGCTCGGAAATAATTTTGGACAAACCCGATGGAACTCCTTGGTGACATGGGCCATGTAGAATCTCACTTCGGATTGTTTGGAGATAGTGTTAGTATCGGTGCAAGATAGATCCACAGTTTGCACCAAATGTACCATAGCTTCATAAACCGTTTTGGACGCACCCGATGGAATTTCTATGTGACGTGGGTCATGTAGAATCTCATTTCAGTCCTTTTGGAGATAGTGTTAGTTTCGTTGCATGATAGGTGCATGGTTTGCGCCAAATGTACCATAGGCTCAGAAATTGTTTTGGATGCACCAGATGGTACTCTTAGGTGACGAGGCTCAAATAGAAGCTCATTTCAGTCCGATTGGAGACAGTGTTAGTTTCTGTGCAAGATAGGTGCACAGTTTACGCCAAATGTACCATAGGCTCATAAATCATTTTGGATGCACTAGATGGTACTCCTATTTTACGAGGCTCAAATGGAAGCTCATTTCGGTCCGTTTGGATATAGTGCTAATCTTGATTCAAGATAGGTGCACTGTTTGCGCCGAACATACCGTAGGCTCAGAAATCATTTTGGATGCACTCTATGGAACATCTAGGAGTTGTGGGTCATGTAGAATCTTGTTTTGGTCCATTTGGAGATAGTGTTATATCGGTGTAAGATAGGTCCACAGTTTGCAACAAACGTACCATAGCCTCAAAAACCATTTGGCACGCACCCGATGGAACTCTTAGGGGATGTGGGTCATATAGAATCTTATTTTGATCCTATTAGAGATAGTGTTAGTTTCGATGGATGATAGATGCACAGTTTGCGCCAAACGTAATATAGGCTCTGAAATTATTTTAGACACACCGGAAGGTACTCCTTGGTGATGAGGCTAAAATGGAAGCTCGTTTTGGTTCGTTTGGAGATAGTGCTAATCTTGATTCAAGATAGGTGCACGGTTTGCGCCGAACATACCATAAGCTCGGAAATCATTTGGAGATAGTGTTAGTCTCGGTGCAAGATAGATCCACAGTTTGCACCAAACGTACCATAGCCTCATAAATCATTTTGGACGCACCCGATGGAACTCCTAGATGACGTGGGTCATGTACTCATGTAGAATCTCCTTTCGGTCCTTTTGAAGATAGTGTTAGTTTTAGTGCATGATAGGTGCACGGTTTTCGCCAAACTTACTATAGGCTCAGAAATTGTTTTGGATGCACCGGACAATACTCCTAGGTGACGAGGCTCAAATGAAAGCTCGTTTCGATTTGTTTGGAGACAGTGTTAGTTTTGGTGCAAGATAGGTGCACGGTTTGTGCCAAAAGTACCATAGCCTCAGAAATCATTTTGGAGATAGTGCTAATCTTGATTTAAGATAGGTGCACGATTTTTGTTGAACGTACCGTAAGCTCGGAAATCATTTGGACGCACCCGGTAGAACTCCTAGGTGACATGGGTCATGTAGAAACTCATTTCGGTCCATTTGGAGATAGTGTTAGTCTTAGAGGAAGATAGATCCATAGTTTGCATCATAACCCTAGAAAATCATTTTGGTGCACCCAATGGAACTCCTAGGTGACGTGGGTCATATAGAATCTCCTTTCGGTCCTTTTGGAGATAGTGCTAGTTTCGGTGCATGATAGGTGCTTGGTTTGCTCCAAACGTACAATAGGCTCAGAAATTGTTTTGGATACACCAGATGGTACTCTTGGGTGACGAGGCTCAAATGGAAGCTCGTTTCGGTCCATTTGCAGACAGTGTTAGTTTCAGTGCAAGATAGGAGCATGGTTTACACCAAATACACCATAGCCCTAGAAATCGTTGGGTCATGTAGAATCTCGTTTTGATCCGTTTGGAGATAGTGTTAGTATCGGTGCAAGATAGATCCACAGTTTGCAACAAACGTACCATAGCCTTAGAAACCGTTTTTGATCCTATTAGAGACAGTGTTAGTTTCGATGCATGATAGGTGCACAGTTTGCGCCAAATAAAACATAGGCTCAGAAATCATTTTGGACACATCAGAAGGTACTCCTAGGTGACGAAGTTCAAATGGAAGCTCGTTTCGGTCCGTTTGGAAATAGTGCTAATCCTGATTCAAGATAGGTGCACGGTTTGCGCAGAACGTACTGTAAAATTAGAAATCATTTTGGACACATCTGATGGAACTCCTAGGTGACATGGGTCATGTAGAATCTCATTTCGAACCGTTTGGAGATAGTGTTAGAGTCGGTGCAAGATAGATCCATAGTTTGCACCAAACGTACCATAGGCTCAGAAATTTTTTTGGACACACCGGATGGTACTCCTAGGTGACGAGGCTCAAATGGAAGCTTGTTTCGGTCCGTTTCGTGACAGTGCTAATCTTGATTCAAGATAGGTGGACGGCTTGCGCCGAACGTACCATAAGCTCAGAAATCATTTTGGACGCACCCGATGGAACTCCTATGTTACATGGGTCATGTAGAATGTCGTTTCGGTCCATTTGGAAATAGTGTTAATCTCGGTGCAAGATAGATCTACAGTTTGCACCAAACGTACCATCGCCTCAGAAATCATTTTTGACGCACCCGGTGGAACTCTTAGGTGACGTAGTTCATGTAAAATATTCTTTCAGTCCTTTTCAAGATAGTGTTAGTTTCGGTGCATGATAGGTGCACGGTTTGCACCAAACGTACCTTAGGCTTAGAAATTGTTTTGGATGCACCGGATGGTACTCCTGGGTGACGAGGCTCAAATGGAAGCTCGTTTTGATCCGTTTGGAGACGGTGTTAGTTTTAGTGCAAGATAGGTGCATGGTTTGTGCCAAATGTACCATAGCCTTGAAATTGTTATGGACACACCAGATGGTACTCCTAGGTGACGAGGTTCAAATGGAAGCTCATTTCGGTCTGTTTGGATATATTGCTAATCTTGATTCAAGATATGTGTACGGTTTGCACCGAACATACCCTAAGCTCAGAAATCATTTTGGACGAACCTAATGGAACTCCTAGGTTACGTGGGCTATGTAGAATGTCATTTTGGTTCATGTGGAGATAGTGTTAGTCTCGGTGCAAGATAGATCCACAGTATGCACCAAATGTACCATAGCCTCAAAATCATTTTGGACGCACCTCATGGAATGCCTAGGTGACGTGGGCCATGTAGAATCTCCTTTTGGTCGTTTTAGAGATAGTGTTAGTTTCGGTGCATGATGGGTGCATAGTTTGCGCCAAACATATCATAGGCTCAGAAATTGTTTTGGATGCACTAGATGGTACTCCTGGGTGACGAGGCTCAAATAAAAGCTCGTTTCGGTACGTTTGCAGACAGTGTTAGTTTCATCGCAAGATAGGTGCATGGTTTGCGCCAAATGTACCATAGCCTCATAAATAATTTTGGACGCACCGGATGGTACTCCTAGGTGATGAGGCTCAAATGGAAGCTCGTTTCGGTTCGTTTGGATATAAAGCTAATCTTGATTCAAGATAGGTACACGGTTTGCGCTGAACGTACCGTAGGCTCAGAAATCATTTTGGACGCACCCAATGGAACTCCTAGGTGATGTGGGTCATGTAGAATCCAGTTTCGGTCCATTTGGAGATAGTATTAGTATTGGTGCAACATAGATCAACAATTTGCACCAAATGTACCATAGCCTCAGAAACCATTTTGGATGGACCCGATGGAACTCCTAGATGACATGGGTCATGTAGAATCTCGTTTCGATCCTTTTGGAGATAGTGTTTGTGTGCATGATTGGTGCACGGATTGCGCCAAATGTACAATAGCCTCAAATCATTTTGGATGCACCGGATGGTATTCCTAGGTGACGAGGTTCAAATGGAAGCTCATTTCGGTCCGTTTGGATATAGTGCTAATCATGATTCAAGATAGGTGCACGGTTTGTGCCGAACGTACCGTAAGCTTAGAAATCATTTTGGACGCACCCGATGGAATTCCTAGGGGACGTGCGTCGTGTAGAATCTTGTTTCGGTCCTTTTGGAGATAGTGTTAGTCTCGGTGCAAGATAGATCCATAGTTTACACCAAATATAACATAGCCTCAGAAATCATGTTGGACGCGCCCGATGGAACTCCTAGGTGACGTGGTCCTTTTCGAGATAGTGATAGTTTCGTTGCATGATAGGTGCACGATTTGCGTCAAACGTACCATAGGCTCAAAAATCATTTTGGACACACTAGATGGTACTCCTACGTGACGAGGCTCAAATGGAAGCTCGTTTCAGTCCATTTGGAGATAGTGCTAATCTTGATTTAAGACAGGTGCACGGTTTGCGCCGAACATACCGCTGGCTCAGAAATAAATTTGGACACACCCAATGGAACTCCTAGGTGACATGGGCATGTAGAATCTCCTTTCGGTCCTTTTGGAGATAGTGTTAGTTTTGGTGCATGATTGGTGCACGGTTTGCGCCAAACAACCTTAGGCTCAGAAATTGTTTTGGTGCATGATTGGTACTCCTGGGTGACGAGGCTCGAAATGGAAGCTCGTTTCTGTCCGTTTGGAGACAGTGTTAGTTTCGTTGCAAGATAGGTGCATGGTTTGCGCCAAATGTACCATAGCCTCAGAAATCGTTATGGACACACCAGAGGTACCCCTAGGTGACGAGGCTCAAATGGAAGCTCATTTTGGTCTGTTTGGATATAGTGCTAATCTTGATTCAAGATAGGTGCACGGTTTGCGCTGAACGTACCATTGGCTCAAAAATCATGTTGGACGCACATGATGGAACTCCTAGGTTACGTGGGCTATGTAGAATCTCGTTTTGGTCTGTTCGGAGATAGTATTAGTATCGGTGCAACATAGATCTACAATTTGCACCAAACGTACCATAGCCTCAGAAACCATTTTGGACGGACCCGATGGAACTCCTAGGTGACGTGGGTCATGTAGAATCTCGTTTTGATCCTTTTGGAGATAGTGTTTATTTTGGTGCATGATTGGTGCACGGATTGTGCCAAATGTACAATAGCCACAAATCATTTTGGATGCACCGGATGGTATTCCTAGGTGATGAGGTTCAAATGGAAGCTCGTTTTGGTTCGTTTGGATATAGTGTTAATCTTGATTCAAGATAGGTGCACGATTTGTGCCGAACGTACTGTAAGCTCGGAAATCATTTTGGTCTCACCCGATGGAACTCCTAGGGGACGTGCATCATTTTGAATCTTGTTTTGGTCCTTTTGGAGATAGTGTTAGTCTCGGTGCAAGATAGATCCACAGTTTGCACCAAACGTAACATAGCCTCAGAAAATCATGTTGGATGCACCCGGTGGAACTCTTAGGTGACGTGGTTCATGTAGAGTCTCCTTTCGGTCCTTTTGGAGATAGTGTTAGTTTCGGTGCATGATAGGTGCCCGGTTTGCGCCAAATGTACCATAGGCTCAGAAATGGTTTTGGATGCACCGGATGGTACTCCTGGCTGACGAGACTCAAATGAAAGCTCATTTCGATCCATTTGGAGATAGTGTTAGTTTCCGTGCAAGATAGTTGTATGGTTTGCGCCAAATGTACCATTGCCTCAGAAATCATTTTTGAGGCACTAGATGGTACTCCTAGGTGACGAGGCTCAAATGGTAGCTCGTTTCGGTCCGTTTGGATATAGTGCTAATCTTGATTCAAGACATGTGCATGGTTTGTGCCGAACGTACCGTAGGCTCGGAAATCTTTTGGACGCACCCGATGGAAATCCGAGTTGATGTGGGTCATGTACAATCTTGTTTCGGAACATTTGGAGATAGTCTTAGCATCGTTGCAAGATAGATCCAAGTTTGCACCAAACGTACCGTAGCCTCAGAAATCATTTTGGACACACCTAATGGAACTCCTAGGTGATGTGGGTCAAGTAGAATCTCATTTCGATCCTTTTGGAGATAGTGTTAGTTTCGGTGCATGATAGGTGCACAATTTGCGCCAAATGTACCATAGGCTCATAAATCGTTTTGGACACACCGGATGGTACTCCTAGGTGACAACGTTCAAATAGAAGCTCGTTTCGGTCCGTTTGGAAATAGTGCTAATCTTGATTCGAGATAGGTGCACGGTTTGCGCAGAACGTACTATAGAATCAAAAATCATTTTGGACGCATCTGATAGAACTGCTAGGTGACGTGGGTCATGTAGAATCTCATTTTGAACCGTTTGGAGATAGTATTAGAGTCAGTACAAGATAGATCCACAGTTTGCACCAAACGTACCATAGCCTTAGAAATCTTTTTGGACGCACCGGATCGTACTCCTAGGTGATGAGGCTCAAATGGAAGCTCGTTTCGGTCAGTTTCGTGATAGTGCTAATCTTGATTCAATATAGGTGCATGGTTTGCGCCGAACGTATCGTAAGCTCAGAAATCATTTTGGACGCATCCGATGGAACTCCTATGTTACATGGGTCATGTTGAATGTCGTTTCGGTCCATTTGGAAATAGTGTTAGTCTTGGTGCAAGATAGATCTATAGTTTGCAACAAACGTACCATCGCCTCAGAAATCATTTTGGACGCACCCGGTGGAACTCTTAGGTGACGTAGTTCATGTAGAATCTCCTTTTGGTCCTTTTCGAGACAGTGTTAGTTTCGGTGCATGTTAGGTGCACGATTTGCGTCAAACGTACCATAGGTTCAAAAATCATTTTGGACACACCGGATGGTACTCCTACGTGATGAGCCTCAAATGGAAGCTCGTTTCAGTCCATTTGGAGATAGTGCTAATCTTGATTCAAGATAGGTGCACGGTTTGCGCCGAACATACTGTTGGCTCAGAAATAATTTTGGACACACCCAATGGAACTGCTTGGTGATGTGGGTCATGTAGAATCTCCTTTCGGTCCGTTTGGAGACAGTGTTAGTTTCAGTGCAAGATAGGTGCATGGTTTGCGCCAAATCTACCACAGCCTTAGAAATCGTTATGGACACACCAGATGGTACTCCTAGGTGACAAGGCTCAAATGCAAGCTCATTTCGGTCTGTTTGGGTATAGTGCTAATCTTGATTCAAGATACATGTACGGTTTGCGCCGAACGTACCATAAGCTCAGAAATCATTTTGGACGGACCCGATGAAACTCCTAGGTTACGTGGGCTATATAGAATCTTGTTTTGGTTCATGTGGAGATAGTGTTAGTCTCGGTGCAAGATAGATCCATAGTATGCACCAAACGTACCATAGCCTCAAAATCATTTTGGACGCACCTCATGGAATCCCTAGGTGACGTGGGCCATGTAGAATCTCCTTTCGGTCGTTTTAGAAATAGCGTTAGTTTCGGTGCATGACAGGTGCATAGTTTGCGCCAAACATACCATAGGCTCAAAAATTATTTTGGATGCACTGGATGGTACTCCTAGGTGACGAGGCTCAAATAAAAGCTCGTTTCGGTCCGTTGGTAGACAGTGTTAGTTTCATTGCAAGATAGGTGCATGGTTTGCGCCAAATGTACCATAGCCTCAGAAATCATTTTGGATGCACCAGATGGTACTCCTAGGTGACGAGACTCATACTGAAGCTTGTTTCGGTCTGTTTGGATATAGTACTAATCTTGATTCAAGATAGGTGCACGGTTTGCGCTGAACGTACCGTAGGCTTAGAAATCAATTTGGACGCACCCAATGGAACTCCTAGGTGATGTGGGTCATGTAGAATCCCGTTTCGGTCTGTTTGGAGATAATATTAGTATCGGTGCAACATAGATCCACAATTTGCACCAAACGTACCATAGCCTTAGAAACCGTTTTGGATGGACCCAATGGAACTCCTAGGTGACGTGGGTCATGTAGAATCTCGTTTCGATCCTTTTGGAGATAGTGTTTGTCTCGGTGCATGATTGGTGCACGGATTGCGCCAAATGTACAATAGCCTCAAATCATTTTGGACGCACCGGATGGTATTCCTAGGTGACGAGGTTCAAATGGAAGCTCATTTTGGTTCGTTTGGGTCATGTAGAATCCTGTTTCGGTCCGTTTGGAGATAATGTTAGAGTCAGTGCAAGATAGATCCACAGTTTGCACCAAACATACCATAGCCTCAGAAATCATTTTGAACGCACCGGATGGTACTCTTAGGTGGCAAGGCTCAAATGAAAGCTTGTTTCGATCCGTTTGGAGATTGTGCTAATCTTGATTCAAGATAGGTGCACGGTTTGTGCCGAACAAACCGTAAGCTCATAAATAATTTTGGACGCACCTGATGGAACTCCTAGGTGACGTGGGTCACGTAGAATCTCGTTTCGGTCAATTTGGAGATAGTGCTAGCCCCGGTGCAAGATAGATACACAATTTGCACCAAACGTACCATAGCTTCAGAAATCATTTTGGAGGCACCTGATGGAACTCCTAGATGACGTGGGTCATGTAGCGTCTCCTTTCGGTCCTTTTAGAGATAGTATTAGTTTCGGTGCATGACAGGTGCACAGTTTGCGCCAAACGTAGCATAGGCTCAGAAATCGTTTTGGACACACCGAATGGCACTCCTAGGTGACGACGTTCAAATGGAAGCTCGTTTCGGTCCATATGGAAATTGTGCTAATCTTGATTCAAGATAGGTGCACGGTTTGCGCTGAACATACCGTAAGCTCGAAAATCATTTTGGACGCACCCGATCGAACTCCTAGGTGACGTGGGTCATGTAGAATCTCGTTTCGGTCTATTTGGAGATAGTGTTAGTCTCGGTGCAAGATATATCCACAGTTTGCAGCAAACGTACCATAGCCTCATAAATCATTTTGGATGCACCTGATGGAACTCCTAGGTGACGTGGGTCATGTAGAATCTCCTTTTGGTCCTTTTGGAGATAGTGTTTGTTTCGGTGCGTGGTAGGTGCACGGTTTGCGCCAAACATACCATAGTCTAGAAATTGTTTTGGATGCACCGAATGGTATTACTGGGTGACGAGGCTCAAATGGAAGCTCGTTTCGGTCCATTTGGAGATAGTGTTAGTTTTAGTGTAAGATAGGTGTACGGTTTGCGCCAAATATGACATAGGCTCGGAAATCATTTTGGACACACCGGATGGTACTCCTAGGTGACGAGGCTCAAATAGAATCTCGTTTCGGTCCGTTTGGAGATAGTGTTAGTATCAATGCAAGATAGATCCACAGTTTGCACCAAACGTACCATAGCTTCAGAAACCATTTTGGACGCAACCGATGAACTCCTAGGTGACATGGGTCATATAGAATCTCATTTTGATCCTTTTGGAGATAGTGTTAGTTTTGGTGCATGATAGGTGCACGGTTTGCACCAAACATACCATAGGCTCAGAAATTATTTTGGATGCACTGGATGGTACTCATGGGTGACGAGGCTCAAATGGAAGCTCGTTTTGGTCCTTTTGTCCACAGTGTTAGTTTCAGTGCAAGATAGGTGCACAGTTTGCGCCAAACCTATCATAGGCTCAGAAATCATTTTGGACACACTAGGTGATACTACTAGGTGACGAGGCTCAAATGGAAGCTCGTTTCGGTTCGTTTGGAGATAGTGCTAATCTTGATTCAAGATAGGTGCATGGTTTGTGTCGAACGTACCATAAGCTCAGAAATCATTTTGGACGAACCTGATGGAACTCCGTGGTGACATGGGTCATGTAGAATCTTATCTCGGTCTATTTGGAGATAGTGTTAGTCTCGGTGCATGGTAGATCCACTATTTGCACCTATTGGTATAAATTAATGCACAATGTACTTTATTCGCAAGCGCACAGATAACATCTACCGATGTAGCACTTCACCAGGATGATCCAGTTTTAATATCGAACCCAAAGGAATGGAGTATGGTCTTCTTAAGTCTTAAGCTTTAATCCTTGAGTAGCTATCAAGGTCTGAGAATTTTGAAGGTAGAGGGGATCGCTAAGGCTGTCTAATTCTACTTCAAGTATGAAATGCTAATAGTGTTCTTGATGGCGAAATTGTCATAGGAGGTCATAAGTAGAGTATGAATTCTCGTACCAATAAATTATCCTGCTAGTCCTACAAACGGGATAGTGGGCTATAGAAGAATCAACAAGGCCAGAAGATAGATCCACAGTTTGTACCAAACGTACCATAGCTTGAGAAACCGTTTTGGACGCACTAGATGGAACTCCTTGGTGACGTGGGTCATGTAGAATCTTGTTTTGATCCTTTTGGAGATAGTGTTAGTTTTGGTGCATGATAGTTGCACAATTTGCGCCAAACGTACCATAGGCTCAGAAATCATTTTGGACACAATGGATGGTAGTCTTGGGTGACGAGGCTCAACTGGAAGCTCATTTCTGTTAGTTTGGAGATTGTGCTAATCTTGATTCAAGATAGGTGCACAGTTTGTGCCGAACGTACCGTAAGCTCGGAAATCATTTTAGATGCACCCGATGGAACTCCTAGGTGACGTAGGTCATGTAGAATCTCGTTTCGGTCCACTTGGAGATAGTGTTAGTCTTGGTGGAAGAGAGATACACAGTTTGCACCAATGTAACATAGCCTCAGAAATCATTTTGGACGCACCTGATGAAACTCCTAGGTAACATGGGTCATGTAGAATCTCGTTTCGGTCCGTTTGGAGATAATGTTAGAGTCGGTGCAAGATAGATCCACAGTTTGCACCAAACATACCATAGCCTTAGAAATCATTTTGAACGCACCGGATGGTACTCTTAGGTGGCAAGGCTCAAATAAAAGCTTGTTTCGATCCGTTTGGAGATTGTGCTAATCTTGATTCAAGATAGGTGCACGGTTTGTGCCGAACAAACCGTAAGCTCAGAAATCATTTTGGACGCACCCGATGGAACTCCTAGGTGACGTGGGTCACGTAGAATCTCGTTTTGGTCAATTTGGAGATAGTGCTAGTCCCGGTGCAAGATAGATACACAATTTGCACCAAACGTACCATAGCTTCAGAAATGATTTTGGACGCACCTGATGGAACTCCTAGGTGACATGTGTCATGTAGCGTCTCCTTTCTGTCCTTTTAGAGATAGTGTTAGTTTCGGTGCATGACAGGTGCACAGTTTGCGCCAAACGTACCATAGGCTCAGAAATCATTTTGGACACACCGAATGGTACTCCTAGGTGACGACGTTCAAATGGATGCTCGTTTTGGTCCATATGGAAATTGTGCTAAACTTGATTCAAGATAGGTGCACGGTTTGCGCTGAACATACCGTAAGCTCGTAAATCATTTTGGACGCACCCGATCGAACTCCTCGGTGACGTAGGTCATGTAGAATCTCGTTTCGGTCTATTTGGAGATAGTGTTAGTCTCGGTGCAAGACAGATCCACAGTTTGCACCAAACATACCATAGCCCCAAAAATCATTTTGGACGCACCTGATGGAACTCCTAGGTGACGTGGGTCATGTAGAATCTCCTTTTGGTCCTTTTGGAGATAGTGTTTGTTTCGGTGCGTGGTAGGTGCACGGTTTGCGCCAAACGTACCTTAGTCTAGAAATTGTTTTGGATGCACCGAATGGTACTCCTAGGTGACGAGGCTCAAATGGAAGCTCGTTTTCGGTCCGTTTGGAGGTATTGTTAGTTTTTGTGTAAGATAGGTGCACTGTTTGCGCCAAATATGACATAGGCTCGGAAATCATTTTGGACACACCGGATGGTACTCCTAGGTGACGAGGCTCAAATAGAATCTCGTTTCGGTCCATTTGGAGATAGTGTTAGTATCAATGCAAGATAGATCCACAGTTTGCACCAAACGTACCATAGCTTCAGAAACCATTTTGGACGCAACCGATGAACTCCTAGGTGACATGGGTCATATAGAATCTCGTTTTGATCCTTTTGGAGATAGTGTTAGTTTCGGTGCATGATAGGTGCATGGTTTGCGCCAAACATACCATAGGCTCAGAAATTATTTTGGATGCACTGGATGGTACTCCTGGGTGACGAGGCTCAAATGGAAGCTCGTTTTGGTCCTTTTGTTGACAGTGTTAGTTTCAGTGCAAGATAGGTGCACAGTTTGCGCCAATCGTATCATAGGCTCAGAAATTATTTTGGACACACCGGATGATACTACTAGGTGACGAGGCTCAAATGGAAGCTCGTTTCGGTTCATTTGGAGATAGTGCTAATCTTGATTCAAGATAGGTGCATGGTTTGTGCTGAACATACCATAAGCTTAGAAATCATTTTGGACGAACCCGATGGAACTCCGTGGTGACATGGGTCATGTAGAATCTTGTCTCGGTCCATTGGGAGATAGTGTTAGTCTCGGTGCAAGGTAGATCCACTATTTGCACCTATTGGTATAAATAAATGCACACTGTACTTTATTCGCAAGCTCACAGATAACATCTACCGATGTAGCACTTCACCAGGATGACCCAGTTTTAATATCGAATCCAAAGGAATGGAGTATGGTCTTCTTAAGTCTTAAGCTTTAATCCTTGAGTAGCTATCAAGGACTGAGAATTTTGAAGGTAGAGGGGATCGCTAAGGCTGTCTAATTCTACTTCAAGTATGAAATGCTAATAGTGTTCTTGATGGGGAAATTGTCATAGGAGGTCATAAGTAGAGTATGAATTCTCCTACCAATAAATTATCATGCTAGTCCTACAAACGGGATAGTGGGCTATAGAAGAATCAACAAGGCTAGAAGATAGATTCACAGTTTGTACCAAACGTACCATAGCTTGAGAAACCGTTTTGGACGCACTAGATGGAACTCCTTGGTGACGTGGGTCATGTAGAATCTTGTTTTGATCCTTTTGGAGGTAGTGTTAGTTTTGGTGCATGATAGTTGCACAATTTGCGCCAAACGTACCATAAGCTCAGAAATCATTTTGGACACAATGGATGGTAGTCTTGGGTGACGAGGCTCAACTGGAAGCTCATTTCCGTTCATTTGGAGATTGTGCTAATCTTGATTCAAGATAGGTGCACAGTTTGTGCCGAACGTACCGTAAGCTCGGAAATCATTTTAGATGCACCCGATGGAACTCCTAGGTGACGTAGGTCATGTAGAATCTCGTTTCGGTCCACTTGGAGATAGTGTTAGTCTTGGTGGAAGATAGATACACAGTTTGCACCAATGTAACATAACCTCAGAAATCATTTTGGACGCACCTGATGAAACTCCTAGGTAACAAGGGTCATGTAGAATCTCGTTTCAGTCCGTTTGGAGATAATGTTAGAGTCAGTGCAAGATAGATCCACAGTTTGCACCAAACATACCATAGCCTCAGAAATCATTTTGAACGCACCGGATGGTACTCTTAGGTGGCAAGGCTCAAATGAAAGCTTGTTTCGATCCGTTTGGAGATTGTGCTAATCTTGATTCAAGATAGGTGCACGGTTTGTGCCGAACAAACCGTAAGCTCATAAATAATTTTGGACGCACCTGATGGAACTCCTAGGTGACGTGGGTCACGTAGAATCTCGTTTCGGTCAATTTGGAGATAGTGCTAGTCCCGGTGCAAGATAGATACACAATTTGCACCAAACGTACCATAGCTTCAGAAATGATTTTGGACGCACCTGATGGAACTCCTAGGTGACATGTGTCATGTAGCGTCTCCTTTCTGTCCTTTTAGAGATAGTGTTAGTTTCGGTGCATGACAGGTGCACAGTTTGCACCAAACGTACCATAGGCTCAGAAATTGTTTTGGACACACCGAATGGTACTCCTAGGTGATGACATTCAAATGGAAGCTCATTTTGGTCCATATGGAAATTGTGCTAAACTTGATTCAAGATAGGTGCACGGTTTGCGCTGAACATACCGTAAGCTCGTAAATCATTTTGGACGCACCCGATCGAACTCCTCAGTGACGTAGGTCATGTAGAATCTTGTTTCGGTCTATTTGGAGATAGTGTTAGTCTCGGTGCAAGACAGATCCACAGTTTACACCAAACATACCATAGCCCCATAAATCATTTTGGACGCACCTGAAGGAACTCCTAGGTGACGTGGGTCATGTAGAATCTCATTTTGGTCCTTTTGGAGATAGTGTTTGTTTCGGTGCGTGGTAGGTGCACGGTTTGTGCCAAACGTACCTTAGTCTAGAAATTGTTTTGGATACACCGAATGGTACTCCTGGGTGACGAGGCTCAAATGGAAGCTCGTTTTCGGTCCGTTTGGAGATATTGTTAGTTTTAGTGTAAGATAGGTGCATAGTTTGCGCCAAATATGACATAGGCTCGGAAATCATTTTGGACACACCGGATGGTACTCCTAGGTGACGAGGCTCAAATAGAATCTCGTTTCGGTCCATTTGGAGATAGTGTTAGTATCAATGCAAGATAGATCCACAGTTTGCACCAAACGTACCATAGCTTCAGAAACCATTTTGGACGCAACCGATGAACTCCTAGGTGACATGGGTCATATAGAATCTCGTTTTGATCCTTTTAGAGATAGTGTTAGTTTCGGTGCATGATAGGTGCATGGTTTGCGCCAAACATACCATAGGCTCAGAAACTATTTTGGATGCGCTGGATGGTACTCCTAGGTGATGAGGCTCAAATGGAAGCTCATTTTGGTCCTTTTGTCGACAGTTTTAGTTTCAGTGCAAGATAGGTGCACAGTTTGCGCCAAACGTATCATAGGCTCAGAAATCATTTTGGACACACTGGGTGATACTACTAGGTGACGAGGCTCAAATGGAAGCTCGTTTCGGTTCGTTTGGAGATAGTGCTAATCTTGATTCAAGATAGGTGCATGGTTTGTGCCGAACATACCATAAGCTTAGAAATCATTTTGGACGAACCCGATGGAACTCTATGGTGACATGGGTCATGTAGAATCTTGTCTCGGTCCATTTGGAGATAGTGTTAGTCTCGGTGCAAGGTAGATCCACTATTTGCACCTATTGGTATAAATAAATGCACACTGTACTTTATTCGCAAGCGCACAGATAACATCTACCGATGTAGCACTTCACCAGGATGACCCAGTTTTAATATCGAACCCAAAGGAATGGAGTATGGTCTTCTTAAGTCTTAAGCTTTAATCCTTGAGTAGCTATCAAGGACTGAGAATTTTGAAGGTAGAGGGGATCGCTAAGGCTGTCTAATTCTACTTCAAGTATGAAATGCTAATAGTGTTCTTGATGGGGAAATTGTCATAGGAGGTCATAAGTAGAGTATGAATTCTCGTACCAATAAATTATCATGCTAGTCCTACAAACGGGATAGTGGGCTATAGAAGAATCAACAAGGCTAGAAGATAGATCCACAGTTTGTACCAAACGTACCATAGCTTGAGAAACCGTTTTGGACGCACTAGATGGAACTCCTTGGTGACGTGGGTCATGTAGAATCTTGTTTTGATCCTTTTGGAGGTAGTGTTAGTTTTGGTGCATGATAGTTGCACAATTTGCGCCAAACGTACCATAAGCTCAGAAATCATTTTGGACACAATGGATGGTAGTCTTGGGTGACGAGGCTCAACTAGAAGCTCATTTCCGTTAGTTTGGAGATTGTGCTAATCTTGATTCAAGATAGGTGCACAGTTTGTGCCAGACGTACCGTAAGCTCAGAAATCATTTTAGATGCACCCGATGGAACTCCTAGGTGACGTAAGTCATGTAGAATCTTCTTTCGGTCCACTTGGAGATAGTGTTAGTCTTGGTGGAAGATAGATACACAGTTTGCACCAATGTAACATAGCCTCAGAAATCATTTTGGACGCACCTGATGAAACTCCTAGGTAACATGGGTCATGTAGAATCTCGTTTCGGTCTGTTTGGAGATAATGTTAGAGTCGGTGCAAGATAGAAGTTTGCACCAAACATACCATAGCCTCAGAAATCATTTTGAACGCACCGGATGGTACTCTTAGGTTGCAAGGCTCAAATGAAAGCTTGTTTCGATCCATTTGGAGATTGTGCTAATCTTGATTCAAGATAGGTGCACGGTTTGTACCGAACAAATCGTAAGCTCAGAAATCATTTTGGACGCACCCGATGGAACTCCTAGGTGACGTGGGTCACGTAGAATCTCGTTTCGGTCAATTTGGAGATAGTGCTAGTCTCGGTGCAAGATAGATACATAATTTGCACCAAACGTACCATAGCTTCAGAAATGATTTTGGACGCATCTGATGGAACTCCTAGGTGACATGTGTCATGTAGCATCTCCTTTCTGTCCTTTTAGAGATAGTGTTAGTTTCGGTGCATGACAGGTGCACAGTTTGCGCCAAACGTACTATAGGCTCCGAAATCGTTTTGGACACACCGAATGGTATTCCTAGGTGACGACGTTCAAATGGAAGCTCGTTTTGGTCCACATGGAAATTGTGCTAATCTTGATTCAAGATAGGTGCACGGTTTGCGCTGAACATACCGTAAGCTCGTAAATCATTTTGGACGCACCCGATTGAACTCCTCGGTGACGTAGGTCATGTAGAATCTCGTTTCGGTCTATTTGGAGATAGTGTTAGTCTCGGTGCAAGACAGATCCACAGTTTGCACCAAACATACCATAGCCCCATAAATCATTTTGGACGCACCTGATAGAACTCCTAGGTGACGTGGGTCATGTAGAATCTCCTTTTGGTCCTTTTGGAGATAGTTTTTGTTTCGGTGCGTGGTAGGTGCACGGTTTGCGCCAAACGTACCATAGTCTAGAAATTATTTTGGATGCACCGAATGGTACTCCTGGGTGACGAGGCTCAAATGGAAGCTCATTTTTGGTCCATTTGGAGATATTGTTAGTTTTAGTGTAAGATAGGTGCACGGTTTGCGCCAAATATGACATAGGCTCGGAAATCATTTTGGACACACCGGATGGTACTCCTAGGTGACGAGGCTCAAATAGAATCTCGTTTCAGTCCATTAAGAGATAGTGTTAGTACCAATGCAAGATAGATCCACAGTTTGCACCAAACGTACCATAGCTTTAGAAACCATTTTGGACGCAACCGATGGAACTCCTAGGTGACATGGGTCGTATAGAATCTCGTTTTGATCCTTTTTGAGATAGTGTTAGTTTCGGTGCATGATAGGTGCACGGTTTGCGCCAAACATACCATAGGCTCAGAAATTATTTTGGATGCACCGGATGGTACTCCTGGGTGACGAGGCTCAAATGGAAGCTCATTTCGGTCTATTTGGAGATAGTGCTAATCTTGATTCAAGATAGGTGCACGGTTTGCGTCAAACGTACCGTAAGCTTGGAAAGTATTTTGGACGCACACGATGGAAATCCAAGGTGACGTGGGTCATGTAGAATCTCGTTTCAGTTCGTTTGGACATAGTGTTAGTATCGGTGCAAGATAGATCCACAGTTTGACCCAAATGTACCATAGCTTCAGAAACTATTTTGGACGGACCTGATGGAACTCCTAGGTGACGTGGGTCATGTAGAATCTCGTTTTGATCCTTTTGGAGATAGTGTTAGTTTCGGTGCATGATAGTTGCACAATTTGCGCGAAACGTACCATAAGCTCAGAAAATCGTTTTGGACACACTGGATGCTCCTCCTAGGTGACAAGGCTCAACTAGAAGCTCATTTCGGTCCGTTTGGAGATTGTGCTAATCTTGATTCAAGATAGGTGCACAGTTTGTACCGAACGTACTGTAAGCTCGAAAATTATTTTGGACGCACCCGATAGAACTCCTAGGTGACGTAGGTCATGTAGAATCTCGTTTTGGTTCGTTTGGAGATAGTGTTAGTCGCGGTGCAAGATAAATCCACAGTTTGCACCAAACGTACCATTGCCTCGGAAATCATTTTGGACACACCTGATGGAACTCCTAGGTGACGTGCATGATGTAGAATCTCCTTTCGGTGCTTTTGGAGATAGTGTTAGTTTCAGTGAATGATAGGTGCACAGTTTACGCCAAACGTAACATAGGCTCAGAAATCATTTTGGACACATCGGATGTTACTTCTAGGTGACGAGGCTCAAATTGAAGATCGTTTCGGTCCGTTTGGAGATATTGCTAATCTTGATTCAAGATAGGTGCACGGTTTAAATCGAACGTACTACAAGCTCGGAAATTATTTTGGATGCACCCGATGGAACTCTAAGGTGGCATGGGTCATGTAGAATCTCATTTCGGTTTGTTTGGAGATGGTTTTAGTATCAGTGTAAGATAGATCCACAGTTTGCGCCAAACGTACCATAGCTTCAGAAACCATTTTGGACGCACCTGATGGAACACCTAGGTGATGTGGGTCATGTAGAATCTCGTTTTGATCCTTTTGGAAATAGTGTTAGTTTCGGTGCATGATAGTTGCAGAATTTGCGCCAAACGTACCATAGGCTCAGAAATCGTTTTGGACACACCGGATGGTCCTCCTAGGTGACGAGGCTCAACTAGAAGCTCGTTTCGGTTCGTTTGGAGATTATGCTAATCTTGATTCAAGATAGGTGCACAGTTTGTGCCGAATGTACTGTAAGATCAGAAATCATTTTGGACTTACCCGATGGAACTCCTAGGTGACGTAGGTCATGTAGAATCTCGTTTCGGTCAATTTGGAGATAGTGTTGTCACGGTGCAAGATAGATCCACAGTTTGCACCAAACGTACCATAGCCGCAGAAATCATTTTGGATGCACTTGATGGAACTCCTAGGTGACGTGCGTCATGTAGAATCTTTTTTTGGTCCTTTTGGAGATAGTGTTTGTTTCGGTGAATGATAGGTGCATGGTTTACGCCAAACATACCATAGGCTCAGAAAATTGTTTTGGATGCACCGGATGGTACTCCTGGGTGACGATGCTCAAATTAAAGCTCGTTTCGGTCTGTTTGCAGACATGTAAGTTTCAGTGCAAAGATAGGTGCACAGTTTGCGCCAAACGTACCATAGGCTCATAAATCATTTTGGACACCGGATGATACTCTAGGTGACGAGGCTCAAATGGAAGCTCGTTTGGGTTCGTTTGGAGATAGTGCTAATCTCGATTTAAGATAGGTGCACAGTTTTGCATCGAACGTACCGTAAGCTTAGAAATTATTTTGGACGCAGCCGACGGAACTCTAAGGTGGCGTGGGTCATGTAGAATCTCATTTCGGTTCGTTTGGAGATAGTGTTAGTATCGGTGCAAGATAGGTCCACAGTTTGCACCAAATGTACCATACCTTCAGAAACCGTTTTGGACGCACCTGATGGAACTCCTAGGTGATGTAGGTCATGTAGAACCTCGTTTTGATCCTTTTGGAGATAGTGTTAGTTTCGGGCATGATAATTGCACAATTGGCGTCAAACGTACCATAGCCTCAGAAATCTTTTTGGACACACTAGATGGTCCTCCTAGGTGACGAGGCTCAACTAGAAGCTCGTTTCGGTTCGTTTGGAGATAGTGTAATCTTGATTCAAGATAGGTGCATGGTTTCTGCCGAACGTACTGTAAGCTCAGAAGTCATTTTGGACGCACCCGATGGAACTCCTAGGTGACGTAGGTCATGTAGAATCTTGTTTCGGTCCATTTGGAGATAGTGTTAGTTGCGGTGCAAGATAGATCCACAGTTTGCACCAAACGTACCACAGCCTCAGAAATTATTTTGGACACACCTGATGGAACTCCTAGGTGACGTGCGTGATGTAGAATCTTCTTTCGGTCCTTTCGGAGATATTGTTAGTTTCGGTGAATGATAGCTGCACGGTTTACGCCAAACATACCATAGGCTCAGACAATTGCTTTGGATGCACCGGATGGTACTCCTGGGTGACAAGGCTCAAATGGAAGTTCATTTCAGTCTGTTTGCAAACAATGTAAGTTTCCGTGCAAAAATAGGTGCACAGTTTGCGCCAAACGTACCATAGGCTCAGAAATCATTTTGAACACACCAGATGATACTCCTAGGTGATGAGGCTCAAATGGAAGCTCGTTTCGGTTCGTTTGGAGATAGTGCTAATCTTGGATTAAGATAGGTGCACGATTTTGCGTCGAACGTATCGTAAGCTTGGAAATTATTTTGGACGCACCCGATGGAACTCCAAAGTGGCGTGGGTCATGTAGAATCTCATTTCGGTTCATTTGAAGATTGTGTTAGTCTTGGTGCAAGTTAGATCCACAGTTTGCACCAAACGTACCATAGCCTCAGAAATTATTTTGGATGCATCTCCTCCTAGGTGACGTGCGTCATGTAGGTTCTCCTTTCGGTACTTTTGGAGATAGTGTTAGTTTCGGTGCATGATAGGTGCACGGTTTGCGCCAAACATACCATAGGCCCAAAAAATTGTTTTGGATACACCGGATGGTACTCCTGGGTGACGAGCCTCAAATGGAAGCTCGTTTTGGCCTATTTGGAGACAGTGTTAGTTTCAGTGCAAGATAGGTGCACGGTTTGCGCCAAACATACCATAGGCTCAGAAATCATTTTGGACACACTGGATGATACACCTAGGTGACGAGGCGCCAATGGAAGCTTATTTCAGTTCGTTTAGAGATAGTGTTAATCTTGATTTAAGATAGGTGCACAGTTTGCGCCGAACGTACCGTAAGATCGGAAATCATTTTGGATGCACCCGATGGAACTCCCAGGTGACGTAGGTCATGTAGAATCTCGTTTCGGCCTATTTGGATATAGTGGTAGTATCAGTGCAAGATAGATCCGCAGTTTGCAACAAACGTACCATAGCCTCATAAATCATTTTGGACGCACCCGGTGGAACTCCTAGATGACGTGAGTCATATAGAATCTCCTTTCGGTCCTTTTGGAGATAGTGTTAGTTTCGGTGCATGATAGGTGCACGGTTTGCGCCAAACGTACCATAGGCTTAGAAATTGTTTTGGACGCACCGGATGGTACTCCTAGGTGACGAGGCTCAAATGGAAGCTGGTTTCGGTCCATTTGGAGATAGTACTAATCTTAATTGAAGATAGGTGCACGGTTTGCGTCGAACGTACCGTAAGCTCAAAATTTTTTTTGGACGCACCCAATGGAACTACAAGGTGACGTGGGTCATGTAGAATCTCGTTTCGGTTCGTTTGGAGGTAGTATTAGTATCAGTGCAAGATAGATCCAAAGTTTGCACCAAACGTACCATACCTTCAGAAACAGTTTTGGACGCACCTGATGGAACTACTAGGTGTCGTGGGTTGTGTAGAATCTCGTTTCGATCCTTTTGGAGATAGTGTTAGTTTCGGTGCAAGATAGTTGCACAATTTGCGCAAAACGTACCATAGGCTCTGAAATCGTTTTGGACACACTAGATGGTACTCCTAGGTGACGAGGCTCAACTGGAAGCTCATTTCGGTTCGCTTGGAGATTGTACTAATCTTGATTCAAGATAGGTGCATGCCTTGTGCCGAACGTACTGTAAGCTCGGAAATCATTTTAGACACACCCGATGGAACTCCTAGGTGACGTAGGTCATGTAGAATATCGTTTCGGTCCATGTGGAGATAGTGTTAGTCTTGGTGTAAGATAAATCTATAGTTTGCACCAAACATACCATAGCCTCATAAATCATTTTGGACGCACCCGATGGAACCCCTAGATGACGTGGGTCAAGTAGAATCTCCTTTCGGTCCTTTTGGAGATAGTGTTAGTTTTGTTGCATGATAGGTGCACGGTTTGCGCCAAACGTACCATAGGCTAAAATGGATGCTCGTTTCGGTCCATTTGGATCTAGTGCTAATCTTGATTCAAGATAGGTGCATGGTTTGCGTCAAACATACCGTAAGCTCAGAAATTATTTTGGACGCACCCAACGGAACTACAAGGTGACGTGGGTCATGTAGAATCTCGTTTCAGTTCGTTTCGAGCTAGTGTTAGTATCGGTGCAAGATAGATCCACAGTTTGCACCAAACATACCATAGCTTTAGAAACCGTTTTGGACGCACCTAATGGAACTCCTAGGTGACATAGGTCATGTAGAATCTCGTTTCGATCCTTTTGGAGATAGTGTTAGTTTCGGTGCATGATAGGTGCACGGTTTGCGCCAAATATGACATAGGCTCGGAAATCATTTTGGACACACCGGATGGTACTCCTAGGTGACGAGGCTCAAATAGAATCTCGTTTCAGTCCATTAAGAGATAGTGTTAGTACCAATGCAAGATAGATCCACAGTTTGCACCAAACGTACCATAGCTTTAGAAACCATTTTGGACGCAACCGATGGAACTCCTAGGTGACATGGGTCGTATAGAATCTCGTTTTGATCCTTTTTGAGATAGTGTTAGTTTCGGTGCATGATAGGTGCACGGTTTGCGCCAAACATACCATAGGCTCAGAAATTATTTTGGATGCACCGGATGGTACTCCTGGGTGACGAGGCTCAAATGGAAGCTCATTTCGGTCTATTTGGAGATAGTGCTAATCTTGATTCAAGATAGGTGCACGGTTTGCGTCAAACGTACCGTAAGCTTGGAAAGTATTTTGGACGCACACGATGGAAATCCAAGGTGACGTGGGTCATGTAGAATCTCGTTTCAGTTCGTTTGGACATAGTGTTAGTATCGGTGCAAGATAGATCCACAGTTTGACCCAAATGTACCATAGCTTCAGAAACTATTTTGGACGGACCTGATGGAACTCCTAGGTGACGTGGGTCATGTAGAATCTCGTTTTGATCCTTTTGGAGATAGTGTTAGTTTCGGTGCATGATAGTTGCACAATTTGCGCGAAACGTACCATAAGCTCAGAAAATCGTTTTGGACACACTGGATGCTCCTCCTAGGTGACAAGGCTCAACTAGAAGCTCATTTCGGTCCGTTTGGAGATTGTGCTAATCTTGATTCAAGATAGGTGCACAGTTTGTACCGAACGTACTGTAAGCTCGAAAATTATTTTGGACGCACCCGATAGAACTCCTAGGTGACGTAGGTCATGTAGAATCTCGTTTTGGTTCGTTTGGAGATAGTGTTAGTCGCGGTGCAAGATAAATCCACAGTTTGCACCAAACGTACCATTGCCTCGGAAATCATTTTGGACACACCTGATGGAACTCCTAGGTGACGTGCATGATGTAGAATCTCCTTTCGGTGCTTTTGGAGATAGTGTTAGTTTCAGTGAATGATAGGTGCACAGTTTACGCCAAACGTAACATAGGCTCAGAAATCATTTTGGACACATCGGATGTTACTTCTAGGTGACGAGGCTCAAATTGAAGATCGTTTCGGTCCGTTTGGAGATATTGCTAATCTTGATTCAAGATAGGTGCACGGTTTAAATCGAACGTACTACAAGCTCGGAAATTATTTTGGATGCACCCGATGGAACTCTAAGGTGGCATGGGTCATGTAGAATCTCATTTCGGTTTGTTTGGAGATGGTTTTAGTATCAGTGTAAGATAGATCCACAGTTTGCGCCAAACGTACCATAGCTTCAGAAACCATTTTGGACGCACCTGATGGAACACCTAGGTGATGTGGGTCATGTAGAATCTCGTTTTGATCCTTTTGGAAATAGTGTTAGTTTCGGTGCATGATAGTTGCAGAATTTGCGCCAAACGTACCATAGGCTCAGAAATCGTTTTGGACACACCGGATGGTCCTCCTAGGTGACGAGGCTCAACTAGAAGCTCGTTTCGGTTCGTTTGGAGATTATGCTAATCTTGATTCAAGATAGGTGCACAGTTTGTGCCGAATGTACTGTAAGATCAGAAATCATTTTGGACTTACCCGATGGAACTCCTAGGTGACGTAGGTCATGTAGAATCTCGTTTCGGTCAATTTGGAGATAGTGTTGTCACGGTGCAAGATAGATCCACAGTTTGCACCAAACGTACCATAGCCGCAGAAATCATTTTGGATGCACTTGATGGAACTCCTAGGTGACGTGCGTCATGTAGAATCTTTTTTTGGTCCTTTTGGAGATAGTGTTTGTTTCGGTGAATGATAGGTGCATGGTTTACGCCAAACATACCATAGGCTCAGAAAATTGTTTTGGATGCACCGGATGGTACTCCTGGGTGACGATGCTCAAATTAAAGCTCGTTTCGGTCTGTTTGCAGACATGTAAGTTTCAGTGCAAAGATAGGTGCACAGTTTGCGCCAAACGTACCATAGGCTCATAAATCATTTTGGACACCGGATGATACTCTAGGTGACGAGGCTCAAATGGAAGCTCGTTTGGGTTCGTTTGGAGATAGTGCTAATCTCGATTTAAGATAGGTGCACAGTTTTGCATCGAACGTACCGTAAGCTTAGAAATTATTTTGGACGCAGCCGACGGAACTCTAAGGTGGCGTGGGTCATGTAGAATCTCATTTCGGTTCGTTTGGAGATAGTGTTAGTATCGGTGCAAGATAGGTCCACAGTTTGCACCAAATGTACCATACCTTCAGAAACCGTTTTGGACGCACCTGATGGAACTCCTAGGTGATGTAGGTCATGTAGAACCTCGTTTTGATCCTTTTGGAGATAGTGTTAGTTTCGGGCATGATAATTGCACAATTGGCGTCAAACGTACCATAGCCTCAGAATTCTTTTTGGACACACTGGATGGTCCTCCTAGGTGACGAGGCTCAACTAGAAGCTCGTTTCGGTTCGTTTGGAGATAGTGTAATCTTGATTCAAGATAGGTGCATGGTTTCTGCCGAACGTACTGTAAGCTCAGAAGTCATTTTGGACGCACCCGATGGAACTCCTAGGTGACGTAGGTCATGTAGAATCTTGTTTCGGTCCATTTGGAGATAGTGTTAGTTGCGGTGCAAGATAGATCCACAGTTTGCACCAAACGTACCACAGCCTCAGAAATTATTTTGGACACACCTGATGGAACTCCTAGGTGACGTGCGTGATGTAGAATCTTCTTTCGGTCCTTTCGGAGATATTGTTAGTTTCGGTGAATGATAGCTGCACGGTTTACGCCAAACATACCATAGGCTCAGACAATTGCTTTGGATGCACCGGATGGTACTCCTGGGTGACAAGGCTCAAATGGAAGTTCATTTCAGTCTGTTTGCAAACAATGTAAGTTTCCGTGCAAAAATAGGTGCACAGTTTGCGCCAAACGTACCATAGGCTCAGAAATCATTTTGAACACACCAGATGATACTCCTAGGTGATGAGGCTCAAATGGAAGCTCGTTTCGGTTCGTTTGGAGATAGTGCTAATCTTGGATTAAGATAGGTGCACGATTTTGCGTCGAACGTATCGTAAGCTTGGAAATTATTTTGGACGCACCCGATGGAACTCCAAAGTGGCGTGGGTCATGTAGAATCTCATTTCGGTTCATTTGAAGATTGTGTTAGTCTTGGTGCAAGTTAGATCCACAGTTTGCACCAAACGTACCATAGCCTCAGAAATTATTTTGGATGCATCTCCTCCTAGGTGACGTGCGTCATGTAGGTTCTCCTTTCGGTACTTTTGGAGATAGTGTTAGTTTCGGTGCATGATAGGTGCACGGTTTGCGCCAAACATACCATAGGCCCAAAAAATTGTTTTGGATACACCGGATGGTACTCCTGGGTGACGAGCCTCAAATGGAAGCTCGTTTTGGCCTATTTGGAGACAGTGTTAGTTTCAGTGCAAGATAGGTGCACGGTTTGCGCCAAACATACCATAGGCTCAGAAATCATTTTGGACACACCGGATGATACACCTAGGTGACGAGGCGCCAATGGAAGCTTATTTCAGTTCGTTTAGAGATAGTGTTAATCTTGATTTAAGATAGGTGCACAGTTTGCGCCGAACGTACCGTAAGATCGGAAATCATTTTGGATGCACCCGATGGAACTCCCAGGTGACGTAGGTCATGTAGAATCTCGTTTCGGCCTATTTGGATATAGTGGTAGTATCAGTGCAAGATAGATCCGCAGTTTGCAACAAACGTACCATAGCCTCATAAATCATTTTGGACGCACCCGGTGGAACTCCTAGATGACGTGAGTCATATAGAATCTCCTTTCGGTCCTTTTGGAGATAGTGTTAGTTTCGGTGCATGATAGGTGCACGGTTTGCGCCAAACGTACCATAGGCTTAGAAATTGTTTTGGACGCACCGGATGGTACTCCTAGGTGACGAGGCTCAAATGGAAGCTGGTTTCGGTCCATTTGGAGATAGTACTAATCTTAATTGAAGATAGGTGCACGGTTTGCGTCGAACGTACCGTAAGCTCAAAATTTTTTTTGGACGCACCCAATGGAACTACAAGGTGACGTGGGTCATGTAGAATCTCGTTTCGGTTCGTTTGGAGGTAGTATTAGTATCAGTGCAAGATAGATCCAAAGTTTGCACCAAACGTACCATACCTTCAGAAACAGTTTTGGACGCACCTGATGGAACTACTAGGTGTCGTGGGTTGTGTAGAATCTCGTTTCGATCCTTTTGGAGATAGTGTTAGTTTCGGTGCAAGATAGATGCACAATTTGCGCAAAACGTACCATAGGCTCTGAAATCGTTTTGGACACACTAGATGGTACTCCTAGGTGACGAGGCTCAACTGGAAGCTCATTTCGGTTCGCTTGGAGATTGTACTAATCTTGATTCAAGATAGGTGCATGCCTTGTGCCGAACGTACTGTAAGCTCGGAAATCATTTTGGACACACCCGATGGAACTCCTAGGTGACGTAGGTCATGTAGAATATCGTTTCGGTCCATGTGGAGATAGTGTTAGTCTTGGTGTAAGATAACTCTATAGTTTGCACCAAACATACCATAGCCTCATAAATCATTTTGGACGCACCCGATGGAACCCCTAGATGACGTGGGTCAAGTAGAATCTCCTTTCGGTCCTTTTGGAGATAGTGTTAGTTTTGTTGCATGATAGGTGCACGGTTTGCGCCAAACGTACCATAGGCTAAAATGGATGCTCGTTTCGGTCCATTTGGATCTAGTGCTAATCTTGATTCAAGATAGGTGCATGGTTTGCGTCAAACATACCGTAAGCTCATAAATTATTTTGGACGCACCCAACGGAACTACAAGGTGACGTGGGTCATGTAGAATCTCGTTTCAGTTCGTTTCGAGCTAGTGTTAGTATCGGTGCAAGATAGATCCACAGTTTGCACCAAACATACCATAGCTTTAGAAACCGTTTTGGACGCACCTAATGGAACTCCTAGGTGACATAGGTCATGTAGAATCTCGTTTCGATCCTTTTGGAGATAGTGTTAGTTTCGGTGCATGATAGTTGCATAATTTGCGCCAAACATACCAGAGTCTCAGAAATCGTTTTGGACACACTGGATGGTCCTCCTAGGTGACGAGGCTCAACTGGAAGCTTGTTTTGGTTCGTTTGGAGATTGTGCTAATCTTGATTCAAGATAGGTGCACAGTTTGTTTCTAACGTACTGTAAGCTCAGAAATCATTTTGGACTTACCCAAAGGAACTCCTAGGTGACATAGGTCATGTAGAATCTTGTTTCGATCCATTTAGAGATAGTGTTAGTCACGGTGCAAGGCAGATCCACAGTTTGCACAAAACGTACCATAACCTAAGAAATCATTTTGGACGCACCTGATAGAACTCCTATGTGATGTGCGTCATGTAGAATCTCCTTTCGGTCCTTTTGGAGATAGTGTTAGTTTCGGTGAATGATAGGTGCACGGTTTACGGCAAACATACCATATGCTTAGAAAATCAAATGGAAGCTCGCTTCAGTCCGTTTGGAGACAGTATTAGTTTCAGTGCAAGATAGGTGCACGGTTTGCGCCAAATGTACTATAGCCTCATAAATCATTTTGGACGCACTGGATGGTACTCCTAGGTGACATGGGTCATGTAGAATCTCGTTTCGATCCATTTGGAGAAGTGTTAGTCTCGGTGCAAGATAGATCCACAGTTTGCACCAAACGTACCGTAGCCTCAGAAATCATTTTGGACGCACCCGATAGAACTCCTCGGTGGCATGGTTCATGTAGAATCTCCTTTTGGTCCTTTTGGAGATAGTGTTAGTTTTGGTGCATCATAGGTGCCCTGTTTGCGCCAAACGTACCATAGGTTCAAAAATTATTTTGGACGCACCGGATAGTACTCCTGGGTGACGAGGCTCAAATGGAAGCTCGTTTTGGTCCGTATGGAGACAGTATTAGTTTCAGTGCAAGATAGGTGCACGGTTTGCGCCAAATGTACCATAGCCTCAGAAATCATTTTGGACGCACTGGATGGAACTCCTAGGTGATGTGGGTCATGTAGAATCTCATTTCGATTTGTTTGGAGATAGTGTTAGTATCGGTGCAAGATACATCCATAGTTTGCACCAAACGTAACATAGCCTCAGAAACCATTTTGGATGCACTCGATGGAACTACTAGGTGACGTGGGTCATGTAGAACCTCGCTTCGATCTGTTTGGAGATAGTGTTAGTATCGGTGCAAGATTGATCCACAGTTTGCACCAAATGTACCATAGCTTCAGAAACCGTTTTGGATGCACCCGATGGAACTCCTACGTGATGAGGCTCAAATGGAAGCTCGTTTCGATCCTTTTGGAGATAGTGTTAGTTTCACTACAAGATAGGTGTACGGTTTGTGCCAAACATACCATAGCCTCATAAATTGTTTTGGACGCACTAGATGGTACTCCTAGGTGATGACGCTCAAATGGAAGCTTATTTCGGTCCGTTTGCATATAGTGCTAATCTTGATTCAAGATAGGTGCACGTTTTGCGTCGAACGTACCATAGGCTCAGAAATCATTTTGGATGCACCCGATAGAACTCCTAGGTGTTGTGGGTCATGTAGAATCTCATTTTGGTCCGTTTGGAGATAGTGTTAGTATCGGTGCAAGATAGATCCACAGTTTGCACCAAACGTACCATAGCCTTAGAAACCGTTTTGGACGCACCCAATGGAACTCTTAGGTGACGTGGGTCATGTAGAATCTTCTTTCGATTCTTTTGGAGATAGCGCTTGTTTCGATGCATGATAGGTGCACGGTTTACGCAAAACGTACTATAGTCTTAGAAATTGGTTTGGATGCACTGGATTGTAATCCTTGGTTACAAGGCTCAAATGGAAGCCCGTTTCAGTCCGTTTGGAGACAGTGTTAGTTTTAGTGCAAGATAGGGGCACGGTTTGCGCAAAATGTACCATAGCCTCAGAAATCATTTTGGAGCCACCAGACGGTACTCCTTGGTGACGAGGCTCATATGAAAGCTCGTTTTGGTTTGTTTCGAGATAGTGCTAATCTTGATTGAAGATAGGTGCATGGTTTGCGCCGAACGTACTATAAGCTCAGAAATCATTTTGGACGCACCCGATGGAACTCCTAGGTGACGTGGTTCATGTAGAACCTCCTTTCAGTCCTTTTGGAGATAGTGTTAGTTTCATTGCATGATAGGTGCACAGTTTGGGCAAAATGTACCATAGGCTCAGAAAATTGTTTTGGATGCACCGGATGGTACTCCTAGGTGACGAGGCTCAAATGGAAGCTCGTTTTGGTCCATTTGGATATAGTGCTAATCTTGATTCAAGATAGGTGCACGGTTTGCGCCAAACATACCACAAGCTCATAAATCATTTTGGACGCACCCGATGGAACTCCTAGGTAATGTGGGTCATGTAGAATCTCGTTTTGGTTCATTCGGAGATAGTGTTAGTCTCGGTGCAAGATAGGTCCACAGTTTGCACCAAACGTTCCATAGCCTCAGAAACCATTTTGGACTTACCCGATGGAACTCCTCGGTGACGTAGGTCATGTAGAATCTCGTTTTGGTCCATTTGGAGATAGTGTTAGTCGCGGTGCAAGATAGATCCACAGTTTGCACCAAACGTACCACAGCCTCAGAAATCATTTTGGATGCACCTAATGGAACGCCTAGGTGACGCGAGTCATGTAGAATCTCCTTTCTGTCCTTTTGGAGATAGTGCTAGTTTCCGTGCATGATAGGTGCACGTTTTGCGCCAAAACACTCTATCGGCTCAGAAATCATTTTGGACACACCGGATGATACTCCTAGGTGACGACGCTCAAATGGAAGCTCGTTTCGGTTCGTTTGGAGATAGTGCTAATCTTGAGTCAAGATAGGTGCACGGTTTGCGCCGAACGTACCGTAAGCTCAGAAATCATTTTGGACACACCCGATAGAACTCCTAGGTGACATAGGCCATGTAGAATCTCGCTTCGGTTCATTTGGAGATAGTGTTAGTATTGGTCTAAGATAGATCCATAGTTTGCACCAAACATACCATAGCTTCAGAAACCGTTTTGGACGCACCCGATGGAATTTCTATGTGATGTGGGTCATGTAGAATCTCGTTTTTGTCCTTTTAGAGATAGTGTTAGTTTCGGTGCACGATAGGTGCATGGTTTGTGCCAAACGTACCATAGGCTCAGAGATTGTTTTGGATGCACCAGATGGTACTCCTAGGTGACTAGGCTCAAATAGAAGCTCATTTCGGTCCGATTGGAGACAATGTTAGTTTCAGTACAAGATAGGTGCACAGTTTACGCCAAACGTACCATAGGCTCAGAAATCATTTTGGACGCACTAGATGGTACTCCTAGGTGACAAGGCTCAAATAGAAGCTGATTTCGGTCCGTTTGGATATAGTGCTAATCTTGATTCAAGATAGGTGCACGGTTTGCACCAAACATACCATAGCCTCAGAAATTATTTTGGACGCACCTGATGGAACTCCTAGCTAACGTGGGTCATGTAGAATCTCCTTTCGGTCCTTTTCAAGATAGTGTTAGTTTCAGTGCATGATAGATGCACGGTTTTCACCAAACATACCATAGGCTTAGAAATTGTTTTGGATGCACCCGATAGAACTCCTAGGTGATGTGGCTCATGTAGAATCTCGTTTCGATCGTATTAGAGATAGTGTTAGTTTTGATGCATGATTGGTGAACAGTTTGCGCCAAACGTAACATAGGCTCTAAAATCGTTTTGGACACACCGGAAGGTACTCCTAGGTGATGAGGCTCAAATGGAAGCTTGTTTTGGTTAGTTTGGAGATAGCGCTAATCTTGATTCAAGATAGGTGCATGGTTTGCGCTGAACATACCGTACGCTCGGAAATCATTTTTGATGCACTCGATGGAACTCCAAGGTGACGTGGCTCATGTAGAATCTCGTTTCCGTCGATTTGGAGATAGTGTGGTCTCGGTGCAAGATAGATCCACCGTTTGCACCAAACGTACCACAGCCTCAGAAACCATTTTGGACTTACCCGATGGAACTCCTAGGTGATGTAGGTCATGTAGAATCTTGTTTCAGTCCATTTGAAGATAGTATTAGTCGCGGTGCAAGATAGATCCACAGTTTGCACCAAACGTACCATAGCCTCAGAAATCATTTTGGACGCACCTGATGGAACGCCTAGGTGACGCGGGTCATGTAGAATCTCCTTTCGGTCCTTTTGGAGATAGTGTTAGTTTCCGTGCATGATAGGTGCACGGTTTGCGCCAAACACTCCATCGGCTAAGAAATCATTTTGGACACACTGGATGATACTCCTAGGTGATGACGCTCAAATGGAAGCTCGTTTCAGTTCGTTTGGAGATAGTGCTAATCTTGATTCAAGATAGGTGCACGGTTTGCGCCGACTGTACTGTAAGCTCGGAAATAATTTTGGACAAACCCGATGGAACTCCTTGGTGACATGGGCCATGTAGAATCTCACTTCAGATTGTTTGGAGATAGTGTTAGTATCGGTGCAAGATAGATCCACAGTTTGCACCAAATGTAACATAGCTTCATAAATTGTTTTGGACGCACCCAATGGAATTTCTATGTGACGTGGGTCATGTAGAATCTCATTTCAGTCCTTTTGGAGATAGTGTTAGTTTCGTTGCATGATAGGTGCATGGTTTGCGCCAAATGTACCATAGGCTCAGAAATTGTTTTGGATGCACCCGATGGTACTCTTAGGTGACGAGGCTCAAATAGAAGCTCATTTCAGTCCGATTGGAGACAGTGTTAGTTTCAGTGCAAGATAGGTGCACAGTTTACGCCAAATGTACCATAGGCTCAGAAATCATTTTGTATGCACTAGATGGTACTCCTAGGTGACGAGGCTCAAATGGAAGCTCATTTCGGTCCGTTTGGATATAGTGCTAATCTTGATTTAAGATAGGTGCACTGTTTGCGCCGAACATACCGTAGGCTCAGAAATCATTTTGGATGCACCCGATGGAACATCTAGGAGTTGTGGGTCATATAGAATCTTGTTTTGGTCCATTTGGAGATAGTGTTATATCGGTGCAAGATAGGTCCACAGTTTGCAACAAACGTACCATAGGCTCAAAAACCGTTTGGCACGCACCCGATGGAACTCCTAGGAGATGTGGGTCATATAGAATCTCATTTTGATCCTATTAGAGATAGTGTTAGTTTCGATGGATGATAGATGCACAGTTTGCGCCAAACGTAATATAGGCTCTGAAATTATTTTAGACACACCGGAAGGTACTCCTTGGTGATGAGGCTAAAATGGAAGCTCGTTTTGGTTCATTTGGAGATAGTGCTAATCTTGATTCAAGATAGGTGCATGGTTTGCGCCGAACATACCATAAGCTCGGAAATCATTTGGAGATAGTGTTAGTCTCGGTGCAAGATAGATCCACAGTTTGCACCAAACGTACCATAGCCTCATAAATCATTTTGGACGCACCCGATGGAACTCCTAGATGACGTGGGTCATGTACTCATGTAGAATCTCCTTTCGGTCCTTTTGGAGATAGTGTTAGTTTCAGTGCATGATAGGTGCACGGTTTTCGCCAAACATACTATAGGCTCAGAAATTGTTTTGGATGCACCGGACAATACTCCTAGGTGACAAGGCTCAAATGGAAGCTCGTTTCGATTTGTTTGGAGACAGTGTTAGTTTCGGTGCAAGATAGGTGCACGGTTTGCGCCAAAAGTACCATAGCCTCAGAAATCATTTTGGAGATAGTGCTAATCTTGATTTAAGATAGGTGCACGATTTTTGCTGAATCTACCGTAAGCTCGGAAATCATTTGGACGCACCCGGTAGAACTCCTAGGTGACATGGGTCATGTAGAAACTCATTTCGGTCCATTTGGAGATAGTGTTAGTCTTAGAGGAAGATAGATCCACAGTTTGCACCATAGCCTCAGAAAATCATTTTGGTGCACCCAATGGAACTCCTAGGTGATGTGGGTCATATAGAATCTCCTTTCGGTCCTTTTGGAGATAGTGCTAGTTTCGGTGCATGATAGGTGCTTGGTTTGCTCCAAACGTACAATAGGCTCAGAAATTGTTTTGGATACACCAGATGGTACTCTTGGGTGACGAGGCTCAAATGGAAGCTCGTTTCGGTCCATTTGCAGACAGTGTTAGTTTCAGTGCAAGATAGGAGCATGGTTTACACCAAATACACCATAGCCCTAGAAATCGTTGGGTCATGTAGAATCTCGTTTTGATCCGTTTGGAGATAGTGTTAGTATCGGTGCAAGATAGATCCACAGTTTGCAACAAACGTACCATAGCCTTAGAAACCGTTTTTGATCCTATTAGAGATAGTGTTAGTTTCGATGCATGATAGGTGCACAGTTTGCGCCAAATAAAACATAGGCTCAGAAATCATTTTGGACACATCAGAAGGTACTCCTAGGTGACGAAGTTCAAATGGAAGCTCGTTTCGGTCCGTTTGGAAATAGTGCTAATCTTGATTCAAGATAGGTGCACGGTTTGCGCAGAACGTACTGTAAAATTAGAAATCATTTTGGACACATCTGATGGAACTCCTAGGTGACATGGGTCATGTAGAATCTCATTTCGAACCGTTTGGAGATAGTGTTAGAGTCGGTGCAAGATAGATCCATAGTTTGCACCAAACGTACCATAGGCTCAGAAATTGTTTTGGACACACCGGATGGTACTCCTAGGTGACGAGGCTCAAATGGAAGCTTGTTTCGGTCTGTTTCGTGACAGTGCTAATCTTGATTCAAGATAGGTGGACGGCTTGCGCCGAACGTACCATAAGCTCAGAAATCATTTTGGACGCACCCGATGGAACTCCTATGTTACATGGGTCATGTAGAATGTCGTTTCGGTCCATTTGGAAATAGTGTTAATCTCGTTGCAAGATAGATCTACAGTTTGCACCAAACGTACCATCGCCTCAAAAATCATTTTGGACGCACCCGGTGGAACTCTTAGGTGACGTAGTTCATGTAAAATATTCTTTCAGTCCTTTTCAAGATAGTGTTAGTTTCGGTGCATGATAGGTGTACGGTTTGCGCCAAACGTACTTTAGGCTCAGAAATTATTTTGGATGCACCGGATTGTACTCCTGGGTGACGAGGCTCAAATGGAAGCTCGTTTTGATCCGTTTGGAGACGGTGTTAGTTTTAGTGCAAGATAGGTGCATGGTTTGTGCCAAATGTACCATAGCCTTGAAATTGTTATGGACACACCAGATGGTACTCCTAGGTGACGAGGCTCAAATAGAAGCTCATTTCGGTCTGTTTGGACATAGTGCTAATCTTGATTCAAGATATGTGTACGGTTTGCACCGAACATACCCTAAGCTCAAAAATCATTTTGGACGAACCTAATGGAACTCCTAGGTTACGTGGGCTATGTAGAATGTCATTTTGGTTCATGTGGAGATAGTGTTAGTCTCGGTGCAAGATAGATCCACAGTATGCACCAAATGTACCATAGCCTCAAAATCATTTTGGACGCACCTCATGGAATGCCTAGGTGACGTGGGCCATGTAGAATCTCCTTTTGGTCGTTTTAGAGATAGTGTTAGTTTCGGTGCATGATGGGTGCATAGTTTGCGCCAAACATATCATAGGCTCAGAAATTGTTTTGGATGCACTAGATGGTACTCCTGGGTGACGAGGCTCAAATAAAAGCTCGTTTCGGTACGTTTGCAGACAGTGTTAGTTTCATCGCAAGATAGGTGCATGGTTTGCGCCAAATGTACCATAGCCTCATAAATAATTTTGGACGCACCGGATAGTACTCCTAGGTGACGAGGCTCAAATGGAAGCTCGTTTCGGTTCGTTTGGATATAATGCTAATCTTGATTCAAGATAGGTGCACGGTTTGCGCTGAACGTACCGTAGGCTCAGAAATCATTTTGGACGCACCCAATGGAACTCCTAGGAGATGTGGGTCATGTAGAATCCAGTTTCGGTCCATTTGGAGATAGTATTAGTATTGGTGCAACATAGATCAACAATTTGCACCAAATGTACCATAGCCTCAGAAACCATTTTGGATGGACCCGATGGAACTCCTAGGTGACATGGGTCATGTAGAATCTCGTTTCGATCCTTTTGGAGATAGTGTTTGTTTCGGTGCATGATTGGTGCACGGATTGCGCCAAATGTACAATAGCCTCAAATCATTTTGGATGCACCGGATGGTATTCCTAGGTGACGAGGTTCAAATGGAAGCTCATTTCAGTCCGTTTGGATATAGTGCTAATCATGATTCAAGATAGGTGCACGGTTTGTGCCGAACGTACCGTAAGCTTAGAAATCATTTTGGACGCACCCGATGGAATTCCTAGGGGATGTGCGTCGTGTAGAATCTTGTTTCGGTCCTTTTGGAGATAGTGTTAGTCTCGGTGCAAGATAGATCCACATTTTACACCAAATGTAACATAGCCTCAGAAATCATGTTGGACGCACCCGATGGAACTCCTAGGTGACGTGGTCCTTTTCGAGATAGTGATAGTTTCGTTGCATGATAGGTGCACAATTTGCGTCAAACATACCATAGGCTCAAAATTCATTTTGGACACACTAGATGGTACTCCTATGTGACGAGGCTCAAATGGAAGCTCGTTTCAGTCCATTTGGAGATAGTGCTAATCTTGATTTAAGACAGGTGCACGGTTTTCACCGAACATACCGCTGGCTCAGAAATAAATTTGGACACACCCAATGGAACTCCTAGGTGACATGGGCATGTAGAATCTCCTTTCGGTCCTTTTGGAGATAGTGTTAGTTTTAGTGCATGATTGGTGCACGGTTTGCGCCAAACAACCTTAGGCTCAGAAATTGTTTTGGTGCATGATTGGTACTCCTGGGTGACGAGGCTCAAAATGGAAGCTCGTTTCTGTCCGTTTGGAGACAGTGTTAGTTTCATTGCAAGATAGGTGCATGGTTTGCGCCAAATGTACCATAACCTCAGAAATCGTTATGGACACACCAGAGGTACCCCTAGGTGACGAGGCTCAAATGGAAGCTCATTTTGGTCCGTTTGGATATAGTGCTAATCTTGATTCAAGATAGGTGCACGGTTTGCGCTGAACGTACCATTGGCTCAAAAATCATGTTGGACGCACATGATGGAACTCCTAGGTTACGTGGGCTATGTAGAATCTCGTTTTGGTCTGTTCGGAGATAGTATTAGTATCGGTGTAACATAGATCTACAATTTGCACCAAACGTACCATAGCCTCAGAAACCATTTTGGACGGACCCGATGGAACTCCTAGGTGACGTAGGTCATGTAGAATCTCATTTTGATCCTTTTGGAGATAGTGTTTGTTTCGGTGCATGATTGGTGCACGGATTGTGCCAAATGTACAATAGCCACAAATCATTTTGGACGCACCGGATGGTATTCCTAGGTGATGAGGTTCAAATGGAAGCTCGTTTTGGTTCGTTTGGATATAGTGCTAATCTTGATTCAAGATAGGTGCACGGTTTGTGCCGAACGTACTATAAGCTCGGAAATCATTTTGGTCTCACCCGATGGAACTCCTAGGGGACGTGCATCATTTTGAATCTTGTTTTGGTCCTTTTGGAGATAGTGTTAGTCTCGGTGCAAGATAGATCCACAGTTTGCACCAAACGTAACATAGCCTCAGAAATCATGTTGGATGCACCCGATGGAACTCTTAGGTGACGTGGTTCATGTAGAGTCTCCTTTTGGTCCTTTTGGAGATAGTGTTAGTTTCCGTGCAAGATAGTTGTACGGTTTGCGCCAAATGTACCATTGCCTCAGAAATCGTTTTTGAGGCACTAGATGGTACTCCTAGGTGACGAGGCTCAAATGGTAGCTCGTTTCGGTCCGTTTGGATATAGTGCTAATCTTGATTCAAGACATGTGCATGGTTTGTGCCGAACGTACCGTAGGCTCGGAAATCTTTTGGACGCACCCGATGGAGATCCTAGTTGATGTGGGTCATGTACAATCTCGTTTCGGAACATTTGGAGATAGTCTTAGCATCGTTGCAAGATAGATCCAAGTTTGCACCAAACGTACCGTAGCCTCAGAAATCATTTTGGACACACCTAATGGAACTCCTAGGTGATGTGGGTCAAGTAGAATCTCATTTCGATCCTTTTGGAGATAGTGTTAGTTTCGGTGCATGATAGGTGCACAATTTGCGCCAAATGTACCATAGGCTCATAAATCGTTTTGGACACACCGGATGGTACTCCTAGGTGACAACGTTCAAATAGAAGCTCATTTCGGTCCGTTTGAAAATAGTGCTAATCTTGATTCAAGATAGGTGCACGGTTTGCGTAGAACGTACTATAGAATCAGAAATCATTTTGGATGCATCTGATAGAACTGCTAGGTGATGTGGGTCATGTAGAATCTCATTTTGAACCGTTTGGAGATAGTATTAGAGTCAGTACAAGATAGATCCACAGTTTGCACCAAACGTACCATAGCCTTAGAAATCTTTTTGGACGCACCGGATCATACTCCTAGGTGATGAGGCTCAAATGGAAGCTCGTTTCGGTCAGTTTCGTGATAGTGCTAATCTTGATTCAATATAGGTGCATGGTTTGCGCCGAACGTATCGTAAGCTCAGAAATCATTTTGGACGCATCCGATGGAACTCCTATGTTACATGGGTCATGTAGAATGTCGTTTCGGTCCTTTTGGAAATAGTGTTAGTCTTGGTGCAAGATAGATCTACGGTTTGCAACAAACGTACCATCGCCTCAGAAATCATTTTGGACGCACCCGGTGGAACTCTTAGGTGACGTAGTTCATGTAGAATCTCCTTTTGGTCCTTTTCGAGATAGTGTTAGTTTCGGTGCATGATAGGTGCACGGTTTGCGCCAAACGTACCATAGGCTTAGAAATCATTTTGGACGCACTCGGTGGAACTCTTAGGTGACGTAGTTCATGTAGAATCTCCTTTTGGCCCTTTTCGAGATAGTGTTAGTTTTGGTGCATGTTAGGTGCACGATTTGCGTCAAACGTACCATAGGTTCAAAAATCATTTTGGACACACCGGATGGTACTCCTACGTGATGAGCCTCAAATGGAAGCTCGTTTCGGTCCATTTGGAGATAGTGCTAATCTTGATTCAAGATAGGTGCACGGTTTGCGCCGAACATACTGTTGGCTCAGAAATAATTTTGGACACACCCAATGGAACTGCTTGGTGACGTGGGTGTTAGTTTCAGTGCAAGATAGGTGCATGGTTTGCGCCAAATGTACCATAGCCTTAGAAATCGTTATGGACACACCAGATGGTACTCCTAGGTGACAAGGCTCAAATGCAAGCTCATTTCGGTCTGTGTTGGGTATAGTGCTAATCTTGATTCAAGATACATGTACGGTTTGCGCCGAACGTACCATAAGCTCAGAAATCATTTTGGACGGACCCGATGAAACTCCTAGGTTACGTGGGCTATATAGAATCTCGTTTTGGTTCATGTGGAGATAGTGTTAGTCTCGGTGCAAGATAGATCCACAGTATGCACCAAACGTACCATAGCCTCAAAATCATTTTGGACGCACCTCATGGAATGCCTAGGTGACGTGGGCCATGTAGAATCTCCTTTCGGTCGTTTTAGAAATAGCGTTAGTTTCGGTGCATGACAGGTGCATAGTTTGCGCCAAACATACCATAGGCTCAAAAATTGTTTTGGATGCACTGGATGGTACTCCTAGGTGACGAGGCTCAAATAAAAGCTCGTTTCGGTCCGTTGGCAGACAGTGTTAGTTTCATTGCAAGATAGGTGCATGGTTTGCGCCAAATGTACCACAGCCTCAGAAATCATTTTGGATGCACCAGATGGTACTCCTAGGTGACGAGACTCATACTGAAGCTTGTTTCGGTCTGTTTGGATATACTACTAATCTTGATTCAAGATAGGTGCACGGTTTGCGCTGAACGTACCGTAGGCTTAGAAATCAATTTGGACGCACCCAATGGAACTCCTAGGTGATGTGGGTCATGTAGAATCCCGTTTCGGTCCGTTTGGAGATAGTATTAGTATCGGTGCAACGTAGATCCACAATTTGCACCAAACGTACCATAGCCTCAGAAACCGTTTTGGATGGACCCAATGGAACTCCTAGGTGACGTGGGTCATGTAGAATCTCGTTTCGATCCTTTTGGAGATAGTGTTTGTTTCGGTGCATGATTGGTGCACGGATTGCGCCAAATGTACAATAGCGTCAAATCATTTTGGACGCACCGGATGGTATTCCTAGGTGACGAGGTTCAAATGGAAGCTCATTTTGATTCATTTGGGTCATGTAGAGTCCCGTTTCGGTCCGTTTGGAGATAATGTTAAAGTCGGTGCAAGATAGATCCACAGTTTGCACCAAACATACCATAGCCTCAGAAATCATTTTGAACGCACCGGATGGTACTCTAAGGTGGCAAGGCTCAAATGAAAGCTTGTTTCGGTCCATTTGGAGATTGTGCTAATCTTGATTCAAGATAGGTGCACGGTTTGTGCCGAACATACCGTAAGCTCAGAAATCATTTTGGATGCACCCGATGGAACTCCTAGGTGACGTGGGTCATGTAGAATCTCGTTTTGGTCAATTTAGAGATAGTGCTAGTCCCGGTGCAAGATAGATACATAATTTGCACCAAAAGTACCATAGCTTCAGAAATCATTTTGGAGGCACCTGATGGAACTCCTAGATGACGTGGGTCATGTAGCGTCTCCTTTCGGTCCTTTTAGAGATAATATTAGTTTCGGTGCATGACAGGTGCACAGTTTGCGCCAAACGTAGCATAGGCTCAGAAATCGTTTTGGACACACCGAATGGCACTCCTAGGTGACGACGTTCAAATGGAAGCTCGTTTCGGTCCATATGGAAATTGTGCTAATCTTGATTCAAGATAGGTGCACGGTTTGCGCTGAACATACCGTAAGCTCGAAAATCATTTTGGACGCACCCGATCGAACTCCTAGGTGACGTGGGTCATGTAGAATCTCGTTTCGGTCTATTTGGAGATATTGTTAGTCTCAGTGCAAGATATATCCACAGTTTGCAGCAAACGTACCATAGCCTCATAAATCATTTTGGACGCACCTGATGGAACTCCTAGGGCGTGGGTCATGTAGAATCTCCTTTTGGTCCTTTTGGAGATAGTGTTTGTTTTGGTGCGTGGTAGGTGCACGGTTTGCGCCAAACATACCATAGTCTAGAAATTGTTTTGGATGCACCGAATGGTATTCCTGGGTGACAAGGCTCAAATGGAAGCTCGTTTCGGTCCATTTGGAGATAGTGTTAGTTTTAGTGCAAGATAGGTGCACGGTTTGCGCCAAATATGACATAGGCTCGGAAATCATTTTGGACACACCGGATGGTACTCCTAGGTGACGAGGCTCAAATAGAATCTCATTTCGGTCCGTTTGGAGATAGTGTTAGTATCAATGCAAGATAGATCCACAGTTTGCACCAAACGTACCATAGCTTCAGAAACCATTTTGGACGCAACCGATGAACTCCTAGGTGACATGGGTCATATAGAATCTCGTTTTGATCCTTTTGGAGATAGTGTTAGTTTTGGTGCATGATAGATTCACGGTTTGCACCAAACATACCATAGGCTCAGAAATTATTTTGGATGCACTGGATGGTACTCCTGGGTGACGAGGCTCAAATGGAAGCTCGTTTTGGTCCTTTTGTCCACAGTGTTAGTTTCAGTGCAAGATAGGTGCACAGTTTGCGCCAAACCTATCATAGGCTCAGAAATCATTTTGGACACACTAGGTGATACTACTAGGTGACGAGGCTCAAATGGAAGCTCGTTTCGGTTCGTTTGGAGATAGTGCTAATCTTGATTCAAGATAGGTGCATGGTTTGTGTCGAACATACCATAAGCTCAGAAATCATTTTGGACGAACCTGATGGAACTCCGTGGTGACATGGGTCATGTAGAATCTTGTCTCGGTCCATTTGGAGATAGTGTTAGTCTCGGTGCATGGTAGATCCACTATTTGCACCTATTGGTATAAATTAATGCACAATGTACTTTATTTGCAAGCGCACAGATAACATCTACCGATGTAGCACTTCACCAGGATGACCCAGTTTTAATATCGAACCCAAAGGAATGGAGTATGGTCTTCTTAAGTCTTAAGCTTTAATCCTTGAGTAGCTATCAAGGTCTGAGAATTTTGAAGGTAGAGGGGATCGCTAAGGCTGTCTAATTCTACTTCAAGTATGAAATGCTAATAGTGTTCTTGATGGGGAAATTGTCATAGGAGGTCATAAGTAGAGTATGAATTCTCCTACCAATAAATTATCCTGCTAGTCCTACAAACGGGATAGTGGGCTATAGAAGAATCAACAAGGCTAGAAGATAGATCCACAGTTTGTACCAAACGTACCATAGCTTCAGAAACTATTTTGGACGCACTAGATGGAACTCCTTGGTGACGTGGGTCATGTAGAATCTTGTTTTGATCCTTTTGGAGATAGTGTTAGTTTTGGTGCATGATAGTTGCACAATTTGCGCCAAACGTACCATAGGCTCAGAAATCATTTTGGACACAATGGATGGTAGTCTTGGGTGACGAGGCTCAACTGGAAGCTCATTTCTGTTAGTTTGGAGATTGTGCTAATCTTGATTCAAGATAGGTGCACAGTTTGTGCCGAACGTACCGTAAGCTCGGAAATCATTTTAGATGCACCCGATGGAACTCCTAGGTGACGTAGGTCATGTAGAATCTCGTTTCGGTCCACTTGGAGATAGTGTTAGTCTTGGTGGAAGATAGATACATAGTTTGCACCAATGTAACATAGCCTCAGAAATCATTTTGGACGCGCCTAATGAAACTCCTAGGTAACTTGGGTCATGTAGAATCTCGTTTCGGTCCGTTTGGAGATAATGTTAGAGTCGGTGCAAGATAGATCCACAGTTTGCACCAAACATACCATAGCCTCAGAAAATCATTTTGAACGCACCGGATGGTACTCTTAGGTGGCAAGGCTCAAATGAAAGCTTGTTTCGATCCGTTTGGAGATTGTGCTAATCTTGATTCAAGATAGGTGCACGGTTTGTGCCGAACAAACCGTAAGCTCAGAAATCATTTTGGACGCACCCGATGGAACTCCTAGGTGACGTAGTTCATGTAGAATCTCCTTTTGGTCCTTTTCGAGATAGTGTTAGTTTCGGTGCATGATAGGTGCACGGTTTGCGCCAAACGTACCATAGGCTTAGAAATCATTTTGGACGCACTCGGTGGAACTCTTAGGTGACGTAGTTCATGTAGAATCTCCTTTTGGCCCTTTTCGAGATAGTGTTAGTTTTGGTGCATGTTAGGTGCACGATTTGCGTCAAACGTACCATAGGTTCAAAAATCATTTTGGACACACCGGATGGTACTCCTACGTGATGAGCCTCAAATGGAAGCTCGTTTCGGTCCATTTGGAGATAGTGCTAATCTTGATTCAAGATAGGTGCACGGTTTGCGCCGAACATACTGTTGGCTCAGAAATAATTTTGGACACACCCAATGGAACTGCTTGGTGACGTGGGTGTTAGTTTCAGTGCAAGATAGGTGCATGGTTTGCGCCAAATGTACCATAGCCTTAGAAATCGTTATGGACACACCAGATGGTACTCCTAGGTGACAAGGCTCAAATGCAAGCTCATTTCGGTCTGTGTTGGGTATAGTGCTAATCTTGATTCAAGATACATGTACGATTTGCGCCGAACATACCATAAGCTCAGAAATCATTTTGGACGGACCCGATGAAACTCCTAGGTTACGTGGGCTATATAGAATCTCGTTTTGGTTCATGTGGAGATAGTGTTAGTCTCGGTGCAAGATAGATCCACAGTATGCACCAAACGTACCATAGCCTCAAAATCATTTTGGACGCACCTCATGGAATGCCTAGGTGACGTGGGCCATGTAGAATCTCCTTTCGGTCGTTTTAGAAATAGCGTTAGTTTCGGTGCATGACAGGTGCATAGTTTGCGCCAAACATACCATAGGCTCAAAAATTGTTTTGGATGCACTGGATGGTACTCCTAGGTGACGAGGCTCAAATAAAAGCTCGTTTCGGTCCGTTGGCAGACAGTGTTAGTTTCATTGCAAGATAGGTGCATGGTTTGCGCCAAATGTACCACAGCCTCAGAAATCATTTTGGATGCACCAGATGGTACTCCTAGGTGACGAGACTCATACTGAAGCTTGTTTCGGTCTGTTTGGATATACTACTAATCTTGATTCAAGATAGGTGCACGGTTTGCGCTGAACGTACCGTAGGCTTAGAAATCAATTTGGACGCACCCAATGGAACTCCTAGGTGATGTGGGTCATGTAGAATCCCGTTTCGGTCCGTTTGGAGATAGTATTAGTATCGGTGCAACGTAGATCCACAATTTGCACCAAACGTACCATAGCCTCAGAAACCGTTTTGGATGGACCCAATGGAACTCCTAGGTGACGTGGGTCATGTAGAATCTCGTTTCGATCCTTTTGGAGATAGTGTTTGTTTCGGTGCATGATTGGTGCACGGATTGCGCCAAATGTACAATAGCGTCAAATAATTTTGGACGCACCGGATGGTATTCCTAGGTGACGAGGTTCAAATGGAAGCTCATTTTGATTCATTTGGGTCATGTAGAGTCCCGTTTCGGTCCGTTTGGAGATAATGTTAAAGTCGGTGCAAGATAGATCCACAGTTTGCACCAAACATACCATAGCCTCAGAAATCATTTTGAACGCACCGGATGGTACTCTAAGGTGGCAAGGCTCAAATGAAAGCTTGTTTCGGTCCATTTGGAGATTGTGCTAATCTTGATTCAAGATAGGTGCACGGTTTGTGCCGAACATACCGTAAGCTCAGAAATCATTTTGGATGCACCCGATGGAACTCCTAGGTGACGTGGGTCATGTAGAATCTCGTTTTGGTCAATTTAGAGATAGTGCTAGTCCCGGTGCAAGATAGATACATAATTTGCACCAAAAGTACCATAGCTTCAGAAATCATTTTGGAGGCACCTGATGGAACTCCTAGATGACGTGGGTCATGTAGCGTCTCCTTTCGGTCCTTTTAGAGATAATATTAGTTTCGGTGCATGACAGGTGCACAGTTTGCGCCAAACGTAGCATAGGCTCAGAAATCGTTTTGGACACACCGAATGGCACTCCTAGGTGACGACGTTCAAATGGAAGCTCGTTTCGGTCCATATGGAAATTGTGCTAATCTTGATTCAAGATAGGTGCACGGTTTGCGCTGAACATACCGTAAGCTCGAAAATCATTTTGGACGCACCCGATCGAACTCCTAGGTGACGTGGGTCATGTAGAATCTCGTTTCGGTCTATTTGGAGATATTGTTAGTCTCAGTGCAAGATATATCCACAGTTTGCAGCAAACGTACCATAGCCTCATAAATCATTTTGGACGCACCTGATGGAACTCCTAGGGCGTGGGTCATGTAGAATCTCCTTTTGGTCCTTTTGGAGATAGTGTTTGTTTTGGTGCGTGGTAGGTGCACGGTTTGCGCCAAACATACCATAGTCTAGAAATTGTTTTGGATGCACCGAATGGTATTCCTGGGTGACAAGGCTCAAATGGAAGCTCGTTTCGGTCCATTTGGAGATAGTGTTAGTTTTAGTGCAAGATAGGTGCACGGTTTGCGCCAAATATGACATAGGCTCGGAAATCATTTTGGACACACCGGATGGTACTCCTAGGTGACGAGGCTCAAATAGAATCTCATTTCGGTCCGTTTGGAGATAGTGTTAGTATCAATGCAAGATAGATCCACAGTTTGCACCAAACGTACCATAGCTTCAGAAACCATTTTGGACGCAACCGATGAACTCCTAGGTGACATGGGTCATATAGAATCTCGTTTTGATCCTTTTGGAGATAGTGTTAGTTTTGGTGCATGATAGATTCACGGTTTGCACCAAACATACCATAGGCTCAGAAATTATTTTGGATGCACTGGATGGTACTCCTGGGTGACGAGGCTCAAATGGAAGCTCGTTTTGGTCCTTTTGTCCACAGTGTTAGTTTCAGTGCAAGATAGGTGCACAGTTTGCGCCAAACCTATCATAGGCTCAGAAATCATTTTGGACACACTAGGTGATACTACTAGGTGACGAGGCTCAAATGGAAGCTCGTTTCGGTTCGTTTGGAGATAGTGCTAATCTTGATTCAAGATAGGTGCATGGTTTGTGTCGAACATACCATAAGCTCAGAAATCATTTTGGACGAACCTGATGGAACTCCGTGGTGACATGGGTCATGTAGAATCTTGTCTCGGTCCATTTGGAGATAGTGTTAGTCTCGGTGCATGGTAGATCCACTATTTGCACCTATTGGTATAAATTAATGCACAATGTACTTTATTTGCAAGCGCACAGATAACATCTACCGATGTAGCACTTCACCAGGATGACCCAGTTTTAATATCGAACCCAAAGGAATGGAGTATGGTCTTCTTAAGTCTTAAGCTTTAATCCTTGAGTAGCTATCAAGGTCTGAGAATTTTGAAGGTAGAGGGGATCGCTAAGGCTGTCTAATTCTACTTCAAGTATGAAATGCTAATAGTGTTCTTGATGGGGAAATTGTCATAGGAGGTCATAAGTAGAGTATGAATTCTCCTACCAATAAATTATCCTGCTAGTCCTACAAACGGGATAGTGGGCTATAGAAGAATCAACAAGGCTAGAAGATAGATCCACAGTTTGTACCAAACGTACCATAGCTTCAGAAACTATTTTGGACGCACTAGATGGAACTCCTTGGTGACATGGGTCATGTAGAATCTTGTTTTGATCCTTTTGGAGATAGTGTTAGTTTTGGTGCATGATAGTTGCACAATTTGCGCCAAACGTACCATAGGCTCAGAAATCATTTTGGACACAATGGATGGTAGTCTTGGGTGACGAGGCTCAACTGGAAGCTCATTTCTGTTAGTTTGGAGATTGTGCTAATCTTGATTCAAGATAGGTGCACAGTTTGTGCCGAACGTACCGTAAGCTCGGAAATCATTTTAGATGCACCCGATGGAACTCCTAGGTGACGTAGGTCATGTAGAATCTCGTTTCGGTCCACTTGGAGATAGTGTTAGTCTTGGTGGAAGATAGATACATAGTTTGCACCAATGTAACATAGCCTCAGAAATCATTTTGGACGCACCTAATGAAACTCCTAGGTAACTTGGGTCATGTAGAATCTCGTTTCGGTCCGTTTGGAGATAATGTTAGAGTCGGTGCAAGATAGATCCACAGTTTGCACCAAACATACCATAGCCTCAGAAAATCATTTTGAACGCACCGGATGGTACTCTTAGGTGGCAAGGCTCAAATGAAAGCTTGTTTCGATCCGTTTGGAGATTGTGCTAATCTTGATTCAAGATAGGTGCACGGTTTGTGCCGAACAAACCGTAAGCTCAGAAATCATTTTGGACGCACCCGATGGAACTCCTAGGTGACGTAGTTCATGTAGAATCTCCTTTTGGTCCTTTTCGAGATAGTGTTAGTTTCGGTGCATGATAGGTGCACGGTTTGCGCCAAACGTACCATAGGCTTAGAAATCATTTTGGACGCACTCGGTGGAACTCTTAGGTGACGTAGTTCATGTAGAATCTCCTTTTGGCCCTTTTCGAGATAGTGTTAGTTTTGGTGCATGTTAGGTGCACGATTTGCGTCAAACGTACCATAGGTTCAAAAATCATTTTGGACACACCGGATGGTACTCCTACGTGATGAGCCTCAAATGGAAGCTCGTTTCGGTCCATTTGGAGATAGTGCTAATCTTGATTCAAGATAGGTGCACGGTTTGTGCCGAACAAACCGTAAGCTCAGAAATCATTTTGGACGCACCCGATGGAACTCCTAGGTGATGTGGGTCACGTAGAATCTCGTTTCGGTCAATTTGGAGATAGTGCTAGTCCCGGTGCAAGATAGATACACAATTTGCACCAAACGTACCATAGCTTCAGAAATGATTTTGGACGCACCTGATGAAACTCCTAGGTGACATGTGTCATGTAGCGTCTCCTTTCTGTCCTTTTAGAGATAGTGTTAGTTTTCAGTGCATGACAGGTGCACAGTTTGCGCCAAACGTACCATAGGCTCAGAAATCATTTTGGACACACCGAATGGTACTCCTAGGTAACGACGTTCAAATGGAAGCTCGTTTTGGTCCATATGGAAATTGTGCTAAACTTGATTCAAGATAGGTGCACGGTTTGCGCTGAACATACCGTAAGCTCGTAAATCATTTTGGACGCACCCGATCGAACTCCTCGGTGACGTAGGTCGTGTAGAATCTCATTTCGGTCTATTTGGAGATAGTGTTAGTCTTGGTGCAAGACAGATCCACAGTTTGCACCAAACATACCATAGCCCCATAAATCATTTTGGACGCACCTGATGGAACTCCTAGGTGACATGGGTCATGTAGAATCTCCTTTTGGTCCTTTTGGAGATAGTGTTTGTTTCGGTGCGTGGTAGGTGCACGGTTTGCGCCAAGCGTACCTTAGTCTAGAAATTGTTTTGGATGCACCGAATGGTACTCCTAGGTGACGAGGCTCAAATGGAAGCTCGTTTTCGGTCTGTTTGGAGATATTGTTAGTTTTAGTGTAAGATAGGTGCACGGTTTGCGCCAAATATGACATAGGCTCGGAAATCATTTTGGACACACCGGAGGGTACTCCTAGGTGACGAGGCTCAAATAGAATCTCGTTTCGGTCCATTTGGAGATGTGTTAGTATCAATGCAAGATAGATCCACAGTTTGCACCAAACGTACCATAGCTTCAGAAACCATTTTGGACGCAACCGATGAACTCCTAGGTGACATGGGTCATATAGAATCTCGTTTTGATCCTTTTGGAGATAGTGTTAGTTTCGGTGCATGATAGGTGCATGGTTTGCGCCAAACATACCATAGGCTCAGAAATTATTTTGGATGCACTGGATGGTACTCCTGGGTGATGACGCTCAAATGGAAGCTCGTTTTGGTCCTTTTGTTGACAGTGTTAGTTTCAGTGCAAGATAGGTGCACAGTTTGCGCCAATCGTATCATAGGCTCAGAAATCATTTTGGACACACCGGATGATACTACTAGGTGACGAGGCTCAAATGGAAGCTCGTTTCGGTTCGTTTGGAGATAGTGCTAATCTTGATTCAAGATAGGTGCATGATTTGTGCCGAACATACCATAAGCTTAGAAATCATTTTGGACGAACCCGATGGAACTCCGTGGTGACATGGGTCATGTAGAATCTTGTCTCGGTCCATTTGGAGATAGTGTTAGTCTTGGTGCAAGGTAGATCCACTATTTGCACCTATTGGTATAAATAAATGCACACTGTACTTTATTCGCAAGTGCACAGATAACATCTACCAATGTAGCACTTCACCAGGATGACCCAGTTTTAATATCGAACCCAAAGGAATGGAGTATGGTCTTCTTTAGTCCTAAGCTTTAATCCTTGAGTAGCTATCAAGGACTGAGAATTTTGAAGGTAGAGGGGATCGCTAAGGCTGTCTAATTCTACTTCAAGTATGAAATGCTAATAGTGTTCTTGATGGGGAAATTGTCATAGGAGGTCATAAGTAAAGTATGAATTCTCCTACCAATAAATTATCATGCTAGTCCTACAAACGGGATAGTGGGCTATAGAAGAATCAACAAGGCTAGAAGATAGATCCACAGTTTGTACCAAACGTACCATAGCTTGAGAAACCGTTTTGGATGCACTAGATGGAACTCCTTGGTGACGTGGGTCATGTAGAATCTTGTTTTGATCCTTTTGGAGGTAGTGTTAGTTTTGGTGCATGATAGTTGCACAATTTGCGCCAAATGTACCATAAGCTCAGAAATCATTTTGGACACAATGGATGGTAGTCTTGGTTGACGAGGCTCAACTGGAAGCTCATTTCCGTTAGTTTGGAGATTGTGCTAATCTTGATTCAAGATTGGTGCACAGTTTATGCCGAACGTACCGTAAGCTCAGAAATCATTTTAGATGCACCCGATGGAACTCCTAGGTGACGTAGGTCATGTAGAATCTCGTTTCGGTCCACTTGGAGATAGTGTTAGTCTTGGTGGAAGATAGATACACAGTTTGCACCAATGTAACATAGCCTCAGAAATCATTTTGGACGCACCTGATGAAACTCCTAGGTAACATGGGTCATGTAGAATCTCGTTTCAGTCCGTTTCGAGATAATGTTAGAGTCGGTGCAAGATAGATCCACAGTTTGCACCAAACATACCATAGCCTCAGAAATCATTTTGAACGCACCGGATGGTACTCTTAGGTGGCAAGGCTCAAATAAAAGCTTGTTTCGATCCGTTTGGAGATTGTGCTAATCTTGATTCAAGATAGGAGCACGGTTTGTGCCGAACAAACCGTAAGCTCAGAAATCATTTTGGACGCACCCGATGGAACTCCTAGGTGACGTGGGTCACGTAGAATCTCGTTTCGGTCAATTTGGAGATAGTGCCCGTCCCGGTGCAAGATAGATACACAATTTGCACCAAACGTACCATAGCTTCAGAAAGGATTTTGGACGCACCTGATGGAACTCCTAGGTGACATGTGTCATGTAGCGTCTCCTTTCGGTCCTTTTAGAGATAGTGTTAGTTTCGGTGCATGACAGGTGCACAGTTTGCACCAAACGTACCATAGGCTCAGAAATCGTTTTGGACACACCGAATGGTACTCCTAGGTGACGACGTTCAAATGGAAGCTCGTTTTGGTCCATATGGAAATTGTGCTAAACTTGATTCAAGATAGGTGCACGGTTTGCGCTGAACATACCGTAAGCTCGTAAATCATTTTGGACGCACCCGATCGAACTCCTCGGTGACGTAGGTCATGTAGAATCTCGTTTCGGTCTATTTGGAGATAGTGTTAGTCTCGGTGCAAGACAGATCCACAGTTTACACCAAATATACCATAGCCCCATAAATCATTTTGGACGCACCTGATGGAACTCCTAGGTGACGTGGGTCATGTAGAATCTCCTTTTGGTCCTTTTGGAGATAGTGTTTGTTTCGGTGCGTGGTAGGTGCACGGTTTGTGCCAAACATACCTTAGTCTAGAAATTGTTTTGGATGCACTGAATGGTACTCCTAGGTGACGAGGCTCAAATAGAAGCTCGTTTTTGGTCCGTTTGGAGATATTGTTAGTTTTAGTGTAAGATAGGTGCACAGTTTGCGCCAAATATGACATAGGCTCGGAAATCATTTTGGACACACCGGATGGTACTCCTAGGTGACGAGGCTCAAATAGAATCTCGTTTCGGTCCATTTGGAGATAGTGTTAGTATCAATGCAAGATAGATCCACAGTTTGCACCAAACGTACCATAGCTTCAGAAACCATTTTGGACGCAACCGATGAACTCCTAGGTGATATGGGTCATATAGAATCTCGTTTTGATCCTTTTAGAGATAGTGTTAGTTTCGGTGCATGATAGGTGCATGGTTTGCGCCAAACATACCATAGGCTCAGAAACTATTTTGGATGCGCTGGATGGTACTCCTAGGTGATGAGGCTCAAATGGAAGCTCGTTTTGGTCCTTTTGTCGACAGTGTTAGTTTCAGTGCAAGATAGGTGCACAGTTTGCGCCAAACGTATCATAGGCTCAGAAATCATTTTGGACACACCGGGTGATACTACTAGGTGACGAGGCTCAAATGGAAGCTCGTTTCGGTTCGTTTGGAGATAGTGCTAATCTTGATTCAAGATAGGTGCATGGTTTGTGCCGAACATACCATAAGCTCAGAAATCATTTTGGATGAACCCGATGGAACTCCGTGGTGACATGGGTCATGTAGAATCTTGTCTCGGTCCATTTGGAGATAATGTTAGTCTCGGTGCAAGGTAGATCCACTATTTGCACCTATTGGTATAAATAAATGCACACTGTACTTTATTCGCAAGCGCACAGATAACATCTACCGATGTAGCACTTCACCAGGATGACCCAGTTTTAATATCGAACCCAAAGGAATGGAGTATGGTCTTCTTAAGTCTTAAGCTTTAATCCTTGAGTAGCTATCAAGGACTGAGAATTTTGAAGGTAGAGGGGATCACTAAGGCTGTCTAATTCTACTTCAAGTATGAAATGCTAATAGTGTTCTTAATGGGGAAATTGTCATAGGAGGTCGTAAGTAGAGTATGAATTCTCCTACCAATAAATTATCCTGCTAGTCCTACAAATGGGATAGTGGGCTATAGAAGATCAACAAGGCTATAAGAGTCACCCTTGCGAACTACCACTGAAATCCAGAATATAGGGTACATTCATGAGCTATCAACTCTAAGCACCGTGCTTACACCCTGTAACTCCTCTAATCCTAGCGCTACCAGAATTAAAGTACTCAAATGAGTCACAAACTTCAAGAACAATATGAACAATAAGAACAACTTGAAAATAGACGTTGATTACTAGAGAGATCTAGATGCAAGATCTTGAAGAACTTGAATCCACAGGTACAAGATGTTGAAGAAGATCCGACAGGCCGGAGCTCCTTCTAAATCTCCTCCTCTTCTCTCTCTTCTAGTTCTAATTCAAGACTAGATTCTATTCCTAAACTAGAGGGAGAACTAGTCTTCTTCTTGATCACGGGCTCTTCAATCCTTCTCCTATGATTTCTAATTCTATTGGACGTTCTGATCTGGTGAAACCGACCTTCACGTAGGGTTGAGATACTTCATAGGAGGTGGTAGAGGCAACTTGCAAAGGAAGGAGCCATGGCGGCGTGGGGGGAGGCCGGCCGGCCTAGGGTTAGGGCCGGTCGGCACCACCTGGCAGCAGGTCAAGGTGGGCCACCTTGTGGAGTCCTCTGGTGTCTTCTAGAATGTCCTTGCATGGCCATGACATGGAGATAAGTCTGATAAGCACGGGTTCCTTCTCATGAAAGATATCCTTTTCCTGTATTTCACTGTTTAATCCCTGAAAAAATCACAATTCACCAAACTCATGGAAATTGTCACTAGAACCCCTATTCTAAGGCGGGAATCATATTTTTATCCTTTTTATATGTTTAGTTGATGGTTTATAATGATAGTTAATTACCGTCAACAACTCCCCCACACTTAGTCTTTGCTAATCCTTGAGTAAAGGTTGAATTACCTCAAGACATAACTTTAAGATAAGACATCAACACTAGACCTCTCCCAGTCATACCTATACTGCGGGATTCAATGTGTCTACCACAACACTTTGGGTAGTTGAAGAACATAACAGCTTGAATTTGATCACCTTCTTCCTGTCAGTCAAGTCAATTGGAGATTTTTGCACAAGTTTAAAATAAAAGCATAGTTCACCTTCTCCCTATGTAGCTCACTCAAGTCACTCATATGTAGTATTTATGGAACCTCTCCAAGGCATAAATGACTGGTGCCTTAAAACATCCTATTTCTAAAAGCTGTATCTGGAGTGAAAGGTATGATCAAGGATGTAGCACTTTTACCTTGCATTTATTGCTAGGTCAAAACTCAGATCCACAGAGGGAATTGTCATACTCTTAGATCAAGATGTGCATGTGTGCGATATATAGTGGCTAACTTATTTCTACTTTGCTCCTTTGAGTGTATATCTCTCTATTTTGAAGAATTGAAGAATTATACAGAGGCTTTTAAGATCATGGGCTATCGTTGTTTTTCTTCTTCTTTCTCTTTTTTTCTAAGTACTTGCCTATATTTTTATTTTTCTTTTATTTTTGCATAGCCCAAGTCTTTTTTTTGCCTGTAACAGAAAACTTATAAAGAGATATTGATCAAAGAACTTGGAGCATTTATTCAACCTATAAAATATTTTTGAATGGTAAAGCATATTTTTGCGTACTCCTAGTGTAGGAATAGCAGATGTATGTGGAGTGTAAGTGATCTTGATCTTGGGAGCATAAAAAATCTCTCGACACAGGTCAACAAGGTTTGACAAAACTCAATATAAAAATAAAAGGCTTATAAGCTAGTCTTACAAATTTATCATGTAAGGCTTTGGTAGGATATTACTCAACTACAAAGGAGAAGTGAAACTATTAATTTTGCAAGTTTAAAAATAAAAGTTCTCCAAGAACAAGACTTAAAGATTTATGTTCTCTTATTCTACTATCTCATATCCCACAACAACTTAAGCAATGCGGGGTCCCTAAAAAGGTTCCCAACAGTATCAAGACTTCTAGGAAAAGTGTTGTGTGAGTCTATCTTTAAATTATATCAAAGTAATTTATTCCTTTAATCAGGATTAATAGATCATGTGTTTATTCAGGGAATTCTTAATTTAATTCGAAATAGAAGATTAAATAGCAAAAAAATAGAATGTATGGAATGTGTACCGAACCATGGACGAAGGAGGAGGCAAGGCATGGCAACAAAGGGCCGGTTGGCCTGGCCCTAGGGTCGATCGGCCTAGGCTGAGGCCTAGTCGAGGCCCGCTTCATTGTGTGAGGTCTTGACGACGTTTGCTTCTGTGTTCTTTTATTTTCATGATCGAATCTTCTCTGGTAATCCCGTGGTCTTCCCCCACACTTATTTCCTATTTTCTTTTAAGCGCAACATGTGGAGATAAGACAAAATATTCCAAATAATAATAAAGAGAGAAAACACTTGACTCTAATAAAACTTTATTGATATCATTTAAGGCACTCATTACATATCTAGCTAATAATAGAACTCTCACACTATAACAACTTGATAACTCTAAATAATAAATCTCACTTTTAATAAAACTCTCACACTCAAACGACTCTGTGCCTTATCAATCTACTAACTCATACTCTCTATTCTTCATCTTTCTCTAACTCATCAAGTCTACGACATAGAGTGTTTGCAAGAGTTTTAGTGCTTTTCTGCCTGATGACTAGCTTATCGATCCTACCATTAGACTTCCCTATCGTGTTAGCTAGCGTAGCCATTAGGCCTCGAGTCTGCTCGACAGTCTGATCAGTCATAGAGCTGGATTCTCTCAATCGAGTGAGCAGTTGTCACTGCTCACCTAGCCTTCTATCTAAGGAGTTTATCATCTTTTCTTGATCATATATCCTCTTCTCCTGTTCTTGTAGCTTCACTTTTGACGTAGGTCATGTAAAATCTTGTTTTAGTCCATTTGGATATAGTGTTAGTCTCGGTGCAAGATAGATACACAGTTTGCACCAAACGCACCATAGCCTCAGATATCATTTTGGATGCACCTGATGGAACTCCTAGGTGACCTGCGTCATGTAGAATCTCCTTTTGGTCCTTTTAGAGATAGTGTTAGTTTCGGTGCACGATAGGTGCACAGTTTGCGCCAAACATACCATAGGCTCAGAAAATTGTTTTGGATGCACCGATGGTACTCCTGGGTGACAAGGCTCAAATGGAAGGTCATTTCGGTCTGTTTGGAGATAGTGTTAGTTTCAGTGCAAGACAGGTGCGCAGTTTGCGTCATACGTACCATAGGCTCAGAAATCATTTTGGACACACAAGATGATACTCCTAGGTGACGAGGCTCAAATGGAATCTCGTTTCGGTTCATTTGGAGGTAGTGCTAATCTTGATTCAAGATAGGTGCACGGTTTGCGCCGAACGTACCGTAAGCTTGGAAATCATTTTGATTGCACCCGATGGAACTCCTAGGTGATGTTGGTCATGTAGAATCTCGTTTCAGTGCATTTGGAGATAGTATTAGCCTCGGTGCAAGATATTTTCATAGTTTGCACCAAACGTACCATAGCATAATAAATCATTTTAGACGCACCCGATGGAACTCCTAGGTGTCGTGGGTCATGTAGAATCTCCTTTCGGTCCATTTCGAGATAGTGTTAGTTTCAGTGCATGATAGGTGCAAGGTTTGCGCCAAACGTACCATAGGCTCAGAAATTGTTTTGGATGCACCGGATGGTACTCCTGGGTGATGAGGCTCAAATGGAAGCTCATTTCGGTCCGTTTGGAGATAGCGTTAGTCTAGGTGCAAGATAGGTGCACGGTTTGCGCCAAATGTATCGTAGCCTCAGAAATCATTTTGGACACAGTGGATGGTACTTCTAGGTGACAAGGCTTAAATGGAAGCTCATTTCGGTCCGTTTGGATATAGTGCTAACCTTGATTCAAGATAGGTGCATAGTTCGCACCTAACGTGCCAGAGCCTCAGAAATCATTTTGGACGCACCTGATGGAACTACTAGGTGACGTGGGTCATGTAGAATCTCCTTTCAGTCCTTTTAGAGATAGTGTTAGTTTCGGTGCATGATAGGTGCACGGTTTGCGCCAAACATACCATAGGCTCGAAAATTGTTTTGGATGCACCAGAAGGTAGTCCTGGGTGATGAGGCACCAATAGAAGCTCATTTCGGTATGTTTGGAGACTATGTTAGTTTCAGTTCAAGATAGGTGCACAGTTTGCGCCAAACGTACCATAGGCACATAAATTGTTTTGGATGCACCGGATGGTACTCTTGGGTGACGAGGCTCAAATGGAAGCTCGTTTTGGTACATTTGGAGATAGTGTTAGTATCGGTGCAAGATAGATCCACAGTTTGCGCCAAACGTACCATAGCCTCAGAAATTGTTTTGAATGCACCGGATGGTACTCCTAGGTGACGAGGCTCAAATGGAAACTCGTTTTGGTTTGTTTGGAGATATTGCTAACTTGATTCAAGATAGGTGCACAGTTTACGCCGAACGTACCATAAGCTTAAAAATCATTTTAGACGCACCCAATGGAACAAATTGGTGACGTGGGTCATGTAGAATCTCATTTCGGTCCATTTGGAGATAGTGTTAGTCTCGGTTCAAGATAGGTGCACGGTTTGTGCCGAACGCACCGTAAGCTCGGAAATCATTTTGGACGCACCTGATGAAACTCCGAGGTGACGTAGGTCATGTAAAATCTTGTTTCAGTCCATTTGGAGATATATTAGTATCGATGCAAGGTAGGTCCATAGTTTGCACCAAACGTACCATAGCTTCAGAAACCGTTTTGGACGCAATGATGGAACTCCTAGGTGACATGGGTCATGCAGAATCTTGTTTCGATCCATTTAGAGATAGTGTTAGTTTCGGTGCATGATAGGTGCACGGTTTGCGCCAAACATACCATTGGCTCAGAAATTATTTTGGATGCACTGGATGGTACTCCTGGGTGACGAGGCTCAAATTGAAGCTTGTTTCGGTCTGTTTGGAGACCGTGTTAGTTTTAGTGCAAGATAGGTGCACAGTTTGCGCCAAACATTCCATAGGCTCAAAAATCGTTTTGGACACACCGGAGGTGACGAGGCTCAACTGGAAGCTCATTTCGGTTCATTTGGAGATTCTGCTAATCTTGATTCAAGATAGGTGCTCGGTTTGTGCCGTACATACTGTAAGCTCAGAAATCATTTTGGACACACCTGATGGAACTCCTATGTGACGTAGGTCATGTAAAGTCATGTTTTAGTCCATTTGGATATAGTGTTAGTCTCGGTGCAAGATAGATACACAGTTTGCACCAAACGTACCATAGCCTCAGAAATCATTTTGGACGCACCTGATAGAACTCCTAGGTGACCTGCGTCATGTAGAATCTCCTTCCGGTCCTTTTTAGAGATAGTGTTAGTTTTGGTGCATGATAGGTGCACGGTTTGCGCCAAACATACCATAGGCTCAAAAAATTGTTTTGGATGCATCGATGGTACTCCCGGGTGACGAGGCTCAAATGGATGGTCGTTTTGGTCTGTTTGGAGACAGTGTTAGTTTCAGTGCAAGACAGGTGCGTAGTTTGCGCTATACGTACCATAGGCTCGGAAATCATTTTGGACACACAAGATGATACTCCTAGGTGACGAGGCTCAAATGGAATCTCGTTTCGGTTCAATTGGAGGTAGTGCTAATCTTGATTTAAGATAGGTGCACGGTTTGCGCCGAACGTACCGTAAGCTTGGAAATCATTTTGGATGCACCCGATGGAACTCCTAGGTGATGTTAGTCATGTAGAATCTCGTTTCAGTGCATTTGGAGATAGTGTTAGTCTCGGTGCAAGATATTTCCACAGTTTGCACCAAACGTACCACAGCGTCATAAATCATTTTAGACGCACCCGATGGAACTCCTAGGTGTCGTGGGTCATGTAGAATCTCCTTTCGGTCCATTTCGAGATAGTGTTAGTTTCAGTGCATGATAGGTGCACGGTTTGCGCCAAATGTACCATAGGCTCAGAAATTGTTTTGGATGCACCAGATGGTACTCCTAGGTGATGAGGCTCAAATGGAAGCTCATTTCGGTACGTTTGGAGATAGCGTTAGTCTCAGTGCAAGATAGGTGCACGGTTTGCGCCAAATGTACCATAGCCTCAGAAATCATTTTGGACACAGTGGATGGTACTTCTAGGTGACGAGGCTCAAATGGAAGCTCATTTCGGTCCGTTTGGATATAGTGCTAACCTTGATTCAAGACAGGTGCACAGTTCGCACCTAACGTGCCAGAGCCTCAGAAATCATTTTGGACGCACCTGATGGAACTCCTAGGTGACGTGGGTCAAGTAGAATCTCCTTTCAGTCCTTTTAGAGATAGTGTTAGTTTCAGTGCATGATAGGTGCACGGTTTGCGCCAAACATACCATAGGCTCGAAAATTGTTTTGGATGCACCGGAAGATACTCCTAGGTGACGAGGCACCAATAGAAGCTCGTTTCGGCATGTTTGGAGACTGTGTTAGTTTCAGTGCAATATAGGTGCACTGTTTCTCCAAACGTACCATAGGCATAGAAATTGTTTTGGATGCACCGGATGGTACTCTTGGGTGACGAGGCTCAAATGGAAGCTCGTTTCGGTACATTTGGAGATAGTGTTAGTATCGGTGCAAGATAGATCCACAGTTTGCACCAAACGTACCGTAGCCTCAGAAATTGTTTTGGACGCACCGGATGGTACTCCTAGGTGACGAGGCTCAAATGGAAACTTGTTTTGGTTCATTTGGAGATATTGCTAATCTTGATTCAAGATAGGTGCACAATTTGCACCGAACGTACCATAAGCCTGAAAATCATTTTGGACGCACCCGATGGAACACATTGGTGACGTAGGTCATGTAGAATCTCATTTCGGTCCATTTGGAGATAGTGTTAGTCTCGGTTTAAGATAGGTGCACGGTTTGCGCCGAACGCACCGTAAGCTCGAAAATCATTTTGGACGCACCTGATGGAACTCCTAGGTGACGTAGGTCATGTAAAATCTTGTTTCGGTCCATTTGGAGATATATTAGTATCGATGCAAGGTAGGTCCACAGTTTGCGCCGAACATACCATTGGCTCAGAAATTATTTTGGATGCACTGGATGGTACTCCTGGGTGACGAGGCTCAAATTGAAGCTCGTTTCGGTCTGTTTGGAGATCGTGTTAGTTTCAGTGCAAGATAGGTGCACAGTTTGCGCCAAACATTCTATAGGATCAAAAATCGTTTTGGACACACCGGAGGTGACGAGGCTCAACTGGAAGCTCATTTCGGTTCATTTGGAGATTGTGCTAATCTTGATTCAAGATAGGTGCTCGGTTTGTGCCGAACGTACTGTAAGCTCAGAAATTATTTTGGACACACCCAATGGAACTCCTAGGTGACGTAGGTCATGTAAAATCTTGTTTTAGTCCATTTGGATATAGTGTTAGTCTCGGTGCAAGATAGATACATAGTTTGCACCAAACGTACCATAGCCTCAGAAATCATTTTGGACGCACCTGATGGAACTCCTAGGTGACCTGCATCATGTAGAATGTCCTTTCGGTCCTTTTAGAGATAGTGTTAGTTTTGGTGCATGATAGGTGCACGGTTTGCATCAAACATACCATAGGCTCAGAAAATTATTTTGGATGGACCGATGGTACTCCCGGGTGATGATGCTCAAATGGAAGCTTGTTTCGGTCCGTTTTGAGACAGTGTTAGTTTTAGTGCAAGATTGGTGCGTAGTTTGCGCCATACGTACCATGGCTCAGAAATCGTTTTGGACACACAAGATGATACTCCTAGGTGACGAGGCTCAAATGGAATCTCGTTTCAGTTCGTTTGGAGATAGTGCTAATCTTGATTCAAGATAGGTGCACGGTTTGCGCTGAACGTACCGTAACCTCAGAAATCATTTTGGATCGGCCCGATGGAACTCCTAGGTGACGTTGGTCATGTAGAATCTCGTTTCAGTACATTTGGAGATAGTGTTAGTCTCGGTGCAAGATATTTCCACAGTTTCCACCAAACGTACCATAGCGTCATAAATCATTTTAGACGCACCCGATGGAACTCCTAGGTGTCGTGGGTCATGTAGAATCTCTTTTCGGTCCATTTCGAGATAGTGTTAGTTTCAGTGCATCATAGGTGCAAGGTTTGCGCCAAACGTACCAAGGCTTAGAAATTGTTTTGGATGCACCGGATGGTACTCCTGGGTGATGAGGCTCAAATGGAAGCTCATTTCGGTCCGTTTGGAGATAGTGTTAGTCTCGGTTCAAGATAGGTGCATGGTTTGCACCAAATGTACCGTAGCCTCAGAAATCATTTTAGACACAGTGGATGGCACTTCTAGGTGACGAGGCTCAAATGGAAGCTCATTTCGGTCCGTTTGGATATAGTGCTAACCTTGATTCAAGATAGGTGCACACTTCGCACCTAACGTACCAGAGCCTCAGAAATCATTTTGGATGCACCTGATGGAACTCCTAGGTGACGTGGGTCATGTAGAATCTCCTTTCGGTCCTTTTGGAGATAGTGTTAGTTTCGGTGCATGATAGGTGCACGGTTTGCGCCAAACATTCCATAGGCTCGGAAATTGTTTTGGATGCACCGGATGGTACTCCTGGATAACGAGGCACCAATAGAAGCTCGTTTCGGTATGTTTGGAGACTGTTAGTTTTAGTGCAAGGTAGGTGCACAGTTTGCGCCAAACGTACCATAGGCACATAAATTGTTTTGGATGCACCGTGATATGAACCCGCAAGGGTTTGTGGTCGATCTTTCGATGAGAAGCGTGAGATAACTCGATTGGTGGATGGAGATGACGTTCACGGCCCGACTACAGCCTTCCAAGACTGCGCCTTAGCGACCGATACACCACTTCCCAAGGCCGTCACGATCTTGTGGAGCATGACAACCAGCCCCTAGGGCTCCCTTACTGCAAGCAATCGAAGAACTAGCAAGAACGAGGAAACAAGCACTAAAATTGCAAGATAAAATTGAAGGTTTCACACTGAATCTTATTATGAGTGGGGTTCCATAGACAAGGAGACAGATGACTGGATCAGCACGCGCGCCTACAAGCAAGTAGCGATGGCTAAACTTGATCTAAACAAAACCCAAGTGTTCCTGGTGGCGGCTAAGGGGTATATGACGTGTGGAGGACGACCACAAGAGAGTTTGGGTCGTGCTCCAACCCTAGGACGCGTCCCTACTGGACTCTAAACGATACAAGCCCATTGGGCTAACTTAAGGTGGCGCAGCACCCTGGACAGAATAGACCTCTCAGTGAGTTTTGGACTGTTGACGCCGCTTCTGAGCAGGTATGAGTACTAGGTCAGATCCGTATGAAAGTAGACTTTATTAGCTTTCCAACAAGTCTAGAATCACCCCAATCCGACTCCGTATGTAACCGTGGCGACTGTCGCAAGTTGGAGGTGTGCTGCAGTCCTTTTCCCTTTCGGTCTTCTCCTTAATTCCTAATCAAAACAAGAGTGCACATGTCTCCAAGATCTAAACAGGATGGACAAGAGCTCAAGAAGGAACTCACTTGATGATTAACTTTTTGAGCACGAGCACGAGTAATAGGACCAGCAGGTGTCGGCGTGGACGGCGTGGATGTATGATCGGTGTTGATGTCCTCATCATCCTCCCTTTCTTGAATTTGAGTCGTCCTCAACTCAAGCTCATCTTCCTCACCCAAATATGGCTTCAAATCTGCAATGTTAAATGTGGGACTAACCCCAAAATCTGCAGGAAGATCAAGCTTATATGCATTCTCATTTATTCGTTGCATCACTTTAAAAGGACCATCCGCTCTAGGCATCAATTTAGATTTTCTTAATTCAGGAAACCTATCCTTTCGCAAATGCAACCAAACCAAATCTCCAGGTTCAAGAATCAATTCCCTTCTACCTTTATCTCCAGCAAATTTGTACTTAGCATTCATGCGCTCTATGTTTTCTTTAGTGGTTTCATGTAGTTTTAGCATCAATTCAGCACGTTGCTTAGCATCAAAATTCAACTTTTCAGAACTTGGCAATGGCATTAAATCAATAGGAGCACGTTGTAACAAGCCATAAACAATCTCAAAGGGACACATCTTCGTAGTAGAATGCAGCGAACGATTATAAGAAAACTCAATATGAGGCAAACAATCTTCCCACATCTTAATATTGTTCTTTAAAATAGTCCTTAACATGGTAGACAAAGTTCTATTCACAACTTCAGTTTGACCATCAGTTTGGGGGTGACAAGTGGTGGAAAATAAAAGCTTAGTCCCCAATTTGGCCCATAAAGTTCTCTAAAAATGGCTAAGAAATTTAGCATCACGATCAGAAACAATTGTATTTGGCACACCATGCAAGTGAACAACTTCTCGAAAGAACAAATCAGCAATATTTGTAGCATCATTAGTTTTATGACATGGTATGAAATGTGCCATTTTAGAGAATCGATCCACAACCACAAAAACACTATCTCGCCCTTTCCTAGTCCGTGGCAATCCCAACACAAAATCCATAGAAATATCCTCCCAAGGAGCACTAGGAACAGGAAGAGGCATATACAAACCGTGTGGATTCAACCGGGACTTAGCCTTTTGACATGTTGTGCAGCGAGCAACAAATCTCTCCATGTCTCGTCGCATCTTTGGCCAAAAGAAATGACCAGCAAGAATGTCCTCCATCTTCTTCGCTCCAAAATGCCCCATCAAGCCACCTCCATGCGCTTCCTGCAGCAACAACAAGCGAACGGAGCTAGCTGGAATGCATAGCTTGTTAGCTCTAAACACAAACCCATCATTGACGATGAATTTGTTCCATGTTTTCCCATCTTTACAATGCAGCAGCACTTCTTTAAAATCAACATCATGAGCATATCGGTCTTTAATTGTTTCTAACCCAAAGATCTTGTAATCAAGTTGATTCAGCAAAGTATATCTCCTAGACAATGCATCTGCAATGATATTATCTTTCCCTTTCTTGTGTTTGATAACATAAGGAAAAGATTCAATAAATTCAACCCATTTTGCATGTCTACGATTCAGTTTTCCTTGACTATGAATATGCTTCAAAGATTCATGATCAGAATGTATAACAAATTCTTTGGGCCACAAATAATGCTGCCATGTTTCTAATGTCCGCACTAGAGCATATAATTCCTTATCATATGTAGAATAATTAAGAATAGGCCTGCTCAATTTCTCACTAAAGTATGCAACAGGTTTGCCTTCTTGCAACAAAACACCACCCAATCCAATTCCACTCGCATCACATTCAAGCTCGAAAGTCTTATTAAAATCAGGGAGTTGGAGTAGAGGTGCATGTGTTAACTTATCTTTCAGCACATGGAAGGCGTGCTCTTGTGCTTTGCCCCAAGAAAAGGGCACTCCCTTCTTTGTAAGCTCATTCAATGGTGCAGCAATGGTGCTGAAGTCCTTCACAAAACGGCGATAGAAACTAGCAAGTCCTAGGAAACTCCGCACTTGTGTGACCGTCATGGGTATAGGCCATCCTTGTATAGCTTCCACCTTGGCTTTATCAACCTCAATTCCCTATGGAGTGATAACATAGCCAAGAAACGATACTCCATTGGTGCAGAAAGTGCACTTATCAAGGTTACCAAACAAACGTGCATCACGTAGAGCATTGAAAACAGCACGTAAGTGATCAAGGTGTTCATCCATGGATTTGCTATAAATCAGTATATCATCAAAGTAGACGACAACAAATTTCCCAATGAAAGCATGCAAAACCTCGTTCATTAATCTCATGAAAGTACTAGGTGCATTAGTTAACCCAAAAGGCATGACTAACCACTCATATAGACCAAACTTAGTTTTGAAAGCAGTTTTCCATTCATCTCCCAATTTCATACGAATCTGGTGGTACCCACTACGCAAATCAACCTTTGAAAACACAACAACACCACTCAATTCATCAAGCATATCATCTAATCGTGGAATAGGGTGTCGATATCGAATGGTGATATTATTAATAGCCCTACAATCAACACACATGCGCCATGTTCCATCTTTCTTAGGCACTAAAATCACTAGAACAGCACAAGGACTAAGAGACTGACGCACATAACCTTTGTCTAGTAGTTATTGCACTTGTCACTGAATTTCCTTCGCTTCTTCCGGATTGGTCCTATATGGCGCACGGTTTGGCAAAGATGCTCCAGGGATAAGATCAATTTGGTGCTCAATCCCACGTATTGGTGGCAGCCCCGCTGGTATCTCAATGGAGAACACATCAGAATACTCCTGCAAAATGTTAGCAACAGCAGGGGGCAAAGAACGTTGCATATCCTCAAATGAAATCAAAGCATCCTTGCATACCAAAGCATAAGCAACAGAGGTGGATGCATTGAACTCATTAATATCAGATTTTGTAGCAAGCATACAACGTCCTTTCAATTTTATCTCATCTTTGTCATCAACAACAGATTTGTCATTTTTATTGCTCTCGCTCTTTGCTTTTGCAGCCTTAGTAACATAAGATTGCATAATAGCTTCAGGAAACATAGGATGCAACACAATTTTTCGATCATGGTATAGAAACGAATATTGATTTGATCTACCATGATGCATCGAATCTCTATCAAATTGCCATGGTCTACCTAGCAGAATATTACAAGCTTGCATAGGTACAACATCACATTCAACAATATCTTTGTATGATCCGATGGCAAAATCGATTCGCACAAGTCTTGTTACCTTTGCCTTACCACTGTTGTTCAGCCATTGGATGTAGTAGGGATGGGGGTGTGGTTTGGTGGTGAGGGTGAGCTTCTGTACCATGTCGCTACTTGCCAAGTTGTTGCAGCTACCTCCATCAATGATCATGCGGCACGAACGCTCCTTGATGACACACTTTGTTTGGAATAAAGTGTGTCGCTGATTTTGCTCTGCCTTCTCCATTTGTGCACTAAGCACTCGCTATACAATCAAGCTCTCATAGTGCTCCACGTCATCTGCATTAATGTGTTCTTCTATGTGTTCCTCACTACCTGCATAGTCAGTCGCAAGCAATGCAAGTGTATCTTCATCAAAATCACTAGCAGATGAACACTCACCATCATCTTTGACAATCATAACACGCTTGTTTGGGCAGTCACGCATCATATGGCCATATCCCTTGCACCGATGACATTGTATGTTGCTTGTTCTACCTGTCGATGCCACGGATGAAGTACTCGCAGCCGGCTTTTGCGCTGTCTTCGCTACTGAATTGGTGGGGGCAGCTCGAGTCTTGTTGCTAGATGATGGCATAGGAGTACATGTAGACGGAGTTGTAGACGTGCGCTGCTGCCATGAACTAGCTTTCCCTACAGAAACATTAGTCCTTGCGCTAGCACGTCGTCCCTACACTTCCCGTTCAGCTTTACAAGCAAGATGAAACAGTTTGGTTACGTTATCGTATTCTTTGTAAGCAAGGATATCCTGAATTTCCCGATTAACCCACCTAAAAATCTAGCCATAGCAGGTTTCTCATCCTCCTCTAATTTACAACACAACATACCCGTTTGTAATTCCTGATAGTATTCTTCTACACTTTTAGAATCTTGTCTCAATTGCTGCAACTTATTTATCATATCACGAGCATAGTAAGATGGAACAAATCTAGCTCTCATGGCTCGTTTCAGCGCATCCCAAGTTTTAGGTATGTTATTAGGATTTTTCTTGCCATATTCGATCCACCAAACAGATCTTCTGTGAGATTAGCATCATTGGCATTACCTTGGCTCTCACTGTCAGCGGAAGTAACATGTGTTGAATGTTCACATGAAACTGAGAGCACCTCATTTTCTGTCATGTCATCCCCGCTCTTTTGTGCATTGTCCTACAAAAGGTTAGGCACAGCAGGAGGAATAATAGGAGATTGGTCTAGCTGATGTTCCTCATCATATGAATTAATTACAAGAGATGGAATAATAAAATTTTCTCTCATAAGATTTTTCATATCGTTCCATGTACGAGGTTTATCTGAAAAACTTAAAGACTCCCACCAAATGGATGCTAAATATCTCAAAACACTAGATGCATTCTTAATCTTCCTCCGCTCACACATATAATAGTGTGTAAAAATATTATCTATTTTACTTTCCCACGCAATATACTCATCAGCACCAACACCATCATAAGTAGGTGGAGAAGAAAGAATAGAACGACCTGCGGAAGGAGGTGTAGCAGCAATAGTACGTGGCTCATGCATCATTGTTGTCTCGTATCGATGAATGTTGTAACCTGTCATTGTTGACATAAAATAGGAACAAACAGTGAAAGTTATCCCTAATAATTGACTAAAAGGAAACAAGTGGTGGTGGTGAAAGTGGAATGCAAAATCACAAGCGGCGTATCACCGTCTTGCCTGTATTCTTACCAACGCCAAACAGGAGCCAAACCAAAGTGGCAAAGTAATCTGTTGTTGAGCGTGGGTAACAGTTGCAAGATGAACCTGTGCTGACAGAAGAATATGTGGAGCTATGGGTAGGCACACAATATGACAGCAAGGATGAGCAATTAACGAATGCAGAGTAGCAATTGTTCAATCCGGATCCAAAGTACAAATCACAACTGCTAGCTAAGACGTGTCGAGACGTAGCGCAACAAGGTGAAAGCAAAGGAATGGAAAGAACTCACAGAACTAGCAAATAACCCGAATTTTTCCTTTTTCCTGAATTTTTCCCGGAATTTTCTAAAAGGCACTAGTAGGAATCAAACGTTTTTATTTTTTTGCTATTTCTTTTATATTTTTCTCTGAACAAGGATCAAAAAAGAGGCAACCACAAAAATTGGCACCTACAACTGAGGTGGGATGTGGTCTACAGAAATACAGCAAGTTCTCTGAAAAGCGTGCAAAAACTTTGACAATTTTTTTTCTTTATTTTCCTGAATTTTTTTGGCAATTTTGATGAAACCAAACAGGGCAAAGCCGAGTTTGGGTCGGCCCCAAATGGTGTCAAGAAGCTGCTGTAAAAATTTTAGATTTTTCTGATAAACGAGCGAAAAGTTATGCCTGTTTTACCGAAGATATTTCAAGTTATGTTTACCGGAAGGCACAATACGGCAGCGACAGTTAGGGCAAAGCGTCCCTAAACTCAAACACCAATCACAAGATCGTCCCTGTGACTAACAGCAGTAGGTATTCGCCTGATGATATAAGGAGGGCTGCGATGCAGGCAAAATAAGAGCGGCTGGCAACCTATCTAGGGTTTGCGCGGTGGCGAGAAGTTACACAAGGCGGCTAGCGGGGCAAGTCGAGTAATGTGGTGGCTTCGACTTGATGTCTAGAAACGGTGGATGGGATAGTGGCGGAAAACAAAAATCACAGCAACGAGCGATTGAACTACAACGATGAACACAATCCTAAACCAGCAACAAGACTCGACCACGGACACAAACTCAACAACGCGAATCTGAAACGAAATTGCAAAGGCACAAAGGTGATAGGACACAACGGAAATTGAAATATTATTGGGCTTTTTGTGGACTCTAGGTAATGAACAAATATGAATCTAAGGCAAACGAGATTATACCTCATGGTAAACCTAAAATATCTGATACCAATTGATGAGTACTGGCCCGATCTTCCAAGAGGTAACCGGTAAGTTTGATTTGTGGAGATCTCGACATTGGCGATCCGGCTTTAAATTAGACACGATTCGAACCCTACAACCGTTACACCACTTCTCCGTTGGTTATCAACCAAGCACAACTTGATTGACCTCGCCAAGAAGGCTTTTCCTGCAACCGAATCGAAGAGCACAAGCAAGAAGGTAAAAACACGCAATCTGAAATTACAAATATGCATGATGCGAATATCAATAGAGGGTTCAAGAACTCAGTTCTAAAGGACTAATCGACACAGTGGAGGAGATCAAGAACAGAGGCCCTAGATCACTGTAAAAGGATTTGTCACCACAGTTACAATGAACGATTCAGTTTCTCGATGGAAAACTAAACTCTAAACAAAACCCAACTGTCTAACAGCGGTGGTGGCTGTGTTTATAGTCTAAGACTCGACCTAGGGTTGGGAACAGCCAGAGATTGGGCGCCCACAACTTGGGCTTAAGGCCCGACATGATATATGGCCAATCGGCCCAAAAGACGGCGACACAGCGCCCTGACAGATTCTGGATGGTGACTTATTTCGACGATTCCTGTTGATTCTGAACATATTTTGACGTAGGACCACTTGGGTTGGCTTTCTTATCAAATAAGCTTTCCATCCATATATGGATCATCGAAAATAGAATCCGTACGCGTCCTAGGTGACCAGTTCAAGGCAGACTGGTCCTGGATTCCGAGGTGGACTCAAACTTGATTTAGGCCTCCACCTTGGTGACTCGAACGGATAAGTTTTGGGCCTCCTTCTTGATTTGGATGCCCTTGCTGATCTCCTTGGCCTCCATGTAATTCTCCAAGCATGGTCATGACCTCATGGCTCTGATACCAAATGATACATCCGGCCCAGGTGGGGTTGGCCGAGGCCCAATAAATTAAGGTTTCCCGGACCCCAACAGTTCTTATGCACACCCACTCGGAAAAAGGCCTAATGTCCCTAAAAGACTAGTCCAATAGGGGAAGGGTGGCTCTCTCTTTTAAGGTGGCTTCCTCCTCCCAAGCTAAGCAAGGTGGGATTATTCAGAGGCTCACACAGTCGCCGCCCGACTACAACTAGGTCACTTGGCCCTTTTTTATTGCGTATTTGCTAGCGGGTAATAGTGAAGGATGTCCTTATCATTCCCACCCCCTTAAACAAGGGCCCAACTCTGATACCAAATGATATGAACTCGCAAGGGTTTGTAGTCGATCTTTCGATGAGAAGCGTGAGATAACTCGATTGGTGGATGGAGATGACATTCATGGCCCGACTACAGCCTTCCAAGACTGTGCCTTAGCGACCGATACACCACTTCCCAAGGCCGTCACGATCTTGTGGAGCATGACAACCAGCCCCTAGGGCTCCCGACCTGCAAGCAATCGAAGAACTAGCAAGAACGAGGAAACAAGCACTGAAATTGCAAGATAAAATTGAAGGTTTCACACTAAATATTATTATGAGTGGGGTTCCATAGACAAGGAGACGGACGACTGGATCAGCACGCGCGCCTACAAGCAAGTAGCGATGGCTAAACTTGATCTAAACAAAACCCAAGTGTTCCTGGTGGCGGCTAAGGGGTATATGACGTGTGGAGGACGACCACAAGAGAGTTTGGGTCGTGCTCCAACCCTAGGACGCGTCCCTACTGTACTCTAAACGATACAAGCCCATTGGGCTAACTTAAGGTGGCGCAGCACCCTGGACAGAATAGACCTCTCGGTGATTTTTTGACTATTGACGCCGCTTCTGAGAAGGTATGAGTATGAGGTCAGATCCGTATGAAAGTAGACTTTATTAGCTTTCCAACAAGTCCAGAATCACCCTAATCCGACTCTGTATGTAACCGTGGCGACCGTCGCAAGTTGGAGGTGACGAGGCTCAAAAATCGTTTTGGACACACCGGATGATACTCCTAGGTGACGAGGCTCAACTGGAAGCTCATTTCGGTTCATTTGGAGATTGTGCTAATCCTGATTTAAGATAGGTGCTTGGTTTGTGCCGAACGTACTGTAAGCTCATAAATTATTTTGGACACACCCGATGGAACTCCTAGGTGACGTAGGTCATGTAAAATCTTGTTTTAGTCCATTTGGATATAGTGTTAGTCTCGGTGCAAGATAGATACACAGTTTGCACCAAACGTACCATAGCCTCAGAAATCATTTTGGACGCACCTGATGGAACTCCTAGGTGGCCTGCATCATGTAGAATCTCCTCTCGGTCCTTTTAGAGATAGTGTTAGTTTCACTGCAAGATAGGTGCACGGTTTGCATCAAACATACCATAGGCTCAGAAAATTGTTTTGGATGCACCGATGATACTCCCGGGTGACGATGCTCAAATGGAAGCTTGTTTTGGTCCATTTTGAGACAGTGTTCGTTTTAGTGCAAGATTGGTGCGTAGTTTGCGCCATACATACCATAGGCTCAGAAATCGTTTTGGACACACAAGATGATACTCCTAGGTGACGAGGCTCAAATGGAATCTCGTTTCGGTTCGTTTGGTGATAGTGCTAATCTTGATTCAAGATAGGTGCACGGTTTGCGCCGAACGTAACATAAGCTCGGAAATCATTTTGGATCGACCCGATGGAACTCCTAGGTGACGTTGGTCATGTAGAATCTTGTTTTGGTGCATTTAGAGATAGTGTTAGTCTCGGTGCAAGATATTTCCACAGTTTGCACCAAACGTACCATAGCACCATAAATCATTTTAGACGCACCCGATGGAACTCCTAGGTGTCGTGGGTCATGTAGAATCTCCTTTCGGTCCATTTGGAGATAGTGTTAGTTTTAGTGCATGATAGGTGCAAGGTTTACGTCAAACGTACCATAGGCTCAGAAATTGTTTTGGATGCACCGAATGGTACTCTTGGGTGATGAGGCCCAAATGGAAGCTCATTTCGGTCCGTTTGGAGATAGTGTTAGTCTCGGTGCTAGATAGGTGCACAGTTTGCGCCAAATGTACCGTAGCCTCATAAATCATTTTGGACAAAGTGGATGGTACTTCTAGGTGACGAGGCTCAAATGGAAGCTCATTTCGGTCCGTTTGGATATTGTGCTAACCTTGATTCAAGATAGGTGCACAGTTTGCACCTAACGTACCATAGCCTCAGAAATCATTTTGGACGCACCTAATGGAACTCCTAGGTGACCTGCGTCATGTAGAATCTCCTTTCAGTCCTTTTAGAGATAGTGTTAGTTTCGGTGCATGATAGGTGCATGGTTTGCGCCAAACATACCATAGGCTTAGAAAATATTTTTGATGCACCGGATGGTACTCCTGGGTGACGTGGGTCATGTAGAATCTCGTTTTGGTCCGTTTGGAAATAGTATTAGTATCAGTGCAAGATAGATCCACAGTTTGCACCAAACATACCATAGCCTCAGAAATTATTTTGGACGTACCAGATGGTACTCTTAGGTGACGAGGCTCAACTAGAAACTCGTTTCGGTTCGTTTGGAGATATTGCTAATCTTGATTCAAGATGGGCGCACGGTTTGCACTTAACGTACCGTAAGCTCATAAATCATTTTGGACGCACCCGATGGAACTCCTGGGTGACGTGGGTCATGTAGAATCTCGTTTCGGTCCATTTGGAAATAGTGTTAGTCTCGGTTCAAGATAGGTGCACGGTTTGCGCCGAACGTACCATAGCTCGGAAATCATTTTGGATGCACCCGATGGAACTCCTAGGTGACGTTGGTCATGTAGAAACTCGTTTCGGTCCATTTGGAGATAGTGTTAGTCTCAGTGCATGATAGATCCACAGTTTGCACCAAACGTACTACAGCCCTATAAATTATTTTATACGCACCCGATGGAACTCCTAGATAACGTGGCTCATGTAGAATCTCCTTTCGGTCCTTTTAGAGATAGTGTTTGTTTCGATGCATGATAGGTGCACGGTTTGCGCCAAACGTACCATAGGCTCAGAAATTGTTTTGGATGCACCAGATTCTACTCCTGGGTGACGAGGCTCAAATGGAAGCTCGTTTCGGTCCGTTTAGAGACCATGTAAGTTTTAGTGCAAGATAGGTGCATGGTTTGCGTCAAATGTACCATAGGCTCAAAAATCGTTTTGGACACACCGGATGATACTCCTAGGTGACAAGGCTCAAATGAAAAGCTCGTTTCGGTTCATTTGGAGATAGTGCTAATTTGATTCAAGATAGGTGCACGGTTTGCGTCGAACCTACCGTAAGCTCGAAAATCATTTTGGACGCACCTGATAGAACTCCTAGGTGACGTAGGTCATGTAGAATCTTGTTTTAGTCCATTTGGAGATATGTTAGTATTGATGCATGGTAGATCTATAGTTTGCACCAAACATACCATAGCTTCAGAAACCGTTTTGGACGCAACCTGATGGAACTCCTTGGTCACGTGGGTCATGTTTCCTCATTTCAATCCTTTTAGAGATAGTGTTAGTTTCGGTGCTGGATAGGTCCACAATTTGCGCCAAACGTTCCATAGGCTTAGAAATCATTTTAGACAACACGGATGGTACTCCTGGGTGACGAGGCTCAAATGGAAGCTTGTTTCGGTCTGTTTAGAGATGTGCTAATCTTGATTCAAGATAGGCGCACGGTTTGCGCCGAACGTACCGTAAGCTCGGAAATCATTTTTGACACACTCGATGGAACTCCTAGGTTTCGATCCATTTGGAGATAGTGTTAGTCTCGGTACAAGATAGATACACAGTTTGAACCAAACGTACCATAGCCTCAGAAATCATTTTGAACCATTTGATGGAAGTCCTAGGTGACGTTGATTATGTAGAATCTCCTTTCGGTCCTTTTGGAGATAGTGTTAGTTTCGGTGCATGATAGGTGTATGGTTTGCGCCAAACATACCATAGGCTCAGAAAATTGTTTTGCACGCACCCAATGGAACTCCTAGGTGACGTGGGTCAAGTAGAATCTCCTTTCGGTTCTATTAGAGATAGTGTTAGTTTCGGTGCATGATAGGTGCACGTTTTGCGCCAAACGTTGTTTTGGATGCACTGGATGGTACTCCTGGGTGACGAGGCTCAAATGTAAGCTCGTTTCGGTTCGTTTTGAGAAAGTGTTAGTATCGGTGCAAGATAGATCCATAGTTTTCACCAAACATACTATAGCTTCAGAAACTGTTTTGGACGCACCGGATGGAAGTCCTAGGTGACGTGGGTCATGTAGAATCTTGTTTCGATACTTTTGGAGATAGTGTTAGTTTCAGTGCATGATAGTTGCACAATTTGCGCCAAACGTACCATAGGCTCAGAAATTATTTTGGACACACTGGTTGGTACTCCTAAGTGACGAGGCTCAACTGCAAGCTCGTTTCGGTTCGTTAGCAGATTGTGCTAATCTTGATTCAAGATAGGTGCACGGTTTGTTCCGAACATACCGTAAGCTCGGAAATCATTTTGGACGCACCGGATAGAACTCCTAGATGACGTAGGTCATGTAGAATCTCGTTTCGGTCCATTTGGAGATAGTGTTAGTCTCGGTGTAAGATAGATCCACAGTTTTGCACCAAACGTACCATAGCCTCATAAATCATTTTGGACGCACCCGATGGAACTCCTATGTGACGCGGGTCATGTAGAATCTCCTTTCGGTCCTTTTGGAGATAGTGTTAGTTTCGGTGAATGATAGTTGCACGGTTTGCGCTAAACATACCATAGGCTCAGAAATTGTTTTGGATGCGCCGGATGGTACTCCTGGGTGACGAGGCTCAAATGGAATCTCGTTTCGGTCCGTTCGGAGATAGTGCTAATCTTGATTCAAGATAGGTGCACGGTTTGTGCCGAACGTACCGTAAGCTCGGAAATTATTTTGGACGCACCTGATGTAACTCCTAGGTGACGTGGGTCATGTAGAATCTTGTTTTTGTCCATTTGGAGATAGTGTTAGTCTCGGTGCAAGATGGATCCACAGTTTGCACCAAACGTACCATAGCTTTAGAAACCGTTTTGGACGCACCTGATGGAACTCCTAGGTGACGTGCGTCATGTAGAATCTCCTTTCGGTCCTTTTGGAGATAGTGTTAGTTTCGGTGCATGATAGGTGCACGGTTTGCGCCAAACGTACCATAGGCTCAGAAAATTGTTTTGGATGCACCGGATGGTACTCCTGGGTGACGACACTCAAATGGAAGCTCGTTTCGGTCCGTTTGGAGATAGTGCTAATCTTGATTCAAGATAGGTGCACGGTTTGCGCCGAACGTACCGTAAACTCGGAAATTATTTTGGACGCACCCGATGCATCTGCAAGGTGACATGGGTCATGTAGAATCTCGTTTCGGTTCGTTTGGAGATAGTGTTAGTATCGGTGCAAAATAGATCCACAGTTTGCACCGAACGTACCATAGCTTCAGAAACCGTTTTGGACGCACCAGATGGAACTCCTAGGTGACGTGGGTCATGTAGAATCTTGTTTCGATCCTTTTGGAGATAGTGTTAGTTTCGGTGCATGATAGTTGCTCAATTTGCACCAAACGTACCATAGGATCAAAAATCATTTTGGATGCACCGGATGGTACTCCTAGGTGACGAGGCTCAAATGGAAGCTCATTTTGGTTCGTTTGGAGATAGTGCTAATCTTGATTCAAGATAGGTGCACGGTTTGCGCTGAACATACCGTAAGCTCGGAAATCATTTTGGACACACCGGATAGAACTCCTAGGTGACGTAGGTCATGTAGAATCTCGTTTCGGTCCATTTGGAGATAGTGTTAGTCTCGGTGCAAGACAGATCCACAGTTTGCACCAAACGTACCATAGCCTGATAAATCATTTTGGACGCACCCGATGGAACTCCTAGGTGACATGGGTCATGTAGAATCTCCTTTCGGTCCTTTTGGAGATAGTGTTAGTTTCGGTGAATGATAGGTGCACGGTTTGCGCCAAACATACCATAGGCTCAGAAAATTGTTTTGGATGCACTGGATGGTACTCCTGGGTGATGACGCTCAAATGGAAGCTCGTTTCAGTCCGTTTGGAGATAGTGCTAATCTTGATTCAAGATAGGTGCACGGATTGCGCCGAACGTACCGTAAGCTCAGAAATTATTTTGGACGCACCTGATGTAACTCCAAGGTGACGTGGGTCATGTAGAATCTCATTTTGGTTCGTTTGGAGATAGTGTTAGTATCGGTGCATGATAGGTCCACAATTTGCACCAAACGTACCATAGCTTCAGAAACCGTTTTGGACGCACCTGATGGAACTCCTAGGTGACGTGGGTCGTGTAGAATCTTGTTTCGATCCTTTTGGAGATAGTGTTAGTTTCGGTGCATGATAGTTGCTCAATTTGCACCAAACGTACGATAGGCTCAGAAATCATTTTGGATGCACCGGATGGTACTCCTAGGTGACGAGGCTCAAATGGAAGCTCGTTTCGGTTCTTTAGGAGATAGTGCTAATCTTGATTCAAGATAGGTGCACGGTTTGTGCCGAACATACTGTAAGCTCGAAAATCATTTTGGACGCACCTAATGGAACTATTAGGTGATGTAGGTCATGTAAAATCTCGTTTTGGTCCATTTGGAGATAGTGTTAGTCTCGGTGCAAGATGGATCCCCAGTTTGCACCGAACGTACCATAGCTTCAGAAACCGTTTTGGACACACCTGATGGAACTCCTAGGTGACGTCCGTCATGTAGAATCTGTTTTCGGTCCTTTTGGAGATAGTGTTAGTTTCGGTGCATGATAGGTGCACGGTTTGCGCCAAACATACCATAGGCTCAGAAAAAAAGTTTTGGGTGCATCGGATGGTACTCCAGGGTGACGAGGCTCAAATGGAAGCTCGTTTCGGTCCGTTTGGAGATAGTGCTAATCTTGATTCAAGATAGGTGCACGGTTTGCGCCGAACGTATCATAAGGTCGGAAATTATTTTGGACGCACCCGATGGATCTGCAAGGTGACGTGGGTCATGTAGAATCTCATTTCGGTTCGTTTGGAGATAGTGTTAGTATCGGTGCAAGATAGATCCACAGTTTGCATCGAACGTTGCTTCAGAAACCGTTTTGGATGCACCCGATGGATCTGCAAGGAGACGTGGGTCATGTAGAACCTTGATTCGATCCTTTTGGAGATAGTGTTAGTTTCGGTGCATGATAGTTGCTCAATTTGCACCAAACATACAATAGATTCAGAAATCATTTTGGATGCACCGGATGGTACTCCTAGGTGACGAGGCTCAAATGGAAGCTCCTTTTGGTTCATTAGGAGATAGTGCTAATCTTGATTCAAGATAGGTGCATGGTTTGTTCCGAACATACCATAAGCTCGAAAATCATTTTGGACGCACCAGATAGAACTCCTAGGTGACGTAGGTCATGTAGAATCTCGTTTCGGTCTATTTGGAGATAGTGTTAGTCTCGGTGTAAAATAGATCCACAGTTTGCACCAAATGTACCATAGCCTCATAAATCATTTTGGACGCACCCGATGGAACTCCTATGTGACGCGGGTCATGTAGAATCTCCTTTCGGTCCTTTTGGAGATAGTGTTAGTTTCGGTGAATGATAGGTGCACGGTTTGCGCCAAACATACCATGGGCTCAGAAATTGTTTTGGATGCACCGGATGGTACTCCTAGGTGACGAGGCTCAAATGGAAGCTCGTTTCAGTCTGTTCAGAGATAGTGCTAATCTTGATTCAAGATAGGTGCACGGTTTGCGCCGGATGTACCGTAAGCTCGGAAATTATTTTGGACGCACCTGATGTAACTCCAAGGTGACGTGGGTCATGTAGAATCTCGTTTTGGTACGTTTGGAGATAGTGTTAGTATCGGTGCAACATAGGTCCACAGTTTGCACCAAACGTATCATAGCTTCAGAAACCGTTTTGGACGCACCAGATGGAACTCCTTGGTGACGTGGGTCATGTAGAATCTTGTTTTGATCCTTTTGGAGATAGTGTTAGTTTTGGTGCATGATAGTTGCACAATTTGCCTTAGTTTGGAGATTGTGCACAATGGATGGTAGTCTTGGGTGACGAGGCTCAACTGGAAGCTCATTTCCCTTAGTTTAGAGATTGTGCTAATCTTGATTCAAGATAGGTGCACAGTTTGTGCCGAACGTACCGTAAGCTCGGAAATCATTTTAGATGCACCCGATGGAACTCTTAGGTGACGTAGGTTATGTAGAATCTTGTTTCGGTCCATTTGGATATAGTGTTAGTCTCGGTGCAAGATAGATCCACAGTTTGCATCAAACGTACCATAGCCTTAGAAATCATTTTGGACGCACCCAATGGAACTCCTAGGTGACGTGGGTCCTGTAGAATGTCCTTCTGGTCCTTTTGGAGGTAGTGTTAGTTTTCGTGCATGATAGGTGCACGGTTTGCACCAAACGTACCATAGGCTTAAAAATCGTTTTGGACACATGGATGATACTCCTAGGTGACCAGGCTCAAATGAAAGCTCGTTTCGGTTCATTTGGAGATAGTGATAATTTGATTCAAGATAGGTGCACGGTTTGCGTCGAACCTACCGTAAGCTCGGAAATCATTTTGGACGCACCCGATGGAACTCCTAGGTGACGTAGGTCATGTAGAATCTTGTTTTAGTCCATTTGGAGATATGTTAGTATTGATGCATGGTAGATCCATAGTTTGCACCAAACATACCATAGCTTCAGAAACCGTTTTGGACGCAACCCGATGGAACTCCTTGGTCACATGGGTCATGTTTCCTCATTTCAATCCTTTTAGAGATAGTGTTAGTTTTGGTGCTAGATAGGTCCACAGTTTGCGCCAAACGTTCCATAGTCTTAGAAATCATTTTAGACAACACGGATGGTACTCCTGGGTGACGAGGCTCAAATGGAAGCTTGTTTCGGTCTATTTAGACATAGTGCTAATCTTGATTCAAGATAGGTGCACGGTTTGCGCCGAACCTACTGTAAGCTCGGAAATCATTTTGGACACACTCGATGGAACTCCTAGGTTTCGATCCATTTGGAGATAGTGTTAGTCTCGGTGCAAGATAGATACACAGTTTGAATCAAACGTACCATAGCCTCAGAAATCATTTTAAACCACTTTATGGAAGTCCTAGGTGACATTGATTATGTAGAATCTCCTTTCGGTCCTTTTGGAGATAGTGTTAGTTTCGGTGCATGATAGATATATGGTTTGCGCCAAACATACCATAGGCTCAGAAAATTGTTTTGCACGCACCCGATGGAACTCCAAGGTGACGTGGGTCATGTAGAATCTCCTTTCGGTTCTATTAGAGATAGTGTTAGTTTCGGTGCATGATAGGTGCACGGTTTGCGCCAAACGTTATTTTGGATGCACTGGATGGTACTCCTGGGTGACGAGGCTCAAATGGAAGTTCGTTTCGGTCCGTTTGGAGATAGTGCTAATCTTGATTCAAGATAGGTGCACGGTTTGCGCCGAACATATCGTAAGCTCGGAAATTATTTTGGACGCACCCGATGGATCTGCAAGGTGACGTCGGTTATATAGAATCTCATTTCGGATCGTTTGGAGAAAGTGTTAGTATCGGTGCAAGATAGATCCACAGTTTTCACCAAATGTACTATAGCTTCAGAAACTGTTTTGGACGCACCGGATGGAAGTCCTATGACGTGGGTCATGTAGAATCTCGTTTCCATCCTTTTGGAGATAGTGTTAGTCTCGGTGCAAGATGGTTACAGTTTGCACCAAACGTACCATAGCCTCAGAAATCCTTTTGGACGCACCTGATGGAACTGCTAGGTCACGTAGGTCATGTAGAATCTCGTTTCAGTCCATTTGGAGATAGTGTTAGTCTCAGTGCAAGATAGATACACAGTTTGCACCAAACGTACCATAGCCTCAGAAATCATTTTGAACGCACTTGTTGGAACTCCCAGTTGACATGGGTCATGTAGAATCTCATTTTGGTCCTTTTGGACATAGTGTTAGTTTCAGTGCATGATAGGTGTACAGTTTGTGCCAAACATACCATAGGCTCAGAAAATTGTTTTGGATGCACCGGATGGTACTCCCGGGTGACGAGGCTCAAATGGAAGCTCGTTTCGGTTCATTAGGAGATAGTGCTAATCTTGATTCAAGATAGGTGCACGGTTTGTGCCGAACATACTGTAAGGTCAGCAATTATTTTGGACGCACCCGATGGATCTCCAAGGTGACGTGGGTCATGTAGAATCTCGTTTCGGTTCGTTTGGAGATAGTGTTAGTATCGGTGCAAGATAGATCCACAGTTTGCATCGAACGTACCATAGCTTCAGAAACCGTTTTGGATGCACCCGATGGATCTGCAAGGTGACGTGGGTCATGTAGAACCTTGATTCGATCCTTTTGGAGATAGTGTTAGTTTCGGTGCATGATAGTTGCTCAATTTGCACCAAACATACAATAGGCTCAGAAATCATTTTGGATGCACCGGATGGTACTCCTAGGTGACGAGGCTCAAATGGAAGCTCGTTTCGATTCATTAGAAGATAGTGCTAATCTTGATTCAAGATAGGTGGATGGTTTGTGTCGAACATACTATAAGCTCAAAAATCATTTTGGACGCACCTGATGAAACTCCTAGGTGATGTAGGTCATGTAAAATCTCGTTTTGGTCCATTTGGAGATGTGTTAGTCTCGGTGCAAGATGGATCCACAGTTTGCATCAAACGTACCATAGCTCCAGAAACCGTTTTGGACGCACCCGATGGAACTCCTAGGTGACGTGCGTAATGTAGAATCTCCTTTCGGTCCTTTTTGGAGATAGTGTTAGTTTCGGTGCATGATAGGTGCACGGTTTGCGCCAAACGTACCATAGGCTCAGAAATTTGTTTTGGATGCACCGGATGGTACTCCAGGGTGACGAGGCTCAAATGGAAGCTCGTTTCGGTCCGTTTGGAGATAGTGCTAATCTTGATTCAAGATAGGTGCACGGTTTGCGCCGAACATATCGTAAGCTCGGAAATTATTTTGAACGCACCCGATGGATCTGCAAGGTGACGTCGGTTATATAGAATCTCATTTCGGATCGTTTGGAGAAAGTGTTAGTATCGGTGCAAGATAGATCCACAGTTTTCACCAAACGTACTATAGCTTCAGAAACTGTTTTGGACGCACCGGATGGAAGTCCTAGGTGACGTGGGTCATGTAGAACCTTGTTTCGATACTTTTGGAGATAGTGTTAGTTTCGGTGCATGATAGTTGCACAATTTGCGTCAAACGTACCATAGGCTCAGAAATTATTTTGGACACGCTGGTTGGTACTCCTAAGTGACGAGGCTCAACTGGAAGCTCGTTTCGGTTCGTTAGGAGATTGTGCTAATCTTGATTCAAGATAGGTGCACGGTTTGTTCCGAATATACCATAAGCTCGGAAATCATTTTAGACGCACCGGATAGAACTCCTAGGTGACGTAGGTCATGTAGAATCTTGTTTCGGTCTATTTAGAGATAGTGTTAGTCTCGGTGTAAGATAGATCCACATTTTGCACCAGACGTACCATAGCCTCATAAATCATTTCGGACGCACCCGATGGAACTCCTATGTGACGCGGGTCATGTAGAATCTCTTTTCGGTCCTTTTGGAGATAGTGTTAGTTTCGGTGAATGATAGGTGCATGGTTTGCGATAAACATACCATTGGCTCAGAAATTGTTTTGGATGCACCGGATGGTACTCCTAGGTGACGAGGCTCAAATGGAAGCTCGTTTCGGTCTGTTCGGAGATAGTGCTAATCTTTTATTCAAGATAGGTGCATGGTTTGCGCCGAACGTACCGTAAGCTCGGAAATTATTTTGGACGCACCTGATGTAACTCCAAGGTGACGTGGGTCATGTAGAATCTCGTTTTGTTTCATTTGGAGATAGTGTTAGTATCGGTGCAACATAGGTCCACAGTTTGCACCAAACGTACCATAGCTTCAGAAACCGTTTTGGACACACCTGACAGAACTCCTAGGTGATGTGGGTCATGTAGAATCTTGTTTCGATCCTTTTGGAGATAGTGTTAGTCTTGGTGCATGATAGTTTCTCAATTTGCACCAAACGTACCATAGGGCTCAGAAATCATTTTGGATGCACCGGATGGTACTCCTAGGTGACGAGGCTCAAATAGAAGCTCGTTTCGGTTCGTTAGGAGATAGTGCTAATCTTGATTCAAGATAGGTACACGATTTGTGCCGAACGTATTGTAAGCTCGAAAATCATTTTGGACGCACCTGATGGAACTCCTAGGTGATGTAGGTCATGTAAAATCTCGTTTTGGTCCATTTGGAGATAGTGTTAGTCTCGGTGCAAGATGGATCCACAGTTTGCACCAAACGTACCATAGCTTCAGAAACCATTTTGGACGCACCTGATGGAACTCCTAGGTGGCGTGCGTCACGTAGAATCTCCTTTCGGTCCTTTTGGAGATAGTGTTAGTTTCGGTGCATGATAGGTGCACGGTTTGCGCCAAAACGCATCATAGGCTCAGAAAATTGTTTTGGATGCACCGGATGGTACTCCTAGGTGACGACGCTCAAATGGAAGCTCGTTTTGGTCCGTTTGGAGATAGTGCTAATCTTGATTCAAGATAGGTGCACGGTTTGCGCCGAACGTACCGTAAGCTCATAAATAATTTTGGACGCACCCGATGGATCTGCAAGGTGACGTGGGTCATGTAAAATCTCGTTTTGGTTTGTTTGGATATAGTGTTAGTATTGGTGCAAGACAGATCCACAGTTTGCACCGAACGTACCATAGCTTCAGAAACCTTTTTGGACGCACCAGATGGAACTCCTAGGTGACGTGGGTCATGTAGAATCTTGTTTCGATCCTTTTGGAGATAGTGTTAGTTTCGGTGCATGATAGTTGCACAATTTGTGTCAAACATACCATAGACTCAGAAATTGTTTTGGACACACTGGTTGGTACTCCTAAGTGATGAGGCTCAGCTGGAAGATCGTTTCGGTTCGTTAGGAGATTGTGCTAATCTTGATTCAAGATAGGTGCATGGTTTGTTCTGAACATACCGTAAGCTCGGAAATCATTTTGGACACACCGGATAGAACTCCTATGTGACGTAGGTCATGTAGAATCTCGTTTCAGTCCATTTGGAGATAGTCTTAGTCTCGGTGTAAGACAGATCCACAGTTTGCACCAAACGTACCATAGCCTCATAAATCATTTTGGACGCACCCGATGGAACTCCTAGGTGACGTGGGTCATGTAGAATCTCCTTTCGGTCCTTTTGGAGATAGTGTTAGTTTCGGTGAATGATAGGTGCACGGTTTGCGCCAAATGTACCATAGGCTCAAAAATTATTTTGGATGCACCGGATGGTACTCCTGGGTGATGAGGCGCAAATGGAAGCTCGTTTCGCTCCGTTCGGAGATAGGGCTAATCTTGAGTCAAGATAGGTGCACGGATTGCGCCGAACGTACCGTAAGCTCGAAAATTATTTTGGACGCACCTGATGTAACTCCAAGGTGACGTGGGTCATATAGAATCTCGTTTTGGTTCGTTTGGAGATAGTGTTAGTATCGGTGCAACATAGGTCCATAGTTTGCACCAAACGTACCATAGCTTCAGAAACCGTTTTGGACGCACCTGATGGAACTCCTAGGTGACGTGGGTCGTGTAGAATCTTGTTTCGATCCTTTTGGAGATAGTGTTAGTTTCGGTGCATGATAGTTGCTCAATTTGCACCAAACGTAATGAGGACATGCCTAGCATTCACTCATCTTCAAATGAAACTCCACTTGATATAGCTAGTCCAATTACAAGAAGTAGAGCTAAACAATTGGGGAAGGAAATTCATTCTCAGGTGAACGCTAACCTTATGTTTAATAATCAGTTTATGTTGAATGAGCCTATGCTTTTGAGTTCTTGTTCCAATGTCCTTAGGAATGATGGAGTGTATGAACCAGCATGGGATGAAGAAGGATTCAAGCCTCTGGACATCTGAACCAAGAAGCCTATGGTGTGCATGAATAAAAAGATGGTTCATCACTTTTGCATGGGAATGCAACCAGAAGCTAGATGACTGACATATAGTACGAATTCCAAGCATCACCACGGACAGAATACAAGGAGTTAGATGGTGTTCTATAAATGGATGGAAGCGTCTTCTAGTCTACTTTCCAGCCCATCAAACGGCTCATTATTTGGACTACCCAATAAAGAGTTATGCTCATTTTAGTAACTGCTGCCAGAAGCTGAAAAGACGCGCAAACCAGCCACGAAATCCACTAGTGCATGCACATGCTGCCATTTACTCAAAGCTGAACGCCCCTATCTCTATAGATATCTTGTACTAGATAATGAAAAGACAGATCTTGTTTTGGCTAAATTCAGAATACACAAACTCGTGGAGTTTTGTTTATGCGTGAGTCTTGAGAGGCTTGCAACATTTGTTCTTTCGATTCCTGAGGGAGTTGTAGAACGCTGAACTGTGGTTCACCCAGTTCGTGCCTTCACATCTATAGGGCGTGATTGCGTGGGCTGTTTCGTCGGTACGTGGAAGGGTGATTGTCTCGGTAGTTCGTCGCGTGGACAGCCTCGCGGTGCACTGCCTCTTCACCAGGTCACGCAGTGACAAGTTATCAAGTTCGCGGATCCTACGAGAAGATCGGGCCACACAACTTGCTACACACGTTGCATAGGCGTGTGCGCATCATCTGGTATCAAAGCCTCCGTTTCCTCAGTAGGATTGTTCTTGTTTTTGGTAGGATAGAGTTTAAATACCTACCGTCCACTGATAGCCAAAAAGAAAACCTACAGCCCAAATTCATACGTGCTACTGATTTTGTAGTTTGTTTTATCGAGTTTTAATCCTTTAAGATTTGTCTAGTTGCTGAATTTTCTTTTCCACATCGTACTAGTTGTTATCTTTGTTCTAATCATCAAATCGCTTGCTGCATGTATTCCATCCCACCCTTGATCTGATTGTCTTTGCTTGCTGCATATATATATATAAACCCACCCGTCCCACCCTTGTTTTCTTTCTGCCACATATTCCCCAACCGAGTTTCTTGTTTTTGCGCTGCGCCATCCATCTTAGTGATCCTTATGATGAGACTAGAGGTTGTTCCTGATCTTTTGGTGAGTGTGGATAAACTCGATTTGGGGTGGATTCGATGTTGGCTGTCCGACTACAACGACCACAAGGTTGCTGCGCCTTAGTAACAGGTACACCAGCTCCGATTGTGATGTTCTTACCGTGCCAAGAAACCAAGAACCTGCAAGCAACCGAGAACAAGCAAGAACATGATGAACAAGCAAATAACTCAAGGATTTAAGCCAAAGGCTGAATCTGAATCACAAGTTGGGGTCTTGAAACAAGCAAATCGGGTGGTCTAGCCGACACACGCGTTCACAAGGAAGAAGCAGCAGCTATCTTGCATCTAAACAAAACCCACCCTCATTCTAATGGCTGCTGGCTCTATTTATAAGGAGGAGAGCACAAGGGGGAGTGGGAAACCCTAATCTGGGCGTCCCTTAAAGGGTTGTAGTTAGTACAAGGCCCAGGCCCAAGCTGTAGATCTCTGCGTCCTTTGGCTTGCTGCACACAGCTTTGGTAGATTCTGATAGTGGGGTTGGACCCATGTGAAAGAGGACGACGCGCTCTTTCCAACAAGTTAAAAACCAGCTTCATTGGATCTCGTATCAAGGAGTTATGGTACTTTTGATGGAGTGTCCCCTGCTGTCTCGAGATGAGCTGTGCGCCCCATTAATGATGATTCCCACTTGTTCGGCTGCTCCATCCTCATCATGGGGTCTAAACATGAGGCAATGGAGTCTTGACCAACATTCCTAAGAATAAGACAATCATCACCATGATTTAGTAGCATCCAATTCTGAGACGAGTTTGTATGAACAGCGAGGAACGACTTTACCTGATAATTAAGTTGTCGTGCTCGAGCTCTTGTCATAGGACCTTGTTGTGCAGCAGGTGTGGTTGTGTCAATGGAAGGGATGTCCTCATCATCCTCCCCTTCTTGCATGTGAGTCGTCCTCGACTCTAGTTCATCCTCTTCTCCCAAATATGGCTTCAAATCTGCAATGTTAAATGTGGGGCTAACCCCAAAAGCTGCAGGTAGCTCAAGTTTGTACGCATTATCATTAATCCTTTCTAACACTTTAAAAGGACCATCGACTCTAGGCAGCAACTTAGACTTTCGCAAATCAGGGAACCTATCTTTTCTCAAATGGAGCCAAACTAGATCACCAGGTTCAAAAATGACATGTTTCTTCCCTTTGCTACAAGCTAGTTTATACTTTGCATTCATGCACTCTATTTTCTCTTTAGTGGTTTCATGCAATTTTAAGATCAGTTCAGCACGTTGTTTAGCATCAAAGTTCACTCGCTCCGAGGTCAGAAGAGGTAACAAATCAATAGGAGCACGTGGCACAAACCCATAAACTATCTCAAAAGGGCTTTTCTTAGTGGTAGAATGCTGTGAACGATTATAAGCAAACTCAACATGAGGCAAGCACTCTTCCCACATTTTTATGTTCTTTTTCAAAACAGCCCTAAGCAATGTAGATAAGGTTCTATTGACAACCTCAGTTTGTCCATCAGTTTGGGGATGACAAGTAGTGGAAAATAAAAGCTTAGTCCCTAGCTTAGCCCACAAAGTTCTCCAAAGATGACTAAGAAATTTTGCATCCCGATCAGAGACAATGGTGTTAGGCACACCATGCAATCGAACAATCTCACGAAAGAACAAATCAGCAACATGTGTAGCATCATCGCTCTTATGACATGGTATGAAATGTGCCATTTTAGAAAATCTGTCCACAACAACAAACACACTATCCCTCCCCTTCTTTGTTCTAGGCAGTCCTAAAACAAAGTCCATTGAAATATCTTCCCATGGTGCACTTGGAACAGGAAGAGGCATGTATAAACCATGAGGATTAAGGTGTGACTTAGCTTTCTGGCATGTTGTGCAGCGAGCAACGAACCTCTCCACGTCTCTCCTCATCTTGGGCCAAAAGAAATGACCAGCAAGGATGTCCTATGTCTTTTTCACACCAAAATGTCCCATGAGTCCTCCTCCATGCGCTTCCTGCAACAATAACAAACGCACGGAGCTAGCTGGAATGCATAGCTTGTTGGCTCTAAAGACAAACCCGTCGGTGAGGACGAATCTGTTCCATGTTTTCCCCTCTTGGCAATTCAGCAATACATCTTTGAAATCATTGTCATGTGCATATTGTTCCTTAATAGTTTCCAAACCAAAGATTTTAAAGTCAAGTTGTGAAAGCATGGTGTAACGTCTAGACAAAGCATCAGCAATTATATTTTCCTTCCCCCTTTTGTGTTTGATGACATAAGGAAAGGACTCGATGAATTCAACCCACTTGGCATGTCTACGGTTCAGTTTTGCTTGACTACGGATGTGTTTCAATGATTCATGATCAGAATGTATGACAAACTCTTTGGGCCACAAATAATGCTGCCATGTTTCCAAAGTCCGAACTAGAGCAAGCAATTCCTTATCATAAGTAGAATAGTTCAGACTAGGGCCACTCAACTTTTCACTGAAATACGCCATAGGTTTTCCCTCTTGTAACAGCACACCACCCAACCTAATTCCACTAGCATCACATTCAAGCTCAAAGGTTTTGTTGAAATCAGGAAGCTGGAGTAAAGGTGCATGAGTTAACTTATCTTTGAGCGTGTTGAAAGCATCCTGTTGGGCTGCAGCCCAAGTGAAGGTTGCACCCTTCTTGGTGAGTTCATGCAGCGGGGCTGCAATGGTGCTGAAGTCCTTCACAAATCGACGGTAGAAACCAGCAAGTCCTAGAAAACTCCGCACTTGTGTGACCGTGCAGGGAACAGGCCAGCTGTGTATGGCCTCAACCTTAACTTGATCAACTTCGATTCCCTGCGGTGTCACAACATATCCAAGAAAAGAGACTCGATCTGTGCAAAAGGTGCACTTCTCAAGATTGCCAAACAAGTGTGCATCCCGAAGAGCATTGAAAATGGCACGCAAATGATCAAGATGTTCCTCTAATGATCTACTATATATCAAGATGTCATCAAAGTATACCACTATAAATCTGCCAATAAAAGAGCGTAAAACCTCGTTCATTAATCTCATGAAAGTGCTGGGTGCATTAGTCAATCCAAAGGGCATGACAAGCCATTCATATAAACCAAACTTAGTTTTAAACGCTGTTTTCCATTCATCTCCTAGCTTCATACGAATCTGGTGGTAACCACTACGCAAATCAATTTTAGAGAACACAATTGAGCCACTCAATTCATCAAGCATATCATCTAACCTTGGAATAGGATGACGATATCTGATTGTGATGTTGTTTATCGCTCTACAATCAACACACATGCGCCATGATCCATCCTTCTTAGGAACTAAAAGCACGGGAACGGCACAAGGGCTAAGAGACTCACGCACATAACCTTTGTTGAGCAATTCTTGTACTTGTCTCTGAATCTCTTTTGTCTCGTCTGGGTTGGTCCTATACGGCGCACGATTAGGAAAGGAAGCCCAAGGATGAGGTCAATCTGGTGTTCAATCCCTCGAATTGGTGACAGCCCCGGTGGTACCTCCTTTGGAAAAACATCGGCATACTCCTGCAAAAGATTAGTGATAGCAGGAGGCAAAGAAATAGATGTATCTTCGAGTGAAAATAAAGTTTCTTTGCAAACCAAAGCATAGCAAACAGTAGTACTAGCATCAATCTCATCCAAATCAGATTTGGTGGCAAAGTAACAAGAGCCTTTCAGCTTGATCTTATTTTTATTATGATGAACAGATTTGCTAGACTTCTTCTTATGTTTCTCAAGTTCCTTAGCGACAATCTGATTTTCACTAGCAACAGCCTGATTCTTAAGTTTGCTAGATCTAGCAAGTTCATCTCTTAGAATAGACTCAGGGGACATGGGGTGCAACACAATCTTCTTGTCATTATGCACGAAAGAGTATTGATTTGTTTTACCAGAGTGCAAGGAATCTTTATCAAACTGCCATGGTCTACCTAACAACATAGAGCATGCTTGCATAGGCACAACATCGCAGTCAATGGAATCATGATAAGAACCAATGGCAAACTCTACCCTTACCAATCGGGTTACCTTCACCTTGCAGCTGCTGTTAAGCCACTGAATATAGTAAGGCTGCGGGTGTGGTTTTGTGCTCAATGAAAGCTTCTCCACCATTTCAGCACTTGCCAAGTTGTTGCAGCTTCCTCCATCTATGATCACCCGGCAAGAGCGTTCCTTGATCACACACTTTGTTTGAAACAAAGTGTGGCGCTGATTTTGTTCAGCCCTCTCCATTTGGGCACTTAGCACTCGCTGCACCATGAGGCTCTCATAGTGCTCAGCAGCTTCAGCCCTAATGTGCTCTTCGTCATGTTGGAAATAATCTCCTTCATCAGCTCGCACAATCATCACACATGTGCTTGGGCAGTCCTTGCGTATGTGGCCATATCCTTTGCAGCGTAGGCACTGAATATCCCTTGTTCTCCCCGTGGATACCACCGAGGATGAACTCTTGGCAGATGTAGCCGTTGCTCCTCTAGTTGGTTCACTTGGGCATGGTACAAAATTTGTTGTAGAGGAGCGTGGCTTGATGGTCGAGGAAGATTGTGGGGGTGCACGCGTTGACGGTGCAGCAGCATTGGAGGGTGTCCACAGGCTAGCACGACCTGCAGGAATGTTAGCCCTCATGCTAGCTCATCGTCCCTGCACTTCTCGTTCAGCTTTACAAGCAAGGTGAAATAAACGATTGATAGAATTATATTCCTTATAAGCTAGAATGTCCTGAATCTCCCGGTTCAGCCCACCCATAAATCTAGCTATGGCACCATCCTCATTTTCCTCTAGCCCGCAACGAAGCATACCCATTTGTAGCTCTTGATAGTACTCTTCTACAGATTTGGATCCTTGCCTCAATTGTTGCAACTTATTTAAAAGATCACGGGCATAATAAGAAGGAACAAATCTGGCCCGCATAACCCGTTTCAAAGCATCCCAAGTTGGTGTGTTATTTGGGTTCTTAAGATGGTATTCAGACCACCAAACAGAGGCAAAGTCAGTAAACTCACTAGTTGCAGCCCTAACACGTTTGTCCTCAGGGAAATCATGGCAAGTAAATTTCTGATCAACAGCTAATTCCCAACTAAGGTACATATCAGGATTATACCTCCTATCAAAAGCAGATATGGTGAATTTAATCTTGCCAAATGAGTCATCGGCACGTACCTCTTGCCGTGGTCGGCGAGGACCTGTCTCATGGCGGCGGCGATGTTGTTCGATGCGTCGATGACCATTCAGCTCCTCATCAAGCTCAGTGTCCGCTGCATATTCTTCTTCATCATGACCAGCAGCACTGCCCATGGTGTTGTTGTTGTTGTTGTGATTGCGTCGTTCGAAACCATCACAGCGATTCTGTTCCATCCTCTCCAATCGCTCCAAGACACCTACAAGAGATGTATTAACAGAACCAAGAGTGCCTTCCAAGGAAGCCAACCTGGTGTTGGTCTCAATCTGAGCAGTCTCCAATTGACCAAGGCGCTCATTGGTGACACGAACATCCTCATCAAGGTGTTCAACATGGAGCCTCACTTTGTGTTCAAAGTGTTGCAGCAAGGCTTTTGATCGAGGTGATTGTGGAGGGGTCCTTTCACCTTCTCCTACCATGGTTAGTATGTAGCAAGAGAATCACAAGAAAATATGTCCTACCAACTAACTGAATTAGGTGGCAACAATTTTCATTCTCTCAGCATGTGCAACCGAGTTCTTACATGTCCTTACCTTGCTATGCAGATGGTGTTGGCGACGACAAGAACAACACAAGTAGTAGCAAGTAGAACCCTGTGACGTTGTAGATAATTTGTGGAGCTGTAGGTGGCTTAAAAAATCAAGGTACAACTGGAACCACGTTAGTCAATGCAAGTTGAATAAGTGTACAAAGATAGTATCGTGCTGGTCCTAGGCTAACCCGTGCTAGAGACGCGAGCCTAGACACAAATGTTGTCACCGGATAGTAGCAAACAATGGAAATGATGAGAGTAAATAGCATCAACTTAACCCTTTTTTCTTTCTTTCTTTCTTTCTTTCTTTCTTTCTTTCTTTCTTTCTTTCTTTCTTTCTTTCTTTCTTTCTTTCTTTCTTTCCTCCTTTTCCTTTCTTTTTCTTTTCTTTTCAACAAGTAGCGCACAAACTGAACTTTTGCAATATGATTATAACAAGAATGCAGCAAGTAGCATAGACTTTCTTTTACTAGGGATAAGGATTGCAACAAGTAGTACAAATATGGAATTTGAACTCTCTTATTTTCAGAACTGAGTGTACTCAGATTTGCACCAAAAGGACAGGTGCATAAGGTAGTGTTTGTGTAGGCGCGGCTAAAGGTGATGGTGGTGAGGGTTTCAGCAAAAAGGTGGAGAGAGCAGCGGTGCTTTTGGTGGTGGTGGTGGTATTGGTGGAGATTGCAGCGGCTAAAGTGGGGGGGGGGAGGCAACAGCGGATTGTGTGGTGACTAAAACGTGACAAGAACTCAAAACTCTAAAGGATTAGAACCTAAGAACCAGCACTTGACACCACGATGTAAAGCACAAACTCAACAAGCAAAGAACTAAGCAGATCAGCAAGGCTCAAACTTGTGTTTGGAATTTCAGTTCTATCCTATTTTTATATTTCTGGAACATAGGTAAAGTAATAAACAGTAAATCACTCACCAAAGAACCTTGCTCTGATTACAACATGATGAGACTAGAGGTTGTTCCTGATCTTTTGGTGAGTGTGGATAAACTCGATTTGGGGTGGATTCGACGTTGGCTGTCCGACTACAACGACCACAAGGTTGCTGCGCCTTAGTAACAGGTACACTGGCTCCGATTGTGATGTTCTTGCCGTGCCAAGAACACCAAGAACCTGCAAGCAACCGAGAACAAGCAAGAACAAGATGAACAAGCAAATAACTCACGGATTTAAGCCAAAGGCTGAATCTGAATCACAAGTTGGGGTCTTGAAACAAGCAAATCGGGTGGTCTAGCCGACACACGCGTTTACAAGGAAGAAGCAGCAGCTATCTTGCATCTAAACAAAACCCACCCTCATTCTGATGGCTGCTGGCTCTATTTATAAGGAGGAGAGCACAAGGGGGAGTGGGAAACCTAATCTGGGCGTCCCTCAAAGGGTTGTAGTTAGTACAAGGCCCAGGCCCAAGCTGTAGGTCTCTGCGTCCTTTGGCTTGCTACACACAGCTTTGGTAGATTCTGATAGTGGGGTTGGACCCATGTGAAAGAGGACAACGCGCTCTTTCCAACAAGTCAAAAACCAGCTTCATTGGATCTCGTATCAAGGAGTTATGGTACTTTTAATGGAGTGTCCCCTGCTGTCTCGAGAAGAGCTGTGCGCCCCATTAATGATGATTCCCACTTGTTCAGCTGCTCCATCCTCATCATGGGGTCTAAACATGAGGCAATGGAGTCTTGACCAACATTCCTAAGAATAAGACAATCATCACCATGATTTAGTAGCATCCAATTCTGAGACGAGTTTGTATGAACAGCGAGGAACGACTTTACCTGATAATTAAGTTGTCGTGCTCGAGCTCTTGTCATCGGACCTTGTTGTGCAGCAGGTGTGGTTGTGTCAATGGAAGGGATGTCCTCATCACCTTATGCGCCCCTTTAGTTGAAAGTTGTGCTGCATTTGTCACAAAGGTTAAAAGAAAAGATGTCTATGGGTCAAAAGAAGAACTGAAAACAACGAGTTCTTGTTCCAAAAAAAACAAAAAAAGGAAACAAAAGAAACAAAAGAGAATTGTGTTCAGCACACAAAAGGGGTTTGGGCAGCAACAAGTTACGGTTGGTGCAAATTGGTGTTCATCTATCCACTTCCTACATCTTGTTCCTTTCTTTTTACATCTTTTCCTTTATATTCAGCAACTTAGACTTGTGTTCTTGGATTATTATTCGGTTTTGCATCACTACATTTCAGTGCATTCCACTTACATATTACCCCACTAAGCTCCACTTACAAGCACCGTGAGTTGTTGCACCATTGTCGCTGTTACAATCACTCTTCCACTACAGCTTACAGCCACGGTTCTTGCTCTTTTCAGGGAGAGAAAGAACTTGTTTTGTAAGTGGTGAGGCAGTGATTCCACATATATTCCACATATATATTGTCCTATTTTTCCCCCTCTACTAATATGGCAGGACGTGGAGATGGTGCCGCTGTTTTAGTGGAGGAATTTCAGGAGTTGCGTACACAAATGCATGATTTGGTGCAGCAGCTCGAAACTCTCCAACTCGACATGCCACGTAGAGAACCGCCACCAAATGAGGATGATGACATTGAGGAGGATGATGAGCCAGTGCGTCGTCCCGCTGGCCGTGGACGTGGCGGGCGTGGTCTTGGTTTTCCTAATTTTGGTCGTGCTCGGCGCATTCCTATTCGAGGTGGAGGAGATTATGATGGTGATGCTGATAGGTTGTCCGATATGGATGATCACCGGCATGGTGGCCATCGTGGTTATCGTGACCGCCATCGTCGCCGTGATGATGATGGGTTAAGCACAGTGAAAGTGTCTATTCCAAAATTTAATGGAAAAGAAAGTGTTGATGATTATTTTGAGTGGGAGACAAAGGTTGATCAGATCTTTATTTATATACTTATCCTCCTGTCAAGAAAGCAAAGCTTGCTGCCATTGAGTTCACAGGTTATGCAATCACTTGGTGGAATCAAGTGTGTGCTGATTTCCGCCGCGTTGGACATGATCGTATTACTTGGGATGACATGAAACGAGAAATGAGGCGGCGATTTGTTCCTACACATTATTCTCGTGAGCTACATTTGAGGCTGAAACGTCTTGTCCAAGGTCATCATAGTGTGGATGAATATTTTCAGGAAATGGAAATGTGTCTACTTCATACCGGTATCACTGAAGATGAGGAATCAACTATGGCTCGATTTCTGGTTGGTCTTAACAAACCAATCGCAGACAAGGTGGACATGACTAATTACAACACCATGAATGAATTGCTACATTTTGCAAAAAGGGCAGAAAGGCAGCTTGCTGAATCCTATAAGCACCTTGCTTCATTTTCAGCTCCTAATAATTCTCCTCCATGGCGCCATTCACAGCAGCACGGGTCAGGGGTGCACACACCTTCATCTCGTGCAACTTCTCGTTCAATTTCAACTTCTGCCAAACATTTTGATTCAAGAGGCAAAGCTGTAAGTTCTAATCAGTCCAGCTCCTCTGCTACTGCAGCCCCAAGGAAGACAAGTAAGATTGAATGTTTTAAGTGTGGTGGTCATGGGCATAAACAAGCTGAATGTCCCAATCGACGTACCATTATTGCACTTGCTGATGGATCTTATGATTCTCAAAGTGAAGAGGATGCAGAGTTTACCAATGTATTTGTAGACCAACATCTTGATACTTGTGAGTATTCAGCTGAGGATTGTACATTTGAGCTAGGTCTGAATTGTTTAGCCATTCAACCTATCTCAACTTTTGCTCACAATGACATGTTAGAAGATGTTATTTCTCCATCTTCTGACGAGATTACTAGTGCTGATTTTGATGAGTTGCTTGCTGATTTTCCTGATTTGGAGCCTTCTACAATGAATACACCATCTCCTTCTTTGGTGGTTAGGAGAGTTCTTTCCACTCAATTTGTTGCTGCTGAACAAGGACAACGCCATAATTTGTTTCAATCCCGATGCAAAGTGAAAGGCCAAGTGTGCCGTTTCATCATAGATGGTGGGAGCTGCAATAATATTGTTAGTGCTTTGCTTGTTGAGAAGCTTGGTTTGCAGCCACGTCGCCATCCACATCCATACCATATGCAATGGTTGAATAATTCCGGGACAGTTAAGGTTTCAGCCATGATTCGTTTAACATTTTCTATTGGTGATTATCATGGAGAGGTTGATTGTGATATTGTCCCCAGGCAAGCATGTCATTTGCTGCTTGGTCGGCCCTAGCAATTTGATGTGGATTCGGTGCATTTTGGACGGTCTAACAAATACACTTTCATTGCCAATGACAAGAAGGTGGTTCTTGTTCCATTATCTCTAGAGGAGATCCATGCTTTAGATGTGGCTCGCATGAAAAGAGAGGCATCTGAAAAAAGAAAACTGAGTGAGACCCACAACACTAGTAAGGAAGAGAGTTCTAAACCATCCAGCCACATAAAGCCTCATTCCACTTTAAAACAGCCACACCAAACTGAGTGCTTATTTGTGAGCAGGAGTGATTTGAGAGATGTGAGAAACACCACAGCCCCATTCTTTGTACTGCTGTACAAGGAGGTTTTATTTTCCACTAACGACTTACCTAGCTCGCTGCCTAGTGTTGTTCTTGATTTGTTACAGGACTTTGAGGATGTTTTTCCTGATGAGGTACCAGCTGGACTTCCCCAACTTCGTGGCATTGAGCATCAAATTGACTTGGTCCCTGGTGCTTCTCTTCCAAATCGTCCAGCCTACCACACCAATCCCATAGAGACAAAGGAAATTCAGCGACAGGTAAAAGAGCTTTTGGACAAAGGGTATGTTCGTGAATCCTTATCACCATGTGTTGTTCCCGTTCTTTTAGTTCCAAAGAAAGATGGCTCTTGGCGCATGTGTGTTGATTGTCGTGCTATCAATGCTATAACTGTTCGATATCGCCATCCCATTCCACGACTTGATGACATGTTAGATGAATTGAGTGGTTCCATCATTTTCACCAAGATTGATTTGCGTAGTGGCTATCATCAAATCCGCATGAAACTTGGTGATGAATGGAAAACAGCGTTTAAAACTAAAATTGGTCTCTATGAATGTCTTGTGATGCCATTTGGCTTGACAAATGCTCCTTCAACTTTTATGCGCTTAATGAACCATGTTTTACGAGCTTTCATTGGCAAGTTTGTAGTTGTTTATTTTGATGATATTCTGATCTATAGTAAATCATTTGATGAACATCTTGATCATATCCGTCAAGTACTTGCTGTTTTGAGGGAAGAGAAATTGTATGGCAACATTGCTAAGTGCACCTTTTGCACAGACCGTGTTGTTTTCCTTGGCTTTGTTGTTTCCGCAGATAGTATTCAGGTTGATGAAGAGAAGGTTAAAGCAATTAAGGATTGTCCTACACCGTTAAATGTGAGCCAAGTTCGAAGCTTTCACGGTCTTGCAAGTTTCTATAGGCATTTTGTCAAAAATTTCAGCACCCTCGCTGCACCCCTTAACAATCTCACAAAGAAGGATGTTCCATTCACGTGGGGCCATGACGAAGACCAAGCATTTCACACACTGAAAACAAAGCTTTGTGAAGCACCGCTGCTACACCTTCCTGATTTTGGTAAGACATTTGAGATCGAATGTGATGCAAGTGGTATTGGCATAGGAGGTGTACTGCTGTAAGAAGGTAAACCTGTTGCCTACTTTTCTAAAAAGCTAAATGGTCCACATCTGAATTACTCGGTTTATGACAAAGAGCTTTATGCCTTAGTTCGCGTTTTGGAAGTTTGGCAACATTACTTGTTACCTAAAGAATTTGTCATCCATTCTGATCATGAAGCTTTGAAATATCTAAAAAGTCAAGGCAAACTGAACCGTAGACATGCTAAATGGATTGAGTTCATGGAAACATTTCCCTATGTTGTAAAACATAAGCGTGGAAAAGATAACATTGTTGCCGATGCTTTATCACGGAGATGTGGTTTGGTTACACAATTAGATACAAAAGTGCTTGGTTTGGAATCCATTAAAACACTCTATGCAGCTGATTCTGATTTTAAAGAACCTTTCTCTCATTGCATTGCTGGAAAAGGCTGGGACAAGTATTATGTGCATGATGATTTTTTATTTCGGACTAACAAACTATGCATTCCAGCCTGCTCGATTCGTCAAGTTCTTTTGCAGGAAGCACATGCTGGTGGCTTAGCTGGTCATTTTGGCGTCAAAAAGACATTGGACATGCTCTCCGATCATTTCTTTTGGCCACATATGCGACGTGATGTCCAGCGACATGTTGCACGCTGCATAATCTGCTTGAAAGCTAAGTCCCGCCTTAACCCCCATGGTCTATATACTCCATTACCAGTTCCGAATGTACCTTGGGAAGATATATCCATGGATTTTATTTTGGGTTTACCTCGGTCTCAGAGGGGGAGGGATTCTAATTTTGTTGTTGTTGACTGATTCTCTAAAATGGCACATTTTATTCCATGTCTTAAGAACAACGATGCTTCACACGTTGCTGATTTGTTTTTCAGGGAGATCGTTCGTTTACATGGAGTGCCAAGGACTATTGTTTCAGACCGGGATACAAAATTTCTGAGCTATTTTTGGAAGACATTATGGGCTAAGCTTGGTAAGAAGTTGTTATTTTCCACCACTTGTCATCCACAAACCGATGGGCAAACTGAAGTTGTCAACCGTACCTTGTCTGCCATGTTGCGTGCTGTGTTGAAAAAGAATTTGAAGCAGTGGGAAGACTGCCTTCCACATATTGAATTTTCTTATAACAGGGCAGTCCATTCCACAACAAACTTTTGTCCATTTGAAATTGTTTATGGGTTTAAACCGCATACTCCCATGGATCTTTTGCCTTTAACATTGCAGGAACAAGTTAACATGGATGCATCAAAGAGATCAGATTTTATCAAGAAACTACATGATGAGACAAGGAAAAATATCGAGAAGAAATCAGCGCAATATGCAAAGCAGGCGAACAAAGGTAAGAAGAAGGTTACATTCCAGCCGGGAGACCTTGTGTGGTTACATCTACGCAAGGATCGTTTTCCCCAACATCGCAAGACTAAGTTATCTCCTAGGGGTGATGGTCCGTTCAAGGTTCTCCAAAAGATAAATGATAATGCTTACAAATTGAGCTGCCACCTGAATATTCCAATGTGAGTCCAACATTCAATGTCAAAGACTTGCTTCCATTTGTTGGTGAGCTTGAGTCGAGGACGACTCCTTCTCAAGAGGGGGAGGCTAATGAGGACATGCCTAGCATTCACTCATCTTCAAATGAAACTCCACTTGATATAGCTGGTCCAATTACAAGAAGTAGAGCTAAACAATTGGAGAAGGAAATTCATTCTCAGGTGAACGCTAACCTTATGTTTAATAATCAGTTTATGTTGAATGAGCCTATGCTTTTGAGTTCTTGTTCCAATGTCCTTAGGAATGATGGACTGTATAAACCAGCATGGGATGAAGAAGGATTCAAGCCTCTGGACATCTGAACCAAGAAGCCTATGGTGTGCACGAATAAAAAGGTGGTTCATCACTTTTGTATGGGAATGCAACCAGAAGCTAGATGACTGACATATGGTACGAATTCCAAGCATCACCGCGGACAGAATACAAGGAGTTAGATGGTGTTCTATAAGTGGATGGAAGTGTCTTCAAGTCTACTTTCCAGCCCATCAAACGGCTCATTATTTGGACTACCCAATAAAGAGTTATGCTCATTTTAGTAACTGCTGCCAGAAGCTGAAAAGACGCGCGAACCAGCCACGAAATCCACTAGTGCATGCACATGCTGCCATTTACTCAAAGCTGAACGCCCCTATCTCTATATATATCTTGTACTAGACAATGAAAAGACAGATCTTGTTTTGGCTAAATTCAGAATACACAAACTCGTGGAGTTTTGTTTATGCGTGAGTCTTGAGAGGCTTGCAACATTTGTTCTTTCGATTCCTGAGGGAGTTGTAGAACGCCGAACTGCGGTTCACCCAGTTCGTGCCTTCACGTCTATAGGGCGTGATTGCGTGGGCTGTTTCGTCGGTACGTGGAAGGGTGATTATCTCGGTAGTTCGTCGCGTGGACAGCCTCGCGGTGCACTGCCTCTTCACCAGGTCACGCAGTGACAAGTTATCAAGTTCGCGGATCCTACGAGAAGATCAGGCAAAACAACTTGCTACACGCGTTGCATAGGCGTGTGCGCATCAAAACGTACGATAGGCTCAGAAATCATTTTGGATGCACCGTATGGTACTCCTAGGTGACGAGGCTCAAATAGAAGCTCGTTTCGGTTCATTAGGAGATAGTGCTAATCTTGATTCAATATAGGTGCACGGTTTGTGCCAAACATACTGTAAGCTCAAAAATCATTTTGGATGCACCTGATGGAACCCCTAGGTGATGTAGGTCATGTAAAATCTCGTTTTGGTCCATTTGGAGATAGTGTTAGTCTCGGTGCAAGATGGATCCATAGTTTGCCCCAAACGTACCATAGCTTCAGAAACCGTTTTGGACGCACCTGATGAAACTCCTAGGTGACATGCGTCATGTAGAATCTCCTTTCGGTCCTTTTTGGAGATAGTGTTAGTTTCGGTGCATGATAGGTGCACGGTTTGCGCCAAACGTACCATAGGCTCATAAAATTGTTTTGGATGCACCGGATGGTACTCCAGGGTTACGAGGCTCAAATGGAAGCTCGTTTCGGTCCATTTGGAGATAGTGCTAATCTTGATTCAAGATAGGTGCACGGTTTAAGCCCAACATATCGTAAGCTCAGAAATTATTTTGGACGCACCCGATGGATCTGCAAGGTGGCGTGGGTTATATAGAATCTCATTTTGGTTCGTTTGGAGAAAGTGTCAGAATCGGTGCAAGATAGATCCACAGTTTGCACCAAACGTACTATAGCTCCAGAAACTGTTTTGGATGCACCGGATGGAAGTCCTAGGTGACGTGGGTCATGTAGAATCTTGTTTCGATACTTTTGGAGATAGTGTTAGTTTCGGTGCATGATAGTTGCACAATTTGCGCCAAACGTACCATAGGCTCAAAAATTGTTTTGGACACACTGGTTGGTACTCCTAAGTGACGAGGCTCAACTGGAAGCTCGTTTCGGTTCGTTAAGAGATTGTGCTAATCTTGATTCAAGATATGTGCACAGTTTGTTCCGAACATACCGTAAGCTCGGAAATCATTTTGGACGCACCGGATAGAACTCCTAGGTGACGTAGGTCATGTAGAATCTCGTTTCGGTCTATTTGGAGATAGTGTTAGTCTCGGTGTAAGATAGATCCACAGTTTGCACCAAACGTACCATAGCCTCATAAATTATTTTGGACGCACCCGATGGAACTCCTATGTGACGCGGGTCATGTTGAATCTCCTTTCGGTCCTTTTCAAGATAGTGTTAGTTTCGGTGAATGAAAGGTGCACGGTTTGCGCCAAACATACCATAGGCTTAGAAATTGTTTTGGATGCACCGGATGGTACTCCTAGGTGACGAGGCTCAAATGGAAGCTCGTTTTAGTCCGTTCAGAGATAGTGCTAATCTTGATTCAAGATAGGTGCACGGTTTGCGCCGAACGTACCGTAAGCTCGGAAATTATTTTGGACGCACCTGATGTAACTCCAAGGTGACGTGGGTCATGTAGAATCTCGTTGTGGTTCGTTTGGGATAGTGTTAGTATCGGTGCAACATAGGTCCACAGTTTGCACCAAACGTACCATAGCTTCAGAAACCGTTTTGGATGCACCAGATGGAACTCCTTGGTGACGTGAGTCATGTAGAATCTTGTTTTGATCCTTTTGGAGATAGTGTTAGTTTTGATCCTTTTGGAGATACCGTAAGCTCAGAAATCATTTTGGACACAATGGATGGTAGTCTTGGGTGACGAGGCTCAACTGGAAGCTCATTTCTGTTAGTTTGGAGATTGTGCTAATCTTGATTCAAGATAGGTGCTCAGTTTATGCTGAACATACCGTAAGCTCGGAAATCATTTTAGATGCACCCGATGGAACTCTTAGGTGACGTAGGTCATGTAGAATCTCGTTTCGGTCCATTTGGATATAGTGTTAGTCTCGGTGCAAGATAGATCCACAGTTTGCACCAAACATACCATAGCCTCAGAAATCATTTTGGACGCACCCGATGGAACTCCTAAGTGACGTGGGTCCTGTAGAATGTCCTTCTGGTCTTTTTGGAGGTAGTGTTAGTTTTCGTGCATGATAGGTGCACGGTTTGCGCCAAACGTACCATAGGCTCAAAAATCGTTTTGGACACACCGGATGATACTCCTAGGTGACAAGGCTCAAATGAAAGCTCGTTTCGGTTCATTTGGAGATAGTGCTAATTTGATTCAAGATAGGTGCACGGTTTGCGCCAAACCTACCGTAAGCTCAGAAATCATTTTGGACGCACCCGATGGAACTCCTAGGTGACGTAGGTCATGTAGAATCTTGTTTCAATCCATTTGGAGATATGTTAGTATTGATGCATGGTAGATCCATAGTTTGGACCAAACATACCATAGCTTCAGAAACCGTTTTGGACGCAACCCGATGGAACTCCTTGGTCACATGGGTCAGTTTCCTCATTTCAATCCTTTTAGAGATAGTGTTAGTTTCGGTGCTGGATAGGTCCACAGTTTGCGCCAAACGTTCCATAGGCTTAGAAATCATTTTAGACAACACGGATGGTACTCCTGGGTGACGAGGCTCAAATGGAAGCTTGTTTCGGTCTGTTTAGAGATAGTGCTAATCTTGATTCAAGATAGGTGCACAGTTTGCGCCGAACGTACCGTAAGCTCAGAAATCATTTTGGACACACTCGATGGAACTCCTAGGTTTCGATCCATTTGGAGATAGTGTTAGTCTCGGTGCAAGATAGATACACAGTTTGAACCAAACGTACCATAGCCTCAGAAATAATTTTGAACCACTTGATGGAAGTCCTAGGTGACGTTGATTATGTAGAATCTCCTTTCGGTCCTTTTGGAGATAGTGTTAGTTTCGGTGCATGATAGGTGTATGGTTTGCGCCAAACATACCATAGGCTCAGAAAATTGTTTTGCACGCACCCGATGGAACTCCTAGGTGACGTGGGTCATGTAGAATCTCCTTTCGGTTCTTTTAGAGATAGTGTTAGTTTCGGTGCATGATAGGTGCACGGTTTGCGCCAAACGTTGCTTTGGATGCACTGGATGGTACTCCTGGGTGACGAGGCTCAAATGGAAGCTCGTTTCGGTCCGTTTGGAGATAGTGCTAATCTTGATTCAAGATAGATGCACGGTTTGCACCGAATGTACCATAAGCTCGGAAATTATTTTGGACACACCCGATGGAACTCTAAGGTGACGTGAGTCATGTAGAATCTCGGTTCGGTTCGTTTGGTGATAGTGTTAGTATCGGTGTAAGATAGATCCACAGTTTGCACCAAACATACCATAGCTTCAGAAACCATTTTGGGCGCACCTGATGGACCTCTTAGGTGACGTGGGTCATGTAGAATCTCATTTCGATCCTTTTGGAGATAGTGTTAGTCTCGGTGCAAGATGGATACAGTTTGCACCAAACGTACCATAGCCTCAGAAGTCCTTTTGGATGCACCTGATGGAACTGCTAGGTGACGTAGGTCATGTAGAATCTCATTTCAGTCCATTTGGAGATAGTGTTAGTCTCGGTGCAAGATAGATACACAGTTTGCACCAAACGTACCATAGCCTCAGAAATCATTTTGGACGCACCTGTTGGAACTCCTAGGTGACATGGGTCATCTAGAATCTCCTTTCGGTCCTTTTGGATAGTGTTAGTTTCGGTGCATGATAGGTGTACAGTTTGTGCCAAATATACCATAGGCTCAGAAAATTGTTTTGGATGCACCGGATGGTACTCCCGGGTGACGAGGCTCAAATGGAAGCTCGTTTTGGTTCATTAGGAGATAGTGCTAATCTTGATTCAAGATAGGTGCACGGTTTGCGCCGAACGTACTGTAAGCTCAGAAATTATTTTGGACGCACCCGATGGATCTCCAAGGTGACGTGGGTCATGTAGAATCTCGTTTCGGTTCGTTTGGAGATAGTGTTAGTATCAGTGCAAGATAGATCCACAGTTTGCACCAAACGTACCATAGCTTCAGAAACCATTTGGACGCACCTGATGAAACTCCTAGGTGACGTGGGTCATGTAGAATCTTGTTTTGATTCTTTTGGAGAAAGTGTTAGTTTCAGTGCATGATAGTTGCACAATTTGCGCCAAACGTACCATAGGCTCAGAAATCGTTTTGGACACACTGGTTGGTACTCCTACGTGATGAGACTCAACTGGAAGCTCGTCTCAGTTCGTTAGGAGATTGTGCTAATCTTGATCCAAGATAGGTGCACGGTTTGTTCTGAACATACCGTAAGCTTGGAAATCATTTTGGATGCACCGGATAGAACTCCTAGGTAACGTAGGTTATGTGGAATCTCGTTTTGGTCCATTTGGAGATAGTGTTAGTCTCGGTGTAAGATAGATCCACAGTTTGCACAAAACGTACCATAGCCTCATAAATCATTTTGGACGCACCCGATGAAACTCCTAGGTGACATGGGTCATGTAGAATCTCCTTTCGGTCCTTTTGGAGATAGTGTTAGTTTCGGTGAATGATAGGTGCACCGTTTGCGCCAAATGTACCATAGGCTCAGAAATTGTTTTGGATGCACCGGATGGTACTCCTGGGTGACGAGGCCCAAATGGAAGCTTGTTTTGGTCCGTTCGGAGATAGTGCTAATCTTGATTCAAGACAGGTGCACGGTTTGCGCCGAACGTGCTGTAAGCTCGGAAATTATTTTGGACACACCTGATGTAACTCCAAGCTGACGTGGGTCATCTAGAATCTCGTTTTGGTTCATTTGGAGATAGTGTTAGTATCCGTGCAACATAGGTCCACAGTTTGCACCAAACGTACCATAGCTTCAGAAACCGTTTTGGATGCACCTGATGGAACTGCTAGGTGATGTGGGTCATGTAGAATCTTGTTTCGATCCTTTTGGAGATAGTGTTAGTTTCAGTGTATGATAGTTGCTCAATTTGCACCAAACGTACGATAGGCTCAGAAATCATTTTGGATGCACCGGATGGTATGCCTAGGTGATGTGGCTCAAATGGAAGCTCGTTTCGGTTCATTAGGAGATAGTGCTAATCTTGATTCAAGATAGGTGCACGGTTTGTGCTAAACATACTGTAAGCACAAAAATCATTTTGGACGCACCTGATGGAACTATTAGGTGATGTAGGTCATGTAAAACCTCATTTTGGTCCATTTGGAGATAGTGTTAGTCTCAGTGCAAGATGGATCCACAGTTTGCACCAAATGTACCATAGCTTGAGAAACCGTTTTGGACGCACCTGATGGAACTCCTAGGTGACGTGAGTCATGTAGAATCTCCTTTCGGTCCTTTTAGAGATAGTGTTAGTTTCGGTGCATGATAGGTGCACAGTTTGCGCCAAACGTACCATAGGCTCAGAAAATTGTTTTGGATGCACCGGATGGTACTCCTGGGTGACGACGCTCAAATGGAAGCTCGTTTCGGTCCGTTTGGGGATAGTGCTAATCTTGATTCAAGATAGGTGCACGGTTTGCGCCGAACGTATCATAAGCTCGGAAATTATTTTGGACGCACCCGATGGATCTGCATGGTGACGTGGGTCATGTAGAATCTTGTTTCGATCCTTTTGGAGATAGTGTTAGTTTCGGTGCATGATAGTTGCTCAATTTGCACCAAACATATGATAGGCTCAGAAATCATTTTGGATGCACCGGATGGTACTCCTAGGTGACGAGGCTCAAATGGAAGCTTGTTTCGGTTTATTAGGAGATAGTGCTAATCTTGATTCAAGATAGGTGCACGGTTTGTGCCGAACATACTGTAAGCTCGAAAATCATTTTGGACACACCTGATGGAACTCCTGGCTGATGAGGCGCCGGATGGTACTCCTGGGTGATGAGGCGCAAATGGAAGCTCGTTTCGGTCCGTTCGGAGATAGTACTAATCTTGAATCAAGATAGGTGCACGGATTGCGCCGAATGTACCGTAAGCTTGGAAATTATTTTGGACGCACCTGATGTAACTCCAAGGTGACGTGGGTCATGTAGAATCTCGTTTTGGTTCGTTTGGAGATAGTGTTAGTATCGGTGCAACATAGGTCCACAGTTTGCACCAAACGTACCATAGCTTCAGAAACCGTTTTGGACGCACCTGATGGAACTCCTAGGTGACGTGGGTTGTGTAGAATCTTGTTTCGATCCTTTTTGAGATAGTGTTAGTTTCGGTGCATGATAGTTGCTCAATTTGCACCAAACGTACGATAGGCTCAGAAATCATTTTGGATGCACCGGATGGTACTCCTAGGTGACGAGGCTCAAATGGAAGCTTGTTTCGGTTCATTAGGAGATAGTGCTAATCTTGATTCAAGATAGGTGCACGGTTTGTGCGAACATACTTTAAGCTCGAAAATCATTTTGGACGCACCTGACGAAACATCTAGGTGATGTAGGTCATGTAAAATCTCGTTTTGGTCCATTTGGAGATAGTGTTAGTCTCGGTGCAAGATGGATCCACAGTTTGCACCAAATGTACCATAGCTTCAGAAACCGTTTTGGACGCACCTGATGGAACTCCTAGGTGACGTGCGTCATGTAGAATCTCCTTTCGGTCCTTTTTAGAGATAGTGTTAGTTTCGGTGCATGATAGGTGCACGGTTTGCACCAAATGTACCATAGGCTCAGAAAATTGTTTTGGATGCACCTGATGGTACTCCAGGGTGACAAGGCTCAAATGGAAGCTCGTTTCGGTCCGTTTGGAGATTGTGCTAATCTTGATTCAAGATAGGTGCACGGTTTGCGTCGAACATATCGTAAGCTCGGAAATTATTTTGGACGCACCCGATGGATCTGCAAGGTGACGTGGGTTGTGTAGAATCTCATTTCGGTTCGTTTGGAGAAAGTGTTAGTATCGGTGCAAGATAGATCCACAGTTTGCACCAAACGTACTATAGCTTCAGAAATTGTTTTGGACGCACCGGATGGAAGACCTAGGTGACGTGGTTCATGTAGAATCTTGTTTCGATACTTTTGGGGATAGTGTTAGTTTCGGTGCATGATAGTTGCACATTGCGCCAAACGTACCATAGGCTCAGAAATGGTTTTGGACACACTGGTTGGTACTCCTAAGGATGAGGCTCAACTGGAAGCTTGTTTCGGTTCGTTAGGAGATTGTGTTAATCTTGATTCAAGATAGGTGTATGGTTTGTTCCGAACATACCGTAAGCTCGGAATTCATTTTGGACACACCGGATAGAACTCCTAGGTGACGTAGGTCATGTAGAATCTCGTTCCGGTCCATTTGGAGATAGTGTTAGTCTCGGTGTAAGACAGATCCACAGTTTGCACCAAACGTACCATAGCCCCATAAATCATTTTGGACGCACCCGATGGAACTCCTAGGTGACGTGGGTCATGTAGAATCTCCTTTCGGTCCTTTTGGAGATAGTGTTAGTTTCGGTGGATGATAGGTACACGGTTTGCGCCAAACGTACCATAGGCTCAGAAAATTGTTTTGGATGCACCGGATGGTACTCCTGGGTGATGAGGCGCAAATGGAAGCTCGTTTTGGTCCGTTCGGACATAGTGCTAATCTTGAATCAAGATAGGTGCACGGATTGCGCCAAACATACAATAAGCTCGGAAATTATTTTAGACGCACCTGATGTAACTCCAAGGTGACGTGGGTCATGTAGAGTCTCGTTTTGGTTCGTTTGGAGATAGTGTTAGTATCGGTGCAACATAGGTCCACAGTTTGCACCAAACGTACCATAGCTTCAAAAACTGTTTTGGATACACCTGATGGAACTCCTAGGTGACGTGGGTCGTGTAGAATCTTGTTTCGATCCTTTTAGAGATAGTGTTAGTTTCGGTGCATGATAGTTGCTCAATTTGCACCAAACGTACGATAGGCTCAGAAATCATTTTAGTTGCACCGGATGGTACTCCAAGGTGACGAGGCTCAAATGGAAGCTCGTTTCGGTTCATTAGGAGATAGTGCTAATTTTGATTCAAGATAGGTGCACAGTTTGTGCCGAACATATTGTAAGCTCGAAAATCATTTTGGACGCACCTGATGGAACATCTAGGTGTTGTAGGTCATGTAAAATCTTGTTTTGGTACATTTGGAGATAGTGTGAGTCTCGGTGCAAGATGGATCCACAGTTTGCACCAAACGTACCATAGCTTCAGAAACCGTTTTGGACGCACCTGATGGAACTCCTAGGTGACTGCGTCATGTAGAATCTCCTTTTGGTCCTTTTTGGAGATAGTGTTAGTTTCGGTGCATGATCGGTGCACGGTTTGCGCCAAACATACCATAGGCTTAGAAAATTGTTTTGGATGCACCGGATGGTACTCCAGGGTGACGAGGCTCAAATGGAAGCTCGTTTCGGTCCGTTTGGAGATTGATGAGGATATCCCTTCCATTGACACAACCACACCTGCTGCACAACAAGGTCCGATGACAAGAGCTCGAGCACGACAACTTAATTATCAGGTAAAGTCGTTCCTCGCTGTTGATACAAACTCGTCTCAGAATTGGATGCTACTAAATCATGGTGATGATTGTCTTATTCTTAGGAATGTTGGTCAAGACTCCATTACCTCATGTTTAGACCCCATGATGAGGATGGAGCAGCCAAACAAGTGGGAATCATCATTAATGGGGCGCACAGCTCATCTCGAGACAGCAGGGGACACTCCATCAAAAGTACCATAACTCCTTGATACGAGATCCAATGAAGCTGGTTTTTGACTTGTTGGAAAGAGCGCGTCGTCCTCTTTCACATGGGTCCAACCACACTATCAGAATCTACCAAAGCTGTGTGCAGCAAGCCAAAGGACGCAGAGACCTACAGCTTGGGCCTGGGCCTTGTACTAACTACAACCCTTTGAGGGACGCCCAGATTAGGGTTTCCCACTCCCCCTTGTGCTCTCCTCCTTATAAATAGAGTCAGCAGCCATCAGAATGAGGGTGGGTTTTATTTAGATGCAAGATAGCTGCTGCTTCTTCCTTGTAAACGCGTGTGTCGGCTAGACCACCCGATTTGCTTGTTTCAAGACCCCAACTTGTGATTCAGATTCTGCCTTTGGCTTAAATCCGTGAGTTATTTGCTTGTTCATCTTGTTCTTGCTTGTTCTCGGTTGCTTGCAGGTTCTTGGTGTTCTAGGCACGGCAAGAACATCACAATCGGAGCCGGTGTACCTGTTGCTAAGGCGCAGCAACCTTGTGGTCGTTGTAGTCGGACAGCCAACGTCGAATCCACCCCAAATCGAGTTTATCCACACTCACCAAAAGATCAGGAACAACCTCTAGTCTCATCATGTGGTAATCAGAGCAAGGTTCTTTGGTGAGTTATTTACTGTTCATTACTTTACCTATGTTCTAGAAATATAAAAATAGGATAGAACTGAAATTCCAAACACAAGTTTGAGCCTTGCTGATCTGCTTAGTTCTTTGCTTGTTGAGTTTGTGCTTTTACATCGTGGTGTCAAGTGCTGGTTCTTAGGTTCTAACCCTTTAGAGTTTCGAGTTCTTGTCACGTTTTAGTCACCACACAATCCGCTGTTGCCTTCCCCCCCCCCCCCACTTCAGCCGCTGCAATCTCCACCAATACCACAACCACCACCACCAAAAGCATCGCTGCTCTCTCCACCTTTTCGCTAAAACCCTCACCACCATCACCTTTAGCCACGCCTACACAAACACTACCTTATGCACCTGTCCTTTTGGTGCAAATCTGAGTACACTCAGTTCTGAAAATAAGAGAGTTCAAATTGCATATTTGTACTACTTGTTGCAATCCTTATCCCTAGTAAAAGAAAGTCTATGCTACTTGCTGCATTCTTGTTATAATCATATTGCAAAAGTTCAGTTTGTGCGCTACTTGTCGAAAAGAAAAGAAAAGAAAAGAAAAGAAAATAGAAAAGAAAAAGAAAGGAAAAGGAGGAAAGAAAGAAAGAAAGAAAGAAAGAAAGAAAGAAAAAGGGTTAAGTTGATGCTATTTACTCTCATCATTTCCATTGTTTGCTACTATCCGGTGACAACATTTGTGTCTAGGCTCGCGTCTCTAGCACGGGTTAGCCTAGGACCAGCACGATACTATCTTTGAACACTTATTCAACTTGCATTGACTAACATGGTTCCAGTTGTACCTTGATTTTTTTTAAGCCACCTACAGCTCCGCAAATTATCTACAACGTCACAGGGTTCTACTTGCTACTACTTGTGTTGTTCTTGTCGTCGCCAACACTATCTGCATAGCAAGGTAAGGACATGTAAGAACTCGGTTGCACATGCTGAGAGAATGAAAATTGTTGCCACCTAATTCAGTTAGTTGGTAGGACATATTTTCTTGTGATTCCCTTGCTACATACTAACCATGGTAGGAGAAGGTGAAAGGACCCCTCCAGAATCACCTCGATCAAAAGCCTTGCTGCAACACTTTGAACGCAAAGTGAGGCTCCATGCTGAACACCTTGATGAGGATGTTCGTGTCACCAATGAGCACCTTGGTCAATTGGAGACAGCTCAGATTGAGACCAACACCAAGTTGGCTTCCTTGGAAGGCACTCTTGGTTCTGTTAATACATCTCTTGTAGGTGTCTTGGAGCGATTGGAGAGGATGGAACAGAATCGCTGTGTTGGTTTCGAACGACGCAATCACAACAACAACAACACCATGGGCAGTGCTGCTGGTCATGACGAAGAAGAATATGCAGCGGACACTGAGCTTGATGAGGAGCTGAATGGTCATCGACGCATCGAACAACATCGCCGCCGCCATGAGACAGGTCCTCGCCGACCACGGCAAGAGGTACGTGCTGATGACTCATTTGGCAAGATTAAATTCACCATACCTGGTTTTGATGGGAGGTATAATCCTGATATGTACCTTAGTTGGGAATTAGCTGTTGATCAGAAATTTACTTGCCATGATTTCCCTCAGGACAAACGTGTTAGGGCTGCAACTAGTGAGTTTACTGACTTTGCCTCTGTTTGGTGGTCTGAATACCATCGTAAGAACCCAAATAACACACCAACTTGGGATGCTTTGAAACGGGTCATGCGGGCCAGATTTGTTCCTTCTTATTATGCCCGTGATCTTTTAAATAAGTTGCAACAATTGAGGCAAGGATTCAAATCTGTAGAAGAGTACTATCAAGAGCTACAAATGGGTATGCTTCGTTGCGGGCTAGAGGAAAATGAGGATGGTGCCATAGCTAGATTTATGGGTGGGCTGAACCAGGAGATTCAGGACATTCTAGCTTATAAGGAATATAATTCTGTCAATCGTTTATTTCACCTTGCTTGTAAAGCTGAACGAGAAGTGCAGGGACGATGAGCTAGCATGAGGGCTAACATTCCTGCAGGTCGTGCTAGCCTATGGACACCCTCCAATGCTGCTGCACCGTCAACGCGTGCACCCCCACAATCTTCCTCGACCATCAAGCCACGCTCCTCTACAACAAGTTCTGTACCATGCCCAAGTGAACCAACTAGAGGAGCAACGGCTACATCTGCCAAGAGTTCACCCTCGGTGGTATCCACGGGGAGAACAAGGGATATTCAGTGCCTACGCTGCAAAGGATATGGCCACATACGCAGGGACTGCCCAAACACACGTGTAATGATTGTGCGAGCTGATGAAGGAGATTATTTCCAACAAGACGAAGAGCACATTAGGGCTGAAGCTGCTGAGCACTATGAGAGCCTCATGGTGCAGCGGGTGTTAAGTGCCCAAATGGAGAAGGCTGAACAAAATCAGCGCCACACTTTGTTTCAAACCAAGTGTGTGATCAAGGAACACTCTTGCCGTGTGATCATAGATGGAGGAAGCTGCAACAACTTGGCAAGTGCTGAAATGGTGGAGAAGCTTTCATTGAGCACAAAACCACACCCGCAGCCTTACTACATTCAGTGGCTTAACAACAGCGGCAAGGTGAAGGTAACCCAATTGGTAAGGGTAGAGTTTGCCATTGGTTCTTATCATGATTCCATTGACTGCGATGTTGTGCCTATGCAAGCATGCTCTATGTTGTTAGGTAGACCATGGCAGTTTGATAAAGATTCCTTGCACTCTGGTAAAACAAATCAATACTCTTTCGTGCATAATGACAAGAAGATTGTGTTGCACCCCATGTCCCCTGAGTCTATTCTAAGAGATGAACTTGCTAGATCTAGCAAACTTAAGAATCAGGCTGTTGCTAGTAAAAATCAGATTGTCGCTAATGAACTTGAGAAACATAAGAAGAAGTCTAGCAAATCTGTTCATCATAATAAAAATGAGATCAAGCTAAAAGGCTCTTGTTACTTTGCCACCAAATCTGATTTGGATGAGATTGATGCTAGTACTACTGTTTGCTATGCTTTGGTTTGCAAAGAAACTTTATTTTCACTCGAAGATACATCTATTTCTTTGCCTCCTGCTATCACTAATCTTTTGCAGGAGTATGTCGTTGTTTTTCCAAAGGAGGTACCACCGGGGCTGCCACCAATTCGAGGGATTGAACACCAGATTGACCTCATCCCTAGGGCTTCCTTGCCTAATCGTGCGCCGTATAGGACCAACCCGGACGAGACAAAAGAGATTCAGAGACAAGTACAAGAATTGCTCAACAAAGGTTATGTGCGTGAGTCTCTTAGCCCTTGTGCCGTTCCCGTGCTTTTAGTTCCTAAGAAGGATGGATCATGGCGCATGTGTGTTGATTGTAGAGCGATAAACAACATCACAATCAGATATCGTCATCCTATTCCAAGGTTAGATGATATGCTTGATGAATTGAGTGGCTCAATTGTGTTCTCTAAAATTGATTTGCGTAGTGGTTACCACCAGATTCGTATGAAGCTAGGAGATGAATGGAAAACAGTGTTTAAAACTAAGTTTGGTTTATATGAATGGCTTGTCATGCCCTTTGGATTGACTAATGCACCCAGCACTTTCATGAGATTAATGAACGAGGTTTTACGTTCTTTTATTGGCAGATTTGTAGTGGTATACTTTGATGACATCTTGATATATAGTAGATCATTAGAGGAACATCTTGATCATTTGCGTGCCATTTTCAATGCTCTTCGGGATGCACACTTGTTTGGCAATCTTGAGAAGTGCACCTTTTGCACAGATCGAGTCTCTTTTCTTGGATATGTTGTGACACCACAGGGAATCGAAGTTGATCAAGCCAAGGTTGAGGCCATACACAGCTGGCCTGTTCCCTGCACGGTCACACAAGTGCGGAGTTTTCTAGGACTTGCTGGTTTCTACCGTCGATTTGTGAAGGACTTCAGCACCATTGCAGCCCCGCTGCATGAACTCACCAAGAAGGGTGCAACCTTCACTTGGGCTATAGCCCAACAGGATGCTTTCAACACGCTCAAATATAAGTTAACTCATGCACCTTTACTCCAGCTTCCTGATTTCAACAAAACCTTTGAGCTTGAATGTGATGCTAGTGGAATTGGGTTGGGTGGTGTGCTATTACAAGAGGGAAAACCTGTGGCGTACTTCAGTGAAAAGTTGAGTGGCCCTAGTTTGAACTATTCTACTTATGATAAGGAATTGCTTGCTCTAGTTCGGACTTTGGAAACATGGCAGCATTATTTGTGGCCCAAAGAGTTTGTCATATATTCTGATCATGAATCATTGAAACACATCCGTAGTCAAGCAAAACTGAACCGTAGACATGCCAAGTGGGTTGAATTCATCGAGTCCTTTCCTTATGTCATCAAACACAAAAAGGGGAAGGAAAATATAATTGCTGATGCTTTGTCTAGACGTTACACCATGCTTTCACAACTTGACTTTAAAATCTTTGGTTTGGAAACTATTAAGGAACAATATGCACATGACAATGTTTTCAAAGATGTATTGCTGAATTGCCAAGAGGGGAAAACATGGAACAGATTCATCCTCACCGATGGGTTTGTCTTTAGAGCCAACAAGCTATGCATTCCAGCTAGCTCCGTGCGTTTGTTATTATTGCAGGAAGCGCATGGAGGACTCATGGGACATTTTGGTGTGAAAAAGACAGAGGACATCCTTGCTGGTCATTTCTTTTGGCCCAAGATGAGGAGAGACGTGGAGAGGTTTGTTGCTCGCTGCACAACATGCCAGAAAGCTAAGTCACGCCTTAATCCTCATGGTTTATACATGCCTCTTCCTGTTCCAAGTGCACCATGGGAAGATATTTCAATGGACTTTGTTTTAGGACTGCCTAGAACAAAGAAGGGGAGGGATAGTGTGTTTGTTGTTGTGGACAGATTTTCTAAAATGGCACATTTCATACCATGTCATAAGAGCGATGATGCTACACATGTTGCTGATTTGTTCTTTCGTGAGATTGTTCGATTGCATGGTGTGCCTAACACCATTGTTTCTGATCGGGATGCAAAATTTCTTAGTCATTTTTGGAGAACTTTGTGGGCTAAGCTAGGGACTAAGCTTTTATTTTCCACTACTTGTCATCCCCAAACTGATGGACAAACTGAGGTTGTCAATAGAACCTTATCTACATTGCTTAGGGCTGTTTTGAAAAAGAACATAAAAATGTGGGAAGAGTACTTGCCTCATGTTGAGTTTGCTTATAATCGTTCACAGCATTCTACCACTAAGAAAAGCCCTTTTGAGATAGTTTATGGGTTTGTGCCACGTGCTCCTATTGATTTGTTACCTCTTCCGACCTCGGAGCGAGTGAACTTTGATGCTAAACAACGTGCTGAACTGATCTTAAAATTGCATGAAACCACTAAAGAGAAAACAGAGTGCATGAATGCAAAGTATAAACTAGCTGGTAGCAAAGGGAAGAAACATGTCATTTTTGAACCTGGTGATCTAGTTTGGCTCCATTTGAGAAAAGATAGGTTCCCTGATTTGCGAAAGTCTAAGTTGCTGCCTAGAGCCGATGGTCCTTTTAAAGTGTTAGAAAGGATTAATGATAATGCGTACAAACTTGAGCTACCTGCAGCTTTTGGGGTTAGCCCCACATTTAACATTGCAGATTTGAAGCCATATTTGGGAGAAGAGGATGAACTAGAGTCGAGGACGACTCAAATGCAAGAAGGGGAGGATGATGAGGACATCCCTTCCATTGACACAACCACACCTGCTGCACAACAAGGTCCGATGACAAGAGCTCGAGCACGACAACTTAATTATCAGGTAAAGTCGTTCCTCGCTGTTCATACAAACTCGTCTCAAATTGGATGCTACTAAATCATGGTGATGATTGTCTTATTCTTAGGAATGTTGGTCAAGACTCCATTGCCTCATGTTTAGACCCCATGATGAGGATGGAGCAGCCGAACAAGTGGGAATCATCATTAATGGGCGCACAGCTCATCTCGAGACAGCAGGGGACACTCCATCAAAAGTAACATAACTCCTTGATACGAGATCCAATGAGCTGGTTTTTGACTTGTTGGAAAGAGCGCGTCGTCCTCTTTCACATGGGTCCAACCCCACTATCAGAATCTACCAAAGCTGTGTGCAGCAAGCCAAAGGACGCAGAGACCTATAGCTTGGGCCTGGGCCTTGTACTAACTACAACCCTTTGAGGGACGCCCAGATTAGGGTTTCCCACTCCCCCTTATGCTCTCCTCCTTATAAATAGAGCCAGCAGCCATCAGAATGAGGGTGGGTTTTGTTTAGATGCAAGATAGTTTGCTGCTTCTTCCTTGTAAACGCGTGTGTCGGCTAGACCACCCGATTTGCTTGTTTCAAGACCCCAACTTGTGATTCAGATTCAGCCTTTGGCTTAAATCCGTGAGTTATTTGCTTGTTCATCTTGTTCTTGCTTGTTCTCGGTTGCTTGCAGGTTCTTGGTGTTCTTGGCACGGCAAGAACATCACAATCGGAGCCGGTGTACCTATTGCTAAGGCGCAGCAACCTTGTGGTCGTTGTAGTCGGACAGCCAACGTCGAATCCACCCCAAATCGAGTTTATACACACTCACCAAAAGATCAGGAACAACCTCTAGTCTCATCAGAGATTGTGCTAATCTTGATTCAAGATAGGTGCACGGTTTGCGTCGAACATATCGTAAGCTCGAAAATTATTTTGGACGCACCCGATGGATCTGCAAGGTGACGTGGGTTATGTAGAATCTCATTTCAGTTCGTTTGGAGAAAGTGTTAGTATCGGTGCAAGATAGATCCACAGTTTGCACCAAACGTACTATAGCTTCAGAAATTGTTTTGGACGCACCGGATGGAAGACCTAGGTGACGTGGGTCATGTAGAATCTTGTTTCGGTACTTTTGGAGATAGTGTTAGTTTCGGTGCATGATAGTTGCACAATTTGCACCAAACGTACCATAGGCTCAGAAATTGTTTTGGACACACTGGTTGGTACTCCTAAGTGATGAGGCTCAACTGGAAGCTTGTTTCGGTTCGTTAGGAGATTGTGCTAATCTTGATTCAAGATATGTGCATGGTTTTTTCCGAACATACCGTAAGATCGGAAATCATTTTGGACACACCGGATAGAACTCCTAGGTGATGTAGGTCATGTAGAATCTCGTTTCGGTCCATTTAGAGATAGTGTTAGTCTCGGTGTAAGACAGATCCACAGTTTGCACCAAACGTACCATAGCCTCATAAATCATTTTGGACGCACCCGATGGAACTCCTAGGTGACGTGGGTCATGTAGAATCTCCTTTCGGTCCTTTTGGAGATAGTGTTAGTTTAGGTGAATGATAGGTGCACGGTTTGCGCCAAACGTACCATAGGCTCAGAAAATTGTTTTGGACGCACCGGATGGTACTCCTGGGTGATGAGGCACAAATAGAAGCTCGTTTCGGTCCGTTCGGAGATAGTGCTAATCTTGAATCAAGATAGGTGCACGGATTGCGCCGAATGTACCGTAAGCTTGGAAATTATTTTGGACGCACCTGATGTAACTCCAAGGTGACGTGGGTCATGTAGAATCTCGTTTTGGTTCGTTTGGAGATAGTGTTAGTATCGGTGCAACATAGGTCCACAGTTTGCACCAAGCATACCATAGCTTCAGAAACCGTTTTGGACGCACCTGATGGAACTCCTAGGTGACGTGGGTTGTGTAGAATCTTGTTTCGATCCTTTTGTAGATAGTGTTAGTTTCGGTGCATGATAGTTGCTCAATTTGCACCAAACGTACGATAGGCTCAGAAATCATTTTGGATGCACCGGATGGTACTCCTAGGTGACGAGGCTCAAATGGAAGCTTCTTTCGGTTCATTAGGAGATAGTGCTAATCTTGATTCAAGATAGGTGCACGGTTTGTGCGAACATACTTTAAGCTCGAATATCATTTTGGACGCACCTGATGAAACATCTAGGTGATGTAGGTCATGTAAAATCTCGTTTTGGTACATTTGGAGATAGTGTTAGTCTCGGTGCAAGATGGATCCACAGTTTGCACCAAACGTACCATAGCTTCAGAAACCGTTTTGGATGCACCTGTTGGAACTCCTAGGTGACGTGCATCATGTAGAATCTCCTTTCGGTCCTTTTTGGAGATAGTGTTAGTTTCGGTGCATGATAGGTGCTCGGTTTGCACCAAACGTACCATAGGCTCAGAAAATTGTTTTGGATGCACCGGATGGTATAATTTTTCATGCAGTCTGAAGCACGACGGTCCGGCCCAAGCACGATTTTTCGGCCCGACAAGAGCCCAGCCCGGCACGACGAAGTTCGGGCCCGTGCTGGCCCGGCACGGCTATTCAGGCCGTGCTTGGGCCGAAACTCAGGCACGCGGGCCAGCACGGCCCAGCTTGAAATTCTTAGGGGCGGCCCGAGGCGGCCCGCTAAAGCCTCCAACGGCTAGCAGCCCAACGAAATTCCTTTCTAGGGTTTCTCAGAAGGGTGAGTTTTACCTAGAAAGGTTTTTAATGAGACAGCATTGCACACAGCTCATTTTATCTTAATCTTTGTTGTATATGTTTCTTGATCTGTGGCTATGGAATTGTGATATGTTATTTATTGTTGTCTATTTTGAGTTGTTTTTTAGCCTGAGCGGGCTGTGGGCCGGCTCGGCACGGCTTTGCAGCAGGGCTGTACGCGCTGGCCCGGCATGATTTCTGGCTCGATGGGCCATGCCTGGGCTGCCAGTCAGGCACGAGGCACGCTAAGGCACGGCGGCACGTGTCGGCCCGAGCACGTGCCGGGCCGGGCCGGCACGACCCGATGAAAAACTATACCGGATGGTACTCTAGGGTGACGAGGCTCAAATGGAAGCTCGTTTCGGTCCGTTTGGAGATAATGCTAATCTTGATTCAAGATAGGTGCACGGTTTGCGTCGAACATATCGTAAACTCAGAAATTATTTTGGACGCACCCGATGGATCTGCAAGGTGACATGGGTTATGTAGAATCTCATTTCGGTTCGTTTGGAGAAAGTGTTAGTATCGGTGCAAGATAGATCCACAGTTTGCACCAAACATACTATAGCTTCAGAAACTGTTTTGGACGCACCGGATGGAAGTCCTAGGTGACGTGGGTCATGTAGAATCTTGTTTCGATACTTTTGGATATAGTGTTAGTTTCAGTGCATGATAGTTGTACAATTTGCGCCAAACGTACCATAGGCTCAGAAATTGTTTTGGACACACTGGTTGGTACTCCTAAGTGATGTGGCTCAACTGGAAACTCGTTTTGGTTCGTTAGGAGATTGTGCTAATCTTGATTCAAGATAGGTGCATGGTTTGTTCCGAACATACCGTAAGCTCGGAAATCATTTTGGACACACCGGATAGAACTCCTAGGTGACGTAGGTCATGTAGAATCTCGTTTCGGTCCATTTGGAGATAGTGTTAGTCTCGGTGTAAGACAGATCCACAGTTTGCACCAAACGTACCATAGCCTCATAAATCATTTTGGACGCACCCGATGGAACTCCTAGGTGACGTGGGTCATGTAGAATCTCCTTTCGGTCCTTTTGGAGATAGTGTCAGTTTTGGTGAATGATAGGTACACGGTTTGCGCCAAACGTACCATAGGCTCAGAAAATTGTTTTGGATGCACCGGATGGTACTCCTGGGTGATGAGGCGCAAATGGAAGCTCGTTTCGGTCCGTTCGGAGATAGTGCTAATCTTGAATCAAGATAGGTGCACGGATTGCGCCGAACATACTATAAGCTCAGAAATTATTTTGGACGCACCTGATGTAACTCCAAGGTGACGTGGGTCATGTAGAATCTCGTTTTGGTTCGTTTGGAGATAGTGTTAGTATCGGTGCAACATAGGTCCACAGTTTGCACCAAACGTACCATAGCTTCAGAAACCATTTTGGACGCGCCTGATGGAACTCCTAGGTGACATGCGTCATGTAGAATCTTCTTTCGGTCTTTTTTGGAGATAGTGTTAGTTTCGGTGCATGATAGGTGCACGGTTTGCACCAAACGTACCATAAGCTCAGAAAATTATTTTGGATGCACCGGATGGTATTCTAGGGTGACGAGGCTCAAATGGAAGCTCGTTTTGGTCTGTTTGGAGATTGTGCTAATCTTGATTCAAGATAGGTGCACGGTTTGCGTCGAACATATCGTAAGCTCGTAAATTATTTTGGACGCACCCGATGGATCTACAAGGTGACGTGGGTTATGTAGAATCTCATTTCGGTTCGTTTGGAGAAAGTGTTAGTATCGGTGCAAGATAGATCCACAGTTTGCACCAAACGTACTATAGCTTCAGAAATTGTTTTGGACGCACCGGATGGAAGACCTAGGTGACGTGGGTCATGTAGAATCTTGTTTCGATACTTTTGGAGATAGTGTTAGTTTCGGTGCATGATAGTTGCACAATTTGCGCCAAACGTACCATTGGCTCAGAAATGGTTTTGGACACACTGGTTGGTACTCCTAAGTGATGAGGCTCAACTGGAAGCTTGTTTCGGTTCATTAGGAGATTGTGCTAATCTTGATTCAAGATTGGTGCATGGTTTGTTCCGAACATACCGTAAGCTTGGAAATCATTTTGGACACACCAGATAGAACTCCTAGGTGACGTAGGTCATGTAGAATCTCGTTTCGGTCCATTTGGAGATAGTGTTAGTCTCGGTGTAAGACAGATCCACAGTTTGCACCAAACGTACCATAGCCTCATAAATCATTTTGGACGCACCCGATGGAACTCCTAGGTGACGTGGGTCATGTAGAATCTCCTTTCGGTCCATTAGGAGAGAATGTTAGTTTCGGTGAATGATAGGTGCACGGTTTGCGACAAACGTACCATAGGCTCAGAAAATTGTTTTGGACGCACCGGATGGTACTCCTGGGTGATGAGGCACAAATAGAAGCTCGTTTCGGTCCGTTCGGAGATAGTGCTAATCTTGAATCAAGATAGGTGCACGGATTGCGCAGAATGTACCGTAAGCTTGGAATTATTTTGGACGCACCTGATGTAACTCCAAGGTGACGTGGGTCATGTAGAATCTCGTTTTGGTTCGTTTGGAGATAGTGTTAGTATCGGTGCAACATAGGTCCATAGTTTGCAACAAGCGTACCATAGCTTCAGAAACCGTTTTGGACGCACCTGATGGAACTCCTAGGTGACGTGGGTTGTGTAGAATCTTGTTTCGATCCTTTTGGAGATAGTGTTAGTTTCGGTGCATGATAGTTGCTCAATTTGCACCAAACGCACGATAGGCTCAGAAATCATTTTGGATGCACCGGATGGTACTCCTAGGTGACGAGGCTCAAATGGCTTGTTTCGGTTCATTAGGAGATAGTGCTAATCTTGATTCAAGATAGGTGCATGGTTTGTGCGAACATACTTTAAGCTCGAAAATCATTTTGGACGCACCTGATGAAACATCTAGGTGATGTAGGTCATGTAAAATCTCGTTTTGGTACATTCGGAGATAGTGTTAGTCTCGGTGCAAGATGGATCCACAGTTTGCACCAAATGTACCATAGCTTCAGAAACCGTTTTGGATGCACCTGATGGAACTCCTAGGTGACGTGCGTCATGTAGAATCTCCTTTCGGTCCTTTTTGGAGATAGTGTTAGTTTCGGTGCATGATAGGTGCTCGGTTTGCGCCAAACGTACCATAGGCTCAGAAAATTATTTTGGATGCACCGGATGGTATAATTTTTCATGCAGTCTGAAGCACGACGGCCCGGCCCAAGCACGATTTTTCGGCCCGACAAGAGCCCAGCCCGGCACGACGAAGTTCGGGCCCGTGCTGGCCCGGCACGACTATTCAGGCCGTGCTTGGGCCGAAACTCAGGCACGCGGGCCAGCACGGCCCAGCACGAAATTCTTAGGGGCGGCCCGAGGCGGCCCGCTAAAGCCTCCAACGGCTAGCAGCCCAACGAAATTCCTTTCTAGGGTTTCTCACAAGGGTGAGTTTTACCTAGAAAGGTTTTTAATGAGACAGCATTGCACACAGCTCATTTTATCTTAATCTTTGTTGTCTATGTTTCTTGATCTGTGGCTATGGAATTGTGATATGTTATTTATTGTGGTCTATTTTGAGTTGTTTTTTAGCCTGAGCGGGCTGTGGGCCGGCTCGGCACGGCTTTGCAGCAGGGCTGTACGTGCTAGCCCGGCACGATTTCTGGCCCGATGGGCCATGCCTGGGCTGCCAGTCAGGCACGAGGCACGCTAAGGCACGGCCCGGTGAGGCACGGCGGCACGTGTCGGCCCGAGCACGTGCCGGGCCGGGCCGGCACGACCCGATGAAAAACTATACTGGATGGTACTCTAGGGTGACGAGGCTCAAATGGAAGCTCGTTTCGGTCCGTTTGGAGACAATGCTAATCTTGATTCAAGATAGGTGCACGGTTTACATCGAACATATCGTAAACTCGGAAATTATTTGGACGCACCCGATGGATCTGCAAGGTGACATGGGTTATGTAGAATCTCATTTCGGTTCGTTTGGAGAAAGTATTAGTATCGGTGCAAGATAGATCCACAGTTTGCACCAAACATACTATAGCTTCAGAAACTGTTTTGGACGCACCGGATGGAAGTCCTAGGTGACATGGGTCATGTAGAATCTTGTTTCGATACTTTTGGAGATAGTGTTAGTTTCAGTGCATGATAGTTGTACAATTTGCGCCAAACGTACCATAGGCTCAGAAATTGTTTTGGACACACTGGTTGGTACTCCTAAGTGATGTGGCTCAACTGGAAGCTCGTTTCGGTTCGTTAGGAGATTGTGCTAATCTTGATTCAAGATAGGTGCATGGTTTGTTCCGAACATACCGTAAGCTCGGAAATAATTTTGGACACACCGGATAGAACTCCTAGGTGACGTAGGTCATGTAGAATCTCGTTTCGGTCCATTTGGAGATAGTGTTAGTCTCGGTATAAGACAGATCCACAGTTTGCACCAAACGTACCATAGCCTCATAAATCATTTTGGACGCACCCAATGGAACTCCTAGGTGACGTGGGTCAAGTAGAATCTCCTTTCGGTCCTTTTGGAGATAGTGTTAGTTTTGGTGAATGATAGGTACACGGTTTGCGCCAAACATACCACAGGCTCAAAAAATTGTTTTGGATGCACCGGATGGTACTCCTGGGTGATGAGGCGCAAATGGAAGCTCGTTTCGGTTCGTTCGGAGATAGTGCTAATCTTGAATCAAGATAGGTGCACGGATTGCACCGAACATACTATAAGCTCAGAAATTATTTTGGACGCACCTGATGTAACTCCAAGGTGACGTGGGTCATGTAGAATCTCGTTTTGGTTCGTTTGGAGATAGTGTTAGTATCGGTGCAACATAGGTCCACAGTTTGCACCAAACGTACCATAACTTCAGAAACTATTTTGGACGCACCTGATGAAACTCCTAGGTGACGTGCATCATGTAGAATCTCCTTTCGGTCTTTTTTGGAGATAGTGTTAGTTTCGGTGCATGATAGGTGCACGGTTTGCACCAAACGTTCCATAGGCTCAGAAAATTGTTTTGGATGCACCGGTGTAACACTCGAAAAATTGCTTATTTGGAAATAGAGCTAAAATGATTTAAATTATGTATTTTTGTGCTCATGAAAACATAGGAAAATAAAAATTTTCGTTAAATTAAAATTTATCATAGGGTTTAGCAACATTGTTGTGCATACATGCTGCTGCATATATATATATTTCTGTGCTATCTGATTTTTTTAGTCAAATTCAAAACTGTATTTAAAATGGTATTTGAAAACTAAATTCAAAAAAAATAAAAGAAAGAATTTCTTTTCCTTTATCACATTTTGACCTGTTCTCGGCTGAAAAGTCAGCCAGCCGGTCTGCCCCTTCTTTACCTTCGTAGCTGTGCTGCTGCTTTCGGGCCTTGTTTCAACGTGCCGGCCAAAGCTGCTGCCGCAGCCCAGCGGGCGCTGGTGCGTTTACTATCTCTCGGTTTGCATTGCTGACGCTGTGGCCCCACTCTGCAGTGTCATCCCCTTCCTCAAGCCGCACACGAGTCGAACGCCTGCCCAGGAAGTCGATCGCCACCTGCCGAGTCCGTATCTTTTGCAAATCGGTGTGCTCCTCAGGCCTAGGCACTATAACAACCGAGCCCGTGCACGTGCCGCACCTTTCCAACCCTAATTGAAGCAGCCGCTCTCGCATCGAGCTTGCCGCGCCGCCACAAGCCCTAGCAGTGTTGTTGTCGCTCGAATTCGCTGCTGCAACGCACCACCGACGTTCGCGACCCGCTGCCGATTACCGGGTCAAGGAAGCCGACGCCCGTCCCATCAAGCCGTACGTCGTCGTCCTTCGTTCCCCATTGTTGATAGTTAGCTTGGTGAGTTTGCTGTGATCTCCGCTTCGTCGTCGTGCTTTCGGTTCTCCCAGTGCTCTCTCCATAGAAATCCGCATGGCCAATCACCGTACCAGCGAGGAGCCGAGCTCCCGGCCTTGGCGAGGTCACCTGCACCAGGACCAAGTCTGAGGAACCTGTGCCGCAGCCCTGCATTCCACCTTCTGGCTTGCGCGTCCGCATGCAAACGCATGACGTCGCGCGGACGAGCCGAGTTGCAGAGCAGCCATGCGTGCCCGTTATTATCTTTGCTAGCTTGATGATGTCATCATGACATCACCCATATTTTATGGACGTTTTTCTTTAGAAAATTAAATCTAGAAATACGATAGAAATACGTGACCTATAATTAGCAATCGATCACCACTGTTTTTATGTTTTAGCTTCGATTTGATCCGTTTAAATTGCGTTAGATTCGTATTTGCGAGCTCTACATGATGATAGAACTGTACAGTAGGTTTGAGATAATTTATTTTCGAGTTTATATTAAAGTAATTATTTATCTATAGGAAATCTTAGAAAATTCATAATTTGTATGTTTTAAATCCAAATTTCGTGATCTTTATGTCTATGTGATCGTAGTAATGTGTAGAAGAGTTTTACAAACTTGTTATACTGTTAGTGTTACTGTTGGTTAGGTTTTCTATCTTTAAGTTCCGATGTGAGATTTAATCTATTACTTTAATAAAGTAGATCTTGTTTAAATCATATCTTCTACGTTTTAGATCCGTTTTAGCTCATTCGAGTTGCGTTAGATTCATAGCAACGAGATCTACGCGTTAGTGATAGTATTTACCATATTACTAATTCTGAAATTTTATGGTTTAAATCATATCTTGATTAATAATTATGCAACTGGGTTTTGTAAATAAAATATGAATTGTTTTACTTTAGTTTTATAATTTGAATCTAAATTTGACTTAATTCCGTATATAGTATTTATAAAATATTTTATATATGTTATTATATAATTAAAACTCATGAAACTAATAGTTTTATATTTTCTCCTATGAGCAAATCTTTCGGTAGATGTATCTTTTCAACCGTAGCTCTGATTAGTGTGCTTTTCGCGTCTGTGTATTCGTAGAGAGACGTAGATTCGTTCTACAAACTTTTCATCTTAATTTTATGTTTGGTGTACTATTCTAATTATTATTCATTGTTTACTTCGTGTATGATTGCTCAATGTGTGTGTGGTGATTTATTGATCAAGTCCAGTCGGTGAGATATACGTGGTTATCAAGAAGAAGAAGAAGAACGTTGAAGATTAAAGCTTACCGAAGGATCGGTGTTTAAGGCAAGTATAACATGGGATCATCCTTGTTTCCTATTCATCTTTAATATATTTAATTCATGTGCATGTGTCTACCTTGTTACCACTAAGGATATCCTAGTTTTTGTATCTTGTACCTTGACACCCATGGGACGTTGCATTGGGTAGTATTTATGCTAGTGCTCAAGATAAATAACTATGATCTGTAACTTGACTAATGGTATATGCAATAAACGTTTAAAAGATGCTTTATAGCAACATGGCTCAAGGGGGCTAGAGCATGGGGTATTTTTGGTGCTCTAGTTTCTCTCCTTAAGGACTTATCTGTAAGCGAACATCCGGGACTTACAGTACAACTGTGAGGGCTATATGGCTCTGGCTTTAGTCAAGTATGAGGACCTTTTCTAGCTTGTTAGTGGTAACCTTCATGGCGTAAGAACGGCTTGACGAATCGGGTATAGTGCGGCCTCTGTCCTTATGTGTATAGGCTGCGCGTTATTGTGCCATTTGGAAGGGGGGCTCTACATCTGTTTGCCGAGTGAATCTAATGGCCCTAACTTGTTAGACGAACCTTTGAAAGACTTCATAGTGAACCCTGCCGACCTTCCTTGGAAGTGGGTCAAGAGATTAGCTACCTCGGGCGAAAGGGTAAATCACGACTCACAGTGAAAGTGTACAACCTCTGCAGAGTGTAAAACTGTTATAACAGCCGTGCTCACGGTCACGAGTGGCCTTGGACCCTTACAGAATAAATGATGAACACTGATGATAATGATAATACTGATGATATTGATGTTCACTAATGATTATTGTTTCTTGCTATACATTATTCTTGTTTACATGATCATGAGGTTATTTGGGATTTTGGTAAACTTGTTGCTACTCAATTGTTAAAGAGATGACTCACTAAAAGCTATTGCAGTAAACCCGTGTCAAACTTTTTGAGCTTCATGAACCCTATGATATATTTGCTGAGTTCGACATGGACTCACTCTTGCTATTTCCCCACATCTCAGGAAGGGTACCAGACTGTTAGATTCTGGATTTGTTAGGCTTGTGATCAACCAGTTAGTTTGATCCTGGAGTGAAGGTTACACCCGGTGTTCGGAGTTGTCTTTCCGCTGTGTTGCTCTTTAAGGTATATTTTATACTATTGTGTTATGTATATTAAGCATTTGTCTTTTGATATTACACTTATCTGTGGCTATATATGAGATTTGTCTTCTTTATTTCACATATGGTGTATGTCTGGTTTTGTCCTTAAAACCGGGTGTGACAGAGTGGTATCGGAGCAATGCTAACTGTAGGACGCAAGCCTAGTTAGAACTGGACGTTTAGCATGTTCTCATTGTTGCCTATTTCTTGCTTTTCTTTAACTTTGTTATTTTCTCAAAGTTATGCTTAATTCTATCCCCGTTCTGTTATAAAAACCTTGTCTCTATTTTGAACCTTTTCTCCTTGTCTATTAGACGGCTCGTGACGAGAAGACTGTGGATTTCAGAGGTTAAGAGGACTGAATTGTGTCGCTCTTGCTCACTTTTGACAAGAAACCATTAGCGATGCAAAACCAATTACTAGAAGAAATGGCTCAACATGGGAATTATCAACGATGCTTATCTCAAGGTCAAGCCAACATATCCAAGGGGTCAGAGAAGATACAAGTAGCAGAAGTTTGGAAGAATATGAAATCCAATAAAGATGTTGATTTGCAGGAACAATGTCACTACTGTAAGCATTATGGTTTTCCCTGTCTTCGAAATGAGTCTAATAAGGGGAAAGTCAAGGTGGATCCAAATTTTGCGATCAACATGGACAAGAAGAGAAAGGCAATCTCATTAGAACCACTTGTGGAAAGCAATCAGCAAGCGAGTTATACTACATTGTCACATGCAGCCCTGATCTCCTGTCAAACAAATCCAAACCCTGAAGAGTTAGAAGCCCCTCCCGCTAAAACTACTCCCCATGAAGTAGTCATAGATGGGTGGACAATTACCTATAAGGAGTATCAACCCCGAAAGGCCAAACAAGCTAGGAAACAAGCCAAAGGGACGAAGGTGAATTTTTATGGCCAGCAAGATAGCAGCATACCAAACAACAGTTCCTTGGAGTATGACATCACAAAAGATCCAGCTAAGAGAAAGTGTTATCATTGCCAGCAGGAAGGACATTATGTCAAATCTTGCCCACAGAAGAATCAACAATAGCGAGACCCAGGACAGGATGTCCAAAAGGAGCATGTGTAGGGAAATAAATTAAAGAGAAATTACATCCATGGAAGGTTGAAACATGTGGATATTTTCACCATTCCTGGAGCTAAGGAGGTCGTGTTTGGATCAATTCTAGTAAGTTCAGGAAATGCCAAGGTTTTGTTTGACCTTAGTGCCTCACATTCGTTTATATCTAGACAATATGCAAAAGATCATAACATACTTATGCTTCCAAGGGGGAAAACAGTTATGATTAAAACTCCAAGAGGTGAAATAAAGGCAGACCACGTATGCCCAAAAGTTAGTCTGGACATAAAGGGGGTAAATTTTAAGGTAAACCTCATTGTTTTGGAATTAATGGGCATTGATGTTATCCTTGGAATAGACTGGTTATCTACTTGTAAAGGAGTGATTGAGTATGCCCAATGTTCAGTGTTACTAACTATACTTTCAGGAGAAAGGATTAAGTATGAGGGTATTAAATCTATACCTGAGGGATACCAGGTTGACCCATCTTAAGGTATGAGTTATAAGAATGGTAAAGAGAGATGCAGAGATTCAGATGTCCATATAAAGCAATAAGGAATGTAAGAGACGTTATCTACTCTGGATACTGCTACAATCACACCATATTTAAGTAATAGGAGTTATGTCCCGTGTAATAAAACCGTTAGTAGCCAAGTTGAGTCGTCTTAATGTGTGGATAATGAACATTTAAGTGTTTAGTTGCTTTGTGCTTATGTTTATGCTTGAGTTGGAATTTTGTAATGAGTGGAATGATCTCGTGGGTTTTGACCATGATTTCATTTAGTTTATATGTATAAGGTATAAGGATTAATGAAATAAATAGCTGGGTTTTGGTTATCTCCTGCTTTCTATATCTTGTCTTTCGGAGCAACCTGTCTTTATCAACTTATATCTCTGTTCTTGAAAGACCAAAAATCATGAGAGAATTCTGGACAAGAGTGGACTTCAACATCTCTCTCTAAATGCAAGAACTACCCTCATAGCTATTTTGGATTGGGAGATACAAAAATCACAAGACGATGCAACTGTGCTGTCTGAAATCTGGAACAGAATCTGTTATGTGTTGTTTTTGGTCAAGTTAACTACAGAATCTAGAAGTGTGTTCTATAAGTAAGTTGCAGAGAATTTTATAAGCTTTCCATCGGTGTAAACTACAGCTTCATTGGATTAACAAAATGAGAGTTACAGCTGTTTTACTGCACTGCTGATTTTCTGCTCGCGAGAAACTTCAGATTTCTTGTTTCTACCTATGCACAAAAGAATCATTAGGATATTAGAACGTATGGATGCTAGTTAACTCATCTAGAAGAAAAAGGTTCAAAGTTACCTTATTTAGTGTCTCTTATTTTAAGGGGGGTAGCCAATGTAAAGAAGGATTATTAAGATTGAACTCTTTAGTTGAAGTATTGGTTAGTCTCCATGATTGAGTTGCCACTCTTGAGCAAAAATGTTCTGTGAACAAGGTTGATAATTTTGGATCCATGGAGACAAGAGTTGTCCTTTTGGATAGTTCATGATTATGATCATCTATACTTGCTCATGTTGCTGATGTTGGTCACTTGATGACAGGAAGTGTAGTGTCTCATGACTCAGGAGTCCTATATGACGTTTCGCACTGATAGGTGGGAAAAGATTGATGTTTCTGCCATTAAAGGATGTTATGGGTATGAATGAAGCCGAGCACTATCAAAATAACAATGTTGAAGAGCAAGTTGGGAGTGAACTAAGTCAGAATCCACAACAACGAAAGCGAAAAAGGAAAACCCATAAGAAGCCTGCTTAAGGAAGCAAAGCGCAGCAAAACTATGTCAATGGAAGACTGAGCAATGTGGATATGGATAAAATTCATGGAGTTACCAAAGTAGTGGGAGGTTATATTCAAGTAAGCTCAGTACAAGTTTTTGCTTTATTGGACCCTAGTGCTTCGCATTCTTTCATTTCCGCCGACATGGTGGAGACGTGCAAGATGGTGAAGTGTCCAATGAGGAGGCCTTTGCTAGTTCAAACCCCAGTGGGAGAAATGCAGACATATCAGATATGCCCGAATATCAGTACTGTCATAAATAAGGAAAAATTCACCGCAACACTCATTGTGTTGGAGTCATTTAAAATTCGCGTGGTTCTTGGTAATGGATGGCTCTGTGCACACAAAGGAGTGATTCATGGTACTCGGTGCACAATGCTCTTAACAACACCGTCAGGGAAAAGAATTGAGTATCAAGGTGGTCGACTTTTACCTGAGGGAGATGAGAATGATCAATTAGAAGATAGGTACATCGAGGGTAGCAAAGTGGACCATGAGTTTACAGAAGTCATAGCAGAGGAACAAATAACTTTGGAGGAGCTCAATAGGAGAGATGATCATGCTTAGGCAGATTAGTTAGTCAGGATATGAGAAATTGTCTTATGACTCTGAACGAAAGAGTAATTTGAAAAAAATGAGGATCAAATAAAGACAAAGTGTCATTATCTCTTTTATTATCATCTTCCGAATCTCGGGACGAGATTCATCTTAAGGGGGGTAGAATTGTAACACTCGAAAAATTGCTTATTTGGAAATAGAGCTAAAATGATTTAAATTATGTATTTTTGTGCTCATGAAAACATAGGAAAATAAAAATTTTCGTTAAATTAAAATTTATCATAGGGTTTAGCAACATTGTTGTGCATACATGCTGCTGCATATATATATATTTCTGTGCTATCTGATTTTTTTAGTCAAATTCAAAACTGTATTTAAAATGGTATTTGAAAACTAAATTCAAAAAAAATAAAAGAAAGAATTTCTTTTCCTTTATCACATTTTGACCTGTTCTCGGCTGAAAAGTCAGCCAGCCGGTCTGCCCCTTCTTTACCTTCGTAGCTGTGCTGCTGCTTTCGGGCCTTGTTTCAACGTGCCGGCCAAAGCTGCTGCCGCAGCCCAGCGGGCGCTGGTGCGTTTACTATCTCTCGGTTTGCATTGCTGACGCTGTGGCCCCACTCTGCAGTGTCATCCCCTTCCTCAAGCCGCACACGAGTCGAACACCTGCCCAGGAAGTCGATCGCCACCTGCCGAGTCCGTATCTTTTGCAAATCGGTGTGCTCCTCAGGCCTAGGCACTATAACAACCGAGCCCGTGCACGTGCCGCACCTTTCCAACCCTAATTGAAGCAGCCGCTCTCGCATCGAGCTTGCCGCGCCGCCACAAGCCCTAGCAGTGTTGTTGTCGCTCGAATTCGCTGCTGCAACGCACCACCGACGTTCGCGACCCGCTGCCGATTACCGCGTCAAGGAAGCCGACGCCCGTCCCATCAAGCCGTACGTCGTCGTCCTTCGTTCCCCATTGTTGATAGTTAGCTTGGTGAGTTTGCTGTGATCTCCGCTTCGTCGTCGTGCTTTCGGTTCTCCCAGTGCTCTCTCCATAGAAATCCACATGGCCAATCACCGTACCAGCGAGGAGCCGAGCTCCCGGCCTTGGCGAGGTCACCTGCACCAGGACCAAGTCTGAGGAACCTGTGCCGCAGCCCTGCATTCCACCTTCTGGCTTGCACGTCCGCATGCAAACGCATGACGTCGCGCGGACGAGCCGAGTTGCAGAGCAGCCATGCGTGCCCGTTATTATCTTTGCTAGCTTGATGATGTCATCATGACATCACCCATATTTTATGGACGTTTTTCTTTAGAAAATTAAATCTAGAAATATGATAGAAATACGTGACCTATAATTAGCAATCGATCACCACTGTTTTTATGTTTTAGCTTCGATTTGATCCATTTAAATTGCGTTAGATTCGTATTTGCGAGCTCTACATGATGATAGAACTGTACAGTAGGTTTGAGATAATTTATTTTCGAGTTTATATTAAAGTAATTATTTATCTATAGGAAATCTTAGAAAATTCATAATTTGTATGTTTTAAATCCAAATTTCGTGATCTTTATGTCTATGTGATCGTAGTAATGTGTAGAAGAGTTTTACAAACTTGTTATACTGTTAGTGTTACTGTTGGTTAGGTTTTCTATCTTTAAGTTCCGATGTGAGATTTAATCTATTACTTTAATAAAGTAGATCTTGTTTAAATCATATCTTCTACGTTTTAGATCCGTTTTAGCTCATTCGAGTTGCGTTAGATTCATAGCAACGAGATCTACGCGTTAGTGACAGTATTTACCATATTACTAATTCTGAAATTTTATGGTTTAAATCATATCTTGATTAATAATTATGCAACTGGGTTTTGTAAATAAAATATGAATTGTTTTACTTTAGTTTTATAATTTGAATCTAAATTTGACTTAATTCCGTATATAGTATTTATAAAATATTTTATATATGTTATTATATAATTAAAACTCATGAAACTAATAGTTTTATATTTTCTCCTATGAGCAAATCTTTCGGTAGATGTATCTTTTCAACCGTAGCTCTGATTAGTGTGCTTTTCGCGTCTGTGTATTCGTAGAGAGACGTAGATTCGTTCTACAAACTTTTCATCTTAATTTTATGTTTGGTGTACTGTTCTAATTATTATTCATTGTTTGCTTCGTGTATGATTGCTCGATGTGTGTGTGGTGATTTATTGATCAAGTCCAGTCGGTGAGATATACGTGGTTATCAAGAAGAAGAAGAAGAACGTTGAAGATTAAAGCTTACCGAAGGATCGGTGTTTAAGGCAAGTATAACATGGGATCATCCTTGTTTCCTATTCATCTTTAATATATTTAATTCATGTGCATGTGTCTACCTTGTTACCACTAAGGATATCCTAGTTTTTGTATCTTGTACCTTGACACCCATGGGACGTTGCATTGGGTAGTATTTATGCTAGTGCTCAAGATAAATAACTATGATCTGTAACTTGACTAATGGTATATGCAATAAACGTTTAAAAGATGCTTTATAGCAACATGGCTCAAGGGGGCTAGAGCATGGGGTATTTTTGGTGCTCTAGTTTCTCTCCTTAAGGACTTATCTGTAAGCGAACATCCGGGACTTACAGTACAACTGTGAGGGCTATATGGCTCTGGCTTTAGTCAAGTATGAGGACCTTTTCTAGCTTGTTAGTGGTAACCTTCATGGCGTAAGAACGGCTTGACGAATCGGGTATAGTGCAGCCTCTGTCCTTATGTGTATAGGCTGCGCGTTATTGTGCCATTTGGAAGGGGGGCTCTACATCTGTTTGCCGAGTGAATCTAATGGCCCTAACTTGTTAGACGAACCTTTGAAAGACTTCATAGTGAACCCTGCCGACCTTCCTTGGAAGTAGGTCAAGAGATTAGCTACCTCGGGCGAAAGGGTAAATCACGACTCACAGTGAAAGTGTACAACCTCTGCAGAGTGTAAAACTGTTATAACAGCCGTGCTCACGGTCACGAGTGGCCTTGGACCCTTACAGAATAAATGATGAACACTGATGATAATGATAATACTGATGATATTGATGTTCACTAATGATTATTGTTTCTTGCTATACATTATTCTTGTTTACATGATCATGAGGTTATTTGGGATTTTGGTAAACTTGTTGCTACTCAATTGTTAAAGAGATGACTCACTAAAAGCTATTGCAGTAAACCCGTGTCAAAGTTTTTGAGCTTCATGAACCCTATGATATATTTGCTGAGTTCGACATGGACTCACTCTTGCTATTTCTCCACATCTCAGGAAGGGTACCAGACTGTTAGATTCTGGATTTGTTAGGCTTGTGATCAACCAGTTAGTTTGATCCTGGAGTGAAGGTTACACCCGGTGTTCGGAGTTGTCTTTCCGCTGTGTTGCTCTTTAAGGTATATTTTATACTATTATGTTATGTATATTAAGCATTTGTCTTTTGATATTACACTTATCTGTGGCTATATGTGAGATTTGTCTTCTTTATTTCACATATGGTGTATGTCTGGTTTTGTCCTTAAAACCGGGTGTGACAACCGGATGGTATTCCAGGGTGACGAGGCTCAAATGGAAGCTCGTTTCGGTCCGTTTGGAGATTGTGCTAATCTTGATTCAAGATAGGTGCATGGTTTGCGTCGAACATATCGTAAGCTCGTAAATTATTTTGGACGCACCCGATGGATCTACAAGGTGACGTGGGTTATGTAGAATCTCATTTCGGTTCGTTTGGAGAAAGTGTTAGTATCGGTGCAAGATAGATCCACAGTTTGCACCAAACGTACTATAGCTTCAGAAACTGTTTTGGACGCACCGGATGGAAGTCCTAGGTGACGTGGGTCATGTAGAATCTTGTTTCGATACTTTTGGAGATAGTGTTAGTTTCGGTGCATGATAGTTGCACAATTTGCGCCAAACGTACCATAGGCTCAGAAATGGTTTTGGACACACTGGTTGGTACTCCTAAGTGATGAGGCTCAACTGGAAGCTTGTTTCGGTTCGTTAGGAGATTGTGCTAATCTTGATTCAAGATAGGTGCATGGTTTGTTCCGAACATACCGTAAGCTTGGAAATCATTTTGGACACACCAGATAGAACTCCTAGATGACGTAGGTCATGTAGAATCTCGTTTCGGTCCATTTGGAGATAGTGTTAGTCTCGGTGTAAGACAGATCCACTGTTTACACCAAACGTACCATAGCCTCATAAATCATTTTGGACGCACCCAATGGAACTCCTAGGTGACGTGGGTCATGTAGAATCTCCTTTCGGTCCTTTTGGAGAGAATGTTAGTTTCGGTGAATGATAGGTGCACGGTTTGCGCCAAACGTACCATAGGCTCAGAAAATTGTTTTGGACGCACCGGATGGTACTCCTGGGTGATGAGGCGCAAATAGAAGCTCGTTTCGGTCCGTTCGGAGATAGTGCTAATCTTGAATCAAGATAGGTGCACGGATTGCGCCGAATGTGCCGTAAGCTTGGAAATTATTTTGGACGCACCTGATGTAACTCCAAGGTGACGTGGGTCATGTAGAATCTCGTTTTGGTTCGTTTGGAGATAGTGTTAGTATTGGTGCAACATAGGTCCACAGTTTGCACCAAGCGTACCATAGCTTCAGAAACCGTTTTGGACGCACCTGATGGAACTCCTAGGTGACGTGGGTTGTGTAGAATCTTGTTTCGATCCTTTTGGAGATAGTGTTAGTTTCGGTGCATGATAGTTGCTCAATTTGCACCAAACGTACGATAGGCTCAGAAATCATTTTGGATGCACCGGATGGTACTCCTAGGTGACGAGGCTCAAATGGAAGCTTGTTTCGGTTCATTAGGAGATAGTGCTAATCTTGATTCAAGATAGGTGCACGGTTTGTGCGAACATACTTTAAGCTCGAAAATCATTTTGGACGCACCTGATGAAACATCTAGGTGATGTAGGTCATGTAAAATCTCGTTTTGGTCCATTTGGAGATAGTGTTGTCTCGGTGCAAGATGGATCCACAGTTTGCACCAAACGTACCATAGCTTCAGAAACTGTTTTGGACGCGCCTGATGGAACTCCTAGGTGACGTGCGTCATGTAGAATCTCCTTTCGGTCCTTTTTGAGATAGTGTTAGTTTCGGTGCATGATAGGTGCACGGTTTGTGCCAAACGTACCATAGGCTCAGAAAAATGTTTTGGATGCACCGGATGGTACTCCAGGGTGACGAGGCTCAAATGGAAGCTCGTCTCGGTCCGTTTGGAGACAGTGCTAATCATGGTTCAAGATAGGTGCACGGTTTGCGCTGAACATATCGTAAGCTCGGAAATTATTTTGGACGCACCCGATGGATCTGCAAGGTGACGTGGGTTATATAGAATCTCATTTCGGTTCGTTTGGAGAAAGTGTTAGTTTCGGTGCAAGATAGATCCACAATTTGCACCAAACGTACTATAGCTTCAGAAACTGTTTTGGACGCACCGGATGGAAGTCCTAGGTGACGTGGGTCATGTACAATCTTGTTTTGATACTTTTGGAGATAGTGTTGGTTTCAGTGCATGATAGTTGCACAATTTGCGCCAAACATACCATAGGCTTAGAAATCATTTTGGACACGCTGGTTGTTACTCCTAAGTGACGAGGCTCAACTGGAATCTCGTTTTGGTTCGTTAGGAGATTGTGCTAATCTTGATTCAAGATAGGTGCACGGTTTGTTCCGAACATACCGTAAGCTCGAAAATCATTTTGGACGCACTGGATAGAACTCGTAGGTGATGTAGGTCATGTAGAATCTTGTTTCGGTCCATTTGGAGATAGTGTTAGTCTTGGCGTAAGATACATCCACAGTTTGCACCAAACGTACCATAGCCTCATAAATCATTTTGGACGCACTCGATGGAACTCCTAGGTGACGTGGGTCATGTAGAATCTCCTTTTGGTCCTTTTGGAGATAGTGTTAGTTTCGGTGAATTATAGGTGCACGGTTTGCGCCAAACGTACCATAGGCTCAGAAATTGTTTTGGAAGCACCGGATGGTACTCCTGGGTGACGATGTTCAAATGGAAGCTTGTTTCGGTCCGTTCGGAGATAGTGCTAATCTTCATTCAAGATAGGTGCACGGTTTGCGCCAAACGTACCGTAAGCTCAGAAATTATTTTGGACGCACCTGATGTAACCCCAAGGTGACGTGGGTCATGTAGAATCTTATTTTGGTTCATTTGGAGATAGTGTTAGTATCGGTGCAACATAGGTCCACAGTTTGCTCCAAACGTACCATAGCATCAAATACCATTTTGGACGCACCTGACGGAACTCCTCTGTGACGTGGGACATGTAGAATCTCGTTTCGATCCTTTTGGAGATAGTGTTAGTTTCGATGCATCATAGTTGCTCAATTTGCACCAAATATACCATAGGCTCATAAATCATTTTGGACACACTGGATGGTACTCCTAGGTGACGAGGCTCAATTGGAAGCTTGTTTTGGTTCCTTTGGAGATTGTGCTAATCTTGATTCAAGACAGGTGCACGGTTTGTGCCGAACGTACAGTAAGCTCGAAAATCATTTTTGACGCACCCGATGAAACTCCTAGGTGATGTAGGTCATGTAAAATCTCATTTCGGTCCATTTGGAGATTGTGTTAGTCTCGGTGCAAGATATATCCATAGTTTGCACCAAACGTACCATAGCTTCAGAAACCGTTTTGGACGCACCTGATGGAACTCCTAGGTGACGTGCATCATGTAGAATCTCCTTTCGATCCTTTTGGAGATAGTGTTAGTTTCGGTGCATGATAGGTGCACGGTTTGCCCCAAACATACCATAGGCTCAGAAAATTGTTTTGGATGCACCGGATGGTACTCCTGGGTGACGAGGCTGAAATGGAAGCTCGTTTCGGTCCGTTTGGAGATAGTGCTAATCTTGATTCAAGATAGGTACACGGTTTGTGCCGAACGTGTCGTAAGGTCAGAAATTGTTTTAGACGCACCTGATGGATCTCCAAGGTGACCTGGGGCACGTAGAATCTCATTTCTGTTCGTTTGGAGATAGTGTTAGTATTGGTGCAAGATATATCCACAGTTTGCACCAAACGTACCATAGCTTCAGAAACTATTTTGGACGCACCTGATGGAACTCATAGGTGACGTGGGTCATGTAGAATCTTGTTTTGATCCTTTTGGAGATAGTGTTAGTTTCGGTGCATGATAATTGCACAATTTGCGCCAAACTTACCATATGCTTAGAAATCGTATTGGACACGCTGGTCGGTACTCCTAAGTGATGAGGCTCAATTGGAAGCTTGTTTCGGTTCATTTGGAGATTGTGCTAATCTTGACTCAAGATAGGTGCACGGTTTGTTCCGAACATATCGTAAGCTCAGAAATCATTTTGGACGCACCGGATAGAACTCCTAGGTGACATAGGTCATGTAGAATCTTGTTTCGGTCCATTTGGAGATAGTGTTAGTCTCGGTGTAAGATAGATCCACAGTTTGCACCAAACGTACCATAGCCTCATAAATCATTTTGGACGCACTCGATGGAACTCCTAGGTGACGTGGGTCATGTAGAATTTCCTTTCGGTCCTTTTGGAGATAGTGTTTGTTTTGGTGAATGATAGGTGCACGGTTTGCGCCAAATGTACCATAGGCTCAGAAATTATTTTGGATGCACCGGATGGTACTCCTGGATGACGAGGCTCAAATGGAAGCTCGTTTCGGTCCGTTCGGAGATAGTGCTAATCTTGATTCAAGATAGGTGCACGGTTTGCGCCAAACGTACCGTAAGCTCAGAAATTATTTTGGACACACCCGATGGATCTCCAAGGTGACGTGGGTCATGTAGAATCTCGTTTCGGTTCGTTTGGAGATAGTGTTAGTATCGGTGCAAGATAGATCCACAGTTTGCACCAAATGTACCGTAGCTTCAGAAACCGGTTTAGATGCACCTGATGGAACTCCTAAGTGATGTGGGTCATGTAGAATCTTATTTCAATCCTTTTGGAGATAGTGTTAGTTTCGGTGCATGATATTTGCACAATTTGCGCCCAACGTACAATAGGCTCAGAAATCGTTTTGGACACACTAGTTGGTACTCCTAAGTGACGAGGCTCAACTGGAAGCTCGTTTTGGTTCGTTCGGAGATTGTGCTAATCTTGATTCAAGATAGGTGTATGGTTTGTTCCGAACATACCGTAAGTTCGGAAATCATTTTGGACGCACCAGATAGAACTCCTAGGTGACGTAGGTCATGTAGAATCAAGTTTCGGTCCATTTGGAGATACTATTAGTCTCGGTGCAAGATAGATCCACAGTTTGCACCAAACGTACCAAAGCCTCATAATTCATTTTGGACGCACCCCGTGGAACTCCTAGGTGACGTGGGTCATGTAGAATCTCCTTTCAGTCCTTTTGGAGATATTGTTAGTTTCGGTGATTGATAGGTGCATGGTTTACGCCAACATACCATAGGCTTAGAAAATTGTTTTGGATGCCCCGGATGGAACTCCTAGGTGACGAGGCTAAATGGAAGCTCGTTTTAGTCTCTTTGCAGACAATGTAAGTTTCAGTGCAAAGATAGGTGCACAGTTTTGTGCCAAACGTACCATAGGCTTAGAAATCATTTTGAACACACCGGATGATACTCCTAGGTGACGAGGCTGAAATGGAATCTCATTTCGTTTCGTTTGGAGATAGTGCTAATCTTGATTTAAGATAGGTGCACGGTTTGCGTCGAACTTACCGTAAGCTCGAAAATTATTTTGGACACACCCGATGGAACTCCAAGGTGGTGTGGGTCATGTAGAATCTCTTTTCGGTTCGTTTGGAGATACAGTTAGTATCAGTGCAAGATAGATCCACAATTTGCACCAAATGTACCATAGCTTCAAAAACCGTTTTGGACGCACCCGATGGAACTCCTAGGTGATGTAGTTCATGTAGAATCTCGTTTCGGTCCATTTGAAGATTGTGTTAGTCTCGGTGCAAGATAGATCCACAGTTTGCACCATATGTACCATAGCCTCAGAAATCATTTTGCACGCATCTCCTCCTAGGTGACGTGCGTCTTGTAGGATCTCCATTCTGTCCTTTTGGAGATAGTGTTAATTTCGGTGCATGATAGGTACAAGATTTGCGCCAAACATACCATAGGCTTAGAAAATTATTTTAGATGCACCGGATGGTACTCCTGGGTGACGAGCCTCAAATCGAAGCTCGTTTTGGCCTATTTGGAGACAGTGTTAGTTTCAGGGCAAGATAGGTTTACAGTTTGTGTCAAACGTACCATAGGCTCAGAAATCGTCTTGGACACACCGGATGATACTCCTAAGTGACGAGGCTCAAATAGAAGCTCATTTCTATTCGTTTGGAGATAATGTTAATATTGATTTAAGATAGGTGCACGATTTGCGCCGAACATACCGTAAGCTCAGAAATTATTTTGGACGTAGCCGATGGAACTCCAAGCTAAGGTGGGTTATGTAGAATCTCGTTTCGGTTCATTTAGAGATAGTGTTAGTATCGGTGCAAGATAGATCTATAGTTTGCACCAAACATACCATAACTTTAGAAACCATTTTGGACGCACCTGATGGAACTCCTAGGTGACGTGGGTCATGTAGAACTTCATTTCGATCCTTTTGGAGATAGTGTTAGTTTTGGTGCATGATAGTTGCACAATTAGCGCCAAACGTACCATAGGATCAGAAATCATTTTGGACACACTGGATGGTACTCCTAGGTGACGAGGCTCAGCTGGAAGCTCATTTCGGTTCGCTTGGAGACTGTGCTAATCTTGATTCAAGATAGTTGCACGGTTTCTGCCGAACATATTGTAAGCTCGGAAATCATTTTGGACGCACCCGATGGAACTCCTAGGTGACCTAGTTCATGTTGAATATCGTTTTGGTCCATTTAGAGATAGTGTTAGTCTCGGTACAAGATAGATCCACAGTTTGCACCAAACGTACCATAGCATCAGAAATTATTTTGGACGCACCTGATGGAACTCCTAGGTGACTTGGGTCATGTATAATCTCCTTTTGGTCCTTTTGTAGATAATGTTAGTTTCGGTGCATGATAGGTGCACGGTTTGCGCCAAACGTACCATAGGCTCAGAAATTGTTTTGGACGCACCGGATGGTACTCCTGGGTGACGAGGCTCAAATGGAAGCTCATTTCGGTCTATTTGGAGATAGTGCTAATCTTGATTCAAGATAGGTGCATGGTTTGCGTCAAACGTACCGTAAGCTTGGAAATTTATTTTGGACGCACACGATGGAAATCCAAGGTGACGTGGGTCATGTAGAATCTCGTTTCAGTTCGTTTGGACATAGTGTTAGTATCGGTGCAATATAGATCCACAGTTTGCCCCAAATGTACCATAGCTTCAGAAACCGTTTTGGACGGACCTGATGGAACTCCTAGGTGACGTGGGTCATGTAGAATCTCGTTTTGATCCTTTCGGAGATAGTGTTAGTTTCGGTGCATGATAGTTGCACAATTTGCGCGAAACGTACCATAAGCTCAGAAAATCGTTTTGGACACACTGGATGCTCCTCCTAGGTGACAAGGCTCAACTAGAAGCTCGTTTTGGTCCGTTTGGAGATTGTGCTAATCTTGATTCAAGATAGGTGCACAGTTTGTACCGAACGTACTGTAAGCTCGAAAATTATTTTGGACGCACCCGATAGAACTCCTAGGTGACGTAGGTCATGTAGAATCTCGTTTTGGTTCGTTTGGAGATAGTGTTAGTCGCGGTGCAAGATAAATCCATAGTTTGCACCAAACGTACCATTGCCTCGGAAATCATTTTGGACACACCTGATGGAACTCCCAGGTGACGTGCATGATGTAGAATCTCCTTTCGGTGCTTTTGGAGATAGTGTTAGATTCAGTGAATGATAGGTGCATAGTTTACGCCAAACGAACCATAGGCTCAGAAATCATTTTGGACACACGGATGTTACTTCTAGGTGACGAGGCTCAAATTGAAGATCGTTTCGGTCCGTTTGGAGATTGTGCTAATCTTGATTCAAGATAGGTGCACAGTTTGTACCGAACGTACTGTAAGCTCGAAAATTATTTTGGACGCACCCGATAGAACTCCTAGGTGACGTAGGTCATGTAGAATCTCGTTTTGGTTCGTTTGGAGATAGTGTTAGTCGCGGTGCAAGATAAATCCATAGTTTGCACCAAACGTACCATTGCCTCGGAAATCATTTTGGACACACCTGATGGAACTCCCAGGTGACGTGCATGATGTAGAATCTCCTTTCGGTGCTTTTGGAGATAGTGTTAGTTTCAGTGAATGATAGGTGCATAGTTTACGCCAAACGAACCAAAGGCTCAGAAATCATTTTGGACACACGGATGTTACTTCTAGGTGACGAGGCTCAAATTGAAGATCGTTTCGGTCCGTTTGGAGATTGTGCTAATCTTGATTCAAGATAGGTGCACAGTTTGTACCGAACGTACTGTAAGCTCGAAAATTATTTTGGACGCACCCGATAGAACTCCTAGGTGACGTAGGTCATGTAGAATCTCGTTTTGGTTCGTTTGGAGATGGTTTAGTATCAGTGTAAGATAGATCCACAGTTTGCACCAAACGTACCATAGCTTCAGAAACCATTTTGGACGCACCTGATGGAACACCTAGGTGATGTGGGTCATGTAGAATCTCGTTTTGATCCTTTTGGAAATAGTGTTAGTTTCGGTGCATGATAGTTGCAGAATTTGCGCCAAACGTACCATAGGCTCAGAAATCGTTTTGGACATACTGGATGGTCCTCCTGGGTGACGAGGCTCAACTAGAAGCTTATTTCGGTTCATTTGGAAATTATGCTAATCTTAATTCAAGATAGGTATACAGTTTGTGCCGAATGTACTGTAAGATCAGAAATCATTTTGGACTTACCCGATGGAACTCCTAGGTGACGTAGTTCATGTAGAATCTCGTTTCGGTCAATTTGGAGATAGTGTTGTCACGGTGCAAGATAGATCCACAGTTTGCACCAAACGTACCATAGCCGCAGAAATCATTTTGGATGCACTTGATGGAACTCCTAGGTGACGTGCGTAATGTAGAATCTTTTTTTGGTCCTTTTGGAGATAGTGTTTGTTTCGGTGAATGATAGGTGCATGGTTTACGCCAAACATACCATAGGCTCAGAAAATTGTTTTGGATGCACCGGATGGTACTCCTCGGTGACGATGCTCAACTTGAAGCTCGTTTCGGTCTGTTTGCAGACATGTAAGTTTCAGTGCAAAGATAGGTGCACAGTTTGCGCCAAACGTACCATAGGCTCATAAATCATATTGGACACCGGATGATACTCTAGGTGACGAGGCTCAAATGGAAGCTCGTTTGGGTTCGTTTGGAGATGGTGCTAATCTCGATTTAAGATAGGTGCACGGTTTTGCGTCGAACGTACCGTAAGCTTAGAAATTATTTTGGACGTAGCCGATGGAACTCCAAGGTGGCGTGGGTCATGTAGAATCTCATTTCGGTTCGTTTGGAGATAGTGTTAGTATCGGTGCAAGATAGATCCACAGTTTGCACCAAATGTACCATACCTTCAGAAACCGTTTTGGACGCACCTGATGGAACTGCTAGGTGACGTAGGTCATGTAGAACCTCGTTTTCATCCTTTTGGAGATAGTGTTAGTTTCGGTGCATGATAGTTGCACAATTGGTGCCAAACATACCATAGCCTCGGAAATCTTTTTGGACACACTGGATGGACTCCTACGTGACGAGGCTCAACTAGAAGCTCGTTTCGGTTCGTTTGGAGATAGTGTAATCTTGATTCAAGATAGGTGTATGGTTTCTGCCGAACGTACTGTAAGCTCAGAAGTCATTTTGGACGCACCCGATGGAACTCCTAGGTGACATAGGTCATGTAGAATCTTGTTTCGGTCCATTTGGAGATAGTGTTAGTCGCGGTGCAAGATAGATCCACAGTTTGCACCAAACGTACCACAGCCTCAGAAATTATTTTGGACACACCTGATGGAACTCCTAGGTGACGTGCGTGATGTAGAATCTCCTTTCGGTCCTTTCGGAGATATTGTTAGTTTCGGTGAATGATAGCTGCACGGTTTATGCCAAACATACCATAGGCTCAGGCAATTGCTTTGGATGCACCGGATGGTACTCCTAGGTGACGAGGCTCAAATGGAAGTTCGTTTCAGTCTGTTTGCAAACAATGTAAGTTTCCGTGAAAAAATAGGTGCACAGTTTGCGCCAAACGTACCATAGGCTCAGAAATCATTTTGAACACACCGGATGATACTCCTAGGTGATGAGGCTCAAATGGAAGCTCGTTTTGGTTCGTTTGGAGATAGTGCTAATCTTGGATTAAGATAGGTGCACGATTTTGCGTTGAACGTATCGTAAGCTTGGAAATTATTTTGGACGCACCCGATGGAACTCCAAAGTGGCGTGGGTCATGTAGAATCTCATTTCGGTTCATTTGAAGATTGTGTTAGTTTCGGTGCAAGTTAGATCCACAGTTTGCACCAAACGTACCATAGCCTCAGAAATTATTTTGGATGCATCTCCTAGGTGACGTGCGTCATGTAGGTTCTCCTTTCGGTACTTTTGGAGACAGTGTTAGTTTCGGTGCATGATAGGTGCACGGTTTGCGCCAAACATACCATAGGCCCAAAAAATTGTTTTGGATGCACCGGATGGTACTCCTGGGTGACGAGCCTCAAATGGAAGCTCGTTTTGGCCTATTTGGAGACAGTGTTAGTTTCAGTGCAAGATAGGTGCACGGTTTGCGCCAAAAATACCATAGGCTCAGAAATCGTTTCGGACACACCGGATGATACACCTAGGTGACGAGGCGCCAATGGAAGCTTATTTCAGTTCGTTTAGAGATAGTGTTAATCTTGATTTAAGATAGGTGCACAGTTTGCGCCGAACGTACCGTAAGCTCGGAAATCATTTTGGATGCACCCGATGGAACTCCCAGGCGACGTAGGTCATGTAGAATCTCGTTTCGGCCTATTTGGATATAGTGGTAGTATCAGTGCAAGATAGATCCGCAGTTTGCAACAAACGTACCATAGCCTCATAAATCATTTTGGGCGCACCCGGTGGAACTCCTAGATGACATGAGTCATATAGAATCTCCTTTCGGTCCTTTTGGAGATAGTGTTAGTTTCGGTGCATGATAGGTGCACGGTTTGCGCCAAACGTACCATAGGCTTAGAAATTGTTTTGGACGCACCGGATGGTACTCCTAGGTGACGAGGCTCAAATGGAAGCTGGTTTCAGTCCATTTGGAGATAGTACTAATCTTAATTCAAGATAGGTGCACGGTTTGCGTCGAACGTACCGTAAGCTCAGAAATTTTTTTGGACGCACCCAATGGAACTACAAGGTGACGTGGGTCATGTAGAATCTCGTTTCGGTTCGTTTGGAGGTAGTATTAGTATCGGTGCAAGATTGATCCAAAGTTTGCACCAAACGTACCATACCTTCAGAAACAGTTTTGGACGCACCTGATGGAACTACTAGGTGACGTGGGTTGTGTAGAACCTCGTTTCGATCCTTTTGGAGATAGTGTTAGTTTCGGTGCAAGATAGTTGCACAATTTGCGCAAAACGTACAATAGGCTCTGAAATCATTTTGGACACACTAGATGGTACTCCTAGGTGACGTGGCTCAACTGGAAGCTCATTTCGGTTCGCTTGGAGATTGTACTAATCTTGATTCAAGATAGGTGCATGCCTTGTGTCGAACGTACTGTAAGCTCGGAAATCATTTTGGACACACCCGATGGAACTCCTAGGTGACGTAGGTCATGTAGAATATCGTTTCGGTCCATTTGGAGATAGTGTTAGTCTCGGTGTAAGATAGATCTACAGTTTGCACCAAACATACCATAGCCTCATAAATCATTTTGGACGCACCCGATGGAACCCCTAGATGACGTGGGTCATGTAGAATCTCCTTTCGGTCCTTTTGGAGATAGTGTTAGTTTTGGTGCATGATAGGTGCACGGGTTGCGCCAAACGTACCATAGGCTGAAATGGAAGCTCGTTTCGGTCCATTTGGATCTAGTGCTAATCTTGATTCAAGATAGGTGCATGGTTTGCGTCGAACATACCGTAAGCTCAGAAATTATTTTGGACGCACCCAACGGAACTACAAGGTGACGTGGGTCATGTAGAATCTCGTTTCGGTTCGTTTCGAGGTAGTGTTAGTATCGGTGCAAGATAGATCCACAGTTTGCACCAAACATACCATTGCTTCAGAAACCGTTTTGGACGCACCTAATGGAACTCCTAGGTGACATAGGTCTTGTAGAATCTCGTTTCGATCCTTTTGGAGATAGTGTTAGTTTCGGTGCATGATAGTTGCATAATTTGCGCCAAACATACCAAAGGCTCAGAAATCGTTTTGGACACACTGGATGGTCCTCCTAGGTGACGAGGCTCAACTAGAAGCTTGTTTCAGTTCGTTTGGAGATTGTGCTAATCTTGATTCAAGATAGGTGCACAGTTTGTTTCTAACGTACTGTAAGCTCAGAAATCATTTTGGACTTACCCAAAGGAACTCCTAGGTGACGTAGGTCATGTAGAATCTTGTTTCGATCCATTTAGGGATAGTGTTAGTCACGGTGCAAGGCAGATCCACAGTTTGCACAAAACGTACCATAACCTAAGAAATCATTTTGGACACACCTGATAGAACTCCTATGTGATGTGCGTCATGTAGAATCTCCTTTCGGTCCTTTTGGAGATAGTGTTAGTTTCAGTGAATGATAGGTGCACGGTTTACGGCAAACATACCATAGGCTTAGAAAATCATTATGGACACACTGGATAATAGTCCTAGGTGACAAGGCTCAAATGGAAGCTCGTTTCAGTTCGTTTGCAGATAGTGCTAATCTTGATTTAAGATAGGTGCACGGTTTGTGTTGAACGTACTGTAAGCTCAGAAATCTTTTGGGACGCAACTGATGGAACTCCTAGGTGACGTAGGTCATTTAGAATCACGTTTCGGCCCATTTGGAGATAGTGTTCATCTCGGTGCAAGATAGATCCATAGTTTGCACCAATTGTACCATAGCCGCATAAATCATTTTGGACTCACCCGGTGGAACTCCTAGATGACGTGGGTCATGTAGAATCTCCTTTCGGTCCTTTTGGAGATAGTGTTAGTTTCGGTGCATGATAGGTGCACGGTTTGCGCCAAACGTACCATAGGCTTAGAAATTGTTTTGGATGCACCGGATGGTACTCCTAGGTGACGAGGCTCAAATGGAAGCTCGTTTCGGTCCGTTTGGAGATAGTACTAATCTTGATTCAAGATAGGTGCACAGTTTGCATCGAACGTACCGTAAGCTCAGAAATTTTTTTGGATTTACCCGATGGAACTCCAAGGTGACGTGGGTCATGTTGAATCTCGTTTCGGTTCATTTGGAGGTAGTGTTAGTATCGGTGCAAGATAGATCCATAGTTTGCACCAAACGTACCACAGCTTTAGAAACTGTTTTGGACGCACCTGATGGAACTCCTAGGTGACATGGGTCATGTAGAATCTCCTTTCGATCCTTTTAGAGATAGTGTCAGTTTCGGTGCATGAAAGTTGCACAATTTGCGCTAAACGTACCATAGGCTCTGAAATCGTTTTGGACACACTAGATGGTACTCCTAGGTGACGAGGCTCAACTGGAAGCTCGTTTCGGTTCGCTTAGAGATTGTGCTAATCTTGATTCAAGATAGGTGCACGGCTTGTGCCGAACGTACTGTAAGCTTGGAAATCATTTTGGACTTACCCGATGGAACTCCTAGGTGACATAGGTCATGTAGAATATCGTTTCGGTCCATTTGGAGATAGTGTTAGTCTCGGTGCAAGATAGATCCATAGTTTGCATCAAACATACCATAGCCTCATAAATCATTTTGGACGCACCCGATGGAACTCCTAGATGATGTGGGTCATGTATAAGGATGAAAACGGTCGAAAACGGTCGAAAACGGACTTACGATATAGAAAAATAAAAACGGTCGGTTCGGGATATTTCTACATTTAGCAATTAAAGAGTACAAAAAATGGTTGTGAAACCAATTGAAACTGACAATTTTTCATGTTAAAAAATGGTTCATAATATAGAAAACGAAAACGGTCAATTCGAAATATTTCTGTTTCGTTTTCATCCCTAGTCATGTAGAATCTCCTTTCGGTCCTTTTGGAGATAGTGTTAGTTTCGGTGCATGATAGGTGCACGGTTTGCGCCAAACGTACCATAGGCTCAAAAATTGTTTTGGACGCACCGGATGGTACTCCTGGGTGACGAGGCTCAAATGGAAGCTCGTTTCGGTCCGTTTGGATCTAGTACTAATCATGATTCAAGATAGTTGCACGGTTTGCGTCGAACGTACCATAAGCTCAAAAATTATTTTGGACGCACCCAATGCAACTACAAGGTGACGTGGGTCATGTAGAATCTCATTTCGGTTCGTTTGGAGGTAGTGTTAGTATCGGTGCAAGATAGATCCACAGTTTGCACCAAACGTACCAAAGCTTCAGAAACCGTTTTGGACGCACCTGATGGAACTCCTAGGTGATGGGGGTCATGTAGAATCTCGTTTCGATCCTTTTGGAGATAGTGTTAGTTTTGGTGCATGATAGTTGCACAATTTGCGCTAAACGTACATAGGCTCTGAAATCGTTTTGGACGCACTTAATGGAACTCCTAGGTGACGTGTGTTATGTAGAATCTCCTTTTGGTCCTTTTGGAGATAGTGTTAGTTTCAGTGAATGATAGGTGCACGGTTTACGCAAACATACCATAGGCTCAGAAAATTATTTTGGATGCACTAGATGGTACTCCTGGGTGACGATGGTCAAAGTGAAGCTCGTTTCGGTCTGTTTGCAGACAATGTAAGTTTCAGTGCAAAGATAGGTGCACAGTTTGCGCAAAACGTACCATAGGCTCAGAAATCATTTTGAACACACCGGATGATACTCCTGGGTGACGAGGCTCAAATGGAAGCTCGTTTCGGTTCGTTTGGAGATAGTGCTAATCTTGATTTAAGATAGGTGCACCGTTTGCGTCGAATGTACCGTAAGCTTGGAAATTATTTTGGACGCACCCGATGGAACTCCAAGGTGGCGTGGGTCATGTAGAATCTCATTTCGGTTCGTTTGGAGATAGTGTTAGTATCGGTGCAAGATAGATCCACAGTTTGCACCAAATGTACCATAGCTTCAGAAACCATTTTGGACGCACCCGATGGAACTCCTAGGTGACGTCGGTCATGTAAAACCTTGTTTCGGTCCATTTGAAGATTGTGTTAGTCTCGGTGCAAGATAGATCCACAGTTTGCACCAAACATACCATAGCCTCATAAATCATTTTGGACGCATCTCCTCCTAGGTGACGTGTGTCATGTAGGTTCTCCTTTCGGTCCTTTTGGAGATAGTGTTAGTTTCGATGCATGATAGGTGCACGGTTTGCGCCAAACATACCATAGGCTCAGAAAATTGTTTTGGATGCACCGGATGGTACTCCTGGGTGACGAGGCTCAAATGGAAGCTCGTTTTGGCTATTTGGAGACCGTGTTAGTTTCAGGGCAAGATAGGTGCACAGTTTGCGCCAAACGTACCATAGGCTCAGAAATCATTCTGGACGCACCCAATGGAACTCCCAAGTGACATGGGTCATAAAGAATCACGTTTCGGTTCGTTTGACATATTGTTAGTATCAGTGCATGATAAATCTGCAGTTTGCACCAAACGTAGCATAGCTTCAGAAACCATTTTGGACGCACCCGATGGAACTCCTAGGTGACGTGGTTCCTGTAGAACCTCATTTTGGAGATAGTGTTAGTTTCGGTGCAGGATAGGTGCACAGTTTGCACCAAACATACCATAGGCCCAGAAATTGTTTTGGATGCACCGGATGGTACTCCTAGGTGACGAGACTCAAATGGAAGCTCGTCTCGGTTCGTTTGGAAATAGTGCTTATCTTGATTCAAGATAGGTGCGCGGTTTGCGCCAAACATACAGTAGACTCAGAAATCATTTTGGACGCATCTCATGGAACTCCTAGGTGATGTGGGTCATGTAGAATCTCGTTTCGGTCCGTTTGGAGATAGTGTTAGAGTCGGTGCAAGATAGATCCATAGTTTGCACCAAACGTACCATAGGCTCAGAAATCGTTTTGAACGCACCGGATGGTACTCCTAGGTGACGAGGCTCAAATGAATGCTTGTTTCGGTTCGTTTCGAGATAGTGCTAATCTTGATTGAAGATAGGTGCACGGTTTATGTCGAACATACAATAAGCTTGGAAATCATTTTGGACGCACCTGATAGAACTCCTAGATTACGTGGGTCATGTAGCATCTCGTTTTGGTCCATTTGGAGATAGTGTTAGTCTCGGTGCAAGCTAGATCCCCTGTATGCACCAAACGTACCATAGCCTCATAAATCATTTTGGACGCACCTAATGAAACTCCTAGGTGACGTGGGTCATGTAGAATCTCCTTTCGGTCCATTTGGAGATAGTGTTAGTTTTGGCGCATGGTAGGTGCATGGTTTGTGCCAAACATACCATAGGCTTCGAAAATGTTTTGGATGCACTGGATGGTACTCCTAGGTGACGAGGCTCAAATAGAAGCTCATTTCGGTCCGATTAAAGACAGTGTAAGTTTCAGTGCAAGATAGGTGCACAATTTACGCCAAACGTACCAAAGGCTCAGAAATTGTTTTGGACACACCAGATGATACCCCTAGGTGATGAGGCTCAAATGGAAGCTTGTTTTGGTTCGTTTGGAGATAGTGCTAATCTTCATTCAAGATAGGTGCACGGTTTGCGCCGAACGTACCGTAAGCTCATAAATCATTTTGGACGCACCCGATGGAACTCCTAGGTGACGTGGGTCATGTAGAATCTCATTTCGGTTCATTTGGAGATAGTGTTAGTATCGGTGCAAGATAGATCCACAGTTTGCACCAAATGTACCGTAGCCTCATGTAGAATCTCATTTGTAGAATCTCGTTTCGATCCTTTTGGAGATAGTGTTAGTTTTAGTGCAAGATAGGTGCACGATTAGTGCCAAACGTACCATAGGCTCTGAAATTGTTTTGGATGCACCGGATGGTACTCCTGGGTGACGAGGCTCAAATGGAAGCTCGCTTCAGTCCGTTTGGAGACAGTATTAGTTTCAGTGCAAGATAGGTGCACGGTTTGCGCCAAATGTACCATAGCCTCAGAAATCATTTTGGACGCACTGGATGGTACTCCTAGGTGACATGGGTCATGTAGAATCTCGTTTCGATCCATTTGGAGAAGTGTTAGTCTCGGTGCAAGATAGATCCACAGTTTGCACCAAACGTACCGTAGCCTCAGAAATCATTTTGGACGCACCCGATAGAACTCCTCGGTGGCATGGTTCATGTAGAATCTCCTTTTGGTCCTTTTGGAGATAGTGTTAGTTTTGGTGCATCATAGGTGCCCGGTTTGCGCCAAACGTACCATAGGTTCAAAAATTATTTTGGACGCACCGGATGGTACTCCTGGGTGACGAGGCTCAAATGGAAGCTCGTTTTGATCCGTATGGAGACAGTATTAGTTTCAGTGCAAGATAGGTGCACGGTTTGCGCCAAATGTACCATAGCCTCAGAAATCATTTTGGACGCACTGGATGGAACTCCTAGGTGATGTGGGTCATGTAGAATCTCATTTCGATTCGTTTGGGGATAGTGTTAGTATCGGTGCAAGATACATCCATAGTTTGCACCAAATGTAACATAGCCTCAGAAACCATTTTGGATGCACTCGATGGAACTGCTAGGTGACGTGGGTCATGTAGAACCTCGCTTCGATCTGTTTGGAGATAGTGTTAGTATCGGTGCAAGATTGATCCACAGTTTGCACCAAATGTACTATAGCTTCAGAAACCGTTTTGGATGCACCCGATGGAACTCCTACGTGATGAGGCTCAAATGGAAGCTCGTTTCGATCCTTTTGGAGATAGTGTTAGTTTCACTGCAAGATAGGTGTACGGTTTGTGCCAAACATACCATAGCCTCATAAATTGTTTTGGACGCACTAGATGGTACTCCTAGGTGATGACGCTCAAATGGAAGCTTATTTCGGTCCGTTTGCATATAGTGCTAATCTTGATTCAAGATAGGTGCACATTTTGCGTCGAACGTACCGTAGGCTCAGAAATCATTTTGGATGCACCCGATAGAACTCCTAGGTGTTGTGGGTCATGTAGAATCTCATTTTGGTCCGTTTGGAGATAGTGTTAGTATCGGTGCAAGATAGATCCACAATTTGCACCAAACGTACCATAGCCTTAGAAACCGTTTTGGACGCACCCAATGGAACTCTTAGGTGACGTGGGTCATGTAGAATCTTCTTTCGATTCTTTTGGAGATAGTGCTTGTTTCGATGCATGATAGGTGCACGGTTTACGCAAAACGTACTATAGTCTTAGAAATTGGTTTGGATGCACTGGATGGTAATCCTTGGTTACAAGACTCAAATGAAAGCCCGTTTCAGTCCGTTTGGAGACAGTGTTAGTTTTAGTGCAAGATAGGGGCACGATTTGCGCAAAATGTACCATAGCCTCAGAAATCGTTTTGGAGCCACCAGACGGTACTCCTTGGTGACGAGGCTCATATGAAAGCTCGTTTTGGTTCGTTTCGAGATAGTGCTAATCTTGATTGAAGATAGGTGCATGGTTTGCGCCGAATGTACTATAAGCTCAGAAATCATTTTGGACGCACCCGATGGAACTCCTAGGTGACATGGTTCATGTAGAACCTCCTTTCAGTCCTTTTGGAGATAGTGTTAGTTTCATTGCATGATAGGTGCACAGTTTGGGCAAAATGTACCATAGGCTCAGAAATTGTTTTGGATGCACCGGATGGTACTCCTAGGTGACGAGGCTCAAATGGAAGCTCGTTTTGGTCCATTTGGATATAGTGCTAATCTTGATTCAAGATAGGTGCACGGTTTGCGCCAAACATACCACAAGCTCATAAATCATTTTGGACGCACCCGATGGAACTCCTAGGTAATGTGGGTCATGTAGAATCTCGTTTTCGTTCATTCGGAGATAGTGTTAGTCTCGGTGCAAGATAGGTCCACAGTTTGCACCAAACGTTCCATAGCCTCAGAAACCATTTTGGACTTACCCGATGGAACTCCTCAGTGACGTAGGTCATGTAGAATCTCGTTTTGATCCATTTGGAGATAGTGTTAGTCGCGGTGCAAGATAGATCCATAGTTTGCACCAAACGTAGCCTCAGAAATAATTTTGGATGCACCTAATGGAACGCCTAGGTGACGCGGGTCATGTAGAATCTACTTTCTGTCCTTTTGGAGATAGTGCTAGTTTCCGTGCATGATAGGTGCACGTTTTGCGCCAAAACACTCTATCGGCTCAGAAATCATTTTGGACACACCGGATGATACTCCTAGGTGACGACGCTCAAATGGAAGCTCATTTCGGTTCGTTTGGAGATAGTGCTAATCTTGAGTCAAGATAGGTGCACGGTTTGCGCCGAACGTACCGTAAGCTCAGAAATCATTTTGGACACACCCGATGGAACTCCTAGGTGACATAGGCCATGTAGAATCTCGCTTCGGTTCATTTGGAGATAGTGTTAGTATTGGTCCAAGATAGATCCACAGTTTGCACCAAACGTAACATAGCTTCAGAAACCGTTTTGGACGCACCCGATGGAATTTCTATGTGATGTGGGTCATGTAGAAACTCGTTTTGGTCCTTTTAGAGATAGTGTTAGTTTCGGTGCACGATAGGTGCATGGTTTGTGCCAAATGTACCATAGGCTCAGAGATTGTTTTGGATGCACCAGATGGTACTCCTAGGTGACGAGGCTCAAATAGAAGCTCATTTCGGTCCGATTGGAGACAATGTTAGTTTCAATACAAGATAGGTGCACAGTTTACGCCAAACGTACCATAGGCTCAGAAATCATTTTGGACGCACTAGATGGTACTCCTAGGTGACAAGGCTCAAATGGAAGCTGATTTCGGTCCGTTTGGATATAGTGCTAATCCTGATTCAAGATAGGTGCACGGTTTGCACCAAACATACCATAGCCTCAGAAATTATTTTGGACGCACCTGATGGAACTCCTAGCTGACGTGGGTCATGTAGAATCTCCTATCGGTCCTTTTCAAGATAGCGTTAGTTTCAGTGCATGATAGATGCACGGTTTTCACCAAACATACCATAGGCTTAGAAATTGTTTTGGATGCACCCGATAGAACTCCTAGGTGATGTGGCTCATGTAGAATCTCGTTTCGATCGTATTAGAGATAGTGTTAGTTTTGATGCATGATTGGTGAACAGTTTGCGCCAAATGTAACATAGGCTCTGAAATCGTTTTGGACACACCGGAAGGTACTCCTAGGTGACGAGGCTCAAATGGAAGCTCGTTTTGGTTAGTTTGGAGATAGTGCTAATCTTGATTCAAGATAGGTGCATGGTTTGCGCCGAACATACCGTACGCTCGGAAATCATTTTTGATGCACCCGATGGAACTCCAAGGTGACGTGGCTCATGTAGAATCTCGTTTCCGTCGATTTGGAGATAGTGTGGTCTCGGTGCAAGATAGATCCACCGTTTGCACCAAACGTACCACAGCCTCAGAAACCATTTTGGACTTACCCGATGAAACTCCTAGGTGACGTAGGTCATGTAGAATCTTGTTTCTGTCCATTTGGAGATAGTATTAGTCACGGTGCAAGATAGATCCACAGTTTGCACCAAACGTACCATAGCCTCAGAAATCATTTTGGACGCACCTGATGGAACGCCTAGGTGACGCAGGTCAAGTAGAATCTCCTTTCGGTCCTTTTGGAGATAGTGTTAGTTTCCGTGCATGATAGGTGCACGGTTTGCGCCAAACACTCCATCGGCTAAGAAATCATTTTGGACACACTGGATGATACTCCTAGGTGATGACGCTCAAATGGAAGCTTGTTTTGGTTCGTTTGGAGATAGTGCTAATCTTGATTCAAGATAGGTGCACGGTTTGCGCCGATTGTACTGTAAGCTCGGAAATAATTTTGGACAAACCCGATGGAACTCCTAGGTGACATGGGCCATGTAGAATCTCACTTCGGATTGTTTGGAGATAGTGTTAGTATCGGTGCAAGATAGATCCACAGTTTGCACCAAATGTACCATAGCTTCATAAACCGTTTTGGACGCACCCGATGGAATTTCTATGTGACGTGGGTCATGTAGAATCTCATTTCAGTCCTTTTGGAGATAGTGTTAGTTTCGTTGCATGACAGGTGCATGGTTTGCGCCAAATGTACCATAGGCTCAGAAAATTGTTTTGGATGCACCAGATGGTACTCTTAGGTGACGAGGCTCAAATAGAAGCTCATTTCAGTCCGATTGGAGATAGTGTTAGTTTCAGTGCAAGATAGGTGCACAGTTTACGCCAAATGTACCATAGGCTTAGAAATCATTTTGGATGCACTAGATGGTACTCCTAGGTGACGAGGCTCAAATGGAAGCTCATTTCGGTCTGTTTGGATATAGTGCTAATCTTGATTCAAGATAGGTGCACGGTTTGCGCCGAACATACCGTAGGCTCAGAAATCATTTTGGATGCACCCGATGGAACATCTAGGAGTTGTGGGTCATGTAGAATCTTGTTTTGGTCCATTTGGAGATAGTGTTATATCGGTGCAAGATAGGTCCACAGTTTGCAACAAACGTACCATAGCCTAAAAAACCGTTTGGCACGCACCCGATGGAACTCCTAGGGGATGTGGGTCATATAGAATCTCATTTTGATCCTATTAGAGGTAGTGTTAGTTTCGATGGATGATAGATGCACAGTTTGCGCCAAACGTAATATAGGCTCTGAAATTATTTTAGACACACCGGAAGGTACTCCTTGATGATGAGGCTAAAATGGAAGCTCGTTTTGGTTCGTTTGGAGATAGTGCTAATCTTGATTCAAGATAGGTGCACGATTTGCGCCGAACATACCATAAGCTCAGAAATCATTTGGAGATAGTGTTAGTCTCGGTGCAAGATAGATCCACAGTTTGCACCAAACGTACCATAGCCTCATAAATCATTTTGGACGCACCCGATGGAACTCCTAGATGACGTGGGTCATGTATAAGGATGAAAACGGTCGGAAACGGTCGAAAACGGACTTACGATATAGAAAAACGAAAACGGTCGGTTCGGGATATTTCTACATTTAGCAATTAAGGTGTACAAAAAATGTTGAAAATGGTTGTGAAACCAATTGAAACTGACAATTTTTCACATTAAAAAACGGTTCATAATATAGAAAACGAAAACGGTCAATTCGAAATATTTCTATTCCGTTTTCATCCCTAGTCATGTAGAATCTCTTTTCGGTCCTTTTGGAGATAGTGTTAGTTTTAGTGCATGATAGGTGCACGGTTTTCGCCAAACATACTATAGGCTCAGAAATTGTTTTGGATGCACCGAATAATACTCCTAGGTGACGAGGCTCAAATGGAAGCTCGTTTCGATTTGTTTGGAGACAGTGTTAGTTTTGGTGCAAGATAGGTGCACGGTTTGCGCCAAAGGTACCATAGCCTCAAAAATCATTTTGGAGATAGTGCTAATCTTGATTTAAGATAGGTGCACGATTTTTGCTGAACGTACCGTAAGCTCGGAAATCATTTGGACGCACCCGGTAGAACTCCTAGGTGACATGGGTCATGTAGAAACTCATTTCGGTCCATTTGGAGATAGTGTTAGTCTTAGAGGAAGATAGATCCACAGTTTGCACCAAACGTAACATAGCCTCATAAAATCATTTTGGTGCACCCAATGGAACTCCTAGGTGACGTGGGTCATATAGAATCTCCTTTCGGTCCTTTTGGAGATAGTGCTAGTTTCGGTGCATGATAGGTGCTTGGTTTGCTCCAAACGTACAATAGGCTCAGAAATTGTTTTGGATGCACCAGATGGTACTCTTGGGTGACGAGGCTCAAATGAAAGCTCGTTTCGGTCCATTTACACCAAATACACCATAGCCCTAGAAATCGTTGGGTCATGTAGAATCTCGTTTTGATCCGTTTGGAGATAGTGTTAGTATCGGTGCAAGATAGATCCACAGTTTGCAACAAACGTACCATAGCCTTAGAAACCGTTTTTGATCCTATTAGAGATAGTGTTAGTTTCGATGCATGATAGGTGCACAGTTTGCGCCAAATAAAACATAGGCTCAGAAATCATTTTGGACACATCAGAAGGTACTCCTAGGTGACGAAGTTCAAATGCAAGCTCGTTTCGGTCCGTTTGGAAATAGTGGTAATCTTGATTCAAGATAGGTGCACGGTTTGCGCAGAACGTACTGTAAAATCAGAAATCACTTTGGACACATCTGATAGAACTCCTAGGTGACATGGGTCATGTAGAATCTCATTTCGAACCGTTTGGAGATAGTGTTAGAGTCGGTGCAAGATAGATCCATAGTTTGCACCAAATGTACCATAGGCTCAGAAATTGTTTTGGACACACCGGATGGTACTCCTAGGTGACGAGGCTCAAATGGAAGCTTGTTTCGGTCCGTTTCGTGACAGTGCTAATCTTGATTCAAGATAGGTGGACGGCTTGCGCCGAACGTACCATAAGCTCAGAAATCATTTTGGACGCACCCGATGGAACTCCTATGTTACATGGGTCATGTAGAATGTCGTTTCGGTCCATTTGGAAATAGTGTTAATCTCGGTGCAAGATAGATCTACAGTTTGCACCAAACATACCATCGCCTCAGAAATCATTTTGGACGCACCTGGTGGAACTCTTAGGTGACGTAGTTCATGTAAAATATTCTTTCAGTCCTTTTCAAGATAGTGTTAGTTTCGGTGCATGATAGGTGCACGGTTTGCGCCAAACGTACCTTAGGCTCAGAAATTGTTTTGGATGCACTGGATGGTACTCCTGGGTGACGAGGCTCAAATGGAAGCTCATTTTGATCCGTTTGGAGACGGTGTTAGTTTTAGTGCAAGATAGGTGCATGGTTTGTGCCAAATGTACCATAGCCTTGAAATTGTTATGGACACACCAGATGGTACTCCTAGGTGACGAGGCTCAAATGGAAGCTCATTTCGGTCTGTTTGGATATAGTGCTAATCTTGATTCAAGATATGTGTACGGTTTGCGCCGAACATATCCTAAGCTCAGAAATCATTTTGGACGAACCTAATGGAACTCCTAGGTTACGTGGGCTATGTAGAATGTCATTTTGGTTCATGTGGAGATAGTGTTAGTCTCGGTGCAAGATAGATCCACAGTATGCACCAAATGTACCATAGCCTCAAAATCATTTTGGACGCACCTCATGGAATGCCTAGGTGACGTGGGCCATGTAGAATCTCCTTTTGGTCGTTTTAGAGATAGTGTTAGTTTCGGTGCATGATGGGTGCATAGTTTGCGCCAAACATATCATAGGCTCAGAAATTATTTTGGATGCACTGGATGGTACTCCTGGGTGACGAGGCTCAAATAAAAGCTCGTTTCGGTACGTTTGCAGACAGTGTTAGTTTCATCGCAAGATAGGTGCATGGTTTGCGCCAAATGTACCATAGCCTCATAAATAATTTTGGACGCACCGGATGGTACTCCTAGGTGACGAGGCTCAAATGGAAGCTCGTTTCGGTTCGTTTGGATATAATGCTAATCTTGATTCAAGATAGGTGCACGGTTTGCGCTGAACGTACCGTAGGCTCAGAAATCATTTTGGACGCACCCAATGGAACTCCTAGGTGATGTGGGTCATGTAGAATCCAGTTTCGGTCCGTTTGGAGATAGTATTAGTATTGGTGCAACATAGATCAACAATTTGCACCAAATGTACCATAGCCTCAGAAACCATTTTGGATGGACCCGATGGAACTCCTAGGTGACATGGGTCATGTAGAATCTCGTTTCGATCCTTTTGGAGATAGTGTTTGTTTCGGTGCATGATTGGTGCACGGATTGCGCCAAATGTACAATAGCCTCAAATCATTTTGGATGCACCGGATGGTATTCCTAGGTGACGAGGTTCAAATGGAAGCTCATTTCGGTCCGTTTGGATATAGTGCTAATCATGATTCAACATAGGTGCACGGTTTGTGCCGAACGTACCGTAAGCTTAGAAATCATTTTGGACGCACCCGATGGAATTCCTAGGGGACGTGCATCGTGTAGAATCTTGTTTCGGTCCTTTTGGAGATAGTGTTAGTCTCGGTGCAAGATAGATCCAAAGTTTACACCAAATGTAACATAGCCTCAGAAATCATGTTGGACGCACCCGATGGAACTCCTAGGTGACGTGGTCCTTTTCGAGATAGTGATAGTTTCGTTGCATGATAGGTGCACGATTTGCGTCAAACGTACCATAGGCTCAAAAATCATTTTGGAGGTACTCCTACGTGACGAGGCTCAAATGGAAGCTCGTTTCGGTCCATTTGGAGATAGTGCTAATCTTGATTTAAGACAGGTGCACGGTTTGCACCGAACATACTGCTGGCTCAGAAATAAATTTGGACACACCCAATGGAACTCCTAGGTGACATGGGCATGTAGAATCTCCTTTTGGTCCTTTTGGAGATAGTGTTAGTTTTGGTGCATGATTGGTGCACGGTTTGCGCCAAACAACCTTAGGCTCAGAAATTGTTTTGGTGCATGATTGGTACTCCTGGGTGACGAGGCTCAAAATGGAAGCTCGTTTCTATCCGTTTGGAGACAGTGTTAGTTTCATTGCAAGATAGGTGCATGGTTTGCGCCAAATGTACCATAGCCTCAGAAATCGTTATGGACACACCAGAGGTACCCCTAGGTGACGAGGCTCAAATGGAAGCTCATTTTGGTCCGTTTGGATATAGTGCTAATCTTGATTCAAGATAGGTGCACGGTTTGCGCTGAACGTACCATTGTCTCAAAAATCATGTTGGACGCACATGATGGAACTCCTAGGTTACGTGGGCTATGTAGAATCCCGTTTTGGTCTGTTCGGAGATAGTATTAGTATCGGTGCAACATAGATCCAAATTTTGCACCAAACGTACCATAGCCTCAGAAACCATTTTGGACGGACCCGATGGACGTGGGTCATGTAGAATCTCGTTTTGATCCTTTTGGAGATAGTGTTTGTTTCGGTGCATGATTGGTGCACGGATTGTGCCAAATGTACAATAGCCACAAATCATTTTGTACGCACCGGATGATATTCCTAGGTGATGAGGTTCAAATGGAAGCTCGTTTTGGTTCGTTTGGATATAGTGCTAATCTTGATTCAAGATAGGTGCACGGTTTGTGCCGAACGTACTGTAAGCTCGGAAATCATTTTGGTCTCACCCGATGGAACTCCTAGGGGACGTGCATCATTTTGAATCTTGTTTTGGTCCTTTTGGAGATAGTGTTAGTCTCGGTGCAAGATAGATCTACAGTTTGCACCAAACGTAACATAGCCTCAGAAATCATGTTCGATGCACCCGATGGAACTCTTAGGTGACGTGGTTCATGTAGAGTCTCCTTTCGGTCCTTTTGGAGATAGTGTTAGTTTCGGTGCATGATAGGTGCACGGTTTGCACCAAATGTACCATAGGCTCAGAAATGGTTTTGGATGCACCGGATGGTACTCCTGGGTGACGAGACTCAAATGAAAGCTCGTTTCGATCCGTTTGGAGATAGTGTTAGTTTCCGTGCAAGATAGTTGTACGGTTTGTACCAAATGTACCATTGCCTCAGAAATCATTTTTGAGGCACTAGATGGTACTCCTAGGTGACGAGGCTCAAATGGTAGCTCGTTTCGGTCCGTTTGGATATAGTGCTAATCTTGATTCAAGACATGTGCATGGTTTGTGCCGAACGTACCGTAGGCTCGGAAATCTTTTGGACGCACCCGATGGAAATCCTAGTTGATGTGGGTCATGTACAATCTCGTTTCGGAACATTTGGAGATAGTCTTAGCATCGTTGCAAGATAGATCCAAGTTTGCACCAAACGTACCATAGCCTCAGAAATCATTTTGTACACATCTAATGGAACTCCTAGGTGATGTGGGTCAAGTAGAATCTCATTTCGATCCTTTTGGAGATAGTGTTAGTTTTGGTGCATGATAGGTGCACAATTTGCGCCAAATGTACCATAGGCTCATAAATCATTTTGGACACACCGGATGGTACTCCTAGGTGACAACGTTCAAATAGAAGCTCGTTTCGGTCCGTTTGGAAATAGTGCTAATCTTGATTCAAGATAGGTGCACGGTTTGCGCAGAACGTACTATAGAATCAGAAATCATTTTGGACGCATCTGATAGAACTGCTAGGTGACGTGGGTCATGTAGAATCTCATTTTGAACCGTTTGGAGATAGTATTAGAGTCAGTACAAGATAGATCCACAGTTTGCACCAAACGTACCATCGCCTTAGAAATCTTTTTGGACGCACCGGATCGTACTCCTAGGTGATGAGGCTCAAATGGAAGCTCGTTTCGGTCAGTTTCGTGATAGTGCTAATCTTGATTCAAGATAGGTGCATGGTTTGCGCCGAACGTATCGTAAGCTCAGAAATCATTTTGGACGCATCCGATGGAACTCCTATGTTACATGGGTCATGTAGAATGTCGTTTCGGTCCATTTGGAAATAGTGTTAGCCTTGGTGCAAGATAGATCTACAGTTTGCAACAAACATACCATCGCCTCAGAAATCATTTTGGACGCACCCGGTGGAACTCTTAGGTGACGTAGTTCATGTAGAATCTCCTTTTGGTCCTTTTCGAGATAGTGTTAGTTTCGGTGCATGTTAGGTGCACGATTTGCGTTAAACGTACCATAGGTTCAAAAATCATTTTGGACACACCGGATGGTACTCCTACGTGATGAGCCTCAAATAGAAGCTCGTTTCGGTCCATTTGGAGATAGTGCTAATCTTGATTCAAGATAGGTGCACGGTTTGCGCCGAACATACTGTTGGCTCAGAAATAATTTTGGACACACCCAATGGAACTGCTTGGTGACGTGGGTCATGTAGAATCTCCTTTTAGTCCGTTTGGAGACAGTGTTAGTTTCAGTGCAAGATAGGTGCATGGTTTGCGCCAAATGTACCATAGCCTTAGAAATCGTTATGGACACACCAGATGGTACTCCTAGGTGACAAGGCTCAAATGGAAGCTCATTTCGGTCTGTTTGGGTATAGTGCTAATCTTGATTCAAGATACATGTACGGTTTGCGCCGAACGTACCATAAGCTCAGAAATCATTTTGGACGGACCCGATGGAACTCCTAGGTTACGTGGGCTATATAGAATCTCGTTTTGGTTCATGCGGAGATAGTGTTAGTCTCGGTGCAAGATAGATCCACAGTATGCACCAAACGTACCATAGCCTCAAAATCATTTTGGACGCACCTCATGGAATGCCTAGGTGACGTGGGCCATGTAGAATCTCCTTTCGGTCGTTTTAGAAATAGCGTTAGTTTCGGCGCATGACAGGTGCATAGTTTGCGCCAAACATACCATAGGCTCAAAAATTATTTTGGATGCACTGGATGGTACTCCTAGGTGACGAGGCTCAAATAAAAGCTCGTTTCGGTCCGTTGGCAGACAGTGTTAGTTTCATTGCAAGATAGGTGCATGGTTTGCGCCAAATGTACCACAGCCTTAGAAATCATTTTGGATGCACCAGATGGTACTCCTAGGTGACGAGACTCATACTGAAGCTTGTTTTGGTCCGTTTGGATACAGTACTAATCTTGATTCAAGATAGGTGCACGGTTTGCGCTGAATGTACCGTAGGCTCAGAAATCAATTTGGACGCACCCAATGGAACTCCTAAGTGATGTGGGTCATGTAGAATCCCGTTTCAGTCCGTTTGGAGATAGTATTAGTATCGGTGCAACATAGATCCACAATTTGCACCAAACGTACCATAGCCTCAGAAACCGTTTTGGATGGACCCAATGGAACTCCTAGGTGACGTGGGTCATGTAGAATCTCGATTCGATCCTTTTGGAGATAGTATTTGTTTCGGTGCATGATTGGTGCACGGATTGCGCCAAATGTACAATAGCCTTAAATCATTTTGGACGCACCGGATGGTATTCTTAGGTGACGAGGTTCAAATGGAAGCTCATTTTGGTTCGTTTGGATATAGTGCTAATCTTGATTCAAGATAGGTGCACGGTTTGTGCCGAACGTACCGTAAGCTCAGAAATCATTTTGGACGCACCCGATGGAACTCCTAAGGGACGTGCGTCGTGTAGAATCTTTTTTCGGTCCTTTTAGAGATAGTTTTAGTCTCGGTGCAAGATAGATCCACAATTTGCACCAAATGTAACATAGCCTCAGAAATCATTTTGAACACACCTGATAGAACTCCTAGGTGACGTGGGTCATGTAGAGTATCCTTTCGATCCTTTTGGAGATAGTGTTAGTTTCGGTGCATGATAGGTGCACAGTTTGCACCAAACGTACCATAGGCTCAGAAATCATTTTGGACACACCGGATGGTACTCCTAGGTGACGACATTCAAATGGAAGCTTGTTTTGGTCCGTTTAGAAATAGAGCTAATCATGATTCAAGGAAGGTGTACGATTTGCACCAAACGTACCGTAGACTCAAAAATCATTTTGGATGCATCTGATGGAACTCTTAGGTGACGTGGGTCATGTAGAATCTTGTTTCGATCCTTTTGGAGATAGTGTTAGTTTTCGGTGCATGATAGGTGCACCGTTTGCGCCAAACGTACCATAGGCTCAGAAATTATTTTGGACACACCGGATGGTACTCCTAGGTGGCGACATTCAAATGGAAGCTCATTTTGGTCTGTTTAGAAATAGAGCTAATCATGATTCAAGAAAGTTGTACGGTTTGCGCCAAACGTACCGTAAACTCAGAAATCATTTTGGACGCATCTGATGGAACTCCTAGGTGATGTGGGTCATGTAGAATCTCCTTTTGGTCCGTTTGGAGATAGTGTTAGGGTCGGTGCAAGATCGATCCACAGTTTGCACCAAACATATCGTAGCCTCAGAAATCATTTTGGACGCACCGGATGGAACTCCTAGGTGACAAGGCTCAAATGGAAGCTCATTTCGGTTGATTTGGAGATAGTGCTAATCTTGATTCAAGATAGGTGCACGGTTTATGCCGAACGTACCATAAGCTCGGGAATTATTTTGGACGCACCCGATGGAACTCCTAGGTGACGTGGGTCATGTAGAATCTCGTTTCGGTCCTTTGAAGACAGTGTTAGTCTCAGTGCAAGATAGATCCACAGTTTGCACCAAATGTACCATAGCCTCAGAAATAATTTTGAACGCACCCGATGGAACTCCTAGGTGACGTGGGTCATGTAGAATCTCGTTTCGGTCCTTTTGGAGAGAGGGTTAGACTCAGTGCAAGATAGATCCACAGTTTGCACCAAACGTAACATAGCCTCAGAATCATTTTGGACACACCCGATGGAACTCCTAGGTGACGTGGGTCATGTAGAATCTCGTTTTGGTCCTTTTGGAGAGAGGGTTAGACTCAGTGCAAGATAGATCCACAGTTTGCACCAAACGTAACATAGCCTTAGAATCATTTTGGACACACCCGATGGAACTCCTAGGTGACGTGGTTCATGTAGAATCTCCTTTTGGTTCTTTTGTAGATAGTATTAGTTTTGGTGCTTGATAGGTGCACGGTTTGTGTCAAACATACCATAGGCTCAGAAATTGTTTTGGATGCACCGGATGATACTCCTGGGTGACGAGGCTCAAACGGAAGCTCGTTTCGATCCGTTTGGAGATAGTGTTAGTTTCGGTGCAAGATAGGTGCACGGTTTTTGCTTCAAATGTACCATAGCCTCAGAAATTATTTTAGACGCATCTGATGGAACTCCTAGGTGACATGGGTCATTTAGAATCTCGTTTCGGTCCGTTTGGAGATAGTGTTACAGTCGGTGCAAGATAGATCCATAGTTTGCACCAAATGTACCCCTCAGATATCGTTTTGGACGCACCGGATGGTACTCCTAGGTGACGAGGCTCAAATAGAAGCTCGTTTTTGTTCGTTTGGAGATAGTGGTAATCTTGATTCAAGATAGGTGCACAGTTTGCGCTGAACATACCATAAGCTCGGAAATCTTTTTGGACGCACCTGATGGAACTCCTAGGTTACGTGGGTCATGTAGAATCTCGTTTTGGTCCATTTAGAGATAGTGTTAGTCTCGGTGCAAGATAGATCTATAGTTTGCACAAAACGTACCATAGCCTCAGAAATCATTTTGTACGCCCCGGTGGAACCCCTAGGTGACGTACACTACTACAGAATTGACTTTCCGTGGTGGGTGTTTTTTATTTTGTGCGGCGGACAGAAGCACCCACCTCCAATGGAAGGCCACGGTTAATCATGGAATAACCGAGGTGGGCATACCACCTGCCGCGGTTAATCTATTAACCGCGTCGGGCAGCGTTAAGAGTTCGTCACGATTAACTCATTAACCGCGATGGGCACATAAAGAGGCCCGCCTCGGTTAATATTTTTAAAATAAAAAATTCAGCAGATTCATTTTAATTTGAATTTGACAGATTTCACAAATGAAAAAAAGACATTCATATACACATCCAAACTTAACAAAGTCATATATACATGCAACTAACTCATGAAACTAAGTCATCAAAGCTAAGTTATCAACACATGGATTGGCATCTACCCTTTCTGAGCAAAATCCAGGTCGAAAGTGTAATCCTTGAGACGTAGCATGGTGCTCCACTTCCTAAGCTTCTCGTACTCAGGTTCTAATCCTAAAGGACTGTCCATGTTGAAGAATGCCTGGCCTTCATGCATGCATTTGTCTAAGATGAACTTACATATGTCCACCCTTGTTTGCCGGAAACAGTGTTTGTCTGACTGCACGGTTCTCCACTAGTTGAGTCCTTTCTTGAGTTGCCGCCAGCTATCTCTGAACTGCTTGCACTCCCTTAGATACTCGCAGGTGTAGAGGCCACATGTAAGCGAGCCCAATGGTTGTTTGGAGCACTACACGATACACAAGCATTGCATATATAAGTATGGTTGAAGAATTAAAAGTCGAATTGAACCTTTGGAATACATACCGGGAAGTCGCGTCTCATCTTGATTTTGTTTTTATTCTTGAGCTTACACTTTTCTATTCTTCTGTCATAACATTGCGGATCCACAATGTGCTCCTTATAAGCGCTGTAGGAAAGGCAAGTTATGACAACAATTTGAATACATATGATAAACATGCACGAGAGAGAAGATCGATCGCTTACACTTTCAAGCAATCTTCAAAGTGCTTGTACCCTTTCTTGTTTGGGGTTGACAACAAGTCGAATATGATAGCCCTGCCATCTTGAGGATAGATGATAAATGCAACCCAGTGGCCTGTGAGGCCCGCACTGCACCATTGAAACAGAACACACGTTGCATGATATATATAGATCGTAGGCACTTTTGTTTAGAGTCATGTTTTTGACTTACCCAAAGTGGTATGTAGCTAGGATACACCCATTTCCCCTAATATTCTTCATTGCGCGTAATATATACTTTGTGACTCCAACTTCGCGTCGTTTAGCTTTTTTCTCCGATAGGCATCTCTCTGACGCTTGGTCAGGTCAATAAGATCGAGGTGGGTGCCCTGGATCTTGTAACCCACAATGGCTCTCTCAGCAATATGCATTGGAGAGAGATAGATAATGCCAAGGTTGCATTCTCTGCTTACATATGCCATCACCCTGCAAGTAGAAGTCATCATGGCATATCAGTTCGAGGTTCTTATATAAATGGTAGCAGATGTTGGAAAGTCAGAATTCACTTATAGAGAAAACATGGTGAGTTGGGTGATGTCGAGGTCATCCTAGCACAGTACTCTATACATGTCGTGGAAGTCCACGGGGAGTACGACATCTGTATCCAATAGGAAGTACTCCCGCGGAATCCTAACAGTGAAACCCGACAGGCCGGCTCGTGCCACTTCCATATACCACAGGTGGAACCTCCTTACCTCCCATGGTTCATCGCAGGATAGCTGGGCATTGGTTATCATGAACTTCCCATTCTCAAAGTGGTCAGGGCATTCATCCGAGATAGGGAAAAATGAGTTGGAGTTTTTGGCCTAGAGAATCAGTACGATGCAAATGTTAGTGTACGTGTTAAAAGAAGTAGGGTGATGAGAAGCGGTGTCTTGTGGATCATATGGATAGTACCTTTCGAATTCCGTCGTGTAAGGTAGCTCATCTCCGGCCTTGCCTTCATCTTCATTAGGTTTTTTCGGCGGTTGAGGAGGAACTGGGGGTAGGGTCACGCCATTCCAATTGTTCCACCATTGGAAAAAGCTACAAACATAAGTATGATCATAAGCCATCCACGAAGATAAGTATGAAAATTTTGGCTCATATTTGCCCCAGTGTCATCACAAAGCTTCTAAACTGGTTGCTTGCATATAGTATACAAGCCATTCTAGTTTAGCTACTTTCAAATAGGGGGGCACTTGATCATCGTCGCTGCTGCCTCAGCATAAAAGGGTTCACATCATTGCATATGCCACTGCCTTAGCTTAAAAGTTTGAAAAGAATCATCATTGCAAATGCCAAACAAGAAACACTCCAATTCAAGTATAGACAGTAGTAGAGACAGTAGAGAGGAGAGAGTGAAAAGAAAGAGTCAAATTGAAGAAAGACTCAATATAAGTTTGTAGTTTTAGGCTTGTCCTAGAAAGACTCAAATTGAAGAAAAACTTAATAGAGAAAATAGAGTGGACAAGAGTTATAGATTATGCAACAGAAACTAATTGAACAGGTCCTTAAAAAACTAGAAAAAAATGCTTATCTACTGAACCAACTGGACCCATGATTGACAGACCTTGTGTTCAACTAAAAAAGATACATGTCAATCATGTTCTAATAAGCTACTAGGTATAACTGCTTGCCTGGTGACTAAACCAGAATTCAGACAATGCATATTCACACAAAAGGATGTAGTACCAATCATGAGAAAATATTCAGTTAACCATAGTGAAAAAAAGAACAAAGAGGAATTCAATTTGAGATACCTTCAGATCATGAGAAGTAGTTCAGTTAAGAACAATTAACAGGCGAGCGGCCTTTTGTACTAAAGAAAGACACTATGTCTAAAATTTAATTGTAAGTCGGACGCTTTCTCTTAGAAGACTAGCTAATAGATAGGCATATGCAAACAGACCCTCTACTATGTTCATGCGGAAAAATAGAAACTGTATTAGACAGAAACTGTATTGAAGATTGGCATCACAGGCAGTGGCATCATAGTTAACAAAATTCAGAGGCAAATTACACATCATAGGCAGTGGCATATATGCTCAGTATTGAAGATTGGCATCACAGGCAGCAATAGAAATTGAAGACTGGCATCAGAGGCAGAAATAAATCAAAGATTGGCATCACATGCATCAGAGGCATCACAGGGGAAGGGTTGGCACTCACAGATGCTGGCAAGGATGAAGGAGCACACACCACAATGACCTAGGGTTGCACCGCACTCATAGATGGCGCCGGCGAGGAGAGCGAGCGCCCCAGTGACCCCAGACACTGAAGCTAGGGTTCCTCCGTCGCAGAGGAAGACGAAGTCGGAGAAGTCGCCGGTGAGGGTGGGAGTCCGGGAGGTCCGCGGGACCCCGAGAAGTCGCCAGGGAGGAAGACAGAATCCGAGAAGTCGCCGGGGAGGAAGACGGAGTTCGATAAGTCGCCGAGGAGTCTGGGAGGTCCGCAGTGGAGGCTAGGGAGGGCAGGAGTCACCGGGAGGTTGCAGTGGGGGTGGGGGAGGTGGCGACAATGGCAGCGTGGCGGTGGCGAGATTTTTTGGTGGCCCTTCAGGAACAAATTGAGCGCGCGCCGAAAGACTTGGAGATTCAGGGTGGGAGCTGTTGTATATATATGCACGGATTAACCGCGACGGGCAAATAAGGGCATATTAACCGTGGCGGGAAAATAAGGGAGCCCGTCTCTGTTATTATTTGTATATCATGTGTCTTGAATGGAGTCCACTACTTATTACATACATGTGTCTTGAATGCATTCCACTACTTATTACATACATGTGTCTTGAATGAGTCCACTACTTATTACATACATGTTTGCCATACATATCATTTTGGTGCAAGCGCTTTCACGGTCCGCTTCTCACCATCGGGACAGGCCCAGAGCATGATCTTGGTCTTGTTGGTCCTCGACGGCCTTGATCTTCTTTGGGTGATCAGTAAAAAGCTGGAGCTCTTCATAGTTGTATTGTTCAGGACTCTGCACCCCATCAGCTCCCATGATCCGCTACTTTCCTGACACAACCACATGCCTTCTTGGGTCCTCCGGATAGAGATAGCAGGCTACTTTGCAACATCGGTTGCTACTACCCACGGATCGTCTTTGTAGCCGATACTTGAGGTCCACCGTGGTTAGCCGGTAACTATCCACTGCAACTGCCTCGGTTTCACCCATTGACACCAGAAGGCTATTATGCATACGTTCTGTCCACAGTCAAGTTCCCAGATTTCTTCAACCTGCCCATAGTATTGCCTCCTTTGACCCGTGGACATGTCGATGCCCTCGTATCAAACACCGCAATTCTGTGCCGCGCTTTTCTTGTCCTTTTCTTTCGTGTGAAACCTGTAGCCCATGACATCATAACCTTGCCACATGGTGATTTGGCTTGACGGGCCTGCCACAAGCTTCTAAACTATCTCCATATCTTCAACGACGCATCCTTCAAGGGGTATGTGTTGCTCTTTCAGCCACTGTATGAAAGTACTCTTGTGATGGTTTTGGACCCATGCCTCAGTGCGTTGCCCGTCATTAGCAGCGCGGATCTTTTCGAGGTGCTTTTCAACATATTTCTCCATGCTCACCAACTGGTGTAGGATGTTGTAGTGAGCTTCTTCAACCTTTTCGTATGGAACATCTGTGCGTACTTTCCGGCCTGAGCACCCCATCCCCGAGGTTCTCCCTTCTTGCTGATGGATAGGCAGCCCAATCGCCCTCCCATCTCTTATGTACCTCATACACCAGTTCACCGCCTCCTCGGTTGTGTAGGCCTCAATCATTGAGCCCTCCGGGTAGGTGTGATTGTGGATGTATCTATTGAGGGTGGACATGAAATGCTCGTACATCCACATCTGGTGCAGGTACATGGGGCCTAGTTGGTGGATTTGATCGACCATGTGCATCATCAAGTGTGGCATGATATCAAAGTAGACAGTGGGAAGCACATCTCTGGCTGGCAAAGGGTCTCCACGATGAACTCCTTCAGTGTAGGTAGCTTGGCCTCATCAATGACCTTCTGCGTGATGCAGTTAAAGAAGTACGACATCCGAGTGATAACCATCTTCATGTACTCTGGATGGATCACCCTGATCACAATTGGAAGGAACACCGTGAGCATGACGTGACAGTCGTGTGAGTTGTAGGCAGTCATTGTCAGGTCTTTCATGGAAACCAGGCTCTTGATGTTGGAAGATAAACCGGTCGATAACTTGATTCAACTAATCAACTTGCAGATAGTCATCCTCTCATCTTTTGTCAGGTTGTAGGCCGCACCCGGGATCTCAACTTTACCGTTCTATGCCGGTCCTGGGTGAAGATCTGACCTGATACCCTGGTTCACAAGATCCATCCGTGACCTAAGGCCATCCTTTGTCTTGCCCTTTATGTCTAGGAGAACACCGATCATGCTCTCAAAAATATTCTTCTCAAGGTGCATGCAGTTGATGGCATGTGGTTTATTAAGTGTTTTCCAGTACGACAGGTACTTGAAGAAAATTGAGTTCTTCTTGAAAGGAACGACGGGGACATTGGTCGATCCTTCCTCCATCCTGTCCCGCTTTCGCTTCCTTGTCTGCGTTGCCGGCACCTCTTCCTTCTTCTTTCCAAATTTGACCTGATCCATGTCCTTAACCATCTCATACACCTTTGTCCCCCATCTTGCCTGTGGCGGTTCATCAAGCTATAGCTCGTCTTTATTGTCGAAGTACTTATTCATAATACTTTTCATGTACTTGTGCTTTCTGACGAGAAACCATCTATGCCTCATGTACACCATCTTTTTGGAGCTTTGAAGGTAAGTGTAGCAGGTGCCATCAATACAAACTACGCAGCCGGTCTTGCCTTTGATCTCCCTCGATAGTGAAAAGAGACCCGGGTAATCGGTGATGGTGACAAAGATGATAGCTTTTAGGGTGAACTTCTTGATGGATGCATCCACCATGGTGATGCCAATGTCAAAAAAATATCTTCATGTCCTCCATTAACGGCTCCAGGAACACATCTATATCGTTCCTGGGCTGCCTCGGTCCAAAAATAATCATAGTCAACATGAGGTACCTACGCTTCTAACATAGATGGGGAGGCAGGATGTAGATAGTGAGGATGACTGACTAGGTGTTGTGCGAGCTACTTAACTCACCGAAGGGGTTCATCCCATCGGTACTTAGCGCAAACTGAACGTTCCTAGGCTCCTTGCCAAATCCAGGAAGGCGTTATCGAACTCCTTCCACTGGTTGCCATCGGACGGGTGCCGCAGCTTGCCATCGTCTTTTGTGCGATCAGCTGATGCATGCCATGACATGAGCTTGGCATCCTCTGGGTTCCCGAATAGTGCACATAGTCGATCGATCACAGGCAGGTACCACACGGACAGTGCAGGACTTTTCCTATGCGTGTAACCCTCTTCTTCATCGTCCTGCTGAGCAGAGATCTGCTTCATCGCATTGCTCAGCTTCTTTGCCCCCTTCTTCCTCTTTGGACCGACCAGCAAGGCTTCGTCGTCATCAGCATCCACGCGACAACCAGCATTCCTCTTGTATCGACTAAAGCTGTAGCGCGGATAGCTCGTCAAGTTCTCGTACTCCTTGCCTCGATACAGGATGCAGTGGTTAGGGCAGGCATCGAACTTCCTAAGTTTCATCGCCACTGGCCAGATAAGCTTCTTCGCCCGATATGTGTTGGCGGGCACATTATTAGGCGTTGGGTACGTGGTAGCTAGCAGACTTAACAGCTCATTGAAGTTAGTGTCAGACCACCCATGATGAGCCTTCAACATCAACATCTGCAGGTTGAAGCAGAGAGTGGTACACTCCTTCGGACAACTACCACCATCCTGATATAGAGGATCACATGACGCCTTCTTCATTTCTCTGAAATTCTCCAACCACTTCGGGCAGCCAAACACAACGTCGTCCTCGTCAATGTGGTTCACTAAATCCTCAAATAGCCGCACATCCTCGGCTTCCTGCACGGTAGCCTCCTCAACATTCACACTGTCGTCCCTGTCATCGCCCATATCTTGAATTATATCCTCCACCGTGATGTAGTCACGAGCACAATCATCGTTGACCTCTGGTGCAGCTACCGATGATGCAACGGGTGTTAATCTCGGTGCAATATAGATGCACGGTTTGCACCAAACGTACAATAGCCTCAGAAATCATTTTGGACGTACCCGATGGAACTCCTAGATGACGTGGTTCACGTAGAATCTTCGTTCGGTCCTATTGGAGATACTATTACTTTTGGTGGATGATAGGTGCACGGTTTGCGCCAAACATACCCTAGGCTCAGAAAGTCTTTCGGATCCACCGGATGGTACTCTAGGGTGACGAGGCTCAAATGGAAGCCCGTTTCGATCCGTTTGGAGACAATGTTAGTTTTATGCAAGATAGGTGCACGGTTTGCGCTAAATATACCATTGCCTCAAAAATAATTTTGGACGCACAGGATGGTACTCCTAGGAGACGAGGCTCAAATGAAAGCTCATTTCGGTTTATTTGGATATAGTGCTAATCTTGATTCAAGATAGGTGCACGGTCTGTGCCTAACGTACCATAGGCTCAGAAATCATTTTGGACGCACCCGATGGAACTCCTAGGTGTTGTGGGTCATGTAGAATCTCATTTCGATCCGTTTGGAGATAGTGTTAGTATCGGAGCAAGATAGATCCACAGTTTGCACCAAACATACCATAGCCTCAAAAACCAATCTAGACGCGCTCGATGGAACACCTAGGTGACGTGGGTCATGTAGAATCATGTTTCGATCCTTTTGGAGATAGTGTTAGTTTCGGTGCATGATAGGTGCACAGTTTGCACCAAACGTACCATAGGCTCAGAATTGTTTTCGAACACTGGGTGGTACTCCTACGTGACGACGTTCAAATGGAAGCATGTTTCGGTCCATTTGGAAATAGTGCTAATCTTGATTCAAGATAGGTGCATGGTTTGCACCGAACGTACCGTAGGCTCAGAAATCATTTTGGACGCATCTGATGGAACTCCTAGGTGACGTGGGTCACGTAGAATCTACTTTCAGTCTGTTTGGAGATATTGTTAGACTCGGTGCAAGATAGATCCATAGTTTGCACAAAACGTACCATAGCCTCAGATATTGTTTTGGACACGCCAGATGGTACTCCTAGGTGACGAGGCTCAAATGGAAGCTCGTTTCGGTCCGTTTGGAGATAGTGCAAGCCTTGTTTCAAGATAAGTGCACACTTTGCGCCAAATGTACCGTAAGCTCGAAAGTCATTTTGGATGCACCCGATGTAACTCATAGGTGACGTGGGTCATGTAGAATGTTGTTTCGGTTGATTTGGAGATAGTGTTAGTCTCGGTGCAAGATAGATCCATAGTTTACACCAAACGTACCATAGCCTCAGAAATAATTTTGGACGCACCTGATGGAACTCTTAGGTGATATGGGTCATGTAGAATCTCCTTTTGGTCTGTTTGGATATAGTGATAACCTTGATTAAAGATAGGTGCACGGTTTACGCTGAACGTACTGTAGGCTCAGAAATAATTTTGGACACACCCGATGGAACTCCTAGGTGATGTGGGTCATGTAGAATCTCGTTTTGATCCTTTTGGAGATAGTGTTAGTTTCAGTGCATGAGAGTGAACAGTTTGTGCGAAACGTACCCTAGGCTCAGAAATCGTTTTGGACACACCGGATGGTACTCCTAGGTGACGAGGCTCAAATGGAAGCTCGTTTCGGATCGTTGGGAGATAGTGCTAATCTTGATTCAAGATAGGGGCATGGTTTGCGCCGAAAGTTCTGTAAGCACGGAAATCATTTTGGATGCACCCGATGGAACTCCTAGGTGACGTGAGTCATGTAGAATCTTGTTTTGGTCCATTTGGAGATAGTGTTAGTCTCGGTGCATGATAGATCCACAGTTTGCACCAAACGTACCATACCTTAGAAATCATTTTGGACGCACCCGATGGAACTCCTAGGTGATGTGGTTCATATAGAATCTCTTTTCGGTCCTTTTGGACATAGTGTTACTTTTGGTGCATGGTAGGTGCACTGTTTGTGCCAAACACACCATTGCCTCAGAAAATCATTTTGGACGCACCAGATGGTACTCCTAGGTGACGAGGTTCAAATGGAAGCTCGTTTCGGTCCGTTTTGATATAGTGCTAATCTTGATTCAAGATAGGTGTACGGTTTGCGCCGAACATACCGTAGGCTCAGAAATCATTTTGGACGCGCCCGATCGAAATCCTAGGTGATGTAGGTCATGTAGAATCTCTTTTCGATCCGTTTAGAGATAGTGTTAGTATGAATGCAAGATAGATCCAAAGTTTGCACCAAACGTACCATAGCCTTAGAAACCGTTTTAGAAGCATCTGATGGAATACCAAGGTGACATGGGTCATATAGAATCTCATTTTGATCCATTTGGAGGTAGTTTTAGAGTCGGTGCAAGATAGATCCACAGTTTGCACCAAATGTACCATAGCCTTAGATGTCGTTTTGGACACGCCGGATGGTACTCCTAGGTGACAAGGCTTAAATCGAAGCTCGTTTCGGTCCGTTTGGAGATAGTGCTAATCTTGTTTCAAGAAAGGCGCCTTTGCGCCGAACGTACAGTAAGCTCAAAAATCTTTTTGGACGCACCCGATGGAACTCGTAGGTGACGTGGGTCATGTAGAATCTCGTTTCGGTCGATATGGAAATAGTGTTAGTATCGGTGGAAGATAGATTCATAGTTTAATCCAAACATACCATAGCCTCAGAAATAATTTTGGACGCACCCAATGGAACTCCTAGGTGACGTGGGTCATGTAGAATCTCCTCTCGTTCCGTTTGGATATACTGCTAATCTTAATTCAAGATAGGTGCACGGTTTGCGCCGAACGTACCGTAGGCTCATAAATAATTTTGGACACACCCGATGGAACTCCTAGGTGATGTGGGTCATGTAGAATCCCGTTTTGGTCTATTTAGAGATAGTGTTTGTATCGGTGCAAGATAGATGCACAGTTTGCACCAAATGTACCATAGCCTCAGAAACCATTTTAGAAGCATCCGATGGAACTCCTAGGTGACATGGGTCATGTAGAATCTTGTTTTGATCCTTTTGAAGATAGTGTTAGTTTTGATGGTTTGCGCGAAACGTACCCTAGGCTCAGAAATCGTTTTGAACACACCGGATGGTACTCCTAGGTGGCGAGGCTCAAATGGAAGCTCATTTTGGAACATTTGGAGGAAGTGCTAATCTTGATTCAAGATAGGGGCACGGTTTGCGCCGAACGTACCGTAAGCATGGAAATCATTTTGGATGCACCCGATGGAACTCCTAGGTGATGTGGGTCATGTGGAATCTCATTTCGGTCCATTTGGAGATAGTGTTAGTACCGGTGCAAGATAGATCTACAATTTGCACAAACGTACCATATCCTCATAAACCAATTTTGATGCACCTGATGGAACTCCTAGGTGACGTGGGTCATGTAGAATCTCGTTTTAGTCTGTTTGGAGATAGTGTTAGTATCGGTGCAAGATAGATCCATAGTTTGCACCAAACGTACCATAGCCTCAGAAACCGTTTTGGACGCACCCGATGGAACTCCTAGGTCATGTGGGTCATGTAGAAACTCATTTTGATCCTTTTGGAGATAGTGTTAGTTTCGGTGCATGATAGGTGCACAGTTTGCGCCAAACATACCATAGGCTCCGAAGTTATTTTGGACACACCGGATGGTACTCCTAGGTGACGACGTTCAAATGGAAGCTCGTTTCGGTCCGTTTGGAAATAGTGCTAATCTTGATTCAAGAAAGGTGCACGGTTTGCGCTAAACGTATCGCAGACTCAGAAATCATTTTGGACGCATCTCATGGAACTCCTAGGTGACGTAGGTCATGTAGAATCTCGTTTTGGTCTGTTTGGAGTAGTATTGGTATCGGTGCAAGATAGATCCATAGTTTGCACCAAACATACCGTAGCCTCAGAAATCATTTTCGACGCACCGGATGGAACTCCTAGGTGACGTGGGTCACGTAGAATCTCCTTTCGGTCCTATTGGAGATAGTATTACTTTTGGTGGATGATAGGTGCACGGTTTGCGCCAAATGTCCCATAGGCTCAGAAATTGTTTTGGATGCACTAGATGATACTCCTGGGTGATGAGGCTCAAATGGAAGCTCGTTTCTATCTGTTTGGAGATAGTGTTAGTTTCAGTGGAAGATAGGTGCACGGTTTGCGCCAAATGTACCTTTGCCTGAGTTATCATTTTGGACGCACCAGATGATACTCCTAGGTGACGATTTCAAATGAAAGCTCGTTTTGGTCCGTTTGGATATAGTGCTAATCTTGATTCAAGAAAGGTGCATGATTTGCGCTAAACGTACCGCAGACTCAGTAATCATTTTGGACGCATCTCATGGAACTCCTAGGTGATGTAGGTCATGTAGAATCTCGTTTTGGTCTATTTAGAGGTAGTGTTGGTATCGGTGCAAGATAGATCCATAGTTTGCACCAAACGTATCGTAGCCTCAGAAATTATTTTCGATGCACCGGATGGAACTCCTAGGTGACGTGGGTCACATAGAATCTCCTTTCGGTCCTTTTGGAGATAGTGTAAGTTTTAGTGCATGATAGGTGTACGGTTTGAGCCAAATATAACATACGCTCAGAAATTATTTTGGATGCACTGGATGGTACTTCTAGGTGACGAGGCTCAAATGGAAGCTCGTTTCGGTCTGTTTGGAGACAATGTCAGTTTCAGTCCAAGATAGGTGCACAGTTTGTGACAAAACGTACCATAGGCTCAGAAATCATTTTGGACACACCGGATGGTACTCCCACATGACGAGGCTCGAATGGGAGCTCGTTTTGGTTCGTTTGGAGATAGTGGTAATCTTGATTCAAGATAGGTGCACGGCTCGCGCTGAACATACCGTAAGCGCAGAAATCATTTTGGACGCACCCGATAGAACTCCTAGGAGACATGGGTCATGTAGAATCTCATTTTGGTCCATTTGGAGAAAGTGATAGTCTCGGTGCAAGATAGATCCACAGTTTGCACCAAACGTACCATAGCCTCAGAAACTGTTTTGGAAGCACCCGATAGAACTCATAGGTGACGTGGGTCATGTAGAATATCGTTTCGGTCCTATTGGAGATATTGTTAGTTTTGATGCATGATAGCTGCACGGTTTGCGCCAAACGTACCATAGGCTCAAAAATTGTTTTGGATGCACCGGATAGTACCCCTTGGTGACGAGGCTCAAATGGAAGCTCATTTCAGTCCGTTTGGAGACAGTGTTAGTTTCAGTGCAAGATAGGTGCACAATTTGCGCCAAATGTACCATAGCCTCAGAAATCGTTTTGGACGCACTAGATGGTACTCCTAGGTGACGAGGCTCATATGGAAGCTCATTTCGGTCCGTTTGGATATAGTGCTAATCTTGATTGACGATAGGTGCACAGTTTGCGCAGAACGTACCGTAGGCTCAGAAATCATTTTGGACGCACCCAATGGAGCTCCTAGGTGATGTGGGTCATGTAGAATCTCGTTTCGGTCTGTTTGGAGATAGTGTTAGTATCGGTGCAAGATAGATACACAGTTTGCACCAAATGTACCATAGCCTCAGAAACTGTTTTGGACGCACCCGATGGAACTCCTAGGTGATGTGGGTCATGTAGAATCTTGTTTTGGTCCTTCTAGAGATAGTGTTAGTTTCGGTGCATGATAGGTGCACAGTTTGCACCAAACGTACCTTAGGCTCATAAATCATTTTGGACGTACCGAATGGTCCGTCGGAGAGGAAGACGAAGTCGGAGAAGTCGCCGGCGAGGGTGGGGGTCCGGGAGGTCTGCAGGACCCCGGGAAGTTGCCATGGAGGAAGACGGAGTCCGAAACGTCGCCGGGGAGGAAGACGGAGTCTAATAAGTTGCCGAGGAGTCCGGGAGGTCCGCGGTGGAGGCCAAGGAGGGCTAGAGTCACTGGGAGGTTGCAGTGGGGGTGGGGGAGGCGGCGGCAATGGCGAGATTTTTTGGTGGCCCTTCGGGAACAAATCGAGCGCGTGCCGATGGACTTGGAGATTCAGGGTAGGAGCTGTTGTATATATATGCATGGATTAACCACGACGGGCAAATAAGGGCGCCCGCCGCGGTTAATATTAACCACGGCGGGCAAATAAGGGAGCCCGCCTCAGTTATTATTAGTAGACCATGTGTCTTGAATGGAGTCCACTACTTATTACATACATGTTTGCCATACATATCATTTTGGTGCAAGCGCTTTCACGGTCCGCTTCTCACCGTCAGGACGGGCCTAGGGCATGATCTTGGTCTTGTTGAATCGGTCCTCGACGGCCTTGATCTTCTTTGGCTGATCAGTAAAAAGCTGGAGGTCTTCATAGTTGTTGTATTGTTCAGGACTCTACACCCCATCAGCTCCCATGATCCGCTGCTTTCCTGACACAACCACATGCCTTCTTGGGTCCTCCAAATAGAGATAGTAGGCTACTTGTGCAACATCGGTTGCTACTACCCACGGATCATCTTTGTAGCCGATACTTTTGAGGTCCACCATGGTTAGCCCGTAACTGTCCACTGCAACCGCACTCGGTTTCACCCATTGACACCGGAAGGCTATTATGCGTACGTTCTATCCATAGTCAAGTTCCCAGATTTCTTCAACCTGCCCATAGTATTGCCTCCTTTGACCCGTGGACATGTCGATGCCCTCGTATCGAACACCGCAATTCTGTGTCGCGCTTTTCTTGTCCTTTTCTTTCGTGTGAAACCTGTAACCCATGACATCATAACCTTGCCATGTGGTGATCTGGCTTGACGGGCCTGCCACAAGCTTCTGAACTATCTCCATATCTTCAACGGCGCATCCTTCAAGGGGTATGTGTTGCTCTTTCAGCCACTGTATGAAAGTACTCTTGTGATGGTTTTGGACCCATCACGAACAGTGCAGGACTTTTCCTATGCATGTAACCCTCTTCTTCATCGTCCTGCTGAGCGAAGATCTGCTTCATCGCATTGCTCGGCTTCTTTGCCCCCTTCTTCCTCTTCGGACCGACCAGCAAGGCTTCGTCGTCATCAGCATCCACGCGACAGCTAGCATTCCTCTTGTACCGACTGAAGCCACAGCGCGGACAGCTCGTCAAGTTCTCGTACTCCTTGCCTCGATATAGGATGCAGTGGTTAGGGCAGGCATCGAACTTCCTAAGTTTATCACCACTGGCCGGATAAGCTTCTTCGCCCGATTCGTGTTGGCGAGCGCATTATTAGGTGTTGGGTACGTGGTAGCTAGCAGACTTAACCGCTCGTTGAAGTTAGTGCCAGACCACCCATGACGAGCCTTTAGGATCAACATCTGCAGGTTGAAGCGGAGCGTGGTACACTCCTTCAGACAACTGCCACCGTCCTGATACAGAGGATCACATGACGCCTTCTTTATTTCTCTGAAATTCTCCAACCACTTCGGGCAGCCAAACACAACGTCGTCCTCGTCGATGTGGTTCACTAAATCCTCAAATAGCCGCACATCCTTGGCTTCCTGCACGGTAGCCTCCTCGACATTCACACCGTCGTCCCCGTCATCGCCCATGTCTTGAATATCCTCCACCGTGATGTAATCACGAGAACAATCATCGCTGACCTCTGGTGCAACTACTGATGATGCAACTAGTGCTCGAACAGGATCTTGATTCACTCCAGATGCACCGCCACTCCCATCTGCTTTTTCTCCGTGAAGAGTCCAAACCATATAGTCCTTGACGAAAACATACCGAATCAAATGAGATTGAACCGTGCCGTCGGCTTGACCTTTTAGGTTCTTGCAGTGAGAGCACAGCATATAGTTGTTGTACGCTTCAGACTCTCACGGTGAGTTCTCGCAGCAACAACAAACTTCCTCACTTCAGCCAGGTACCGAAGATCATTCACTCGATCCAACTGGTACATCCATTCGGACCTATCCAACATACCTGCGAACCTAGGGCAAAACAAACTCATCAACAAGGAAAGAGAAACAAGCTATATGAGGATCTACATCTACATCCTAAGAAAACACAAAGCTTCTCTCTCCTCCATTAATGGATCTAGATCTAAACAACGAGCGCGCACATGCATGTTTATTCAAGAGTTTTGGAAGAAAGAGAGGAAGGAGAGAGGATGAGAGAGGCTATAGAAGAAAGAGCAACAAGAGTAGGATGTGGATCTATATCAAAAAATACAAGCTTCTCCCACCTCCATTAATGGATCTAGATCTAAGTCTAGAGCACATGCATAGTCAAGTTATGGAGAAAGAGAGGAATTGAAGGAGAGAGGATGAGGGAGCCTTTATGTACCTTTTGGCATCTTCTTTTCACCTCAATTCAAAGCAAAACACTAGATTCAAAAATTTGGGCAATTTCTAGGGCAAAGCCTCCTCCCCCACAAGTTGGAAGAAGAAGACCCATGGGGAAGAAGAGAGGTGGCAGCTGCTGTTTTATACAGGTGGCGATTAACCACGGCGGGCGGCATAAGGTGCCCACCATGATTAATCCGAGGCGGGCGATTTAATTCGCCCACCACAGTAAATGTATTAACCGTGGCAGGCTCTTGTTACTCGCCCGCCACGGTAAAGCCTGATTAATCGCGGCGGCCGCGCAAGGGAGCCTCCCACGGTTAATCTATTTACCACGGCGGGCGCCCGGGTGGCCGACCACATTGGCCGGTCACCCAATTCCCGCGATGGGCAAACTGGGTGCTCGCCACGGACATCAAAATTCTGGTGTCTTGCATAATCTTTTTTGTAGTAGTGGTAGTTCATGTAGAATCTCCTTTCGGTCCTTTTGGAGATAGCGTTAGTTTCGGTGCATGAAAGGTGCACGGTTTGTGTCAAATGTACCATAGGCTCAAAAATTATTTTGGACACACCAGATGGTACTCCTGGGTAATGAGGCTCAAATGGAAGCTCGTTTCGGTCCGTTTGGAGATAGTTCTAATCTTGTTTCAAGATAGGTGCACGCTTTGCGCTGAATATACTGTAAGCTCAAAAATCATTTTGGACGCACCCGATGGAACTCCTAGGTGATGTGGGTTATGTAGAATCTGGTTTCGGTCTATTTGGAGATAGTGTTAGTCTCAATGCAAGATAGATCCATAGTTTGCACCAAACGTACCATAGCCTTAGAAATAATTTGGACGCATCCAATGGAACTCCTAGATGATGTAGGTCATGTAGAATATGCTTTCAGTCCATTTGGATATAGTGCTAATCTGGATTCAAGATAGGTGCACAGTTTGCACCGAACGTATCGTACGCTCAGAAATAATTTTGGACACACCCGATGGAACTCTCAGGTGATGTGGGTCATGTAGAATCGTTTTGGTCCGTTTGGATATAGTGTTAGTCTCGGTGCAATATAGATGCACGGTTTGCACCAAACGTATAATAGCCTCAGAAATCATTTTGGACGCACCCGATGGAACTCCTAGATGACGTGGTTCACGTAGAATCTCCTTTCAGTCCTATTGGAGATAGTATAACTTTTGGTGGATGATAGGTGCATGGTTTGCGCCAAACGTACTCTAGGCTCAGAAATTATTTCGGATGCACCGGATGGTACTCCTGGGTGACGAGGCTCAAATGGAAGTTCGTTTCGATCCGTTTGGATACAGTGTTAGTTTCAGTGCAAGATTGGTGCACGGTTTGCGCCAAATGTACCATTGCCTCATAAATCATTTTGGACGCACCAGATGGTACTCCTAGTAAATGAGGCTCAAATGGAAGCTCGTTTCGGTTCGTTTGGATATAGTGCTAATCTTGATTCAAGATAGGTGCACGGTTTGTGCCTAACATACCGTAGGCTCGGAAATCATTTTGGACGGATCCGATGGAACTCCTAGGTGATGTGGGTCATGTAGAATCTCATTTCGATCCATTTGGAGATAGTGTTAGTATCAGTGCAAGATAGGTCCATAGTTTGCACCAAACGTACCATAGCCTCAGAAACCAATCTGGTCGCGCTCGATGGAACACCTAGGTGACGTGGGTCATGTAGAATCATGTTTCGATCCTTTTGGAGATAGTGTTAGTTTCGGTGCATGATTGGTGCACAATTTGCGCCAAATGTACCATAGGCTCAGAATTGTTTTCGAACACTGGGTGGCACTCCTATGTGACGATGTTCAAATGGAAGCTCGTTTCGGTCCGTTTGGAGATAGTGCAAACCTTGTTTCAAGATAGGTGCACGCTTTGCGCCAAACGTACCATAAGCTCGAAAATCATTTTGTACGCACCCGATAGAACTCGTAGGTGACGTTGGTCATGTAGAATCTCGTTTCAGTCGATTTGGAGATAGTGTTCGTCTCAGTGCAAGATAGATCTACAGTTTGCACCAAACATACCATAGCCTCAGAAATAATTTTGGACGCACCTGATGGAACTCCTACGTGATATGGGTCATGTAGAATCTCCTTTCAGTCCGATTGGATACAGTGCTAATCTTGATTCAAGATAGGTGCATGGTTTGCGCCGAACGTACTGTAGGCTCAGAAATAATTTTGGACACACTCGATGGAACTCCAAGGTGATGTGGGTCATGTAGAATCTCGTTTTGGTCCGTTTGGATATAGTGTTAGTATGGGTGCAAGATAGATCCACAGTTTACACCAAACGTACCATAGCCTCAGAAACCGTTTTGGACACACCCGATGGAACTCCTAGGTGGCGTGGGTCATGTAGAATCTCGTTTTGGTCCTTTTGGAGATAGTGTTAGTTTCAGTGCATGATAGTGAACAGTTTGCGCAAAACGTACCCTAGGCTCAGAAATCATTTTGGACACACCAGATGGTACTCCTAGGTGACGAGGCTCAAATGGAAGCTCGTTTCGGATCGTTTGGAGATAGTGCTAATCTTGATTCAAGATAGGGGCATGGTTTGCGCCGAACGTACCGTAAGCACGAAAATCATTTTGGATGCACCCGATGGAACTCTTAGGTGACGTGAGTCTTGTAGAATCTTGTTTCGGTCCGTTTGGAGATTGTGTTAGTATCGGTGCAAGATAGATGCACAGTTTGCACCAAACGTACCATAGCCCTAGAAACCATTTTGGATGCACCCGATGGAACTCCTAAGTGATGTGGGTCATGTAGAATCTCGTTTCGGTCCTTCTGGAGATAGTGTTAGTTTCGGTGCATGATAGGTGTATAGTTTGCACCAAACGTACCATAGGCTCATAAATCATTTTGGACGCACCGGATGGTACTCCTAGGCGACGAGGCTCAAATGTAAGCTCGTTTTGGTTCCTTTCGAGATAGTGCTAATCTTGATTCAAGATAGGTGCACGGTTTGCGCCGAACGTACCGTAAGGGCGGAAATCATTTTGGATGCACCCGATGGAACTCCTAGGTGACGTGTGTCATGAAGAATCTCGTTTTGGTCCATTTGGAGATAGTGAGTCTCGGTGCAAGATAGATCCACAGTTTGCACCAAACGTAGCATAGCCTCAGAAACCATTTTGCACGCACTCGTTGGAACTCCTAGGTGACGTGGGTCATGTAGAATCTCGTTTCTATCCTTTTGGAGATAGTGTTAGTTTCGGTGCATGATAGGAGCACAGTTTGCACCAAATGTACCATAGGCTCAGAAATTGTTTTGGATGCACTGGATGGTACCCCTAGGTGACGAGGTTCAAATGGAAGCTCGTTTCGGTCTGTTTGGAGACAACGTTAGTTTTAGTGCAAGATAGGTGCACGGTTTGCGTCAAATGTGCCGTAGCCTCAAAAATCGTTTTGGGCGCACCGGATAGTACTTCTAGGTGATGAGGCTCAAATGGAAGCTCGTTTCGGTCCGTTTGGATGCAGTGGTAATCTTGATTCAAGATAGGTGCACGGTTTGCACCGAATGTACCGTAGGCTCAGAAATCATTTTCCATGCACCCAATGGAACTCCTAGGTGATGTGAGTCTTGTAGAATCTCGTTTCAGTCCATTTGAAGATAGTGTTAGTATCGGTGCAAGATAGATCCACAGTTTGCACCAAACGTACCATAGCCTCAGAAACCGATTTGGACGCGCTTGATGGAACACCTAGGTGACGTGGGTCATGTAGAATCTTGTTTCAATCCTTTTGGAGATAGTGTTAGTTTCGGTGCATGATAGGTGCACAGTTTGTACCAAACATACCATAGCCTCAAAAATCATTTTGGACACACCGGATGGAACTCCTAGGTGACGAGGGTCAAATGGAAGCTCGTTTCAGTTCGTTTGGAGATAGTGCTAATTTTGATTCAAGATAGGTGACGTGGGTCATGTAGAACGTACCGTAAGCGTGGAAATCATTTTGGACGCACCTGATGGAACTCCTTGGTGACGTGGGTCATGTAGAATCTCGATTCGGTCCATTTGGAGATAGTGATAGTCTCGGTGCAAGATAGATCCACAGTTGGCACCAAACGTACCATTGTCTCAGAAATTGTTTTGGACGGACCCGTTGGAACTCCTAGGTTGTGTGGGTTGTGTAGAATCTGGTTTTGGTCCTTTTAGAGATAGTGTTAGTTTCGGTACATGATAGGTGCACCGTTTGTGACAAACATAGCATAGGCTTAGAAATCATTTTGGACACTCGGATGGTACTCCTACGTGACGATGTTCAAATGAAAGCTCGTTTCGGTCCATTTGGAAATAGTGCTAATCTTGATTCAAGATAGGTACACGGTTTGCGCCAAACGTACCGTAGAATCAGAAATCATTTTGGATGCATTTGATGGAACTCCTAGGTGATGTGGGTCATGTAGAACCTCGTTTCAAACCGTTTGGAGATATTGTTAGAGTCAGTGCAAGATAGATCCACAGTTTGCACCACACATACCATAGCCTCAGAAATCATTTTGGACGCACCGGATGGTACTCCTAGGTGACGAGGCTCAAATGAAAGCTTGTTTCGATTCATTTTGAGCCAGTGCTAATCTTGATTCAAGATAGGTGCATGGTTTTCACCGAACGTACCATAAGCGCAGAAATCATTTTGGACGCACTCGATGGAACTCCTAGATGATGTGGGTCATGTAGAATCTCGTTTTGGTCCATTTTGAGATAGTGATAGTATCGGTGCCAGGATAGATCCACTGTTTGCACCAAACGTACCATAGCCTTAGAAACCGTTTTGGACGCACTCGATGGAACTCCTAGGTGACGTGGGTCATGTAGAATCTCCTTTTGGTCCTTTTGGAGATAGTATTAGTTTTGGTTCATTATAGGTTTATAATTTGCGCCAAACGTACCATAGGCTCAGAAATTGTTTTGGACACACCGGATGGTACTCCTAGGTGACGAGGCTCAAATGGAAGCTCGTTTAGGTTCGTTTGGAGATAGTGTTAATATTGATTCAAGATAGGTTCACGGTTTGCGCTGAACGTACCGTAAGCGCGGAAATCATTTTGGACGCACCTAATGGAACTCCTAGGTGACGTGGATCTTGTAGAATCTCGTTTCGGTTCATTTGGAGATAGTGTTAATCTCTCCACAGTTTGCACTAAACGTACCATAGCCTCAAAAACCATTTTGGACGCACCCGATGGAACTCCTTGTAAGCCAGGTGTTTGGTCTGCATTTGTGCATGTGCATTGCATAACATAAGCACATTCATTCTGTTATCACATGTGCATAATCTTATGTTTCAATGTTGCAACATAATGTTTCGGTAGTTCTTATGCATAGGGGTATCAATTGTGGTGTCCCTCTATTACCCTAGTGCCCTAGAGGGGTTGAACATGCCCCATAGGTCATGTTTCAACTGTTGCATGCCTCTGTTTCAATGTTTCAATTGCTTGTTTCGCTTGTTTCAATCGAATGTTGCATATGTTTCAATTTTATGTTTCAGTTAATTTGAGAAGCTAGAATACATGGATCATGTGCAAATGAATGCGGTGACTCACCAAAACACCCTAGCTACACTTAGAATGTCATTAGGAACAATGTTCATGAAGGTCATTAGCTCTAATTGTGCCTCTAAGTGTTGGTATGACTTGTGTTGACCCTAGGACTATTCTGTTTGACTATTTAAAAAGTACAGCTAGAATCCAATGCATGGTGGTGCCCCCTTAAACAAAGTTGTAGCAAATTTGTTTTGGAACAAAACTTATTTTATGGTCAACTCATGGAAATGGCTGGAACATGCTCAAACAGGGCCCACAAGCCGGGATCTCATGTTGTTTCTACCCTTAGAAAAGTTTCTAAGTCATTCACTGACTTACAGTTCCAAGGTACACACATTTGGATCCTTGTAACTCTCAAACCAGGCCGAACCAACTCTAGCTCCAATTGACAAAATCGAAGTTTACATGTAGCTCTACAAGATTGTCAATTACAGCTTCTACTAATTTGAGCTAGTTTGGGAGATTTTGATCGCGAGAAAATGAGTTTCAGTCGGCATCATCAACCTCTGAATTCAGAGCGGGCAGCAGCTTCAGTGGCTGACTGGCTCAGGTCATGGCCGCCGCGTGGACGCCATGTGCCATGCCTGCATCCTCCGTGTCGTGTCGTGGCTAACTTGAAGTGAAGCACGCGGCCGCTACCTCTCCATTTTCGACCTCCTCTTCTCCCTTGCGCACACACCGGAGGCAGAAAAACCGAGCCGCCATTGTTGCCAAGAGCTCTGACGAGCTCACGCATGCTCGCCACCACATCACCGCCTGCCCAACCATGCCCGATGGAACTCCTAGGGGACGTGGGTCATGTAGAATCTTGTTTCGATCCTTTTGGAGACAGTGTTAGTTTCGGTGCACGATAGGTCCACGATTTGCGCCAAATGTACCATAGCCTCAGAAATCATTTTGGACGCACCAGATGGTACTCCTAGGTGACGAGGCTCAAATTAAAGCTCATTTTAGTCCATTTAGAGACAGTGTTAGTTTCAGTGCAAGATAGGTGAACAGTTTGAGCCAAATGTACCATAGCCTCAGAAATTGTTTTGGATGCACTGGATGGTACTCCTAGGTGACGAGGCTCAAATGGAAGCTCGTTTCGGTCCGTTTGGATACAGTGCTAACCTTGATTCAAGATAGGTGAACGGTTTACGCTAAACGTACCGTAGGCTCAGAAATCATTTCGGACGCACCCGATGGAACTCCTAGGTGATGTGGGTCATGTAGAATCTCATTTCGGTCCATTTGGAGATAGTGTTAGTATCGGTGCAAGATAGATCCATAGTTGGCGCCAAACGTACTATAGCCTCAGAAACCGATTTGGACGCACCCGATGTAACAACTAGGTGATGCGGGTCATGTAGAATCTCGTTTTGGTCTGTTTGTAGATAGTGTTAGTATCATTGCAAGATAGATCCATAGTTTGCGCCAAACGTACCATAGGCTCAGAAATTGTTTTGGACACACCGGATGGTACTCTTAGGTGACGAGGCTCAAATGGAAGCTCGTTTTGGTCCATTTGGATATAGAGCTAATCTTGATTCAAGATAGGTGCACGGTTTGCGCTGAACGTACCGTAGGCTCAGAAATCATTTTGGACGCAATTGATGGAACTCCTAGGTGATGTGGGTCATGTAGAATCTTGTTTCGATCCGTTTGGAGATAGTTTTAGAGTCGGTACAAGATAGATCCACAGTTTGCGCCAAACGTACCATAGCCTTAGAAATCATTTTGGATGCACCGGATGTTACTCCTAGGTGATGAGGCTCAAATGGAAGCTTGTTTTGGTTCGTTTCGAGATAGTGCTTATCTTAATTCAAGATAGGTGCACTGTTTGCGCCGAACGTACCATAAACATGGAAATCATTTTGGACACACCCGATGAAACTCCTAGGTTACTTGGAAATCTCGTTTTGGTCCATTTGGAGATGGTGTTAGTCGCTATGCAAGATAGATCCATAGTTTGCACCAAACGTACCATAGCCTCATAAAATCATTTTGGACGCACCTAATGGAACTCCTAGGTGACATGGGTCTTGTAGAATCTCCTTTCGGTCCTTTTGGAGATAGTCTTAGTTTTGGTGCATGATAGGTGCAAGGTTTGCGCCAAACATAGCATAGGCTCAGAAATTGTTTCGGATGCACTGGATGGTACTCCTAGGCGACAAGGCTCAAATGGAAGCTCGTTTTGGTCTGTTTGGAGACAGAGTTAGTTTCAGTGCAAGATAGGTGCACGGTTTGCGCCAAAGGTACCATAGCCTCAGAAATCGTTTTGGACGCACTAGAAGGTACTCCTAGGTGACGCGGCTGAATTGGAAGCTCGTTTCAGTCCGTTTGGATACAGTGCTCATCTTGATTCAAGATAGGTGCATGGTATGCGCCGAACGTACCGTAGGCTCAGAAATAATTTTGGACGCTCCCGATGGAACTCCTATGTAACGTGGGTCATGTAGAATCTCATTTCGGTCCGTTTGGAGAGAGTGTTAGTTTTCGGTGCAAGATAGATGCACAGTTTGCACCAAACATACCATAGCCTCAGAAAACTAATTGGACGCACCCGATGGAACTCCTAGGTGACGTGGGTCATGTAGAATCTTGTTTTGAACCTTTTGGAGATAGTGTTAGTTTCGGTGCATGATAGATGCACGGTTTGCGCCAAACGTACCATATGCTCAGAAATTGTTATGGATGCACCGGATGGTACTCCTGGGTGACGAGGCTCAAACGCAATCTCATTTCGGTCCGTTTGAAGACAGTGTTAGTTTCAGTTCAAGATAGGTGCACGGTTTGCGTCCAATGTACCATAGCCTCATAATTTGTTTTGGATGCACCGGATGGCACTCCTACGTGACGAGGCTCAAATGGAAGCTCGTTTCGGTTTGTTTGGATACAGTGCTAATCTTGATTCAAGATACGTGCACGGTTTGCGCCGAACGTACCGTAGGCTCAGAAATCATTTTGGACGCACCCGATGGAACTCCTAGGTGACGTGGGTCATGTAGAAACTCGTATCGATCCTTTTGGAGATAGTGTTAGTTTCGGTGGATGATAGGTGCACGATTTGCGCCAAACATACCATAGGCTCAGAAAATTGTTTTGGATACACCGAATGGTACTCCTAGGTGACGAGCCTCAAATGGAAGCTCGTTTTGGTCCGTTTGGATACAGTGCTAATCTTAATTCAAGATAGGTGCACGGTATGCACCGAACATACCGTAGGCTCAGAAATCATTTTGGACGCACCCGTGGAACTCCTGGGTGACGTGGGTCATGTAAAATCTCCTTTTGGTCCTTTGGGAGACGGTGTTAGTTTCGGTGCATGATAGGTGCACGGTTTGTGCCAAACGTACCATAGGCTTAGAAATTGTTATGGACGCACCGGATGGTACTCCTACGTGACGAGGCTCAAATGGAAGCTCGTTTTGGTCTGTTTGGATACAGTGCTAATCTTGATTCAAGATAGGCGCACGGTTTGCACCGAACGTACCGCAGGCTCAGAAATCATTTTGGACGCTCCTGATGGAACTCCTATGTGATGTGGGTCATGTAGAATCTCGTTTCGGTCCGTTTGGACATAGTGTTAGTATCAATGCAAGCTAGATCCACAGTTTGCACCAAACATACCATATCGTCAGAAAACGATTTGGACGCACCCGATGGAACTCCTAGGTGACGTGGGTCATGTAGAATCTTTTTTCAATCCTTTTGAAGATAGTGTTAGTTTCGGTGCATGACAGGTGCACGGTTTGCGCCAAACGTACCATAGGCTCAAAAATTGTTTTGGATGCACTGCATTGTACTCCTGGGTGACGAGGCTCAAATGGATGCTCGTTTTGGCTCATTTAGAGACAGTGTTAGTTTCAGTGCAAGATAGGTGCACGGTTTGCGCCAAATGTACCATAGCCTCACAAATCGTTTTGGACGCACCCGATAGTACTCCTAGGTGACGTGGGTCATGGAGTATCTCATTTTGATCCTTTGGAGACAGTGTTAGTTTCAGTGCAAGATAGGTGCACAGTTTCTGCCAAAGGTTCCATAGCCTCAGAAATCATTTTGGATGCACCAGATGGTACTCCTAGGTGACGGGGCTCAATTGGAAGCTCATTTTAGTCCATTTGGATACAGTGCTAATCTTGATTCAAGATAGGTGCATGGTATGCGCCGAACGTACCATAGGCTCAGAAATCATTTTGGACGCACCTGATGGAACTCCTAGGTGACGTGGGTTATGTAGAATCTCCTTTTGGTCATTTTGGAGATCGTGATAGTTTCGGTGCATGATAGGTGCACGGTTTGTGCCAAATGTACCATAGGCTCAGAAATTGTTTTGGATGCATCGGATGGTACTCCTGGGTGATGAGGCTCAAATGGAATATCATTTCGGTCCGTTTGGAGACATTGTTAGTTTTAGGACAAGATTGGTGCACGGTTTGCGCCAAATGTTTCATAGCCTCAGAAATCATTTTGGACGCACCAGATGGTACTCCTAAGTGATGAGGCTCAAATGGAAGCTCGTTTCGGTCCGTTTGGATATAGTGTTGATCTTGATTCAAGATAGGTGCACGGTTTGCGCCGAACGTACTGTAGGCTCATAAATCATTTTGGACACACCTGATGGAACTCTTATGTGATGTGGGTCATGTAGAATCTTGTTTCGGTCCATTTGGAGATAGTGTTAGTATTGGTGCAAGATAGATCCACAGTTTGCACCAAACATACCATAGCGTCAGAAAACGATTTGGATGCACCCGATGGAACTCCTAGGTGACGTGGGTCATGTAGAATCTTGTTTCGATCCTTTTGGAGATAGTGTTAGTTTCGGTGCATGATAGGTGCACGGTTTGCGCCAAACGTACCATAGGCTCAGAAATTGTTATGGATGCACCGGATGGTACTTCTAGGTGACGAGGCTCGAATGGAAGCTCGTATCGGTCCGTTTGGAGACAGTGTTAGCTTCAGTGCAAGATAGGTGCATAGTTTACGCCAAATGTACCATAGCCTCGGATTGGTTTGGACGCACCGGATGGTATTCCTACGTGACGAGGCTCAAATGGAAACTTGTTTCGGTCTGTTTGTATACAGTGCTAATCTTGATTCAAGATAGGTGCACGGTTTGCGCCGAACGTACCATAGGCTCAGAAATAATTTTGGACGCTCCCGATAGAACTCCTATGTGATGTGGGTCATGTAGAATCTCGTTTCGGTCCATTTGGAGATAGTGTTAGTATCGGTGCAAGATAGATCCATAGTTTGCACCAAACGTACCATAGGCTCAGAAATTGTTATGAATGCACCAGATGGTACTTCTAGGTGACGAGGCTCAAATGAAAGCTCATATCGGTCCGTTTGGAGACAGTGTTAGTTTCAGTGCAAGATAGATGCACAGTTTTTGCCAAATGTACCATAGCCTCAGAAATTGGTTTGGACGCACCGGATGGTACTCCTACGTGACGAGGCTCAAATGGATGCTCGTTTAGGTCTGTTTGGATACAGTGCTAATCTTGATTCAATAGGTGCATGGTTTGCGCCGAACGTACCGTAGGCTCAGAAATTATTTTGAACGCTCCCGATGGAACTCCTATGTGATGTGGGTCATGTAGAATCTTGTTTCAGTCCCTTTGGAGATAGTGTTAGTATCGGTGCAAGATAGATCCACAGTTTGCACCAAACGTACCATAGCGTCAGAAAATGATTTGGACGCACCCTATGGAACTCCTAGGTAACGTGGGTCATGTAGAATCTTGTTTAGATCCTTTTGAAGATAGTGTTAGTTTCAGTGCATGATAGGTGCACGGTTTGCGCCAAATGTACCATAGGCTCAGAAATTGTTTTGGATGCACTGCATGGTACTCCTAGGTGACGAGGCTCAAATGGATGCTCGTTTTGGCTCGTTTGGAGATAGTGTTAGTTTCAGTGCAAGATAGGTGCACGGTTTGCGCCAAATGTACCATAGCCTCACAAATCGTTTTGGACGCACCAGATGGTACTCCTAGGTGATGAGGCTCAATTGGAAGCTCATTTTGGTCTATTTGGATACAGTGCTAATCTTGATTAAAGATAGGTGCACGGTATGTGCCAACGTACCATAGGCTCAGAAATCATTTTGGACGCACCTGATGGAACTCATAGGTGACATGGGTTATGTAGAATCTCCTTTTGGTCCTTTTGGAGATCATGATAGTTTTGGTGCATGATAGGTGCATGGTTTGCATCAAATGTACCATGGGCTCAGAAATTGTTTTGGATGCATCGGATGGTACTCCTGGGTGATGAGGCTCAAATGGAATCTCGTTTCGGTCTGTTTGGAGACATTGTTAGTTTCAGTGCAAGATTGGTACACTATTTGCGCCAAATGTTCCATAGCCTCAGAAATCGTTTTGGACGCACCGGATAGTACTCCTAAGTGACGAGGCTCAAACGGTAGCTCGTTTCGGTCCGTTTGGACATAGTGCTAATCTTGATTCAAGATAGGTGCACAGTTTGCGCCGAACATACCGTAGGCTCAGAAATCATTTTAGACGCTCTCGATGGAACTCCTATGTGATGTGGGTCATGTAGAATCTCGTTTTGATCCGTTTGGAGATAGTGTTAGTATCGGTGCAAGATAGATCCACTGTTTGCACCAAACGTACCATAGCGTCAGAAAACTAATTGGACGCACCCGAAGGAACTCCTAGCTAACGTGGGTCATGTAGAATATTATTTCGATCCTTTTGGAGATAGTGTTAGTTTCGGTCCATGATAGGTGCACGGTTTGCGCCAAACGTACCATAGGCTCAGAAATTGTTATGGATGCACCGGATGGTACTTCTAGGTGAGGAGGCTCAAATGGAAGCTCATATCGGTCCGTTTGGAGACAGTGTTAGTTTCAGTGCAAGATAGGTGCACGGTTTGCGCCAAGTGTACCATAGCCTCAGAAATCATTTTGGACGCAACAGATGGTACTCCTACGTGATGAGGCTCAAATGGAAGCTCATTTCGGTCCGTTTGGATATAGTGCTAATCTTTATTCAAGATACGTGCACGGGTTGCGCCGAACGTACCGTAGGCTTAGAAATTATTTTGGATGCACCCGATGGAACTCCTAGGTGGTGTGGGTCATGTAGAATCTCGTTTCGATCCTTTTGGAGAAAGTGTTAATTTCGATGGATGATAGGTGCACGGTTTGCACTAAACGTACCATAGGCTTAGAAATTGTTTTGGATGCACCGGATGCTACTCTTGGGTGACAAGGCTCAAATGGAAGCTCGTTTCGGTTCGTTTGGAGACAGTGTTAGTTTTAGTGCAACATAGGTGCACGGTTTGCAACAAATGTTCCATAGCCTCAGAATCGTTTTGGACGCACCGGATGGTGCTCCTTGGTGTGGAGGCTCGAATGGAAGCTAGTTTCGGTCCGTTTGGATACAATGCTAACCTTGATCCAAGATAGGTGCATGGTTTGCAACGAAAGTATTGTAGGCTCAGAAATCATTTCGGACGCACCCGATGGAACTCCTAAGTGATGTGGGTCTTGTAGAATCTCATTTCGGTCCCTTTGGAGATAGTGTTAGTTTTGGTGCATGATAGATGCACGGCTTGCGCCAAATGTTCTATACCCTCAGAATCATTTTGGATGCACCAGATGGTACTCCTAAGTGACGAGGCTCAAATGGAAGCTCGTTTCGGACCGTTTAGATACAGTGTTCATCTTGATTCAAGATAGGTGCACGGTATGCGCCGAAGGTACCGTAAGCTCAGAAATCATTCTGGACACACCCGATGGAACTCCTAGGTGATGTTGGTCATGTAGAATCTCATTTCGGTCTGTTTGGAGATAGTATTAGTATCGGTGCAAGATAGAATCACAGTTTGCACCAAATGTACCATAGCCTCAGAAAACGAATTGGACGCACCCGATGGAACTCCTAGGTGATGTGGGTCATGTAGAATCTTGTTTCGATCCTTTTGGAGACAGTGTTAGTTTCGGTGCATGATAGGTGCACTGTTGGTGCCAAATGTACCATAGCCTCAGAATTCATTTTGGACACACCGGATGATACTCCTAGGTGACGAGGCTCAAATGGAAGCTCGTTTCGGTCCTTTTGGATACAATGCTAATCTTGATTCAAGATAGGTGCATGGTTTTTGTCGAGCGTGCCGTAGGCTCAGAAATCATTTTGGACGCACCCGATGGAACTCCTAGGTGACATGGGTCATGTAGAATCTTGTTTTGATCCTTTTGGAGATAGTATAAGTTTCGGTGCATGATAGGTGCACGGTTTGCGCCAAATGTACCATAGCTTCAGAATTTGTTTTGGACACACCGGATGGTACTCCTTGGTGACGAGGCTCAAATGAAAGCTCGTTTCGGTCTGTTTGGATACATTGCTAATCTTGATTCAAGATAGGTGCACGGTTTGCGCCAAGCCTATCGTAGCCTCAGAAATCATTTTGGACGCACCCGACAGAACTCCTAGGGGATGTGGGTCATATAGAATCTTGTTTTGGTCCGTTTGGAGATAGTGTTAGTATCGTGGCAAGATAGATCTACAGTTTGCACCAAATGTACCATAGTCTCATAAACCAATTTGGACGCAACAGATCGAACTCCTAGGTGCTGTGGGTCATGTAGTTTCTTGTTTTGATCCTTTTGGAGATAGTGTTTGTTTTGGTGCATGATAGGTGCACGGTTTGCGCCAAATGTACCATAGCCTCACAATTTGTTTTGGACGCACCGGATGGTACTCCTAGGTGATGTGGGTCATGTAGTATCTCGTTTCGATCCGTTTAGGTGTTAGTATCGGTGCAAGACAGATCCATTGTTTGCACCAAACGTACCATAGCCTCAGAAACCGATTTGGACGCACCTGATGGAACTCCTAGATGACGTGGGTCATGTAGAATCTCGTTTTGATCCTTTTGGAGATTATGTTTGTTTTGGTGCATGATAGGTGCACAGTTTGTGCCAAACGTACCATAGGCACAGAAGCTCATTTCGGTTCATTTGAAGATAGTGCTAATGTTGTCTTAAGATAGGTACACTGTTTGCGCCAAACATACCAGAAGCTCGAAAATCATTTTGGGCACACCCGATGGAACTCCTTGGTGACGTGGGTCATGTAGAATGTTGTTTCGGTCCATTTGGAGATAGTGTTAGTCTCGGTGCAAGATAGATCCACAGTTTGCACCAAACGTACCATAGCCTCAGAAATCATTTTGGACGCACCCGATGGAAATCCTAGGTGACGTGGGTCATGTAGAATCTCGTTTCGATCCTTTTGGAGATAGTGTTAGTTTTGGTGCAGGTTTGCGCTAAATGTACTATAGGCTTAGAAATTGGTTTGGATGCACCGGATGGTACTCCTAGGTGACGAGACTCAAATGGAAGCTCGTTTCGGTCCGTTTGGAGACAGTGTTAGTTTTAGTGCAAGATAGGTGCACAGTTTGCGCCAATTGTATCATAGCCTCAGAAATTGTTTTGGACGCACCGGATGGTACTCCTAGCTGATGAGGCTCAAATAGAAGCTCGTTTCGATCCGTTTGGATACAGTGCTAATCTTAATTCAAGATAGGTGCACGGTATGCGCCAAACGTACCGTAGGCTGAGAAATCATTCGGGACGCACCCGATGGAACACCTAGGTGACGTGGGTCATATAGAATCTCCTTCCAGTGCATGATAGGTGCACGATTTGCGACAAACGTACCATAGGCTCAGAAATTGTTTCGGATGCATCGGATGATACTCCTAGGTGACGAGGCTCAAATAGAAGCTCGTTTTGGTCCATTTGGAGACAGTGTTAGTTTTAGTGCAAGATAGGTGCACGGTTTGAGCCAAATGTTCCATAGCCTCAGAAATTGTTCTGTACATACCAGATGGTACTTCTAAGTGATGAGGCTCAAATGGAAGTTCATTTTGTTCCGTTTGGATACATTGCTAATCTTGATTCAAGATAGGTGCACGGTATGCGCCGAACGTACCGTAGGCTCAGAAATCATATTGGACGCACTCGATGGAACTCCTATGTGATGTGCGTCATGTAGAATCTCGTTTCGGTCCGTTTGGATATAGTGTTAGTATCGGAGCAAGATAGATCCACAGTTTGCACCAAACGTACCATAGCCTGAGAAACTGATTTGGATGCATCCGATGGAACTCCTATGTGACGTGGGTCATGTAGAATCTTGTTTCGATCCTTTTCGAGATAGTGTTAGTTTCGGTGCACGATAGGTGCACAGTTTGCGTCAAACGTAACATAGGCTCAGAAATCATTTGGGACATACCGGACGGTACTCCTAGGTGACGAAGCTCAAATGGAAGCTCGATTCAGTCTGTTTGGATACAGTGCTAATCTTGATTCAAGATAGGTGCACGGTTTGCGCCGAACGTACCGTAGGCTCAGAAATCATTTTGGACGCACCCAATGGAACTCCTAGGTGATGTGGGTCATGTAGAATCTCGTTTTGATCCGTTTAGAGATAATGTTAGTATTGGTGCAAGATAGATCCACAGTTTGCACCAAAAGTACCATAGCCTCAGAAACCGATTTGGACGCACCCGATGGAACTCCTAGGTGACGTGGGTCATGTAGAATCTCATTTTGATCCTTTTGGAGACAGTGTTAGTTTCAGTGCAAGTTAGGTGCCTGGTTTCCGCCAAAATTACCATAGCCTCAGAAATCATTTTGGACGCACCAGATGGTACTCCTAGGTGACGAGGCTCAAATCAAAGCTCGGCTCAGTCCGTTTGGATACAGTGCTAATCTTGATTCAAGATAGGTGCATGGTTTGCGCTGAACGTACCGTAGGCTCAGAAATCATTTTGGACGCACCCGATGGGACTCCTAGGTGATGTGAGTCATGTAGAATCTCGTTTCGGTCCGTTTGGAGATAGTGTTAGTATCGGAGCAAGATAGACCCACAGTTTGCACCAAACCTACCATAGCCTCAGAAACCGATTTGCACGCACCCGATAGAACTCCTAGGTGACGTGTGTCATGTAGAATCTCGTTTCGATCCTTTTGGAGATAGTGTTAGTTTCGGTGCATGATAGGTGCACGGTTTACGCCAAATGTAACATAGCCTCAGAAATCGTTCTGTACGTACCAGATGGTACTTCTAAGTGACGACGCTCAACTGGAAGTTCGTTTTGTTCTGTTTGGATACATTGTTAATCTTTGATTCAGGATAGGTGCACGGTATGCACCGAACGTATCGTAGGCTCAGAAATCATATTGGACGCACTCGATAGAACTCCTATGTGATGTGTGTCATGTAGAATCTCGTTTCGGTCCGTTTGGAGATAGTATTAGTATCGGAGCAAGATAGATCCACAGTTTGCACCAAACGTACAATAGCCTCAGAAACCGATTTGGACGCACCCGATGGAACTCCTATGTGACGTGGGTCATGTAGAGTCTCGTTTCGATCCTTTTGAAGATAGTGTTAGTTTCGGTGCATGATAGGTGCACGGTTTTCGCCAAACGTAACATAGCCTCATAAATCATTTTGGACACACCGGACAGTACTCCTAGGTGACGAGGCTCAAAGGGAAGCTCGATTCAGTTTGTTTGTATTCAGTGCTAATCTTGATTCATGATAGGTGCACGGTATGCGCCGAACGTACCGTAGGCTCAGAAATCATATTGGACGCACTCGATAGAACTCCTATGTGATGTGCGTCATGTAGAATCTCGTTTCGGTCCGTTTGGAGATAGTGTTAGTATCGGAGCAAGATAGATCCACAGTTTGCGCCAAACGTACCATAGCCTCAGAAACCGATTTGGACGCACCCGATGGAACTCCTATGTGACGTGGGTCATGTAGAATCTCGTGTCGATCCTTTTGGAGATAGTGTTAGTTTCGGTGCATGATAGGTGCATGGTTTGCGCCAAACGTAACATAGCCTCAGAAATTATTTTGGACACACTGGACAGTACTCCTAGGTGACGATGCTCAAAGGGAAGCTCAATTCAGTCTGTTTGTATTCAGTGCTAATCTTGATTCATGATAGGTGCACGGTTTGCGCCAAACGTACCGTATGCTCAGAAATCATTTTGGACGCACCCGATGGAACTCCTAGGTGACGTGGGTCATGTAGAATCTCATTTTGATCCTTTTGGAGACAGTGTTAGTTTCAGTGCAAGTTAGGTGCATGGTTTCCACCAAAATTACCATAGCCTCAGAAATCATTTTGGACGCACCAGATGGTACTCCTAGGTGACGAGGCTCAAATCGAAGCTCGGCTTAGTCCGTTTGGATACAGTGCTAATCTTGATTCAAGATAGGTGCATGGTTTGCGCTGAACGTACCGTAGGCTCAGAAATCATTTTGGACGCACCCGATGGAACTCCTAGGTGATGTGAGTCATGTAGAATCTCGTTTTGGTCCGTTTGGAGATAGTGTTAGTATCGGAGCAAGATAGACCCACAGTTTGCACCAAACCTACCACAGCCTCAGAAACCGATTTGCACGCACCCGATGGAACTCCTAGGTGACATGGGTCATGTAGATCTCGTTTCGATCCTTTTGGAGATAGTGTTAGTTTCGGTGCATGATAGGTGAACGGTTTACACCAAATGTAACATAGCCTCAGAAATCGTTCTGGACGTACCAGATGGTACTTCTAAGCGACGACGCTCAACTGGAAGTTCGTTTTGTTCTGTTTGGATACATTGCTAATCTTTGATTTAAGATAGGTGCATGGTATGCGCCGAACGTACCGCAGGCTCAGAAATCATATTGGACGCACTCGATAGAACTCCTATGTGATGTGTGTCATGTAGAATCTCGCTTCGGTCCGTTTGGAGATAGTGTTAGTATCGGAGCAAGGTAGATCCACAGTTTGCACCAAACGTACAATAGCCTTAGAAACCGATTTGGACGCACCTGATGGAACTCCTATGTGACGTGGGTCATGTAGAATCTCGTTTCGATCTTTTTGGAGATAGTGTTAGTTTCGGTGCATGATAGGTGCATGGTTTGCGCCAAATGTAACATAGCCTCAGAAATCATTTTGGACACACCGGACAGTACTCCTAGGTGACGAGGCTCGAAGGGATGCTCGATTCAGTCTGTTTGTATTTAGTGCTAATCTTGATTCATGATAGTTGCACGGTTTGCGCCGAACGTACAGTAGGCTCAGAAATCATTTTGGACACACTCGATGGAACTCCTAGGTGATGTGGGTTATGTAGAATCTCGTTTCGATCCGTTTAGAGATAATGTTAGTATTGGTGCAAGATAGATCCACAGTTTGCACCAAAAGTACCATAGCCTCAGAAACCGATTTGGACGCACCCGATGGAACTCCTAGGTGCGTGGATCATATAGAATCTCATTTTGATCCTTTTGGAGATAGTGTTAGTTTCAGTGCAAGTTAGGTGCACGGTTTCCGCTAAAATTACTATAGCCTCAGAAATCATTTTGGACGCACCAGATGGTACACCTAGGTGACGAGGCTCAAATCGAAGCTCGGCTGAGTCCGTTTGGATACAGAGCTAATCTTGATTCAAGATAGGTGCATGGTTTGCGCTGAACGTACCGTAGGCTTAGAAATCATTTTGGACGCACCCGATGGAACTCCTAGGTGATGTGAGTCATGTAGAATCTCGTTTCGATCCGTTTGAAGATAGTGTTAGTATCGGAGCAAGATAGACCCACAGTTTGCACCAAACCTACCTGATGCGCACACGCCTATGCAACTAGACAAATCTTAAAGGATTAAAACTCGATAAAGCAAACTACAAAATCAGTAGCACGTATGAATATGGGCTATAGGTTTTCTTTTTGGCTATCAGTGGACAGTAAATATTTAAACTCTAGCCTACCAAAAACAAGAACAATCCTACTGAGGAAACGGAGGCTTTGGTACCAGATGATGCGCACACACATATGCAACGCGTGTAGCAAGTTGTGTGGCCCGATCTTCTCGTAGGATCCACGAACTTGATAACTTGTCACTACGTGACCTGGTGAAGAGGCAGTGCTCCGCGAGGCTGTCCACGTGACGAACTACCGAGACAATCACCCTTCCACGTACCGACGAAACAGCCCACGCAATCACGCCCTATAGACGTGAAGGCACGAACTGGGTGAACCGCAGTTCGGCGTTCTACAACTCCCTTAGGAATCGAAAGAACAAATGTTGCAAGCCTCTCAAGACTCACGCATAAACAAAACTCCACGAGTTTGTGTATTCTGAATTTAGCCAAAACAAGATCTGTCTTTTCATTGTCTAGTACAAGATATATATAGAGATAGGGGCGTTCAGCTTTGAGTAAATGGCAACATGTGCATGCACTAGTGGATTTTGTGGCTGGTTCGCGCGTCTTTTCAGCTTCTGGCAGCAGTTAGTAAAATGAGCATAACTCTTTATTGGGTAGTCCAAATAATAAGCCGTTTGATGGGCTGGAAAGTAGACTTGAAGATGCTTCCATCCACTTATAGAACACCATCTAACTCCTTGTAAAGTCCGTGGTGATGCTTGGAATTCGTACCATGTGTCAGTCATCTAGCTTCTGGTTGCATTCCCATGCAAAAGTGATGAACCACCTTTTTATTCATGCACACCATAGGCTTCTTGGTTCAGATGTCCAGAGGCTTGAATCCTTCTTCATCCCATGCTGGTTCATACACTCCATCATTCCTAAGGACATTGGAACAAGAACTCAAAAGCATAGGCTCATTCAACATAAACTGATTATTAAACATAAGGTTAGCGTTCACCTGAGAATGAATTTCCTTCTCCAATTGTTTAGCTCTACTTCTTGTAATTGGACCAGCTATATCAAGTGGAGTTTCATTTGAAGATGAGTGAATGCTAGGCATGTCCTCATTACTACCATAGCCTAAGAAACCGATTTGCACGCACCCGATGGAACTCATAGGTGACATGTGTCATGTAGAATCTCGTTTCGATCCTTTTGGAGATAGTGTTAGTTTCGGTGCATGATAGGTGCACGGTTTACGCCAAATGTAACATAGCCTCAGAAATTGTTCTGGACGTACCAGATGGTACTTCTAAGTGACGACGCTCAACTGGAACTTCGTTTTGTTCTGTTTGGATACATTGCTAATCTTGATTCAAGATAGGTGCACGGTATGCGCCGAACGTACCGAAGGCTCAGAAATCATATTGGACGCACTCGACAGAACTCCTATGTGATGTGCGTCATGTAGAATCTCATTTTGGTCCGTTTGGAGATAGTGTTAGTATCGGAGCAAGATAGATCCACAGTTTGCACCAAACGTACCATAGCCTCAGAAACCGATTTGGACGCACCCGATGGAACTCCTATGTGACGTGGGTCATGTAGAATCTCGTTTCGATCCCTTTGGAGATAGTGTTAGTTTCGGTGCATGATAGGTGCACGGTTTGCACCAAATGTAACATAGCCACAGAAATCATTTTGGACACACTGGACAGTACTCCTAGGTGACGAGGCTCAAAGGGATGCTCGATTCAGTCTGTTTGTATTCAGTGCTAATCTTGATTCATGATAGGTGCACGGTTTGCGCCGAACGTACCTTAGGCTCAGAAATCATTTTGGACGCACCCGATGGAACTCTTAGGTGATATGGGTCATGTAGAATCTTGTTTCGATCCGTTTAGAGATAATGTTAGTATTGGTGCAAGATAGATCCACAGTATGCACCAAAAAGTACCATAGCCTCAGAAACCGATTTGGACGCACCCGATGGAACTCCTAGGTGATGTGGGTCATGTAGAATCTCATTTCGATCTGTTTAGAGATAATGTTAGTATTGGTGCAATATAGATCCACAGTTTGCACCAAAAGTAGAATAGCCTTAGAAACCGATTTGGACACACCCGGTGGAACTCCTAGGTGTGTCGGTCATGTAGAATCTCATTTTGATCTTTTTGGAGATAGTGTTAGTTTCAGTGCAAGTTAGGTAAACGGTTTCCACCAAAATTACCATAGCCTCAGAAATCATTTTGGATGAACCAGATGGTACACCTAGGTGACGAGGCTCAAATCGAAGCTCGGCTCAGTCCGTTTTTAAACAGTGCTAATCTTGATTCAAGATAGGTGCATGGTTTGCGCTGAACGTACCGTAGGCTCATAAATCATTTTGGACGCACCCGATGGAACTCCTAGGTGATGTGAGTCATGTAGAATCTCGTTTCGGTCCATTTGGAGATAGTGTGAGTATCGGAGCAAGATAGACCCACAGTTTGCACCAAACCTACCATAGCCTCAGAAACTGATTTGCACGCACCCGATGGAACTCATAGGTGACATGTGTCATGTAGAATCTCGTTTCGATCCTTTTGAAGATAGTGTTAGTTTCGGTGCATGATAGGTGCACGGTTTTCGCCAAACGTAACATAGCCTCATAAATCATTTTGGACACACCGGACAGTACTCCTAGGTGACGAGGCTCAAAGGGATGCTCGATTCAGTCTGTTTGTATTCAGTGCTAATCTTGATTCATGATAGGTGCACGGTTTGCGCCGAACGTACCTTAGGCTCAGAAATCATTTTGGACGCACCCGATGGAACTCTTAGGTGATATGGGTCATGTAGAATCTTGTTTCGATCCGTTTAGAGATAATGTTAGTATTGGTGCAAGATAGATCCACAGTATGCACCAAAAGTACCATAGCCTCAGAAACCGATTTGGACGCACCCGATGGAACTCCTAGGTGATGTGGGTCATGTAGAATCTCATTTCGATCTGTTTAGAGATAATGTTAGTATTGGTGCAATATAGATCCACAGTTTGCACCAAAAGTAGCATAGCCTTAGAAACCGATTTGGACGCACCCGATGGAACTCCTAGGTGTGTCGGTCATGTAGAATCTCATTTTGATCCTTTTGGAGATAGTGTTAGTTTCAGTGCAAGTTAGGTAAACGGTTTCCACCAAAATTACCATAGCCTCAGAAATCATTTTGGATGAACCAGATGGTACACCTAGGTGACGAGGCTCAAATCGAAGCTCGGCTCAGTCCGTTTGGAAACAGTGCTAATCTTGATTCAAGATAGGTGCATGGTTTGCGCTGAACGTACCGTAGGCTCATAAATCATTTTGGACGCACCCGATGGAACTCCTAGGTGATGTGAGTCATGTAGAATCTCGTTTCGGTCCATTTGGAGATAGTGTGAGTATCGGAGCAAGATAGACCCACAGTTTGCACCAAACCTACCATAGCCTCAGAAACTGATTTGCACGCACCCCGATGGAAGTCATAGGTGACATGTGTCATGTAGAATCTCGTTTCGATCCTTTTGGAGATAGTGTTAGTTTCGGTGCAAGATAGGTGCACGGTTTACGCCAAATGTAACATAGCCTCAGAAATCGTTCTGGATGTACCCGATGGTACTTCTAAGTGACGATGCTCAAATGGAAGTTCGTTTTGTTTCGTTTGAATACATTGCTAATCTTGATTCAAGATAGGTGCACGGTATGCGCCGAACGTACCGTAGGCTCAGAAATCATATTGGATGCACTCGATAGAGCTCCTATGTGATGTGCGTCATGTAGAATCTCGTTTCGGTTCGTTTGGAGATAGTGTTAGTATCGAAGCAAGATAGATCCACAGTTTGCACCAAACGTACCATAGCTTCAGAAACCGATTTGGACGCACCCGATGGAACTCCTATGTGACGTGGGTCATGTAGAATCTCGTTTCGTTTCTTTTGGAGATAGTGTTAGTTTCGGTGCATGATAGGTGCACGATTTGCGCCAAACGTAACATAGCCTCAGAAATCATTTTGGACACACCGGACAGTACTCCTAGGTGACGAGGCTCAAAGGGAAGCTCGATTTAGTCTATTTGTATTCAGTGCTAATCTTGATTCATGATAGGTGCACGGTTTGCGCTGAACGTACCGTAGGCTCAGAAATCATTTTGGACGCACCCGATAGAACTCCTAGGTGACGTGGGTCATGTAGAATCTCATTTTGATCCTTTTGGAGACAGTGTTAGTTTCAGTGCAAGTTAGGTGCACGGTTTCCGCCAAAATTACCATAGCCTCAGAAATCATTTTGGACGCACCAGATGGTACTCCTAGGTGACGAGGCTCAAATCGAAGCTCGGCTCAGTCCGCTTAGATAAAGTGCTAATCTTGATTCAAGATAGGTGCATGGTTTGCGCTGAACGTACCGTAGGCTCAGAAATCATTTTGAACGCACCCGATGGAACTCCTTGGTGATGTGAGTCATGTAGAATCTCGTTTCGGTCCGTTTGGAGATAGTGTTAGTATCGGAGCAAGATGGACCCACAGTTTGCACCAAACCTACCATAGCCTCAGAAACCGATTTGCACGCACCCGATGGAACTCCTAGGTGACATGGGTCATGTAGAATCTCGTTTCGATCCTTTTGGAGATAGTGTTAGTTTCGGTGCATGATAGGTGCACGGTTTATGCCAAATGTAACATAGCCTCAGAAATCGTTCTGGATGTACTAGATGGTAGTTCTAAGTGACGACGCTCAAATGGAAGTTCGTTTTGTTCCGTTTGGATACATTGCTAATCTTGATTCAAGATAGGTGCACGGTATGCGCCGAATGTACCGTAGGCTCAGAAATTATATTGGACACACTCGATGGAACTCCTATGTGATGTGCGTCATGTAGAATCTTGTTTTGGTCCCTTTGGAGATAGTGTTAGTATCGGAGCAAGATAGATCCACAGTTTGCACCAAACGTACCATAGCCTTAGAAACCGATTTGGACGCACCCGATGGAACTCCTATATGACGTAGGTCATGTAGAATCTCGTTTCGATGCTTTTGGAGATAGTGTTAGTTTCGGTGCATGATAGGTGCACGGTTTGCGCCAAATGTAACATAGCCTCAGAAATCATTTTGAACACACCGGACAGTACTCCTAGGTGACGAGGCTCAAAGGGAAGCTCGATTCAGTCTGTTTGTATTCAGTGCTAATCTTGATTCATGATAGGTGCACGGTTTGCGCTGAACGTACCGTAGGCTCAGAAATCATTTTGGACGCACCCGATAGAACTCCTAGGTGACGTGCGTCATGTAAAATCTCATTTTGATCCTTTTGGAGACAGTGTTAGTTTCAGTGCAAGTTAGGTGCACGGTTTCCGCCAAAATTTCCATAGCCTCAGAAATCATTTTGGACGCACCAGATGGTACTCCTAGGTGACGAGGCTCAAATCGAAGCACGGCTTAGTCCGTTTGGATACAGTGCTAATCTTGATTCAAGATAGGTGCATGGTTTGCGCTGAACGTACCGTAGGCTTAGAAATAATTTTGGACGCACCCGATGGAACACCTAGGTGTTAGTATCAGAGCAAGATAGACCCACAGTTTGCACCAAACCTACCATAGCCTCAGAAACCGATTTGCACGCACCAGATGGAACTCCTAGGTGACATGGGTCATGTAGAATCTCGTTTCGATCCTTCTAGAGATAGTGTTAGTTTCGGTGCATGATAGGTGCACGGTTTACGTCAAATGTAACATAGCCTCAGACATCATTCTGGACATACCAGATGGTACTTCTAAGTGACGATGCTCAACTGAAAGTTCGTTTTGTTCCGTTTGGATACATTGCTAATCTTGATTCAAGATAGGTGCACGGTATGCGCCGAACGTACTGTAGGCTCAGAAATCATATTGAACGCACTCGATGGAACTCCTATGTGATGTGCGTCATGTAGAATCTCGTTTCGGTCTGTTTGGAGATAGTGTTAGTATCGGAGCAAGATAGATCCACAGTTTGCACCAAACGTACCATAGCTTCAAAAACCGATTTGGACGCACCCGATGGAACTCCTATGTGACGTGGGTCATGTAGAATCTCGTTTCGATCCTTTTGGAGATAGTGTTAGTTTCGGTGCATGATAGGTGCATGGTTTGCGCCAAATGTAACATAGCCTCAGAAATCATTTTGGACACACCGGACAGTACTCGTAGGTGACGAGGCTCAAAGGGATGCTCGATTCAGTCTGTTTGTATTCAGTGCTAATCTTGATTCATGATAGGTGCACGGTTTGCGCCGAATGTACCGTAGGCTAAGAAATCATTTTGGACGACCCCGATGGAACTCCTAGGTGATGTGGGTCATGTAGAATCTCGTTTCGATCCGTTTAGAGATAATGTTAGTAATGGTGCAAGATAGATCCACAGTTTGCACCAAAAGTACCATAGCCTCAGAAACCGATTTGGACGCACCCGATGGAACTCCTAGGTGCGTGGGTCATGTAGAATTTCATTTTGATCCTTTTGGAGATAGTGTTAGTTTCAGTGCAAGTTAGGTGCACGGTTTCCGCCAAAATTTCCATAGCCTCAGAAATCATTTTGGACGCATCAGATGGTACTCGTAGGTGACGAGGCTCAAATCGAAGCTCGGCTCGGTCCGTTTGGATACAGTGGTAATCTTGATTCAAGATAGGTGCATGGTTTGCGCTAAACGTACCATAGGCTCAGAAATCATTTTGGACGCACCCGATGGAACTCATAGGGGATGTGAGTTATGTAGAATCTCATTTCGATCCGTTTAGAGATAGTGTTAGTATTGGTGCAAGATAGATTTACAGTTTGCACCAAAAGTACCATAGCCTCAGAATCCGATTTGGACGCACCCGATGGAACTCCTAGGTGCGTGGGTCATGTAGAATCTTATTTTGATCCTTTTGGAGATAGTGTTAGTTTCAGTGCAAGTTAGGTGCACGGTTTCCGCCAGAATTACCATAGCCTCAGAAATTATTTTGGATGCACCAGATGGTACACCTAGGTGACGAGGCTCAAATCGAAGCTCGGCTCAGTCCGTTTGGAAACATTGCTAATCTTGATTCAAGACAGGTGCATGGTTTGCGCTAAACGCACCGTAGGCTCAGAAATCATTTTGGACGCACCCGATGGAACTCCTAGGTGATGTGAGTCATGTAGAATCTTGTTTCGGTCCGTTTGGAGATAGTGTTAGTATCGGAGCAAGATAGACCCACAGTTTGCACCAAACCTACCATAGCCTCAGAAACCGATTTGCACACACCCAATGGAACTCCTAGGTGACATGGGTCATGTAGAATCTCGTTTCGATCCTTTTGGAGATAGTGTTAGTTTCGGTGCATGATAGGTGCACGGTTTACGCCAAATGTAACATAGCCTCAGAAATCGTTCTGGATGTACCAGATGGTACTTCTAAGTGACGATGCTCAAATGGAAGTTTGTTTTGTTCCGTTTGGATACATTGCTAATCTTGATTCAAGATAGGTGCACGGTATGCGCCGAACGTACCGTAGGCTCAGAAATCATATTGGACGCACTCGATAGAACTCCTATGTGATGTGCGTCATGTAGAATCTCGTTTCGGTCCGTTTGGAGATAGTGTTAGTATCGAAGCAAGATAGATCCACAGTTTGCACTAAATGTACCATGGCCTCAGAAACCGATTTGGACGCACCCGATGGAACTTCTATGTGACGTGGGTCATGTAGAATCTCGTTTCGATCCTTTTGGAGATAGTGTTAGTTTCGGTGCATGATAGGCGCACGGTTTGCGCCAAACGTAACATAGCCTCAGAAATCATTTTGGACACACCGGACAGTACTCCTAGGTGACGAGGCTCAAAGGGAAGCTCGATTCAGTCTGTTTGTATTCAGTGCTAATCTTGATTCATGATAGGTGCACAGTTTGCGCTGAACGTACCATAGGCTCAGAAATCATTTTGGACGCACCCGATAGAACTCCTAGGTGACGTGGGTCATATAGAATCTCATTTTGATCCTTTTGGAGATAGTGTTAGTTTCAGTGCAAGTTAGGTGCACGGTTTCCGTCAAAATTACCATAGCCTCAGAAATCATTTTGGACGCACCAGACGGTACTCCTAGGTGACGAGGCTCAAATCGAAGCATGGCTTTGTCCGTTTGGATACAGTGCTAATCTTGATTCAAGATAGGTGCATGGTTTGCGCTGAACGTACCGTTGGCTCAGAAATCATTTTGGACGCACCCGATGGAACTCCTAGGTGATCTGAGTCATGTAGAATCTCGTTTCGGTCCTTTTGGAGATAGTGTTAGTATCGGAGCAAGATAGACCCACAGTTTGCACCAAACCTACCATAGCCTCAGAAACCGATTTGCACGCACCCGATGGAACTCCTAGGTGACATGGGTCATGTAGAATCTCGTTTCGATCCTTTTGGAGATAGTGTTAGTTTCGGTGCATGATAGGTGCACGTTTTACGCCAAATGTAACATAGCCTCAGACATCGTTCTGGACGTACCAGATGGTACTTCTAAGTGACGACGCTCAACTGGAAGTTCGTTTTGTTCCGTTTGGATACATTGCTAATCTTGATTCAAGATAGGTGCACGGTATGCGCCGAACGTACCATAGGCTCAGAAATCATATTGGACGCACTCGATGGAACTCCTATGTGATGTGCGTCAGGTAGAATCTCGTTTCGGTCTGTTTGGAGAGAGTATTAGTATCGGAGCAAGATAGATCCACAGTTTGCACCAAACGTACCATAGCCTTAGAAACCGATTTGGATGCACCCGATGGAACTCCTATGTGACGTGGGTCATGTAGAATCTCATTTCGATCCTTTTGGAGATAGTGTTAGTTTCGGTGCATGATAGGTGCATGGTTTGCGCCAAATGTAACATAGCCTCAGAAATCATTTTGGACACACCGGACAGTACTCCTAGGTGACGAGGCTCAAAGGGATGCTCGATTCAGTCTGTTTGTATTCAGTGCTAATCTTGATTCGTGATAGGTGCACGGTTTGCGCCGAATGTACCGTAGGCTCAGAAATCATTTTGGACGACCCCGATGGAACTCCTAGGTGATGTGGGTCATGTAGAATCTCGTTTCGATCCGTTTAGAGATAATGTTAGTAATGGTGCAAGATAGATCCACAGCTTGCACCAAAAGTACCATAGCCTCAGAAATCGGTTTGGGCGGACCCGATGGAACTCCTAGGTGCGTGGGTGATGTAGAATTTCATTTTGATCCTTTTGGAGATAGTGTTAGTTTCAGTGCAAGTTAGGTGCACGGTTTCCGCCAAAATTTCCATAGCCTCAGAAATCATTTTGGACGCACCAGATGGTACTCCTAGGTGACGAGGCTCAAATTGAAGCTCGGCTCGGTCCGTTTGGATACAGTGGTAATCTTGATTCAAGATAGGTGCATGGTTTGCGCTGAACGTACCATAGGCTAAAAAATCATTTTGGACGCACCCGATGGAACTCCTAGGTGATGTGAGTCATGTAGAATCTCATTTCAGTCTATTTGGAGATAGTGTTAGTATCGGAGCAAGATAGACCCACAGTTTGCACCAAACCTACCATAGCCTCAGAAACCGATTTGCACGCACCCGATGGAACTCCTAGGTGACACGGGTCATGTAGAATCTCGTTTCGATCCTTTTGGAGATAGTGTTAGTTTCGGTGCATGATAGGTGCACGGTTTACGCCAAATGTAACATAGCCTCAGAAATCGTCCTGGAGGTACCAGATGGTACTTCTAAGTGACGATGCTCAAATGGAAGTTCGTTTTGTTCTGTTTGGATACATTGCTAATCTTGATTCAAGATAGGTGCACGGTATGCGCCGAACGTACCGTAGGCTCAGAAATCATATTGGACGCACTCGATAGAACTCCTATGTGATGTGCGTCATGTAGAATCTCGTTTCGGTCCGTTTGGAGATAGTGTTAGTATCGAAGCAAGATAGATCCATCGTTTGCACCAATTTGCACGCACCCGATGGAACTCCTAGGTGACATGGGTCATGTAGAATCTCATTTCGATCCTTTTGGAGATAGTATTAGTTTCGATGCATGATAGGTGCATGGTTTATGCCAAATGTAACATAGCCTAAGAAATCGTTCTGGACGTACCAGATGGTAGTTCTAAGTGACAACGCTCAAATGGAAGTTCGTTTTGTTCCGTTTGGATACATTGCTAATCTTGATTCAAGATAGGTGCACGGTATGCGCCGAACGTACCGTAGGCTCAGAAATCATATTGGACGCACTCAATGGAACTCCTATGTGATGTGCGTCATGTAGAATCTTGTTTCGGTCCGTTTGGAGATAGTGTTAGTATTGGAGCAAGATAGATCCATAGTTTGCACCAAACGTACCATAGCCTCAGAAACCGATTTGGACGCACCCGATGGAACTCCTATGTGACGTAGGTCATGTAGAATCTTGTTTCGATCCTTTTGGAGATAGTGTTAGTTTCGGTGCATGATAGGCGCACGGTTTGCGCCAAACATAACATAGCCTCAGAAATCATTTTGGACACACCGGACAGTACTCCTAGGTGACGAGGCTCAAAGGGAAGCTCGATTCAGTCTGTTTGTATTCAGTGCTAATCTTGATTCATGATAGGTGCACGGTTTGCGCTGAACGTACCGTAGGCTCAAAAATCATTTTGGACGCACCCGATAGAACTCCTAGGTGACGTGGGTCATGTAGAATCTCATTTTGATCCTTTTGGAGACAGTGTTAGTTTCAGTGCAAGTTAGGTGCACGGTTTCCACCAAAATTACCATAGCCTCAGAAATAATTTTGGACGCACCAGATGGTACTCCTAGGTGACGAGGCTCAAATCGAAGCACGGCTTAGTCCGTTTGGATACAGTGCTAATCTTGATTCAAGATAGGTGCATGGTTTGCGCTGAACGTACCGTAGGCTCAGAAATCATTTTGGACGCACCCGATGGAACTCCTAGGTGATCTGAGTCATGTAGAATCTCGTTTCGGTCCTTTTGGAGATAGTGTTAGTATCGGAGCAAGATAGACCCACAGTTTGCACCAAACCTACCATAGCCTCAGAAACCGATTTGCACGCACCCGATGGAACTCCTAGGTGACATGGGTCATGTAGAATCTCGTTTCGATCCTTTTGGAGATAGTGTTAGTTTCGGTGCATGATAGGTGCACGTTTTACGCCAAATGTAACATAGCCTCAGACATCGTTCTGGACGTACCAGATGGTACTTCTAAGTGATGACGCTCAACTGGAAGTTCGTTTTGTTCCGTTTGGATACATTGCTAATCTTGATTCAAGATAGGTGCACGGTATATGCCGAACGTACCATAGGCTCAGAAATCATATTGGACGCACTCGATGGAACTCCTATGTGATGTGCGTCAGGTAGAATCTCGTTTCGGTCTGTTTGGAGATAGTGTTAGTATTGGAGCAAGATAGATCCACAGTTTGCACCAAACGTACCATAGCCTCAGAAACCGATTTGGATGCACCCGATGGAACTCCTATGTGACGTGGGTCATGTAGAATCTCATTTCGATCCTTTTGGAGATAGTGTTAGTTTCGGTGCATGATAGGTGCATGGTTTGCGCCAAATGTAACATAGCCTCAGAAATCATTTTGGACACACCGGACAGTACTCCTAGGTGACGAGGCTCAAAGGGATACTCGATTCAGTCTGTTTGTATTCAGTGCTAATCTTGATTCGTGATAGGTGCACGGTTTGCGCCGAATGTACCGTAGGCTCAGAAATCATTTTTGACGACCCCGATGGAACTCCTAGGTGATGTGGGTCATGTAGAATCTCGTTTCGATCCGTTTAGAGATAATGTTAGTAATGGTGCAAGATAGATCCACAGCTTGCACCAAAAGTACCATAGCCTCAGAAATCGATTTGGGCGGACCCGATGGAACTCCTAGGTGCGTGGGTCATGTAGAATTTCATTTTGATCCTTTTGGAGATAGTGTTAGTTTCAGTGCAAGTTAGGTGCACGGTTTCCGCCAAAATTTCCATAGCCTCAGAAATCATTTTGGACGCACCAGATGGTACTCCTAGGTGACGAGGCTCAAATTGATGCTCGGCTCGGTCCGTTTGGATACAGTGGTAATCTTGATTCAAGATAGGTGCATGGTTTGCGCTGAACGTACCATAGGCTCAAAAATCATTTTGGACGCACCCGATGGAACTCCTAGGTGATGTGAGTCATGTAGAATCTGATTTCGGTCCATTTGGAGATAGTGTTAGTATCAGAGCAAGATAGACCCACAGTTTGCACCAAACCTACCATAGCCTCAGAAACCGATTTGCACGCACCCGATGGAAACTCCTAGGTGACACGGGTCATGTAGAATCTCGTTTCGATCTTTTTGGAGATAGTGTTAGTTTCGGTGCATGATAGGTGCACGGTTTACGCCAAATGTAACATATCCTCAGAAAATCGTTCTGGACGTACCAGATGTTACTTCTAAGTGACGAGGCTCAATTGGAAGTTCGTTTTGTTACGTTTGGATACATTGCTAATCTTGATTCAAGATAGGTAAACGATATGCGCCGAACGTACCGTAGGCTCAGAAATCATATTGGACGCACTCGATGGAACTCCTATGTGATGTGCGTCATGTAGAATCTCATTTCGGTCCGTTTGGAGATAGTGTTAGTATCGGAGCAAGATAGATCCATAGTTTGCACCAATTTGCACGCACCCGATGGAACTCCTAGGTGACATGGGTCATGTAGAATCTCATTTCGATCCTTTTGGAGATAGTGTTAGTTTCGATGCATGATAGGTGCATGGTTTACGCCAAATGTAACATAGCCTAAGAAATCGTTCTGGACGTACCAGATGGTAGTTCTAAGTGACAACGCTCAAATGGAAGTTCGTTTTGTTCCGTTTGGATACATTGCTAATCTTGATTCAAGATAGGTGCACGGTATGCGCCGAACGTACCGTAGGCTCAGAAATCATATTGGACGCACTCAATGGAACTCCTATGTGATGTGCGTCATGTAGAATCTTGTTTCGGTCCGTTTGGAGATAGTGTTAGTATCGGAGCAAGATAGATCCACAGTTTGCACCAAACGTACCATAGCCTCAGAAACCGATTTGGACGCACCCGATGGAACTCCTATGTGACGTATGTCATGTAGAATCTTGTTTCGATCCTTTTGGAGATAGTGTTAGTTTCGGTGCATGATAGGTGCATGGTTTGCGCCAAACGTAACATAGCCTCAGAAATCATTTTGGACACACCGGACAGTACTTCTAGGTGACGAGGCTCAAAGGGAAGCTCGATTCAGTCTGTTTGTATTCAGTGCTAATCTTGATTCATGATAGGTGCACGGTTTGCGCCGAACGTACCGTAGGCTCAGAAATCATTTTGGACGCACCCGATGGAACTCCTAGGTGACGTGGGTCATGTAGAATCTTATTTTGATCCTTTTGGAGACAGTGTCAGTTTCAGTGCAAGTTAGGTGCACGGTTTCCGCCAAAATTACCATAGCCTCAGAAATCATTTTGGACGCACCAGATGGTACTCCTAGGTGACAAGGCTCAAATCGAAGCACGGCTCAGTCCGTTTGGATACAGTGCTAATCTTGATTCAAGATAGGTGCATGGTTTGCGCTGAACGTACCGTAGGCTCAGAAATCATTTTGGACGCACCCGATGGAACTCCTAGGTGATGTGAGTCATGTAGAATCTCGTTTCGGTCCGTTTGGAGATAGTGTTAGTATCGGAGCAAGACAGAATGTTGTTTCGGTCCATTTGGATATAGTGTTAGTCCCGGTGCAAGATAGATCCATAGTTTGCACCAAACGTACCATAGCCTCAGAAATCATTTTGGACGCACCCGATAGAACTCCTAGGTGATGGTCCTGTAGAATCTCCTTTTGGTCCTTTTGGAGATAGTGTTAGTTTTAGTTCAGGATTGGTGCACGGTTTGCGCCAAACGTACCGTAGGCTCAGAAATTGTTTTGGATGCATCGTATGGTACCCCTGGGTGACGAGGCTCAAATGGAAGCTCGTTTCGGTCCGTTTGGAGACAGTGTTAGTTTTAGTACAAGATAGGTGCATGGTTTGCGCCAAATGTACTATAGCCTCAGAAATTGTTTTGGACATAGTGGATGGTACTTCTAGGTGACGAGCCTCAAATGGAAGCTCGTTTCGATCCATTTGGATATAGTGCTAATCTTGATTCAACATTGGTGCACGGTTTGCGCCGAACGTACCGTTGGCTCAGAAATCATTTTGGATGCACACCACAGAACTCCTAGGTGATGTGTGTCATATAGAATCTCGTTTTGGTCCGTTTGGAGATAGTGTTGGTATCAGTGCAAGATACATCGATAGTTTGCACCAAACGTACCATATCCTCAGAAACCGATTTGGATGCACCCGATGAACTCCTAGGTAACGTGGGTCATGTAGAATCTCGTTTCGATCCTTTTGGAGACTGTTAGTTTCGGTGCATGATAGCTGCACGGGTTGCGCCAAACGTACCATAGGCTCAGAAATCATTTTGGACACACCAGATGGTACTCCTAGGTGATGAGACTCAAATAGAAGCTCAGTTCTGTTCATTTGGAGATAGTGCTAATCTTGACTCAAGATAGGTGCACGGTTTGCGCCGAACATACCATAAGCTTGAAAATCATTTTGGATGCACTCGGTGGAACTCCTATGTGATATGGGTCATGTAGAATCTTGTTTTGGTCCATTTAGATATAGTGTTAGTCTCGGTGCAAGATAGATCCACAGTTTGCACCAAACGTACCATAGCCTCAGAAATCATTTCGGACGCACCCAATGGAACTCCTAGGTGATGTGGGTCCTGTAGAATCTCCTTTTGGTCCTTTTGGAGATAGTGTTAGTTTTCGTGCGTGATAGGTGCACGGTTTGCACCAAACGTACCATAGGCTCAGAAATTGTTTCGGATGCACCGGATGGTACTCCTGGGTGATGAAGCTCAAATAGAAGCTTGTTCCGGTCCGTTTGGAGACAGTGTTAGTTTCAGTGCAAGATAGTTGCACGACTTGCGCCAAATGTTCCATGGCCTCAGAAGTCATTTTGGACGCAGTGGATGGTACTCCTAGGTGATGAGGCTCAAATGGAAGCTCATTTCGGTCCATTTAGATATAGTGCTAATCTTGATTCAAGATAGGTGGATGGTTTGCGCCAAACGTACCGTAGGCTCAGAAATCATTTTGGACACACCCGATGGAACTCCTAGGTGGTGTGGGTCACGTAGAATCTCGTTTCGGTCCGTTTGGAGATAGTGTTGGTATCGGTGCAAGATAGATCCACAGTTTGCACTAAACATACCTTAGGCTCATAAATCATTTCGGACGCACCTGATGGAAATCCTAGATGACGTGGGACATGTAGAGTCTTGATTCGATCCTTTTGGAGATAGTTTTAGTTTCGGTGCATGATAGGTGCACGGTTTGCGCCAAACGTACCATAGGCTCAGAAATTATTTTGGATGCACCGGATGGAACTCCTGCGTGATGAGGCTCAAATGGAAGCTCAGTTCAGTCTGTTTGGGGACAGGGTTAGTTTCAGTGCAAGATAGGTGCACGGTTTGTGCCAATTGTACCATAGCCTCAGAAATCGTTTTGGACGCACTGGATGGTACTCCAAGGTGACGAGGCTCAAATGGAATGCCAGTTTTCGTTCGTTTGGAGATAGTGCTAATCTTGATTCAAGATTGTTGCGCGGTTTGCGCCGAACGTACCGTAGGCTCAGAAATCATTTTGGACACCTCCGATGGAACTCCTACGTGGTGTGGATCATGTAGAATCTCGTTTCGGTCCGTTTGGAGATGGTGTTAGTATCGATGCATGATAGATCCATAGTTTGGACCAAACATACCGTAGGCTCAGAAATCGTTTCGGACGCACCTGATGGAAATCCTAGGTCACGTGGGACATGTAGAATCTCGATTTGATCCTTTTGGAGATATTGTTAGTTTCGGTGCATGATAGGTGCAGGTTTGCGCCAAACGTACCATAGGCTCAGAAATCATTTTGGACACACCGGATGGTACTCCTAGGTGATGAGGCTCAAATGGAAGCTCAGTTCGGTTCATTTGGAGATAGTGCTAATCTTGACTCAAGATAGGTGCACGGTTTACGCCGAGCATACCATAAGCTCGAAAATCATTTTGGACGCACTCGATGGAACTCCTAGGTGATGTGGGTCATGTAGAATCTTGTTTCGGTCCGTTTGGATATAGTGTTAGTCTCGGTGCATGATAGGTGCACGGTTTGCGTCAAATGTACCATAGCCACAGAAATGGTTTTGCACGTAGTGGATGGTACTCCTGGGTGACGAGCCTCAAATGGTAGCTCATTTCGATCCATTTGGAGATAGTGCTAATCTTGACTCAAGATTGGTGCACGGTTTGCACCAAACATACCGTAGGCTCAGAAATCATTTTGGACGCACCTGATGGAAATCCTAGGTGACGTGGGACATGTAGAATCTCGATTCGATCCTTTTGGAGATAGTGTTAGTTTCGGTGCATGATAGGTGCACGGTTTGCGCTAATTATACCATAGCCTCAGAAATCGTTTTGGACGCACCGGATGATACTCCTAGGTGACGTGGCTCAAATGGAATGCCCGTTTCGGTTCGTTTGGAGATAGTGCTAATCTTGATTCAAGATTGTTGCACGGTTTGCGCCGAACGTAACGTAAGCTAAAAAATCATTTTGGACGCACTCGATGGTCTCCTAGGTGACGTGGGTCACGTAGAATCTTGTTTCAGTCCATTTGGATATAGTGTTAGTCCCGGTGCAAGATAGATCCATAGTTTGCACCAAACGTACCATAGCCTCAGAAATCATTTTGGACGCACCCGATAGAACTCCTAGGTGATAGTCCTGTAGAATCTCCTTTTGGTCCTTTTGGAGATAGTGTTAGTTTTGGTGCAAGATAGGTGCACGGTTTGCGCCAAATGTACCATAGGCTCAGAAATTATTTTGGATGCATCGTATGGTACCCCTGGGTGACGAGGCTCAAATGGAAGCTCATTTCGGTCCGTTTGGAGACAGTGTTAGTTTTAGTGTAAGATAGGTGCATGGTTTGCGCCAAATATACTATAGCCTCAGAAATTGTTTTGGACGTAGTGGATGGTACTCCTAGGTGACGAGCCTCAAATGGAAGCTCGTTTTGATCCATTTGGATATAGTGCTAATCTTGATTCAAGATTGGTGCACGGTTTGCGCCGAACGTACCGTTGGCTCAGAAATCATTTTGGATGCACACCATAGAACTCCTAGGTGATGTGTGTCATGTAGAATCTCGTTTCGGTCCGTTTGGAGATAGTGTTGGTATCGGTGCAAGATAGATCCACAGTTTGCACCAAACATACCGTAGGCTCATAAATCATTTCGGACGCACCTAATGGAAATCCTAGGTGACGTGGGACATGTAGAGTCTCGATTCGATCCTTTTGGAGATAGTTTTAGTTTCGGTGCATGATAGGTACACGGTTTACGCCAAACGTACCATAGGCTCAGAAATTATTTTGGATGCACCGGATGGAACTCCTACGTGATGAAGCTCAAATGGAAGCTCGGTTCAGTCTGTTTGGGGACAGGGTTAGTTTCAGTGCAAGATAGGTGCACGGTTTGTGCCAATTGTACCATAGCCTTAGAAATCATTTTGGACGCACTGGATGGTACTCCAAGGTGACGAGGCTCAAATGGAATGTCCAAGGTGACGAGGCTCAAATGGAATGCCTGTTTTCGTTCGTTTGGAGATAGTGCTAATCTTGATTCAAGATTGTTGCACGGTTTGCGCCGAACATACTGTAAGCTTGAAAATCATTTTGGACGCACTCGATGGAACTTCTAGGTGACGTGGGTCACGTAGAATCTTGTTTCGGTCCATTTGAATATATTGTTAGTCCCGGTGCAAGATAGATCCATAGTTTGCACCAAACGTACCATAGCCTCAGAAATCATTTTGGAAGCACCCGATAGAACTCCTAGGTGATGGTCCTGTAGAATCTCCTTTTGGTCCTTTTGGAGATAGTGTTAGTTTTGGTGCAAGATAGGTGCACGATTTGTGCCAAACATACCATAAGCTCAGAAATTGTTTTGGATGCATCAGATGGTACCCCTGGGTGACAAGGCTCAAATGGAAGCTCATTTCGGTCCGTTTGGAGACAGTGTTTGTTTTAGTGCAAGATAGGTGCACGGTTTGCGCCAAATATGCCATAGCCTGAGAAATTGTCTTGGACGTAGTGGATGGTACTCCTAGGTGACGAGCCTCAAATGGAAGCTCGTTTCGATCTATTTGGATATAGTGCTAAACTCGATTCAAGATTGGTGCGCGGTTTGTGCCGAACATACCGTAGGCTCAGAAATTATTTTGGACGCACACAATAGAACTCCTAGGTGATGTGGGTCATGTAGAATCTCGTTTCGATCCGTTTGGAGATAGTGTTGGTATTAGTGCAAGATATATCCACAGTTTGCACCAAACGTACCATATCCTCAAAAACCAATTTGGATGCACCCGATGAAACTCCTAGGTGACGTGGGTCATGTAGAATCTCGTTTTGATCCTTTTGGAGATAGTGTCAGTTTTGGTGCATGATAGCTGCACGGGGTTGCGCCAAATGTACCATAGGCTCAGAAATCATTTTGGACACACCGGATGGTACTCCTAGGTGATGAGGCTCAAATGGAAGCTCAGTTCAGTTCATTTGGAGATAGTGCTAATCTTGACTCAAGACAGATGCACGTTTTGCGCTGAACATACCGTAAGCTCGAAAATCATTTTGGACGCACTCGATGGAACTCCTAGGTGACGTGGGTCATGTAGAATCTTGTTTCAATCCATTTGGATATAGTGTTAATCTCGGTGCAAGATAGATCCACAGTTTCCACCAAACGTACCATAGCCTCAAAAATCATTTTAGACGCACCCAATGGAACTCCTAGGTGATGTGGTTCATGTAGAATCTCCTTTTGGTCCTTTTGGAGATAGTGTTAGTTTTCGTGCATGATAGGTGCACGGTTTGCACCAAATGTACCATAGGCTCGGAAATTGTTTCGGATGCACCGGATGGTACTCCTGGGTGATGAGGCTCAAATGGAACCTCGTTCTGGTCTGTTTGGAGACAGCGTTAGTTTCAGTACAAGATAGTTGCACGATTTGCGCCAAATATACCATAGCCTCATAAGTCGTTTTGGACACAGTAGATGGTACTCCTAGGTGACGAGGCTGAATTGAAAGCTCATTTCGGTCCGTTTAGATATAGTACTAATCTTGATTCAAGATAGGTCCGGTTTGCACCAAACGTACCGTAGGCTCAGAAATCATTTTGGACACACCCGATGGAACTCCTAGGTGGTGTGGGTCATGTAGAATCTCATTTTGGTCCGTTTGGAGATAGTGTTGGTATCGGTGCAAGATACATCCACAGTGTGCACCAAACATACCGTAGGCTCAGAAATCGTTTTGGACACACCTGATGGAAATCCTAGGTGACGTGGGACATGTAGAATCTCGATTTGATCCTTTTGGAGATATTGTTAGTTTCGGTGCATGATAGGTGCACGGTTTGCGCCAAACGTACCATAGGCTCAGAAATCATTTTGGGCACACCGGATGGTACTCCTAGGTGATGAGGCTCAAATGGAAGCTCAGTTCGGTTCATTTGGAGATAGTGCTAATCTTGACTCAAGATAGGTGCACGGTTTGCGTCGAACATACCATAAGCTCGAAAATCATTTTGGACGCACTCGATGGAACTCCTAGGTGATGTGGGTCATGTAGAATCTTGTTTCGGTCCGTTTGGATATAGTGTTAGTCTTGGTGCATGATAGGTGCACGGTTTGCGCCAAATGTACCATAGCCTCAGAAATTGTATTGGATGCATCGTATGGTACCCCTAGGTGACGAGGCTCAAATGGAAGCTCGTTTCGGTCCGTTTGGAGACGGTGTTAGTTTTAGTGCAAGATAGGTGCATGGTTTGCGCCAAATGTACTATGGCCTCAGAAATTGTTTTGGACGTAGTAGATGGTACTCCTAGGTGATGAGCCTCAAATGGAAGCTCATTTCGATCCATTTAGATATAGTGCTAATCTTGATTCAAGATTGGTACACGGTTTGTGCCGAACGTACCGTTGGCTTAGAAATCATTTTGGATGCACACCACAGAACTCCTAGGTGATGTGTGTCATGTAGAATCTCGTTTCGATCCGTTTGGAGATAGTGTTGGTATCAGTGCAAGATACATCGACAGTTTGCACTAAACGTACCATATCCTCAAAAACCAATTTGGATGCACCCGATGAAACTCCTAGGTGACGTGGGTCATGTAGAATCTCGTTTTGATCCTTTTGGAGATAGTGTCAGTTTTGGTGCATGATAGCTGCACGGGGTTGCGCCAAATGTACCATAGGCTCAGAAATCATTTTGGACACACCGGATGGTACTCCTAGGTGATGAGGCTCAAATGGAAGCTCAGTTCAGTTCATTTGGAGATAGTGCTAATCTTGACTCAAGACAGATGCACGTTTTGCGCTGAACATACCGTAAGCTCGAAAATCATTTTGGACGCACTCGATGGAACTCCTAGGTGACGTGGGTCATGTAGAATCTTGTTTCAATCCATTTGGATATAGTGTTAATCTCGGTGCAAGATAGATCCACAGTTTCCACCAAACGTACCATAGCCTCAAAAATCATTTTAGACGCACCCAATGGAACTCCTAGGTGATGTGGTTCATGTAGAATCTCCTTTTGGTCCTTTTGGAGATAGTGTTAGTTTTCGTGCATGATAGGTGCACGGTTTGCACCAAATGTACCATAGGCTCGGAAATTGTTTCGGATGCACCGGATGGTACTCCTGGGTGATGAGGCTCAAATGGAACCTCGTTCTGGTCTGTTTGGAGACAGCGTTAGTTTCAGTACAAGATAGTTGCACGATTTGCGCCAAATATACCATAGCCTCATAAGTCGTTTTGGACACAGTAGATGGTACTCCTAGGTGACGAGGCTGAATTGAAAGCTCATTTCGGTCCGTTTAGATATAGTACTAATCTTGATTCAAGATAGGTCCGGTTTGCACCAAACGTACCGTAGGCTCAGAAATCATTTTGGACACACCCGATGGAACTCCTAGGTGGTGTGGGTCATGTAGAATCTCATTTTGGTCCGTTTGGAGATAGTGTTGGTATCGGTGCAAGATACATCCACAGTGTGCACCAAACATACCGTAGGCTCAGAAATCGTTTTGGACACACCTGATGGAAATCCTAGGTGACGTGGGACATGTAGAATCTCGATTTGATCCTTTTGGAGATATTGTTAGTTTCGGTGCATGATAGGTGCACGGTTTGCGCCAAACGTACCATAGGCTCAGAAATCATTTTGGACACACCGGATGGTACTCCTAGGTGATGAGGCTCAAATGGAAGCTCAGTTCGGTTCATTTGGAGATAGTGCTAATCTTGACTCAAGATAGGTGCACGGTTTGCGTCGAACATACCATAAGCTCGAAAATCATTTTGGACGCACTCGATGGAACTCCTAGGTGATGTGGGTCATGTAGAATCTTGTTTCGGTCCGTTTGGATATAGTGTTAGTCTTGGTGCATGATAGGTGCACGGTTTGCGCCAAATGTACCATAGCCTCAGAAATTGTATTGGATGCATCGTATGGTACCCCTAGGTGACGAGGCTCAAATGGAAGCTCGTTTCGGTCCGTTTGGAGACGGTGTTAGTTTTAGTGCAAGATAGGTGCATGGTTTGCGCCAAATGTACTATGGCCTCAGAAATTGTTTTGGACGTAGTAGATGGTACTCCTAGGTGATGAGCCTCAAATGGAAGCTCATTTCGATCCATTTAGATATAGTGCTAATCTTGATTCAAGATTGGTACACGGTTTGTGCCGAACGTACCGTTGGCTTAGAAATCATTTTGGATGCACACCACAGAACTCCTAGGTGATGTGTGTCATGTAGAATCTCGTTTCGGTCCATTTGGAGATAGTGTTGGTATCAGTGCAAGATACATCGACAGTTTGCACTAAACGTACCATATCCTCAGAAACCAATTTGGATGCACCTGATGAAACTCCTAGGTGACGTGGGTCATGTAGAATCTCGTTTCGATCCTTTTGGAGATAGTGCTAGTTTCGGTGCATGATAGGTGCACGGTTTGCGCCAAACGTACCATAGGCTGAGAAATCATTTTGGACACATCGGATGGTACTCCTAGGTGATGAGGCTCAAATGGAAGCTCAGTTCGGTTCATTTGGAGATAGTGCTAATCTTGACTCAAGATAGGTGCACGGTTTGTGCCGAACATACCATAAGCTCGAAAATCATTTTTGACGCACTCGGTGAAACTCCTAGGTGATGTGGGTCATGTAGAATCTTGTTTTGGTCCATTTGGATATAGTGTTAGTCTTGGTGCAAGATAGATCCACAGTTTGCACCAAACGTACCATAGCCTCAAAAATTATTTCGGACGCACCCAATGAAACTCCTAGGTGATGTGGGTCCTGTAGAATCTCCTTTTGGTCATTTTGGATATAGTGTTAGTTTTCATGCATGATAGGTGCACGGTTTGCACCAAACGTACCATAGGCTCAGAAATTGTTTCGGATGCACCGGATGGTACTCCTGGGTGATGAGGCTCAAATGGAAGCTCGTTCCGGTCCGTTTAGAGACAGTGTTAGTTTCAGTGCAAGATAGTTGCACAATTTGCGCCAAATGTACCATGGCCTCATAAGTCATTTTGGACGCAGTGGATGATACTCCTAGGTGACGAGGCTCAAATGGAAGCTCATTTCGGTCCGTTTAGATATAGTGCTAATCTTGATTCAAGAAAGGTGGACGGTTTGCACCAAACGTACCATAGGCTCAGAAATCATTTTGGACACACCCGATGGAACTCCTAGGTGGTGTGGGTCATGTAGAATCTTATTTCGGTCCGTTTGGAGATAGTGTTGGTATCGGTGCAAGATACATCCACAGTTTGCACCAAACATACCGTAGGCTCATAAATCATTTCGGACGCACCTGATGGAAATCCTAAGTGATGTGGGACATGTAGAGTCTCGATTCGATCCTTTTGGAGATAGTTTTAGTTTCGGTGCATGATATGTGCACGGTTTGCGCCAAACGTACAATAGGCTTAGAAATTATTTTGGACGCACTGAATGGAACTCCTGCGTGATGAGGCTCAAATGGAAGCTCGGTTTAGTCTGTTTGGGGACAGGGTTAGTTTCAGTGCAAGATAGGTGCACGGTTTGTGCCAAACGTACCCTAAGCTCAGAAATTGTTTTGGATGCACCGGATGGTACTCCTGGGTGACGAGGCTCAAATGGAAGCTCGTTCCAGTCCATTTGGATATAGTGCTAATCTTGATTCAAGATTGTTGCACGGTTTGCGCCGAACGTACCACAGCCTCAGAAATTGTTTTAGACGTAGTGGATGGTACCCCTAGGTGACGAGCCACAAATGGTAGCTCGTTTCGATCCATTTGGAGATAGTGCTAATATGTGGTGCACGGTTTGCGCCGAACGTACCGTAGGCTCAGAAATCATTTTGGACGCACATGATAGAACTCCTAGGTGATGTGGGTCATGTAGAATCTCGTTTCGGTCCGTTTAGAGATAGTGTTGGTATCGGTGCAAGATACATCCATAGTTTGCACCAAACGTACGATATCCTCATAAACCGATTTGGATGCACCCGATGGAACTCCTATGTGACGTGGGTCATGTATAATCTCGTTTCGATCCTTTTTAGAGATAGTGTTAGTTTCGGTGCATGATAGGTGCACGATTTACGGCAAATGTACCATAGGCTTAGAAATCATTTTGGAAACACCGGATGGTACTCCTAGGTGACGAGGCTCAAATGGAAGCTCAGTTCGGTTCATTTAGAGATAGTGCTAATCTTGACTCAAGATGGGTGCATGGTTTACGCTGAACGTACTATAAGCTCGAAAATCATTTTGGACGCACTCAATGGAATCCTAGGTGACGTGGGTCAAGTAGAATCTTGTTTCAGTCCATTTGGATATAGTGTTAGTTCCGGTGCAAGATAGATCCATAGTTTGCACCAAACGTACCATAGCCTCAGAAATCATTTCGGATGTACCCGATGGAACTCTTAGGTGATGGTCCTGTAGAATCTCCTTTTGGTCCTTTTGGAGATCATGTAAGTTTTGGTGTAAGATAGGTGGACGGTTTGTGCCAAACGTACCATAGGCTCAGAAATTGTTTTGGATGCATCGGATGGTACTCCTGGGTGACGAGGTTCAAATGGAAGCTCGTTTCGGTCTGTTCGGAGACAGTGTTAGTTTTAGTGCAAGATAGGTGCACGATTTGTGCCAAATGTACCATAGCCTCAGAAAACGTTTTGGACGCAGTGGATTGTGCTCCTTGGTGATGAGGCTCAAATGGAACCTCGTTGCGGTCCATTTGGATATAGTGCTAATCTCGATTCAAGATAGGTGCACGGTTTGCGCCGAACATACCATAGGCTCAGAAATCATTTTGCACGCACCCAATGGAACTCATAGGTGATGTGGGTCATGTAGAATCTCGTTTCGGTCCATTTAGAGATAGTGTTAGTATCGGTGCAAGATAGATCCACAGTTTGCACCAAACGTACCATATCCTCAGAAACCGATTTGGATGCACCCGATGGAACTCCTAGGTGACGTGGGCCATGTAGAATCTTCTTTCGATCCTTTTGGAGATAGTGTTAGTTTTAGTGCATGATAGGTGCACGGTTTGCGCCAAACGTACCATAGGCTCAGAATCATTTTGGACGCACATCATAGAACTCCTAGGTGACGAGGGTCAAATGGAAGCTTGGTTCGGTTCATTTGGATACAGTGCTAATCTTGATTCAAGATAGGTGCATGGTTTGCGCCGAACGTACCGTAGGCTCAGAAATCATTTTGGACGCACCCGATGGAACTCCCTGGTGATGTGGGTCATGTAGAATTTCGTTTCGGTCCATTTGCAGATAGTGTTAGTATTGGTGCAAGATAGATCCACACTCTGCACCAAACGTACCATAGCCTCAGAAACCAATTTGGACGCACCCGTTGGAACACCTAGGTGACATGGGTCATGTAGAATCTCGTTTCGATCCTTTTGGAGATAGTGTTAGTTTCGGTGCATGATAGGTGCATAGTTTGTGCCAAACATACCATCGTCTTAGAAATCATTTTGGACACATCGCATGGTACTCCGAGGTGGCGAGGCTCAAATGGAAGCTTGTTTCGGTTCATTTGGAGATAGTGATAATCTTGACTCAAGATAGTTGTATGTTTTGCGCCGAACGTAACATAAGCTCAAAAATCATTTTTGACGCACCCGATGGAACTCCTAGGTGATGTGGGTCATGGAGAATCTTATTTCAGTCCGTTTGGAGATAGTTTTAGTATCGGTGCAAGATAGAACCACAGTTTGCACCAAACGTACCATAGCCTCAGAAACCGTTTTATACACTTCCGATAGAACTCCTTGGTGACGTGGGTCATGTAGAATCTCGTTTCAATCCTTTTGGAGTCAGTGTTAGTTTCAATGTATGAAAGGTGCATGGTTTGCATCGTCCATACCATAGGCTCAGAAATTGTTTTGAATGCACCGGATGGTACTCCTGGGTGACGAGGCTCAAATGGAAGCTCGTTTTGGTACATTTGGAGACAGTGTTAGCTTCAGTGCAAGATAGGTGCACGGTCTGCGCCAAATGTATCATAGCCTTAGAAATCATTTTGGACACACTGGATGGTACTCCTAGGTGACGAGGCTCTAATGGAAGCTCGTTTCTATCCGTTTGGATATTGCTAATCTTGAGACAAGATAGCTGCACGGTTTGCACCGAATGTACTGTAGGCTCAGAAATCATTTTGAACGCACTTGATGGAACTCCTAGATAATGTGGGTCATGTAGAATCTCATTTCAATCCTTTTGGAGATAGTGTTGGTTTCGGTGCATGATAGGTGCACAGTTTGCGCCAAATGTACCATAGTGTCAGAAATCATTTTGGACGCAGTGGATGGTACTCCTAGGTGACAAGGCTCAAATGGAAGCTCGTTTTGGTCTGTTTGGATATAGTACTAATCTTGATTCAAGATAGGTGCACGGTTTGCGCCGAACGTACCGTAGGCTCAGAAATCATTTTGGACGCACCCGATGAAACTCCTAGGTGATGTGGGTCATGTAGAAACTCGTTTCAGTCCATTTAGAGATAGTGTTGGTATCGGTGCAAGATAGATCCACACTTTGTACCAAACATACCATAGCCTCAGAAACTGATTTGGACGCACCCGATGGAACTCCTAGGTGACGTGGGTCATGTAGAATCTTGTTTCGATCCTTTTGGAGATAGTGTTAATTTCGGTGCATGATAGGTGCACGGTTTGTGCCAAACGTACCATTGGCTCCGAAATTGTTTTGGATGCACTGGATGGTACTCCTGGGTGACGAGGCTCAAATGGAAGCTCATTTCGGTTCGTTTGGAGACAGTGTTAGTTTCATTGCAAGATAGGTGCACGGTTTGCGGCAAATGTACCATAGCCTCATAAATCGTTTCTATCTGTTTGGATATATTGATAATCTTGATACAAGATAGGTGCACGGTTTGCGCCGAACGTACCGTAGGCTCAGAAATCATTTTGGACGCACCCGATGGAACTTCTGGGTGATGTGGGTCACGTAGAATCTCCTTTTGGTCCGTTTAGAGATAGTGTTAGTATCTGTGCAAGATAGATCCTCAGTTTGCACCAAACATACCATAGCCTCAGAAACCAATTTGGACGCACCCGATGGAACTCCTACGTGACGTGGGTCATGTAGAAACTCGTTTCGATCCTTTTGGAGATAGTGTTGGTTTCGGTGCATGATAGGGGCACGGTCTGCGCCAAATGTATCATAGCCTTAGAAATCGTTTTGGACACACTGGATGGTACTCCTAGGTGATGAGGCTCTAATGGAAGCTCATTTCTGTCCGTTTGGATATAGTGCTAATCTTGAGACAAGATAGCTGCACAATTTGCGCCGAACGTACTGTAGGCTCAGAAATTATTTTGGACCCAGTTGATGGAACTCCTAGATGAAGTGGGTCATGTAGAATCTCGTTTCGGTCCGTTTAGAGATAGTGTTAGTATCGGTGCAAGATAGATCCACAGTTTGCACCAAACATACCATAGCCTCAGAAACCGATTTGGACGCACCTGATGGAAATCCTGGGTGACGTGGGTCATGTAGAATCTCTTTTCGGTTTTTTTGGAGATAGTGTTAGTTTCGGTGCATGATAGGGGCATAGTTTGCGCCATACGTACCATAGGCTCAGAAATTGTCTTGGATGCACCGGATGGTACTCCTGGTGACGAGGCTCAAATAGAATCTCGTTTTGGTCCGTTTGGAGACAATGTTAGTTTGAATGCAAGATAGGTGCACGGTTTGCGCCAAATGTACCATAGGCTCAGAAATTATTTTGGATGCACCAGATGGTACTCCTGGGTAACGAGTTTCAAATGGAAGCTCATTTCGGTCCGTTTGCAGACAGTTTTAGTTTTGGTGCAAGATAGGGGAACGGTTTGCGCCAAAATATACCATTGCCTCAGAAATCGTTTTGAATGCACCGGATGGTACTCCTAGCTGACGAGTCGCAAATAGAAGCTCGTTTTGGTTTGTTTGGATACAGTGCTAATCTTGATTCAAGATAGGTGAACGGTATGCGCCGAACGTACCGTAGGCTTAGAAATAATTTTGGACACACCCGATGAAACTCCTAGGTGATGTGGGTCATATAGAATCTTGTTTCGGTCCGTTTGCAGATAGTGTTAGCATCGGTGCAAAATAGAACCACAGTTTGCACCAAACGTACCATAGCCTCAGAAACCGTTTTGTACACACCCGATGGAACTCCTTGGTGACGTGGGTCATGTAGAATCTCGTTTTGATCCTTTTGGAGATAGTGTTGGTTTCGGTGCATGATAGGTGCACAGTTTGCGCCAAATGTACCATAGTGTCAGAAATCATTTTGGACGCAGTGGATGGTACTCCTAGGTGACAAGGCTCAAATGGAAGCTTGTTTGGTCTGTTTGGATATAGTACTAATCTTGATTCAAGATAGGTGCACGGTTTGCGCCGAACGTACCGTAGGCTCAGAAATCATTTTGGACTCACCCGATGAAACTGCTAGGTGATGTGGGTCATGTAGAAACTCGTTTCAGTCCATTTAGGGATAGTGTTGGTATCGGTGCAAGATAGATCCTCAGTTTGCACCAAATGTACCATAGCCTCAGAAACCAATTTGGACGCACCCGATGGAACTCCTACGTGACGTGGGTCATGTAGAAACTCGTTTCGATCCTTTTGGAGATAGTGTTGGTTTCGGTGCATGATAGGGGCACGGTCTGCGCCGAATGTATCATAGCCTCAGAAATCGTTTTGGACACACTGGATGGTACTCCTAGATGACGAGGCTCTAATGGAAGCTCGTTTCTGTCCGTTTGGATATAGTGCTAATCTTGAGACAAGATAGCTGCACGGTTCGCTCCGAATGTACTGTAGGCTCAGAAATCATTTTGGACGCAGTTGATGGAACTCCTAGATGATGTGGGTCATGTAGAATCTCGTTTCGGTCCGTTTAGAGATAGTGTTAGTATCGGTGCAAGATAGATCCACAGTTTGTACCAAACATACATAGCCTCAGAAACCGATTTGAACGCACCTGATGGAAATCCTAGGTGACGTGGGTCATGTAGAATCTCTTTTCAGTTTTTTTACAGATAGTGTTAGTTTCGGTGCATGATAGGTGCATGGTTTGCACCATACGTACCATAGGCTCAGAAATTGTCTTGGATGCACCGGATGGTACTCCTGGTGACGAGGCTCAAATAGAATCTCGTTTCGGTCCGTTTAGAGACAATGTTAGTTTGAATGCAAGATAGGTGCACGGTTTGCGCCAAATGTACCATAGGCTCAGAAATTATTTTGGATGCACCAGATGGTACTCCTGGGTAACGAGTTCAAATGGAAGCTCATTTCGGTCCGTTTGCAGACAGTTTTAGTTTTGGTGCAAGATAGGGGAACGGTTTGCGCCAAAATGTACCATTGCCTCAGAAATCGTTTTGGACGCACCGGATGGTACTCCTAGGTGACGAGGCTCAAATAGAAGATCGTTTTGGTCCATTTGGATACAGTGCTAATCTTGATTCAAGATAGGTGAACGGTATGCGCCGAACGTACCGTAGGCTCAGAAATAAATTTGGACGCACCCGATGGAACTCCTAGGTGATGTGGGTCATATAGAATCTTGTTTCGGTCCGTTTGTAGATAGTGTTAGTATCAGTGCAAGATAGATACACAGTTTGCACCAAACATACCATAGCCTCAGAAACCGATTTGGATGCACCCGATGGAACACCTAGGTGACATGGGCCATGTAGAATCTCGTTTCGATCCTTTTGGAGAAAGTGTTGGTTTCAGTGCATGATAGGTGCACGGATTGTGCCAAATGTACCATAGCATCAGAAATCGTTTTGGACAATAGTGGATGGTACTCCTAGGTGACGAGGCTCAATTGGAACCTCGTTTCGGTCCGTTTGGATACAGTGCTATTCTTGATTCAAGATAGGTGCATGGTTTGCGCCGAACGTACCGTAGGCTTAGAAATCATTTTGGACGCACCCGATGGAACTCCCAGGTGATGTGGGTCATGTAGAATCTCGTTTCGGTCCGTTTGTAGATAGTGTTAGTATCAGTGCAAGATAGATCCATAGTTTGCACCAAACGTACCAAAGCCTCAGAAACCAATTTGGACGCACCCGTTGGAACACCTAGGTGACATGGGTCATGTAGAATCTCATTTCGATCCTTTTGGAGATAGTGTTAGTTTCGGTGCATGATAGGTGCATAGTTTGCGCCAAACATACCATCGTCTTAGAAATCATTTTGGACACACCGCATGGTACTCCGAGGTGGCGAGGCTCAAATGGAAGCTCGTTTCGGTTCATTTGGAGATAGTGATAATCTTGACTCAAGATCTGCATGTTTTGCGCCGAACGTAACATAAGCTCGAAAATCATTTTTGACGCACCTGATGGAACTCTTAGGTGATGTGGGTCATGGAGAATCTCATTTCAGTCCGTTTGGAGATAGTTTTAGTATCGGTGCAAGATAGAACCATAGTTTGCACCAAACGTACCATAGCCTCAGAAACCGTTTTGTACACACCCGATGGAACTCCTTGGTGACGTGGGTCATGTAGAATCTCGTTTCGATACTTTTGGAGTCAGTGTTAGTTTCAATGTATGAAAGTTGCATGGTTTGCGTCGTCCATACCATAGGCTCAGAAATTGTTTTGAATGCACCGGATGGTACTCCTAGGTGACGAGGCTCAAATGGAAGCTCGTTTTGGTACGTTTGGAGACAGTGTTAGCTTTAGTGCAAGATAGGTGCATGGTCTGCGCCAAATGTATCATAGCCTTAGAAATCATTTTGAACACACTAGATGGTACTCCTAGGTGACGAGGCTCTAATGGAAGCTCGTTTCTGTCTGTTTGGATATTGCTAATCTTGAGACAATATAGCTGCACGGTTTGCGCCGAATGTACTATAGGCTCAGAAATCATTTTGGACGCACTTGATGGAACTCCTAGATGATGTGGGTCATGTAGAATCTCGTTTCGGTCCGTTTGGAGATAGTGTTAGTATCGGTGCAAGATAGATCCACATTTTGCACCAAACATACCATAGCCTCAGAAACCGATTTGGACGCACCTAATGGAAATCCAGGGTGACGTGGGTGAATCTCTTTTCGGTTCTTTTGGAGATAGTGTTAGTTTCGGTGCATGATAGGTGTATGGTTTGCGCCATACGTACCATAGGCTCAGAAATTGTCTTGGATGCACCGGATGGTACTCCTAGTGACGAGGCTCAAATAGAATCTCGTTTCGGTCCGTTTGGAGACAATGTTAGTTTGAATGCAAGATAGGTGCACGGTTTGCGCCAAATGTACCATAGGCTCAGAAATTATTTTGGATGCACCAGATGGTACTCCTGGGTAACGAGTTTCAAATGGAAGCTCATTTCGGTCCGTTTGCAGACAGTTTTAGTTTTGGTGCAAGATAGGGGAACGGTTTGCGCCAAAATGTACCATTGCCTCAGAAATCGTTTTGGACGCATCGAATGGTACTCCTATGTGACGAGGCTCAAATAGAAGTTCGTTTTGGTCCGTTTGGATACAGTGCTAATCTTGATTCAAGATAGGTGAATGGTATGCGCCGAACGTACCGTAGGCCCAGAAATAATTTTAGACGCACCTGATGGAACTCCTAGGTGATGTGGGTCATATAGAATCTTGTTTCGGTCTGTTTGCAGATAGTGTTAGTATCGGTGCAAGATATCAGTTTGCACCAAACATACCATAGCCACAGAAACCGATTTGGATGCACCCGATGGAACACCTAGTTGACATGGGCCATGTAGAATCTCGTTTCGATCCTTTTGGAGATAGTGTTGGTTTCGGTGCATGATAGGTGCACGGTTTGCGCCAAATGTACCATAGCGTCAGAAATCGTTTTGGACTTAGTGGATGGTACTCCTAGGTGACGAAGCTCAATTGGAAGCTCGTTTCGGTCCGTTTGGATACAGTGCTAATCTTGATTCAAGATAGGTGCATGGTTTGCGCCGAACGTACCGTAGGCTCAGAAATCATTTTGGACACACCCAATGGAACTCCCTGGTGATGTGGGTCATGTAGAATTTTGTTTCGGTCCATTTGCAGATAGTGTTAGTATTGGTGCAAGATAGATCAACACTCTGCACCAAACGTACCATAACCTCAGAAACCAATTTGGACGCACCCGTTGGAACACCTAGGTGACATGGGTCATGTAGAATCTCGTTTCGATCCTTTTGGAGATAGTGTTAGTTTTGGTGCATGATAGGTGCATAGTTTGCGCCAAACATACCATTGTCTTAGACATCATTTTGGACACACCGCATGGTACTCCGAGGTGGCGAGGCTCAAATGGAAGCTCGTTTCGGTTCATTTGGAGATAGTGATAATCTTGACTCAAGATAGCTTCATGTTTTGCGCCGAACGTAACATAAGCTCGAAAATCATTTTTGACGCACCCGATGGATCTTCTAGGTGATGTGGGTCATGGAGAATCTCATTTCAGTCCGTTTGGAGATAGTTTTAGTATCGGTGCAAGATAGAACCACAGTTTGCACCAAACGTACCATAGCCTCAGAAACCGTTTTATACACATCCGATGGAACTCCTTGGTGACGTGGGTCATGTAGAATCTCGTTTCGATCCTTTTGGAGTCAGTGTTAGTTTCAATGTATGAAAGGTGCATGGTTTCCGTCGTCCATACCATAGGCTCAGAAATTGTTTTGAATGCACCGGATGGTACTCCTGGGTGACGAGGCTCAAATGGAAGCTCGTTTTGGTACATTTGGAGACAGTGTTAGCTTCAGTGCAAGATAGGTGCACGGTCTGCGCCAAATGTATCATAGCCTTAGAAATCATTTTGGACACACTGGATGGTACTCCTAGGTGACGAGGCTCTAATGGAAGCTCGTTTCTGTCCGTTTGGATATTGCTAATCTTGAGACAAGATAGCTGCACGGTTTGCACCGAATGTACTGTAGGCTCAGAAATCATTTTGGACGCACTTGATGGAACTCCTAGATGATGTGGGTCATATAGAATCTCGTTTCAGTTCGTTTGGAGATAGTGTTAGTGATATGAACCCGCAAGGGTTTGTGGTCGATCTTTCGATGAGAAGCATGAGATAACTCGATTGGTGGATGGAGATGACGTTCACGGCCTGACTATGGCCTTCCAAGACTATGCCTTAGCGACCGATACACCACTTCCCAAGGCCGTCACGATCTTGTGGAGCATGACATGGAGCCCCTAGTGCTCCTGTCCTGCAAGCAATCAAAGAACTAGAAGAACGAGGAAACAAGCACTGAAATTGCAAGATAAAATTGAAGGTTTCACACTGAATCTTATTATGAGTGGGGTTCCGAAGGCAAGAAGACGGACGACTGGATCAGCACGCGCGCCTACAAGCAAGTAGCGATGGCTAAACTTGATCTAAACAAAACCCAAGTGTTCCTGGTGGCGGCTAAGGGGTATATGACGTGTGGAGGATGACCACAAGAGAGTTTGGGTCGTGCTCCAACCCTAGGACGCGTCCCTACTAGACTCTAAATGATACAAGCCCATTGGGCTAACTTAAGGTGGCACAGCACCCTGGACAGAATAGAACTCTCGGTGATTTTTGGACTGTTGATGCCGCTTCTGAGCAGGTATGAGTACGAGGTCAGATCCGTATGAAAGTAGACTTTATTAGCTTTCCAACAAGTCCAGAATCACCCCAATCTGACTCCGTATGTAACCGTGGCGACCGTCGCAAGTTGGAGGTGTGCTGCAGTCCGAATCCAGCCTACGCGAGTCCTTTTCCCTTTCGGTCTTCTCTTTGATTCCTAATCAAAACAAGAGTGCACATGTCTCCAAGATCTAAACAGGATGGACAAGAGCTCAAGAAGGAACTCACTTGATGATTAACTTTTCGAGCACGAGCACGAGTAATAGGACTAGCAGGTGTCGGCGTGGACGGCGTGGTTGTATGATCGGTGTTGATGTCCTCATCATCCTCCCTTTCTTGAATTTGAGTCGTCCTCGACTCAAGCTCATCTTCCTCACCCAAATAAGGCTTCAAATCTGCAATGTTAAATGTGGGACTAACCCCAAAATTTGCAGGAAGATCAAGCTTTTATGCATTCTCATTTATTCGTTGCATCACTTTAAAAGGACCATCCGCTCTAGGCATCAATTTAGATTTTCTTAATTCAGGAAACATATCCTTTTGCAAATGCAACCAAACCAAATCTCCAGGTTCAAGAATCAATTCCCTTCTACCTTTATCTCTAGCAAATTTGTACTTAGCATTCATGCGCTCTATGTTTTCTTTAGTGGTTTCATATAGTTTTAGCATCAATTCAGCACGTTGCTTAGCATCAAAATTCAACTTTTCAGAACTTGGCAATGTCATTAAATCAATAGGAGCACGTGGTAACAAGCCATAAACAATCTCAAAGGGACACATCTTCGTAGTAGAATGCAGCGAACCATTATAAGAAAACTCAATATGAGGCAAACAATCTTCCCACATCTTAATTTTCTTCTTTAAAATAGTCCTTAACATAGTAGACAAAGTTCTATTCACAACTTCAGTTTGACCATCAGTTTGGGGGTGACAAGTGGTGGAACATAAAAGCTTAGTCCCCAATTTGGCCCATAAAGTTCTCCAAAAATGGCTAAGAAATTTAGCATCGTGATCAGAAACAATTGTATTTGGCACACCATGCAAGCGAACAACTTCTCGAAAGAACAAATCAGCAATATTTGTAGCATCATCAGTTTTATGACATGTTATGAAATGTGCCATTTTAGAGAATCGATCCACAACCACAAAAACACTATCTCGCCCTTTCCTAGTCCGTGGCAATCCCAACACAAAATCCATAGAAATATCCTCCCAAGGAGCACTAGGAACAGGAAGAGGCATATACAAACCGTGTGGATTCAACCGGGACTTAGCCTTTTGACATGTTGTGCAGCGAGCAACAAATCTCTCCACGTCTCATCGCATCTTTGGCCAAAAGAAATGACCAGCAAGAATGTCCTCCGTCTTCTTCGCTCCAAAATGCCCCATCAAGCCACCTCCATGCGCTTCCTGCAGCAACAACAAGCGAACGGAGCTAGCTGGAATGCATAGCTTGTTAGCTCTAAACACAAACCCATCATTGATGATGAATTTGTTCCACGTTTTCCCATCTTTACAATGCAGCAGCACTTCTTTAAAATCAGCATCATGAGCATATCGGTCTTTAATTGTTTCTAACCCAAAGATCTTGTAATCAAGTTGATTCAGCAAAGTATATCTCCTAGACAATGCATCTGCAATGATATTATCTTTCCCTTTCTTGTGTTTGATAACATAAGGAAAAGATTCAATAAATTCAACCCATTTTGCATGTCTACAATTCAGTTTTCCTTGACTACAAATATGCTTCAAAGATTCATGATCAGAATGTATAACAAATTCTTTGGGCCACAAATAATGCTGCCATGTTTCTAATGTCCGCACTAGAGCATATAATTCCTTATCATATGTAGAATAATTAAGAATAGGCCCGCTCAATTTCTCACTAAAGTATGCAACAGGTTTGCCTTCTTGCAACAAAACACCACCCAATCCAATTCCACTTGCATCACATTCAAGCTCGAAAGTCTTATTAAAATCAGGGAGTTGGAGTAGAGGTGCATGTGTTAACTTATCTTTCAGCACATGGAAGGCGTGCTCTTGTGCTTTGCACCAAGAAAAGGGCACTCCCTTCTTTGTAAGCTCATTCAATGGTGCAGCAATGGTGCTGAAGTCCTTCACAAAACGGCGATAGAAACCAGCAAGTCCTAGGAAACTCCGCACTTGTGTGACCATCATGGGTACAGGCCATCCTTGTATAGCTTCCACCTTGGCTTTATCAACCTCAATTCCCTGTGGAGTGATAACATAGCCAAGAAACGATACTCGATTGGTGCAGAAAGTGCACTTCTCAAGGTTACCAAACAAACATGCATCACGTAGAGCATTGAAAACAGCACGTAAGTGATCAAGGTGTTCATCCATGGATTTGCTATAAATCAGTATATCGTCAAAGTAGACGACAACAAATTTCCCAATGAAAGCACGCAAAACCTCGTTCATTAATCTCATGAAAGTACTAGGTGCATTAGTTAACCCAAAAGGCATGACTAACCACTCATATAGACCGAACTTAGTTTTGAAAGCAGTTTTTCATTCATCTCCCAATTTCATACGAATCTGGTGGTACCCACTACGCAAATCAACCTTTGAAAACACAACAGCACCACTCAATTCATCAAGCATATCATCTAATCGTGGAATAGGGTGTCGATATCGAATGGTGATATTATTAATAGCCCTACAATCAACACACATGCGCCATGTTCCATCTTTCTTAGGCACCAAAATCACTGGAACAGCACAAGGACTAAGAGACTGACGCACATAACCTTTGTCTAGTAGTTCTTGCACTTGTCGCTGAATTTCCTTCGCTTCTTCCAGATTGGTCCTGTATGGCGCACGGTTTGGCAAAGATGCTCCAGGGATAAGATCAATTTGGTGCTCAATCCCACGTATTGGTGGCAGCCCCGCTGGTATCTCAATGGGGAACACATCAGAATACTCCTGCAAAATGTTAGCAACAGCAGGGGCAAAGAACGTTGCATATCCTCAAATGAAATCAAAGCATCCTTGCATACCAAAGCATAAGCAATAGAGGTGGATGCATTGAACTCATTAATATCAGATTTTGTAGCAAGCATACAACGTCCTTTCAATTTTATCTCATCTTTGTCATCAACAACAGATTTGTCATTTTTATTGCTCTTGCTCTTTGCTTTTGCAGCCTTAGTAACATCAGATTGCATAATAGCTTCAAGAGACATAGGATGCAACACAATTTTCGATCATGGTATAGAAACGAATATTGATTTGATCTACCATGATGCATCGAATCTCTATCAAATTGCCATGGTCTACCTAGCAGAATATTACAAGCTTGCATAGGCAAACATCACATTCAACAATATCTTTGTATGATCCGATGGCAAAATCGATTCGCACAAGTCTCGTTACCTTTGCCTTACCACTATTGTTCAGCCATTGGATGTAGTAGGGATGGGGGTGTGGTTTGGTGGTGAGGGCGAGCTTCTGTACCATGTCGCTACTTGCCAAGTTGTTGCAGCTACCTCCATCAATGATCATGCGGCACGAACACTCCTTGATGACACACTTTGTTTGGAATAAAGTGTGTCGCTGATTTTGCTCTGCCTTCTCCATTTGTGCACTAAGCACTCGCTATACAATCAAGCTCTCATAGTGCTCCGCATCACCTGCATTAATGTGTTCTTCTATGTGTTCCTCACTACCTGCAGAGTCAGCCGCAAGCAATGCAAGTGTATCTTCATCAAAATCACTAGCAGATGAACACTCACCATCATCTTTGACAATCATAACACGCTTGTTTGGGCAGTCATGCATCATATGGCCATATCCCTTGCACCGATGACATTGTATATTGCTTGTTCTACCTGTCGATGCCACGGATGAAGTACTCGCAGCCGGCTTTTGTGCTGTCTTCGCTACTAAATTGGTGGGGGCAGCTCGAGTCTTGTCACTAGATGATGGCGTAGGAGTACATGTAGACGGAGTTGTAGACGTGCGCTGCTGCCATGAACTAGCTTTCCCTATAGAAACATTAGTCCTTGCGCTAGCACGTCGTCCCTGCACTTCCCGTTCAGCTTTACAAGCAAGATGAAACAGTTTGGTTACGTTATTGTATTCTTTGTAAGCGAGGATATCCTGAATTTCCCAATTTAACCCACCTAAAAATCTAGCCATAGCAGGTTCCTCATCCTCCTCTAATTTACAACGCAACATACCCGTTTGTAATTCCTGATAGTATTCTTCTACACTTTTAGAACCTTGTCTCAACTGCTGCAACTTATTTATCATATCACGGGCATAGTAAGATGGAACAAATCTAGCTCTCATGGCTCGTTTCAGCGCATCCCAAGTTTTAGGTATGTTATTAGGATTTTTCTTGCCATATTCGATCCACCAAACAGAAGCAAAATCTGTGAACTCACTAGTAGCAGCCCTAACACGTGTGTTCTCAGGAAATTCATGGCATGCAAACTTTTGATCAACAGCAATCTCCCAAGTAATGTATGCATCAGGGTCATATTTACCATCAAAAGGAGGTATTTTAAATTTAATCTTACTGAAAGCATCATCATTATTGTGTACCTCGCGTCGGCGGCGGCCACCCATACCTCTACGGTTGTGATGTAGGCGACGTCGATCACGAGTGTCTCGATCATCATGTTCAGTATCACCTGTGTTTCTTCATCATAACTACCATCCTCTCGATCTTCCTCCTTTTCTTCTTTATGTTGGTCTTTATCATTGTTGTGGAGGTCATCAAAACGCCTCAGCAGAGCAGCAAGACTTTTGTGCACACTAGCAATGGACTTCTCCAAACCTACAAGCTTGTTGTTTGCGGCAATCTGCGTAGCCTCGAACTGCCCAAGTTTGTCATTTGTCACCTGCAAGTCATTATCAAGTCCCTCCGTGTGCAACTTCACTTTCCTTTCAAAATGTTGTATGACGCCCTTTGTGCGAGGCGAATGTGGAATTTGGTTATCTTCGTCGGACCCTGGCATGGTTCAAAGACAAAGACAACAAGAAGACAAGTGAAGAAATAAAAGCCCTACAACTACTAGGATGTAGCTACAGCAAGTCGCTCACACTCCACCTGTTACACAAGTTCTTACTAGTTCTTACCTTGCTCGACAGGAGGGGTCATCTACCAACAAGTCTGCAGCAATGGATGAAGTGTATCGGTGCCGCAGCACAAGACCTGTCAAGCTGTAGAATATGTGGAGCTATAGGTGGGCTGAAACAAGGAACGAACTAGCACCACGTTAGTTACAAAAAGCAAGCTGAATAATCGTTCAACCGGCAGTACTGTGCTGGTCCTAGTCTAGACCGTGCTAGAGACGCGAGCCTGGACACAAAGGAGAGCACAACACACCACCCAAAGTGAACAAAAAATCTCTAAGATCAGGCCCTTTCTCTTCTTTTCTTTTGCTTCTTTCTCTTTTTTTCTTTTTTCAGGGGGCACTCAAAACTGATTATATGAACAAGAACACTCCCAAAGAGTAACTCAGCACACACACTTTTTCCGAAAGGGCAGGGGTATTCCGATAAAAAAAAGATACTCTCTCTCTCTCTCTCTAGAGTAAGCCACTCGTTTAGATATGAATACTTGTTGCGTGGTTAGTTTGATATTTGTAGCACAGGGTGAACTGTTTCCTCGTCCGATTGGAACTTCCAATTCTACTCGGACTTGGCCAACAGCGAGGAATAACCGATTCCTTGATCCGACTCAAACTTGAAAACCTACTTGGATTCGGCCAACAGAGAGGAACAGCCGATTCCTTGTCCGATTTAAACTTCAAACCCTACTTGGATTCGGCCAACAGAGAGACTATATGATAGCGCGTGTTGTGATAGGAAAGTGACAAGAACTCGAAACTCTAAGGGAATAAACTAAGACCAGCAATCCGACACACCCGATGCAACCGAATATTCAACAAACCCTAACTAGGTAGCACTAGCCATGGCTCAAAGGTCTATAGGATTGCAGGAAACTAATCTACTATTTTTTTGGCTTTTCTGGACTATAGGAAAAATAAAACAGCGAAGGATTAGAAGTCTCTCACCGATAAACCTTGCTCTGATTACCAATTGATATGAACCCACAAGGGTTTGTGGTCGATCTTTCGATGAGAAGTGTGAGATAACTCGATTGGTGGATGAAGATGACGTTCACGGCCCGACTACAGCCTTCCAAGACTTCGCCTTAGCGACCGATACACCACTTCCCAAGGCCGTCACGATCTTGTGGAGCATGACAACCAGCCCCTAAGGCTCCCGTCCTGCAAGCAATCGAAGAACTAGCAAGAACGAGGAAACAAGCACTGAAATTGCAAGATAAAATTGAAGGTTTCACACTGAATCTTATTATGAGTGGGGTTCCTGATATGAACCCGCAAGGGTTTGTGGTCGATCTTTTGATGAGAAACGTGAGATAATTCGATTGGTGGTTGGAGATGACGTTCACGGCCCGACTACAGCCTTCCAAGACTGCGCCTTAGCGACCGATACACCACTTTCCAAGGCCGTCACAATCTTGTGGAGTATGACAACCAGCCCCTAGGGCTCCCGTCCTGCAAGCAATCGAAGAACTAGCAAGAACGAGGAAACAAGCACTGAAATTGCAAGATAAAATTGAAGGTTTCACACTGAATCTTATTATGAGTGGGGTTCCAAAGACAAGGAGACGGGCGACTGGATCAGCACGCGCGCCTACAAGCAAGTAGCGATGGCTAAACTTGATCTAAACAAAACCCGAGTGTTCCTGGTGGCGGCTAAGGGGTATATAACGTGTGGAGGACGACCACAAGAGAGTTTGGGTCGTGCTCCAACCCTAGGACGCGTCCCTACTGGACTCTAAACGATACAAGCCCATTGGGCTAACTTAAGGTGGCGCAGCACCCTGGACAGAATAGACCTCTCGGTGATTTTTGGACTGTTGACGCCGCTTCTGAGCAGGTATGAGTATGATGTCAGATCCATATGAAAGTAGACTTTATTAGCTTTCCAACAAGTGTAGAATCACCCCAATCCGACTCCGTATGTAACCGTGGCGACCGTCGCAAGTTGAAGGTGTGCTGCAGTCCGAATCCAGCCTACGCGAGTCCTTTTCCCTTTCAGTCTTCTCCTTGATTCCTAACCAAAACAAGAGTGCACGTGTCTCCAAGATCTAAACAGGATGGACAAGAGCTCAAGAAGGAACTCACTTGATGATTAACTTTTCGAGCACGAGCACGAGTAATAGGACCAGCAGTTGTCGGCGTGGAAACGTGGATGTATGATCGGTGTTGATGTCCTCATCATCCTCCCTTTCTTGAATTTGAGTCGTCCTCGACTCAAGCTCATCTTCCTCACCCAAATAAGGCTTCAAATCTGCAATGTTAAATGTGGGACTAACCCCAAAATCTGCAGGAAGATCAAGCTTATATGCATTCTCATTTATTCGTTGCATCACTTTAAAAGGACCATCCGCTCTAGGCATCAATTTAGATTTTCTTAATTCAGGAAACCTATCCTTTCGCAAATGCAACCAAACCAAATCTCCAGGTTCAAGAATCAATTCCCTTCTACCTTTATCTCCAGCAAATTTGTACTTAGCATTCATGCGCTCTATGTTTTCTTTAGTGGTTTCATGTAGTTTTAGCATCAATTCAGCACGTTGCTTAGCATCAAAATTCAACTTTTCAGAACTTGGCAATGGCATTAAATCAATAGGAGCACGTGGTAACAATCCATAAACAATCTCAAAGGGACACATCTTCGTAGTAGAATGCAGCGAACGATTATAAGAAAACTCAATATGAGGCAAACAATCTTCCCACATCTTAATATTCTTCTTTAAAATAGTCCTTAACATAGTAGACAAAGTTCTATTCACAACTTCAGTTTGACCATCAGTTTGGGGGTGACAAGTGGTGGAAAATAAAAGCTTAGTCCCCAATTTAGCCCATAAAGTTCTCCAAAAATGGCTAAGAAATTTAGCATCACGATCAGAAACAATTGTATTTGGCACACCATGCAAGCGAACAACTTCTCGAAAGAACAAATCAGCAATATTTGTAGCATCATCAGTTTTATGACATGGTATGAAATGTGCCATTTTAGAGAATCGATCCACAACCACAAAAACACTATCTCGCCCTTTCCTAGTTCGTGGCAATCCCAACACAAAATCCATAGAAATATCCTCCCAAGGAGCACTAGGAACAGGAAGAGGCATATACAAACCGTGTGGATTCAACCGGGACTTAGCCTTTTGACATGTTGTGCAGCGAGCAACAAATCTCTCCACGTCTCGTCGCATCTTTGGCCAAAAGAAATGACCAGCAAGAATGTCTTCCGTCTTCTTCGCTCCAAAATGCCCCATCAAGCCACCTCCATGCGCTTCCTGCAGCAACAACAAGCGAACGGAGCTAGCTGGAATGCATAGCTTGTTAGCTCTAAACACAAACCCATCATTGAGGATGAATTTGTTCCACGTTTTCCCATCTTTACAATGCAGCAGCACTTCTTTAAAATCAGCATCATGAGCATATCGATCTTTAATTGTTTCTAACCCAAAGATCTTGTAATCAAGTTGATTCAGCAAAGTATATCTCCTAGACAATGCATCTGCAATGATATTATCTTTCCCTTTCTTGTGTTTGATAACATAAGGAAAAGATTCAATAAATTCAACCCATTTTGCATGTCTACGATTCAGTTTTCCTTGACTACGAATATGCTTCAAAGATTCATGATCAGAATGTATAACAAATTCTTTGGGCCACAAATAATGCTGCCATGTTTCTAATGTCCGCACTAGAGCATATAATTCCTTATCTTATGTAGAATAATTAAGAATAGGCCCGCTCAATTTCTCACTAAAGTATGCAACAGGTTTGCCTTCTTGCAACAAAACACCACCCAATCCAATTCCACTCGCATCACATTCAAGCTCGAAAGTCTTATTAAAATCAGGGAGTTGGAGTAGAGGTGCATGTGTTAACTTATCTTTCAGCACATGGAAGGCGTGCTCTTGTGCTTTGCCCCAAGAAAAGGGCACTCCCTTCTTTGTAAGCTCATTCAATGGTGCAGCAATGGTGCTGAAGTCCTTCACAAAACGGCGATAGAAACCAGCAAGTCCTAGGAAACTCCGCACTTGCGTGACCGTCATGGGTATAGGCCATCCTTGTATAGCTTCCACCTTGGCTTTATCAACCTCAATTCCCTGTGGAGTGACAACATAGCCAAGAAACGATACTCGATTGGTGCAGAAAGTGCACTTCTCAAGGTTACCAAACAAACGTGCATCACGTAGAGCATTGAAAACAGCACGTAAGTGATCAAGGTGTTCATCCATGGATTTGCTATAAATCAGTATATCATCAAAGTAGACGACAACAAATTTCCCAATGAAAGCACGCAAAACCTCGTTCATTAATCTCATGAAAGTACTAGGTGCATTAGTTAACCCAAAAGGCATGACTAACCACTCATATAGACCGAACTTAGTTTTGAAAGCAGTTTCCCATTCATCTCCCAATTTCATACGAATCTGGTGGTACCCACTACGCAAATCAACCTTTGAAAACACAACAGCACCACTCAATTCATCAAGCATATCATCTAATCGTGGAATAGGGTGTCGATATCGAATGGTGATATTATTAATAGCCCTACAATCAACACACATGCGCCATGTTCCATCTTTCTTAGGCACTAAAATCACTGGAATGGCACAAGGACTAAGAGACTGACGCACATAACCTTTGTCTAGTAGTTCTTGCACTTGTCGCTGAATTTCCTTCGCTTCTTCCGGATTGGTCCTGTATGGCGCACAGTTTGGCAAAGATGCTCCTGGGATAAGATCAATTTGGTGCTCAATCCCACGTATTGGTGGCAGCCCCGCTGGTATCTCAATGGGGAACACATCAGAATACTCCTGCAAAATGTTAGCAGCAACAGGGGGCAAAGAACGTTGCATATCCTCAAATGAAATCAAAGCATCCTTGCATACCAAAGCATAAGCAACAGAGGTGGATGCATTGAACTCATTAATATCAGATTTTGTAGCAAGCATACAACGTCCTTTCAATTTTATCTCATCTTTGTCATCAACAACAGATTTGTCATTTTTATTGCTCTCGCTCTTTGCTTTTGCAGCCTTAGTAACATCAGATTGCATAATAGCTTCAGGAGACATAGGATGCAACACAATTTTTCGATCATGGTATAGAAACGAATATTGATTTGATCTACCATGATGCATCGAATCTCTATCAAATTGCCATGGTCTACCTAGCAGAATATTACAAGCTTGCATAGGCACAACATCACATTCAACAATATCTTTGTATGATCCGATGGCAAAATCAATTTGCACAAGTCTCGTTACCTTTGCCTTACCACTGTTGTTCAGCCATTGGATGTAGTAGGGATGGGGGTGTGGTTTGGTGGTGAGGGCGAGCTTCTGTACCATGTCGCTACTTGCCAAGTTGTTGCAGCTACCTCCATCAATGATCATGCGGCACGAACGCTCCTTGATGACACACTTTGTTTGGAATAAAGTGTGTCGCTGATTTTGCTCTACCTTCTCTATTTGTACACTAAGCACTCGCTGTACAATCAAGCTCTCATAGTGCTCCGCGTCACCTGCATTAATGTGTTCTTCTATGTGTTCCTCACTACCTGCATAGTCAGCTGCAAGCAATGCAAGTGTATCTTCATCAAAATCACTAGCAGATGAACACTCACCATCATCTTTGACAATCATAACACGCTTGTTTGGGCAGTCACGCATCATATGGCCATATCCCTTGCACCGATGACATTGTATGTTGCTTGTTCTACCGGTCGATGCCACGGATGAAGTACTCGCAGCCGACTTTTGCGCTGTCTTCGCGACTGAATTGGTGGGGGCAGCTCGAGTCTTGTCACTAGATGATGGCGTAGGAGTACATGTAGACGGAGTTGTAGACATGCGCTGCTGCCATGAACTAGCTTTCCCTACAGAAACATTAGTCCTTGCGCTAGCACGTCATCCCTGCACTTCCCGTTCAGCTTTACAAGCAAGATGAAACAGTTTGGTTACGTTATTGTATTCTTTGTAAGCGAGGATATCCTGAATTTCCCGATTTAACCCACCTAAAAATCTAGCCATAGCAGGTTCCTCATCCTCCTCTAATTTACAACGCAACATACCCGTTTGTAATTCCTGATAGTATTCTTCTACACTTTTAGAACCTTGTCTCAATTGCTGCAACTTATTTATCATATCACGGGCATAGTAAGATGGAACAAATCTAGCTCTCATTGCTCGTTTCAGCGCATCCCAAGTTTTAGGTATGTTATTAGGATTTTTCTTGCCATATTCGATCCACCAAATAGAAGCAAAATCTGTGAACTCACTAGTAGCAGCCCTAACACGTGTGTTCTCAGGAAATTCATGGCATGCAAACTTTTGATCAACAGCAATCTCCCAAGTAATGTATGCATCAGGGTCATATTTACCATCAAAAGGAGGTATTTTAAATTTAATCTTACTGAAAGCATCATCATTATTGTGTACCTCGCGTCGGCGGCGGCCACCCATACCTCTACGGTTGTGACGTAGACGACGTCGATCACGAGTGTCTCGATCATCATGTTCATTATCACCTGTGTATTCTTCATCATAACTACCATCCTCTCGATCTTCCTCCTTCTTTTGTTCATCATGCTGGTCTTTATCATTGTTGTGGAGGTCATCAAAACGCCTCAGCAGAGCAGCAAGGCTTTTGTCCACACTAGCAATGGACTTCTCCAAACCTGCAAGCTTGTTGTTTGCGGCAATCTGCGTAGCCTCCAACTGTCCAAGTTTGTCATTTGTCACCTGCAAGTCATTATCAAGTCCCTCCGTGTGCAACTTCACTTTCCTTTCAAAATGTTGAATGATGCCCTTTGTGCGCGGAGAATGTGGAATTTGGTTATCTTCGTCGGACCCTGGCATGGTTCAAAGACAAAGACAACAAGAAGACAAGTGAAGAAATAAAAGCCCTACAACTACTAGGATGTAGCTACAGCAAGTCGCTCACTCTCCACGTGCTACACAAGTTCTTACTAGTTCTTACCTTGCTCGATAGGAGGGGTCGTCTACCAACAAGTCTGCAGCAATGGATGAAGTGTATCGGTGCCGTAGCACAAGACCTGTCAAGCTGTAGAATATGTGGAGCTATAGGTGGGCTGAAACAAGGAACGAACTAGCACCACGTTAGTTACAAAAGGCAAGCTGAATAATCGTTCAACCGGTGGTACTGTGCTGGTCCTAGTCTAGACCGTGCTAGAGACGCGAGCCTGGACACAAAGGAAAGCACAACACACCACCCAAAGTGAACGAAAAATCTCTAAGATCAGCCCCTTTCTCTTCTTTTCTTTTGCTTTTTTCTCTTTTTTTCTTTTTTTTTCTTTTTTTTTCTTCTTTTTTTCTTCTTTTTTTTCAGGGGGCACTCAAAACTGATTATATGAACAAGAACACTCCCAAAGAGTAACTCAGCACACACACTTTTTCCGAAAGGGCAGGGGTATTCCGGTAAAAAAAAGAATATGAATACTTGCTGCGTGGTTAGTTTGATATTTGTAGCACAGGGTGAACTAATTCCTCGTCCGATTGGAACTTCCAATTCTACTCAGACTTGGCCAACAGCGAGGAATAACCGATCCCTTGATCCGACTCAAACTTCAACCCTACTTGGATTCGGCCAACAGAGAGACTATATGATAGCCCGTGTTGTGATAGGAAAGTGACAAGAACTCAAAACTCTAAGGGAATAAACTAAGACCAGCAATCCGACACACCCGATGTAACCGAATATTCAACAAACCCTAACTAGGTAGCACTAGCCACGGCTCAAAGGTCTATAGGATTGCAGGAAACTAATCTACTATTTTTTTTGGCTTTTCTGGACTATAGGAAAAATAAGACAGTGAAGGATTGGAAGTCTCTCACTGATAAACCTTGCTCTGATTACCAACTGATACATCCGGTCCAGGTGGGGTTGGCCGAGGCCCAATAAATTAAGGTTGCCCGGACCCCAACAGTTCTTATGCACACCCACTCGGAGAAAGGCCCAATGTCCCTAAAAGACTAGTCCGATAGGGGAAGGGTGGCTCTCTCTTTTAAGGTGGCTTCCTCCTCCCAAGTTAAGCAAGGTGGGATTATTCAGAGGCTCACACGGTCGCCACCCGACTACAACTAGGCCTCGTGGCCTTTTTTTGTTGCGTCTTTGCCAGCGGGTAATAGTGGAGGATGTCCTCATCATTCCCACCCCCTTAAACAAGGGCCCAGCTCTGATACCAACTGATATGAACCCGCAAGGGTTTGTGGTCGATCTTTCGATGAGAAACGTGAGATAATTCGATTGGTGGTTGGAGATGACGTTCACGGCCCGACTACAGCCTTCCAAGACTGCGCCTTAGCGACCGATACACCACTTTCCAAGGCCGTCACGATCTTGTGGAGTATGACAACCAGCCCCTAGGGCTCCCGTCCTGCAAGCAATCGAAGAACTAGCAAGAACGAGGAAACAAGCACTGAAATTGCAAGATAAAATTGAAGGTTTTACACTGAATCTTATTATGAGTGGGGTTCCGAAGACAAGGAGACGGGCGACTGGATCAGCACGCGCGCCTACAAGCAAGTAGCGATGGCTAAACTTGATCTAAACAAAACCCGAGTGTTCCTGGTGGCGGCTAAGGGGTATATAACGTGTGGAGGACGACCACAAGAGAGTTTGGGTCGTGCTCCAACCCTAGGACGCGTCCCTACTGGACTCTAAACGATACAAGCCCATTGGGCTAACTTAAGGTGGCGCAGCACCCTGGACAGAATAGACCTCTCGGTGATTTTTGGACTGTTGACGCCGCTTCTGAGCAGGTATGAGTATGATGTCAGATCCATATGAAAGTAGACTTTATTAGCTTTCCAACAAGTGTAGAATCACCCCAATCCGACTCCGTATGTAACCGTGGCGACCGTCGCAAGTTGAAGGTGTGCTGCAGTCCGAATCCAGCCTACGCGAGTCCTTTTCCCTTTCGGTCTTCTCCTTGATTCCTAACCAAAACAAGAGTGCACGTGTCTCCAAGATCTAAACAGGATGGACAAGAGCTCAAGAAGGAACTCACTTGATGATTAACTTTTCGAGCACGAGCACGAGTAATAGGACCAGCAGTTGTCGGCGTGGACGGCGTGGATGTATGATCGGTGTTGATGTCCTCATCAGTTCCGAAGACAAGGAGACGGACGACTGGATCAGCACGCGCGCCTACAAGCAAGTAGCGATGGCTAAACTTGATCTAAACAAAACCCAAGTGTTCCTAGTGGCAGCTAAGGGGTATATGATGTGTGGAGGATGACCACAAGAGAGTTTGGGTCGTGCTCCAACCCTAGGACGCGTCCCTACTGGACTCTAAACGATACAAGCCTATTGGGCTAACTTAAGGTGGCGCAGCACCCTAGACAGAATAGATCTCTCGGTGATTTTGGACTGTTGACGCAGCTTCTGAGCAGGTATGAGTATGAGGTCAGATCCGTATGAAAGTAGACTTTATTAGCTTTCCAACAAGTCCAGAATCACCCCAATCTGACTCCGTATGTAACCGTGGCGACCGTCGCAAGTTGGAGGTGTGCTGCAGTCCGAATCCAGCCTACGCGAGTCCTTTTCCCTTTCGGTCTTCTCCTTGATTCCTAATCAAAACAAGAGTGCACGTGTCTCCAAGATCTAAACAGGATGGACAAGAGCTCAAGAAGGAACTCACTAGATGATTAACTTTTCGAGCACGAGCACGAGTAATAGGACTACAGGTGTCGGCGTGGACGGCGTGGAAGTATGATCGGTGTTGATGTCCTCATCAATAGACCCACAGTTTGCACCAAATGTACCATAGCCTCAAAAACCAATTTGGACGCACCCGATGGAACTCCTAGGTGACGTGGGTCATGTCAAATCTCGTTTCGATCCTTTTGGAGATAGTGTCAATTTCAGTGCAAGATAGGTGCACGGTTTGCGCTAAACGTACCATAGCCTCAGAAATCATTTTGGACGCACCGGATGGTACTCCTAGGTGATGAGTCTCAAATAGAAGCTTGTTTCGGTCTGTTTAGATACAGTGCTAATCTTGATTCAAGATAGGTGCACGGTATGCGCCGAACGTACCGTTGGCTCAGAAATCATTTTGGACGCACCCGATGGAACTCCTAGGCGATATGGGTCATGTAGAATCTCCTTTCGGTCCATTTGGAGACAGTGTTAGTATCCGCGCAAGATAGATCCTCAGTTTGCACCAAACGTACCATAGCCTCAGAAATCATTTTGGACACACTAGATGGTACTCCTAGGTGACGAGGGTCAAATGGAAGCTCGTTTCTGTCCGTTTGGATATAGTGCTAATCTTGATACAAGATAGGTGCACAGTTTGCGCCGAATGTACCGTAGGCTCAGAAATCATTTTGGACGCACCTAATGACACTCCTAGATAGTGTTAGTTTCGGTACATGATAGGTGCATGGTTTGCGCCATACATACCATAGGCTCAGAAATTGTTTTGGATGCACCAGATGGTACTCCTGGTGACGAGGGTCAAATGGAAGCTCGTTTCGGTCCGTTTGGAGACAGTGTTAGTTTCAATGAATGATAGGGGCACGGTTTGCGCTAAATGTATCATAGGCTCAAAAATTGTTTTGGATGCACCAGATGGTACTCCTGGGTGACGAGACTCAAATGGAAGCTTGTTTCGGTCTGTTTGGAGACAGTGTTAGTTTTAGTGCAAGATAGGGGAACGGTTTGCGCCAAATGTACCATAGCCTCAGAAATTGTTTTGGACGCAGTGGATGGTACTCCTAGGTGACGAGGCTCAAATGGAAGCTCCTTTTGGTCCGTTTGGATATAGTGCTAATCTTGATTCAAGATAGGTGCATGCTTTGCGCCGAACATACTATAGGCTCAGATATCATTTTGGACGCACCCGATGGAACTCCTAGATGATGTGGGTCATGTATAATCTCGTTACGGTCTATTTGGAGATAGTGTTAGTTTCAGTGCAAGATAGATGCACGGTTTGCGCCAAATGTACCATAGCCTCATACATCGTTTTGGACACACTAGATGGTACTCTTAGGTGACGAGGCTCAAATGGAAGCTCGTTTCGGTCTGTTTGGATATAGTGCTAAACTTGATTCAAGATAGGTCCACAGTTTGCGCTAAACATACCGTAGGCTCAGAAATCATTTTTGACGCACCCGATGGAACTCCTAGGTGATGTGTCTCATGTATAATCTGGTTATGGTCCATTTGTAGATAGTGTTAGTATCAGTGTAAGATACATCCATAGTTTGCACCAAATGTATCATAGCCTTAGAAACCAATTTGGACGCACCCGATGGAAATCCTAGGTGACGTGGGTCATGTAGAATCTCTTTTCGGTCCTTTCGGAGATTGTGTTAGTTTTGGTTAATGAAAGGTGTATGGTTTGCGCCATACGTACCATAGGCTCAGAAATTGTTTTGGATGCACCGGATGGTACTCCTGGGTGACGAGAGTCAAATGGAAGCTCATTTCGGTCTGTTTGGAGACAGTGTTAGTTTCAGTGCAAGATAGGTGCACGGTTTGTGCCAAATGTACCATAGCCTCAGAAATTATTTTGGGCACAGTGGATGGTTCTCCTAGGTGACGTGGGTCATGTAGAATTTTATTTCGGTCCTTTTGGAGACACTGTTAGTTTCAATGCAAGATAGGTGCACAGTTTGCGCCAAATATACCATAGCCTCAGAAATCGGTTTGGACACACTGGATGGTACTCCTAGGTGACGAGGCTAAAATGGAAGCTCGTTTCGGTCTGTTTGGATATATTGCTAATCTTGATTCAAGACAGGTGCACACTTTGCACCGAACATACCGTACGCTCAGAAATCATTTTGGACGCACCCGATGGAACTCCTAGGTGATGTCGGTCATGCAGAATCTCGTTACGGTCCATTTGGAGATAGTGTTAGTATCGGTACAATATAGGTCCAAAGTTTCCACCAAATGTACCATAGCCTCATAAATCATTTTGGACGCACCCGATAGAACTTCTAGGTGACGTGGGTCATGTGGAATCTCTTTTCGGTCCTTTTGGAGAGAGTGTTAGCTTTGGTGCATGATAGGTGCACGGTTTGCGTCAAATGTACCATAGGTTCAAAATTTGTTTTGGATGCTCCAGATGGTACTCCTAGGTGTGAGGCTCAAATAGAAGCTCGTTTCGGTCCGTTTGAAGATAGTGTTAGTTTCATTGCAAGTTATGTGCACGGTTTGCCCCAAATGAACCATAGCCTCAGAAATCATTTTGGGCGCAGTGGATGGTTCTCCTCGGTGACGAGGCTCAAATGGAAGCTCCTTTCGGTCCATTTGTGTATAGTGCTAATCTTGATTCAAGATAGGTGCACGGTTTGTGCCGAGCGTACCGTAGGCTCAGTAATCATTTTGGACGCACCCGATGGAAATCCTAGGTGATGTGGGTCATGTAGAATCTCGTTATGGTCCGTTTGGAGATAGTGTTACTATCGGTGCAAGATAGATCCATAGTTTGCACCAAACGTACCATAGCCTCAGAAACCGTTTTGGATGCACCCGATGGAACTCTTTGGTGACATGGGTCATGTAGAATTTCATTTCGATCCTTTTGGAGACAGTGTTAGTTTCAGTGCAAGATAGGTGCATAGTTTGCGCCAAATATACCATAGCCTCAGAAATCATTTTGGACACACTAGATGATACTCCTGGGTGACGAGGCTCAAATGGAACCTCGTTTCGGTCCGTTTGGAGATAGTGTTAGTTTCAGTGCAAGATAGGTGCACGATTTGTGCCAAATGTACCATAGCCTCAGAAAATCGTTTTGGGCACAGTGGACGGTTCTCTTAGGTGACGTGGGTCATGTAGAATTTCATTTCGGTCCTTTTGGAGACACTATTAGTTTCAATGCAAGATAGTTGCACGGTTTGCGCCAAATGTACCATAGCCTCAGAAATCGGTTTGTACACACTGGATGGTACTCCTAGGTGATGGGGCTCAAATGGAAGCTCGTTTCGGTCCGTTTGGATATAGTGCTAATCTTGATTCAAGATAGGTGCACAGTTTGCACTGAACGTACCGTACGCTCCGAAATAATTTTGGACGCACCCGATGGAACTCCTAGGTGATGTGGGTCGTGCAGAATCTCATTACGGTCCATTTGGAGATATTGTTAGTATCGGTACAATATAGGTCCAAAGTTTGCACCAAATGTACCATAGCCTCAGAAATCATTTTGGACGCACCCGATGGAACTTCTAGGTGACGTTGGTCATGTGGAATCTCTTTTCGGTCCTTTTAGAGAGAGTGTTAGATCTAGTGCATGATAGGTGCACGGTTTGCGTCAAATGTACCATAGGCTCAAAAATTGTTTTGGATGCACCAGATGGTACTCCAGGGTGACGAGGCTCAAATAGAAGCTCGTTTCGGTCCGTTTGAAGACAGTGTTAGTTTCATTGCAAGTTAGGTGCAGGTTTGCGCCAAATGTACCATAGCCTCAAAAATTGTTTTGGGCGTAGTGGATGGTTCTCCTCGGTGACGAGGCTCAAATGGAAGCTCCTTTCGATCCGTTTGGATATAGTGCTAATCTTGATTCAAGATAGGTGCACGGTTTGCGCCGAACGTACCGTAGGCTCAATAATCATTTTGGACGCACCCGATGGAACTCTTAGGTGATGTGGGTCATGTAGAATCTCGTTATGGTCCGTTTGGAGATAGTGTTAGTATCGGTGCAAGAGAGATGCATAGTTTGCACCGAACGTACCATAGCCTCAGAAACCGTTTTGGACACACCCAATGGAACCCTTTGGTGACATGGGTCATTTAGAATTTTATTTCGATCCTTTTGGAGACAGTGTTAGTTTCAGTGCAAGATAGGTGCATAGTATGCGCCAAATGTACCATAGCCTCAGAAATCATTTTGGACACACTGGATGATACTCCTAGGTGACGAGGCTCAAATGGAAGCTCATTTCGGTCTGTGTTGGAGACAGTGTTATTTTCATTGCAAGTTAGGTGCACGGTTTGCGCCAAATATACCATAGCCTCAGAAATCATTTTGGGCGCAGTGGATGGTTCTCCTCGGTGATGAGGCTCAAATGGAAGCTCATTTTGGTCTGTTTGGATACGGTGCTAATCTTGATTTAAGATAGGTGCACGGTTTGCGCCGAACATACCGTATGCTCAGAAAACAATTTTGAGGCACCCGATGGAACTCCTATGTGATGTGGGTCATGTAGAATCTCGTTATGGTCCGTTTGGAGATTGTGTTAATATCAGTGCAAGATAGGTCCACAGTTTGCACCAAACGTACCATGGCCTTAGATACCGTTTTGGATGCACCCGATGGAACTCCTAGGTGACGTGGGTAAAGTAGAATCTTTTTTCGATCCTTTTAGAGATAGTTTTAGTTTCGGTGCATGATAGGTGCACGGTTTGTGCCAAACATACCATAGGCTCAGAAATTGTTTTGGATGGATTGGATGGTACTCCTAGGTGACGAGGCTCAAATGGAAGCTCGTTTCAGTTCATTTGGAGACAGTGTTAGTTTTAGTGCAAGATAGGTGCACAGTTTGCGACAAATGTACCATAGCCTCAGAAATCATTTTGGACACACCATCTGGTACTCCTAGGTCACGAGGCTCAAATGGAAGCTCGTTTCGGTCCGTTTGGATACAGTGGTAATCTTGATTCAAGATAGGTGCACGGTTTGCGCCAAACGTACCGTAGGCTTAGAAATCATTTTGGACGCACCCGATGGAACTCCTAGGTGATGTGGATCATGTAGAATCTTGTTTTGGTCTGTTTGGAGATAGTGTTAGTATCGGTGCATGATAGATCCACAGTTTGCACCAAACGTACCATAGCCTCAAAAACCAATTTGGACGCACCCGATGGAACTCCTAGGTGACGTGGGTCATGTCGAATCTTGTTTCGATCCTTTTGGAGATAGTGTCAATTTCAGTGCAAGATAGGTGCACGGTTTGCGCTAAACGTACCATAGCCTCAGAAATCATTTTGGACGCACCGAATGGTACTCCTAGGTGATGAGTCTCAAATAGAAGCTCGTTTCAGTCTGTTTGGATACAGTGCTAATCTTGATTCAAGATAGGTGCACGGTATGCGCCGAACGTACGGTTGGCTCAGAAATCATTTTGGACGCACCCGATGGAACTCCTAGGTGATGTGGGTCATGTAGAATCTCCTTTCGGTCCATTTGGAGATAGTGTTAGTATCCGCGCAAGATAGATCCTCAGTTTGCACCAAACGTACCATAGCCCTAGAAATCGTTTTGGACACACTAGATGGTACTCCTAGGTGACGAGGGTCAAATAGAAGCTTATTTCTGTCCGTTTGGATATAGTGCTAATCTTGATACAAGATAGGTGCACAGTTTGCACCGAATGTACTGTAGGCTCAGAAATCATTTTGGACGCACCTAATGACACTCCTAGATGATGTGGGTCATGTAGAATCTCTTCTTGGGTCTTTTGGAGATAGTGTTAGTTTCGGTGCATGATAGGTGCATGGTTTGCGCCATACGTACCATAGGCTCAGAAATTATTTTGGATGCACCAGATGGTACTCCTGGTGACGAGGGTCAAATGGAAACTCGTTTCGGTCCGTTTGGAGACAGTGTTAGTTTCAATGAATGATAGGAGCATGGTTTGCGCTAAATGTACCATAGGCTCAAAAATTGTTTTGGATGCACCAGATGGTACTCCTGGGTGACGAGACTTAAATGGAAGCTTGTTTCGGTCTATTTGGAGACAGTGTTAGTTTTAGTGCAAGATAGGGGAACGGTTTGCGCCAAATGTACCATAGCCTCAGAAATCATTTTGGACGCAGTGGATGGTACTCCTAGGTGACGAGCCTCAAATGGAAGCTCCTTTTGGTCCGTTTGGATATAGTGCTAACCTTGATTCAAGATAGGTGCATCCTTTGCGCCAAACATACTGTAGGCTCAGATATCATTTTGGACGCACCTGATGGAACTCCTAGATGATGTGGGTCATGTATAATCTCGTTATGGTCTATTTGGAGATAGTGTTAGTTTCAGTGCAAGATAGATGCACGGTTTGCGCCAAATGTACCATAGCCTCATAAATCGTTTTGGACACACTAGAAGGTACTCTTAGGTGACGAGGCTCAAATGGAAGCTCGTTTCGGTCTGTTTGGATATAGTGCTAAACTTGATTCAAGATAGGTCCACAGTTTGCGCCAAACGTACCGTAGGCTCAGAAATCATTTTTGACGCACCCGATGGAACTCCTAGGTGATGTGGCTCATGTATAATCTCGTTATGGTCCGTTTGTAGATAGTGTTAGTATCAGTGTAAGATACATCCATAGTTTGCACCAAACGTACCATAGCCTCAGAAACCAATTTGGACGCACCCGATGGAAATCCTAGGTGACGTGGTCATGTAGAATATCTTTTCGGTCCTTTCGGAGATTGTGTTAGTTTCGGTGCATGAAAGGTGTATGGTTTGCGCCATACGTACCACAGGCTCAGAAATTATTTTGGATGCACCGGATGGTACTCCTGGGTGACGAGGGTCAAATGGAAGCTCGTTTCGGTCTGTTTGGAGACAGTGTTAGTTTCAGTGCAAGATAGGTGCACGGTTTGTGCCAAATGTACCATAGCCTCAGAAATTATTTTGGGCACAGTGGATGGTTCTCCTAGGTGATGTGGGTCATGTAGAATTTTATTTCGGTCCTTTTGGAGACAATGTTAGTTTCAATGCAAGATAGGTGCACGGTTTGCGCCAAATGTACCATAGCCTCAGAAATCGGTTTGGACACACTGGATGGTACTCCTAGGTGACGAGGCTCAAATGGAAGCTCGTTTCGGTCTGTTTGGATATAGTGCTAATCTTGATTCAAGATAGGTGCACGCTTTGCACCGAACATACCGTACGCTCAGAAATCATTTTGGACGCACCCGATGGAACTCCTAGGTAATGTCGGTCATGCAGAATCTCGTTATGGTCCATTTGGAGATAGTGTTAGTATCGGTACAATATAGGTCCAAAGTTTGCACCAAATGTACCATAGCCTCATAAATCATTTTGGACGCACCCGATAGAACTTCTAGGTGACGTGGGTCATGTGGAATCTCTTTTCGGTCCTTTTGGAGAGAGTGTTAGCTTTGGTGCATGATAGGTGCACGGTTTGCGTCAAATGTAGCATAGGTTCAAAATTTGTTTTGGATGCGCCAGATGGTACTCCTAGGTGTGAGGCTCAAATAGATGCTCGTTTCGGTCCGTTTGAAGACCAGTTTCATTGCAAGTTATGTGCACGGTTTGCGCCAAATGTACCATAGCCTCAGAAATCGTTTTGGGCGCAGTGGATGGTTCTCCTCGGTGACGAGGCTCAAATGGAAGCTCCTTTCGGTCCATTTGTGTATAGTGCTAATCTTAATTCAAGATAGGTGCACGGTTTGCGCCGAGCGTACCGTAGGCTCAGTAATCATTTTGGACGCACCCGATGGAAATCCTAGGTGATGTGGGTCATGTAGAATCTCGTTATGGTCTGTTTGGAGATAGTGTTAGTATCGGTGCAAGATAGATCCATAGTTTGCACCAAACGTACCATAGCCTCAGAAACCGTTTTGGACGCACCCGATGGAACTCTTTGGTGACATGGGTCATGTAGAATTTCATTTCGATCCTTTTGGAGACAGTGTTAGTTTCAGTGCAAGATAGGTGCATAGTTTGCGCCAAATATACCATAGCCTCATAAATTGTTTTGGACACACTGGATGGTACTCCTGGGTGACGAGGCTCAAATGGAAGCTCATTTCGGTCCGTTTGGAAACAGTGTTAGTTTCAGTGCAAGATAGGTGCACGGTTTGTGCCAAATGTACCATAGCCTCAGAAAATCGTTTGGGCGCAGTGGCGGTTCTTCTAGGTGACGTGGGTCATGTAGAATTTCGTTTCGGTCCTTTTGGAGACACTATTAGTTTCAATGCAAGATAGTTGCACGGTTTGCGCCAAATATACCATAGCCTCAGAAATCGGTTTGTACACACTGGATGGTACTCCTAGGTGATGGGGCTCAAATGGAAGCTCGTTTTGGTCCGTTTGGATATAGTGCTAATCTTGATTCAAGATAGGTGCACAGTTTGCACTGAACGTACCGTACGCTCCGAAATAATTTTGGACGCACCCGATGGAACTCCTAGGTGATGTGGGTCGTGCAAAATCTCGTTACGGTCCATTTGGAGATAGTGTTAGTATAAGTACAATATAGGTCCAAACTTTGCACCAAATGTACCATAGCCTCAGAAATCATTTTGGACGCACCCGATGGAACTTCTAGGTGACGTTGGTCATGTGGAATCTCTTTTCGGTCCTTTTAGAGAGAGTGTTAGCTTTGTGCATGATAGGTGCACGGTTTGCGTCAAATGTACTATAGGCTCAAAAATTGTTTTGGATGCACCAGATGGTACTCCTGGGTGACGAGGCTCAAATAGAAGCTCGTTTCGGTCCGTTTGAAGACAGTGTTAGTTTCATTGCAAGTTAGGTGCACGGTTTGCACCAAATGTACCATAGCCTCAGAAATTGTTTTCGGCGCAGTGGATGGTTCTCCTCGGTGACGAGGCTCAAATGGAAGCTCCTTTCGATCCGTTTGGATATAGTGCTAACTTGATTCAAGATAGGTGCACGGTTTGCGCCGAACGTACCATAGGCTCAGTAATCATTTTGGATGCAACCGATGGAACTCTTAGGTGATGTGGGTCATGTAGAATCTCGTTATGGTCCGTTTGGAGATAGTGTTAATATCGGTGCAAGATAGATCCATAGTTTGCACCGAACGTACCATAGCCTTAGAAACCGTTTTGGACACACCCAATGGAACCCTTTGGTGACATGGGTCATTTAGAATTTCATTTTGATCCTTTTGGAGACAGTGTTAGTTTCAGTGCAAGATAGGTGCATAGTATGCGCCAATTGTACCATAGCCTCAGAAATCATTTTGGACACACTGGATGATACTCCTAGGTGACGAGGCTCAAATGGAAGCTCGTTTCGGTCCGTTTGGAGACAGTGTTATTTTCCTTGCAAGTTAGGTGCACGATTTGCGCCAAATGTACCATGCCTCAGAAATCATTTTGGGCGCAGTGGATGGTTCTCCTCGGTGATGAGGCTCAAATGGAAGCCCCTTTCGGTCCGTTTGGATACGGTGCTAATCTTGATTTAAGATAGGTGCATGGTTTGCGCCAAACATACCGTATGCTGAGAAAACAATTTTGAGGCACCCGATGGAACTCCTATGTGATGTGGGTCATGTAGAATCTCATTACGGTCCGTTTGGAGATTGTGTTAGTATCAGTGCAAGATAGGTCCACAGTTTGCACCAAACGTACCATGGCCTCAGAAACCGTTTTGGACGCACCCGATGGTACTCCTAGGTGACGTGGGTAAAGTAAAATCTTGTTTCGATCCTTTTAGAGATAGTTTTAGTTTCGGTACATCATAGTGCACGGTTTGTGCCAAACATACCATAGGCTCAGAAATTATTTTGGATGGATTGGATGGTACTCTTGGGTGACGAGGCTCAAATGGAAGCTCGTTTCGGTTCGTTTGGAGAAAGTGTTAGTTTCAGTGCAAGATAGGTGCACGGTTTGCGGCAAATGTACCATAGCCTCAGAAATCATTTTGGACACACCATATGGTACTCCTAGGTGACGAGGCTCAAATGGAAGCTCGTTTCAGTCCGTTTGGATACAGTGGTAATCTTGATTCAAGATAGGTGTACGGTTTGCGCCAAACATACCATAGGCTCAGAAATCATTTTGGACACACCCGATGGAGCTCCTAGGTGATGTGGATCATGTAGAATCTTGTTTCAGTCTGTTTGGAGATAGTGTTAGTATCGGTGCATGATAGATCCACAGTTTGCACCAAACGTACCATAGCCTCAAAAACCGATTTGGACGCACCCGATGGAACTCCTAGGTGACGTGGGTCATGTCGAATCTCGTTTCGATCCTTTTGGAGATAGTGTCAATTTCAGTGCAAGATAGGTGCACGGTTTGCGCTAAACGTACCATAGCCTCAGAAATCATTTTGGACGCACCGGATGGTACTCCTAGGTGATGAGTCTCAAATAGAAGCTCGTTTCGGTCTGTTTGGATACAGTGCTAATCGTGATTCAAGATAGGTGCACGGTATGCGCTGAACGTACCGTTGGCTCATAAATCATTTTGGAAGCACCCGATGGAACTCCTAGGTGATGTGGGTCATGTAGAATCTCGTTTCGTTCCGTTTGCAGATAGTGTTAGTATCGGTGCAAGATTGATCCACATTTTGCTCCAACCATACCATAGCCTCTAAAAACGATTTGGACGCACCCGATGGAACTCCTAGGTGACGTGGGTCATGTAGAATCTCGTTTCGATCCATTTGGCGATAGTGTTAGTTTCAGTGCAAGATAGTTGCACGATTTGCGCCAAACGTACCATAGCCTCAGAAATCATTTTGGACACACTGGATGGTACTCCTAGGTGACGAGGCTCAAATTGAAGCTCGTTTCGGTCCGTTTGGATACAATGCTAATCTTAATTCAAGATAGGTGCAAGGTTTGCGCCGAACGTACCGTAGGCTCAGAAATCATTTTGGGCGCACCCGATGGAACTCCTAGGTGATGTGGGTCATGTAGAATCTCCTTTTCATATGTTTGGAGATAGTGTTAGTCTCGGTGCAAGACAGATTCGTAGTTTGCACCAAATGTACCACAGCCTTAGAAACCGTTTTGGACGCACCCGATGGAACTCCTTGGTGACGTGGGTCATGTAGAATCTCGTTTTGTTCCTTTTGGTTTTAGTGTTAGTTTCAGTGTATGATAGGTGCATGGTTTGCATCATACATACCATGGGCTCAGAAATTATTTTGGATGCACCGGATGGTACTCCTAGGTGACGAGGCTCAAATGGCAGCTCGTTTCGGTATGTTTGGAGACAGTGTTAGTTTCAGTGCAAGATAGGTGCACGGTTTACGGCAAATGTACCATAGCCTCAGAAGCCGGTTTGCACGCAACGGATAGTACTCCTAGGTGACGAGGCTCAAATGGAAGCTCGTTTCGGTCCGCTTGGATGCAATGCTAATCTTGATTCAAGATAGGTGCACGGTTTGCGCCGAACGTACCGTAGGCTCAGAAATCATTTTGGACGCACCCGATGGAACTCCTAGGTGATGTGGGTCATGTACAATCTCCTTTCGGTCCATTTGGAGATAGTGTTAGGTGCAAGATAGATCCTCAGTTTGCACCAAACGTACCATAGCTTCTGAAACTGATTTGGACGCACCCGATGGAACTCCTAGGTGACGTGGGTCATATAGAATGTCGTTTCGATCCATTTAGAGACAGTGTTAGTTTCCATGCAAGATAGGTGCACGGTTTGCGTCAAATGTACCATGGTCACATAAAATCGTTTTGGGCACAGTGGATGGTTCTCCTAGGTGACGTGGGCCGTGTAGAATTTCATTTCGGTCCTTTTGGAGATACTATTAGTTTCAATGCAAGATAGGTGCATGTTTTGCGTCAAATGTACCATAGCCTCAGAAATTGGTTTGGATACACTAGATTGTACTCCTAGGTGACGAGGCTCAAATGGAAGCTCGTTTCGGTCCGTTTGGATATCGGTGCAAGACAGATTCATAGTTTGCACCAAACGTAACATAGCCTCAGAAACCGTTTTGGACGCACCCGATGGAACTCTTTGGTGACATGGGTCATGTAGAATTTCATTTCTATCCTTTTGGAGACAGTGTTAGTTTCAATGCAAGATAGGTGCATAGTTTGCGCCAAATGTACCATAGCCTCAGAAATCGTTTTGGACACACTGGATGGTACTCCTAGGTGATGAGGCTCAAATGGAAGCTCGTTTCGGTCCGTTTGGAGACAGTGTTAGTTTCATTGCAAGTTAGGTGCACGATTTCTGCCAAATGTACCATTGCCTCATAAATCGTTTTGGGCGCGGTGGATGGTTCTGCTCGGTGATGAAGCTCAAATGGAAGCTCCTTTCGGTCCGTTTGGATATAGTGCTAATCTTGATTTAAAATAGGTGCACGGTTTGCGCCGAACGTACCATACGCTCAGAAAACAATTTCGACGTACCCGATGGAACTCCTATGTGATGTGGGTCATGTAGAATCTCGTGACGGTCTGTTTGGAGATAGTGTTAGTATCAGTGCAAGATAGGTCCACAATTTGCACCAAACGTACCATAGCCTCAGAAACCGTTTTGGATGCACCCGATGAAACTCCTCGCTGACGTGGGTAATGTAGAATCTTTGTTTCGATCCTTTTAGAGATAGTGTTAGTTTCGGTGCATGATAGGTGCACAGTTTGTGCCAAACATACCACGGGCTCATAAATTGTTTTGGATGCACTGGATGGTACTCCTGGTTGACGAGGCTCAAATGGAAGCTCGTTTTCATTCATTTGGAGACAGTTTTAGTTTCAGTATAAGATAGGTGCACGGTTTGCAGCAAATGTACCATAGCCTCATAAATCGTTTTGGATGCACCGGATGGTACTCCTAGGTGACGAGGCTCAAATGGAAGCTCATTTTGGTCTGATTGGATACAGTGGCTCATTTTGATTATTTTGGATGCACCCGATGGAACTCCTAAGTGATGTGGGTCATGTAGAATCTCCTTTCTGTCCGTTTGGAGATAGTGGTAGAATCCATGCAAGATAGATCCACAGTTTGCACCAAACGTTCCATAGCCTCAAAACCGATTTGGACACATTCGATGGAACTCCTTGGTGACGTGGGTCATGTAGAACCTCGTTTTGATCTATTTGGAGATAGTGTTAGTTTCAGTGCAAGATAGGTGCACGGTTTGCGCCAAACGTACCATAGCCTCAGAAATTATTTTGGACGCAACAGATGGTACTCCTAGGTGACGAGGCTCAAATGGAAGCTCGTTTTGGTACATTTTGATATAGTGCTAATCTTGATTCAAGATAGGTGCGTGGTTTGCGTCGAACGTACCATATGCTCAGAAATCATTTTAGACGCACCTGATGGAACTCCTAGATGATGTGGGACATGTAGAATCTCGTTTCGGTCCGTTTGGAGATAGTGTTAGTCTCGGTGCAAGATAGATCCATAGTTTGCACCAAAAGGTACCATAGCCTCAGAAACCGATTTGGACGCACTCGATGGAAATCCTAGGTGACGTGGGTCATGTAGAATCTCTTTTCGGTCCTTTTGGAGATAGTGTTAGTTTCGGTGCATGATAACTGCATGGTTTGCGCCATACGTACCATAGGCTCAGAAAATTGTTTTGGATGCACCGGATGGTACTCCTGGGTGACAAGGCTCAAATGGAAGCTCATTTCGGTCCGATTGGAGACAGTGTTTGTTTCAGTGACGAGGCTCAAATAGAAGCTCATTTCGGTCCGTTTGGATATAGTGCTAACCGTGATTTAAGATAGGTGCACAGTTTGCGCTGAAGAAACCGTAGGCTCAGAAATCATTTTGGACGCACCCGTTGGAACTCCTAGATGATGTGGGTCATGTAGAATCTCATTCTGGTCCGTTTGGAGATAGTGTTAGTATCAGTGCTAGATAGATCCACAGTTTGCACCAAACATACCATAGCCTCAGAAACCGATTTGGACGCATCCGATGGAAATCCTAGGTGACGTGGGTCATGTAGAATCTCTTTTCGGTCCTTTTAGAGATAGTGTTAGTTTCGGTGCATGATAGCTGCATGGTTTGCGCCATACGTACCATAGGCTCAGAAAATTGTTTTAGATGCACCGGATGGTACTCCTGGGTGACAAGGCTCAAATGGAAGCTCATTTCGGTCCGGTTGGAGATAGTGTTTGTTTCAGTGACGAGGCTCAAATAGAAGCTCATTTCGGTCCGTTTGGATATAGTGCTAATCGTGATTTAAGATAGGTGCACGGTTTGCGCCGAAGAAACCGTAGGCTCAGAAATCATTTTGGACGCACCCGTTGGAACTCCTAGATGATGTGGGTCATGTAGAATCTCATTTTGGTCTGTTTGGAGATAGTGTTAGTATCGGTGCTAGATAGATCCACAGTTTGCACCAAACATACCATAGCCTCAGAAACCGATTTGGACGCATCTGATGGAAATCCTAGGTGACGTGGGTCATGTAGAATCTTTTTTCGGTCCTTTTGGAGATAGTGTTAGTTTCGGTGCATGACAGGTGCACGGTTTGTGCCAAACGTACCATAGGCTCAGAAATTATTTTGGATGCACTGGATGGTACTCCTGGGTGACGAGGCTCAAATGGAAGCTCGTTTCGGTCTGTTTGGATATAATGGTAATCTTTATTCAAGATAGGTGCACGGTTTGCGCCAAACATACTGTAGGCTCAGAAATCATTTTGGACATAGCCAATGGAACTCCTAGGTGATGTGGGTCATGTAAAATCTCCTATCAGTCCGTTTGGAGATGGTGTTAGTATCGGTGCATGATAGACCCATAGTTTGCACCAAACGTACCATAGCCTCAGAAACCGATTTGGACGCACCAAATGGAACTCCTAGGTGACGTGAGTCATGTCGAATCTCGTTTCGATCCTTTTGGAGGTAGTGTCAGTTTCAGTGCAAGATAGGTGCACGGTTTGCGCCACACGTACCATTGCCTCAAAAATCGTTTTGGATGCACCGGATGGTTCTCCTAGGTGACGAGGCTCAAAAGAAGCTCGTTTCGGTCCGTTTGGTGACATTGCTAATCTTGATTCAAGATAGGTGCACAGTATGCGCCGAACATACCGTAGGCTCAGAAATCATTTTGGATGCACCCGATGGAACTCCTAGATGATGTGGGTCATGTAGAAACTCGTTTCGGTCTGTTTGGAGATAGTGTTAGTCTTGGTGCAAGATAGATCCACAGTTTGCACCAAACATACCATAGCCTCAGAAACCAATTTGGACGAACCCGATTGAACTCCTAGGTGATGTGGGTCATGTAGAATCTCATTTCAGTCCTATTGGAGATAGTGTTAGTTTCAGTGCATGATAGTTGCACAGTTCGTGCCAAATGTACCATCGTCTTAGAAATCATTTTGGACACACCGAATGGTACTCTAGGTGGCGAGGCTCAAATGGAAGCTCATTTCAGTTCATTTGGAGATAGCGATGATCTTGACTCAAGATAGCTGCATGGTTTGCGCCGAACGTACCATAAGCTCGGAAATCATTTAGGACGCACCCGATGAAACTCCTAGGTGATGTGGGTCATGTAGAATCTCATTTCAGTCTGTTTAGAGATAGTGTTAGTATTGATGCAAGATAGATCCACAATTTGCACCAAATGTACCATAGCCTCAGAAACCATTTTGGACGCACCCGATGGAACTCCTTGGTGACGTGGGTCATGTAGAATCTCATTTTGATCCTTTTGGAGTCAGTGTTAGTTTCAGTGTATGATAGATGCACCGGATGGTACTCCTAGGCTCAGAAATTATTTTGGATGCACTGGATGGTACTCCTGGGTGACGAGGCTCAAATGGAAGCTCGTTTCGGTCTGTTTGGATATAATGGTAATCTTTATTCAAGATAGGTGCACGGTTTGCGCCAAACATACTGTAGGCTCAGAAATCATTTTGGACATAGCCAATGGAACTCCTAGGTGATGTGGGTCATGTAAAATCTCCTATCAGTCCGTTTGGAGATGGTGTTAGTATCGGTGCATGATAGACCCACAGTTTGCACCAAACGTATCATAGCCTCAGAAACCGATTTGGACGCACCAAATGGAACTCCTAGGTGACGTGGGTCATGTCGAATCTCGTTTCGATCCTTTTGGAGTTAGTGTCAGTTTCAGTGCAAGATAGGTGCACGGTTTGCGCCACACGTACCATTGCCTCAGAAATCGTTTTGGATGCACCGGATGGTTCTCCTAGGTGACGAGGCTCAAAAGAAGCTCGTTTCGGTCCGTTTGGTGACATTGCTAATCTTGATTCAAGATAGGTGCACGGTATGCGCCGAACATACCGTAGGCTCAGAAATCATTTTGGATGCACCCGATGGAACTCCTAGATGATGTGGGTCATGTAGAAACTCGTTTCGGTCTGTTTGGAGATAGTGTTAGTCTTGGTGCAAGATAGATCCACAGTTTGCACCAAACATACCATAGCCTCAGAAACCAATTTGGACGCACCCGATTGAACTCCTAGGTGATGTGGGTCATGTAGAATCTCATTTCAGTCCTATTGGAGATAGTGTTAGTTTCAGTGCATGATAGTTGCACAGTTCGTGCCAAATGTACCATCGTCTTAGAAATCATTTTGGACACACCGAATGGTACTCTAGGTGGCGAGGCTCAAATGGAAGCTCATTTCGGTTCATTTGGAGATAGCGATGATCTTGACTCAAGATAGCTGCATGGTTTGCGCCGAACGTACCATAAGCTCGGAAATCATTTAGGACGCACCCGATGAAACTCCTAGGTGATGTGGGTCATGTAGAATCTCATTTCAGTCTGTTTAGAGATAGTGTTAGTATTGATGCAAGATAGATCCACAATTTGCACCAAATGTACCATAGCCTCAGAAACCATTTTGGACGCACCCGATGGAACTCCTTGGTGACGTGGGTCATGTAGAATCTCATTTTGATCCTTTTGGAGTCAGTGTTAGTTTCAGTGTATGATAGATGCACCGGATGGTACTCCTAGGCTCAGAAATTATTTTGGATGCACTGGATGGTACTCCTGGGTGACGAGGCTCAAATGGAAGCTCGTTTCGGTCTGTTTGGATATAATGGTAATCTTTATTCAAGATAGGTGCACGGTTTGCGCCAAACATACTGTAGGCTCAGAAATCATTTTGGACATAGCCAATGGAACTCCTAGGTGATGTGGGTCATGTAAAATCTCCTATCAGTCCGTTTGGAGATGGTGTTAGTATCGGTGCATGATAGACCCACAGTTTGCACCAAACGTATCATAGCCTCAGAAACCGATTTGGACGCACCAAATGGAACTCCTAGGTGACGTGGGTCATGTCGAATCTCGTTTCGATCCTTTTGGAGTTAGTGTCAGTTTCAGTGCAAGATAGGTGCACGGTTTGCGCCACACGTACCATTGCCTCAGAAATCGTTTTGGATGCACCGGATGGTTCTCCTAGGTGACGAGGCTCAAAAGAAGCTCGTTTCGGTCCGTTTGGTGACATTGCTAATCTTGATTCAAGATAGGTGCACGGTATGCGCCGAACATACCGTAGGCTCAGAAATCATTTTGGATGCACCCGATGGAACTCCTAGATGATGTGGGTCATGTAGAAACTCGTTTCGGTCTGTTTGGAGATAGTGTTAGTCTTGGTGCAAGATAGATCCACAGTTTGCACCAAACATACCATAGCCTCAGAAACCAATTTGGACGCACCCGATTGAACTCCTAGGTGATGTGGGTCATGTAGAATCTCATTTCAGTCCTATTGGAGATAGTGTTAGTTTCAGTGCATGATAGTTGCACAGTTCGTGCCAAATGTACCATCGTCTTAGAAATCATTTTGGACACACCGAATGGTACTCTAGGTGGCGAGGCTCAAATGGAAGCTCATTTCGGTTCATTTGGAGATAGCGATGATCTTGACTCAAGATAGCTGCATGGTTTGCGCCGAACGTACCATAAGCTCGGAAATCATTTAGGACGCACCCGATGAAACTCCTAGGTGATGTGGGTCATGTAGAATCTCATTTCAGTCTGTTTAGAGATAGTGTTAGTATTGATGCAAGATAGATCCACAATTTGCACCAAATGTACCATAGCCTCAGAAACCATTTTGGACGCACCCGATGAACTCCTTGGTGACGTGGGTCATGTAGAATCTCATTTTGATCCTTTTGGAGTCAGTGTTAGTTTCAGTGTATGATAGATGCACCGGATGGTACTCCTAGGCTCAGAAATTATTTTGGATGCACTGGATGGTACTCCTGGGTGACGAGGCTCAAATGGAAGCTCGTTTCGGTCTGTTTGGATATAATGGTAATCTTTATTCAAGATAGGTGCACGGTTTGCGCCAAACATACTGTAGGCTCAGAAATCATTTTGGACATAGCCAATGGAACTCCTAGGTGATGTGGGTCATGTAAAATCTCCTATCAGTCCGTTTGGAGATGGTGTTAGTATCGGTGCATGATAGACCCACAGTTTGCACCAAACGTATCATAGCCTCAGAAACCGATTTGGACGCACCAAATGGAACTCCTAGGTGACGTGGGTCATGTCGAATCTCGTTTCGATCCTTTTGGAGTTAGTGTCAGTTTCAGTGCAAGATAGGTGCACGGTTTGTGCCACACGTACCATTGCCTCAAAAATCGTTTTGGATGCACCGGATGGTTCTCCTAGGTGACGAGGCTCAAAAGAAGCTCGTTTCGGTCCGTTTGGTGACATTGCTAATCTTGATTCAAGATAGGTGCACGGTATGCGCCGAACATACCGTAGGCTCAGAAATCATTTTGGATGCACCCGATGGAACTCCTAGATGATGTGGGTCATGTAGAAACTCGTTTCGGTCTGTTTGGAGATAGTGTTAGTCTTGATGCAAGATAGATCCACAGTTTGCACCAAACATACCATAGCCTCAGAAACCAATTTGGACGCACCCGATTGAACTCCTAGGTGATGTGGGTCATGTAGAATCTCATTTCAGTCCTATTGGAGATAGTGTTAGTTTCAGTGCATGATAGTTGCACAGTTCGTGCCAAATGTACCATCGTCTTAGAAATCATTTTGGACACACCGAATGGTACTCTAGGTGGCGAGGCTCAAATGGAAGCTCATTTCGGTTCATTTGGAGATAGCGATGATCTTGACTCAAGATAGCTGCATGGTTTGCGCCGAACGTACCATAAGCTTGGAAATTATTTAGGACGCACCCGATGAAACTCCTAGGTGATGTGGGTCATGTAGAATCTCATTTCAGTCCGTTTAGGGATAGTGTTAGTATTGATGCAAGATAGATCCACAATTTGCACCAAATGTACCATAGCCTCAGAAACCATTTTGGACGCACCCGATGTAACTCCTTGGTGACGTGGGTCATGTAGAATCTCATTTTGATCCTTTTGGAGTCAGTGTTAGTTTCAGTGTATGATAGATGCACCGGATGGTACTCCTAGGCTCAGAAATTATTTTGGATGCACTGGATGGTACTCCTGGGTGACGAGGCTCAAATGGAAGCTCGTTTCGGTCTGTTTGGATATAATGGTAATCTTTATTCAAGATAGGTGCACGGTTTGCGCCAAACATACTGTAGGCTCAGAAATCATTTTGGACATAGCCAATGGAACTCCTAGGTGATGTGGGTCATGTAAAATCTCCTATCAGTCCGTTTGGAGATGGTGTTAGTATCGGTGCATGATAGACCCACAGTTTGCACCAAACGTATCATAGCCTCAGAAACCGATTTGGACGCACCAAATGGAACTCCTAGGTGCCGTGGGTCATGTCGAATCTCGTTTCGATCCTTTTGGAGTTAGTGTCAGTTTCAGTGCAAGATAGGTGCACGGTTTGCGCCACACGTACCATTGCCTCAGAAATCGTTTTGGATGCACCGGATGGTTCTCCTAGGTGATGAGGCTCAAAAGAAGCTCGTTTCGGTCCGTTTGGTGACATTGCTAATCTTGATTCAAGATAGGTGCACGGTATGCGCCGAAAATACCGTAGGCTCAGAAATCATTTTGGATGCATCCGATGGAACTCCTAGATGATGTGGGTCATGTAGAAACTCGTTTCGGTCTGTTTGGAGATAGTGTTAGTCTCGGTGCAAGATAGATCCACAGTTTGCACCAAACATACCATAGCCTCAGAAACCAATTTGGACGCACCCGATTAAACTCCTAGGTGATGTGGGTCATGTAGAATCTCATTTCAGTCCTTTTGGAGATAGTGTTAGTTTCAGTGCATGATAGTTGCACAGTTCGTGCCAAATGTACCATCGTATTAGAAATCATTTTGGACACACCGAATGGTACTCCTAGGTGGCGAGGCTCAAATGGAAGCTCGTTTCGGTTCATTTGGAGATAGCGATGATCTTGACTCAATATAGTTGCATGGTTTGCGCCGAACGTACCATAAGCTCGGAAATCATTTAGGACGCACCCGATGAAACTCCTAGGTGATGTGGGTCATGTAGAATCTCATTTCAGTCCGTTTGGAGATAGTGTTAGTATTGATGCAAGATAGATCCACAATTTGCACCAAATGTACCATAGCATCAGAAACCATTTTGGACGCACCCGATGGAACTCCTTGGTGACGTGGGTCATGTAGAATCTCGTTTTGATCCTTTTGGAGTCAGTGTTAGTTTCAGTGTATGATAGATGCACCGGATGGTACTCCTAGGCTCATAAATTATTTTGGATGCACCGGATGGTACTCCTAGGTGACGAGGCACAAATGGAAGCTCATTTTGGTACGTTTGGAGATAGTGTTAGTTTCAGTGCAAGATAGGTGCACAGTTTGCGTCAAATGTTCCATAGCCTCAGAAACCGGTTTGGACACACCGGATAGTAGTCCTAGGCGATGAGGCTCAAATAGAAGCTTGTTTCGATCCGTTTGGATACAATGCTAATCTTGATTCAAGATAGGTGTACGGTTTGCGCCGAACGTACCGTAGGCTCATAAATCATTTTGGACGCACCCGATGCAACTCCTAGGTGATGTGGGTCATGTAGAATCTCCTTTCGGTACGTTTGGAGTTATTGTTAGTATCCGTGCAAGATAGATCCTCAGTTTGCACCAAACGAACCATAGCCTCAGAAACCGATTTGAACGCACCCGATGGAACTCCTAGGTCACATGGGTCATGTAGAATCTTATTTCGATCCATTTGTAGATAGTGTTAGTTTCAGTGCAAGATTGGTGCACGGTTTGCGCCAAATGTACCATAGCCTCAGAAATCATTTTGGACGCACTGGATGGTACTCCTAAGTGATGAGGCTCAAATGAAAGCTCATTTCGGTCTGTTTGGATATAATGCTAATCGTGATTCAAGATAGTTGTACGGTTTGTGCCAAAGATAGGTGAACGGTTTGCGCCAAATGGACCATAGCCTCAGAAATCATTTTGGACGCAGTGGATGGTACTCCTAGGTAACGAGGCTCAAATGGAAGCTCCTTTCGGTCCGTTTGGATATAGTGCTAACCTTGATTCAAGATAGGTGCACGGTTTGCGCCGAACGTACCGTAGGCTCAGAAATCATTTTGGACGCACCCATTGGAACTCCTAGATGATGTGGGTCATGTAGAATCTCGTTTCGGTAAGTTTGGAGATAGTGTTTGTATCGGTGCTAGATAGATCCACAGTTTGCACCAAACATACCATAGCCTCAGAAACTGATTTGGACGCACCCGACGGAAATCCTTGGTGATGTGGGTGATGTAGAATCTCTTTTCGGTCCTTTTGGAGATAGTGTTAGTTTCGGTGCATGATAGGTGCATGGTTTGCGCCATAGTACCATAGGCTCAGAAAGTGTTTTGGATGCACCGGATGGTACTCATGGTGACGAGGCTCAAATGGAATCTTGTTTCGGTCATTTTGGAGACAGTGTTAGTTTCAATGCAAGATAGGTGAACGGTTTACGCCAAATGGACCATAGCCTCAGAAATCATTTTGGACGCAGTGGATCGTACTCCTAGGTAACGAGGCTCAAATGGAAGCTCCTTTCGGTCTATTTGGATATAGTGCTAATCTTGATTCAAGATAGGTGCACGGTTTGCGCCGAACGTACCGTAGGCTCAGAAATCATTTTGGACGCATCCATTGGAACTCCTAGATGATGTTTGTCATGTAGAATCTCGTTTTGGTCAGTCTGGAGATAGTGTTCGTATCGGTGCTAGATAGATCCACAGTTTGCACCAAACATACCATAGCCTCAGAAACTGATTTGGACGCACCCGACGGAAATCCTAGGTGACGTGGGTGATGTAGAATCTCTTTTCGGTCCTTTTGGAGATAGTGTTAGTTTCGGTGCATGATAGGTGCATGGTTTGCGCCATACGTACCATAGGCTCAGAAAGTGTTTTGGATGCACCGGATGGTACTCCTGGTGACGAGGCTCAAATGGAATCTTGTTTTGGTAATTTTGGAGACAGTGTTAGTTTCAATGCAAGATAGGTGAACGGTTTGCGCCAAATGGACCATAGCCTCAGAAATCATTTTGGACGCAGTGGATGGTACTCCTAGGTAACGAGGCTCAAACGGAAGCTCCTTTCGGTCCATTTGGATATAGTGCTAATCTTGATTTAAGATAGGTGCACGGTTTGCGCCAAACGTACCGTAGGCTCAGAAATCATTTTGGACGCACCCGATTGAACTCCTAGGTGATGTGGGTCATGTAGAATCTCGTTACGGTCTATTTGGAGATAGTGTTAGTATCGGTGCAAGATAGATCCATAGTTCGCGCCAAATGTACCATCATCTTAGAAATCATTTTGGACACACCAGATGGTACTTCTAGGTGGCGAGGCACAAATGGAAGCTCGTTTCGGTTCATTTCGAGATAGTGATAATCTTGACTCAAGATAGCTGCATGGTTTGCGCCGAATGTACCATAAGCTCAAAAATCATTTTGGACGCACCCGATGGAACTTCTAGGTGATGTGGGTCATGTAGAATCTCATTTCAGTCCGTTTGGAGATAGTGTTAGTATCGGTGCAAGATAGATCCACACTTTCCACTAAACGTACCATAGCCTCAGAAACCATTTTGGATGCACCCGATGGAACTCCTTGGTGACATGGGTCTTGTAGAATCTCATTTTGATCCTTTTGTAGTCAGTGTGAGTTTGTATGACAGATGCATGGTCTGCGCCGAACATACCGTAGGCTCAAAAATCATTTTGGACGCACCCGATGGAACTCCTAGTTGATGTGGGTCATGTAGAACCTCCTTTTAGTCCATTTAGAGATAGTGTTAGTATCCGTGCAAGATAGATTCTCAGTTTGCACCAAATGTACTATAGCCTCAGAAACCGATTTGGACGCACCCGATGGAACTCCTAGGTGACGTGGGTTATGTAGAATCTTGTTTCGGTCCGTTTGGAGACAGTGTAAGTTTCAGCGCAAGATAGGTGCACGATTTGCGCCAAATGTACCATAGCCTCAGAAATCGTTTTGGACGCAGTGGATGGTACTCCTAGGTGACGAGGCTCAAATGGAATCTCGTTTCGGTCCATTTGGAAATAGTGCTAATCTTGATTCAAGATAGGGGCACGGTTTGATGTGGGTCATGTAGAATCTCGTTATGGTCCGTTTGGAGATAGTGTTAGTATCGGTGTAAGATAGGTCCATAGTTTGCACCAAACGTACCATAGCCTCAGAAACCATTTTGGACGCACCTGATGGAACTCCTAGGTGACGTGGGTCATGTAGAATCTCGTTTCGTTCCTTTTGGAGACAGTGTTAGTTTTGGTGCATGATAGTTGCACGGTTTGCGCCAAACGTATCATAATCTCAGAAATTGTTTTGGATGCACCTGATGGTACTCCTGGGTGACGAGGGTCAAATAAAAGCTCGTTTCAGTCTGTTTGGAGATAGTGCTAATCTTGATTCAAGATAGGTACACGGTTTGAGCCGAACATACCGTAAGCTCAAAAATCATTTTGGACGCACCCGATGGAACTCCTAGGTGACGTGGGTCATGTAGAATCTTGTTTTAGTGTATTGGGAGATAGTGTTAGTCTCGGTGCTAGATGGATCCACAGTTTGCACCAAACATATCATAGCCTCAAAAACTGATTTGGACGCACCCGATGGAACTCCTAGGTGACGTGGGTCAAGTAGAATCTCCTTTCGGACCTTTTGGAGATAGTGTTAGTTTTAGTGCATGATAGGTGCATGGTTTGCGCCATACGTACCATAGTCTAAGAATCTATTTTGGATGTATCGGATGGTACGCCTGGCTGACGAGGCTCGAATGGAAGCTCGTTTTCGTCCGTTTGGATATAGTGCTAATCTTGATTCAAGATAGGGGCATGGTTTACGACTGATACATCCGGCCCTGGTAGGGTTGGCCGAGGCCCAATAAATTAAGGTTGCCCGGACCCCAACAGTTCTTATGCACACCCACTCGGGGAAAGGTCCAATGTCCCTAAAAGACTAGTCCGATAGGGGAAGGGTGGCTCTCTTTTTTAAGATGGCTTCCTCCTCCCAAGCTAAGCAAGGTGGGATTATTCAAAGGCTCACATGGTCGTCGCCCGACTACAACTAGGCCACTTGGCCACTTTTTGTCGCAAATTTGCCAGCGGGTAATAGTGGAGGATGTCCTCATCATTCCCACTCCCTTAAACAAGGGCCCAGCTCTGATACCAAATGATACATCCGGGCTAGGTAGGGTTGGTCGAGGCCTAATAAATTAAGGTTGCCCATACCCCAATAGTTCTTATCACACCCACTCGGGGGAAGGCCAATGTCCCTAATAGACTAGTTCGATAGGGGAAGAATTGATGAGGACATCATTGGCTCAAAGATGACCATGCCAACCACTTCTATACCAAAGGTGCAACCATTCTATATGAGGCATATCATTGATGCATTTGATGAATTGATGCCGCACCATGATGTGTGTTCATTCTCATTTTCAGAATTACTTACATGGATCAAGAGAAGGTTTGATTGCATATAAAAAGTATGGAAGGTTAATGAAGTTGATTGGGGACCAAATCCAAGTATTCCTAACGTCCTCCACTAGGCCACCACGTCACTTTGGTTCCAAGGACAGAAAGAGTCCGATATGAACCCGCAAGGGTTTGTGGTCGATCTTTCGATGAGAAGCGTGAGATAACTCGATTTGGGGATGGAGATGACGTTCACGGCCTGACTACAACCTTCTAAGCTGCGCCTTAGCAACCGATACACCACCTCCAACAGCCGTCGTGATCTTGTGGAGCACGATCAACCAAACCACTAGGGTAATTCCTGCAAGCAATCGAGGAACAAGCAAGAACAAGTAGAACAAGCAACTCAATTGCAAATATGGAGATGAAAAACCAATCTGAACTCACAAAGTTGGGGTTCTGAATCAAGTAGAACGGATGGTCTAGTCAACACACGCGTCTACAAGGAAGTAGCAATGGCTAAACTTTCAACAAAACAAAACCCAATCTGTTTGTGGCGGCTCTAATCCTTATTAATACCTAGGGGAACGACCAGGGGGGTGTTGGGGTCGTTCTCCAACCCTAGGACACGTCCTTAATGGACCCAAATTGATACATGGACCATCGGCCCAAAATAGGGTGACGCAGCACCAAAGGCAGAAAAGGTCCCGGCGTTAAAACGACGATTGCGAAAGCATTGGATAAGATATAGCCATGAGTCCAGATCCGTTGGAAAATAGACTTGATAAGCTTTCCAAAAAGTGCTATAACGTCCCAATCGGAGTCCGTATGAAGTCGTGGTGACCGTCGCAATTTGAGACTATTTTGCAGTCCGAATTCAACTTCCAAAACGTGTTGGACTTGGACTCTTTCTGTTCTTGGAACCAAAGTGACGTGGTGGCCTAGCGGAGGACGTTAGGAATACTTGGATTTGGTCCCCAATCAACTTCATTAACCTTCCATACTTTCCATATGCAATCAAACCTTCCCTTGATCCATGTAAGTAATTCTGAAAATGAGAATGAACACACATCATGGTGCGGCATCAATTCATCAAATGCATCAATGATATGCCTCATATAGAATGGTTGCACCTTTGGTATAAAAGTGGTTGGCATGGTCATCTTTGAGCCAATGATGTCCTCATCATTCTCCCCTTCTTGACAGCAAACCGTCCTCGGTTTGATCTTTGTTGGAGTATGTGTTGTAGGTAAAAGTGAACCGTGCTCCCCTTCTTGATATTTATCCTATTGCATATGGGGAAAACTAGAAAAACTTTGCAAGACATCATTAGTGTTAGTGCAGCCCTCAATTTGATCATGGTATTGTGGCCCAAAAGGATATTTCAGATTAGAACAAATATAAACTTTATGCACCAAATATTCTCCTTTGCTGTCATATTTGCCAATTGCATGAAGCGAACAATGATTAAAACTCGGCAAACCAGAATCAAATTTAAGTTTCTCTTTTAGACAATTTAGATTACACAGAATATCAAATTCAATATAACCCAAAGTATTTAAAGAGGACAGTAAATTCAGTTCATCTTGTGCACATGTAATAGGATGAAAAAGCTTATCTTCAGCACATTTGTCTGGTTCCAAACCAAAAGTATCACACTTATTCGCTACTTGTGGCATAGGAGTAAAAGAATCATCAGCACACAACTCCTCTTTATCACAAGGAACAGCGAGTAATTCATTTTGTGACAAAGGAAAATCAGTAGTGGGTTCCACTATTTGTTGCTCTTCATTAGCATGCAGAGTGGACAAATTTTGGACATTATGGGTCACATCATTCTGGCAAGTATTCACAGATAATAGAATCTCTTTTTCAGCATTGAGAGCCAGACAAAACAATTGACCAATATGGCAATATGATTTGCTAATTAACAAGGTTTGAATTTCAGAATTGAGCCCTCTCATGAATCTACTCATAACATCTTCCATGCATTCATCCAATCCACTAAACATGATACAAATCTTAAAATTATGGTAGTATTGTTTCACAGTCTTACTACCCTAGTTCAAGTTGTCTAATTTTGCAAGCAAATAATCAACATAATATGCAGGAACGAATGCATCTCTAAAAAGAAATTTGAAGTCTTTCCAAGATTCTGGAACTTTGTTGTGCCTACAAATGTGTTTCCATTCTAGCAAAGCATTTTCAATCAAAATATTAGAGGCAATACAAATCTTTTGTTTCTCGGACAAGTCATGCTCATCAAATTCATTGTCTACTTTTAACTCCCAATCAATGTAAGCTTGAGGATCAAACTTACTATCATATAACGGCAAGTGTTGAATGACATCCTGAATATGAGGGTCTAGTTTCAACAACTCAAAAATCTCCATATCACCTGCCATGATTAGTAGAAAACAAGAAACACAAAAATAATATGTATCCTCCTATCAACTACTAGGATGTGTCGGTTGTAACTCTCTCAAACTCAACTTGTTAAAACAAGCCCTTACAAGTTCTTACCAAGCCAAACAGGAGGTGATGGCAACCAACAAGTCTACAACCGTGGAGTGAAGTGTATCGGTGCCGCAACAACAACACCTGTCAAGTTGTAGTCGAAATATGTGGAGTTGTAGGTGGGCTAAAGCAAGGAAGTACTAGAACCACGTTAGTTGCAAGCAAATTGAACAAACGCTCAACGACGTTATTGTGCTGGTCCTAGGCTAGTACGTGCTAGAGACGCGAGCCTGGACACAAACGAAGTCACTGAGCTGCAGCAAAGAAGGATCACAAGGATAGGAATAACAACAAAAGAAAAACCCTTCTCTTCTTCTTTCTCTTTCTTTTCTTTCTTTCTTTCTATCTTTCTTTTCTTTCTTTCTTCTGTCTTTTTTTCTTTTTTTTCAACTAGCACAAAACTGAAATTTTGCAACAAGAATTAACAAGCTACTTACAACAATTAAATGTTTCCTTGGGAAGGGTGATTCAGTAGCAAAGTCAAACAAGTGGCTGTTTTGCAAAACCAACAGACGCACAAATCTCCAGGGCAATTGCGAAGCGCTCAGATTGAATTTGGGACCAAGCTCTGATCAGTTGGAAAGAGGACAAGTTAAGGTTTCCAGATTGTATTTAAACTCCCTATTCAGACTCCTGACAAAGGAAATATGGTGCTTTTCTTTTCAGGATAAAACAGGACTCCGAATCGAATTCTATCTTGATCTTGTTGGATTTCCTTTTTGTAGATGGAAATATGGACGTGGATGAAACCTCCAAGGGCGTGGCTAGGATAATGGTGGTAAACAAAACAAAGGAATTTGGAAATCCACTCGGATTCGTTGAGAGAAACAAATAAACTCAAATCTGCGATGGTGACAGAAACGTGACTAGAACTCGAAACTCTAAACGACTAGACGCTAAGACCAGCAACTTGACACGACAATGCAACCGTTAATTCAATAAGCCCTAACTAAGCAGTAATAGTATTAAGCTCAAAAGGTTTTTGGGATTATGGAGAACTAATCTATTAATTTTGTTTTGGCTTTTTCTGGACTATAGGAGATTAAAAAACTGCAAAGAACTAGAAGTCTCTCACCGATCAACCTTGCTCTGATTACCAACTGATATGAACCCACTAGGGTGAATCCTGATCTTTCGATGAGAGAAGGTAGATAACTCGATTTGGTGGATGGAGATGACGTTCACGGCCCGACTATAGGCTTCCAAGCTGCGCCTTAGCAACAGATACACCACCTCCAACAGCCGTCGTGATCTTGTGGAGCACGATCAACCAAACCACTAGGGTAATTCCTGCAAGCAATCGAGGAACAAGCAAGAACAAGTAGAACAAGAAACTCAATTGTAAATATGGAGATGAAAAACCAATCTGAACTCACAAAGTTGGGGTTTTGTTTTGTTGAAAGTTTAGCCATTGCTACTTCCTTGTAGACGCGTGTGTTGACTAGACCATCCGTTCTACTTGATTCAGAACCCCAACTTTGTGAGTTCAGATTGGTTTTTCATCTCCATATTTGCAATTGAGTTGCTTGTTCTACTTGTTCTTGCTTGTTCCTTGATTGCTTGCAGGAATTACCCTAGTGGTTTGGTTGATCGTGCTCCACAAGATCACGACGGCTGTTGGAGGTGGTGTATCGGTTGCTAAGGCGCAGCTTGGAAGGCTGTAGTCGGGCCGTGAACATCATCTCCATCCACCAAATTGAGTTATCCACCTTCTCTCATCGAAAGATCAGGATTCACCCTAGTGGGTTCATATCAAGAATGGCTCTCTCTTTTAAGATGGCTTCCACCTCCCAAGCTAAGCAAGATGGAATTATTCAGAGGCTCACACGGTCGCCGCCCGACTACAACTAGGCCACTTGGCCCTTTTTTGTTGCGTCTTTGCCAGCAGGTAATAGTGGCGGATGTCCTCATTAGCGTCGAATGTACCGTATACTCAGAAATCATTTTGGACGCACCTATTGGAACTCCTAGGTGATGTGGGTCATGTAGAATCAAGTTTCGATCCGCTTGGAGATAGTGTTAGTATCAGTGCATGATAGGTCCATAGTTTGCACTAAACGTACCATAGCTTCAGAAACTATTTTGGACGCACCCGATGGAACTCCTAGGTGACGTGGGTCATGTAGAATCTCGTTTCGATCCTTTTGGAGATAGTGTTAGTTTCGGTGCTTGATAGGTGCACGGTTTGTGCCAAACGTACCGTAGGCTCAGAAATTGTTTTGGATGCACCGGATGGTACTCCTAGGTGACGAGGCTCAAATGAAAGCTCGTTTCGGTCTGTTTAGAGATAGTGTAAGCTTCAGTGCAAGATAGGTGCACGGTTTGCGCCAAATGTACCATAGCCTCAGAAATCGTATTGGACGCACCGGATGGTACTCCAAGGTGATGAGGCTCAAATGGAAGCTCGTTTCGGTCTGTTTGGATATAGTGTTAGTTTCGGTGCATGATGGGTGCACGGTTTGCGCCAAACATACCGTAGGCTCAGAAATTATTTTGGATGCACTAGATGGTAGTCCTGGGTGACGAGGCTCAAATGGCAGCTCATTTCGGTCCATTTGGAGACAATATTAGTTTCAGTGCAAGATAGGTGCACGGTTTGCGCCAAATGTACCATGGCCTCATAAATCGTTTTGGATGCACCAGATGGTATCCTAGGTGATGTGGTTCAAATGGAAGCTCGTTTCGGTTCGTTTGGAGATAGTGCTAATCTTGAGTCAAGATAGGTGAACGGTTTACGCCGAACATACTATAAGCTCAGAAATCATTTAGGACGCACTCGATGGAACTCCTAGGTGACGTGGGTCATGTACAATCTCATTTCGGTCTGTTTGTAGATAGTGTTAGTATCAGTGCAAGATAGGTCCACAGTTTGCACCAAACGTACCATAGCCTTAGAAACCGTTTTGGACGCACCCGATGGAACTCCTACGTGACGTGGGTCATGTAGAATCTCGTTTTGTTCCTTTTGGAGATAGTGTTAGTTTCGGTGCATGATAGGTGCACGGTTTGCGCCAAATGTACCATAGGCTCAAAAATTATTTTGGATGCACCCGATGGTACTCCTGGGTGACGAGGCTCAAATGGAAGCTCGTTTCAGTCCGTTTGGAGATATTGCTAATCTTGATTCAAGATAGGTGCACGGTTTGAGCCGAACGTACCGTAAGCTCAAAAATCATTTTGGACACACCCGATGGTGTAACACCCTAAAAATTTGAAAAGAAGAAAAATAGGAAAATATGATTTTTATGTATATATTTGTGAGCATGCAAATTTAGAGTAATAATAATTTTTATTAACTTAAAATCAAATATAAGAGTAGAAACATGTTTGAGCATTCATGCTGTTGCATTTAAATTTTTGTGATGAGTGGTTTGATTTAAATTCAAATTAGGTTTCAAAATCAATTGAAAATGCTTTGAAATAAAAGAAAAGGAATTCTTTCGGTTTGGCCCAGCTCAGCCCGCCAGCACCGCCTCGGCCTGCCCTCCCCGCGCGTGGCCCGCTCACTCCCGCGCCCCGCTCCCGCGTGGACCGAGCCCAGGCGCGGCCTGCCGGCCCTACTCGCGCGCGCTGCTTCACCGAGACGCTGACAAACCAAGCCCGCCTGTCAGCGTCTCCTTCCACCTTCCTTTCTTCTTCCTCCGGCCGAACGCCGCCTTCCCTCTTCACCGGATTCGATCGACCGAATCGATCTCGAATCTCTCCCCTTTCCTTGTTTTCTCGCGTCTACGGGCTATAAAACGGAACCCCTGTGCTATTTCGCATCCGTCCCATCCTTTTGGAGCCGCTCTAGTCGTCTCGACGCGCCACCGTGAGCACCACCGCCTCCACCGTCCGCCACCGCGAGCTAGCCGCCGCCTTCCGGTCATCCTCCAGTCCCGTCTTCGCGCGGGGTGAGTTCTCCGTGAGCTTCTCGATCTCCCGGTGTTTTCCTTTCGTCGTTTGGTGGTCGGAGACGTGTTTTGGGCTTCTCCGATGATGGCGCCGCCGCGGGAGCTCATCGACGGCCGGAGTCCGGTCGGAGCGCCGCCGGCCGTTTTCTCTCTCTCCCCCGATTAGATCCGAGCCATCTATTTCAAATCCAACGGCTGATAATACACGATACCCCTTCGCCCGGCAATTTTGCTAAAGAGTCCCTGTGATTTTTTAAGTATAGAACCCGCAGTCCAAAGCGTATTCCCGGTTTACGTTTTCTTTTCCGTAAAGCGTATTTTGATCGCGTAACTTCCGAAAATACGTTTTGATTAATTGAAAACGTAATTCGTTTCGGTAATTGAAAAATACGCTTTCTGATATTTACAGTTTTACCACTGAGTTTGTTTTAGTTATAAATTATCCGTTTTAACTCTGATTTGACCCGTTTAAATTGCGTTAGATTCGTATTTGCGAGCTCTACATGATTATAGAACTGTACAATAGGTTTGAGACAATTTATTTTCGAGTTTATATTAAAGTAATTATTTATCTATAGGAAATCTTAGAAAACTCATAACTTTTACGTTTTAAATCCAAATTTCGTGATCTTTATGTCTATGTGATTGTAGTAATGTGTAGAAGAGTTTTACAAATTTGTTATACTGTTAGTGTTACTGTTGGTTAGGTTTTCTATCTTTAAGTTCCGATGTGAGATTTAATCTATTACCTTAATAAAGAAAATCTCGTTTAATACATAATTTATTTATTTTAATTCCGAATTAGTCCGTTCAAATTTCAATAGATTTATAACAATATGAACTACGTACAAGTATTAATGTTTTCTTTATCAAAATCTCTGGAATTTCATAGTTTAGATCTAACTTGATTAATAACTGTGCAACTAGATTTATAAATAAAATATTATTGATTTCTCCTTTAGTTTTCTAAGTTTAGATATAATTTAGCCTAAGTCACTTTTGAATATCTATAAACAGTATTTTATCCTATATATATGATTTTATATAGTTCAAACAAATGAAACCTATAATTTTCCGTTTTATATAACAAAATCTTTCGGTAATCGTTTCTTTCACCGTAGCCCCGATTAGAGTGTTTTCCGCGTCTGTGTGTTCGTAGAAACGTGTAGAACATCTTTAAAACCTTTTCATTGATGTTTATATGTTTGGTGTACTGTTCTAATTTAGATCTATTGTTTGCTTCGTGTATGATTGTATGGATGCTTGTGTGGTGATTTATGATTTCGTCCAGTCGGTGAGATATACGTGGTTATCAAGAAGAAGAAGAAGAACGTTGAAGATTAAAGCTTACCGAAGGATCGGTGTTTAAGGCAAGTATAGCATGGGATCATCCTTGTTTCCTATTCACCTTTAATATACTTAATTCATATGCATGTGTCTACCTTGTTACCATTAAGGATATCCTAGCTTTTGTATCTTGTACCTTGACACCCATGGGACATTGCATTGGGTAGTATTTATGCTAGTGCTCAAGATAAATAACTATGATCTGTAACTTGACTAATGGTATATGCAATAAACGTTTAAAAGATGCTTTATAGCAACATGGCTCAAGGGGGCTAGAGCATGGGGTATTTTTGGTGCTCTAGTTTCTCTCCTTAAGGACTTATCTGTAAGCGAACATCCGGGACTTACAGTACAACTGTGAGGGCTATATGGCTCTGGCTTTAGCTCAGTATGAGGACCTTTTCTAGCTTGTTAGAGGTTACCCTTGTGGCGCAAATGGGGTAAAGCAGACTGTGGATCCCTGCGTGGTGTATCACACGGACTGACTTCGGAAACCTAGCGGCCCTAACTTGTTAGACGAACCTTTGAAAGGCTTCATAGTGAACCCTGCCTGCTCACCTTGGGAGTGTTTTGGGGATTGGCTGCCTCGGGCATATGGGTAATCACGACTCACAGTGAAAGTGTACAACCTCTGCAGAGTGTAAAACTGTTATAACAGCCGTGCTCACAGTCACGAGTGGCCTTGGACCCTTACAGAATAAATGATGAACACTGATGATATTGATGCTCACTAATGATTATTGTTTCTTGCTATACATTATTCTTGTTTACCTGATCATGAGGTTATTTGGGCTTATGTTAAACTTGTTGCTACTCAATTGCTAAAAGATGACTCACTAAAAGCTATTGCAGTAAACCCGTGTCAAACCTTTTGAGCCGCATGAACCCCATGTTATATTTGTTGAGTTCGACATGGACTCACTCTTGCTATCTCCCCACATCTCAGGAAGGGTACCAGACTGTTAGATTCTGGAATTGTTAGGCTTGTGATCAACCAGTTAGTTTGATCCTGGAGTGAAGGTTGCACCCGGTGTTCGGAGTTGTCTTTCCGCTGTGTTGCTCTTTAAGGTATATTTTATACTATTGTGTTATGTATATTAAGCATTTGTCTTTTGATATTACACTTATCTGTGGCTATATGTGAGATTTGTCTTCTTTATTTCACATATGGTGTATGTCTGGTTTTGTCCTTAAAACCGGGTGTGACAGATTGGTATCAGAGCAATGCTGACTGTAGGACGCAAGCCTAGTTAGAACTGGACGTTTAGCATGTTCTCATTGTTGCCTATTTCTTGCTTCTCTTTAACTTTGTTATTTTCTCAAAGTTATGCTTAATTCTATCCCCGTTCTGTTATAAAAACCTTGTCTCTATTTTGAACCTTTTCTCCTTGTCTATTAGACGGCTCGTGACGAGAAGACTGTGGATTTCAGAGGTTAAGAGGACTGAATTGTGTCGCTCTTGCTCACTTTTGACAAGAAACCATTAGCGATGCAAAACCAATTACTAGAAGAAATGGCATAACATGGGAATTCTCAACGATGCTTATCTCAAGGTCAAGCCAACATATCCAAGGGGTCAGAGAAGATACAAGTAGCAGAAGTTTGGAAGAATATGAAATCCAATAAAGATGTTGATAATAAGGCATTTGGAGAGCAGGAACAATGTCACTGCTGTAAGCATTATGGTTTTCCCTGTCTTCGAAATGAGTCTAATAAGGGGAAAGTCAAGGTGGATCCAAATTTTGAGATCAACATGGACAAGAAGAGAAAGGCAATCTCATTAGAACCACTAGTGGAAAGCAATGAGCAAGCGAGTTATACTACATTGTCACATGCAGCCCTGATCCCCTGTCAAACAAATCCAAACCCTGAAGAGTTAGAAGCCCCTCCCGCTAAAACTACTCCCCATGAAGTAGTCATAGATGGGTGGACAATTACCTATAAGGAGTATCAACCCCGAAAGGCCAAACAAGCTAGGAAACAAGCCAAAGGGACGAAGGTGAACTTTTATGGCCAGCAAGATAGCAGCATACCAAACAACAGTTCCTTGGAGTATGACATCACAAAAGATCCAGCTAAGAGAAAGTGTTATCATTGCCAGCAGGAAGGACATTATATCAAATCTTGCCCACAGAAGAATCCACAACAGCGAGACCCAGGACAGGATGTCCAAAAGGAGCATGTGCAGAGAAATAAATTAAAGAGAAATTACAATCATGGAAGGTTGAAACATGTGGATATTTCCACCATTCCCGGAGCTAAGGAGGTCGTGTTTGGATCAATTCCAGTAAGTTCAGGAAATGCCAAGGTTTTGTTTGACCCCAGTGCCTCACATTCGTTCATATCTAGACAATATGCAAAAGATCATAACATACTTATGCTTCCAAAGGGAAAAATAGTTATGGTTGAAACTCCAAGAGGTGAAATAAAGGCAGACCGCGTATGCCCAAAAGTTAGTCTTGACATAAAGGGGGTAAATTTTAAGGTAAACCTCATTGTTTTGGAATTAATGGGCATTGATGTTATCCTTGGAATAGACTGGTTATCTACTTGTAAAGGAGTGATTGAGTATGCCCAATGTTCAGTGTTTCTAACTACACTTTCAGGAGAAAGGATTGAGTATGAGGGTATTAAATCTACACCTGAGGGATACCAGGTTGACCCATCTTAAGGTATGAGTTATAAGAATGGTAAAGAGGGATGCAGAGATTCAGATGTCCATATAAAGCAATAAGGAATGTAAGAGACGTTATCTACTCTGGATGCTGCTACAATCACACCATGTTTAAGGAATAGGAGTTATGTCCCGTGTAATAAAACCGTTAGTAGCCAAGTTGAGTCGTCTTAATGTGTGGCTAATGAACATTTAAGTGTTTAGTTGCTTTGTGCTTATGTTTATGCTTGAGTTGGAATTTTGTAATGAGTGGAATGATCTCGTGGGTTTTGACCATGATTTCATTTAGTTTATATGTATAAGGTATAAGGATTAATGAAATAAATAGCTGGGTTTTGTTTATCTCCTGCTTTCTATATCTTGTCTTTCGGAGCAGTCTGTCTTTATCAACTTATATCTTTGTTCTTGAAAGACCAAAAAAAAATCATGAGAGAATTCTGGACAAGAGTGGACTTCAACATCTATCTCTAAATGCAAGAACCACCCTCATAGTTGTTTTGGTTTGGGAGATACAAAAAGCATAAGGCAATGTATATGTGCTGTCATAAACCTGGAACAGTTTCTGATAAGTACTGTTTTCGACCAAGTTAGCTGCAGAATCTGGAAGTGTGTTCTATAAGAAAGTTGCAGAGAATTTTATAAGCTTTCCATCGGTGTAAACTACAGTTTCATTGGATTAACAGAATGAGAGTTACAACTGTTTTACTGCACTGCTGATTTTCTGCTCGTGCGAAATTTCAGATTTCTTGTTCTTACCCATGCACAAGAGTATCATTGGGATGTCAGAACACTTTTTAGCTCATCTAGGAGGGTTCAAGCTACCCTATTTAGTGTTTCTTATTTTAAGGGGGGTAGCCAATGTAAAGAAGGATTATTAAGATTGAACTCTTTAGTTGGAAGTATTGGTTAGTCTCCATGATTGAGTTGCCACTCTTGAGCAAAAATGTTCTGTGAACAAGGTTGATAATTTTGGATCCATGGAGACAAGAGTTGTCCTTTTGGATAGTTCATGATTATGATCATCTATACTTGCTCGTGTTGCTGATGTTGGTCACTTGATGACAGGAAGTGTAGTGTCTCATGACTCAGGAGCCCTATATGACGTCTCGCACTAATATGTGGGAAAAGATTGATGTTTCTGCCATTGAAGGATGTTATGGGTATGATGAAGCCGAGCACTATCAAAACAACAATGTTGAAGAGCAAGTTGGGAGTGAACTAAGTCAGAATCCACAACAACGAAAGCGAAAAAGGAAAGCCCATAAGAAGCCTGCTCAAGGAAGCAAAGCGCAGCAAAACTATGTCAATGGAAGACTGAGCAATGTGGATATGGATAAAATGCATGGAGTTACCAAAGTAGTGGGAGGTTATATTCAAGTAAGCTCAGTACAAGTTTTTGCTTTATTGGACCCTAGTGCTTCGCATTCTTTCATTTCCGCCGACATGGTAGAGACGTGCAAGATGGTGAAGTGTCCAATGAGGAGGCCTTTGCTAGTTCAAACCCCAGTGGGAGAAATGCAGACATATCAGATATGCCCGAATATCAGTCTTGTCATAAACAAGGAAAACTTCACCGCAACACTCATTGTGTTGGAGTCACTTAAAATTCGCGTGGTTCTTGGTAATGGATGGCTCTGTGCACATAAAGGAGTGATTTATGGTACTCGGTGCACAATGCTCTTAACAACACCGTCAGGGAAAAGAATTGAGTATCAAGGTGGTCGACTTTTACCTGAGGGAGACGAGAATGATCAATTAGAAGATAGGTACACCAAGGATAGCAAAGTGGACCATGAGTTTACTAAAGTCATAGCAGAGGAACAAATAACTTTGGAGGAGCTCAATAGGAGAGATGATTATGTTTAGGCAGATTAGTCAGTCGGGATATGAGAAATTGTCTCATGACTCTGAGCGAAAAGAGTAATTTGGAAAATGAGGATCAAATAAAGACAAAGTGTCATTATCTCTTTTATCATCATCTTCCGAATCTCGGGGCGAGATTCATCTTAAGGGGGGTAGAATTGTAACACCCTAAAAATTTGAAAAGAAGAAAAATAGGAAAATATGATTTTTATGTATATATTTGTGAGCATGCAAATTTAGAGTAATAATAATTTTTATTAACTTAAAATCAAATATAAGAGTAGAAACATGTTTGAGCATTCATGCTGTTGCATTTAAATTTTTGTGATGAGTGGTTTGATTTAAATTCAAATTAGGTTTCAAAATCAATTGAAAATGCTTTGAAATAAAAGAAAAGGAATTCTTTCGGTTTGGCCCAGCTCAGCCCGCCAGCACCGCCTCGGCCTGCCCTCCCCGCGCACGGCCCGCTCACTCCCGCGCCCCGCTCCCGCGTGGACCGAGCCCAGGCGCGGCCTGCCGGCCCAACTCGCGCGCGCTGCTTCACCGAGTCGCTGACAAACCAGGCCCGCCTGTCAGCGTCTCCTTCCACCTTCCTTTCTTCTTCCTCCGGCCGAACGCCGCCTTCCCTCTTCACCGGATTCGATCGACCGAATCGATCTCGAATCTCTCCCCTTTCCTTGTTTTCTCGCGTCTACGGGCTATAAAACGGAACCCCCGTGCTATTTCGCATCCGTCCCATCCTTTTGGAGCCGCTCTAGTCGTCTCGACGTGCCACCGTGAGCACCACCGCCTCCACCGTCCGCCACCGCGAGCTAGCCGCCGCCTTCCGGTCATCCTCCAGTCCCGTCTTCGCGCGGGGTGAGTTCTCCGTGAGCTTCTCGATCTCCCGGTATTTTCCTTTCGTCGTTTGGTGGTCGGAGACGTGTTTTGGGCTTCTCCGATGATGGCGCCGCCGCGGGAGCTCACCGACGGCCGGAGTCCGGTCGGAGCGCCGCCGGCCGTTTTCTCTCTCTCCCCCGATTAGATCCGAGCCATCTATTTCAAATCCAACGGCTGATAATACACGATACCCCTTCGGCCGGCAATTTTGCTAAAGAGTCCCTGTGATTTTTTAAGTATAGAACCCGCAGTCCAAAGCGTATTCCCGGTTTACGTTTTCTTTTCCGTAAAGCATATTTTGATCGCGTAACTTCCGAAAATACGTTTTGATTAATTGAAAACGTAATTCGTTTCGGTAATTGAAAAATACGCTTTTTGATATTTACAGTTTTGCCACTGAGTTTGTTTTAGTTATAAATTATCCGTTTTAACTCCGATTTGACCCGTTTAAATTGCGTTAGATTCGTATTTGCGAGCTCTACATGATTATAGAACTGTACAGTAGGTTTGAGACAATTTATTTTCGAGTTTATATTAAAGTAATTATTTATCTATAGGAAATCTTAGAAAACTCATAACTTTTACGTTTTAAATCCAAATTTCGTGATCTTTATGTCTATGTGATCGTAGTAATGTGTAGAAGAGTTTTACAAATTTGTTATACTGTTAGTGTTACTGTTGGTTAGGTTTTCTATCTTTAAGTTCCGATGTGAGATTTAATCTATTACCTTAATAAAGAAAATCTCGTTTAATACATAATTTATTTATTTTAATTCCGAATTAGTCCGTTCAAATTTCAATAGATTTATAACAATATGAACTACGTACAAGTATTAATGTTTTCTTTATCAAAATCTCTGGAATTTCATAGTTTAGATCTAACTTGATTAATAACTGTGCAACTAGATTTATAAATAAAATATTATTGATTTCTCCTTTAGTTTTCTAAGTTTAGATATAATTTAGCCTAAGTCACTTTTGAATATCTATAAACAGTATTTTATCCTATATATATGATTTTATATAGTTCAAACAAATGAAACCTATAATTTTCCGTTTTATATAACAAAATCTTTCGGTAATCGTTTCTTTCACCGTAGCCCCGATTAGAGTGTTTTCCGCGTCTGTGTGTTCGTAGAAACGTGTAGAACATCTTTAAAACCTTTTCATTGATGTTTATATGTTTGGTGTACTGTTCTAATTTAGATCTATTGTTTGCTTCGTGTATGATTGTATGGATGCTTGTGTGGTGATTTATGATTTCGTCCAGTCGGTGAGATATACGTGGTTATCAAGAAGAAGAAGAAGAACGTTGAAGATTAAAGCTTACCGAAGGATCGGTGTTTAAGGCAAGTATAGCATGGGATCATCCTTGTTTCCTATTCACCTTTAATATACTTAATTCATATGCATGTGTCTACCTTGTTACCATTAAGGATATCCTAGCTTTTGTATCTTGTACCTTGACACCCATGGGACATTGCATTGGGTAGTATTTATGCTAGTGCTCAAGATAAATAACTATGATCTGTAACTTGACTAATGGTATATGCAATAAACGTTTAAAAGATGCTTTATAGCAACATGGCTCAAGGGGGCTAGAGCATGGGGTATTTTTGGTGCTCTAGTTTCTCTCCTTAAGGACTTATCTGTAAGCGAACATCCGGGACTTACAGTACAACTGTGAGGGCTATATGGCTCTGGCTTTAGCTCAGTATGAGGACCTTTTCTAGCTTGTTAGAGGTTACCCTTGTGGCGCAAATGGGGTAAAGCAGACTGTGGATCCCTGCGTGGTGTATCACACGGACTGACTTCGGAAACCTAGCGGCCCTAACTTGTTAGACGAACCTTTGAAAGGCTTCATAGTGAACCCTGCCTGCTCACCTTGGGAGTGTTTTGGGGATTGGCCGCCTCGGGCATATGGGTAATCACGACTCACAGTGAAAGTGTACAACCTCTGCAGAGTGTAAAACTGTTATAACAGCCGTGCTCACGGTCACGAGTGGCCTTGGACCCTTACAGAATAAATGATGAACACTGATGATATTGATGCTCACTAATGATTATTGTTTCTTGCTATACATTATTCTTGTTTACCTGATCATGAGGTTATTTGGGCTTATGTTAAACTTGTTGCTACTCAATTGCTAAAAGATGACAAACTAAAAGCTATTGCAGTAAACCCGTGTTAAACCTTTTGAGCCGCATGAACCCCATGTTATATTTGTTGAGTTCGACATGGACTCACTCTTGCTATCTCCCCACATCTCAGGAAGGGTACCAGACTGTTAGATTCTGGAATTGTTAGGCTTGTGATCAACCAGTTAGTTTGATCCTGGAGTGAAGGTTGCACCCGGTGTTCGGAGTTGTCTTTCCGCTGTGTTGCTCTTTAAGGTATATTTTATACTATTGTGTTATGTATATTAAGCATTTGTCTTTTGATATTACACTTATCTGTGGCTATATGTGAGATTTGTCTTCTTTATTTCACATATGGTGTATGTCTGGTTTTGTCCTTAAAACCGGGTGTGACAGATGGAATTGCTAGGTGACGTGGGTCATGAAGAATCTCGTTTCGGTCCGTTGGGAGATAGTGTTAGTCTCGGTGATAGATGGATCCACAGTTTGCACCAAACATATCATAGCCTCAGAAACCGATTTGAACGCACCCGATGGAACTCCTAGGTGACGTGGGTCATGTAGAATCTCCTTTCGGTCCTTTTGGTGATAGTGTTAGTTTCAGTGCATGATAGGTGCATGGTTTGCACCATACATACCATAGTCTAAGAAATTGTTTTGGATGTATCAGATGGTACTCCTAGGTGGCGAGGCTCAAATGGAAGCTCATTTCCGTTCGTTTGGATATAGTGCTAATCTTGATTCAAGATAGGGGCACAGTTTACACCTAATACATCCGGCCCTGGTAGGGATGGCCGAGGCCCAATAAATTAAGGTTGCCCGGACCCAAACAGTTCTTATGCACACCCACTCGGGGAAAGGCCCAATGTCCCTAAAAGACTAGTCTGATAGGGGAAGGGTGGCTCTCTCTTTTAAGATGGCTTCCTCCTCCCAAGCTAAGTAAGATGGGATTATTCAGAGGCTCACACGGTCGCCACCCGACTACAACTAGGCCACTTGGCCCTTTTTTTGTCGTGTCTTTGCCAGCAGTTAATAGTGGAGGATGTCCTCATCATTCCCACCCCCTTAAACAAGGGCCCAGCTCTGATACCAAATGATACATCCAGCCTAGGTAGGGTTGGTCGAGGCCCAATAAATTAAGGTTGCCCAGACCCCAACAGTTCTTATGCACACCCACTCGGGGGAAGGCCCAATGTCCTTAATAAACTAGTCCGATAGGGGAAGGGTGGCTCTCTCTTTTAAGATGGCTTACTCCTCCCAAGCTAAGCAAGGTGAGATTATTCAGAGGCTTACACGGTCACCGTCCGACTACAACTAGGCCACTTAGCCATTTTTTGTTGCGTCTTTGCTAGCGGGTAATAGTGGAGGATGTCCGCATCAGCATCGAATGTACCGTATGCTCAGAAATCATTTTGGACACACCCATTGGAACTCTTAGGTGATCTGGGTCATGTAGAATCAAGTTTCGATCCGTTTGGAGATGGTGCTAGTATCTGTGCAAGATCGGTCCACAGTTTGCACTAAGCGTACCACAGCTTCTGAAACCGTTTTGGACGCACCCGATGGAACTCCTAGGTGACGTGGGTCATGTAGAATCTCGTTTCGATCCTTTTGGAGATAGTGTCAGTTTCGGTGCTTGATAGATGCACGGTTTGTGCCAAACGTACCATTGGCTCAGAAATTATTTTGGATGCACCGGATGGTACTCCTGGGTGATGAGGCTCAAATGAAAGCTCGTTTCGGTCCGTTTAGAGACAGTGTAAGTTTCAGTGCAAGATAGATGCACGGTTTGCGCCAAATGTACCATAGCCACAGAAATCGTATTGGACGGACCAGACGGTACTCCAAGGTGACGAGGCTCAAATGGAAGTTTGTTTCGGTCTATTTGGATACAGTGTTAGTTTCGGTGCATGATGGGTGCACGGTTTGTGCCAAACGTACCGTAGGCTCAGAAATTGTTTTGGATGCACCGGATGGTACTCCTGGGTGACGAAGCTCAAATGGAAGCTCGTTTCAGTCCGTTTGGAGACAGTGTTAGTTTTAGCGCAAGATAGGTGCAGGGTTTGTGCCAAATGTACCATGGCCTCATAAATCGTTTTGGATGCACCGGATGGTTCTCCTAGGTGACGTGGCTCAAATGGAAGCTCGTTTCGGTTCGTTTGGAGATAGTGCTAATCTTGAGTGTGAACGGTTTGCGGTGAACATACCATCAGCTCGGAAATCATTTTGGATGCACTTGATGGAACTCCTAGGTGATGTGGGTCATGTAGAATCTCGTTTCGGTCCATTTTGATATAGTGTTAGTCTCGGTGCAAGATAGATCCACAATTTGCACCAAACGTACCTTAGCCTCAGAAATCATTTTGGACGCAACCAATGGAACTCCTAGGTGACGTGGGTCCTGTAGAATCTCCTTTCGTTCCTTGTGGAGATAGTGTTAGTTTTCGTGCATGATAGGTGCACGGTTTGCGCTAAACGTACCATTGGATCAGAAATTGTTTCGGATGCATTTGATGGTACTCTTGGTTGACGAGGCTCAAATGGAAGCTCATTTCGGTCCGTTTGGTGACGGTGTAAGTTTCAGTGCAAGATAGGTGCACGATTTGTGCCAAATGTAGCATAGCCTCAGAAATCGTTTTGGACACAGTGGATAGTACTCCTAGGTGATGAGGCTCAAATTGAAGCTCATTTCGGTCCGTTTGGATATAGTGCTAATCTTGATTCAAGATAGGGGCATAGTTTGCGCCAAACGTACCGTAGGCTCAGAAATCATTTTGAACACACCCGTTGGAACTCCTAGGTGGTGTGGGTCATGTAGAATCTTATTTCGCTCCATTTAGAGATAGTGTTAGTATCCTTGCAAGATAGGTCCACAGTTTGCTTCAAACGTACCATAGCTTCAGAAATCATTTTGGACGCACTCGATGCAACTCCTTGGTGACGAGGGTCATGTAGAATCTCGTTTCCATCCCTTTCGGGATAGTGTTAGTTTCGGTGCTTGATAGGTGTACGGTTTGCGCCAAACGTACCGTATGCTCAGAAATTGTTTTGGTTGCACCGGATGGTACACCTGGGTGACGAGGCTCAAATGGAAGCTTGTTTTGGTCCGTTTGGAGATAGTGTAAGTTTCAGTGCAAGATAGATGCATGATTTGCGCCAAATATATCATAGCCTTAGAAATCTATTGGACACACCGGATGGTACTCCAAGGTGATGAGGCTCAAATGGAAGCTCATTTTGGTCTGTTTGAATACAGTGTTAGTTTCAGTGCATGATGGGTGTACGGTTTGCGCCAAACGTACCATAGGCTCAGAAATTGTTTTGGATGCACCAGATGGTACTCCTGGGTGACGAGGCACAAATGGAAGCTCGTTTCGGTCCGTTTGGAGACAGTGTTAGTTTCAGTGCAAGATAGGTGCACGGATTGCGCCAAATGTACCATGGCTTCATAAATCGTTTTGGATGCACCGGATGGAACTCCTAGGTGACGAGGATCAAATGGAAGCTTGTTTCGGTCTGTTTAGATATAGTGCTAATATTGATTCAAGGTAGGGGCACAGTTTGCGCCGAACGTACCGTAGGCTCAGAAATCATTTTAGACACACCTGTAGGAACTCCTAGGTGGTGTGGGTCATGTAGAATCTTGTTTCGGTCCATTTGGAGATAGTGTTAGTATCGGTGCAAAATAGGTCCACAGTTTGCTCCAAACGTACCAAAGCTTCAGAAATCGTTTTGGACGCACCCGATGGAACTGCTAGGTGACTTGGGTCATGTAGAATCTCGTTTCAATCCTTTTGGATATAGTGTTAGATTTGGTGCTTGATAGGTGCACAGTTTGCGCCAAACGTAACATAGGCTCAAAAATTGTTTTGGATGCACCGGATGGTACTCCTGGGTGACAAGGCTCAAATGGAAGCTCGTTTCGGTCTGTTTGGAGGCAGTGTTAGTTTCAGTGCAAGATAGGTGCATGGATTGCGCCAAATGTATCATGGCTTCATAAATCGTTTTCGATGCACCAGATGGTACTCCTAGGTGACGTGGCTCAAATGGAAGCTCATTTCGGTTCGTTTGGAGATAGTGCTAATCTTGAGTCAAGATAGGTAAACGGTTTGCGCCGAACGTACCATAAGCTCGGAAATCATTTTGGACGCTCTCGATGGAACTCCTAGGTGACGTGGGTCATGTAGAATCTCGTTTTGGTCTATTTGGATATAGTGTTAGTCTCGGTGCAAGATAGATTCACAATTTGCACCAAACGTACCATAGCCTTAGAAATCATTTTGGACGCACCCGATGGAACTCCTAGGTGACGTGGGTCCTGTAGAATGTCCTTTTGGTCCTTTTGGAGGTAGTGTTAGTTTTCGTGCATGATAGGTGCAGGTTTTGCGACAAACGTACCATAGGATCAGAAATTTTTTTGGATGCACCGCATGGTACTCCTAGTTGACGAGGCTCAAGTGGAAGCTCGTTTCGGTCCGATTGGAGACAGTGTAAGTTTCAGTGCAAGATAGGTGCACGATTTGCGCCAAATGTACCATAGCCTCAGAAATTGTTTTGGACGCAGTGGATGGTACTCCTAGGTGACGAGGCTCAAATGGAAGCTTGTTTCGGTCCGTTTCGATATAGTGATAATCTTGATTCAAGATAGGGGCACAGTTTGCGCCGAACGTACTGTAGGCTCATAAATCATTTTGGACACAGCCGTTGGAACTGCTAGGTGGTGTGCGTTGTGTTGAATCTCATTTCGGTCCGTTTGGAGATAGTGTTAGTATCGGTGCAAGATAGGTCCACAGTTTGCTCCAAACGAACCATAGCTTCAGAAATCGTTTTGGACGCACCCGATGGAACTCCTACGTGACTTGGGTCATGTAGAATCTCGTTTTGATCCTTTTGGAGATAGTGTTAGTTTTTGTGCTTAATAGGTGCATGGTTTGCGCCAAACGTACCGTAGGCTCAGAAATTATTTTGGATGCACCGGATGGTACACCTGGTTGATAAGGCTCAAATGGAAGCCCGTTTCGGTCCGTTTGGTGATAGTGTAAGTTTCAGTGCAACATAGATGCACGATTTGTGCGAAATGTACCATAGCCTCAGAAATCGTATTGGACACACCGGATTGTACTCAAAGGTGATGAGGCTCAAATGGAAGAACGTTTCGGTCTGTTTGCGTACAGTGTTAGTTTCGGTGCATGATGGGTGCACGGTTTGCGCCAAACATACCGTAGGCTCGGAAATTATTTTGGATGCATCGGATGGTACTCCTGGGTGACGAGGCTCAAATGAAAGCTCGTTTCGGTCTATTTGGAGACAGTGTTAGTTTCAGTGCAAGATAGGTGCACGGTTTGTGCCAAAATATACCATGGCCTCATAAATCATTTTGGACGCACCGGATGGTACTCCTAGGTGACGTGGCAAAAATAGAAGCTCGTTTCGGTTCGTTTGGAGATAGTAGCTAATCTTGAGTCAAGATAGGTGAACCGTTTGCGCTGAACGTACCATAAGCTCGGAAATCATTTTGGACGCTCTTGATGGAAATCCTAGGTGACATGAGTCATGTAGTATCTCGTTTTGGTCCATTTGAATATAGTGTTAGTCTCAGTGCAATATAGATCCACACTTTGCACCAAACGTACCATAGCCTCAGAAATCATTTTGGACGCACCCGATGGAACTCCTAGGTGACGTGGGTCCTGTAGAATCTCCTTTCGGTCCTTTTGGAGGTAGTGTTACTTTTCATGCATGATAGGTGCACGGTTTGCGCCAAACATACCATAGGATCAGAAATTGTTTTGGATGCACCGCATGGTACTCCTGGTTGACAAGGCACAAATGGAAGCTCGTTTTGGTCCGATTGGAGACAGTGTAAGTTTCAGTGCAAGATAGGTGCACGATTTGCGCCAAATGTACCATAGCCTCAGAAATCGTTTTGGACATAGTGGATGGTACTCCTAGGTGACGAGGCTCAAATGGAAGCTCGTTTCGGTCTGTTTCGATATAGTGCTAATCTTGATTCAAGATAGGGGCACAGTTTGCGCCGAACATACCGTAGGCACAGAAATCATTTTGGACACACCCGTTGGAACTCCTAGGTGGTGTGGGTCATGTAGAATCTCATTTCGGTCCATTTGGAGATAGTGTTAGTATCGGTGCAAGATAGGTCCACAGTTTGCTCTAAACGTACCATAGCTTCAGAAATCGTTTTGGACGCACCCGATGGAACTCCTAGGTGACCTGGGTCCTGTAGAATCTTCTTTCTGTCCTTTTGGAGGTAGTGTTAGTTTTCGTGCATAATAGGTGCACAGTTTGCGCCAAACGTACCATAGGATCAGAAATTGTTTTGGATGCACCGGATGGTACTCCTTGGTGATGAGGCTCAAATGGAAGCTCGTTTCGGTCCATTTGGAGACAGTGTTTGTTTCAGTACAACATAGGTGCACGGTTTGCGCCAAATGTACCATGGCCTCATAAATCATTTTGGACGCACCGGATGGTACTATTAGGTGACGTGGCTCAAATGGAAGCTCGTTTCAGTTTATTTGGAGATAGTGCTAAGCTTGAGTCAAGATAGGTGAACGGTTTGCGCCGAACGTACCATAAGCTCGGAAATCATTTTGGAGGTACTCGATGGAACTCCTAGGTGACGTGGGTCATGTAGAGTCTCGGTATAAGTTAGATTCAGAGTTTGCACCAAACGTACCATAGCCTCATAAATCATTTTGGACGCTCCTGATGGAACTCCTAGGTGATGTGGGTCCAGTAGAATCTCCTTTCGGTCTTTTGGAGATAGTGTTAGTTTCAGTGCAAGATAGGTGCATGATTTGCGCCAAATGTACCATAGCCTCAGAAATCGTTTTGACGCAGTGGATGGTACTCCTAGGTGACGAGGGTCAAATGGATGCTCGTTTCGGCCCGTTTGGATATAGTGCTAATCTTGATTCAAGATAGGGGCACAGTTTGCGCTGAACGTACCGTAGGCTTAGAAATCATTTTGGACACACCAGTTGGAACTCCTAGGTGACTTGGGTCATGTAGAATCTCGTTTCGATCCATTTGGAGACAGTGTTAGTTTCAGTGCAAGATAGGTGCACGGTTTGCGCCAAATGTATCATGGCCTCATAAATCGTTTTGAACGCACCCGATGGTACTATTAGGTGACGTGGCTGAAATGGAACCTCGTTTCGGTTCGTTTGGAGATAGTTCTAAGCTTGAGTCAAGATAGGTGAATGGTTTGCGCCGAACGTACCGTAAGCTTGGAAATCATTTTGGACGCACTCGATGGAACTCCTAGCTGACGTGGGTCAAGTAGAATCTCGTTTCGGTCCATTAGGATATAGTGTTAGTCTCGGTGGAAGATAGATCCACAGTTTGCACCAAATGTACCATTGCCTCAGAAATCATTTTGGATGCACCCGATGGAACTCCTAGGTGACGTCAGTCCTGTAGAATCTCCTTTCGGTCCGAGGTAGTGTTAGTTTTCGTGCATGACAGGTGCACGATTTGCGCCAAATGTACCATAGGATCAGAAATTCTATTGGACACACCGGATGGTACTTCAAGGTGACGAGGCTCAAATGGAAGCTCGTTTCGGTTTTTTGGGTATAGTGTCAGTTTCGGTGCATGATGGGTGCACGGTTTGCGCCAAACGTACCGTAGGCTCAGAAATTGTTTTGGATGCACCGGATGGTACTCCTGGGTGACGAGTAATGAGGACATGCCTAGCATTCACTCATCTTCAAATGAAACTCCACTTGATATAGCTGGTCCAATTACAAGAAGTAGAGCTAAACAATTGGAGAAGGAAATTTATTCTCAGGTGAACGCTAACCTTATGTTTAATAATCAGTTTATGTTAAATGAGCCTATGCTTTTGAGTTCTTGTTCCAATGTCCTTAGGAATGATGGAGTGTATGAACTAGCATGAGATGAAGAAGGATTCAAGCCTCTAGACATCTGAACCAAGAAGCCTATGGTGTGCATGAATAAAAAGGTGGTTTATCACGTTTGCATGGGAATGCAACCAGAAGCTAGATGACTGACACATGGTACGAATTCCGAGCATCACCGCGGACAGAATACAAGGAGTTAGATGGTGTTCTATAAGTGGATGGAAGCGTCTTCAAGTCTACTTTCCAGCCCATCAAATGGCTCATTATTTGGACTACCCAATAAAGAGTTATGCTCATTTTAGTAACTGCTGCCAGAAGCTGAAAAGACGCGCAAACCAGCCACGAAATCCACTAGTGCATGCACATGCTGCCATTTACTCAAAGCTGAACGCCCCTATCTCTATATATATCTTGTACTAGACAATGAAAAGACAGATCTTGTTTTGACCAAATTCAGAATACACAAACTCGTGGAGTTTTGTTTATGCGTGAGTCTTGAGAGGCTTGCAACATTTGTTCTTTTGATTCCTGAGGGAGTTGTAGAACGTCGAACTGCGGTTCACCCAGTTCGTGCCTTCACGTCTATAGGGCGTGATTGCGTGGGCTGTTTTGTCGGTACGTGGAAGGGTGATTGTCTCGGTAGTTTGTCGCGTGGACAGCCTCGCGGTGCACTGCCTCTTCACCAGGTCACACAGTGACAAGTTATCAAGTTCGCGGATCCTACGAGAAGATCGGGCCACACAACTTGCTACACGCGTTGCATAGGCGTGTGCGCATCATCTGGTATTAAAGCCTCCGTTTCCTCAGCAGGATTGTTCTTGTTTTTGGTAGGATAGAGTTTAAATACCTACCGTCCACTGATAGCCAAAAAGAAAACCTACAGCCCAAATTCATACGTGCTACTGATTTTGTAGTTTGCTTTATCGAGTTTTAATCCTTTAAGATTTGTCTAGTTGCTGAATTTTCTTTTCCACATCGTTCTAGTTGTTATCTTTGTTCTAATCATCAAATCGCTTGCTGCATGTACCAACCATCCCACCCTTGATCTGATCGTCTTTGCTTGTATATATATATATATATATATAAACCCACCCGTCCCACCCTTGTTTTCTTTCCGCCACATATTCCCCAACCGAGTTTCTTGTTTTTGTGCTGCGCCATCCATCTTAGTGATCCTTATGCGCCCCTTTAGTTGAAAGTTGTGCTGCATTTGTCACAAAGGTTAACAGAAAAGGTGTCTATGGGTCAAAAGAAGAACTAAAAACAACGAGTTCTTGTTCCAAAAAAACAAAAAAAAGGAAACAAAAGAAACAAAAGAGAATTGTGTTCAGCACACAAAAGGGGTTTGGGCAGCAACAAGTTACGGTTGGTGCAAATTGGTGTTCATCTATCCACTTCCTACATCTTGTTCCTTTCTTTTTACATCTTTTCCTTTATATTCAGCAACTTAGACTTGTGTTCTTGGATTATTATTCGGTTTTGCATCACTACATTTCAGTGCATTCCACTTACATATTACCCCACCAAGCTCCACTTACAAGCACCGTGAGTTGTTGCACCGTTGTCGCTGTTACAATCACTCTTCCACTACAGCTTATAGCCACGGTTCTTGCTCTTTTCAGGGAGAGAAAGAACTTGTTTTGTAAGTGGTGAGGCAGTGATTCCACATATATTCCACATATATATTGTCCTATTTTTCCCCCTCTACTAATATGGCAGGATGTGGAGATGGTGCCGCTGTTTTAGTGGAGGAATTTCAGGAGTTGCGTACACAAACGCATGATTTGGTGCAGCAGCTCCAAACTCTCCAACTCGACATGCCACGTAGAGAACCGCCACCAAATGAGGATGATGACATTGAGGAGAATGATGAGCCAGTGTGTCGTCCCGCTGGCCGTGGATGTGGCGGGCGTGGTCTTGGTTTTCCTAATTTTGGTCGTGCTCGGCGCATTCCTATTCGAGGTGGAGGAGATTATGATGGTGATGCTGATATGTTGTCCAATATGGATGATCACCGGCATGGTGGCCATCGTGGTTATCGTGACCGCCATTGTCGCCGTGATGATGATGGGTTAAGCACAGTGAAAGTGTCTATTCCAAAATTTAATGGAAAAGAAAGTGCTGATGATTATTTTGAGTGGGATACAAAGGTTGATCAGATCTTTGATTTATATACTTATCCTCCTGTCAAGAAAGCAAAGCTTGCTGCCATTGAGTTCACAGGTTATGCAATCACTTGGTGGAATCAAGTGTGTGCTGATTTCCGCCGCGTTGGACATGATCGTATTACTTGGGATGACATGAAACGAGAAATGAGGCGGCGATTTGTTCCTACACATTATTCTCGTGAGCTACATTTGAGGCTGAAACGTCTTGTCCAAGGTCATCATAGTGTGGATGAATATTTTCAGGAAATGGAAATGTGTCTACTTCGTACCGGTATCACTGAAGATGAGGAATCAACTATGGCTCGATTTCTGGTTGGTCTTAACAAACCAATCGCAGACAAGGTGGACATGACTAATTACAACACCATGAATGAATTGCTACATTTTGCAAAAAGGGCAGAAAGGCAGCTTGCTGAATCCTATAAGCACCGTGCTTCATTTTCAGCTCCTAATAATTCTCCTCCATGGCGCCATTCACAGCAGCACGGGTCAGGGGTGCACACACCTTCATCTCGTGCAACTTCTCGTTCAATTTCAACTTCTGCCAAACATTTTGATTCAAGAGGCAAAGCTGTAAGTTCTAATTAGTCCAGCTCCTCTGCTACTGCAGCCCCAAGGAACACAAGTAAGATTGAATGTTTTAAGTGTGGTGGTCATGGGCATAAACAAGCTAAATGTCCCAATCGACGTACCATTATTGCACTTGCTGATGGATCTTATGATTCTCAAAGTGAAGAGGATGCAGAGTTTACCAATGTATTTGCAGACCAACATCTTGATACTTGTGAGTATTCAGCTGAGGATGGTACATTTGAGCTAGGTCTGAATTGTTTAGCCATTCAACCTATTTCAACTTTTGCTCACAATGACATGTTACAAGATGTTATTTCTCCATCTTATGACGAGATTACTAGTGCTGATTTTGATGAGTTGCTTGCTGATTTTCCTGATTTGGAGCCTTCTACAATGAATACACCATCTCCTTCTTTGGTGGTTAGGAGAGTTCTTTCCACTCAGTTTGTTGCTGCTGAACAAGGACAACGCCATAATTTGTTTCAATCCCGATGCAAAGTGAAAGGCCAAGTGTGCCGTTTCATCATAGATGGTGGGAGCTGCAATAATATTGTTAGTGCTTTGCTTGTTGAGAAGCTTGGTTTGCAGCCACGTCGCCATCCACATCCATACCATATGCAATGGTTGAATAATTCCGAGATAGTTAAGGTTTCAGCCATGATTCGTTTAACATTTTCTATTGGTGATTATCATGGAGAGGTTGATTGTGATATTGTCCCCATGCAAGCATGCCATTTGCTGCTTGGTCGGCCCTGGCAATTTGATGTGGATTCGGTGCATTTTGGATGGTCTAACAAATACACTTTCATTGCCAATGACAAGAAGGTGGTTCTTGTTCCATTATCTCTAGAGGAGATCCATGCTTCAGATGTGGCTCGCATGAAAAGAGAGGCATCTGAAAAAAGAAAACTGAGTGAGACCCACAACACTAGTAAGGAAGAGAGTTCTAAACCATCCAGCCACATAAAGCCTCATTCCACTTTAAAACAGCCACACCAAACTGAGTGCTTATTTGTGAGCAGGAGTGATTTGAGAGATGTGAGAAACACCACAACCCCATTCTTTGTACTGCTGTACAAGGATGTTTTATTTTCCACTAACGACTTACCTAGCTCGCTGCCTAGTGTTGTTCTTGATTTGTTATAGGACTTTGAGGATGTATTTCCTGATGAGGTACCAGCTGGACTTCCCCCACTTCGCGGCATTGAGCATCAAATTGACTTGGTCCCTGGTGCTTCTCTTCCAAATCGTCCAGCCTACCGCACCAATCCCACAGAGACAAAGGAAATTCTGCGACAGGTAACAGAGCTTTTGGACAAAGGGTATGTTCGTGAATCCTTATCACCATGTGCTGTTCCCGTTCTTTTAGTTCCAAAGAAAGATGGCTCTTGGCGCATGTGTGTTGATTGTCGTGCTATCAATGCTATAACTGTTTGATATCGCCATCCCATTCCACAACTTGATGACATGTTAGATGAATTGAGTGGTTCCATCATTTTCACCAAGATTGATTTGCATAGTGGCTATCATCAAATCCGCATGAAACTTGGTGATGAATGGAAAACAGCGTTTAAAACTAAAATTGGTCTCTATGAATGGCTTGTGATGCCATTTGGCTTGACAAATGCTCCTTCAACTTTTATGCGCTTAATGAACCATGTTTTACGAGCTTTCATTGGCAAGTTTGTAGTTGTTTATTTTGATGATATTCTGATCTATAGTAAATCATTTGATGAACATCTTGATCATATCCATCAAGTACTTGCTGTTTTGAGGGAAGAGAAATTGTATGGCAACATTGCTAAGTGCACCTTTTGCACAGACCGTGTTGTTTTCCTTGGCTTTGTTGTTTCCGCAGATAGTATTCAGGTTGATGAAGAGAAGGTTAAAGCAATCAAGGATTGGCCTACACCGGTAAATGTGAGCCAAGTTCGAAGCTTTCACGGTCTTGCATGTTTCTATAGGCGTTTTGTCAAAAATTTCAGCACCCTCGCTGCACGCCTTAACAATCTCACAAAGAAGGATGTTCCATTCACGTGGGGCCATGACGAAGACCAAGCATTTCACACACTGAAAACAAAGCTTTGTGAAGCACCGCTGCTACACCTTCCTGATTTTGGTAAGACATTGAGATCGAATGTGATGCAAGTGGTATTGGCATAGGAGGTGTACTGCTGCAAGAAGGTAAACCTGTTGCCTACTTTTCTGAAAAGCTAAATGATCCACATCTGAATTACTCGGTTTATGACAAAGAGCTTTATGCCTTAGTTCGCGTTTTGGAAGTTTGGCAACATTACTTGTTACCTAAAGAATTTGTCATCCATTCTGATCATGAAGCTTTGAAATATCTAAAAAGTCAAGGTAAACTGAACCGTAGACATGCTAAATGGATTGAGTTCATTGAAACATTTCCCTATGTTGTAAAACATAAGCGTGGAAAAGATAACATTGTTGCCGATGCTTTATCATGGAGATGTGGTTTGGTTACACAATTAGATACAAAAGTGCTTGGTTTGGAATCCATTAAAACACTCTATGCAGCTGATTCTGATTTTAAAGAACCTTTCTCTCATTGCATTGCTGGAAAAGGCTGGGACAAGTATTATGTGCATGATGATTTTTTATTTCGGACTAACAAACTATGCATTCCAGCCTGCTCGATTCGTCAAGTTCTTTTGCAGGAAGCACATGCTGGTGGCTTAGCTGGTCATTTTGGCGTCAAAAAGACATTGGACATGCTCTCCGATCATTTCTTTTGGCCACATATGCGATGTGATGTCCAGCGACATGTTGCACGCTGCATAATCTGCTTGAAAGCTAAGTCCCGCCTTAACCCCCATGGTCTTTATACTCCATTACCAGTTCCGAATGTACCTTGGGAAGATATATCCATGGATTTTATTTTGGGTTTACCTCGGTCTCAGAGGGAGAGGGATTCTATTTTTGTTGTTGTTGACCGATTCTCTAAAATGGCACATTTTATTCCATGTCATAAGAACGACGATGCTTCACACGTTGCTGATTTGTTTTTCAGGGAGATCGTTCGTTTACATGGAGTGCCAAGGACTATTGTTTCAGACCGGGATACAAAATTTCTGAGCTATTTTTGGAAGACATTATGGGCTAAGCTTGGTACGAAGTTGTTATTTTCCACCACTTGTCATCCGCAAACCGATGGGCAAACTGAAGTTGTCAACCGTACCTTGTCCACCATGTTGCGTGCTGTGTTGAAAAAGAATTTGAAGCAGTGGGAAGACTGCCTTCCACATATTGAATTTGCTTATAACAGGGCAGTCCATTCCACAACAAACTTTTGTCCATTTGAAATTGTTTATGGGTTTAAACCGCAAACTCCCATGGATCTTTTGCCTTTACCATTGTAGGAACAAGTTAACATGGATGCATCAAAGAGATCAGATGTTATCAAGAAACTACATGATGAGACAAGGAAAAATATCGAGAAGAAATCAGCACAATATGCAAAGCAGGCGAACAAAGGTAAGAAGAAGGTTACATTCCAACCGGGAGACCTTGTGTGGTTACATCTACGCAAGGATCGTTTTTCCCCAACATCGCAGGACTAAGTTATCTCCTAGGGGTGATGGTCTGTTCAAGGTTCTCCAAAAGATAAATGATAATGCTTACAAAATTGAGCTGCCACCTGAATGTTCCAATGTGAGTCCAACATTCAATGTCAAAGACTTGCTTCCATTTGTTGGTGAGCTTGAGTCGAGGATGACTCCTTCTCAAGAGGGGGAGGCTAATGAGGACATGCCTAGCATTCACTCATCTTCAAATGAAACTCCACTTGATATAGCTGGTCCAATTACAAGAAGTAGAGCTAAACAATTGGAGAAGGAAATTCATTCTCAGGTGAACGCTAACCTTATGTTTAATAATCAGTTTATGTTGAATGAGCCTATGCTTTTGAGTTCTTGTTCCAATGTCCTTAGGAATGATGGAGTGTATGAACTAGCATGAGATGAAGAAGGATTCAAGCCTCTGGACATCTGAACCAAGAAGCCTATGGTGTGCATGAATAAAAAGGTGGTTCATCACTTTTGCATGGGAATGCAACCAGAAGCTAGATGACTGACACATGGTACGAATTCCAAGCATCACCGCGGACAGAATACAAGGAGTTAGATGGTGTTCTATAAGTGGATGGAAGCGTCTTCAAGTCTACTTTCCAGCCCATCAAACGGCTCATTATTTGGACCACCCAATAAAGAGTTATGCTCATTTTAGTAACTACTGCCAGAAGCTGAAAAGACGCGCGAACCAGCCACGAAATCCACTAGTGCATGCACATGCTGCCATTTACTCAAAGCTGAACGCCCCTATCTCTATATATATCTTGTACTAGACAATGAAAAGACAGATCTTGTTTTGGCTAAATTCAGAATACACAAACTCATGGAGTTTTGTTTATGCGTGAGTCTTGAGAGGCTTGCAACATTTGTTCTTTCGATTCCTGAGGGAGTTGTAGAACGTCGAACTGCGGTTCACCCAGTTCGTGCCTTCACGTCTATAGGGCGTGATTGCGTGGGCTGTTTCGTCGGTACATGGAAGGGTGATTGTCTTGGTAGTTCGTCATGTGGACAGCCTCGCGGTGCACTGCCTCTTCACCAGGTCACGCAGTGACAAGTTATCAAGTTCGCGGATCCTACGAGAAGATCGGGCCACACAACTTGCAACACGCGTTGCATAGGCGTGTGCGCATCAACGAGGCTCAAATGGAAGCTTGTTTCGGTCCGTTTAGAGACAGTGTTAGTTTCAGTGCAAGACAGGTGCACGGTTTGTGCCAAATGTACCATGGCCTCAAAAATCATTTTGGACACACCGGATGGTACTCCTAGGTGACGTGGCTCAAATGGAAGCTCGTTTCGGTTCGTTTGGAGATAGTGCTAATCTAGAGTCAAGATAGGTGAACGGTTTGCGCCGAACGTACCATAAGCTCGGAAATCATTTTGGACACTCTCGATGGAACTTCTAGGTGACGTGGGTCATGTAGAATCTCATTTCGGTCCATTTGGATATAGTGTTAGTCTCGGTGCAGATAGATCCACAGTTTGCACCAAACGTACCATAGCCTCAGAAATCATTTTGGACGCACCCGATGGAACTCCTAGATGATGTGGGTCCTGTAGAATCTCCTTTCGGTCCTTTTGGAGGTAGTGTTAGTTTTCATGCATGATAGGTGCACGGTTTGCGCCAAACATACCATAGGATCAGAAATTGTTTTGGATGCACCAAATGGAAGCTCGTTTCGGTCCATTTCGAGATAGTGTAAGTTTTAGTGCAAGATAGGTGCACGATTTGCGCCAAATGTACCATAGCCTCAGAAATTGTTTTGGACGCTGTGGATGGTACTCCTAGGTGACGACGCTCAAATGGAAGCTCGTTTCGGTCCGTTTGGATATAGTGCTAATCTTGATTCAAGATAGGGGCACAGTTTGCTCTAAACGTACCATAGCTTCAGAAATCGTTTTGGATGCACCCGATGGATCTCCTATGTGACTTGGGTCATGTAGAATCTCTTTTCGATCCTTTTGGAGATAGTGTTAGTTTCAGTGCTTGATAGGTGCACGGTTTGCGCCAAATGTACCGTAGGCTCAGAAACTGTTTTGCATGCACCTGATGGTACACCTGGGTGACGAGGCTCAATTGGAAGCTCATTTTAGTCCGTTTGGAGGCAGTGTAAATTTCAATGCAAGATAGATACATAATTTGCGTCAAATGTACCATAGCCTCAGAAATCGTATTGGATACACCGGATGGTACTCCAAGGTGACGAGGCTCAAATGGAAGCTCGTTTTGATTTTTTGGGTACAGTGTCAATTTCGGTGCATGATGGGTGCACGGTTTGCGTCAAATGTACTGTAGGCTCAGAAATTGTTTTGGATGCCGATGGTACTCCTAGGTGACGAGGCTCAAATGGAAGCTCGTTTCGGTCCGTCTAGAGACAGTGTAAGTTTCAGTGCAAGACAGGTGCACGGTTTGTGCCAAATGTACCATGGCCTCATAAATCATTTTGGACGCACCAGATGGTACTCCTAGGTGACGTGGCTCAAATGGAAGCTCGTTTCGGTTCATTTGGAGATAGTGCTAATCTTGAGTCAAGATAGGTGAACGGTTTGTGCCGAACGTACCGTAAGCTCGAAAATCATTTTGGACGCTCTCGATGGAACTCCTAGGTGACGTGGGTCATGTAGAATCTCATTTCGGTCCATTTGGATGTAGTGTTAGTCTCGGTGCAAGATAGATCCACAGTTTGCACCAAACGTACCATAGCCTCAGAAATCATTTTGGACGCACCCGATGGAACTCCTTGGTGACATGGGTCCTGTAGAATCTCCTTTCGGTCCTTTTGGAGGTAGTGTTAGTTTTCATGCATGATAGGTGCACGGTTTGCGCCAAACATACCATAGGATCAGAAAATTGTTTTGGATGCACCGGATGGTACTCCGGGTTGACGAGGGTCAAATGGAAGCTCGTTTCGGTCTGTTTGAAGACAGTGTTAGTTTCAGTGCAAGATTGGTGCACGATTTGCGCCAAATGTACCATAGCCACAGAAATTGTTTTGGACACAGTGGATGGTACTCCTAGGTGACGAGGCTCAAATGGAAGTTCGTTTCGATCCGTTTGGATATAGTGCTAATCTTGATTCAAGGTAGGGGCACAGTTTGCGCTGAACGTACCGTAGGCTCAGAAATCATTTTGGACACACCTATTAGAACTCCTAGGTGGTGTGGGTCATGTAGAATCTCGTTTTGGTCCGTTTGGAGATAGTGTTAGTATCGGAGCAAGATAGGCCCACAGTTTGCTCCAAACGTACCATAGCATCAGAAATCATTTTGGACGCACCCGATGGAACTCCTAGGTGACATGGGTCATGTAGAATCTCGTTTCGATCCTTTTGGAGATAATGTTAGTTTCGGTGCTTGACAGGTGCACGGTTTGTGCCAAACGTACCGTAGGCTCAGAAATTGTTTTGGATGCACCGGATGGTACAACTGGGTGACGAGGCTCAAATGGAACCTCGTTTTGGTCCACTTGGAGATAGTGTAAGTTTCAGTTTATGACAGATGCACGGTTTGCGCCAAATGTACCATAGCCTCAGAAATTGTATTGGACACACCGGATGGTACTATTAGGTGACGTGGCTCAAATGGAAGCTCGTTTCGGTTCATTTGGAGATAGTGCTAAGCTTGAGTCAAGATAGGTGAACGGTTTGCGCCGAATGTACCATAAGCTCAGAAATCATTTTGGAGGTACTCGATTGAACTCCTAGGTGACATGGGTCATGTAGAATCTCGTTTCGGTTCATTTGGATATAGTGTTAGTCTCGGTGCTAGATAGATCTAGAGTTTGCACCAAATGTACCATAGCCTCAAAAATCATTTTGGACGCACCTGATGGAACTCCTAGGTGATGTGGGTACTGTGGAATCTCCTTTCGGTCCTTTTGGAGATAGTGTTAGTTTTCGTGCATGATAGGTGCACGGTTTGCTCCAAATGTACCATAGGATCAAAATTTGTTTTGGATGCACCGGTTGGTACTCCTGGTTGACGAGGCTCAAATGGAAGCTCGTTTCGGTCCGTTTGGAGACATTGTAGGTTTCAGTGCAAGATAGATGCACGATTTGCGCTAAATGTACCATAGCCTCAGAAATTATTTTGGATGCAGTGGATGGTACTCCTAGGTGACGGGGCTCAAATGGAGGCTCGTTTCGGTCCGTTTGGATATAGTGCGAATCTTGATTCAAGATAGGGACACAGTTTGCGCCAAATGTACCGTAAGCTCAGAAATCATTTTGTACACACTCGTTGGAACTCCTAGGTGATGTGGGTCATGTAGAATCTCGTTTCGGTCTGTTTGGAGATAGTGTTAGTATCGGTGCAGGATAGGTCCACAGTTTGCTCCAAACGTACCATAGTTTCAGAAACCATTTTGGACGCACTCGGTGGAACTCCTAGGTGACCAGGGTCCTGTGGAATCTCCTTTCGGTCCGTTTGGAGGTAGTGTTAGTTTTCGTGCATGATAGGTGAATGGTTTGCGCCGAACGATACTATTAGGCTCAAATGCTAAGCTTGAGTCAAGGTAGGTGAATGGTTTGCGCCGAACATACCGTAAGCTTGGAAATCATTTTGGACGCACTCGATGGAACTCCTAGCTGACGTGGGTCAAGTAGAATCTCGTTTCGGTCCATTTGGATATAGTGTTAGTCTCGGTGGAAGATAGATCCACAGTTTGCACCAAACATACCATAGCATCAAAAATCATTTTGGACGCACCCGATAGAACTCCGAGGTGGTGTGGGTCCTGTAGAATCACCTTTCATTCCTTTTGGAGATAGTGTTAGTTTTCGTGCATGATAGGTGCACGGTTTGCGCCAAACGTGCCATAGGATCATAAATTATTTTGGATGCACCGGATGGTACTCCTGGTTGACAAGGCTCAAATGGAAGCTCGTTTCGGTCCATTTGGAGACAGTTTAAGTTTCAGTGCAAGATAGGTGCACGATTTGCTCTAAATGTACCATAGCCTTAGAAATCGTTCTGGACGTAGTGGATGGTACTCCTAGGTGACGACGCTCAAATGGAAGCTCGTTTCGGTCCGTTTGGATATAGTGCTAATCTTGATTCAAGATAGAGACACAGTTTGCGCCGAACATACCGTAGGCACGGAAATCATTTTGGACACACCCGCTAGAACTCCAGGGTGGTGTGGGTCATGTAGAATCTTGTTTTGGTCCATTTGGAGATAGTGTTAGTATCAGTGCAAGATAGGTCCACAGTTTGCACCAAACGTACCATAGCCTCATAAATCATTTTGGTCGCACCCGATGGAACTCCTAGGTGACTTGGGTCATGTAGAATCTTGTTTCGATCCTTTTGGATATAGTGTTAGTTTTGGTGCTTGATAGGTGCACGGTTTGCGCCAAACGTACTGTAGGCTCAGAAATTGTTTTTGATGCACCGGATGGTACACCTGGGTGACGAGGCTCAAATGGAAGCTCGTTTCGGTCCGTTTGGAGACAGTGTAAGTTTCAGTGCAAGATAGATGCACGATTTGCGCCAAATGTATCATAGCCTCAGAAATCATATTGGACACACCGGATGGTACTCTAAGGTGACGAGGCTCAAATGGAAGCTCGTTTCGGTCTGTTTGGATACAATGTTAGTTTCGGTGCATGATGGTTGCACAGTTTGCGCCAAACATAACATATGCTCAAAAATTGTTTTGGATGCACCGGATGGTACTCCTGGGTGACGAGGCTCAAATGGAAGCTCGTTTTGGTCCGTTTGGAGACAGTGTTAGTTTCAGTGCAAGATAGGTGCACAGTTTGCGCCAAATGTATCATGGCTTCATAAATCATTTTTGTAACACCTCAGGTGTTTGGCTTCCTTAATTGCATTGCATTTCGTAAGCATTAACATTAATCATCTCATTCGTGAGTGTGTGCATCATTCATTTCATGCATGAGCTTATAATATGTGAAACATGCTTTCGAAACATTGCAACATGTGTTTTTATTTCATGTGTATTAAGAAGTGAGTAGTGTGCAACACACAAGTACCATATGTGCAACTTCCTTTTGAGGCATGCCAACCACTTTAGTGTAACATAATTAGCAAGTGCTATGCAACACACTCATGCAACATGTGCAACATGAGCTTGCAACATTTGGGTGAAAAAATTGAATTGTTTGTTTCAAAGTATGTGACACTAGGAATTTTGTGCAACCAATGTGTAGAGTGGCTAATTAGGTCTTATAACACCTTAATTACATGTAGGGTAAGTAGTGGGGTAATGTTCATGTTGACCAAAATTACTAAATTGCCCTTCCAAAAGTTGTTGACTAAGTTTGAGCCCTTAGAGTGATCTGGTTTGACCAATTAAAAAGTCCAATTTAGAAATCTTGCATAGAGGAGCAACCTTAAGCAAAGTTGTAGAGAATTTCATGAGGAACAAAAGTTCTAATATGGCTATCTCATGAAAATGACCAGCACATGCTCAAAAATGGCCCACAAGTCAGCTTGAGTGGTGCTCAACACTTAGAAAAATTCTAAGTCTAGAAATTGGACTTTTCAGTTTCAATGTACCCCACTTTGGCACCTTATAACTCACAAACCAGGCCGAACCAGTCCTTGAGCCAATTGACAAAGTTGTAGTCCTCATGTAGCTCTATAATTTTGGTATTGTCATCTTCTGCTAACTCGAGCTGGATTAGGAGATATAGGAGCTCAAACTTCGACTGTCAGTCACTGTTGACGGCTTCCATTCAGAGATTCAGAACACCCGGTCACTGACAGTCGCAGGCCGTCGCCGCCGCGTGTCCTCCACACGCCGCGCGTGACCTGGCGCCTTGGCCAGCTGCCGAGCGCCTAGAAGGGTTCCTCTGCCGTCGTCCAGACCTCACCCACCCATTCCCTCCTCCTCCTTCCCTCTCTCGTCTGCAGAGCGGAGAAAACGGAGCTGCCATTGCCGACGCTGCTCCGACGCGCTCGTGAGCGTCGCCACAGCGCCACCGTGTCTCCAAACCGACCACTAGCTCTGCCAGGGACACCACCATCTCCTCCACCTCTTCCTTGAGCTCAGCGAGTCGAGGTATAGTCACATTGCCGACTTTTCCCCACCTAGAGCTCACCGGAGTGCCGCCACTCTTGTGGTCCTCCGTGGCTAGAGCTGCACAACACGCCTTCATCCTATCCCACTCTCGTTTCATCCTTCTTGTGTCCTATAGCAGCTTAGGTGAAGATGTCATCTCGCGGTTTGAGCTGTAGAGGTCGGAACGGAAGGTGAAATTAGCGCACTCTCTTCGCGGTCGCCATTGCCGCAAGGACGAGCTTCCTTCCATTCGCTCTCTGTGGCTGGCTTTTGGCCAAGTTAGGGTGCGCATGGGATGCGCCATTGGTCGTAGTGTGTCCTCTGAAGGTGTAGTACCCTATCTCCTCGCTGTCTCACCGGAACGTGCCCCGCACTGGGCGCGTCCGCCATGACCGCACCTCGCTAGAGTTGAGCGCCACCGTGGCTAGCCCCCGCTAGTCCGTCTCCGCTCCGTGAGCCAGGCTTTTTAGGTGTACTTGAGGTCGGTGAAGCTCGTACCGGGCTTGGATTGACCGTAGATGGCCGGAGCTGGCCGGCGCAGCTCCGCCGCTCACCGCCGTCTGCCACCACAGCGGATAGCCCCTCCCCAAGCCGGTAGAGTCTAGGTTTGTTGGCTCAATCAACGCGGGGGGATGAAGTGAAGACCGCGGTGCTCGTAGTCTCGCCGGAATCGTCACTGCCGATGAGCTCCAGTCACCGCCGTCCTCCTCTGCTCTCTCTCTCTCTAATCGAGGGGGCCCGCGCTATCAGGCACGCGCGTAGTCGGGAGCCTGAGCAAGCCGCGAGCTGGGCCGCGCTGGCGGGTCGGGCCGGCCCAGTGCCCTTTTTGATTTTTGAAAAATCCAGTTTCTTTATCATTTTCACAGATTTGACTGATGTTTGTGATTTTCATATCTAGGGTTTGGTAGATCCAAAAATGGTGATCCAAATTTTGTTTGGCTCCAAATAAAGTGTAGCTTCTAGGAAAAATATCAAATGCTTATGTGATGTTTATTTTCTAGAAGAATTAATTAGGGTTTTGAAATGTGTTTTAAATTACATGCAAACTTGTTTAAATCATATCTTGAGCTTATGTGTTCCAAAAATTATGAAATTTGGTGAGTATATTCTTTCATGTATATACTAGCTCTAGTAAAAGTTTGGATCCTATTGCTTGAGTAGTTTTCAAGTTATGATGTTATCATTTTATATTAAGAGATACTTGAATGAATTTTCATAATTTTTTTATAGTTCCAGTAAAGGTAAAATTTTGGGAGTGTTGTTCTTAGGTTAGAATGGTACTAGGAAAAATATGAAATCTGTTGTTTGACACTTTTCAATAGGGTTTCCTATTTTTGTATAAATCAGCCTTTTTGGCTTGTGAATTTTGTGTAGGGAGTTTCTGTGAATAACTTTAGTTCAAATTTGGACAGTAGCCTCTTAGTAGGCCAGAGAGCCTCCTGTAATTTTTATAGAATTTTCTAAGCAGTTTGAATATAAGTTTAATTTCCCACTTAATTAATTAAGTAAATTAAGGAAGGGGTTAAAATAAATGTTCTAGGTTGACACACTTTACTTTCTGGTGTTTTTAGGACATGAGTGAACTAGTGGTATCTTTGGTTTGGTCATAGAGGAAGTTTGACACATGATTAAATATTTAATTTTCACATTTCTAGGTCTCTGGACAGCTGGTAGCAATGTTGGATTTGAACTTTGATAAAATTGTTTGCTGGGAAACTTGAGAATACCAAAGTGGTATTAAACTGGTTAAACTAGCTTGTGTCAAAATTTGATGGTATTTTGCCCAGTAGTCTAGGAGTTATAACTGTTTAAAGTGGCTATCCAGAAATGGCTACTCTCTGTTTGGAGAGGGCAGATTTCTGGAACTTTGGAATTTCGACTAGGTAAACTTTGGAATTAAGTGTTGAGGTCTGAAAATGAATTGTAGGGTATTTTATAAGCTTTCCAGATTGTCTTGTATCATGCCTTTGGGATTTGGGGATCTCCAGTATAATAAGAATACGTAGCTGCTGTCCAGATTATGTTGTTACGATATCTGATGATTTGTTGCTGGTAAACCTAAGTGATATTGTTCTTGTGATTCTAGGTGTTAGGGCCCTAACTGAAGAGGAACATTTGTACATTAGGTTGTGTAGATTAGGTAAGTACTTCTCCACCGGAGAAGAGATTTGCACGCAATATTGAAGTAACTTGAATAGAATAATTAAATTGCTGCAATGCATTCCATTCCGAGCATATTGCATTCATTATGCATCCATGAGATTTATTGTGCATTCATGCAATAGGTGTACTGGAGGGGGTGACACTCCTCGAGTTCGAGGGAGCAGTTCCGGAGGAGGACCAGGAGCAGCCGGGAGAACCCGAAGAGGCAGCCATCGAAGGACACGCCGTTGACGAGCTACCTGAGTGCCTGGATCACCGCCCGTCCTCTTTTCTGAAAGGCAAGCCCCGGTGCATGCTGACCCAATCGTTTTAAATATAATTCTTGAGTACTTTTACTTGTTTACTGCATTAAGTTGTAGGAGTTGTATAGAAACACTTGTTGCATTACACCTGTCCTTGTCCAGATATCATACTTAAACCCTAAATTAGGTTTAGGCCCGTGTTAATGCTTAGCCCTGCTTAGTCCGGTAGAAGTCGGGTGATTTCCGGTCATCCGTGAGATATAGGAATGGGTCACGAGTGGCTATGTCGGCTATCGTGGATGGAACCATGCCTAAAAATGAATTTGAGACCGGGCGGGAGTTCGATAGTGCAGCCGCAAGACACTTCACGTCTTGGGTGTAGAGCTATGCCCCTCTGAGTCGTTTAAGGACCGATTCGTTGTACGTCCCTGAGTCATGTTGAACGCAGTCTAACACTTAGTTGGCCGGATAAGTCGTTCCGACCGCGAATCCGAGTAATACAGTTTAGGCCGGGAATCGACTAGTAGGTCGCATCTTGGAGGAGAGAAACGTTGTGCTTGGGGACATTGGCGTGAGTCCAAGAGGGGGGTTAGAGTCCCTAGCACCTGGCAGAGTGTCGCCCTTGGGGATGCGACATCAGTCGGACCTGCGGCTCCTGAACTGTACCAAAGGTGACCTGAGCAGCCCTCGCCAGGCATGACTCGGTGAGTGTTAGAAATACCCCTCTAGCTAGATAGGAATTCGATTCGAATCGCCTCCGCTCCCGGTTAGTGAGCACTTGACTTGAGCAGTGGCAACATAAATCTCATTAATTTAAACAGATGGTTAAGTGAACGATACAATGTTGCCGTAATTTATACCTGTTATGGATATAATAATATTATTGTTTGGTTACACTCAAGTGAATGCTTAGTACAGGTGCTAAGATAGATGACAGGTTAATGCTAAAAATAAATGCTAGTACAGGTTAAAAGAGTTTAAATTACTTATGCTTTTCCGCAAAAGGTAATGTCAGCCAGCTCCACTTATGAAAGCCTTGCATGATCCTTGGTGTCTCTTATTTTCCGTTTTGATGGGTAAGTCTAGCTGAGTACATTCTCATACTCAGGGTTTCTTCCCTCCTGTTGCAGATGACATGCTTTTATCAGGGCTTCTGCAAGACCTGCCTCCACCCCGTGGGTGACGAGGACTAGATCACTCGGGCGTGATCGTCTGCTAGTTCCTTTCCTTAATGCTTTTGTGGGATGGTGATATGTAATACTGGTAGTAGTATGTGAACTAATGCGTGTGTTATGCTTCCGCTACTTTATGAACTAAGTTTGTAATAATTTGCTACTCCGTGTGTTGTAAGAGAACTTCTGCTCTATTTGTGAAATGTAACATGTGATGTGTATGTTGAATGATGTGATCTTGGTTGTAAAAGAGTTGGTTTGAAATCCTTTGTGGTTTCGATTGACTACCGGGATTATATGGGCTCAAGTTTGAAAATTTGAGCGTTTCGGCACTTGTTTTTGTACTTGTGCTCTTATAATTTGGTCGGTTCTGTTACAACTGGTACCGGAGCATAATTCAATATTAAACACATCATACGTGTATTTGAAAACAAAAGGGTTTGTTTGCGAAAAGTGTTAAAAATCTGAAAATTATTTCTATAAGTATGCCAGTGATCACATCCCTTAGCCCAAATAAGGACTCTTAGGTGGCTTATTAAAAGACTAACTTGGGGGTCTTGTTTGTTTTTGTTTCGTCGTCCATACGGCGTGATATTGTATGGATGCCATCCATTTTGGGTGGTAATGTATGGATCAAACACCTCGACGCTCTGGTAAGTGTGAGCTGTGAGAGCATGATCATCCAACCGGTGGTCTAGGGGAGAGTAGTTGTGGTTACTTGCATACTTACGTGTTCAAACCATGTAATTATGAAAGTACTTAATTGGGGTATATCTGTCGGGTAGTTGTGATACTAAAGTATATACATCAGGGATGTGTATATGGAAAGTATTTAGTTTACTGCTTACTTATGTGCTTATATTGGGAAACTGTTGGGCTAAAATAAGATTTTCTGCAGGTACACTAATAGCGCAAACGAGTAGACCGATAGTTTCGCCTATATGAGAGAACGTATGTATGTCACCACCTAGCGTTAGAAGTTTATGATTCTACTAGGATGAGAGGGCATACGGAACGTGCATGCATCATGTTAATTCATGTCATACATTGCATTTTACTCCCTCCTTAAAAATTTCGTTGGTCCCGACTAAATTAAATTTCGTATCCCTAAATTATCCTCACTGTAAGTCATGTCTTGTTGCTACAGATGGCTCGCACCAAGAGGACCGCTCGCAAGTCCACTGGAGGCAGGGCACCTTGTCACCAGCTCGCTCCACGTGAGCCCCGCCCTGAGCCCACCGAGGCAGAAAGGTTGAGGGCTGAGTTGGCTGAGGTGACTGCTCTAGAAATGCGGCTCAGCAACAGCTGGAGCAAGTGATACACGACAGAGATCAGGAGACACTTGCAGTCCAGAGGTTGACTGTGGCAAATCGCAACTATCAACGCATGCTGGTCCACGTGATGAACCAGCGGGATGAAGCCTGGCACAAAGAGAACGTCCTGAGAGCTCGTCAGGTGGAGCTCGAGCAACGGATTGAAGCTACAGAAGAATACAATGACAATCTTCATGAGGAAGTGCATCGCCTCAACAACCAGCTCAGTCCTCTGCTTCCTCATGACAATAACGAGGATGAGGAGATGGGCTCGGGAGTCTTCATGGCTGAAGACGATGACGGCGTGGAGGTCAATGGACCGCAGGATGTTCCACCAGAAGAAGAAGAAGATGAGGAGTTAGAGCCTGTTAGTGACGAGGATGGCGGGGAGATTTTCGACACCGACTCCGAGGACGATGCTTAGAGTAGTCATCGCGTAGCTATGATGCTGAAGTTATCTTTTGTGCCCTCCTTGTGTGGGAGTGAGACTTTGTAATAACTTAGCTTTTGGGATGTAATATCGAACCCTATGTTATCCTGGATGTTAGTTTGAACGTGTTAAATTTCGGTCACAAATGGATGTCTCATTGTGTTGTGTTCGGTGATGGTGTCACGATTAGCACCCTTCGGTGCCGCGACGAAACCGAGGGCCTCCTGTGGCGCGCGACATAAGGCTGTGCTGCTTGGCACGCGCTGGTATCGAGGTGGCTAGTCATGATCCACCATGGAACTCTACCCATGGGATGTCTTCTTGTGGTCATTTCTTGGTTAGCCTTCCTAGTTGGCTAGGAGTTTAGTTCGAACCCGGACACCGTTACGTAAGGTTGAAATTCCGTGATATCAATATAACCTGTCTAGTCACGTTTGTGCTCCCTACATGCGAGCCTTTAATAAAATCCATCTTTTCATCTGATGATATCTTGTTGTTATGACTATCGCATAATTGCGTCACTTGATGCACTTGATGGGTTGTGTGGTTGTGATGAATTACTGTGCCTCGATTATTTGCGAATTCATTTTTAATGAAATCAGTTTGGCATGTTTACATAATTCATCTACAAATTTCCCACAGCGTCAGTGGTCATTGGCTATGCGTTTTGCAGATGGCATACAACCTCCGTCGTGGTCATGGCGTTGAGGATGAGGAACAGCCATCCCCTCCCCCACCACCCACTCCGGCAGAATTGATGCAAACAGTGGTTGAAGGTCAGCGCATGTTAGCGGAAGCTATGCGCCAGCTGGTCAACCGAGATGCTCGCCAGGGTCGTCAGGGACCGGCACCAAACTAGCATAGTGATTTCAAGGAGTTTCTGGATACCAAGCCCCCGCTCTTTAAGGAGGCAGAGGAACCGCTGCAGGCTGATGAGTGGCTAAATACTATTGAGCAGAAGTTCCATCTGCTTCGTCTGACTAAGGAGCTGAAGACTGAATATGCTTCTCACCAACTGCATGGCCCGGGTGGTATCTGGTGGAGTCACTACCGCTCCACGTTGCCTCCGAATGTCCTGATTACTTGGGACCAGTTTAAAATGGCTTTCCGTGGGAACTACATTCCTCCAGGTTTGATGGCTATAAAGCACACTGAGTTCATGAGGTTAACCCAGGGCAATAAGAGTTTGACGGACTACCTACAAGCCTTTAACAATTTTGCAAGGTATGCGACTGAGTTTGTAGATACTGATGCAAAGAAAATTGCTAGCTTCAAGCGTGGCCTCGGTCCAAAGCTGATGAAAACCATGGGCACTAGCAAATGTGCTACTTTCAATGATTTTATCAGTGATGCTCTGACTCAAGAGAACAATAACTCTATCTATGCTGCTTCTAAGAGCCGCAAGAGGGCACTTGAGGCAGGCGCTTCACAGTCCCGAGCTCCAGCTGCCCCGAGGGCTCCCCCTCGCCCTCCTGCCACAAGTGCTAAGTTCCGTCCCCCGCAAAAGAAGGTGCCAGTGAAGACTGGGTTTCGCAAGGCATATACAGTGGCTCTGCCAAAGGGTAATTCTGGCCAAGGCAGCTCCAGTGTCCCTCCCAGCAACATGCCTTGCTGGAACTGCAACAAACCAGGTCATTGGTCTAGGAATTGTCCATATCCTAAGAAGAATACCAATCAAGGCGGTCGTCAGGGGAATGTTCATTATAATAGTATTGAAGAAATTCCATCTGGTGAGGTAGTTACTGCTGGTAAGTTTCTAGTTGATCAACATTCTGCAGTGGTGCTATTTGATTCAGGTGCTTCGCATTCCTTTGTCAGTCCTATGTTTGCATTGAAGTTTGCACACAAATTGCATACTGTTGAAGATGGGGTTATTGCATTAGAGCGGCGAGTGGGAATATTTCCAGAAATCAAGTAGTAAGAGATCTAGAGTTTGAAATAGAAGGACAAAAGTACTCGCTTACCTTAGTGGTTTTGCTGGGATTAGGCATAGATGTTATTTTGGGCATGAATTGGATGAGTCAGCATGGGGTACTCATTGATACATCCACCCAGGTAGTTATGCTCAGAGATCCTACGGATCAGAAAGGTTTTCTAGTGCAACTTCCTAGGCAAATTGACCTTTCTAGTGAAGTTCATGCGGTGCAAGCGAAGACATTAGCTGATATTCCCGTAGTGAGTGAGTTTCCTGACGTTTTCCCCAATGATTTGCCGGGACTGCCTCCTGATTGGGATGTGGAGTTTAAAATCGAGTTGTTGCCTGGTACGGCACCTATCTCTAGGAGACCCTATAGGATGCCTCCAAATGAACTAGCTGAACTTAAGGTGCAGTAGAATGAACTTTTGAAGAAGGGGCTGATTTGTCCTAGTTCGTCTCCATGGGGATGTCCTGCTATCTTTGTAAAGAAGAAGGATCAGTCGTTGCGGATGTGCGTAGATTATAGACCTCTGAATGCAGTCACTGTCAAAAATAAGTACCCTCTACCGCGCATCGACATCTTGTTCGATCAGTTGTCTAAAGCTAAAGTTTTCTCCAAGATTGATCTAAGATCTGGCTACCATCAAATTAAAATCTGCTCGAAAGATGTTCCAAAAACAGCCTTCTCTACCAGATATGGTCTTTATGAGTATCTTGTTATGTCCTTCGGCTTGACCAACGCCCCCGCACACTTCATGTACTTGATGAATTCGGTATTTATGGCCGAATTGGACAAGTTTGTGGTGGTATTTATTGATGACATCCTGGTATATTCTGAGAATGAGAAAGATCACGCTGAACATCTACGTGTAGTTCTCACATGACTGCGTGAACATCAACTATATGCAAAGTTCAGTAAGTGTGAATTCTGGCTTTGAGAAGTACCTTTCCTGGGGCATGTGCTGTCCGATGGAGGAATTATGGTGGATCCCGCCAAAGTACAAGAAGTACTGAACTGGAAGACTCCTATCTCGGTTCACGAGGTTCGGAGTTTTCTTGGTTTGGCTGGCTATTATCGTCGCTTCATTTCGGATTTCTCCAAAATAGCCAAGCCAATGACTCGGCTGCTACAAAAAGACACCAGGTTTGTCTGGACTCCTGAGTGTGATGCGGCTTTTCACAAACTGCGAACTCTCCTAACCTCGGCTCCGGTTTTGGCGCAACCGGATATCGAGAAACCATTTGATGTGTATTGTGATGCCTCAGGCATAGGTTTGGGAGGTGTTCTAATGCAGGAAGGCTGAGTAATTGCATATACCTCTCGACAACTTCGGAAGCATGAGGTGAATTATCCAACGCATGACTTAGAACTCGCTGCAGTTGTTCATGCTTTGAAATCCTGGCGGCACTACCTGTTGGGCAATGTTTACAACATCTATACCAACCATAAAAGCCTCAAATATATCTTCACCCAACCTGAGTTGAATATGCGTCAAAGAAAATGGCTTGAGTTGATTAAAGATTATAATCTCTAAGTGCACTATCATCCTGGCAAGGCAAATGTAGTTGCCGATGCTTTAAGCCGTAAGTCTCATTGTCACTCCTTAGTGGAAGGTGATTTTCATCTGTCTCGCCTTCTGCACCCAGCAATTCTATACAACGTCACTGTCAGTTGCACTCTCAAGAGTAGAATTATTGAGCTTCAAAAGACTGACACGGGTATATTTCACATCAAGCGTAAGATGAAAGAGCAAGAAACTACACAGTTCAGGGTAGATGAAGAGGGTGTACGGTTCAAAGATAGGTTAGTTGTGCCTAAGGACCGAGAGATTAGAAATCAGATCTTGTCTGAAGCACACTCCTCTAAGTTGTCCATCCATCCTGGTAGCAATAAGATGTATTATGATTTAAAGCCATACTATTGGTAGACCAAAATGTGAAAAGAAATAGCTACATATGTTGCCAGGTGTGACACCTGCTGTAGGGTTAAGGCTGTGCACATGAAAGCTGGATTGCTTCAACCACTTTTCTATCCTAGGTTGGAAATAGGAAGAGATAAGTATGGATTTCATTGTTGGACTTCCTCCTACTGTCAAGAACCATAACTCTATTTGGGTAATTGTAGATCGTTTAACCAAGTCAGCTCACTTCATTCCTGTCCGAGTAGACTATCGTCCTACTGACTATGCTGAGTTGTACTTCAATCAAATAGTCCGACTCCATGGGATCCCTCGTACTATCGTTTCTGACCGTGGTCCCCAGTTCACTGCTCGTTTTTGGGAGCACTTACACCATCTTCTGGGAACCAAGTTAGTGAGAAGCTCGGCTTATCACCCCCAGACGTCAGGTCAGACTGAACGAGTTAACCAAATCTTGGAAGACCTATTACGGGCTTGTGTTATTCCGTCCAAGGGTTCATGGGAAAAATGGTTGCATCTAGCTGAGTTCTCGTATAATAATAGCTACCAAGAGAGCATTAAGATGGCCCCATTCGAAGCATTGTACGGTCGTAAGTGTAGAACCCCACTAAATTGGATAGAAGCTGGTGAGAGAAGGTATTACGACATTGATTTTGTCAAGGAAGCTGAGGAACAAGTTCGTACCATCAAAATCCATATGGCTGCAGCTCAAGCTAGACAGAAAAGTTACGCTGATCGTCGTAGAAAACCGATCGAGTTTGAAGTTGGAGACTTCGTATATCTGAAAGTTTCCCCTATGAAGAGTGTACAACGTTTTGGTGTGAAGCGGAAGCTTGCACCAAGATATGTGGGTCCTTTTCAGATCATAGGAAAGAGTGGTGCTATCGCATATAAGATCCAGTTACCCCCTGAAATGAGCGTCATTTTCAATGTTTTCCATGTATCCCAGTTAAAGAAGTGTCTTTGAGTTCCGGAAGAAAGGGTTCCATTAGGAGATATCAGGCTAGAATCCGATTTAACTTATGAAGAAAAGTCAGTCCGTGTGATTGACACCCAAGAGCGGGTAACTAGAAGTCAAGTGGTTAAGTGGTATAAAGTAATGTGGAGTAATCAGGGTAATGAGAGTGATGCTACGTGGGAGCGAGAAGACTATTTATGTGATGGTTATAAGAAATTCTATCAACAATGGTACGCTTTCCAAATCTCAGGACGAGATTTTTATAAGGGGGGAGGGCTGTAACACCTCAGGTGTTTGGCTTCCTTAATTGCATTGCATTTTGTAAGCATTAACATTAATCATCTCATTCATGAGTGTGAGCATCATTCATTTCATGCATGAGCTTATAATATGTGAAACATGCTTTCGAAACATTGCAACATGTGTTTATATTTCATGTGTATTAAGAAGTGAGTAGTGTGCAACACACAAGTACCATATGTGCAACTTCCTTTTGAGGCATGCCAACCACTTTAGTGTAACATAATTAGCAAGTGCTATGCAACACACTCATGCAACATGTGCAACATGAGCTTGCAACATTTGGGTGAAAATATTGAATTGTTTGTTTCAAAGTATGTGACACTAGGAATTTTGTGCAACCAATGTGTAGAGTGGCTAATTAGGTCTTATAACACCTTAATTACATGTAGGGTAAGTAGTGGGGTAATGTTCATGTTGACCAAAATTACTAAATTGCCCTTCCAAATGTTGTTGACTAAGTTTGAGCCCTTAGAGTGATCTGGTTTAACCAATTAAAAAGTCCAACTTAGAAATCTTGCATGGAGGAGCAACCTTAAGCAAAGTTGTAGAGAATTTCATGAGGAACAAAAGTTCTAATATGGCCATCTCATGAAAATGACTAGAACATGCTCAAAAATGGCCCACAAGTCAGCTTGAGTGGTGCTCAACACTTAGAAAAATTCTAAGTCTGAAAATTGGACTTTTCAGTTTCAATGTACCCCACTTTGGCACCTTATAACTCACAAACCAGGCCGAACCAGTCCTTGAGCCAATTGACAAAGTTGTAGTCCTCATGTAGCTCTACAATTTTGGTATTGTCACCTTCTGCTAACTCGAGCTGGATTAGGAGATATAGGAGCTCAAACTTCGACTGTCAATCACTGTTGACGGCTTCCATTCAGAGATTCAGAACACCCGGTCACCGACAGTCGCAGGCCATCGTCGCCACGTGTCCTCCACGCGCCGTGCGCGACCTGGCGCCTTGGCCAGCTGCCGAGCGCCTAGAAGGGTTCCTCTGCCGTCGTCCAGACCTCACCCACCCATTCCCTCCTCCTCCTTCCCTCTCTCGTCTACAGAGCGGAGAAAACGGAGCCGCCATTGCCGCCGCTGCTCCGACGCGCTCGCGAGCGTCGCCACAGCGCCACCATGTCTCCAAACCGACCACTAGCTCCGCCAGGGACACCACCATCTCCTCCACCTCTTCCTTGAGCTTAGCGAGTCGAGGTATAGTCATATTGCCGACTTTTCCCCACCCAGAGCTCACTGGAGCGCCGCCACTCTTGCGGTCCTCCGTGGACAGAGCTGCACAGCACGCCTCCATCCTATCCCACCCTCGTTTCATCCTTCTTGTGTCCTATAGCAGCTTAGGTGAAGATGTCATCTCGCGGTTTGAGCTGTAGAGGTCAAAACGGAAGGTGAAATTAGCGCACTCTCGCCGCGGTCGCCATTGCCGCAAGGACGAGCTTCCTTCCATTCGCTCTCTGTGGCTGGCTTTTGGCCGAGTTAGTGTGTGCATGGGTGCGCCATTGGCCGTAGTGTGTCCTCCGAAGGTGTAGTACCCTATCTCCTCGCCGTCTCACCGGAACGTGTCCCGCACTGGGCGCGTCCGCCATGACCGCACCTCGCCGGAGTTGAGCGCCACCGTGGCTAGCCCCCACTGGTCCATCTTCGCGAGCCAGGCTTTTTAGGTGTACTTGAGGTCGGTGAAGCTCGTACCGGGCTTGGATTGACCGTAGATGGCCGGCGCAGCTCCGCCGCTCAACGCCATTCGCCACCGCAGCGGATAGCCCCTCCCCAAGCCAATAGAGTCTAGGTTTGTTGGCTCAATCAACGGGGAGGGATGAGGTGAAGACCGCGGTGCTCGCAGTCTCGCCGGAATCGTCACCGCCGACGAGCTCCAGTCACCGCCGTCCTCCTCTGCTCTCTCTCTCTCTGATCGGGGCGGCCCGCGCTGTCAGGCACGCGCGTGGGCGGGAGCCTGAGCAGGCCGCGAGCTGGGCCGCGCTGGCGGGTCGGGCCGGCCCAGTGCCCTTTTTGATTTTTGAAAAATCCAGTTTCTTTATCATTTTAACAGATTTGACTGATGTTTGTGATTTTCATATCTAGGGTTTGGTAGATCCAAAAATGGTGATCCAAATTTTGTTTGGCTCCAAATAAAGTGTAGCTTCTAGGAAAAATATCAAATGCTTATGTGATGTTTATTTTCTGGAAGAATTAATTAGGGTTTTGAAATGTGTTTTAAATTACATGCAAACTTGTTTAAATCATATCTTGAGCTTATGTGTTCCAAAAATTATGAAATTTGGTGAGTATATTCTTTCATGTATATACTAGCTTTGGTAAAAGTTTGGATCCTATTGCTTGAGTAGTTTTCAAGTTATGATGTTATCATTTTATATTAAGAGATACTTGAATGAATTTTCATAATTTTTCTATAGTTCCAGTAAAGGTAAATTTTTGGGAGTGTTGTTCTTAGGTTAGAATGGTACTAGGAAAAATATGAAATATGTTGTTTGACACTTTTCAATAGGGTTTCCTATTTTTGTAAAAATTAGCCTTTTTGGCTTGTGAATTTTGTGTAGGGAGTTTCATGTATATACTAGCTTGTGAATTTTTGACACTTTTCAAATTTGTAAAGTAGCCTCCTAGTATGCCAGAGAGCCTCCTATAATTTTTATAGAATTTTCTAAGCAGTTTGACTATAAGTTTAATTTCCCAAATAATTAATTAAGTAAATTAAGAAAGGGGTTAAAATAAATGTTCTAGGTTGACACACTTTACTTTCTGGTGTTTTCAAGACATGAGTGAACTAGTGGTATCTTTGGTTTGGTCATAGAGGAAGTTTGACACATGATTAAATATTTAATTTTCACATTTCTAGGTCTCTGGACAGCTGGTAGCAATGTTGGATTTGAACTTTGATAAAATTGTTTTCTGGGAAACTTGTGAATACCAAAGTGGTAGTAAAGTGGTTAAACTAGCTTGTGTCAAAATTTGATGGTATTTGGCCTAGTAGTCTAGGAGTTATAACTGTTTAAAGTGGCTATCCAGAAATGGCTACTCTCTGTTTGGAGAGGGCAGATTTCTAGAACTTTGGAATTTCGACTAGGTAAACTTTGGAATTAAGTGTTGAGGTCTGAAAATGAATTGTAGGGTATTTTATAAGCTTTCCAGATTGTCTTGTATCATGCCTTTGGGATTTGGGAATCTCCAGTATAATAAGAATACGTAGCTGTTGTCCAGATTATGTTGTTATGATATCTGATGATTTGTTGCTGGTAAACCTAAGTGATATTGTTCTTGTGATTCTAGGTGTTAGGGCCCTAACTGAAGAGGAACATTTGTACATTAGGTTGTGTAGATTAGGTAAGTACTTCTCCACAGGAAAAGAGATTTGCACGTAATATTGAAGTAACTTGAATAGAATAATTAAATTGTTGCAATGCATTCCATTCCGAGCATATTGCATTCATTATGCATCCATGAGATTTATTGTGCATTCATGCAATAGGTGTACTGGAGGGGGTGACACTCCTCGAGTTCGAGGGAGCAGTTCCGGAGGAGGACCAGGAGCAGCCGGGAGAACCCGAAGAGGCAGCCATCGAAGGACACGCCGTTGACGAGCTACCTGAGTGCCCGGATCACCGCCCGTCCTCTTTTCTGAAAGGCAAGCCCCGGTGCATGCTGACCCAATCGTTTTAAATATAATTCTTGAGTACTTTTACTTGTTTACTGCATTAAGTTGTAGGAGTTGTATAGAAACACTTGTTGCATTACACCTGTCCTTGTCCAGATATCATACTTAAACCCTAAATTAGGTTTAGGCCCGTGTTAATGCTTAGCCCTGCTTAGTCCGGTAGAAGTCGGGTGATTTTCGGTCATCCGCGAGATATAGGAATGGGTCACGAGTGGCTATGTCGGCTATTGTGGATGGAACCATGCCTAAAAATGAATTTGAGACCGGGCGGGAGTTCGATAGTGCAGCTGCAAGACACTTCACGTCTTGGGTGCGGAGCTATGCCTGTCTGAGTCGTTTAAGGACCAATCTGTATGTCCTTGAGTCATGTTGAACGCAGTCTAACACTTAGTTGGCCGGATAAGTCGTTCCGACCGTGAATCCGAGTAATACAGTTCAGGCCAGGAAATCGACTGGTAGGTCGCATCTTGGAGGAGAGAAATGTTGTGCTTGGGGACATTGGCGTGAGTCCAAGGGGGGGGGGGGTTAGAGTCCCTAGCACCTGGCAGAGTGTCGCCCTTGGGGATGCGACATCAGTCAGACCCGCGGCTCCTAAACTGTACCAAAGGTGACCTGAGCAGCCCTCACCAGGCGTGACTCGATGAGTGTTAGAAATACCCCTCCAGCTAGATAGGAATTCGATTCAAATCGCCATCGCTCCCGGTTAGTGAGCACTTGACTTGAGCAGCGGCAACGTAGATCTCATTAATTTGAACATATGGTTAAGTGAACGATACAATGTTGCCGCAATTTATACCTGCTATGGATATAATAATATTATTGTTTGGTTATACTCAAGTGAATGCTTAGTACATGTGCTAAGATAGATGACAGGTTAATGCTAAAAATAAATGCTAGTACAGGTTAAAAGAGTTTAAATTACTTATGCTTTTCCGCAAAAGGTAATGTCAGCCAGCTCCACTTATGAAAGCCTTGCATGATCCTTGGTGTCTCTTATTTTCTGTTTCGACGGGTAAGTCTAGCTGAGTACATTCCCGTACTCAGGGTCTATTCCCTCCTGTTGCAGATGACAAGCTTTATCAGGGCTTCTGCAAGACCTGCCTCCTCCCCGCGGGTGACGAGGACTAGATCACTTGGGCGTGATCGTCTGCTAGTTCCTTTCCTTAATGCTTTTGTGGGATGGTGATCTGTAATACTGGCAGTAGTATGTGAACTAATGTGTATGTTATGCTTTCGCTACTTTATGAACTAAGTTTGTAATAATTTGCTACTCCGTGTGTTGTAAGAGAACTTCTGCTCTATTTGTGAAATGTAACATATGATGTGTATGTTGAATGATGCGATCTTGGTTGTAAAAGAGTTGGTTTCAAATCCTTCATGGTTTCAATTGACTACCGGGATTATATGGGCTCAAGTTCGAAAATTTGAGCGTTTCGGCGCTTGTTTTTGTACTTGTGCTCTTATAATTTGGTCGGTTCAGTTACAATTTTGGACGCACCGGATGGTACTGCTAGGTGACGTGGCTCAAATGGAAGCTCGTTTTGGTTCGTTTGGAGATAGTGCTAATCTTGAGTCAAGATAGGTGGACGTTTTGCGCCGAACATGCCGTAAGCTCAGAAATCATTTTGGACGCTCTCAATGGAACTCCTAGGTGACGTGGGTCATGTAGAATCTTGTCTCGGTCCATTTGGATATAGTGTTAGTCTCGGTTGAAGATAGATCCACAGTTTGCACCAAACGTACCATAGCCTCAGAAATCATTTTGGATGCACCCAATGGAACTCCTAGGTGACGTGGGTCCTATAGAATCTCCTTATGTTCCTTTTGGAGGTAGTGTTAGTTTTCGTGCATGATAGTTGCACAGTTTGCGCCAAATGTACCAAAGGATCAGAAATTGTTTTGGATGCACCGTATGGTACTCCTGGTTGACGAGGCCCAAATGGAAGCTCGTTTCGGTCCGATTGGAGACAGTGTAAGTTTCAGTGCAAGATAGGTGCATGATTTTGCGCCAAATGTACCATAGTCTCATAAATCGTTTTGGACGCAGTGGATGGTACTCCTAGGTGATGAGGCTCAAATGGAAGCTCGTTTCGGTCCGTTTCGATATAGTGCTAATCTTGATTCAAGATAGGGGCACAGTTTGTGCCGAATGTACCGTAGGCTCATAAATCATTTTGGACACACCCGTTGGAACTCCTAGGTGGTGTGGGTTCTGTAGAATCTCATTTCGGTCCGTTTTGAGATAGTATCGGTGCAAGATAGGTCCACAGTTTGCTCCAAATGTACCATAGCTTCAGAAATCGTTTTGGACGCACCCGATGTAACTCCTAGGTGACTTGGGTCATGTAGAATCTCTTTTCGATCCTTTTGGAGATAGTGTTAGTTTTGGTGCTTGATAGGTGCACGGTTTGCACCAAACGTACCGTAGGCTCAGAAATTGTTTTGGATGCACCGGATGGTACACCTGGGTGATGAGGCTCAGATGGAAGCCCGTTTCGGTCTGTTTGGAGATAGTGTAAGTTTCAGTGCAAGATAGATGCACGATTTGTGCCAAATGTACAATAGCCTCAGAAATCGTTTTGGACACACCGGATGGTAGTCCAAGGTGACGAGGCTCAAATGGAAGATCGTCTCGGTCTGTTTGGATACAATGTTAGTTTCGCTGCATGATGGGTGCATGGTTTGCGCCAAACGTACCGTAGGCTCAGAAATTGTTTTGGATGCACCGGATGGTACTCCTGGGTGACGAGGCTCAAATGGAAGCTTGTTTCGGTCTGTTTGGAGACAGTGTTAGTTTCAGTGCAAGATAGGTGCACGGTTTGTGCCAAATGTACTATGGCCTCATAAATCATTTTGGACACACCGGATGGACCTTGGTGATGTGGCTCAAATAGAAGCTCATTTCGGTTCGTTTGGAGATAATGCTAATCTTGAGTCAAGATAGGTGAACGGTTTGCACCGAACGTACCGTAAGCTCAGAAATCATTTTGGACGCACTCGATGGAACTCGTAGGTGACGTGAGTCATGTAGAATCTCGTTTCGGTCCATTTTGATATAGTGTTAGTCTCGGTGCAAGATAGATCCACAGTTTGCACCAAACGTACCATAGCCTCAGAAATCATTTTGGACGCACCCGATGGAACTCCTAGGTGACATGGGTCCTGTAGAATCTCCTTTCGGTCCTTTTGGAGGTAGTGTTAGTTTTCGTGCATGATAGGTGCACGGTTTGTGCCAAACGTACCATAGGATAAAAATTTTTTTTGCATGCACCGGATGGTACTCCTAGTTGATGAGGCTCAAATGGAAGCTCGTTTCGGTCCGTTTGGAGACAGTGTAAGTTTCAGTGCAAGATAGGTGCACGATTTGCGCCAAATGTACCATAGCCTCAGAAATCATTTTGGACGTAGTAGATGGTACTCCTAGGTGACGAGGCTCAAATGGAAGCTCATTTCGGTCTGTTTGGATATAGTGCTAATCTTGATTCAAGATAGGGGCACAGTTTGCGCGGAACGTACCGTAGCCTCAAAAATCATTTTGGACACACCTGTTGGAACTCCTAGGTGGTGTGGGTCATGTAGAATCTCATTTCGATCCGTTTGGAGATAGTGTTAGTATCGGTGCAAGATAGGTCCATAGTTTGCTCCAAACGTACCATAGCTTCAGAAATCATTTTGGACGCACCCAATGGAACTCCTAGGTGACTTGGGTCATGTAGAATCTTGTTTCGATCCTTTTGGAGATAGTGTTAGTTTCGGTGCTTGGTAGGTGCACGGTTTGCGCCAAACATACCGTAAGCATAGAAATTATTTTGGATGCACCGGATGGTACACCTGGGTGACAAGGCTCAAATGAAAGCTCGTTTCGGTCCGTTTGGAGACAGTGTAAGTTTCAGTGCAAGACAGATGCACGATTTGCGCCAAATGTACCATAGCCTCAGAAATCGTATTGGACACACCGGATGGTACTCCAAGGTGATGGGGCTCAAATCAAAGCTCGTTTTGGTCTGTTTGGATACAATGTTAGTTTCGGAGCATGATGGTTGCACAGTTTGCGCCAAACATAACTAGGCTCAGAAATTTTTTTGGATGCACTGGATGGTACTCCTGGGTGACGAGGCTCAAATGGAAGCTCGTTTAGGTCCATTTGGAAACAGTGTTAGTTTCAGTGCAAGATAGGTGCACGGTTTGCGCCAAATGTACCATGGCTTCATAAATCATTTTGGACGCACTAGATGGTACTCCTAGGTGACGTGGCTCAAATGGAAGCTCGTTTCGGTTCGTTTGGAGATAGTGCTAATCTTGAGTCAAGATAGGTGAACGTACCGAACGTACCGTAAGCTCGGAAATCGTTTTGGACGCTCTCGATGGAACTCCTAGGTGACGTGGGTCATGTAGAATCTCATTTCGGTCCATTTGGATATAGTGTTAGTCTTGGTGCAAGATAGATCCACAGTTTGCACCAAACGTACCAAAGCCTTAGAAATCATTTTGGACGCACCCGATGGAACTCCTAGGTGACGTGGTTCCTGTAGAATGTCCTTCTGCTCCTTTTGGAGATAGTGTTAGTTTTCGTGCATGATAGGTGCACGGTTTGCGCCAAACGTACCATAGGATCAGAAATTGTTTTGGATGCACCAGATGGTACTCCTGGTTGACGAGGCTCAAATGGAAGCTCGTTTCGGTCCATTTGGAGATAGTGTAAGTTTCAGTGCAAGATAGGAGCACGATTTGTGCCAAATCTACCATAGCCTCAGAAATTGTTTTGGACGCAGTGGATGGTACTCCTAGGTGATGAGGCTCAAATGGAAGTTCGTTTCGGTCCGTTTGGATATAGTGCTAATCTTGATTCAAGATAAGGGCACAGTTTGCGCCGAGCGTACCGTAGGCTCAGAAATCATTTTGGACACATCCGTTGGAACTCCTAGGTGGTGTGGGTCATGTAGAATCTCATTTCGGTCCGTTTGAAGATAGTGTTAGTATCGGTGCAAGATAGGTCCACAGTTTGCTCCAAACGTACCATAGCTTCAGAAATCGTTTTGGACGCACCCGATGGATCTCCTATGTGACTTGGGTCATGTAGAATCTCGTTTCGATCCTTTTGGAGATAGTGTTAGTTTCAGTGCTTGATAGGTGCGCGGTTTGCACCAAATGTATCGTAGGCTCAGAAACTGTTTTGCATGCACCTGATGGTACACCTAGGTGACGAGGCTCAATTGGAAGCTCGTTTCAGTCCATTTGGAGATAGTGTATGTTCCAGTGCAAGATAGATACACGATTTGCGCCAAATGTACCATAGCCTCAGAAATCGTATTGGACACACCAGATGGTACTCCAATGTGACGAGGCCCAAATGGAAGCTCGTTTCGGTTTTTTGGGTATAGTGTCAGTTTCGGTGCATGATGGGTGCACGGTTTGCGTCAAACGTACCGTAGGCTCAGAAATTGTTTTGGATGCACCGGATCATACTCCTGGGTGATGAGGCTCAAATGGAAGCTCGTTTCGGTCCGTCTAGAGAGAGTGTTAGTTTCAGTGCAAGATAGGTGCATGGTTTGTGCCAAATGAACCATGGCCTCATAAATCGTTTTGGACACACCGGATGGTACTCCTAGGTGACGTGACTCAAATGGAAGCTCATTTTGGTTCGTTTGGAGATAGTGCTAATCTTGAGTCAAGATAGGTGAACGATTTGCGCCGAACGTACCGTAAGCTCGGAAATCATTTTGGACGCTCTCGATGGAACTCCTAGGTGACGTGGGTCACGTAGAATCTCATTTTGGTCCATTTGGATATAGTGTTAGTCTCAGTGCAAGATAGATCCACAGCTTGCACCAAACATACGATAGCCTCAGAATCATTTTGGACGCACCAGATGGAACTCTTAGGTGACGTGGGTCCTGTAGAATCTCCTTTTGGTCCTTTTAGAGGTAGTGTTAGTTTTCATGCATGATAGGTGCACGGTTTTCGCCAAACGTACCATAGGATCAGAAATTGTTTTGGATGCACCAGATGGTACTCCTGGTTGACGAGGCTCAAATGGAAGCTCATTTTGGTCCATTTGGAGAAAGTGTAAGTTTCAGTGCAAGATAGGTGCACGATTTGCGCCAAATGTACCATAGCCACAGAAATTGTTTTGGACGCAATGGATGGTACTCCTAGGTGACGAGGCTCAAATGGAAGTTCGTTTCGGTCCGTTTGGATATAGTGCTAATCTTGATTCAAGGTAGGGGCACAATTTGCGCCGAACGTACCGTAGGCTCAGAAATCATTTTGGACACACCCGTTGGAACTCCTAGGTGGTGTGGGTCATCAAGAATCTCGTTTTGGTCCGTTTGGAACTCCTAGGTGGTGTGGGTCAGCAAGATAGGTCCACAGTTTGCTCCAAACGTACCATAGCATCAGAAATCGTTTTGGACGCACCCGATGGAACTCCTAGGTGACTTGGGTCATGTAGAATCTCGTTTCGATCCTTTTGGAGATAGTGTTAGTTTCGGTGCTTGATCGGTGCACGGTTTGCGCCAAACGTACTGTAGGCTCAGAAATTGTTTTGGATGCACCGGATGGTACACCAGGGTGACGAGGCTCAAATGGAAGCTCGTTTCGGTCCATTTGGAGACAGTGTAAGTTTCAGTGCATGACAGATGCACGGTTTGCGCCAAATGTACCATAGCCTCAGAAATCGTATTGGACACACCGGATGGTACTCCAAAGCGACGAGGCTCAAATGAAAGCTTGTTTCGATCTGTTTGGATACAGTGTTAGTTTTAGTGCATGATTGGTGCACGGTTTGCACCAAACGTACCGTAGGCTCAGAAATTGTTTTGGATGCACCGGATGGTACTCCTGGGTGGCGAGGCTCAAATGGAAGCTCGTTTCGGTCTGTTTGGAGACAGTGTAAGTTTCAGTGCAAGATAGGTGCACGGTTTGTGCCAAGTGTACCATGGCCTCATAAATCATTTTGGACACACCGGATGGTACTCCTAGGTGACGTGACTCAAATGGAAGCTCATTTTGGTTCGTTTGGAGATAGTGCTAATCTTGAGTCAAGATAGGTGAACGATTTGCGCCGAACGTACCGTAAGCTCGGAAATCATTTTGGACGCTCTCGATGGAACTCCTTGGTGACGTGGGTCCTGTAGAATCTCCTTTTGGTCCTTTTGGAGGTAGTGTTAGTTTTCGTGCATGACAGGTGCACGGTTTGCGCCAAACATACCATAGCAACAGAAATTATTTTAGGTGCACCAGATGGTACTCCTAGTTGACGAGGCTCAAATGGAAGCTCGTTTCGGTCCGTTTGAACAAAGTGTTAGTTTCATTGCAAGTTAGGTGCACGGTTTGCGCCAAATGTACCATGGCCTCAGAAATCGTTTTGGACGCAGTGCATGGTACCCCTAGGTGATGAGTCTCAAATGGAAGTTCGTTTCGGTCCGTTTGGATATAGTGCTAATCTTGATTCAAGGTAGGGGCACAATTTGCGCCAAACGTACCGTAGGCTTAGAAATCATTTTGGACACACCCGTTGGAACTCCTAGGTGGTGTGGGTCATGTAGAATTTAGTTTCGGTCCATTTGGAGATAGTGTTAGTATCGGTGCAAGATAGGTCCACAGTTTGCTCCAAACATACCATAGCATCAGAAATCGTTTTGGACGCACCCGATGGATCTCCTATGTGACTTGGGTCAAGTAAAATCTCGTTTCGATCCTTTTGGAGATAGTGTTAGTTTTGATGCTTGATAGGTGCACGGTTTGCGCCAAACGTACCGTAGGCTCAGAAATTGTTTTGGATGCACCGAATGGTACACCTGGGTGACGAGGCTCAAATGGAAGCTTGTTGCGGTTAATTTGGAGACAGTGTAAGTTTCAGTGCATGACAGAATCACGGTTTGCGCCAAATGTACCATAGCCTCAGAAATCATATTGGACACACCGGATGGCACTCTAAGGTGACGAGGCTCAAATGAAAGCTTGTTTCGGTCTGTTTGGATACAGTTTTAGTTTTAGTGCATGATGGGTGCACGGTTTGCGCCAAACGTACCGTAGGCTCAGAAATTGTTTTGGATAAACCGGATGGTACTCCTGGGTGACGAGGCTCAAATGGAAGCTCGTTTCGGTCCGTTTGGAGACAGTGTTAGTTTCAGTGCAAGATAGGTGCACTGTTTGCGCCAAGTGTACCATGGCCTCATAAATCGTTTTGGACGCACCGAATGGTACTCCTAGGTGACGTGGCTCAAACGGAAGCTCGTTTTGGTTCGTTTGGAGATAGTGCTAATCTTGAGTCAAGATAGGTGAACGGTTTGCGCCGAACGTACTGTAAGCTCAGAAATCATTTTGGACGCACTCGATGGAACTCCTTGGTGAAGTGGGTCATGTAGAATCTTGTTTTGGTCCATTTGGATATAGTGTTAGTCTCGGTGCATGATAGATCCAGAGTTTGCACCAAACGTACCATAGCCTCAGAAATCATTTTGGACGCATCTGATGGAACTCCTTGGTGACGTGGGTCCTGTAGAATCTCCTTTCGGACCTTTTGGAGGTAGTGTTAGTTTTCATGCATGATAGGTGCATGGTTTGCGCCAAACGTACCATAGGATCAGAAATTGTTTTGGATGCACCGGATGGTACTCCTGGATTACGAGGCTCAAATGGAAGCTCGTTTCGGTCCGTTTGAAGACAATGTTAGTTTCAATGCAAGTTAGGTGCACGGTTTGTGCCAAATGTACCATAGCCTCAGAAATTGTTTTGGATGCAGTGGATGGTACTCCTAGGTGATGAGGCTCAAATGGAAGCTTGTTTCGGTCTGTTTGGATATACTGCTAATCTTGATTCAAGATAGGGGCACAGTTTGCGCCGAACATACCGTAGGCTCAGAAATCATTTTTGACACACCCGATAGAACTCCTAGGTGGTGAGGGTCATGTAGAATTTCATTTCGGTCCGCTCGGAGATAGTGTTAGTATCGGTGCAAGATAGGTCCGTAGTTTGCTCCAAACGTACCATAGCTTCAGAAACCGTTTTGGACGCACCCGATGTAACTCCTAGGTGACCTGGGTCCTGTAGAATCTCATTTCGGTCCTTTTGGAGGTAGTGTTAGTTTTCGCGCATAATAGGTGAACGGTTTGCGCCAAACGTACCATAGGATCAGAAATTGTTTTGGATGCACCAGATGGTACTCCAGGGTGATGAGGCTCAAATGGAAGCTCATTTCGGTCCGTTTGGAGACAGTGTTAGTTTCAGTGCAACATAGGTGCAAGGTTTGCGCCAAACGTACCGTAAGCTCGGTAATCATTTTGGACGCTCTCGATGGAACTCCTAGGTGACGTGGGTCATGTAGAATCTCATTTCGGTCCATTTGGATATAGTGTTAGTCTCGGTGCAAGATAGATCCACAGTTTGCACCAAACGTACCATAGCCTCAGAAATCATTTTGGACGCACCCGATGAAACTCCAAGGTGATATGGGTCCTGTAGAATCTCCTTTCGGTCCTTTTGGAGGTAGTGTTAGTTTTCATGCATGATAGGTGCACGATTTGCGCTAAACGTACCATAGGATCAGAAATTGTTTTGGATGCACCGGATGATACTCCTGGTTGACGAGGCTCAAATGGAAGCTCGTTTCGGTCCATTTGGAGATAGTGTAAGTTTCAGTGCAAGATAGGTGCACGATTTGCGCCAAATGTACTATAGCCACAGAAAATTGTTTTGGACGCAGTGGATGGTACTCCTAGGTGACGAGGCTCAAATGGAAGTTTGTTTCGGTCCGTTTGGATATAGTGGTAATCTTGATTCAAGGTGGGGGCATAGTTTGCGCCGAACGTACCATAGGCTCAGAAATCATTTTGGACACACCCGTTGGAACTCCTAGGTGGTGTGGGTCATGTAGAATCTCGTTTCGGTCTGTTTGGAGATAGTGTTAGTATCGGTGCAAGATAGGTCCACAGTTTGGTCCAAACGTACCATAGCATCAGAAATCGTATTGGACGCACCGGATGATACTCCAAGGTGACGAGGCTCAAATGAAAGCTTGTTTCGGTCTGTTTGGATATAGTTTTAGTTTCAGTGCATGATGGGTGCACGATTTGCGCCAAACGTACCGTAGGCTTAGAAATTTGTTTTGGATGCACTGGATGGTACTCCTAGGTGACGAGGCTCAAATGGAGGCTCGTTTCGGTCCGTTTGGAGACAGTGTTAGTTTCAGTGCAAGATAGGTGCACGGTTTGTGCCAAGTGTACCATGGCCTCATAAATCGTTTTGGACGCACCGGATGGTACTCCTAGGTGACGTGGCTCAAATGGAAGCTCGTTTCGGTTCGTTTGGAGATAGTGCTAATCTTGAGTCAAGATAGGTGAACGGTTTGCGCCGAACGTACCGTAAGCCCAGAAATCATTTTGGACGCACTCGATGGAACTCCTAGGTGAAGTGGGTCATGTAGAATCTCGTTTTGGTCCATTTGGATATAGTGTTAGTCTCGGTGCAAGATAGGTCCAGAGTTTGCACCAAATGTACCATAGCCTCATAAATCATTTTGGACGCACCTGATGGAACTCCTTGGTGATGTGGGTCCTGTAGAACTCCTTTCGGTCCTTTTGGAGGTAGTGTTAATTTTCGTGCCTGATAGGTGCATGGTTTGCGCCAAACGTACCATAGGATCAGAAATTGTTTTGGATGCACCGGATGGTACTCCTAGGTGAAGTGGGTCATGTAGAATCTTGTTTTGGTCCATTTGGATATAGTGTTAGTCTCGGTGCATGATAGATCCAGAGTTTGCACCAAACGTACCATAGCCTCAGAAATCATTTTGGACGCACCTGATGGAACTCCTTGGTGACGTGGGTCCTGTAGAATCTCCTTTCGGACCTTTTGGAGGTAGTGTTAGTTTTCATGCATGATAGGTGCATGGTTTGCGCCAAACGTACCATAGGATCAGAAATTGTTTTGGATGCACCGGATGGTACTCCTAGGTGAAGTGGGTCATGTAGAATCTTGTTTTGGTCCATTTGGATATAGTGTTAGTCTCGGTGCATGATAGATCCAGAGTTTGCACCAAACGTACCATAGCCTCAGAAATCATTTTGGACGCATCTGATGGAACTCCTTGGTGATGTGGGTCCTGTAGAACTCCTTTCGGTCCTTTTGGAGGTAGTGTTAATTTTCGTGCCTCATAGGTGCATGGTTTGCGCCAAACGTACCATAGCCTCAGAAATCATTTTGGACGCACTCGATGGAACTCCTAGGTGAAGTGGGTCATGTAGAATCTCGTTTTGGTCCATTTGGATATAGTGTTAGTCTCGGTGCAAGATAGGTCCAGAGTTTGCACCAAATGTACCATAGCCTCATAAATCATTTTGGACGCACCTGATGGAACTCCTTGGTGATGTGGGTCCTGTAGAACTCCTTTCGGTCCTTTTGGAGGTAGTGTTAATTTTCGTGCCTGATAGGTGCATGGTTTGCGCCAAACGTACCATAGGATCAGAAATTGTTTTGGATGCACCGGATGGTACTCCTAGATTACGAGGCTCAAATGGAAGCTTGTTTCGGTCCATTTGAAGACAGTGTTAGTTTCAATGCAAGTTAGGTGCACGGTTTGCGCCAAATATACCATAGCCTCAGAAATCATTTTGGATGCAGTGGATGGTACTCCTAGGTGACGAGGCTCAAATGGAAGCTTGTTTCGGTCTGTTTGGATATAGTGCTAATCTTGATTCAAGATAGGGGCACTGTTTGCGCCGAACATACCGTAGGCTCAGAAATCATTTTTGACACACCCGTTGGAACTCCTAGGTGGTGTGGGTCATGTAGAATTTCATTTCGGTCCACTCGGAGATGGTGTTAGTATCGGTGCAAGATAGGTCCATAGTTTGCTCCAAACATACCATAGCTTCAGAAACCGTTTTGGACGCACCCGATGGAACTCCTAAGTGACCTGGGTCCTGTAGAATCTCCTTTCGGTCCTTTTGGAGGTAGTGTTAGTTTTCGTGCATAATAGGTGCACGGTTTGCGCCAAACGTACCATAGGATCAGAAATTGTTCTGGATGCACCGGATGGTACTCTTGGGTGATGAGGCTCAAATAGAAGCTCGTTTCGGTTCGTTTGGAGACAATGTTAGTTTCAGTGCAACATAGGTGCACGGTTTGCGCCAAACGTACCGTAAGCTCAGAAATCATTTTGGACGCTCTCGATGGAACTCCTAGGTGACATGGGTCTGTAGAATCTCATTTTGGTCCATTTGGATATAGTGTTAGTCTCGGTGCAAGATAGATCCGCAGTTTGCACCAAATGTACCATAGCCTCAGAAAATCATTTTGGACACACCCGATGGAACTCCTAGGTGACGTGGGTCCTGTAGAATCTCCTTTCGGTCCTTTTGGAGGTAGTGTTAGTTTTCATGCATGATAGGTGCACAGTTTGCGCCAAACGTACCATAGGATCAGAAATTGTTTTGGATGCACTGGATGGTACACCTGGTTGATGAGGCTCAAATGGAAGCTCGTTTCGGTCCATTCGGAGATAGTGTAAGTTTCAGTGCAAGATAGGTGCACGATTTGCGCCAAATGTACCATAGCCACAGAAAATTGTTTTGGACGCAGTGGATGGTACTCCTAGGTGACGAGGCTCAAATGGAAGTTCGTTTCGGTCCGTTTGGATATAGTGCTAATCTTGATTCAAGGTAGGGGCACAGTTTGCGCCGAACGTACCGTAGGCGCAGAAATCATTTTGGACACACCCGTTGGAACTCCTAGGTGGTGTGGGTCATGTAGAATCTCGTTTCGGTCCGTTTGGAGATAGTGTTAGTATCGGTGCAAGATAGGTCCACAGTTTGCTCCAAACGTACCATAGCATCAGAAATCGTTTTGGACGCACTCGATGGAACTCCTAGGTGACTTGGGTCATGTAGAATCTCATTTCGATCCTTTTGGAGATAGTGTTAGTTTTGGTGCTTGATAGGTGCATGGTTTGCGCCAAACGTACCGTAGGCTCAGAAATTGTTTTGGATGCACCGGATGGTACACCTGGGTGACGAGGCTAAAATGGAAGCACGTTTTGGTCCATTTGGAGACAGAGTAAGTTTTGGTGCATGACAGATGCACGGTTTGCGCCAAATGTACCATATCCTCAGAAATCGTATTGGACACACCGGATGGTACTCCAAGGTGACGAGGCTCAAATAAAAGCTTGTTTCGGTCTGTTGGATACAGTTTTAGTTTCAGTGCATGATGGGTGCACGGTTTGCGCCAAACGTACCGTAGGCTCAGAAATTATTTTGGATGCACCGGATGGTACTCCTAGGTGACGAGGCTCAAATGGAAGCTCGTTTCAGTTCATTTGGAGATAGTGCTAATCTTGAGTCAAGATAGGTGAACGGTTTGCGCTGAACGTACAGTAAGCTCATAAATCATTTTGGACGCACCGGATGGAACTCCTAGCTGAAGTGGGTCATGTAGAATCTCGTTTTGGTCCATTTGGATATAGTGTTAGTCTCGGTGCAAGATAGATCCAGAGTTTGCACCAAACGTACCATAGCTTCAGAAATCATTTTGGACGCACCTGATGGAACTCCTTGGTGACGTGGGTCCTGTAGAATCTCCTTTCGTTCCTTTTGGAGGTAGTGTAAGTTTTCGTGCATGATAGGTGCATGGTTTGCGCCAAACGTACCATAGGATCAGAAATTGTTTTGGATGCACCGGATGGTACTCCTGGATTACGAGGCTCAAATGGAAGCTCGTTTCGGTCCGTTTGAAGACAGTGTTAGTTTCAATGCAAGTCAGGTGCACGGTTTGCGCCAAATGTACCATAGCCTCAGAAATCATTTTGGATGCAGTGGATGGTACTCCTAGGTGATGAGGCTCAAATGGAAGCTTGTTTCGGTCTGTTTGGATATAGTGCTAATCTTGATTCAAGATAGGGGCACAGTTTGCGCCGAACATACCATAGGCTCAGAAATCATTTTTGACACACCCGTTGGAACTCCTAGGTGGTGTGGGTCATGTAGAATTTCATTTCGGTCTGCTCGGAGATAGTGTTAGTATCGGTGCAAGATAGGTCTATAGTTTGCTCCAAACGTACCATAGCTTCAGAAACCATTTTGGATGCACCCGATGGAACTCCTAGGTGACCTGGGTCCTGTAGAATCTCCTTTCGGTCCTTTTGGAGGTAGTGTTAGTTTTCGTGCATAATAGGTGAACGGTTTGCGCCAAACGTACCATAGGATCAGAAATTGTTTTTGATGCACCGGATGGTAGTCCTGGGTGACGAGGCTCAAATGGAAGATCGTTTCGGTCCGTTTGGAGACAGTGTTAGTTTCAGTGCAAGGTAGGTGCACGGTTTGCGCCAAATGTACCATAGCCTCAGAAATCCTTTTGGACGCATTGGATGGTACTCCTAGGTGACGAGGCTCAAATGGAAGCTCGTTTCGGTCCGTTTGAATATAGTTATAATCTTGATTCAAGATAGGGGCACGGTTTGCGCCGAATGTACTGTAGGCTCATAAATCATTTTGGACGCACCCGTTGGAACTCCTACGTGATGTGGGTCTTGTAGAATCTTGTTTCGGTCCGTTTGGAGTCTGTGTTAGTTTCAGTGCAAGATAGGTGCACGTTTTGCACCAAATGTACCAGAGCTTCAGAAATGGTTTTGGACGCACCGAATGTTACTCCAAGGTGACGATTCTCAAATAGAAGCTCGTTTCGATCCGTTTGGATACAGTGCTAATCTGGATTCAAGATAGGTGCACGGTTTGCACCGAACATACCGTAAGCTCAGAAATCATTTTGGACACACTCGATGGGACTCCTAGGTGACATGGATCATGTAGAATCTCGTTTTGGTCCATTTGGATATAGTGTTAGTTTCGGTGCAAGATAGGTCCACAATTTGCACCAAACGTACCATAGCCTCAGAAACTATTTTGGACGCACCCTTTGGAACTCCTAGGTGAGGTGGGTCATGTAGAATCTTGTTTCGAACCTTTTGGAGATAGTTAGTTTCGGTGCATGGTAGTTGCACGGTTTGCGCCAAACGTACCATAGGCTTGGAATTTAATTTGGATGCACCTGATGGTACTCCTGGGTGACGAGGCTCAAATGGAAGATTATTTCGGTCTATTTGGAGACAGTGTAAGTTTCAGTTTAAGGTAGGTGCACGGTTTGCGCCAAATGTACAATAGCCACAGAAATCGTTTTGGACGCACCGGATGGTACTCCATGGTGATGGGGCTCAAATCGAAGCTCGTTTCGGTTCGTTTGGAGACAGTACTAATCTTGACTCAAGATAGGGCACGGTTTGTGTCGACCGTACCGTAAGCTCAGAAATGTTTAGGGATGCACCCGATGGAACTCCTAGGTAACGTGGGTCATGTAGAATCTTGTTTCGGTCTATTTGGATATAGTGTTAGTCTCGGTGCAAGATAGGTCCACAGTTTGCACCAAATGTACCATTGCCTCAGAAACCATTTTGGACGCACCTGTTGGAACTCCTAAGTGACGTGGGTCATGTAGAATCTTGTTTCGAACCTTTTGGAGATAGTGTTAGTTTCGGTGCACGGAAGGTGCACGGTTTGCGCCGAATGTACCGTAGGCTCAAAAATTATTTTGGATGCACTAGTTGGTACTCCTGGGTGACGAGGCTCAAATGGAAGATCGTTTTGGTCCGTTTCGATACAGTGTTAGTTTCAGTGCAAGGTCGGTGCACGGTTTGCGCCAAATGTACAATAGCCTCAAAAATCGTTTTGGACGCACTGGATGGTACTCCTAGGTGACGAGGCTCAAATGGAAGCTCGTTTCGGTCCGTTTGAATATAGTTATAATCTTGATTCAAGATAGGGTCACGGTTTGCGCCAAATGTACTATAGGCTGAGAAATCATTTTGGACGCACCCGTTGGAACTCCTACGTGATATGGGTCTTGTAGAATCTCGTTTCGGTCCGTTTGGAGATTGTGTTAGTTTCAGTGCAAGATAAGTGCACGGTTTGCGCCAAATGTACCAGAGCTTCAGAAATGGTTTTGAATGCACCGAATGTTACTCCAAGGTGACGAGGCTCAAATAGAAGCTTGTTTCGGTCCGTTTGGATACAGTGCTAATCTGGATTCAAGATAGGTGTACGGTTTGCGCCGAACGTACCGCAAGCTCAGAAATAATTTTGGACGCACTCGATGGGACTCCTAGGTGACATGGGTCATGTAGAATCTCGTTTCGGTCCATTTGGATATAGTGTTATTTTCGGTGCAAGATAGGTCCACAGTTTGCACCAAACGTACCATAGCCTCAGAAACTATTTTGGACGCACCCGTTTGAACTCCTAGGTGAGGTGGGTCATGTAGAATCTTGTTTCGAACCTTTTGGAGATAGTGTTAGTTTCGGTGCGTGGTAGTTGCACGGTTTGCACCAAATGTACCGTAGGCTTAGAAATTAATTTGGATGCACCGGATGGTGCTCCTGGGTGACGAGGCTCAAATGGAAGATCGTTTCGGTCTATTTGGAGACAGTGTAAGTTTCAGTTTAAGGTAGGTTCACGGTTTGCGCCAAATGTACCATAGCCTCAGAAATCGTTTTGGACGCACTGGATGGTACTCCATGGTGACGGGGCTCAAATCGAAGCTTGTTTCGGTTCGTTTGGAGACAGTGCTAATCTTGACTAGTACGGTTTGCGCTGACCGTACCGTAAGCTCAAAAATGTTTTTGGATGCATCCGATGGAACTCCTAGGTAACGTGATTCATGGTAGAATCTTGTTTCGGTCCATTTGGATATAGTGTTAGTCTCGGTTCAAAATAGGTCCACAGTTTACACCAAATGTACCATTGACTCAGAAACCGTTTTGGATGCACCTGTTGGAACTCCTAGGTGACGTGGGTCATGTAGAATCTTGTTTTGAACCTTTTGGAGATAGTGTTAGTTTTGGTGCATGGAAGGTGCACGGTTTGCGCAGAATGTACCGTAGGCTCAGAAATTATTTTGGATGCACCAGTTGGTACTCCTGGGTGACGAGGCTCAAATGGAAGATCGTTTCGGTCCGTTTGGATACAGTGTTAGTTTCATTGCAAGGTAGGTGCACGATTTGCGCCAAATGTACCATAGCCTCAGAAATCGTTTTGGACGCACTAGATGGTACTCCTAGGTGACGAGGCTCAAATGGAAGCTCGTTTCGGTCCGTTTGAATATAGTTATAATCTTGATTCAAGATAGGGGCACGGTTTGCGCTGAATGTACTATAGGCTCATAAATCATTTTGGACGCACCCGTTGGAACTCCTACGTGATGTGGGTCTTGTAGAATCTCATTTCGGTCCGTTTGGAGATTGTGTTAGTTTCAGTGCAAGATAGGTGCACGGTTTGCGCCAAATGTACCAGAGCTTGAGAAATGGTTTTGGATGCACCGAATGTTACTCCAAAGTGACGAGGCTCAAATAGAAGCTCATTTTGGTCCGTTTGGATACAGTGCTAATCTGGATTCAAGATAGGTGCACGGTTTGCGCCGAATGTACCGTAAGCTCAGAAATCATTTTGGACGCACTCGATGGGACTCCTAGGTGACATGGGTCATGTAGAATCTCATTTCGGTCTATTTGGATATAGTGTTAGTTTCGGTGCAAGATAGGTCCATAGTTTGCACCAAACGTACCATAGCCTCAGAAACTATTTTAGACGCACCTGTTGGAACTCCTAGGTGAGGTGGGTCATGTAGAATCTTGTTTTGAACCTTTTGGAGATAGTGTTAGTTTCGGTGCATGGTAGTTGCACGGTTTGCGCCAAACGTACCATAGGCTTAGAAATTAATTTGGATGCACCGGATGGTACTCCTGGGTGACGAGGCTCAAATGGAAGATCGTTTCGGTCTGTTTGGAGACAGTGTAAGTTTTAGTTTAAGGTAGGTGCATGGTTTGCGCCAAATGTACCATAGCCTTAGAAATCATTTTGGACGCACCGGATGGTACTCCATGGTGACGGGGCTCAAATCGAAGCTCGTTTCGGTTCATTTGGAGACAGTGCTAATCTTGACTCAAGATAGGGCACGGTTTGCGCCGACCGAACCGTAAGCTCAGAAATGTTTTTGGACGTACCCGATGGAACTCCTAGGTAACGTGGGTCATGGTAGAATCTTGTTTCGGTCCATTTGGATATAGTGTTAGTCTCGGTTCAAGATAGGTCCACAGTTTGCACCAAATGTACCATTGCCTCAGAAACTGTTTTTGGACGCACCTGTTAGAACTCCTAGGTGACGTGGGTCATGTAGAATCTTGTTTCGAACCTTTTGGAGATAGTGTTAGTTTCGGTGCATGGAAGGTGCACGGTTTGCACCGAATGTACCGTAGGCTCAGAAATTATTTTGGATGCGCCAGTTGGTACTCCTGGGTGACGAGGCTCAAATGGAAGATCGTTTTGGTCCGTTTGGATACAGTGTTAGTTTCAGTGCAAGGTAGGTGCACGGTTTGCGCCAAATGTACCATAGCCTTAGAACTCATTTTGGACGCACTGGATGGTACTCCTAGGTGACGAGGCTCAAATGGAAGCTCGTTTCGTTCCGTTTGAATATAGTTATAATCTTGATTCAAGATAAGGGCACGGTTTGCGCCAAATGTACTATAGGCCCAAAAATCATTTTGGACGCACCCGTTGGAACTCCTACGTGATATGGGTCTTGTAGAATCTCGTTTCGGTCCGTTTGGAGATTGTGTTAGTTTCAGTGCAAGATAGGTGCACGGTTTGCGCCAAATGTACCAGAGCTTCAGAAATGGTTTTGGATGCCCCGAATGTGACTCCAAGGTGACGAGGCTCAAATAGAAGCTCGTTTCGGTCCGTTTGGATACAGTGCTAATCTAGATTCAAGATTGGTGCACGGTTTACGCCGAACGTACCGTAAGCTCAGAAATCATTTTGGACGCACTCGATGGGACTCCTTGGTGACATGGGTCATGTAGAATCTCGTTTCGGTCCATTTAGATATAGTGTTAGTTTCGGTGCAAGATAGGTCCACAGTTTGCAACAAACGTAACATAGCCTCAGAAACTATTTTGGACGCACCCGTTGGAACTCCTAGGTGAGGTGGGTCATGTAGAATCTTGTTTCGAACCTTTTGGAGATAGTGTTAGTTTTGGTGCATTGTAGTTGCACGGTTTACGCCAAACGTACCATAGGCTTAGAAATTAATTTGGATGCACCGGATGGTATTCCTGGGTGACGAGGCTCAAATGGAAGATCGTTTCGGTCTATTTGGAGACAGTGTAAGTTTCTGTTTAAGATAGGTGCACGGTTTGCGCCAAATGTACCATAGCCATAGAAATCGTTTTGGACGCATTGGATGGTACTCCTAGGTGACGAGGCTCAAATGGAAGCTCGTTTCGGTCCGTTTGAATATAGTTATAATCTTGATTCAAGATAGGGGCACGGTTTGCGCCGAATGTACTATAGGCTCAGAAATCATTTTGGACGCACCCGTTGGAACTCCTACGTGATGTGGGTCTTGTAGAATCTTGTTTCGGTCCGTTTGGAGATTGTGTTAGTTTCAGTGCAAGATAGGTGCACGGTTTGCGCCAAATGTACCAGAGCTTCAGAAATGGTTTTGGACGCACCGAATGTTACTCCAAGGTGACGAGGCTCAAATAGAAGCTCGTTTCGATCCGTTTGGATACAGTGCTAATCTGGATTCAAGATAGGTGCACGGTTTGCGCCGAACGTACCGTAAGCTCAGAAATCATTTTGGACGCACTCGATGGGACTCCTAGGTGACATGGGTCATGTAGAATCTCGTTTCGGTCCATTTGGATATAGTGTTAGTTTCGGTGCAAGATAGGTCCATAGTTTGCACCAAACGTACCATAGCCTCAGAAACTATTTTGGACACACCTTTTGGAACTCCTAGGTGTGGTGGGTCATGTAGAATCTTGTTTCAAACCTTTTAGAGATAGTGTTAGTTTCGGTGCATGGTAGTTGCACGGTTTGCGCCAAACGTACCATAGGCTTAGAAATTAATTTGGATGCACCGGATGGTACTGCTGGGTGACGAGGCTCAAATGGAAGATCGTTTTGGTCTGCTTGGAGAAAGTGTAAGTTTTAGTTTAAGGTAGGTGCACGGTTTGCGCCAAATGTACCATAGCCTCAGAAATTATTTTGGACGCACCGGATGGTACTCCATGGTGACGGGGCTCAAATCGAAGCTCGTTTCGGTTCGTTTGGAGACAGTGCTAATCTTGACTCAAGATAGGGCACGGTTTGTGCCGACCATACCGTAAGCTCAGAAATGTTTTTGGATGCACCCGATGGAACTCCTAGGTAACGTGGGTCATGGTAGAATATTGTTTCGGTCCATTTGGATATAGTGTTAGTCTCGGTTCAAGATAGGTCCACAGTTTGCACCAAATGCACCATTGCCTCAGAAACCGTTTTGGACGCACCTGTTAGAACTCCTAGGTGACGTGGGTCATGTAGAATCTTGTTTCGAACCTTTTGGAGATAGTGTTAGTTTCGGTGCATGGAAGGTGCACGGTTTTGCGCCGAATGTACCATAGGCTCAGAAATTTTTTTGGATGCACCAGTTGGTACTCCTGGGTGACGAGGCTCAAATGGAAGATCGTTTCGGTCCATTTGGATACAGTGTTAGTTTTAGTGCAAGGTAGGTGCACGGTTTGCGCCAAATGTACCATAGCCTCAGAAATCGTTTTTGGACGCACTGGATGGTACTCTTAGGTGACGAGGCTCAAATGGAAGCTCGTTTCGGTCCGTTTGAATATAGTTATAATCCTGATTTAAGATAGGGGCACGGTTTGCGCCGAATATACTATAGGCTCAGAAATCATTTTGGACGCACCCGTTGGAACTCCTACGTGATGTGGGTCTTGTAGAATCTCGTTTCGGTCCGTTTGGAGATTGTGTTAGTTTCAGTGCAAGATAGGTGCACGATTTGCGCCAAATGAACGAGAGCTTCAGAAATGGTTTTGGACGCACCGAATGTTACTCCAAGGTGACGAGGCTCAAATAGAAGCTCATTTCGGTCCGTTTGGATACAGTGCTAATCTAGATTCAAGATAGGTGCACGGTTTACGCCGAACGTACCGTAAGCTCACAAATCATTTTGGACGCACTCGATGGGACTCCTTGGTGACATGGGTCATGTAGAATCTCGTTTCGGTCCATTTAGATATAGTGTTAGTTTCAGTGCAAGATAGGTCCACAGTTTGCAACAAACGTAACATAGCCTCAGAAACTATTTTGGACGCACCCGTTGGAACTCCTAGGTGAGGTGGGTCATGTAGAATCTTGTTTCGAACCTTTTGGAGATAGTGTTAGTTTCGGTGCATGGTAGTTGCACGGTTTACGCCAAACGTACCATAGGCTTAGAAATTAATTTGGATGCACCGGATGGTACTCCTGGGTGACGAGGCTCAAATGGAAGATCGTTTCGGTCTATTTGGAGACAGTGTAAGTTTCTGTTTAAGATAGGTGCACGGTTTGCGCCAAATGTATCATAGCCTCAGAAATCGTTTTGGACGCACCGGATGGTACTCCATGGTGACGGGGCTCAAATCGAAGCTCGTTTCGGTTCATTTGGAGACAGTGCTAATCTTGACTCAAGATAGGGCACGGTTTGCGCCGACCGTACCGTAAGCTCAGAAATGTTTTTGGATGTACCTGATGGAACTCCTAGGTAACGTGGGTCATGGTAGAATCTTGTTTCGGTCCATTTGGATATAGTGTTAGTCTCGGTTCAAGATAGGTCCACAGTTTGCACCAAATGTACCATTGCCTCAGAAACCGTTTTTGGACGCACCTGTTAGAACTCCTAGGTGACGTGGGTCATGTAGAATCTTGTTTCGAACCTTTTGGAGATAGTGTTAGTTTCAGTGCATGGAAGGTGCACGGTTTGCACCGAATGTACCGTAGGCTCAGAAATTATTTTGGATGCACCAGTTGGTACTCCTGGGTGACAAGGCTCAAATGGAAGATCGTTTCGGTCCATTTGGATACAGTGTTAGTTTCAGTGCAAGGTAGGTGCATGGTTTGCGCCAAATGTACCATAGCCTCAGAAATCGTTTTGGACGCACTGGATGGTACTCCTAGGTGACGAGGCTCAATTGGAAGCTCGTTTCGGTCCGTTTGAATATAGTTATAATCTTGATTCAAGATAGGGGCACGCTTTGCGCCGAATGTACTATAGGCTCAGAAATCATTTTGGACGCACCCGTTGGAACTCCAACGTGATGTGGGTCTTGTAGAATCTCGTTTCGGTCCGTTTGGAGATTGTGTTAGTTTTAGTGCAAGATAGGTGCACGGTTTGCGCCAAATGTACCAGAGCTTCAGAAATGGTTTTGGACGCACCGAATGTTACTCCAAGGTGACGAGGCTCAAATAGAAGCTCGTTTCGGTCCGTTTGGATACAGTGCTAATCTGGATTCAAGATAGGTGCACGGTTTGCGCCGAACGTACCGTAAGCTCAGAAATCATTTTGGACGCACTCGATGGGACTCCTAGGTGACATGGGTCATGTAGAATCTCGTTTCGGTCCATTTGGATATAGTGTTAGTTTCAGTGCAAGATAGGTCCACAGTTTGCACCAAACGTAACATAGCCTCAGAAGCTATTTTGGACGCACCCGTTGGAACTCCTAGGTGAGGTGGGTCATGTAGAATCTTGTTTCGAACCTTTTGGAGATAGTGTTAGTTTTGGTGCATGGTAGTTGCACGGTTTGCGCCAAACGTACCATAGGCTTAGAAATTAATTTGGATGCACCGGATGGTACTCCTGGGTGACGAGGCTCAAATGGAAGATCGTTTCGGTCTGTTTGGAGACAGTGTAAGTTTCAGTTTAAGGTAGGTGCACGGTTTGCGCCAAATGTACCATAGCCTCAGAAATCGTTTTGGACGCATCAGATGGTACTCCATGGTCACGGGGCTCAAATCGAAGCTCGTTTCGGTTCGTTTGGAGACAGTGCTAATCTTGACTCAAGATAGGGCACGGTTTGCGCCGACCGTACCGTAAGCTCAGAAATGTTTTTGGATGCACCCGATGGAACTCTTAGGTAACGTGGGTCATGTAGAATCTTGTTTCGGTCCATTTGGATATAGTGTTAGTCTCGGTGCAAGATAGGTCCACAGTTTGCAACAAATGTTCCATTGCCACAGAAACCGTTTTGGACACACCTGTTGGAACTCCTAGGTGACGTGGGTCATGTAGAATCTTGTTTCGAACCTTTTGGAGATAGTGTTAGTTTCGGTGCATGGTAGGTGCACGGTTTGCGCCGAATGTACCGTAGGCTTAGAAATTATTTTGGATGCACCAGTTGGTACTCCTGGGTGACAAGGCTCAAATGGAAGATCGATTCGGTCCATTTGGATACAGTGTTAGTTTCAGTGCAAGGTAGGTGCACGGTTTGCGCCAAATGTAACCATAGCCTCAGAAATCATTTTGGACGCACTGGATGGTACTCCTAGGTGACGAGGCTCAAATGGAAGCTCGTTTCGGTCCATTTGAATACAGTTATAATCTTTATTCAAGATAGGGGCACGGTTTGCGCCGAATGTACTATAGGCTCAGAAATCATTTTGGACGCACCCGTTGGAACTCCTACGTGATGTGGGTCTTGTAGAATCTCGTTTCGGTCCGTTTGGAGATTGTGTTAGTTTTAGTGCAAGATAGGTGCACGGTTTGCGCCAAATGTACTAGAGCTTCAGAAATGGTTTTGGACGCACCGAATGTTACTCCAAGGTGACGAGGCTCAAATAGAAGCTCGTTTCGGTCCGTTTGGATACAGTGCTAATATGGATTCAAGATAGGTGCACGGTTTACGCCGAACGTACCGTAAGCTCAGAAATCATTTTGGACGCACTCGATGGGAGTCCTAGGTGACATGGGTCATGTAGAATCTCGTTTCGGTCCATTTGGATATAGTGTTAGTTTCAGTGCCAGATAGGTCCACAGTTTGCACCAAACGTAACATAGCCTCAGAAACTATTTTAGACGCACCCGTTGGAACTCCTAGGTGAGGTGGGTCATGTAGAATCTTGTTTCGAACCTTTTGGAGATAGTGTTAGTTTCGGTGCATGGTAGTTGCACGGTTTGCGCCAAACGTATCATAGGCTTAGAAATTAATTTGGATGCACCGGAAGGTACTCCTGGGTGACGAGGCTCAAATGGAAGATCGTTTCGGTCTGTTTGGAGACAGTGTAAGTTTCAGTTTAAGGTAGGTGCACGGTTTGCGCCAAATGTACCATAGCCTCAAAAATCGTTTTGGACGCACCGGATGGTACTCCATGGTCACGGGGCTCAAATCGAAGCTCATTTCGGTTCGTTTGGAGACAGTGCTAATCTTGACTCAAGATAGGGCACGGTTTGCGCCGACCGTACCGTAAGCTCAGAAATGTTTTTGGATGCACCCGATGGAACTCCTAGGTAACGTGGGTCATGTAGAATCTTGTTTCGGTCCATTTAGATATAGTGTTAGTCTCGGTGCAAGATAGGTCCATAGTTTGCACCAAATGTACCATTGCCTCAGAAACCGTTTTGGACGCACCTGTTGGAACTCCTAGGTGACGTGGGTCATGTAGAATCTTGTTTCGAACCATTTGGAGATAGTGTTAGTTTCGGTGCATGGAAGGTGCACGGTTTGCGCCGAATGTACCGTAGGCTCAGAAATTATTTTGGATGCACCAGTTGGTACTCCTGGGTGATGAGGCTCAAATGGAAGATCGTTTCGGTCCGTTTGGATACAGTGTTAGTTTCAGTGCAAGGTAGGTGCACGGTTTGCGCCAAATGTACCATAGCCTCAGAAATCGTTTTGGACGCACTGGATGGTACTCCTAGGTGACGAGGCTCAAATGGAAGCCCGTTTCGGTCTGTTTGAATATGGTTATAATCTTGATTCAAGATTGGGGCACGGTTTGTGCCGAATGTACTATAGGCTCAGAAATCATTTTGGACGCACCCGTTGGAACTCCAACGTGATGTGGGTCTTGTAGAATCTCGTTTCGGTCCGTTTGGTGATTGTGTTAGTTTCAGTGCAAGATAGGTGCACGATTTGCGCCAAATGTACGAGAGCTTCAGAAATGGTTTTGGACGCACCGAATGTTACTCCAAGGTGACGAGGCTCAAATAGAAGCTCGTTTCGGTCCGTTTGGATACAGTGCTAATCTAGATTCAAGATAGGTGCACGGTTTGCGCCGAACGTACCGTAAGCTCAGAAATCATTTTGGACGCACTCGATGGGACTCCTAGGTGACATGGGTCGGTCCATTTGGATATAGTGTTAGTTTCGGTGCAAGATAGGTCCATAGTTTGCACCAAACGTACGATAGCCTCAGAAACTATTTTGGACGCACCCGTTGGAACTCCTAGGTGAGGTGGGTCATGTAGAATCTTGTTTCGAACCTTTTGGAGATAGTGTTAGTTTTGGTGCATGGTAGTTGCATGGTTTGCGCCAAACGTACCATAGGGTTAGAAATTAATTTGGATGCAGCGGATGGTACTCCTGGGTGACGAGGCTCAAATGGAAGATCGTTTCGGTCTGTTTGGAGATAGTGTAAGTTTTAGTTTAAGGTAGGTGCACGGTTTGCGCCAAATGTACCATAGCCTCAGAAATCGTTTTGGACGCACCGGATTGTACTCCATGGTGACGGGGCTCAAATCGAAGCTCGTTTCGGTTCATTTGGAGACAGTGCTAATCTTGACTCAAGATAGGGCACGGTTTGCGCCGACCGTACCATAAGCTCAGAAATGTTTTTGGATGCACCCGATGGAACTCCTAGGTAACGTGGGTCATGTAGAATCTTGTTTCGGTCCATTTGGATATAGTGTTAGTCTCGGTGCAAGATAGGTCCACAGTATGCAACAAATGTATCATTGCCTCAGAACCCGTTTTGGACGCACCTGTTGGAACTCCTAGGTAACGTGCGTCATGTAGAATCTTGTTTCGAACCTTTTGGAGATAGTGTTAGTTTCGGTGCATGGAAGGTGCACGGTTTGCGCCGAATGTACCGTAGGCTCAGAAATTATTTTGGATGCACCAGTTGGTACTCCTGGGTGACGAGGCTCAAATGGAAGATCGTTTCGGTCCATTTGGATACAGTGTTAGTTTCAGTGCAAGGTAGGTGCATGGTTTGCGCCAAATGTACCATAGCCTCAGAAATCGTTTTGGACGCACTGGATGGTACTCCTAGGTGACGAGGCTCAATTGGAAGCTCGTTTCGGTCCGTTTGAATATAGTTATAATCTTGATTCAAGATAGGGGCACGCTTTGCGCCGAATGTACTATAGGCTCAGAAATCATTTTGGACGCACCCGTTGGAACTCCAACGTGATGTGGGTCTTGTAGAATCTCGTTTCGGTCCGTTTGGAGATTGTGTTAGTTTTAGTGCAAGATAGGTGCACGGTTTGCGCCAAATGTACCAGAGCTTCAGAAATGGTTTCGGACGCACCGAATGTTACTCCAAGGTGACGAGGCTCAAATAGAAGCTCGTTTCGGTCCGTTTGGATACAGTGCTAATCTGGATTCAAGATAGGTGCACGGTTTGCGCCGAACGTACCGTAAGCTCAGAAATCATTTTGGACGCACTCGATGGGACTCCTAGGTGACATGGGTCATGTAGAATCTCGTTTCGGTCCATTTGGATATAGTGTTAGTTTCAGTGCAAGATAGGTCCACAGTTTGCACCAAACGTAACATAGCCTCAGAAGCTATTTTGGACGCACCCGTTGGAACTCCTAGGTGAGGTGGGTCATGTAGAATCTTGTTTCGAACCTTTTGGAGATAGTGTTAGTTTTGGTGCATGGTAGTTGCACGGTTTGCGCCAAACGTACCATAGGCTTAGAAATTAATTTGGATGCACCGGATGGTACTCCTGGGTGACGAGGCTCAAATGGAAGATCGTTTCGGTCTGTTTGGAGACAGTGTAAGTTTCAGTTTAAGGTAGGTGCACGGTTTGCGCCAAATGTACCATAGCCTCAGAAATCGTTTTGGACGCATCAGATGGTACTCCATGGTCACGGGGCTCAAATCGAAGCTCGTTTCGGTTCGTTTGGAGACAGTGCTAATCTTGACTCAAGATAGGGCACGGTTTGCGCCGACCGTACCGTAAGCTCAGAAATGTTTTTGGATGCACCCGATGGAACTCTTAGGTAACGTGGGTCATGTAGAATCTTGTTTCGGTCCATTTGGATATAGTGTTAGTCTCGGTGCAAGATAGGTCCACAGTTTGCAACAAATGTTCCATTGCCACAGAAACCGTTTTGGACACACCTGTTGGAACTCCTAGGTGACGTGGGTCATGTAGAATCTTGTTTCGAACCTTTTGGAGATAGTGTTAGTTTCGGTGCATGGTAGGTGCACGGTTTGCGCCGAATGTACCGTAGGCTTAGAAATTATTTTGGATGCACCAGTTGGTACTCCTGGGTGACAAGGCTCAAATGGAAGATCGATTCGGTCCATTTGGATACAGTGTTAGTTTCAGTGCAAGGTAGGTGCACGGTTTGCGCCAAATGTACCCATAGCCTCAGAAATCATTTTGGACGCACTGGATGGTACTCCTAGGTGACGAGGCTCAAATGGAAGCTCGTTTCGGTCCATTTGAATACAGTTATAATCTTTATTCAAGATAGGGGCACGGTTTGCGCCGAATGTACTATAGGCTCAGAAATCATTTTGGACGCACCCGTTGGAACTCCTACGTGATGTGGGTCTTGTAGAATCTCGTTTCGGTCCGTTTGGAGATTGTGTTAGTTTTAGTGCAAGATAGGTGCACGGTTTGCGCCAAATGTACTAGAGCTTCAGAAATGGTTTTGGACGCACCGAATGTTACTCCAAGGTGACGAGGCTCAAATAGAAGCTCGTTTCGGTCCGTTTGGATACAGTGCTAATCTGGATTCAAGATAGGTGCACGGTTTACGCCGAACGTACCGTAAGCTCAGAAATCATTTTGGACGCACTCGATGGGAGTCCTAGGTGACATGGGTCATGTAGAATCTCGTTTCGGTCCATTTGGATATAGTGTTAGTTTCAGTGCCAGATAGGTTCACAGTTTGCACCAAACGTAACATAGCCTCAGAAACTATTTTAGACGCACCCGTTGGAACTCCTAGGTGAGGTGGGTCATGTAGAATCTTGTTTCGAACCTTTTGGAGATAGTGTTAGTTTCGGTGCATGGTAGTTGCACGGTTTGCGCCAAACGTATCATAGGCTTAGAAATTAATTTGGATGCACCGGAAGGTACTCCTGGGTGACGAGGCTCAAATGGAAGATCGTTTCGGTCTGTTTGGAGACAGTGTAAGTTTCAGTTTAAGGTAGGTGCACGGTTTGCGCCAAATGTACCATAGCCTCAAAAATCGTTTTGGACGCACCGGATGGTACTCCATGGTCACGGGGCTCAAATCGAAGCTCATTTCGGTTCGTTTGGAGACAGTGCTAATCTTGACTCAAGATAGGGCACGGTTTGCGCCGACCGTACCGTAAGCTCAGAAATGTTTTTGGATGCACCCGATGGAACTCCTAGGTAACGTGGGTCATGTAGAATCTTGTTTCGGTCCATTTAGATATAGTGTTAGTCTCGGTGCAAGATAGGTCCATAGTTTGCACCAAATGTACCATTGCCTCAGAAACCGTTTTGGACGCACCTGTTGGAACTCCTAGGTGACGTGGGTCATGTAGAATCTTGTTTCGAACCATTTGGAGATAGTGTTAGTTTCGGTGCATGGAAGGTGCACGGTTTGCGCCGAATGTACCGTAGGCTCAGAAATTATTTTGGATGCACCAGTTGGTACTCCTGGGTGATGAGGCTCAAATGGAAGATCGTTTCGGTCCGTTTGGATACAGTGTTAGTTTCAGTGCAAGGTAGGTGCACGGTTTGCGCCAAATGTACCATAGCCTCAGAAATCGTTTTGGACGCACTGGATGGTACTCCTAGGTGACGAGGCTCAAATGGAAGCCCGTTTCGGTCTGTTTGAATATAGTTATAATCTTGATTCAAGATTGGGGCACGGTTTGTGCCGAATGTACTATAGGCTCAGAAATCATTTTGGACGCACCCGTTGGAACTCCAACGTGATGTGGGTCTTGTAGAATCTCGTTTCGGTCCGTTTGGTGATTGTGTTAGTTTCAGTGCAAGATAGGTGCACGATTTGCGCCAAATGTACGAGAGCTTCAGAAATGGTTTTGGACGCACCGAATGTTACTCCAAGGTGACGAGGCTCAAATAGAAGCTCGTTTCGGTCCGTTTGGATACAGTGCTAATCTAGATTCAAGATAGGTGCACGGTTTGCGCCGAACGTACCGTAAGCTCAGAAATCATTTTGGACGCACTCGATGGGACTCCTAGGTGACATGGGTCGGTCCATTTGGATATAGTGTTAGTTTCGGTGCAAGATAGGTCCATAGTTTGCACCAAACGTACGATAGCCTCAGAAACTATTTTGGACGCACCCGTTGGAACTCCTAGGTGAGGTGGGTCATGTAGAATCTTGTTTCGAACCTTTTGGAGATAGTGTTAGTTTTGGTGCATGGTAGTTGCATGGTTTGCGCCAAACGTACCATAGGGTTAGAAATTAATTTGGATGCAGCGGATGGTACTCCTGGGTGACGAGGCTCAAATGGAAGATCGTTTCGGTCTGTTTGGAGATAGTGTAAGTTTTAGTTTAAGGTAGGTGCACGGTTTGCGCCAAATGTACCATAGCCTCAGAAATCGTTTTGGACGCACCGGATTGTACTCCATGGTGACGGGGCTCAAATCGAAGCTCGTTTCGGTTCATTTGGAGACAGTGCTAATCTTGACTCAAGATAGGGCACGGTTTGCGCCGACCGTACCATAAGCTCAGAAATGTTTTTGGATGCACCCGATGGAACTCCTAGGTAACGTGGGTCATGTAGAATCTTGTTTCGGTCCATTTGGATATAGTGTTAGTCTCGGTGCAAGATAGGTCCACAGTATGCAACAAATGTATCATTGCCTCAGAACCCGTTTTGGACGCACCTGTTGGAACTCCTAGGTAACGTGCGTCATGTAGAATCTTGTTTCGAACCTTTTGGAGATAGTGTTAGTTTCGGTGCATGGAAGGTGCACGGTTTGCGCCGAATGTACCGTAGGCTCAGAAATTATTTTGGATGCACCAGTTGGTACTCCTGGGTGACGAGGCTCAAATGGAAGATCGTTTCGGTCCATTTGGATACAGTGTTAGTTTCAGTGCAAGGTAGGTGCATGGTTTGCGCCAAATGTACCATAGCCTCAGAAATCGTTTTGGACGCACTGGATGGTACTCCTAGGTGACGAGGCTCAATTGGAAGCTCGTTTCGGTCCGTTTGAATATAGTTATAATCTTGATTCAAGATAGGGGCACGCTTTGCGCCGAATGTACTATAGGCTCAGAAATCATTTTGGACGCACCCGTTGGAACTCCAACGTGATGTGGGTCTTGTAGAATCTCGTTTCGGTCCGTTTGGAGATTGTGTTAGTTTTAGTGCAAGATAGGTGCACGGTTTGTGCCAAATGTACCAGAGCTTTAGAAATGGTTTTGGACGCACCGAATGTTACTCCAAGGTGACGAGGCTCAAATAGAAGCTCGTTTCGGTCCGTTTGGATACAGTGCTAATCTGGATTCAAGATAGGTGCACGGTTTGCGCCGAACGTACCGTAAGCTCAGAAATCATTTTGGACGCACTCGATGGGACTCCTAGGTGACATGGGTCATGTAGAATCTCGTTTCGGTCCATTTGGATATAGTGTTAGTTTCAGTGCAAGATAGGTCCACAGTTTGCACCAAACGTAACATAGCCTCAGAAGCTATTTTGGACGCACCCGTTGGAACTCCTAGGTGAGGTGGGTCATGTAGAATCTTGTTTCGAACCTTTTGGAGATAGTGTTAGTTTTGGTGCATGGTAGTTGCACGGTTTGCGCCAAACGTACCATAGGCTTAGAAATTAATTTGGATGCACCGGATGGTACTCCTGGGTGACGAGGCTCAAATGGAAGATCGTTTCGGTCTGTTTGGAGACAGTGTAAGTTTCAGTTTAAGGTAGGTGCACGGTTTGCGCCAAATGTACCATAGCCTCAGAAATCGTTTTGGACGCATCAGATGGTACTCCATGGTCACGGGGCTCAAATCGAAGCTCGTTTCGGTTCGTTTGGAGACAGTGCTAATCTTGACTCAAGATAGGGCACGGTTTGCGCCGACCGTACCGTAAGCTCAGAAATGTTTTTGGATGCACCCGATGGAACTCTTAGGTAACGTGGGTCATGTAGAATCTTGTTTCGGTCCATTTGGATATAGTGTTAGTCTCGGTGCAAGATAGGTCCACAGTTTGCAACAAATGTTCCATTGCCACAGAAACCGTTTTGGACACACCTATTGGAACTCCTAGGTGACGTGGGTCATGTAGAATCTTGTTTCGAACCTTTTGGAGATAGTGTTAGTTTCGGTGCATGGTAGGTGCATGGTTTGCGGCGAATGTACCGTAGGCTTAGAAATTATTTTGGATGCACCAGTTGGTACTCCTGGGTGACAAGGCTCAAATGGAAGATCGATTCGGTCCATTTGGATACAGTGTTAGTTTCAGTGCAAGGTAGGTGCACGGTTTGCGCCAAATGTACCCATAGCCTCAGAAATCATTTTGGACGCACTGGATGGTACTCCTAGGTGACGAGGCTCAAATGGAAGCTCGTTTCGGTCCATTTGAATACAGTTATAATCTTTATTCAAGATAGGGGCACGGTTTGCGCCGAATGTACTATAGGCTCAGAAATCATTTTGGACGCACCCGTTGGAACTCCTACGTGATGTGGGTCTTGTAGAATCTCGTTTCGGTCCGTTTGGAGATTGTGTTAGTTTTAGTGCAAGATAGGTGCACGGTTTGCGCCAAATGTACTAGAGCTTCAGAAATGGTTTTGGACGCACCGAATGTTACTCCAAGGTGACGAGGCTCAAATAGAAGCTCGTTTCGGTCCGTTTGGATACAGTGCTAATCTGGATTCAAGATAGGTGCACGGTTTACGCCGAACGTACCGTAAGCTCAGAAATCATTTTGGACGCACTCGATGGGAGTCCTAGGTGACATGGGTCATGTAGAATCTCGTTTCGGTCCATTTGGATATAGTGTTAGTTTCAGTGCCAGATAGGTCCACAGTTTGCACCAAACGTAACATAGCCTTAGAAACTATTTTAGACGCACCCGTTGGAACTCCTAGGTGAGGTGGGTCATGTAGAATCTTGTTTCGAACCTTTTGGAGATAGTGTTAGTTTCGGTGCATGGTAGTTGCACGGTTTGCGCCAAACGTATCATAGGCTTAGAAATTAATTTGGATGCACCGGAAGGTACTCCTGGGTGACGAGGCTCAAATGGAAGATCGTTTCGGTCTGTTTGGAGACAGTGTAAGTTTCAGTTTAAGGTAGGTGCACGGTTTGCGCCAAATGTACCATAGCCTCAAAAATCGTTTTGGACGCACCGGATGGTACTCCATGGTCACGGGGCTCAAATCGAAGCTCATTTCGGTTCGTTTGGAGACAGTGCTAATCTTGACTCAAGATAGGGCACGGTTTGCGCCGACCGTACCGTAAGCTCAGAAATGTTTTTGGATGCACCCGATGGAACTCCTAGGTAACGTGGGTCATGTAGAATCTTGTTTCGGTCCATTTAGATATAGTGTTAGTCTCGGTGCAAGATAGGTCCATAGTTTGCACCAAATGTACCATTGCCTCAGAAACCGTTTTGGACGCACCTGTTGGAACTCCTAGGTGACGTGGGTCATGTAGAATCTTGTTTCGAACCATTTGGAGATAGTGTTAGTTTCGGTGCATGGAAGGTGCACGGTTTGCGCCGAATGTACCGTAGGCTCAGAAATTATTTTGGATGCACCAGTTGGTACTCCTGGGTGATGAGGCTCAAATGGAAGATCGTTTCGGTCCGTTTGGATACAGTGTTAGTTTCAGTGCAAGGTAGGTGCACGGTTTGCGCCAAATGTACCATAGCCTCAGAAATCGTTTTGGACGCACTGGATGGTACTCCTAGGTGACGAGGCTCAAATGGAAGCCCGTTTCGGTCTGTTTGAATATAGTTATAATCTTGATTCAAGATTGGGGCACGGTTTGTGCCGAATGTACTATAGGCTCAGAAATCTTTTTGGACGCACCCGTTGGAACTCCAACGTGATGTGGGTCTTGTAGAATCTCGTTTCGGTCCGTTTGGTGATTGTGTTAGTTTCAGTGCAAGATAGGTGCACGATTTGCGCCAAATGTACGAGAGCTTCAGAAATGGTTTTGGACGCACCGAATGTTACTCCAAGGTGACGAGGCTCAAATAGAAGCTCGTTTCGGTCCGTTTGGATACAGTGCTAATCTAGATTCAAGATAGGTGCACGGTTTGCGCCGAACGTACCGTAAGCTCAGAAATCATTTTGGACGCACTCGATGGGACTCCTAGGTGACATGGGTCGGTCCATTTGGATATAGTGTTAGTTTCGGTGCAAGATAGGTCCATAGTTTGCACCAAACGTACGATAGCCTCAGAAACTATTTTGGACGCACCCGTTGGAACTCCTAGGTGAGGTGGGTCATGTAGAATCTTGTTTCGAACCTTTTGGAGATAGTGTTAGTTTTGGTGCATGGTAGTTGCATGGTTTGCGCCAAACGTACCATAGGGTTAGAAATTAATTTGGATGCAGCGGATGGTACTCCTGGGTGACGAGGCTCAAATGGAAGATCGTTTCGGTCTGTTTGGAGATAGTGTAAGTTTTAGTTTAAGGTAGGTGCACGGTTTGCGCCAAATGTACCATAGCCTCAGAAATCGTTTTGGACGCACCGGATTGTACTCCATGGTGACGGGGCTCAAATCGAAGCTCGTTTCGGTTCATTTGGAGACAGTGCTAATCTTGACTCAAGATAGGGCACGGTTTGCGCCGACCGTACCATAAGCTCAGAAATGTTTTTGGATGCACCCGATGGAACTCCTAGGTAACGTGGGTCATGTAGAATCTTGTTTCGGTCCATTTGGATATAGTGTTAGTCTCGGTGCAAGATAGGTCCACAGTATGCAACAAATGTATCATTGCCTCAGAACCCGTTTTGGACGCACCTGTTGGAACTCCTAGGTAACGTGCGTCATGTAGAATCTTGTTTCGAACCTTTTGGAGATAGTGTTAGTTTCGGTGCATGGAAGGTGCACGGTTTGCGCCGAATGTACCGTAGGCTCAGAAATTATTTTGGATGCACCAGTTGGTACTCCTGGGTGACGAGGCTCAAATGGAAGATCGTTTCGGTCCATTTGGATACAGTGTTAGTTTCAGTGCAAGGTAGGTGCATGGTTTGCGCCAAATGTACCATAGCCTCAGAAATCGTTTTGGACGCACTGGATGGTACTCCTAGGTGACGAGGCTCAATTGGAAGCTCGTTTCGGTCCGTTTGAATATAGTTATAATCTTGATTCAAGATAGGGGCACGCTTTGCGCCGAATGTACTATAGGCTCAGAAATCATTTTGGACGCACCCGTTGGAACTCCAACGTGATGTGGGTCTTGTAGAATCTCGTTTCGGTCCGTTTGGAGATTGTGTTAGTTTTAGTGCAAGATAGGTGCACGGTTTGTGCCAAATGTACCAGAGCTTCAGAAATGGTTTTGGACGCACCGAATGTTACTCCAAGGTGACGAGGCTCAAATAGAAGCTCGTTTCGGTCCGTTTGGATACAGTGCTAATCTGGATTCAAGATAGGTGCACGGTTTGCGCCGAACGTACCGTAAGCTCAGAAATCATTTTGGACGCACTCGATGGGACTCCTAGGTGACATGGGTCATGTAGAATCTCGTTTCGGTCCATTTGGATATAGTGTTAGTTTCAGTGCAAGATAGGTCCACAGTTTGCACCAAACGTAACATAGCCTCAGAAGCTATTTTGGACGCACCCGTTGGAACTCCTAGGTGAGGTGGGTCATGTAGAATCTTGTTTCGAACCTTTTGGAGATAGTGTTAGTTTTGGTGCATGGTAGTTGCACGGTTTGCGCCAAACGTACCATAGGCTTAGAAATTAATTTGGATGCACCGGATGGTACTCCTGGGTGACGAGGCTCAAATGGAAGATCGTTTCGGTCTGTTTGGAGACAGTGTAAGTTTCAGTTTAAGGTAGGTGCACGGTTTGCGCCAAATGTACCATAGCCTCAGAAATCGTTTTGGACGCATCAGATGGTACTCCATGGTCACGGGGCTCAAATCGAAGCTCGTTTCGGTTCGTTTGGAGACAGTGCTAATCTTGACTCAAGATAGGGCACGGTTTGCGCCGACCGTACCGTAAGCTCAGAAATGTTTTTGGATGCACCCGATGGAACTCTTAGGTAACGTGGGTCATGTAGAATCTTGTTTCGGTCCATTTGGATATAGTGTTAGTCTCGGTGCAAGATAGGTCCACAGTTTGCAACAAATGTTCCATTGCCACAGAAACCGTTTTGGACACACCTATTGGAACTCCTAGGTGACGTGGGTCATGTAGAATCTTGTTTCGAACCTTTTGGAGATAGTGTTAGTTTCGGTGCATGGTAGGTGCATGGTTTGCGGCGAATGTACCGTAGGCTTAGAAATTATTTTGGATGCACCAGTTGGTACTCCTGGGTGACAAGGCTCAAATGGAAGATCGATTCGGTCCATTTGGATACAGTGTTAGTTTCAGTGCAAGGTAGGTGCACGGTTTGCGCCAAATGTACCCATAGCCTCAGAAATCATTTTGGACGCACTGGATGGTACTCCTAGGTGACGAGGCTCAAATGGAAGCTCGTTTCGGTCCATTTGAATACAGTTATAATCTTTATTCAAGATAGGGGCACGGTTTGCGCCGAATGTACTATAGGCTCAGAAATCATTTTGGACGCACCCGTTGGAACTCCTACGTGATGTGGGTCTTGTAGAATCTCGTTTCGGTCCGTTTGGAGATTGTGTTAGTTTTAGTGCAAGATAGGTGCACGGTTTGCGCCAAATGTACTAGAGCTTCAGAAATGGTTTTGGACGCACCGAATGTTACTCCAAGGTGACGAGGCTCAAATAGAAGCTCGTTTCGGTCCGTTTGGATACAGTGCTAATCTGGATTCAAGATAGGTGCACGGTTTACGCCGAACGTACCGTAAGCTCAGAAATCATTTTGGACGCACTCGATGGGAGTCCTAGGTGACATGGGTCATGTAGAATCTCGTTTCGGTCCATTTGGATATAGTGTTAGTTTCAGTGCCAGATAGGTCCACAGTTTGCACCAAACGTAACATAGCCTCAGAAACTATTTTAGACGCACCCGTTGGAACTCCTAGGTGAGGTGGGTCATGTAGAATCTTGTTTCGAACCTTTTGGAGATAGTGTTAGTTTCGGTGCATGGTAGTTGCACGGTTTGCGCCAAACGTATCATAGGCTTAGAAATTAATTTGGATGCACCGGAAGGTACTCCTGGGTGACGAGGCTCAAATGGAAGATCGTTTCGGTCTGTTTGGAGACAGTGTAAGTTTCAGTTTAAGGTAGGTGCACGGTTTGCGCCAAATGTACCATAGCCTCAAAAATCGTTTTGGACGCACCGGATGGTACTCCATGGTCACGGGGCTCAAATCGAAGCTCATTTCGGTTCGTTTGGAGACAGTGCTAATCTTGACTCAAGATAGGGCACGGTTTGCGCCGACCGTACCGTAAGCTCAGAAATGTTTTTGGATGCACCCGATGGAACTCCTAGGTAACGTGGGTCATGTAGAATCTTGTTTCGGTCCATTTAGATATAGTGTTAGTCTCGGTGCAAGATAGGTCCATAGTTTGCACCAAATGTACCATTGCCTCAGAAACCGTTTTGGACGCACCTGTTGGAACTCCTAGGTGACGTGGGTCATGTAGAATCTTGTTTCGAACCATTTGGAGATAGTGTTAGTTTCGGTGCATGGAAGGTGCACGGTTTGCGCCGAATGTACCGTAGGCTCAGAAATTATTTTGGATGCACCAGTTGGTACTCCTGGGTGATGAGGCTCAAATGGAAGATCGTTTCGGTCCGTTTGGATACAGTGTTAGTTTCAGTGCAAGGTAGGTGCACGGTTTGCGCCAAATGTACCATAGCCTCAGAAATCGTTTTGGACGCACTGGATGGTACTCCTAGGTGACGAGGCTCAAATGGAAGCCCGTTTCGGTCTGTTTGAATATAGTTATAATCTTGATTCAAGATTGGGGCACGGTTTGTGCCGAATGTACTATAGGCTCAGAAATCATTTTGGACGCACCCCGTTGGAACTCCAACGTGATGTGGGTCTTGTAGAATCTCGTTTCGGTCCGTTTGGTGATTGTGTTAGTTTCAGTGCAAGATAGGTGCACGATTTGCGCCAAATGTACGAGAGCTTCAGAAATGGTTTTGGACGCACCGAATGTTACTCCAAGGTGACGAGGCTCAAATAGAAGCTCGTTTCGGTCCGTTTGGATACAGTGCTAATCTAGATTCAAGATAGGTGCACGGTTTGCGCCGAACGTACCGTAAGCTCAGAAATCATTTTGGACGCACTCGATGGGACTCCTAGGTGACATGGGTCGGTCCATTTGGATATAGTGTTAGTTTCGGTGCAAGATAGGTCTATAGTTTGCACCAAACGTACCATAGCCTCAGAAACTATTTTGGACGCACCCGTTGGAACTCCTAGGTGAGGTGGGTCATGTAGAATCTTGTTTCGAACCTTTTGGAGATAGTGTTAGTTTTGGTGCATGGTAGTTGCATGGTTTGCGCCAAACGTACCATAGGGTTAGAAATTAATTTGGATGCAGCGGATGGTACTCCTGGGTGACGAGGCTCAAATGGAAGATCGTTTCGGTCTGTTTGGAGATAGTGTAAGTTTTAGTTTAAGGTAGGTGCACGGTTTGCGCCAAATGTACCATAGCCTCAGAAATTGTTTTGGACGCACCGGATTGTACTCCATGGTGACGGGGCTCAAATCGAAGCTCGTTTCGGTTCATTTGGAGACAGTGCTAATCTTGACTCAAGATAGGGCACGGTTTGCGCCGACCGTACCATAAGCTCAGAAATGTTTTTGGATGCACCCGATGGAACTCCTAGGTAACGTGGGTCATGTAGAATCTTGTTTCGGTCCATTTGGATATAGTGTTAGTCTCGGTGCAAGATAGGTCCACAGTATGCAACAAATGTATCATTGCCTCAGAACCCGTTTTGGACGCACCTGTTGGAACTCCTAGGTAACGTGCGTCATGTAGAATCTTGTTTCGAACCTTTTGGAGATAGTGTTAGTTTCGGTGCATGGAAGGTGCACGGTTTGCGCCGAATGTACCGTAGGCTCAGAAATTATTTTGGATGCACCAGTTGGTACTCCTCGGTGACGAGGCTCAAATGGAAGATCCTTTCGGTCCGTTTGGATACAGTGTTAGTTTCAGTGCAAGGTAGGTGCATGGTTTGCGCCAAATGTACCATAGCCTCAGAAATCGTTTTGGACGCACTGGATGGTACTCCTAGGTGACGAGGCTCAAATGGAAGCTCGTTTCGGTCCGTTTGAATATAGTTATAATCTTGATTCAAGATAGGGGCACGGTTTGCGCCGAATGTACTATAGGCTCAGAAATCATTTTGGACGCACCCGTTGGAACTCCTACGTGATGTGGGTCTTGTAGAATCTCGTTTCGGTCCGTTTGGAGATTGTGTTAGTTTCAGTGCAAGATAGGTGCACGATTTGCGCCAAATGTACGAGAGCTTCAGAAATGGTTTTGGACGCACCGAATGTTACAACAAGGTGACAAGGCTCAAATAGAAGCTCGTTTCGGTCCGTTTGGATACAATGCTAATCTAGATTCAAGATAGGTGCACGGTTTGCGCCGAACGTACCGTAAGCTCAGAAATCATTTTGGACGCACTCGATGGGACTCCTAGGTGACATGGGTCATGTAGAATCTCGTTTCGGTCCATTTGGATATAGTGTTAGTTTCGGTGCAAGATAGGTCCACAGTTTGCACCAAACGTACCATAGCCTCAGAAACTATTTTGGACGCACCCGTTGGAACTCCTAGGTGAGGTGGGTCAAGTAGAATCTTGTTTCGAACCTTTTGGAGATAGTGTTAGTTTCGGTGCATGGTAGTTGCACGGTTTGCACCAAACGTACCATAGGCTTAGAAATTAATTTGGATGCACCGGATGGTACTCCTGGGTGACGAGGCTCAAATGGAAGATCGTTTCGGTCTATTTGGAGGCAGTGTAAGTTTCAGTTTATGGTAGGTGCACGGTTTGCGCCAAATGTACCATAGCCTCAGAAATCGTTTTGGACGCACCGGATGGTACTCCATGGTGACGGGGCTCAAATCGAAGCTCATTTCGGTTCGTTTGGAGACAGTGCTAATCTTGACTCAAGATAGGGCACGGTTTGCGCTAACCGTACCGTAAGCTCAGAAATATTTTTGGATGCACCCAATGGAACTCCTAGGTAACGTGGGTCATGTAGAATCTTGTTTCGGTCCATTTGGATATGTTGTTAGTCTCGGTGCAAGATAGGTCCACAGTTTGCACCAAATGTACCATTGCCACAGAAACCGTTTTGGACGCACCTGTTGGAACTCCTAGGTGACGTGGGTCATGTAGAATCTTGTTTCGAACCTTTTGGAGATATTGTTAGTTTCGGTGCATGGAAGGTGCACGGTTTGCGCCGAATGTACCGTAGGCTCAGAAATTATTTTGGATGCACCAGTTGGTACTCCTGGGTGATGATGCTCAAATGGAAGATCGTTTCGGTCCGTTTGGATACAGTGTTAGTTTCAGTGCAAGGTAGGTGCACGGTTTGCGCCAAATGTACCATAGCCTCAGAAATCGTTTTGGACGCACTGGATGGTACTCCTAGGTGACGAGGCTCAAATGGAAGCTCGTTTCGGTCCGTTTGAATATAGTTATAATCTTGATTCAAGATAGGGGTACGGTTTGCGCCGAATGTACTATAGGCTCAGAAATCATTTTGGACGCACCCATTGGAACTCCTACGTGATTTGGGTCTTGTAGAATCTCGTTTCGGTCCGTTTGGAGATTGTGTTAGTTTCAGTGCAAGATAGGTGCACGGTTTGCGCCAAATGTACTAGAGCTTCAGAAAAGGTTTTGGACACACCGAATGTTACTCCAAGGTGACGAGGCTCAAATAGAAGCTCGTTTCGGTCCGTTTGGATACAGTGCTAATCTGGATTCAAGATAGGTGCACGGTTTGCGCCGAACGTACCGTAAGCTCAGAAATCATTTTGGACGCACTCGATGGGACTTCTAGGTGACATGGGTCATGTAGAATCTCATTTCGGTCCATTTGGATATAGTGTTAGTTTCGGTGCAAGATAGGTCCACAGTTTGCACCAAACGTACCATAGCCTCAGAAACTATTTTGCACGCACCCGTTGGAACTCCTAGGTGAGGTGGGTCATGTAGAATCTTGTTTCGAACCTTTTGGAGATAGTGTTAGTTTCGGTGCATGCTAGGTGCACGGTTTGCGCCAAATGTACCATAGCCTCAGAAATCGTTTTGGACGCACTGGATGGTACTCCTATGTGACGAGGCTCAAATGGATGCTCGTTTTGGTCCGTTTGAATATAGTTATAATCTTGATTCAAGATAGGGGCACGGTTTGCGCCGAATGTACTATGGGCTCAGAAATCATTTTGGACGCACCCGTTGGAACTCCTACGTGATGTGGGTCTTGTAGAATCTCGTTTCGGTCCGTTTGGAGATTGTGTTAGTTTCAGTGCAAGATAGGTGCACGATTTGCGCCAAATGTACGAGAGCTTAAGAAATGGTTTTGGACGCACCGAATGTTACTCCAAGGTGACGAGGCTCAAATAGAAGCTCGTTTCGGTCCGTTTGGATACAGTGCTAATCTAGATTCAAGATACGTGCACGGTTTGCGCCGAACGTACCGTAAGCTCAGAAATCATTTTGGACGCACTCAATGGGACTCCTAGGTGACATGGGTCATGTAGAATCTCGTTTCGGTCAATTTGGATATAGTGTTAGTTTCGGTGCAAGATAGGTCCTTAGTTTGCACCAAAGTACCATAGCCTCAGAAACTATTTTGGACGCACCCGTTGGAACTCCTAGGTGAGGTGGGTCATGTAGAATCTTGTTTCGAACCTTTTGGAGATAGTGTTAGTTTCGGTGCATGGTAGTTGCACGGTTTGCGCCAAACGTACCATAGGCTTAGAAATTAATTTGGATGCACCGGATGGTACTCCTAGGTGACGAGGCTCAAATGGAAGATCGTTTCGGTCTGTTTGGAGACAGTGTAAGTTTCAGTTTAAGGTAGGTGCACGGTTTGCGCCAAATGTACCATAGCCTCAGAAATCGTTTTGGACGCATCGGATGGTACTCCATGGTGACGGGGCTCAAATTGAAGCTCGTTTCGGTTCGTTTGGAGACAGTGCTAATCTTGACTCAAGATAGGGCACGGTTTGCGCCGACCGTACCGTAAGCTCAGAAATGTTTTTGGATGCACTCGATGGAACTCCTAGGTAACGTGGGTCATGTAGAATCTTGTTTCGGTCCATTTGGATATAGTGTTAGTCTCGGTGCAAGATAGGTCCACAGTTTGCAACAAATGTACCATTGCCTTAGAAACTGTTTTGGACGCACCTGTTGGAACTCCTAGGTGACGTGGGTCATGTAGAATCTTGTTTCGAACCTTTTGGAGATAGTGTTAGTTTCGGTGCATGGAAGGTGCACGGTTTGCGCCGAATGTACCGTAGGCTCAGAAATTATTTTGGATGCACCAGTTGGTACTCCTGGGTGACGATGCTCAAATGGAAGATCGTTTCGGTCCGTTTGGATACAGTGTTAGTTTCAGTGCAAGGTAGGTGCACGGTTTGCGCCAAATGTACCATAGCCTCAGAAATCATTTTGGACGCACTGGATGGTACTCCTAGGTGACGAGGCTCAAATGGAAGCTCGTTTCGGTCCGTTTGAATATAGTTATAATCTTGATTCAAGATAGGGGTACGGTTTGCGCCGAATGTACTATAGGCTCAGAAATCATTTTGGACGCACCCATTGGAACTCCTACGTGATGTGGGTCATGTAGAATCTTGTTTCGGTCCGTTTGGAGATTGTGTTAGTTTCAGTGCAAGATAGGTGCACGGTTTGCGCCAAATGTACCAGAGCTTCAAAAAAGGTTTTGGACACACCGAATTTTACTCCAAGGTGACGAGGCTCAAATAGAAACTCGTTTCGGTCCGTTTGGATACAGTGCGAATCTGGATTCAAGATAGGTGCACGGTTTGCGCCGAACGTACCGTAAGCTCAGAAATCATTTTGGACGCACTCGATGGGACTCCTAGGTGACATGGGTCATGTAGAATCTCGTTTCGGTCCATTTGGATATAGTGTTAGTTTCGGTGCAAGATAGGTCCACAGTTTACACCAAACGTACCATAGCCTCAGAAACTATTTCGCACGCACCCGTTGGAACTCCTAGGTGAGGTGGGTCATGTAGAATCTTGTTTCGAACCTTTTGGAGATAGTGTTAGTTTCGGTGCAAGGTAGGTGCACGGTTTGCGCCAAATGTACCATAGCCTCAGAAATCGTTTTGGACGCACTGGATGGTACTCCTAGGTGACGAGGCTCAAATGGAAGCTCGTTTCGGTCCGTTTGAATATAGTTATAATCTTGATTCAAGATAGGGGTACGGTTTGCGCCGAATGTACTATAGGCTCAGAAATCATTTTGGACGCACCCGTTGGAACTCCTACGTGATGTGGGTCTTGTAGAATCTCGTTTCGGTCCGTTTGGAGATTGTGTTAGTTTCAGTGCAAGATAGGTGCACGGTTTGCGCCAAATGTACGAGAGCTTCAGAAAAGGTTTTGGACGCACCGAATGTTACTCCAAGGTGACGAGGCTCAAATAGAAGCTCGTTTCGGTCCGTTTGGATACAGTGCTAATCTAGATTCAAGATACGTGCACGGTTTGCGCCGAACGTACCGTAAGCTTAGAAATCATTTTGGACGCACTCGATGGGACTCCTAGGTGACATGGGTCATGTAGAATCTCGTTTCGGTCCATTTGGATATAGTGTTAGTTTCGGTGCAAGATAGGTCCACAGTTTGCACCAAACGTACCATAGCATCAGAAACTATTTTGCACGCACCCGTTTGAACTCCTAGGTGAGGTGGGTCATGTAGAATCTTGTTTCGAACCTTTTGGAGATAGTGTTAGTTTCGGTGCATGGTAGTTGCACGGTTTGCGCCAAATGTACCATAGGCTTAGAAATTAATTTGGACGCACCGGATGGTACTCCTGGGTGACGAGGCTCAAATGGAAGATCGTTTCGGTCTATTTGGAGACAGTGTAAGTTTCAGTTTAAGGTAGGTGCACGGTTTGCGCCAAATGTACCATAGCCTCAGAAATCGTTTTGGACGCACCGGATGGTACACCATGGTGACGGGGCTCAAATCGAAGCTCGTTTCGATTCGTTTGGAGACAGTGCTAATCTTGACTCAAGATAGGGCACGGTTTGCGCCGATCGTATCGTAAGCTCAGAAATGTTTTTGGATGCACCCGATGGAACTCCTAGGTAACGTGGGTCACGTAGAATCTTGTTTCGGTCCATTTGGATATAGTGTTAGTCTCGGTGCAAGATAGGTCCACAGTTTGCACCAAATGTACCATTGCCTCAGAAACCGTTTTGGACACACCTGTTGGAACTCCTAGGTGACGTGGGTCATGTAGAATCTTGTTTCGAACCTTTTGGAGATAGTGTTAGTTTCGGTGCATGGAATGTGCACGGTTTGCGCCGAATGTACCGTAGGCTCAGAAATTATTTTGGATGCACCAGTTGGTACTCCTGGGTGACGATGCTCAAATGGAAGATCGTTTCGGTCCGTTTGGATACAGTGTTAGTTTCAGTGCAAGGTAGGTGCACGGTTTGCGCCAAATGTACCATAGCCTCAGAAATCATTTTGGACGCACTGGATGGTACTCCTAGGTGACGAGGCTCAAATGGAAGCTCGTTTCGGTCCGTTTGAATATAGTTATAATCTTGATTCAAGATAGGGGTACGGTTTGCGCCGAATGTACTATAGGCTCAGAAATCATTTTGGACGCACCCATTGGAACTCCTACGTGATGTGGGTCTTGTAGAATCTCGTTTCGGTCCGTTTGGAGATTGTGTTAGTTTCAGTGCAAGATAGGTGCACGGTTTGCGCCAAATGTACCAGAGCTTCAAAAAAGGTTTTGGACACACCGAATGTTACTCCAAGGTGACGAGGCTCAAATAGAAGCTCGTTTCGGTCCGTTTGGATACAGTGCTAATCTGGATTCAAGATAGGTGCACGGTTTGCGCCGAACGTACCGTAAGCTCAGAAATCATTTTGGACGCACTCGATGGGACTCCTAGGTGACATGGGTCATATAGAATCTCGTTTCGGTCCATTTGGATATAGTGTTAGTTTCGGTGCAAGATAGGTCCACAGTTTGCACCAAACGTACCATAGCCTCAGAAACTATTTCGCACGCACCCGTTGGAGATAGTGTTAGTTTCGGTGCATGGTAGGTGCACGGTTTGCGCCAAATGTACCATAGTCTCAGAAATCGTTTTGGACGCACTGGATGGTACTCCTAGGTGACGAGGCTCAAATGGATGCTCGTTTCGGTCCGTTTGAATATAGTTATAATCTTGATTCAAGATAGGGGCATGGTTTGCGCCGAATGTACTATAGGCTCCGAAATCATTTTGGACGCACCCGTTGGAACTCCTACGTGATGTGGGTCTTGTAGAATCTCATTTCGGTCCGTTTGGAGATTGTGTTAGTTTTAGTGCAAGATAGGTGCACGATTTGCGCCAAATGTACGAGAGCTTCAGAAATGGTTTTGGACGCACCGAATGTTACTCCAAGGTGACGAGGCTCAAATAGAAGCTCGTTTCGGTCCGTTTGGATACAGTGCTAATCTAGATTCAAGATACGTGCACGGTTTGCGCCGAACGTACCGTAAGCTCAGAAATCATTTTTGACGCACTCGATGGGACTCCTAGGTGACATGGGTCATGTAGAATCTCGTTTCGGTCAATTTGGATATAGTGTTAGTTTCGGTGCAAGATAGGTCCTTAGTTTGCACCAAAGTACCATAGCCTCAGAAACTATTTTGGACGCACCCGTTGGAACTCCTAGGTGAGGTGGGTCATGTAGAATCTTGTTTCGAACCTTTTGGAGATAGTGTTAGTTTCGGTGCATGGTAGTTGCACGGTTTGCGCCAAACGTACCATAGGCTTAGAAATTAATTTGGATGCACCGGATGGTACTCCTGGGTGACGAGGCTCAAATGAAAGATCATTTCGGTCTGGTTGGAGACAGTGTAAGTTTCAGTTTAAGGTAGGTGCACGGTTTGCGCCAAATGTACCATAGCCTCAGAAATCGTTTTGGACGCACCGGATGGTACTCCATGGTGACGGGGCTCAAATCGAAGCTCGTTTCGGTTCGTTTGGAGACAGTGCTAATCTTGACTCAAGATAGGGCACGGTTTGCGCCGACCATACCATAAGCTCAGAAATGTTTTTGGATGCACTCGATGGAACTCCTAGGTAACGTGGGTCATGTAGAATCTTGTTTCGGTCCATTTGGATATAGTGTTAGTCTCAGTGCAAGATAGGTCCACAGTTTGCAACAAATGTACCATTGCCTCAGAAACTGTTTTGGACGCACCTGTTGGAACTCCTAGGTGACGTGGGTCATGTAGAATCTTGTTTTGAACCTTTTGGAGATAGTGTTAGTTTCAGTGCATGGAAGGTGCACGGTTTGCGCCGAATGTACCGTAGGCTCAGAAATTATTTTGGATGCACCAGTTGGTACTCCTGGGTGACGATGCTCAAATGGAAGATCGTTTCGGTCCGTTTGGATACAGTGTTAGTTTCAGTGCAAGGCAGGTGCACGGTTTGCGCCAAATGTACCATAGCCTCAGAAATCGTTTTGGACGCACTGGATGGTACTCCTAGGTGACGAGGCTCAAATGGAAGCTCGTTTCGGTCCGTTTGAATATAGTTATAATCTTGATTCAAGATAGGGGTACGGTTTGCGCCGAATGTACTATAGGCTCAGAAATCATTTTGGACGCACCCATTGGAACTCCTACGTGATGTGGGTCTTGTAGAATCTCGTTTCAGTCCGTTTGGAGATTGTGTTAGTTTCAGTGCAAGATAGGTGCACGGTTTGCGCCAAATGTATCAGAGCTTCAGAAAAGGTTTTGGACACACCGAATGTTACTCCAAGGTGACGAGGCTCAAATAGAAGCTCGTTTCGGTCCGTTTGGATATAGTGCTAATCTGGATTCAAGATAGGTGCACGGTTTGCGCCGAACGTACCGTAAGCTCAGAAATCATTTTGGACGCACTCGATGGGACTCCTAGGTGACATGGGTCATGTAGAATCTCGTTTCGGTCCATTTGGATATAGTGTTAGTTTCGGTGCAAGATAGGTCCACAGTTTGCACCAAACGTACCATAGCATCAGAAACTATTTTGCACGCACCCGTTTGAACTCCTAGGTGAGGTGGGTCATGTAGAATCTTGTTTCGAACCTTTTGGAGATAGTGTTAGTTTCGGTGCATGGTAGTTGCACGGTTTGCGCCAAATGTACCATAGGCTTAGAAATTAATTTGGACGCACCGGATGGTACTCATGGGTGACGAGGCTCAAATGGAAGATCGTTTCGGTCTATATGGAGACAGTGTAAGTTTCAGTTTAAGGTAGGTGCACGGTTTGCGCCAAATGTACCATAGCCTCAGAAATCGTTTTGGACGCACCGGATGGTACTCCATGGTGACGGGGCTCAAATCGAAGCTCGTTTCGATTCGTTTGGAGACAGTGCTAATCTTGACTCAAGATAGGGCACAGTTTGCGCCGATCGTATCGTAAGCTCAGAAATGTTTTTGGATGCACCCGTTGGAACTCCTAGGTAACGTGGGTCACGTAGAATCTTGTTTCGGTCCATTTGGATATAGTGTTAGTCTCGGTGCAAGATAGGTCCACAGTTTGCACCAAATGTACCATTGCCTCAGAAACCGTTTTGGACACACCTGTTGGAACTCCTAGGTGACGTGGGTCATGTAGAATCTTGTTTCGAACCTTTTGGAGATAGTGTTAGTTTCGGTGCATGGAAGGTGCACGGTTTGCGCCGAATGTACCGTAGGCTTAGAAATTATTTTGGATGCACCAGTTGGTACTCCTGGGTGACGATGCTCAAATGGAAGATCGTTTCGGTCCGTTTGGATACAGTGTTAGTTTCAGTGCAAGGTAGGTGCACGGTTTGCGCCAAATGTACCATAGCCTCAGAAATCATTTTGGACGCACTGGATGGTACTCCTAGGTGACGAGGCTCAAATGGAAGCTCGTATTGGTCCATTTGAATATAGTTATAATCTTGATTCAAGATAGGGGCACGGTTTGCGCCGAATGTACTGTAGGCTTAGAAATCATTTTGGAGCACCCGTTGGAACTTCTACGTGATGTGGGTCTTGTAGAATCTAGTTTCGCTCCGTTTGGAGACTGTGTTAGTTTCAGTGCAAGATAGGTGCACGGTTTGCGCCAAATGTACCAGAGCTTTAGAAATGGTTTTGGACGCACCAAATGTTACTCCAAGGTGACGAGGCTCAAATAGAAGCTCGTTTCGGTCCGTTTGGATACAGTGCTAATCTTGATTCAAGACAGGTGCACGGTTTGCGCCGAACGTACCGTAAACTCGGAACTCATTTTGGACGCACTCGATGGGACTCCTAGGTGACGTGGGTCATGTAGAATCTTGTTTCAATCCATTTGGATATCGTGTTAGTTTCGGTGCAAGATAGGTCCATAGTTTGCACCAAACGTACCATAGCCTCAGAAACCATTTTGGACGCACCCGTTGGAACTCCTAGGTGAGGTGGGTCATGTAGAATCTTGTTTCGAGCCTTTTGGAGATAGTGTTAGTTTCGGTGCATGGTAGGTGCACGGTTTGCGCCAAACGTACCATAGGCTCAGAAATTATTTTGGATGCACCAGATGGTACTCTTGGGTGACGAGGCTCAAATGGAAGATCGTTTCGGTCCATTTGGAGACAGTGTTAGTTTCAGTGCAAGGTAGGTGCACGGTTTGCGCTAAATGTACCATAACCTCAGAAATCGTTTTGGACGCACCGGATGGTACTCCATTGTGACGGGGCTCAAATGGAAGCTCGTTTTGGTTCGTTTGGAGACAGTGTTAATCTTGACTCAAGATAGGGCACGGTTTGCGCCAAACGTACCGTAAGCTCAGAAATGTTTTTGGATGCACCCGCTGGAACTCCTAGGTAACGTGGGTCATGTAGAATCTCGTTTCGGTCCATTTGGATATAGTGTTAGTCTCGGTGCAAGATAGGTCCACAGTTTGCACCAAATGTACCATTGCCTCATAAACCGTTTTGGACGCACCTGTTGGAACTCCTAGGTGATGTGGGTCACGTAGAATCTTGTTTCGAACCTTTTGGAGATAGTGTTAGTTTCGGTGCATGGTAGGTGCATGGTTTGCGCCAAATGTACCGTATGCTCAGAAATTATTTTGGATGCACCGGATGGTACTTCTGGGTGACGAGGCTCAAAAGGAAGATCGTTTCGGTCTGTTTGGAGACAGTGTTAGTTTCAGTGCAAGGTAGGTGCACGGTTTGCGCCAAATATACCATAGCATCAGAAATCCTTTTGGACGCATTGGATGGTACTCCTAAGTGACGAGGCTCAAATGGAAGCTCGTTTTGGTCCGTTTGAATATAGTTATAATCTTGATTCAAGATAGGGGCACGGTTTGCGCCGAATGTACTGTAGGCTCAGAAATCATTTTGGACGCACCCGTTGGAACTCCTACGTGATGTGGGTCTTGTAGAATCTCATTTCGGTCCGTTTGGAGTCTGTGTTAGTTTTAGTGCAAGATAGGTGCACGGTTTGCGCCAAATGTACCAGAGCTTCAGAAATGGTTTTGGACGCACCGAAGTTATTCCAAGGTGACGAGGCTCAAATAGAAGCTTGTTTCGGTCCGTTTGGATACAGTGCTAATCTGGATTCAAGATAGGTGCACGGTTTGCGCCGAACGTACCGTAAACTCAGAAATCATTTTGGATGCACTCGATGGGACTCCTAGGTGACATGGGTCATGTAGAATCTTGTTTCGGTCCATTTGGATATAGTGTTAGTTTCGGTGCAAGGTAGGTCCACAGTTTGCACCAAACATACCATAGCCTCAGAAACTATTTTGGACGCACCCGTTGGAACTCCTAGGTGAAGTGGGTCATGTAGAATCTGGTTTCAAACCTTTTGGAGATAGTGTTAGTTTCGGTGCATGGTAGTTGCACGGTTTACGCCAAACGTACCATAGGCTTTGAAATTAATTTGGATGCACCGGATGGTACTCCTAGGTGACGAGGCTCAACTGGAAGATCGTTTCGGTCTGTTTGGAGATAGTGTAAGTTTCTGTTTAAGGTACCTGCATGGTTTGCGCCAAATGTACCATAGCCTCAGAAAACGTTTTGGACGCACCGGATGGTACTCCATTGTGACGGGGCTCAAATCGAAGCTCGTTTCGGTTCGTTTGGAGACAGTGCTAATCTTGACTCAAGATAGGGCACGGTTTGCGCCGACCGTACCGTAAGCTCAGAAATGTTTTTGGATGCACCCGATAGAACTCCTAGGTAACGTGGGTCATGTAGAATCTTGTTTCGGTCCATTTGGATATAGTGTTAGTCTCAGTGCAAGATAGGTCCACAGTTTGCACCAAATGTACCATTGCCTCAGAAACCGTTTTGGACGCACCTGTTGGAACTCCTAGGTGACGTGGGTCATGTAGAATCTTGTTTCGAACCTTTTGGAGATAGTGTTAGTTTCGGTGCATGGTAGGTGCACGGTTTGCGCTAAACGTACCATAGGCTCAGAAATTATTTTGGATGCACCAGATGGTACTCTTGGGTGACGAGGCTCAAATGGAAGATCGTTTCGGTCCGTTTGGAGACAGTGTTAGTTTCAGTGCAAGGTAGGTGCACGGTTTGCGCCAAATGTACCATAGCCTCAGAAATCGTTTGGTATGCACCGGATGGTACTCCATGGTGACGGGGGCTTAAATGGAAGCTCGTTTCGGTTCATTTGGAGACAGTGCTAATCGTGACTCAAGATTGGGCACGGTTTGCGCCGACCGTACCGTAAGCTCAGAAATGTTTTTGGATGCATTCGATGGAACTCCTACGTAATGTGGGTCATGTAGAATCTTGTTTCGGTCCATTTGGATATAGTGTTAGTCTCGGTGCAAGATAGGTCCACAGTTTGCACCAAATATACCATTGCCTCAGAAACCGTTTTGGACGCACCTGTTGGAACTCCTAGGTGACGTGGGTCATGTAGAATCTTGTTTCGAACCTTTTGGAGATAGTGTTAGTTTCGGTGCATGGTAGGTGCACGGTTTGCGCCAAACGTACCATAGGCTTAGAAATTATTTTGGATGCACCAGATGGTACTCTTGGGTGACGAGGCTCAAATGGTAGATCGTTTCGGTCCGTTTGGAGACAGTGTTAGTTTCAGTGCAAGGTAGGTGCACGGTTTTCGCCAAATGTACCATAGGCTCAGAAATTATTTTGGATGCACCAGATGGTACTCTTGGGTGACGAGGCTCAAATGGAAGATCGTTTCGGTCCGTTTGGATACAGTGTTAGTTTCTGTACAAGGTAGGTCACCGTTTGCGCTAATTGTACCATAGCCTCAGAAATCGTTTTGGACGCACCGGATGGTACTCCATGGTGACGGGGCTCAAATGGAAGCTCATTTCGGTTCGTTTCGAGACAGTGCTAATCTTGACTCAAGATAGGGCCCAGTTTGCGCCGAACGTACCATAAGCTCAGAAATGTTTTTGGATGCACCGATGGAACTCCTAGGTAACGTGGGTCATGTAGAACCTCGTTTCGGTCCATTTGGATATAGTGTTAGTCTCGGTGCAAGATAGGTCCACAGTTTGCACCAAATGTACCATTGCCTCAGAAACCGTTTTGGAAGCACCTGTTGGAACTCCTAGGTGACGTGGGTCATGTAGAATCCTGTTTCGAACCTTTTGGTGATAGTGTTAGTTTCGGTGCATGCAAGGTGCACGGTTTACGCCAAATGTACCGTATGCTCAGAAATTATTTTGGATGCACCGGATGGTACTCCTAGGTGACGAGGCTCAAAAGGAAGATCGTTTCGGTCCGTTTGGAGACAGTGTTAGTTTCAGTGCAAGGTAGGTGCACGGTTTGCGCCAATTGTACCATAGCCTCAGAAATCCTTTTGGACGCATTGGATGGTACTCCTAGGTGGCGAGGCTCAAATGGAAGCTCGTTTCGGTCCGTTTGAATATAGTTATAATCTTGATTCAAGATAGGGGCACGGTTTGCGCCGAATGTACTATAGGCTCAGAAATCATTTTAGACGCACCCGTTGGAACTCCTACCTGATGTGGGTCTTGTAGAATCTCATTTTGGTCTGTTTGGAGACTGTGTTAGTTTCAGTGCAAGATTGGTGCACGGTTTGCGCCAAATGTACCAGAGCTTCAGAAATGGTTTTGGACGCACCGAATGTCACTCCAAGGTGACGAGGCTCAAATAGAACCCCGTTTCGGTCCGTTTGGATACAATGCTAATCTTGATTGAAGATACGTGCACGGTTTGCGCCAAATGTTCCATGGGCTTAGAAATTATTTTGGATGCACCGGCTGGAACTCCTGGGTGATGAGGCTCAAATGGAAGATCGTTTCGGTCCGTTTGGAGATAGTGTAAGTTTTAGTGCAAGGTAGGTGCACGGTTTGCGCCAAGTGTACCATAGCATCAGAAATCGTTTTGGACGCACCGGATGGTACTCCATGGTAACGGGGCTCAAATCGAAGCTCGTTTCGGTCTGTTTGGAGACAGTGCTAATCTTGACTCAAGATAGGACACGGTTTGCGCCGAACATAACATAAGCTCAGAAATGTTTTTGGATGCACCCAATAGAGCTCCTAGGTAACGTGGGTCATGTAGAATCTCATTTCGATCTATTTGGATATAGTGTTAGTCTCGGTGCAAGATAGGTCCATAGTTTGCACCAAATGTACCATAGCCTTAGAAACCGTTTTGGACGCACCTGTTGCAACTCCTAGGTGACGTGAGTCATGTAGAATCTTGTTTTGAACCTTTTGGAGATAGTTTTAGTTTCGGTGCACGGAAGGTGCACGGCTTGCGCCAAACGTACCATAGGCTCAGAAATTATTTTGGATGCACCGGATGCTACTCCTGGGTGACGAGGCTCAAATGGAAGATCGTTTTGGTCCGTTTGGAGACAGTGTTATTTCAGTGCAAGGTAGGTGCACGGTTTAAGCCAAATGTACCATAGCCTCAGAAATCCTTTTGGACGCACTGAATGGTACTCCTAGGTGACGAGGCTCAAATGGAAGCTCGTTTTGGTCCATTTGAATATAGTTATAATCTTGATTCAAGATAGGGGCACGGTTTGCGCTGAATGCACTGTAGGCTCAGAAATCATTTTAGACGCACCCGTTGGAACTCCTACGTGATGTGGGTCTTGTAGAATCTTGTTTCGGTCCGTTTGGAGACTGTGTTAATTTCAGTGCAAGATAGGTGCACGGTTTGCGCCAAATGTACCAGAGCTTCAGAAATGGTTTTGGAAGCGCCGAATGTTACTCCAAGGTGACGAGGCTCAAATAGAAGCTCGTTTCGGTCCGTTTGGATACAATGCTAATCTTGATTCAAGATAGGTGCACGGTTTGCGCCGAACGTACTGTAAGCTCGGAAATCATTTTGAGGCACCCGATGGGACTGCTAGGTGACGTGGGTCATGTAGAATCTTGTTTCGGTCCATTTGGATATAGTGTTAGTCTCGGTGCAAGATAGGTCCACAGTTTGCACCAAATGTACCATAGCCTCAGAAACCATTTTGGACACACCCGTTGGAACTCCTAGGTGAGGTGCATCATGTAGAATCTTGTTTCGAACCTTTTAGAGATAGTGTTAGTTTCGGTGCATGGTAGGTGCACGGTTTGCGCCAAACGTACCACAAGCTCAGAAATTATTTTTGATGCACCGGATGCTACTCCTAGGTGACGAGGCTCAAATTGAAGATCATTTCGGTCTGTTTGGAGACAGTGTTAGTTTCAGTGCAAGGTAGGTGCACGATTTGCGCCAAATGTACCATAGCCTCAAAAATCCTTTTGGACGCACCGGATGGTACTCCTAGGTGGCGAGGCTCAAATAGAAGCTCGTTTCAGTCCGTTTGAATATAGTTATAATCTTGATTCAAGATAGGGGCACGGTTTGCACCGAATGTACTGTAGGCTCAAAAATCATTTTGGACGCACCCGTTGGAACTCCTACGTGATGTGGGTCTTATAGAATCTCGTTTCGGTCCGTTTGGAGACTGTGTTAGTTTCAGTGCAAGATAGGTGCACGGTTTGCGTCAAATGTACCAGAGCTTCAGAAATGGTTTTGGATGCACCGAATGTTACTCCAAGGGGACGAGGCTCAAATAGAAGCTCGTTTCGGTCCGTTTGGATACAATGCTAATCTTGATTCAAGATAGGTGCACGGTTTGCGCCGAACGTACTGTCAGCTCGGAAATCATTTTTGACGCACCTGATGGGACTGCTAGGTGACGTGGGTCATGTAGAATCTTGTTTCGGTCCATTTGGATATAGTGTTAGTCTCGGTGCAAGATAGGTCCACAGTTTGCACCAAATGTACCATAGCCTCAGAAACCGTTTTGGACACACCCGTTGGAACTCCTAGGTGAGGTGGGTCATGTAGAATCTTGTTTCGAACCTTTTGGAGATAGTGTTAGTTTCGGTGCATGGTCAGTGCATGGTTTGCGCCAAACATATCATAGGCTCAGAAATTATTTTTGATGCACCAGATGGTACTCCTGTGTGACGAGGCTCAAATGGAAGATCGTTTCGGTCCGTTTGGAGATAGTGTTAGTTTCAGTGCAAGGTAGGTGCACGATTTGCGCTAAATGTACCATAGCCTCAGAAATCGTTTTGGACGCACTGGATGGTACTCCTAGGTGACGAGGCTCAAATGGAAGCCCGTTTCGGTCCGTTTGAATGTAGTTATAATCTTGATTCAAGATAGGGGCACGGTTTGCGCCGAATATACTGTAGGCTCAGAAATCATTTTGGACGCACCCGTTGGAACTCCTACGTGATGTGGGTCTTGTTTGGAGACTGTGTTAGTTTCAGTGCAAGATATGTGCACGGTTTGCGCCAAATGTACTGATGAGGACATCATTGGCTCAAAGATGACCATGCCAACCACTTCTATACCAAAGGTGCAATCATTCTATATGAGGCTTATCATTGATGCATTTGATGAATTGATGCTGCACCATGAGGTGTGTTCATTCTTATTTTCAGAATTATTTACATGGATCAAGGGAAGGTTTGATTGCATATGAAAAGCATGGAATGTTAATGAAGTTGATTGGGGACCAAATCCAAGTATTCCTAACATCCTCCGCCAGGCCACCACGCCACTTTGGTTCCAAGGACAGAAAGAGTCCAAGTCCAACACGTTTTGGAAGTTGAATTCGGACTACAAAATAGTCCCAAATTGCGACGGTCACCACGACTTCATACGGACTCCGATTGGGACGTTATAGCACTTTTTGGAAAGCTTATCAAGTCTATTTTCCAACGGATCTAGACTCATGCTATATCTTATCCAATGCTTCCGCAATCGTTGTTTCAACGCCGGGACCTTTTCTGCCTTTGGCGCTGCGACACCCTATTTTGGGCCAATGGTCCATGTATCAATTTGGGTCCATTAAGGACGTGTCCTAGGGTTGGAGAACGACCCCAACACCCCCCTAGTCATTCCCCTAGGTATTAATAAGGATTAGAGCCGCTACAAATAGATTGGGTTTTGTTTTGTTGAAAGTTTAGCCATTGCTACTTCCTTGTAGACGCGTGTGTTGACTAGACCATCTGTTCTACTTGATTTAGAACCCCAACTTTGTGAGTTCAGATTGGTTTTTCATCTCCATATTTGCAATTGAGTTGCTTGTTCTACTTGTTCTTGCTTGTTCCTCGATTGCTTGCAGGAATTACCCTAGTGGTTTGGTTGATCGTGCTCCACAAGATCACGACGGCTGTTGGAGGTGGTGTATCGGTTGCTAAGACGCAGCTTGGAAGGCTGTAGTCGGGCCGTGAACGTCATCTCCATCCACCAATTGAGTTATCTCACGCTTCTCATCGAAAGATCGACCACAAACCCTTGCGGGTTCATATCAGTTGGTAATCAGAGCAAGGTTTATCGGTGAGAGACTTCCAATTCTTCACTGTTTTAATTTTCCTATAGTCCAGAAAAGCCAAAAAAAATGGTAGATTAGTTTACCCGCACTCCTATAAACCCTTTGAGCCTTTGCTAGCACTGCTTAGTTAGGGCTTGTTGAGTTTTTGGTTGCATCGGTTGTGTCGAGTTGCTGGTCTTAGTGTCTATTCCTTTAGAGTTTTGAGTTCTATCACGTTTTGGTCACCACGAGATCCACCATCACCATATACATCGTTGCTGCGTTTCTACCACCACGGATCCATATGATGTTCGATTTGGGAGCTTAAATACAATCTGGAAACTTGAAGTTGTCTTCTTTCCAACGGATCTGACCTTGTAGCAAAATTCGATCTGAGCACTCCACAATCATCTTAGAGATTTCCGCATCTGCGGTATTAACAAGAGTTGTTAAATCTGACTTCGAAGAGGCTGTGTGCAATAGCCTTATTGTTTGGGTTGTCATAGTACCAAATAAAACATTTAGGCCTCTGCAAAAAAAAGAAAGAAAAAGAAGAAGAAAAAGACAAGAGAAGGAGAAGAAACAAGGGGCTGAATCTGTTGTTTTCTTCATGATGTGCTAGTTGTTCTTTTTTCAATGACTACCGTTGTGTCTAGGCTCACGTCTCTAGCATGGTTTAGCCTAGAACCAGCATAGTACCTCCATTGAGCGATTATTCAGCTTGCTTTTGTGACTAATGTGGTGCTCGTACTTCCTTGCTTTAGCCCACCTATAGCTCCACATATTTCGACTACAGCTTGACAGGTGTTGTTGTTGCGGCACCGATACACTTCACTCCACGGTTGTAGACTTGTTGGTTGCCATCACCTCCTGTTTGGTTTGGTAAGAACTTGTAAGGGCTTGTTTTAACAAGTTGAGTTTGAGAGAGTTACAACCGACACATCCTAGTAGTTGATAGGAGGATACATATTATTTTTGTGTTTCTTGTTTTCTACTAATCATGGCAGGTGATGTGGAGATTTTTGAGCTGTTGAAACTAGACCCTCATATTCAGGATGTCATTCAACACTTGCCGTTATATGATGGTAAGTTTGATCCTCAAGCTTACATTGATTGGGAGTTAAAAGTAGACAATGAATTTGATGAGCATGACCTGTCCGAGAAACAAAAGATTTGTATTGCCTCTAATATTTTGATTGAAAATGCTTTGCTAGAATGGAAACACATTTGTAGGCACAACAAAGTTCCAGAATCTTGGAAAAACTTCAAATTTCTTTTTAGAGATGCATTCATTCCTGCATATTACGTTGATTATTTGCTTGCAAAATTAGACAACTTGAAGCAGGGTAGTAAGACTGTGAAATAATACTACCATAATTTTAAGATTTGTATCATGTTTGGTGGATTGGATGAATGCATGGAAGATGTTATGAGTAGATTCATGAGAGGGCTCAATTCTAAAATTTGAACCTTGTTAATTAGCAAATCATATTGCCATATTGGCCAATTGTTTTGTCTGGCTCTCAATGCTGAAAAAGAGATTCTATTATCTGTGAATACTTGCCAGAATGATGTGACCCATAATGTCCAAAATTTGTCCACTCTGCATGCTAATGAAGAGCAACAAATAGTGGAACCCACTACTGATTTTCCTTTATCACAAAATGAATTACTCGCTGTTCCTTGTGATAAAGAGGAGTTGTGTGCTGATGATTCTTTTACTCCTATGCCACAAGTAGCGAATAAGTGTGATACTTTTGGTTTGGAACCATACAAATGTGCTGAAGATAAGCTTTTTCATCCTATTACATGTGCACAAGATGAACTGAATTTACTGTCCTCTTTAAATACTTTGGGTTATATTGAATTTGATATTCTGTGTAATCTAAATTGTCTAAAAGAGAAACTTAAATTTGATTCCGGTTTGCCAAGTTTTAATCATTGTCCGCTTCATGCAATTGGCAAATATGACAGCAAAGGAGAATATTTGGTGCCTAAAGTTTATATTTGTTCTAATCTGAAATATCCTTTTGAGCCACAATACCATGATCAAATTGAGGGCTGCACTAACACTAATGATGTCTTGCAAAGTTTTTATAGTTTTCCCCATATGCAACAGGATAAATATCAAGAAGGGGAGCACGGTTCACTTTTACCTACAACACATACTCCAACAAAGATCAAACCGAGGACGGTTTGCTGTCAAGAAGGGGAGAATGATGAGGACATCATTGGCTCAAAGATGACCATGCCAACCACTTCTATACCAAAGGTGCAACCATTCTATATGAGGCTTATCATTGATGCATTTGATGAATTGATGCTGCACCATGATGTGTGTTCATTCTCATTTTCAGAATTACTTACATGGATCAAGGGAAGGTTTGATTGCATATGGAAAGCATGGAAGGTTAATGAAGTTGATTGGGGACCAAATCCAAGTATTCCTAACGTCCTCCGCTAGGCCACCACGTCACTTTGGTTTCAAGGACAGAAAGACTCCAAGTCCAACACGTTTTGGAAGTTGAATTCGGACTACAAAATAGTCCCAAATTGCGACGGTCACCACGACTTCATACGGACTCCGATTGGGACGTTATAGCACTTTTTGGAAAGCTTATCAAGTCTATTTTCCAACGGATCTGGACTCATGGCTATATCTTATCCGATGCTTCCGCAATCGTCGTTTCAACGCTGGGACCTTTTCTGCCTTTGGTGCTGCAACAACCTATTTTGGGGCGATGGTCCATGTATCAATTTGGGTCCATTAAGGACGTGTCCTAGGGTTGGAGAACGACCCCAACACCCCCCTGGTTGTTCCCTAGGTATCAATAAGGATTAGAGCCACCACAAACAGATTGGGTTTTGTTTTGTTGAAAGTTTAGCCATTGCTACTTCCTTGTAGACGCGTGTGTTGACTAGACCATCCGTTCTACTTGATTCAGAACTCCAACTTTGTGAGTTCAGATTGGTTTTTCATCTCCATATTTGCAATTGAGTTGCTTGTTCTACTTGTTCTTGCTTGTTCCTCGATTGCTTGCAGGAATTACCCTAGTGGTTTGGTTGATCGTGCTCCACAAGATCACGACGGCTGTTGGAGGTGGTGTATCGGTTGCTAAGGCGCAGCTTGGAAGCCTGTAGTCGGGCCGTGAACGTCATCTCCATCCACCAATTGAGTTATCTCACGCTTCTCATTGAAAGATCGACCACAAACCCTTGCGGGTTTATATCATGTACCAGAGCTTCAGAAATGGTTTTAGCCGCACCGAATGTTACCATAGCTTTAGAAAATGGTACTCATAGCTTCAGAAAATGGTTTTGGACGCATCGAATGGTACTCCTAGCTGACGAGGCTCAAATAGAACCTCATTTTGGTCCATTTGGATACAGTGCTAATCTTGATTCAAGATAGTTGCACGATTTGCGCCGAACGTATCGTAAGCTCAGAAATCATTTTGGACGCACCCGATGGTACTCCTAGGTGACGTGGGTCATGTAGAATCTCGTTTCGGTCCATTTGGATATAGTGTTAGACTTGGTGCAAGATAGGTCCACAGTTTGCACCAAACATACCATAGCTTTAGAAACCGTTTTGGACGCACCCGATGGAACTCCTAGGTAACATGGGTCATGTAGAATCTCGTTTCGGTCCATTTGGATATAGTGTTAGTCTCGGTGCAAGATAGGTCCACAGTTTGCACCAAATCTACCATAGCCTTAGAAACCATTTTGGACGCACCCGTTGGAACTCCTAGGTGACGTGGGTCACGTAGAATCTTGTTTCGAATCTTTTGGAGATAGTGTTAGTTTCGGTGCGTGGTAGGTGCACGGTTTGCGCCAAACGTACCATAGGCTCAGAAATTATTTTGGATGCACCGGATGGTACTCCTGGGTGACGAGGCTAAAATGGAAGATCGTTTCGGTCCGTTTGGAGACAGTGTTAGTTTCAGTGCAAGGTAGGTGCACGGTTTGCACCAAACGTACCATAGCCTCAAAAATCCTTTTGGACGCACTAGATGGTACTCCAAGGTGACGAGGCTCAAATGGAAGCTCGTTTCGGTCCATTTGAATGTAGTTATAATCTTAATTCAAGATAGGGGCATGGTTTGTGCCGAATGTACTGTAGGCTCAGAAATCATTTTGGACGCACCAGTTGGTACTCCTACGTGATGTGGGTCTGGTAGAATGTCGTTTTGGTCTGTTTGGAGACTATGTTAGTTTCAGTGAAAGATAGGTACACGGTTTGTGCCAAATGTACCAGAGCTTCAGAAAAGGTTTTGGACGCACCGAATGTTACTCCAAGGTGACGAGGCTCAAATAGAAGCTCGTTTCGGTCCATTTGGATACAATGCTAATCTTGATTCAAGATAGGTGCATGGTTTGCGCCGAACATACCGTAAGCTCGGAAATCATTTTGGATGCACTCGATGGGACTACAAGGTGATGTGGGTCATGTAGAATCTCGTTTCGGTCCATTTGGATATCGTGTTAGTTTTGGTACAAGATAGGTCCACAGTTTGCACCAATCGTACCATAGCCTCAGAAACCGTTTTGGATGCACCTGTTGGAACTCCTAGGTGAGGTGGGTCATGTAGAATCTTGTTTCGAACCTTTTGGAGATAGTGTTAGTTTCGGTGCATGGTAGGTGCACGGTTTGCGCCAAACGTACCATAGGCTCAGAAATTATTTTGGATGCACAGGATGGTATTCCTGGGTGACGAGGCTCAAATGGAAGATCGTTTCGGTCCATTTGGAGACAGTGTTAGTTTCAGTGCAAGGTAGGTGCACGGTTTGCGCCAATTGTACCATAGCCTCAGAAATCATTTTGGACGCACCAGATAGTACTCCATGGTGACGGGGCTCAAATCGAAGCTCGTTTCGGTTCGTTTGGAAATAATGCTAATCTTGACTCAAGATAGGGCACGGTTTGCGCCGAACGTACCGTAAGCTCAGAAATGTTTTTGGATGCACCCGATGGAACTCCTAAGTAATGTGGGTCATGTAGAATCTCGTTTTGGTCCATTTGGATATAGTGTTAGTCTCAGTGCAAGATAGGTCCACAGTTTGCACCAAATGTACCTTAGCCTTAGAAACCGTTTTGGACGCACCTGTTGGAACTCCTAGGTGACGTGGGTCATGTAGAATCTTGTTTCGAACCTTTTGTAGATAGTGTTAGTTTCGGTGCATGGAAGGTGCACGGTTTGCGCCAAATGTACCATAGGCTCAGAAAGTATTTTGGATGCACTAGATGGTACTTCTGGGTGACGAGGCTCAAATGGAAGGTTGTTTCGGTCCCTTTGGAGACAGTGTTAGTTTCAGTGCAAGGTAGGTGCACGGTTTGCACCAAATGTACCATTGCCTCAGAAATCCTTTTGGACACACCGGATGGTACTCCAAGGTGGCGAGGCTCAAATGGAAGCTCGTTTCGGTCCATTTGAATATAGTTATAATCTTGATTCAAGATAGGGGCATGGTTTGCACTGAATGTACTGTAGGCTCAAAAATCATTTTGGACGCAGCCGTTGGAACTCCTACGTGATGTGGGTCTTGTAAAATCTCGTTTCGGTCCGTTTGGAGACTGTGTTAGTTTCAGTGCAAGATAGGTGCACGGTTTGCGCCAAATGTACTAGAGCTTCGGAAATGGTTTTGGACGCACCGAATGTTACTCCAAGGTGACGAGGCTCAAATAGAAGCTCGTTTCGATCCGTTTGGATACAGTGCTAATCTTGATTCAAGATAGGTGCATGGTTTGCGCCGAACATACCGTAAGCTCGGAAATCATTTTGGACGCACTCGATGGGACTACAAGGTGACATGGGTCATGTAGAATCTCGTTTCGGTCCATTTGGATATCGGGTTAGTTTTGGTGCAAGATAGGTCCACAGTTTGTACCAATCGTACCATAGCCTCAGAAACCGTTTTGGATGCACCCGTTGGAACTCCTAGGTGAGGTGGGTCATGTAGAATCTTGTTTCGAACCTTTTGGAGATCGTGTTAGTTTTGGTGCATGGTAGGTGCACGGTTTGCGCCAAACGTACCATAGGCTCATAAATTATTTTGGATGCACCGGATGGTACTCCTGGGTGACGAGGCTCAAATGGAAGATCGTTTCGGTCCGTTTGGAGACAGTGTTAGTTTCAGTGCAAGGTAGGTGCACGGTTTGCACCAATTGTACCATAGCCTCAGAAATCGTTTTGGACGCACCATATAGTACTCCATGGTGACGGGGCTCAAATCGAAGCTCGTTTCGGTTCATTTGGAAATAATGCTAATCTTGACTCAAGATAGGGCACGGTTTGCGCCGAACGTACCGTAAGCTCAGAAATATTTTTGGATGCACCCGATGGAACTCCTAAGTAATGTGGGTCACGTATAATCTCGTTTCGGTCCATTTGGATATAGTGTTAGTCTCAGTGCAAGATAGGTCCACAGTTTGCACCAAATGTACCTTAGCCTCAGAAACCGATTTGGACGCAGCTGTTGGAACTGCTAGGTGACGTGGGTCATGTAGAATCTTGTTTCGAACCTTTTGGAGATAGTGTTAGTTTCGGTGCATGGAAGGTGCACGGTTTGCGCCAAATGTATCGTAGGCTCAGAAATTATTTTGGATGCACTAGATGGTACTTCTGGGTGACGAGGCTCAAATGGAAGGTCGTTTCGGTCCGTTTGGAGATAGTGTTAGTTTCAGTGCAAGGTAGGTGCACGGTTTGCACCAAATGTACCATTGCCTCAGAAATCCTTTTGGACGCACTGGATGGTACTCCAAGGTGGTGAGGCTCAAATGGAAGCTCGTTTCGGTCCGTTTGAATATAGTTATAATCTTGATTCAAGATAGGGGCATGGTTTGCACTGAATGTACCGTAGGCTCAAAAATCATTTTGGACGCACCCGTTGGAACTCCTAGGTGACGTGGGTCATGTAGAATCTTGTTTCGAACATTTTGGAGATAGTGTTAGTTTCGGTGCATGGAAGGTGCACGGTTTGCGCCAAATGTACCAAAGGCTCAGAAATTATTTTGGATGCACCGGATGGTACTCCTGGGTGACGAGGCTCAAATGGAAGATCGTTTCGGTCCGTTTGGAGACAGTGTTAGTTTCAGTGCAAGGTAGGTGCACGGTTTGCACCAAACGTACCATGGCCTCAGAAATCCTTTTGGACGCACCGGATGGTACTCCAAGGTGGCGAGGCTCAAATGGAAGCTCGTTTCGGTCCGTTTGAATATAGTTATAATCTTGATTCAAGATAGGGGCATGGTTTGCACTGAATGTACTGTAGGCTCAGAAATCATTTTGGACGCACCTGTTGGAACTCCTACATGATGTGGGTCTTGTAAAATCTCGTTTCGGTCCGTTTGGAGACTGTGTTAGTTTCAGTGCAAGATAGGCGCACGGTTTGCGCCAAATGTACCAGAGCTTTAGAAATGGTTTTGGACGCACCGAATGTGACTCCAAGGTGACGAGGCTCAAACAGAAGCTTGTTTCGGTCCGTTTGGATACAATGCTAATCTTGATTCAAGGTAGGTGCACGGTTTGCGCCGAACGTACCGTAAGCGCGGAAATCATTTTTGATGCACCCGATGGGACTCCTAGGTGACGTGGGTCATGTAGAATCTCGTTTCGGTCTATTTGGATATAGTGTTTGTCTCGGTGCAAGATAGGTCCACAGTTTGCACCAAATGTACCATTGCCTCAGAAACCGTTTTGGACGCACCTGTTGGAACTCCTAGGTGACGTGGGTCATGTAGAATCTTGTTTCGAACCTTTTGGAGACAGTGTTAGTTTCGATGCATGGTAGGTGCACGGTTTGCGCCAAATGTACCGTAGGCTCAGAAATTATTTTGGATGCAGCGGATGGTACTCCTAGGAGACGAGGCTCAAATGGAATTTTCATTTCGGTCCGTTTGGAGACAGTGTTAGTTTCAGTGCAAGGTAGGTGCACGATTTGCGCCAAATGTACTAGAGCTTTAGAAATGGTTTTGGACGCACCGAATGTTACTCCAAGGTGACGAGGCTCAAATAGAAGCTCATTTCGATCCGTTTGGATACAGTGCTAATCTTGATTCAAGATAGGTGCAGGGTTTACGCCGAACGTACCGTAAGCTCAGAAATCATTTTGGACGCACTCGATGGGACTCCTATTTGACATGGGTCATGTAGAATCTCGTTTCAGTCCATTTGGATATAGTGTTAGTTTTAGTGCAAGATAGGTCCATAGTTTGCACCAAACATACCATAGCCTCAGAAACCGTTTTTGACACACCCGTTGGAACTCCTAGGTGACGTGGGTCATGTAGAATCTGGTTTCGAACCTTTTGGAGATAGTTTTAGTTTCGGTGCATGGTAGGTGCACGGTTTGCGCCAAACGTACCATAGGCTCAGAAATTATTTTGGATGCACCAGATGGTACTCCTGGGTGACGAGGCTCAAATGGAAGATCATTTCGGTTCGTTTGGAGACAGTGTTAGTTTCAGTGCAAGGTAGTTGCATGGTTTGCGCCAAATGTACCATAGCCTCAGAAATCGTTTTAGACGCACCGGATGGTACTCCAAGGTGACAGGGCTCAAATGGAAGCTCGTTTCGGTTCGTTTGGAGACAGTGTCAATCTTGACTCAAGATAGGGCACGGTTTGCGCCGAACGTACCGTAAGCTCAGATATGTTTTTAAATGCACCTGATGGAACTCCTAGGTAACGTAGGTCATGTAGAATCTCGTTTCGGTCCATTTGGATATAGTGTTATTCTCGGTGCAAAATAGGTCCATAGTTTGCACTAAATGTACCACAGCTCAGAAACCGTTTTGGACGCACCCGTTGGAACTCCTAGGTGACGTGGGTCATGTAGAATCTTGTTTCGAACCTTTTGGAGATAGTGTTAGTTTCGGTGCATGGTAGGTGCACGGTTTGCGCAAATGTACCGTAGGCTCAGAAATTATTTTGGATGCACCGGATGGTACTCCTGGGTGACGAGGCTCAAATGGAAGATCGTTTCGGTCTGTTTGGAGACAGTGTTAGTTTCAGTGCAAGGTAGGTGCACGGTTTGCGCCAATTGTAGCATAACCTCAGAAATCGTTTTGGACGCACCAGATAGTACTCCATGGTGACGGGGCTCAAATCGAAGCTCGTTTCGGTTCATTTGGAAATAATGCTAATCTTGACTCAAGATAGGGCACGGTTTGCGCCGAACGTACCGTAAGCTCAGAAATATTTTTGGATGCACCCGATGGAACTCCTAAGTAATGTGGGTCACGTAGAATCTCGTTTCGGTCCATTTGGATATAGTGTTAGTCTCAGTGCAAGATAGGTCCACAGTTTGCACCAAATGTACCTTAGCCTCAGAAACCGTTTTGGACGCACCTGTTGGAACTCCTAGGTGACGTGGGTCACATAGAATCTTGTTTCGAACCTTTTGGAGATAGTGTTAGCTTCGGTGCATGGAAGGTGCACGGTTTGTGCCAAATGTACCGTAGGCTCAGAAATTATTTTGGATGCACTAGATGGTACTTCTGGGTGACGAGGCTCAAATGGAAGATCGTTTCGGTCCGTTTGGAGATAGTGTTAGTTTTAGTGCAAGGTAGGTGCACGGTTTGCACCAAATGTACCATTGCCTCAGAAATCCTTTTGGACGCACCGGATGGTACTCCAAGGTGGCGAGGCTCAAATGGAAGCTCGTTTCGGTCCGTTTGAATATAGTTATAATCTTGATTCAAGATAGGGGCATGGTTTGCATTGAATGTACTGTAGGCTCAAAAATCATTTTGGACGCACCTGTTGGAACTCCTACGTGATGTGGGTGTTGTAAAATGTCGTTTCGGTCCGTTTGGATACTGTGTTAGTTTTAGTGCAAGATAGGTGCATGGTTTGCGCCAAATGTACTAGAGCTTCAGAAATGGTTTTGGACGCACCGAATGTTACTCCAAGGTGACGAGGCTCAAATAGAAGCTCGTTTCGGTCCGTTTGGATACAGTGCTAATCTTGATTCAAGATAGGTGCAGGGTTTACGCCGAACGTACCGTAAGCTCGGAAATCATTTTGGACGCACTCGATGGGACTCCTATTTGACATGGGTCATGTAGAATCTCGTTTCAGTCCATTTGGACATAGTGTTAGTTTTAGTGCAAGATAGGTCCATAGTTTGCACCAAACGTACCATAGCCTCATAAACCGTTTTGGACACACCCGTTGGAACTCCTAGGTGACGTGGGTCATGTAGAATCTTATTTCGAACCTTTTGGAGATAGTGTTAGTTTCGGTGCATGGTAGGTGCACGGTTTGCGCCAAATGTACCATAGGCTCAGAAATTATTTTGGATGCACCGGATGGTACTCCGGGTGACGAGGCTCAAATGGAAGATCATTTCGGTTCGTTTGGAGACTGTGTTAGTTTCAGTGCAAGGTAGTTGCACGGTTTGCGCCAAATATACAATAGCCTCAAAAATCGTTTTGGACGCACCGGATGGTACTCCATGGTGATGGGGCTCAAATGGAAGCTCGTTTCGGTTCGTTTGGAGACAGTGCCAAGCTTGACTCAAGATAGGGCACGGTTTGCGCCGAACGTACCGTAAGCTCAGATATGTTTTTAAATGCACCTGATGGAACTCCTAGGTAATGTGGGTCATGTAGAATCTCATTTCGGTCCATTTGGATATAGTGTTATTCTCGGTGCAAGATAGGTCCATAGTTTGCACTAAATGTACCACAGCTCAGAAACCGTTTTGGACGCACCCGTTGGAACTCCTAGGTGACGTGGGTCATGTAGAATCTTATTTCAAACCTTTTGGAGATAGTGTTAGTTTTGGTGCATGGTAGGTGCACGGTTTGCGCAAATGTACCGTAGGCTCAGAAATTATTTTGGATGCACCGGATGGTACTCCTGGGTGACGAGGCTCAAATGGAAGATCGTTTCGGTCCGTTTGGAGACAGTGTTAGTTTCAGTGCAAGGTAGGTGCACGGTTTGCACCAAACGTACCATGGCCTCATAAATCCTTTTGGACGCACCGGATGGTACTCCAAGGTGACGAGGCTCAAATGGAAGCTTGTTTCGGTCCGTTTGAATATAGTTATAATCTTGATTCAAGATAGGGGCATGGTTTGCGCCGAATGTACTATAGGCTCAGAAATCATTTTGGACGCACCTGTTGGAACTCCTACGTGATGTGGGTCTTGTAGAATCTCGTTTCGGTCCGTTTGGAGACTGTGTTAGTTTCAGTGCAAGATAGGCTCACGGTTTGCGCTAAATGTACCAGAGCTTTAGAAATGGTTTTGGACGCACCGAATGTGACTCCAAGGTGACGAGGCTCAAACAGAAGCTTGTTTCGGTCCGTTTGGATACAATGCTAATCTTGATTCAAGGTAGGTGCACGGTTTGCGCCGAACGTACCGTAAGCTCGGAAATCATTTTTGACGCACTCGATGGGACTCCTAGGTGACGTGGGTCATGTAGAATCTCGTTTCGGTCCATTTGGATATAGTGTTAGTCTCGGTGCAAGATAGGTATACAGTTTGCACCAAACATACCATAGCCTCAGAAACCATTTTGGACACACCCGTTGGAACTCCTAGGTGAGGTGGGTCATGTAGAAACTTGTTTCGAACCTTTTGGAGATAGTGTTAGTTTCGGTGCATGGTAGGTGCACGGTTTGCGCCAAACGTACCAAAGGCTCAGAAATTATTTTGGATGCACCGGATGGTACTCCTGGTTGACGAGGCTCAAATGGAAGATCGTTTCGGTTCGTTTGGAGACAGTGTTAGTTTCAGTGCAAGGTAGGTGCACGGTTTGCGCCAAATGTACCATAGCCTCAGAAATCGTTTTGGACGCACCGGATGGTACTCCATGGTGACGAGGCTCAAATGGAAGCTCGTTTCGGTTTGTTTGGAGACAGTGTTAATCTTGACTCAAGATTGGGCACGATTTGCGCCGAACTACCGTAAGCTCAGATATGTTTTTGGATGCACCCGATGGAACTCCTAGGTAAGGTGGGTCATGTAGAATCTCGTTCCGATTCATTTGGATATAGTGTTAGTCTCGGTGCAGGATAGGTCCACAGTTTGCACTAAAGGTACCATTGCCTCAGAAACCATTTTGGACGCACCTATTGGAACTCCTAGGTGACGTGGGTCATGTAAAATCTTGTTTCGAACGTTTTGGAGATAGTGTTAGTTTCGGTGCATGGTAGGTGCACGGTTTGCGCCAAACGTACCATACGCTCAGAAATTACTTTGCATGCACCGGATGGTACTTCTGGGTGATGAGGCTCAAATGGAAGATCGTTTTGGTACATTTGGAGATAGTGTTAGTTTTAGTGCAAGGTAGTTGCACGGTTTACGCCAAATGTACCATAGCCTCATAAATCCTTTTGGACGCACCGGATGGTACTCCTAGGTGACGAGGCTCAAATGGAAGCTCGTTTCGGTCCGTTTGAATATAGTTATAATCTTGATTTAAGATAGGGGCACGGTTTGCATCGAATGTACTGTAGGCTCAGAAATCATTTTGGACGCACCCATTGGAACTGCTATGTGATGTGGGTCTTGTAGAATCTCGTTTCGGTCCGTTTGGAGACTGTGTTAGTTTCAGTGCAAGATAGGTGCACGGTTTGTGCCAAATATACCAGAGCTTCAGAAATGGTTTTGGACGCACCGAATATTACTCCAAGGTGACGAGGCTCAAATAGAAGCTCGTTTCGGTCCGTTTGGATACAGTGCTAATCTTGATTCAAGATAGGTGCACGGTTTACGCCGAACGTACCGTAAGCTCGGAAATCATCTTTGACACACCCGATGGGACTCCTAGGTGACGTGGGTCATGTAGAATCTCGTTTTGGTCCGTTTGGATATAATGTTAGTCTCGGTGCAAGATAGGTCCACAGTTTGCACCAAACGTACCATAGCTTCAGAAACCGTTTTGGACGCACCTGATGGAACTCCTAGGTAACATGGGTCATGTAGAATCTCGTCTCGGTCCATTTGGATATAGTGTTAGTCTCGGTGCCAGATAGGTCCACAGTTTGCACCAAACGTACCATAGCTTCAAAAACCGTTTTGGATGCACCCGTTGGAACTCCTAGGTGACGTGGGTCATGTAGAATCTTGTTTCGAACCTTTTGGAGATAGTGTTAGTTTCGGTGCATGATAGGTGCACGGTTTGCGCCAAACGTACCATAGGCTCAGAAATTATTTTGGATGCCCCAGATGGTACTCCTAGGTGACGAGGCTCAAATGGAAGCTCATTTCGGTTTGTTTGGAGACAGTGCTAATCTTGACTCAAGATTGGGCACGATTTGCGCCGAACTACCGTAAGCTCAGATATGTTTTTGGATGCACCCGATGGAACTCCTAGGTAAGGTGGGTCATGTAGAATCTCGTTCCGATTCATTTGGATATAGTGTTAGTCTCGGTGCAGGATAGGTCCACAGTTTGCACTAAAGGTACCATTGCCTCAGAAACCATTTTGGACGCACCTATTGGAACTCCTAGGTGACGTGGGTCATGTAAAATCTTGTTTCGAACGTTTTGGAGATAGTGTTAGTTTCGGTGCATGGTAGGTGCACGGTTTGCGTCAAACGTACCATAGGCTCAGAAATTACTTTGCATGCACCGGATGGTACTTCTGGGTGACGAGGCTCAAATGGAAGATCGTTTTGGTACATTTGGAGATAGTGTTAGTTTTAGTGCAAGGTAGTTGCACGGTTTACGTCAAATGTACCATAGCCTCATAAATCCTTTCGGACGCACCGGATGGTACTCCTAGGTGACGAGGCTCAAATGGAAGCTCGTTTCGGTCTGTTTGAATATAGTTATAATCTTGATTTAAGATAAGGGCACGGTTTGCATCGAATGTACTGTAGGCTCAGAAATCATTTTGGACGCACCCATTGGAACTGCTATGTGATGTGGGTCTTGTAGAATCTCGTTTCGGTCCGTTTGGAGACTGTGTTAGTTTCAGTGCAAGATAGGTGCACGGTTTGCGCCAAATATACCAGAGCTTCAGAAATGGTTTTGGACGCACCGAATATTACTCCAAGGTGACGAGGCTCAAATAGAAGCTCGTTTCGGTCCGTTTGGATACAGTGCTAATCTTGATTCAAGATAGGTGCACGGTTTACGCCGAACGTACCGTAAGCTCGGAAATCATCTTTGACACACCCGATGGGACTCCTAGGTGACGTGGGTCATGTAGAATCTCGTTTTGGTCCGTTTGGATATAGTGTTAGTCTCGGTGCAAGATAGGTCCACAGTTTGCACCAAACGTACCATAGCTTCAGAAACCGTTTTGGACGCACCTGATGGAACTCCTAGGTAACATGGGTCATGTAGAATCTCGTCTCGGTCCATTTGGATATAGTGTTAGTCTCGGTGCCAGATAGGTCCACAGTTTGCACCAAACGTACCATAGCTTCAAAAACCGTTTTGGATGCACCCGTTGGAACTCCTCGGTGACGTGGGTCATGTAGAATCTTGTTTCGAACCTTTTGGAGATAGTGTTAGTTTCGGTGCATGATAGGTGCACGGTTTGCGCCAAACGTACCATAGGCTCAGAAATTATTTTGGATGCCCCAGATGGTACTCCTAGGTGACGACGCTCAAATGGAAGATCATTTCGGTTCGTTTGGAGACAGAGTTAGTTTCTGTGCAAGGTAGGTGCACGGTTTGCGCCAAATGTACCATAGCCTCCGAAATCGTTTTGGACGCACCAGATGGTACTCCATGGTGACGAGTCTCAAATGGAAGCTCGTTTCAGTTCGTTTGGAGATAGTGCTAATCCTGACTCAAGATAGGGCACGGTTTGCGCCGAACGTACTGTAAGCTCGGAAAAGTTTTTGGATGCACCCGATGGAACTGCTAGGTAACGTGGGTCATGTAGAATCTTGTTTTGGTCCATTTGGATATATTGTTAGTCTCGGTGCAAGATAGGTCCACAGTTTGCACCAAATGTACCATAGCCTCAAAAACCGTTTTGGACGCACCTGTTGGAACCCCTCGGTGACGTGGGTCATGTAGAATCTTGTTTCGAACCTTTTGCAGATAGTGTTAGTTTCGGTGCATGGTAGGTGCACGGTTTGCGCCAAACGTACCGTAGGCTCAGAAATTATTTTGGATGGACCGGATGGTACTCCTGGGTGACGAGGCTCAAATGGAAGATCGTTTCGGTCCGTTTGGAGACAGTGTTAGTTTCAGTGCAAGGTAGGTGCACGGTTTGCGCCAAATGTACCATATCCTCAGAAATACTATTGGACGCACCGAATGTTACTCCAAGGTGACGAGGCTCAAATAGAAACTCGTTTCGGTCCGTTTGGATACAGTGCTAATCTTGATTCAAGATAGGTGCACGGTTTGCGCCGAACGTACCATAAGCTCGTAAATCATTTTTGACGCACCTGATGGGACCCCTAGGTGACGTGGGTCATGTAGAATCTCGTTTCGGCCCATTTGGATATAGTGTTAGCCTCGGTGCAAGATAGGTCCACAGTTTGCACCAAACATACCATAGCCTCAGAAACCGTTTTGGACACACCCGTTGGAACTCCTAGGTGAGGTGGGTCATGTAGAATCTTGTTTCGAACCTTTTGGAGATAGTGTTAGTTACGGTGCATGGTAGGTGCATGGTTTGCGCCAAACGTACCATAGGCTCAGAAATTATTTTGGATCACCGGATGGTACTCCTGGGTGACGAGGCTCAAATGGAAGATCATTTCGGTTCGTTTGGAGACAGAGTTAGTTTCAGTGCAAGGTAGGTGCACAGTTTGCGCCAAATGTACCATAGCCTCAGAAATCATTTTGGACACACCAGATGGTACTCCATGGTGACGAGGCTCAAATGGAAGCTTGTTTCGGTTCGTTTGGAGAAAGTGCTAATCTTGACTCAAGATAGGACACGGTTTGCGCCGAACGTACCGTAAGCTCAGAAAAGTTTTTGGATGCACCCGACGGAACTCCTAGATAATGTGGGTCATGTAGAATCTCATTTCGGTCCATTTGGATATAGTGTTAGTCTCGGTGCAAGATAGGTCTACAGTTTTGCACCAAATGTACCATAACCTCATAAACCGTTTTGGATGCACCTGTTGGAACCCTTAGGTGACGTGGGTCATGTAGAATCTTGTTTCGAACCTTTTGGAGATATTGTTAGTTTCGGTGCATGGTAGGTGCGTGGTTTGCGCCAAACGGACCATAGGCTCAGAAATTATTTTGGATGCACCGGATGGTACTCCTGGGTGATGAGGCTCAAATGGAAGATTATTTCGGTCCGTTTGGAGACAGTGTTAGTTTCAGTGCAAGGTAGGTGCACGGTTTGCGCCAAATGTACCATAGCCTCAGAAATACTGTTGGACGCACTAGATAGTACTCCTAGGTGACGAGGCTCAAATGGAAGCTCGTTTCAGTCCGTTTGGATATAGTTATAATCTTGATTCAAGATAGGGGCACAGTTTGCGACGAACGTACCGTAGGCTCAGAAATCATTTTGGACGCACCCGTTGGAACTCCTAGGTGATGTCGGTCTTGTAGAATCTCGTTTCAGTCCGTTTGGAGACAGTGTTAGTTTTAGTGCAAGATAGGTGCACGGTTTGCCCCAAATGTACCATAGCTTCAGAAAATGGTTTTGGACGCACCGAATGGTACTCCTTGGTGACGAGGCTCAAATAGAAGCTCGTTTCGGTCCATTTGGATATAGTGCTAATCTTGATTCAAGATAGGTGCACGATTTGCGCCGAACGTATCGTAAGCTCGTTAATCATTTTGGATGCACCCGATGGGACTCCTAGTTGACGTGGGTCATGTAGAATCTCGTTTCGGTCCATTTAGATATAGTGTTAGTCTTGGTGCAAGATAGGTCCACAGTTTGCACCAAACGTACCATAGCTTCAAAAACCGTTTTGGACGCACCCGATGGAACTCCTGGGTGATGTGGGTCGTGTAGAGTCTCGTTTCGGTCCTTTTAGAGACAGTGTTAGTTTCAGTGCAAGGTAGGTGCATGGTTTGTGCCAAGTGTACCATAGCCTCAGAAATCCTTTTGGACCCACCGGATGGTACTCCTAGGTGACGAGGCTCAAATAGAAGCTCGTTTCGGTCCATGTGGGGGTATAAACCCCCTGTACCACAAGATGGTACATGGGCTGCACCGTCTAAGGTGGCCTGGCCCGTAAGATCAAGACGTACATCGCAAGATTATAGGCTGTACTAGATATTGTAATAGTACCAGATGGAATACTTTACTTGTAACCTTATCCCTTCGGAGTATATAAGGAGGGCAAGGGTCATACACCACATACATCAATACAAAATAACAGAGCATAGGATGTAGGGTTTTACGTCATGCTGACGGCTTAAACCTATATAAATCTTGTGTCTTGTGTCATGTTACCATCTAGTTCGTGTCTTGCGCACCTATCTACCGACAAATCACCATCACGGGCATACCCCTCGATGGACTGCCGACCCCATTTTGTCGACAGTGGCACGCTAGGTAGGGGTGTGCGTACAGACTCCCAGACGAGCCAGATGGGAACTTTTTCGTTAATTCTCTACTTTGCATATCTAATACAGATTGATTTTTCTGCATGTAATGACATCTCCCTCGTTCGCGATCTACTTTGCTAACATTGCCCTGGAGCTCGCTGGGATTAATATCGAGAGTTAACTCGACAATGACGGACTCGACGGCTTCAGCGGCAGGAGAGCAGTACCAACATGCTCCGACTATGACCACGACTCTACGTACTCATCCAAGCTCTTGAGTGATCAACTTCGTCTGAGCTCCAACCACGTCCATACAACTCCAACTCGCTGAGCTCCGACCACGTTCGTTCGAGCTGCCAAGCGAGCTCCTCGAATTCCGACCACTTGTCGCATCGGTTGCCGCGAAGAACGGCGCTACAACAACCGCGATCACCATCATCATGACTGATCGAAAAGCTCGATGATCGGACAACTTCATCGCCACCGACCAGTTTTATATACAAAGATAAGTATACTTCCAATATTCGTATTTAATACAATTTCTTCCAACCACTCTAACGTGCTTACATGAAGATCACTTTCTATTAATATTTTATAAAAGACCAGTTGACAGAGCACCATCCTTTCTCGAGTTCTCGGAGCCAGCCCCGTCTCCGGCTTCTCCCTACACGTGCACGGGACCCGCTCTCTACGCTCTGGGTGGTCGGCGGGCTCTCCCTGGTCTGACCTGTGCGCTCTTATGTGTGAATAGGCTCTGCACTTCGCACTCGGACCGCATATCTGGCTGGGGCCGTATGGATTCTATAGGATGATGCGTCTACCAACTGATACAACTAAAACAGAACACTTATACGTTCTAACTTAGTTATCTTCCACACAATATACAAGCTTTAAATGTTTTTTCCACAAAAACACAAACAAGCTTACAATGTCACAGCAGTACATTATTACAAACTTGTCTGATGATGAGGCACAAGTTTACAATAAACTAAGTTGTTCTACATATATATATATATATATATATATATATATATATATATATATATATATATATATATATATATATATATATATATATATATATATATATATATATATATATATATATATATATATATATATATATATATATTGCAGGATCTTCACCGAGCTCTCATCGCTCCTTGTCAAGCTCGTTCTCGAGCTCTCACTGCTCGACCACGTCTCTGGCCACACTGGGGACTTCTCACCGAGCTTTCATCGCTCCACATCACGCTCGTCGCTGAGCTCTCACCGCTCGTCGCTGAGCTCTCGCTGCTCATCATCGAGCTCTCGCTGAGCTTTCACTGCTCCTCGCTAAGCTCTCGCTGAGCTCTCACCGCTCCTCGCTGAGCTCTCATCGCTCATCGTCGCCGCGCTCTCGCCACTTGAACCAAGTCTCCAGCCATGCTCAGGGACTGGTCTGGCAAACATAGCTTGTCTCAGACCACCGAGCACGTTATACTCCTCGACCACGCTCGGGGACTTGTCGACCACACCTCACGCTGTGCTCGGGGACTGCCTCCTCGACCACTAGACCAGTGTTCTTCCTCGACCACCCGACCAGCGCTCGGGGATCCATCGACCACGTCTCACACTGTGCTTGGGGACTGCTTTGACCACTCTCTGACCATAGCTCGAGGCCTACAGCTCGAGGCCTTCTTTCCTCAGCTACATGTGAAATTTGACTCACATACATTTGAGAGGTTATTATTTTCTTAGACCTTGCTACAAGGCTTATACTTCACCTTCCATCAAGCTCGGGGACTACATCGGTACAATGCACCTGCCAGTGCATCTCAGTATCGAGTTTTCAAAGACTTTGGGCTCTATTCTTTTAGACCTTGGCACCACGTGCCTACGTCACCTCCTATAGGCTCGGGGACTAAATGGGCACACTTCACCTTGCGGTGAATGTAATTGTTTTTCGACCCTTTACGCCTCTAATGATCACCGACGCTACGCTTCAAGACACGCTTACGTTTCTTTATAGAAACCCAAGTGGGCACACTTCCCAGGAAGGAGAAATCTTTTTGTTTTCTCAAGAGCACCATACATTCTTCAGACAATCTACTTCTTTGGCAACAACGCTTGCAACAACTGCTCGGATGCCGCTTTGACTGGTCGAAGACGTTAAGGACTCAAGCCTCACTATTCGGAGAAGGTTAAGACGGCCTGTCACATCAGAATATATGGCGCTCGGGGACTAGCTGTGGGGGTATAAACCCTCGATACCACAAGATGGTACATGGGCTGCACCATCTAAGGTGGCCTGGCCCGTAAGATCCAGACGTACATCGCAAGATTATAAGCTGTACTAGATATTATAATAGTACCAGATGGAATACTTTACTTGTAACCTTGTCCCTTTGGAGTATATAAGGAGGGGCAAGGGTCCCCTAGAGGACAGGTCATACACCACATAACTCAATACAAAATAACAGAGCACATGATGTAGGGTTTTACGTCATCCTGACGGTCTGAACCTGTATAAATCTTGTGTCTTTCTGTCCTGTTACCATCTAGTTCGTGTCTTGCGCACCTGTCTACTGACAAATCACCATCACGGGCATACCCCTTGATGGACTGTCGACCACGTTTCATCAACAGTCCGTTTGGATACAGTACTAATCTTGATTCAAGATTGGTGCACGGTTTGCGCCGAACGTACTGTAAGCTCGGAAATCATTTTGGACGCACCCGATGGAACTCCGAGGTGACGTGGGTCATGTAGAATCTCGTTTCGGTCCATTTATAGATAGTGTTAGTCTCGGTGCAAGATAGATCCACAGTTTGCACCAAACGTATCATAGCCTCAGAAATCATTTTGGACACACCCGATGGAACTCCTAGGTGATGTGCGTCATGTAGAATCTCCTTTCGGTCCTGTTGGAGATAGTGTTTGTTTCGGTGCGTGATAGGTGCATGGTTTGTGGCATACGTACCATAGGCTAAAAATTATTTTGTATGCATTGGATGGTACTCCTGGGTGACCAGGCTCAAATGGAAGCTCTTTCGGTCCGTTTGGAGACAATGTTAGTTTCAGTGCAAGGTAGGTGCACGGTTTGCGCCAAATGTACCATAGCCTCAGAAATCCTTTTGGACGCACCGGATGGTACTCCTAGGTGACGAGGCTCAAATGGAAGCTCGTTCTAGTCCGTTTGGATATAGTGCTAATCTTGATTCAAGATAGGGGCACGGTTTGCGCCGAACGTACCGTAGGCTCAGATATCATTTTCGACGCACCCGTTGGAACTCCTAGGTGATGTGGGTCTTGTAGAATCTTATTTTGGTCTGTTTGGAGATTGTGTTAGTGTCGGTGCAAGATAGGTCCACAGTTTGCACCAAATGTACCATAGCTTCAGAAACCGTTTTGGACGCACCCGATGGAACTCCAGGGTGACGTGGGTCATGTGGAATCTCGTTTCGATCCTTTTGAAAGATAGTGTTAGTTTCGGTGCATGATAGGTGCACGGTTTGCGCCAAACGTACCGTAGGCTCAGAAATGGTTTTGGTTGCACCGGATGGTACTCCTGGGTGACGAGGCTCAAGTGGAATCTTGTTTTGGTCCGTTCGGAGACAGTGTTAGTTTCTATGCAAGATAGGTGCACAGTTTGCACGAAATGTACCATAGCCCTAGAAATCATTTTGGATGTGCCAGATGGTACTCCAAGGTGACGAGGCACAAATGGAAGCTCGTTTCGGTTCGTTTGGAGATATTTCTAATCTTGACTCAAGATAGGTGAATGGTTTGCGCCGAACGTACCGTAAGCTCAAAAATCTTTTTGGACGCACTCGATGGAACTCCTAGGTGACGTGGGTCATGTAGAATCTCGTTTCGGTCCATGTGGATATAGTGTTAGTCTCGATGCTAGATATGTCCACAGTTTGCACCAAATGTACCATAGCCTCAAAACCCGTTTTAGACGCACCCGTTGGAACTCCTTGGTGATGTGGGTCATGTAGAGTCTTGTTTCAAACCTTTGGAGATAGTGTTAGTTTTGGTGCATGGTAGGCGCACGGTTTGCGTCAAACGTACCATAGGCTTAGAAATTGTTTTGGATGCACCGGATGGTACTCCTAGGTGACGAGGGTCAAATGGAAGCTCATTTCGGTCCGTTTAGAGATAGTGTTAGTTTCAGTGCAAGATAGGTGCACGATTTTGTGCCAAATGTACCATAGCTTCAGAAATCGTTTTGGACGCACCGGATGGTACTTCTAGGTGATGAGGATCAAATAGAAGCTCGTTTCGGTCCATTTGGATACAATGCTAATCTTGATTCAAGATAGGTGCACGGTTTGCGCAGAACTTACCGTCAGCTCAGAAATTATTTTGGACGCACCCGATGGAACTCCTAGGTGATGGGGGTTATGTAGAATCTCGTTTCGGTCCATTTATAGATAGTGTTAGTCTCGGTGCAAGATAGATCCACAGTTTGCACCAAACGTATCATAGCTTCAGAAATAATTTTGGACGCACCCGATGGAACTCCTAGGTGACGTGCGTCATGTAGAATCTTCTTTCGGTCCTTTTCAAGATAGTGTTAGTTTCGGTGCGTGATTGGTGCATGGGTTGCGCCATACGTACCATAGGCTAAGAAATTGTTTTGGATGCACTGGATGGTACTCCTGGGTGACCAGGCTCAACTGGAAGCTCTTTTAGTTCGTCTGAAGATAGTGTTAGATTCAGTGCAAGGTAGGTGCATTATTTGCACCAAATGTACCATGGCCTCAGAAATCCTTTTGGACGCACCGGATGGTACTCCTAGGTGACGAGGCTCAAATGGAAGCTTGTTTCGGTCCATTTGGATATAGTGCTAATCTTGATTTAAGATAGGGCACGGTTTGCGCCAAACGTACCGTAGGCTCAGAAATAATTTTGGACTCACCCGTTGGAACTCCTAGGTGATGTGGGTCTTGTAGAATCCCGTTTCGGTCCGTTCGGAGATAGTGTTAGTATCGGTGCAAGATTGGTCCACAGTTTGCACCAAACGTACCATAGCTCCAAAAACCGTTTTGGACACACCCGATGGAACTCCTGGGTGACGTGGGTCATGTAGAATCTCGTTTTGATCCTTTTGGAGATAGTGCTAGTTTCGTTGCATGATAGGTGCACAGTTTGCGCCAAACGTACCGTAGGCTTAGAAATTGTTCTGGATGCACCGGATGGTACTCCTGGGTGACGAGGCTCAAATGGAAGCTTGTTTTGGTCCGTTCGGAGACAGTGTTAGTTTCAGTGCAAGATAGGTGCACGGTTTCCACCAAATGTACCATAGCCCTAGAAATCGATTTGTACGCACCGGATGGTACTCCAAGGTAACGAGGCTCAAACGGAAGCTCGTTTCGGTTCGTTTGGAGATACTACTAATCTTGACTAAAGATAGGTGAACGGTTTGCGCCAAACGTACCGTAAGCTCAGAAATCTTTTTGGACGCACCCGATGGAACTCCTAGGTGATGTGGGTCATAATCTCGTTTCGGTCCATTTGGATATAGTGTTTGTATCGGTGCAAGATAGGTCCATAGTTTGCACCAAATGTACCTTAGCTTTAGAAACCATTTTGGACGCACCTGATGGAACTCCTGGGTGACGTGAGTCGTGTAGAATCTCATTTCGATCCTTTTAGAGAAAGTGTTAGTTTCGGTGCATGATAGGTGCATGGTTTGCGCCAAACGTACCGTAGGCTCATAAATTGTTTTGGATGCACCGGATGGTACTCCTGCGTGACGAGGGTCAAATGGAAGCTTGTTTCAGTCTGTTCAGAGATAGTGTTAGTTTCAGTGCTAGATAGGTGCACGGTTTGCACCAAATGTACCATAGCCTTAGAAATCATTTTGGACGCACCGGATGGTACTTCAAGGTGACGAGCTCAAATGGAAGCTCGTTTCGGTTCGTTTGGAGAGAGTGCTAATCTTGACTCGAGATAGGTGAACGGTTTGCGCCGAACGTACCATAAGCTCAGAAATCTTTTTGGACACACTAAATGGAACTGCTAGGTGACGTGGGTCATATAGAATCTCATTTCGGTCCATTTGGATATAGTGTTAGCCTCGGTGCAAAACAGGTCCATAGTTTGCACCAAATGTACCATAACCTCAGAAACCGTTTTGGACACACCTGTTTGAACCCTTAGGTGACGTGGGTCATGTAGAATCTTGTTTGGAACCTTTTGGAGATTGTGTTTGTTTTGGTGCATGGTAGGTGCACGGTTTGCGCCAAACGTACCATAGGCTCAGAAATTATTTTGGATGCTCCGGATGGTACTCCTGTGTGACGAGGCTCAAATGGAAGCTCGTTTCTGTCTGTTTGGAGACAGTGTTAGTTTCAGTGCAAGGTAGGTGCACGGTTTGCACCAAATGTACCATAGCTTCAGAAATGGATTTGGACGCACCGAATGGTACTCCTAGGTGACGAGGCTCAAATAGAAGCTCGTTTCGGTCCGTTTGGATACAGTGCTAATCTTGATTCAAGAAGGGTGCACGGTTTGCGCCGAACATACCATAAGCTCGGAAATCATTTTGGACGCACCCGATCGGACTCCTAGGTGACGTGGGTCATGTATAATCTTGTCTCGGTCCATTTGGATACAGTGTTAGTCTCGGTGCCAGATAGGTCCACGGTTTGCACCAAAGGTACCATAGCCTTAGAAACCATTTTGGACGCACCCGTTGGAACTCCTAGGTGACGTGGGTCATGTAGAATCTTGTTTTGAACCTTTTGGAGATAGTGTTAGTTTCGATGCATGGTAGGTGCACGGTTTGCGCCAAACATACCATAGGCTCATAAATTATTTTGGATGCACCGGATGGTACTCCTAGGTGACGAGGCTCAAATGGAAGCTTGTTTCGGTCCGTTTGGATATAGTGCTAATCTTGATTCAAGATAGGGCACGATTTGCGCCGAACGTACCGTAGGCTCAGAAATAATTTTGGACTCACCCGTTGGAATTCCTAGGTGATGTGGGTCTTGTAGAATCCTGTTTCGGTCCGTTCGGAGATAGTGTTAGTATCGGTGCAAGATAGGTCCACAGTTTGCACCAAACGTACCATAGCTTCAAAACCGTTTTGGACACACCCGATGGAACTCCTAGGTGACGTGGGTCCTGTAGAATCTCATTTTGATCCTTTTGGAGATAGTGCTAGTTTCGGTGCATGATAGGTGCACGGTTTGCGCCAAACGTACCGTAGGCTTAGAAATTGTTCTGGATGCACCGGATGGTACTCCTGGGTGACGAGGCTCAAATAGAAGCTTGTTTTGGTCCATTCAAAGATAGTGTTAGTTTCAGTGCAAGATAGGTGCACGGATTGCACCAAATGTACCATAGCCCTAGAAATCGATTTGGACGCACCGGATGGTACTCCAAGGTGACGAGGCTCAAACGGAAGCTCGTTTCGGTTCGTTTGGAGATACTACTAATCTTGACTAAAGATAGGTGAACGGTTTGCGCCAAACGTACCGTAAGCTCGGAAATCTTTTTGGACGCACCCGATGGAACTCGTAGGTGACGTGGGTCATAATCTCGTTTCGGTCCATTTGGATATAGTGTTAGTATCGGTGCAAGATAGGTCCATAGTTTGCACCAAATGTACCATAGCTTTAGAAACCATTTTGAACGCACCCGATGGAACTCCTGGGTGACGTGGGTCGTGTAGAATCTCATTTCGATCCATTTAGAGATAGTGTTAGTTTCGGTGCATGATAGGTGCACGGTTTGCACCAAACGTACCGTAGGCTCAGAAATTGCTTTTGATGCACCGGATGGTACTCCTGCGTGACGAGGGTCAAATGGAAGCTTGTTTCAGTCTGTTCGGAGACAGTGTTAGTTTCAGTTCTAGATAGGTGCACGGTTTGCACCAAATGTACCATAGCCTTAGAAATCGTTTTGGACGCACCGGATGGTACTTCAAGGTGACGAGGCTCAAATGGAAGCTCATTTCGGTTAGTTTGGAGAGAGTGCTAATCTTGACTCGAGATAGGTGAACAGTTTGCGCCGAACGTACCATAAGCTCAGAAATCTTTTTGGACGCACCAAATGGAACTCCTAGGTGACGTGGGTCATGTAGAATCTCATTTCGGTCCATTTGGATATAGTGTTAGTCTCGGTGCAAAACAGGTCCATAGTTTTGCACCAAATGTACCATAACCTCAGAAACCGTTTTGGACACACCTGTTGGAACCCTTGGGTGACGTGGGTCATGTAGAATCTTTGTTTCGAACCTTTTGGAGATAGAGTTAGTTTCGGTGCATGGTAGGTGCACGGTTTGCGCCAAACGTACCATAGGCTTAGAAATTATTTTGGATGCACCGGATGGTACTCCTGTGTGACGAGGCTCAAATGGAAGCTCGTTTCCGTCCGTTTGGAGACAGTGTTAGTTTCAGTGCTAGATAGGTGCACGGTTTGCGCCAAATGTACCATAGCTTCAGAAATGGATTTGGACGCATCGAATGGTACTCCTAGGTGACGAGGCTCAAATAGAAGCTCGTTTCGGTCCGTTTGGATACAGTGCTAATCTTGATTCAAGATGGGTGCACGGTTTGCGCCGAACGTACCATAAGCTCGGAAATCATTTTGGACGCACCCGGTCGGACTCCTAGGTGACGTGGGTCATGTAGAATCTCGTCTCGGTCCATTTGGATATAGTGTTAGTCTCGGTGCCAGATAGGTACACAGTTTGCACCAAAGGTACCATAGCCTCAGAAACCGTTTTGGACGCACCCGTTGGAACTCCTAGGTGACGTGGGTCATGTAGATTCTTGTTTTGAACCTTTTGGAGATAGTGTTAGTTTCGGTGCTTGGTAGGTGCACGGTTTGCGCCAAACGTACCATAGGCTCATAAATTATTTTGGATGCACTGGATGGTACACCTAGGTGATGAGGCTCAAATGGAAGCTTGTTTCGGTCCGTTTGGATATAGTGCTAATCTTCATTCAAGATAGGGCACGGTTTGCGCCGAACGTACCGTAGGCTCAGAAATAATTTTGGACTCACCCGTTGGAACTCCTAGGTGATGTGGGTCTTGTAGAATCCCGTTTCGGTACGTTCGGAGATAGTGTTAGTATCGGTGCAAGATAGGTCCACAGTTTGCACCAAACGTACCATAGCTTCAAAAACCATTTTGGACACACCCAATGGAACTCCTAGGTGACGTGGGTCATGTAGAATCTCGTTTTGATCCTTTTGGAGATAGTGCTAGTTTCGGTGCATGATAGGTGCATGGTTTGCGCCAAACGTACCGTAGGCTTAGAAATTGTTCTGGATGCACCGGATGGTACTCCTAGGTGACGAGGCTCAAATGGAAGCTTGTTTTGGCCCGTTCGGAGACAGTGTTAGTTTCAGTGCAAGATAGGTGCACGGTTTGCACCAAATGTACCATAGCCTTAGAAATCGATTTGGACGCACCGGATGGTACTCCAAAGTGACGAGGCTCCAATGGAAGCTCGTTTCGGTTCGTTTGGAGATACTACTAATCTTGACTAAAGATAGGTGAACTGTTTGCGCCAAACGTACCGTAAGCTCGGAAATCTTTTTGGACGCACCCGATGGAATTCCTAGGTGACGTGGGTCATAATTTCGTTTCGGTCCATTTGGATATAGTGTTAGTATCGGTGCAAGATAGGTCCATAGTTTGCACCAAATGTACCATAGCTTTAGAAACCATTTTGGACGCACCCGATGGAACTTCTGGGTGACGTGGGTCGTGTAGAATCTCATTTCGATCCATTTAGAGATAGTGTTAGTTTCGGTGCATGATAGGTGCACGGTTTGCACCAAACGTACCGTAGGCTCAGAAATTGCTTTTGATGCACCGGATGGTACTCCTGCGTGACGAGGGTCAAATGGAAGCTTGTTTCAGTCTGTTCGGAGACAGTGTTAGTTTCAGTTCTAGATAGGTGCACGGTTTGCACCAAATGTACCATAGCCTTAGAAATCGTTTTGGACGCACCGGATGGTACTTCAAGGTGACGAGGCTCAAATGGAAGCTCATTTCGGTTAGTTTGGAGAGAGTGCTAATCTTGACTCGAGATAGGTGAACAGTTTGCGCCGAACGTACCATAAGCTCAGAAATCTTTTTGGACGCACCAAATGGAACTCCTAGGTGACGTGGGTCATGTAGAATCTCATTTCGGTCCATTTGGATATAGTGTTAGTCTCGGTGCAAAATAGGTCCATAGTTTGCACCAAATGTACCATAACCTCAGAAACCGTTTTGGACACACCTGTTGGAACCCTTGGGTGACGTGGGTCATGTAGAATCTTTGTTTCGAACCTTTTGGAGATAGAGTTAGTTTCGGTGCATGGTAGGTGCACGGTTTGCGCCAAACGTACCATAGGCTTAGAAATTATTTTGGATGCACCGGATGGTACTCCTGTGTGACGAGGCTCAAATGGAAGCTCGTTTCCGTCCGTTTGGAGACAGTGTTAGTTTCAGTGCTAGATAGGTGCACGGTTTGCGCCAAATGTACCATAGCTTCAGAAATGGATTTGGACGCATCGAATGGTACTCCTAGGTGACGAGGCTCAAATAGAAGCTCGTTTCGGTCCGTTTGGATACAGTGCTAATCTTGATTCAAGATGGGTGCACGGTTTGCGCCGAACGTACCATAAGCTCGGAAATCATTTTGGACGCACCCGGTCGGACTCCTAGGTGACGTGGGTCATGTAGAATCTCGTCTCGGTCCATTTGGATATAGTGTTAGTCTCGGTGCCAGATAGGTACACAGTTTGCACCAAAGGTACCATAGCCTCAGAAACCGTTTTGGACGCACCCGTTGGAACTCCTAGGTGACGTGGGTCATGTAGATTCTTGTTTTGAACCTTTTGGAGATAGTGTTAGTTTCGGTGCTTGGTAGGTGCACGGTTTGCGCCAAACGTACCATAGGCTCATAAATTATTTTGGATGCACTGGATGGTACACCTAGGTGATGAGGCTCAAATGGAAGCTTGTTTCGGTCCGTTTGGATATAGTGCTAATCTTGATTCAAGATAGGGCACGGTTTGCGCCGAACGTACCGTAGGCTCAGAAATAATTTTGGACTCACCCGTTGGAACTCCTAGGTGATGTGGGTCTTGTAGAATCCCGTTTCGGTACGTTCGGAGATAGTGTTAGTATCGGTGCAAGATAGGTCCACAGTTTGCACCAAACGTACCATAGCTTCAAAAACCATTTTGGACACACCCAATGGAACTCCTAGGTGACGTGGGTCATGTAGAATCTCGTTTTGATCCTTTTGGAGATAGTGCTAGTTTCGGTGCATGATAGGTGCATGGTTTGCGTCAAACGTACCGTAGGCTTAGAAATTGTTCTGGATGCACCGGATGGTACTCCTAGGTGACGAGGCTCAAATGGAAGCTTGTTTTGGCCCGTTCGGAGACAGTGTTAGTTTCAGTGCAAGATAGGTGCACGGTTTGCACCAAATGTACCATAGCCTTAGAAATCGATTTGGACGCACCGGATGGTACTCCAAAGTGACGAGGCTCCAATGGAAGCTCGTTTCGGTTCGTTTGGAGATACTACTAATCTTGACTAAAGATAGGTGAACTGTTTGCGCCAAACGTACCGTAAGCTCGGAAATCTTTTTGGACGCACCCGATGGAATTCCTAGGTGACGTGGGTCATAATTTCGTTTCGGTCCATTTGGATATAGTGTTAGTATCGGTGCAAGATAGGTCCATAGTTTGCACCAAATGTACCATAGCTTTAGAAACCATTTTGGACGCACCCGATGGAACTTCTGGGTGACGTGGGTCGTGTAGAATCTCATTTCGATCCATTTAGAGATAGTGTTAGTTTCGGTGCATGATAGGTGCACGGTTTGCACCAAACGTACCGTAGGCTCAGAAATTGCTTTTGATGCACCGGATGGTACTCCTGCGTGACGAGGGTCAAATGGAAGCTTGTTTCAGTCTGTTCGGAGACAGTGTTAGTTTCAGTTCTAGATAGGTGCACGGTTTGCACCAAATGTACCATAGCCTTAGAAATCGTTTTGGACGCACCGGATGGTACTTCAAGGTGACGAGGCTCAAATGGAAGCTCATTTCGGTTAGTTTGGAGAGAGTGCTAATCTTGACTCGAGATAGGTGAACAGTTTGCGCCGAACGTACCATAAGCTCAGAAATCTTTTTGGACGCACCAAATGGAACTCCTAGGTGACGTGGGTCATGTAGAATCTCATTTCGGTCCATTTGGATATAGTGTTAGTCTCGGTGCAAAATAGGTCCATAGTTTGCACCAAATGTACCATAACCTCAGAAACCGTTTTGGACACACCTGTTGGAACCCTTGGGTGACGTGGGTCATGTAGAATCTTTGTTTCGAACCTTTTGGAGATAGAGTTAGTTTCGGTGCATGGTAGGTGCACGGTTTGCGCCAAACGTACCATAGGCTTAGAAATTATTTTGGATGCACCGGATGGTACTCCTGTGTGACGAGGCTCAAATGGAAGATCATTTCGGTCCGTTTGGAGACAGTGTTAGTTTCAGTGCAAGGTAGGTGCACGGTTTGCGCCAAATATACCATAGCTTCAGAAATGGATTTCGACACACCGGATGGTTCTGCTAGGTGACGAGGCCCAAATGGAAGCTCGTTTCGGTCTGTTTGGATACAGTGCTAATCTTGATTCAAGAAGGGTGCACGGTTTGCGCCGAATGTACCGTAAGCTCGGAAATCATTTTGGACGCACCCGATGGGACACCTAGGTGACGTGGGTCATGTAGAATCTTGTCTCGGTCCATTTGGGTATAGTGTTAGTCTCGGTGCCAGATAGGTCCACAGTTTGCACCAAAGGTACCACCTCAGAAACCATTTTGGACGCACCCGTTAGAACTCCTAGGTGACGTGGGTCATGTAGAATCTTGTTTCGAACCTTTTGGAGATAGAGTTAGTTTCGGTGCATGGTAGGTGCACGGTTTACACCAAATGTACCATAGGCTCATAAATTGTTTTGGATGCACCGGATGGTACTCGGTGACGAGGCTCAAATGGAAGATCGTTTCGGTCTATTTGGAGACAGTGTTAGTTTCAGTGCAAGGTAGGTGCACGGTTTGCGCCAAATGTACCATAGCCTCAGAAATCCTTTTGGATGAACTGGATGGTACTCCTAGGTGACGTGGCCCAAATGGAAGCTCGTTTCAGTCCGTTTGGATATAGTTATAATCTTGATTCAAGATAGGGGCACGGTTTCCACCAAACGTACCGTAAGCTCAGAAATCATATTGGACGCACCCGATCGAACTCCTAGGTGACGTGGGTCATGTAGAATCTTGTCTCGGTCCATTTGGATATAGTGTTAGTCTCGGTGCCAGATAGGTCCATAGTTTGCACCAAAGGTACCATAGCCTTAGAAACCGTTTGGAGATAGTGTTAGTTTCGGTGCATGATAGGTGCACGGTTTGCGCCAAATGTACCATAGGCTCATAAATTATTTTGGATGCACCGGATGGTAATCCTAGGTGACGAGGCTCAAATGGAAGATCGTTTCGGTCCGTTTGGAGACAGTGTTAGTTTTAGTGCAAGGTAGGTGCACGGTTTGTGCCAAATGTACCATAGCCTCAAAAATCCTTTTGGACGCACCGGATGGTTCTCCTAGGTGACGAGGCCCAAATGGAAGCTCGTTTCAGTCCGTTTGGATATAGTTATAACCTTGATTCAAGATAGGGGCTCGGTTTGCGCTGAATGTACCATAAGCTCGGAAATCATTTTGGACGCACCCGATGGGACACCTAGGTGACGTGGGTCATGTAGAATCTCGTCTCGGTCCATTTGGATATAGTGTTAGTCTCGGTGCCAGATAGGTCCACAGTTTGCACCAAACGTACCATAGCTTCAAAAACCATTTTGGATGCACCCGATGGAACTCCTGGGTGGTGTGGGTCATGTAGAATCTTGTTTTGATCCTTTTAGAGAAAGTGTTAGTTTTGGTGCATGATAGGTGCACGGTTTGCGCGAAACATACCGTAGGCTCAGAAATTGTTTTGGATGCACCGGATGGTACTCCTAGGTGATGAGGCTCAAATGGAAGCTTGTTTTGGTCCGTTCAGAGACAATGTTAGTTTCAGTGCAAGATAGGTGCACGGTTTGCACCAAATGTACCATAGCCCCAGAAATCATTTTGGACGCACCGGATGGTACTCCAAGGTGACGAGGCTCAAATGGAAGCTCGTTTCGGTTAGTTTGGAGATAGTGCTAATCTTGACTCAAGATAGGTGAATGGTTTGCGACGAACGTACCGTAAGCTCAGAAATATTTTTGGACGCACCCGATGGAACTCCTAGGTGACGTGGGTCATGTAGAATCTCGTTTTGGTCCATTTGGATATAGTGTTTGTATCGGTGCAAGATAGGTCCACAGTTTGCACCAAACGTACCATAGCTTCAGAAACCATTTTGGACGCACCCGATGGAACTTCTGGGTGACGTGGGTCATGTAGAATCTCATTTCGATCCTTTTAGAGATAGTGTTAGTTTCGGTGCATGATAGGTGCACGGTTTGCGCCAAACGTACCATAGGCTCAGAAATTGTTTTGGATGCACCGGATGGTACTCCTGGGTGACGAGGCTCAAATGGAAGCTTGTTTTGGTCCATTCGGAGATAGTGTTAGTTTCAGTGCTAGATAGGTGCACGGTTTGCACCAAATGTACCATAGCCTCAGAAATCGTTTTGGACGCACCGGATGGTACTCCAAGGTGACGAGGCTCAAATGGAAGCTCGTTTCTGTAACACCCTAGGTGTTGTCACTAGTCAAGGAATGAGTTTGAGCTCAAACATGGCAAGTTAGGTGGTGATGAAGATGTCAAAGCCGAATCTATAAACATGGGCCTAACCTAAAGTTGGATGTTGCACCATTGCTTTACATATAGGCCATTCTAAAGATATATGCTTAGGTGTTGTTATCAAAGTATCTTCACATGTCTCACATCGGTAAGCTTCTATAGTGATCCCTGGAAAAGTTTCATGACGTTTGGAATCAAAAAGTCACATGAAATGATAAGTTATATCCTTGTTGGAATGGTTTTACTATGTGCTTGAATTGCACTGTTAAGTGAATGGAAATATAGGTCATCAACCAAACCTTGCAACCTTGCCCAAAAGACTCTAGATGAACTCTACAACGAAAGTCATGAAGGGTTCATGTTGAGCAAATGTCAAGAAAATGCCCCGATTGGCCGAAAACCCTAGTTTAGGTTTTATTGAGTTGATACTTTGACCAAAGTAAAAGTTGGAGTTTTGTACAAGTTATGAGGTTTGACCTTAAACAAAAGTTGTAGTTCATCTTGTGTAGAACAAACTTTGTTCAATGTTTAAGAGCTAGTTTGGCCTCTAACCTTGTCAAATAGGGCTCACAAGAAGGAATCAGCTGCTGTTTTCAGAGTTCCAGATTTTGGCTAAGTCAAATTGGTGTTTTAGTTTTGGGTACCCTACTTTAGAGCTGTGTAGTTTCCTAACCAGGCCGAACTAGTTGATGATTCCTTAATAAGAGTTGTAGTTTAGTTTGAGGACAACAAACTTTATTTTTGGAGTATACCATGATTAATCTTGGAAATAAGTCAAATAGTGGCTCAAAGTTGGAACCTACAGCTGATTTCTGCACTTAGAATATTTCTAAGTCTTGGAGAAGTTAACCAACATCATTAGATTGGCATGCCGCGTTCTCGTATTTTTGTTAAGTAACTTGAGTTGAGCCAAATACAAACATTGCAGTAGGCATTGTGGAAAAGAGCATGCAAAAAGATGCCATTAGTTGGACTTTATTTTGGCCGTCAATTGTGGGAGTTTGTTAACAGCTATCAACGCACTGACATAGTTACTTTGGAGCTTAATTATCCGTTAATATGTTGCTCTAATGGTCAGTAACCCTTAATGAGAGTCGGAGAGCATTATGTGGTCGACAACTTTGCTATAGCACTCAAGGCCCGAATCTTAACCGGATATGCCATTTTTCGGACCCGAAGCCGAACTGAATCGCGCCTGCCAGGTGTTCATGGATATGCACGCGTGGTCGTCATGCACAGAGCGCCCCCACCATTGTTGCACGCGCCCTGCCCTTCCTGCGCCATTGGGGAGAGGTCGAGGCACTTCAACGCCCTCTGCCTCACTCTACCTCACTCCCCACACCTCCATGTCCCTTCCACTCGCTCCCTCTCGCGCTCTCCTCGCTCTGACGCTCGCGTCGACGCCGTCCGCCATGGAAGTGAGCACAGCTCGCTGTCGCTGCCACCTCCGCTCGTACTCGCCTCTCACTGAAGCCTCCAACAGCGTCGCCATGCCATACCCCCTCCTTTGCGTGCGCGCTGCTGCTCTCCTTGCCACTGGAGAACCAACTCGGCTGGCGAGTCACTGGTCTCGACCGATGGTGGTGCCTGCCGCGGCTGGCTGCAGCCGCTGGACCGGGCCTAGCGTGGCCTGGGATGGCCACGGCTAGCCCCCAGCATGGCCCCTCCTTGGCGCTGGTGCTACCTTGCCAGCCGAAGTCGACCCCGAGCCGTCACCGATCTCCGTTCCGTCCGTCTCTGCTCCGAGGTGGAAGGAGAGAAGGAGAAAAAAATGAATTAGAAGCTTTTTCCTGGGTCCAGATGCGAAGTTCATGACTCATATGAACAGTACCGAACAGTACAAGCAGAGCTCGGGTTGATTCCTAGAAAATCCAGGGGCCTCGAGGCAAAAGTGTTTTCATTTTCCTTTTTCTTTTATGCAGATTTTTGGCTAAATCTTTGGAAATTAATATCTCATGCTAGAAAGATCCAAAAATAGCAAATGAGGACTTTTTAGAATCCTTGTGAAATTTTCTATGCAGTGGATCTATAATATGTCATGGTTTAGTTTAAAGTTTTAGTTTTAAAAATAGATCTTTGCATCTAGGTTTTCTTTGTTAGTTGTAATTGTCATTTTCATAACTGCAAATCTAGAGCTCGAAATGAAGTGAAATTTTTGTGGCATGGTACTTATGTAATATTTGATGTGTGGTAAAAATTTCATTAATTTTAGTTGCTATATGAGTGAGTTATTAGTGTATCTTGCTCTCACATGATTTATTGCAATATCCATTTGTTGTTTTCATAGAGGTTGATATACATGTCCAAATGGCTTGAAATTTGGACAGTAGACTATTGAGAGCATATGTAGGGCACTGTAATTTTGGGAGAATTTATTGTGCATTTTTTGTAGGTGTTCATAATTCCACCTAATTATCTAAATAAATTATGAAAATGCATTAAAAGAATTTATCTAGCATTGGACACTATGTTTTCTGGTGTTCATTTGTCATGTATGAAATGTTGGTAAAGTTGGTTTTGTCCAATTATATGTTTGCAACATATGTTAATAATTATTCTTGCGATTATTAGTTTCTAGACAGTTCTGGGAGCAATGTAAATTACCCCATGTTAATGATGTTTTCTGAGCATCTTGTCTATAGAAAAGTTGTATATAATTCATGTATCTAGCTTGTGTTAAAAATTGGTGGTATTTGGTCAAGTAGTTTTTGAGTTATAGATGTTTAAAGTCAGGTCCCAGAGTTGGTTGCTCTCTGTTTGGAGTAGACCAGATTCTGTAGTTTTATATTTTTGACCTATTAAAATTGAGAAGTAGGCTTAGGTGATATTAAATGAAATGTAGAGAATTTCATAAGATTTCTAGAATGTCTTCTTGCAAGTCATTTGGATTTAGGGATCTCAAGTTATAATTGATTTACTGAGCTACTGCATGTATGTGTAGAAAGTGACAGATTCTAGTTTTAGTGCTTTGATTAACTTTGCCATGCTAGTGCGTTGAAGTGTGACTCATATCTTTGATGGTACTTGGGTTAGTACCCTATGATCTTATGAGACTTGTGTCTTGATTGATGTGCTTGCCATCTTCTATGTTATGCCTTAGTGAGGATCAAGTTAATTAGCTCTAGGTGCTTATGTGAACTTTGGTATGCTTGCTTGATTACTTTGTTTATTGCATTTCTATGTGTTTATACATATGCATTGTTGCACCTCATTTAGGTACGCTAGCTGAAACATGTGAAGGATGTGGCGTTGGAGCCAAACCCGAAGACGGTGTTTTGTGGATCCATCCCGAAGATGGAAGAATCCTCAAGTTCATACATGAAGTGGAGATGTTCCGCAAGACAGTGCAAGCTAACTTGACTGACTTGAGTCGGATCCCAGGCAAGCCCCGAAGCATTATAAGCCTCCTACCTTCAAAGCAATTAATTCTATATATGTTATAAGTATTATTGCATTAAGTGATAGGAGTTGGTTGGAAACCCTTGCTGCATTATATCATTCCTTGTCCAGATATATAAATCCTGAATCCTACATAGACCAGGGTCGAGTAGATGCTTAGCCCTGCTTTAAGCGATAGAAGTCAAGTAATTTCCTGTCACCTGCGAGATGTAGGGATATTCATATATGGCTCAGTTGGCTATATTTGCTATCGTGGAAAAGAACCATGTGTTAATAAAATAAAATGAGACTGGGCGGGATGACGTTAGTGAAGCAACGAGGCATGGAGGTCTTGGGTGTGGATCTATCACCGTCTGAGTCGTTTAAGGACCGATTCACTGTACGTCCTTGAGTCATGTTGAATGCAGTCTAACACTTAGTTGGCCGGATAAGTCGTTCTGACCGCGAATCCGAGTAATACAGTTCAGGCCGGGAATCGAAGGGTAGGTTGCATCTTGGAGGTAGTAAGGATGTGCTTGGGAACATTGGCATAAGATCAAGGGGGGTTAAAGTCCCTATCATCCTGGTAGAGTGTTGCCCTTGGGGATGCGGCATCAGTCAAACCTGCGCTTTCCTGAATGGTACCAAAGGTGACCTGAGCAGCCCTCGCTAGGCGTGTCTCGATAAGTGTTAGAAATACCCCTCTAGCTGGATAGGAACTCGATTCGAATCGTCGTCGCTCCCAGTTAGTGAGCACTTGACTTGAGCAGCGGCAACGCAGATTCCATTAAATTGAACGGATGGTTAATTGGATGACGATGGAAAGGTTGCCTCAACTTATACCTGCTATGGTTAATATTGTTTGCTCCTAATCAAGTGAGTGCTCTAGTACAGGTGCTAATATAGATGATAGGTTAATGATAATTAACTAGATGCTTAAGCATTAATGATTACTTATCTATATTAAGCTTTTATGCAAATGTGGTCAAGCTAGCCCACTTACATCAGCCTTGCATCGTCCTTGGTGTCACTTTATTTCTGGTTTTTGACGGGTAAGTCTAGCTGAGTACCTTCTCGTACTCAGGGTTTATCCCCACTTGTTGCAGGTTGTGATGTATCCTGGCGACTGCAAGAGTTGGTTGGCTCCTGCCATAGTGGCGGAGTGTGATCATGGGCATGATCTTTCTTATTTACCTTATCTCTAATGCTTTTGTTGGAAGTCGACCTTGGTACTAGCATATATTTGAAATAAGATTAATGTTAGTTTCAAATTACTTTGCTTGCGCTACTTTTCAATGTAAGTTGTAATAACTATGTTGAACTCCAATGTATATTGAATTACTTGTGAAATAGATGTAACATGTGACATGTTATGTTGAATCACTACGATCTTGACTTGTATGTTGGATGGTTTAAAATCCCTCGTGATTTCATTGAACTACCAGTTATATGGGCTCAAGTGTGAGAATTTGATCACTTCGGTGATTGTTTTTATACTTGTGCTCTTATAATTTGGATGGTTCCGTGACAATTTCGGTTCGTTTGGAGATAGTGCTAATCTTGACTCAAGATGGGTGAACGGTTTGCGCCGAACGTACCGTAAGCTCTGAAATCTTTTTGGACGCACCCGATGGAACTCCTAGGTGACGTGGGCCAGGTAGAATCTCGTTTTGGTCCATTTGGATATAGTGTTAGTCTCAGTGCAAGATAGGTCCACAGTTTGCACCAAATGTAACATAGCCTCAAAAACTATTTGGGACACACCCGTTGGAACTCCTAGGTGACGTGGGTCAGGTAAAATCTTGTTTCGAACCTTTTGGAGATAGTGTTTGTTTTGGTGCATGGTCGGTGCACGGTTTGTGTCAAACATACCATAGGCTCAAAAAATGTTTTGGATGCACCGGATGGTACTCCTAGGTGCGACGCTCAAATGAAAGCTCGTTTCGGTCCGTTTGGAGACAATGTTAGTTTCAGTGCAAGATAGGTGCACGGTTTGAGCCAAATGTACCATAGCTTCAGAAATGGTTTTGGAGGCACCGAATGGTACTCCTAGGTGACGAGACACAAATAGAAGCTCGTTTCTGTCCGTTTGGATATAGTGCTAATCTTGATTCAAGATAGGTGCACGGTTTGCGCTGAACGTGCCGTAAGCTCGGAAATCATTTTTGACGCACCTGATGGGACTCCTAGGTGACATGGGTCATGTAGAATTTTGTTTTGATCCATTTATAGATAGTGTTAGTCTCGGTGCAAGATAGATCCATAGTTTGCACCAAATGTGTCACAGCCTTAGAAATCATTTTGGACGCACCCAATGGAACTCCTAGGTGACGTGGGTCAAGTAGAATCTCCTTTTGGTCCTTTTGGAGATAGTGTTAGTTTCGGTGCGTGATAGGTGCATGGTTAAGAAATTGTTTTGAATGCCCTGGATGGTACTCCTGGGTGACCAGGCTCAAATGGAAGCTCGTTTCGGTCCGTTTGGAGACAGTATTAGTTTCAGTGCAAGGTAGGCGCACTGTTTGCGCCAAATGTACCATAGCCTCAGAAATCCTTTTGGACGCACCGGATAGTACTCCTAGGTGACGAGGCTCAAATGGAAGCTCGTTTCGGTCCGTTTGGATATAGTGCTAATCTTGATTCAAGATTGGGGCACGGTTTGCGCCGAACATACCGTAGGCCCATAAATCATTTTTGACACACCCGTTGGGACTCCTAGGTGATGTGGGTCTTGTAGAATATCGTTTCGGTCCGTTTAGAGATAGTGCTACTATCGGTGCAAGATAGGTCCATAGTTTGCACCAAACGTACCATAGCTTCAGAAACCATTTTGGACGCAGCCGATGGAACTCCTGGGTGACGTGGGTCATGTAGAATCTCGTTTCAATTCTTTTGGAGATAGTGTTAGTTTCGGTGCATGATAGGTGCACGGTTTGCACCAAACGTACCGTAGGCTCAAATTATTTTTGATGCACCGGATGGTACTCCTGGGTGACAAGGCTCAAATGGAAGCTTGTTTCGGTCCATTCGGAGACAGTGTTAATTTCAGGGCAAGATAGGTACACGGTATGCACCAAATGTACCGTAGCCCCAGAAATAGTTTTGGACGCACCAGATGGTAATCCAAGGTGACGAGGCTCAAATGGAAGCTCGTTTCAAATCGTTTAGAGATATTGCTAATCTTGACTCTAGATTGGGGAACGGTTCGTGCCGATCATACCATAAGCTCAGAAATCTTTTTGGACGCACCCGATGGAACTCCTAGGTGATGTGAATAATGTAGAATCTCATTTTGGTCCATTTGGATATAGTGTTAGCATCGGTGCAAGATAGGTCCATATTTTCCACCAAACGTACCATAGCTTCAGAAACCATTTTGGACGCACCCGATGGAACTCCTGGGTGACGTGGGTCATGTAGAATCTCGTTTTGATCCTTTTAGAGATAGTGTTAGTTTCGGTGCATGATAGGTGCACGGTTTGCGCCAAACGTACCGTAGGCTCAGAAATTATTTTGGGTGCACCGGATGGTACTCCTGGGTGAGGAGGCTCAAATGGAAGCTTGTTTCGGTCCGTTCGGAGACAGTGTTAGTTTCAGTGTTAGATAGGTGCATGGTTTGCAACAAATGTACCATTGCCTCAGAAATCGTTTTGGACGCACCGGATGGTACTCCAAGGTGACAAGGCTCAAATGGAAGCTCGTTTAGGTTTGTTTAGAGATATTGCTAATCTTGACTCAAGATTGGTGAACGGTTCGCGCCAAACGTACCATAAGCTCGGAAATCTTTTTGGACGCACCCGATGGAACACCTAGGTGACGTCGTTCATGTAGAATCTTGTTTCTGTCCATTTAGATATAGTGTTAGTATCGGTGCAAGATAGGTCCACAGTTTGCACAAAACGTACCATAGCTTAAGAAACCGTTTTGGATGCACCCGATGGAACTCCAGGGTGACGTGGGTCATGTATAATCTTGTTTCGATCCTTTTAGAGATATTGTTAGTTTCAGTGCATGATAGGTGCACGGTTTGCACCAAACATACCGTAGGCTCAGAAATTGTTTTGGATGCACCGGATCGTACTCCTGGGTGACAAGGCTTAAATGGAAGCTTGTTTCGGTCCGTTCGGAGACAGTGTTAGTTTTAGTGCAAGATAGGTGCACGGTTTGCACCAAATGTATCATAGCCTCAGAAATCGTTTTGGATGCACCAGATGGTACTCCAAGGTGACGAGGCTCAAATGGAAGCTCGTTTCAGTTCGTTTGGAGATATTGCTAATCTTGACTCAAGATAGGTGAACGGTTTGCGCCGAATGTACCGTATGCTCGGAAATATTTTTGGACACACCCGATGGAACTCCTAGGTGACGTGGGTCAGGTAGAAACTCGTTTCGGTCCATTTGGATATAGTGTTAGTCTCGGTGCAAGATAGGTCCACAGTTTGCACCAAATGTAACATAGCCTCAGAAACTGTTTGGGACGCACCCATTGGAATTCCTAGGTGACGTGGGTCATGTAAAATCTTGTTTCGAACCTTTTGGAGATGGTGTTTGTTTTGGTGCATGGTAGGTGCATGGTTTGTGCCAAACGTAGGCTCAGAAATTGTTTTGGATGCACCAGATGGTACTCCTGGGTTACAAGGCTCAAATGGAAGCTTGTTTCGGTCCATTTGGAGACAGTGTTAGTTTTAGTGCAAGATAGGTGCACGGTTTGCGCCAAATGTACCATAGCTTCATATATGGTTTTGGACGCACCGAATGGTACTCATAGGTGACGAGGCTCAAATAGAAGCCGTTTTTATCCGTTTGGATACAGTGCTAATCTTGATTCAAGATAGCTGCACGGTTTGCGCCGAACGTACCGTAAGCTCAGAAATCATTTTGGACGCACCCGATGGGACTCCTAGGTGACGTGGGTCATGTAGAATCTCGTTTTGGTCCATTTATAGATAGTGTTAGTCTCGGTGCAAGTTAGATCCACAGTTTGCACCAAATGTGTCATAGCCTTAGAAATCATTTTGGTCGCACCCGATGGAACTCCTAGGTGACGTGGGTCATGTAGAATCTCCTTTCGGTCCTTTTGGAGATAGTGTTAGTTTCGGTGCGTGATAGGTCGATGGTTTGTGCCATACGTACCATAGGCTAAGAAATTGTTTTGGATGCACTGGATGGTACTCCTGGGTGACCAGGCTCAAATGGAAGCTTGTTTTGGTCCGTTTGGAGACAGTGTTAGTTTCAGTGCAAGGTAGGTGCAAGGTTTGCGCCAAATGTACCATAGCCTCAGAAATCTTTTTGGACGCACCGGATGGTACTCCTAGGTGACGAGGCTCAAATGGAAGCTCGTTTCGGTCCGTTTGGATATAGTGCTAATCTTTATTCAAGATAGGGGCACGGTTTGCGCTGAACATACCATAGGCTCAGAAATCATTTTGGAGTCACCCGTTGGGACTCCTAGGTGATGTGGGTCTTGTAGAATCTCGTTTCGGTCCATTTGGAGATAGTGTAAGTATCGGTGCAAGATAGGTCCACAGTTTGCCCCAAACGTACCATAGCTTCAGAAACCATTTTGGACGCACCCGATGGAACTCCTGGATGATGTGGGTCTTGTAGAATCTCATTTCGATCCGTTTTAGAGATAGTGTTAGTTTTGGTGCATGATAGGTGCACGGTTTGCGCCAAACGTACCGTAGGCTCAGAAATTAGTTTGGATGCACCGGATGGTACTCCTAGGTGACAAGGCTCAAATGGATGCTCGTTTCAGTCCGTTTGGAGATAGTGTTTGTTTCAAGGCAAGATAGGTGCACGGTTTGCGCCAAATGTACCACAGCTTCAGAAATGGTTTTGGACGCACAGAATGGTACTCCTAGGTGACGAGGCACAAATAGAAGCTCATTTCTGTCCATTTGGATACAGTGCTATTCTTGATTCAAGATAGGTGCACAGTTTGCGCCAAACGTGCCTTAAGCTCGGAAATCATTTTTGACGCACCCGATGGGACTTCTAGGTGACGTGGGTCATGTAGAATTTTGTTTTGGTCCATTTAGATATAGTGTTAGTCTCGGTGCAAGATAGATCCACAGTTTGCACCAAATGTATCATAGCCTCAGAAATCGTTTTGGGTGCACCCGATGGAACTCCTAGGTGACGTGGGTCATGTAGAATCTCCTTTCGGTCCTTTTGGAGATAGTGTTAGTTTCGGTGCGTGATAGGTGCATGGTTTGCGCCATACGTACCATAGGCTAAGAAATTGTTTTGGATGCCCTCGATGGTCCGTTTGGAGATAGTATTAGTTTCAGTGCAAGGTAGGTGCACGGTTTACGCCAAATGTACCATAGCATCAGAAATCCTTTTAGACGCACCGGGTGGTACTCCTAGGTGACGAGGCTCAAATGGAAGCTCATTTAGGTCCGTTTGGATATAGTGCTAATCTTGATTCAAGATAGGGGCACGGTTTGCGCCAAATGTACCGTAGGCTCAGAAATCATTTTCGACGCACCCGTTGGAACTCCTAGGTGATGTGGGTCTTGAAGAATCTCGTTTCGGTCCGTTTGGAGATATTGTTAGTATCGGTACAAGATAGGTCCATAGTTTGCACCAAACGTACCATAGCTTCAGAAAACCGTTTTAGACGCACCCGATGGAACTCCTGGGTGACGTGGGTCATGTAGAATCTTGTTTTGATTCTTTTGGAGATAGTGTTAGTTTCGGTGCATGGTAGGTGCATGGATTGCGCCAAACGTACCGTAGGCTTAGAAATTGTTTTGGGTGCACCGGATGGTACTCCTGGGTGACAAGGCTCAAATGGAAGCTTGTTTCGGTTCGGAGACAGTGTTAGTTTCAACGCAAGATAGGTGCACGGTTTGCACCAAGTGTACCATAGCCCCAGAAATCGTTTTGGACGCACCGGATGGTAATCAAGGGTGACGAGGCTCAAATGGAAGCTTGTTTCGGTTCGTTTAGAGATAGTGCTTGTCTTGACTGTAGATTGGTGAACGGTTCGCGCCGAACATACCATAAGCTCGGAAATCTTTTTGGACGCACCTGATGGAACTCCTAGGTGACGTGGGCAATGTAGAATCTTGTTTCGATCCATTTGGATATAGTGTTAGTATCGGTGCAAGATAGGTCCAGAGTTTGCACCAAACGTACCATAGCTTCAGAAACCGTTTTGGACGGACCCGATGGAATTCCTAGGTGACGTGGGTCATGTAGAATCTCGTTTCGATCTTTTTAAAGATAGTGTTAGTTTCGGTGTATGATAGGTGCACGGTTTGCGCCAAACGTACCGTAGGCTCAGAAATTATTGTGGATGCACCAGATGGTACTCCTACGTGATGAGGCTCAAATGGAAGCTTCTTTCGGTCCGTTCAGTGCAATATCGGTGCACGGTTTGCACCAAATGTTCCATAGCCTTAGAAATCATTTTGGACGCACCGGATGGTACTCCAAGGTGACGAGGCTCAAATGGAAGCTCGTTTCGGTTCGTTTGGAGATAGTGCTAATCTTGACTCAAGATAGTTGAACGGTTTGTGCCGAACGTACCGTAAGCTCGGAAATCTTTTTGGACGCACCCGATGGAACTCATAGGTGAGGTGGGTCATGTAGAATCTTGTTTCCGTCCATTTGGATACTGCGTTAGTCTCGGTGCAAGATAGGTCCACAGTTTGCACCAAATGTACCATAGCTTCAGAAACCGTTTTGGACGCACCCGATGGAATTCTGAGTGACGTGGGTCTTGTAGAATCTTGTTTTGATCCATTTAGAGATAGTGTTAGTTTCGGTGCATGATAGGTGCACGGTTTGAGCCAAACGTACCGTAGGCTTAGAAATTATTTTGGATGCACCGGATGGTACTCCTGGGTGATGAGGCTCAAATGGAAGCTTCTTTCGGTCTGTTCAGTGCAAGATCGGTGCACGGTTTGCACCAAATTTACCATAGCCTTAAAAATTGTTTTGGACGCACTAGATGGTACTCTAAGGTGGCGAGGCTCAAATGGAAGAATGTTTCGGTTCGTTTGGAGATAGTGCTAATCTTGACTCAAGATAGGTGAACGGTTTGCGCCGTACGTACCGTAAGCTCAGAAATCTTTTTGGACGCACCCGATGAAACTCCTAGGAGACGTGGGTCATGTAGAATCTCGTTTCGGTCCATTTGGATATAGTGTTAGTCTCGGTGCAAGATAGGTCCACAGTTTGCACCAAATGTAACATAGCCCCAAAAATCGTTTGGGACGCACCCGTTGGAACTCCTAGGTGACATGGGTCATGTAAAATCTTGTTTCGAATCTTTTGGTGCATGCTAGGTGCACGGTTTGTGCCAAACGTACCATAGGCTCAGAAATTGTTTTGGATGCACCGGATGGTACTCCTGGGTGACGAGAGGCTCAAATGGAAGCTCGTTTTGGTCCATTTCGAGACAATATTAGTTTCAGTGCAAGGTAGGTGCGCAGTTTGCGCCAAATGTACCATAGCCTCTGAAATCCTTTTGGAGGCACGGGATGGTACTCCTCGGTGACGAGGCTCAAATGGAAGCTCGTTTCGGTCCATTTGGATATAGTGCTAATCTTGATTCAAGATAGGGGCACGGTTTGGGCCGAACGTACCGTAGGCTCAGAAATAAGTTTTTAGATGCACCTGATGGAACTCCTAGGTGACGTGGATCATGTAGAACCTTATTTCGGTCCATTTGGATATAGTGTTAGTCTTGGTGCAAGATAGGTCCACAGTTTACACCAAATGTACCATAGCCTCAAAAACCGTTTTGGACGCACCCGTTGGAACTCCACGGGTCATGTAGAATCTTGTTTCAAACCTTTTGGAGATAGTGTTAGTTTTGGTGCATCGTAGGTGCACAGTTTGCGCCAAATATACCATAGGCTAAGAAATTGTTTTGGATGCACCAGATGGTACCCCTAGGTGACGAGGCTCAAATGGATGCTCGTTTCGGTCCGTTTGGAGACAGTGTTAGTTTCAGTGTAAGATAGGTGTACGGTTTACACCAAACGTACGACAGCTTCAGAAATCGTTTTGGACGCACCGGATGGAACAACTAGGTGACGACGCTCAAATAGAAGCTTGTTTCGGTCCGTTAGGATACAGTGCTAACCTTGATTCAAGATAGGTGCACGGTATGCGCCGAACGTACCGTAAGCTCGGAAATCATTTTGGATGCACCCGATGTAACTCCTAGGTGACTTGGGTCATGTAGAATCTCATTTTGGTCCATTTATAGAGAGTGTTAGTCTCGGTGCAAGATAGATCCACAGTTTGCACCAAACATATTATGGCCTTAAAAATCATTTTTGACGCACCCGATGGAAATCCTAGGTGACGTGGGTCATGTAGAATCTTCTTTTAGTCCGTTCGGAGATAGTGTTAGTTTCTGTGCAAGGTAGGTGCACGGTTTGCGCCAAACGTACCGTAGGCTAAGAAATTATTTTGGATGCACCGGATGGTACTCCTGGGTGACGTGGCTCAAATGGAAGCTTGTTTAGGTCCGTTTGGTGACTGTGTTAGTTTCAGTGCAAGGTAGGTGCACGGTTTGCACCAAATATACCATAGCCTCATAAATTGTTTTGGACGCCCCGGATGGTACTCCACGGTGACGAGGCTCAAACGTACCATAAGCTCGGAAATCTTTTTGGACGCACTCGATGGAACTCCTAGGGGACGTGGGTCATGTAGAATCTCGTTTTGGTCCATTTGGATATATTGTTAGTCTAGGTGCAAGATAGGTCCATAGTTTGCACCAAATGTACCATAGCCTCATAAACCGTTTTGGACGCACCCGTTGAAACTCCTAGGTGATGTGGGCATGTAGAATCTCCTTTCAGTCCTTTTGGAGATAGTGTTAGTTTCGGTGCATCGTAGGTGCACGGTTTGCGCCAAACATAACATAGGCTCAGAAATTGTTTTGGACGCACCAGATGGTCCTCCTAGGTGACGAGGCTCAAATGGAAGCTTGTTTCGGTCCGTTTGGAGACAGTGTTAGTTTCAGTGCAAGATAGGTGTACGGTTTGCGCCAAATATACCACAGCTTTAGAAATCATTTTGAAGGCACCGAATGGTACTCCTAGGTGACGAGGCTCAAATAGAAGCTCGTTTCGGTCCGTTTGGATACAGTGCTAATCTTGATTCGAGATAGGTGCACGGTTTGTGCCGAACGTACCGTAAGCTCAGAAATCATTTTGGGCGCACCCGATGGAACTCCTAGGTGACGTGGGTCATGTAGAATCTCGTTTTGGTCCATTTATAGATAGTGTTAGTCTCGGTACAAGATAGATCCACAGTTTGCACCAAACATATTATAGCCTTAGAAATCATTTTGGACGCACCCGATGGAACTCCTAGGTGACATGGGTCAAGTAGAATCTCCTTTCGGTCCTTTTGGAGATAGTGTTAGTTTCTTTGCATGATAGGTGCATGGTTTGCGCCATACGTACCATAGGCTAAGAAATTATTTTGGATGCACCAGATGGTACTCCTAGGTGACGAGGCTCAAATGGAAGCTTGTTTCGGTCCGTTTGGAGACAGTGTTAGTTTCAGTCCAAGATAGGTGCACGGTTTGCACCAAATGTACCATAGCCTCATAAATCATTTTGCACGCACCGGATGGTACTCCAAGGTGACGAGGCTCAAATGGAAGCTCGTTTCGGTTCATTTGGAGATAGTGCTAATCTTGACTCAAGATAGGTGAACGGTTTGCGCCGAACATACCGTAAGCTCGCAAATCTTTTTGGACGCACCTGATGGAAATCCTAGGTGACGTGGGTCATGTAGAATCTTGTTTCGGTCCTTTTAGATATAGTGTTAGTCTCGGTGCAAGATAGGTCCACAGTTTACACCAAATGTACCATAGCCTCAGAAACCGTTTTGGACGCACCCGTTGGAACTCCTAGGTGACGTGGGTCATGTAGAATCTTGTTTCGAACCTTTTGGAGATAGTGTTAGTTTTGGTGCATCGTAGGTGCACAGTTTGCGCCAAACATACCATAGGCTAAGAAATTGTTTTGGATGCACCAGATGGTACCCCTAGGTGATGAGGCTCAAATGAAAGCTCGTTTCAGTCCATTTGGAGACAGTATTAGTTTTAGTGTAAGATAGGTGTACAGTTTGCGCCAAATGTACGACAGCTTTAGATATCATTTTGGACGCACCGGATGGTACTCCTAGGTGACGACGCTCAAATAGAAGCTCGTTTTCGTCCGTTTGGATACAATGCTAACCTTGATTCAAGATAGGTGCACGGTTTGCGCTGAACGTACCGTAAGCTCGAAAATCATTTTGGATGCACCTGATGTAACTCCGAGGTGGCTTAGGGCTTGTAGAATCTCATTTTGGTCCATTTATAGAGTGTGTTAGTCTCGGTGCAAGATAGATCCACAGTTTGCACCAAACATATTATGGCCTTAGAAATCATTTTGGACGCACCCGATGGAACACCTAGGTGACGTGGGTCATGTAGAATCTTCTTTCGATCCGTTCGGAGACAGTGTTAGTTTCTATGCAAGGTAGCTGCACAGTTTGCGCCAAACATACCGTAGGCTCAGAAATTGTTTTGGATGCACCGGATGGTACTCCTGGGTGACGTGGCTCAAATGGAAGCTTGTTTAGGTCCGTTTGGAGACAGTGTTAGTTTCAGTGCAAGATAGGTGCACGGTTTGCACCAAATGTACCACAGCCTCATAAATTGTTTTGGACGCCCCGGATGGTACTCCAAGGTGACGAGGCTCAAATGGAAGCTCATTTTGGTTCATTTGGAGATAGTGCTAATCTTGACTCAAGATAGGTGAATGGTTTGCGCTGAACGTACCATAAGCCTCATAAACCGTTTCGGACGCACCCGTTGGAACTCCTAGGTGATGTGGGTCATGTAGAATCTCCTTTTGGTCCTTTTGGAGATGTGTTAGTTTCGGTGCATCGTAGGTGCACGGTTTGCGCCAAACGTACCACAGGCTCAGAAATTGTTTTGGATGTACTAGATGGTCCTCCTTGGTGACGAGGCTCAAATGGAAGCTTGTTTTGGTCCGTTTGGAGACAGTGTTAGTTTCAGTGCAAGATAGGTGTACGGTTTGTGCCAAATGTACCACAGCTTCGGAAATCATTTTGGATGCACCGAATGGTACTCCTAGGTGACGAGCCTCAAATAGAAGCTTGTTTCGGTCCATTTGGATACAGTGCTAATCTTGATTCGAGATAGGTGCACGGTTTGTGCCGAACGTACCGTAAGCTCAGAAATCATTTTGGGCGCACCGGATGGAACTCCTAGGTGATGTGGGTCATGTAGAATCTCGTTTTGGTCCTTTTATAGATAGTGTTAGTCTCGATGCAAGATAGATCCACAGTTTGCACTAAACATATTATAGCCTTAGAAATCATTTTGGACGCACCCGATGGAACTCCTAGGTGACATGGGTCAAGTAGAATCTCCTTTCGGTCCTTTTGGAGATAGTGTTAGTTTCTTTGCGTGATAGGTGCCTGGTTTGCGCCATACATACCATAGGCTAAGAAATTGTTTTGGATGCACCGGATGGTACTCCTGGGTGACGAGGCTCAAATGGAAGCTTGTTTCGGTCCGTTTGGAGACAGTGTTAGTTTCAGTCCAATATAGGTGCACGGTTTGCACCAAATGTGCCAAAGCCTTAGAAATCATTTTACACGCACCGGATGGTACTCCAAGGTGACGAGGCTCAAATGGAAGCTCGTTTCGGTTCGTTTGGAGATAGTGCTAATCTTGACTCAAGATAGGTGAACGGTTTGCGCCGAACATACCGTAAGCTCGCAAATCTTTTTGGACGCACCTGATGGAACTCCTAGGTGACGTGGGTCATGTAGAATCTTGTTTCGGTCCATTTGGATATAGTTTAAGTCTCGGTGCAAGATAGGTCCACAATTTACACAAAATGTACCATAGCCTCAGAAACCGTTTTGGACGCACCCGTTGGAACTCCTAGGTGACGTGGGTCGTGTAGAATCTTGTTTCGAACCTTTTGGAGATTGTGTTACTTTTGGTGCATGTTAGGTGCACAGTTTGCGCCAAACATACCATAGGCTAAGAAATGATTTTGGATGCACCAGATGGCACCCCAAGGTGACGAGGCTCAAATGGAAGCTCATTTCGGTCCGTTTGGAGACAGTGTTAGTTTCAGTGTAAGATAGGTGTACGGTTTGCGCCAAATGTACGACAGCTTTAGAAATCATTTTGGACGCACCGGATGGTACTCCTAGGTGACGACGCTCAAATAGAAGCTCATTTTGGTCCGTTTGGATATAGTGCTAACCTTGATTCAAGATAGGTGCACGGTTTGCGCCGAACTTACTGTAAGCTCAGAAATCATTTTGGATGCACCCGATGTAACTCCGAGGTGACTTGGGGCATGTAGAATCTCATTTTGGTCCATTTATAGAGAGTGTTAGTCTCGGTGCAAGATAGATCCACAGTTTGCACCAAACATATTATGGCCTTAGAAATCATTTTGGACGCACCCGATGGAACACCTAGCTGACATCGGTCATGTAGAATCTTCTTTCGGTCCGTTCGGAGACAACATTAGTTTCTGTGCAAGGTAGGTGCATAGTTTGCGCCAAACGTATCGTAGGCTCAGAAATTGTTTTGGATGCACCGGATGGTACTCCTAGGTGACGTGGCTCAAATGGAAGCTTGTTTAGGTCCGTTTGGTGACAGTGTTAGTTTCAGTGCAAGGTAGGTGCACGGTTTGCACCAAATATACCATAGCCTCATAAATTGTTTTGGACGCCCCGGATGGTACTCCACGGTGACGAGGCTCAAACGTACCGTAAGCTCAGAAATCTTTTTGGACGCACTCGATGGAACTCCTAGGGGACGTGGGTCATGTAGAATCTCGTTTCGGTCCATTTGGATATAGTGTTAGTCTAGGTGCAGGTCCACAGTTTGCACCAAATGTACCATAGCCTCATAAACCGTTTTGGACGCACCCGTTGAAACTCCTAGGTGATGTGGGCATGTAGAATCTCCTTTCAGTCCTTTTGGAGATAGTGTTAGTTTTGGTGCATCGTAGGTGCATGGTTTGCGCCAAACATAACATAGGCTCAGAAATTGTTTTGGACGCACCAGATAGTCCTCCTAGGTGACGAGGCTCAAATGGAAGCTTGTTTCGGTCCGTTTGGAGACAGTGTTAGTTTCAGTGCAAGATAGGTGTACGGTTTGCGCCAAATGTACCACAGCTTTAGAATTCATTTTGAAGGCACCGAATGGTACTCCTAGGTGACGAGGCTCAAATAGAAGCTCGTTTCGGTCCGTTTGGATACAGTGCTAATCTTGATTCGAGATAGGTGCACGGTTTGTGCCGAACGTACCGTAAGCTCAGAAATCATTTTGGGCGCACCCGATGGAACTCCTTGGTGACGTGGGTCACGTAGAATCTCGTTTTGGTCCATTTATAGATAGTGTTAGTCTCGGTGCAAGATAGATCCACAGTTTGCACCAAACATATTATAGCCTTAGAAATCATTTTGGACGCACCCGATGGAACTCCTAGGTGACATGGGTCAAGTAGAATCTCCTTTCGGTCCTTTTGGAGATAGTGTTAGTTTCTTTGCGTGATAGGTGCATGGTTTGCGCCATACGTACCATAGGCTAAGAAATTATTTTGGATGCACCAGATGGTACTCCTAGGTGATGAGGCTCAAATGGAAGCTTGTTTCGGTCCGTTTGGAGACAGTGTTAGTTTCAGTCCAAGATAGGTGCACGGTTTGCACCAAATATACCATAGCCTCAGAAATCATTTTGCACGCACCGGATGGTACTCCAAGGTGACGAGGCTCAAATGGAAGCTCGTTTCGGTTCATTTGGAGATAGTGCTAATCTTAACTCAAGATAGGTGAACGGTTTGCCCCGAACATACCGTAAGCTCGCAAATCTTTTTGGACGCACCTGATGGAAATCCTAGGTGACGTGGGTCATGTAGAATCTTGTTTCGGTCCTTTTAGATATAGTGTTAGTCTCGGTGCAAGATAGGTCCACAGTTTACACCAAATGTACCATAGCCTCAGAAACCGTTTTGGACGCACCCGTTGGAACTCCTAGGTGACGTGGGTCATGTAGAATCTTGTTTCGAACCTTTTGGAGATAGTGTTAGTTTTGGTGCATCGTAGGTGCACAGTTTGCGCCAAACATACCATAGGCTAAGAAATTGTTTTGGATGCACCAGATGGTACCCCTAGGTGACGAGGCTCAAATGAAAGCTCGTTTCGGTCCATTTGGAGACTGTGTTAGTTTCAGTGTAAGATAGGTGTACAGTTTGCGCCAAATGTACGACAGCTTTAGAAATCATTTTGGACGCACCGGATGGTACTCCTAGGTGACGACGCTCAAATAGAAGCTCGTTTTGGTCCGTTTGGATACAGTGCTAACCTTGATTCAAGATAGGTGCACGGTTTGCGCCGAACGTACCGTAAGCTCGGAAATCATTTTGGATGCACCCGATGTAACTCCGAGGTGACTTAGGGCTTGTAGAATCTAATTTTGGTCCATTTATAGAGTGTGTTACTCTCGGTGCAAGATAGATCCACAGTTTGCACCAAACATATTATGGCCTTAGAAATCATTTTGGACGCACCCGATGGAACACCTAGGTGACGTGGGTCATGTAGAATCTTCTTTCGGTCCGTTCGGAGACAGTGTTAGTTTCTATGCAAGGTCTCTGCACAGTTTGCGCCAAACGTACCGTAGGATCAGAAATTGTTTTGGATGCACCGGATGGTACTCCTGGGTGACGTGGCTCAAATGGAAGCTTGTTTAGGTCCGTTTGGAGACAATGTTAGTTTCAGTGCAAGATAGGTGCACGGTTTGCACCAAATGTACCACATCTTCATAAATTGTTTTGGACGCCCCAGATGGTACTCCAAGGTGACGAGGCTCAAATGGAAGCTCATTTTGGTTCATTTGGAGATAGTGCTAATCTTGACTCAAGATAGGTGAACGGTATGCGCTGAACGTACCATAAGCTCGGAAATCTTTTTGGACGCACCCGATGGAACTCCTAGGGGACGTGGGTCATGTAGAATCTTGTTTCGGTCCATTTGGATATAGTGTTAGTCTCGGTGCAAGATAGGTCCACAGTTTGCACCAAATGTGCCATAGCCTCATAAACCGTTTCGGACGCACCCGTTGGAACTCCTAGGTGATGTGGGTCATGTAGAATCTCCTTTTGGTCCTTTTGGAGATGTGTTAGTTTCGGTGAATCGTAGGTGCACGGTTTGCGCCAAACGTACCACAGGCTCAGAAATTGTTTTGGATGCACTAGATGGTCCTCCTTGGTGACGAGGCTCAAATGGAAGCTTGTTTTGGTCCGTTTGGAGACAGTGTTAATTTCAGTGCAAGATAGGTGTACGGTTTGTGCCAAATGTACCACAGCTTCGGAAATCATTTTGGATGCACCGAATGGTACTCCTAGGTGACGAGGCTCAAATAGAAGCTTGTTTCGGTCCATTTGGATACAGTGCTAATCTTGATTCGAGATAGGTGCACGGTTTGTGCCGAACGTACCGTAAGCTCAGAAATCATTTTGGGCGCACCGGATGGAACTCCTAGGTGATGTGGGTCATGTAGAATCTCGTTTTGGTCCATTTATAGATAGTGTTAGTCTCGATGCAAGATAGATCCACAGTTTGCACTAAACATATTATAGCCTTAGAAATCATTTTGGACGCACCCGATGGAACTCCTAGGTGACATGTGTCAAGTAGAATCTCCTTTCGGTCCTTTTGGAGATAGTGTTAGTTTCTTTGCGTGATAGGTGCCTGGTTTGCGCCATACATACCATATGCTAAGAAATTGTTTTGGATGCACCGGATGGTACTCCTGGGTGACGAGGCTCAAATGGAAGCTTGTTTCGGTCCGTTTAGAGACAGTGTTAGTTTCAGTCCCAAGATAGGTGCACGGTTTGCACCAAATGTGTCAAAGCCTCAGAAATCATTTTACACGCACCGGATGGTGCTCCAAGGTGACGAGGCTCAAATGGAAGCTCGTTTCGGTTCGTTTGGAGATAGTGCTAATCTTGACTCAAGATAGGTGAACGGTTTGCGCTGAACATATTGTAAGCTCGCAAATCTTTTTGGACGCACCTGATGGAACTCCTAGGTGACGTGGGTCATGTAGAATCTTGTTTCGGTCCATTTGGATATAGTTTAAGTCTTGGTGCAAGATAGGTCCACAATTTACACAAAATTACCATAGCCTCAGAAACCGTTTTGGACACACCCGTTGGAACTCCTAGGTGACGTGGGTCATGTAGAATCTTGTTTCGAACCTTTTGGAGATTGTGTTACTTTTGGTGCATGTTAGGTGCACAGTTTGCGCCAAACATACCATAGGCTAAGAAATGATTTTGGATGCACCAGATGGTACCCCAAGGTGACGAGGCTCAAATGGAAGCTCATTTCGGTCCGTTTGGAGACAGTGTTAGTTTCAGTGTAAGATAGGTGTACGGTTTGCGCCAAATGTACGACAGCTTTAGAAATCATTTTGGACGCACCAGATGGTACTCCTAGGTGACGACGCTCAAATAGAAGCTCGTTTTGGTCCGTTTGGATACAGTGCTAACCTTGATTCAAGATAGGTGTACGGTTTGCGCCGAAAGTACTGTAAGCTCGGAAATCATTTTGGATGCACCCGATGTAACTCCGAGGTGACTTGGGGCATGTAGAATCTCATTTTGGTCCATTTATAGAGAGTGTTAGTCTCGGTGCAAGATAGATCTACAGTTTGCACCAAACATATTATGGCCTTTGAAATCATTTTGGACGCACCCGATGGAACACCTAGGTGACGTGGGTCATGTAGAATCTTCTTTCGGTCCATTCGGAGACAGCGTTAGTTTCTGTGCAAGGTAGGTGCACAGTTTGCGCCAAACGTATCGTAGGCTCAGAAATTGTTTTGGATGCACCGGATGGTACTCCTAGGTGACGTGGCTCAAATGGAAGCTTGTTTAGGTCCGTTTGGTGACAGTGTTAGTTTCAGTGCAAGGTAGGTGCACGGTTTGCACCAAATATACCTTAGCCTCATAAATTGTTTTGGACGCCCCGGATGGTACTCCACGGTGACGAGGCTCAAACGTACCATAAGCTCGGAAATCTTTTTGGACGCACTCGATTGAACTCTAAGGGGACGTGGGTCACGTAGAATCTCGTTTCGGTCCATTTGGATATAATGTTAGTCTAGGTGCAAGATAGGTCCACAGTTTGCACCAAATGTACCATAGCCTCATAAACCGTTTTGGACGCACCCGTTGAAACTCCTAGGTGATGTGGGCATGTAGAATCTCCTTTCAGTCCTTTTGGAGATAGTGTTAGTTTCGGTGCATCGTAGGTGCACGGTTTGCGCCAAACATAACATAGGCTCAAAAATTATTTTGGACGCACCAGATGGTCCTCCTAGGTGACGAGGCTCAAATGGAAGCTTGTTTCGGTCCGTTTGGAGACAGTGTTAGTTTCAGTGCAAGATACGTGTACGGTTTGTGCCAAATGTACCACAGCTTTAGAAATCATTTTGAAGGCACCGAATGGTACTCCTAGGTGACGAGGCTCAAATAGAAGCTCGTTTCGGTCCGTTTGGATACAGTGCTAATCTTGATTCGAGATAGGTGCACGGTTTGTGCCGAACGTACCGTAAGCTCAGAAATCATTTTGGGCGCACCCGATGGAACTCCTAGGTGACATGGGTCATGTAGAATCTCGTTTTGGTCCATTTATAGATAGTGTTAGTCTCGGTGCAAGATAGATCCACAGTTTGCACCAAACATATTATAGCCTTAGAAATCATTTTAGACGCACCCGATGGAACTCCTAGGTGACATGGGTCAAGTAGAATCTCCTTTCGGTCCTTTTGGAGATAGTGTTAGTTTCTTTGCGTGATAGGTGCATGGTTTGCACCATACGTACCATAGGCTAAGAAATTATTTTGGATGCACTAGATGGTACTCCTAGGTGACGAGGCTCAAATGGAAGCTTGTTTCGGTCCGTTTGGAGACAGTGTTAGTTTCAGTCCAAGATAGGTGCACGGTTTGCACCAAATGTACCATAGCCTCAGAAATCATTTTGCACGCACCGGATGGTACTCCAAGGTGACGAGGCTCAAATGGAAGCTCGTTTCGGTTCATTTGGAGATAGTGCTAATCTTAACTCAAGATAGGTGAACGGTTTGCGCCGAACATACCATAAGCTCGCAAATCTTTTTGGACGCACCTGATGGAAATCCTAGGTGACGTGGGTCATGTAGAATCTTGTTTCGGTCCTTTTAGATATAGTGTTAGTCTCGGTGCAAGATAGGTCCACAGTTTACAACAAATGTACCATAGCCTCAGAAACCGTTTTGGACGCACCCGTTGGAACTCCTAGGTGACGTGGGTCATGTAGAATCTCGTTTCGAACCTTTTGGAGATAGTGTTAGTTTTGGTGCATCGTAGGTGCACAGTTTGCGCCAAACATACCATAGGCTAAGAAATTATTTTGGATGCACCAGATGGTACCCCTAGGTGACGATGCTCAAATGAAAGCTCGTTTCGGTCCATTTGGAGACACTGTTAGTTTCAGTGTAAGATAGGTGTACAGTTTGCGCCAAATGTACGACAGCTTTAGAAATCATTTTGGACGCACCGGATAGTACTCCTAGGTGACGACGCTCAAATAGAAGCTCGTTTTCGTCCGTTTGGATACAGTGCTAACCTTGATTCAAGATAGGTGCACGGTTTGCGCCGAACGTACCGTAAGCTCGGAAATCATTTTGGATGCACCCGATGTAACTCCGAGGTGACTTAGGGCTTGTAGAATCTCATTTTGGTCCATTTATAGAGTGTGTTAGTCTCGGTGCAAGATAGATCCACAGTTTGCACCAAACATATTATGGCCTTAGAAATCATTTTGGACGCACCCGATGGAACACCTAGGTGACGTGGGTCATGTAGAATCTTCTTTCGGTCCGTTCGGAGACAGTGTTAGTTTCTATGCAAGGTAGCTGCACAGTTTGCGCCAAACGTACCGTAGGCTCAGAAATTGTTTTGGATGCACCGGATGGTACTCCTGGGTGACGTGGCTCAAATGTAAGCTTGTTTAGGTCCGTTTGGAGACAGTGTTAGTTTCAGTGCAAGATAGGTGCACGGTTTACACCAAATGTACCACAACCTCACAAATTGTTTTGGACGCCCCGGATGGTACTCCAAGGTGACGAGTCTCAAATGGAAGCTCATTTTGGTTCATTTGGAGATAGTGCTAATCTTGACTCAAGATAGGTGAACGGTTTGCACTGAACGTACCATAAGCTCGGAAATCTTTTTGGACGCACCCGATGGAACTCCTAGGGGACGTGGGTCATGTAGAATCTCGTTTCGGTCCATTTGGATATAGTGTTAGTCTCGGTGCAAGATAGGTCCACAGTTTGCACCAAATGTACCATAGCCTCATAAACCGTTTCGGACGCACCCGTTGGAACTCCTAGGTGATGTGGGTCATGTAGAATCTCCTTTTGGTCCTTTTGGAGATGTGTTAGTTTCGGTGCATCGTAGGTGCACGGTTTGCGCCAAACGTACCACATGCTCAGAAATTGTTTTGGATGCACTAGATGGTCCTCCTTGGTGACGAGGCTCAAATGGAAGCTTGTTTTGGTCCGTTTGGAGACAGTGTTAGTTTCAGTGCAAGATAGGTGTACGGTTTGTGCCAAATGTACCACAGCTTCGGAAATCATTTTGGATGCACCGAATGGTACTCCTAGGTGACGAGGCTCAAATAGAAGCTTGTTTCGGTCCATTTGGATACAGTGCTAATCTTGATTCGAGATAGGTGCACGGTTTGTGCCGAACGTACCGTAAGCTCAGAAATCATTTTGGGCGCACCGGATGGAACTCTTAGGTGATGTGGGTCATGTAGAATCTCGTTTTGGTCCATTTATAGATAGTGTTAGTCTCAATGCAAGATAGATCCACAGTTTGCACTAAACATATTATAGCCTTAGAAATCATTTTGGACGCACCCGATGGAACTCCTAGGTGACATGGGTCAAGTAGAATCTCCTTTCGGTCCTTTTGGAGATAGTGTTAGTTTCTTTGCGTGATAGGTGCCTGGTTTGCGCCATACATACCATAGGCTAAGAAATTGTTTTGGATGCACCGGATGGTACTCCTGGGTGACGAGGCTCAAATGGAAGCTTGTTTCGGTCCGTTTGGAGACAGTGTTAGTTTCAGTCCAAGATAGGTGCACGGTTTGCACCAAATGTACCATAGCCTCAGAAATCATTTTACACGCACCGGATGGTACTCCAAGGTGACGAGGCTCAAATGGAAGCTCGTTTCGGTTCGTTTGGAGATAGTGCTAATCTTGACTCAAGATAGGTGAACGGTTTGCGCCGAACATACCGTAAGCTCGCAAATCTTTTTGGACGCACCTGATGGAACTCCTAGGTGACGTGGGTCATGTAGAATCTTGTTTCAGTCCATTTGGATATAGTTTAAGTCTCGGTGCAAGATAGGTCCACAATTTACACAAAATGTACCATAGCCTCAGAAACCGTTTTGGACGCACCCGTTGGAACTCCTAGGTGACGTGGGTCATGTAGAATCTTGTTTCGAACCTTTTGGAGATTGTGTTACTTTTGGTGCATGTTAGGTGCACAGTTTGCGCCAAACATACCATAGGCTAAGAAATGATTTTGGATGCACCAGATGGTACCCCAAGGTGACGAGGCTCAAATGGAAGCTCATTTCAGTCCGTTTGGAGAGAGTGTTAGTTTCAGTGTAAGATAGGTGTACGGTTTGCGCCAAATGTACGACAGCTTTAGAAATCATTTTGGACGCATCGGATGGTACTCCTAGGTGACGACGCTCAAATAGAAGCTCGTTTTGGTCCGTTTGGATACAGTGCTAACCTTGATTCAAGATAGGTGCACGGTTTGCGCCGAACGTACTGTAAGCTCAGAAATCATTTTGGATGCACCCGATGTAACTCCGAGGTGACTTGGGGCATGTAGAATCTCATTTTGGTCCATTTATAGAGAGTGTTAGTCTCGGTGCAAGATAGATCCACAGTTTGCACCAAACATATTATGGCCTTAGAAATCATTTTGGACGCACCCGATGGAACACCTAGGTGACGTGGGTCATGTAGAATCTTCTTTCGGTCCGTTCGGAGACAGTGTTAGTTTCTATGCAAGGTAGCTGCACAGTTTGCGCCAAACGTACCGTAGGCTCAGAAATTGTTTTGGATGCACCGGATGGTACTCCTGGGTGCCGTGGCTCAAATGGAAGCTTGTTTAGGTCCGTTTGGAGACAGTGTTAGTTTCAGTGCAAGATAGGTGCACGGTTTGCACCAAATGTACCACAGCCACATAAATTGTTTTGGACGCCCCGGATGGTACTCCAAGGTGACGAGGCTCAAATGGAAGCTCATTTTGGTTCATTTGGAGATAGTGCTAATCTTGACTCAAGATAGGTGAACGGTTTGCGCTGAACGTACCATAAGCTCAGAAATCTTTTTGGACACACCCGATGGAACTCCTAGGGGACGTGGGTCATGTAGAATCTCGTTTCGGTCCATTTGGATATAGTGTTAGTCTCGGTGCAAGATAGGTCCACAGTTTGCACCAAATGTACCATAGCCTCATAAACCGTTTCGGACGCACCCGTTGGAACTCCTAGGTGATGTGGGTCATGTAGAATCTCCTTTTGGTCCTTTTGGAGATGTGTTAGTTTCGGTGCATCGTAGGTGCACGGTTTGCGCCAAACGTACCACAGGCTCAGAAATTGTTTTGGATGCACTAGATGGTCCTCCTTGGTGACGAGGCTCAAATGGAAGCTTGTTTTGGTCCGTTTGGAGACAGTGTTAGTTTCAGTGCAAGATAGGTGTACGGTTTGTGCCAAATGTACCACAGCTTCGGAAATCATTTTGGATGCACCGAATGGTACTCCTAGGTGACGAGGCTCAAATAGAAGCTTGTTTCGGTCCATTTGGATACAGTGCTAATCTTGATTCGAGATAGGTGCACGGTTTGTGTCGAACGTACCGTAAGCTCAGAAATCATTTTGGGCGCACCGGATGGAACTCCTAGGTGATGTGGGTCATGTAGAATCTCGTTTTGGTCCATTTATAGATAGTGTTAGTCTCAATGCAAGATAGATCCACAGTTTGCACTAAACATATTATAGCCTTAGAAATCATTTTGGACGCACCCGATGGAACTCCTAGGTGACATGGGTCAAGTAGAATCTCCTTTCGGTCCTTTTGGAGATAGTGTTAGTTTCTTTGCGTGATAGGTGCCTGGTTTGCGCCATACATACCATAGGCTAAGAAATTGTTTTGGATGCACCGGATGGTACTCCTGGGTGACGAGGCTCAAATGGAAGCTTGTTTCGGTCCGTTTGGAGACAGTGTTAGTTTCAGTCCAAGATAGGTGCACGGTTTGCACCAAATGTACCATAGCCTCAGAAATCATTTTACACGCACCGGATGGTACTCCAAGGTGACGAGGCTCAAATGGAAGCTCGTTTCGGTTCGTTTGGAGATAGTGCTAATCTTGACTCAAGATAGGTGAACGGTTTGCGCCGAACATACCGTAAGCTCGCAAATCTTTTTGGACGCACCTGATGGAACTCCTAGGTGACGTGGGTCATGTAGAATCTCCTTTCGGTCCTTTTGGAGATAGTGTTAGTTTCTTTGCGTGATAGGTGCCTGGTTTGCGCCATACATACCATAGGCTAAGAAATTGTTTTGGATGCACCAGATGGTACTCCTGGGTGACGAGGCTCAAATAGAAGCTTGTTTCGGTCCGTTTGGAGACAGTGTTAGTTTCAGTCCAAGATAGGTGCACGGTTTGCACCAAATGTACCATAGCCTCAGAAATCATTTTACACGCACCGGATGGTACTCCAAGGTGACGAGGCTCAAATGGAAGCTCGTTTCGGTTCGTTTGGAGATAGTGCTAATCTTGACTCAAGATAGGTGAACGGTTTGCGCCGAACATACCGTAAGCTCGCAAATCTTTTTGGACGCACCTGATGGAACTCCTAGGTGACGTGGGTCATGTAGAATCTTGTTTCGGTCCATTTGGATATAGTTTAAGTCTCGGTGCAAGATAGGTCCACAATTTACACAAAATGTACCATAGCCTCAGAAACCGTTTTGGACGCACCCGTTGGAACTCCTAGGTGACGTGGGTCATGTAGAATCTTGTTTCGAACCTTTTGGGGATTGTGTTACTTTTGGTGCATGTTAGGTGCACAGTTTGCGCCAAACATTCCATAGGCTAAGAAATTATTTTGGAAGCACCAGATGGTACCCCAAGGTGACGAGGCTCAAATGGAAGCTCATTTCGGTCCGTTTAGAGACAGTGTTAGTTTCAGTGTAAGATAGGTGTACGGTTTGCGCCAAATGTACGACAGCTTTAGAAATCATTTTGGACGCACCGGATGGTACTCCTAGGTGACGACGCTCAAATAGAAGCTCGTTTTGGTCCGTTTGGATACAGTGCTAACCTTGAATCAAGATAGGTGCACGGTTTGCGCCGAACGTACTGTAAGCTCATAAATCATTTTGGATGCACCCGATGTAACTCCGAGGTGACTTGGGGCATGTAGAATCTCATTTTGGTCCATTTATAGAGAGTGTTAGTCTCGGTGCAAGATAGATCCACAGTTTGCACCAAACATATTATGGCCTTAGAAATCATTTTGGACGCACCCGATGGAACACCTAGGTGACGTGGGTAATGTAGAATCTTCTTTCGGTCCGTTCGGAGACAGCGTTAGTTTCTGTGCAAGGTAGGTGCACAGTTTGCGCCAAACGTATCGTAGGCTCAGAAATTGTTTTGGATGCACCGGATGGTACTCCTAGGTGACGTGGCTCAAATGGAAGCTTGTTTAGGTCCGTTTGGTGACAGTGTTCGTTTCAGTGCAAGGTAGGTGCACGGTTTTCACCAAATATACCATAGCCTCATAAATTGTTTTGGACGCCCCGGATGGTACTCCACGGTGACGAGGATCAAACGTACCATAAGCTCAGAAATCTTTTTGGACGCACTCGATGGAACTCCTAGGGGACGTGGGTCATGTAGAATCTCGTTTCGGTCCATTTGGATATAGTGTTAGTTTAGGTGCAATATAGGTCCACAGTTTGCACCAAATGTACCATAGCCTCATAAACCGTTTTGGACGCACCCGTTGAAACTCCTAGGTGATGTGGGCATGTAGAATCTCCTTTCAGTCCTTTTGGAGATAGTGTTACTTTCGGTGCATCGTAGGTGCATGGTTTGCGCCAAACATAACATAGGCTCAGAAATTGTTTTGGACGCACCAGATGGTCCTCCTAGGTGACGAGGCTCAAATGGAAGCTTGTTTCGGTCCGTTTGGAGACAGTGTTAGTTTCAGTGCAAGATAGGTGTACGGTTTGCGCCAAATGTACCACAGCTTTAGAAATCATTTTGAAGGCACCGAATGGAACTCCTAGGTGACGAGGCTCAAATAGAAGCTCGTTTCGGTCCGTTTGGATACAGTGCTAATCTTGATTCGAGATAGCTGCACGGTTTGTGGCGAACGTACCGTAAGCTCAGAAATTATTTTGGGCGCACCCGATGGAACTCCTAGGTGACGTGGGTCATGTAGAATCTCGTTTTGGTCCATTTATAGATAGTGTTAGTCTCGGTGCAAGATAGATCCACAGTTTGCACCAAACATATTATAGCCTTAGAAATCATTTTGGACGCACCCGATGGAACTCCTAGGTGACATGGGTCAAGTAGAATCTCCTTTCGGTCCTTTTGGAGATAGTGTTAGTTTCTTTGCGTGATAGGTGCATGGTTTGCGCCATACGTATCATAGGCTAAGAAATTATTTTGGATGCACCAGATGGTACTCCTAGGTGACGAGGCTCAAATGGAAGCTTGTTTCGGTCCGTTTGGAGACAGTGTTAGTTTCAGTCCAAGATAGGTGCACGGTTTACACCAAATGTACCATAGCCTCAGAAATCATTTTGCACGCACCGGATGGTACTCTAAGGTGACGAGGCTCAAATGGAAGCTCGTTTCGGTTTATTTGGAGATAGTGCTAATCTTAACTCAAGATAGGTGAACGGTTTGCGCCGAACATACCGTAAGCTCGCAAATCTTTTTGGACGCACCTGATGGAAATCCTAGGTGACGTGGGTCATGTAGAATCTTGTTTCGGTCCTTTTAGATATAGTGTTAGTCTCGGTGCAAGATAGGTCCACAGTTTACACCAAATGTACCATAGCCTCAGAAACCGTTTTGGACGCACCCGTTGGAACTCCTAGGTGACGTGGGTCATGTAGAATCTTGTTTTGAACCTTTTGGAGATAGTGTTAGTTTTGGTGCATCGTAGGTGCACAGTTTGCGCCAAACATACCATAGGCTAAGAAATTGTTTTGGATGCACCAGATGGTACCCCTAGGTGATGATGCTCAAATGTAAGCTCGCTTCGGTCCGTTTGGAGACAGTGTTAGTTTCAGTGTAAGATAGGTGTACGGTTTGCGACAAATGTACGACAGCTTTAGAAATCATTTTGGACGCACCGGATGGTACTCCTAGGTGACGACGCTCAAATAGAAGCTCGTTTTCGTCCGTTTGGATACAGTGCTAACCTTGATTCAAGATAGGTGCACGGTTTGCGCCGAACGTACCGTAAGCTCGGAAATCATTTTGGATGCACCCGATGTAACTCCGAGGTGACTTGGGGCATGTAGAATCTCATTTTGGTCCATTTATAGAGAGTGTTTGTCTCGGTGCAAGATAGATCCATAGTTTGCACCAAACATATTATGGCCTTAGAAATCATTTTTGGACGCACCCGATGGAACACCTAGGTGACGTGGGTCATATAGAATCTTCTATGCAAGGTAGCTGCATAGTTTGCGCCAAACGTATCGTAGGCTCAGAAATTGTTTTGGATGCACCGGATGGTACTCCTGGGTGACGTGGCTCAAATGGAAGCTTGTTTAGGTCCGTTTGGAGACAGTGTTAGTTTCAGTGCAAGATAGGTGCACGGTTTGCACCAAATGTACCATAGCCTCATAAATTGTTTTGGACGCCCCGGATGGTACCCCAAGGTGACGAGGCTCAAATAGAAGCTCATTTCGGTTCATTTGGAGATAGTGCTAATCTTGACTCAAGATAGGTGAACGGTTTGCGCCGAACGTACCATAAGCTCGGAAATCTTTTTAGACGCACCCGATGGAACTCCTTGGGGACGTGGGTCATGTAGAATCTCGTTTCGGTCCATTTGGATATAGTGTTAGTCTCGGTGCAAGATAGGTCAATAGTTTGCACGAAATGTACCATAGCCTCATAAACCGTTTCGGACGCACCCGTTGGAACTCCTAGGTGATGTGGGTCATGTAGAATCTCCTTTCGGTCCTTTTGGAGATAGTGTTAGTTTCGGTGCATCGTAGGTGCACGGTTTGCGCCAAACGTACCATAGGCTCAGAAATTGTTTTGGATGCACCAGATGGTCCTCCTAGGTGACGAGGCTGAAATGGAAGCTTGTTTTGGTCTGTTTGGAGACAGTGTTAGTTTCAGTGCAAGATAGGTGTACGGTTTGTGCCAAATGTACCACAGCTTCGGAAATCATTTTGGATGCACCGAATGGTACTCCTAGGTGACGAGGCTCAAATAGAAGCTTGTTTCGGTCCGTTTGGATATAATGCTAATCTTGATTGGAGATAGCTGCACAGTTTGTGCCGAACGTACCGTAAGCTCAGAAATCATTTTGGAAGCACCCGATGGAACTCCTAGGTGATGTGGGTCTTGTAGAATCTCGTTTTGGTCCATTTATAGATAGTGTTAGTCTCGGTGCAAGATAGATCCACAGTTTGCACCAAACATATTATAGCCTTAGAAATCATTTTGGACGCACCCGATGGAACTCCTAGGTGACATGGGTCAAGTAGAATCTCCTTTCGGTCCTTTTGGAGATAGTGTTAGTTTCTTTGCGTGATAGGTGCATGGTTTGCGCCATACGTATCATAGGCTAAGAAATTATTTTGGATGCACCAGATGGTCCTCCTAGGTGACGAGGCTCAAATGGAAGCTTGTTTCGGTCCGTTTGGAGACAGTGTTAGTTTCAGTGCAAGATAGGTGTACGGTTTGCGCCAAATGTACCACAGCTTTAGAAATCATTTTGAAGGCACCGAATACCTAGGTGACGAGGCTCAAATAGAAGCTCGTTTCGGTCCGTTTGGATACAGTGCTAATCTTGATTGGAGATAGCTGCACGGTTTATGGCGAACGTACCGTAAGCTCAGAAATTATTTTGGGCGCACCCGATGGAACTCCTAGGTGACGTGGGTCATGTAGAATCTCGTTTTGGTCCATTTATAGATAGTGTTAGTCTCGGTGCAAGATAGATCCACAGTTTGCACCAAACATATTATAGCCTTAGAAATCATTTTGGACGCACCCGATGGAACTCCTAGGTGACATGGGTCAAGTAGAATCTCCTTTCGGTCCTTTTGGAGATATTGTTAGTTTCTTTGCGTGATAGGTGCATGGTTTGCGCCATACGTATCATAGGCTAAGAAATTATTTTGGATGCACCAGATGGTACTCCTAGGTGACGAGGCTCAAATGGAAGCTTGTTTCGGTCCGTTTGGAGACAGTGTTAGTTTCAGTCCAAGATAGGTGCACGGTTTGCACCAAATGTACCATAGCCTCAGAAATCATTTTGCACGCACCGGATGGTACTCCAAGGTGACGAGGCTCAAATGGAAGCTCGTTTCGGTTTATTTGGAGATAGTGCTAATCTTAACTCAAGATAGGTGAACGGTTTGCGCCGAACATACCGTAAGCTCGCAAATCTTTTTGGACGCACCTGATGGAAATCCTAGGTGACGTGGGTCATGTAGAATCTTGTTTCGGTCCTTTTAGATATAGTGTTAGTCTCGGTGCAAGATAGGTCCACAGTTTACACCAAATGTACCATAGCCTCAGAAACCGTTTTGGACGCACCCGTTGGAACTCCTAGGTGACGTGGGTCATGTAGAATCTTGTTTTGAACCTTTTGGAGATAGTGTTAGTTTTGGTGCATCGTAGGTGCACAGTTTGCGCCAAACATACCATAGGCTAAGAAATTGTTTTGGATGCACCAGATGGTACCCCTAGGTGATGATGCTCAAATGGAAGCTCACTTCGGTCCGTTTGGAGACAGTGTTAGTTTCAGTGTAAGATAGGTGTACGGTTTGCGACAAATGTACGACAGCTTTAGAAATCATTTTGGACGCACCGGATGGTACTCCTAGGTGACGACGCTCAAATAGAAGCTCGTTTTCGTCCGTTTGGATACAGTGCTAACCTTGATTCAAGATAGGTGCACGGTTTGCGCCGAACGTACCGTAAGCTCGGAAATCATTTTGGATGCACCCGATGTAACTCCGAGGTGACTTGGGGCATGTAGAATCTCATTTTGGTCCATTTATAGAGAGTGTTTGTCTCGGTGCAAGATAGATCCATAGTTTGCACCAAACATATTATGGCCTTAGAAATCATTTTTGGACGCACCCGATGGAACACCTAGGTGACGTGGGTCATATAGAATCTTCTATGCAAGGTAGCTGCATAGTTTGCGCCAAACGTATCGTAGGCTCAGAAATTGTTTTGGATGCACCGGATGGTACTCCTGGGTGACGTGGCTCAAATGGAAGCTTGTTTAGGTCCGTTTGGAGACAGTGTTAGTTTCAGTGCAAGATAGGTGCACGGTTTGCACCAAATGTACCATAGCCTCATAAATTGTTTTGGACGCCCCGGATGGTACCCCAAGGTGACGAGGCTCAAATGGAAGCTCATTTCGGTTCATTTGGAGATAGTGCTAATCTTGACTCAAGATAGGTGAACGGTTTGCGCCGAACGTACCATAAGCTCGGAAATCTTTTTAGACGCACCCGATGGAACTCCTTGGGGACGTGGGTCATGTAGAATCTCGTTTCGGTCCATTTGGATATAGTGTTAGTCTCGGTGCAAGATAGGTCACTAGTTTGCACGAAATGTACCATAGCCTCATAAACCGTTTCGGACGCACCCGTTGGAACTCCTAGGTGATGTGGGTCATGTAGAATCTCCTTTCGGTCCTTTTGGAGATAGTGTTAGTTTCGGTGCATCGTAGGTGCACGGTTTGCGCCAAACGTACCATAGGCTCAGAAATTGTTTTGGATGCACCAGATGGTCCTCCTAGGTGACGAGGCTGAAATGGAAGCTTGTTTCGGTCCGTTTGGAGACAGTGTTAGTTTCAGTGCAAGATAGGTGTACGGTTTGTGCCAAATGTACCACAACTTCGGAAATCATTTTGGATGCACCGAATGGTACTCCTAGGCGACGAGGCTCAAATAGAAGCTTGTTTCGGTCCGTTTGGATATAGTGCTAATCTTGATTGGAGATAGCTGCACAGTTTGTGCCGAACGTACCGTAAGCTCAGAAATCATTTTGGAAGCACCCGATGGAACTCCTAGGTGATGTGGGTCATGTAGAATCTCGTTTTGGTCCATTTATAGATAGTGTTAGTCTCGGTGCAAGATAGATCCACAGTTTGCACCAAACATATTATAGCCTTAGAAATCATTTTGGACGCACCCGATGGAACTCCTAGGTGACATGGGTCAAGTAGAATCTTCTTTCGGTCCTTTTTGGAGATAGTGTTAGTTTCTTTGCGTGATAGGTGCATGGTTTGCGCCATACGTACCATAGGCTAAGAAATTGTTTTGGATGCACTAGATGGTCCTCCTAGGTGACGAGGCTCAAATGGAAGCTTGTTTCGGTCCGTTTGGAGAAAGTGTTAGTTTCAGTCCAATATTGCATGGTTTGCACCAAATGTACCATAGCCTCAGAAATCATTTTACACGCACCGGATGGTACTCCAAGGTGACGAGGCTCAAATGGAAGCTCGTTTCGGTTCGTTTGGAGATAGTGCTAATCTTGACTCAAGATAGGTGAACGGTTTGCGCCGAACATACCATAAGCTCGCAAATCTTTTTGGACGCACCTGATGGAACTCCTAGGTGACGTGGGTCATGTAGAATCTTATTTCAGTCCATTTGGATATAGTGTTAGTCTTGGTGCAAGATAGGTCCACAGTTTACACCAAATGTACCATAGCCTCAGAAACCATTTTGGACGCACTCGTTGGAACTCCTAGGTGACGTGGGTCATGTAGAATCTTGTTTCGAACCTTTTGGAGATAGTGTTAGTTTTGGTGCATCGTAGGTCACAGTTTGCGTCAAACATACCATATGCTAAGAAATTGTTTTGGATGCACCAGATGGTACCCCTAGGTGACGAGGCTCAAATGGAAGTTCGTTTCGGTCCGTTTGGAGACAGTGTTAGTTTCAGTGTAAGATTGGTGAGCGGTTTGCGCCAAATGTACGACAGCTTCAGAAATCATTTTGGACGCACCGGATGGTCCTCCTAGGTGACGACGCTCAAATAGAAACTCGTTTCGGTCCGTTTGGATACAGTGCTAACCTTGATTCAAGATAGGTGCATGGTTTACGCCGAACGTACCGTAAGCTCAGAAATCATTTTGGATGCACACGATGTAACACTTAGGTGACTTGGGTCATGTAGAATCTCATTTTGGTCCATTTATAGAGAGTGTTAGTCTAGGTGCAAGATAGATCCACAGTTTGCACCAAACATATTATGGCCTTAGAAATCATTTTCGACGCACCCGATGGAACTCCTAGGTGACGTGGGTCATGTAGAGTCTTCTTTCGGTCCGTTCGGAGATAGTGTTAGTTTCTGTGCAAGGTAGGTGCATGGTTTGGGCCAAACGTACTTTAGGCTCAGAAATTATTTTGGATGCACCGGATGGTACTCCTGGGTGACGTGGCTCGAATGGAAGCTTGTTTAGGTCCGTTTGGAGACAGTGTTAGTTTCAGTGCAAGATAGGTGCACGGTTTGCACCAAATATACCATAGCCTCATAAATTGTTTTGGACGCCCCGGATGGTACTCCAAGGTGACGAGGCTCAAATGGAAGCTCATTTCGGTTCATTTAGAGATAGTGCTAATCTTGGCTCAAGATAGGTGAACGGTTTGCGCTGAACGTACCAAAGCTTCAGAAATGGTTTTGGATGCATCGAATGGTACTCATAGGTGACGAGGCTCAAATGGAAGCCGTTTTTATCCGTTTGGATACAGTGCTAATCTTGTTTCAAGATAGCTGCACGGTTTGCGCCGAACGTACCGTAAGCTCAGAAATCATTTTGGACGCACCCGATGGAACTCCTCAGGGACGTGGGTCATGTAGAATCTCGTTTCGGTCCATTTGGATATAGTGTTAGTCTGGGTGCAAGATAGGTCCACAGTTTGCACCAAATGTATCATAGCCTCAGAAACTGTTTTGGACGCACCCGTTGGAACTCCTAGGTGATGTGGGTCATGTAGAATCTCCTTTCGGTCCTTTTGGAGATAGTGTTAGTTTCGGTGCATCGTAGGTGCACGGTTTGCGCCAAACGTAACATAGGCTCAGAAATTGTTTTGGATGCACCAGATGGTCCTCCTAGGTGACGAGGCTCGAGTGGAAGCTTGTTTCGGTCCGTTTGGAGACAGTGTTAGTTTCAGTGCAAGATAGGTGTACGGTTTGCGCCAAATGTAACACAGCTTCAGAAATCATTTTGGACGCACCGAATGGTACTCCAAGGTGACGATGCTCAAATAGAAGCTCGTTTCGGTCCGTTTGGATACAGTGCTAATCTTGATACGAGATAGGTGCACGGTTTGTGCCGAACGTACCGTAAGCTCAGAAATCATTTTGTACGCACCCGATGGAACTCCTAGGTGACGTGGGTCATGTAGAATCTTGTTTTGGTGCATTTATAGATAGTGTTAGTCTCGGTGCAAGATAGATCTATAGTTTGCACCAAACATAATATAGCCTTAGAAATCATTTTGGACGCACCCGATGGAACTCCTAGGTGACATGGGTCAAATAGAATCTCCTTTCGGTCCTTTTGGAGATAGTGTTAGTTTCTTTGCGTGATAGGTGCATGGTTTGCGCCATACGTACCATAGGCTAAGAAATTGTTTTGGATGCACCGGATGTACTCCTGGGTGACGAGGCTCAAATGGAAGCTTGTTCAGTCCGTTTGGAGACAGTGTTAGTTTCAGTCCAAGATAGGTGCACGGTTGGCACCAAATGTTACAAGCCTCAGAAATCGTTTTGCACGCACCGAATGGTACTCCAAGGTGACGAGGCTCAAATGGAAGCTCATTTTGGTTCATTTGGAGATAGTGCTAATCTTGACTAAAGATAGGTGAACGGTTTGCGCCGAACATACCGTAAGCTCGCAAATCTTTTTGGACGCACCTGATAAAACTCCTAGGTGACGTGGGTCATGTAGAATCTTGTTTCGGTCCATTTGGATATAGTGTTAGTCTCGGTGCAAGATAGGTCCACAGTTTACACTAAATGTACCATAGCCTCAGAAACCGTTTTGGACACACCCGTTGGAACTCTTAGGTGACGTGGGTCATGTAGAATCTTGTTTCGAACCTTTTGGAGATAGTGTTTGTTTTGGTGCATGGTAGTTGCACGGTTTGTGCCAAACATACCATAGGCTAAGAAATTGTTCTGGATGCACCAGATGGTACTCCTGGGTGACGAGGCTCAAATGGAAGCTCGTTTCGGTCTGTTTGGAGACAGTGTTAGTTTCAGTGCTAGATAGGTGCACGGTTTGCGCCGAACGTGCCGTAAGCTCGAAAATAATTTTTGATGCACCCGATGGGACTCCTAGCTGTCGTGGGTCATGAAGAATTTTGTTTCGGTCCATTTATAGATAGTGTTAGTCTCGGTGCAAGACAGATCCACATTTTGCACCAAATGTATCATAGCCTTAGAAATCATTTTGGACGCACCCGATGGAACTCCTAGGTGACGTGGGTTATGTAGAATCTCCTTTCGGTCCTTTTGGATCTAGTGTTAGTTTGGGTGCGTGATAGGTGCATGGTTTGCGTCATATGTACCATAGGCTAAGAAATTGTTTTGGATGCCCTGGATGGTACTCCTGGGTGACCAGGCTCAAATGGAAGCTCGTTTCGGTACGTTTGGAGACAGTATTAGTTTCAGTGCAAGGTAGGTGCACGGTTTGCGCCAAATGTACCATAGCATCGGAAATCCTTTTGGATGCACCGGATGGTACCCCTAGGTAACGAGGCTCAAATGGAAGCTTGTTTCGGTCCGTTTGGATATAGTGCTAATCTTGATTCAAGATAGGGGCACAGTTTGTGCCAAACGTACCGTAGGCTCAGAAATCATTTTCGACACACCCGTTGGAACTCCTAGGTGATGTGGGTCTTGTAGAATCTCGTTTCGGTCCGTTTGTAGATAGTGTTAGTATTAGTGCAAGATAGGTCCACAGTTTGCACCAAACGTGCCATAGCTTCAGAAACCGTTTTGGACGTACCTGATGGAACTCCTGGGTGACGTGGGTCATGTAGAATCTCGTTTTGATTCTTTTCTAGATAGTGTTAGTTTCGGTGCATGATAGGTGCACAGTTTGCGCCAAACGTACCGTTGGCTCAGAAATTGTTTTGGATGCACCGGATGGTACTCCTGGTTGACGAGGCTCAAATGGAAGCTTGTTTCGGTCTGTTCGGAGACAGTGTTAGTTTCAGCGCAAGATAGGTGCACGGTTTTGCACCAAATGTACCATAGCCCCAGAAATCGTTTTGGACGCACCAGAAATAATTTTACTCCTACGTGACGAGGCTCAAATGGAAGCTCATTTTGGTCCGTTAGGATATAGTGCTAATCTTAATTCAAGATAGGTGCACGGTTTGTGCCAAACGTACTGTAGGGTCAGAAATTGTTTTGGATGCATCGGATGGTACTCTTGTGTGACGAGGCTCAAATGGACGCTCGTTTCGGTCCGTTCGGAGACAGTGTTAGTTTCAGTGCAAGATAGGTGCACGGTTTGCACCAAATGTACCATAGCCCCAGAAATCGTATTGCACCAAATGTACCATAGCCCCAAAAATGATTTTGGACGCACCAGATGGTAATCCAAGGTGACGAAGCTCAAATGGAAGCTTGTTTCGGTTCGATTAGAGATAGTGCTAGTCTTGACTCTAGATTGGTGATCGGTTCGCGCCGAACGTACCATAAGCTCAGAAATCTTTTTGGACGCACCCGATGGAACTCCTAGGTGACGTGCGTCATGTAGAATCTCGTTTCGGTCCATTTGGATATAGTGTTAGTATCGGTGCAAGATAGGTCCACAATTTGCACCAAATGTACCATAGCTTCAGAAACCGTTCTGGACGCACTCGATGGAACTCTTGGGTGACGTGGGTCATGTAGAATCTCATTTCAATCCTTTTGGAGATAGTGTTAGTTTCGGTGTATGATAGGTGCATGGTTTGCGCCAAATGTACCATAGGCTCAGAAATTGTTTTGGATGCACCGGATGGTACTCCTGGGTGACGAGGCTCAAATGGAAGCTTGTTTTGGTCCGTTCGGAGACAGTGTTAGTTTCAGTGCTAGATAGGTGTACGGTTTGCGCCAAATGTACCACAGCTTCAGAAATCATTTTGGACGCACCGAATGGTACTCCTAGGTGACGAGGCTCAAATAGAAGCTCGTTTTGGTCCATTTGGATACAGTGCTAATCTTGATTCAAGATAGGTGCACGGTTTGTGCCGAACGTACCGTAAGCTTAGAAATCATTTTGGGCGCACCCGATGGAACTCCTAGATGACGTGGGTTATGTAGAATCTCATTTTCGTCCATTTATAGATAGTGTTAGTCTCAGTGCAAGATAGATCCACAGATTGAACCAAACATATTATAGCCTTAGAAATCATTTTGGATGCACCCGATGGAACTCCTAGGTGATGTGGGTCAAGTAGAATCTCCTTTTGGTCCTTTTGGAGATAGTGTTAGTTTCTTTGCGTGATAGGTGCATGGTTTGCGCCAAACGTACCATAGGCTAAGAAATTGTTTTGGATGCACCAGATGGTACTCCTGGGTGACGAGGCTCAAATGGAAGCTCGTTTTGGTCCGTTTGGTGACAGTGTTAGTTTCTGTGCAAGATAGGTGCACGGTTTGCGCCAAATGTACCATAGCCTCATAAATCCTTTTGGACGCACCAGATTGTACTCCTAGGTGATGAGGCTCAAATGGAAGCTCGTTTCGGTCCATTTGGATATAGTGCTAATCTTGATTCAAGATAGGTGCACGGGTTGCGCCAAACGTACCGTAGGCTCAGAAATTATTTGGATGTACCGGATGGTACTCCTGGGTGACGAGGCTCAAATGGAAGCTTGTTTTGGTCTGTTCGGAGGCAGTGTTAGTTTTAGTGCTAGATAGGTGCATGGTTTGCACCAAATGTAACACAGCCTCAGAAATCGTTTTGGACGCACCAGATGGTACTCCAAGGTGACGAGGCTCAAATGGAAGCTCGTTTCGGTTCGTTTGGATATGGTGCTAATCGTGACTCAAGATAGGTGAACGATTTGCGCCGAACGTATCGTAAGCTCGGAAATCTTTTTGGACGCATCTGATGGAACTCCTAGGTGACGTGGGTCAGGTAGAATCTCGTTTCGGTCCATTTGGATATAATGTTAGTCTCGATGCAAGATAGGTCCACAGTTTGCACCAAATGTAACATAGCCTCAGAAACCGTTTGGGACGCACCCTTTGGAACTCCTAGGTGACACGGGTCATGTAAAATCTTGTTTCGAACCTTTTAGAGATAGTGTTTGTTTTGGTGCATGGTAGGTGCATGGTTTGTGCCAAACATACCATAGGCTCAGAAATTGTTTTGAATGCACCGGATGGTACTCCTGGTTGACGAGGCTCAAATGGAAGCTCGTTTCGGTCTATTTGGAGACAGTGTTTGTTTCAGGGCAAGATTGGTGCACGGTTTGTGCCAAATGTACCGTAGCTTCAGAAATGGTTTTGGACGCACCAAATGGTACTCCTAGCTGACGAGGCACAAATAGAACCTCGTTTCTGTCCGTTTGGATACAGTGCTAATTTTGATTCAAGATAGGTGCACGGTTTGCGCCGAACGTGCCGTAAGCTCAGAAATAATTTTTGAAGCACCCGATGGGACTCCTAGGTGACGTGGGTCACGAAAAATTTTGTTTCGGTCCATTTATAGATAGTGTTAGTCTCGGTGCAAGACAGATCCACATTTTGCACCAAATGTATCATAGCCTTAGAAATCATTTTGGACGCACCTGTTGGAACTCCTAGGAGACGTGGGTCATGTAGAATCTCCTTTCGGTCCTTTTGGAGATAGTGTTAGTTTCGGTGCATGATAGGTGCATGGTTTGCGTCATACGTACCATAGGCTAAGAAATTGTTTTGGATGCCCTGGATGGTACTCCTGGGTGACCAGGCTCAAATGGAAGCTCGTTTCGGTACGTTTGGAGACAGTATTTGTTTCAGTGCAAGGTAGGTGCATGGTTTGCGCCAAATGTACCATAGCGTCAGAAATCCTTTTGGACGCACCGGATGGTACCCCTAGGCGACGAGGCTCAAATGGAAGCTCGTTTCGGTCCGTTTGGATATAGTGCTAATCTTGATTCAAGATAGGGGCAAGATAGGTCCACAGTTTGCACCAAATGTAACAAAGCCTCAGAAACCGTTTGGGACACACCCGTTGGAACTCCTAGGTGACGTGGGTCATGTAAAATCTTGTTTTGAACCTTTTGGAGATAGTGTTAGTTTTGGTGCATGGTAGGGGCACGATTTGCGCCAAATGTACCGTAGGCTCAGAAATCATTTTCGACGCACACGTTGGAACTCCTAGGTGATGTGGGTCTTGTAGAATCTCGTTTCGGTCCGTTTGGAGATACTGTTAGTATCGGTGCAAGATAGGTCCACAGTTTGCAACAAACGTACCATAGCTTTAGAAACTGTTTTGGACGCACCTGATGGAACTCCTGGGTGACGTGGGTCATGTAGAATCTCGTTTCGATTCTTTTAGAGATAGTGTTAGTTTCGATGCATGATAGGTGCATGGTTTGCGGCAAACATACCATAGGCTCAGAAATTGTTTTGGATGCACCAGATCGTACTCCTAGGTGACGAGGCTCAAATGGAAGCTTGTTTCGGTCTGTTCGAAGATAGTGTTAGTTTCAGTGCAAGATAGGTGCACGGTTTGCACTAAATGTACCATAGCCCTAGAAATCATTTTTGACACACCAGATGGTAATCCAAGGTGACGAGGCTCAAATGGAAGCTCGTTTCGGTTCGTTTAGAGATAGTGCTATTCTTGACTCTAGATTGGTGAACGGTTCGCACCGAACGTACAATAAGCTTAGAAATCTTTTTGGACGCACCTGATGGAACTCCAAGGTGACGTGGGTCATGTAGAATCTCGTTTCGGTCCATAGTTTTGCACCAAACGTACCATAGCTTCAGAAACCGTTTTGGATGCACCCGATGGAACTCCTGGGTGATGTGGGTCATGTAGAATATCGTTTCGATCCTTTTAGAGATAGTGTTAGTTTTGGTGTATGATAGGTGCACGGTTTGCGCCAAACGTACCGCAGGCTCAGAAATTATTGTGGATGCACCAGATGGTACTCCTGTGTGACGAGGCTCAAATGGAAGCTTGTTTCGGTCCGTTCTGTGCAATATCGGTGCACGGTTTGCACCAAATGTACCATAGCCTTAGAAATCGTTTTGGATGCACCAGATGATACTCTAAGGTGATGAGGCTCAAATGGAAGCTCGTTTTGGTTCGTTTGGAGATAGTGCTAATCTTGACTCAAGATAGGTGAACGGTTTGCGCCGAACGTACCGTAAGCTCGGAAATCTTTTAGGACACAACCGATGGAACTCCTAGGTGACTGGGTCATGTAGAATCTCGGTTTAGTCCATTTGTATATAGTGTTAGTCTCGGTGCAAGATAGGTCCACAGTTTGCACCAAATGTAACATAGCCTCAGAAACTATTTGGGACACACCCGTTGGAACTCCTAGGTGACGTGGGTCAGGTAAAATCTTGTTTCGAACCTTTTGGAGATAGTGTTTGTTTTGGTGCATGGTCGGTGCACGGTTTGTGCCAAACATACCATAGGCTCAAAAAATGTTTTGGATGCACCGGATGGTACTCCTAGGTGACGACGCTCAAATGGAAGCTCGTTTCGGTCCGTTTGGAGACAGTGTTAGTTTCAGTGCAAGATAGGTGCACGGTTTGAGCCAAATGTACCATAGCTTCAGAAATGGTTTTGGAGGCACCGAATGGTACTCCTAGGTGACGAGACACAAATAGAAGCTCGTTTCTGTCCGTTTGGATACAGTTTTAATCTTGATTCAAGATAGGTGCACGGTTTGCGCTGAACGTGCCGTAAGCTCGGAAATCATTTTTGACGCACCTGATGGGACTCCTAGGTGAGATGGGTCATGTAGAATTTCGTTTTGATCCATTTATAGATAGTGTTAGTCTCGGTGCAAGATAGATCCATAGTTTGCACCAAATGTGTCATAGCCTTAGAAATCATTTTGGACGCACCCAATGGAACTCCTAGGTGACGTGGGTCAAGTAGAATCTCCTTTTGGTCCTTTTGGAGATAGTGTTAGTTTTGGTGCGTGATAGGTGCATGGTTAAGAAATTGTTTTGAATGCCCTGGATGGTACTCTTGGGTGACCAGGCTCAAATGGAAGCTCGTTTCGGTCCGTTTGGAGACAGTATTAGTTTCAGTGCAAGGTAGGTGCACAGTTTGCGCCAAATGTACCATAGCCTTAGAAATATTTTTGGACGCACCGGATGGTACTCCTAGGTGACGAGGCTCAAATGGAAGCTCGTTTCGGTCCGTTTGGATATAGTGCTAATCTTGATTCAAGATTGGGGCATGGTTTGCGCCGAACATACCGTAGGCCCATAAATCATTTTTTACACACCCGTTGGGACTCCTAGGTGATGTGGGTCTTGTAGAATATCGTTTCGGTCCGTTTGGAGATAGTGCTAGTATCGGTGCAAGATAGGTCCATAGTATGCACTAAACGTACCATAGCTTCAGAAACCATTTTGGACGCAGCCGATGGAACTCCTGGGTTACGTGGGTCATGTAGAATCTCGTTTCAATTCTTTTGGAGATAGTGTTAGTTTCGGTGCATGATAGGTGCACGGTTTGCACCAAACGTACCGTAGGCTCAAATTATTTTGGATGCACCGGATGGTACTCCTGGGTGACAAGGCTCAAATGGAAGCATGTTTCGGTCCATTCGGAGACAGTGTTAATTTCAGGGCAAGATAGGTGCACGGTATCCACCAAATGTACCGTAGCCCCAGAAATAGTTTTGGACGCACCAGATGGTAATCCAAGGTGACGAGGCTCAAATGGAAGCTCGTTTCAGTTCGTTTAGAGATATTGCCAATCTTGACTCTAGATTGGTGAACGGTTCGTGCCGATCGTACCATAAGCTCAGAAATCTTTTTGGACGCACCCGATGGTACTCCTAGGTGATGTGAATAATGTAGAATCTCATTTTGGTCCATTTGGATATAGTGTTAGCATCGGTGCAAGATAGGTCCACAGTTTCCACCAAACGTACCATAGCTTCAGAAACCGTTTTGGACGCACCCGATGGAACTCCTGGGTGACGTGGGTCATGTAGAATCTCGTTTTGATCCTTTTAGAGATAGTGTTAGTTTCGGTGCATGATAGGTGCATGGTTTGCGCCAAACGTACCGTAGGCTCAGAAATTATTTTGGGTGCACCGGATGGTACTCCTGGGTGACGAGGCTCAAATGGAAGCTTGTTTCGGTCCGTTCGGAGACAGTGTTAGTTTCAGTGTTAGATAGGTGCATGGTTTGCAACAAATGTACCATTGCCTCAGAAATCGTTTTGGACGCACCGGATAGTACTCCAAGGTGACGAGGCTCAAATGGAAGCTCGTTTCGGTTCGTTTAGAGATATTGCTAATCTTGACTCAAGATTAGTGAACGGTTCGCGCCAAACGTACCATAAGCTCGGAAATCTTTTTGGACGCACCCGATGGAATACCTAGGTGACGTCGTTCATGTAGAATCTCGTTTCTGTCCATTTGGATATAGTGTTAGTATCGGTGCTAGATAGGTCCACAGTTTGCACCAAACATACCATAGCTTCAGAAACCATTTTGGATGCACCCGATGGAACTCCAGGGTGACGTGGGTCATGTATAATCTTGTTTCGATCCTTTTAGAGATATTGTTAGTTTTAGTGCACGATAGGTGCACGGTTTGCACCAAACATACCGTAGGCTCAGAAATTGTTTTGGATGCACCGGATCGTACTCCTGGGTGACATGGCTTAAATGGAAGCTTGTTTCGGTCCGTTCAGAGACAGTGTTAGTTTTAGTGCAAGGTAGGTGCACGGTTTGCACCAAATGTATCATAGCCTCACAAATCGTTTTGGATGCACCAGATGGTACTCCAAGGTGACGAGGCTCAAATGGAAGCTCGTTTCAGTTCGTTTGGAGATATTGCTAATCTTGACTCAAGATAGGTGAACGGTTTGCGCCGAACGTACCGTATGCTCGGAAATATTTTTGGACGCACCCGATGGAACTCCTAGGTGACGTGGGTCAGGTAGAATCTCATTTCGGTCCATTTGGATATAGTGTTAGTCTCAGTGCAAGATAGGTCCACAGTTTGCACCAAATGTAACATAGCCTCAGAAACTGTTTGGGACGCACCCATTGGAATTCCTAGGTGACGTGGGTCATGTAAAATCTTGTTTCGAACCTTTTGGAGATGGTGTTTGTTTTGGTGCATGGTAGGTGCATGGTTTGTGCCAAACATACCCTAGGCTCAGAAATTATTTTGGATGCACCGGATGGTACTCCTGGGTAACAAGGCTCAAATAGAAGCTTGTTTCGGTCCATTTGGAGACAGTGTTAGTTTTAGTGCAAGATAGGTGCACGGTTTGCGCCAAATGTACCAAAGCTTCAGAAATGGTTTTGGATGCATCGAATGGTACTCATAGGTGACGAGGCTCAAATAGAAGCCGTTTTTATCCGTTTGGATACAGTGCTAATCTTGTTTCAAGATAGCTACACGGTTTGCGCCGAACGTACCGTAAGCTCAGAAATCATTTTGGACGCACCCGATGGGACTCCTAGGTGACGTGGGTCATGTAGAATCTCGTTTTGGTCCATTTATAGATAGTGTTAGTCTCGGTGCAAGTTAGATCCACAGTTTGCACCAAACGTGTCATAGCCTTAGAAATCGTTTTGGACGCACCCGATGGAACTCCTAGGTGACGTGGGTCATGTAGAATCTCCTTTTGGTCCTTTTGGAGATAGTGTTAGTTTCGGTGCGTGATAGGTCGATGGTTTGTGCCATACGTACCATAGGCTAAGAAATTGTTTTGGATGCACTGGATGGTACTCCTGGGTGACCAGGCTCAAATGGAAGCTTGTTTTGGTCCGTTTGGAGACAGTGTTAGTTTCAGTGCAAGGTAGGTGCAAGGTTTGCGCCAAATGTACCATAGCCTCAGAAATACTTTTGGACACACCGGATGGTACTCCTAGGTGACGAGGCTCAGATGGAAGCTCGTTTCGGTCCGTTTGGATATAGTGCTAATCTTTATTCAAGATAGGGGCACGGTTTGCGCTGAGCATACCGTAGGCTCAGAAATCATTTTGGAGTCACCCGTTGGGACTCCTAGGTGATGTGGGTCTTGTAGAATCTCGTTTCGGTCTGTTTGGAGATAAGTATCGGTGCAAGATAGGTCCACAGTTTGCCCCAAACGTACCATAGCTTCAGAAACCGTTTTGGACGCACCCGATGGAACTCCTGAATGACGTGGGTCTTGTAGAATCTCATTTCGATCCTTTTTAGAGAGAGTGTTAGTTTTGGTGCATGATAGGTGCACGGTTTGCGCCAAATGTACCGTAGGCTCAGAAATTATTTTGGATGCACCGGATGGTACTCCTGGGTGACAAGGCTCAAATGGATGCTTGTTTCAGTCCGTTTGGAGATAGTGTTTGTTTCAGGGCAAGATAGGTGCACGGTTTGCGCCAAATGTACCACAGCTTCAGAAATGGTTTTGGACGCACCGAATGGTACTCCTAGGTGACGAGGCACAAATAAAAGCTCATTTCTGTCCGTTTGGATACAGTGCTATTCTTGATTCAAGATAGGTGCACGGTTTGCGCCAAACGTGCCTTAAGCTCAGAAATCATTTTTGACGCACCTGATGGGACTCCTAGGTGACGTGGGTCATGTAGAATTTTGTTTCGGTCCATTTAGATATAGTGTTAGTCTCGGTGCAAGATAGATCAACAGTTTGCACCAAATGTATCATAGCCTCAGAAATCATTTTGGGTGCACCCGATGGAACTCCTAGGTGACGTGGGTCATGTAGAATCTCCTTTCGGTCCTTTTGGAGATAGTGTTAGTTTCGGTGCGTGATAGATGCATGGTTTGCGCCATACGTACCATAGGCTAAGAAATTGTTTTGGATGCCCTCGATGGTCCGTTTGGAGACAGTATTAGTTTCAGTGCAAGGTAGGTGCACGGTTTACGCCAAATGTACCATAGCATCAGAAATCCTTTTAGACGCACCGGGTGGTACTCCTAGGTGACGAGGCTCAAATGGAAGCTCATTTAGGTCAGTTTGGATATAGTGCTAATCTTGATTCAAGATAGGGGCACGGTTTGCGCCAAATGTACCGTAGGCTCAGAAATCATTTTCGACGCACCCGTTGGAACTCCTAGGTGATGTGGGTCTTGAAGAATCTCGTTTCGGTCCGTTTGGAGATATTGTTAGTATCGGTGCAAGATAGGTCCACAGTTTGCACCAAATGTACCATAGCTTCAGAAACCGTTTTAGACGCACCCGATGGAACTCCTGGGTGACGTGGGTCATGTAGAAACTCGTTTTGATTCTTTTGGAGATAGTGTTAGTTTTGGTGCATGATAGGTGCATGGATTGCGCCAAACGTACCATAGGCTTAGAAATTGTTTTGGATGCACCGGATGGTACTCCTGGGTGACGAGGCTCAAATGGAAGCTTGTTTCGGTCCATTCGGAGACAGTGTTAATTTCAGGGCAAGATAGGTGCACGGTATGCACCAAATGTACCGTAGCCCCAGAAATAGTTTTGGACACACCAGATGGTAATCCAAGGTGACGAGGCTCAAATGGAAGCTCGTTTCAGTTCGTTTAGAGATATTGCTAATCTTGACTCTAGATTGGTGAACGGTTCGTGCCGATCGTACCATAAGCTCAGAAATCTTTTTGGACGCACCCGATGGAACTCCTAGGTGATGTGAATAATGTAGAATCTCATTTTGGTCCATTTGGATATAGTGTTAGCATCGGTGCAAGATAGGTCCACAGTTTCCACCAAACGTACCATAACTTCAGAAAACCGTTTTGGACGCACCCGATGGAACTCCTGGGTGACGTGGGTCATGTAGAATCTCGTTTTGATCCTTTTAGAGATAGTGTTAGTTTCGGTGCATGATAGGTGCATGGTTTGCGCCAAACGTACCGTAGGCTCAGAAATTATTTTGGGTGCACCGGATGGTACTCCTGGGTGACGAGGCTCAAATGGAAGCTTGTTTCGGTCCGTTCGGAGACAGTGTTAGTTTCAGTGTTAGATAGGTGCATGGTTTGCAACAAATGTACCATTGCCTCAGAAATCATTTTGGACGCACCGGATAGTACTCCAAGGTGACGAGGCTCAAATGGAAGCTCGTTTCGGTTCGTTTAGAGATATTGCTAATCTTGACTCAAGATTAGTGAACGGTTCGCGCCAAACGTACCATAAGCTCGGAAATCTTTTTGGACGCACCCGATGGAATACCTAGGTGACGTCGTTCATGTAGAATCTCGTTTCTGTCCATTTGGATATAGTGTTAGTATCGGTGCTAGATAGGTCCACAGTTTGCACCAAACATACCAAAGCTTCAGAAACCATTTTGGATGCACCCGATGGAACTCCAGGGTGACGTGGGTCTTGTATAATCTTGTTTCGATCCTTTTAGAGATATTGTTAGTTTTAGTGCACGATAGGTGCACGGTTTGCACCAAACATACCGTAGGCTCAGAAATTGTTTTGGATGCACCGGATCGTACTCCTGGGTGACATGGCTTAAATGGAAGCTTGTTTCGGTCCGTTCGGAGACAGTGTTAGTTTTAGTGCAAGATAGGTGCACGGTTTGCACCAAATGTATCATAGCCTCACAAATCGTTTTGGATGCACCAGATGTTACTCCAAGGTGACGAGGCTCAAATGGAAGCTCGTTTCAGTTCGTTTGGAGATATTGCTAATCTTGACTCAAGATAGGTGAACGGTTTGCGCCGAACGTACCGTATGCTCGGAAATATTTTTGGACACACCCGATGGAACTCCTAGGTGACGTGGGTCAGGTAGAATCTCGTTTCGGTCCATTTGGATATAGTTTTAGTCTCGGTGCAAGAAGGTCCACAGTTTGCACCAAATGTAACATAGCCTCAGAAACTGTTTGGGACGCACCCATTGGAATTCCTAGGTGACGTGGGTCATGTAAAATCTTGTTTCGAACCTTTTGGAGATGGTGTTTGTTTTGGTGCATGGTAGGTGCATGGTTTGTGCCAAACGTACCCTAGGCTAAGAAATTATTTTGGATGCACCGGATGATACTCCTGGGTAACAAGGCTCAAATGGAAGCTTGTTTCGGTCCATTTGGAGACAGTGTTAGTTTTAGTGCAAGATAGGTGCACGGTTTGCGCCAAATGTACCATAGCTTCAGAAATGGTTTTGGATGCATCGAATGGTACTCATAGGTGACGAGGCTCAAATAGAAGCCGTTTTTATCTGTTTGGATACAGTGCTAATCTTGTTTCAAGATAGCTGCACGGTTTGCGCCGAACGTACCGTAAGCTCAGAAATCATTTTGGACGCACCCGATGGGACTCCTAGGTGACGTGGGTCATGTAGAATCTCGTTTTGGTCCATTTATAGATAGTGTTAGTCTCGGTGCAAGTTAGATCCACAGTTTGCACCAAACGTGTCATAGCCTTAGAAATCATTTTGGACGCACCCGATGGAACTCCTTGGTGACGTGGGTCATGTAGAATCTCCTTTTGGTCCTTTTGGAGATAGTGTTAGTTTCGGTGCGTGATAGGTCGATGGTTTGTGCCATACGTACCATAGGCTAAGAAATTGTTTTGGATGCACTGGATGGTACTCCTGGGTGACCAGGCTCAAATGGAAGCTTGTTTTGGTCCGTTTGGAGACAGTGTTAGTTTCAGTGCAAGGTAGGTGCAAGGTTTGCGCCAAATGTACCATAGCCTCAGAAATACTTTTGGACACACCGGATGGTACTCCTTGGTGACGAGGCTCAGATGGAAGCTCGTTTCGGTCCGTTTGGATATAGTGCTAATCTTTATTCAAGATAGGGGCACGGTTTGCGCTGAACATACCGTAGGCTCAGAAATCATTTTGGAGTCACCCGTTGGGACTCCTAGGTGATGTGGGTCTTGTAGAATCTCGTTTCGGTCTGTTTGGAGATAAGTATCGGTGCAAGATAGGTCCACAGTTTGCCCCAAACGTACCATAGCTTCAGAAACCGTTTTGGACGCACCCGATGGAACTCCTGAATGACGTGGGTCTTGTAGAATCTCATTTCGATCCTTTTTAGAGAGAGTGTTAGTTTTGGTGCATGATAGGTGCACGGTTTGCGCCAAATGTACCGTAGGCTCAGAAATTATTTTGGATGCACCGGATGGTACTCCTGGGTGACAAGGCTCAAATGGATGCTTGTTTCAGTCCGTTTGGAGATAGTGTTTGTTTCAGGGCAAGATAGGTGCACGGTTTGCGCCAAATGTACCATAGCTTCAGAAATGGTTTTGGACGCACCGAATGGTACTCCTAGGTGACGAGGCACAAATAGAAGCTCATTTCTGTCCGTTTGGATACAGTGCTATTCTTGATTCAAGATAGGTGCACGGTTTGCGCCAAACGTGCCTTAAGCTCAGAAATCATTTTTGACGCACCTGATGGGACTCCTAGGTGACGTGGGTCATGTAGAATTTTGTTTCGGTCCATTTAGATATAGTGTTAGTCTCGGTGCAAGATAGATCCACAGTTTGCACCAAATGTATCATAGCCTCAGAAATCATTTTGGGTGCACCCGATGGAACTCCTAGGTGACGTGGGTCATGTAGAATTTCCTTTCGGTCCTTTTGGAGATAGTGTTAGTTTTGGTGCGTGATAGATGCATGGTTTGCGCCATACGTACCATAGGCTAAGAAATTGTTTTGGATGCCCTCGATGGTCCGTTTGGAGACAGTATTAGTTTCAGTGCAAGGTAGGTGCACGGTTTACGCCAAATGTACCATAGCATCAGAAATCCTTTTAGACGCACCGGGTGGTACTCCTAGGTGACGAGGCTCAAATGGAAGCTCATTTAGGTCAGTTTGGATATAGTGCTAATCTTGATTCAAGATAGGGGCACGGTTTGCGCCAAATGTACCGTAGGCTCAGAAATCATTTTCGACGCACCCGTTGGAACTCCTAGGTGATGTGGGTCTTGAAGAATCTCGTTTCGGTCCGTTTGGAGATATTGTTAGTATCGGTCCAAGACAGGTCCACAGTTTGCACCAAACGTACCATAGCTTCAGAAACCGTTTTAGACGCACCCGATGGAACTCCTGGGTGACGTGGGTCATGTAGAATCTCGTTTTGATTCTTTTGGAGATAGTGTTAGTTTTGGTGCATGATAGGTGCATGGATTGCGCCAAACGTACCGTAGGCTTAGAAATTGTTTTGGATGCACCGGATGGTACTCCTGGGTGACGAGGCTCAAATGGAAGCTTGTTTCGGTTCGGAGACAGTGTTAGTTTCAATGCAAGATAGGTGCACGGTTTGCACCAAGTGTACCATAGCCCCAGAAATCGTTTTGGACGCACCGGATGGTAATCAAGGGTGACGAGGCTCAAATGGAAGCTTGTTTCGGTTCGTTTAGAGATAGTGCTTGTCTTGACTGTAGATTGGTGAACGGTTCGCGCCGAACATACCATAAGCTCGGAAATCTTTTTGGACGCACCCGATGGAACTCCTAGGTGACGTGGGCCATGTAGAATCTTGTTTCGGTCCATTTGGATATAGTGTTAGTATCGGTGCAAGATAGGTCCAGAGTTTGCACCAAACGTACCATAGCTTCAGAAACCCTTTTGGACGGACCCGATGGAATTCCTAGGTGACGTGGGTCATGTAAAATCTCGTTTCGATCTTTTTAAAGATAGTGTTAGTTTTGGTGTATGATACGTGCACGGTTTACGCCAAACATACCGTAGGCTCAGAAATTATTGTGGATGCACCAGATGGTACTCCTACGTGATGAGGCTCAAATGGAAGCTTCTTTCGGTCCGTTCAGTGCAATATCGGTGCACGGTTTGCACCAAATGTTCCATAGCCTTAGAAATCATTTTGGACGCACCGGATGGTACTCCAAGGTGACGAGGCTCAAATGGAAGCTCGTTTCGGTTCGTTTGGAGATAGTGCTAATCTTGACTCAAGATAGTTGAACGGTTTGTGCCGAACATACCGTAAGCTCGGAAATCTTTTTGGACGCACCCGATGGAACTCATAGGTGAGGTGGGTCATGTAGAATCTTGTTTCGGTCCATTTGGATACTGCGTTAGTCTCGGTGCAAGATAGGTCCACAGTTTGCACCAAATGTACCATAGCTTCAGAAACCGTTTTGGACGCACCCGATGGAATTCCTGGGTGACGTGGGTCTTGTAGAATCTTGTTTTGATCCATTTAGAGATAGTGTTAGTTTCGGTGCATGATAGGTGCACGGTTTGAGCCAAACGTACCGTAGGCTTAGAAATTATTTTGGATGCACCGGATGGTACTCCTGGGTGATGAGGCTCAAATGGAAGCTTCTTTCGGTCTGTTCAGTGCAAGATCGGTGCACAATCTGCACCAAATTTACCATAGCCTTAAAAATCGTTTTGGACGCACTGGATGGTACTCTAAGGTGACGAGGCTCAAATGGAAGATTGTTTCGGTTCGTTTGGAGATAGTGCTAATCTTGACTCAAGATAGGTGAACGGTTTGCGCCGTACGTACCGTAAGCTCGGAAATCTTTTTGGACACACCCGATGGAACTCCTAGGAGACGTGGGTCATGTAGAATCTCGTTTCGGTCCATTTGGATATAGTGTTAGTCTCGGTGCAAGATAGGTCCACAGTTTGTACCAAATGTAACATAGCCTCAAAAACCATTTGGGACGCACCCGTTGGAACTCCTAGGTGACATGGGTCATGTAAAATCTTGTTTCGAATCTTTTGGTGCATGCTAGGTGCAAGGTTTGTGCCAAACGTACCATAGGCTCAGAAATTGTTTTGGATGCACCAGATGGTACTCCTGGGTGACGAGAGGCTCAAATGGAAGCTCGTTTTGGTCCGTTTCGAGACAGTATTAGTTTCAGTGCAAGGTAGGTGCGCAGTTTGCGCCAAATGTACCATAGCCTCCGAAATCCTTTTGGAGGCACGGGATGGTACTCCTCGGTGACGAGGCTCAAATGGAAGTTCGTTTCGGTCCGTTTGGATATAGTGCTAATCTTGATTCAAGATAGGGGCACGGTTTGGGCCGAACGTACCGTAGGCTCAGAAATAAGTTTGGATGCACCCGTTGGAACTCCTAGGTGATGTGGGTCTTGTAGAATCTCGTTTCGGTCCGTTTGGAGATAGTATTAGTATCGGTGCAAGATAGGTCCACAGTTTGCACCAAACGTACCATAGCTTCAGAAACCGTTTTGGACGCACCCGATGGAACTCCTAGGTGACGTGGGTCATGTAGAATCTTATTTCGATTCTTTTGGAGATAGTGTTAGTTTCGGTGCATGATAGGTGCATGGTTTGTGCCAAATGATCGTAGGCTCAAAAATTGTTTCGGATACACCGGATGGTACTCTTTGGTGACGAGGCTCAAATCGAAGCTCGTTTCGGTTCATTTGTAGATAGTGCTAATCTTGACTCAAGATAGGTGAACGGTTTGTGTTGAACGTACCGTAAGCTCAGAAATATTTTTGGATGCACCTGATGGAACTCCTAGGTGACGTGGGTCATGTAGAATCTCGTTTCGGTCCGTTTGGATATAGTGTTAGTATCAGTGCATAATAGGTCCACAGTTTGCACCAAACGTACCATAGCTTTAGAAAGCGTTTTGGATGCACCCGATGGAACTCCGGGGTGACGTGGGTCATGTAGAATCTCGTTTCGATCCTTTTAGAGATAGTGTTAGTTTCAGTGCATGATAGGTGCACGGTTTGTGCAAACATACCATAGGCTTAGAAATTATTTTGGATGCACCGGATGGTACTCCTGGGTGACGAGGCTCAAATGGAAGCTTGTTTCGGTCCGTTCAGTGCAAGATCAGTGCACGATTTCCACCAAATGTACCATAGCCTTAGAAATCATTTTGGACGCACTGGATGGTACTCCAAGGTGACGAGGCTCAAATGGAAGCTTGTTTCGGTTTGTTTGGAGATAGTGCTAATCTTGACTCAAGATAGTTGTATGGTTTGTGCCGAACGTACCATAAGCTCGGAAATCTTTTGGGACGCACCCGATGGAACTCCTAGGTGACGTGGGTCATGTAGAATCTTATTTCAGTCCATTTGGATATAGTGTTAGTCTCGGTGCAAGATAGGTCCACAGTTTGCAGCAAATGTAACATAGCCTCAAAAACTATTTGGGACGCACCCGTTGGAACTCCCAGGTGACGTGGGACATGTAAAATCTTGTTTCGAACCTTTTGGAGATAGTGTTTGTTTTGGTGCATGGTTTGTGCCAAATGTACCAGAGGCTGAGAAATTGTTTTGGATGCACCGGATGGTACTCCTAGGTGATGAGGCTCAAATAGAAGCTCGTTTCGGTCCGTTTGGAGATAGTGTCAGTTTCGATGCAAGATAGGTGTACGATTTGCGCCAAATGTACCACAGCTTCAAAAAATCATTTTGGACGTACCGGATGGTACTCCTAGGCGACGAGGCTCAAATAGAAGCTCATTTCGGTCCGTTTGGATACAGTGCTAATCATGATCCAAGATAGGTGCACGCTTTACGTCGAACATACCGTAAGCTCGGAAATCATTTTGGACGCACCCGATGGAACTCCTAGGTGACGTGAGTCATGTAGAATCTCGTTTCGGTCCATTTATAGATAGTGTTAGTTTCGGTGCAAGATAGATCCATAGTTTGCACGAAACATATTATAGCCTCAGAAATCATTTTGGACGCACCCAATGGAACTCCTAGGTGACGTGGGTCACGTAGAATCTCCTTTCGGTCCTTTTGGAGATAGTGTTAGTTTCGTTGCGTGATAGGTGCATGGTTTGTGCCATACGTACCATAGGCTAAGAAATTGTTTTGGATGCACCGGATGGTACTCCGGGATGACGAGGCTCAAATGGAAGCTTGTTTCGGTCCGTTTGGAGACAGTGTTAGTTTTTGTACAAGGTAGGTGCACGGTTTGCGCCAAATGTACCATAGCCTCATAAATCCTTTTGGACGCACCGAATGGTACTCCTAGGTGATGTGGCTCAAATGGAAGCTCGTTTCGGTCCGTTTGGATATAGTGCAAATCTTGATTCAAGATAGGAGCACGGTTTGCGCCGAACGTACCTTAGGCTATCATTTTGGACGCACCCGTTGGAACTCCTAGGTTATGTGGGTCTTGTAGAATCTCGTTTTGGTCCGTTTGGAGATAGTGTTAGTATCGGTGCAAGATAGGTCCATAGTTTGCACCAAAGGTACCATAGCTTCAGAAACCGTTTTGGATGCGCCCGATGGAACTCCTAGGTGACGTGGGTCATGTAGAATCTCGTTTTGATCCTTTTGGAGATAGTGTTAGTTTCGGTGCATCATAGGTGCACGGTTTGCGCCAAACATACCGTAGGCTCAGAAAATGTTTTGGATGCACCGCATGGTACTCCTAGGTGACGAGGCTCAAATGGAAGCTTGTTTCGGTCCATTTGGAGATAGTGTTAGTTTCAATGCACGAAAGGTGCACGGTTTGCACCAAATGTACCATAGCCTAAGAAATTGTTTTGGACGCACTGGGTGGTACTCCAAGGTGACGAGGCTCAAATGGAAGCTCCTTTCGGTTCGTTTGGAGATAGTGCTAATCTTGACTCAAGATAGGTGAACGGTTTGCGCCGAACGTACCATAAGCTAAAAAATCTTTTTGGGCGCACCCGATGGAACTCCTAGGTAACGTGGGTCATGTAGAATCTTGTTTCGGTCTATTTAGATATAGTGTTAGTCTCGGTGCAAGACAGGTCCACAGTTCGCACCAAATGTACCATAGCCTCAGAAATCATTTTGGACGCACCCGTTGGAACTCCTAGGTGACGTGGGTCATGTAGAATCTTGTTTCGATCCTTTTGGAGATAGTGTTAGTTTTGGTGCATCGTAGGTGCACAGTTTGCGCCAAACATACCATAGGCTAAGAAATTATTTTGGATGCGCCGGATGGTACTCCTGGGTGACGAGGCTCAAATGGAAGCTTGTTTCGGTCCGTTTGGAGACAGTGTTAGTTTCAGTCCAAGATAGGTGCACGGTTTGCACCAAATGTACCATAGCCTGAGAAATCGTTTTGCACGCACCGGATGGTACTCCAAGGTGACGAGGCTCAAATGGAAGCTCGTTTCGGTTCGTTTGGAGATAGTGCTAATCCTGACTCAAGATAGGTGAACGGTTTACGCCGAACATACCGTAAGCTCGCAAATCTTTTTAGATGCACCTGATGGAACTCCTAGGTGACGTGGATCATGTAGAATCTTATTTCGGTCCATTTAGATATAGTGTTAGTCTTGGTGTAAGATAGGTCCACAGTTTACACCAAATGTACCATAGCCTCAAAAACCGTTTTGGACGCACCCGTTGGTACTCCACGGGTCATGTAGAATCTTGTTTCAAACCTTTTGGAGATAGTGTTAGTTTTGGTGCATCGTAGGTGCAAAGTTTGCGCCAAATATACCATAGGCTAAGAAATTGTTTTGGATGCACCATATGGTACCCCTAGGTGACGAGACTCAAATGGATGCTCGTTTCGGTCCGTTTGGAGACAGTGTTAGTTTCAGTGTAAGATAGGTGTACGGTTTACACCAAATGTACGACAGCTTCAGAAATCGTTTTGGATGCACCGGATAGAACTCCTAGGTGACGACGCTCAAATAGAAGCTTGTTTCGGTCCGTTAGGATACATTGCTAACCTTGATTCAAGATAGGTGCATGGTATGCGCCGAACGTACCGTAAGCTCGGAAATCATTTTGGATGCACCCGATGTAACTCCTAGGTGACTTGGGTCATGTAGAATCTCATTTTGGTCTATTTATAGAGAGTGTTAGTCTCGGTGCAAGATAGATCCACAGTTTGCACCAAACATATTATGGCCTTAAAAATCATTTTTGACGCACCCGATGGAACTCCCAGGTGACGTGGGTCATGTAGAATCTTCTTTCAGTCCGTTCGGAGATAGTGTTAGTTTCTGTGCAAGGTAGGTGCACGGTTTGCGCCAAACGTACCGTAGGCTCAGAAATTATTTTAGATGCACCGGATGGTACTCCTGGGTGACGTGGCTCAAATGGAAGCTTGTTTAGGTCCGTTTGGTGACAGTGTTAGTTTCAGTGCAAGGTAGGTGCACGGTTTGCACCAAATATACTATAGCCTCATAAATTGTTTTGGACGCCCCGGATGGTACTCCACGGTGACAAGGCTCAAACGTACCATAAGCTCGGAAATCTTTTTGGACGCACCCGTTGGAACTCCTAGGGGACGTGGGTCATGTAGAATCTCGTTTCAGTCCATTTGGATATAGTGTTAGTCTAGGTGCAAGATAGGTCCACAGTTTGCACCAAATGTACCATGGCCTCATAAACCGTTTTGGACGCACCCGTTGAAACTCCGAGGTGATGTGGGCATGTAGAATCTCCTTTCAGTCCTTTTGGAGATAGTGTTAGTTTCGGTGCATCGTAGGTGCACGGTTTGCGCCAAACATAACATAGGCTCAGAAATTGTTTTGGACGCACCAGATGGTCCTCCTAGGTGACGAGGCTCAAATGGAAGCTTGTTTCGGTCCGTTTGGAGACAGTGTTAGTTTCAGTGCAAGATAGGTGTACGGTTTGCGCCAAATGTACCACAGCTTTAGAAATCATTTTGAAGGCACCGAATGGTACTCCTAGGTGACGAAGCTCAAATAGAAGCTCGTTTCGGTCCGTTTGGATACAGTGCTAATCTTGATTCGAGATAGGTGCACGGTTTGTGCCGAACGTACCGTAAGCTCAGAAATCATTTTGGGCGCACCCGATGGAACTCCTAGGTGACGTGGGTCATGTAGAATCTTGTTTTGGTCCATTTATAGATAGTGTTAGTCTCGGTGCAAGATAGATCCACAGTTTGCACCAAACATATTATAGCCTTAGAAATCATTTTGGACGCACCCGATGGAACTCCTACGTGACATGGGTCAAGTAGAATCTCCTTTCGGTCCTTTTGGAGATAGTGTTAGTTTCTTTGCGTGATAGGTGCATGGTTTGCGCCATACGTACCATAGACTAAGAAATTATTTTGGATGTACCAGATGGTACACCTAGGTGACGAGGCTCAAATGGAAGCTTGTTTCGGTCCGTTTGGAGACAGTGTTAGTTTCAGTCCAAGATAGGTGCACGGTTTGCACCAAATGTACCATAGCCTCAGAAATCATTTTGCACGCACCGGATGGTACTCCAAGGTGACGAGGCTCAAATGGAAGCTCATTTCGGTTCATTTGGAAATAGTGCTAATCTTGACTAAAGATAGGTGAACGGTTTGCGCCGAACATATCGTAAGCTCGCAAATCTTTTTGGACGCACCTGATGGAAATCCTAGGTGACGTGGGTCATGTAGAATCTTGTTTCGGTCCTTTTAGATATATTGTTAGTCTCGGTGCAAGATAGGTCCACAGTTTACACCAAATGTACCATAGCCTCAGAAACCGTTTTGGACGCACCCGTTGGAACTCCTAGGTGACGTGGGTCATGTAGAATCTTGTTTCGAACCTTTTGGAGATAGTGTTAGTTTTGGTGCATCGTAGGTGCACAGTTTGCGCCAAACATACAATAGGCTAAGAAATTGTTTTGGATGCACCAGATGGTACCCCTAGGTGACGAGGCTCAAATGAAAGCTCGTTTCGGTCCATTTGGAGACAGTGTTAGTTTCAGTGTAAGATAGGTGTACAGTTTGCGCCAAATGTACGACAGCATTAGAAATCATTTTGGACGCACCGGATGGTACTCCTAGGTGACGACGCTCAAATAGAAGCTCGTTTTCGTCCGTTTGGATACAGTGCTAACCTTGATTCAAGATAGGTGCACGGTTTGCGCCGAACGTACCGTAAGCTCGAAAATCATTTTGGATGCACCCGATGTAACTCCGAGGTGACTTAGGGCTTGTAGAATCTCATTTTGGTCCATTTATAGAGTGTGTTAGTCTCGGTGCAAGATAGATCCACAGTTTGCACCAAACATATTATGGCCTTAGAAATCATTTTGGACGCACCCGATGGAACACCTAGGTGACGTGGGTCATGTAGAATCTTCTTTCGGTCCGTTCGGAGACAGTGTTAGTTTCTAAGCAAGGTAGCTGCATAGTTTGCGCCAAACGTACCGTAGGCTCAGAAATTGTTTTGGATGCACCGGATGGTACTCCTGGGTGACGTGGCTCAAATGGAAGCTTGTTTAGGTCCGTTTGGAGACAGTGTTAGTTTCAGTGCAAGATAGGTGCACGGTTTGCACCAAATGTACCACAACCTCATAAATTGTTTTGGACGCCCCGGATGGAACTCCAAGGTGACGAGGCTCAAATGGAAGCTCATTTGGGTTCATTTGGAGATAGTGCTAATCTTGACTCAAGATAGGTGAACGGTTTGCGCTGAACGTACCATAAGCTCGGAAATCTTTTTGGACGCACCTGATGGAACTCCTAGGGGACATGGGTCATGTAGAATCTCGTTTCGGTCCATTTGGATATAGTGTTAGTCTCGGCGCAAGATAGGTCCACAGTTTGCACCAAATGTACCATAGCCTCATAAACCGTTTCGGACGCACCCGTTGGAACTCCTAGGTGATGTGGGTCATGTAGAATCTCCTTTCGGTCCTATTGGAGATGTGTTAGTTTTGGTGCATCATAGGTGCACGGTTTGCGCCAAACATACCATAGGCTCAGAAATTGTTTTGGATGCACCAGATGGTCCTCCTTGGTGACGAGGCTCAAATGGAAGCTTGTTTTGGTCCGTTTGGAGACAGTGTTAGTTTCAGTGCAAGATAGGTGTACGGTTTGTGCCAAATGTACCACAGCTTCGGAAATCATTTTGGATGCACCGAATGGTACTCCTAGGTGACGAGGCTCAAATAGAAGCTTGTTTCGGTCCATTTGGATACAGTGCTAATCTTGATTCCAGATAGGTGCACGGTTTTTGCCGAACGTACCGTAAGCTCAGAAATCATTTTGGGCGCATCGGATGGAACTCCTAGGTGATGTGGGTCATGTAGAATCTCGTTTTGGTCCATTTATAGATAGTGTTAGTCTCGATGCAAGATAGATCCACAGTTTGCACTAAACATATTATAGCCTTAGAAATCATTTTGGACGCACCCGATGGAACTCCTAGGTGACATGGGTCAAGTAGAATCTCCTTTCGGTCCTTTTGGAGATAGTGTTAGTTTCTTTGCGTGATAGGTGCATGGTTTGCGCCATACATACCATAGGCTAAGAAATTATTTTGGATGCACCAGATGGTACTCCTAGGTGACGAGGCTCAAATGGAAGCTTGTTTCGGTCCGTTTGGAGACAGTGTTAGTTTCAGTCCAAGATAGGTGCACGGTTTGCACCAAATGTACCATAGCCTCAGAAATCATTTTGCACGCACCGGATGGTACTCCAAGGTGACGAGGCTCAAATGGAAGCTCATTTCGGTTCATTTGGAGATAGTGCTAATCTTGACTCAAGATAGGTGAACGGTTTGCGCCGAACATACCGTAAGCTCGCAAATCTTTTTGGACGCACCTGATGGAAATCCTAGGTGACGTGGGTCATGTATAATCTTGTTTCGGTCCTTTTAGATATATTGTTAGTCTCGGTGCAAGATAGGTCCACAGTTTACACCAAATGTACCATAGCCTCAGAAACCGTTTTGGACGCACCCGTTGGAACTCCTAGGTGACGTGGGTCATGTAGAATCTTGTTTCGAACCTTTTGGAGATAGTGTTAGTTTTAGTGCATCGTAGGTGCACAATTTGCGCCAAACATACCATAGGCTAAGAAATTGTTTTGGATGCACCAGATGGTACCCCTAGGTGACGAGGCTCAAATGAAAGCTCGTTTCGGTCCTTTGGAGACAGTGTTAGTTTCAGTGTAAGATAGGTGTACAGTTTGCGCCAAATGTACGACAGCATTAGAAATCATTTTGGACGCACCGGATGGTACTCCTAGGTGACGACGCTCAAATAGAAGCTCGTTTTCGTCCGTTTGGATACAGTGCTAACCTTGATTCAAGATAGGTGCACGGTTTGCGCCGAACGTACCGTAAGCTCGAAAATCATTTTGGATGCACCCGATGTAACTCCGAGGTGACTTAGGGCTTGTAGAATCTCATTTTGGTCCATTTATAGAGTGTGTTAGTCTCGGTGCAAGATAGATCCACAGTTTGCACCAAACATATTATGGCCTTAGAAATCATTTTGGACGCACCCGATGGAACACCTAGGTGACGTGGGTCATGTAGAATCTTCTTTCGGTCAGTTCGGAGACAGTGTTAGTTTCTATGCAAGGTAGCTGCACAGTTTACGCCAAACGTACCGTAGGCTTAGAAATTGTTTTGGATGCACCGGATGGTACTCCTGGGTGACGTGGCTCAAATGGAAGCTTGTTTAGGTCCGTTTGGAGACAGTGTTAGTTTCAGTGCAAGATAGGTGCACGGTTTGCACCAAATGTACCACAGCCTCATAAATTGTTTTGGACGCCCCGGATGGTACTCCAAGGTGACGAGGCTCAAATGGAAGCTCATTTGGGTTCATTTGGAGATAGTGCTAATCTTGACTCAAGATAGGTGAACGGTTTGCGCTGAACGTACCATAAGCTCGGAAATCTTTTTGGACGCACCTGATGGAACTCCTAGGGGACGTGGGTCATGTAGAATCTCGTTTCGGTCCATTTGGATATAGTGTTAGTCTCGGCGCAAGATAGGTCCACAGTTTGCACCAAATGTACCATAGCCTCATAAACCGTTTCGGACGCACCCGTTGGAACTCCTAGGTGATGTGGGTCATGTAGAATCTCCTTTCGGTCCTATTGGAGATATGTTAGTTTTGGTGCATCATAGGTGCACGGTTTGCGCCAAACGTACCACAGGCTCAGAAATTGTTTTGGATGCACCAGATGGTCCTCCTTGGTGACGAGGCTCAAATGGAAGCTTGTTTTGGTCCGTTTGGAGACAGTGTTAGTTTCAGTGCAAGATAGGTGTACAGTTTGTGCCAAATGTACCACAGCTTCGGAAATCATTTTGGATGCACCGAATGGTACTCCTAGGTGACGAGGCTCAAATAGAAGCTTGTTTCGGTCCATTTGGATACAGTGCTAATCTTGATTCCAGATAGGTGCACGGTTTGTGCCGAACGTACCGTAAGCTCAGAAATCATTTTGGGCGCATCGGATGGAACTCCTAGGTGATGTGGGTCATGTAGAATCTCGTTTTGGTCCATTTATAGATAGTGTTAGTCTCGATGCAAGATAGATCCACAGTTTGTACTAAACATATTATAGCCTTAGAAATCATTTTGGACGCACCCGATGGAACTCCTAGGTGACATGGGTCAAGTAGAATCTCCTTTCGGTCCTTTTGGAGATAGTGTTAGTTTCTTTGCGTGATAGGTGCATGGTTTGCGCCATACATACCATAGGCTAAGAAATTATTTTGGATGCACCAGATGGTACTCCTAGGTGACGAGGCTCAAATGGAAGCTTGTTTCGGTCCGTTTGGAGACAGTGTTAGTTTCAGTCCAAGATAGGTGCACGGTTTGCACCAAATGTACCATAGCCTCAGAAATCATTTTGCACGCACCGGATGGTACTCCAAGGTGACGAGGCTCAAATGGAAGCTCATTTCGGTTCATTTGGAGATAGTGCTAATCTTGACTCAAGATAGGTGAACGGTTTGCGCCGAACATACCGTAAGCTCGCAAATCTTTTTGGACGCACCTGATGGAAATCCTAGGTGACGTGGGTCATGTAGAATCTTGTTTCGGTCCATTTAGATATATTGTTAGTCTCGGTGCAAGATAGGTCCACAGTTTACACCAAATGTACCATAGCCTCAGAAACCATTTTGGACGCACCCGTTGGAACTCCTAGGTGACGTGGGTCATGTAGAATCTTGTTTCGAACCTTTTGGAGATAGTGTTAGTTTTGGTGCATCGTAGGTGCACAGTTTGCGCCAAACATACCATAGGCTAAGAAATTGTTTTGGATGCACCAGATGGTACCCCTAGGTGACGAGGCTCAAATGAAAGCTCGTTTCGGTTCATTTGGAGACAGTGTTAGTTTCAGTGTAAGATAGGTGTACAGTTTGCGCCAAATGTACGACAGCATTAGAAATCATTTTGGACGCACCGGATGGTACTCCTAGGTGACGACGCTCAAATAGAAGCTCGTTTTCGTCCGTTTGGATACAGTGCTAACCTTGATTCAAGATAGGTGCACGGTTTGCGCCGAACTCGAAAATCATTTTGGATGCACCCGATGTAACTCCGAGGTGACTTAGGGCTTGTAGAATCTCATTTTGGTCCATTTATAGAGTGTGTTAGTCTCGGTGCAAGATAGATCCACAGTTTGCACCACACATATTATGGCCTTAGAAATCATTTTGGACGCACCCGATGGAACACCTAGGTGACGTGGGTCATGTAGAATCTTCTTTCGGTCAGTTCGGAGACAGTGTTAGTTTCTATGCAAGGTAGCTGCACAGTTTGCGCCAAACGTACCGTAGGCTCAGAAATTATTTTGGATGCACCGGATGGTACTCCTGGGTGACGTGGCTCAAATGGAAGCTTGTTTAGGTCCGTTTGGAGACAGTGTTAGTTTCAGTGCAAGATAGGTGCACGGTTTGCACCAAATGTACCACAGCCTCATAAATTGTTTTGGACGCCCCGGATGGTACTCCAAGGTGACGAGGCTCAAATGGAAGCTCATTTGGGTTCATTTGGAGATAGTGCTAATCTTGACTCAAGATAGGTGAACGGTTTGCGCTGAACGTACCATAAGCTCGGAAATCTTTTTGGACGCACCTGATGGAACTCCTAGGGGACGTGGGTCATGTAGAATCTCGTTTCGGTCCATTTGGATATAGTGTTAGTCTCGGCGCAAGATAGGTCCACAGTTTGCACCAAATGTACCATAGCCTCATAAACCGTTTCGGACGCACCCGTTGGAACTCCTAGGTGATGTGGGTCATGTAGAATCTCCTTTCGGTCCTATTGGAGATGTGTTAGTTTTGGTGCATCATAGGTGCACGGTTTGCGCCAAACGTACCACTGGCTCAGAAATTGTTTTGGATGCACCAGATGGTCCTCCTTGGTGACGAGGCTCAAATGGAAGCTTGTTTTGGTCCGTTTGGAGACAGTGTTAGTTTCAGTGCAAGATAGGTGTACGGTTTGTGCCAAATGTACCACAGCTTCGGAAATCATTTTGGATGCACCGAATGGTACTCCTAGGTGACGAGGCTCAAATAGAAGCTTGTTTCGGTCCATTTGGATACAGTGCTAATCTTGATTCCAGATAGGTGCACGGTTTGTGCCGAACGTACCGTAAGCTCAGAAATCATTTTGGGCGCATCGGATGGAACTCCTAGGTGATGTGGGTCATGTAGAATCTCGTTTTGGTCCATTTATAGATAGTGTTAGTCTCGATGCAAGATAGATCCACAGTTTGCACTAAACATATTATAGCCTTAGAAATCATTTTGGACGCACCCGATGGAACTCCTACGTGACATGGGTCAAGTAGAATCTCCTTTCGGTCCTTTTGGAGATAGTGTTAGTTTCTTTGCGTGATAGGTGCATGGTTTGCGCCATACGTACCATAGGCTAAGAAATTATTTTCGATGCACCAGATGGTACTCCTAGGTGACGAGGCTCAAATGGAAGCTTGTTTCGGTCCGTTTGGAGACAGTGTTAGTTTCAGTCCAAGATAGGTGCACGGTTTGCACCAAATGTACCATAGCCTCAGAAATCATTTTGCACGCACCAGATGGTACTCTAAGGTGACGAGGCTCAAATGGAAGCTCATTTCGGTTCATTTGGAGATAGTGCTAATCTTGACTCAAGATAGGTGAACGGTTTGCGCCGAACATACCGTAAGCTCGCAAATCTTTTTGGACGCACCTGATGGAAATCCTAGGTGACGTGGGTCATGTAGAATCTTGTTTCGGTCCTTTTAGATATATTGTTAGTCTCGGTGCAAGATAGGTCCACAGTTTACACCAAATGTACCATAGCCTCAGAAACCGTTTTGGACGCACCCGTTGGAACTCCTATGTGACGTGGGTCATGTAGAATCTTGTTTTGAACCTTTTGGAGATAGTGTTAGTTTTGGTGCATCGTAGGTGCACAGTTTGCGCCAAACATACCATAGGCTAAGAAATTGTTTTGGATGCACCAGATGGTATCCCTAGGTGACGAGGCTCAAATGAAAGCTCGTTTCGGTCCATTTGGAGACAGTGTTAGTTTCAGTGTAAGATAGGTGTACAGTTTGCGCCAAATGTACGACAGCTTTAGAAATCATTTTGGACGCACCGGATGGTACTCCTAGGTGACGACGCTCAAATAGAAGCTCGTTTTCGTCTGTTTGGATACAGTGCTAACCTTGATTCAAGATAGGTGCACGGTTTGCGCCGAACGTACCGTAAGCTCAGAAATCATTTTGGATGCACCCGATGTAACTCCGAGGTGACTTAGGGCTTGTAGAATCTCATTTTGGTCCATTTATAGAGGGTGTTAGTCTCGGTGCAAGATAGATCCACAGTTTGCACCAAACATATTATGGCCTTACAAATCATTTTGGACGCACCCGATGGTTCACCTAGGTGACGTGGGTCATGTAGAATCTTCTTTCGGTCCGTTCGGAGACAGTGTTAGTTTCTATGCAAGGTAGCTGCACAGTTTGCGCCAAACGTACCGTAGGCTCAGAAATTGTTTTGGATGCACCGGATGGTACTCTTGGGTGACGTGGCTCAAATGGAAGCTTGTTTAGGTCCGTTTGGAGACAGTGTTAGTTTCAGTGCAAGATAGGTGCACGGTTTGCACCAAATGTACCACAGCCTCATAAATTGTTTTGGACGCCCCGGATGGTACTCCAAGGTGACGAGGCTCAAATGGAAGCTCATTTGGGTTCATTTGGAGATAGTGCTAATCTTGACTCAAGATAGGTGAACGGTTTGCGCTGAACGTACCATAAGCTCAGAAATCTTTTTGGACGCACCTGATGGAACTCCTAGGGGACGTGGGTCATGTAGAATCTCGTTTCGGTCCATTTGGATATAGTGTTAGTCTCGGCGCAAGATAGGTCCACAGTTTGCACCAAATGTACCATAGCCTCATAAACCGTTTCGGACGCACCCGTTGGAATTCCTAGGTGATGTGGGTCATGTAGAATCTCCTTTCGGTCCTATTGGAGATGTGTTAGTTTTGGTGCATCATAGGTGCACGGTTTGCGCCAAACGTACCACAGGCTCAGAAATTGTTTTGGATGCACCAGATGGTCCTCCTTGGTGACGAGGCTCAAATGGAAGCTTGTTTTGGTCCGTTTGGAGACAGTGTTAGTTTCAGTGCAAGATAGGTGTACGGTTTGTGCCAAATGTACCACAGCTTCGGAAATCATTTTGGATGCACCGAATGGTACTCCTAGGTGACGAGGCTCAAATAGAAGCTTGTTTCGGTCCATTTGGATACAGTGCTAATCTTGATTCCAGATAGGTGCACGGTTTGTGCCGAACGTACCGTAAGCTCAGAAATCATTTTGGGCGCACCGGATGGAACTCCTAGGTGATGTGGGTCATGTAGAATCTTGTTTTGGTCCATTTATAGATAGTGTTAGTCTCGATGCAAGATAGATCCACAGTTTGCACTAAACATATTATAGCCTTAGAAATCATTTTGGACGCACCCGATGGAACTCCTAGGTGACATGGGTCAAGTAGAATCTCCTTTCGGTCCTTTTGGAGATAGTGTTAGTTTCTTTGCGTGATAGGTGCATGGTTTGCGCCATACATACCATAGGCTAAGAAATTATTTTGGATGCACCAGATGGTACTCCTAGGTGACGAGGCTCAAATGGAAGCTTGTTTCGGTCCGTTTGGAGACAGTGTTAGTTTCAGTCCAAGATAGGTGCACGGTTTGCACCAAATGTACCATAGCCTCAGAAATCATTTTGCACGCACCGGATGGTACTCCAAGGTGACGAGGCTCAAATGGAAGCTCATTTCGGTTCATTTGGAGATAGTGCTAATCTTGACTCAAGATAGGTGAACGGTTTGCGCCGAACATACCGTAAGCTCGCAAATCTTTTTGGACGCACCTGATGGAAATCCTAGGTGACGTGGGTCATGTATAATCTTGTTTCGGTCCTTTTAGATATATTGTTAGTCTCGGTGTAAGATAGGTCCACAGTTTACACCAAATGTACCATAGCCTCAGAAACCGTTTTGGACGCACCCGTTGGAACTCCTAGGTGACGTGGGTCATGTAGAATCTTGTTTCGAACCTTTTGGAGATAGTGTTAGTTTTGGTGCATGTTAGGTGCACAATTTGCGCCAAACATACCATAGGCTAAGAAATTGTTTTGGATGCACCAGATGGTACCCCTAGGTGACGAGGCTCAAATGAAAGCTCGTTTCGGTCCATTTGGAGACAGTGTTAGTTTCAGTGTAAGATAGGTGTACAGTTTGCGCCAAATGTACGACAGCATTAGAAATCATTTTGGACGCACCGGATGGTACTCCTAGGTGACGACGCTCAAATAGAAGCTCGTTTTCGTCCGTTTGGATACAGTGCTAACCTTGATTCAAGATAGGTGCACGGTTTGCGCCGAACGTACTGTAAGCTCGGAAATCATTTTGGATGCACCCGATGTAACTCCGAGGTGACTTGGGGCATGTAGAATCTCATTTTAGTCCATGTATAGAGAGTGTTAGTCTCGGTGCAAGATAGATCCACAGTTTGCACCAAACATATTATTGCCTTAGAAATCATTTTGGACACACCCGATGGAACACCTAGGTGACGTGGGTCATGTAGAATCTTCTTTCGGTCCGTTCTGAGACAGCATTAGTTTCTGTGCAAGGTAGGTGCACAGTTTGCGCCAAACGTATCGTAGGCTTAGAAATTGTTTTGGATGCACCGGATGGTACTCCTAGGTGACGTGGCTCAAATGGAAGCTTGTTTAGGTCCGTTTGGAGACAGTGTTAGTTTCAGTGCAAGATAGGTGCACGGTTTGCACCAAATGTACCATAGCCTCATAAATTGTTTTGGACGCCCTGGATGGTACTCCAAGGTGACGAGGCTCAAATGGAAGCTTATTTCGGTTCATTTCGAGATAGTGCTAATCTTGACTCAAGATAGGTGAACGGTTTGTGCTGAACGTACCATAAGCTCGGAAATCTTTTTGGACGCACCCGATGGAACTCCTAGGGGACGTGGGTCATGTAGAATCTCATTTTGGTCCATTTGGATATAGTGTTAGTCTCGGTGCAAGATAGGTCCACAGTTTGCACCAAATGTACCATAGCCTCATAAACCGTTTTGGACGCACCCGTTGAAACTCCTAGGTGATGTGGGTCATGTAGAATCTCCTTTCGGTCCTTTCGGAGATAGTGTTAGTTTCAGTGCATCGTAGGTGCACGGTTTGCGCTAAACGTACCATAGGCTCAGAAATTGTTTTGGATGTACCAGATGGTCCTCCTAGGTGACGAGGCTCAAATGGAAGCTTGTTTCGGTCTGTTTGGAGACAGTGTTAGTTTCAGTGCAAGATAGGTGTACAGTTTGTGCCAAATGTACCATAGCCTCAGAAATCATTTTACACGCACCGGATGGTACTCCAAGGTGACGAGGCTCAAATGGAAGCTCGTTTCGGTTCGTTTGGAGATAGTGCTAATCTTGACTCAAGATAGGTGAACGGTTTGCGCCGAACATACCGTAAGCTCGCAAATCTTTTTGGACGCACCTGGTGGAACTCCTAGGTGACGTGGGTCATGTAGAATCTTGTTCGGTCCATTTGGATATAGTTTAAGTCTCGGTGCAAGATAGGTCCACAGTTTACACAAAATGTACCATAGCCTCAGAAACCGTTTTGGACGCACCCGTTGGAACTCCTAGGTGACGTGGGTCATGTAGAATCTTGTTTCGAACCTTTTGGAGATTGTGTTACTTTTGGTGCATGCTAGGTGCACAGTTTGCGCCAAACATACCATAGGCTAAGAAATGGTTTTGGATGCACCAGATGGTACACCAAGGTGACGAGGCTCAAATGGAAGCTCATTTCGGTCCATTTGGAGATAGTGTTAGTTTCAGTGTAGGATAGGTGTACGGTTTGCGCCAAATGTACGATAGCTTTAGAAATCATTTTGGACGCACCGGATGGTACTCCTAGGTGACGACGCTCAAATAGAAGCTCGTTTTCGTCCGTTTGGATACAGTGCTAACCTAGATTCAAGATAGGTGCACGGTTTGCGCCGAACGTACTTTAAGCTCGGAAATCATTTTGGATGCATCCGATGTAACTCCGAGGTGACTTGGGGCATGTAGAATCTCATTTTAGTCCATGTATAGAGAGTGTTAGTCTCGGTGCAAGATAGATCCACAGTTTGCACCAAACATATTATGGCCTTAGAAATCATTTTGGACGCACCCGATGGAACACCTAGGTGACGTGGGTCATGTAGAATCTTCTTTCGGTCCATTCGGAGACAGCGTTAGTTTCTGTGCAAGGTAGGTGCACAGTTTGCGCCAAACGTATCGTAGGCTCAGAAATTCTTTTGGATGCACCGGATGGTACTCCTAGGTGACGTGGCTCAAATGGAAGCTTGTTTAGGTCCATTTGGAGACAGTGTTAGTTTCAGTACAAGATAGGTGCACGGTATGAACCAAATGTACCATAGCCTCATAAATTGTTCTGGACGCCCCGGATGGTACTCCAAGGTGACGAGGCTCAAATGGAAGCTCATTTCGGTTCATTTGGAGATAGTGCTAATCTTGACTCAAGATAGGTGAACGGTTTGTGCTGAACGTACCATAAGCTCGGAAATCTTTTTGGACGCACCCGATGGAACTCCTAGGGGACGTGGGTCATGTAGAATCTCGTTTCGGTTCATTTGGATATAGTGTTAGTCTCGGTGCAAGATAGGTCCACAGTTTGCACCAAATGTACCATAGCCCCATAAACCGTTTCGGACGCACCCGTTGGAACTCGTAGGTGATGTGGGTCATGTAGAATCTCCTTTCGGTCCTTTTGGAGATGTGTTAGTTTCGGTGCATCGTAGGTGCACGGTTTGCGCCAAACGTACCACATGCTCAGAAATTGTTTTGGATGCACCAGATGGTCCTCCTTGGTGACGAGGCTCAAATGGAAGCTTGTTTTGGTCCGTTTGGAGACAGTGTTAGTTTCAGTGCAAGATAGGTGTACGGTTTGTGCCAAATGTACCACAGCTTCGGAAATCATTTTGGATGCACCGAATGGTACTCCTAGGTGACGAGGCTCAAATAGAAGCTTGTTTCGGTCCATTTGGATACAGTGCTAATCTTGATTCGAGATAGGTGCACGGTTTGTGCCGAACGTACCGTAAGCTTAGAAATCATTTTGGGCGCACCGGATGGAACTCCTAGGTGATGTGGGTCATGTAGAATCTCGTTTTGGTCTATTTATAGACAGTGTTAGTCTCGATGCAAGATAGATCCACAGTTTGCACTAAACATATTATAGCCTTAGAAATTATTTTGGACGCACCCGATGGAACTCCTAGGTGACATGGGTCAAGTAGAATCTCCTTTCGGTCCTTTTGGAGATAGTGTTAGTTTCTTTGCGTGATAGGTGCCTGGTTTGCGCCATACGTACCTTAGGCTAAGAAATTGTTTTGGATGCACCGGTTGGTACTCCTGGGTGACGAGGCTCAAATGGAAGCTTGTTTCGGTCTGTTTGGAGACAGTGTTAGTTTCAGTCCAAGATAGGTGCACGGTTTGCACCAAATGTGCCAAAGCCTCAGAAATCATTTTACACGCACCGGATGGTACTCCAAGGTGACGAGGCTCAAATGGAAGCTCGTTTCGGTTCGTTTGGAGATAGTGCTAATCTTGACTCAAGATAGGTGAACGGTTTGCGCCGAAGATACCGTAAGCTCGCAAATCTTTTTGGACGCACCTGATGGAACTCCTAGGTGATGTGGGTCATGTAGAATCTTGTTTCGGTCCATTTGGATATAGTTTAAGTCTCGGTGCAAGATAGGTCCACAGTTTACACCAAATGTACCATAGCCTCTGAAATCATTTTGGACGCACCCGTTGGAACTCCTAGGTGACGTGGGTCATGTAGAATATTGTTTCGAACCTTTTGGAGATTGTGTTACTTTTGGTGCATGTTAGGTGCACAGTTTGCGCCAAACATACCATAGGCTAAGAAATGGTTTTGGATGCACCAGATGGTACCCCAAGGTGACGAGGCTCAAATGGAAGCTCATTTCGGTCCGTTTGGGGACAATGTTGGTTTCAGTGTAAGATAGGTGTACGGTTTGCGCCAAATGTACGACAGCTTTAGAAATCATTTTGGACGCACCGGATGGTACTCCTAGGTGACGACGCTCAAATAGAAGCTCGTTTTGGTCCGTTTGGATACAGTGCTAACCTTGATTCAAGATAGGTGCACGGTTTGCGCCGAACGTACCGTAAGCTCGGAAATTATTTTGGATGCACCCGATGTAACTCCGAGGTGACTTAGGGCTTGTAGAATCTCATTTTGGTCCATTTATAGAGTGTGTTAGTCTCGGTGCAAGATAGATCCACAGTTTGCACCAAACATATTATGGCCTTACAAATCATTTTGGACGCACCCGATGGTTCACCTAGGTGACGTGGGTCATGTAGAATCTTCTTTCGGTCCGTTCGGAGACAGTGTTAGTTTCTATGCAAGGTAGCTGCACAGTTTGCGCCAAACGTACCGTAGGCTCAGAAATTGTTTTGGATGCACCGGATGGTACTCTTGGGTGACGTGGCTCAAATGGAAGCTTGTTTAGGTCTGTTTGGAGACAGTGTTAGTTTCAGTGCAAGATAGGTGCACGGTTTGCACCAAATGTACGCCCCGGATGGTACCCCAAGGTGACGAGGCTCGAATGGAAGCTCATTTCGGTTCATTTGGAGATAGTGCTAATCTTGACTCAAGATAGGTGAACGGTTTGCGGTGAACGTACCATAAGCTCGGAAATCTTTTTAGACGCACCCGATAGAACTCCTAGGGGATGTGGGTCATGTAGAATCTCGTTTCGGTCCATTTGGATATAGTGTTAGTCTCGGTGCAAGATAGGTCAATAGTTTGCACCAAATGTACCATAGCCTCATAAACCGTTTCTGACGCACCCGTTGGAACTCCTAGGTGATGTGGGTCATGTAGAATCTCCTTTCGGTCCTTTTGAAGATAGTGTCAGTTTCGGTGCATCGTAGGTGCACGGTTTGTGCCAAACGTACCATAGGCTCAGAAATTGTTTTGGATGCACCAGATGGTCCTCCTAGGTGACGAGGCTCAAATAGAAGCTTGTTTCGGTCCGTTTGGAGACAGTGTTAGTTTCAGTGGAAGATAGGTGTACGGTTTGTGCCAAATGTACCACAACTTCGGAAATCATTTTGGATGCACCGAATGGTACTCCTAGGTGAAGAGGCTCAAATAGAAGCTTGTTTCGGTCCATTTGGATACAGTGCTAATCTTGATTGGAGATAGCTGCACAGTTTGTGCCGAACGTACTGTAAGCTCAGAAATCATTTTGGGCGCACCCGATGGAACTCCTAGGTGATGTGGGTCATGTAGAATCTCGTTTTGTTCCATTTATAAATAGTGTTAGTCTCGGTGCAAGATAGATCCACAGTTTGCACCAAACATATTATAGCCTTAGAAATCATTTTGGACGTACCCGATGGAACTCCTAGGTGACATGGGTCAAGTAGAATCTCCTTTCAGTCCTTTTGGAGATAGTGTTAGTTTCTTTGCGTGATAGGTGCATGGTTTGCGCCATACGTACCATAGGCTAAGAAATTGTTTTGGATGCACTGGATGGTACTCCTGGGTGACAAGACTCAAATGAAAGCTTGTTTCGGTCCGTTTGGAGACAGTGTTAGTTTTAGTCCAATATTGCATGGTTTGCACCAAATGTACCATAGCCTCAGAAATCATTTTACACGCACCGGATGGTACTCCAAGGTGACGAGGCTCAAATGGAAGCGTGTTTCGGTTCGTTTGGAGATAGTGCTAATCTTGACTCAAGATAGGTGAACGGTTTGCGTCGAACATACCATAAGCTCGCAAATCTTTTTGGACGCACCTGATGGAACTCCTAGGTGACGTGGGTTTTGTAGAATCTTGTTTCAGTCCATTTGGATATAGTGTTAGTCTTGGTGCAAGATAGGTCCACAGTTTACACCAAATGTACCATAGCCTCAGAAACCATTTTGGACGCACCCGTTGGAACTCCTAGGTGACGTGGGTCATGTAGTTTCGAACCTTTTGGAGATAGTGTTAGTTTTGGAGCATCGTAGGTGCACAGTTTGCGCCAAACATACCATAGGCTAAGAAATTGTTTTGGATGCACCAGATGGTACCTCTAGGTGACGAGGCTCAAATGGAAGTTCGTTTCGGTCCGTTTGGAGACAGTGTTAGTTTCAGTGTTAGATAGGTGAGTGGTTTGCGCCAAATGTACGACAGCTTCAGAAATCATTTTGGACGCACCGGATGGTCCTCCTAGGTGACGACGCTCAAATAGAAGCTCGTTTCGGTCCGTTTGGATATAGTGCTAACCTTGATTCAAGATAGGTGCATGGTTTGCGCCGAACGTACCGTAAGCTCAGAAATCATTTTGGATGCACACGATGTAACTCCTAGGTGACTTGGGTCATGTAGAATCTCATTTTGGTCCATTTATAGAGAGTGTTAGTCTCGGTGCAAGATAGATCCACAATTTGCACCAAACATATTATGGCCTTAGAAATCATTTTCGACGCACCCGATGGAACTCCTAGGTGACGTGGGTCATGTAGAGTCTTCTTTCGGTCCGTTTGGAGACAGTGTTAGTTTCTATGCAAGGTAGGTGCATGGTTTGGGCCAAACGTACTTTAGGCTCAGAAATTGTTTTGGATGCACCGGATGGTACTCCTGGGTGACGTTGCTCAAATGGAAGCTTGTTTAGGTCCGTTTGGAGACAGTATTAGTTTCAGTGCAAGATAGGTGCACGGTTTGCACCAAATGTACCATAGCCTCATAAATTGTTTTGGACGCCCCGGATGGTACTCCAAGGTGACGAGGCTCAAATGGAAGCTCATTTCGGTTCATTTAGAGATAGTGCTAATCTTGGCTCAAGATAGGTGAACGGTTTGCGCTGAACGTACCATAAGCTCGGAAATATATTTGGACGCACCCGATGGAACTCCTCGGGGACGTGGGTCATGTAGAATCTTGTTTCGGTCCATTTGGATATAGTGTTAGTCTTGGTGCAAGATAGTTCCACAGTTTGCACCAAATGTACCATAGCCTCAGAAACCGTTTTGGACGCACCCGTTGGAACTCCTAGGTGATGTGGGTCATGTAGAATCTCCTTTCGGTCCTTTTGGAGATAGTGTTAGTTTCGGTGCATCGTAGGTGCACGGTTTGCGCCAAATGTAACATAGGCTCAGAAATTGTTTTGGATGCACCAGATGGTCCTCCTAGGTGACGAGGCTCATGTGGAAGCTTGTTTCGGTCCGTTTGGAGACAGTGTTAGTTTCAGTGCAAGATAGATGTACGGTTTGCGCCAAATGTAACACAGCTTCAGAAATCATTTTGGACGCACCGAATGGTACTCCTAGGTGACGATGCTCAAATAGAAGCTCGTTTCGGTCCGTTTGGATACAGTGCTAATCTTGATTCGAGATAGGTGCACGGTTTGTGCCGAACGTACCGTAAGCTCAGAAATCATTTTGGACGCACCCGATGAAACTCCTAGGTGACGTGGGTCATGTAGAATCTCGTTTTGGTCCATTTATAGATAGTGTTAGTCTCGGTGCAAGATAGATCTACGGTTTGCACCAAACATATTATAGCCTTAGAAATCATTTTGGACGCACCCGATGGAACTCCTAGGTGACATGGGTCAAGTAGAATCTCCTTTCGGTCCTTTTGGAGATAGTGTTAGTTTCTTTGCGTGATAGGTGCATGGTTTGCGCTATACGTACCATAGGCTAAGAAATTGTTTTGGATGCACCGGATGGTACTCCTGGGGGACGAGGCTCAAATGAAAGCTTGTTCGGTCCGTTTGGAGACAGTGTTAGTTTCAGTCCAAGTTAGGTGCACGGTTGGCACCAAATGTAACAAGCCTCAGAAATCGTTTTGCACGCACCGGATGGTACTCCAAGGTGACGAGGCTCAAATGGAAGCTCGTTTTGGTTCGTTTGGAGATAGTGCTAATCTTGACTAAAGATAGGTGAACGGTTTGCGCCGAACATACCGTAAGCTCACAAATCTTTATGGACGCACCTGATAAAACTCCTAGGTGACGTGGGTCATGTAGAATCTTGTTTCGGTCCATTTGGATATAGTGTTAGTCTCGGTGCAAGATAGCTCCACAGTTTACACCAAATGTACCATAGCCTCAGAAACCGTTTTGGACGCACCCGTTGCAACTCCTAGGTGACGTGGGTCATGTAGAATCTTGTTTCGAACCTTTTGGAGATAGTGTTAGTTTTGGTGCATCGTAGGTGCACAGTTTGCGCCAAACATACCATAGGCTAAGAAATTGTTTTGGATGCACCAGATGGTACCCCTAGGTGACGAGGCTCAAATGGAAGCTTATTTCGGTCCGTTTGGAGATAGTGTTAGTTTCAGTGTAAGATAGGTATACGGTTTGCGCCAAATGTACGACAGCTTTAAGAATCATTTTGGACGCACCGGATGGTACTCCTAGGTGACAACGCTCAAATTGAAGCTCGTTTCGGTCCGTTTGGATATAGTGCTAATCTTGATTCAAGATAGGTGCACGGGTTGCGCCAAATGTACCGTAGGCTTAGAAATTGTTTTGGATGCACCGGATGGTACTCCTGGGTGACGAGGCTCAAATGGAAGCTTGTTTTGGTCTGTTCGGAGACTATGTTAGTTTCAGTGCTAGATAGGTGCACGGTTTGTACCAAATGTAACACAGCCTCAGAAATTATTTTGGACGCACCAGACAGTACTCCAAGGTGACGAGGCTCAAATGGAAGCTCGTTTCGGTTCATTTGGATATGGTGCTAATCGTGACTCAAGATAGGTGAACGGTTTGCGCCGAACGTACCGTAAGCTCGGAAATCTCTTTGGACGCACCTGATGGAACTCCTCGGTGACGTCGGTCAGGTAGAATCTCGTTTCGGACCATTTGGATATAGTGTTAGTCTCGGTGCAAGATAGGTCCACAGTTTGCACCAAATGTAACATAGCCTCAGAAATGTTTGGGACGCACCCGTTGGAAATCCTAGGTGACATGGGTCTTGTAAAATCTTGTTTCGAATCTTTTGGAGATAGTGTTTGTTTTGGTGCATGGTAGGTGCACGGTTTGTGCCAAACATACCATAGGCTCAGAAATTGTTTTGAATGCACCGGATGGTACTCGTGGGTGATGAGGATCAAATGGAAGCTCGTTTCGGTCCGTTTGGAGACAGAGTTAGTTTCAGGGCAAGATAGGTGCACGGTTTGCGCCGAACGTGCCGTAAGCTCGAAAATAATTTTTGATGCTCCCGATGGGACTCCTAGCTGTCGTGGGTCATGAAGAATTTTGTTTCGGTCCATTTATAGATAGTGTTAGTCTCGGTGCAAGACAGATCCACATTTTGCACCAAATGTATTATAGCCTTAGAAATCATTTTGGACGCACCCGATGGAACTCCTAGGTGACGTGGGTTATGTAGAATCTCCTTTTGGTCCTTTTGGAGATAGTGTTAGTTTCGGTGTGTGATAGGTGCATGGTTTGCGTCATATGTACCATAGGCTAAGAAATTGTTTTGGATGCCCTGGATGGTTCTCCTGGGTGACCAGGCTCAAATGGAAGCTCGTTTCGGTACGTTTGGAGACAGTATTAGTTTCAGTGCAAGGTAGGTGCACGGTTTGTGCCAAATGTACCATAGCATCAGAAATCCTTTTGGATGCACCGGATGGTACCCCTAGGTGACGAGGCTCAAATGGAAGCTTGTTTCGGTCCGTTTGGATATAGTGCTAATCTTGATTCAAGATAGGGGCACGGTTTGTGCCAAACGTACCGTAGGCTCAGAAATCATTTTCGACGCACCCGTTGGAACTCCTAGGTGACATGCGTCATGTAGAATCTCGTTTCGGTCCGTTTGGAGATAGTGTTAGTATCAGTGCAAGATAGGTCCACAATTTGCACCAAATGTACCATAGCTTCAGAAACCGTTCTGGACGCACTCGATGGAACTCCTGGGTGACGTGGGTCATGTAGAATCTCATTTCAATCCTTTTGGAGATAGTGTTAGTTTCGGTGTATGATAGGTGCATGGTTTGCGCCAAATGTACCATAGGCTTAGAAATTGTTTTGGATGCACCGGATGGTACTCCTGGGTGACGAGGCTCAAATGGAAGCTTGTTTTGGTCCGTTCGGAGACAGTGTTAGTTTCAGTGCTAGATAGGTGTACGGTTTGCGCCAAATGTACCATAGCTTCAGAAATCATTTTGGACGCACCGAATGGTACTCCTAGGTGATGAGGCTCAAATAGAAGCTCGTTTTGGTCCATTTGGATACAGTGCTAATCTTGATTCAAGATAGGTGCACGGTTTGTGCCGAACGTACCGTAAGCTTAGAAATCATTTTGGGCGCACCCGATGGAACTCCTAGATGACGTGGGTTATGTAGAATCTCATTTTGGTCCATTTATAGATAGTGTTAGTCTCGGTGCAAGATAGAAATCATTTTATATCCTTAGAAATCATTTTGGATGCACCCGATGGAACTCCTAGGTGATGTGGGTCAAGTAGAATCTCCTTTTGGTCCTTTTGGAGATAGTGTTAGTTTCTTTGCGTGATAGGTGCATGGTTTGCGCCATACGTACAATAGGCTAAGAAATTGTTTTGGATGCACCAGATGGTACTCCTGGGTGACGAGGCTCAAATGGAAGCTTGTTTTGGTCCGTTTGGAGACAGTGTTAGTTTCTGTGCAAGGTAGGTGCACGGTTTGCGCCAAATTATCATAGCCTCATAAATCCTTTTGGACGCACCAGATTGTACTCCTAGGTGACGAGGCTCAAATGGAAGCTCGTTTTGGTCCGTTTGGTTATAGTGCTAATCTTGATTCAAGATAGGTGCACGGGTTGCGCCAAACGTACCGTAGGCTCAGAAATTGTTTTGGATGTACCGGATGGTACTCCTGGGTGACGAGGCTCAAATGGAAGCTTGTTTTGGTCTGTTCGAAGACAGTGTTAGTTTTAGTGCTAGATAGGTGCATGGTTTGCACCAAATGTAACACAGCCTCAGAAATCATTTTGGACGCACCAGATGGTACTCCAAGGTGACGAGGCTCAAATGGAAGCTCGTTTCGGTTCGTTTGGATATGGTGCTAATCGTGACTCAAGATAGGTGAACGATTTGCGCCGAACGTACCGTAAGCTCGAAAATCTTTTTGGACGCACCTGATGGAACTCCTAGGTGACGTGGGTCAGGTAGAATCTCGTTTCGGTCCATTTGGATATAGTGTTAGTCTCGGTGCAAGATAGGTCCACAGTTTGCACCAAATGTAACATAGCCTCAGAAACCGTTTGGGACGCACCCTTTGGAACTCCTAGGTGACATGGGTCATGTAAAATCTTGTTTCGAACCTTTTGGAGATAGTGTTTGTTTTGGTGCATGGTAGGTGCACGGTTTGTGCCAAACATACCATAGGCTCAGAAATTGTTTTGAATGCACCGGATGGTACTCCTGGGTGACGAGGCTCAAATGGAAGCTCGTTTCGGTCCATTTGGAGACAGTGTTTGTTTCAGGGCAAGATAGGTGCACGGTTTGTGCCAAATATACCATAGCTTCAGAAATGGTTTTGGACGCACCAAATGGTACTCGTAGCTGATGAGGCACAAATAGAAGCTCGTTTCTGTCCGTTTGGATACAGTGCTAATTTTGATTCAAGATAGGTGCACGGTTTGCGCCGAACGTGCCGTAAGCTCAGAAATAATTTTTGAAGCACCCGATGGGACTCCTAGGTGACGTGGGTCGCGAAGAATTTTGTTTCGGTCCATTTATAGATAGTGTTAGTCTCGGTGCAAGACAGATCCACATTTTGCACCAAATGTATCATAGCCTCAGAAATCATTTTGGACGCACCTGTTGGAACTCCTAGGTGACGTGGGTCATGTAGAATCTCCTTTCGGTCCTTTTGGAGATAGTGTTAGTTTCGGTGCGTGATAGGTGCATGGTTTGCGTCATACGTACCATAGGCTAAGAAATTGTTTTGGATGCCCTGGATGGTACTCCTGGGTGACCAGGCTCAAATGGAAGCTCGTTTCGGTACGTTTGGAGACAGTATTAGTTTCAGTGCAAGGTAGGTGCACGGTTTGCGCCAAATGTACCATAGCGTCAGAAATCCTTTTGGACGCACCGGATGGTACCCCTAGGTGACGAGGCTCAAATGGAAGCTCGTTTCGGTCTGTTTGGATATAGTGCTAATCTTGATTCAAGATAGGGGCAAGATAGGTCCACAGTTTGCACCAAATGTAACAAAGCATCAGAAACCGTTTGGGACACACCCGTTGGAACTCCTAGGTGATGTGGGTCATGTAGAATATCGTTTCGATCCTTTTAGAGATAGTGTTAGTTTTGGTGTATGATAGGTGCACGGTTTGCGCCAAACGTATCGCAGGCTCAGAAATTATTGTGGATGCACCAGATGGTACTCCTGTGTGACGAGGCTCAAATGGAAGCTTGTTTCGGTCCGTTCTGTGCAATATCGGTGCACGGTTTGCACCAAATGTACAATAGCCTTAGAAATCGTTTTGGATGCACTAGATGGTACTCCAAGGTGACGAGGCTCAAATGGAAGTTCGTTTTGGTTCGTTTGGAGATAGTGCTAATCTTGACTCAAGATAGGTGAATGGTTTGCGCCGAACGTACCGTAAGCTCGGAAATCTTTTTGGACGCACCTGATGGAACTCCTAGGTGATGTGGGTCATGTAGAATCTCGTTTCAGTCCATTTAGATATAGTGTTAGTCTCGGTGCACGATAGGTCCACAGTTTGCACCAAATGTAACAAAGCCTCAGAAACCGTTTGGGACACACCCGTTGGAACTCCTAGGTGACGTGGGTCATGTAGAATCTCCTTTCGGTCCTTTTGGAGATAGTGTTAGTTTCGGTGCGTGATAGGTGCATGGTTTGCGTCATACGTACCATAGGCTAAGAAATTGTTTTGGATGCCCTGGATGGTACTCCTGGTTGACCAGGCTCAAATGGAAGCTCGTTTCGGTACGTTTGGAGACAGTATTAGTTTCAGTGCAAGGTAGGTGCAGGTTTGCGCCAAATGTACCATAGCGTAAGAAATCCATTTGGACGCACCGGATGGTACCCCTAGGTGACGAGGCTCAAACGGAAGCTCGTTTTCAGTCCGTTTGGATATAGTGCTAATCTTGATTCAAGATAGGGGCAAGATAGGTCCACAGTTTGCACCAATTGTAACAAAGCCTCAGAAACCGTTTGGGACACACCCGTTGGAACTCCTAGGTGACGTGGGTCATGTAAAATCTTGTTTTGGACCTTTTGGAGATAGTGTTAGTTTTGGTGCATGGTAGGGGCACGATTTGCGCCAAATGTACCGTATGCTCAGAAATCATTTTCGACGCACACGTTGGAACTCCTAGGTGATGTGGGTCTTGTAGAATCTTGTTTCGGTCCGTTTGGAGATAGTGTTAGTATCGGTGCAAGATAGGTCCACAGTTTGCAACAAACGTACCATAGCTTTAGAAACTGTTTTGGACGCACCTGATGGAACTCCTGGGTGACGTGGGTCATGTAGAATCTCGTTTCGATTCTTTTAGAGATAGTGTTAGTTTCGATGCATGATCGGTGCATGGTTTGCGGCAAACATACCGTAGGCTCAGAAATTGTTTTGGATGCACCGGATCGTACTCCTGGGTGACGAGGCTCAAATGGAAGCTTGTTTCGGTCTGTTCGAAGATAGTGTTAGTTTCAGTGCAAGATAGGTGCACGGTTTGCACCAAATGTACCATAGCCCTAGAAATCATTTTTAACACACCGGATGGTAATCCAAGGTGACGAGGCTCAAATGGAAGCTCGTTTCGGTTCGTTTAGAGATAGTGCTATTCTTGACTCTAGATTGGTGAACGGTTCGCGCCGAACGTACAATAAGCTCAGAAATCTTTTTGGACGCACCTGATGGAACTCTTAGGTGACGTGGGTCATGTAGAATCTCGTTTCGGTCCACAGTTTGCACCAAACGTACCATAGCTTCAGAAACCGTTTTGGACGCACCCGATGGAACTCCTGGGTGATGTGGGTCATGTAGAATATCGTTTCGATCCTTTTAGAGATAGTGTTAGTTTTGGTGTATGATAGGTGCACGGTTTGCGCCAAACGTATCGCAGGCTCAGAAATTATTGTGGATGCACCAGATGGTACTCCTGTGTGACGAGGCTCAAATGGAAGCTTGTTTCGGTCCGTTCTGTGCAATATCGGTGCACGGTTTGCACCAAATGTACAATAGCCTTAGAAATCGTTTTGGATGCACCAGATGGTACTCCAAGGTGACGAGGCTCAAATGGAAGTTCGTTTTGGTTCGTTTGGAGATAGTGCTAATCTTGACTCAAGATAGGTGAATGGTTTGCGCCGAACGTACCGTAAGCTCGAAAATCTTTTTGGACGCACCTGATGGAACACCTAGGTGACGTGGGTCATGTAGAATCTCGTTTTAGTCCATTTAGATATAGTGTTAGTCTCGGTGCACGATAGGTCCACAGTTTGCACCAAATGTAACAAAGCCTTAGAAACCTTTGGGACACACCCGTTGGAACTCCTAGGTGACGTGGGTCATGTAGAATCTCCTTTTGGTCCTTTTGGAGATAGTGTTAGTTTCGGTGCGTGATAGGTGCATGGTTTGCGTCATACGTACCATAGGCTAAGAAATTGTTTTGGATGCCCTGGATGGTACTCCTGGTTGACCAGGCTCAAATGGAAGCTCGTTTCGGTACGTTTGGAGACAGTATTAGTTTCAGTGCAAGGTAGGTGCACGGTTTGCGCCAAATGTACCATAGCGTCAGAAATCCATTTGGACGCACCGGATGGTACCCCTAGGTGACGAGGCTCAAATGGAAGCTCGTTTTCAGTCCGTTTGGATATAGTGCTAATCTTGATTCAAGATAGGGGCAAGATAGGTCCACAGTTTGCACCAAATGTAACAAAGCCTCAGAAACCGTTTGGGACACACCCGTTGGAACTCCTAGGTGACGTGGGTCATGTAAAATCTTGTTTTGAACCTTTTGGAGATAGTGTTAGTTTTGGTGCATGGTAGGGGCACGATTTGCGCCAAATGTACCGTATGCTTAGAAATCATTTTCGACGCACACGTTGGAACTCCTAGGTGATGTGGGTCTTGTAGAATCTTGTTTCGGTCCGTTTGGAGATAGTGTTAGTATCGGTGCAAGATAGGTCCACAGTTTGCAACAAACGTACCATAGCTTTAGAAACTGTTTTGGACGCACCTGATGGAACTCCTGGGTGACGTGGGTCATGTAGAATCTCGTTTCGATTCTTTTAGAGATAGTGTTAGTTTCGATGCATGATAGGTGCATGGTTTGCGGCAAACATACCGTAGGCTCAGAAATTGTTTTGGATGCACCGGATCGTACTCCTGGGTGACGAGGCTCAAATGGAAGCTTGTTTCGGTCTGTTCGAAGATAGTGTTAGTTTCAGTGCAAGATAGGTGCACGGTTTGCACCAAATGTACCATAGCCCTAGAAATCATTTTTGACACACCGGATGGTAATCCAAGGTGACGAGGCTCAAATGGAAGCTCGTTTCGGTTCGTTTAGAGATAGTGCTATTCTTGACTCTAGATTGGTGAACGGTTCGCGCCGAACGTACAATAAGCTCAGAAATCTTTTTGGACGTACCTGATGGAACTCTTAGGTGACGTGGGTCATGTAGAATCTCGTTTCGGTCCATAGTTTGCACCAAACGTACCATAGCTTCAGAAACCGTTTTGGATGCACCTGATGGAACTCCTGGGTGATGTGGGTCATGTAGAATATCGTTTCGATCCTTTTAGAGATAGTGTTAGTTTTGGTGTATGATAGGTGCACGGTTTGCGCCAAACGTATCGCAGGCTCAGAAATTATTGTGGATGCACCAGATGGTACTCCTGTGTGACGAGGCTCAAATGGAAGCTTGTTTCGGTCCGTTCTGTGCAATATCGGTGCACGGTTTGCACCAAATGTACAATAGCCTTAGAAATCGTTTTGGATGCACCAGATGGTACTCCAAGGTGACGAGGCTCAAATGGAAGCTCGTTTTGGTTCGTTTGGAGATAGTGCTAATCTTGACTCAAGATAGGTGAATGGTTTGCGCCGAACGTACCGTAAGCTCGGAAATCTTTTTGGACGCACCTGATGGAACTCCTAGGTGACGTGGGTCATGTAGAATCTCGTTTCAGTCCATTTAGATATAGTGTTAGTCTCGGTGCACGATAGGTCCACAGTTTGCACCAAATGTAACAAAGCCTCAGAAACCGTTTGGGACACACCCGTTGGAACTCCTAGGTGACGTGGGTCATGTAGAATCTCCTTTCGGTCCTTTTGGAGATAGTGTTAGTTTCGGTGCGTGATAGGTGCATGGTTTGCGTCATACGTACCATAGGCTAAGAAATTGTTTTGGATGCCCTGGATGGTACTCCTGGTTGACCAGGCTCAAATGGAAGCTCGTTTCGGTACGTTTGGAGACAGTATTAGTTTCAGTGCAAGGTAGGTGCACGGTTTGCGCCAAGTGTACCATAGCGTCAGAAATCCATTTTGACGCACCGGATGGTACCCCTAGGTGACGAGGCTCAAATGGAAGCTCATTTTCAGTCCGTTTGGATATAGTGCTAATCTTGATTCAAGATAGGGGCAAGATAGGTCCACAGTTTGCACCAAATGTAACAAAGCCTCAGAAACCGTTTGGGACACACCCGTTGGAACTCCTAGGTGACGTGGGTCATGTAAAATCTTGTTTTGAACCTTTTGGAGATAGTGTTAGTTTTGGTGCATGGTAGGGGCATGATTTGCGCCAAATGTACCGTAGGCTCAGAAATCATTTTCGACGCACCCGTTGGAACTCCTTGGTGATGTGGGTCTTGTAGAATCTCATTTCGGTCCGTTTGGAGATAGTGTTAGTATCGGTGCAAGATAGGTCCACAGTATGCACCAAACGTACCGTAGCTTTATAAACCATTTTGGACGCACCTGATGGAACTCTTGGGTGACGTGGGTCATGTAGAATCCCATTTTGATTCTTTTAGAGATAGTGCTAGTTTCGATGCATGATAGGTGCATGGTTTGCGCCAAACGTACCGTAGGCTCAGAAATTGTTTCGGATGCACCGGATCGTACTCCTGGGTGACGAGGCTCAAATGGAAGCTTGTTTCGGTCTGTTCGAAGACAGTGTTAGTTTCAGTGCAAGATAGGTGCACGGTTTGCACCAAATGTACCATAGCCCCAGAAATCGTTTTTGACACACCAGATGGTAATCCAAGGTGACGAGGCTCATATGGAAGCTTGTTTCGGTTCATTTAGAGATAGTGCTATTCTTGACTCTAGATTGGTGAACGGTTCGCGCCGAACATACAATAAGCTCGAAAATCTTTTTGGACGCACCTGATGGAACTCCTAGGTGACGTGGGTCATGTAGAATCTCATTTCAGTCCATAGTTTGCACCAAACATACCATAGCTTCAGAAACCGTTTTGGACGCACCCGATGGAACCCCTGGGTGACGTGGGTCATGTAGAATATCGTTTCGATCCTTTTAGAGATAGTGCTAGTTTTGGTGTATGATAGGTGCACGGTTTGCGCCAAACGTACCGCAGGCTCAGAAATTATTGTGGATGCACCAGATGGTACTCCTGTGTGACGAGGCTCAAATGAAAGCTTGTTTCGATCCGTTCTGTGCAATATCGGTGCACAGTTTGCACCAAATGTACCATAGCCTTAGAAATCGTTTTGGATGCACCAGATGGTACTCCAAGGTGGCGAGGCTCAAATGGAAGCTCGTTTCGGTTCGTTTGGAGATAGTGCTAATCTTAACTCAAGATAGGTGAACGGTTTGCGCCGAACGTACCGTAAGCTCGAAAATCTTTTAGGACGCACCTGATGGAACTCCTAGGTGACGTGGGTCATGTAGAATCTCATTTCAGTCCATTTGGATATAGTGTTAGTCTCGGTGCACGATAGGTCCACAGTTTGCACCAAATGTAACAAAGCCTCAGAAACCGTTTGAGACACCCGTTGGAACTCCTAGGTGACGTGGGTCATGTAGAATCTCCTTTCGGTCCTTTTGGATATAGTGTTAGTTTCGGTGTGTGACAGGTGCATTGTTTGCGTCATACGTACCATAGGTTAAGAAATTGTTTTGGATGCCTTGGATGGTACTCCTGGGTGACCAGGCTCAAATGGAAGCTCGTTTCGGTACGTTTGGAGACAGTATTAGTTTCAGTGCAAGGTAGGTGCACGGTTTGCGCCAAATGTACCATAGCATCAGAAATCCTTTTGGGCGCACCGGATTGTACCCCTAGGTGACGAGGCTCAAATGGAAGCTCGTTTTGGTCCGTTTGGATATAGTGCTAATCTTGATTCAAGATAGGGGCAAGATAGGTCCACAGTTTGCACCAAATGTAACAAAGCCTCAGAAACCGTTTGGGACACACCCGTTGGAACTCCTAGGTGACGTGGATCATGTAAAATCTTGTTTTGGACCTTTTGGAGATAGTGTTAGTTTTGGTGCATGGTAGGGGCACGATTTGCGCCAAATGTACCGTAGGCTTAGAAATCATTTTCGACGCACCCGTTGGAACTCCTAGGTGATGTGGGTCTTGTAGAATCTCGTTTCGGTCCGTTTGGAGATAGTGTTAGTATCGGTGCAAGATAGGTCCACAGTTTGCACCAAACGTACCATAGCTTTAGAAACCGTTTTGGACGCACCTGATGGAACTCCTGTGTGACGTGGGTCATGTAGAATCTCGTTTCGATTCTTTTAGAGATAGTGTTAGTTTCGATGCATGATAGGTGCATGGTTTGCGCCAAACGTACCGTAGGCTCAGAAATTATTTTGGATGCACCCGATCGTACTCTTGGGTGACGAGGCTCAAATGGAAGCTTGTTTCGGTCTGTTCGAAGACAGTGTTAGTTTTAGTGCAAGATAGGTGCACGGTTTGCACCAAATGTACCATAGCCCTAGAAATCGTTTTTGACACACCGGATGGTAATCCAAGGTGACGAGGCTCAAATGGAAGCTCGTTTCGGTTCGTTTAGAGATAGTGCTATTCTTGACTCTAGATTGGTGAACGGTTCGCGCCGAACGTACAATAAGCTTGGAAATCTTTTTGGACGCACCGTATGGAACTCCTAGGTGACGTGGGTCATATAGAATCTCGTTTCGGTCCATAGTTTGCATCAAACGTACCATGGCTTTAGAAACAGTTTTGGACGCACCCGATGGAACTCCTGGGTGACGTGGGTCATGTAGAATATCGTTTCGATCCTTTTAGAGATAGTGTTAGTTTTGGTGTATCATAGGTGCACGGTTTGCGCCAAATATAGCATAGCCTTAGAAATCATTGTGGACGCACCAGATGGTACTCCTGTGTGACGAGGCTCAAATGAAAGCTTGTTTCGGTCCGTTCTGTGCAATATCGGTGCACAGTTTGCACCAAATGTACCATAGCCTTAGAAATCGTTTTGGATGCACCAGATGGTACTCCAAGGTGGCGAGGCTCAAATGGAAGCTCGTTTCGGTTCGTTTGGAGATAGTGCTAATCTTAACTCAAGATAGGTGAACGGTTTGCGCCGAACGTACCGTAAGCTCGAAAATCTTTTTGGACGCACCTGATGGAACTCCTAGGTGACGTGGGTCATGTAGAATCTTATTTCAGTCCATTTGGATATAGTGTTAGTCTCGGTGCACGATAGGTCCACAGTTTGCACCAAATGTAACAAAGCCTCAGAAACCGTTTGAGACACCCGTTGGAACTCCTAGGTGACGTGGGTCATGTAGAATCTCCTTTCGGTCCTTTTGGATATAGTGTTAGTTTCGGTGTGTGACAGGTGCATGGTTTGCGTCATACGTACCATAGGTTAAGAAATTGTTTTGGATGCCTTGGATGGTACTCCTGGGTGACCAGGCTCAAATGGAAGCTCGTTTCGGTACGTTTGGAGACAGTATTAGTTTCAGTGCAAGGTAGGTGCACGGTTTGCGCCAAATGTACCATAGCATCAGAAATCCTTTTGGGCGCACCGGATTGTACCCCTAGGTGACGAGGCTCAAATGGAAGCTCGTTTTGGTCCGTTTGGATATAATGCTAATCTTGATTCAAGACAGGGGCAAGATAGGTCCACAGTTTGCACCAAATGTAACAAAGCCTCAGAAACCGTTTGGGACACACCCGTTGGAACTCCTAGGTGACGTGGATCATGTAAAATCTTGTTTTGGACCTTTTGGAGATAGTGTTAGTTTTGGTGCTTGGTAGGGGCACGATTTGCGCCAAATGTACCGTAGGCTTAGAAATCATTTTCGACGCACCCGTTGGAACTCCTAGGTGATGTGGGTCTTGTAAAATCTCGTTTCGGTCCGTTTGGAGATAGTGTTAGTATCGGTGCAAGATAGGTCCACAGTTTGCACCAAACGTACCATAGCTTTAGAAACCGTTTTGGATGCACCTGATGGAACTCCTGTGTGACGTGGGTCATGTAGAATCTCATTTCGATTCTTTTAGAGACAGTGTTAGTTTCGATGCATGATAGGTGCATGGTTTGCGCCAAACGTACCGTAGGCTCAGAAATTATTTTGGATGCACCCGATCGTACTCTTGGGTGACGAGGCTCAAATGGAAGCTTGTTTCGGTCTGTTCGAAGACAGTGTTAGTTTTAGTGCAAGATAGGTGCACGGTTTGCACCAAATGTACCATAGCCCTAGAAATCGTTTTTGACACACCGGATGGTAATCCAAGGTGACGAGGCTCAAATGGAAGCTCGTTTCGGTTCGTTTAGAGATAGTGCTATTCTTGACTCTAGATTGGTGAACGGTTCGCGCCGAACGTACAATAAGCTTGGAAATCTTTTTGGACGCACCGTATGGAACTCCTAGGTGACGTGGGTCATATAGAATCTCGTTTCGGTCCACAGTTTGCACCAAACGTACCATAGCTTTAGAAACAGTTTTGGACGCACCCGATGGAACTCCTGGGTGACGTGGGTCATGTAGAATATCGTTTCGATCCTTTTAGAGATACTGTTAGTTTTGGTGTATCATAGGTGCACGGTTTGCGCCAAATGTACCATAGCCTTAGAAATCATTGTGGACGCACCGGATGGTACTCCACGGTGACGAGGCTCAAATGGAAGCTTGTTTCGGTCCGTTCTGTGCAATATCGGTGCACGGTTTGCACCAAATGTACCATACCCTTAGAAATCATTTTGGATACACCAGATGGTACTCCAAGGTGACGAGGCTCAAATGGAAGCTTGTTTCGGTTCGTTTGGAGATAGTGCTAATCTTGACTCAGGATAGGTGAACGGTTTGCGCCAAACGTACCGTAATCTCGGAAATCTTTTTGGACCCACCCGATGGAACTCCTAGGTGACGTGGGTCATGTAGAATCTCGTTTCGGTCCATTTGGATATAGTGTTAGTCTCGGTGCACGATAGGTCCACAGTTTGCACCAAATGTAACAAAGCCTCAGAAATTGTTTGGGACACACCCGTTGGAACTCCTACGTGACGTGGGTCATGTAAAATCTTGTTTTGAACCTTTTGGAGATAGTGTTAGTTTTGGTGCATGGTAGGTGCACGGTTTGTGCCAAACGTACTGTAGGCTCAGAAATTGTTTTGGATGCACCGGATGGTACTCTTGGGTGACGAGGCTCAAATGGAAGCTCGTTTCGGTCCGTTCAGAGACAGTGTTAGTTTCAGTGCAAGATAGGTGCACGGTTTGCACTAAATGTACCATAGCCCTAGAAATCGTTTTGGACGCACCAGAAATAATTTTACTCCTAGGTGACGAGGCTCAAATGGAAGCTCGTTTCGGTTCGTTTGGAGATAGTGCTAATCTTGACTCAAGATAGGTGAACGGTTTGTGCCGAACGTACCGTAAGCTTGGAAATATTTTTGGACACACCTAATGGAACTCCTAGGTGACGTGGGTCATGTAGAATCTTGTTTCGGTCCATTTGGATATAGTGTTAGTCTTGGTGCAAGATAGGTCCACTGTTTGCACCGAACGTACCCTATCTTTAGAAACCATTTTGGATGTACCCGATGGAACTCCTGGGTGACGTGGGTCTTGTAGAATCTCGTTTCGATCCATTTAGAGATAGTGTTAGTTTTGGTACATGATAGAGGCACGGTTTGCGTCAAACGTACCGTAGGCTTAGAAATTATTTTGGATGCACCGGATGGTACTCCTGGGTGACGAGCCTCAAAAGGAAGCTTCTTTCGGTCCGTTCAGTGCAAGATCGGTGCACGGTTTGCACCAAATGTACCATAGCCTTAGAAATCATTTTGGACGCACCGGATGGTACTCCAAGGTGATGAGGCTCAAATGGAAGATTGTTTCGGTCCGTTCATTGCAATATCGGTGCACGGTTTAAACCAAATGTACCATAGCCTCAGAAATCATTTTGGACGCACCATATGGTACTCCAAGGTGACGAAGCTCAAATGGAAGCTTGTTTCGGTTCGTTTAGAGATAGTGCTAATCTTGACTCAAGATAGGTGAACGGTTTGCGCCGAACGTACCGTAAGCTCGGAAATCTTTTTGGACGCACCCGATGGAACTCCTATGTGACATGGGTCATGTAGAATCTCGTTTCGGTCCATTTGGATATAGTGTTAGTCTCGGTGCAGGATAGGTCCACAGTTTGCACCAAATGTAACAAAGCCTCAGAAACCGTTTGGGACACACCCGTTGGAACTCCTAGGTGACATGGGTCATGTAAAATCTTGTTTTGAACCTTTTGAAGATAGTGTTAGTTTTGGTGCATGGCAGGTGCACGGTTTGTGCCAAACGTACTGTAGGCTCAGAAATTGTTTTGGATGCACCGGATGGTACTCTTGGGTGACGAGGCTCAAATGGAAGCTCGTTTCGGTCCGTTCGGAGACAGTGTTAGTTTCAGTGCAAGATAGGTGCACGGTTTGCACCAAATATACCATAGCCCCAGAAATCGTTTTGGACGCACCAGAAATAATTTTACTCCTAGGTGACGAGGCTCAAACGGAAGCTCATTTCGGTTCGTTTGGAGATAGTGCTAATCTTGACTCAAGATAGGTGAACGGTTTCTGCCGAACGTACCGTAAGCTTGGAAATATTTTTGGACACACCTAATGGAACTCCTAGGTGACGTGGGTCATGCAGAATCTCGTTTCGGTCCATTTGGATATAGTGTTAGTCTTGGTGCAAGATAGGTCCACTGTTTGCACCGAACGTACCATAGCTTCAAAAACCGTTTTGGATGTACCCGATGGAACTCCTGGGTGACGTGTGTCTTGTAGAATCTCGTTTCGATCCATTTAGAGATAGTGTTAGTTTTGGTGCATGATAGGTGCACGGTTTGCGCCAAACGTACCGTAGGCTCAGAAATTATTTTGGATGCACCGGATGGTACTCCTGGGTGACGAGCCTCAAAAGGAAGCTTCTTTCGGTCCGTTCAGTGTAAGATCGGTGCACAGTTTGTACCAAATGTACCATAGCCTTAGAAATCATTTTGGACGCACCGGATGGTACTCCAAGGTGACGAGGCTCAAATGGAAGATTGTTTCGGTCCGTTCATTGCAATATCGGTGCACGGTTTAAACCAAATGTACCATAGCCTTAGAAATCGTTTTGGACGCACCGGATGGTACTCCAAGGTGACGAAGCTCAAATGGAAGCTTGTTTTGGTTCGTTTGGAGATAGTGCTAATCTTGACTCAAGATAGGTGAACGGTTTGCACCGAACGTACCGTAAGCTTGGAAATCTTTTTGGACGCACCCGATGGAACTCCTATGTGACGTGGGTCATGTAGAATCTCATTTCTGTCCATTTGGATATAGTGTTAGTCTCGGTGCAAGATAGGTCCACAGTTTGCACCAAATGTAACATAGCCTCAGAAACCGTTTGGGACACACCCGTTGGAACTCCTAGGTGACATGGGTCTTGTAAAATCTAATTTCGAACCTTTTGGAGATAGTGTTTGTTTTGGTGCATGGTAGGTGCACGATTTATGCCAAACATACCATAGGCTCAGAAATTGTTTTGGATGCACCGGATGGTACTCCTGGGTGACGAGGATCAAATGGAAGCTCGTTTCGGTCCGTTTGGAGACAGAGTTAGTTTCAGGGCAAGATAGGTGCACGGTTTGCGCCAAATGTACCACAGCTTCAGAAATGGTTTTTGAACGCACCGAATGGTACTCCTTGGTGATGAGGTACAAATAGAAGCTTGTTTCTGTCCGTTTGGATAAAGTGCTAATCTTGATTCAAGATAGGTGCACGGTTTGCGCAGAACATGCCATAAGCTCAGAAATAATTTTTGACGCATCCGATGGGACTCCTAGGTGACGTGGGTCATGAAGAATTTTGTTTCGGTCCATTTATAGATAGTGTTAGTCTCCATGTAAGATAGATCCACAGTTTGCACCAAATGTGTCATAGCCTCAGAAATCATTTTGGACGCACCCGATGGAACTCCTAGGTGGCGTGGGTCATGTAGAATCTCCTTTCGGTCCTTTTGGAGATAGTGTTAGTTTCGGTGCATGATAGGTGCATGGTTTGCGCCATACGTACCATAGGCTAAGAAATTGTTTTGGATGCCCTGGATGGTACTCCTGGGTGACTAGGCTCAAATTAAAGCTTGTTTCAGTCCGTTTGGAGACAGTATTAGTTTCAGTGCAAGGTAGGTGCATGGTTTGCGTCAAATGAACCATAGCGTCAGAAATCCTTTTGGACGCACCAGATGGTACTCCTAGGTGACGAGGCTCAAATAGAAGCTTGTTTCTGTCCGTTTGGATATAGTTCTAATCTTGATTCAAGATAGGGGCAGGATTTGCGCCAAACGTACCGTTGGCTCAGAAATCATTTTCGACGCACCCGTTAGAACTCTTAGGTGATGTGGGTCTTGTAGAATCTCGTTTCGGTCTATTTGGAGATAGTGTTAGTATCAGTGCAAGATAGGTGCACAGTTTGCACCAAACGTACCGTAGCTTTAGAAACCGTTTTGGACACACCTGATGGAACTCCTGGGTGACGTGGGTCATGTAGAATTTCGTTTCGATTCTTTTAGAGATAGTGTTAGTTTCGATGCATGATAGGTGCATGGTTTGCGCCAAACGTACCGTAGGCTCAGAAATTGTTTTGGATGCACCGGATCGTACTCCTGGGTGACGAGGCTCAAATGGAAGCTTGTTTCGGTCTGTTCGGAGAAAGTGTTAGTTTCAGCGCAAGAAAGGTGCACGGTTTGCACCAAATGTACCATAGCCCCAGAAATCATTTTTGACACACCGGATGGTAATCCAAGGTGACGAGGCTCAAATGGAAGCTCGTTTCGGTTCATTTAGAGATAGTGTTATTCTTGACTCTAGATTGGTGAACGGTTCACGCCGAATGTACAATAAGCTCGGAAATCTTTTTGGACGCACCTAATGGAACTCATAGGTTACGTGGGCCACGTAAAATCTCGTTTCGGTCCACAGTTTGAACCAAACATACCATAGCTTCAGAAACCGTTTTGGACGCACCCGATGGAACTCCTAGGTGACGTGGGTCAGGTAGAATCTCATTTTGATCCTTTTAGAGATAGTGTTAGTTTTGGTGTATGATAGGTGCACGGTTTGAGCCAAACGTACCGTAGGCTCAGAAATTATTGTGTTTGCACCAAATGGTACTCCTGTGTGATGAGGCTCAAATGGAAGCTTGTTTCAGTCTGTTCTGTGCAATATCGGTGCACGGTTTGCACCAAATGTAGCATAGCCTTAGAAATCGTTTTGGATGCACCAGATGGGACTCCAAGGTGATGAGGCTCAAATGGAAGCTCGTTTCGGTTCGTTTGGAGATAGTGCTAATCTTGACTCAAGATAGGTGAACGGTTTGCACCGAACGTACTGTAAGCTCGGAAATCTTTTTGGACGCACCCGATGGAACTCCTAGGTGACATGGGTAATGTAGAATCTCGTTTTGGTCCATTTGGATATAGTGTTAGTCTCGGTGCACGATAGGTCCACAGTTTGCACCAAATGTAACAAAGCCTCAGAAACCGTTTGGGACACACCCGTTGGAACTCCTAGGTGACGTGGGTCATGTAAAATCTTGTTTTGAACCTTTTGGAGATAGTGTTAGTTTTGGTGCATGGTAGGTGCATGGTTTGTGCCAAACATACCGTAGGCTCAGAAATTGTTTTGGAAGCACCGGATGGTACTCTTGGGTGACGAGGCTCAAATGGAAGCTCGTTTCGGTCCGTTTGGAGACAGTATTAGTTTCAGTGCGAGGTAGGTGCACAGTTTGCGCCAATTGTACCATAGCCTCAGAAATCCTTTTGGACGCACGGGAAGGTACTCCTCAGTGACGAGGCTCAAATGGAAGCTCGTTTCTATCCGTTTGGATACAGTGCTAATCTTGATTCAAGATAGGTGCACGGTTTGCACCGAACATACCGTAAGCTCAGAAATCATTTTGGACACACTCGATGGGACTCCTAGGTGATGTAGGTCATGTAGAATCTCCTTTTGGTCCATTTATAGATAGTGTTAGTCTGGTGCAAGATAGATCAACAGTTTGCACCAAACGTATCATAACCTTAGAAATCATTTTGGACGCACCCGATGGAACTCCTAGGTGACGTGGGTGCTGTGGAATCTCCTTTTGGTCCTTTTGGAGATAGTGTATTTTTGGTGCGTGATAGGTGCTTGGTTTGCACCATACGTACCATAGGCTAAGAAATTGTTTTGGATCCACTAGATGGTACTCCTGGGTGACCAGGCTCAAATGGAAGCTTGTTTCGGTCCGTTTGGAGACAGTGTTAGTTTCAGTGCAAGCTAGGTGTACGGTTTGCGCCAAATGTACCACAGCCTCAAAAATCATTTTGGACGCACCGGATGGTACTCCTAGGTGACGAGGTTCAAATGCAACTCGTTTCGGTCCGTTTGGATGTAGTGCTAATCTTGATTCAAGATAGGGGCACGGTTTGCGCCGAACGTACCGTAGGCTTAGAAATCATTTTGGACGCACCCGTTGGAACTCCTAGGTGATGTGGGTCTTATAGAATCTCGTTCTAGTCCGTTTAGAGATAGTGTTAGTATCAGTGCAAGACAGGTGCACAGTTTGCACCAAACGTACCATAGCTTCAGAAGCCATTTTCGACGCACCCGATGGAACTCTTAGGTGATGTGGGTCATGTAGAATCTCATTTCGATCCTTTTGGAGACAGTGTTAGTTTCGGTTCATGATAGGTGCATGGTTTGCGCCAAACACACCGTAGGATTAGAAATTGTTTTGGATGCACCGGATGGTACTCCGTTTGGAGACAGTGTTATTTTCAGTGCAAGATAGGTGCACGGTTTGCACCAAATGTACCATAGCCTCAGAAATCGTTTTGGACGCATCGGATGGTACTCCAAGGTGATGAGGCTCAAATAGAAGCTCGTTTCGGTTCGTTTGGAGATAGTGCTAATCTTGACTCAAGATACGTCAACGGTTTGCGTCAAACATACTGTAAGCTCAGAAATCTTTTTGGATGCACCGATGGAACTCCTAGGTGACGTGGGTCATGTAGTATGTCATTTCAGTCCATTTGGATATAGTGTTAGTCTCGGTGCAAGAAAGGTCCACAGATTGCACCAAATGTACCATTGCCTCAGAAACCGTTAGGGACGCACCCGTTAGAACTCCTAGGTGACGTGGGTCATGTAGAATCTTGTTTCGAACCTTTTGGAGATAGTGTTAGTTTCGGTGCATCGTAGGTGCATGGTTTGCGCCAAACGTACCATAGGCTCAGAAATTGTTTTGGATGCACCGGATGGTTCTCCTGGGTGACGAGGCTCAAATAGAAGCTCGTTTCGGTCCGTTTGGATACAGTGTTAGTTTCAGTGCAAGATATGTGCATGGTTTGCACCAAATGTGCCATAGCTTCAGAAATGGTTTTGGACGAACTGAATGGTACTCCTAGGTGATGAGGCTCAAATAGAAGCTCGTTTCGGTACGTTTGGATAAAGTGCTAATCTTGATTCAAGATAGGTGCACAGTTTGCACCAAACGTACCATAGCCCCAGAAATCATTTTGGACGCACCCGATGGAGCTCCTAGGTGACATGGGTCCCGTAGAATCTCCTTTCGGTCCTTTTGGAGATAGTGTTATCTTTGGTGCGTGATAGGTGCATGGTTTGCGCAGTACGTTCCATAGGCTCAAAAATTATTTTGGATGCACCGGATGATACTCCTGGGTGACGAGGCTCAAATGGAAGCTCGTTTCGGTCCGTTTGGAGACAGTGTTAGTTTCAGTGCAAGGCAGGTGCGCAGTTTGCGCCAAATGTACCATAGCGTTAGAAATCCTTTTGGACGCACCGAATGGTACTCCTAGGTGACGAGGCTCAAATGGAAGCTCGTTTCGGTCTGTTTGGATATAGTGCTAATCTTGATTAAAGATAGGGGCAAGGTTTGCACCGAACGTACCGTAGGCTTAGAAACCATTTTGGACGCACCCGTTGGAACTCCTAGGTGATGTGGGTCTTGTAGAATCTCGTTTCGGTCCGTTTGGAGATAGTGTTAGTATCGGTGCAAGATAGGTCCATAGTTTGCACCAAACGTATCATAGCCTCAGAAATCATTTTGGACGCACCCGATGGAACTCCTAGGTGATGTGGGTCATGTAGGATCTTATTTCGATCCTTTTGGAGATAGTGTTAGTTTCGGTGCATGATAGGTGCATAGTTTGCGCCAAATATACTGTAGGCTCAGAAATTGTTCTGGATGCACCGGATGGTACTCCTGGGTGACGAGGCTCAAATGGAATCTTGTTTTGGTCCGTTTGGAGATAGTGTTAGTTTCAATGCAAGATAGGTGCATGGTTTGCACCAAATATACCATAACCTCAGAAATCGTTTTGGACGCACCGGATGGTACTCCAAGGTGACGAGGCTCAAATGGAAGCTCGTTTCGGTTCTTTTGGAGATAGTGCTAATCTTGACTCAAGATAGGTGAACGGTTTACGCGAACGTACCGTAAGCTTAGAAATATTTTTGGACGCACCTGATGGAACTCCTAGGTGACGTGGGTCATGTAGAATCTTGTTTTGGTCCATTTGGATATAGCGTTAGTCTTGGTGCAAGATAGGTCCACTGTTTGCACCGAACGTACCATAGCCTCAGAAACCATTTTTACGCACCTGTTGGAACTCCTAGGTGACGTGGGTCATGTAGAATCTTGTTTCGAACCTTTTGGAGATTGTGTTAGTTTCGGTGCATGGTAGGTGCACGGTTTGCGCCAAACGTACCATAGGCTCAGAAATTATTTTGGATGCACCGGATGGTACTCCTAGGTGATGAGGCTCAAATGGAAGCTCGTTTCGATCCGTTTGGAGACAGTGTTAGTTTAAGTGGAAGATAGGTGCACAGTTTGCGCCAAATGTACCATAGCTTCAGAAATCATTTTGGACGCACCGGATGGTACTCCTAGGTGACGAGGCTCAAATAGAAGCTCGTTTTGTTCCGTTTGGATACAGTGCTAATCTTGATTCAAGATCGGTGCACGGTTTGCGCCGAACGTACTGTAAGATCGGAAATTATTTTGGACGCACCCGATGGAACTCCTAGGTGACGTGGGTCATGTAGAATCTCGTTTCGGTCCATTTATAGATAGTGTTAGTCTCGGTGCAAGATAGATCCACAGTTTGCACCAAACGTATCATAGCCTCAGAAATCATTTTGGACGCACCCGATGGAACTCCTAGGTGACATGGGTCCCGTGGAATCTCCTTTCGGTCCTTTTGGAGATAGTGTTATCTTTGGTGCGTGATAGGTGCATGGTTTGCGCCGTACGTACCATAGGCTAAGAAATTGTTTTGGATGCACTAGATGGTATTCCTGGGTGACTAGGCTCAAATGGAAGCTCTTTCGGTTCGTTTGGAGACAGTGTTAGTTTCAGTGCAAGGCAGGTGCGCGGTTTGCGCCAAATGTACCATAGCGTTAGACATCCTTTTGGACGCACCGAATGGTACTCCTAGCTGACGAGGCTCAAATGGAAGCTCGTTTTGGTCCATTTGGATATAGTGCTAATCTTGATTCAAGATCCCACGGTTTGCGCCGAACGTACCGTAGGCTTAGAAATCATTTTGGACGCACCCGTTGGAACTCCTAGGTGATGTGGGTCTTGTAGAATCTCGTTTCGGTCCGTTTGGAGATAGTGTTAGTATCGGTGCAAGATAGGTCCACAGCTTGCACCAAACGTACAATAGCTTCAGAAATTGTTTTGGACGCACCTGATGGAACTACTAGGTGATGTGGGTCATGTAGGATCTTATTTTGATCCTTTTGGAGATAGTGTTAGTTTCGGTGCATGATAGGTGCACAGTTTGCGCCAAATGTACCGTAGGCTCAGAAATTGTTCTGGATGCACCGGATGGTACTCCTGGGTGACGAGGCTCAAATGGAATCTTATTTTGGTCCGTTTGGAGATAGTGTTAGTTTCAGTGCAAGATAGGTGCACGGTTTGCAGCAAATATACCATAACCTCAGAAATCATTTTGGACGCACCGGATGGTACTCTAAGGTGACGAGGCTCAAATGGAAGCTCGTTTCGGTTCGTTTGGAGATAGTGCTAATCTTGACTCAAGATAGGTGAACGGTTTGCGCGAACGTACCGTAAGCTTGGAAATATTTTTGGACGCACCTGATGGAACTCCTAGGTGACGTAGGTCATGTAGAATCTCGTTTCGGTCCATTTGGATATAGTGTTAGTCTTGGTGCAAGATAGGTCCACTGTTTGCACTGAACGTACCATAGGCTCAGAAACCATTTTGGACGCACCTGTTGGAACTCCTAGGTGACGTGGGTCATGTAGAATCTTGTTTCAAACCTTTTGGAGATTGTGTTAGTTTCGGTGCATGGTAGGTGCACGGTTTACGCCAAACGTACCATAGGCAGTGTTAGTTTTGGATGCACCGGATGTACCGGATGTAGAATCTTGTTTTCAAACCATTTTGGATGCACCGGATGGTACTCCTAGGTGACGAGGCTCAAATGGAAGCTCGTTTCGATCCGTTTGAAGACAGTGTTAGTTTCAGTGCAAGATAGGTGCACGGTTTGCACCAAATGTACCATACCCTCAGAAATTGTTTTGGCCGCACCGGATGGTAGTCCAAGTTGACGTGGCTCAAATGGAAGCTCGTTTCGGTTCGTTTGGAGATAGTGCTAATCTTGACTCAAGATAGGTGAACGGTTTGCGCCGAACATACCGTAAGCTCGGAAATCTTTTTGGACGCACCTGATGGAACTCCTAGTTGGCGTGGTCATGTAGAATCTCGTTTCGGTCCATTTGGATATAGTGTCAGTCTCGGTGCAAGATAGGTCCACAATTTGCAGCAAACGTACCATAGCTTCAGAAACCGTTTTGGACGCACCCGATGGAACTCCTAGGTGACGTGGGTCATGTAGAACCTCGTTTTGATCCTTTTGGAGATAGTGTTAGTTTCGGTGCATGATAGGTGTACGGTTTCTGCCAAATGTACCGTAGGCTCAGAAATTGTTTTGGATGCACCGGATGGTACTCCTGGGTGACGAGGGTCAAATGGAAGCTTGTTTCGGTCTATTTGGAAATAGTGTTAGTTTTAATGCAAGATAGGTGCACGGTTTGCACCAGATGTACCATAGCCTCATAAATCATTTTGGACACATCGAATGGTACTCCTAGGTGACGAGGCTCAAATAGAAGATCATTTCAGTCCGTTTGGATACAGTGCTAATCTTGGTTCAAGATAGTTACTCGGTTTGCGCCGAACGTAACGTAAGCTCGGAAATCATTTTGGACGCACCCGATGGAACTCCTAGGTGACGTGGGTCATGTAGAATCTCGTTTCGGTCCATTTATAGATAGTGTTAGTCTCGGTGCAGATTGATCCACAGTTTGCACCAAACATATTATAGCCTCAGAAATCATTTTGGACGCACCCGATGGAACTCCTAGGTGACGTGGGTCATGCAGAATCTCCTTTCGGTCCTTTTTGGAGATAGGCTCAAATGGAAGCTCGTTTCGGTCCATTTGGAGACAGTGTTAGTTTCTGTGCAAGGTAGGTGCACGGTTTGCGCCAAATGTACCATAGCCTCATAAATCCTTTTGGACGCACCAGAGGTACTCCTAGGTGACGAGGCTCAAATGGAAGCTCGTTTCGATCCATTTGGATATATTGCGCCGAAAGTACCGTGAGCTCGGAAATCATTTTGGACGCACCCGATAGAACTCCTAGGTGACTTGGGTCATGTAGAATCTCATTTTGGTCCATTTGGATATAGTGTTAGTCTTCGTGCAATATAGATCCATAGTTTGCACCAAATGTATCATAGCCTCATAAATCGTTTTGGATGCACCCGTTGTAACTCCTAGGTGACGTGGGTCATGTAGAATCTTCTTTCGGTCCGTTCGGAGACAGTGTTGGTTTCTGTGCAAGGTAGGTGCACGGTTTGCGCCAAATGTACCATAGCCTCAGAAAGTGTTTTGGATGCACCAGATGGTACTCCAAGGTGACGAGGCTCAAATGGAAGCTCATTTCGATCCATTCGGATATATTGCGCCGAACGTACCGTGAGCTCAGAAATCATTTTGGACGCATTCGATGGAACTCCTAGGTGACTTGGGTCATGTAGAATCTCATTTTGGTCCATTTGGATATAGTGTTAGTCTTGGTGCAATATAGATCCATAGTTTGCACCAAATGTATCATAGCCTCATAAATCGTTTTGGATGCACCCGTTGGAACTCCTAGGTGACGTGGGTCATGTAGAATCTTCTTTTGGTCCGTTCGGAGACAGTGTTAGTTTCTGTGCAAGGTAGGTGCACGGTTTGCGCCAAATGTACCATAGCCTCAGAAAGTATTTTGGATGCACCAGATGGTACTCCAAGGTGACGAGGCTCAAATGGAAGCTCGTTTCGGTCCATTTGGATATAGTGCTAATCTTGATTCAAGGTAGGGGCACGGTTTGTGCCGAAACGAGCTTTAGAATCTCGTTTCGGTCCATTTATAGATAGTGTTAGTCTCGGTGCAGATTGATCCACAGTTTGCACCAAACATATTATAGCCTTAGAAATCATTTTGGACGCACCCGATGGAACTCCTAGGTGACGTGGGTCATGTAGAATCTCCTTTCGGTCCTTTTTGGAGATAGGCTCAAATGGAAGCTCGTTTCGGTCCGTTTGGAGAAAGTGTTAGTTTCAGTGCAAGATAGGTGCATGGTTTGCACCAAATGTACCATAGCCTCAAAAATCATTTTGGACGCACCGGGTGGTACTCCAAGGTGACGAGGCTCAAATGGAAGCTCCTTTCGGTTCGTTTGGAGATAGTGCTAATTTTGACTCATGATAGGTGAACGGTTTGCGCCAAATGTACCGTAAGCTCACAAATAATTTTGGAAGCATCCGATGGAACTCCTAGGTGACGTGGGTCATGTAGAATCTTATTTTTGTCCATTTGTATATAGTGTTAGTCTCGGTGCAAGATAAGTCCATAGTTTGCACCAAATGTACCATAGCCTCAGAAACCATTTTGGACACACCCGTTCAAACTCCTAGGTGACGTGGGTCATGTAGAATCTTATTTCGAACCTTTTTGAGATAGTGTTAGTTTCGGTGCATCGTAGGTGCACGGTTTGCGCCAAATGTACCATAGGCTCAGAAATTGTTTTGGATGCATCAGATGGTACTCCTAGGTGACGAGGCTCCAATGGAAGCTCGTTTTGGTCCGTTTGGAGACAGTGTTAGTTTCAGTGCAAGATAGCTGCACAGTTTGCGCCAAATGTACCATAGCTTTAGAAATCGTTTTGGACGCACTGGATGGTACTCCTAGGTGACGAGGCTCAAATAGAAGCTTGTTTCAGTCTGTTTGGATACAGTGCTAATCTTGATTCAAGATAGGTGTATGGTTTGCACTGAACGTACTGTAAGCTCAGAAATCATTTTGGATGACCTCCTAGGTGACATGGGTCATATAGAATCTCGGTGCAAGATAGATACATAGTTTGCACCAAACATATTATAGCCATAGAAATCTTTTTGGATGCACCTGATGGAACTCCTAGGTGACGTGGGTCATGTAGAATTTTCTTTTGGTCCTTTTGGAGATAGTGTTAGTTTCATTCCGTGATAGGTGCATGGTTTGCGCCATACGTACCATAGGCTAAGAAATTGTTTTGGATGCACCGGATGGTACTCCTGGGTGATGAGGCACAAATGGAAGCTCGTTTCGGTCCGTTTGGAGACAGTGTTAGTTTCTATGCAAGGTAGATGCACGGTTTGCACCAAATGTACCAAAGCCTCATAAATCTGTTTTGGATGCACCGGATGGTACTCCTAGGTGACGAGGCTAAAATAGAAGCTCATTTCGGTCCATTTGGATATAGTGCTAATCTTGATTCAAGATAGGGGCATGGTTTGCGCCGAACATATAGTAGGCTCAGAAATTATTTTGGACGCACCTATTGGAACTCCTAGGTGATGTGGGTCTTGTAGAATCTCGTTTCGGTCCGTTTAGAGATAGTGGTAGTATCGGTGCAAGATAGGTCCACAATTTGCACCAAACGTACCATACCTTCAGAAACCATTTTGGACGCACCCGATGGAACTCCTAGGTGACGTGGGTCATGTAGAATCTCGTTTCGGTCCATTTGGTTATAGTGTTAGACTCGGTGCAAGATAGGTCAACAGTTTGTACCAAATGTACCATAGCCTTAGAAACTGTTTTGGACGCACCCATTCGAACTCCTAGGTGACGTGGGTCATGTAGAATCTTGTTTTGAACCCTTTGGAGATAGTGTTAGTTTCGGTGCATCGTAGGTGCACGGTTTGCGCCAACGTACCATAGGCACAGAAATTGTTTTGGATGCACCAGATTATACTCCTAGGTGACGAGGCTCAAATGGAAGTTCGTTTCGGTCCGTTTGGAGATAGTGTTAGTTTCAGTGCAAAATAGGTGCACGGTTTGCGCCAAATGTAACATAGCTTTAGAAATCGTTTTGGACGCACCAGATGGTACTCCTAGGTGACGAGGCCCAAATAGACGCTTGTTTCGGTACGTTTGGATACAGTGCTAATCTTGATTCAAGAAAGGTGCACGGTTTGCGCCGAACGTACCGTAAGCTCGGAAATCATTTTGGACGAACTCCTAGGTGACGTGGGTCATGTAGAATCTTGTTTCAGTCCATTTATAGATAGTGTTAGTCTCGGTGCAAGATAGATCCACAGTTTGCACCAAACATATTATAACCTTAGAAATCATTTTGGACGCACCCGATGGAACTCCTAGGTGACGTGGGTCATGTAGAATCTCCTTTCGGTCCTTTTGGAGATATTGTTAGTTTCGTTGCGTGATGGGTGCATGGTTTGCGCCATATATACCATAGGCTAAGAAATTGTTTTGGATGCATCGGATGGTACTCCTGGGTGACGAGGCTCAAATGGAAGCTCCTTTCGGTCTGTTTGGAGATAGTGTTAGTTTCTGTGCAAGGTAGGTGCACGGTTTGCGCCAACTGTACCATAACCTCATAAATCCTTTTGGACGCACCGGATGGTACTCCTAGGTGACGAGGCTAAAATGGAAGCTCATTTCGGTCCGTTTGGATATAGTGCTAATCTTGATTCAAGATAGGGGCACGGTTTGCGCCAAACGTACTGTAGGCACAGAAATTATTTTGGACGCACCCGTTGGAACTCCTAGGTGATGTGGGTCTTGTAGAATCTTGTTTCTATCCTTTTGGAGATAGTGTTAGTATCGGTGCAGGATAGGTCCACAGTTTGCACCAAACGTACCATAGCTTCAGAAACCGTTTTGGACGCACCCGATGGAACTCCTAGGTGACATGGGTCATGCAGAATCTTGTTTCGATCCTTTTTGAGATAGTGTCAGTTTCGGTGCATGATGGGTGCACGGTTTATGCCAAACCTACCCAAGGCTCAGAAATAGTTTTGGATCCCCCGGATGTTACTCTTGGGTGACAAGGCTCAAATAGAAGCTTGTTTTGGTCCGTTTGGAGACAGTGTTAGTTTCAATGCAAGATAGGTGCACGGTTTGCACCAAATGTACCATAGCCTCAGAAATCATTTTGGACGCACCGGATGGTACTCCAAGGTGGCGAGGCTCAAATGGATGCTCGTTTCAGTTCGTTTGGAGATAGTGCTGATGTTGACTCAAGATAGGTGAACGGTTTGCGCCGAATGTACCGTAAGCTCGGAAATCTTTTTGGACGCACCTGACGGAACTCCTAGGTGACGTGGGTCATGTAGAATCTCGTTTTGGTCCATTTGGATATAGTGTTAGTCTCGGTGCAAGATAGGTCCATAGTTTCCACCAAATGTACCATAGCCTCAGAAACCGTTTTGGACGCACCCGTTGGAACTCCTAGGTGACGTGGGTCATGTAGAATCTTGTTTTGAACCTTTTGGAGATAGTGTTAGTTCCGGTGCATCGTAGGTGTAGGTGACGTGGGTCATCTAGAATCTCCTTTCGGTCCTTTTGGAGATAGTGTTAGTTTCGGTTCGTGATAGGTGCATGGTTTGCACCATACGTACCATATGCTAAGAAATTATTTTGGATGCACTGGATGGTACTCCTGGGTGACCAGGCTCAAATGTAAGCTCCTTCGGTCCATTTGGAGATAGTGTTAGTTTCAGTGCAAGGTAGGTGCACGGTTTGCGCCAAATGTACCATAGCCTTAGAAATCCTTTTGGACGCACCGGATGGTACTCCTAGGTGACGAGGCTCAAACAGAAGCTCGTTTCGGTCCGTTTGGATATAGTGCTAATCTTGATTGAATATGGGGGGCACGGTTTGCGCCGAACGTACCGTAAGCTCAGAAATCTTTTTAGACACACCCGATGGAACTCCTAGGTGACGTGGGTCATGGAGAATCTCATTTCGGTCCACTTGGATATAGTGTTAGTCTCGGTGCAAGATAGGTCCACAGTATGCACCAAAAGTACCATAGCCTCAGAAACCATTTTGGACGCACCCGTTGGAACTCCTAGGTGACGTGGGTCATGTAGACTCTCCTTTTGGTCCTTTTGGAGATAGTGTTAGTTTCGGTGCATGGTAGGTGCACGGTTTGCGCCAAACGTACCATAGGCTCAGAAATTGTTTTGGATGCACCGGATGGTAGTCCTGGGTGACGAGGCTCAAATGGAAGCTCGTTTCGGTCCGTTTGGAGGCAGTGTTAGTTTCAGTGCATGATAGGTGCACGGTGTGCGCCAAATGTACCATAGCCTCATAAATTATTTTGGATACACCGGATGGTACTCCTAAATGATGAGGCTCAAATAGAAGCTCATTTCGGTCTGTTTGGATGCAATGCTAATCTTGATTCAAGATAGGTGCACGGTTTGCATCGAACGTACCATAAGCTCGGAAATCATATTGGACGCACCTGAAGGAACTCCTAGGTGACGTGGGTTATGTAGAATCTCATTTTGGTCCATTTATAGATAGTGTTAGTCTCGGTGCAAGATAGATCCACAGTTTGCACCAAACGTACCAAAGCCACAGAAATCATTTTGGACGCACCCGATGGAACTCCTAGGTGACGCGGTCATGTAGAATCTCCTTTCGGTCCTTTTGGAGATAGTGTTAGTTTCAGTGCATGATGGGTGCATGGTTTGCGCCTTCGTACCATAGGCTCAAAATTTGTTTTGGATGCACCAGATGGTCCTCCTGGGTAGCGAGGCTCAAATGAAAGCTCATCTTGGTCCGTTTCGATACAGTGTTAGTTTCAGTGCAAGATAGGTGCACGGTTTGCGCCAAATGTACCATGGCCTCAAAAATCATTTTGGACGCACCGGATGGTACTCCTAGGTGACGAGGCTCAAATAGAAGCTCGTTTTGTTCTGTTTGGATACAGTGCTAATCTTGATATGAGATAGGTGCACGGTTTGCGATGAACGTACCGTAAGCTCAGAAATCATTTTGGACGGAGCCGATGGAACTCCTAGGTGACGTGGGTCATGTAGAATCTCATTCAGTCCAATTGGATATAGTGTTTTTGTCTCGGTGCAAGATAGGTCCACAGTATGCACCAAATGTACCATCGCCTCAGAAACCATTTTGGACGCACCCGTTGGAACTCATAGGTGACGTGGGTCATGTAGAATCTTGTTTCAAACCTTTTGGAGATAGTGTTAGTTTCGGTGCATCGTAGGTGCACAGTTTGCGCCTAACGTACCATAGGCTCAGAAATTGTTTTGGATGCACTAGACGGTACTTCTACGTGACGAGGCTCAAATGGAAGCTCGTTTTGGTCCATTTGGAGACAATGTTAGTTTCAGTGCAAGATAGGTGCCCGGTTTGCGCCAAATGTACCACAGCTTTAGAAATCATTTTGGACGCACCAGATGGTACTCCTAGGTGACGAGGCTGAAATAGAAGCTCGTTTCGGTCCGTTTGGATACAGTGCTAATCTTGATCCAAGACAAGTGCACGGTTTGCGCCGACCGTACCGTGAGCTCGGAAATCATTTTGGACGCACCCGATGGAACTCCTAGGTGACATGGGTCCATTTATAGATAGTGTTAGTCTCAGTGCAAGATAGATCCATAGTTTGCACCAAACATACAGTGGCACAGAAATTATTTTGGACGCACCAGATAGAACTCATAGGTGACGTCGGTCATGTAGAATCTCCTTTCAGTCCATTTGGAGATAGTGTTAGTTTCGGTGCGTGATGGGTGCATGGTTTGCGCCATACGTACCATAGGCTCGGAAATTGTTTTGGATGCATTGGATGGTAGTCCTGGGTGACGAGGCTCAAATAGAAGCTCGTTTTAGTCCGTTTGGAGATAGTGTTAGTTTCAGTGCAAGATAGGTGCACGGTTTGCGTCAAATGTACCATAACCTCAGAAATCATTTTGGACAAACTGGATGGTACTCCTTTGTGACGAGACTCAAATGGAAGCCTGTTTCAGTTTGTTTGCATATGCAGCTCACCTTGATTCAAGATAGGGGCATGGTTTGCGCCGAACGTACCGTAGGATCAGAAATCATTTTGGACGCACCCGTTGGAACTCCTAGGTGATGTGGGTCTTGTAGAATCTCGTTTTGGTCCATTTGGAGATAGCGTTAGTATCGGTGCAAGATAGGTCCACAGTTTGCGCCAAACGTACCATAGCTTCATAAACTATTTTGGATGCACCCAATGGAACTCCTAGGTATCGTGGGTCATGTAGAATCTCGCTTCGATCCTTTTGGAGATAGTGTTAGTTTCAGTGCAAGATAGGTGCACGGTTTGCACCAAATATACCATAGCCTCAGAAATCGTTTTTGACACACCGGATCGTACTCCAAGGTGATGAGGCTCAAATGGAAGCTCGTTTCAGTTCGTTTGGAGACAGTGCTAATCTTGAAGCAAGATATGTGAACGGTTTGCGCCGAACATATCGTGAGCTCGGAAATCTTTTTGGACGCACCCGATGGAACTCCTAAGTGACGTGGGTCATGTAGAATCTCGTTTTGGTCCATTTGGATATAGTGTTAGTCTCGGTGCAACATAGGTCCACAGTTTACACCAAACGTACCATAGCTTCAGAAACCAATTTTTTTGCACCCGATGGAACTCCTAGGTGACGAGGGTCACGTAGAATCTCATTCTAATCCTTTTGGACATAGTGTTAGTTCCGGTGCTTGATAGGTGCAGGGTTTGCGCCAAACGCACTGTAGGCTCAAAAATTATTTTGGATGCACCGGATGTTACTCCTGGGTGACGAGGCTCAAATGGAACCTTGTTTCGGTCCGTTTGGAGACAGTGTTAGTTTCAGTGCAAGATTGGTGCACTGTTTGCACCAAATGTACCATAGCCTCAGAAATCATTTTGGACGCACCAGATGGTACTCCAAGGTGACGAGGCTCAAATGGAAGCTCGTTTTGGTTCATTTGGAGATAGTGCTAATCTTCACTCAAGATAAGTGAACGGTTTGCGCCGACCGTACTGTAAGCTCGGAAATCTTTTTGGACGCACCCGATAGAACTCCTAGGTGATGTGGGTCTTGTAGAATCTCGTTGCGGTCCATTTGGATATAGTGTTAGTCTCAGTGCAAGATAGGTCAACAGTATGCACCAAATGTACCATAGCCTCAGAATCCCTTTTGGACGCACCGGTTGGAACTCCTTGGTTACGTGGGTCATGTAGACTCTCCTTTCGGTCCTTTTGGATATAGTATTAGTTTCAGTGCATGGTAGGTGCACGGTTTGCACCAAACGTACCGTAGGCTGAGAAATTGTTTTGGATGCACCGGATGGTTCTCCTAGGTGACGAGGCTCAAATAGAAGCTCGTTTCGGTCCGTTTGGAGACAGTGTTAGTTTCAGTGCAAGATAGGCGCACGGTGTGCACCAAATGTACCATAGCCTCATAAATCATTTTGGACACATCGGATTGTTCTCCTAAATGACGAGGCTCAAATAGAAGCTCATTTTGGTCCGTTTGGATACAATGCTAATCTTGATTCAAGGTAGGTGCACGGTTCGCGCCGAACGTACCGTAAGCTCGGAAATCATTTTGGACGCACCCGATGGAACTCCTAGGTGACGTGGGTCATGCAGAATCTCGTTTTGGTCCATTTATAGATAGTGTTAGTCTCGGTGCAAGATATATCCACAGTTTACACCAAACGTACCATAGCCACAGAAATCATTTTGGACGCACCCGATGGAACTCCTAAGTGACATGGTCATGTAGAATCTCTTTTCGGTTCTTTTAGAGATAGTGTTAGTTTCGGTGCATGATGGGTGCATGGTTTGCGCCTTATGTACCATAGGCTCAAAATTTGTTTTGGATGCACCAGATGGTCCTCCTAGGTGGCGAGGCTCAAATGAAAGCTCATTTTGGTCCGTTTGGAGACAGTGTTAGTTTCAGTGCAAGATAGGTGCACGGTTTGCGCCAAATGTACCATAGCCTCAGAAATAGTTTTGGACGCACTGGATGGTACTCCTAGGTGATGAGGCTCAAATAAAAGCTCGTTTCGGTCCGTTCGAATATAGTGCTAATCTTGATACGACATAGGTGCACGGTTTGCGCCGAACGTACCGTAAGCTCAGAAATTATTTTGGATGGACCCGATGGAACTCCTCGGTGACGTGGGTCTTGTAGAATCTCGTTCGGTCCAATTGGATATAGTGTTTTTGTCTCGGTGCAAGACAGGTCCACAGTATGGACCAAATGTACCATAGCCTCAGAAACCGTTTTGGACGCACCCGTTGGAACTCCTAGGTGACGTGGGTCATGTAGAATCTTGTTTCGAACCTTTTGGAGATAGTGTTAGTTTCGGTGCATCGTAAGTGCATGATTTGCGCCAAACGTACCATAGGCTAAGAAATTGTTTTGGATGCACCGGATGGTACTCCTAGGTAACGAGGCTCAAATGGAAGCTTGTTTCCGTCCGTTTGGAGACAGTGTTATTTTCAGTGCAAGATAGGTGCACGGTTTGCACCAAATGTACCACAGCTTCAGAAATCGTTTTGGATACAACGGATGGTGCTCCGAGGAGACGAGGCTCAAATAGAAGCTCGTTTTGGTCTGTTTGGATACAGTGCTAATCTTGATTCAAGATAGGTGCACCGTTTACGCTGAACGTACGGTAAGCTTGGAAATCATTTTGGACGCACCCGATGGAACTCCTAGGTGACATGGGTCATGTAGAATCTCGTTTCGGTCCATTTATAGACATTGTTCGTCTTAGTGCAAGATAGATCCACAGTTTGCACCAAATCTATCATAGCCTTAGAAATCATTTTGGACGCACCTGACCGAACTCCTAGGTGACGTGGGTCATCTAGAATCTCCTTTTCGGTCCTTTTGGAGATAGTGTTAGTTTCGGTGCGTGATAGGTGCATGGTTTGCACCATACGTACCATATGCTAACAAATTGTTTTGGATGCACTGGATGGTACTCCTGGGTGACCAGGCTCAAATGTAAGCTCCTTCGGTCCGTTTGGAGATAGTGTTAGTTTCAGTGCAAGGTAGGTGCACGGTTTGCGCCAAATGTACCATAGCCTTAAAAATCCTTTTGGATGCACCGAATGGTACTTCTAGGTGACGAGGCTCAAACAGAAGCTCGTTTCGGTCCGTTTGGATATAGTGCTAATCTTGATTGAATATGGGGGCACGGTTTGCGCCGAACGTACCGTAAGCTTAGAAATCTTTTTGGACACACCCGATGGAACTCCTAGGTGACGTGGGTCATGGAGAATCTCATTTCGGTCCACTTGGATATAGTGTTAGTCTCGATGCAAGATAGGTCCACAGTATGCACCAAATGTACCATAGCCTCAGAAACCAATTTGGACGCACCCGTTGGAACTCCTAGGTGACGTGGGTCATGTAGACTCTCCTTTTGGTTCTTTTGGAGATAGTGTTAGTTTCGGTACATGGTAGGTGCACGGATTGCGCCAAACGTACCATAGGCTCAGAAATTGTTTTGGATGCACCGGATGGTAGTCCTGGGTGACGAGGCTCAAATGGAAGCTTGTTTCGGTCCGTTTGGAGGCAGTGTTAGTTTTAGTGCAAGATAGGTGCACGGTGTGCGCCAAATGTACCATAGCCTCATAAATCATTTTGGACGCACCTCATGGTACTCCTAGGTGACAAGGCTCAAATAGAAGCTCGTTTTGTTCTGTTTGGATACAGTGCTAATCTTGATGTGAGATAGGTGCACGGTTTGCGCCGAACGTACCGTAAGCTCAGAAATCATTTTGGACGGAGCCGATGGAACTCCTAGGTGACGTGGGTCATGTAGAATCTCATTCAGTCCAATTGGATATAGTGTTTTTGTCTCGGTGCAAGATAGGTCCACAGTATGCACCAAATGTACCATAGCCTCATAAACCATTTTGGACGCACCCGTTGAAACTCATAGGTGACGTGGGTCATGTAGAATCTTGTTTCAAACCTTTTGGAGATAGTGTTAGTTTCGGTGCATCGTAAGTGCATGATTTGCGCCAAACGTACCATAGGCAATGAAATTGTTTTGGATGCACCAGATGGTACTCCTGGGTAACGAGGCTCAAATGGAAGCTCGTTTCCGTCCGTTTGGAGACAGTGTCATTTTCAGTGCAAGATAGGTGCACAATTTGCACCAAATGTACCATAGCTTCAGAAATCGTTTTGGATGCAACGGATGGTGCTCCGAGGAGATGAGGCTCAAATAGAAGCTCATTTCGGTCCGTTTGGATACAGTGCTAATCTTGATTCAAGATAGTTGCACGGTTTACGCTGAACGTACCGTAAGCTCGGAAATCATTTTGGACGCACCCGATGGAACTCCTAGGTGACGTGGGTCATGTAGAATCTCGTTTCGGTCCATTTATAGACATTATTAGTCTCAGTGCGAGATAGATCCACAGTTTGCACCAAACGTATCATAGCCTCAGAAATCATTTTGGACGCACCTGACCGAACTCCTAGGTGACGTGGGTCATGTAGAATCTCCTTTCGGTCCTTTTGGAGGTAGTGTTAGTTTCGGTGCGTGATAGGTGCATGGTTTGCACCATATGTACCATATGCTAAGAAATTGTTTTGGATGCACTAGATGGTACTCCTGGGTGACCAGGCTCAAATGTAAGCTCTTTCGGTCCGTTTGGAGATAGTGTTAGTTTCAATGCAAGGTAGGTGCACGATTTACACCAAATGTACCATAGCCTTAGAAATCCTTTTGGACGCACCGGATGGTACTCCTAGGTGACGAGGCTCGAATGGAAGCTCGTTTCGGTCCGTTTGGATATAGTGCTAATCTTGATTGAATATGGGGGCACGGTTTGCGCCGAACGTACCGTAAGCTCAGAAATCTTTTTGGACACACCCGATGGAACTCCTAGGTGACGTGGGTCATGTAGAATCTTGTTTCGGTCCACTTGGATATAGTGTTAGTCTCGGTGCAAGATACGTCCACAGTATGCACCAAATGTACCATAGCCTCAGAAACCGTTTTGGACGCACCCGTTGGAACTCCTAGGTGACGTGGGTCATGTAGACTCTCCTTTCGGTCCTTTTAGAGATAGTGTTAGTTTCGGTGCATGGTTGGTGCACGGTTTGCGCCAAACGTACCATAGGCTCAAATGGAAGCTCGTTTTGGTCCATTTGGAGACAGTGTTAGTTTCAGTGCAAGATAGGCACACGGTGTGCGCCGAATGTATCATAGCCTCATAATTCATTTTGGACACACCGGATGGAACTCCTAAATGACGAGGCTCAAATAGAAGCTCCTTTCGGTCCGTTTGGATACAATGCTAATCTTGATTCAAGATAGGTGCACGGTTTGCGCCGAACGTACCGTAAGCTCGGAAATCATTTTGGACACACCCGATGGAACCCCTAGGTGACGTGGGTCATGTAGAATCTCGTTCGGTCCAATTGGATATAGTGTTTTTGTGTCAGTGCAAGATAGGTTCACAGTATGCACCAAACGTACCATAGCCATAGAAAATCATTTTGGACGCACCCGATGGAACTCCTAGGTGACATGGTCATGTAGAATCTCCATTCGGTCCTTTTGGAGATAGTGTTAGTTTTGCTGCATGATGGGTGCATGGTTGGTGCCTTACATACCATAGGCTCAAAATTTGTTTCGGAAGCACCAGATGGTCCTCCTGGGTGGCGAGGCTCAAATGAAAGCTCGTTTTGGTCCGTTTGAAGGCAGTGTTAGTTTCAGTGCAAGATAGGAGCCTGGTTTGCGCCAAATGTACCATAGCCTCAGAAATCATTTTGGATGCACCGGATGATACTCCTAGGTGACGAGGCTCAAATAGAAGCTCATTTCGGTCTATTTGGATACAGTGCTAATCTTGATACGAGATAGGTGCACGGTTTGCGCCGAATGTACCGTAAGCTCAGAAATCATTTTGGACGGACCCGATGGAACTCCTAGGTGATGTGGGTCATGTAGAATCTCATTCGGTCCAATTGGATATAGTGTTTTAGTCCCGTGCAAGATAGGTCCACAGTATGCACCAAATGTACCATAGCCTCAGAAACCGTTTTGGACGCACCGGTTGGAACTCCTAGGTGACGTGGGTCATGTAGAATCTTGTTTCGAACCTTTTGGAGATAGTGTTAGTTTCGGTGCTTCGTAAGTGTATGATTTGCGCCAAACGTACCATAGGCTAAGAAATTGTTTTGGATGCACCAGATGGTACTCCTAGGTAACGAGGCTCAAATGGAAGCTTGTTTTCGTCCGTTTGGAGACAGTGTTATTTTCGTGTGCAAGATAGGTGCACGGTTTGCACCAAATGTACCACAACTTCAGAAATTGTTTTGGATGCAACGGATGGTGCTCCGAGGAGACGAGGCTCAAATAGAAGCTCGTTTCGGTCTGTGTTGGATACAGTGCTAATCTTGATTCGAGATAGGTGCACGGTTTGCGCCGAACGTACCATAAGCTCAGAAATCATTTTGGACAGACCCGATGGAACTCCTAGGTGACGTGGGTCATGTAGAATCTCGTTCGGTCCAATTGGATATAGTGTTTTAGTCTCGGTGCAAGATAGGTCCACAGTATGCACCAAATCTACCATAGCCTCAGAAACCGTTTTGGACGCACCCGTTGGAACTCCTATGTGACGTGGGTCATGTAGAATCTTGTTTCGAACCTTTTGGAGATAGTGTTAGTTTCGGTGCATCGTAAGTGCATGATTTGCGCCAAACGTACCATAGGCTAAGAAATTGTTTTGGATGCACCGGATGGTACTCCTGGGTAACGAGGCTCAAATGGAAGCTCGTTTCCGTCCATTTGGAGACAGTGTTATTTTCAGTGAAAGATAGGTGCAAGGTTTGCACCAAATGTACCACAGCTTCAGAAATCATTTTGGATGCAACGCATGGTGCTCCAACGTGACGAGGCTCAAATAGAAGCTCGTTTCGGTCCGTTTGGATACAATGCTAATCTTGATTCAAGATAGGTGCACGATTTACGATGAACGTATCGTAAGCTCAGAAATCATTTTGGACGCACCTGATCGAACTCCTAGGTGACGAGGCTTAAATGGAAGCTCGTTTCCGTCCATTTGGAGACAGTGTTAGTTTTAGTGCAAGGTAGGTGCATGGTTTGCGCCAAATGTACCATAGCCTCAGAAATCCTTTTAGACGCATCGGATGGTACTCCTAGGTGACGAGGCTCAAATAGAAGCTCGTTTCGGTCTGTTTGTATACAATGCTAATCTTGATTGAATATGGGGGCACGGTTTGCGCCGAATGTACCGTAAGCTCGGAAATCTTTTTGCACGCACCCAATGGAACTCCTAGGTGACGTGGGTCATGTAGAATCTCGTTTCGGTCCACTTGGATATAGTGTTAGTCTCAGTGCAAGATAGGTCCACAGTATGCACCAAATGTACCATAGCCTCAGAAACCATTTGGACGCACCCATTGGAACTCATAGGTGACGTGGGTCATGTAGACTCTCCTTTCGGTCCTTTTGGAGATAGTGTTAGTTTCGGTCCATGGTAGGTGCACGGTTTGCGCCAAACGTACCATAGCCTCAGAAATTGTTTTGGACGCATCGGATGGTACTCCTAAGTGACGAGGCTCAAATAGAAGCTCGTTTCGGTCTATTTGGATACATTGCTAATCTTGATACGAGATAGGTGCACGGTTTGCGCCGAACGTACCATAAGCTCAGAAATCATTTTGGACGGACCCGATAGAACTCCTAGGTGACGTGGGTCATGTAGAATCTCGTTCAGTCCAATTGGATATAGTGTTTTAGTCTCGGTGCAAGATAGGTCCACAGTATGCACCAAATGTACCATAGCCTCAGAAAACCATTTTGGACGCACCCGTTGGAACTCCTAGGTGACGTGGGTCATGTTTCAAACCTTTTGGAGATAGTGTTAGTTTCGCTGTTACGTAAGTGCATGATTTGAGCTAAAAGTACCATTGGCTAAGAAATTGTTTTGGATGCACTGGATGGTACTCCTGGGTAACGAGGCTCAAATGGAAGCTCGTTTCCGTCCGTTTAGAGGCAGTGTTATTTTCAGTGCAAGATAGATGCAACGGATGGTGCTCCTAGGTGACAAGGCTCATATAGAAGCTTGTTTTGGTCCGTTTGGATACAGTGCTAATCTTGATTCAAGATAGGTGCACGGTTTGCGCCAAATGTACCATGGCCTCAGAAATCGTTTTGGATGCACCAGATGGTACTCCTAGGTGACAAGGCTCAAATAGAAGCTCATTTCGGTCCATTTGGATACAGTGCCAATCTTGATACGAGATACGTGCACGGTTTGCGCCGAACGTACCGTAAGCTCATAAATCATTTTGGACGGACCCGATGGAACTCCTAGGTGACGTGGGTCATGTAGAATCTTGTTCAGTCCAATTGGATATAGTGTTTTTGTCTCGGTGCAAGATAGGTCCACAGTATGCACCAAATGTACCATAGCCTCAGAAACCGTTTTGGACGCACCCGTTGGAACTCCTAGGTGACGTGGGTCATGTAGACTTTCCTTTCGGTCCTTTTGGAGATAGTGTTAGTTTTGGTGCATGGTTGGTGCACGGTTTGCGCCAAACGTACCATAGGCTCAAAAATTGTTTTGGATGCACCGGATGGTACTCCTGGGTGACGAGGCTCAAATGGAAGCTCGTTTCGGTCCGTTTGGGGACAGTGTTAGTTTCAGCGCAAGATAGGCACACGGTGTGCGCCGAATGTACCATAGCCTTATAAATCATTTTGGACACACCGGATGGTACTCCTAAATGACGAGGCTCAAATAGAAGCTTATTTCGGTCCGTTTGGATACAATGCTAATCTTGATTCAAGATAGGTGCACGGTTTGCGCCGAACGTACCATAAGCTCGGAAATCATTTTGGACGCACCCGATGGAACTCCTAGGTGACGTGGGTCATGTAGAATCTCGTTCAGTCCAATTGGATATAGTGTTTTTGTCTCAGTGCAAGATAGGTCCACAGTATGCACCAAAGGTACCATAGCCACAGAAAATTGTTTTGGACGCACCCGATGGAACTCCTAGGTGACATGGTCATGAAGAATCTCCTTTCGGTCCTTTTGGAGATAGTGTTAGTTTTGGTGCATGATGGGTGCATGGTTTGCGCCTTACGTACCATAAGCTCAAATTTTGTTTCGGACGCACCAGTTGGTCCTCTTGGGTTGCGAGGCTCAAATGAAAGCTCGTTTTGGTCCGTTTGGAGGCAGTGTTAGTTTCAGTGCAAGATAGGTGCATGGTTTGCGCCGAATGTACCATAGCCTTATAAATCATTTTGGACACACCGGATGGTACTCCTAAATGACAAGGCTCAAATAGAAGCTCGTTTCGGTCCGTTTGGATACAATGCTAATCTTGATTCAAGATAGGTGCACGGTTTGCGCCGAACGTACCGTAAGCTCAGAAATCATTTTGGATGGACCCGATGGAACTCTTAGGTGACGTGGGTCATGTAGAATCTCGTTCGGTACAATTGGATATAGTGTTTTAGTCTCGGTGCAAGATAGGTCCACAATATGCATCAAATGTACCATAGCCTCAGAAACCGTTTTCGACGCACCCGTTGGAACTCCTAGGTGACGTGGGTCATGTGGAATCTTGTTTCGAACCTTTTGGAGATAGTGTTAGTTTCGGTGCTTCGTAAGTGTATGATTTGCGCCAAACGTACCATAGGCTAAGAAATTGTTTTGGATGCACCAGATGGTACTCCTGGGTAACGAGGCTCAAATGGAAGCTCGTTTTCGTCCGTTTGGAGACAGTGTTATTTTCGTGTGCAAGATAGGTGCACGGTTTGCACCAAATGTACCACAGCTTCAGAAATCGTTTTGGATGCAACGGATGGCGCTCCCAGGTGACGAGGCTCAAATAGAAGCTCGTTTCGGTCCGTTTAGATACAGTGCTAATCTTGATTCAAGATAGGTGCACGGTTTGCGCCAAATGTACCATGGCCTCAGAAATTATTTTGGATACACCGGATGGTACTCCTAGGTACGAGGCTCAAATAGAAGCTCATTTCGGTCCATTTGGATACAATGCCAATCTTGATACGAGATAGGTGCACGGTTTGCGCCGAACGAACCGTATGCTCAGAAATCATTTTGGACGGACCCGATGGAACTCCTAGGTGACGTGGGTCGTGTAGAATCTCGTTTGGTCCAATTGGATATAGTGTTTTTTTCTCGGTGCAAGATAGGTCCACAGTATGCACTAAATCTACCATAGCCTCAGAAACCGTTTTGGACGCACCCGTTGGAACTCCTATGTGACGTGGGTCATGTAGAATGTTGTTTTGAACCTTTTGTAGATAGTGTTAGTTTCGGTGCATCGTAAGTGCATGATTTGCGCCAAACGTACCATAGGCTAAGAAATCATTTTGGATGCAACGGATGGTGCTCCAAGGTGACGAGGCTCAAATAGAAGCTCGTTTCGGTCCATTTTGATACAGTGCTAATCTTGATTCAAGATAGGTGCATGGTTTACGCTGAACGTATCGTAAGCTCGGAAATCATTTTGGACGCACCTGATGGAACTCCTAGGTGACGTGGGTCATGTAGAATCTCCTTTCGGTCCTTTTGGAGATAGTGTTAGTTTCGGTGCGTGATAGGTGCATGGTTTGCACCATACGTACCATATGCTAAGAAATTATTTTGGATGCACTGGATGGTACTCCTGGGTGACTAGGCTCAAATGTAAGCTCTTTCGGTCCGTTTGGAGACAATGTTAGTTTTAGTGCAAGGGAGGTGCACGGTTTGCGCCAAATGTACCACAGCCTCAGAAATCCTTTTAGACGCGTCGGATGGTACTCCTAGGTGACGAGGCTCAAATAGAAGCTCATTTCGGTCTGTTTGTATACAGTGCTAATCTTGATTGAATATGGGGGCACGGTTTGCGCCGAACGTACCGTAAGCTCGGAAATCTTTTTGAACACACCCAATGGAACTCCTAGGTGACGTAGGTCATGTAGAATCTCGTTTTGGCCCACTTGGATATAGTGTTAGTCTCGGTGCAAGATAGGTCCACAGTATGCACCAAATGTACCATAGCCTCAGAAACCATTTTGGACGCACCCGTTGGAACTCCTAGGTGACGTGGGTCATGTAGACTCTCCTTTCGGTCCTTTTGGAGATAGTGTTAGTTTCGGTGCATGGTAGGTGCACGGTTTGTGCCAAACGTACCATAGGCTCAGAAATTCTTTTGGATGCACCGGATGGTACTCCTGGGTGACGAGGCTCAAATGGAAGCTCGTTTCGGTCCGTTTGGAGACAATGTTAGTTTCAGTGCAAGATGGGCGCACGGTGTGCGCCAAATGTACCATAGCCTCATAAATCATTTTGGACACACCGGATGGTACTCCTAAATGACAAGGCTCAAATAGAAGCTCGTTTCGGTCCGTTTGGATACAATGCTAATCTTGATTCAAGATAGGTGCACGGGTTGCGCCGAACGTACCGTAAGCTCGGAAATCATTTTGGACGCACCCGATGGAACTCCTAGGTGACGTGGGTCATGTAGAATCTCGTTCGATCCAATTGGATATAGTGTTTTTGTCTCAGTGCAAGATAGGTCCACAGTATGCACCAAACGTACCATAGCCACAGAAAATCGTTTTGGACGCTCCCGATGGAACTCCTAGGTGACATGGTCATGAAGAATCTCCTTTCGGTCCTTTTGGAGATAGTGTTAGTTTCGGTGCATGATGGGTGCATGGTTTGCGCCTTACGTACCATAGGCTCAAAATTTGTTTCAGATACTCTAGTTGGTCCTCCTGGGTGGCGAGGCTCAAATGAAAGCTCGTTTTGGTCCGTTTGGAGGCAGTGTTGGTTTTAGTGCAAGATAGGTGCATGGTTTGCGCCAAATGTACCATAGCCTCAGAAATCATTTTGGACGCGCCGGATGATACTCCTAGGTGACGAGGCTCAAAGAGAAGCTCGTTTTGGTCTGTTTGGATACAGTGCTAATCTTGATATGAGATAGGTGCACAGTTTGCGCCGAATGTACCGATTGCTCGGAAATCATTTTGGACGGACCCGATGGAACTCCTAGGTGACGTGGGTCATGTAGAATCTCGTTCGGTACAATTGGATATAGTGTTTTAGTCTCGGTGCAAGATAGGTCCACAGTATGCATCAAATGTACCATAGCCTCGGAAACCGTTTTGGACGCACCCGTTGGAACTCCTAGGTGACGTGGGTCATGTAGAATCTTGTTTCGAACCTTTTGGAGATAGTGTTAGTTTCGGTGCTTCGTAAGTGTATGATTTGCGCCAAACGTACCATAGGCTAAGAAATTATTTTGGATGCACCAGATGGTACTCCTGGGTAACAAGGCTCAAATGGAAGCTCGTTTTCGTCCGTTTGGAGACAGTGTTATTTTCGTGTGCAAGATAGGTGCACGGTTTGCACCAAATGTACCACAGCTTCAGAAGTCGTTTTGGATGCAACGGATGGTGCTCGCAGGTGACGAGGCTCAAATAGAAGCTCGTTTCGGTCCGTTTGGATACAGTACTAATCTTGATTCAAGGTAGGTGCACGGTTTGCGCCAAATGTACCATGGCCTCAGAAATCATTTTGGATGCACCGGATGGTACTCCTTGGTATGAGGCTCAAATAGAAGCTCATTTCGGTCCATTTGGATACAGTGCCAATCTTGATACGAGATAGTTGCACGGTTTGCGCCGAACGTACCGTATGCTCAGAAATCATTTTGGACGGACCCGATGGAACTCCTAGGTGACGTGAGTCATGTAGAATCTCGTTCGGTCCAATTGGATATAGTGTTTTTATCTCGGTGCAAGATAGGTCCACAGTATGCACTAAATCTACCATAGCCTCAGAAACCATTTTGGACGCACCCGTTGGAACTCCTATGTGACGTGGGTCATGTAGAATCTTGTTTCGAACCTTTTGGAGATAGTGTTAGTTTCGGTGCATCGTAAGTGCATGATTTGCGCCAAAGCGCCATAGGCTAAGAAATTGTTTTGGATGCACCGGATGGTACTCCTGGGTAACGAGGCTCAAATGGAAGCTCGTTTCCGTCCGTTTGGAGACAGTGTTATTTTCAGTGCAAGATAGGTGCACGGTTTGCACCAAATGTACCATACCTTCAGAAATCGTTTTGGATGCAACGGATGGTGCTCCAAGGTGACGAGGCTCAAATAGAAGCTCGTTTCGGTCCGTTTGGATACAGTGCTAATCTTGATTCAAGATAGGTGCATGGTTTACGCTGAACGTATCATAAGCTCGGAAATCATTTTGGACGCACCTGATGGAACTCCTAGGTGACGTGGGTCATGTAGAATCTCCTTTCGGTCCTTTTGGAGATAGTGTTAGTTTCGGTGCGTGATAGGTGCATGGTTTGCACCATACGTACCATATGCTAAGAAATTGTTTTGGATGCACTGGATGGTACTCCTGGGTGACTAGGCTCAAATGTAAGCTCTTTCGGTCCGTTTGGAGACAATGTTAGTTTTAGTGCAAGGTAGGTGCACGGTTTGCGCCAAATGTACCACAGCCTCAGAAATCCTTTTAGACGCGTCGGATGGTACTCCGAGGTGACGAGGCTCAAATAGAAGCTCGTTTCGGTCTGTTTGTATACAGTGCTAATCTTGATTGAATATGGGGGCACGGTTTGCTCCGAACGTACCGTAAGCTCGGAAATCTTTTTGGACACACCCAATGGAACTCCTAGGTGACGTGGGTCATGTAGAATCTCGTTTCGGTCCACATGGATATAGTGTTAGCCTCGGTGCAAGATAGGACCACAGTATGCACCAAATGTACCATAGCCTCAGAAACCATTTTGGACGCACCCGTTGGAACTCCTAGGTGACGTGGGTCATGTAGACTCTCCTTTTGGTCCTTTTGGAGATAGTGTTAGTTTCGGTGCATGGTAGGTGCACGGTTTGCACCAAACGTACCATAGGCTCAGAAATTGTTTTGGATGCACCGGATGGTACTCCTGGGTGACGAGGCTCAAATGGAAGCTCGTTTCGGTCCGTTTGGAGACAATGTTATTTTCAGTGCAAGATGGGCGCACGGTGTGTGCCAAATGTACCATAGCCTCATAAATCATTTTGGACACACCGGATGGTACTCCTAAATGACGAGGCTCAAATAGAAGCTCGTTTCGGTCCGTTTGGATACAATGCTAATCTTGATTCCAGATAGGTGCACGGGTTGCGCCGAACGTACTGTAAGCTCGGAAATCATTTTGGACGCACCCGATGGAACTCCTAGGTGACGTGGGTCATGTAGAATCTCGTTCGATCCAATTGGATATAGTGTTTTTGTCTCAGTGCAAGCTATTCCACAGTATGCACCAAACGTACCATAGCCACAGAAAATCGTTTTGGACGCACCCGATGGAACTCCTAGGTGACTTGGTCATGAAGAATCTCCTTTCGGTCCTTTTGGAGATAGTGTTAGTTTCGGTGCATGATGGGTGCATGGTTTGCGTCTTACGTACCATAGGCTCAAAATTTGTTTCGGATACACTAGTTGGTCCTCCTTGGTGGCGAGGCTCAAATGAATGCTCGTTTTGGTCCGTTTGGAGGCAGTGTTAGTTTCAGTGCAAGATAGGTGCATGGTTTGCGCCAAATGTACCATAGCCTCAGAAATCATTTTGGACGCACCGGATGATACTCTTAGGTGACGAGGCTCAAAGAGAAGCTCGTTTTGGTCTGTTTGGATACAGTGCTAATCTTGATACGAGATAGGTGCACGGTTTGCGCCGAATGTACCGATTGCTCAGAAATCATTTTGGACGGACCCGATGAAACTCCTAGGTGACGTGGGTCATGTAGAATCTCGTTCGGTACAATTGGATATAGTGTTTTAGTCTCGGTGCAAGATAGGTCCACAGTATGCATCAAATGTACCATAGCCTCGAAAACCTTTTTGGACGCACCCGTTGGAACTCCTAGGTGACGTGGGTCATGTAGAATCTTGTTTCAAACCTTTTGGAGATAGTGTTAGTTTCGGTGCTTCGTAAGTGTATGATTTGCGCCAAACGTACCATAGGCTAAGAAATTATTTTGGATTTACCAGATGGTACTCCTGGGTAACAAGGCTCAAATGGAAGCTCGTTTTCGTCCGTTTGGAGACAGTGTTATTTTCGTGTGCAAGATAGGTGCACGGTTTGCACCAAATGTACCACAGCTTCAGAAGTCGTTTTGCATGCAACGGATGGTGCTCCCAGGTGATGAGGCTCAAATAGAAGCTCGTTTCGGTCCGTTTGGATGCAGTGCTAATCTTGATTCAAGATAGGTGCACGGTTTGCACCAAATGTACCATGGCCTCAGAAATCATTTTGGATGCACCGGATGGTACTCCTAGGTACGAGGCTCAAATAGAAGCTCATTTCGGTCCATTTGGATACAGTGTCAATCTTGATACGAGATAGTTGCACGGTTTGCGCCGAACGTACCGTATGCTCAGAAATCATTTCGGACGGACCCGATGGAACTCCTAGGTGACGTGGGTCATGTAGAATCTCGTTCGGTCCAATTGGATATAGTGTTTTTGTCTCGGTGCAAGATAGGTCCACAGTATGCACTAAATCTACCATAGCCTCAGAAACCATTTTGGACGCACCCGTTGGAACTCCTATGTGACGTGGGTCATGTAGAATCTTGTTTCGAACCTTTTGGAGATAGTGTTAGTTTCGGTGCATCTTAAGTGCATGATTTGCGCCAAACGTACCATAGGCTAAGAAATTGTTTTGGATGCACCGGATGGTACTCCTGGGTAACGAGGCTCAAATGGAAGCTCGTTTCCGTCCGTTTGGAGACAGTGTTATTTTCAGTGCAAGATAGGTGCACGGTTTGCACCAAATGTACCATACCTTCAGAAATCGTTTTGGATGCAACGGATGGTGCTCCAAGGTGACGAGGCTCAAATAGAAGCTCGTTTCGGTCCGTTTGGATACAGTGCTAATCTTGATTCAAGATAGGTGCATGGTTTACGCTGAACGTATCATAAGCTCGGAAATCATTTTGGACGCACCTGATGGAACTCCTAGGTGACGTGGGTCATGTAGAATCTCCTTTTGGTCCTTTTGGAGATAGTGTTAGTTTCGGTGCGTGATAGGTGCATGGTTTGCACCATACGTATCATATGCTAAGAAATTGTTTTGGATGCACTGGATGGTACTTCTGGGTGACTAGGCTCAAATGTAAGCTCTTTCGGTCCGTTTGGAGACAATGTTAGTTTTAGTGCAAGGTAGGTGCACGGTTTGCGCCAAATGTACCACAGCCTCAGAAATCCTTTTAGACGCGTCGGATGGTACTCCGAGGTGACGAGGCTCAAATAGAAGCTCGTTTCGGTCTGTTTGTATACATGCTAATCTTGATTGAATATGGGGGCACGGTTTGCTCCGAACGTACCGTAAGCTCAGAAATCTTTTTGGACACACCCAATGGAACTCCTAGGTGACGTGGGTCATGTAGAATCTCGTTTCGGTCCACATGGATATAGTGTTAGTCTCGGTGCAAGATAGGTCCACAGTATGCACCAAATGTACCATAGCCTCAGAAACCATTTTGGACGCACCCGTTGGAACTCCTAGGTGACGTGGGTCATGTAGACTCTCCTTTCGGTCCTTTTGGAGATAGTGTTAGTTTCGGTGCATGGTAGGTGCACGGTTTGCGCCAAACGTACCATAGGCTCAGAAATTGTTTTGGATGCACCGGATGGTACTCCTGGGTGACGAGGCTCAAATGAAGCTCGTTTCGGTCCGTTTGGAGACAATGTTAGTTTCAGTGCAAGATGGGCGCACGGTGTGCGCCAAATGTACCATAGCCTCATAAATCATTTTGGACACACCGGATGGTACTCCTAAATGACGAGGCTCAAATAGAAGCTCGTTTCGGTCCGTTTGGATACAATGCTAATCTTGATTCAAGATAGGTGCACGGGTTGCGCCGAACGTACTGTAAGCTCGGAAATCATTTTGGACGCACCCGATGGAACTCCTAGGTGACGTGGGTCATGTAGAATCTCGTTCGATCCAATTGGATATAGTGTTTTTGTCTCAGTGCAAGCTATTCCACAGTATGCACCAAACGTACCATAGCCACAGAAAATCGTTTTGGACGCACCCGATGGAACTCCTAGGTGACTTGGTCATGAAGAATCTCCTTTCGGTCCTTTTGGAGATAGTGTTAGTTTCGGTGCATGATGGGTGCATGGTTTGCGCCTTACGTACCATAGGCTCAAAATTTGTTTCGGATACACTAGTTGGTCCTCCTTGGTGGCGAGGCTCAAATGAATGCTCGTTTTGGTCCGTTTGGAGGCAGTGTTAGTTTCAGTGCAAGATAGGTGCATGGTTTGCGCCAAATGTACCATAGCCTCAGAAATCATTTTGGACGCACCGGATGATACTCTTAGGTGACGAGGCTCAAAGAGAAGCTCGTTTTGGTCTGTTTGGATACAGTGCTAATCTTGATACGAGATAGGTGCACGGTTTGCGCCGAATGTACCGATTGCTCAGAAATCATTTTGGACGGACCCGATGAAACTCCTAGGTGACGTGGGTCATGTAGAATCTCGTTCGGTACAATTGGATATAGTGTTTTAGTCTCGGTGCAAGATAGGTCCACATATGCATCAAATGTACCATAGCCTCGGAAACCTTTTTGGACGCACCCGTTGGAACTCCTAGGTGACGTGGGTCATGTAGAATCTTGTTTCAAACCTTTTGGAGATAGTGTTAGTTTCGGTGCTTCGTAAGTCGATTTGCGCCAAACGTACCATAGGCTAAGAAATTATTTTGGATTTACCAGATGGTACTCCTGGGTAACAAGGCTCAAATGGAAGCTCGTTTTCGTCCGTTTGGAGACAGTGTTATTTTCGTGTGCAAGATAGGTGCACGGTTTGCACCAAATGTACCACAGCTTCAGAAGTCGTTTTGCATGCAACGGATGGTGCTCCCAGGTGATGAGGCTCAAATAGAAGCTCGTTTCGGTCCGTTTGGATGCAGTGCTAATCTTGATTCAAGATAGGTGCACGGTTTGCACCAAATGTACCATGGCCTCAGAAATCATTTTGGATGCACCGGATGGTACTCCTAGGTACGAGGCTCAAATAGAAGCTCATTTCGGTCCATTTGGATACAGTGTCAATCTTGATACGAGATAGTTGCACGGTTTGCGCCGAACGTACCGTATGCTCAGAAATCATTTCGGACGGACCCGATGGAACTCCTAGGTGACGTGGGTCATGTAGAATCTCGTTCGGTCCAATTGGATATAGTGTTTTTGTCTCGGTGCAAGATAGGTCCACAGTATGCACTAAATCTACCATAGCCTCAGAAACCATTTTGGACGCACCCGTTGGAACTCCTATGTGACGTGGGTCATGTAGAATCTTGTTTCGAACCTTTTGGAGATAGTGTTAGTTTCGGTGCATCTTAAGTGCATGATTTGCGCCAAACGTACCATAGGCTAAGAAATTGTTTTGGATGCACCGGATGGTACTCCTGGGTAACGAGGCTCAAATGGAAGCTCGTTTCCGTCCGTTTGGAGACAGTGTTATTTTCAGTGCAAGATAGGTGCACGGTTTGCACCAAATGTACCATACCTTCAGAAATCGTTTTGGATGCAACGGATGGTGCTCCAAGGTGACGAGGCTCAAATAGAAGCTCGTTTCGGTCCGTTTGGATACAGTGCTAATCTTGATTCAAGATAGGTGCATGGTTTACGCTGAACGTATCATAAGCTCAGAAATCATTTTGGACGCACCTGATGGAACTCCTAGGTGACGTGGGTCATGTAGAATCTCCTTTTGGTCCTTTTGGAGATAGTGTTAGTTTCGGTGCGTGATAGGTGCATGGTTTGCACCATACGTATCATATGCTAAGAAATTGTTTTGGATGCACTGGATGGTACTCCTGGGTGACTAGGCTCAAATGTAAGCTCTTTCGGTCCGTTTGGAGACAATGTTAGTTTTAGTGCAAGGTAGGTGCACGGTTTGCGCCAAATGTACCACAGCCTCAGAAATCCTTTTAGACGCGTCGGATGGTACTCCGAGGTGACGAGGCTCAAATAGAAGCTCGTTTCGGTCTGTTTGTATACATGCTAATCTTGATTGAATATGGGGGCACGGTTTGCTCCGAACGTACCGTAAGCTCAGAAATCTTTTTGGACACACCCAATGGAACTCCTAGGTGACGTGGGTCATGTAGAATCTCGTTTCGGTCCACATGGATATAGTGTTAGTCTCGGTGCAAGATAGGTCCACAGTATGCACCAAATGTACCATAGCCTCAGAAACCATTTTGGACGCACCCGTTGGAACTCCTAGGTGACGTGGGTCATGTAGACTCTCCTTTCGGTCCTTTTGGAGATAGTGTTAGTTTCGGTGCATGGTAGGTGCACGGTTTGCGCCAAACGTACCATAGGCTCAGAAATTGTTTTGGATGCACCAGATGGTACTCCTGGGTGACGAGGCTCAAATGAAGCTCGTTTCGGTCCGTTTGGAGACAATGTTAGTTTCAGTGCAAGATGGGCGCACGGTGTGCGCCAAATGTACCATAGCCTCATAAATCATTTTGGACACACCGGATGGTACTCCTAAATGACGAGGCTCAAATAGAAGCTCGTTTCGGTCCGTTTGGATACAATGCTAATCTTGAATCAAGATAGGTGCACGGGTTGCGCCGAACGTACCGTAAGCTCGGAAATCATTTTGGACGCACCCGATGGAACTCCTAGGTGACGTGGGTCATGTAGAATCTCGTTCGATCCAATTGGATATAGTGTTTTTGTCTCAGTGCAAGATCGGTCCACAGTATGCACCAAACGTACCATAGCCACAGAAAATCGTTTTGGACGCACCCGATGGAACTCCTAGGTGACATGGTCATGAAGAATCTCCTTTCGGTCCTTTTGGAGATAGTGTTAGTTTCGGTGCATGATGGGTGCATGGTTTGCGCCTTACGTACCATAGGCTCAAAATTTGTTTCGGATACACTAGTTGGTCCTCCTGGGTGGCGAGGCTCAAATGAATGCTCGTTTTGGTCCGTTTGGAGGCAGTGTTAGTTTCAGTGCAAGATAGGTGCATGGTTTGCGCCAAATGTACCATAGCCTCAGAAATCATTTTGACGCACTGGATGATACTCCTAGGTGACGAGGCTCAAAGAGAAGCTCGTTTTGGTCTGTTTGGATACAGTGCTAATCTTGATACGAGATAGGTGCACGGTTTGCGCCGAATGTACCGATTGCTCAGAAATCATTTTGGACGGACCTGATGGAACTCCTAGGTGACGTGGGTCATGTAGAATCTCGTTCGGTACAATTGGATATAGTGTTTTAGTCTCGGTGCAAGATAGGTCCACAGTATGCATCAAATGTACCATAGCCTCGGAAACCTTTTTGGACGCATCCGTTGGAACTCCTAGGTGACGTGGGTCGTGTAAAATCTTGTTTCGAACCTTTTGGAGATAGTGTTAGTTTCGGTGCTTCGTAAGTGTATGATTAGCGCCAAACGTACCATAGGCTAAGAAATTATTTTGGATGCACCAGATGGTACTCCTGGGTAACAAGGCTCAAATGGAAGCTCGTTTTCGTCCGTTTGGAGACAGTGTTATTTTCGTGTGCAAGATAGGTGCACGGTTTGCACCAAATGTACCACAGCTTCAGAAGTCGTTTTGGATGCAACGGATGGTGCTCCCAGGTGACGAGGCTCAAATAGAAGCTCGTTTCGGTCCGTTTGGATGCAGTGCTAATCTTGATTCAAGATAGGTGCACGGTTTGCGCCAAATGTACCATGGCCTCAGAAATCATTTTGGATGCACCGGATGGTACTCCTAGGTACGAGGCTCAAATAGAAGCTCATTTCGGTCCATTTGGATACAGTGTCAATCTTGATACGAGATAGTTGCACGGTTTGCGCCGAACGTACCGTATGCTCAGAAATCATTTCGGACGGACCCGATGGAACTCCTAGGTGACGTGGGTCATGTAGAATCTCGTTCGGTCCAATTGGATATAGTGTTTTTGTCTCGGTGCAAGATAGGTCCACAGTATGCACTAAATCTACCATAGCCTCAGAAACCATTTTGGACGCACCCGTTGGAACTCCTATGTGACGTGGGTCATGTAGAATCTTGTTTCGAACCTTTTGGAGATAGTGTTAGTTTCGGTGCATCTTAAGTGCATGATTTGCGCCAAATGTACCATAGGCTAAGAAATTGTTTTGGATGCACCGGATGGTACTCCTGGGTAACGAGGCTCAAATGGAAGCTCGTTTCCGTCCGTTTGGAGACAGTGTTATTTTCAGTGCAAGATAGGTGCACGGTTTGCACCAAATGTACCATACCTTCAGAAATCGTTTTGGATGCAACGGATGGTGCTCCAAGGTGACGAGGCTCAAATAGAAGCTCGTTTCGGTCCGTTTGGATACAGTGCTAATCTTGATTCAAGATAGGTGCATGGTTTACGCTGAACGTATCATAAGCTCAGAAATCATTTTGGACGCACCTGATGGAACTCCTAGGTGACGTGGGTCATGTAGAATCTCCTTTCGGTCCTTTTGGAGATAGTGTTAGTTTCGGTGCGTGATAGGTGCATGGTTTGCACCATACTTACCATATGCTAAGAAATTGTTTTGGATGCACTGGATGGTACTCCTGGGTGACTAGGCTCAAATGTAAGCTCTTTCGGTCCGTTTGGAGACAATGTTAGTTTTAGTGCAAGGTAGGTGCACGGTTTGTGCCAAATGTACCACAGCCTCAGAAATCCTTTTAGACGTGTCGGATGGTACTCCGAGGTGACGAGGCTCAAATAGAAGCTCGTTTCGGTCTGTTTGTATATAGTGCTAATCTTGATTGAATATGGGGGCACGGTTTGCTCCGAACGTACCGTAAGCTTGGAAATCTTTTTGGACACGCCCAATGGAACTCCTAGGTGACGTGGGTCATGTAGAATCTCGTTTCGGTCCACTTGGATATAGTGTTAGTCTCGGTGCAAGATAGGTCCACAGTATGCACCAAATGTATCATAGCCTCAGAAACCATTTTGGACGCACCCGTTGGAACTCCTAGGTGACGTGGGTCATGTAGACTCTCCTTTCGGTCCTTTTGGAGATAGTGTTAGTTTCGGTGCATGGTAGGTGCACGGTTTGCGCCAAACGTACCATAGGCTCAGAAATTGTTTTGGATGCACCGGATGGTACTCCTGGGTGACGAGGCTCAAATGGAAGCTCGTTTCGGTCCGTTTGGAGACAATGTTAGTTTCAGTGCATGATGGGCGCACGGTGTGCACCAAATGTACCATAGCCTCATAAATCATTTTGGACACACCAGATGGTACTCCTAAATGACGAGGCTCAAATAGAAGCTCGTTTCGGTCCGTTTGGATACAATGCTAATCTTGATTCAAGATAGGTGCACGGTTTGCGCCGAACGTACCGTAAGCTCGGAAATCATTTTGGACGCACCCGATGGAACTCCTAGGTGACGTGGGTCATGTAGAATCTCATTCGATCCAATTGGATATAGTGTTTTTGTCTCAGTGCAAGATAGGTCCACAGTATGCACCAAACGTACCATAGCCACAGAAAATCGTTTTGGACGCACCCGATGGAACTCCTAGGTGACATGGTCATGAAGAATCTCCTTTCGATCCTTTTGGAGATAGTGTTAGTTTCGGTGCATGATGGGTGCATGGTTTGCGCCTTACGTACCATAGGCTCAAAATTTGTTTCGGATACACTAGTTGGTCCTCCTGGGTGGCGAGGCTCAAATGAAAGCTCGTTTTGGTCCGTTTGGAGGCAGTGTTAGTTTCAGTGCAAGATAGGTGCATGGTTTGCGCCAAATGTACCATAGCCTCAGAAATCATTTTGGACGCACCGGATGATACTCCTAGGTGACGAGGCTCAAAGAGAAGCTCGTTTTGGTCTGTTTGGATACAGTGCTAATCTTGATACGAGATAGGTGCACGGTTTGCGCCGAATGTACCGATTGCTCAGAATTCATTTTGGACGGACCCGATGGAACTCCTAGGTGACGTGGGTCATGTAGAATCTCGTTCGGTACAATTAGATATAGTGTTTTAGTCTCGGTGCAAGATAGGTCCACAGTATGCATCAAATGTACCATAGCCTCGGAAACCATTTTGGACGCACTCGTTGGAACTCCTAGGTGACGTGGGTCATGTAGAATCTTGTTTCGAACCTTTTGGAGATAGTGTTAGTTTCGGTGCTTCGTAAGTGTATGATTTGCGCCAAACGTACCATAGGCTAAGAAATTATTTTGGATGCACCAGATGGTACTCCTGGGTAACAAGGCTCAAATGGAAGCTCGTTTTCGTCCGTTTGGAGACAGTGTTATTTTCGTGTGCAAGATAGGTGCACAGTTTGCACCAAATGTACCACAGCTTCAGAAGTCGTTTTGGATGCAACGGATGGTGCTCCCAGGAGACGAGGCTCAAATAGAAGCTCGTTTCGGTCCGTTTGGATGCAGTGTTAATCTTGATTCAAGATAGGTGCACGGTTTGCGCCAAATGTACCATGGCCTCAGAAATCATTTTGGATGCACCGGATGGTACTCCTAGGTACGAGGCTCAAATAGAAGCTCATTTCGGTCCATTTGGATACAGTGTCAATCTTGATACGAGATAGTTGCACGGTTTGCGCCGAACGTACCGTATGCTCAGAAATCATTTCGGACGGACCCGATGGAACTCCTAGGTGACGTGGGTCATGTAGAATCTCGTTCGGTCCAATTGGATATAGTGTTTTTGTCTCGGTGCAAGATAGGTCCACAGTATGCACTAAATCTACCATAGCCTCAGAAACCATTTTGGACGCACCCGTTGGAACTCCTATGTGACGTGGGTCATGTAGAATCTTGTTTCGAACCTTTTGGAGATAGTGTTCGTTTCGGTGCATCTTAAGTGCATGATTTGCGCCAAACGTACCATAGGCTAAGAAATTGTTTTGGATGCACCGGATGGTACTCCTGGGTAACGAGGCTCAAATGGAAGCTTGTTTCCGTCCGTTTGGAGACAGTGTTATTTTCAGTGCAAGATAGGTGCACGGTTTGCACCAAATGTACCATACCTTCAGAAATCGTTTTGGATGCAACGGATGGTGCTCCAAGGTGACGAGGCTCAAATAGAAGCTCGTTTCGGTCCGTTTGGATACAGTGCTAATCTTGATTCAAGATAGGTGCATGGTTTACGCTGAACGTATCATAAGCTCGGAAATCATTTTGGACGCACCTGATGGAACTCCTAGGTGACGTGGGTCATGTAGAATCTCCTTTCGGTCCTTTTGGAGATAGTGTTAGTTTCGGTGCGTGATAGGTGCATGGTTTGCACCATACGTACCATATGCTAAGAAATTGTTTTGGATGCACTGGATGGTACTCCTGGGTGACTAGGCTCAAATGTAAGCTCTTTCGGTCCGTTTGGAGACAATGTTAGTTTTAGTGCAAGGTAGGTGCACGGTTTGCGCCAAATGTACCACAGCCTCAGAAATCCTTTTAGACGCGTCGGATGGTACTCCGAGGTGACGAGGCTCAAATAGAAGCTCGTTTCGGTCTGTTTGTATACAGTGCTAATCTTGATTCAATATGGGGGCACGGTTTGCTCCGAACGTACCGTAAGCTCGGAAATATTTTTGGACACGCCCAATGGAACTCCTAGGTGACGTGGGTCATGTAGAATCTCGTTTTGGTCCACTTGGATATAGTGTTAGTCTCGGTGCAAGATAGGTCCACATTTTGCACCAAATGTATCATAGCCTCAGAAACCATTTTGGACGCACCCGTTGGAACTCCTAGGTGACGTGGGTCATGTAGACTCTCCTTTCGGTCCTTTTGGAGATAGTGTTAGTTTCGGTGCATGGTAGGTGCACGGTTTGCGCCAAACGTACCATAGGCTCAGAAATTTTTTTGGATGCACCAGATGGTACTCCTGGGTGACGAGGCTCAAATGGAAGCTCGTTTCGGTCCGTTTAGAGACAATGTTAGTTTCAGTGCATGATGGGCGCACGGTGTGCACCAAATGTACCATAGCCTCATAAATCATTTTGGACACACCGGATGGTACTCCTAAATGACGAGGCTCAAATAGAAGCTCGTTTCGGTCCGTTTGGATACAATGCTAATCTTGATTCAAGATAGGTGCACGGTTTGCGCCGAACGTACCGTAAGCTCGGAAATCATTTTGGACGCACCCGATGGAACTCCTAGGTGACGTGGGTCATGTAGAATCTCATTCGATCCAATTGGATATAGTGTTTTTGTCTCAGTGCAAGATAGGTCCACAGTATGCACCAAACGTACCATAGCCACAGAAAATCGTTTTGGACGCACCCGATGGAACTCCTAGGTGACATGGTCATGAAGAATCTCCTTTCGGTCCTTTTGGAGATAGTGTTAGTTTCGGTGCATGATGGGTGCATGGTTTGCGCCTTACGTACCATAGGCTCAAAATTTGTTTCGGATACACTAGTTGGTCCTCCTGGGTGGCGAGGCTCAAATGAAAGCTCGTTTTGGTCCGTTTGGAGGCAGTGTTAGTTTCAGTGCAAGATAGGTGCATGGTTTGCGCCAAATGTACCATAGCCTCAGAAATCATTTTGGACGCACCGGATGATACTCCTAGGTGACGAGGCTCAAAGAGAAGCTCGTTTTGGTCTGTTTGGATACAGTGCTAATCTTGATACGAGATAGGTGCACGGTTTGCGCCGAATGTACCGATTGCTCAGAAATCATTTTGAACGGACCCGATGGAACTCCTAGGTGACGTGGGTCATGTAGAATCTCGTTCGGTACAATTGGATATAGTGTTTTAGTCTCGGTGCAAGATAGGTCCACAGTATGCATCAAATGTACCATAGCCTCGGAAACCATTTTGGACGCACTCGTTGGAACTCCTAGGTGACGTGGGTCATGTAGAATCTTGTTTCGAACCTTTTGGAGATAGTGTTAGTTTCGGTGCTTCGTAAGTGTATGATTTGCGCCAAACGTACCATAGGCTAAGAAATTATTTTGGATGCACCAGATGGTACTCCTGGGTAACAAGGCTCAAATGGAAGCTCGTTTTCGTCCGTTTGGAGACAGTGTTATTTTCGTGTGCAAGATAGGTGCACAGTTTGCACCAAATGTACCACAGCTTCAGAAGTCGTTTTGGATGCAACGGATGGTGCTCCTAGGAGACGAGGCTCAAATAGAAGCTCGTTTCGGTCCGTTTGGATGCAGTGTTAATCTTGATTCAAGATAGGTGCACGGTTTGCGCCAAATGTACCATGGCCTCAGAAATCATTTTGGATGCACCGGATGGTACTCCTAGGTACGAGGCTCAAATAGAAGCTCATTTCGGTCCATTTGGATACAGTGTCAATCTTGATACGAGATAGTTGCACGGTTTGCGCCGAACGTACCGTATGCTCAGAAATCATTTCGGACGGACCCGATGGAACTCCTAGGTGACGTGGGTCATGTAGAATCTCGTTCGGTCCAATTGGATATAGTGTTTTTGTCTCGGTGCAAGATAGGTCCACAGTATGCACTAAATCTACCATAGCCTCAGAAACCATTTTGGACGCACCCGTTGGAACTCCTATGTGACGTGGGTCATGTAGAATCTTGTTTCGAACCTTTTGGAGATAGTGTTAGTTTCGGTGCATCTTAAGTGCATGATTTGCGCCAAACGTACCATAGGCTAAGAAATTGTTTTGGATGCACCGGATGGTACTCCTGGGTAACGAGGCTCAAATGGAAGCTCGTTTCCGTCCGTTTGGAGAAGTGTTATTTTCAGTGCAAGATAGGTGCATGGTTTGCACCAAATGTACCATACCTTCAGAAATCGTTTTGGATGCAACGGATGGTGCTCCAAGGTGACGAGGCTCAAATAGAAGCTCGTTTCGGTCCGTTTGGATACAGTGCTAATCTTGATTCAAGATAGGTGCATGGTTTACGCTGAACGTATCATAAGCTCGGAAATCATTTTGGACGCACCTGATGGAACTCCTAGGTGACGTGGGTCATGTAGAATCTCCTTTCGGTCCTTTTGGAGATAGTGTTAGTTTCGGTGCGTGATAGGTGCATGGTTTGCACCATACGTACCATATGCTAAGAAATTGTTTTGGATGCACTGGATGGTACTCCTGGGTGACTAGGCTCAAATGTAAGCTCTTTCGGTCCGTTTGGAGACAATGTTAGTTTTAGTGCAAGGTAGGTGCACGGTTTGCGCCAAATGTACCACAGCCTCGGAAATCCTTTTAGACGCGTCGGATGGTACTCCGAGGTGACGAGGCTCAAATAGAAGCTCGTTTCGGTCTATTTGTATACAGTGCTAATCTTGATTGAATATGGGGGCACGGTTTGCTCCGAACGTACCGTAAGCTCGGAAATATTTTTGGACACACCCAATGGAACTCCTAGATGATGTGGGTCATGTAGAATCTCGTTTCGGTCCACTTGGATATAGTGTTAGTCTCGGTGCAAGATAGGTCCACAGTATGCACCAAATGTACCATAGCCTCAGAAACCATTTTGGACGCACCCGTTGGAACTCCTAGGTGACGTGGGTCATGTAGACTCTCCTTTCGGTCCTTTTGGAGATAGTGTTAGTTTCGGTGCATGGTAGGTGCACGGTTTGCGCCAAACGTACCATAGGCTCAGAAATTGTTTTGGATGCACCGGATGGTACTCCTGGGTGACGAGGCTCAAATGGAAGCTCGTTTCGGTCCGTTTGGAGACAATGTTAGTTTCAGTGCATGATGGGCGCACGGTGTGCACCAAATGTACCATAGCCTCATAAATCATTTTGGACACACCGGATGGTACTCCTAAATGACGAGGCTCAAATAGAAGCTCGTTTCGGTCCGTTTGGATACAATGCTAATCTTGATTCAAGATAGGTGCACGGTTTGCGCCGAACGTACCGTAAGCTCGGAAATCATTTTGGACGCACCCGATGGAACTCCTAGGTGACGTGGGTCATGTAGAATCTCATTCGATCCAATTGGATATAGTGTTTTTGTCTCAGTGCAAGATAGGTCCACAGTATGCACCAAACGTACCATAGCCACAGAAAATCGTTTTGGACGCACCCGATGGAACTCCTAGGTGACATGGTCATGAAGAATCTCCTTTCGGTCCTTTTGGAGATAGTGTTAGTTTTGGTGCATGATGGGTGCATGGTTTGCGCCTTACGTACCATAGGCTCAAAATTTGTTTCGGATACACTAGTTGGTCCTCCTGGGTGGCGAGGCTCAAATGAAAGCTCGTTTTGGTCCGTTTGGAGGCAGTGTTAGTTTCAGTGCAAGATAGGTGCATGGTTTGCACCAAATGTACCATAGCCTCAGAAATCATTTTGGACGCACCGGATGATACTCCTAGGTGACGAGGCTCAAAGAGAAGCTCGTTTTGGTCTGTTTGGATACAGTGCTAATCTTGATACGAGATAGGTGCACGGTTTGCGCCGAATGTACCGATTGCTCAGAAATCATTTTGGACGGACCCGATGGAACTCCTAGGTGACGTGGGTCATGTAGAATCTCGTTCGGTACAATTGGATATAGTGTTTTAGTCTCGGTGCAAGATAGGTCCACAGTATGCATCAAATGTACCATAGCCTCGGAAACCATTTTGGACGCACTCGTTGGAACTCCTAGGTGACGTGGGTCATGTAGAATCTTGTTTCGAACCTTTTGGAGATAGTGTTAGTTTCGGTGCTTCGTAAGTGTATGATTTGCGCCAAACGTACCATAGGCTAAGAAATTATTTTGGATGCACCAGATGGTACTCCTGGGTAACAAGGCTCAAATGGAAGCTCGTTTTCGTCCGTTTGGAGACAGTGTTATTTTCGTGTGCAAGATAGGTGCACAGTTTGCACCAAATGTACCACAGCTTCAGAAGTCGTTTTGGATGCAACGGATGGTGCTCCCAGGAGACGAGGCTCAAATAGAAGCTCGTTTCGGTCCGTTTGGATGCAGTGTTAATCTTGATTCAAGATAGGTGCACGGTTTGCGCCAAATGTACCATGGCCTCAGAAATCATTTTGGATGCACCGGATGGTACTCCTAGGTACGAGGCTCAAATAGAAGCTCATTTCGGTCCATTTGGATACAGTGTCAATCTTGATACGAGATAGTTGCACGGTTTGCGCCGAACGTACCGTATGCTCAGAAATCATTTCGGACGGACCCGATGGAACTCCTAGGTGACGTGGGTCATGTAGAATCTCGTTCGGTCCAATTGGATATAGTGTTTTTGTCTCGGTGCAAGATAGGTCCACAGTATGCACTAAATCTACCATAGCCTCAGAAACCATTTTGGACGCACCCGTTGGAACTCCTATGTGACGTGGGTCATGTAGAATCTTGTTTCGAACCTTTTGGAGATAGTGTTCGTTTCGGTGCATCTTAAGTGCATGATTTGCGCCAAACGTACCATAGGCTAAGAAATTGTTTTGGATGCACCGGATGGTACTCCTGGGTAACGAGGCTCAAATGGAAGCTTGTTTCCGTCCGTTTGGAGACAGTGTTATTTTCAGTGCAAGATAGGTGCACGGTTTGCACCAAATGTACCATACCTTCAGAAATCGTTTTGGATGCAATGGATGGTGCTCCAAGGTGACGAGGCTCAAATAGAAGCTCGTTTCGGTCCGTTTGGATACAGTGCTAATCTTGATTCAAGATAGGTGCATGGTTTACGCTGAACGTATCATAAGCTCGGAAATCATTTTGGACGCACCTGATGGAACTCCTAGGTGACGTGGGTCATGTAGAATCTCCTTTCGGTCCTTTTGGAGATAGTGTTAGTTTCGGTGCGTGATAGGTGCATGGTTTGCACCATACGTACCATATGCTAAGAAATTGTTTTGGATGCACTGGATGGTACTCCTGGGTGACTAGGCTCAAATGTAAGCTCTTTCGGTCCGTTTGGAGACAATGTTAGTTTTAGTGCAAGGTAGGTGCACGGTTTGCGCCAAATGTACCACAGCCTCAGAAATCCTTTTAGACGCGTCGGATGGTACTCCGAGGTGACGAGGCTCAAATAGAAGCTCGTTTCGGTCTGTTTGTATACAGTGCTAATCTTGATTCAATATGGGGGCACGGTTTGCTCCGAACGTACCGTAAGCTCGGAAATATTTTTGGACACGCCCAATGGAACTCCTAGGTGACGTGGGTCATGTAGAATCTCGTTTTGGTCCACTTGGATATAGTGTTAGTCTCGGTGCAAGATAGGTCCACATTTTGCACCAAATGTATCATAGCCTCAGAAACCATTTTGGACGCACCCGTTGGAACTCCTAGGTGACGTGGGTCATGTAGACTCTCCTTTCGGTCCTTTTGGAGATAGTGTTAGTTTCGGTGCATGGTAGGTGCACAGTTTGCGCCAAACGTACCATAGGCTCAGAAATTTTTTTGGATGCACCAGATGGTACTCCTGGGTGACGAGGCTCAAATGGAAGCTCGTTTCGGTCCGTTTAGAGACAATGTTAGTTTCAGTGCATGATGGGCGCACGGTGTGCACCAAATGTACCATAGCCTCATAAATCATTTTGGACACACCGGATGGTACTCCTAAATGACGAGGCTCAAATAGAAGCTCGTTTCGGTCCGTTTGGATACAATGCTAATCTTGATTCAAGATAGGTGCACGGTTTGCGCCGAACGTACCGTAAGCTCGGAAATCATTTTGGACGCACCCGATGGAACTCCTAGGTGACGTGGGTCATGTAGAATCTCATTCGATCCAATTGGATATAGTGTTTTTGTCTCAGTGCAAGATAGGTCCACAGTATGCACCAAACGTACCATAGCCACAGAAAATCGTTTTGGACGCACCCGATGGAACTCCTAGGTGACATGGTCATGAAGAATCTCCTTTCGGTCCTTTTGGAGATAGTGTTAGTTTCGGTGCATGATGGGTGCATGGTTTGCGCCTTACGTACCATAGGCTCAAAATTTGTTTCGGATACACTAGTTGGTCCTCCTGGGTGGCGAGGCTCAAATGAAAGCTCGTTTTGGTCCGTTTGGAGGCAGTGTTAGTTTCAGTGCAAGATAGGTGCATGGTTTGCGCCAAATGTACCATAGCCTCAGAAATCATTTTGGACGCACCGGATGATACTCCTAGGTGACGAGGCTCAAAGAGAAGCTCGTTTTGGTCTGTTTGGATACAGTGCTAATCTTGATACGAGATAGGTGCACGGTTTGCGCCGAATGTACCGATTGCTCAGAAATCATTTTGAACGGACCCGATGGAACTCCTAGGTGACGTGGGTCATGTAGAATCTCGTTCGGTACAATTGGATATAGTGTTTTAGTCTCGGTGCAAGATAGGTCCACAGTATGCATCAAATGTACCATAGCCTCGGAAACCATTTTGGACGCACTCGTTGGAACTCCTAGGTGACGTGGGTCATGTAGAATCTTGTTTCGAACCTTTTGGAGATAGTGTTAGTTTCGGTGCTTCGTAAGTGTATGATTTGCGCCAAACGTACCATAGGCTAAGAAATTATTTTGGATGCACCAGATGGTACTCCTGGGTAACAAGGCTCAAATGGAAGCTCGTTTTCGTCCGTTTGGAGACAGTGTTATTTTCGTGTGCAAGATAGGTGCACAGTTTGCACCAAATGTACCACAGCTTCAGAAGTCGTTTTGGATGCAACGGATGGTGCTCCTAGGAGACGAGGCTCAAATAGAAGCTCGTTTCGGTCCGTTTGGATGCAGTGTTAATCTTGATTCAAGATAGGTGCACGGTTTGCGCCAAATGTACCATGGCCTCAGAAATCATTTTGGATGCACCGGATGGTACTCCTAGGTACGAGGCTCAAATAGAAGCTCATTTCGGTCCATTTGGATACAGTGTCAATCTTGATACGAGATAGTTGCACGGTTTGCGCCGAACGTACCGTATGCTCAGAAATCATTTCGGACGGACCCGATGGAACTCCTAGGTGACGTGGGTCATGTAGAATCTCGTTCGGTCCAATTGGATATAGTGTTTTTGTCTCGGTGCAAGATAGGTCCACAGTATGCACTAAATCTACCATAGCCTCAGAAACCATTTTGGACGCACCCGTTGGAACTCCTATGTGACGTGGGTCATGTAGAATCTTGTTTCGAACCTTTTGGAGATAGTGTTAGTTTCGGTGCATCTTAAGTGCATGATTTGCGCCAAACGTACCATAGGCTAAGAAATTGTTTTGGATGCACCGGATGGTACTCCTGGGTAACGAGGCTCAAATGGAAGCTCGTTTCCGTCCGTTTGGAGACAGTGTTATTTTCAGTGCAAGATAGGTGCACGGTTTGCACCAAATGTACCATACCTTCAGAAATCGTTTTGGATGCAACGGATGGTGCTCCAAGGTGACGAGGCTCAAATAGAAGCTCGTTTCGGTCCGTTTGGATACAGTGCTAATCTTGATTCAAGATAGGTGCATGGTTTACACTGAACGTATCATAAGCTCGGAAATCATTTTGGACGCACCTGATGGAACTCCTAGGTGACGTGGGTCCTGTAGAATCTCCTTTCGGTCCTTTTGGAGATAGTGTTAGTTTTGGTGCGTGATAGGTGCATGGTTTGCACCATACGTACCATATGCTAAGAAATTGTTTTGGATGCACTGGATGGTACTCCTGGGTGACTAGGCTCAAATGTAAGCTCTTTTGGTCCGTTTGGAGAAAATGTTAGTTTTAGTGCAAGGTAGGTGCACGGTTTGCGCCAAATGTACCACAGCCTCAGAAATCCTTTTAGACGCGTCGGATGGTACTCCGAGGTGACGAGGCTCAAATAGAAGCTCGTTTCGGTCTGTTTGTATACAGTGCTAATCTTGATTGAATATGGGGGCACGGTTTGCTCCGAACGTACCGTAAGCTCGGAAATATTTTTGGACACACCCAATGGAACTCCTAGGTGACGTGGGTCATGTAGAATCTCGTTTCGGTCCACTTGGATATAGTGTTAGTCTCGGTGCAAGATAGGTCCACAGTATGCACCAAATGTACCATAGCCTCAGAAACCATTTTGGACGCACCCGTTGGAACTCCTAGGTGACGTGGGTCATGTAGACTCTCCTTTCGGTCCTTTTGGAGATAGTGTTAGTTTCGGTGCATGGTAGGTGCACGGTTTGCGCCAAACGTACCATAGGCTCAGAAATTGTTTTGGATGCACCGGATGGTACTCCTGGGTGACGAGGCTCAAATGGAAGCTCGTTTCGGTCCGTTTGGAGACAATGTTAGTTTCAGTGCATGATGGGCGCACGGTGTGCACCAAATGTACCATAGCCTCATAAATCATTTGGACACACCGGATGGTACTCCTAAATGACGAGGCTCAAATAGAAGCTTGTTTCGGTCCGTTTGGATACAATGCTAATCTTGATTCAAGATAGGTGCACGGTTTGCGCCGAACGTACCGTAAGCTCGGAAATCATTTTGGACGCACCCGATGGAACTCCTAGGTGACGTGGGTCATGTAGAATCTCATTCGATCCAATTGGATATAGTGTTTTTGTCTCAGTGCAAGATAGGTCCACAGTATGCCCCAAACGTACCGTAGCCACAGAAAATCGTTTTGGACGCACCCGATGGAACTCCTAGGTGACATGGTCATGAAGAATCTCCTTTCGGTCCTTTTGGAGATAGTGTTAGTTTCGATGCATGATGGGTGCATGGTTTGCGCCTTACGTACCATAGGCTCAAAATTTGTTTCGGATACACTAGTTGGTCCTCCTGGGTGGCGAGGCTCAAATGAAAGCTCGTTTTGGTCCGTTTGGAGGCAGTGTTAGTTTCAGTGCAAGATAGGTGCATGGTTTGCGCCAAATGTACCATAGCCTCAGAAATCATTTCGGACGCACCGGATGATACTCCTAGGTGACGAGGCTCAAAGAGAAGCTCGTTTTGGTCTGTTTGGATACAGTGCTAATCTTGATACGAGATAGGTGCACGGTTTGCGCCGAATGTACCGATTGCTCAGAAATCATTTTGGACGGACCCGATGGAACTCCTAGGTGACGTGGGTCCTGTAGAATCTCGTTCGGTACAATTGGATATAGTGTTTTAGTCTCGGTGCAAGATAGGTCCACAGTATGCATCAAATGTACCATAGCCTCGGAAACCATTTTGGACGCACTCGTTGGAACTCCTAGGTGACGTGGGTCATGTAGAATCTTGTTTCGAACCTTTTGGAGATAGTGTTAGTTTCGGTGCTTCGTAAGTGTATGATTTGCGCCAAACGTACCATAGGCTAAGAAATTATTTTGGATGCACCAGATGGTACTCCTGGGTAACAAGGCTCAAATGGAAGCTCGTTTTCGTCCGTTTGGAGACAGTGTTATTTTCGTGTGCAAGATAGGTGCACAGTTTGCACCAAATGTACCACAGCTTCAGAAGTCGTTTTGGATGCAACGGATGGTGCTCCCAGGTGACGAGGCTCAAATAGAAGCTCGTTTCGGTCCGTTTGGATGCAGTGCTAATCTTGATTCAAGATAGGTGCACGGTTTGCGCCAAATGTACCATGGCCTCAGAAATCATTTTGGATGCACCGGATGGTACTCCTAGGTACGAGGCTCAAATAGAAGCTCATTTCGGTCCATTTGGATACAGTGTCAATCTTGATACGAGATAGTTGCACGGTTTGCGCCGAACGTACCGTATGCTCAGAAATCATTTCGGACGGACCCGATGGAACTCCTAGGTGACGTGGGTCATGTAGAATCTCGTTCGGTCCAATTGGATATAGTGTTTTTGTCTCGGTGCAAGATAGGTCCACAGTATGCACTAAATCTACCATAGCCTCAGAAACCATTTTGGACGCACCCGTTGGAACTCCTATGTGACGTGGGTCATGTAGAATCTTGTTTCGAACCTTTTGGAGATAGTGTTCGTTTCGGTGCATCTTAAGTGCATGATTTGCGCCAAACGTACCATAGGCTAAGAAATTGTTTTGGATGCACCGGATGGTACTCCTGGGTAACGAGGCTCAAATGGAAGCTTGTTTCCATCCGTTTGGAGACAGTGTTATTTTCAGTGCAAGATAGGTGCACGGTTTGCACCAAATGTACCATACCTTCAGAAATCGTTTTGGATGCAACGGATGGTGCTCCAAGGTGACGAGGCTCAAATAGAAGCTCGTTTCGGTCCGTTTGGATACAGTGCTAATCTTGATTCAAGATAGGTGCATGGTTTACGCTGAACGTATCATAAGCTCGGAAATCATTTTGGACGCACCTGATGGAACTCCTAGGTGACGTGGGTCATGTAGAATCTCCTTTCGGTCCTTTTGGAGATAGTGTTAGTTTCGGTGCGTGATAGGTGCATGGTTTGCACCATACGTACCATATGCTAAGAAATTGTTTTGGATGCACTGGATGGTACTCCTGGGTGACTAGGCTCAAATGTAAGCTCTTTCGGTCCGTTTGGAGACAATGTTAGTTTTAGTGCAAGGTAGGTGCACGGTTTGCGCCAAATGTACCACAGCCTCAGAAATCCTTTTAGACGCGTCGGATGGTACTCCGAGGTGACGAGGCTCAAATAGAAGCTCGTTTCGGTCTGTTTGTATACAGTGCTAATCTTGATTGAATATGGGGGCACGGTTTGCTCCGAACGTACCGTAAGCTCGGAAATCTTTTTGGACACACCCAATGGAACTCCTAGGTGACGTGGGTCATGTAGAATCTCGTTTCGGTCCACTTGGATATAGTGTTAGTCTCGGTGCAAGATAGGTCCACAGTATGCACCAAATGTACCATAGCCTCAGAAACCATTTTGGACGCACCCGTTGGAACTCCTAGGTGACGTGGGTCATGTAGACTCTCCTTTCGGTCCTTTTGGAGATAGTGTTAGTTTCGGTGCGTGGTAGGTGCACGGTTTGCGCCAAACGTACCATAGGCATAGAAATTGTTTTGGATGCACCGGATGGTACTCCTGGGTGACGAGGCTCAAATGGAAGCTCGTTTCGGTCCGTTTGGAGACAATGTTAGTTTCAGTGCATGATGGGCGCACGGTGTGCACCAAATGTACCATAGCCTCATAAATCATTTTGGACACACCGGATGGTACTCCTAAATGACGAGGCTCAAATAGAAGCTCGTTTCAGTCCGTTTGGATACAATGCTAATCTTGATTCAAGATAGGTGCACGGTTTGCGCCGAACGTACTATAAGCTCGGAAATCATTTTGGACGCACCCGATGGAACTCCTAGGTGACGTGGGTCATGTAGAATCTCGTTCGATCCAATTGGATATAGTGTTTTTGTCTCAGTGCAAGATAGGTCCACAGTATGCACCAAACGTACCATAGCCATAGAAAATCGTTTTGGACGCACCCGATGGAACTCCTAGGTGACATGGTCATGAAGAATCTCCTTTCGGTCCTTTTGGAGATAGTGTTAGTTTCGGTGCATGATGGGTGCATGGTTTGCGCCTTACGTACCATAGGCTCAAAATTTGTTTCGGATACACTAGTTGGTCCTCCTGGGTGGCGAGGCTCAAATGAATGCTCGTTTTGGTCCGTTTGGAGGCAGTGTTAGTTTCAGTGCAAGATAGGTGCATGGTTTGCGCCAAATGTACCATAGCCTCAGAAATCATTTTGGACGCACCGGATGATACTCTTAGGTGACGAGGCTCAAAGAGAAGCTCGTTTTGGTCTGTTTGGATACAGTGCTAATCTTGATACAAGATAGGTGCACGGTTTGCGCCGAATGTACCGATTGCTCAGAAATCATTTTGGACGGACCCGATGGAACTCTTAGGTGACGTGGGTCATGTAGAATCTCATTCGGTACAATTGGATATAGTGTTTTAGTCTCGGTGCAAGATAGGTCCACAGTATGCATCAAATGTACCATAGCCTCGGAAACCTTTTTGGACGCACCCGTTGGAACTCCTAGGTGACGTGGGTCATGTAGAATCTTGTTTCGAACCTTTTGGAGATAGTGTTAGTTTCGGTGCTTCGTAAGTGTATGATTTGCGCCAAACGTACCATAGGCTAAGAAATTATTTTGGATTTACCAGATGGTACTCCTGGGTAACAAGGCTCAAATGGAAGCTCGTTTTCGTCCGTTTGGAGACAGTGTTATTTTCGTGTGCAAGATAGGTGCACGGTTTGCACCAAATGTACCACAGCTTCAGAAGTCGTTTTGCATGCAACGGATGGTGCTCCTAGGTGATGAGGCTCAAATAGAAGCTCGCTTCGGTCCGTTTGGATGCAGTGCTAATCTTGATTCAAGATAGGTGCACGGTTTGCGCCAAATGTACCATGGCCTCAGAAATCATTTTGGATGCACCGGATGGTACTCCTAGGTACGAGGCTCAAATAGAAGCTCATTTCGGTCCATTTGGATACAGTGTCAATCTTGATACGAGATAGTTGCACGGTTTGCGCCGAACGTACCGTATGCTCAGAAATCATTTTGGACGGACCCGATGGAACTCCTAGGTGACGTGGGTCATGTAGAATCTCGTTCGGTCCAATTGGATATAGTGTTTTTGTCTCGGTGCAAGATAGGTCCACAGTATGCACTAAATCTACCATAGCCTCATAAACCATTTTGGACGCACCCGTTGGAACTCCTATGTGACGTGGGTCATGTAGAATCTTGTTTCGAACCTTTTGGAGATAGTGTTAGTTTCGGTGCATCTTAAGTGCATGATTTGCGCCAAACATACCATAGGCTAAGAAATTGTTTTGGATGCACCGGATGGTACTCCTGGGTAACGAGGCTCAAATGGAAGCTCGTTTCCGTCCGTTTGGAGACAGTGTTATTTTCAGTGCAAGATAGGTGCACGGTTTGCACCAAATGTACCATACCTTCAGAAATCGTTTTGGATGCAACGGATGGTGCTCCAAGGTGACGAGGCTCAAATAGAAGCTCGTTTCGGTCCGTTTGGATACAGTGCTAATCTTGATTCAAGATAGGTGCATGGTTTACGCTGAACGTATCATAAGCTCGGAAATCATTTTGGACGCACCTGATGGAACTCCTAGGTGACGTGGGTCATGTAGAATCTCCTTTCGGTCCTTTTGGAGATAGTGTTAGTTTCGGTGCGTGATAGGTGCATGGTTTGCACCATACGTACCATATGCTAAGAAATTGTTTTGGATGCACTGGATGGTACTCCTGGGTGACTAGGCTCAAATGTAAGCTCTTTCGGTCCGTTTGGAGAAAATGTTAGTTTTAGTGCAAGGTAGGTGCACAGTTTGGCGCCAAATGTACCACAGCCTCAGAAATCCTTTTAGACGCGTCGGATGGTACTCCGAGGTGAAGAGGCTCAAATAGAAGCTCGTTTCGGTCTATTTGTATACAGTGCTAATCTTGATTGAATATGGGGGCACGGTTTGCTCCGAACGTACCGTAAGCTCGGAAATATTTTTGGACACACCCAATGGAACTCCTAGATGACGTGGGTCATGTAGAATCTCGTTTCGGTCCACTTGGATATAGTGTTAGTCTCGGTGCAAGATAGGTCCACAGTATGCACCAAATGTACCATAGCCTCAGAAACCATTTTGGACGCACCCGTTGGAACTCCTAGGTGACGTGGGTCATGTAGACTCTCCTTTCGGTCCTTTTGGAGATAGTGTTAGTTTCGGTGCATGGTAGGTGCACGGTTTGCGCCAAACGTACCATAGGCTCAGAAATTGTTTTGGATGCACCGGATGGTACTCCTGGGTGACGAGGCTCAAATGGAAGCTCGTTTCGGTCCGTTTGGAGACAATGTTAGTTTCAGTGCATGATGGGCGCACGGTGTGCACCAAATGTACCATAGCCTCATAAATCATTTTGGACACACCGGATGGTACTCCTAAATGACGAGGCTCAAATAGAAGCTCGTTTCGGTCCGTTTGGATACAATGCTAATCTTGATTCAAGATAGGTGCACGGTTTGCGCCGAACGTACCGTAAGCTCGGAAATCATTTTGGACGCACCCGATGGAACTCCTAGGTGACGTGGGTCATGTAGAATCTCATTCGATCCAATTGGATATAGTGTTTTAGTCTCAGTGCAAGATAGGTCCACAGTATGCACCAAACGTACCATAGCCACAGAAAATCGTTTTGGACGCACCCGATGGAACTCCTAGGTGACATGGTCATGAAGAATCTCCTTTCGGTCCTTTTGGAGATAGTGTTAGTTTTGGTGCATGATGGGTGCATGGTTTGCGCCTTACGTACCATAGGCTCAAAATTTGTTTCGGATACACTAGTTGGTCCTCCTGGGTGGCGAGGCTCAAATGAAAGCTCGTTTTGGTCCGTTTGGAGGCAGTGTTAGTTTCAGTGCAAGATAGGTGCATGGTTTGCACCAAATGTACCATAGCCTCAGAAATCATTTTGGACGCACCGGATGATACTCCTAGGTGACGAGGCTCAAAGAGAAGCTCGTTTTGGTCTGTTTGGATACAGTGCTAATCTTGATACGAGATAGGTGCACGGTTTGCGCCGAATGTACCGATTGCTCAGAAATCATTTTGGACGGACCCGATGGAACTCCTAGGTGACGTGGGTCATGTAGAATCTCGTTCGGTACAATTGGATATAGTGTTTTAGTCTCGGTGCAAGATAGGTCCACAGTATGCATCAAATGTACCATAGCCTCGGAAACCATTTTGGACGCACTCGTTGGAACTCCTAGGTGACGTGGGTCATGTAGAATCTTGTTTCGAACCTTTTGGAGATAGTGTTAGTTTCGGTGCTTCGTAAGTGTATGATTTGCGCCAAACGTACCATAGGCTAAGAAATTATTTTGGATGCACCAGATGGTACTCCTGGGTAACAAGGCTCAAATGGAAGCTCGTTTTCGTCCGTTTGGAGACAGTGTTATTTTCGTGTGCAAGATAGGTGCACAGTTTGCACCAAATGTACCACAGCTTCAGAAGTCGTTTTGGATGCAACGGATGGTGCTCCCAGGTGACGAGGCTCAAATAGAAGCTCGTTTCGGTCCGTTTGGATGCAGTGCTAACCTTGATTCAAGATAGGTGCACGGTTTGCGCCAAATGTACCATGGCCTCAGAAATCATTTTGGATGCACCGGATGGTACTCCTAGGTACGAGGCTCAAATAGAAGCTTATTTCGGTCCATTTGGATATAGTGTCAATCTTGATACGAGATAGTTGCACGGTTTGCGCCGAACGTACCGTATGCTCAGAAATCATTTCGGACGGACCCGATGGAACTCCTAGGTGACGTGGGTCATGTAGAATCTCGTTCGGTCCAATTGGATATAGTGTTTTTGTCTCGGTGCAAGATAGGTCCACAGTATGCACTAAATCTACCATAGCCTCAGAAACCATTTTGGACGCACCCGTTGGAACTCCTATGTGACGTGGGTCATGTAGAATCTTGTTTCGAACCTTTTGGAGATAGTGTTAGTTTCGGTGCATCTTAAGTGCATGATTTGCGCCAAACGTACCATAGGCTAAGAAATTATTTTGGATGCACCGGATGGTACTCCTGGGTAACGAGGCTCAAATGGAAGCTCGTTTCCGTCCGTTTGGAGACAGTGTTATTTTCAGTGCAAGATAGGTGCACGGTTTGCACCAAATGTACCATACCTTCAGAAATCGTTTTGGATGCAACGGATGGTGCTCCAAGGTGACGAGGCTCAAATAGAAGCTCGTTTCGGTCCGTTTGGATACAGTGCTAATCTTGATTCAAGATAGGTGCATGGTTTACACTGAACGTATTATAAGCTCGGAAATCATTTTGGACGCACCTGATGGAACTCCTAGGTGACGTGGGTCCTGTAGAATCTCCTTTCGGTCCTTTTGGAGATAGTGTTAGTTTTGGTGCGTGATAGGTGCATGGTTTGCACCATATGTACCATATGCTAAGAAATTGTTTTGGATGCACTGGATGGTACTCCTGGGTGACTAGGCTCAAATGTAAGCTCTTTCGGTCCGTTTGGAGACAATGTTAGTTTTAGTGCAAGGTAGGTGCACTGTTTGCGCCAAATGTACCACAGCCTCAGAAATCCTTTTAGACGCGTCGGATGGTACTCCGAGGTGACGAGGCTCAAATAGAAGCTCGTTTCGGTCTGTTTGTATACCGTGCTAATCTTGATTGAATATGGGGGCACGGTTTGCTCCGAACGTACCGTAAGCTCGGAAATATTTTTGGACACACCCAATGGAACTCCTAGGTGACGTGGGTCATGTAGAATCTCGTTTCGGTCCACTTGGATATAGTGTTAGTCTCGGTGCAAGATAGGTCCACAGTATGCACCAAATGTACCATAGCCTCAGAAACCATTTTGGACGCACCCGTTGGAACTCCTAGGTGACGTGGGTCATGTAGACTCTCCTTTCGGTCCTTTTGGAGATAGTGTTAGTTTCGGTGCATGGTAGGTGCACGGTTTGCGCCAAACGTACCATAGGCTCAGAAATTGTTTTGGATGCACCGGATGGTACTCCTGGGTGACGAGGCTCAAATGGAAGCTCGTTTCGGTCCGTTTGGAGACAATGTTAGTTTCAGTGCATGATGGGCGCACGGTGTGCACCAAATGTACCATAGCCTCATAAATCATTTGGACACACCGGATGGTACTCCTAAATGACGAGGCTCAAATAGAAGCTTGTTTCGGTCCGTTTGGATACAATGCTAATCTTGATTCAAGATAGGTGCACGGTTTGCGCCGAACGTACCGTAAGCTCGGAAATCATTTTGGACGCACCCGATGGAACTCCTAGGTGACGTGGGTCATGTAGAATCTCATTCGATCCAATTGGATATAGTGTTTTTGTCTCAGTGCAAGATAGGTCCACAGTATGCACCAAACGTACCGTAGCCACAGAAAATCGTTTTGGACGCACCCGATGGAACTCCTAGGTGACATGGTCATGAAGAATCTCCTTTCGGTCCTTTTGGAGATAGTGTTAGTTTCGAGCATGATGGGTGCATGGTTTGCGCCTTACGTACCATAGGCTCAAAATTTGTTTCGGATACACTAGTTGGTCCTCCTGGGTGGCGAGGCTCAAATGAAAGCTCGTTTTGGTCCGTTTGGAGGCAGTGTTAGTTTCAGTGCAAGATAGGTGCATGGTTTGCGCCAAATGTACCATAGCCTCAGAAATCATTTCGGACGCACCGGATGATACTCCTAGGTGACGAGGCTCAAAGAGAAGCTCGTTTTGGTCTGTTTGGATACAGTGCTAATCTTGATACGAGATAGGTGCACGGTTTGCGCCGAATGTACCGATTGCTCAGAAATCATTTTGGACGGACCCGATGGAACTCCTAGGTGACGTGGGTCATGTAGAATCTCGTTCGGTACAATTGGATATAGTGTTTTAGTCTCGGTGCAAGATAGGTCCACAGTATGCATCAAATGTACCATAGCCTCGGAAACCATTTTGGACGCGCTCGTTGGAACTCCTAGGTGACGTGGGTCATGTAGAATCTTGTTTCGAACCTTTTGGAGATAGTGTTAGTTTCGGTGCTTCGTAAGTGTATGATTTGCGCCAAACGTACCATAGGCTAAGAAATTATTTTGGATGCACCAGATGGTACTCCTGGGTAACAAGGCTCAAATGGAAGCTCGTTTTCGTCCGTTTGGAGACAGTGTTATTTTCGTGTGCAAGATAGGTGCACAGTTTGCACCAAACGTACCACAGCTTCAGAAGTCGTTTTGGATGCAACGGATGGTGCTCCCAGGTGACGAGGCTCAAATAGAAGCTCGTTTCGGTCCGTTTGGATGCAGTGCTAATCTTGATTCAAGATAGGTGCACGGTTTGCGCCAAATGTACCATGGCCTCAGAAATCATTTTGGATGCACCGGATGGTACTCCTAGGTACGAGGCTCAAATAGAAGCTCATTTCGGTCCATTTTGATACAGTGTCAATCTTGATACGAGATAGTTGCACGGTTTGCGCCGAACGTACCGTATGCTCAGAAATCATTTTGGACGGACCCGATGGAACTCCTAGGTGACGTGGGTCATGTAGAATCTCGTTCGGTCCAATTGGATATAGTGTTTTTGTCTCGGTGCAAGATAGGTCCACAGTATGCACTAAATCTACCATAGCCTCAGAAACCATTTTGGACGCACCCGTTGGAACTCCTATGTGACGTGGGTCATGTAGAATCTTGTTTCGAACCTTTTGGAGATAGTGTTAGTTTCGGTGCATCTTAAGTGCATGATTTGCGCCAAACGTACCATAGGCTAAGAAATTGTTTTGGATGCACCGGATGGTACTCCTGGGTAACGAGGCTCAAATGGAAGCTCGTTTCCGTCCGTTTGGAGACAGTGTTATTTTCAGTGCAAGATAGGTGCACGGTTTGCACCAAATGTACCATACCTTCAGAAATCGTTTTGGATGCAACGGATGGTGCTCCAAGGTGACGAGGCTCAAATAGAAGCTCGTTTCGGTCCGTTTGGATACAGTGCTAATCTTGATTCAAGATAGGTGCATGGTTTACGCTGAACGTATCATAAGCTCGGAAATCATTTTGGACGCACCTGATGGAACTCCTAGGTGACGTGGGTCATGTAGAATCTCCTTTCGGTCCTTTTGGAGATAGTGTTAGTTTCGGTGCGTGATAGGTGCATGGTTTGCACCATACGTACCATATGCTAAGAAATTGTTTTGGATGCACTGGATGGTACTCCTGGGTGACTAGGCTCAAATGTAAGCTCTTTCGGTCCGTTTGGAGACAATGTTAGTTTTAGTGCAAGGTAGGTGCACGGTTTGCGCCAAATGTACCACAGCCTCAGAAATCCTTTTAGACGCGTCGGATGGTACTCCGAGGTGACGAGGCTCAAATAGAAGCTCGTTTCGGTCTGTTTGTATACAGTGCTAATCTTGATTGAATATGGGGGCACGGTTTGCTCCGAACGTACCGTAAGCTCGGAAATCTTTTTGGACACACCCAATGGAACTCCTAGGTGACGTGGGTCATGTAGAATCTCGTTTCGGTCCACTTGGATATAGTGTTAGTCTCGGTGCAAGATAGGTCCACAGTATGCACCAAATGTACCATAGCCTCAGAAACCATTTTGGACGCACCCGTTGGAACTCCTAGGTGACGTGGGTCATGTAGACTCTCCTTTCGGTCCTTTTGGAGATAGTGTTAGTTTCGGTGCATGGTAGGTGCACGGTTTGCGCCAAACGTACCATAGGCATAGAAATTGTTTTGGATGCACCGGATGGTACTCCTGGGTGACGAGGCTCAAATGGAAGCCCGTTTCGGTCCGTTTGGAGACAATGTTAGTTTCAGTGCATGATGGGCGCACGGTGTGCACCAAATGTACCATAGCCTCATAAATCATTTTGGACACACCGGATGTTACTCCTAAATGACGAGGCTCAAATAGAAGCTCGTTTCAGTCCGTTTGGATACAATGCTAATCTTGATTCAAGATAGGTGCACGGTTTGCGCCGAACGTACTGTAAGCTCGGAAATCATTTTGGACGCACCCGATGGAACTCCTAGGTGACGTGGGTCATGTAGAATCTCGTTCGATCCAATTGGATATAGTGTTTTTGTCTCAGTGCAAGATAGGTCCACAGTATGCACCAAACGTACCATAGCCATAGAAAATCGTTTTGGACGCACCCGATGGAACTCCTAGGTGACATGGTCATGAAGAATCTCCTTTCGGTCCTTTTGGAGATAGTGTTAGTTTCGGTGCATGATGGGTGCATGGTTTGCGCCTTACGTACCATAGGCTCAAAATTTGTTTCGGATACACTAGTTGGTCCTCCTGGGTGGCGAGGCTCAAATGAATGCTCGTTTTGGTCCGTTTGGAGGCAGTGTTAGTTTCAGTGCAAGATAGGTGCATGGTTTGCGCCAAATGTACCATAGCCTCAGAAATCATTTTGGACGCACCGGATGATACTCTTAGGTGACGAGGCTCAAAGAGAAGCTCGTTTTGGTCTGTTTGGATACAGTGCTAATCTTGATACGAGATAGGTGCACGGTTTGCGCCGAATGTACCGATTGCTCAGAAATCATTTTGGACGGACCCGATGGAACTCTTAGGTGACGTGGGTCATGTAGAATCTCATTCGGTACAATTGGATATAGTGTTTTAGTCTCGGTGCAAGATAGGTCCACAGTATGCATCAAATGTACCATAGCCTCGGAAACCTTTTTGGACGCACCCGTTGGAACTCCTAGGTGACGTGGGTCATGTAGAATCTTGTTTCGAACCTTTTGGAGATAGTGTTAGTTTCGGTGCTTCGTAAGTGTATGATTTGCGCCAAACGTACCATAGGCTAAGAAATTATTTTGGATTTACCAGATGGTACTCCTGGGTAACAAGGCTCAAATGGAAGCTCGTTTTCGTCCGTTTGGAGACAGTGTTATTTTCGTGTGCAAGATAGGTGCACGGTTTGCACCAAATGTACCACAGCTTCAGAAGTCGTTTTGCATGCAACGGATGGTGCTCCTAGGTGATGAGGCTCAAATAGAAGCTCGCTTCGGTCCGTTTGGATGCAGTGCTAATCTTGATTCAAGATAGGTGCACGGTTTGCGCCAAATGTACCATGGCCTCAGAAATCATTTTGGATGCACCGGATGGTACTCCTAGGTACGAGGCTCAAATAGAAGCTCATTTCGGTCCATTTGGATACAGTGTCAATCTTGATACGAGATAGTTGCACGGTTTGCGCCGAACGTACCGTATGCTCAGAAATCATTTTGGACGGACCCGATGGAACTCCTAGGTGACGTGGGTCATGTAGAATCTCGTTCGGTCCAATTGGATATAGTGTTTTTGTCTCGGTGCAAGATAGGTCCACAGTATGCACTAAATCTACCATAGCCTCATAAACCATTTTGGACGCACCCGTTGGAACTCCTATGTGACGTGGGTCATGTAGAATCTTGTTTCGAACCTTTTGGAGATAGTGTTAGCTTCGGTGCATCTTAAGTGCATGATTTGCGCCAAACGTACCATAGGCTAAGAAATTGTTTTGGATGCACCGGATGGTACTCCTGGGTAACGAGGCTCAAATGGAAGCTCGTTTCCGTCCGTTTGGAGACAGTGTTATTTTCAGTGCAAGATAGGTGCACGGTTTGCACCAAATGTACCATACCTTCAGAAATCGTTTTGGATGCAACGGATGGTGCTCCAAGGTGACGAGGCTCAAATAGAAGCTCGTTTCGGTCCGTTTGGATACAGTGCTAATCTTGATTCAAGATAGGTGCATGGTTTACGCTGAACGTATCATAAGCTCGGAAATCATTTTGGACGCACCTGATGGAACTCCTTGGTGACGTGGGTCATGTAGAATCTCCTTTCGGTCCTTTTGGAGATAGTGTTAGTTTCGGTGCGTGATAGGTGCATGGTTTGCACCATACGTACCATATGCTAAGAAATTGTTTTGGATGCACTGGATGGTACTCCTGGGTGACTAGGCTCAAATGTAAGCTCTTTCGGTCCGTTTGGAGACAATGTTAGTTTTAGTGCAAGGTAGGTGCACGGTTTGCGCCAAATGTACCACAGCCTCAGAAATCCTTTTAGACGCGTCGGATGGTACTCCGAGGTGACGAGGCTCAAATAGAAGCTCGTTTCGGTCTGTTTGTATACAGTGCTAATCTTGATTCAATATGGGGGCACGGTTTGCTCCGAACGTACCGTAAGCTCGAAAATATTTTTGGACACACCCAATGGAACTCCTAGGTGACGTGGGTCATGTAGAACCTCGTTTCGGTCCACTTGGATATAGTGTTAGTCTCGGTGCAAGATAGGTCCACAGTATGCACCAAATGTACCATAGCCTCAGAAACCATTTTGGACGCACCCGTTGGAACTCCTAGGTGACGTGGGTCATGTAGACTCTCCTTTCGGTCCTTTTGGAGATAGTGTTAGTTTCGGTGCATGGTAGGTGCACGGTTTGCGCCAAACGTACCATAGGCTCAGAAATTGTTTTGGATGCACTGGATGGTACTCCTGGGTGACGAGGCTCAAATGGAAGCTCGTTTCGGTCCGTTTGGAGACAATGTTAGTTTCAGTGCAAGATAGGCGCACGGTGTGCGCCAAATGTACCATAGCCTCATAAATCATTTTGGACACACCGGATGGTACTCCTAAATGACGAGGCTCAAATAGAAGCTCGTTTCGGTCTATTTGGATACAATGCTAATCTTGATTCAAGATAGGTGCATGGGTTGCGCCGAACGTACCGTAAGCTCGGAAATCATTTTGGACGCACCCGATGGAACTCCTAGGTGACGTGAGTCATGTAGAATCTCATTCAATCCAATTGGATATAGTGTTTTTGTCTCAGTGCAAGATAGGTCCACAGTATGCACCAAACGTACCATAGCCACAGAAAATCGTTTTGGACGCACCCGATGGAACTCCTAGGTGACATGGTCATGAAGAATCTCCTTTCGGTCCTTTTGGAGATAGTGTTAGTTTCGGTGCATGATGGGTGCATGGTTTGCGCCTTACGTACCATAGGCTCAAAATTTGTTTCGGATACACTAGTTGGTCCTCCTGGGTGGCGAGGCTCAAATGAATGCTCGTTTTGGTCCGTTTGGAGGCAGTGTTAGTTTCAGTGCAAGATAGGTGCATGGTTTGCGCCAAATGTACCATAGCCTCAGAAATCATTTTGGACGCACCGGATGGTACTCCTAGGTGACGAGGCTCAAATAGAAGCTTGTTTTGGTCCGTTTGGATACAGTGCTAATATTGATACGAGATAGGTGCACGGTTTGCGCCGAACGTACTGTAAGCTCAGAAATCATTTTGGACGGACCCGATGGAACTCCTAGGTGATGTTGGTCATGTAGAATCTCGTTCGGTCCAATTGGATATAGTGTTTTTGTCTCGGTGCAAGATAGGTCCACAGTATGCATCAAATGTACCATAGCCTTAGAAACCATTTTGGACGCACCCGTTGGAACTCCTAGGTGACGTGGGTCATGTAGAATCTTGTTTCGAACCTTTTGGAGATAGTGTTAGTTTCGGTGCTTCGTAAGTGTATGATTTGCGCCAAACGTACCATAGGCTACGAAATTATTTTGGATTTACCAGATGGTACTCCTGGGTAACAAGGCCCAAATGGAAGCTCGTTTTCGTCCGTTTGGAGACAGTGTTATTTTCGTGTGCAAGATAGGTGCACGGTTTGCACCAAATGTACCACAGCTTCAGAAGTCGTTTTGCATGCAACGGATGGAGCTCCCAGGTGATGAGACTCAAATAGAAGCTCGTTTCGGTCCGTTTGGATGCAGTGCTAATCTTGATTCAAGATAGGTGCACGGTTTGCGCCAAATGTACCATGGCCTCAGAAATCATTTTGGATGCACCGGATGGTACTCCTAGGTACGAGGCTCAAATAGAAGCTCATTTCAGTCCATTTGGATACAGTGTCAATCTTGATACGAGATAGTTGCACGGTTTGCGCCGAATGTACCGTATGCTCAGAAATCATTTCGGACGGACCCGATGGAACTCCTAGGTGACGTGGGTCATGTAGAATCTCGTTCGGTCCAATTGGATATAGTGTTTTTGTCTCGGTGCAAGATAGGTCCACAGTATGCACTAAATCTACCATAGCCTCAGAAACCATTTTGGACGCACCCGTTGGAACTCCTATGTGACGTGGGTCATGTAGAATCTTGTTTCGAACCTTTTGGAGATAGTGTTAGTTTCGGTGCATCTTAAGTGCATGATTTGCGCCAAACGTACCATAGGCTAAGAAATTGTTTTGGATGCACCGGATGGTACTCCTGGGTAACGAGGCTCAAATGGAAGCTCGTTTCCGTCCGTTTGGAGACAGTGTTATTTTCAGTGCAAGATAGGTGCACGGTTTGCACCAAATGTACCACAGCTTCAAAAATCGTTTTGGATGCAACGGATGGTGCTCCAAGGTGACGAGGCTCAAATAGAAGCTCGTTTCGGTCCGTTTGGATACAGTGCTAATCTTGATTCAAGATAGGTGCACGGTTTACGCTGAACGTATCGTAAGCTCGGAAATCATTTTGGACGCACCTGATGGAACTCCTAGGTTACGTGGGTCATGTAGAATCTCCTTTTGGAGATAGTGTTAGTTTCGGTGCGTGATAGGTGCATGGTTTGCACCATACGTACCATATGCTAAGAAATTGTTTTGGATGCACTGGATGGTACTCCTGGGTGACTAGGCTCAAATGTCAGCTCTTTCGGTCCGTTTGGAGACTGTGTTAGTTTTAGTGCAAGGTAGGTGCACGGTTTGCGCCAAATGTACCATAGCCTCAGAAATCCTTTTAGACGCGTCGGATGGTACTCCTAGGTGACGAGGCTCAAATAGAAGCTTGTTTCGGTCTGTTTGTATACAGTGCTAATCTTGATTGAATATGGGGGCACAGTTTGCGCCGAACGTACCGTAAGCTCAGAAATCTTTTTGGACACACCCAATGAAACTCCTAGGTGACGTGGGTCATGTAGAATGTCGTTTCGGTCCACTTGGATATAGTGTTAGTCTCGGTGCAAGATAGGTCCACAGTATGCACCAAATGTACCATAGCCTCAGAAACCATTTTGGACGCACCCGTTGGAACTCCTAGGTGACGTGGGTTATGTAGACTCTCCTTTCGGTCCTTTTGGAGATAGTGTTAGTTTCGGTGCATGGTAGGTGCGCGGTTTGCGCCAAACGTACCATAGGCTCAGAAATTATTTTGGATGCACCGGATGGTACTCCTGGGTGACGAGGCTCAAATGGAAGCTCGTTTCGGTCCGTTTGGAGACAATGTTAGTTTCAGTGCAAGATGGGCGCACGGTGTGCGCCAAATGTACCATAGCCTCATAAGTCATTTTGGACACACCGGATGGTACTCCTAAATGACGAGGCTCAAATAGAAGCTCGTTTCGGTCCGTTTGGATAAAATGCTAATATTGATTCAAGATAGGTGCACGGTTTGCGCCGAACGTACCGTAAGCTCAGAAATCATTTTGGACGCACCCGATGGAACTCCTAGGTGACATGGGTCATGTAGAATCTCGTTCGGTCCAATTGGATATAGTGTTTTTGTCTCGGTGCAAGATAGGTCCATAGTATGCACCAAATGCACCATAGCGTCAGAAACCGTTTTGGACGCACCCGTTGGAACTCCTAGGTGACGTGGGTCATGTAGAATTTCCTTTTGGTCCTTTTGGAGATAGTGTTAGTTTCGGTGCATGATGGGTGCTTGGTTTGCGCCTTTTGTACCATAGGCTCAAAATTTGTTTCGGATGCACCAGATGGTCCTCTTGGGTGGCGAGGCTTAAATGAAAGCTCGTTTTGGTCTGTTTGGAGACAATGTTAGTTTCAGTGCAAGGTAGCTGCACGGTTTGCGCCAAATGTACCATAGCCTCAGAAATTGTTTTGGACGCATCGGATGGTACTCCTATGTGACGAGGCTCAAATAGAAGCTCGTTTCGGTCTATTCGGATACAATGCTAATCTTGATACGAGATAGGTGCACGGTTTGCGCCGAATGTACAATATGCTCAGAAATCATTTTGGACGGACCCGATGGAACTCCTAGGTGACGTGGGTCATGTAGAATCTCGTTCGGTCCAATTGGATATAGTGTTTTTGTCTCGGTGCAAGATAGGTCCATAGTATGCACCAAATGTACCATAGCCTCAGAAACCGTTTTGGACGCTCCCGTTGGAACTCCTAGGTGACGTGGGTCATGTAGAATCTTGTTTCGAACCTTTTGGAGATAGTGTTAGTTTCGGTGCATCATAAGTGCATGATTTGCACCAAACGTACCATAGGCTAAGAAATTGTTTTGGATGCACCGGATGGTATTCCTAGGTAACGAGGCTCAAATGGAAGCTCGTTTCCGTCCATTTGGAGACAGTGTTATTTTCGGTGCAAGATAGGTGCACAGTTTGCACCAAATGTACCACAGCTTTAGAAATCGTTTTGGATGCAACGGATGGTGCTCCAAGGTGACGAGGCTCAAATAGAAGCTCGTTTCGGTCTGTTTGGATACAGTGCTAATCTTGATTCAAGATAGGTGCACGGTTTACGCTGAACATATCGTAAGCTCAGAAATCATTTTGGACGCACCTGATGGAACTCCTACGTGACGTGGGTCATGTAGAATCTCGTTTCGGTCCATTTATAGACATTGTTAGTCTCAGTGCAAGATAGATCCATAGTTTGCACCAAACGTATCATAACCTTAGAAATCATTTTGGACGCACCTGACCGAACTCCTAGGTGACGTGGTTCATGTAGAATCTCCTTTCGGTCCTTTTGGAGATAGTGTTAGTTTCGGTGCGTGATAGGTGCATGGTTTGCCCCATACGTTCCATATGCTAAGAAATTGTTTTGGATGCACTGGATGGTACTCCTGGGTGACCAGGCTCAAATGTAAGCTCTTTCGGTCCGTTTGGAGACAGTGTTAGTTTCAGTGCAAGGTAGGTGCACGGTTTGCGCCAAATGTACCATAGCCTCAGAAATGCTTTTGGACGCACCGGATGGTACTCCTAGGTGACGAAGCTCAAATAGAAGCTTGTTTCGGTCCATTTGGATACAGTGCTAATCTTTATTGAATATGGGGGCACGGTTTGCGCCGAACGTACCGTAAGCTCAGAAATCTTTTTGGACGCAACCGATGGAACTCCTAGGTGATGTGGGTCATATAGTCTCGGTGCAAGATAGATCCACAGTATGCACCAAATTTACCATAGCCTCAGAAACCGTTTTGGACGCACCCATTGGAACTCCTAGGTGACGTGGGTCATGTAGACTCTCCTTTCGGTCCTTTTGGAGATAGTATTAGTTTCGGTGCATGGTAGGTGCACGGTTTGCGCCAAACGTACCAAAGGCTCAGAAATTGTTTTGGATGCACCGGATGGTACTCCTGGGTGACGAGGCTCAAATGGAAGCTCGTTTCGGTCCGTTTGGAGACAGTGTAAGTTTCAGTGCAAGATAGGCGCACGGTGTGCGCAAAATGTACCATAGCCTCATAAATCATTTTGGACACACCGGATGGTACTCCTAAATGACGAGGCTCAAATAGAAGTTCGTTTCGGTCCGTTTGGATACAATGCTAATCTTGATTCAAGATAGGTGCATGGTTTGCGCCGAACGTACCGTAAGCTCGAAAATCATTTTGGATGCACCCGATGGAACTCTTAGGTGACGTGGGTCATGTAGAATCTCGTTTTGGTCCATTTATAGATAGTGTTAGTCTTGGTGCAAGATAGATCCATAGTTTGCACCAAACGTACCATAGCCACAGAAATCATTTTGGACGCACGCGATGGAATTCCTAGGTGACGTGGGTCATGTAGAATTTCCTTTTCGGTCCTTTTGGAGATAGTGTTAGTTTCGGTGCATGATGGGTGCTTGGTTTGCGCCTTTTGTACCATAGGCTCAAAATTTGTTTCGGATGCACCAGATGGTCCTCCTGGGTGGCAAGGCTCAAATCAAAGCTCGTTTTGGCCCATTTGGAGACAGTGTTAGTTTCAGTGCAAGGTAGGTGCATAGTTTGCGCCAAATGTACCATAGCCTCAGAAATTGTTTTGGACGCATCGGATGGTACTCCTAGGTGACGAGGCTCAAATAGAAGCTCATTTCGGTCTATTTGGATACAATGGTAATCTTGATACGAGATAGGTGCACGGTTTGCGCCGAACGTACCATAAGCTCAGAAATAATTTTGGACGGACCCGATAGAACTCCTAGGTGACGTGGGTCATGTAGAATCTCGTTCAGTCCAATTGGATATAGTGTTTTAGTCTCGGTGCAAGATAGGTCCACAGTATGCACCAAATATACCATAGCCTCAGAAACCATTTTAGACGCACCTGTTGGAACTCCTAGGTGACGTGGGTCATGTAGAATCTTGTTTTGAACCTTTTGGAGATAGTGTTAGTTTCGTTGTTTCGTAAGTGCATGATTTGAGCCAAATGTACCATTGGCTAAGAAATTGTTTTGGATGCACCGGATGGTACTCCTGGGTAACGAGGCTCAAATGGAAGCTCGTTTCCGTCCGTTTGGAGATAGTGTTATTTTCGGTGCAAGATAGGTGCAGGGTTTGCACCAAATGTACCACAGCTTTAGAAATCGTTTTGGATGCAACGGATGGTGCTCCAAGGTGACGAGGCTCAAATAGAAGCTCGTTTCGGTCTGTTTGGATACAGTGCTAATCTTGATTCAAGATTGGTGCACGGTTTACGCTGAACATAACGTAAGCTCAGAAATCATTTTGGACGCACCTGATGGAACTCCTAGGTGACGTGGGTCATGTAGAATCTCGTTTCGGTCCATTTATAGACATTGTTAGTCTCAGTGCAAGATAGATCCATAGTTTGCACCAAACGTATCATAACCTTAGAAATCATTTTGGACGCACCTGACCGAACTCCTAGGTGACGTGGTTCATGTAGAATCTCCTTTCGGTCCTTTTGGAGATAGTGTTAGTTTCGGTGCGTGATAGGTGCATGGTTTGCCCCATACGTTCCATATGCTAAGAAATTGTTTTGGATGCACTGGATGGTACTCCTGGGTGACCAGGCTCAAATGTAAGCTCTTTCGGTCCGTTTGGAGACAGTGTTAGTTTCAGTGCAAGGTAGGTGCACGGTTTGCGCCAAATGTACCATAGCCTCAGAAATGCTTTTGGACGCACCGGATGGTACTCCTAGGTGATGAAGCTCAAATAGAAGCTTGTTTTGGTCCATTTGGATACAGTGCTAATCTTTATTGAATATGGGGGCACGATTTGCGCTGAACGTACCGTAAGCTCAAAAATCTTTTTGGACGCAACCGATGGAACTCCTAGGTGATGTGGGTCATATAGTCTCGGTGCAAGATAGATCCACAGTATGCACCAAATTTACCATAGCCTCAGAAACCGTTTTGGACGCACCCATTGGAACTCCTAGGTGACGTGGGTCATGTAGACTCTCCTTTCGGTCCTTTTGGAGATAGTATTAGTTTCGGTGCATGGTAGGTGCACGGTTTGCGCCAAACGTACCAAAGGCTCAGAAATTGTTTTGGATGCACCGGATGGTACTCCTGGGTGACGAGGCTCAAATGGAAGCTCGTTTCGGTCCGTTTGGAGACAGTGTTAGTTTCAGTGCAAGATAGGCGCACGGTGTGCGCAAAATGTACCATAGCCTCATAAATCATTTTGGACACACCGGATGGTACTCCTAAATGACGAGGCTCAAATAGAAGCTCGTTTCGGTCCGTTTGGATACAATGCTAATCTTGATTCAAGATAGGTGCATGGTTTGCGCCGAACGTACCGTAAGCTCGAAAATCATTTTGGATGCACCCGATGGAACTCTTAGGTGACGTGGGTCATGTAGAATCTCGTTTTGGTCCATTTATAGATAGTGTTAGCCTTGGTGCAAGATAGATCCATAGTTTGCACCAAACGTACCATAGCCACAGAAATCATTTTGGACGCACGCGATGGAATTCCTAGGTGACGTGGGTCATGTAGAATTTCCTTTTCGGTCCTTTTGGAGATAGTGTTAGTTTCGGTGCATGATGGGTGCTTGGTTTGCGCCTTTTGTACCATAGGCTCAAAATTTGTTTCGGATGCACCAGATGGTCCTCCTGGGTGGCAAGGCTCAAATGAAAGCTCGTTTTGGCCCATTTGGAGACAGCGTTAGTTTCAGTGCAAGGTAGGTGCATAGTTTGCGCCAAATGTACCATAGCCTCAGAAATTGTTTTGGACGCATCGGATGGTACTCCTAGGTGACGAGGCTCAAATAGAAGCTCATTTCGGTCTATTTGGATACAATGGTAATCTTGATACGAGATAGGTGCACGGTTTGCGCCGAACGTACCATAAGCTCAGAAATCATTTTGGACGGACCCGATAGAACTCCTAGGTGACGTGGGTCATGTAGAATCTCGTTCAGTCCAATTGGATATAGTGTTTTAGTCTCGGTGCAAGATAGGTCCACAGTATGCACCAAATATACCATAGCCTCAGAAACCATTTTAGACGCACCTGTTGGAACTCCTAGGTGACGTGGGTCATGTAGAATCTTGTTTTGAACCTTTTGGAGATAGTGTTAGTTTCGTTGTTTCGTAAGTGCATGATTTGAGCCAAATGTACCATTGGCTAAGAAATTGTTTTGGATGCACCGGATGGTACTCCTGGGTAACGAGGCTCAAATGGAAGCTCGTTTCCGTCCGTTTGGAGACATTGTTATTTTCAGTGCAAGATAGGTGCACGGTTTGCACCAAATGTACCACAGCTTCAGAAATCATTTTGGATGCAACAGATGGTGCTCCAAGGTGACGAGGCTCAAATAGAAGCTCGTTTCGGTCCATTTGGATACAGTGCTAATCTTGATTCAAGATAGGTGCACGGTTTACGCTGAACATATCGTAAGCTCGGAAATAATTTTGGATGCACCTGATGGAACTCCTAGGTGACGTGGGTCATGTAGAATCTCGTTTCAGTCCATTTATAGACATTGTTAGTCTCAGTGCAAGATAGATCCACAGTTTGCACCCAACGTATCATAGCCTCAGAAATCATTTTGGACGCACCTGACCGAGCTCCTAGGTGACGTGGTTCATGTAGAATCTCCTTTCGGTCCTTTTGGAGATAGTGTTAGTTTCGGTGCGTGATAGGTGCATGGTTTGCCCCATATGTTCCATATGCTAAGAAATTGTTTTGGATGCTCTGGATGGTACTCCTGGGTGACCAGGCTCAAATGTAAGCTCTTTCGGTCCGTTTGGAGACAGTGTTAGTTTTAGTGCAAGGTAGGTGCACGGTTTGCGCCAAATGTACCATAGCCTCAGAAATGCTTTTGGACGCATCGGATGGTACTCCATGGTGACGAAGCTCAAATAGAAGCTCGTTTCGGTCCGTTTGGATACAGTGCTAATCTTGATTGAATATGGGGGCACGGTTTGCGCCGAACGTACCGTAAGCTCAGAAATCTTTTTGGACGCACCCGATGGAACTCCTAGGTGACGTGGGTCATGTAGAATCTTGTTTCGGTCCACTTGGATAAAGTATTAGTCTTGGTGCAAGATAGTTCCACAGTACGCACCAAATGTACCATAGCCTTAGAAACCGTTTTGGACGCACCCGTTGGAACTCCTAGGTGACGTGGGTCACGTAGACTCTCCTTTCGGTCCTTTCGGAGATAGTATTAGTTTCGGTGCATGGTAGGTGCACGGTTTGCGCCAAACGTACCATAGGCTCTGAAATTGTTTTGGATGCACCGGATGGTACTCCGGGTGACGAGGCTCAAATGGAAGCTCGTTTCGGTCCATTTGGAGACAGTGTTAGTTTCAGTGCAAGATAGGCGCACGGTGTGCGCAAAATGTACCACAACCTCATAAATCATTTCGGACACACCGGATGGTACTCCTAAATGATGAGGCTCAAATAGAAGCTCGTTTCGGTCTGTTTAGATACAATGCTAATCTTGATTCAAGATAGGTGCATGGTTTGCGCCGAATGTACCGTAAGCTCGAAAATCATTTTGGATGCACCCGATGGAACTCCTAGGTGACGTGGGTCATGTAGAATCACGTTTTGGTCCATTTATAGATAGTGTTAGTCTTGGTGCAAGATAGATCCACAGTTTGCACCAAACGTACCATAGCCACATAAATCATTTTGGACGCACCCGATGGAACTCCTAGGTGACGTGGTCATGTAGAATCTCCTTTCGGTCCTTTTGGAGATAGTGTTAGTTTTGGTGCATGATGGGTGCATGGTTTGCGCCTTACGTACCATAGGCTCAAAATTTGTTTCGGATGCACCAGATGGTCCTCCTAGGTGGCGAGGCTCAAATAAAAGCTCGTTTTGGTCCGTTTGGAGACAGTGTTAGTTTCAGTGCAAGATAGGTGCACGGTTTGCGCCAAATAAACCATAGCCTCAGAAATCATTTTGGACGCACCGGATGGTACTCCTAGGTGACGAGGCTCAAATAGAAGCTTGTTTTGGTCTGTTTGGATACAGTGCTAATATTGATACGAGATAGGTGCACGGTTTGCGCCGAATGTACTGTAAGATCAGAAATCATTTTGGACAGGACCCGATGGAACTCCTAGGTAATGTTGGTCATGTAGAATCTCGTTCGGTCCAATTGGATATAGTGTTTTTGTCTCGGTGCAAGATAGGTCCACAGTATGCATCAAATGTACCATAGCCTTAGAAACCATTTTGGACGCACCCGTTGGAACTCCTAGGTGATGTGGGTCATGTAGAATCTTGTTTCGAACCTTTTAGAGATAGTGTTAGTTTCGGTGCATCGTAAGTGCATGATTTGCGTCAAACGTACCATAGGCTAAGAAATTATTTTGGATGCACCGGATGGTACTCCTAGGTAACGAGGCTCAAATGGAAGCTCGTTTCTGTCTGTTTGGAGACAGTGTTATTTTTAGTGCAAGATAGATGCACGGTTTGCACCAAATGTACCACAGCTTCAGAAATCGTTTTAGATGCAACGGATGGTGCTCCTAGGTGACGAGGCTCAAATAGAAGCTCGTTTCGGTCCGTTTGGATACAATGCTAATCTTGATTCAAGATAGGTGCACGGTTTGCGCTGAACGTACCATAAGCTCGGAAATCATTTTGAACGCACCCGATGGAACTCCAAGGTGACGTGGGTCATGTAGAATCTCGTTTCGGTCCATTTATAGACATTATTAGTCTCAGTGCAAGATAGATCCACAGTTTGCACCCAACGTATCATAGCCTCATAAATCATTTTGGATGCACCTGACCGAAGTCCTAGGTGACGTGGGTCATGTAGAATCCCCTTTTGGTCCTTTTGGAGATAGTGTTAGTTTCGGTGCGTGATAGGTGCATGGTTTGCACCATACGTACCATATGCTAAGAAATTGTTTTGGATGCACTGGATGGTACTCCTGGGTGACTAGGCTCAAATGTAAGCTCTTTCGGTCCGTTTGGAGATAGTGTTAGTTTCAGTGCAAGATCGGAGCACGGTGTGCGCCAAATGTACCATAGCCTCATAAATCATTTTGGACACTCCGGATGGTACTCCTAAATGACGAGGCTCAAATAGAAGCTCATTTCGGACTGTTTGGATACAATGCAAATCTTGATTCAAGATAGGTGCACGGTTTGCGCCGAACGTATCGTAAGCTCGGAAATCATTTTGGACGCACCCGATGGAACTCCTAGGTGATGTGGGTCATGTAGAATCTCGTTTTGGTCCATTTATAGATCTAGTCTTGGTGCAAGATAGATCCACACTTTGCACCAAACGTACCATAGCCACAGAAATCATTTTGGACGCACCCGATGGAACTCCTAGGTGACGTGGTCATGTAGAATCTCCTTTCAGTCCTTTTGGAGATAGTGTTAGTTTTGGTGCATGATAGGTGCTTGGTTTGCGCCTTACGTACCATAGGCTGAAAATTTGTTTTGGATGCACCAGATGGTCCTCCTGGGTGGCGAGGCTCAAATGAAAGCTCGTTTTGGTCCGTTTGGAGACAGTGTTAGTTTCAGTGCAAGATCGGTGCACGGTTTGAGCCAAATGTATCATGCCTCAGAAATCATTTTGGACGCACCGGATGGTACTCCTTGGTGATGAGGCTCAAATAGAATCTCGTTTCGGTCCGTTTGGATACAGTGCTAATCTTGATACGAGATAGGTGCATGGTTCGCGCCGAACGTACCGTAAGCTCAGAAATCATTTTGGAGGGACCTGATGGAACTCCTAGGTGACGTGGGACATGTAGAATCTCATTCGGTCCAATTGGATATAGTGTTTTTGTCTCGGTGCAAGATAGGTCTACAGTATGCACCAAATGTAGCATAGCCTCAAAAACCATTTTGGATACACCCGTTGGAACTCCTAGGTGACTTGGGTCTTGTAGAATCTTGTTTTGAACCATTTGGAGATAGTGTTAGTTTCGGTGCATCGTAAGTGCATGATTTGCATCCGTTGGAACTCCTAGGTGACGTGGGTCGTGTAAAATCTTGTTTCGAACCTTTTGGAGATAGTGTTAGTTTTGGTGCATGGCAGATGCATGGTTTACGCCAAACGTACCATAGGCTTACAAATTGTTTTGGATGCACCGGATGGTACTCCTGGGTGACGAGGCTCAAATGGAAGCTTGTTTCCGTCCGTTTGGATACAATGCTAATCTTGATTCAAGATAGGTGCACGGTTTGCGTTGAACGTACCGTAAGCTCGAAAATCATTTTGGACGCACCCGTTGGAACTCCTAGGTGACGTGGGTCATGTCGAATCTCATTTCGGTCTGTTTGAAAACAGTGTTTGTATCAGTGCAAGATAGGTCCACAGTTCGAAAATCGTTTTGGACGCACTCGATGGAACTCCTAGGTGACATGGGTCATGTAGAATCTCGTTTCGGTCCATTTATAGATAGTGTTAGTCTCGGTGCAAGATAGATCCACAATTTGCACCAAACATATCATAGCCTTAGAAATCATTTTGGACGCACCTGATGGAACTCCTAGTTGACCTGGGTCATGTAGAATCTCCTTTTGGTCCTTTTGGAGATAGTGTTAGTTTCGGTGCGTGATAGGTGCATGGTTTGCGCCATACGTACCATAGGCTAAGGAATTGTTTTGGATGCACCGGATGGTACTCCTGTGTGATGAGGCTCAAAAGGAAGCTCGTTTTGGCCCGTTTGGAGACATTTTTAGTTTCTGTGCAAGGTAGGTGCACGGTTTGCTTCAAATGTACCATAGCCTCAGAAATCCTTTTGGATGCAACGGACGGTACTCCTTGGTGACGAGGCTCAAATGGAAGCTTGTTTCAGTCCGTTTGGATATAGTGCTAATCTTGATTCAAGATAATGGCATGGTTTGCGCCAAACGTACCGTAGGCTCAGAAATCATTTTGGACGCACCCGTTGGAACTCCTAGGTGATGTGGGTCTTGTAGAATCTTGTTTTGGTCCATTTGAAAATAGTGTTTGTATCTGTGCAAGATAGGTCCATAGTTTGCAATAAACGTACCATAGCTTCATAAACCGTTTTGGACGCACCCATTGGAACTCCTTGGTGATGTGGGTCATGTAGAATCTCCTTTTGGTCCTTTTGGAGATAGTGTTAGTTTTGGTGCATGGTAGGTGCAGAGTTTGCGCTGAACGTACCATAGGCTCAGAAAATTGCTTTGGATCCACCAGGTGGTACTCTTGGGTGACGAGGCTCAAATGGAAGCTCGTTTCTGTTCGTTTGGAGATAGTGTTAGTTTCAGTGCAAGATAGGTGCACGGTTTGCACCAAGTGTACCATGGCCTCAGAAATCGCTTTGGACGCACCGAATGGCACTCCAAGGTCACGTGGCTCAAATGGAAGCTCGTTTTGGACCGGTTGGATACAGTGCTAATCTTGATTCAAGATAGGTGCATAGTTTGCGCTGAACGTACCGTAAGCTCGAAAATCATTTTGGATGCACGCGATGGAACTCCTAGGTGACGTGGGTCATGTAGAATCTTGTTTCGGTCTATTTGGATATAATGTTTGTCTCGGTGCAAGATTGGTCCATAGTTTGTGCCAAATGTACCATAGCCTCAGAAACCGTTTTGGAAGCACTCGTTGGAACTCCTAGATGACGTAGGTCATGTACAATCTCCTTTCGGTCCTTTTGGAGATAGTGTTAGTTTTGGTGCGTGATAGGTGCATGGTTTGCGCCATACGTACCATAGGCTAAGGAATTGTTTTGGATGCACCGGATAGTACTCCTGTGTGACGAGGCTCAAATGGAAGCTTGTTTCGGTCCATTTAGATATAGTGCTAATCTTGATTCAAGATAATGGCACGGTTTGCGCCAAACGTACCGTAGGCTCAGAAATCATTTTGGACGCACCCGTTGGAACTCCTAGGTGATGTGGGTCTTGTAGAATCTCATTTCGGTCTGTTTGAAAATAGTGTTTGTATCGGTGCGAGATAGGTCCACAGTTTGCACCAAACGTACCATAGCTTCATAAACCGTTTTGGACGCACCCATTGGAACTCATAGGTGACGTGGGTCATGTAGAATCTCCTTTTGGTCCTTTTAGAGATAGTGTTAGTTTTGGTGCATGGTAGGTGCACGATTTGCACCAAACATACCATAGGCTCAGAAAATTGCTTTGGGTGCACCAGGTGGTACTTCATTTCCATCCGTTTGGAGATAGTGTTAGTTTCAGTGCAAGATAGGTGCACGATTTGCACCAAGTGTACCATGGCCTCAGAAATCTCTTTGGACGCACCGAATGGCACTCCAAGGTCACGTGTCTCAAATGGAAGCTCGTTTTGGACCGGTTGGATACATTGCTAATCTTGATTCAAGATAGGTGCACAGTTTGCGCCGAACGTACTGTAAGCTCGAAAATCATTTTGAACACACCCGATGGAACTCTTAGGTGACGTGGGTCATGTAGAATCTTGTTTTGGTCTATTTGGATATAGTGTTTGTCTCGGTGCAAGATAGGTCCATAGTTTGCACCAAATGTACCATAGCCTCAGAAACCATTTTGGACGCACCCGTTGGACCTCCTAGATGACGTAGGTCATGTAGAATCTCCTTTCGGTCCTTTTGGAGATAGTGTTAGTTTCAGTGCGTGATAGGTGCATGGTTTGCGCCATACGTACCATAGGCTAAGAAATTGTTTTGGATGCACCGGATGGTACTCCTATGTGACGAGGCTCAAATGGAAGCTCGTTTCGGCCCGTTTGGGATAGTGTTAGTTTCTACGCAAGGTAGGTGCACGGTTTGCACCAAATGTACCATAGCCTCAGAAATCGTTTGGGACGCACAAGATGGTACTCCTAGGTGACGAGGCTCAAATGGAAGCTTGTTTTGGTCCATTTGGATATAGTGCTAATCTTGATTCAAGAAAGGGGCACGGTTTGCGCCGAACGTATCGTAGGATCAGAAATCATTTTGGACGCACCCGATGGAACTCCTAGGTGATGCAGGTCATGTAGAATCTCATTTCGATCCTTTTGGAAATAGTGTTAGTTCCGGTGCATGATAGGTGCACGATTTGCGCCAAACGTACCATGGGCTCATAAATAATTTTAGATGCACCAGATGGTACTCCTGGGTGACGAGGCTAAAATGGAAACTTGTTTCGATCTGTTCGGAGATAGTGTTAGTTTCAGTGCAAGATAGGTGCATGATTTGCACCAATTGTACCATAGCCCCAGAAATCATTTTGGACGCACCGAATGGTACTCCAAGGTGACAGGCTCAAATGGAAGCTCGTTTCGGTTCGTTTGGAGATAGTGCTAATCTCCAAAGAGACCGAAACAAGATTCTACATGTCCCATGTCACCTAGGAGTTCTATTAGGTGCATCTAAAACGACATCCGAGCCAATTGTATCAAGATTAGCACTATCTCAAATCCAACCAAAACGAGCTTCCACTTGAGCCTCGTCACCTAGTAGTACCATCGGGAGCGTGTAAAACGATTTCTGAGGCTATGGTATGTCTAGCGCAAACTATGGATCTATCTTGCACTGACACTAACACTATCTCCAACAGACCGAAATGAGATTCTAAATGACCCACATCACCTAGTAGTTCCATCGGGTGCGCCCAAAATGATTTCTGAGCCAACGGTACGTTTGGCGCAAACCGTGCACCTATCTTGAATCAAGATTAGCACTATCTCCAAATAGACTAAAACGAGCTTCCATTTGAGCCTCACACCTAGGAGTGCCATCCGGTGCATCCAAAATGATTTCTGAGCCTGTGGTACATTTTGGCGGAAACCGTGAACCTATCTTGCACGGAAACTAACACTATCTCCAAACGGACCGAAACGAGATTCTACATGACCCACGTCACATAAGAGTTCTGTCGGGTGCATCCAAAATGATTTCTGAGGCTATGCTATGTTTAGCGCAAACTGTGGATATATCTTGCACTCACACTAACACTACATCCAAATGGACCGAAATGAGATTCTACATGACGCACGTCACCTAGTAGTTCCATCGGGTGCGTTCAAAATGATTTCTAAGCCAATGGTACGTTCAGCGCAGACCGTGCACCCATCTTGAATCAAGATTAGCACTATCTCCAAATAGAACGAAACGAGCTTCCATTTGAGCCTCGTCACCTAGGAGTACTATCTGATGCATCCAAAATGAATTCTGAGCCTATGATACATTTGGCGCAAACCATGCACCTATCTTGCACCGAAACTAACACTATCTCCAAATAGACCAAAACGAGATTCTACATGCGCCAAATGGAAGCTCGTTTCGGCAGCGTGCAAAACGATTTCTGTGGCTATGTTACGTTTAGCGCAAACTATGGATCTATCTTGCACTGACATTAACACTATCTCCAACGAAGCGAAATAAGATTCTACATGACCCACGTCACCTAGTAGTTCCATCGGGTGTGCCCAAAATGATTTTCTGAGCCAATGGTACGTTCGGCGCAAACCGTGCACCTATATCGAATCAAGATTAGAACTATCTCCAAATGGACCGAAACGAGCTTCCATTTGAGCCTCGTCACCTAGGAGTGCCATCCGGTGCGTCCAAAATTATTTATGAGCTTGTGGTACGTTTGGCGGAAACCAGGCACCTATCTTGCACCGAAACTAACACTACCTCCAAACGGACTGAAACGAGATTCTACATGACTTACGTCACCTAGGTGTTCTGTCGGGTGCATCCAAAACGATTTTCGTGGCTATGGTACGTTTAGTGCAAACTGTGGATATATCTTGCACTGACACTAACACTACCTCCAAACGGACCGAAATGAGATTTTACATGACCCACGTTACCTAGTAGTTCCATCGGGTGCGTCCAAAATGATTTCTGAGCCAACGGTACGTTCGGCGCAAATCGTGCACCTATCTTGAATCAAGATTAGCACTATCTCCAAATGGACCGTAACGAGCTTCCATTTGAGCCTCGTCACCTAGGAGTACCATCAAATGTGTCCAAAATTATTTCTGAGCCTATGATACATTTGGCACAAACCGTGCACCTATTTTGCACCGAAACTAACACTATCTCCAAAGAGACCGAAAAGAGATTTTACATTTCCCACGTCACCTAGGAGTTTTGTTGGGTGCATCAAAATCGACATCCGAGCCAATTGTATCAAGATTAGCACTATCTCAAATCGGACCGAAACGAGCTTCCACTTGAGCCTCGTTACCTAGTTGTACCATCGAGAGCGTGCAAATCGATTTGTGATGCTATGGTTCGTTTAGCGTGAACTATGGATCTATCATGCACTGACACTAACACTATTTCCAACAGACCGAAATGAGATTTTACATGACCCACGTCACCTAGTAGTTCCATTGGGTGGGCCCAAAATGATTTCTGAGCTAAGAGTACGTTCGGCACAATCCATGCACCCATCTTGAATCAAGATTAGAACTATCTCCAAATGGACCGAAACGAGCTTCTATTTGAGTGTCGTCACCAAGGAGTGCCATCCGGTGCATCCAAAATGATTTATGAGCCTGTGGTACATTTGGCGGAAACCGTGCACCTATCTTGCACCGAAACTAACACTATCTCCAAACAGACCCAAATGAGATTCTACGTGACCCATGTCAACTAGGTGTTCTGTCGGGTGCATCCAAAATGATTTCTGAGGCTATGGTATGTTTAGCGCAAACTGTGAATATATCTTGCACTGACACTAACACTACCTCCAAACGGACCAAAATGAGATTCTACATGACCCACGTCACCTAGTAGTTCCATCGGGTGCATCCAAAATGATTTCTGAGCCAACGGTACGTTCGGCGTAAACCGTGCACCTATCTTGAATCAAGATTAGCACTATCTCCAAATGGACCGAAACGAGCTTCCATTTGAGACTCGCACCTAGGAGTGCCATCCGGTGCGTCCAAAATGATTTCTGAGCCTGTGGTACGTTTGGCTAAAACCATGCACATATCTTGCACCGAAACTAACAGTATCTCCAAACGGACCAAAACGAGATTCTACATGACCCACGTCACATAGGAGTTCTGTCGGGTGCATCCAAAATGATTTCGGTGGCTATGGTATGTTTAGCACAAATTGTGGATATATCTTGCACTAACACTAACACTACCTCCGAACGGACCAAAATGAGATTCTACATGACCCATGTCACCTAGTAGTTCCATCGGGTGCGTCCAAAATGATTTCTAAGCCAACGGTACGCTCGGCGCAAACCGTGCACCTATCTTGAATCAAGATTAGCACTATCTCCAAATGGACCGTAACGAGCTTCCATTTGAGCCTCATCACCTTGGAGTACCATCCGACGCGTAAAAATTATTTCCGAGCCTATGATACATTTTGCGCAAACCGTGCACCTATCTTGCACCGAAACTAACACTATCTCCAAAGAGACCGGAACAAGATTCTACATGACCCACGTCACCTTGGAGTTCTGTCGGGTGCATCCAAAATGACATATGAGCCAATTGTATAAAGATTAGCACTATATCAAATTGAACTGAAACAAGCTTCCACTTGAGCCTCGTCACCTAGTAGTACCATCGAGAGCGTGCAAAACGATTTCTGAGGCTATGGTACGTTTAGCGCAAACTATGGATCTATCTTGCACTGACACTAACACTATATCCAACGGACCAAAATAAGATTCTACATGACCCACGTCACCTAGTATTTCCATCGGGTGCGCCCAAAATGATTTCTGAGCCAACGGTACGTTCTTCGCAAACCGTGCACCTATCTTGAATCAAGATTAGAACTATCTAGAAATAGACCGAAACGAGCTTCCATTTGAGCCTCACAGCTAGGAGTGCCATCCGGTGCGTCCAAAATGATTTCTGAGTCTATGGTATGTTTGGCTAAAACCGTGCACATATCTTGCACCGAAACTAACAGTATCTCCAAACGGACCAAAACGAGATTCTACATGACCCACGTCACATAGGAGTTCTGTCGGGTGTATCCAAAATGATTTCGGTGGCTATGGTATGTTTAGCGCAAACTGTGGATATATCTTGCACTGACACTAACACTACCTCCGAACGGTCCAAAATGAGATTCTACATGACCCACGTCACCTAGTAGTTCCATCGGGTGCGTCCAAAATGATTTCTAAGCCAACGGTACGCTCAGCGCAAACCGTGCACCTATCTTGAATCGAGATTAGCACAATCTCCAAATGGATCGTAATGAGCTTCCATTTGAGCCTCGTCACCTAGGAGTGCCATCCGGTGCGTCCAAAATTATTTTCGAGCCTATGATACGTTTGGCGAAAATCATGCACCTACCTTGCACCGAAACTAACACTATCTCCAAACAGAACAAAACGAGATTCTACATGACCCACGTCACCTTGGAGTTCTGTCGGGTGCATCCAAAACGATTTATGTGGCTATGGTATGTTTAGTGCAAACTGTGGATATATCTTGCACTAACACTAACACTACCTCCAAACGGACTGAAATGAGATTCTACATGACCCACATCACGTAGTTGTTCCATCAGGTGCGTCCAAAATGATTTCTAAGCCAATGGTATGTTCGTCACAAACCGTGCACCTATCTTTAATCAAGATTAGCACTATCTACAAATAGATGGAAACAAGCTTCTTTTTGAGTCTCGTCACCTAGGAGTACCATCCGATGCGTCCAAAAATGATTTCTGAGCCTATGATACATTTGGCGCAAACTGTGCAACTATGTTGCATCGAAACTAACACTATCTCCAAAGAGACCAAAACAAGATTCTACATGACCCACGTCACCTAGGAGTTATGTAGGGTGCATCCAAAATGACATCAGAGCCAATTGTATCAAGATTAGCACTATATCAAATCGGACTGAAATGAGCTTCCACTTGAGCCTCGTCACCTAGTAGTACCATCGGGAGCATGCAAAACGATTTCTGAGGCTATGGTACATTTAGCTTAAACTATGGATCTATCTTGCACTATCACTAACACTATCTCCACCGGACCAAAATGAGAATCTACATGACCCACGTCACCTAGTAGTTCCATCGGGTGCGTCCAAAATGATTTCTGAGCCAACGGTACGTTCGGCACAAACCATGCACCTATCTTGAATCAAGATTAGCACTATCTCCATATGGACCGAATCAAGCTTCCATTTGAGCCTCATCACCTAGGAGTGCCATTCGGTGCGACCAAATTGATTTCTGAGCCTATGGTACGTTTGGCGAAAATCGTGCACCTATCTTGCACCCAAACTAACACTATCTCCAAACGGAATGAAACGAGATTCTACATGACCCACGACACCTAGGAGTTCTGTCGGGTGCATCCAAAATGGTTTCTATGGCTATGGTATATTTAGCGCAAACTATGGATGTATCTTGCACTGACACTAACACTACCTCCAAACGGACCGAAATGAGATTCTACATAACCCACGTCACCTAGTAGTTCCATCGGGTGCGTCCAAAATGATTTCTAAGCCAACGGTACGTTCGGCACAAACCGTGCACCTATCTTGAATCAAGATTAGCACTATCTACAAATGGATGGAAACAAGCTTCTATTTGAGCCTCGTCACCTATGAGTACCATCTATGCGTCCAAAATGATTTCTGAGCCTATGATACATTTGGCGCAAACCGTGCACCTATGTTGCACCAAAACTACCACTATCACCAAAGAGACCGAAACAAGATTCTACATGACCCACGTCACCTAGGAGTTCTATCGGGTGCATCCAAAAGGACATGCGAGCCAATTGTATCAAGATTAGCACTATATCAAATCGGACCAAAACGAGCTTCCACTTGAGCCTCATCACCTAGTAGTTCCATCAGCAGCGTGCAAAACGATTTCTGAGGCTATGGTACATTTAGCGCAAACTATGGATCTATCTTGCACTAATACTAACTCTATCTCCAACGGACCAAAATGAGATTCTACATGACCCACGTCACCTAGTAGTTCCATCGGGTGCGTCCAAAATGATTTCTGAGCCAACGGTACGTTCAGCACAAACCGTGCACCTATCTTGAATCAAGATTAGCACTATCTCCAAATGGACTGAAACGAGCTTCCACATGAGCCTCGTCACCTAGGAGTGCCATTCGGTGCGACCAAAATGATTTCTGAGCCTGTGGTACGTTTGGCGAAAATCGTGCACCTATCTTGCACCAAAACTAACACTATCTCCAAACGGAACGAAACGAGATTCTACATGACCCACGTTACCTAGGAGTTCTGTCAGGTGCATCCAAAATGATTTCTAAGGCTATGGTGTGTTTAGCGCAAACTATGGATATATCTTGCACTGACACTAACACTACCTCCAAATGGGCCGAAATGAGATTCTACATGAGCCACGTCACCTAGTAGTTCCATCGGGTGCGTCTAAAATGATTTCTGAGCCAACGGTACATTCGGCACAAACCGTGCACCTATCTTGAATCAAGATTAGCACCATCTCCAAATGGACCGAAACGAGCTTCCATTAGAGCCTCATCACCTAGGAGTGCCATCCGGTGCATCCAAAATGATTTTATGAGCCTGTGGTACGTTTGGCGAAAATCGTGCATCTGTCTTGCACCAAAACTAACACTATCTCCAAACAGAACGAAACGAGATTCTACATGACCCACGACACCTAGGAGTTCTGTCGGGTGCATCCAAAATGGTTTCTATGGCTATGGTATATTTAGCGTAAACTATGGATATATCTTGCACTGACACTAACACTACCTCCAAACGGACCAAAATGAGATTCTACATAACCCACATCACCTAGTAGTTCCATCGGGTGCATCCAAAATGATTTCTAAGCCAACGGTACGTCGGCACAAACCGTGCACCTATCTTGAATCAAGATTAGCACTATCTACAAATGGATGGAAACAAGCTTCTATTTGAACCTCATCACCTATGAGTACCATCCGATGTGTCCAAAATGATTTCTGAGCCTATGATACATTTGGCGCAAACCGTGCACCTATGTTGCATCGAAACTACCACTATCTCCAAAGAGACCGAAACAAGATTCTACATGACCCACGTCACCTAGGAGATCTATCGGGTGCATCCAAAACGACATGCGAGCCAATTGTATCAAGATTAGCACTATCTCAACTCAGACCAAAACGAGCTTCCACTTGAGCCTCGTCACCTAGTAGTTCCATCAGCAGTGTGCAAAACGATTTATGAGGCTATGGTACGTTTAGCGCAAACTATGGATCTATCTTGCACTAACACTAACTCTATCTCCAACGGACCAAAATGAGATTCTACATGACCCACGTCACCTAGTAGTTCCATCGGGTGCGCCCAAAATGATTTCTGAGCCAACGGTACGTTCGGCACAAACCATGCACCTATCTTGAATCAAAATTAGCACTATCTCCAAATTGATCGAAACAAGCTTCTTTTTGAGTCTCGTCACCTAGGAGTACCATCCGATGCGTCCAAAAATGATTTCTGAGCCTATGATACATTTGGCGCAAACTGTGCAACTATGTTGCATCGAAACTAACACTATCTCCAAAGAGACCAAAACAAGATTCTACATGACCCACGTCACCTAGGAGTTATGTAGGGTGCATCCAAAATGACATCAGAGCCAATTGTATCAAGATTAGCACTATATCAAATCGGACTGAAATGAGCTTCCAGTTGAGCCTCGTCACCTAGTAGTACCATCGGGAGCATGCAAAACGATTTCTGAGGCTATGGTACATTTAGCTTAAACTATGGATCTATCTTGCACTATCACTAACACTATCTCCAACGGACCAAAATGAGAATCTACATGACCCACGTCACCTAGTAGTTCCATCGGGTGCGTCCAAAATGATTTCTGAGCCAACGGTACGTTCGGCACAAACCATGCACCTATCTTGAATCAAGATTAGCACTATCTCCATATGGACCGAATCGAGCTTCCATTTGAGCCTCATCACCTAGGAGTGCCATTCGGTGCGACCAAATTGATTTCTGAGCCTATGGTACGTTTGGCGAAAATCGTGCACCTATCTTGCACCCAAACTAACACTATCTCCAAACGGAATGAAACGAGATTCTACATGACCCACGACACCTAGGAGTTCTGTCGGGTGCATCCAAAATGGTTTCTATGGCTATGGTATATTTAGCGCAAACTATGGATGTATCTTGCACTGACACTAACACTACCTCCAAACGGACCGAAATGAGATTCTACATAACCCACGTCACCTAGTAGTTCCATCGGGTGCGTCCAAAATGATTTCTAAGCCAACGGTACGTTCGGCACAAACCGTGCACCTATCTTGAATCAAGATTAGCACTATCTACAAATGGATGGAAACAAGCTTCTATTTGAGCCTCGTCACCTATGAGTACCATCTATGCGTCCAAAATGATTTCTGAGCCTATGATACATTTGACGCAAACCGTGCACCTATGTTGCACCAAAACTACCACTATCTCCAAAGAGACCGAAACAAGATTCTACATGACCCACGTCACCTAGGAGTTCTATCGGGTGCATCCAAAAGGACATGCGAGCCAATTGTATCAAGATTAGCACTATATCAAATCGGACCAAAACGAGCTTCCACTTGAGCCTCATCACCTAGTAGTTCCATCAGCAGCGTGCAAAACGATTTCTGAGGCTATGGTACATTTAGCGCAAACTATGGATCTATCTTGCACTAATACTAACTCTATCTCCAACGGACCAAAATGAGATTCTACATGACCCACGTCACCTAGTAGTTCCATCGGGTGCGTCCAAAATGATTTCTGAGCCAACGGTACGTTCAGCACAAACCGTGCACCTATCTTGAATCAAGATTAGCACTATCTCCAAATGGACTGAAACGAGCTTTCACATGAGCCTCGTCACCTAGGAGTGCCATTCGGTGCGACCAAAATGATTTCTGAGCCTGTGGTACGTTTGGCGAAAATCGTGCACCTATCTTGCACCAAACTAACACTATCTCCAAACGGAACGAAACGAGATTCTACATGACCCACGTTACCTAGGAGTTCTGTTAGGTGCATCCAAAATGATTTCTAAGGCTATGGTGTGTTTAGCGCAAACTATGGATATATCTTGCACTGACACTAACACTACCTCCAAATGGGCCGAAATGAGATTCTACATGAGCCACGTCACCTAGTAGTTCCATCGGGTGCGTCTAATGATTTCTGAGCCAACGGTACATTCGGCACAAACCGTGCACCTATCTTGAATCAAGATTAGCACCATCTCCAAATGGACCGAAACGAGCTTCCATTAGAGCCTCATCACCTAGGAGTGACATCCGGTGCATCCAAAATGATTTTATGAGCCTGTGGTACGTTTGGCGAAAATCGTGCATCTGTCTTGCACCAAAACTAACACTATCTCCAAACAGAACGAAACGAGATTCTACATGACCCACGACACATAGGAGTTCTGTCGGGTGCATCCAAAATGGTTTCTATGGCTATGGTATATTTAGCGCAAACTATGGATATATCTTGCACTGACACTAACACTACCTCCAAACGGACCAAAATGAGATTCTACATAACCCACATCACCTAGTAGTTCCATCGGGTGCATCCAAAATGATTTCTAAGCCAACGGTACGTTCGGCACAAACCGTGCACCTATCTTGAATCAAGATTAGCACTATCTACAAATGGATGGAAACAAGCTTCTATTTGAACCTCATCACCTATGAGTACCATCCGATGTGTCCAAAATGATTTCTGAGCCTATGATACATTTGGCACAAACCGTGCACCTATGTTGCACCGAAACTACCACTATCTCCAAAGAGACCGAAACAAGATTCTACATGACCCACGTCACCTAGGAGATCTATCGGGTGCATCCAAAACGACATGCGAGCCAATTGTATCAAGATTAGCACTATCTCAAATCAGACCAAAACGAGCTTCCACTTGAGCCTCGTCACCTAGTAGTTCCATCAGCAGTGTGCAAAACGATTTATGAGGCTATCGTACGTTTAGCGCAAACTATGGATCTATCTTGCACTAACACTAACTCTATCTCCAACGGACCAAAATGAGATTCTACATGACCCATGTCACCTAGTAGTTCCATCGGGTGCGCCCAAAATGATTTCTGAGCCAACGGTACGTTCGGCACAAACCATGCACCTATCTTGAATCAAGATTAGCACTATCTCCAAATTGATCGAAACAAGCTTCCATTTGAGTCTTGTCACCTAGGAGTGCCATCCGGTGCGTCCAAAATGATTTCTGAGACTGTGGTATGTTTGACGGAAACCGTGCACCTATCTTGCACCAAAACTAACAATATCTCCAAACGGAACGAAACGAGATTCTGCATGACCCACGTCACCTAGGAGTTATGTTGGGTGCATCCAAAATGACTTCTAAGGCTATGGTATGTTTAGCGCAAACTATGGATATATCTTGCACTGACACTAACACTACCTCCAAATGGACCGAAATGAGATTCTACATGACCCACGTCACCTAGTAGTTCCATCAGGTGTGTTCAAAATGACTTCTGAGCCAACGGTACATTCGGCACAAACCATGCACCTATCTTGAATCAAGAATAGCACTATCTCCAAATAGACCGAAACGAGCTTCCATTTGAGCCTCGTCACCTAGGAGTGCCATCCGGTGCGTCCAAAATGATTTCTGAGCCTGTGGTACATTTGGCCAAACTATGGATCTATCTTGCACCGACACTAACACTATCTCCAACAGACCGAAATGTTCTACATGACCCACGTCACCTAGTAGTTCCATCGGGTGCGCCCAAAATGATTTCTGAGCCAACGGTACGTTCTTCGCAAACTGTGCACCTATCTTGAATCAAGATTAGAACTATCCCCAAATGGACCGAAACGAGCTTCCATTTGAGCCTCGTCACCTAGGGGTGCCATCCGGTGTGTCCAAAATGATTTCTGAGCCTGCAGTACGTTTGGCGGAAACCGGGCACCTATCTTGCTCTGAAACTAACACTATCTCCAAACGGACCAAAACGAGATTCTACGTGACCCACGTCGCCTAGGGGTTCTGTCAGGTGCATCCAAAACTATTTTATGTGGCTATGGTATGTTTAGCGCAAACTGTGGATATATCTTGCACTTACACTAACACTACCCCCAAATGGACCGAAATGAGATTCTACATGACCCACGTCACCTAGTAGTTCCATCGGGTGCGTCCAAAATGATTTCTAAGCCAACGGTACGTTCGGCGCAAGCCGTAAACCTATCTTGAATCATGATTAGCACTATCTCCAAATGGACGGAAACGAGCTTCTATTGTAGCCTCGTCACCTAGGAGTACCATCCGTTGTGTCAAAAATGATTTTTGAGCCTATGATACATTTAGCGCAAACCGTGCACCTATGTTGCACCGAAACTAACACTATCTCTAAAGGGACCAAAACAAGATTCTACATGACCCATGTCACCTAGGAGTTCTGTCGGGTGCATCCAAAATGACATCCGAGCCAATTGTATCAAGATTAGCACTATATCAAATCGGACCGAAACGAGCTTCCACTTGAGCCTCGTCACCTAGTAGTTCCATCAGGAGCGTGCAAAATGATTTCTGAGGCTATGGTACGTTTAGCACAAACTGTGGATCTATCTTGCACTGACACTAACACTATCTCCAACGAACTGAAATGAGATTCTAGATGAGCACGTCTTGGGCTAGATATCGAGCCTATCGTAGTTTTTTTCGAGCTTTTTTAGAAATTGGTATAATCTTATTCATCATTATTTCCTACATTGTTTAAGACCCAACTTCACGACGAGCCTAACGAGCCAAGCCTAACGAGCAGAGCCGAAGTTGAAAGTCGTTCCAAATCAAGTCATTTTCATTTTAAAGGATAAATGAGTCCAATCGGAGCACTTTTGTACCGAGCCACCGAGCCAGCTTAACGAGCTTTTTGTCCAGCCCTACCCACGTCACCTAGTAGTTCCATCGGGTGCGCCCAAAATGATTTCTGAGCCAACGGTACATTCGGCGCAAACCGTGCACCTATCGCGAATCAAGATTAGCACTATCTCCAAATGGACCGAATCGAGCTTCCATTTAAGCCTCGTCACCTAGGAGTGCCATCCGGTGCATCCAAAATGATTTCTGAGCCTGTGGTACATTTGGCAAAAATCGTGCACCTGTCTTGCACCGAAACTAACACTACCTCCAAACGGAACGAAACAAGATTCTACATGACCCACGTCACCTAGGAGTTCTGTCAGGTGCATCCAAAACAATTTCTGAGGCTATGGTATGTTTAGCGCAAACTGTGGATATATCTTGTACTGACACTAACACTACCTCCAAACGGACAGAAATGAGATTCTACAAGACCCACGTTACCTAGTAGTTTCATCGGGTGCGTCCAAAATGTTTTCTGAGCCAACAGTACGTTCGGCACAAACCGTGCACCTATCTTGAATCAAGATTAGCACTATCTCCAAATGGACCGAAACGAGCTTCCATTTGAGCCTCGTCACCTAGGACTGCCATCCGGTGCATCCAAAATGATTTCTGAGCCTGCTGTACATTTGGTGAAAACCGTGCACCTGTCTTGCACCGAAACTAACACTACCTCCAAACGGAACGAAACGAGATTCTACATGACCCACGTCACCTAGGAATTCTATCGGGTGCATCCAAAATGATTTCTATGGCTATGGTATGTTTAGCGTAAACTATGGATATATCTTGCACTAACACTAACACTACATCCAAACGGACCGAAATGAGATTCTACATGACCCACATCACCTAGTAGTTCCATCGGGTGGATCCAAAATGATTTCTGAGCCAACGGTACGTTCGGCGCAAACCATGCACCTATCTTGAATCAAGATTAGCACTGTCTACAAATGGACAGAAACGAGCTTCTACTTGTGCCTATGATACATTTGGCACAAACCGTGCAACTATCTTGAATCAAGATTAGCACTATCTCCAAATTGACCGAAACGAGCTTCCATTTGAGCCTCGCACCTAGGAGTGCCATCCGATGCGTCCAAAATAATTTCTGAGCCTGTGGTATGTTTGGCAGAAACCGTACACCTATCTTGCACCAAAACTAACACTATCTCCAAACGGTCCGAAACGAGATTCTACATGACCCACGTCACCTAGGAGTTCTGTTGGGTGCATCCAAAATGACATCCGAACCAATTGTATCAAGATTAGCACTGTCTCAAATCGTACCGAGACGAGCTTCCACTTGAGCCTTATCACCTAGTAGTACCATCAGGAGCGTGCAAAACGATTTCTGAGGCTATGGTACGTTTAGCGCAAACTATGGATCTATCTTGCACTGACACTAACACTATCTCCAACGGACCGAAATGAGATTCTACATGACCCACGTCACCTAGTAGTTCCATCAGGTGCGCCCAAAATGATTTCTGAGCCAACGGTATGCTCGGCGCAAACCGTGCACCTATCTTGAATAAAGATTAGCACTATCTCCAAATGGACCGTAACGAGCTTCCATTTGAGCCTCGTCACCTTGGAGTACCATCCGACGCGTAAAAATTATTTCTGAGCCTATGATACATTTGGGGCAAACCGTGCACCTATCTTGCACCAAAACTAACACTATCTCCAAAGAGACCGAAATAAGATTTTGTTGGGTGCATCCAAAATGATTTTTGAGGCCATGGTACGTTTAGAGCAAACTATGGATCTATCTTGCGCTAACATTAACACTATTTCCAACGGACCGAAGTGAGATTCTACATGACCCACATCACCTAGTAGTTCCATTGGGTGCGCCCAAAATGATTTCTGAGCCAACGGTGCGTTCGGCACAAACCGTGCACCTATCTTGAATGAAGATTAGAACTGTCTCCAAATGGACCGAAACGAGCTTCCATTTGAGCCTTGTCACCTAGGAGTGCCATCCAGTGCGTCCAAAATAATTTCTGAGCCTACAGTACGTTTGACGGAAACTGTGCACCTGTCTTGCACCAAAACTAACACTATCTACAAATGGACCGAAACGAGATTCTACATGACCCACGTCACCTAGAAGTTCTATCGGGTGCATCCAAAATGATTTCTGTGGCTGTGGTATGTTTAGTGCAAACTGTGGATATATCTTGCACTAACAATAACACTACATCCAAACAGACCAAAATGAGATTCTACATGACCCACGTCACCTAGTAGTTCCATCGGGTGCGTGCAAAATGATTTCTGAGCCAACGGTACGCTCGGCGCAAACCGTGCACCTATCTTGAATCAAGATTAGCACTGTCTCCAAATGGACCGTAACGAGCTTCCATTTGAGCCTCATCACCTTGGAGTACCATCCAATGCGTCCTAAATTATTTCTGAGCCTATGATACATTTGGCACAAACCGTGCACCTATCTTGCACTGAAACTAACACTATCTGCAAACGGACCGAAATAAGATTCTACATGACCCACGTCACCTTGGTGTTGTGTCGAGTCCATCCGAAACGATTTCTAAGGCTATGGTATGTTTAGCGCAAACTGTGGATATATCTTGCACTGACACAAACACTACATCCAAATGGACTGAAATGAGATTCTACATGACCCACGTCACCTAGGAGTTTTGTCGGGGCATCCAAAATGACATCCGAGCCAATTGTATCAAGATTAGCACTATCTCAAATCGGACCAAAACGAGCTTCCACTTGAGACTCGTCACCTAGTAGTACCATCGGAAGTGTGCAAAACAATATATGAGGCTATGGTACGTTTAGCGCAAACAATGGATCTATCTTGCACTAACACTAACACTACCTCTAACAGACCGAAATGAGATTCTACATGACCCACGTCACCTAGTAGTTCCATCAGGTGCGTCCAAAATGATTTCTAAGCCAATGGTATGTTCAGCGCAAACTGTGCACCTATCTTGAATCAAGATTAGAACTATCTCCACATGGACCGAAACGAGCTTTCATTTGAGCCTCATCACCTAGGAGTACCATCCTGTGCATCCAAAATGATTTCTAAGCCTGTGGTATGTTTGGCGAAAAACGAGCACCTATCTTGCACTGAAACTAAGACTATCTGCAAACGGACCGAAACGAGATTCTACATGACCCACGTCACCTTGGTGTTGTGTCGGGTGCATCCAAAATGATTTCTGAGGGTATGGTATGTTTAGCGCAAACTGTGGATATATCTTGCACTGACACAAACACTACATCCAAATGGACCGAAATGAGATTATACATGACCCACATCACCTAGTAATTCCATCGGGTGCGTCCAAAATGATTTATAAGCCAACGGTACGTTCGACGCAAACCATGCACCTATCTTGAATCAAGATTAGCACTATCTCCAAATGGACCGAAACAAGCTTCCATTTGAGCCTCAAACCTAGGAGTGCCACCCGGTGCGTCCAAAACGATTTCTAAGCCTATGGTACGTTTGGCGGAAACCGTGCACCTATCTTGCATTGAAACTAACACTATCTCCAAATGGATCGAAACGAGATTCTACATGACCCACGTCACCTAGGAGTTATGTTGGGTGCATCCAAAATGATTTCTGAGGCTATGGTATGTTTAGCGCAAACTGTGGATATATCTTGCATTGACACTAACAGTAGCTCCAAATGGACCGAAATGAGATTCTACATGACCCACGTCACCTAGTAGTTCCATCGGGTGCGCCCAAAATGATTTCTGAGCCAATGGTACGTTTAGCGCAGACCGTGCACCTATCTTGAATCAAGTTACCAATATCTCCAAATGGACCGAAACGAGCTTCCATTTGAGCCTCGTCACCTAGGAGTGCCATCCGGTGCGTCCAAAATGATTTCTGAGCCTGTGGTATGTTTGGCAGAAACTGGGCACCTATCTTGCACAGAAACTAACACTATCTCCAAACGGACCGAAACGAGATTCTAAATGACCCACGTCAGCTAGGAGTTCTGTCGTGTGCATCCAAAACCATTTCTGAGGCTATGGTATGTTTAGCGCAAACTGTGGATATATCTTGCACTGACACTAACACTACCTCCAAACAGACCCAAATGAGATTCTACATGACCCACGTCACCTAGTAGTTCCATCGGGTGCGTCCAAAATGATTTCTGAGCCAACGGTACGTTCGACACAAACCATGCACCCATCTTGAATCAAGATTAGAACTATCTCCAAATGGACCGAAATGAGCTTCCATTTGAGCCTCGTCACCTAGGAGTGTCATCCGGTGCGTCCAAAATGATTTCTGAGCATGTTGTACGTTTGGCGGAAACCGGGCACCTATCTTGCACCGAAACTAACACTATCTCCAAACGGACCGAAACGAGATTCTACATGACCCACGTCACCTAGGAGTTCTGTCGGGTGAATCCAAAATGATTTCTGTGGCTATGGTATGTTTAGCGCAAACTGTGGATATGTCTTGCACTGACACTAACACTACCTCCAAACGAACCGAAATGAGATTCTACATGACCCACGTCACCCAGTAGTTGCATCGGGTGCGTCCAAAATGATTTCTGAGCCAACGGTACGTTCGGCGCAAACCGTGCACCTATCTTGAATCAAGATTAGCACTATCTCCAAATAGACCAAAACAACCATCCATTTGAGCCTCGTCACCTAGGACTACCATCCGATGTGTCCAAAATGATTTCTGAGCCTATGATACATTTGGCGCAAACCGTGCACCTATCTTGCACCGAAACTAATACTATCTCCAAAGAGACTGAAACGAGATTCTACATGACCCACGCCACCTAGGAGTTCTATCGGGTGCATCAAAAATGACATCTGAGCCAATTGTATCAAGATTAGAACTATCTCAAATCAGACCGAAACGAGCTTACACTTGAACCTCGTCACCTAGTAGTACCATCGGGAGCGTGCAAAACCATTTCTGAGGTTATGGTACATTTAGCGTAAAGTATGGATCTATCTTGCACTAACAGTAACACTATCTCCAACAGACCGAAATGAGATTCTACATGACCCACGTCAGCTAGTAGTTCCATCGGGTGCGTCCAAAATGATTTCTAAGCCAACCGTATGTTCGGCGCAGACCGTGCACCTATCTTGAATCAAGATTAGCACTATCTCTAAATGGACCGAAATGAGCTTTCATTTGAGCCTTGTCACCTAGGAGTACCATCCGGTGCCTCCAAAATGATTTTTGAGCCTATGGTACGTTTGGCGGAAATTGTGCACCTATCTTGCACCGAAACTAACACTATCTCCAAACGGAACGAAATGAGATTCTAAATGACCCACGTCACCTAGGAGTTCTGTCAGGTGCATCTAAAACCATTTCCAAGGCTATGGTATGTTTAGCGCAAACTATGGATATATCTTGTACTGACACTAACACTACCTCCAAACAGACCGAAATGAGATTCTACATGACCCACGTCACCTAGTAGTTCCATCGAGTGCGTCCAAAATGATTTCTGAGCCAATGGTATGTTCGGCGCAAACCGTGCACCAATCTTGAATCAAGATTTGCATTATCTCCAAATAGACCGAAACAAGCTTCCATTTGAGCCTCATCACCTAGGAGTGCCATCCAGTGCGTCCAAAATGATTTATGAGCCTGTGGTACATTTGGCGGAAACCGTGCACCTATCTTGCGCCGAAACTAACACTATGTCCAGAGAGACCAAAACGAGATTCTACATGACCCATGTCACCAAAGAGTTCTGTCAGGTGCATCCAAAATGACATCCATGCCAATTGTATCAAGATTAGCACTATCTAAAATTGAACCGAAACGAGCTTCCACTTGAGCCTCGTCACCTAGGAGTACCATCGGGTGCCTGCAAAACGATTTCTGAGGCTATGGTACTGTTAGTATAAATTAAGTGCAACTAAAATATGAAGGATTCTGCAAGCGCACAGAATATACCGTTGTAGCATTTTACCGGGAGTATTCCAGGTATCGTTATTTATATTTTACCAACGGGAAGCAAGGGTTAAAAAATCCGATAATTTATCATCATGTATCTACTAACTTAGTAAACCAACTAGACTATAGCAGGGGTAAATGATACATGAATGATAGGATTTATGCAATATGACAACATGGGATAGGTCACTAAAGATATGCAACTAGTTAACTTGGGAGGACAACGGGTGAGGTAGATTCCTATGATATTCTTATCACATGGTAAAGGTATACCCAACTATGCTAAGACTTACCACACTCTTGTGCACTTCGGGACGCCACTAGACAGGACAGAGCACCACAAAGGATACCTCTACTGATGTGACTACGGTCCTACAATTTAAGAACCTGCTCAATAGATATGGACGGGGCTATCACCTCCCATAACTACCATACAGCTAGGGAGCAGGGTGTACTCATAGGTAGAGCATCGTGTAAGCACCACGCTTACACGAGGCTCGGCTACCTAGCCTAGTCGACAAACTAGAAGGCTAAGCGCTCTATGAACTAGCACATAAAAGGAATGGTAAACTCAACTAGCAATATATATTCAAAGTAAGCATAGCCATGTAAATAAGAGAAAAAGTATAAGTCTTACAGAATGTTGAAGTGAAGATACAAGGCTTTACCAAGCCTCCATGACTAGATCCGGAACCTTCAGCAAGATCTCAACTCGACCCTCTCTCCTAAGATACTAATCTACTACATTGAAGAAGCTAGACCTAATCCCCTAGAGAGGTCATCCTTTCATGGGACACCTCTCAACTGATCTCGGCTGGGAGTATAGTTGGCCAACGGGCCGGCACGGCATGACACGGCATGGTACCGGGCTGGCACGGCACGGCACGTGTCGTGCTGCGACAGGTCGTCGTGCCTGACGGGCCATGCCTGACCGTGCTTTGTGCCTGGCCTTTGGCCCAGCCTGGGAGATAATGAATTAGGGTTTAGGGGGATGCCTCCGCCAGGGGCCAGGGGCCTTGCTTATATAGCCCTCTTGGAAGCACCACAACCCTCGGATCAAACCGACCATGATCTACGATTATTATTGATCCTCAAAAGCGGTGGAGGCATGATTCAGAAGGTGGAGCCTAATTGGCTCTATAGGTGGGGCGCCCGCCCCTACCCTTGGGTGGCCACCCGGCTTCCAGGCCGGATTAGCCTCCCGTTTGGTCTAGAGCCTTCTCGTACCTTCTAGATTACAGAAAAGTTGTGTGTAGCCCTTTTGTCTCTATGTAAACCTGACATGTGGGCCATCCTTGGTTCTTTTTAGCTGACACCCTGCAGAAACAGACATTTACCAAAACTCATTGAATTGTATCAGTAAACCCCCTATATCTTAGTGGTAATTATGTTTAGGTCCTTTTTCATGCTATGTTGATGGTTAAAAAATGATACTTATCTACCGTCAACAAACTCCCCCAAGCTTACCCTTTGCTCGTCCCTGAGCAAAGATAAACTCAGTGATGGATCAAGAGTTGCTACAATGCTTTCACACCTCAAAAGTACACATGCATTCAAACAAGAACTCTCTCCAGATTAGAACAAACTATCCTGATTTCAAATCCACTCATATTACCTTTTACCATGGGGCTTGTAGCCGTCACTTGGGTCTTGAGCAGTTGAAAGACAGAACAGTCAAGTCAAGCGCTATGTTTCAAGCTCTTTGATCAACCATTATTCTAGAGTTTTGCAGGGTTTTCAAATAAAACTTAGAGATTCATGTGTATGACCCTTTCACGTCTCTCCTTTATGGTATTTCTAGATCCTCACCAAGGCATTTATGGTGTATGCCTTCTCTCTTCTCTCAAGATATGTGGTATTTTTGGCATAAGGCATAGTAACATTATACCTTCTCTCTCTCACCCTACTTATAATAGGCTTATATGGAGCTCATAGGTGGGGAGACAAGGAATTCATACTTGCGAACATTTATTGTATAGTCAGACCATGGATCTAGAGGGACAAGTCCAGCCATACAGTCAAATCAAGATGTGCATGTGTGTGATCCTAAATATGGGTTGAGTGGATATGTAGCAGAAATGATGGAGGATGTAAGATGTAAGTGGAAAAAAGGGGGTAGAAGAATAATGGTGAACATCTAATTCTACTTTTGCTCCTTCGAAGAAATACACACCTCTCTTGATCTTTGAAGAATTTTGGAAAGAACTTGGGCTCCTCAAAATCTCTCTATGTTGGGACATTTGTCCTCTTTATTTTATTTTTCTTTTTCTTCTCTCTTTTCTTCTCTTTTTTTCTTTCTTTCTTTTTTTAGAGCACCCAAGCCTCTTTTTGGATATATGGATAGAGGTAGTAGTAAAAGGGATACTTGGAGCTTTATTGCGTAACAAAAGGGGCTGGCAATAGATGAAAGGAAATTTTTTTATGCTCACTCCCAGTGTAGGAGTAGAATAATTTTGGGATGTGTCTAAAATGGAAAGTATGTGGATGCGTACTTCTAGGGTAGAAGTAGCATATATGGGTGGAGTGTGCATGATCTTGATTTTAACCGCATGACTAATCCCCTAGGGTCAACACCGACTGACCACACTCAACGCTTACAAGCAGCTAAGCTAACAAGTGAAAGTCTTTCCTAATCTAGTAACCATGTATATATGGCTGTGGTAGGAATTAAACTCTCGTCATACAAGAACTCATCATGCAGATATTTTTAGTTTCCAAAAGATAAATTCTCTAGAACTCTAGTATCTCTAGGAACAAGATAAACAACAGCTCAAACCTTCCCATATCATATCCGCCAACTACCTAGACTTAGATCAAGCATTCGCTACCCACAAGTTTTAGGTTCAGAGCAAATCTTAGATCAAAACAATTGTGTTCCAAAACTTGGGAGAGTTTGAGGTTGAAAACTAGGTACTTGAAAGGAATTACAACAGAGCAACTATTCATCATTTCCATATAAGAGTTTATTCTAGGGGTTCATTTTAGCAAGATGAAACTTAGCACACTCTCCTATATTTATTTAGCAAGCTTAAAGATCATAAATAAATATATAGAAAGCGAAACATTAATTTGGCTTTCTAAAGGTTATGCATCTTTTTATTTGTTTCATATATCAAAGAATAAATATATAAGTAAATAGATAGGTAAGAAAATACTTAGCTGGATACATGGGGGATGCTCTCCCCCAAGCTGGATGTTGACGTAGTCTTGCTTGATGAAGTTGATAGGCATTGGAGATGTTCTTCCTCTATCATAGTGTTTATGTTGATGACGGTTGAGACAGCACTCCTACAGGGGACAGATTGTCCTTCTGTCTGTTTGATCCTTTGAATTCTCTGTGGTGAGGGTTTGGCGATTCAAGTCCTCCGAACAGGACTTCTTGTCATGTTCACTCCTTAGGTGCAGCATCTTATCCGAAGGTACAAACCTTGCACCTCTTGAGATGGTAACTCTGAGGAAGGTGTCACCCATGTTCTTTGCTTGTTTAGCAGTTTGATGTGAAACTTTAATTGTGGAAGCTTTATCATTGGAGGACCTTGTGATGAAGAGTAGATGCTTCTAGTGGTCCTTTGCTTCTTCTAGGAGTTTGCCTTGCTCGATTCACCTCCCTCCTTGACTTGTTCATAAGCATCTTGTCTTCTAGAATTGCACTCCTTCTTTCTCCTTCCTCTTCTCTCTCTTTTTTATTGTGTCTAGACCTTTTGCTCCACTTATTATTTCTTCTCTGCAGAGGATTAGTGGACAACACATACCCGAAGAAATATACAAATAATGAAATGGGTAGCGTTGTTGATAGAGCTAAAAGGTCATTTTCTATGCTACAGAAAAGTTGGCTTGAATATTTTAATTAGCATAGAATATTTACTCACCATTACTTCTTCTCTTAAGGATTGATTTTACTTTGTCTTAAATTGATTTGCATATATTTATAGAAACATTCAAACTTATACAGAGAAAGTAATTATGAGTGAAGGGATTGCAAACCAGCTTGCCAGAGCGACGGGGGCTTGGGAGGAGGAAGAGCATTGTTGGATCATCTTTTAGAGGAATTGACGACCTTTCTCCCCCAAGCTTGAGCCTTGCTATCGATCGTCACTTGAAGCCAAGTGTGAGTGTTGAATCAACCCTCAAAGTGTGTTGTAACTCCATGTCCTTAGACACTGTTCGTCATCTATTCTTAAATCTGTTGGAGAGAGCTCTTGATTCTAGGTCCATTGAGCAAAGATTTCTCCTTTGCATTCTACTTTTCTTTGGACTGTCCAATCTAGGAGATGAGGATATAGGTGGCTGTATGATCTTCTCTCATCAATCATTCTTGATTTTCATTGGGTCTTGGTTGATGAATTGATGTTCATTGGAGATGTAGACTCGAGTTCTTCCTTGATGGTCTTTGTCTTCTAGAGGCATGGCGAAGAGTTACTCAGTTAATGATACGCCATCTATTTTTATGATAAAGGAAGGAGCTTCATCAATATTTGCATGTAGGCTTCATCTCCAATGGCTTAGGGACATTGTCTTGAAACCATAATCATGGTCTTTCAAGGCTTGGTCGATAGTCAACCCTTGATTGGTGATTGGTTGAAACAAGGGTGCATGCTATCATGTCATCCTTGTCCTTGCTATCGACATGCAAGCTAGTGTCTTCAAGGATAATGAGAGCAGGTCTCTGATTGGCTAATATGAGGTGAGTTACACCTTGCTTCTCACTGGCATCCTAGCTTGAGTTTTAGGAAGGCTCAATGCTAGGTTGTCTTCAATACTGCTTATGACATGCTGCTTTGTTCATCCACTTCTATTAAGTGAGTGCTTTTGTAGTAGATTCTTCGTATGACACTCGTCTCTTCTTTGTTCATCACTAAAGTGGTGGCTTGTCAAACCAAACCATGAACAGGCACATCATAATATCTTTCTTTCCTACAAAATATTAGTGGACACATACCCGAAGGATTGCAACAATTTCAAACTATGGGCTATTATCCACTATTTATTTGAATTTCATCTATGCTAATAAAGAGATGGTTTTTGAGTTACTTTAGCATAGGATTTATTTATCATATTTTCTAATAATCTCTTTTTTTTGGCACTTTAACATGGTTCAAGGCAAAGGTAACTTGCAGCAAAAGACAATGTGAATGATATTTGATAATTACAATTCTTCCTTGGACGATGAATGAACTGTCTTTTGTGCAAAGTTGTTGGAGTTCATATATGCCTTGCTTCATCTTCGAAGTGAGTTCATCTCTTGACTTACCCAAATTGGATTTGAGAGTTTTCTACCGGGGTTAGTCTGACAAAACAACCATTGTCTACAGTAGCAATTTTTAGTTCAATAACCAAACTAGACTCCATGTCTAATTGGATTAAGGAAGGCTATTTAACCTAAGCACCTTGCTTAATTTAAAAACCTTTAGAAGCACCCATACGGCCATATGTAGCACTTCTAAACCAAAGCATACTATAGCAGACAAAGGTAACATGAAAGTGTTATAGAGATTTACTCAAATGGAGATGACAGAGCATGATCATGGTGAGGAATATTTTTATTTTTAGATGCAGGTGATATGAGTACATGCAAGGAACTAAACATGCAATGGATGAGAGAACATAATAAACTAAATAGAAAGGATGCATGAATGATATAAAGTAAACATGCAGTGAGATGCACATTCAAAAAGATAACTACCCATTAATTTTAAAGTCGATGAGCAAGACTATCTCACCTTTATTGATCAAACTTACCATGACTCACAATTTGAGATTTGTGAGTAGTTCAACATCCATGTTCTTCACTTGAGATGTGATTTGAATTCTTATGATGATGACCTTTTTCTCCAATCTGCACATGGTTAGAATAATATATATGTATACACAAACCTGTGAAATGGCAGGGTTCCAATGTTGATGAATCATGAATGTTTAGGCACCCTAGGTTCTTCAATGTGGCTCTTTTTTTCTTTTCTTGTGGAAACTTGTCGAAAGGTTGAAATGACCTCTGATGTCCTGTCTATTCCACAACTCAATAGAACAAGGGTAATCCTACTAAAGCTAGTGATGCACTAAATTAACAGACATCAAGATCATTATCAAAATCTTTACGCCAATTGCTTTCCCAGCAATGGCGCCAAAAATACTTGTTGGTATAAATTAAGTGCAACTAAAATATGAAGGATGCTGCAAGCGGTCAGAATATACCATTGTAGCATTTTACTGGGAGTATTCTAGGTATCGTTATTTATATTTTACCATCGGGAAGCAAGGGTTAAAGAATCCGATAATTTACCATCATGTATCTGCTAACTTAGTAAACAAACTAGACTATAGCATGGGTAAATGATACATGAATGATAGGATTTATACAATATGACAACATGGAATAGGTCACTAAAGATATGCAACTAGTTAACTTGGGAGGTCAATGGGTGAGGTAGATTCCTATGATATTCTTATCACATGGTAAAGGTATACCCAACTATGCTAAGACTTACCACACTCTTGTGCACTTCGGGACGCCACTATACAGGAGAGAGCACCACAAAGGATACCTCTACTGACATGACTATGGTCCTACAATTTAAGAACCTGCTCGATAGATATGGATAGGGTTGTCCCGAAACTACCATACAGCTAGGGAGCAGGGTGTACTCATAGACAGAGCATCGTGTAAGCACCACTCTTACACGAGGCTCGGCTACCTAGCCTAGTCGACAAACTAGAAGGCTAAGCGCCCTATGAACTAGCACACAAAAGGAATGGTAAATTCAACTAGCAAGATATATTCAAAGTAAGCATAGGCATGTAAATAAGAGCATAAGTATAAGTCTTACAGAATGTTGAAGTGAAGATACAAGGCTTTACCAAGCCTCCATGACTAGATCCAGAACCTTGAGCAAGATCTCAACTCGACCCTCTCTCCCAAGATACTAATCTACTACATTGAAGAAGCTAGACCTAATCCCCTAGAGAGGTCATCCTTTCATAGGACACCTCTCACCTGATCCCGGCTAGCAGATATTGAATTAGGGTTTAGGGGGATGACTCCTCCAGGGGCCAGGGGCCTTGCTTATGTAGCCCTCTAGGAAGCACCACAACCCTCGAATCAAACCGACCTTGATCTACGATTATTATTGATCCTCAAAGGCGGTGGAGGCATGATTCAGGAGGTGGAGCCTGATTGGCTCTGTAGGTGGGGCGCCCACCCCCACCCTTGGGCCGCCTGGCTTTCGGGCCGGATTCGCCTCTCATTTGGTCCAGAGCCTTCTCGTACCTTCTAGATTACAAAAAAGTTGTGTGTAGCCCTATTGTCTCTATGTAAACCTAACACGTGGGCCATCCTTAGTTCTTTTCAGCTGACACCCTGCAGAAATAGACATTCACCAAAACTCGTGGAATTATGTTAGTAACCCACCTATATCTAAGTGGTAATTATGTTTAGGTCCTTTTTCATGCTATGTTGACGGTTAAAACATGATACTTATCTACCATCAACAGGTACGTTTAGCGCAAACTGTGGATATATCTTGCACTAACACTAACACTACCTCCAAATGGACCAAAATGAGATTCTATATGACCCATGTCACCAAGTAGTTCCATCGGGTGCGCCCAAAATGATTTCTGAGCCAACGGTACGTTTGGTGCAAACCGTGCACCTATCTTGAATCAAGATTAACACTATCTCCAAATGAACTGAAACGAGCTTCCATTTGAGTCTCGTCACCTACGAGTACCATCTGATGCGTCCAAAATGATTTCTGAGCCTATGATACATTTGGCGCAAACCGTGCACCTATCTTGCATCGAAACTAACACTATCTCCGAAGAGTCCGAAACGAGATTCTACATGACCCATGTCACCCAAGAGTTCTGTCGGGTGCATCCAAAACAACATCTGAGCCAATTGTATCAAGATTAGCACTATCTCAAATCTGACCAAAACGAGCTTCCACTTGAGCCTCATCACCTAGTAGTACCATCTTGAGCGTGCAAAACGATTTTCTAAGGGTATGGTACGTTTAGCGCAAACAATGGATCTATCTTGCACTGACACTAACACAATCTCCAATGGACCAAAATGAGATTCTACATAACCCATGTCACCTAGTAGTTCCATCGGGTGCATCCAAAATGATTTCTGAGCCAGTGGTATGTTCGGCGCAAACCGTGCACCTATCTTGAATCAAGATTAGCACTATCTCCAAATGGACCGAAACGAGCTTCCATTTGAGCCTCGTCACCAAGGAGTGCCATCCTATGCGTCCAAAATGATTTTCTGAGCCTGTGGTACATTTGGCAAAAACCGTGCACCTATCTCGCACCAAAACTAACACTATCTCCAAACGGACCGAAACGAGATTCTACATGACCCACGTCACATTGGAGTTCTATCGGGTGCATCCAAAATGATTTCTGAGGCTATGGTATGTTTAGCGGAAACTTTGGATATATCGTGCACTGACACTAACACTACCTCCAAATGGATCGAAATGAGATTCTACATGTCCCACGGCACCTAGTAGTTCCATCGGGTGAGTCCATAATGATTTCTGAGCCAACGGTACGTTCGGCGCAAACCGTGCACCTATCTTGAATCAAGATTTGCACTATCTCCAAATGGACCGAAACGAGCTTCCATTTGAGCCTCGTCACCAAGGAGTGCCATCTGGTGCATCCAAAATGATTCCTGAGCCTATGGTACGTTTGGCGGAAACCGTGCACCTATCTTGCACCGAAACTAACACTACCTCCAAAGAGACCGAAACGAGACTCTACATGACCCACATCACCTAGGAGTTCTGTCAGGTGCATCCAAAATGACATCCAGGCCAATTGTATCAAGATTAGCACTATCTCAAATCGGACCGAAACAAGCTTTCACTTGAGCCTCGTCACCAAAGAGTACCATCGGGTGCGTGCAAAATGATTTCTGAGGCTATGGTATGTTTAGCGCAAACTATGGATCTATCTCGCGAACATATCTGGTGGAAACCACAACCTTCATGAAAACCCATAGAAACCATGGCAAAAAAGTAATCTAAATTCACCAAAAAAAATCACACACGTAGATGATATGATGATACACAACCTTGTAAAATATCTTGTGCAAACTCAACTTCGTTTGTGAGATATAAAAATAACAAATTTTAGGCCAGAAAGTTGTCCAAATGATTTGTTAGAAATTTTTTATTTTTGTATCTCACAAACGAAGTCGAGTTTGGACAAGATATTTTATAAGGTTGTGTATCATCATATCATCTACATGTGTGATTTGTTTGGTAAATTTAGATGACTTTTTTTGCCATGGTTTCCATGGGTTTTCACGAAGGTTGTGGATTCCACCAGATATGTTCCCATCTATCTTGCAGTGACACTAACACTATCTCCAACGGACCGAAATGAGATTCTACATGACCCACGTCACCTAGTAGTTCCATGGGGTGCGCCCAAAATGATTTATGAGCCAACGGGACATTCGGCGCAAACCATGCACCTATCTTGAATCAAGATTAGCACTATCTCCAAATGGATCGAAACAAGCTTCCGTTTTAGCCTCGTCACCTAGGAGAGCCATCCGGTGCGTCCAAAATGATTTCTGAGCCTATGGTACGTTTGGTGGAAACCGTGCACCTATCTTGCACCAAAACTAATAGTCTCCAAACTGACCAAAACAAGATTCTACATGACCCACGTCACCTAGGAGTTCTGTCGGGTGCATCCAAAATGACATCCGAACCAATTGTATCAAGATTAGCACTATCTCGAATCGGACCGAAACGAGCTTCCACTTGATCCTCGTTACCTAGGAGTACCATTGGGTGCATGCAAAATGATTTCTGAGGCTATGGTACGTTTAGCACAATCTATGGATCTATCTTACACAGACACTAACACTATCTCCAACAGACCGAAATGAGATTCTACATGACCCACGTCACCTAGTAGTTCCATCGGATGCGCCCAAAATGATTTCTGAGCCAACGGCACGTTCGGCGCAAACCGTGCACCTATCTTGAATCAAGATTAGCACTATCTCCAAATGGACCGAAACGAGCTTCCATTTGAGCCTCGTCACCTAGGAGTGCCATTCGGTGCGTCCAAAATGATTTCTGAGCCGGTGGTATGTTTAGCGGAAACCGTGCACCTATCTTGCATCGAAACTAACACTATCTCCAAATGGACCTAAACAAGCTTCCACTTGAGCCTCATCACCTAGGAGTACCATCATGTGCGAGCAAAACGATTTCAGAGGCTGTGGTACGTTTGGCGTAAACCGTGCACCTATCTTGCACCGAAACTAACACTTGTCCAAACGGACCGAAACAAGATTCTACATGACCCACGTCACCTAGGAGTTCTGTCGGGTGCATCGAAAATGATTTCTGAGGCTATGGTATGTTTAGCGCAAACTACGGATATATCTTGCCCTGACACTAACACTACCTCCAAATGGACCAAAATGAGATTCTACATAACTGACGTCACCTAGTAGTTCCATCGGGTGCGTCCAAAATGATTTCTGAGCCTATGGTACGTTTTGCAGAAATCGTGCACCTTTCTTGCACCGAAAGTAACACTGTCTCCAAATGGACCGAAACAAGATTCTACATGACCCACATCACCTAGGAGTACCATTGGGTGCTTCCAAAATCATTTATGAGGCTATGGTATGTTTAGCACAAATTGTGGATATATCTTGCACTGACACTAACACTACCTCCAAGTGGAGCAAAATGAGATTCTACATGACCCATGTCACCTAGTAGTTCCATCGGGTGCATCCAAAATGATTTCTGAGCCAACGGTACGTTCGGCGCAAACCGTGCACCTATCTTGAATCAAAATTAGCACTATCTACAAATGGACCAAAACGAGCTTCCATTTGAGCCTCGTCACCTAGGAGTTCCATCCGATGCGTCCAAAATGATTTCTGAGCCTATGGTACATTTGGTGCAAACCGTGCACCTCTCTTGCACTGAAGCTAACACTATATCCAAACAGACCATAACGAGATTCTACAAGACCCACGTCACCTATAAGTTCTGTTGGGTGCATCCAAAATGACTTCCAAGCCAATTGTATCAAGATTAGCATTATATCATATCGGACCGAAACAATCTTCCACTTGGCCTCGTCACCTAGGAGTACAATCGAGTGCGTGCAAAACAATTTCTGAGGCTACGGTACGTTTAGCGCAAACTACAAATCTATCTTGCACTTACACTAACACTACCTCCAAACAGACATGACCCACGTCACCTAGTAGTTCCATCGGGTGCGTCCAAAATGATTTCTGAGCCAATGGTACGTTCGGCGCAGACCGTGCACCTATCTTGAACGAAGATTAGCACTATCTCCAAACGGATCGAAACGAGCTTCCATTTGAGTCTCGTCAGCTAGGAGTGCCATTCGGTGCATTCAAAATGATTTCTGAGCCTGTGGTACGTTTGGCAGAAACCGTGCTGCTTTCTTGTAGCGAAACTAACACTGTCTGCAAATGGACTAAAACGAGATTCTACATGACCCATGTCACCTCAGAGTTCTGTCAGGTGCATCCAAAATAACATCCGAGCTAATTGTATCAAGATTAGCACTATCTCAAATCGGACCGAAATGAGCTTCAACTTGAGCCTCGTCACCTAGGAGTACCATCGGGTACGTGTAAAAAGATTTCTGAGGCTATGGCATGTTTAGCGCAAACTATGGATCTATCTTGCACTAACACTAACACTATCTCCAATAGACCAAAATGAGATTCTACATGACCCATGTCACCTAGTAGTTCCATCGGGTGCGTCCAAAATGATTTCTGAGCCAATGGTACGTTCGGCGCAAACCGTGCACCTATCTTGAATCAAGATTAGCACTATCTCCAAATGGACCAAAACGAGCTTCCATTTGAGCCTCGTCACCTAGGAGTACCATCCGATGCGTCCAAAATGATTTCTGAGCCTATGATACATTTGGCGCAAACCGTGCACCTATCTTGCATCGAAACTAACACTATCTCCAAATGGACCGAAATGAGATTCTACATGACCCACATCACCTAGGGGTTCTATCGGGTGCATCTAAAATGACTTCTGAGGCTATGGTATGTTTAGAGCAAACTGTGGATATATCTTGCACTGACACTAACACTACCTTCAAACGGACCGAAATGAGATTCTACATGACCCACTGATGAGGACATCACTCCTTCACATACACACAATGATCCACTCGTTCCTAAGTAACTCCTTATATGATTTTGAGAATAGATTGCTACCTAATGATTATATTGTGCTTAGGAATGAAGGAGAGCTCTAGGAGACACATGGAGGAGGGCTTGGAGGCGTGGAGGACCAGCGAGGGCGCCCGGATAAAGATGGAGGATCAAACCAAGTTGAGTTCGAGTCTGCCTCGCAGTTCAAGACCTGTCTGCCTTGAACTGGTCACCCAGGACGCGTACAGACTTCGTTTTCGATGATCCATATATGGATGGAAAGCTTATTTGATAAGGAAGCCAACCCAAGTGGTCCCACATCAAAAGCTATTCGGAATCAAAGGGAATCGTTGAAACAAGTTACCATCCAGAATTTGTCAGGGCACTATGTCGCCGTCTTTTGGGCCGTTTGGGCCTTGTAACGTGTCGGCGCTCCCCAGGGACGCGAATAGGGGTCCTTCGATGTCACTTAGGCTATATAATTAGTAGTCGCTGTCTACATTAGGGTTGGGTTTTACTTAGATTATTCTGTTGATAATAGTTTCGCCGCCGCCATCGGTTTGTGAGACCCCAACTTTGTGAGATTAATCATTCATCTGCAATTTGGTTGCATTCCTTTGTGTTCTTGCGTGTGTTCTCGATTCGCAGGCAAGGACTTAGCCTTCTTGGTGAGGTCGACCGTGCAACGCCGGTCGATAACCAGAGGGGTCGTGGTGCTGCAATTGCAGGGTTCAGAGCCGAGTTGTTCGGAAGCCGGATTGAATTGTGTCGTGACTCCACCAAATCGAGAGTTATCAGAACCTTTCGGAAGATCAGGAACCCTAGTTCACATCACCCACGGCACCTAGTAGTTCCATCGGGTGTGTCCAAAATGATTTCTGAGCCAACGGTACGTTCTGCATAAACCGTGCACCCATCTTGAATCAAGATTTGCACTATCTCAAAATGGACCGAAATGAGCTTCCATTTGAGCCTTGTCACCTAGGCGTGCCATTCGGTGCATCCAAAATGATTTTTGAGCCTGTGGTATGTTTGGTGAAAACCATGCACCTATCTTGCACCAAAACTAACACTATCTCCAAAGAGACCGAAACGAGATTCTACATGACCCACGTCACCTAGGAGTTCTGTCGGGTGCATCCAAAATGACATCCAGGACAATTGTATCAAGATTAGCACTATCTCAAATCAGACCGAAATGAGCTTCCACTTGAGTCTTGTCACATAGGAGTACTATCAGGTGCATGCAAAACAATTTATGAGGCTATGGTACGTTTAGCGCAAACTATGGATCTATCTCAGAAACATATCTGGTGGAAACCACAATCTTCATGAAAACCCATAGAAACCACGGCAAAAGAGTCATCTAAATTCACCAAAAAATTCACACATGTAGATGATATGATGATACACAACCTTGTAAAATATCTTGTCCAAACTCGACTTCGTTTGTGAGATATAAAAATAACAAATTTCAAGCCAGAAAGTTGTCCAAATGATTTGTTAGAAATTTGTTATTTTTGTATCTCACAAACGAAGTCGAGTTTGGACAAGATATTTTATAATATTGTGTATCATCATATCATCTACATGTGTGATTTTTTTGGAAAATTTAGATGACTTTTTTGCCATGGTTTCCATGGGGTTTCATGAAGGTTGTGGTTTCGACCAGATATGTTTTCATCTATCTTGCACTGACACTAACACTATCTCCAACGGGCCAAAATGAGATTCTACATGACCCACGTCACCTAGTAGTTCCATTAGGTGTGTCCAAAATAATTTCTAAGCCAATGGTATGTTCAGCGCAGACCATGCACCTATCTTGAATCAAGATTGGCACTATCTCCAAATGAACCGAAACGAGCTTCCATTTGAGCTTCGTCACTGTCACAGAACCTCCTAATTATGATGGCCCACATGTACCTGTCATCGTCATAATGACCTCTGACAGCCGTACTTATGTTCCTCAAAACTTAAAAGGCCTGCTTTCCTCCGAACAGGATCTAATCACAGGAGTATTGCAATATTACAACCGTTTATTCAAAATACCATCAGAGCAAAGTAGCGGAAGTCTTACAATAACTTAAGTTTACAAACCACAGTTTCCAAACTTCAAACCTTATGTAACATTATTACAAACCGGTAGTAGGGAAGTATCAGTAGTAACTTTATTACAATCATACAAACGAAGTGCCTTGCCCAGAGGCCACACAGTCTACTCGTCGTCACTTTCTTCAGCCACAACGGTCATGCAACAAGGCTCAAAGCAGACTTGTTCATGAACCGCACCTGCAACAAGGGGTTTAACAAACCCTGAGTACGAGAGTACTCCACAAGACTTACCCGACTAAGAAAAGACTCCAAGGGCTTGCTAGCTTTAGGGAATCAAGGTATGGGTATTCAAGAATCAAAATTTCTTTTGTAGAAAAGCTTACTAAAGTAAGTCCTTACCTTCATTATTTTACTTTTACCATTAATGGTTCATTAACCAATTCTAAGTGATCCTAATCTAGATCAAAGTAATCCTCATCAAGACATTTCTTAATCTTTCTTTTTAATTCCAGTTCTTAACTACGATGTTGGTGCAAGGCCAAGACTCCTTTCTCATGGAGTAACGACGATTCGAACCGCTTCATTTACCCAGCTAGGGATTCCTAACCACACAACATATGTAGAACCAAATCTTGCATATATCAACTCTTATCTGAGTAACCCAAAACCAGAACGTGTCCATCGCCACCCGAGAGCACAATACTCCTCGAACCCGGCCCAATTCTAGCCCCGAGGGTACACGTTACTCTCGCCATCTCTCCACTCCCAGTGCGAGGTTAGACGTTCTCGTAATGGACTAGTCGAAATAAGGCTTACCCGACATGGGTACATGGCTAGTACTAATAAAAACTCTATGACGTGAGGGCCAACAACGTACGGTCCTTAACTGATAAGGAGAAAACATTACATTGAGACTCCTTTCACAATGCAAGTTAGTAGTGGCCAAACCACCCGCTCGATCTTACAAGTTTATTCTCATATTTCAATATTTATCAAGTATGCCATCATTGCCATATAAGCATTCATTTAAAAAGCTTAACTCATAAGCATAGCAAAGCATACTACGCATTTTCAGTAAAACTGGTATCAAGGGTGATATCGCAATAATCAAAGATGATAATGCAGCAATTGGGTTATCACTCAACTCCTAATTACTTAATGCAACAAACTATATTACCAGTGATAAAGATTTGTAAAACTCAAGGTAGGGTTTAAATGTACCGGGGCTTGCCTTGCTCTGACGCGATGACTGACTTAGACTCGAAGACTCCGACTTCTGGTCCAAAACCCACCGACGACAACTCTTCTCCGAAGACTTGCTCGCCAACTTCGACTTCCTCGAAAGTAGGAACTACACGAGTATAAAACATGCCTCAACATGATGTAGTGATAAACATGATGCTTGACGATGATATGCCACGGTTTACGACTCGAGTACAACTTTCCTTTGCGGTACAGTCGCAAAACAGTAAAACCTACTAACTAAAAGCGACAACTTAAGCGACGCTAACGTTTCTTACTGAACTTGTTACTAACGAGCTCAAACAAGTAATTAAGGTGCCAAAGATCACCTAGAATTAGTGACCCAAGGACAGCACTCAATCAAAAGAGCATACAACACTTAAAGTGATCATCTCAACATTTATTTAACATTTAATTAATTAAGGCATAATTAATATTAGATCAAACTTTATCTAAATGAGCTTAAACTTTTTCTATGGGTTAACCATGGCCTACAATAGTGTTAAAATAAATTTCATAATTTTTGGATTAATAATTTAATTACTAAAATTCATGGAAGTTGCATTTAATATTTATTTAAACTAATTAATTAACTTGTACAAAGTAATCAAATTTAGCATTTAATATTTTTCCTAAGTAGTTTATATCTTGAAAAGCTTACACAAAAATTTTCACTAATTTTGGAGCTCTATAGAATTTTAAACGAAATAAACAAATACTAGTACTATTCACATTTTTGAAAAGGAAAACAAAACTTTCCTCTCGGGCCGACTCCCCTTCCTTCCTCCGGCTCGGCCCAGCCGAACGGCCCGCTGCAACGCGCCTGTGCCCGCGTTCGCTCGTGCTCGCGCAGCCTAGCAACGCGGCCCATCCGCGCGGCCTGCTCGCGCGCGTGCGCTTCCTCTCTCTCTCACTGACAGCTCTGCCCCACCTATCATCGCCTTCCTCCGCTCTCTCGCTCTCTCCCACGCGCTCGGCCATGCCCTTACGGCAGCCGGCCGGCGATCACACCGCTAACGACTCAACCATCATGACCAAAACGATCTACACCACCCTGCGACTCCACTATGCCCTTCTACAGCTAAGCTCGAGCTCCGGTGACCCCTCACCGACGACGATGGCGGACCACGGTCGACGGTGAGCCGCGAAAACACGTCCCCAACAGAGTAGCGGCTAAATTAACACGAGGAAAACGTTCAGGGGCTCACAGCGGTTACGATGGTGCTCTTGGTGACGACGACGACGAGCTGGAGTGGCCTGGCCATGTGGGGGCGGTGGTGGCGGTGCTCCGACCAGAGTTGGGCATGGGAAGTGGTGGTGCGGTGGATCGGGCGAGAAAACGGCTAAACCCGTTGGACCACAAGGTGCGCGAAGGTGAGGCGAACTTATTGGTGCGATTTGCGTGGCTGGTGGCGGCTCAACGGCGGTAGCAGCGAGCGGCGGAGCTACGGTGGCGGTGGAAATGGACAAAAACAGAAACACGCCGGTGACGGTGATCTCCTTATATAGGGCGACGAGAACAACCTCCAGGCGACGTGTGGCTCGACGCGAACCTACTGAAGCCCATGCTGGCGGTCCTAGCACGCGCGAGAAGCTCCTGGATGCCGCCCGGCGGCTCGCCGGCGCCCATGCCGCGCAGTGTCCTGCTCTGATTCACCGTTCACTATAGCTCTCCCCCCCAAACTTTGCAAATTCAAACTATTTTCTCAAATTACATTTGATTTTGAATATGAACTTGAAGAATTCCCAAGATATGAAATCTTCAGAATTTCAAGCCCTACAAGTTTTGTATTAAACACTTTTTCAAAATCAAACTGGATTTTGAAATTTGAGTTTAAATTCCAAAGGGGACACTTTTTGGAAATTTGGTAATTTAGAAATTACTTTGGATTTTATATTGAAACTTTAAAAACTCTAAACACCAAAGTTGTACATCTAGCCAAGACCTACAACTTTGCTACTCAAACCATTTTCAAAATCTGCATCCATTTTGAAATTTGAGTTTGGGGATAAAAAGAGGTTAAAATTGAAATTTGCTTCTTTTCAAAATTGCTCCACATTTTTACACTAAAACTTTGAAAACTCAAAACACCAAAGTTGTAGCCCTTGAAAAGTTCTACAAACTTGGTTTTAAACTTTTCCCCAAATTTTGCTTAGATTTTGAATTATTTCAAAAGGGGTAAAACAGGGTTTTGGATTTTAGGGTTTTCGGAGGAATTTTTAATTGAAATTTGTTGCTACCTTAATTGGTGATTATTTAATGATCAAACCATCATCCAAGGGCATCATTTAGACAAGCATAACATGGTTGACCAAATGCCACTCTTGGTTGACCAATTTAACTTTTGAAAATCTTTTAATATTTCCCCAAATTTGAATTCAAATTCGAATCGGAAAACTCGCGACAAGTTTTTGGATTCCAACTCAAACTCAAACTTGGAGCTTCATTTTACGTGTTGTACTTGAGTTCATACCCTACACTTGACACTAGTGTGTAACACAGTCACACACCTCAAATTACGCAGGGCATGGACTAAGTATTTGCGGTGGCATTCGAAATTAGGGTTTTCGGTTCGAATCACACCACTGAGAAGCACACCCAACCTAAAAAGATAAACTCATTTTAGTTAATGCATAACAAGGTTAACCTAATCATGGATGCTTTGTAATGCAATATGATGACATGGCAGATTAATTAGCAACTATAATGTAACAGAACCGTCCAAATTATAAGAGCACAAGTATAAAAACAATCACCGAAGTGATCAAATTCTCACACTTGAGCCCATATAACTCCGGTAGTCCAATAAAATCATGAGGGATTTCAAACCAACCAACATACAAGCCAAGATCGTAGTGATTCAACATAACAAGTCACATGTTACAACCATTTCATAAATAATAAAATATACATCGGAGTTCAACATAATTATTAGAACTTACATTGAAAAGTAGCGGAAGCAAAGTAATTTGAAACTAACATTATTCTTATTTCAAATACATGCCAACACCACGGTCGACTTCCAACAAAAGCATTAGAGATAAGGTAAATAAGAAGGATCATGCCCGCGATCACACTCCGCCACTACGGCAGGAGTCAACCAACTCTTGCAGTCGCCAAGATACATCACAACCTGCAACAAGTGGGGATAAAACCCTGAGTACAATAAGGTACTCAGCTAGACTTACCCGTCAGAAACCAGAAATAAGGTGACACCAAGGATCATGCAAGGCTGATATGAAGTGGGGCTAGCTTGACAACATTTTGCATAAAAGCTTAATATAGATGATTAATCATTAATGCTTAAGCATCAAGTTAATTATCATTAACCTATCATCTATATTAGAACCTGTACTAGAGCACTCACTTTATTAGGAGCAAATAATATTAACCATAGTAGGTATAAATTGAGACAACCTTTCCATCGTGATCCAATTAACCATCAGTTCAATTTAATTGAATCTACATTGCCGCTGCTCAAGTCAAGTGCTCACTAACCGGGAGCGACGGCGATTCGAATCGAATTCCTATCCAGCTGGAGGGGTATTTCTAACACTCACCGCGCAGGCCCCTGCCAGGGTCGCACAAGCCACCTTTTCATATGATTCAGGAATCACGGGTCCGAATGATGTCGCGACCCCAAGGGCAACACTCTGCCAGGTGATAGGGACTCTAACCCCCCCTTGGTCTCACACCAATGTCCCCAAGCACATCCTTTCTCTCCTCCAAGAAGCAACCTACCATTCGATTCCCGGCCTGAATCACATTACTCGGCTTCGCGGTCGGAACGACTTATCTGGCCAACTAAGTGTTAGACTGCGTTCAACATGACTCAAGGACGTACAGCGAATCGGTCCTTAAACGACTCAGACGGGGATAGATTCACATCCAAGACCTCCATGCCTTGTTGCTTCACTATCGTCATCCCGCCCGGTCTCATTTCATTTTATTAACACATGATTCCTTTCCACGATAGCAAATATAGCCAACCGTGCCATATATGAATATCCCTATATCTCGCAGGTGACAGGAAATCACCTGACTTCTACCGCTTAAAGCAGGGCTAAGCATCTACTCGATCCTAATCTATGTAGGATTCAAGGATTCATATATCTGGACAAGGAATGATATAATGCAGCAAGGGTTTCCAACCAACTCCTACCACTTAATGCAACAATACTTATAACATATATATATATATATAATTGCTTTGAAGATAGGAGGCTTATAATGCTCCGGGGCTTGCCTAGGATCCGACTCAAGTTAGAGTATGTCAGATGAAACCCGCTTGGCGAGCATCTTCCAATCTACCACTTGTCCGGTCCTTCGATCTTTGGGATGGATCCACCAACTCCATCTTCGGGTTTGGCTCCACCTTAGATCCTTCACGCGTTTCTGCTAGCGTACCTAAATGAGGTGCAACAATGCATATGTATGAATACATAGAAGTGCAATAAGCAGAGTAATCAAACAAGCATACCAAAGTTCTCATAAACACCTAGAGCTAATTAATTTAATTCTCACTAAGGCATAACATAGAAGAAGGCAAGCACATCAATCAAGAACCAAGTCTCACAAGCTCACAGGGCACTAAACCAAGTACCATCAAGGATATGAGCCACACTTCCACACCCTAGCATGGCAAAGTCAATCAAAGCACTAGAACAAGAATCTGCTACTTTCTGGACATACATACAGTAGCTCAGTAAATCAATCATAACTGGAGATTCCTAAATCCAAATGACTTGCAAGAAGACATTATGGAAAGATTATGAAATTCTCTACAATTAATTTATAAACATCACAGCATGATTCCAAAGTTTAACATGTCGAATTTACACAAATACCGAAATTGGTCTAACAAGACAGAGAGCAAGCAATTCTGTAACCTAACTTTAAACAGCTGTAGTTTCTAAACCATATGGCCAAATGCCACCAAATTTTAACAGCAGCTAGATCATGAAATTCACAACAACTTTGTTATAGCACACAAGACATGAAAACATCATTTGCATAGGGTAATTAACAATATCCTCAAATCTGATCAGAAACCTCATTTGCAAGAAATAATTATTAACTTATGTTGCAAACATATAATTAGATAAAACCAACTTTACCAACATGTCACCCATGACCAATGAACACCATAAAACATAGTGTCCATTCCTAAATAAATTCTTTTAATGCATTTTCTTAATTTATTTAGATAATTAGGTGGAATTATGAACACCTATCAAAAGTGCTCAATAAATTCTACCAAAATTACAAGGGTGTACAAATGCTCTCAAAAGTCTACTGTCCAAATTTCAAGCCATTTAGACAAGTATATCAACCTCTATGAAAAAGACAAATAGCTATTACAATAAATCATGTAAAAGCAAATTAAACCTAAAACTCAATATTTTCTGTGAACCCAAGGCCATATTATGAATCAATATGATATAGAAACATCATACTCAGGTAATGGAACAATATTTTCTATTTTATCATTTATATATTATTTATAAGCTATTTATCAAGCTATAAACAAGTTAAATCAATAAGTTGAGTATACAGTAAGCAATGACCATGAAATTTATACCACAGTACATCCATAGCATGACAATCCTATCATAAAAATTTCACATCAATCGGAGCATCACAACTCAAGATATAAAAATAACAAGGAAAACAAGCATTTATTTTCCATTTAACAAGATCTAGGTAAAACATCCTGAAACCTGAAAATAACCTATAAGTTTTATATTTTTCCTTAGACAGTGCATATTACTAGAAGACCAACAAAATTAGAATCACTAATTTTGGACTTCTAAAACTCCAGATATTGATGAAAGCAAGTTAATCCATTTCCAAAACCACTTTTCACTAATGAATTTCTATAGCACAAACACATGCATACATGGCACAACTGGTTACCCTAACATGCAGAGCACTTCCCAAGGATTCCAACAAAATAAATGTCACAGTTTTCGGAGCTACCAAATATGAGATATAGATTTTACAATATAAAAGAAAAATCTGTAAATTCGGGCACCAATTGAAATCGGGCGGGACCCACACGTCATACTCCCAGCCGGCCTTCTTCCTCCTCCGGTTCATACGAACTGAACAGCCGTGAAAGCGAGAGGAGGCCGGTTCAGCCGGCAACAGAGGTGGTGCCGGCGGCTAGACCGGCTGGAGACGGGGCGGGAGAGCGTCCACGGGACGGCGCGAACCCGCCGGCGTCTGCAGCTTGACCCGCGGTGAACGGAGGTGGCTTGGCCACGTGCGACCGAGTGGCCGCAACGGCACAGCTCGCCGACAGTGGCCCGAGGGCGGCAGCGGCAAGCTTCCCTAGGCGAAAAGGAGCGGCGCGGGGTGCGGAATACCAGGGCGCAGCTAGCTAGGGCGGAGAAGACGCGGAGCAGCGAGGATGGTGTGGCAGCGAGCTCGCCCCGACCGACAATGGCGGCCGCATCCGCGTTCGGCGCACGCGAGCTCCAGAGAGCGAGCGAGTGGAAGGGACATGGAGGTGTGGGAAGTAAGGGGCGAGTGCTTGAGCACCTCCACATCGACACAAAGGGCACACGACATCGGTGCGGACGCGCGCCGGCACGGTGGGGTGCGGAGCCGGGCATGGCCGCCACGCAGAGGAGGACGTGTCGGCCTTTCGTGCATTGTCTCGAGCACGTGGTGTGCGTGCAGCAGTCCGACTTGGAGGCCATGTTTGGGCTAGTTATGGGCTGATTTGGATCATGGGCCAAAAAGGAAGTTTGTTCACCACAGAATACTCTCCAACTTTGATTAAGAGGTCACAGCCATTAAGGTTATGGATTAGCGGCTAATTAACGTCCAAGTTAGCATTGTCAACATATTTGACCATGATCAAGGAAACCCAAAAAGGGTGATCAAAACAGGATCCAATTTAAGTCAACTTCTTCCTAGACCTTCCCCATACGGTTAGCTCCAACTTTTATTAAGAGGTCCAACCAAGTTACTTAACGAAATTTGGAGAACGCGAGATGCCAACGTCGGAGACACTGAAATCGGGCTTTAAAATGGCTAAGTGCTGAGATCAGCCCTAAAACTGACTTGTGAGCCCTGTTTGAGCATGTTCCACACATTTTCATGACTTGACTCTTAAATAAAGTTTGTTCCTTATTAAATTCTCTACAACTTTGTCAAAGGGTGCATAGTCATGCAAAGCTTCTAGGTCACACTTTTGAAATGGTCAAACCACAGGGCTCCAGGGTCCATACATGGTCAACCACCAATTAGAAGCATAATTAGGCAAAATGATCAACATGAACATTGTTCCATTAAGTATCCTAAGTGTAGTTAAGGTCTTGTAGAGTTCAGCTAGAGTCATTTGGACAAGTTTGCAAGGTTTAGTTGATGATCTATAGTTCCATTAACTTAATGGGACAGATTCCAATAGGAATGGAACTTATCATTTCATGTGACTTTTTGATTCCAAACTTCATGAAACTTTTTCAGGGATCAATATAGATAGAATGTGATGTGAGACACATGAAGATATTGCCATAACACCACCCAAACATATATCTTTGAAAAGGGACCTATATATGTAAAGCAATGATGCAACATCCACTTCAGGTTAGGCTCATCTCCATAGGTTGACCTTGACATTGTCATCTCCACTTAATTTGTCGTGTTTGAGCTTAAACCCACTGCCTAATTGGTGATCAACACCTGGGGTGTTACAGCCCTCCCCCCTTAAAAGAATCGCGTCCCGAGATTCGGAATGGAAGATCTTTTAAGGAAGAGAGACACGTTATCTAGTTCCCAACATCTGCTATAGCATTCAGCTATAAAGCTTCAACATCGGCGAACAATTTGGCCACAGGCACTTTCTGTTACTTACTCTTCATGGTAAAATTTATATGAAGAATTTCCTTCATTGACTTCCATGAAGCATTGTTACTTTGGGAGGAATCCAAGATAGCATATACTGCATTCTCAGTGTACGGAGATCATTTGGTCCATGAGTGAACCACTCACAAGTATCTGATTCTTTAGTGAACACAGCATAGTCCATATGAACTTGACATTAGACCGAAATATTCAGAAGTATACTCGTTGAAATGGCTCTATGTTCACATGATTTTGAAAAGCAGCTCTCTACCAAAATGGTTTGAGCACAATCTTCCAAAAGGGTGAGATCATAGATGACAAATATACTCTGAGGCTATAGGATACTGACTAACCAATAGACAGGGTCTATGTTGGTCGTAAATGTTCCTTCATTTAGACACCAACTAATGGAAAACTGCTTAAGATTCCATGTGTGCAATTCTCTTTCTCTAATGACAACACTGTATTATCTAAGCCTATCGGTAGGTTAGTGAATGTGATAGCTGACTCTGTCGGCTCCATTTTTCCGCCAAATGTTACCTAAGAAGATTCTCTTATCCAAATGCAACAGGAATCAGATGTAAGCTCTTGGTAAAAATATTTATAAGGTACCAAAGTATGTCATCATTGGAAAATAATTCCCAAGGAAGATGTAACGATGCCTTAAGGACAACAAAAGTTGTAAATATTCACTAAACCGCGGGGAGTAGTCTACCATCAAGCGATTGAGAAAAATTTTCCTTCGTGACTTAGTTGCACTATAAGTTGAGTTGACTTGCAACATAACAACTTTGTCAGGCCAACTTTCACCTTGAGGCTTCCTTTTTAGGATCAAACAGCAGCTCGAAGATAGAAAATCTGTTATTTGACACTTTTTAAATTGCTTTTGACTTGAGATGGTATAAATTAATTTACAGAACACCAAGGCTGCTCGTACATTGGGGATACGAGAAAGCAAAAGCAAATGAAAGAGTGTAAACTAGTATCTGTGAGACCTCAAAAGGGCCATCCAACAGCAGATCTCGACTATAAATTTTCATACCAATCCGAGGATGCACACGCTTTGAACTTGCAGGTTACTTCTGCAGGGCAAAACGCATACTCTGCCTGGAGAACCTTTCTACAAGGATAAGGAACCGCTTCCAAATGTTCCTCGACGCTTCACCCAATAAGGTTATGGACAAACCGTTTGTGGCACCTATGGGCACAAGGGTGTTGATCGAAACTAGGGCATATTTTCTCTAATTCTTCACTTTAGTTGACAGAACACTTTGCACTATCTGTGTGATTGTCCAAGACGGAATTGACTTGATCACAATGGCTCTAGAAGATAGAGCATCACTCAAGTTGTTGGCTAGTTGATTAACTTCTTGTCGGTTATTGCTCTGCAAGACATAGCCTTCGTAGCTGCCAAAGAGTCATTACCTAGCTGGAGATTAACCTTCCTATTGGTAACTAATCAGTTGTCTCTCAACACTAAAAAGTTTCAAATCTTCACTCTTGACCACAACAACTATGGTCGACGCAAAATGAATGGTTGACATCGAAGTCCGCAGATATAGAGTCTCACCAGAGATGATTGATTTTGACGGTGTGGTCATTATGCATACAAAGGTTAAAACTTACATATTGTAACGATCGAGTCTTAGCCAACGGATGACTTGCCCAACGTTAAGTGTTGTGTGTCCTTTTTATCCAATAGAGCTGAGATACGTGCTTACTAGATGACGTTCGTCAATAGTATGACAACTAAGTAGAGTCACTTGTCTACCACCTATTGCAGTTTGTTAATGTTTATGTCAGTAACCTATTCTTCAAAGGTTATCCTCTTAGTAACTTCAGAAGGAAGCTCCACTACTTTCGGTCTAAGATATGGATCTTACGATACGATATGGATAGATAACCAAGAAACAGTTCACATGAGAATAACACGTTGATGTTGTTCCGCAATGGATCATGACTAGAAACCACGATACCAGCGCGTGCCCAGTAGCACAACCATGTGCCGGCCGGTCACAAGGAGGCCCTAGGTTTCATCGCGGCACCGTTAGCTGCTACTCATAACACCATTACCGATCACACCACCAAGGTGAAATTTCAAGTGACACAATTTGGGTGGTAAAAACAAGCATTATACAAGGAGGTATAGCAAGTAAAGGTAGTCATAAGGTTTAAAATCAACGAGGAGGAGATCCGTAGATCAAACACCTCACAAGAGATCATAGCTCAATTCCTAAAGACAACTAATCAATGGACTCTTGCTTAAATTCTATGCACGACTTGCGTCCACCAAGGTGAGTTCCAGATAGAAGATTAATAGGAGATTCATTCATGTTGGGCAACAACATGAGATCAAGATCGATAAACATCCTGAGACTTGGGAAGGTTAGGGATGGATTACTCAAACTTCAAGGACGAAAACCAATATGTCAATCATAGATTGAGTTGATAAGGTAGATACCCGAATTTACAAGCAACCGATTTTGAGATCAGACGACGAAAGATTATCATTGCACCAGATCACCTGTAGGAGAGGCAATCAGTAGGTCCAACATGGATTCAGTTAAGGGTCTTACAACTTGGCATCAAACAACTATAGCCAAAAGGAAGAGTTGGAGAGAATCTATCTTGGCTAGTAGATCAAACAAAGGTATTCACGTGCGGTTGCAGGACAACCATGGTATACACGCATATTTAATGGTCCAGACTTGGGCTCATAAGGAAAAGAACCTAATTGGAGATGATAGCCAAGAGATTGTTTCGCGTAACTCGAGTGTTGCCCTAAGATAAAGCTACTCGACACTCGTATACTTACCGAAGACAAACGAAGTGACAACTATGACACTAATTAACTAACAAGCATACATACAAACATCATAGTCAAGCATTGGAGAGATCCAATCCAATTAGCTTAAGCAACCACTACTAAGCATCAGGCTCACCCATAACAAACATTCATCTAAAGCAAGAACTAACTACGAGTTTAGCCTAAGACAAACGCTAGCTAAGGTGGCTACTTAGCATGGGCACAGAACATGGACAGCAACATAGTAGTTAATTGTTTCGACCATAGCTGAGGTTGTAGACATCCCATAAAGGTGATCCTAGACTTTCTAGAAAGCTTAGAAAGATGGCTACACATTAGTTATTCATACCAAAAGCTAAATCATAGGTTAGCATGGTCAAACATGCTGATGTTTCAGATCTGTACCAATATGGACAGAAAACTGACAAGAACTTCAAAATTGCATAACTGGAGTTCTAGGGGTCCAACAAGGCTGAGCCTTAACTTTATGTAAAGCTTATTAAGTTGTCTATAACTTTCTTATTATCATATTAAGATGATTCTATATCTAACAAGGCCAAACAAGACAAAGAAGACATCTCTGCCCAGATTTGGACAGATTCTGTCATTCCACTTTACAAGCTCATAAGTAGAGATTTAGACCACCCCAATTGGTGCTATAGGACAATTTGGAAAGCTTAGAAAAAGTACTACACTTCTTCTATTATCTCCAAGACATGATTCCATATGCACACAGGTCAAACAAACCAAACATTTAGATCTATTCAGGGCATAAACAAAACCTGACAGTAAACTTCTAAAGGTCATAACTCCCAAACCATAAGGCTTAGTGTCATGAAATTTTAGGACAAGCTAGATAAGTAAGTTAGCTACAACTTTGGTATTCTCCATAACTACAGAAAACACCATTATGACCACAAAATCATCACTATAACAGAAAATATTCTAGCAGCCAACGCTCACAAGCAAACAAAGCTTGCCTTTGTTCTACTTAACAAGAGAGCACACAAACACGTTATTCTAGTAGCTCTAAATTTTGTTATCTTAGACCAACACAAATTTAATTCATTCATGAGAATCCATAATTACTTAAGTGAGGTCTAAAGCATTGGCAAACGCTTGGGTGAACAACACATTCACCACTTGGCTAAGCTAGAGGATATCTCTAAGTTCAAGCATGTAGCCACACTTATTTCTAGTAAGGCTAAGCACACATTTTTCTCAAGCAACATGGAACAAGGCATTTTTGTTTTACTTTACTCAAGAAAGATAGTGTAACACATTGATCACAAGTTACACACTATAGAACAAGGGTGAGAAGAGTATAGCCATGCATAATGCAACAATCATGAAGATGCATGCTTCGTCCTATTCGTCCTCACAAGATTACCAACCTAAGGTGGCGATCACGTTCTATGTCGATGGCATAACACGCACTCTTTCGATATATAGCTAGTCGCCAGCTACATTCGACTTACGCATTCATGGTTAGCGTACCTGCAGAAAAGTTTCATTGCAGCCCAACAATTCCCCAAATATAGCACACAATGAAATAGGAAGATAAAATTCTAAGCACTCCCATATACATATACCCCTGTATACGTACATGTAGCACCAAAACTACCCGAATCATTCGATCACCCACAATTAAGTACCTTCATATATACATGTGTGTAACATGTAGATAATCCAGTAACCAAAACTAGCTCTCGCCTAGACCGCAGTTTGTACGGTCATGCTCTCATAACTCACACTTACCTGAGCGTAGGTGCGATGTTGCATAAAAGTAAACTAGCAACATATATGGCTATTTCATATATGAAGGCTACCTCTAATCTGACACACCGGGTAGCATAGTGTGGGAGAGTCATCACACATACATACCTTGGCCTGGGCGTAGATGCATAAATGAAAAACCCCCAAGTTAGTACTTATATAAGCCACCTAATAATCCTTATATGGGCATAAGGAAATTGACCACTGGCATACTAGGTTTAGAATTCAGATTTCACAAACCTATATATAGCTATAAGTTGATAAAACTGATTTTATAAAACAAAACCATTGTTTTAAATACACATATGACAAGTTTAATGTTGAATCTTGCTCCGATGCCAGCTGTAACAGAACCGTCCAAATTATAAGAGCACAAGTATAAAAACAATCACCAAAGTGATCAAATTCTCACACTTGAGCCCATATAACTCCGGTAGTCCAATAAAATCACGAGGGATTTCAAACCAACCAACATACAAGCCAAGATCGTAGTGATTCAACATAACAAGTCACATGTTACAACCATTTCATAAATAATAAAATATACATCGGAGTTCAACATAATTATTAGAACTTACATTGAAAAGTAGCGGAAGCAAAGTAATTTGAAACTAACATTATTCTTATTTCAAATACATGCCAGTACCACGGTCGACTTCCAACAAAAGCATTAGAGATAAGGTAAATAAGAAGGATCATGCCCGCGATCACACTCCGCCACTACGGCAGGAGTCAACCAACTCTTGCAGTCGCCAAGATACATCACAACCTGCAACAAGTGGGGATAAAACCCTGAGTACAAGAAGGTACTCAGCTAGACTTACCCGTCAGAAACCAGAAATAAGGTGACACCAAGGATCATGCAAGGCTGATATGAAGTGGGGCTAGCTTGACAACATTTTGCATAAAAGCTTAATATAGATGATTAATCATTAATGCTTAAGCATCAAGTTAATTATCATTAACCTATCATCTATATTAGAACCTGTACTAGAGCACTCACTTTATTAGGAGCAAACAATATTAACCATAGCAGGTATAAATTGAGACAACCTTTCCATCGTGATCCAATTAACCATCAGTTCAATTTAATTGAATCTACGTTGCTGCTGCTCAAGTCAAGTGCTCACTAACCGGGAGCGACGGCGATTCGAATTGAATTCCTATCCAGCTGGAGGGGTATTTCTAACACTCACCGCGCAGGCCCCTGCCAGGGTCGCACAAGCCACCTTTTCATATGATTCAGGAATCACGGGTCCGAATGATGTCACGACCCCAAGGGCGACACTCTGCCAGGTGATAGGGACTCTAACCCCCCCTTGGTCTCACGCCAATGTCCCCAAGCACATCCTTTCTCTCCTCCAAGAAGCAACCTACCATTCGATTCCCGGCCTGAATCACATTACTCGGCTTCGCGGTCGGAACGACTTATCCGGCCAACTAAGTGTTAGACTGCGTTCAACATGACTCAAGGACGTACAGCGAATCGGTCCTTAAACGACTCAGATGGGGATAGATTCACATCCAAGACCTCCATGCCTTGTTGCTTCACTATCGTCATCCCGCCCGGTCTCATTTCATTTTATTAACACATGATTCCTTTCCACGATAGCAAATATAGCCAACCGTGCCATATATGAATATCCCTATATCTCGCAGGTGACAGGAAATCACCTGACTTCTACCGCTTAAAGCAGGGCTAAGCATCTACTCGATCCTAATCTATGTAGGATTCAAGGATTCATATATCTGGACAAGGAATGATATAATGCAGCAAGGGTTTCCAACCAACTCCTACCACTTAATGCAACAATACTTATAACATATATATATATATATATATATATATATATATATATATATAATTGCTTTGAAGATAGGAGGCTTATAATGCTCCGGGGCTTGCCTGGGATCCGACTCAAGTTAGAGTATGTCAGATGAATCCCGCTTGGCGAGCATCTTCCAATCTACCACTTGTCCGGTCCTTCGATCTTCGGGATGGATCCACCAACTCCATCTTCGGGTTTGGCTCCACCTTAGATCCTTCACGCGTTTCTGCTAGCGTACCTAAATGAGGTGCAACAATGCATATGTATGAATGCATAGAAGTGCAATAAGTAGAGTAATCAAACAAGCATACCAAAGTTCTCATAAACACCTAGAGCTAATTAATTTAATTCTCACTAAGGCATAACATAGAAGAAGGCAAGCACATCAATCAAGAACCAAGTCTCACAAGCTCACAGGGCACTAAACCAAGTACCATCAAGGATATGAGCCACACTTCCACACCCTAGTATGGCAAAGTCAATCAAAGCACTAGAACAAGAATCTGCTACTTTCTGGACATACATACAGTAGCTCAGTAAATCAATCATAACTGGAGATCCCTAAATCCAAATGACTTGCAAGAAGACATTATGGAAAGCTTATGAAATTCTCTACAATTCATTTATAAACATCACAGCATGATTCCAAAGTTTAACATGTCGAATTTACACAAATACCGAAATTGGTCCAACAAGACAGAGAGCAAGCAATTCTGTAACCTAACTTTAAACAGCTGTAGTTTCTAAACCATATGGCCCAATGCCACCAAATTTTAACAGCAGCTAGATCATGAAATTCACAACAACTTTGTTATAGCACACAAGACATGAAAACATCATTTGCATAGGGTAATTAACAATATCCTCAAATCTGATCTGAAACCTCATTTGCAAGAAATAATTATTAACTTATGTTGCAAACATATAATTAGATAAAACCAACTTTACCAACATGTCACCCATGACCAATGAACACCATAAAACATAGTGTCCATTCCTAAATAAATTCTTTTAATGCATTTTCTTAATTTATTTAGATAATTAGGTGGAATTATGAACACCTATCAAAAGTGCTCAATAAATTCTACCAAAATTACAAGGGTCTACAAATGCTCTCAAACGTCTACTGTCCAAATTTCAAGCCATTTAGACAAGTAGATCAACCTCTATGAAAAAGATAAATAGCTATTGCAATAAATCATGTAAAAGCAAATTAAACCTAAAACTCAATATTTTCTGTGAACCCAAGGCCATATTATGAATCAATATGATAGAGAAACATCATACTCAGGTAATGGAACAATATTTTCTATTTTATCATTTATATATTATTTATAAGCTATTTATCAAGCTATAAACAAGTTAAATCAATAACTTGAGTATACAGTAAGCAATGACCATGAAATTTATACCACATTACATCCATAGCATGACAATCCTATCATAAAAATTTCACATCAATCGGAGCATCACAACTCAAGATATAAAAATAACAAGGAAAACAAGCATTTATTTTCCATTTAACAAGATCTAGGTAAAACATCCTGAAACCTGAAAACAACCTATAAGTTTTATATTTTTCTTAGACAGTGCATATTACTAGAAGACCAACAAAATTAGAATCACTAATTTTGGACTTCTAAAACTCCAGATATTGATGAAAGCAAGTTAATCCATTTCCAAAACCACTTTTCACTAATGAATTTCTATAGTACAAACACATGCATACATGGCACAACTGGTTACCCTAACATGCAGAGCACTTCCCAAGGATTCCAACAAAACAAATGTCACAGTTTTCGGAGCTACCAAATATGAGATATAGATTTTACAATATAAAAGAAAAATCTGTAAATTCGGGCACCAATTGAAATCGGGCGGGACCCACACGTCATACTCCCAGCCGGCCTTCTTCCTCCTCCGGTTCATACGAACTGAACAGCCGTGAAAGCGAGAGGAGGCCGGTTCAGCCGGCAACAGAGGTGGTGCCGGCGGCTAGACCGGCTAGAGACGGGGCGGGAGAGCGTCCACGGGACGGCGCGAACCCGCCGGCGTCTGCAGCTTGACCCGCGGTGAACGGAGGTGGCTTGGCCACGTGCGACCGAGCGGCCGCGACGGCACAGCTCGCCGACAGTGGCCCGAGGGCGGCAGCGGCAAGCTTCCCTAGGCGAAAAGGAGCGGCGCGGGGTGCGGAATACCAGGGCGCAGCTAGCTAGGGCGGAGAAGACGCGGAGCAGCGAGGATGGTGTGGCAGCGAGCTCGGCCCGACCGACAATGGCGGCCGCATCCGCGTTCGGCGCACGCGAGCGCCAGAGAGCGAGCGAGTGGAAGGGACATGGAGGTGTGGGAAGTAAGGGGCGAGTGCTTGAGCACCTCCACATCGACACAAGGGCACACGACATCGGTGCGGACGCGCGCCGGCACGGTGGGGTGCGGAGCCGGGCATGGCCGCCACGCAGAGGAGGACGTGTCGGCCTTTCGTGCATTGTCTCGAGCACGTGGTGTGCGTGCAGCAGTCCGACTTGGAGGCCATGTTTGGACTAGTTATGGGCTGATTTGGATCATGGGCCAAAAAGGAAGTTTGTTCACCACAGAATACTCTCCAACTTTGATTAAGAGGTCACAGCCATTAAGGTTATGGATTAGCGGCTAATTAACGTCCAAGTTAGCATTGTCAACATATTTAACCATGATCAAGGAAACCCAAAAAGGGTGATCAAAACATGATCCAATTTAAGTCAACTTCTTCCTAGACCTTCCCCATACGGTTAGCTCCAACTTTTATTAAGAGGTCCAACCAAGTTACTTAACGAAATTTGGAGAACGCGAGATGCCAACGTCGGAGACACTGAAATCGGGCTTTAAAATGGCTAAGTGCTGAGATCAGCCCTAAAACTGACTTGTGAGCCCTGTTTGAGCATGTTCCACACATTTTCATGACTTGACTCTTAAATAAAGTTTGTTCCTTATTAAATTCCCTACAACTTTGTCAAAGGGTGCACAGTCATGCAAAGCTTCTAGGTCACACTTTTGAAATGGTCAAACCATAGGGCTCCAAGGTCCATACATGGTCAACCACCAATTAGAAGCATAATTAGGCAAAATGATCAACATGAACATTGTTCCATTAAGTATCCTAAGTGTAGTTAAGGTCTTGTAGAGTTCAGCTAGAGTCATTTGGACAAGTTTGCAAGGTTTAGTTGATGATCTATAGTTCCATTAACTTAATGGGACAGATTCCAATAGGAATGAAACTTATCATTTCATGTGACTTTTTGATTCCAAACTTCATGAAACTTTTCCAGGGATCAATATAGATAGAATGTGATGTGAGACACATGAAGATATTGCCATAACACCACCCAAACATATATCTTTGAAAAGGGACCTATATATGTAAAGCAATGATGCAACATCCACTTTAGGTTAGGCTCATCTCCATAGGTTGACCTTGACATTGTCATCTCCACTTAATTTGTCGTGTTTGAGCTTAAACCCACTGCCTAATTGGTGATCAACACCTGGGGTGTTACATATAACACCCGGGGTGTTATAGCCCTTCCCCCTTAAAGAAATCTCGTCCCGAGATTTAAAGCCTTGAGTTAAGTAATGGAAAAGGAAATGTGTCAAACAAACACATTCAGAACTTGTCTCCAAAACAGGTAGGGGGTTTTCTGCATTACAAAAATTTGAAAAGGACAGGTTACAATTTAAAGAAGAAATTGCAACCTAGATAGAAGCATAAAACTCGAGGAAATTCTCTAACAGAAAATCTTCCGATTCCCACGTGACTTCTTCTTCTGAATGTTGATCCCATTGTATCTTATACCATTTGACTGTTCTACTTCGGGTAACACGATCCTTTTGATCCAGAACTCGAACAGGATATTCCGAATATGTCAAATCAGGCTCAAGTTCAACTCCATCAATATCAATAACTTGATCTGGCACTTGAAGACACTTCTTCAATTGCGATACATGAAATACATTATGCACGGCTGACAGGTGTTCAGGCAACTTTAATCTATATGCCACCTTTCCACATTTTTCAATGATTTGGAATGGTCCAATATAACGTGGTGCGAGTTTGCCCTTGACTCCAAATAGAGTAACTCCTTTTCTAGGTGACACTTTCAGATAAACATATCTCCCACTTTAAACATCAAGGGTCTACGCCTTTTGTCAGCATAACTCTTCTGTCAAGACTGAGCTATTTTTAAATTCTTTTGAATCTGCTTGACTTTTTCTTCCATTTTCTTTACCAGATCAACTCCATAAAACCATCTTTCACCTGGTTCTGACCAATTCAACGAAGTTCTACATCTACGGCCATACAATGCTTCAAACGGTGCCATTTTGATACTCTCTTGATAACTATTATTATAGGAGAATTCTGCTAATGGTAAACATTCATCCCATTGATCTTGATAAGTGAGAGCACAAGATCTTAACATATCTTCTAGAATTTGATTTACTCTTTCAGTTTGTCCCCTAGTTTACGGGTGATAAGCTGTGCTGTAAAGAAGCTTAGTACCTAATGACTTTTGAAATTGTTTCCAAAATTGCGAAACAAACTGAGTACCTCTGTCAGTAACAATTATTTTGGGTATTCCATGCAAACTCATAATTCGGACAACATATATTTCTGCATATCTGGATGCTCTATAGTTAGTCTTCACAGGTACAAAGTGAGCTGATTTAGTCAACCGATCCACAATAACCCAAATTGAATCAAAGCCTCTTGAGGTCTTGGGTAAACCAGTAATAAAATCCATACTGATATCTTCCCACTTTCAAGATGGAATGGGCAAGGGTTGTAACATTCCTGCTAACTTCAAATGTTCAACCTTCACTCTACGACAAGTATCACATCTGGCCACATACTTAGCAATCTTAATTTTCATTTTAATCCACCAGAATCTCTGTTTTAAATCCTGATACATCTTATTACTCCCTGGATGAATAGAAAACCTTGTATTATGTGCTTCATCAAGAATGAGCTGTCGTAACTCTGGAACTTTTGGTACCACTAGCCGGTTCTTGAACCATAACACATCAGTATCATCAATACTGAAATCTGTATGCTGACCTGTTCTAACTTTTTCTTTGATGTGAGCTATACCGGAATTCTTTCTCTAAGCAGATATAATCTGATCTTTGATTGTTGATTCCACAGTAACATTGGTTAACTGACCTTGCTGGACTATTCCAATATTCAACTTTTCCAATTCATAACACAAACTATAATCTATTGGCTTCATAGTCATACAATTACAATGATTCTTTCTACTAAGTGCATCAGCAACAACATTTGCTTTTCTAGGATGATAGTGCACTTCTAGATCATAATCCTTTATTAACTCAAGCCATCTTCTTTGCCTCATATTCAGTTCTGACTGAGTAAAGATATACTTCAAGATTTTGTGATCTATATAAATGTGGCAAGTATTACCTAACAAGTAATGACGCCAGATTTTCAATGCATGGACCACAACTGCTAATTCAAGATCATGAGTTGGATAATGCTCTTCACGACGCTTCAATTGTCTCGAGGCATAAGCAATGACTCTGCCTTCTTGCATTAATACACAACCAAGGCCAATACCAGAGGCATCACAGTATACATCAAATGGCTTTTCTATATCTGGCTGTGCTAAAACTGGAGCAGTTGTCAGTGACTTCTTTAGAATTCTAAAAGCCTTCTCACATTCTGGAGACCAGATAAATTTGGTTTGATTTTTCAACAACTCCATGATTGGCTTGGCTACCTTTGAAAAGTTAGGTATGAATCAACGGTAATAACCCGCCATTCCTAGAAAACTTTGGACTTCATGAACTGAGATTGGTGGTTTCCAATTCAAGATATCTTTCACCTTACTAGGATCAACTGCTACTCCTTCGGCTGATAATACATGTCCTAAGAATTGTACTTCCTTTAACCAAAACTCACATTTACTAAACTTGGCATACAGTTGATGATCTCTTAGACGAGTCATAACAACTCTAAGGTGCTCAACATGCTCTTCTTCACTTTTGGAGTATACCAGAATATCATCAATAAAGACAACCACAAATTTGTCAAGCTCCGGCATGAAGACTGAGTTCATCAAATACATGAAATATGCCGGTGCATTAGTGAGGCCAAAAGACATAACTAGATACTCATACAATCCATATCTGGTAGTGAATGCAGTCTTTGGAATATCTTCTGGTCGGATCTTGATTTGATGGTACCCCGATCGAAGATCGATCTTTGAAAATACCTTTGCCCCTGCAAGTTGATCAAAAAGTATATCAATGCGAGGCAACGAGTACTTGTTTTTAATGGTTACTTCATTCAACGGATGATAGTCAACACACATCCTTAAAGTCTGATCCTTCTTCTTGACAAAAAGAGCTGGACATCCCCACGGTGATGAACTGGGTTTGATGAAACCTTTTTCAAGCAACTCTTGCAATTGAACCTTGAGTTCGGCCAATTCATTTGGTGGCATTCTATAAGCTCTCCTGGATATCGGGGCAGTACCAGGTTTTAACTCGATTACAAATTCTACTTCTCTATCCGGTGGCAAACTAGGTAGATCATTTGGAAACACATCTGAAAATTTATAGACTACTGGTATATCACAAATCTCCTTCACTGAAGTTGCACATATCCTTTCAACGGTTCTCTTTGGAATAGGAAGTTGGATAAGAAGATGAGATTTATTATCTAGCAAGTTCAACCTTATAGTTCTGTGCAGTGCATCTATAATAGCTCCTCGTTGGTACATCCAATTCATACCCAGGATTACATCTATATCCTGTTTGTGTAATATTATCATTGAGGTAGGAAATATATACCCACCCAACTCTATAGGTACATCACGTACCATTTCCTTAGTACACAGTCGTCCCCCAGGTGACTGAATAAAGAAATCCTCTTTTGTTCCCATAATTGGAATGTCATGCTTTGTAACAAAGGTGCGATTTATGAATGTATGCGATGCACCAGAATCAAATAACAGTACTGTTGGATGATTAGCAACAGGGAAAATACCCATCATAATAGGTTCTCCCTCTAGAATTTCACTTGCTTGGGTGTATAATACACGTCCCATCTTCTTTTTTTCACCTTTACCCTTCTGGACATTCAAATTATTATTCTTACTTTGAGGCTGATGTTGTTGTGGTACGGGAGCTCTTAGATAATTGGGGTTATACTGCCTTGGATACGGGCAGTCCTTGGAGAAGTGGCCTGGCTTTCCACAGTTATAACAGGGAAAGTTATGGGGTATTGGGCTCTGACTTCGAATACCAGGGGCATTCGGCTATTGTGGATATTGCTGGGTTGCGGTAGGACGAATAAACGTCTGCGGCCGAGCTTGGTATTGCGGTGGACGATAAGGAGGGCAGAAATGATTCTGAGGGTGGTAGATAAACTTTTGGTGCTTCTTAATGCCGCCTGATGAGCTAGATAACACTTGCTTCTTTTTCTTTGACTCTTTGTGAATGCGGGACTTCTCCTCTAAAGCAATAGCGACATTGACTACCTCATGGTATGTGGCATTATAGCATGTGACCAATGCTGCCTGGATCTTGGTATTCAAACCCCTCATGAAACAACTCTTTTTCTTTGCATCAGTGTTCACATACTCGGCTACATACTGTGACAGATGATTGAATTTGCCAACATATTGAAGAACTGTCTGGTTTCCCTGTTTCAAAGAGAGGAACTCTTCTAACTTCATGGCCATGACACCATCTGGGATGTAGTGTGCTCTGAAAGCATCATGAAACTCTTGCCAAGTAATACGATGGCCAGCAGGCTGTGCGGCAACCAGATTCGCCCACCACGCCCCTACGGCACCCCTGAGCTGCTGTGCTGCAAACATGGGTTTCTGGTATTCCGTGTACTGGATAAGTACAAACTTTTGCTCCATTGTTCGGAGCCAGTCATCCGCCTCTAGCGGCCCATCGGCCTTTAAAAACACCAGTGGACGGGTATCGATGAAATCCACATAAGTGGTTTCTCCTCCATTATTTCGGCCCCGACGACCCTGATTTCCATTCTGATTCTAGGCCAACAGAGTAGTGGCATTGACCAGTGCTGCAATAGCTTCTGCCAGAGTAGGTGGAAATGGTGGGGGATTTGGAGCATTGTCCCCAGCCTGAGAAGTTCCAGTATCGGCCATCTGTTGTACACAAACCATGTTTTATTTACATTGCTTTATTGAATTAGAAAGCAGTTAGTACAGTACTAGTACACACATCAAACTTATCTTACATTATTTTTTTACAAACTTGCTCGCAAGCAAGCAGCTACCCGCTAAGGTTCTTGGAAAACAAGAAAGACTACTATATTACATAACCATCCATTACGACACTTCACTCCTCATCATCATCACTGATCACTATCACTCCATCCTCATTCTCCTGGACACTTGCACCAGTGACATGACTTGCCTCATCCCCACTTTCCATCATGGGTTCATTTTCTTCCGGATCCTCTTCCTCATTATCCTCTCCACCAGGAACGACCACTGCACCGATATCATCTTCTACCGCCTGGGGCTGATGATTGGGATTCATCAGGTCATGCAACCTATGGACTTCCTCATGCAGGATTGTATTGTACTGCTCCAGGTGTGTCACATAAAGTTCCAACTCTCGAACACGAGCCCTGGCTTCTGTCTCCTTTTCCAGAGACTCGTTCTGGCACTGCTTCCAAAAATGCATGTTGCGCTTCAGTCGCTCTATCTCTTACGTGAGCCTTGCGACCTCTCATTGGGAATCTGGATTCGGATTGCGACTATTGCTCGCTCCATCACCTCTGGTTGCCAACTGATGACGTGGCACTCCTTGCGGACCAGTTTTCTTGCGAGGAGTCGTCTTCACACGTGCCATCCTAAAGCAAGGCATAATTAGAAAGATGAGGATAGATGGGAGGGATCTGAAGGTTAGCATGAATAGGATTGAACCTTACTTAACCCAAACCACTTTAAAAGGGAAGATAACTTAAGCAGGTTAATTAAACATGATGCATGCATCGCACTTACGATCTAACAGAAAAGTTTAAGTAACACATGCAATAACATTTGTAACTTAGGGCAATATAACATGATACTTCACTACGAAGCTTTCAAATATGAGCTAAGGAAACTACAGAAAGTAGATTGGGATAAGCCAAAAGCAATTTGGACCAAAATATCAATATTAAGTTTTGTTCGATCCAAATCATTTTGAAGTTTTGCAAAGTAATACTACAATAACTCCAGTAATTATGCTCTGGTACCAGTTGTCATAGAACCTCCTAATTATGATGGCCCACATGTACCTGTTATTGTCATAATGACCTCTGACAGCCGTACTTATGTTCCTCATAACTTAAAAGGCCTGCTTTCCTCCGAACAGGATCTAATCATAGGAGTATTGCAATATTACAACCGTTTATTCAAAATACCATCAGAGTAAAGTAGCGGAAGTCTTACAATAGCTTAAGTTTACAAACCACAGTTTCCAAACTTCAAACCTTATGTAACATTATTACAAACCGGTAGTAGGGAAGTATCAGTAGTAACTTTATTACAATCACACAAATGAAGTGCCTTGCCCAGAGGCCACATAGTCTACTCATCGTCACTTTCTTCAGCCACAACGGTCATGCAACAAGGCTCAAAGCAGACTTGTTCATGAACCGCACCTGCAACAAGGGGTTTAACAAACCCTGAGTACGAGAGTACTCAACAAGACTTACCCGACTAAGAAAAGACTCCAAGGGTATGCTAGCTTTAGGGAATCAAGGTACGGGTATTCAAGAATCAAAATTTCTTTTACAGAAAAGCTTACTAAAGTAAGTCCTTACCTTCATTATTTTACTTTTACCATTGATGGTTCATTAACCAATTCTAAGTGATCCTAATCTAGATCAAAGTAATCCTCATCAAGACATTTCTCAATCTTTCTTTTTAATTCCAGTTCTTAACTACGATGTTGGTGCAAGGCCAAGACTCCTTTCTCGTGGAGTAACGACGATTCGAACCGCTTCATTTACCCAGCTGGGGATTCCTAACCACACGACATATGTAGAACCGAATCTTGCATATATCAACTCTTATCCGAGTAACCCAAAACCAGAACATGTCCATCGCCACCCGAGAGGACAGTACTCCTCGAACTCGGCCCAATTCTAGCCCCGAGGGTACACGTTACTCTCGCCATCTCTCCACTCCTAGTGTGAGGTTAGACGTCTCGTAATGGACTAGTCAAAATAAGGCTTACCCGACATGGGTACATGGCTAGTACTAATAAAAACTCCATGATGCGAGGGCTAACAACGTACGGTCCTTAATTGATAAGGTGGAAACATTACATTGAGACTCCTTTCACAATGCAAGTTAGCAGTGGCCAAACCACCCGCCCGATCTTACAAGTTTATTCTCATATTTCAATATTTATCAAGTATGCCATCATTGCCATATAACCATTCATTTAAAAAGCTTAACTCATAAGCATAGCGAAGCATACTACGCATTTTCAGTAAAACATGTATCAAGGGTGATATCACAGTAATCAAGGATGATAATGCAGCAATTGGGTTATCACTCAACTCCTAATTACTTAATGCAATAAACTATATTACCAGTGATAAAGATTTGTAAAACTCAAGGTAGGGTTTAAATGCACCGGGGCTTGCCTTGCTCTGACGCGATGACTGACTCGGACTCGAAGACTCCGACTTCTGGTTCGAAACCCACCGACGACAACTCTTCTCCGAAGACTTGCTCGCCAACTCTGACTTCCTCGAAAGCGGGAACTACACGAGTATAAAACATGCCTCAACATGATGCGGTGATAAACATGATGCTTGACGATGATATGCCACAGTTTACGACTCGAGTACAACTTTCCTTTGCGGTACAGTCACAAAACAGTAAAACCTACTAACTAAAAGCGATAACTTAAGCGACGCTAACGTTTCTTACTGAACTTGTTACTAACGAGCTCAAACAAGTAATTAAGGTGCCAAAGATCACCTAGAATTAGTGACCCAAGGACAGCACTCAATCAAAAGAGCATACAACACTTAAAGTGATCAACTCAACATTTATTTAACATTTAATTAATTAAGGCATAATTAATATTAGATCAAACTTTATCTAAATGAGCTTAAACTTTTTCTATGGGTTAACCATGGCCTATAACAGTGTTAAAATAAATTTCATAATTTTTGGATTAATAATTTAATTACTAAAATTCATGGAAGTTGCATTTAATATTTACTTAAACTTATTAATTAACTTGCAAAAAGTAATCAAATTTAGCATTTAATATTTTTTCTAAGTAGTTTATATCTTGAAAAGCTTACACAAAAATTTTCACTAATTTTGGAGCTCTACAGAATTTTAAACAAAATAAACAAATACTAGTACTATTCACATTTTTGAAAAGGAAAACAAAACTTCCCTCTTGGGCCGACTCCCCTTCCTTCCTCCGGCTCGGCCCAGCCGAACGGCCCGCTGCAACGCGCCCGCACCCGCGTTCGTTCGTGCCCGCGCGGCCCAGCAACACGGCCCATCCACGCGGCCTGCTTGCGCGCGTGCGCTTCCTCTCTCTCTCGCTGATAGCTCTGCCCCACCTGTCATCGCCTTCCTCCGCTCTCTCGCTCTCTCTCGCGCGCTCGGCCATGGCCGCATGGCGGCCGGCCGGCGATCACACCGCTAACGACTCAACCATCATGACCAAAACGATCTACACCACCCTACGACTCCACTACGCCCTTCTACAGCTAAGCTCGAGCTCCGGCGACCCCTCACCAACGACGATGGCGGACCACGGTCGACGGTGAGCCGCGAAAACGCATCCCCAATGGAGTAGCGGCTAAATTAACGCGAGGAAAATGTTCAGGGGCTCACAACGGTTACGGTGGTGCTCTTGGTGACGACGACGACGAGCTGGAGTGGCCTGGCCACGTGGGGGCGGTGGTGGTGGTGCTCCGACCGGAGTTAGGCACGGGAAGTGGTGGTGCGGTGGATCGGGTGAGAAAATGGCTAAACCCGTTGGACCACGAGGTGCGCGAGGGCGAGGCGAACTTGTTGGTGCGATTTGCGTGGCTGGTGGCAGCTCAACGGCGACGAGAACGACCTCCAAGCGACGTGTGGCTCGACGCGAACCTACTGAAGCCCATGCTGGCAGTCCTGGCATGCGCGAGAAACTCCTGGACACCGCCCGGCGGCTCGCCGGCGCCCATGCCGCGCGGTGTCCTGCTCTGATTCGCCGTTCACTGTAGCTCCCCCCCCAAACTTTGCAAATTCAAACTGTTTTCTCAAATTTCTTTTGATTTTGAATATGAACTTGAAAAATTTCCAAGATATGAAATCTTCAGAATTTCAAGCCCTACAAGTTTTGTATTAAACACTTTTTCAAAATCGAACTGAATTTTGAAATTTGAGTTTAAATTCCAAAGGGAACACTTTTTGGAAATTTGGTAATTTAGAAATTACTTTGGATTTTATATTGAAACTTTAAAAACTCTAAACACTAAAGTTGTACATCTAGCCAAGACCTACAACTTTGCTACTCAAACCATTTTCAAAATCTGCCTCCATTTTGAAATTTGAGTTTGGGGATAAAAAGGGGTTAAAATTGAAATTTGCTTCTTTTCAAAATTGCTCCACATTTTTACACTAAAACTTTGAAAACTCAAAACACCAAAGTTGTATCCCTTGAAAAGTCCTACAAACTTGGTTTTAAACTTTTTCCCAAATTTTGCTTAGATTTTGAATTATTTCAAAAGGGGTAAAACAGTGTTTTGGATCTTAGGGTTTTCGGAGGAATTTTTAATTGAAATTTGTTGCTACCTTAATTGGTGATTATTTAATGATCAAACCATCATCCAAGGGCTTCATTTAGACAAGCATAACATGGTTGACCAAATGCCACTTTTGGTTGACCAATTTAACTTTTGAAAATCTTTTAATATTTCCCCAAATTTGAATTCAAATTCAAATCGGAAAACTCGCGACAAGTTTTTGGATTCCAACTCAAACTCAAACTTGGAGCTTCATTTTACGTGTTGTACTTGAGTTCATACCCTACACTTGACACTAGTGTGTAACACAGTCACACACCTCAAATTACGTAGGGCATGGACAAAGTATTTGCGGTGGCATTCGAAATTAGGGTTTTCGGTTCGAATCACACCACTGAGAAGCACACCCAACCTAAAAAGATAAACTCATTTTAGTTAATGCATAACAAGGTTAACCTAATCATGGATGCTTTGCAATGCAATATGATGACATGGCAGATTAATTAGCAACTATAACACCCAGGGTGTTACAGTCACCTAGGAGTGCCATCCGGTGCGTCCAATATGATTTCTGAGCCTGTGATACGTTTGGCGAAAACCGTGCACCTATCTTGCACCAAAACTGACTATCTCCAAATGGACCAAAATAAGATTCTACATGACCCACGTCACCTATGAGTTCTGTTGGGTGCACCCAAAATGACATTCGAACCAATTGTATCAAGATTAGCACTATCTCGAATCGGACCGAAACGAGCATCCACTTGAGCCTCGTCACCTAGGAGTACCATCAGGTGCATGCAAAATGATTTCTGAGGCTATGGTATGTTTAGCATAAACTATGGATCTATCTTGCACTGACACTAACACTATCTCCAATGGACCGAAATGAGATTCTACATGGCCCACGTCACCTAGTAGTTCCATCAGATGCGCCCAAAATGATTTCTGAGCCAACGACATGTTCGGCGCAAACCGTGCACCTATCTTGAATCAAGATTAGCACTATCTCCAAATGGACTGAAACGAGCTTCCATTTGAGCCTCGTCACCTAGGAGTGCCATCTGGTGCATCCAAAATGATTTCTAAGCCTGTGGTACATTTGGTGTAAACCGTGCACCTATCTTGCACCGAAACTAACACTATGCCCAAACAGACCGAAATGAGATTCTACATGACCCACGTCACCTAGGAGTTCTATCGGGTGAATCAAAAACGATTTCTGAGGCTGTGGTATGTTTAGCGCAAACTATGGATATATCTTGCCCTGACACTAACAGTACCTCCAAACGGACCGAAATGAGATTTTACATGACCCACGTCACCTAGTAGTTCCATCGGGTGCATCCAAAATGATTTATGAGCCTGTGGTACGTTTGGCAGAAATTGTGCACCTTTCTTGCACCGAAAGTAACACTATCTCCAAATGGACCGAAACAAGATTCTACATGACCCACGTCACCAAGGAGTTCTGTCGGGTGCATCCAAAACGATTTCTGAGGCTACGGTATGTTTAGTGCAAACTATGGATATATCTTGCCCTGACACCAACACTACCTCCAAATAGACCAAAATGAGATTCTACATGACCCCCGTCACCTAGTAGTTTCATCGGGTGCATCCAAAATGATTTCTGAACCTGTGGTACATTTGGTAGAAATCGTGCACCTTTCTTGCATCGAAAGTAACACTGTCTCCAAACGGACCGAAACAAGCTTCTACAAGACCCACGTCACCTAGGAGTACCATTGGGTGCTTCCAAAATGATTTATGAGGCTATGATAGATTTAGCACAAATTGTGGATATATCTTGCACTGACACTAACACTACCTCCAAGCAGAGCAAAATGAGATTCTACAAGACCCATGTCACCTAGTAGTTCCATCGGGTGCATCCAAAATGATTTCTAAGCCAACGGTACATTCGGCGCAAACCGTACACCTATCTTGAATCAAAATTAGCACTATCTCCAAATGGACCAAAACGAGCTTCCATTTGAGCCTCGTCACCTAGGAGCACCATCCGATGCGTTCAAAATGATTTCTGTGCCTATGGTACATTTGGTGCAAACCGTACACCTCTCTTGCACCGAAGCTAACACTATATCCAAACAGACCGTAACGAGATTCTACATGACCCACGTCACCTGTGAGTTCTGTCGGGTGCATCCAAAATGACTTCCAAGCCAATTGTATCAAGATTAGCATCATCTCATATCGGACCGAAACAATCTTCCACTTGAGCCTCGTCACCTAGGAGTACCATCAAGTGCGTGCAAAATAATTTCTAAGGCTACGGTACGTTTAACGCAAACTATAAATCTATATTGCACTAACTCTAATACTACCTCCAAACGGACATGACCCACGTCCCCTAGTAGTTCCATCGGGTGCGTCCAAAATAATTTTTTAGCCAGTGGTACATTCGGCGCAGACCGTGCACCTATCTTGAATGAAGATTAGCACTATCTCCAAATGGATCGAAACGAGCTTCCATTTGAGCCTCGTCACCTAGGAGTGTCATCCAGTGTGTGCAAACTGATTTCTGAGCCTATGGTACGTTTGGTGGAAACCGTCCAGCTTTCTTGCACCGAAACTAACACTGTCTGCAAACGGACCAAAACGAGATTCTACATGACCCACGACACCTCGGAGTTATGTCTGGTGCATCCAAAATGACATCCGAGCCAATTATATCAAGATTAGCACTATCTCAAATCAGACCGAAATGAGCTTACACTTGAGACCCGTCACCTAGGAGTACCATCGGGTGCGTGCAAAAAGATTTCTGAGGCTATGGGACGTTCAGCGCAAACTATGGATCTATCTTGCACTGACACTGACACTATCTCCAACAGACCAAAATGAGATTCAACATGACCCACGTCATCTGGTAGTTCCATTGGGTGCGTCCAAAATGATTTCTGAGCCAATGGTAAATTCAGCCCAAACCGTGCACCTATCTTGAATCAAGATTAGCACTATCCCCAAATGGATAAAAACGAGCTTCCATTTAAGCCTCGTCACCTAGGAGTACTATCCGATGCGTCCAAAATGATTTCTGAGCCTATGATACATTTGGCGCAAACTGCGCACCTATCCGGCACTGAAACTAACACTGTCTCCAATGAGACCGAAATGAGATCCTACATGACCCACGTCACCTAGGAGTTCTGTTGGGTGCATCTAAAACGATTTCTGTGGCTATGGTATGTTTAGTGCAAACTGTGGATATATCTTGCACTGACACTAACACTACCTCCAAATGGACCAAAATGAAATTCTACACGACCCACGTCACCTAGTAGTTCCATGGGTGCGTCCAAAATGATTTCTAAGCCAACAGTACGTTCAGCGCAAACCGTCCACCTATCATGAATCAAGATCAGCACTGTCTCCAAATGGACCAAAATGAGCTTCCAGTGCCATCCGGTGCATCCAAAATGATTTCTGAGCCTGTGGTACGTTTAGCGGAAACCGTGCACCTATCTTACACCGAAACTAACACTATCTCCAAATGGACCAAAATCAGATTCTACATGACCCACGTCACCTAGGAGTTCTGTCGGGTGCATCCAAAACGATTTCTAAGGATATGGTATGTTTAGCGCAAACTGTGGATATATCTTGCACTAACATTAACACAATCTCCAACGGACCAAAATGAGATTCTACATGGCCCACGTCACCTTGTAGTTCCATTGGGTGCATCCAAAATGATTTCTGAGCCAACGGTATGTTCGGCGCAAACCGTGCACCTATCTTGAATCAATATTAGCACTGTCTCCAAATGGACCGAAACGAGCTTCCATTTGAGCCTCGTCACCTAGGAGTGCCATCCGGTGCGTCCAAAATGATTTCTGAGCCTATGGTACATTTGGCAGAAACTGTGCACCTATCTTGCACCAAAACTAACACTATCTCCAAACGGACCGAAACAAGATTCTACATGACCCACGTCACCTAGGAGTTCTGTCGGGTGCATCCAAAATGATTTCTGCGGCTATGGTATGTTTAGCGCAAACTGTGGATATATCTTGCACTAACATTAACACTACCTCCAACGGATCGGAATGAGATTCTACATGACCCATGGCACCTAGTAGTTCCATCGAGTGCGTCCAAAATGATTTCTGAGCCAATGTTATGTTCGGCGCAAACCATGCACCTATCTTGAATCAAGATTTGCACTATCTCAAAATGGACCGAAACGAGCTTCCATTTGAGCCTCATCACCTAGGCGTGTCATCCGGTGCATCCAAAATGATTTCTGAGCCTGTGGTACATTTGGCGGAAACCGTGCACCTATCTTGCACCGAAACTAACACTATCTCCAAAAAGACTGAAACAAGATTCTACATGACCCACGTCACCTAGGAGTTCTGTCCGGTGCATCCAAAACGACATCCAGGCCGATTGTTTCAAGATTAGCACTATCTCAAATCAGACCGAAATGAGCTTCCACTTGAGCCTCGTCACATAGGAGTACCATCGGGTGCATGCAAAATAATTTCTGAGGCTTGGTACGTTTAGCGCAAACTATGGATCTATCTTGGAAACATATCTGGTGGAAACCACAACCTTCATGAAAACCCATAGAAACCACGGCAAAAAGTCATCTAAATTCACCAAAAAATCACACATGTAGATGATATGATGATACACAACCGTGTAAAATATCTTGTCCAAACTCGACTTCGTTTGTGAGATATAAAAATAACAAATTTCAAGCCAGAAAGTTGTCCAAATGATTTGTTAGAAACTTGTTATTTTTGTATCTTACAAACAAAGTCGAGTTTGGACAAGATATTTTACAAGGTTGTGTATCATCATATCATCTACATGTGTGATTTTTTTGGAAAATTTAGACGACTTTTTTGACATGGTTTCCATGGGTTTTCACGAAGGTTGTGGTTTCCACCATATATGTTCCCATCTATCTTACACTGACACTAAAACTATCTCCAATGGATCAAAATGAGATTCTACATGACCCACGTCACCTAGTATTTCCATTGGGTGTGTCCAAAAGAATTTCTGAGCCAATGGTACGTTCAGCGCAGACTATGCACCTATCTTGAATCAAGATTAGCACTATCTCCAAATGGACCGAAACGAGCTTCCATTTGAGCTTCGTCACCTAGGAGTGCCATCCGGTGCATCCAAAATGATTTCTAAGCATGTGGTACGTTTTGTGGAAACCATGCACCTATCTTGCACCGAAACTAACAGTATCCAAACAGACCAAAACGAGATTCTAAATGACCCACGTCACCTAGGAGTTCTGTCGGGTGCATCCAAAATGACATCCGAACCAATTGTATCAAGATTAGCACTATCTTGAATCGGACCGAAACGAGCTTCCACTATGGATATATCTTGCCTTGACACTAACACTACCTCTAAACGGACCGAAATGAGATTCTACATGGCCCACGTCACCTAGTAGTTCCATCGGATGTGCCCAAATTGATTTCTGAGCCAACGGCATGTTCGACGCAAACCGTGCACCTATCTTGAATCAAGATTAGCACTCTCTCCAAATGGACCGAAACGAGCTTCCATTTGAACCTCGTCACCTAGGAGTGCCATCGGGTGCGTCTAAAATGATTTCTGAGCCTGTGGTACGTTTGGTGTAAACCGTGCACCTATCTTGCACCGAAACTAACACTATGTCCAAACGGACCGAAATGAGATTCTACATGACCCACGTCACCTAGGAGTTCTGTCGGGTGCATCCAAAATAATTTCTGAGGCTATGGTATGTTTAGCGCAAACTATGGATATATCTTTCTCTGACACTAACACTACCTCCAAATAGACCGAAATGAGATTCTACATGACCCACGTCACCTAGTAGTTCCATCGAGTGTGTCCAAAATGATTTCTGAACCTAATGTACATTTGGCGGAAATCATGCACCTTTCTTGCACCGAAAGTAACACTATCTCCAAACAGAACGAAACAAGATTCTACATGACCCACGTCACCTAGGAGTAGCATTGGGTGCTTCAAAAATGATTTATGAGGCTATGGTATGTTTAGCACAAATTGTGGATATATCTTGCACTGACACTAACACTGCCTCCAAGCAGAGCAAAATGAGATTCTACATGACCCACGTCACCTAGTAGTTCCATCGGGTGCATCCAAAATGATTTTCGGAGCCAATGGTACGTTCGGCGCAAACCGTGCACCTATCTTGAATCAAAATTAGCACTGTCTCTAAATGGACCAAAACGAGCTTCCATTTGAGCCTCATCACCTAGGAGTACCATCTGATGTGTCCAAAATGATTTCTGAGCCTATGGTACATTTGGTGCAAACCGTGCACCTCTCTTGCACCGAAGCTAACACTATATCCAAACAGACCGTAACGAGATTCTACATGACCCACGTCACCTATGAGTTCTATCGGGTGCATCCAAAATGACTTCCAAGCCAATTGTATCAAGATTAGCATCATCTCATATCGGACCAAAACAATCTTCCACTTGAGCCTCGTCACCTAGGAGTACCATCGAGTGCGTGCAAAATGATTTCTAAGGCTATGGTACGTTTAGAGCAAACTATGAATCTATCTTGCACTAACACTAACACTACCTCCAAACGGACATGACCAACGTCACCTAGTAGTTCCATCGCGTGCGTCCAAAATGATTTTTGAGCCAATGGTACGTTTAGCGCAGACCGTGCACCTATCTTGAATGAATATTAGCACTATCTCTAAATGGATCGAGATGAGCTTCCATTTGAGCCTCGTCACCTAGGAGTGCCATCCAGTGCGTCCAAAATGATTTCTGAGCCTATGGTATGTTTGGCGGAAACCGTCCAGCTTTCTTGCACTGAAACTAACACTATCTGCAAACGGACAAAAACGAGATTCTACATGACCCACGACACCTCGGAGTTATGTCTGGTGCATCCAAAATGACATCCGAGCCAATTATATCAAGATTAGCACTATCTCAAATCGGACCGAAACGAGCTTACAGTTGAGACTCGTCACCTAGGCGTACCATCGGGTGCGTTCAAAAAGATTTCTGAGTCTATTCAGCACAAACTATGGATCTATCTTGCACTAACACTAACACTATCTCCAACAGACCAAAATGAGATTCAATATGACCCACGTCACCTGGTAGTTCCATTGGGTGCGTCCAAAATGATTTTTGAGCCAACGGTACGTTCGGCGCAAACCGTGCACCTATCTTGAATCAAGATTAGCACTATCTCCAAATGGACAAAAATGAGCTTCCATTTGAGCCTCGTCACCTAGGAGTACTATCCAATGCATCAAAAATGATTTCTGAGCCTATGATACATTTAGCGCAAACTGTGCACCTATCCTGCACCAAAACTAACACTGTCTCTAATGAGACAGAAACGAGATCCTACATGACCCACATCACCTAGGAGTTCTGTTGGGTGCATCTAAAACGATTTCTGTGGCTATGATATGTTTAGTGCAAACTGTGGATATATCTTGCACTGACACTAACACTACCTCGAAATGGACCAAAATAAGATTCTACATGACCCACGTCACCTAGTAGTTCCATCGGGTGCGTCCAAAATAATTTCTAAGCCAACAGTACGTTCAGCGCAAACCGTCCACCTATCATGAATCAAGATTAGCACTATCTCCAAATGGACCAAAACGAGCTTCTAGTGCCATCCGGTGCGTCCAAAATGATTTCTAAGCCTATGGTACGTTTGGTGTAAACCGTGCACCTATCTTGCACCGAAACTAACACTATGTCCAAACGGACCGAAATGAGATTCTACATGACCCACGTCACCTAGGAGTTTTGTCGGGTGCATCAAAAATGATTTCTGAGGCTATGGTATGTTTAGCGCAAACTATGGATATATCTTGCCCTGACACTAACAGTACCTCCAAACGGACCGAAATGAGATTCTACATGACCCACGTCACCTAGTAGTTCCATCGGGTGCGTCCAAAATGATTTCTAAGACTATGGTACGTTTGGCGGAAATTGTGCACCTTTCTTGCACCGAAAGTAACACTGTCTCCAAATGGACCGAAACAAGATTCTACATGACCCACGTCACCTAGGAGTTATGTCAGGTGCATCCACAACGATTTCTGAGGCTATGGTATGTTTAGCGCAAACTATGGATATATCTTGCCCTGACACTAACACTACCTACAAATAGACCAAAATAAGATTCTACATGACCCACGTCACCTAGTAGTTCCATCGGGTGTGTCCAAAATGATTTCTGAACCTGTGGTACATTTTTGCAGAAATCGTGCACCTTTCTTGCACCGAAAGTAACACTGTCTCTAAACAGACCAAAACAAGATTCTATAAGACCCACGTCACCTAGGAGTACCATTGGGTGCTTCCAAAATGATTTTATGAGTCTATGGTATATTTAGCACAAATTGTGGACATATCTTACACTGACACTAACACTACCTCCAAGCGGAGCAAAATGAGATTCTACAAGACCCATGTCACCTAGTAGTTCCATCGGGTGCATCCGAAATGATTTATGAGCCAACGGTACATTCGGCGCAAACCGTACACCTATCTTGAATCAAAATTAGCACTATCTCCAAATAGACCAAAACGAGCTTCCATTTGAGCCCTGTCACCTAGGAGTACCATCCGATGTGTCCAAAATGATTTCTAAGCCTATGGTATATTTGGTGCAAACCGTGCACCACTCTTGCATCGAAGCTAACACTATATCCAAACAGACCGTAACGAGATTCTACATGACCCACGTCACCTATGAGTTCTGTCAGGTGCATCCAAAATGACTTACAAGCCAATTGCATCAAGATTAGCATCATCTCATATCGGACCGAAACAATCTTCCACTTGAGCCTCGTCACCTAGGAGTACCATCGAGTGCGTGCAAAACGATTTCTAAGGCTACGGTACGTTTAGCACAAACTATGAATCTATCTTGCACTAACACTAACACTACCTCCAAACAGACATGACCCACGTCACCTAGTAGTTCCATCGGGTGCGTCCAAAATGATTTCTGAGCCAATGGTACGTTCCGCGCAGACCGTGCACCTATCTTGAATGAAGATTAGCACTATCTCCAAATGGATCAAAACGAACTTCCATTTGAGTCTCGTCACCTAGGAGTACCATCCGGTGCGTCCAAAATGATTTCTAAGCCTGTGGTACGTTTGGCGGAAACCGTGTAGCTTTCGTGCACTGAAACTAACACTGTCTGCAAATGGACCAAAATGAGATCCTACATGACCCATGTCACCTCGGAGTTCTGTCTCGTGCATCCAAAATGACATCTGAGCCAATTGTATCAAGATTAGCACTATCTCAAATCGAACTGAAATGAGCTTCCACTTGAGCCTCGTCACCTAGGAGTACCATCGGGTGCGTGCAAAAAGATTTTCTGAGGCTATGGGACATCTAGCGCAAACTATGGATCTATCTTGCACTGACACTAACACTATCTCCAATAGACCAAAATGAGATTCTATATGACCCACGTCGCCTGGTAGTTCCATCGGGTGCGTCCAAAATGATTTCTGAGCCAACGGTACGTTCAGCGCAAACCATGCACCTATCTTGAATCAAGATTAGCACTATCTCAAAATGGACCGAAACGAGCATCCATTTGAGCCTCGTCACCTAGGAGTACCATCCGATGTGTCCAAAATGATTTCTGAGCCTATGATACATTTGGCGCAAATCGTGCAACTATCCTGTACCGAAATTAACACTATCTCCAAAGAGACCGAAACGAGATTCTACATGACCCACGTCACCTAGGAGTTCTATCAGGTGCATCCAAAATGACATCCGAGCCAATTGTATCAAGATTAGCACTACCTCAAATTAGACCGAAACGAGCTTCCACTTGAGCCTTGTCACCTAGGAGTACCATCGGGTGCGTGCAAAACGATTTCTGAGGCTATAGTATGTTTAGCGCAAACTATGGATCTATCTTGCACTGACACTAACACTATCTCCAATGGAAAAATAAGATTCTACATGACCCACGTCACCTAGTAGTTCCTGATGAGGACATTCTCCACTATTACCCACTGGCAAAGACGCTACAAAAAAAGGCCAAGAGGCCTAGTTGTAGTCAGCCGGCGACCGTGTGAGCCTCTGAATAATCCCACCTTGTATAGCTTGGAAGGAGGAAGTCACCTTAAAAGGGAGAGCCACCCTTCCCCTGTCTGACTAGTCTTTTAGGGACATTGGGCCTTTCCCCGAGTGGGTGTACATAAGAACTGTTGGGGTCCAGGCAACCTTAATTTATTGGGCCTCGACCAACCCCACCTGGGCCGGATGTATCATTTAATATCAGAGCTGGGCCCTTGTTTAAGGGGGTGGGAATGATGAGGACATCCTCCACTATTACCCACTGGCAAATACGCAACAAAAAAAGGCCAAGTGGACTAGTTGTAGTCAGCCGGCGATCGTGTGAGCCTCTGAATAATCCCACCTTGCATAGCTTGGGAGGAGGAAGCCACCTTAAAAGAGAGAGCCACCCTTCCCCTATCGGACTAGTCTTTTAGGGACATTGGGCCTTTTCCCGAGTGGGTGTGCATAAGAACTATTGGGGTCCGGGCAACCTTAATTTATTGGGCCTCAGCCAACCCCACCTGGGCCGGATGTATCATTCTTGATGGGAACGTGATTCCTGATCTTCCATCAAATTCAAGATAACTATCAATTTGGTCGGAAGCGACACACTGATCCTGCTCCAGATCACAAAGACTCGAACCCTGTAACCTTAGCACCATGTCTCCTCTAGTTATCAACCGTGTCACAATCCGGTTGACCTCGCCACAAAGGCTAATCCCTGCTGCGAATCAAAGAACACAAGCAAGAACAAGATAAAATGCAACTCAATTGAAGTGACAATTACAGATGAATGATTAAGTACTCGAAGTTAGGGTCTCGCAAACCGAAAGACAACGACTGTCAATGGATAGAATAATCTAAGCAAAACTCAAACCCTAACATAGGCAGCGGCTACTGATTATAAAGCCTAAGGGGCATCCAAGGACCCCCACTTATGTCCCTAAGGAGTCTCGACACGTTACATGGCCCAAACGGCCCAAAAGACGACGATGCAGCGTCCGGACAGATTCTGCATGTCAAGTTATTTCGACAATTCCCATTGACTACGATGGAATTTGGGCCTCAAACCAAATCCATTGGTTAGATTATGAAATTATCTTTCCATCCATCTATGGATCATCAAAAACGGAGTCCGGATGTGTCCTAGGCGTCCGTTTTATTGCAGATTGGTCCAGAAGACCGAGGCAGACTCGAACTCGAATTGGACTGGGCCTCCGGCTTAGCTTGGACGTCCTTGCTGGCCTCCTAAGGTGGTGGCCAAGGAGGAGGACATCCTTGGGCATCTCTTAGGTGTTCTCCATCTTCTTGGGGCATGCTCCAACTTGGGCCTGGGTCCCAAGTGTGAATAACAAGCCTGTGGCGACGCCGTAGCACCCGACAGAAATAGCGGCAGAATATCTCGATGATTTGGAAACTTTGCCAATGTGATATTGAGGTGGGACTAGATCTATTTCAAAGCTTATCAAATAAGCTTACCATCAAGTGCTCATTGACCTCGATCACACTCCGGATGGATGAGTTATGGCCTTCCCAATGAAGCACTATCGGGCTGCCGACGAACCGAAAGTTCAACTTTGATGGACTTGCACTTTGAGACACATTTGTACCTACATTCAAATAACGATATGTACATGTGGAACCAAGTAAATTGTATCCAAAATTACTATATAAATGTAGGAACAAGCACACCTTATAATCAATGGTCGTATCCGTTGGTGTCATGTCCTCATCATCCTCCCCTTCTTGACAACAACCCATCCTTGGTTTGAGCTTAGTTGGAGGACAGATTATAGGTTGTAGCCAATATTGCTCCCCTTCTTGAAATTTAACCTGTTACTTTATAACAAAACTTGGGGATCTTGACATTACATGATTATATCTATTGTAGGCCTCGAAATTATCATATTGTTGCACAACAAAAGGAGATTTCAGATTTGAACAAATATAAACTCTATGTACCATATGCTCTCCTTTATTATTATATTTGCCAATAAAGTGAAATGTATGTCTAGATAACTGTGACAAATCAGCAAACGTAAATTTCTCTTCCAAATTACTTAGAGCACACAGAGTACCAAATTCTATATAACCCAAAGTATTTAAAGAAGACAACAATTTCAGTTCATCTTTTTCAGTAGCAATTGGAAGAAAATGTCTATTTTCAGAACAAGTACTTGGTTCTAAAACGAAAGCATCATGCTCATTCACTAGTTGTGGCATAGGTACAATAAAAGTATTGTCATCCAACTCTTCTTTATCACAAGCGCTATCAGAACAATTATTTTGTGACAAAGATAATTCAAACTTTGTGTTCACTAAATGTTGCTCTATTATAGCATGAGTGGTGGACAAATTCAGCACATCATCACCAATTTGAACATTATCATATTTTGTAGCAAGCATAAAAGGATCTTCTAGTTTAGATACTTGGTGATTTTTATTTTTAATATCAACCTCTTTGTTCTTAGTAGAAACACTCTCTTTATGAAGTTGTACAATTTCAGTCGAGTTTAAAATTTTACCAAGCTTCAAAGTGGGTGTGGGAGGTGGTGGTGAAGATGCTGCTGTAGCGGGGGAAACGACCACTTGTCTACTTATCGCAGTCTCAATCTTCACGAATGCTTGCTCCACCCTTCCTAAAACCTGGTTGAGGTTGTCACCAATGTTGGTCTGGTTCTTTTTTTTATGTCCCTGCAATTTTTTTTCTGTAAGCATAGCTAGCTGGAACAACTGGTTTGTAGTATTAAAATATTTATAATAAACAATATCCTGAATTTTACGTCTCAAACCACCATAAAAACGACATAATTTATCCTCCGGATCCTCCTCTATCTCACAAAGAATCATGTCCTTTCGAAGCTTTGCAAAATATTCTTGAATAGACATATCTCCTTGCTCTAAGCACTATAATTTCTTACGCAAATCTCGTTTATACGAAACAGGAACAAATCTATCACGCATTGCTTCTTTAAGTCTATCCCATGATTGAGGTTGTTGATGCAAATTAGCTAATTGTTGCCACCAGATTTGAGCAAAATCCTTGAATCCACTAGTAGCAAGTTCAACCTTATGTATCTCATGAACTAGGCGAGAATTAAATTCTTGTTCTACAGTCATCTCCCAATCTAAATATGTTTCTCCATTATAAGATCCACCAAAAGATGGTATGGTAAATTTACCTCTTATACCTTGATGATTATAGTCAATATGTGATGACAAATTGTTCGTCATGCGGTCCATCCTTGCAAACATCTAGGCCATGATTTCCTACAATTCACTCTTAAATAGAAACACGTTGTTCGATGACGTTAGAAGTCAAAATAAATTCCTATCAACTATTATGTATCGGTGGAAATACACTCTCACACGTCTTACCAAGTTCTTACAAGGTTCTTACCAACGCAAAGCAGTAGACGGTACAACCGGTGGCTGGTTCGTGATACCTGTGAGGGCATGGCACCAAGATTGTAAGGATCTTTTTCTGTACTGATCTGGAGTATATACGTGGAGCTTGGAAGGCACACAAAGAATAAAAATATATATGTAGCACATAATTCAGTAACAAATAGCAATATTAAATAAATGTCTAGAGCACTTGTCCTAGTTGCTGGCCTATACGTGTTCCTTCAGTAGCTGTGACAAACAAGAGAGTGAAACAAGTATGAAAGGTAGCAATGGAAATATGGACAAGGTAAAAAGGCACCACAAATAATAGAGCTATTGAGGTGTTCCTTATGTGCTCCCTTTTCTTTTGTCTTCTCTTTTCTTTTACTATTTTTTTTGTCCAAACTTTTTTTTAGATTTTGCTTTTTTGATATTTTTTCTCATCAAGAAGCATATAAGAACAAATCTTAAAAAAATTTGAGTTCAATTAGACAAAAGATGTGGCCTATACAAATTCAGGATTGTGATCTAAAAAGCTGGTCAAAACTTGTGGGCCTTGAAACTCGATGTTCCTGATCGAATTTTGCAATTCTAAATTTTGCGAATCCAACTTAGCTAGGATGAAACAGATCTAAAATTTTTTGGCATTCTCCGTAGATATAAAATTTGCCCCGTTTTGAGTTCGGATGCAAAAGTTATGACTGTTTTATGAAAACTGCTCGAAGCAGGGTTTTATGTGAACACAAGATGCAAACTGATAATGAGACGGGATGATGGCGGATAGAGGGATCAACATAAACTGGAAAAGAACACAATCTAAACTAGCAACAAGACCTTGACCTAGGACATAAACTCAACACGACGGACTCTGAAAATGAAATATGCAAAGGCTGTGGCGCGGATGGTTGTAGGACAGGAAACAAATATAGCGGTGGACTATGGGAGGAAGGCAAAAATCAACTAAACTAGGGTAAATATGAACTTGACGGTATACCTTAGCTCAGAATACCACTTGATAGGAACGTGATTCCCGATCTTCCGTCAGGTTCAAGATAACTATCGATTTGGTCAGAAGCGACACACCGATCCGGCTCCAGATCACAAAGACCCGAACCCTGCAACCTTAGCACCACGTCTCCTCTGGTTATCAACTGTGTCATAATCTGGTTGACCTCACCACAAAGGCTAATCCCTGCTGCGAATCAAAGAACACAAGCAAGAACAAGATAAAATGCAACTCAATTGAAGTGACAATTGCAGATGAATGATTAAGCACTCGAAGTTGGGGTCTTGTAAACCGAAAGACGGCGACTGTCAATGGACAGAATAATCTAAGAAAAACCCAAATCCTAATGTAGGCAGCGGCTACTAATTATAAAGCCTAAGGGGTATCCAAAGACCCCCACTTATATCTCTAAGGAGTCTCGACACGTTACATGGCCCAAACGGCCCAAAAGACGACGATGCAGCGTCCAGACAGATTCTGGATGTCAACTTGTTTTGACGATTTCTATTGACTCTGATGGAATTTGGGTCTCAAACTAATTCCATTGGTTAGCTTATGAAATTATCTTTCCATCCATATGTGGATCATCAAAAACAAAGTCCGGATGTGTCCTGGGCGTCCATTTTATTGCAGATTGGTCCAAAAGACTGAGGCAGACTCGAACTCGAATTGGACTGGGCCTCCGGCTTGGCTTAGATGTCCTTGCGGGCCTCCTAAGGTGGTGGCCAAGGAGGAGGACGTCCTTGGGCATCTCTTAGGTATTCTTCATCTTCTTAGGGCCTGCTCCAACTTGGGCTTGGGTCCCAAGTGTGAATAACAAGCCTGCGACAACGCCGTAGCACCCGATAGAAATAGCGGCAGAATATCTCGATGATTTGGAAACCTTGCCAATGTGATATTGAGGTGGGACCAGATCTATTTCAAAGTTTATCAAATAAGCTTTCCATTAAGTGCTCATTGACCTCGATCGCACTTCGGATGGCTGAGTTATGGCCTTCCCAATGAAGCACTATCGGGCTGCCGATGAACCGAAAGTTTAACTTTGATGGACTTGCACTTTGAGACACATTTGTACCTACATTCAAATAACTACAAGTACATATGGAACCAAGTGAATTATATCTAAAATTACTATATAAATGTAGGAACAAGCGCACCTTATAATCAATGGTCGTATTTGTTGGTGTCATGTCCTCATCAGTTCCATCGGGTGCGTCCAAAATGATTTCTGAGCCAATAGTACGTTTAGCGCAAACCGTCCACCTATCATGAATCAAGATTAGCACTATCTCCAAATGGACTGAAACGAGCTTCCATTTGAGCCTCGTCACCTAGGAGTGTCATCCGGTGCATCCAAAATGATTTCTTAGCCTGTGGTACATTTGGCGAAAACAGTGCACCTATCTTGCACCAAAACTAACACTATCTCCAAACGGACCGAAACGAGATTCTACATGACCCACGTCACCTAGGAGTTCTATCGGATGCATCCAAAATGATTTCTGAGGCTATGGTATGTTTAGCGCAAACTGTGGATATATCTTGCACTAACACTACCTCCAAACGGACCGAAATGAGATTCTACATGACCCAAGTCACCTTGTAGTTCCATTGGGTGCGTCCAAAATGATTTTTCTGAGCCAACATTATGTTCGGCGCAAACCGTCCACCTATCATGGATCAAGATTAGCACTATCTCTAAATGGACCGAAACGAGCTTCCATTTGAGCCTCATCACCTAGGAGTGCCATCAGGTGCGTCCAAAATAATTTATGAGCCTGTAGTACATTTGGCGGAAACCGTGCACCAGTCTTGCACCAAAACTAACGCTATCTCCAAATGGACCGAAACAAGATTCTACATGACCCACGCCGCCGAGGAGTTTTATCGGGCGCATCCAAAACAATTTCTAAGGCTATGGTCTGTTTAGCGCAAACTATAGATATATCTTGCACTGACACTAACACTACCTCCAAATGGACCGAAATGAGATTCTACCTGACCCACGTCACCTAGTAGTTCCATCGGGTGCGTCTAAAATGATTTATGAGCCAACGGTATGTTCGGCGCAAACCATGCACCTATCTTGAATCAAGATTAGCATTATCTCCAAATGGACCGAAACCAGCTTCCATTTGAGCCTTGTCACCTAGGAGTGCCATCCGGTGCGTCCAAAATGATTTCTGAGCCTCATCACCTAGGAGTACTATCTGGTGCGAGCAAAACGATTTCTGAGGCTATGGTATGTTTAGCGCAAACTGTGGAGATATCTTGCCCTGACACTAACACTACGTCCAAACAGACCGAAATGAGATTCTACATGACGCACGTCACCTAGTACGTTCAGCGCAGACCGTGCACCTATCTTGAATCAAGATTAGCACTATCTCCAAATGGACCAAAACGAGCTTCCATTTGTGCCTCGCCTCCTAGGAGTGCCATCCGGTGGATCCAAAATGATTTTCTGAGCCTGTGGTACGTTTGCCAGAAACCATGCACCTATCATGCACCAAAACTAACACTGTCTGCAAATGGACCGAAACATGATTCTACATGACCCACGTCACCTAGGAGTTCTGTTGGGTGCATCAAAAATGGCATCTGAGCCAAATGTATCAAGATGAGCACTATCTCAAATCGGACCGAAACGCGCTTCCACTTGAGCCTCGTCACATAGGAGTACATCGGGTGCGTGCAAAATGATTTCTGAGGCTATGGTACGTTTAGCGCAAACTATGGATCTATCTTGCACTGACACTAACACTATCTCCAACAGATCAAAATGAGATTCTACATGACCCACGTCACCTAGTAGTTCCATCTGGTGCGTCCAAAATGATTTCTGAGACTGTGGTACGGTTAGCAGAAACCTTGCACCTATCTTGCACCGAAACTAACATTATCTCCAAATGGACCGAAACGAGCTTCCACTTGAGCCTCATCACCTAGGAGTACCATCAGGTGCGAGCAAAACGATTTCTGAGGTTATGGTATGTTTAGCGCAAACTGTGGATATATCTTGCACTAACACTAACACTACCTCCAAACGGACCGAAATGAGATTCTACATGACGCACGTCACGTAGTAGTTCCATTGGGTGCGTCCAAAACAATTTCTAAGCCAATGGTACATTGGGCGCAGACCATACACCTATCTTGAATTAAGATTAGCACTATCTCCAAATGGACCAAAACGAGCTTCCAATTGAGCCTCGTCTCCTAGGAGTGCCATCCGGTGCGTCCAAAATGATTTCTAAGCCTATGGTACGTTTGGCAGAAACCATGCACCTATCTTGCACCAAAACTAACACTGTCTGCAAATGGACCGAAATGAGATTCTACATGACCCTCGTGACCTCGAAGTTCTATCTGGTGCATCAAAAATGGCATCCAAGCCAAATGCATCAAGATTAGCACTATCTCAAATCGGACCGAAACGAGCTTCCACTTGAGCCTCGTCACCTAGGAGTACCATTAGGTGCGTGCAAAAAGATTTCTGAGGTTATGGGACGTTTAACGCAAACTATGGATCTATCTTGCACTAACACTAACACTATCTCTAACAGACCAAAATGAGATTCTACATGACCCACGTCACCTGGTAGTTCCTTCAGGTGCGTCCAAAATGATTTCTAAGCCAACAGTATGTTCGGCGCAAACCGTGCACCTATCTTGAATCAAGACTAGCACTATCTCCAAATGGACCGAAACGAGCTTCCATTTGAGCCTCGTCACCTAAGAGTACCATCCGATGCGTCCAAAATGGTATCTGAGCCTATGATACATTTTGCGCAAACCGTGCACCTATCTTGTACCGAAACTAACACTATCTCCAAACAGACCGAAACGTGATTCTACATGACCCACGTCACCTAGGAGTTCTGTCGGGTGTATCCAAAATGACATCCGAGCCAATTGTATCAAGATTAGCACTATCTCAAATTAGACCAAAACAATCTTCCACTTGAGCCTCGTGACCTAGGAGTACCATCGGGTGCGTGCAAAATTATTTCTAGGGCTATGGTACGTTTAGCGCAAATTATGGATCTATCTTGCACTGACACAAAGACTATCTCCAATGGACCAAAATGAGATTCTACATGACCCACGTCAACTAGTAGTTCCATCGGGTGCACTCAAAATGATTTCTGAGCGAACGGTACGTTCGGCGCAAACCATGCACCTACCTTGAATAAAGATTAGCACTATCTCCAAATGGACCGAAATGAGCTTCCATTTGAGCTTCGTCACCTAGGAGTGCCATCTGGTGCATCCAAAATGATTTTTGAGCTTGTGGTACGTATGGCAGAAACCGTGCACCTATCTTGCACCAAAACTAACACTATCTCCAAACGGACCGAAACTAGATTCTACATGACCGACGTCACCTAGGAGTTCTGTCGGGTGCATCCAAAACAATTTATGAGGCTATGGTATGTTTAGCACAAACTATGGATATATCTTGCACTAACACTAACACTACCTCCTTACAGACCAAAATGAGATTCTACATGACCCACATCACCTAGTAGTTCCATCGGATGTGTCCAAAATGATTTCTGAGCTAATGGTACGTTCGGCGCAAACCGTCCACCTATCATGAATCAAGATTAGCACTATCTCCAAATAGATCGAAACGATCTTCCAATTGAGCCTAATCACCTAGGAGTGCCATCCGGTGCGACCAAAATGATTTTTGAGCCTGTGGTACGTTTGGCGGAAACCATGCACCTATCTTACACCGAAACTAACACTATCTCCAAACGGACTGAAACAAGATTCTACATGACCCACGTCACCTAGTAGTTCCATCGGGTGCGTCTAAAATGATTTCTGAGCCAACGGTATGTTCAGCACAGACTGTGCACCTATCTTGAATCAAGATTAGCACAATCTCCAAATGGACCAAAACGAGCTTCCATTTGAGCCTCGTCACCTAGGAGTTTCATCTGGTGCATCCAAAAGGATTTGTAAGCCTATGGTACATTTGGTGCAAACCGTGCACCTCTCTTGCATCGAAACAAACACTATCTCCAAACAGACCGAAATGAGATTCTACATGACCCACATCACCTAGGAGTTTTGTCGGGTGCATCCAAAATGACTTCTGAGCCAATTGTATCAAGATTAGCATTATCTCAAATCGGACCGAAACAATCTTCCACTTGAGCCTCGTCACCTAGGAGTACCATTGAGTGCGTGCAAAACGATTTCTGAGGCTACAGTACGTTTAGCGCAAACTATGGATATATCTTGCATTAACACTAACACTACCTCCAAATGGAGCGAAATGAGATTCTACATGACCCATGTCCCCTAGTAGTTACATCGGGTGCATCCAAAATGATTTCTAAGTGAACGGTATGTTTGGCGCAAACCGTACACCTATCTTGAATCAAAATTAGCACTATCTCCAAATGGACCAAAACGAGCTTCCATTTGAGCCTCGTCACCTAGGAGTACCATCCGATGCGTCTAAAATGATTTCTGAGCCTATGGTACATTTGGCGCAAACCATGCACCTATCTTGCACCAAAACTAACACTATCTCCAAACAGACCGAAACGAGATTCTACATGACCCACGTCACCTAGGAGTTCTATCGGGTGCATCTAAAATGACATCCAAGCCAATTGTATCAAGATTAGCACTATCTCAAATCAGACAGAAACGAGCTTCCACTAGAGCCTCGTCTCCTAGGAGTACCATCGGGTGCGTGCAAAACGATTTCTGAGGCTAAGGTACGTTTAGCGCAAACTATGGATCTATCTTGCACTAACACTAACACTATTACCAACATACCAAAATGAGATTCTCCTGACCCATGTCACCTAGTAGTTCCATCGGGTGTGCCCAAAATTATTTCTGAGCCAACGGTACTTTTGGCGCAAACCGTGCACCTATCTTGAAGCAAGATTAGCACTAACTCCAAATGGATGGAAACGAGCTTCCATTTGAGCCTCATCACCTAGGAGTGTCATCTAGTGCGTCAAAAATTATTTCTGAACCTGTGATATGTTTGGCAGAAACCGTGCGCCTATCTTGCACCGAAGCTAACACTGTCTCCAAACGGACCGAAACGAGATTCTACATGACCCACGTCACCTAGCAGTACCATTGGGTGCATCGAAAAAGATTTCTGAGGCTATGGTACCTTTAGCGCAAACTATGGATCTATCATGCACTGACACTAATACTACCTCCAAAGGACATGACCCACATCACCTAGTACGTTTGGCGGAAACCGGTTACCTATCTTGCACTGAAACTAAAACTATCTCCAAACGGAGCGAAACGAGATTCTACATGACCCACATTACCTAGGAGTTCTACCGGGTGCATCCAAACTGACTTCCGAGCCAAATGTATCAAGATTAGGAGTATCTCAAATCAGACCGAAACAATCTTCCACTTGGGCCTCGTCACCTAGGAGTACCATCGAGTGTGTGCAAAACGATTTCAGAGGCTACGGTACGTTTAGCGCAAATGATGAATCTATCTTGCACAAACAATAACACTATCTCCAATGGACCGAAATGTTATTCTACAAGCCCCACGCCACCTAGTAGTTCCATCAGGTGTGTCCAAAATGATTTCTAAGCCGACAGCACGTTCGGCCCAAACCGTGCTCCTATCTTGAATCAAAATTAGCACTATCTCCAAATCGACCGAAACGAGATTCCATTTGAGTCTCGTCACCTAGGAGTGCCATCTGGTGCGTCCAAAATGATTTTTGAGCCTGTGGTACGTTTAGCGTAAACCGTACACCTACCTTGCACCGAAACTAACACTATGTACAAACAGGCCGAAATGAAATTCTACATGATCCACGTCACCTAGGAGTTCTGTCGGGTGCATCGAAAACGATTTCTGAGGCTATGGTATGTTTAGCGCAAACAATGGATATATCTTGCACTGACACTAGCACTAGCTCCAAACGGACTGAAATGAGAGTCGACATGACCCACGCCACCTAGTAGTTCCATCAGGTGCGCCCAAAATGATTTCTGAGCTAACGGTATGTTCGGCGTAAACCGTGCACCTATCTAGAAGCAAGATTAGCATTATCTCCAAATGCACCGAAATGAGCTTCCATTTGAGCCTCGTCCCTAGGAGTGTCATCCGGTGCGTCAAAAATGATTTCTGAGCCTATGGTTTGTTTGGCGGAAACCGTGCACCTATCTTGCACCGAAACTAACACTGTCTCTAAATGGACCGAAATGAGATTCTACATGATCCACGTCACCTAGGAGTTCTGTCAGGTGCATCGAAAACGATTTCTAAGGCTATGGTATGTTTAGCGCAAACTAGGGATATATCTTGCACTAACACAAACACTACCTCCTAATGGACCGAAATGAGATTCTACATGACCCACGTCAACTAGTAGTTCCATCCGGTGCGTCCAAAATGATTTCTGAGCCTATGGTACGTTTGGCGGAAACCGTGCACCTATTTAGCACCGAAAGTAACACTGTCTCCAAACGGACCGAAATGAGATTCTACATGACCCATGTCACCTAGGAGTACCATTTGGTGCTCCCAAACTGATTTCTAAGGCTATGGTATGTTTAGCGCAAACTATGGATATATCTTGCACTGACACTAACACTACCTCCAAATGGAGCAAAATGAGATTCTACATGACCCACGTCACCTTGTAGTTTCAACGGGTGCGTCCAAAATCATTTCTAAGGCAACGGTACGTTCTGCGCAATCCATACACCTATCTTGAATCAAAATTAGAACTATCTCCAAATGGACCAAAGTGAGCTTCCATTTGAGCCTCGTCACCTAGGAGTACCATCCGATGTGTCCAAAATGATTTCTGAGCCTATGGTACATTTGGCGCAAACCGTGCACCTATCTTGCTCCAAAACTAACACTATCTCCAAACAGACCGAAACAAGATTCTACATGACCCACGTCATCTAGGAGTTCTATCGGGTGCATCCAAAATGACATCTGAGCCAATTGTATCAAGATTAGCACTATCTCAAATCAGACAGAAACGAGCTTCCACTTGAGCCTCGTCTTCTAGGAGTACCATTGGGTGCGTGCAAAACGATTTCTGAGGCTATGGTACGTTTAGCGCAAACTATGGATCTATCTTGCACTGACACTAACACTATTACCAATGAACCAAAATGAGATTCTACATGACCCACGTCATCTAGTAGTTCTATTGGGTGCGCCCAAAATGATTTATAAGCCAACGGTATGTTCGGCGCAAACCGTGCACCTATCTTGAAGCAAGATTAGCACTATCTCCGAATGGACGGAAACGAGCTTCCATTTGAGCCTCGTCACCTAGGAGTGCCATCCAGTGTGTCAAAAATAATTTCTGAGCCTGTGGAATGTTTGGCAGAAACCATGCACCTATCTTGCACCGAAACTAACACTGTCTCCAAACGGACCGAAACAAGATTCTATATGACCCACGTCACCTAGCAGTACAATTGGGTGCATCCAAAATGATTTCTGAGGCTATGGTATGTTTAGCGCAAACTGTGGATCTATCATGCACTGACACTAACACTACATCCAAAGGGACATGACCCACGTCACCTAGTAGTTCCGTCGGGTGTGTCTAAAATGATTTCTAAGCCAACGGTATGTTCGGCGCAAACCGTGCACCGACCTTAAATCAAGATTAGGTCTATCTCCAAATGGACCGAAACAAGCTTCCATTTGAGCCTCGCCACCTAGGAGTTCATCCGGTGTGTCCAAAATGATTTTCTGAGCCTGTGGTATGTTTGGCGAAAACCGGGCACCTATCTTGCACCAAAACTAAAATTATCTCCAAACGGAGCGAAACGAGATTCTACATGACCCACGTCACCTATGAGTTATGTCGGGTGCATCCAAAATGACATCTGAGCCAATTGTATCAAGATTAGGACTATCTCAAATTGGACCAAAATGAGCTTCCACTTGAGCCTCGTCACCTATTAGTACCATCAGGTGCGTGCAAAATGATTTCTGAGGCTATCGTACGTGTAGCGTAAACTATGAATCTATCTTGCACTAAATCTAACACTATCTCCAACGGACCAAAATGAGATTCTACATGACCCACATCACCTAGTAGTTCCATCGAGTGCGCCCAAAATGATTTCTGAGCCAATGGTATGTTCGGCGCAAACCGTGCACCTATCTTGAATCAAGATTAGCACTATCTCCAAATGGACCGAAACGAGCTTCCATTTGAGCCTCGTCACCTAAGAGTGCCATCCACTGCATCCAAAATCAAATCTAAGCCTGTGGTATGTTTGGCAGAAACCGTGCACCTATCTTGCACCGAAACTAACACTATCTCCAAACGGACCGAAACGAGATTCTACATGAGCCACGTCACCTAGCAGTACCATTGGGTGCATCCAAAATGATTTATGAGGCTATGGAATGTTTAGCGCAAACTATGGATCTATCTTGCACTGCAACTAACACTACCTCCAACGGGACACGACCCATGTCACCTAGTAGTTCCATCGGGTGCGTTCAAAATGATTTCTGAGCCAACGGTATGTTCGGCACAAACTGTGGACCTATCTTGAATCAAGATTAGCACTACCTCCAAATGGACCGAAACGATCTTCCATTTGAGCCTCATCCCCTAGGAGTTCCATTCGGTGCGTCCAAAATGATTTCTAAGCCCATGGTACATTTGGTGCAAACCGTGCACCTCTCTTGCATCGAAACTGACACTATCTCCAAACAAACTGAATGGAGATTCTACATGACACACGTCACCTAGGAGTTCTGTCGGGTGCATCCGAAACGACTTTCGAGCTAATTGTATCAAGATTAGTAGTATCTCAAATCGGACCGAAACAATCTTCCACTTGAGCCTCGTCACCTAGGAGTACCATCGAGTGCGTGCAAAATGATTTCAGAGGCTACGGTACGTTTAGAGCAAACGATGAATCTATCTTGCACTAACAATAACACTATCTCCAATGGACTAAAATGAGGTTCTACATGCCCCACGCCACCTAGTAGTTCCATCTGGTGTGTCCAAAATGATTTCTAAGCCAATAGCACGTTCGGCCCAAACCGTGCACCTATCTTCAATCAAGATTAGCACTATCTCCAAATGGACCGAAACAAGCTTCCATTTGAGCCTCGTCACCTAGGAGTGCCATCTGGTGCATCCAAAATGATTTCTGAGCCTGTGGTACATTTGGCGTAAACCATACACCTATCTTGCACCGAAACTAACACTATGTCCAAATGGACCAAAACGAGATTCTACATGACCCACGTCACCTAGGAGTTTTATCGGGTGCATCGAAAATGATTTATGAGGCAATGGTATGTTTAGCGCAAACTATGGATATATCTTGCTCTAACACTAAGACTAGCTCCAAACGGACCAAAATGGGATTCGACATGACCCACGTCACCTAGTAGTTCCATCGGGTGCGTCCAAAATGATTTCTGAGCCTATGGTACGTTTGGCGAAAATTGCACGCCTATCTTGCACCAAAAGTAACACTGTCTCCAAACAGACCGAAACAAGATTCTACATGACCCACGTCACTTAGGAGTACCATTAGGTGCTGCCAAAATGATTTCGGAGGCTATGGTATGTCTAGCGCAAACTGTGGATATATCTTTCACTGACACTAACACTACCTCCAAACGGATCGAAGTGAGATTCGACATGACCCACATCACCTAGTAGTTCCATCAGTTGTGTCCAAAATAATTTCTGAGCCTATGGTACGTTTGGCAGAAATCATGGACCTATCTTGCACCGAAAGTAACACTATCTCCAAACGGACAGAAACGAGCTTCCACTTGAGCCTCGTCAACTTGGAGTACCACCGGGTGCGTGCAAAATGATTTCTGAGGCTATGGTACGTTTAGCACAAACTATGGATATATCTTGCACTGACACTTACACTATCTCCAACAGATGAAATGAGATTCAACATGACCCACATCACCTAGTAGTTCCATCGGGTGCACCCAAAATGATTTCTAAGCCAACGGTACGTTCGGCGCAAACCGTGCACCTATCTTGAATCAAGATTAGCACTATCTACAAATGGACCGAAACAACCTTCCATTTGAGCCTTGTCACCTAGGAGTGCCATCAGGTGTCTCCAAAATGATTTCTAAGCCTATGGTACATTTGGTGCAATCCGTGCACCTCTCTTGCACCAAAACTATCACTATCTCCAAATAGACCAAAACGAGATTCTACATGACCCACGTCACCCAGGAGTTCTATCGGGTGCATCCAAAATGACTTCCGAGCCAATTGTATCAAGTTTAGCATTATCTCAAATCGGACCGAAACAATCTTCCACTTGAGCCTAGTCACCTAGGAGTACCATCGAGTGCGTGCAAAATGATTTCTGAGGCTATGGTACGTTTAGCGCAAACTATAGATCTATCTTGCACTGACACTTACACTACCTCCAACAGATGAAATGAGATTCTACATGACCCACGTCACCTAGTAGTTCCATCGGGTGCGCCCAAAATGATTTCTAAGCCAACGGTACGTTCGGCGCAAACCATGCACCTATCTTGAATCAAGATTAGCACTATCTCCACATGGACAGAAATGAGCTTCTATTTGAGCCTCGTCACCTAGGAGTGCCATCAGGTATGTCCAAAATGAATTATGAGCCTATGGTACATTTGGTGCAATCCGTGCACCTCTCTTGCACTGAAACTAACAATGAATCTAAACGGACCGAAACAAGATTCTACATGACCCAAGTCACCTAGCAGTACCATTGGGTGCATCCAAAATGATTTTCCGAGGCTATGGTATGTTCAACACAAACTGTGGATCTATCTTGCCCTGACACTAACACTACCTCCAAAGGGACATGACCCACGTCACCAAGTAGTTCCATCGGGTGTGTCCAAAATGATTTCTGAGCCAACGGTATGTTCGGCACAAACCGTGCACCTATCTTGAATCAAGATTAGCACTATTTCCAACTGGACAGAAACGAGCTTCCATTTGAGCCTCGTCACCTAGGAGTGCTATCCTGTGCGTCAAAAATGGTTTCTGAGCCTGTGGTATGTTTGGCAGAAACTATGCACCTATCTTGCACCGAAACTAACACTATCTCTAAACGGACCGAAACAAGATTCTACATGACCCACGTCACCTAGGAGTTATGTTGGGTGCATCAAAAACGATTTCTGAGGCTATGGTATGTTTAGCGCAAACTATGGATATATCTTACACTAACACTAACACTACCTCCAAACGGACTGAAATGAGATTCTACATAACCCACGTCACCTGGTAGTTCGATCCGGTGCATCCAAAATGATTTCTGAGCCTGTGGTACGTTTGGCAGAAACCGTGCACCTATCTAGCACCGAAAGTAACACTGTCTCTAAACGGACCGAAACGAGATTCTGCATGACCCACGTGACCTAGGAGTACCATTGGGTGCTGCCAAAATGATTTCTGAGGCTATGGTATGTTTAGCGCAAACTATGGATATATCTTGCATTGACACTAACACTACCTCCAAACGGAGCGAAATGAGATTCTACATGACTCATGTCACGTAGTAGTTTCTTCGGGTGCATCCAAAATGATTTCTGAGCCAACGGTACGTTCGGCGCAAACCGTACACCTATCTTGAATCAAAATTAGCACCATCTCCAAATGGACCAAAATGAGCTTCCATTTGAGCCTCGTCCTGTAGGAGTACCATCCGATGCGTCCAAAATGATTTCTGAGCCTATGGTACGTTTGTCGTAAACCGTGCACCTATCTTGCACCAAAACTAACACTATGTCCAAACGGACAGAAACGAGATTCTACATGACCCATGTCACCTAGGAGTTCTGTTGGGTGTGTCCAAAATGACATCCAAGCCAATTGTATCAAGATTAGCACTATCTCAAATCGGGCAGAAACGAGCTTCCACTTGAGCCTCGTCAACTTGGAGTACCATCGGGTGCGTGCAAAACAATTTCTGAGGCTATGGTACCTTTAGCATAAACTATGGATCTATCTTGCACAGACACTTACACTATCTCCAACAGATGAAATGAGATTCTACATGACCCACGTTACCTAGTAGTTCCATCGGGTGCGCCCAAAATGATTTCTAAGCCAACGGTACGTTCGGCGCAAACCGTGCACCTATCTTGAATCAAGATTAGCACTATCTCCAAATGGACCGATACAACCTTCCATTTGAGCCTCGTCACCTAGGAGTGCCATCAGGTGTGTCCAAAATGATTTCTAAGCCTATGGTACATTTGGTGCAATCCGTGCACCTCTCTTGCACCAAAACTAACATTATCTCCAAATAGACCAAAACGAGATTCTACATGACCCACGTCACCTAGGAGTTCTGTCGGGTGCATCCAAAATGACTTCCGAGCCAATTGTATCAAGATTAGCATTATCTCAAATCGGACCGAAACAATCTTCCACTTGAGCCCTAGTCACCTAGGAGTACCATCGAGTGCGTGCAAAATGATTTCTAAGGCTATGGTACGTTTAGCGCAAACTATGGATCTATCTTGCACTGACACTAACACTATCTCCAACAGACCGAAATGAGATTCGACATGACTCACATCACCTAGTAGTTCCATGGGGTGCGCCCAAAATGATTTCTGAGCCAGCGGTTCGTTCGGCGCAAACAGTGCACCTATCTTGAATCAAGATTAGCACTATCTCCACATGGACCGAAATGAGCTTCTATTTGAGCCTCATCACCTAGGAGTGCCATCCGGCGCGTCCAAATTGAATTATGAGCCTGTGGTACGTTTGGCAGAAACCATGCACCTGTCATGCACTGAAACTAACATTGTCTCTAAATGGACCGAAACAAGATTCTACATGACCCAAGTCACCTAGCAGTTCCATTGGGTGCATCCAAAATGATTTTCTGAGGCTATGGTATGTTCAACACAAACTGTGGATCTATCTTGCCCTGACACTAACACTACCTCCAAAGAGACATGACCCACGTCACCTAGTAGTTCCATCGGGTGCGTCTAAAATCATTTTTGAGCCAACGGTATGTTCGGCACAAACCGTGCACCTATCTTGAATCAAGATTAGCACTATTTCCAAATGGACAGAAACGAGCTTCCATTTGAGCCTCGTCACCTAGGAGTGCCATCCTGTGCGTCAAAAATGGTTTCTGAGCCTGTGGTATGTTTGGCGGAAACTATGCACCTATCTTGCACCGAAACTAACACTATCTCTAAACGGACCGAAACGAGATTCTACATGAGCCACGTCACCTAGGAGTTATGTTGGGTGCATCAAAAACGATTTCAGAGGCTATGGTATGTTTAGCGCAAACTATGGATATATCTTACACTAACACTAACACTACCTCCAAACGGACCGAAATAAGATTCTACATAACCCACGTCACCTAGTAGTTCCATCCGGTGCACCCAAAATGATTTCTGAGCCTATGGTACGTTTGGCAGAAACCGTGCACCTATCTAGCACCGATAGTAACACTATCTCTAAACGGACCGAAACGAGAATCTACATGACCCACGTGACCTAGGAGTACCATTGGGTGCTGCCAAAATGATTTCTAAGGCTATGGTATGTTTAGCGCAAACTATGGATATATCTTGCATTGACACTAACACTATCTCCAAACGGAGTGAAATGAGATTCTACATGACCCATGTCACGTAGTAGTTTCTTCGGGTGCATCCAAAATGATTTCTGAGCCAACGGTACGTTCAGCGCAAACCGTACACCTATCTTGAATCAAAATTAGCACCATCTCCAAATGGACCAAAATGAGCTTCCATTTGAGCCTCGTCCTATAGGAGTACCATCCGATGCGTCCAAAATGATTTCTGAGCCTATGGTACGTTTGGCGTAAACCGTGCACCTATCTTGCACCGAAACTAACACTGTATCCAAACAGACAGAAACGAGATTCTACATGAGCCACGTCACCTAGGAGTTCTGTTGGGTGCATCCAAAATGACATCCAAGCCAATTGTATCAAGATTAGCACTATCTCAAATCGGACAGAAACAAGCTTCCACTTCAGCCTCGTCAACTTGGAGTACCATCGGGTGCGTGCAAAACGATTTCTGAGGCTATGGTACGTTCAGCACAAACTATGGATCTATCTTGCACTGACACTTACACTATCTCCAACAGATGAAATGAGATTCTACATGACCCACGTCACCTAGTAGTTCCATCGGGTGCGCCCAAAATGATTTCTAAGCCAATGGTACGTTCGGCGCAAACCGTGCACCTATCTTAAATCAAGATTAGCACTATCTCCAAATGGACCGAAACAAGCTTCCATTTGAGCCTCATCACCAAGGAGTGCCATCTGATGCGTCCAAAATGAATTATGAGCCTGTGGTACGTTTGGCGGAAACCATACACCAATCTTGCACCGAAACTAACACTATCTCCAAACGGACCAAAACGAGATTCTACATGACCCACGTCACCTAGCAATACCATTGGGTGCATCCAAAATGATTTCTGAGGGTATGGTACGTTTAGCGCAAACTTTGGATCTATCTTGCACTGACACTAACACTACCTCCAACGGGACACGACCCACGTCACCTAGTAGTTCCATCGGGTGCATCCAAAATGATTTCTGAGCCAACGGTATGTTCGACACAAATTGTGCACCTATCTTGAATCAAGATTAGCACTATCTCAAATGGACCAAAACGAGCTTCCATTTGAGCCTCGTCACCTAGGAGTGCCATCTGGTGCGTCCAAAATGATTTTTGAGCCTGTGGTATGTTTGGCATAAACCGTATACCTATCTTGCACCGAAACTAACACTATGTCCAAATGGACCGAAACAAGATTCTACATGACCCACGTCACCTACGAGTTCTGTTGGGTGCATCAAAAATGATTTATGAGGCAATGGTATGTTTAGCGCAAACTATGGATATATCTTGCTTTGACACTAACACTAGCTCCAAACGGACCAAAATGAGATTCGACATGACCCACGTCACCTAGTAGTTCCATCAGGTGCGTCCAAAATGATTTCTGAGCCTGTGGTACGTTTGGCGAAAATTGCGCGCCTATCTTGCACCAAAAGTAACAATGTCTCCAAACGGACTGAAACAAGATTCTACATGACCCACGTCACTTAGGAGTACCATTGGGTGCTGCCAAAATGATTTCTGAGGCTACGGTATGTCTAGCGCAAATTGTGGATATATCTTTCACTGACACTAACACAACCTCCAAACGGAGCGAAATGAGATTCGACATGACCCACGTCACCTAGTAGTTCCATCAGGTGTGTCCAAAATGATTTCTGAGCATGTGTTACGTTTGGCAGAAATCATGGACCTATCTTGCACCAAAAGTAACACTGTCTCCAAATGGACCGAAATGAGATTCTACATGACCCATGTCACCTAGTAGTTTTATCGGGTGCGTCCAAAATGATTTCTGAGTCAACAGTATGTTTGGCGCAAACCATACACCTATCTTGAAGCAAGATTAGCACTATCTCCAAATGGACCGAAACAAGCTTCCATTTGAGCCTCGTCACCAAGGAGTGCCATCTGGTGCGACACAAATGATTTCTGAGCCTGTGGTATGTTTGGTGGAAATCGTGCACCTATCTTGCACCGAAACTAACACCGTCTCCAAACGGACCGAAATGAGATTCTACATGACCCACGTCACCAAGCAGTACCATTAGGTGCATCCAAAATGATTTCTGAGGCTATGGTACGTTTAGTGCAAACTATGGATATAACTTGCACTAACACTATCTCCAAAGGGACATGACCCACGTCACCTAGTAGTTTCGTTGGGTGCGTCTAAAATGATTACTGAGCCAACGGTATGTTCGGCGCAAACCGTGCACCTATCTTGAATCAGGATTAGCACTATCTCCAAATGGACCAAAACAACCTTCCATTTGAGCCTCGTCACCTAGGAGTGCCATCAGGTGTGTCCAAAATGATTTCTAAGCCTATGGTACATTTGGTGCAATCCGTGCACCTCTCTTGCACCAAAACTAACATTATCTCCAAATAGACCAAAACGAGATTCTACATGACCCACGTCACCTAGGAGTTCTGTCGGGTGCATCCGAAATGACTTCCGAGCCAATTGTATCAAGATTAGCATTATCTCAAATCGGACCGAAACAATCTTCCACTTGAGCCCTAGTCACCTAGGAGTACCATCGAGTGCGTGCAAAACGATTTCTGAGGCTATAGTACGTTTAGCGCAAACTATGGATCTGTCTTGCACTGACACTAACACTATCTCCAATAGACCGAAATGAGATTCTACATGACTCACGTCACCTAGTAGTTCCATGGGGTGCGCCCAAAATGATTTCTGAGCCAACAGCACGTTCGGCGCAAACCGTGCACCTATCTTGAATCAAGATTGGCACTATCTCCACATGGACCAAAATGAGCTTCTATTTGAGCCTCGTCACCTTGGAGTGTCATCCGGTGCGTCCAAAATGAATTATGAGCATGTGGTACATTTGGCAGAAACCGTGCACCTATCATGCACTGAAACTAACAAGATTCTACATGACACAAGTCACTTAGCAGTTCCATTGGGTGCATCCAAAATGATTTCAGAGGCTATGGTATGTTCAGCACAAACTATGGATCTATCTTGCACTGACACTAACACTACCTCCAAAGGGACATGACCCACGTCACCTAGTAGTTCTGTCGGGTGCGTCTAAAATGATTTCTAAGCCAATGGTATGTTCGGCACAAACCGTGCACCTATCTTGAATCAAGATTAGCACTATCTCAAATGGACCAAAACGAGCTTTCATTTGAGCCTCGTCACCTAGGTGTGCCATCCTGTGCGTCAAAAATGGTTTCTGAGCCTGTGGTATGTCTGGCGGAAACTGTGCACCTATCTTGCATCGAATCTAACACTATCTCCAAACGGACCGAAACGAGATTCTACATGACCCACGTCACCTAGGTGTTATGTTGGGTGCATCAAAAATGATTTCTAAGGCTATGGTATGTTTAGCGCAAACTATGGATATATCTTACACTAACACTAACACTACCTCCAAACAGACCGAAATGAGATTCTACATAACCCACTTTACCTAGTAGTTCCATCTGGTGCATCAAAAATGATTTCTGAGCCTGTGGTACGTTTAGCGGAAACCGTGCACCTATCTTGCACCGAAAGTAACACTGTCTCTAAACGGACCGAAACGAGATTCTACATGACCGACGTCACCTAGGAGTACCATTGGGTGCTGCCAAAATGATTTCTAAGGCTATGGTATGTTTAGCGCAAACTATGGATATATCTTGCATTGACACTAACACTACCTCCAAACGGAGCGAAATGAGATTCTACATGACCCATGTCACGTAGTAGTTTCTTCGGGTGTATCCAAAATGATTTCTGAGCCAACGGTACGTTCAACGCAAACCGTACACCTATCTTGAATCAAAATTAGCACCATCTCCAAATGGACCAAAATGAGCTTCCATTTGAGCCTCGTCCTCTAGGAGTACCATCCGATGCGTCCAAAATGATTTCTGAGCCTATGGTACGTTTAGCTTAAACCGTGCACCTATCTTGCACCGAAACTAACGCTATGTCCAAACGGATAGAAATAAGATTCTACATGACCCACGTCACCTAGGAGTTCTGTTGGGTGTGTCCAAAATGACATCCAAGCCAATTGTATCAAGATTAGCACTATCTCAAATCGGACATAAATGAGCTTCAACTTGAGCCTCATCAACTTGGAGTACCATCGGGTGCGTGCAAAATGATTTCTGAGGCTCTGGTACATTTAGCACAAACTATGGATCTATCTTCACTGACACTTACACTATCTCCAACAGATGAAATGAGATTCAACATGACCCACGTCACCTAGTAGTTCCATCGGGTGCGCCCAAAATGATTTCTAAGCCAACAGTATGTTCGGCGCAAACCGTGCACCTATCTTGAATCAAGATTAGCACTATCTCCAAATGGACCGAAACAACCTTCCATGTGAGCCTCGTCACCAAGGAGTGCCATCCGATGCATCCAAAATGAATTATGAGCCTGTGGTACGTTTGGCGGAAACCGTACACCTATCTTGCACCGAAACTAACACTGTCTCCAAACGGACCAAAACGAGATTCTACATGACCCACGTCACCTAGCAATACCATTGGGTGCATCCAAAATGATTTCTGAGGCTATGGTACATTTAGCGCAAACTTTGGATCTATCTCGCACTGACACTAACACAACCTCCAAAGGGACATGACCCACGTCACCTAGTAGTTCTGTCGGGTGCGTCTAAAATGATTTCTAAGCCAACGGTATGTTCGGCATAAACCATGCACCTATCTTCAATCAAGATTAGCACTATCTCAAATGGACTGAAACGAGCTTCCATTTGAGCCTCGTCACCTAGGTGTGCCATCATGTGCGTCAAAAATGGTTTCTAAGCCTGTGGTACGTCTGGCGGAAACTGTGCACCTATCTTGCACCAAAACTAACACTATCTCCAAACGGACCGAAACGAGATTCTACATGACCCACGTCACCTAGGAGTTATGTTGGGTGCATCAAAAATGATTTCTGAGGCTATGGTATGTTTTAGCGCAAACGATGGATATATCTTACACTAACATTAACACTACCTCCAAACAGACCGAAATGAGATTCTACATAACCACGTCACCTAGTAGTTCCATCCGGTGCATCCAAAATGATTTCTGAGCCTATGGTACGTTTGGCGAAAACCGTGCACCTATCTTGCACCTAAAGTAACACTGTCTCTAAACGGACCGAAACGAGATTCTACATGACCCACATCACCTGGGAGTACCATTGGGTGCTGCCAAAATGATTTCTGAGGCTATGGTATGTTTAGCGCAAACTTTGAATATATCTTGCATTGACACTAACACTACCTCCAAACGGAGCGAAATGAGATTCTACATGACCCATGTCACGTAGTAGTTTCTTCGGGTGCATCCAAAATGATTTCTGAGCCAACGGTATGTTCAGCGCAAACCGTACACCTATCTTGAATCAAAATTAGCACCATCTCCAAATGGACCAAAATGAGCTTCCATTTGAGCATCGTCCTCTAGGAGTACCATCCGATGCGTCCAAAATGATTTTCTGAGCCTATGGTACGTTTGGCTTAAACCGTGCACCTATCTTGCACCGAAACTAACGCTATGTCCAAACGGACAGAAACGAGATTCTACATGACCCACGTCACCTAGGAGTTCTGTTGGGTGCTTCCAAAATGACATCCAAGCCAATTGTATCAACATTAGCACTATGTCAAATCGGACAGAAATGAGCTTCCACTTGAGCCTCGTCAACTTGGAGTACCATCGGGTGCGTGCAAAACGATTTCTGAGGCTATGGTACATTTAGCACAAACTATGGATCTATCTTGCACTGACACTTACACTATCTCCAATAGATGAAATGAGATTCTACATGATCCACGTCACCTAGTAGTTCCATCGGGCGCGCCCAAAATGATTTCTAAGCCAACGGTATGTTTAGCGCAAACCGTGCACCTATCTTGAATCAAGATTAGCACTATCTCCAAATAGACCAAAACAAGCTTCCCTTTGAGCCTCATCACCAAGGAGTGCCATCCGATGTGTCCAAAATGAATTATGAGCCAGTGGTACGTTTGGCGGAAACAGTGCACCTATCTTGCACCAAAACTAACACTGTCTCCAAACGGACCAAATCGAGATTCTACATGACCCATGCCACCTAGCAATACCATTGGGTGCATCCGAAATGATTTCTGAGGCTATGGTACGTTTAGCGCAAACTTTGGATCTATCTTGCACTGACACTAACACTACCTCCAACAGGACACGACCCACGTCACCTAGTAGTTCCATCGGGTGCGTCCAAATTTATTTCTAAGGCTATGGAATGTTTAGCGCAAACTGTGGATCTATCTTGCATTGCAACTAACACTACCTCCAACGGGACATGACCCACGTCACCTAGTAGTTCCATCGGGTGCGTCCAAAATGTTTTATGAGCCAACGGTATGTTCAACACAAATTATGCACCTATCTTGAATCAAGATTCGCACTATCTCCAAATGGACCGAAACGAGCTTCCATTTGAGCCTCGTCACCTAGGAGTTCCATCCGGTGCGTCCAAAATGATTTCTAAGCCCATGGTACATTTGGTGCAAACCGTGCACCTCTCTTGCATCGAAACTAACACTATCTCCAAACAGACCGAATGGAGATTCTACATGACACACGTCACCTAGGAGTTCTGTCGGGTGCATCCAAAACGACTTCCGAGCCAATTGTATCAAGATTAACAGTATCTCAAATTGGACCGAAACAATCTTCCACTTGAGCCTCGTCACCTAGGAGTACCATCGAGTGCGTGCAAAATGATTTCAGAGGCTACGGTACGTTTAGAGCAAACGATGAATCTATCTTGCACTAACAATAACACTATCTCCAACGGACCAAAATGAGGTTCTACATGCCCCACGCCACCTAGTAGTTCCATCTGGTGTGTCCAAAATGATTTCTAAGCCAACTGGACGTTCGGCCCAAACCGTGCACCTATCTTGAATCAAGATTAGCACTATCTCCAAATGGACCAAAACGAGCTTCCATTTGAGCCTCGTCACCTAGGAGTGTCATCTGGTGCATCCAAAATGATTTCTGAGCCTGTGGTACATTTGGCGTAAACCGTACACCTATCTTGCACCGAAACTAACACTATGTCCAAATGGACTGAAACAAGATTCTACATGACCCACGTCACCTAAGAGTTCTGTCGGGTGCATCAAAAATGATTTATGAGGCAATGGTATGTTTAGCGCAAACGATGGATATATCTTGCTCTGACACTAACACTAGCTCCAAACGGACCAAAATGAGATTCGACATGACCCACGTCACCTAGTAGTTCCAATGGGTGCGTCCAAAATGATTTCTGAGCCTATGGTACGTTTGGCGAAAATTGCACGCCTATCTTGCACCAAAAGTAACATTGTCTCCAAACGGACCGAAACAAGATTCTACATGACCCACGCCACTTAGGAGTACCATTGGGTGCTGCCAAAATGATTTCTGAGGCTACGATATGTCTAGCACAAACTGTGGATATATCTTTCACTGACACTAACACTACCTCCAAACAGAGCGAAATGAGATTCGACATGACCCACGTCACCTAGTAGTTCTATCGGGTGTGTCCAAAATGATTTCTGAGCCTGTGGTACGTTTGGCGGAAATCATGGACCTATCTTGCACCGAAAGTAACACTGTCTCCAAACAGACCGAAACGAGATTCTACATGACCCATGTCACCTAGTAGTTCTATCGGGTGCGTCCAAAATGATTTCTAAGCCAACGGTATGTTTGGCGCAAACCATACACCTATCTTGAAGCAAGATTAGCACTATCTGCAAATGGACCAAAATGAGCTTCCATTCAAGCCTCGTCACCAAGGAGTGCCATATGGTGCGACAAAAATGATTTCTGAGCCTGTGGTATGTTTGGCGGAAACCGTGCACCTATCTTGCACCGAAACTAACACCGTCTCCAAACGGACTGAAATGAGATTCTACATGACCCATGTCACCAAGCAGTACCATTAGGTGCATCCAAAATGATTTCTGAGGCTATGGTACGTTTAGTGCAAACTATGGATATAACTTGCACTGACACTAACACTACCTCCATAGGAACTTGACCCACATCACCTAGTAGTTTCGTTGGGTGCATCTAAAATGATTACTGAGCCAACGGTATGTTCGGCGCAAACCGTGCACCTATCTTGAATCAAGATTAGCACTATCTCCAAATGGACCGAAACAAGCTTCCATTTGAGCCTCGTCACCTAGTAGTGCCATCAGGTGTGTCCAAAATGATTTCTAAGCCTATGGTACATTTGGTGCAATCCGTGCACCTCTCTTGCATCCAAAATGACTTCCGAGCCAATTGTATCAAGATTAGCATTATCTCAAATCGGACTGAAACAATCTTCCACTTGAGCCCTAGTCACCTAGGAGTACCATCGAGTGCGTGCAAAACGATTTCTGAGGCTATGGTACGTTTAGCGCAAGCTATGGATCTATCTTGCACTGACACTAACACTATCTCCAACAGACAGAAATGAGATTCTACATGACTCACGTCACCTAGTAGTTCCATGAGGTGCACCCAAAATGATTTCTGAGCCAACGGTACGTTCGGCGCAAACCGTGCATCTATCTTGAATCAAGATTGGCACTATCTCCACATGGACCGAAATGAGCTTTTATTTGAGCCTCGTCACCTAGGAGTGCCATCCGGTGCGTCCAAAATGAATTATGAGCCTGTGGTACGTTTGGTAGAAACCATGCACCTATCATGCACTGAAACTAACATTGTCTCTAAACGGACCGAAACGAGATTCTACATGACCCAAGTCACCTAGCAGTACCATTGGGTGCATCCAAAATGATTTCTGAGGCTATGGTATGTTCAACACAAACTGTGGATCTATCTTGCACTAACACTAACACTACCTCCAAAGGGACATGACCCACATCACCTAGTAGTTCCATCAGGTGCGTCAAAAATAATTTCTGAGCCAACAGTATATTCGGCACAAACCGTGCACCTATCTTAAATCAAGATTAGCACTATTTCCAAATGGACAGAAACGAGCTTCCATTTGAGCCTCATCACCTAGGTGTGCCATCCTGTGCGTCAAAAATGGTTTCTGAGCCTGTGGTATGTCTGGCGGAAACTATGCACCTATCTTGCACCGAAACTAACACTATCTCCAAACGGACCGAAACGAGATTCTACATGACCAACGTCATCTAGGAGTTATGTTGGGTGCATTAAAAACGATTTCTGAGGCTATGGTATGTTTAGCGCAAACTATGAATATATCTTACACTAACACTAACACTACCTCCAAACGGACCGAAATGAGATTCTACATAACCCACGTCACCTAGTAGTTCCATCTAGTGCATCCAAAATGATTTCTGAGCCTATGGTACGTTTGGCGGAAACTGTGCACCTATCTTGCACCGAAAGTAACATTGTCGATAAACGGACCGAAACGAGATTCTACATGACCCACGTCACCTAGGAGTACCATTGGGTGCTGCCAAAATGATTTCTAAGGCTATGGTATGTTTAGCGCAAACTATTGATATATCTTGCATTGACACTAACACTACCTCCAAATGGAGCGAAATGAGATTCTACATGACCCATGTCACGTAGTAGTTTCTTCAGGTGCATCCAAAATGATTTATGAGCCAACGGTACGTTCAGCGCAAAGCGTACACCTATCTTGAATCAAAATTAGCACCATCTCCAAATGGACCAAAATGAGCTTCCATTTGAGCCTCGTCCTCTAGGAGTACCATCCGATGCGTCCAAAATAATTTCTGAGCCTATGGTACGTTTGGCGTAAACCGTGCACGTATCTTGCACCAAAACTAACGCTATGTCCAAACAGATAGAAACGAGATTCTGCATGACCCACGTCACCTAGGAGTTCTGTTGGGTGCGTCAAAAATGACATCCAAGCCAATTGTATCAAGATTAGCTCTATCTCAAATCGAACAGAAACGAGCTTCCACTTGAGCCTCGTCAACTTGGAGTACCATCGGGTGTGTGCAAAATGATTTCTGAGGCTATGGTACGTTTAGCACAAACTATAGATCTATCTTGCACTGACACTTACACTATCTCCAATAGATGAAATGAGATTCTACAAGACCCACGTCCCCTAGTAGTTCCATCGGGTGCGCCCAAAATGATTTCTAAGCCAACGGTACGTTCGGCGCAAACCGTGCACCTATCTTGAATCAAGATTAGCACTATCTCCAAATAGACCGAAACAAGCTTCCATTTGAGCCTCATCACCAAGGAGTGCCATCCGATGCGTCCAAAACGAATTATGAGCCTGTGGTACGTTTGGCGGAAACCGTGCACCTATCTTGCACCGAAACTAACATTGTCTCCAAACGAACCAAAACGAGATTCTACATGGCCCACGTCACCTTGCAATACCATTGGGTGCATCCAAAATGATTTCTAAGGCTATGGTATGTTTAGCGCAAACTTTGGATCTATCCTGCACTGACACTAACACTACCTCCAAAGGGACATGACCCACGTCACCTAGTAGTTCTGTCGGGTGCGTCTAAAATGATTTCTAAGCCAACGGTATGTTCGGCACAAACCATGCACCTATCTTGGATCAAGATTAGCACTATCTAAAATGGACCGAAACGAGCTTCCATTTGAGCCTCGTCACCTAGGAGTGCAATCCGGTGCGTCAAAAATAATTTCTGAGCCTGTGGTATGTTTGGCGAAAACTGTGCACCTATCTTGCACCGAAACTAACATTGTCTCCAAACGGACCGAAACGAGATTCTACATGACCCATGTCACGTAGTAGTTTCATCGGGTGTATCCAAAATGATTTCTGAGCCTATGGTACATTTGGCGCAAATCGTGCACCTATCTTGCACCAAAACTAACACTATCTCCAAACAGACCTAAACGAGATTCTACATGTCCCAAGTCACGTAGTAGTTTCGTCGGGTGCATCCAAAATGATTTTTGAGCCAATGGTATGTTTGGCACAAACCGTGCACCTATCTTGAATCAAGATTAGCACTATCTCCAAATGGACCAAAATGAGCTTCCATTTGAGCCTCGTCACCTAGGAGTACCATCCGATGTGTCCAAAATGATTTTCTGAGCCTATGGTACGTTTGGCGGAAACCATGCACCGATCTTGCACCAAAACTAACACTATCTCCAAACAGACTGAAACGAGCTTCTATATGACCCATTTCACGTAGTTGTTTTATCTGGTGCATCCAAAATGATTTCTGAGCCAACGGTATGTTCGGCACAAACCGTGCACCTATCTTGAATCAAGATTAGCACTATCTCCAAATGGTCCGAAACGAGCTTCCATTTGAGGCTCGTCACCTAGAAGTGCCATCCTATGTATCAAAAATGATTTCTGAGCATGTGGTATGTTTGGCAAAAACTGTGCACCTATCTTGCACCAAAACTAACACTGTCTCCAAACGGACCGAAACGAGATTCTACATGACCCACGTCACCTAGGAGTTATGTTGGGTGCATCAAAAACGAATTCTGAGGCTATGGTATGTTAAGTGCAAACTATGGATATATCTTGCACTAACACTAACACTACCTCCAAACGGGCCAAAATGAGATTCTACATGACCCACGTCACATAGTAGTTCCATCCGGTGCGTCCAAAATGATTTCCGAGCCTATGGTACGTTTAGTGGGAACCGTGCACTGATCTTGCACCGAAAGTAACACTGTCTCTAAACGGACCGAAACGAGATTCTACATGACCCACGTCACCTAGGAGTACCATTCGGTGCTGCCAAAATGATTTATGAGGCTACGGTATATTTAGCGCAAACTGTGGATATATCTTGCATTGACACTAACACTACCTCCAAATAGAGCCAAATGAGATTCTACATGACCCATGTCACCTAGTAGTTCCATCGGGTGCATCCAAAATGATTTCTGAGCCAACGGTATGTTCGGCACAAACCGTGCACCTATCTTGAATCAAAATTAGCACTATCTCCGAATGGACCAAAATGATTTTCCATTTGAGCCTCATCACCTAGGAGTACCATCCGATGTGTCCAAAATGATTTCTGAGCCTATGGTACGTTTGGCGTAAACCGTGCACCTATCTTGCACCGAAACTAACACTATCTCCAAACGAACCGAAATGAGATTCTACATGACCCACGTCACCTAGGAGTTTTGTTGGGTGCATCGAAAATGACATCCAAGCCAATTGTATCAAGATTAGCACTATCTCAAATCGGACAGAAACGAGCTTCCACTTGAGCCTCGTCACCTAGGAGTACTATTGGGTACGTGGTAAATGATTTCTGAGGCTATGGTACGTTTAGGGCAAACTATGGATCTATCTTGCACTGACACTAACACTATCTCTAATAGACCGAAATGAGATTCTACATGACCCACGTCACCTAGTAGTTCCATCGGGTGCGCCCAAAATGATTTCTGAGCCAACGGTACGTTCGGCGCAAACCGTGCACCTATCTTGAATCAGGATTAGCACTATGTCCAAATGGACCAGAACCATTTGAGCCTCGTCACCTAGGAGTGCCATCCAATGCATCCAAAATGAATTATGAGCCTGTGGTACGTTTGAGGAAACCGTGCACCTATCTTGCATCGAAACTAACACTGTCTCCAAATAGACCGAAACGAGATTCTACATGACCCACGTCACCTAGCAATACCCTTGGGTGCTTCCAAAATGATTTCTGGGCCTATGGTATTTGTTGGTGGAAACTATGCACCTATCTTGCACCGAAACTAACACTGTCTCCAAACGGACCGAAACGAGATTCTACATGACCCATGTCACGTAGTAGTTTTATCGGGTGCATCCAAAATGATTTATGAGCCTATGGTACGTTTGGCGCAAACCGTGCACCTATCTTGCACCAAAACCAACACTATCTCCAAACAGACTGAAACGAGATTCTACATGACCCATGTCACGTAGTAGTTTCATCGGGTGCATCCAAAATGATTTCTGAGCCAATGGTATGTTCGGCACAAACCGAGCACCTATCTTGAATCAAGATTAGCACTATCTCCAAATGGACCAAAATAAGCTTCCATTTGAGCCTCGTCACTTAGGAGTACCATCCGATGCGTCCAAAATGATTTCTGAGCCTATGGTATGTTTGCTGCAAACCGTGCACCTAGCTTGCACCAAAACTAACACTATCTCCAAACATACCGAAACGAGATTCTACATGACCCATGTCACGTAGTAGTTTCGTCGGGTGCATACAAAATGATTTCTGAGCCAACGGTATGTTCGGCACAAACCGTGCACCTATCTTGAATCAAGATTAGCACTATCTCCAAATGGACTAAAACGAGCTTCCATTTGAGCCTCGTCACCTAGGAGTTTCATCGTGTGCATCAAAAATGATTTCTGTGCCTATGGTATGTTTGGCGGAAACTGTGCACCTATCTTGCACCGAAACTAACACTGTCTCCAAACGGACCAAAACGAGATTCTACATGAGCCATGTCACGTTCATTGGGTGCATCCAAAATGATTTCTAAGCCAACAGTATGTTCGGCACAAACCGTACACCTATCTTGAATCAAAATTAGCAGTCTCCAAATGGACCAAAATGAGCTTCCATTTGAGCCTCGTCACCTAGGAGTACCATCCGATGCGTCCAAAATGATTTCTGAGCCTATGGTACGTTTGGCGCAAACCATGCACCTATCTTGCTCCAAAACAACACTATCTCCAAACAGACCAAAACAAGCTTCTATATGACCCATGTCACGTAGTAGTTTTATCGGGTGCATCCAAAATGATTTCTGAGCCAATGGTATGTTCGGCACAAACCGTGCACCTATCTTGAATCAAGATTAGCACTGTCTCCAAACGGACCGAATCGAGATTCTATATGACCCACGTCACCTAGGAGTTATGTTGGGTGCATCAAAAATGATTTCTGAGGCTATGGTATGTTAAGCGCAAACTATGGATATATCTTGCACTAACACTAACACTACCTACAAATGGACCGAAATGAGATTCTACAAGACCCACGTCACCTAGTAGTTCCATCCGGTGCGTCCAAAATGATTTCTGAGTCTGTGGTACGTTTGGCGGAAACCGTGCACCTATCTTGCACCGAAAGTAACACTGTCTCTAAACGGACCGAAACGAGATTCTACATGACCCACATCACCTAGGAGTAGCATTGGGTGCTGCCAAAAAGATTTCTGAGGCTACGGTATGTTTAGCGCAAACTGTGGATATATCTTGCATTGACACTAACACTACCTCCAAACGGAGCCAAATGAGATTCTACATGACCCATGTCACGTAGTAGTTTTATTGGGTGCATCCAAAATGATTTCTGAGCTAACGGTACGTTCAGCGCAAACCGTACACCTATCTTGAATCAAAATTAGCACTATCTCCGAATGGACCAAAATGATCTTCCATTTGAGCCTCGTCACCTAGGAGTACCATCCGATGTGTCCAAATTGATATCTAAGCCTATGGTACGTTTGGCGTAAAGCGTGCACCTATCTTGCACTGAAATTAACACTATGTCCAAACGGACCAAAATGAGATTCTACATGACCCATGTCACCTAGGAGTTCTGTTGGGTGCATCCAAAATGACATGCAAGCCAATTGTATCAAGATTAGCACTATCTCAAATCGGACAGAAACGAGCTTCCACTTGAGCCTCGTCACCTAGGAGTACCATCGGGTGCGTGGAAAACGATTTCTGAGGCTATGGTATCTTTTGCGCAAACTATGGATCTATCTTTCACTGACACTAACACTATCTCCAACAGACCGAAATAAGATTCTACATGACCCACGTCACCTAGTAGTTCCATCGGGTGCGCCCAAAATGATTTATGAGCCAACGGTACGTTCGGCGCAAACCGTGCACCTATCTTGAATCAAGATTAGCTATCTCCAAATGGACCAGAACAAGCTTCCATTTGTGCCTCGTCACCTAGGAGTGCCATCCAATGCGTCCAAAATGAATTATGAGCATGTGGTATGTTTGGCGGAAACCGTGCACCTATCTTGCACCGAAACTATCACTATCTCCAAACAGACCGAAACGAGATTCTACATGACCCACGTCATCTAGCAATACCATTGGGTGCATCCAAAATGATTTCTGAGGCTATGGTATGTTTAGCACAAACTTTGGATCTATCTTGCACTGACACTAACACTACCTCCAAACGGACATGACCCATGTCACCTAGTAGTTCCATCGGGTGTGTCTAAAATGATTTCTAAGCCAACGGTATGTTCGGCACAAACCGTGCACCTATCTTGAATCAAGATTAACACTATCTCAAATGGACCGAAATGAGCTTCCATTTGAGCATCGTCACCTAGGAGTGCCATCCGGTGCGTCAAAAATGATTTCTGAGTCTGTGGTATGTGTTGGCGGAAACTGTGCACCTATCTTGCACCGAAACTAACACTGTCTCCAAACGGACCGAAACGAGATTCTACATGACCCATGTCATGTTGTAGTTTCATCGGGTGCATCCAAAATGATTTCTGAGGCTATGGTACGTTTGGCGCAAACCGTGCACCTATCTTACACCAAAACTAGCACTATCTCCAAACAGACCGAAACGAGATTTTACAAGACCCATGTCACGTAGTAGTTTCATCGGGTGCATCCAAAATGATTTCTGAGCCAATGGTATGTTCGGGACAAACTGAGCACCTATCTTGGACCAAAATTAAAACAATCTCCAAATGGACCAAAATGAGCTTCCATTTGAGCCTCGTCACATAGGAGTACCATCCGATGTGTCCAAAATGATTTCTGAGTCTATGGTACGTTTGCCGCAAACCATGCACCTATCTTGCACCGAAACTAACACTATCTCCAAACAGACCGAAATGAGATTCTACATGACCCACATCACCTAGGAGTTATGTTGGGTGCATCAAAAATGATTTCTGAGGCTATGGTACGTTAAGCGCAAACTATGGATATATCTTGCACTAACACTAACACTACCTCCAAACGGACCGAAATGAGATTCTACATGACTCATGTCACCTAGTAGTTCCATCCGGTGCGTCCAAAATGTTTCTGAGCCTGTGGTACATTTGGCGGAAATCGTGCAACTATCTTGCACCGAAAGTAACACTGTCTCTAAATGGACCGAAATGAGATTCTACATGACCCACGTCACCTAGGAGTACCATTGGGTGCTGCCAAAATGATTTCTGAGGTTACGGTATGTTTAGCGCAAACTTTGGATATATCTTGCATTGACACTAACACTACCTCCAAACAGAGCGAAATGAGATTCTACATGGCCCATGTCACGTAGTAGTTTCATCGGGTGCATCCAAAATGATTTCTGAGCCAATGGTACGTTCGGCGCAAACCGTACACCTATCTTGAATTAAAATTAGCACTATCTCTGAATGGACCAAAATGAGCTTCCATTTGAGCCTCCTCACCTAGGAATACCATCCGATGCGTCCAAAATGATTTATGAGCCTAAGGTACGTTTGGCGTAAACCATGCACATATCTTGCACCCAAACTAACACTATGTCCAAACGACCAAAACGAGATTCTACATGACGCACATCACCTAGGAGGTCTGTTGGGTGCGTCCAAAATGACATCCAAGCCAATTGTATCAAGATTAGCACTATCTCAAATCGGACAGAAACGAGCTTCCACTTGAGCCTCGTCAAATAGGAGTACCATCGCGTGCGTGCAAAACGATTTCTGAGGCTATGGTACGTTTAGCGCAAACTATGGATCTATCTTGCACTGACACTAACACTATATCGAACAGACCAAAATGAGATTCTACATGACCCACGTCACCTAGTAGTTCCATCGGGTGCGCCCAAAATGATTTATGAGCCAACGGTACGTTCGTTGCAAACCGTGCACCTATCTTGAATCAAGATTAGCACTATCTCCAAATGGACCGAAACAAGCTTCCATTTGAGCCTCATCACCTAGGAGTGCCATCCGATGCGTCCAAATCGAATTATGTGCCTGTGGTACATTTGGCAGAAACCATGCACCTATCTTGCACTAAAACTAACATTGTCTCCAAACGGACCGAAACGAGATTCTACATGACCCACGTCACCTAGCAGTACTATTGGGTGCATCTAAAATGATTTCTGAGGCTGTGGTATGTTTAGGGCAAACTGTGGATCTATCTTGCATTGACACTAACACTACCTCCAAAGGGACATGACCCACGTCACCTAGTAGTTCCATCGGGTGCATGTAAAATGATTTATGAGCCAACGGTATGTTCGGCACAAACCATGCTCCGATCTTGAATCAAGATTAGCACTATCTCCAAATGGATCGAAACGAGCTTCCATTTGAGCCTTGTCACCTAGGAGTTCCATCCGGTGCCTCCAAAATGATTTCTATGCCTATGGTACATATGGTGCAAACCATGCACCTCTCTTGCATCGAAACTAACACTATCTCCAAACTAACCGAAACGACATTCTACATGACCCACATCGCGTGGGGGTTCTGTCAGGTGCATCCAAAATGACTTCCGAGCCAATTGTATCAAGATTAGCATTCTCTCAAATCGGACCGAAACAATCTTCCACTTGAGCCTCGTCTCCTAGGAGTACCATCGAGTGCGTGCAAAACGATTTCTGAGGCTATGGTATGTTAAGCGCAAACTATGGATATATCTTGCACTAACACTAACAACCTCCAAACGGACCGAAATGAGGTTCTACATGACCCACGTCACATAGTTGTTCCATCGGGTGCGTCCAAAATGATTTCTGAGCCTGTGGTACATTTGGCGGAAACCGTGCACCTATCTTGCACCGAAAGTAACACTGTCTCCAAACGGACCGAAATAAGATTCTACATGACCCACGTCACCTAGGAGTACCAATGGGTGCTGCCAAAAAGATTTCTATGGCTATGGTATGCTTAGCGCAAACTGTTGATATATCTTGCACTGACACTAACACTACCTCCAAACGGAGCGAAATGAGATTCTACATGACCCACGTCACCTAGTAGTTTCAACAGGTGCATCCAAATTGATTTTTGAGCCAACGGTACGTTCGGCACAAACCATGCACCTATCTTGAATCAAGATTAGCACTATCTCCAAATGGACCGAAACGAGCTTCCATTTGAGCCTCGTCACCTAGGAGTTCCGTTTGGCGCGTCCAAAATGGTTTCTAAGCCTGTGGAATGTTTAGCGGAAACCGAGCACCTATCTTGCGCTGAAACCAACACTATCTCCAAACGGACCAAAATGAGATTCTACATGACCCACATCACCTAGGAGTTCTGTCGGGTGCATCCAAAATGACATCTGAGCCAATTGTATCAAGATTAGCACTATCTCAAATCGGACCGAAACGAGCTTCCACTTGAGCCTCGTCACCTAAGAGTACCATCAGGTGCGTGCAAAACGATTTCTGAGGCTATGGTACGTTTAGCGCAAACTATGAATCTATCTTGCACTGACACTAACACTATCTCCAACAAACCGAAATGAGATTCTAAATGACTCACATCACATAGTAGTTCCATCAGGTGCGCCCAAAATGATTTCTTATCCAACGGTATGTTCGGCGCAAACCGTGCACCTATCTTGAATCGAGATTAGCACCATCTCCAAATAGACCGAAACGAGCTTATATTTGAGCCTCATCACCTTAGAGTGTCATCCAGTGCGTCCAAAATGAATTATGAGTATGTGGTACATTTGGCAGAAACCGTGCACCTATCTTGCACCGAGACTAACACCATGTACAAATGGACCGAAACGAGATTCTACATGACCCACGTCACCTAGGAGTTCTGTCGGGTGCATCGAAAACAATTTCTGAGGCTATGGTATGTTTAGCACAAACTATGGATATATTTTGCCCTGACACTAACACTACCTCCAAACAGACCAAAATGAGATTCTACATGACCCATATCACCTAGTAGTTCCATTGGGTGTATCCAAAATGATTTCTGAGCCAACGATACGTTCGGCACAAACCGTGCACCTATCTTGAATCAAGATTAGCACTATCCCCAAACGAAGCTTCCATTTGAGCCTCGTCACCAAGGAGTACCATCCGATGCGTCCAAAATGATTGCTGAGCCTATGGTACATTTGGCGCAAACCGTGCACCTATCTTGCACCGAAACTAACACTATCTCCAAACAGACTGAAACGAGATTCTACATGACCCACGTCACCTAGGAGTTCTGTCGGGTGCATCCAAAATGACATCCGAGCCAACTGTATCAAGATTAGCACTATCTCAAATTGGACAGAAACGAGCTTTCACTTCAGCCTCGTCACCTAGGAGTACCATTGGGTGCATGCAAAACGATTTCTAAGGCCATGGAACGTTTAGCGCAAACTATGGATCTATCTTGCACTGACACTAACACTATCTCCAATGGACCGAAATGAGATTCCACATGACCCACGTCACCTAGTAGTTACATCGGGTGCGCCCAAAATGATTTCTGAGCCAACGGTACGTTCGGCGCAAACCGTGCACCTATCTTGAATCAAGATTAGCACTATCTCCAAAAGGACCAAAACGAGCTTCCATTTGAGCCTCGTCACCTAAGTGTGCCATCCGGTGCGTCCAAAATGAATTATGAGCCTGCGGTATGTTTGGCGGAAACCGTGCACCTATCTTGCACCGAAACTAACACTATCTCCAAACGGACCGAAACGAGATTCTACATGACCCACGTCACCTAGCAGTACCATTGGGTGCATCCAAAATGATTTATGAGGGTATGGTGTGTTTAGCGCAAACTGTGGATCTATCTTGCACTGACACTCACACTACCTCCAAAGGGACATGACCCACGTCACCTAGTAGTTCCATCAGGTGCGTCCAAAATGATTTCTAAGCCAATGATATGTTCAGCACAAACCGTGCACCTATCTCGAATCAAGATTAGCACTGTCTCCAAATGGACCGAAACGAGCTTCCATTTGAGCCTCGTCACCAAGGAGTTCCATCCGGTGCGTCCAAAATGATTTGTAAGCCCATGGTACATTTGGTGCAAACCGTGCACCCCTCTTGCATCGAAACTAACACTATGTCCAAACAGACCGAAACGGGATTCTACATGACCCACATCACCTACGAGTTCTGTCAGGTGCATCCAAAACGACTTCCGAGCCAATTGTATCAAGATTAGCATTATCTCAAATCGGACCGAAACAATCTTCCACTTGAGCCTCGTCACCTAGGTGTACCATCAAGTGCGTGCAAAACGATTTCTAAGGCTACGGTACGTTTAGCGTAAACGATGAATCTATCTTGCACTAACAATAACACTATCTCCAATGGACCGAAATGAGATTCTACATGACCCACGCCACCTAGTAGTTCCATCGGGTGCGTCCAAAATGATTTCTGAGCCAACGGCACGTTCGGCGCAAACCGTGCACCTATCTTGAATCAGGAATAGCACTATCTTAAAATGGACCGAAATAAGCTACCATTTGATCCTCATCACCTAGGAGTGCCATCCAGTGCGTCCAAAATGATTTCTGAGCCTGTGGAACGTTTGGCATAAACCGTGCACCTATCTTGCACCGAAACTAACACCATGTCCAAATGGACCGAAACGAGATTCTACATGACCCACGTCACCTAGGAGTTCTATCAGGAGCATCAAAAACAATTTTATGAGGCTATGGTATGTTTAGCGCAAACTATGGATATATTTTGCACTAACACTAACACTACCTCCAAACGGACAGAAATGAGATTCTACATGACCCACGTCTCCTAGTAGTTCAATCGGGTGCGTCCAAAATGATTTCTGAGCCAACGGTACGGTCGGCGCAAACCATGCACCTATCTTGAATCAAGATTAGCACTATCGCAAAGCAGATCACTATCTCAAAGCAGATAAAAAATGAGCTACCACTTGATCCTCGTCACCTAGGAGAACTATTTCTGTGCCTCTGGTATGTTTGGCGAAACCGTGCACCTATCTTGCACTAACACTGACACTATCTCCGAATGGACCGAAACAAGATTCCACATGAGCCACATCTCCCAGGAGTTCCGTCAGGTGTGTTGAAAATAACTTTCGAACCTATGGTATGTTCGGCGCAAACCGTGCACCTATCTTGCGTTAAGATTAGCACTATCTCAAAACAGATCGAAACGGACTTCCACTTGAGCCTCGTCACCTAGGAGTACCATCGGGTGTGTCTAAAATGATTTCTGATTCTACAGTATGTTTGGCTCAAACTGTGCACCTATCTTGCACCGACACTGACACTGTCTCCAAATGGACCGAAACAAGGTTCCATACGACCCACGTCACCTATCAGTACCATTGAGAGCTTCCAAAATGATTTCTGAGGCTATGGTATGTTTAGCGCAAACTATGGATATATCTTGCACTGACACTAACACTACCTCCAAATAGAGCAAAATGAGATTCTACATGACCCACATCACCTAGTAGTTCCATTGGGTGCGTCCAAAATGATTTCTAGGCCAACGGTACGTTCAGCACAGACTGTGCACCTATCTTGAATCAAGGTTAGCAATATCTCCAAATGGACCAAAATGAGATTCCATTTGAGCCTCGTCTCCTAGGAGTACCATCCGGTGCGTCCAAATTGATTTCTAAGCATATGGTACATTTGGCGCAAACCGTGCACCTATCTTGCACCGAAACTAACCATATCTCCAAACAGACCGACACGAGATTCTACATGACCCATGTCACCTAGGAGTTCTGTCAAGTGCATCCAAAATGACATCTGAGCCAATTGTATCAATATTAGCATTATCTCAAATCGGACCGAAATGAGCTTCCACTTGAGCCTCGTCACCTAGGAGTACCATCTCGTGTGTGCAAAATGATTTTCTAAGGCTATGGTATGTTTAGCGCAAACTGTGGATCTATCTTGCACTGACACTAACACTACCTCCAAACAGACCGAAATGAGATTCTACATGACCCATGTCACCTAGTAGTTCCATCGGGTGCATCCAAAATAATTTCTGAGCCAACGGTATATTCGGCGCAAACTGTGCACCCATCTTGGGTCAAGATTTGCTCTATCTCCAATCAGACCAAGATGAGCTACCACTTGATCCTCATCACCTAGGAGTGCCATCAAGTGCTTCCAAAATAATTTATGAGCCCATGAAACGTTTGGCACAAACCGTGAACCTGACTTGCACCGACACTAACACTGTCTCCAAACAGACCAAAATGAGATTCCACATGACCCACGTCACCTAGGAGTTCCATCGGCTATGTAAAAAATGATTTCTGAGCCCATGGTACATTCGGCGCAAACCGTGCACCTATCCTGCTCCGACACTAACATTGTCTGGAAACAGACCGAAATGAGATTCCACTTGACCCACGCCACCTAGAAGTTCTATCGGGTGCATCCAAAATGATTTCTGGGCCTATGGTATGTCGATGCAATATGTGCACCTATCTTACGTCAAGATTAGCACTATCGCAAAGCAGATCACTATCTCAAAGCTGATCGAAATGAGCTACCACTTGATCCTTGGCACCTAGGAGAACTATTTTTGTGCCTATGGTATGTTTGGCGAAACCGTGCACCTATCTTGCACTGACACTAACACTATCTCCAAATGAACCAAAATAAGATTGCACATGAGCCACATCACCTAGGGTTCTGTCAGGTGTGTCAAAAATGACTTTTGAACCTATGGTATGTTCGGCGCAAACCGTGCACCTATCTTGCATCAAGATTAGCACTATCTCAAAACGGACCGAAATGGGCTTCCACTTGAGCATCGTCACCAAGGAGTACCATCGAAAGCATCCAAAATGATTTATGATTCTACGGTGCACCTATCTTGCACTAACACTGACACTAATGGATCGAAATGAGGTTCCATATGACCCACGTCACCTTGGAGTTCAATCGGGTGCATCCAAAACGATTTTCGAGCCCATGGTATGTTCGGTGCAAACCGTGCACCTATCTTGGGTCAAGATTAGCACTATCTCTAGACCGACCGAGACAAGCTACCACTAGAGCCTTATCACCTAGGAGTACAATCGGGTGTGTCTAAAATGACTTTTGAGCCTATGGTACACTTGGCACAAACCATGAACCTGTCTTGCATCGACACTAACACTATCTCCAAACAGACCGAAATGAGATTCCACATGACCCACGTCACCTAGGAGTTCCATCGGGTGCATCCAAAACAATTTCCTAGCCTTTGTTACCTTCGGCACAAACCGTGCACCTATCTTGCGTCAAAGTTAGCACTATCTCTAAACGGACTGAAACGAGCTAACACTTGAGCCTCGTCACCGAGGAGTACCATCGGTGCGTCCATAATGATTTATGAGCCTATGGTACGTTTGACGCAAAACGTGCTCCTATCTTGCACCGACACTGACACTATCTCCAAACAGACCGAAAGAAGGTTCCACATGTCCCAAGTCACCTAGGAGTTCCATCGGATGCGTCCAAAATGACTTCTGAGTCTATGATACATTTGGCGCAAACCGTGCACCTATCTTGCCCCAACACTTACACTGTCTCAAAACGCACCGAAACAAGGTTTCATATGACCCACGTCACCTAGGAGTTCCATCAGATGTGTCCAAAATGACTTCTGAGCCTATGGTACGTTTGGCGCAAACCCTGCACCTATCTTGCACTGACACTAACACTATCTCCAACCGGACCGAAATGAGATTCCACATGAGCAACATCACCTAGGAGTTCCGTCGGGTGCTTCCGAAATGACTTTCGAGCCTATGGTTTGTTTGGCACAAACCAGACCGCTATCTTGCGTCAAGATTAGCTCTATCTTCAAGTGGACTAGAACGAGCTAACACTTGATCCTTGTCACATAGCAGTACTTTAAGGTGAGTCCTAAATGATTTCTGAGCCTATGATACGTTTGGTGCAAACCGGGCACCTATCTTGCACCGTCACTGACACTATCTCCAAATGTTCTGAAATGAAATTCCACATGACCCATGTCACCTAGGAGTTCCATCGGGTATGTCCAAAATGATTTCCAAGCCCATGGTACATTCGACGCAAATCATGTACCTATCTTGCGTTAAGATTAGCACTATCTCAAAGCGGACTGAGACAAGCTACCACTTAGTCCTCATCACCTAGGAGTCTAAAATGATTTCTGAGCCTATGGTATGCTTGGCACCAACCATGAACCTGTCTTGAACCGACACTTACCGTATCTCCAAACAGACCAAAACGAGATTCCACATGAGCCACATCACCTAGGAGTTCCGCCGGGTGCTTCCAAAATGACTTCTGAGCCTATGGTATGTTCTGCGCAAACCATGTAGCTATCTTGCGTCAAGATTAGCACTATCTCCAAGTGGACCGAAATGAGTTACCACTTGATCCTCATCACCTAGGAGTACCATCAGGTGCATCCAAAACAATTTCTGAGCCTATGGTACATTTGGCACAAACCATGCACCTATCCTGCACCGACACTGACCCAATCCCTAATCGGACCGAAACGAGATTCCACATGACCCACGTCACCTAGGAGTTCCATCGGGTACATCCAAAATGATTTTTGAGACCATGGTTTGTTCAGCACAAACTGTGCACCTATCTTGGGTCAAGATTAGCAATATCTCCAAGCGGACTGAGATGACCTACCATTTGATCCTCATCACCTAGGAGTACCATCAGGTGTGTACAAAATGATTCTGAGCCTATGGTACGTTAGGCGCAAACCGTGAACCTGACTTGCACCGACACTAATACTATCTCCAAACAGACCAAAATGAGATTCCACATGACCCACGTCACCTGGGAGTTCCATCGGCTACGTCCAAAATGATTTATGAGCCCATGGTACATCCGGCGTAAACCGTGCACCTATCTAACATTAAGATTAGCACTATCTCCAGATCGACCATGATGAGATTCCATTTGAGCCTCATCACATAAGAGTAGCATCTGGTGTGTCCAAAATGATTTCAGATCCTATAGTACATTTGGTGCAAACCGTGCACCTATCTTGCACCGAAACTAACACTATCTCAAAACAGAACGAAACGAGATTCTACATGACCCAGGTAACCTAGGAGTTCTGTTGGGTGCATCCAAAATGGATTCTGAGCCAATTGTATCAAGATTAGCACTATCTCAAATCAAACCGAAACGAGCTTGCACTTGAGCCTCGTCACCTAGGAGTACCATCATGTTGCAAAATGATTTTTGAGGCTATGGTACGTTTAGCGCAAACTATGGATCTATCTTGCATTGACACTAACACTATATCCAATGGATCGAAATGAGACTCTACATGACCCACATCACCTAGTAGTTCCATCAAGTGCGTCCAAAATGATTTCTAAGCCAACAGTACGTTTGGCGCAGACCGTACACCTATCTTGAATCAAGATTAGCACTATCTCCAAATGGACCGAAACGAGCTTCCATTTGATCCTGGTAACCTAGGAGTGCCATCTGGTGCGTCCAAACTGATTTATGAGCCTGTGGTATGTTTGGCAAAAACCGTGCACCTATCTTGCACTGAAACTAGCACTATCTCCAAACGGACCAAAACAAGATTCTACATGACCCACGTCACCTAGGAGTACCATTGGTGTATCCAAAATGATTTCTGAGGCTATGGTACATTTAGCGCAAACTATGGATCTATCTTGCACTGACACTAACATTACCTCCAAACGGGCCGAAATGAGATTCTGCATGACCCACGTCACCTAGTAATTCCATTGGGTGCGTCCAAAATAATTTCTGAGCCAATGGTACAATCGGTGCAAACCGTGCATCTATCTTAAATCAAGCATCCATTTGAGCCTCATCAGTTAGGAGTAGCATCCGGTGCGTCCAAAATGAGTTCTGATCCTATGGTACATTTGGTGCAAACCATGCACCTATCTTGCACCAAAACTAACACTATCTCCAATCAGACCAAAATAAGATTCTACATGACCCACGTCAGCTAGGAGTTCTATCGGGTGTGACTTTCGAGCCAGTGGTATCAAGATTAGCACTATCTCAAATCAAACCAAAACGAGCTTCTTCTTGAGCCTTGTCACCTAGGAGTACCATCAGGTGCATGCAAAATGATTTCTGAGGGTATGGTATGTTTAGCGCAAATTGTGGATCTATCTTGCACTGAAACTAACACTATCTCCAATGGGTGCGTCCAAAACGATTTCTAAGCCAACGGTACGTTCGGCGCAAACTGTGCACCTATCTTGAATCAAGTTTAGCACTATCTCCAAATGGACCAAAACGAGCTTCCATTTGAGCCTCATTACCTAGGGGTACCATTCGGTGGGTCCAAAACAATTTCTGAGCCTATGGTATATTTGGCGCAAACCGCACACCTATCTTGCAATGAAACTAACACTATCTCCAAATGGACCAAAACAAGATTCTACATGACCCATGTTAGATAGGAGTTCCATCGCATGTGTCCAAAACAATTTCCAAGCCTGTGCAATGTTCGGCGCAAACCGTGTACCTGTCTTGCTTCAAGATTAGCACTATCTTAAAATGGACCGAACGAGCTTCCACTGGCGCCTCATCACCTAGGAGTACCATCGGGTGTCTCCAAAACAATTTCTGGTCCTTTGGAATGTTTGGTGCAAACCGTGCACCTGTGTTGCCTTGACACTAACACCATCTCCAAACAGATCGCAACAAGATTCCACATGACCCACATGGTGCGTCCAAAATAATTTCCGAGCATATGGTACGTTCGGTGCAAACCATGCACCTATCTTGTGTCAAGATTAGCACTATCTCCAAACAGATCGAAACGAGCTACAACTTGAGCCTCATCACCTAGGAGTACCATCGGGTGCATCCAAAAAGAATTCTGAGCCTTTGGTACATTTGGCGCAAACCATGCACCTATCTTGCACTAACACTGACACTGTCTCCAAACGGGATCAAAACAATATTCCACGTAGGAGTACCATACAGTGCGTCCAAAACAATTTCTGAGCCTATGTTACGTTTGGCTCAAACAGTGCACCTATCTTGCACAGAAATTAACAGTGTCTCCAAACTGACCAAAACGAGATTCTACATGACCCACGTCACATAGGAGTTCCACCGGGTGCATCCAAAATGATATCCAAGCCAATGGAATGTTCGGCACAAACCATGCACATATCTTACATCAAGATTAGCACTATGTCCAAAATAACCGAAATGAGCTTCCACTTGAGCCTCGTCACCTAGCAGTACCATCGGGTGCGTCCAAAACGATTTCTAAGCCTATGGTATGTCTGGCGCAAACTGTACCCTATCTTGCACCGACACTAACACTGTCTCCAAACGGACCGAAATGAGATTCCACGTCACGTAGGAGTTCCATCGGGTGCGTCCAAAATGATTTTCCAGCCTACGGTACGTTCGGCGCAAATCGTGCACCTATCTTGAATCAAGATTAGGATAATCTCCAAACGAACCAAAACGAGCTTCGATTTGAGCCTCGTCACCTAGGACTACCATCCGGTGCATCCAGAACGATTTCTGAGCCTATGGTACGTTTGGCACAAACAATGCACCTATCTTGCATCAGAACTAACACTGTCTCCAAACGGACAAAAACAATATTTTACATGACCCACGTCACCTAGGAGTTCCATCGGGTGCATCCAAAATGATTTCCAAGCCTATGAAATGTTCGGCGCAAACCATGCACCTATCTTGCATCTTGATTATCACTATCCCAAAACGGATCAAAATGAGATCCACTTGAGCCTCATCACCAAGGAGTACCATCAGGTGCATCGAAAATGATTTTTGAGCCCATGGTATGTTTGGCGCAAACCGTGCACCTGTCTTGCACCGACACTAACACTGTCTCTAAATAGACCAAAACAAAATTCCACATGACCCACATGGTGCATCCAAAATGATTTTCAAGCCTATGGTATGTTTGGCGCAAACCATGCACCTATCTTGCGTCAAGATTAGGACTATCTCCAAACAGACCGAGACGAGCTACCTCTTTGGCCTCATCACCTAGGAGTACCATTGGGTGCGTCCAAAACAATTTTTGAGCCTATGGTACGTTTGTGCAAACCCAGGAGTTCTATCTGGTGCATCCAAAATGACTTCTGGGCCTATTATATCACGATTAGCACTATCTCAAAACAGACTGAAAGGAGCTTCCACTTGAGCCTCGTCACCTAGGTGTTCCATTGGGTGCATCCAAAATGATTTCTAAGGCTGTGGTACATTGAGCGCAAACTATGGATCTATCTTGCATCGACACTAATACTATTTCCAAAGGGACACAAACGAGATCTATATGACCCACATCCACTAGGAGTTCTATCGGGTGTGTCCAAAATGATTTCCGAGCCAACGGTACGTTCAGCGCAAACCATGCACCAATCTAGAATAGAGATTATAATTGTCTCCAAACTGACTGAAACGAGGTTCCATTTGAGCCTCATCACCCAGGAGTACCATCATGTGCATCTAAAACAATTTATGAGCCCATGGTACATTTAGCGCAAACCGTGCACCTATCTTGCACCGAAACTAACACTCTCTCCAAACAGACCTAAATGAGATTCTACATGACCCATGTCACATAGGAGATCCATCGGGGGCGTCCAAAATGATTTCCATGGCTATGGAATGTTCGGCGCAAACCGTGCACCTATATTGCGTCAAGATTAGCACTAACCTCAAAACGGACCGAAACGAGCTTCCACTTGAGCCTTGTCACCTAGGAGTACCATCAGGTGCATCCAAAATGATTACCGAGCCAATGGCACATTCGGCGCAAACCTTGCACCTACCTTGTGTAAAGGTTAGAACTATCTGCAAGCGGACCGAAATGAGCTACTGCTTGAGACTCGTCACCTAGGAGTACTATCGGGCGCATCAAAAATGATTTCTAAGCCTATGGTACATTTGGCATAAACCATGCACCTATCTTGTAGCGACACTGACACTGTCTCCAAACAGGACCGAAACGAGATTTCACATGAGCCACGTCACCTAGGAGTTCCTTGGGTGCATCAAAAATGACTTCCGAGCCAATGGTATGTTCAGCGCAAACCATGCACCTATCTTGCGTCAAGATTAGCACTATCTTCAAAGAGACCGAAATGAGCTACCACTTCAGCCTCGTCACCTTGGAGTACCATCGAGTGCGTCCAAAATGATTTCTTAGCCTATGGTACGTTTGGCGCAAATCGTGCAACTATCTTGCACCGAAACTAACACTGTCTCCAAACGGACCGAAATGAGATTCTACATGACCCACGTCACCTAGGAGTTCTGTCGGGTGCATCCAAAATGACATCCAAGCCAATTGTATCAAGATTAGCACTATCTCAAATCGGATCGAAACGAGCTTCCACTTGAGCCTCGTCACCTAGGAATACCATCAGGTGCATCCAAAATGATTTCTGAGCCTATGGTACGTTTGGCGCAAACCGTGTACCTATTTTGCATCGACACTAACACTGTCTCCAAATGGACCGAATTAAGATTCCACATTACCCACGTGACCTAATAGTTCCATCGGATGTGTCCAAAATGATTTCTGACCCTATGATGTTTTCAGCGCAAACCATGCACCTATCTTGAATCAAGATTAGCACTACCTCCAAACGGACCGAAACGAGCTTTCATTTGAGCCTCGTCACCTTGGAGTACCATTCGGTGCGTCCAAAACAATTTCTGAGCCTAGGTACGTTTGGCCTAAACCATGCACCTATCTTGCACTAAAACTAACACTGTCTCCAAATGGACCGAAATGAGATTCTACATGACCCACGTCACCTTGGAGTTCCATCGGGTGTGTCCAAAAATTTCCGAGCCTATGGAATGTTTGGTGCAAACCGTGCACCTATCTTGCATCAAGATTAGCTCTATCACAAAATGACCCTATCGGGGTTATATTCCTAGGGTGTCTCAATGCATCGATTAGTTAGTGGGCCACGCGGCCCATAATATTTCAGCTAGCAAAGGCCTGAACGACCGAGGCCCAGCTGATCCAAGAAAACTAGACCAAGCACTAAGGCAGAGACTGGCCATGACCCCTTTAGCAGACTTAGTTGCATGACGCATGAGAGACGCACAACCTCTCCACCGTCCTACCCCCTAGGAGGAATGGGGAGAGGTCGAAGCCATCCTTACGCTGCGCTGCATAGACAAGATAACATCACACAGCGGTGACAACTGGTATGGTGATCCACCGTCCAAATACGGTCGATAGGACGCATGTATGATTATACCAACCATGGGATGGGATCCATGATGAAGGCCTTGACTTAGAGGCCATCCAACCTGGTGGGTGCCACGACCCCAATGATCGAGATCGTGGCCCTCAGCCCTTCAAACTAACAAGGTGATCGATGACCCGGGGGCGGCTACCAACTCCTATAAGACGTCCTTGGAATCCAGGAGGTGATGACAAAGACCATGCCAAGGACCACATCACACAGGATGGCTGGTGAATCACCATCGTGCCTACAGTGCCACCATGGCCAGCACAGTAGCACCATGTCACACCATGCCGTGAAATGGCCACAAGACCATGACGACAACCACGCCCAGACGTACTCCACAAAATGGCGTAGCTTTCAAGCCAAGTTAGCTAGGACCTCCCTCATGTTCACAACCCTTTGTTCAGGAGAATCTTCTTCCTTGTATACGCCCTAGCCTCGAACTCTATATAAGGGCAGCCAGGGCACCCCTCGGGGGGATCCATCTTTCATTGACTCATTCTTACACCATAGAAGGGCACCTAAAGCTTCCCTTTGGGCTGCCCATCCCTAGTTCTAGGTCTCCTACCGATTCCTCCATTCTTGCACCCCCCATTGTAAGAACTTCACAGCATTCAAGCGAGGAACACGCACTCGATCATCTCTGAGACTAGACATAGGGCTCCGGCCTGAACCAGTATAAATCCTAGTGTCTTTTGGATGCTACCACCATCTTCCAAGAGTAGCATGGCAATCATATAAATTTATTAGTCTGATTTACAAAACACTGACAGTTGGCGCAATAGGTTGGGGACAGTCACGCAGTCTCGATTGTTGAGCAGGAAGCGATGGCTCCACGCACCATCGGAGGACTCGCTGGCATAATGGCCCACGGGCCACATCCACCGTGAAAACTATGAGTTCGCCAGTGTTGGAGGGCCAGCGCCCGTGTCCACCTATAGCCGTGGCCCAAACCTCCGCTGTGGAGATCTAGGTCCCGTGGCCCACAGTGGACACACTCTCAAAATTGCCCTAGTGGCAGCATCCTAGAGTTCACTTACATAGGGGGGCCAGTACCCTCTCTCGTCACCAGTCATGGCCAAGTCCTCCACCTAGGAGAGAGGAGGCCCATGGCTTGTGATGAACGCACCTAGGGAATGGCCTCGACTGGCCACATCCTTTTGGGGAACGACGAGGTTATCCACACTAATGGGTCAGTGCTCATCACTAGCTTCTGCCTCGATTAGGTCAACCACGTGGGAAGCCTAGACCTAGTGGTGGAAACATGCCTCGAGCAGCATCTCTGCAACTAGCGGAGCACTGCCTGTCAAGGCACACACGAGAGACAAAATCACCTGTCGCCCGTGGCATCATCGCAAGTGATTAGGTGGTAGCCTGGCGCCATGCCTTGCGTAGTCAAGCATGGAACCAGGATCCAATCCTATATGGCGAACGAATCATCCATCATGCTCTAGCAAACTGTTAGCTAACACTTGGAGGCACGTGCATCCAAGGAAGTGGGTCCCTTAAGCGCACCGTGCTTCACGTAGAGCGGACTAAACTACGTTGCACTCAGAACCCACTTCCATAGCGATAGGTCATGGCAGCTCCTCGTCAAGAGTAGCAACCGTACCTAGAGGTAGCGACGCGACGACCGCGACATCATCGCCCCATGAGGGCCCAAGCACTAGAAGGCAAAAGCATCCCTGGTCGGAGGCTGTAGCGAACCGAACTCAAAGAAATCACCCTCGGGGGCTCGCGAGACCACCAAGAACATTAGGCTGGTAGGGATCGACCCAAAACCGCCCGAGAGGATGATCCGTGCCAGCTGCAACCATTCCAAGCACTGAAGAAACGCCTTCATCAGCTTGTGGCGTAGTGATCGCAATGACTTCGCCATGGACAAGCGCTCAGGGGCCCGCCGCGCTCCAAGTAGTGATGGCCATATCAGCAACTGCTTCTGACACATCGGTCATTTACATCAGCTCTGACTCTAGCCGGTCTGTCCAAGCACATCCACATGCACATGTAGGCGCACACATAAGTACCAGCTAGAACCAGAGCCAACACAAAAAGCGAACTAAAGATCACAGCGCTCGTACGTCTACTCCTGGTATCGCATGGATCCCCGAGTAATGCAATCCAACTTGCGCAAGCAGCCTGACATGGCTCACTCGCAGAGGTTGCATGCATAGGCACATGCACATAATCCAGTCGTAGCACTATTTCTCATTGTCCCAGCGACCCATTTCTGAGTCTCTGCTGATCGCTCCCTGCGTCACGACAAGTCAGTGACCCACGTCCTGATCTCTCACTCGCACCGAGGTTGCCCCAGCCAAACCTCACAGACCAGCTCCTAGGCAAGGCCACGCACTGCTCACTAGATTGAAAGGAAATAGGGAACTCATACACTCAAGACAAAAGGAATGAAGGAAAAGGAGAGCATTTGTTGTCCTCTCGCTTTCTTCTTGCATCATGACAGATCTGCGACCTACCCCTGACGTCCTGTCACACCGATGAATTATGCACATTTTAGCCCCGTGGGCCAGCCCCCAGGCTGAAACACGCATTCACGAACACGAGACTAAGGGGACGAAGCACATTCCAATTCAGACCGAAACAAGATTCCACTTGAGCCACATCACCTAGGAGTTCTATTGAGTGCATCCAAAATAACTTCCGAGCCTATAGTATGTTCGGCACAAACCGTGCACCTATCTTGTGTCAAGATTAGCAATATCTCAAAATGGACTAAAATGAGTTTCCACTTGAGCCTCGTCACCAAGGAGTTTCGTCAGCTGCATTCGTAACGACTTCTAAGCCTAGGGTATGTTTAGCGCAAACCGTGCACCTATCTTGCACCAATGCTAACAATGTCTCCAACACAGACCGAAATGAGATTCCACATGAGCCACATGACCTAGGAGTTTCGTCGGGTGCGTCCAAAACAATTTTTGTGCCTATGGTATGTTCGGTGCAAACCATGCACCTATCTTGCGTCAAGATTAGCACTATCTCCAACCAGACTGAAATGAGCTACCACTAGATCCTCGTCACCTAGGAGTACCATCAGGTGCGTCCAAAATGATTTCTGAGCCTATGGCACGTTGGGCGCAAACCGTGCACCAATTTTGCACCGACACTAATACTTTCTCCCAATGGACCAAAATGAGATTCCACATGACCCATGTCACCTAGTAGGTCAATCGGGTACATCCAAAATGATTTCTGAGCCCATAGTATGTTTGGCGCAAACCGTGCACCTATCTTGCATCAAGATTAGCACTATCACCAAATGGACTGAAACGAGCTACTACTAGAGCCACGTCACCTAGGAGTACCATCAGGTGCATCCAAAATGATTTATGAGCTTATGGTATGCTTGGTTAAAACCGTGAACTTGTCTTGCACGAACACTAACACTGTCTCCAAATAGACCGAAACAAGATTTCACATGACCCATGTCACCTAGGAGTTCCATCGGGTGCGTCTAAAATGATTTCCGAGCCTTTGTTAGGCTTGGCGCAAACCGTGCACTTATCTTGCGTCAAGATTAGCACTATCTCCAAACATACCAAAACAAGGTTCCACTTGAGCCTCGTCCCCTAGGAGTACCATCAGGTGTGTCCCAAAATGATTTTTGAGCCTTGGTACATAGGGCAATAACCATGCACCTATCTTGTACCGAGACTATCACTTCTCCAAACAAACCGAAACGAGATGCCAAATTACCCACATCACCTAGGAGTTCCATCGGGTGCGTTCAAAATGATTTTTGAGCCTATGGTACGATTGGCACAAACTGTAAAACCTATCTTGTGTCAACATTAGCAATATCTCCAAATGAAACGAAATGAGCTTCCACTTGAGGCTAGACACCTAGGAGTACAATCCGGTGCGTCCAAAATGATTTCTGAGCCTATGGTACATTTGCGCACACTGTGCACCTATCTTGCACTGACACTAACACTAACATATTTCTAAACAGACTAAAATGAGGTTCCACATGACTCACATCACGTAGGAGTTCTATCAGATACATCCAAAATGATTTCCGAGCCTATGGTACGTGCAGCACAAACCATGCACCTATCTTGTGTCAAGATTAGTACTATCTCCAAATGGTCCGAAACGAGCTACCTTTAGAGCCTCGTCACCTAGGAGTACCATTGGGTGCATCCAAAATGATTTCTGAGCCTATGGTTTGCTTGGCGCAAACCATGAACCTGTCTTGCACCAACACTAACACTGTCTCCAAACAGACCAAAATGAGATTCCACATGACCCACATCACCTAAGGGTTCCATCTTGTGCGTCTTGCACCAACACTAACACTGGCTCCAAATGGGTTGAAACAAGATTCCACTTGACCCACGTTACCTAGGAGTTCCATCGGGTATGTCCAAAACAATTTCTGAACCTATGGTACGTTCGGCACAAACTGTGCACCTACCTTGTGTCAAGATTAGCACTATCTCAAAATGGGCCAAACGAGCTTTCACTTGAGGCAGGTTACCTATGAGTACCATTGCGTGCGTCTAAAATAATTTCTCAACCTATGGCATGTTTTGCACAAACTGTGCATCTATCTTGCACTGACACAAACACTATCTCCAAACTGACCCAAACGAGATTCCACATGACCCATGTCACCTAGGAGTTCCATCAAGTGCGTCCAAAATGATTTCTAAGCCTATGGTACATTTGGCGCAAACAGTGCACTTATCTTGCGTCAAGATTAGTACTATCACCAAACGGAACGAAACGAGCTACCACTTGAGCCTCGTCACCTAGGAGTACCATCGAGTACATCCAAAATGATTTCTAAGCCTATGGTACGTTCGGCGCAAACAGTGCACCTATCTTGCACCAACGCTAACACTGTCCCCAAATGGACCGAAATGAGATTCCACATGATCCACGTCACCAAGGAGTTCCATCGGGTGTGTCAAAAATGACTTCTAATCCTATGATACGTTCAGCGCAAACCGTACACCTATCTTGCGTCAAGAATTGGACTATCTTCAAACGGAGCCAAATGAGCTTCAACTTGAGCCTCGACACCAAGGAGTTCCATCGGGTGCATCCAAAATGATTTTTGAGCCGATGGTACATTTTCACAAACCGTGCACCTATATTACACTAACACTAACACTTTCTCCAAATAGACTGAAATGAGATTCCACAAGACCCACATCACCTAGAAGTACCATCGGGTGCGTCCAAAACGATTTCCGAGCCTATGGTATGTTCTGCGCAAACCGTGCACCTATTTTGCGTCAAGATTACCACTATCTCCAAATGAACTGAAATGAGCTTCCACTTGAGCCTCGTCACCTAGAAGTACCACCGGGTGCGTCCAAAATGATTTCTGGGCCTATGGTACGTTTGGCACAAACCGCGCATCTATCTTGCACCGACACAAACACTATCTCCAAACCGACCAAAACAAGATTCCACATGACCCACATCTGCTAGGGAGTTCCATCGGGTGCATCCAAATTAATTTCTGAGCCAATAGTACATTTGGCGCAAACCATGCACCTATCTTGCGTCAAAATTAGCACTATCTCAAAACGGGCTAAAACGAGCTTTCACTTGAGCCTAGTCACCTACGAGTACCATTGGATGCGTCTAAAATGATTTCTGAACCTACGGCACATTTTGTGCAAACCGTGCATCTATCTTGCACCAACACAAACACTGTATCCAAACTGACCGAAACGAGATTCCACATGACCCACGTCACCAAGGAGTTCTATCAAGTGCGTCTAAAATGATTTCTGAGCCTATGGCACATTCGGCACAAACTGTGCACCTATCTTGCGTCAAGATTAATACTATCACCAAATGGAACAAAATGAGCTACCACTTGACCCTCGTCACTTGTCAACTAGGAGTACCATCGGGTACGTCCAAAATGATTTCTAAGCCTATGGTATGTTTGGCGCAAACCGTGCACCTATCTTTCACCGATGCTAACACGCAAAATGGACCGAAATGAGATTCCACACGATCCACGTCACCTAGGAGTTCCATCGAGTGTGTCCAAAATGATTTCTAATCCTACGGTACGTTCAGCGCAAACTGTACATCTATCTTGCGTCAAGATTAGGACTATCTCCAAATGGAGTGAAATGAGCTTTAACTTGAGCCTCGTCACCAAGGAGTGCCATCGGGTGCATCAAAAATGATTTTTTAGCCTATGGTACATTTATTGCAAACTGTGCACCTATCTTGCACCAACACTAACACTTTCTCCAAATAGACTGAAATGAGATTCCACAAGACCCACATCAACTAGGAGAACCATCAGGTGCATCCAAAATGATTTCTGAGCCTATGGTCTGTTTTGCGCAAACCGTGCACCTATCTTGCGTCAAGATTACCACTATCTCCAAACAGACAGAAATGAGCTTCACTTGAGTCTCGTCACCTAGGTAGTACCATCGGGGTGCATCTAGAATGATTTCTGGGCCTATGGTATGTTTGGCACAAACTGTGCATCTATCTTGCACCGACACAAACACTATCTCCATACCAACCGAAACAAGATTCCACATGACCCCACGTCACATAGGAGTTCCATCGGGTGCATCCAAATTAATTTATGAGCCAATAGTACGTTCGGCGCAAACCGTGCACCTATCTTGTATCAAGATTAGCACTATCTCGAAATGGAATGAAACGTGCTTCCAATAGAGCCTTGTCACCTAGGAGTGCCATTAGGTGCATCCAAAATGATTTCTAAGCCTATGGTAAATTTGGCGCAAACTGTGCACCTATATTGCACCGACGCTGGCACTATCTCCAAACAGACCGATACGAGTTTTCACATGGCCCACATCACCTAGGAGTTCCATCGTGTGTGTCCAGAACAATTTCTTAGCCTATGGTATGTTTGGCACAAACTGTGCACCTATCTTGCGTCAAGATTAGTACTATCTCGCGTCAAGATTAGCACTGTCTACAAACAGACCGAAACAAGCTTCCACTTGAGCCTCGTCACCTAGGAGTTCTATTGGCTGCGTCCAAAACAATTCTGATCCTATGGTACGTTCGGCGCAAACCGTGCACCTATCTTGCACGATGGTTACCACTATCTCAAATGGACCGAAACAAACTACCACTTGAGCCTCATCACCTAGGCGTACCATCGGGTGCATCCAAAATGATTTCTGAGCCTGTGGTACGTTTAGCGTAAACTGTGCATCTATCTTTTACCGAAACTGACACTATCTCCAAATGGACCAAAACGAGATTCCACATGACCCATGTCACCTAGGAGTTCCATCAGGTGCGTCCAAAACAATTTCCATGCCCATGGTACGTTCGGCGCAAACCGTGCACCTATCTTGCGTCAAGACTAGCACATCTCCAAATAAACCGAAATGAGTTTCCTCTTGATCCTCATCATGTAGGAGTACTATCAGGTGTGTCCAAAAGGGCTTCTAAGCCTATGGTACATTTGTCACAAACTGTGCCCCTATCTTGCACCGATACTAACATTGTCTCCATGCGGATCGAAACAAGATTCCACGTGACCCACGTCACCTAGGAGTTCCATCAGGTGCGTCCAAAATGATTTTATGAGCCTATGTTATGTTCAGCGCAAACCGTGCACCTATTTTGTGTCAAGATCAACACTATCTCCAAACAGACCAAAACAAGATTTCACATGACCCATGTCACCTTGGAGTTCCATCGCGTGGTTCCAAAATGATTTTCAAGCCTATGGTACGCTCAGCGCAAACCGTGCACCTATCTTGCGTCAAGATTAGAACTATCTCCAAATGGACCAAAATGAGCTTCCACTTTAGCCTCGTCACCTAGGAGTACCATCAGGTGTGTCCAAACTGTGAACCTATCATGCACGAACACTAACACTGTCTCCAAACGGACCGAAACGAGATTCTACAAGACCCACATCACCTAGGAGTTCCATTGGCTGCGTCCAAACGACTTCAAAGCCTACGCGACGTTCGGCACAAACCTTGCAGCTTTCTTACGACAAGATTAGCACTGTCTCAAAACGGACCATAACAAGATTCCACTTGAGCCTCGTCACCTAGGAGTATCATCGGGTGCATCAAAAACGATTTACGAGCCTATGGTACGTTCAGCGCAAGCCATTCACCTATCTTGCATCGACACTAACACTATCTCTAAATGGACCAAAACGGGATTCCACATAACTAATGTCACCTAGAAGTTCCATTGGGTGCGTCCAAAACAATTTCCAAACCTATGGTACGCTCGGAGCAAACAGTGCACCTATCTTGTGTCAAGATAAGCAGTATCACCAAACGGACTGAAACGAGCTACTACTTGAGCCTTGTCACCATGGAGTACCATCAGGAGCGTCCAAAATGATTTCTAAGCCTATGGTATGTTTGGTGCAAATCGTGCACCTATCTTGCACCGACACGAACACTGTCTCCAAATGGACCGATACGATATTCCACATGACCCACGTCACCTAGGTGTTCGATCGGGTATGTCCAAAATGATTTCTGAACCTATGGTATGTTCGGCACAAACCGTGCACCTATCTTGCGTCAAGATTAGGACTATCTCCAAATGGACCGAAATAAGCTACCATTAGACCCTCTTAACCTAGGAGTACTGTCAGGAGTGTCCAAAAGAATTTCTGAGCGTATGGTACTTTTGCCGCAAACTGTGCACCTCTCTTGCACCGACACTAACACTATCTCCAAACGGACCGAAACGAGGTTCCACATCACCCACATCAACTAGGACTTCCATCAGGTGCGTCCAAAATGACTTCCAAACCTATGGTACATTTGGCGCAAACTGTGCACCATTCTTGCACTAACATTAACATTATCTCCAAATGGGCCGTAATGAGATTCCACACGACCCACGTCACCTAGGAGTTCCATCGGCTACGTCCAAAATGATTTCTGAGCCCATGTTACGTTCAGCGCAAACCGTGCACCTATCTTCCTTCAAGATTAGCACTATCTCCAAACGGACCAAAACGAGCTACCACTTGAGCCTCGTCACCTAGAAGAACCATCAGGTGCATCCAAAATGATTTTTGAGCCTATCGTAAGTTTGGTACAAACTGTTCACCTATCTTGCAATGACACTAACACTATCTCCAAATGGACCAAAATGCGGTTCCACATGACTCACGTCACCTAGGAGTTCTATCAAGTGTGTCCAAAACAGCTTCTGAGCCTATAGTACATTTGGTGCAAACCGTGCAACTATCTTACATCAACACTAACACTGTCTCCAAATAGACCGAAATGAGATTCCACATGACCCGCGTCACCTAGGAGTTCCATCGCGTATGTCCAAAATGATTTCCGAGCCTAGGGTACGTTCAGCGCAAAATGTGCACCTATCTTCCGTCAAGGTTCACACTATCTCCAAATGGACCGAAACGAGCGTCCACTAGAGCATCGTCACCTAGGTGTACCATCGGGTGCGTCCAAAACAATTTTTGTGCCTATGGTACGTTTGGCGCAAACTGTGCACCTATCTTGCACCGACATTGACATTGTCTCTAAACGGGTCAAAACAAGGTTCCACATGACCCACGCCACCTTGGAGTTCCATCGATTGTTTCCAAAATGTCTTCTGAGCATATGGTACGTTTGACGCAAACGATGCACCTATCTTGCACCGACACTAACACTGTCTCCAAACGGACCAAAATGAGATTCCACATGACCTAGGTCAATTAGGAGTCACAAGTGGCTTTATGGCTATCGTGGATGGAACCATGCTTAAAAATGAAATTGAGACTAGGCGGGAGTTCGATAGTACAGCCGCAAGACACTTCACGTCTTGGGTGTGGAGCTATGCCCGTCTGAGTCGTTTAAGGACCGATTCGCTGTACGTCCTTGAGTCATGTTGAACGCAGTCTAACACTTAGTTGGCCGGATAAGCCGTTCCGACCGCGAAGCCGAGTAATGTGGTTCAGGCCGGGAATCAAATGGTTGGTTGCTTCTTGGAGGAGAGAAAGGATGTGCTTGGGGACATTGGCGTGAGACCAAGGGGGGGTTAGAGTCCCTATCACCTGGCAGAGTGTCGCCCTTGGGGTCGTGACATCATTTAGGCCCACGATTCCTGAATCATATGAAAAGGTGGCTTGTGCGACCCTAGCAGGGGCCTGCGTGGTGAGTGTTAGAAATACCCCTCCAGCTGGATAGGAATTCGATTCGAATCGTCGTCGCTCCTGGTTAGTGAGCACTTGACTTGAGCAGCGGCAACGTAGATCTCATTAAATGAACAGATGGTTAAGTGAATGATATAATGTTGCCACAATGATATACCTGCTATAGATATAATAATAATGTTGTTTGATTATACCCAAGTGAATGTTTAGTACAGGTGCTAAGATAGATGACAGGTAAATGCTAAAAATAACTGCTAGTACAGGTTATAAGAGTTTCAATTACTTATGCCTTTTATGCAAAATGTGATGTCAGCTAGCCTCTTGTGTAAGCCTTGCATAATCCTTGGTGTCATCTTATTTCTGGTTTTCGATAGGTAAGTCTAGCTGAGTACATTCTAGTACTCAGGGTTTATTCCCTCCTGTTGCAGATGATATGCTCTACCAAGGCTTCTGCAAAAATTGTCTCCACCCTGCGGGTGACGAAGACTAGACCACTAGGGCATGATCATCTTTATGTACTTTCCTGATGCTTTTGTAGGTTGTTGGTCAACAAGACTGGCAGTATTTAAACAACTGGTGTGTGTTTGCTTCCGCTACTTTATAAACTTGGTTTGTAATATTTGCGACTCCGTGTGTGTAAACTTATTTCGGAACTCCTTGCGAAATGTAACGTATGATGTTGTATGTTGAATGATGCGATCTTGGTTGTAAGCAAGTTGGTTTGAAATCCTTCGTGGTTTTGATTGACTACCGGGATTATATGGGCTCAAGTTCAAAAATTTGAGCGCTTCGGTGCTTGTTTTTATACTTGTGCTCTTATAATTTGGTCGGTTCTATTACAGTGTAGTTCGGGATTGCCATGAACCTGGCGTAGCATGGGCACCCTAGGATAGCGTGGTACGTTCCACAGAATCCGACCACTTCGAAAGTGGGAGTCTCCTTTCTGAAGTTGGCCGGTGTGCCAAAACAAACAGGCAGATCGACCCGTCCGAGGGGTTCCGCCCGTTTCCCTGGCACGACTCCGTGGAAGCCCTCGACGCTAGGTTGGAGGCGCGCTCTCTCGACCCCTAGAAGGTCGAGGGTCTGGGAGTAGATGATGTTGAGGCTACTTCCGCCGTCCATGAGCACCTTGGTGAGGCGTGTGTTGGCGATGACGGGGTCAACAACGAGCGGATAGACTCCCAGGTTGGGGACGTAGTCTGGGTGGTCGTCACGGTCGAAAGTGAAGGCCACTGCAGACCAATCAAGGAAGCGGGGGACTGCCGTTTGTACGGAGAAAACCTCACGCCATTCTCGCTTGCGCTGGCGCGCCGAGAGGCGGGTCGAGGGCCCTCCGTAGATCATGAAGCAGTCGTGGATCTCAGGGAATCCCCCGTCCTTGTTGTCACTCTTAGGGTCCTCCTTCTTGTCGTCCTTCTTGACACCGGCACCCCCAAAGTACCTGTGAAGCATATGACAGTCTTCGAGGTTATGGTTAGTGGGTCCCTTGTGGTAGGGACACGACTCTTTGAGCATTTTGTCGAGGATGCCCCCGCCGAGGGGGCCTCGAGGCTTCTTGTGCTCGGTAGCAGCGACGAGCTCGTCGGCCGGGGCCTCGAGCTTGCCCTGCTGGCCTTTCTTCTTCTTGCGGTTGTTTCTCTTGGAGCCCCGGGTGGAGCTCGCGGGATCGTCGACCTTCTGCTTCCCCCTTTCTAGGTCGCCACCAAAGATTGCACCAACCGCCTCCTCGCCGGCGGCGAAGTTGGTGACAATGTCCATCAACCCGTTGGCAGTGAGTGGAGTGTTATGGCCCAATTCTCGGACCAACTCCTTATAGGTGGTGCCGGAGAGGAAAGCCATAATTACGTCGGAGTCAGTGACGTTGGGGAGCTCGGTACGCTACCGGGAGAAGCGACGGATGTAATCCCAGAGGGATTCACCTGGTTTCTACTTGCAGCTCCAGAGGTCCCACGAATTGCCGAGGCGCATGTAGGTCCCCTTGAAATTTCCCTCAAACACCCTTATGAGATTGTCCCAATAGTGGATCTGTCGAGGTGGGAGATCCTCGAGCCAGGCTCGGGCGGTGTTGGAGAGGAACAGGGGGAGTTGTCGAATGATGACCCGGTCGTCAGTGGCCCCGCCCTGCTGACACGCCAAGCGGAAATCGGCGAGCCAAAGTTCAGGTTTGGTTTCACCGTTGTACTTGGTGAGAGTCATGGGGGGGGGCAAAATCGAGCCGGGAGCACCGTCTCACCGATAGCCTTACTGAAGACCTGAGGACCCGGGGGCTCGGGTGAAGGGCTATGATCTTCCAAATTGTCGTAGCGTCCGCCCCTGTGGACGTGGTAGCCTCGAGGCACGGCGTCACCGTGCTTGCGCGTGCGGCGCTCGACGATGTTGCCACGGGTGTCTCGAGGCTCGTGGTCGTTGGTAGTAGGCTCAGGGGCCGGAGCTACCCGGTTTCGCCGGGCAGGCTCGGGGTGAACCGAGGCTTCTCTCTCCTATCGGGAGGGCTCGATGATCCGCTCCGAGGCTGCCTCGCGTTGCCTCGAGGCAGAGCTCTCGGCCTGCTGCATGGCGGCGGTCTCGAGGAGTTCTTGGATTTCATCTCGAGCCTGACGGGCGTCGGGGTTTGATGGCTCGGGCATGTTGCGGAGGAGCATGGCGGCGGCGATGACGTTCTGGCTGGCTCGAGCGAAAACCAGGGGGTCAACCACCCGGTCCTCGTTGATGCGACGGTTGACGTCACGAGCTCTCTCGCGAGCTCTTCTGCCAAGTGCGTGTTCCACACGCTCACGCTCGAGGGTTTGTTGGAGTAGATCCAGGTTTTCCCGTTCCTCATCGAGCCTATCCTGCAACTCACGAATCTACTTGAGCTACGTTCCTTGATCCGTAAGGAACTGAGGGTCGTCTCGCTCAGCAGGAAGCTCGACATGAGGTGGCATGTGCCTTCCTTCGACAGGCTCTTTGTCCTCTGATTCCGAAGTGCTTTCAACATCGATGTTGAAGCACTCGCGGGTCGGATCATAGGTGTCGTCAGCCGAGTCGGAGTCAGGAGCGCCAAAGTAGTAGTATGACGGGGGAATGTGTGGCCGTTGCAAATCGTCACTGGGGTTGCGACGTTGAGAAGCAGTCACATGGGGCTCTGTTTCCGGTGTCTCCATAGAGTCCCGATAATCAGAACCCGGTGTGGATGCAACGAGGTCCAGAGTGGAGCGTAGATGGTGCCCGGGGAGTTCCTGATAGGTACTCATGCGAGTGCTCACGGAAGATGCGTATACCCGGGCAGCCAAGTCTAGCCCAAACAGGAATGGTGAGGAGATGTTGCTGCCCAGGCCGAAATGGATGCTCCGGACAGTGGTGTCTCACCAGACGGGGGAGCGGCGGGATTCTCCATCGGCATGTTACCCTCAGTCAAGCTCGTCCTACCCAAACCTTCCACAAGGAGATCTGGGCCGGCGCCTGGCTGGGGGGTGCCGGACCAGGGGATCCCATCACCCTCCGTGAGGTGAAGACGGTGGTTGTACCGGGCTTGTCCTCGTCGGGCGGCCCGCGCCCGCCTAGAGCGACTGTACCGGCGGATTGCTCCCCCGGGCTGGGAGAGCTCATAGTCCTCGTCGGTTGGGTGCCTGGGTGGAAGTAGGACCATATCGTAGCCATAGCCAAGCGACATGAACTCCAAACTCCCGATCCAGATCACCGTGGCCAACGGAATAGGGCATTCGGGGTCAGCCATCCAGGAAAAAAGGCGAGAAAGCGACGTTGGCACGCAGCGATCCCCTACCTGGCGCGCCAACTATCGGTGTTCGGACCCGAGGGGGTCCTAAACCAACGAGTAAATGCTACGTGTCTCTTTCCTGGATGGTGATGCAAGGAGAACACACGGGGGTTTATCCTGGTTCGGGCAAGAGAAGGCCCTACGTCCAGCGGGGGCGGGGAGAAGTTTGTATTTCCTTGCACCGAAGTGGTCGTGTAGGGGTTACAAGCATGCGAGAGAGGGCGTCGAGCCCAAGTCTCAAAGAAAGGAAAAAGAGGACAAGGGTGATTGCTTGAGATATCGATCTCTATCTGGCGTCTTGCCTGTTGTCTTTTGTGTTTCTTCGTTGTCCCCCTCTGTTGTAGAACCCTGGCCTGCCCTTTTATAGGGCGAGAGGAGGCTAAGACGACGGGGAGCCTTGAGGTGATGTTTTGTCGATTCCTGTTGAGCTGACCGTAGCGACATGCTCAGGGATGGCCGGCCATCCCTGGACACCATGGCGTCGTGGGAGACGAGACGGCGAAATGACCCGGTGCGCCGTGCCACACCGTCCTTCCCTTGCCGTTGAACTATGCCGAGCGTTGAGGTTGGGTCGAGGCCGGGTCGAGACCGGATGGATAAGAACGAATCCCCGAGATTGCGGAGAACGGGCCTTGTCTTATCCTCCCTCGAGGGTGATCGATGGCAAACAGTGCGCGGTAAGGTGGGTACATTGACGGTTCTCACCTCCCATCACGGGATGGGCGGTAAAGCAGTGAGATCTAACACGAGCATTGTTCCCACGTCGATCCTGGTTGCAGCCATGCCGGTAGGTGGTAGTAGGTAACCGTATTAAATGCTATGGCTTTCGTCCTGGGTAGGTAAAGAGAAGGAGTCGAGGCGCTCGACCCGGGCTCACGCGAGTCGGAGTTTTTCCCAGTGGGCGGACGAGCCTCGCGCGGGTCGGAGCGCTGTCGAGGTACCTTGCTGTACGGGATGGGGCGTGGTCGAGGCGCCCCGTCGAGTAGGCCACGTACGAGTCGGAGCCGGAGCGCGGTCGAGGCGCCCCGTCGAGCGGGCCTCGTACGAGGCGGACTGGATACGCGGTCGAGGCGGGCTGCCTTCTATTGCGATTTTAGTCGTTTTAGTTTTTTATTAGCGATGGATGTGGGTACCCCCGTACTGTTGGTACCGACACATAGGCTCAAAAATCATTTTGGATGCACCTGATGGTACTCCTAGCTGACGAGGCTCAAGTGGATCTCGTTTCGGTCTGTTTTAAGACAGTGGTAATCTTGATGCAAGAAAGTTGCAAGGTTTGTGCCCAACATACCATAGGCTCAGAAATCATTTTGGACGCAGCCAATGGACCTCCTGGGTGACGTGGGTCCTATGGAATCTCATTTTGGTCCGTTTGGAGATAGTGTTAGTGTCGGTGCAAGATAGGTGCGCGGTTTGCGTAAACGTACCATAGGCTCACAAATCATTTTTAGGCGTACTCGATGGTACCCCTAGGTGACGAGGCTCAAGTAGAAGCTCGCTTTGGTCCGTTCTGAGATAGTGCTAATCTTGATGCATGATAGGTGTACGATTTGCGCTGAACATACCATAGGATTGGAAGTCATTTTGGACACACCCGACAGAACTCCTAATTGACGTCGCTCATGTGGAATCTCATTTCGGTCTGTTTGGAGATAGTGTTAGTGTCGGTGCAAGGTAGGTGCCCGGTTTGCGCCAAATGTATCATTGGCTCAGACGTTTTGAATGCACTTGATGGTACTCCTAGGTGACGAGGATCAAGTGGTAGCTCATTTCGGTCCACTTGGAGATAGTGTTAATCTTGACACAAGATAGGTGCATGGTTTACGCCAAATTTACCATTGGCTCAGAAATCGTATTGGATGCACCGGATGGAACTCCTAATTGACCTAGGTCATGTGGAATCTCATTTTGGTCCGTTTGGAGACAGTGTTAGTGTCGGTGCAAGATAGGTGCATCGTTTGCGTCAAACGTACCATATGCTCAGAAGACATTTTGGAAACACTCGATGGAACTCCAAGGTGGCGTGGGTCATGACCGGAAATCACCCGACTTCTACCGTACTAAGCAGGGCTAAGCATTGACACGTGCCTAAACCTAATATAGGATTAAGTACGATATCTGGACAAGGACAGGTATAATGCAACAAGTGTTTTCATATAACTCCTACCACTTAATGCAGTAAACAATTAAAAGTACTCAAGATTAATTTATAAATCAGTAGGTTCAGCATGCACCGGGGCTTGCCTTTCAGAAAAGGTCGAAGGCCGGTGGTCAGGACACTCAGGCAGGTCTTCTGCGGGAACTTCTCCGCCGGTTGGTTCCTCTAGCTGCTCCGGCTGGTCCTGGACTTCCTCCGGAATCACAGGCTCGAATTCGAGGAGAGTTACCCCCTCCGGTACACCTATTGCATGAATGCACAATAAATATCATGGATGCATAAAGGTGCAACATGCTCGGAATGAAATGCATTTCAGAAATAAAAACAATAATCTAATCAAGTTACTTTATCAGTACGTGCAAATCTCTTCTCCGGTGGAGAAGTACTTACCTAAGCTACTCAACCTAAGGTATAGTTGTTCATCTTCTGTTAAGGCCCTAACACCTAACAAACACAAGAGTGACATTATTTAGGTTACCACATCCAACCCAAAATATCACAGTAAGACATTCTGGACAGCAGCTACTTGTTTCTAACATAACTGGAGATTCCCAACTCCAAAAGATATGGTCTAAGACAATCTGGAAAGATTATGAAATGCACCACAAAATATTTTTAGACCACAACACTTAATTCCAAAGTTTACCTAGTCGAAATCCCAAAGTTCCAGAATCTGTCCTCCCTAAACAGAGAGCAGCTAATTCTGGACTGTCACTTAAAACAGCAATAACTCCTAAACTACTAAGCCAAATGCTCCTAAATTTTGACACAAGCTAGTTTATCAAGTTTACTACAATTTTCGTATTCACAAGTTTTCCAGCAACCACTTCTATTAAGGGTCAAACCCAAAGATACTACCAGCTGTCCAGAAACCTAGAATTGTAAAGGGTAAATATTTATTGATGTGGCAAACATCCCATAAGACCAAACTACTGTTACCACAAGTTCACAAAGGTCACAGAAACACCAGAAAGTAAGGTGTGCCCACCTAGAATATTTATTTACACCCCTTTCTTAATTTACTTAATTAATTAAGTGGAATTTCAAACATATATGTAAACTGCTCCTAAAATTCTACAAAAATTACAGGAGACTCTCTGACCCAAAAAGAGGCTACTGTAAAAATTTGAACTAAATTTATTCACAGGAACTTCCTACACAAAATTCACAAGCCCAAAAGGCTGATTTTTGTATAAATAACAAAGCATAGTAAAAAGTGTCAAACAACAGATTTCCTAATTTTTTGGGACACTCTAGGGTACCAAGACATTCTCCAAAAAGTTATATGAACATTGCACATGTAGAAAAATTACAAAAATTCATTTAAGTATTTCCTAAAATTTTTACCAAAGCTAGAGCAAGTATAAGTTAGCCTACCCAACAAATTTCATAATTTTTGGAACACTGAAACTCAAGATATAATTTAAACAAGTTTGCATGTGATTTAAAACACATTTCAAAGACCTATTTAAATATCCTAAAAACTACACACCACATAACCAAATCATATTTTTCTAAAATACTACACACCCTGTAGATTCCAACAAAATTTATCTCATAATTTTTGGGCAAGTAAAAGCCTAGATCTACATTTTTCCAAAACTTAACAAAAACTATGACAGAATAAAGAAAATGAATAAACCCTATCGGATGCTGGGCCGGCCCGGAAAACCGACGTGGCCCACTTCGCGCGGCGCGGCCCACTCCCGCGCGCGGCCTGCTCGGGCTCCCGCCCGCACGCGCGTGGCGCTGACAGCGTGGGCCCGCAGGCCAGAGAGAGAAGAGCAGAGGGGAGGAACGGTGGCCGGAGTTTGTCGCCGGTAGCGGATTTTGCCGCGGCCAAGTGCACCGTCATGTTTCCCCACCTCGATACGATTCTAAGGGTACCATCTAAGAGGGCTATGACGGCAGCTAAGGTAGTCAGCGACGGCAATGGCGGCCCACGGCCGCGGCATGCCGGCTCCGATGAGCTAGACGGCTGCTCGGCCCTAATGGCCAGTCCGGTGAGCATCAGTGGCTCAAGGCAGACGCGACACACCAAGGACGCAAGATAGGGAGACGCTAGGGAAGCACGGCCACGCCACGGGGGTGCTCCGGCGAGAAATGCCCGAGGCGGACGGTGGCGGAGATGGCGATGCTGTCTTACCTCCGCGCAATTGACCCCAACTGCGAGGCGGAGGATGGAGGGGGTTACAAGGTGGAGCAGTGGACGAGTTTTGGTGGGCTGCGGTGCGGTGGTGAGCGCGCACGAGCTTGCCAGAGTGGGTGGCAATGGCGGCTCAGTTTCTCCGTGTCGAAGCCGAATGAGGGAGGGAGAGAAAATGGGGGCAGCTCCAGTGCGTCGTGGCGGCCTTGAAGGCTCGGTGGACTGACCGGTGGGGCCACGGCCGGCGTACGGTTGCCACCGCGTGGCCACGCGTCGACGACGGCCTGCGGCCAGTCGGCCACGACGGTCTCTGAAGAACGCCGTTTGACTGAATCGATGTCCGAAAAGGTGACTGACAGTGTTACTTCGTCGATGAATAACTCCCAAACCAGTGAGAACCAGGCGTAGTTGATGTTGGCAATGTTGTAGAGCTACATGAGGGCAACAAGTTTGTCAATTGGAGTTTGGGCTGGTTCGGCCTAGATTTTAAACTATAGAGCTCCAAAGTGGAGTACCCGAAAACTAAAACTTAGTTTCAGTCCATTATGCCGACTGAAACTCATTTTTCCAGGCACCATATCTCCTAAACCATTTAGAACTAGGTGATGGTGATATTGACAATGTTGTAGAGCTATGGGTGGACAACAACTTTGTCAATTGGCTCAAGGACTGGTTCGGCCTAGTTTGTGAGTTACAAGTTGCCAAAGTGAGGTACAGTGAAACGGTTTTCAGCTTCACACTTAGCCAAAATTGCTAAGTCCCAAAACAGCCTCTAATACTGACTTGTGGGCCATTTTTGACCATGTTCTGATCATTTTCATGAGATGACCATATTAGAACTTTTGTTCCTTATGAAATTCTCTACAACTTTGCTTAAGGGTGCTCCTCCATGCAAGGTCTCTAAGCTAGACTTTTTAATTGGTCAAACTAGAGCATCCTAGGGCTAAATGGTGGTCAACTACACCTTGGAGGGCATTTTGGTGATTTTGGTCAACATGAACCTTGCTCCATGAGTGACCCTAAGTATAACTAAGGTGTTGTGAGATATAATTGGCTACTCTACCCTTTAGTTACACCAACTCCCTAGTGTCACATGATGTGAGTCAAACAAAACTTCAAAACAAATCACATTTGTTGCAACCACATGAATTGACATGAAATGATGTATGCTTATGCTCATGCAATGCAATGCAATTATGGAGCTAAACACCTGAGGTGTTACAACCCTTCCCCCTTATAAAAATCTCGTCCCGAGATTTGGAAAGCATACCATTTTTCATAGAATTCCTTATAACCATCCCGTAAATAGTCTTCCCGTTCCCATGTAGCGTCACTTTCACTACCCTGATTACTCCACATCACTTTATACCACTTAACCACTTTGCTTCTAGTTACTCGTTCCTGAGTATCTATCACCCGGACTGGCTTTTCTTCGTAAGTTAAATCAGACTCAAGCCTGATATCTCCTAACGGGACTCTTTCCTCAGGAACTCGAAGACACTTTTTGAGCTGAGATACATGGAAGACGTTGAATATGGCACTCATTTCTGGAGGTAACTGGATTTTGTACGCAACAGCTCCACTCTTGCCTATGATTTGGAAAGGAACCACGTATCTTGGTGCAAGTTTCCGCTTAACACCAAAACGTTGGACACTCTTCATTGGAGAAACTTTTAGATACAAGAAGTCTCCAACTTCAAACTCGAGTGGTTTTCTACGACGATCAGCATAACTTTTCTGTCTAGCTTGGGCTGCAGCCATATGTTTTTGGATGGTACGGACTTGTTCCTTAGCTTCCTCAACAAAAGCAATACCATAAAATCTTCTCTCACCAGATTCTATCCAATTTAGTGGGGTTCTACACTTACGACCGTACAAAGCTTCGAATGGGGCCATCTTAATACTCTCTTGGTAACTATTATTGTACGAGAATTCAGCTAGAGGTAACCATTTTTCCCAAGAACCCTTGGATGATATTACACATGCCCGCAACAGATCTTCCAAGATTTGGTTAACCCGTTCCGTCTGTCCTGATGTCTAGGGGTGATAAGCAGAGCTCCTCACTAACTTGGTTCCCAGAAGGTGATGCAAGTGCTCCCAAAAGCGAGCAGTGAACTGGGGACCACGGTCAGATATGATAGTACGAGGTATCCCATGGAGCCGAACTATCTGATTGAAGTACAACTCAGCATATTCAGTGGGACGATAGTCCACTCTAACTGGAATGAAGTGAGCTGATTTGGTCAAACGATCCACAATTACCCAGATGGAGTTATGATTTTTGACAGTAGGAAGGAAGTCCGACAATGAAATCCATACTTATCTCTTCCCATTTCCAACCTGGGATAGAAAGTGGTTGAAGCAACCCAGCTTTCATATGCACAGCTTTAACTCTACAGCAGGTGTCACACCTAGCCACATATGCAGCTATCTCTTTCCGCATCTTGGTCCACCAATAGTATGGTTTCAAATCATAATACATCTTATTGCTGCCAGGATGGATGGACAACTTAGAGGAGTGTGCTTTAGACATAATATCATTTCTAAGCTCTCGGTCCTTAGGCACAACTAACCTATCCTTGAACCATAGTACACCCTCTTCATCTACCCTGAACTGTGTAGTTTCTTGCTCTTTCATCTTACGCTTGATGTGGAATATACCAGTGTCAGTCTTTTGGAGCTCAATAATTCTGCTTTTGAGAGTACAACTGACAGTGATGTTGGACAAGACTGCTGGATGTAGAAGGCGAGATCGATGAAAATCAGTTTCTACTAAGGAATGGCAATGAGACTTACGGCTTAAAGCATCCGCAACCACATTTGCCTTGCCAGGATGATAGTGCACTTGAAGGTTATAATCCTTAATCAACTCGAGCAATCTTCTTTGACGCATATTTAACTCAGGTTGGGTGAAGATGTATTTGAGGCTTTTGTGGTCTGTGTAGATACTGCAAACATTGCCCCAGCAGATAATGCCGCCACACTTTCAAAGCATGAACGACTGCGGCGAGTTCTAAGTCATGTGTTGGATAATTTGCCTCATGTTTCCGAAGTTGTCGAGAGGTATATGCGATTACTCGGCCTTCCTGCATCAGAACACCTCCCAAGCCTATGCCTGAGGCATCACAATAAACATCAAATGGTTTCTCGATATCCGGTTGTGCCAAAACCGGAGCTAAGGTTAGGAGGGTTCGCAGTTGGTGAAAAGCCGCATCACACTCAGGAGTCCAGACAAACCTGATGTCTTTTTGTAGCAACCGAGTCATTGGCTTGGCTATTTTGGAGAAATCCAGGATGAAGCGACGATAATAGTCAGCCAAACCAAGGAAACTCCGGACCTCGTGAACCGAGATAGGAGCCTTCCAGTTCAGTACTTCTTGGACCTTGGCGGGGTCCACCATAATTCCTCCATCGGACAACACATGCCCAAGGAAAGGTACTTCTCGAAGCCAGAAGTCGCACTTACTGAATTTTGCATATAGTTGATGTTCCCGAAGTCTTGTGAGGACTATACGCAGATGTTCAGCGTGATCTTCCTCATTTACAGAATATATCAGGATGTCATCAATAAATACCACCACAAACTTGTCCAATTCGGGCATAAACACCGAATTCATCAAGTACATAAAGTGCGCGGGGGCGTTGGTCAAGCCGAAGGACATAACAAGATACTCATAAAGACCGTATCGGGTAGAGAAAGCTGTCTTGGGAACATCTTCCGGGCGGATTTTAATTTGATGGTAGCCAGATCTTAGATCGATCTTGGAGAAAACTTTAGCTTTAGCCAACTGATCGAACAAGATGTTGATGCGGGGTAGAGGATACTTATTTTTGACAGTGACTGCATTAAGAGGTCTATAATCTACGCACATTCGCAATGACTGATCCTTCTTCTTTACAAAGATAGCAGGACATCCCCACGGAGACGAACTAGGACGAATCAACCCCTTCTTCAATAGTTCGTTCAATTGCACCTTAAGTTCAGCTAACTCATTCGGAGGCATCCTATAAGGTCTCCTAGAGATGAGAGCCGTGCTAGGCAACAACTCGATTTTAAATTCCACATCCCGATCCGGAGGGAGCCCCGGCAAATCATCGGGAAAAACGTCCGGAAACTCATTTACTACTGGAATTTCGGCCAACACCTTTGCTTGCACAGCATGAATTTCCCCAGACAAATCAACTTTTCTGGAAAGTTGTACCAGAAAACCCTTTTGATCTGTAGGATCTCTGAGCATAACTACCCGAGTAGATGTATCAATGAGTACCCCATTCTGACTCATCCAATTCATGCCCAAGATAACATCTATGCCTAAGCCCGACAAAACCACTAAGGCAAGCGAGTACTTTCGCCCTTCTATCTCAAGCTCAAGATTCCCCACTACTTTATTTGTGGAAATATTCCCACTTGCTGCGCTAATACAATAACCCCCACCTTCAACAGTATGCAATTTGTGTGCAAACTCTGATGCAAACTTAGGACTGATAAAGGAATGCGAAGCACCTGAATCAAAAAGTACCACTGCAGGGTGTTGGTCAACTAGGAACTTACTAGCAGTGACAACCTCACCAGATGGGATTTCCTCAATACTGTTATAATGAGCGTGCCCTTGACGGCCACCTTGGTTGACATTCTTCTTAGGCTAAGGGCAGTTCCTGGACCAATGGCCTGGCTTGTTTCAATTCCAGCAAGGCATGTTGCTAGGAGGGACACTGGAGCTGCCTTGGCCCGAATTACCCTTTGGCAGAGCCACTGTATATGCCTTGTGAAACCTAGTCTTCACTGGCGCCTTCTTTTGCGGAGGACGGAACTTAGCACTTGTGGCAGGAGGTCGAGGAGGAGCCCTCGGGGCAGCTGGAGCTCGAGACTGTGAAGCACCTGCCTCAAGTGCCCTCTTGTGGCTCTTAGAAGCAGCATAGATAGAGTTATTGTTCTCTTGAGTCAGAGCATCACTGATAAATTCATTGAAGGTAGTGCACTTGCTAGTGCCCATAGTCTTCATCAGCTTTGGGCCAAGGCCTCTTTTAAAACTAGCAATTTTCTTGGAATCGGTATCCACAAACTCCGTGGCATACCTTGCCAGGTTGTTGAAGGATTGCAGATATTCAGTCAAACTTTTATTGCCCTGCGACAGCCTCATAAATTCTGTGTGCTTGATAGCCATAAGACCTAGAGGAATATAGTTCCCACAGAATGCAGCCTTGAACTGGCCCCAAGCAATAGGGACATTTGCAGGCAGTGTGGAACGATAGTGGCTCCACCAAATACCCACTGGACCATGTAGTTGGTGAGAAGCATATTCAGTCTTTAGCTCATCAGTCAAGCGAAGCAGACGAAACTTTTGTTCAATAGTATTCAACCACTCATCAGCTTGTAGTGGTTCCTCCGCCTCCTTAAAGAGCGGGGGCTTAGTATCAAGAAAGTCCTTGAAATCACTGTACTGATTGGGTTCTGGGCCCTGGCGGCCATGACGAGCCTCCCGGTTGGCAAGCTAGCGCATAGCATCTGCCAGCATGCGCTGCCCTTCGACCACGGTCTGCATCAGATCAGTCGGGGTAGGTGGTGGCGGAGGGGGTGGCTGTTCCTCATCCTCATTGCCACGACCCCGACGGAGATTGTACGACATCTGCAAAATGCATAGCCAATGAGCACTGACGATGTGGGAAGTTTGTAGATGAATTATTGTAAATATGTCAAACTGACTTCATGAAATAGACTTCTCAAAATAATCATGGCACAATAATTCATCACAACCGCACAATCTATTCAAGTGGATCAATTGGCGCAATCATGCGAGGGAATCCAACAAGATGTACTTTGATAAAGGCTTACTCACAAGGAGCACAGCAGTTACTGAACCGTTTACGTTAAAATCTACGTGATTTTTTTTGATCTTTCGCCCGGTACTTGGATTCGATTTCAAAGTTTCTATTTGACTGAGAAAGGCTACTTCAAACTGACCACAAAGAGACTGCTCAACGGTAGAGTTCCATGGTGGATCATGACTAGCCACCTCGATACCAGTGCGTGCCAAGCAGCACAGCCTTATGTCACGCGCCATAGGAGGCCCTCGGTTTCGTCGCGGCACCGAAGGGTGCTAATCGTGACACCATCATCGAACGCAACACAATAAGTCATCCAATTGCGATCGAAATTAACAGGTTCCAACTAAACATCCAGGAAACATAGGGTTCGACCTTACATCCCAAAAGTCAAGTTATTACAAAGCCTCACTCCAACCCCAGGAGGCACAAAAGACGATCCTAACATCATAGCTACGTGATAACTACTCTAAGCATCGTCCCCAGAGTCGGTGTCAAGGATCTCCCCGCCGTCCTCATCACTAACAGGCTCTAACTCCTCATCTTCTTCTTCTTCTTCTGGCTCTTCTTCTAGTGCTTCTTCTGGTGCGGCATCTTGGGGCCCATTGACCTCCACTTCATCATCATTTTCAGCCATGAAGATTCCCAAACCCATGTCATCATCTGCGTTGATATTTCGAGGCAGCAGAGGATTTAGCTGGTTGTTCAGGCAGTGCACTTCTTCATGAAGATTGTTATTGTATTCTTCAGCATTCTCCAACTGTTGTTCGAGCTCAAACTGACGAGCTCTCAGAACGTTCTCCTCGTGCCAGGCTTCATCCCTCTGGTTCATGACATGGACCAGCATGTGTTGACAGTTGCGGTTTGCTACTGTCAATCTCTGGACTGCAAGGGTTTCCTGGTCACGATCACGGATCACTTGCTCCAGTTGCTGACGCGCTGCATTCCGGGTAGCAGTCACTTCGGCCAACTCAGCCCTCAGCCTTTCCACCTCAGTGGGCTCAGGGCGAGGCTCACGTGGAGCGAGCTGGTGACGAGGTGCCCTGCCTCCAGTGGACTTGCGAGCGATCCTCTTGGTACGTGCCATCTGTAGCAACAAGATACGACTGAAAGTGAGGATCATTTAGGGGATACGAAATTTAATTTAGTCGGGACTATTGAAATTTTTAAGGAGGGAGTAAATGATATGTATGATATAATTAAACATGATGCATGCCCGTTCCGTACGCCCTCTCATCCTAGTAGAATCATAAATTTCTAACGCTAGGTGGTGGCATACATACGTTCTCTCATATAGACGAAACTATCGGTCTACTCGTTTGCGCTGTTAGTGTACCTGTAGAAAAATCTCATTTCAGCCCAACAGTTCCCCAAAATCAGCATGCAAGAAAGCAGTAAATTAAATACTTTCCATATACACATCCCCTGATGTATATACTTCAGTATCAAAGCTACACGATATAAAGGTTCTCATAATTAAGTGCTTACATAATTACACGGTTTAAACATGTAAGTATGCAAGTCACCAAAACTACTCTCCCCTAGATCGCCAGTTGGACGATCATGCTCTCACAACTCACACTTACCAGAGCGTCGAGGCAATTGATCCATACATTACCACCCAAGTGGATGGCATCCATACAATATCACGCCGTATGGACGATGAAACAAAAACAAACAAGGCCCCCAAGTTAGTCTTTATAATAAGCCACCTAAGAGTCCTTATTTGGGCTAAGGGATGTGATCACTGGCATACCAAAAAAATAATTTTTTAGTGTTTTAACCCTTTTTCATAATCAAATACTTTTGTTTCTAAATACTCGTACGATGTGTTTAATGTTGAATTATGCTCAGGTACCAGCTGTAACAGAACCGACCAAATTATAAGAGCACAAGTACAAAAACAAGCACCGAAGCGCTCAAATTTTTGAACTTGAGCCCATATAATCCCGGTAGTCAATCGAAACCACGAAGGATTTCAAACCAACTTGCTTACAACCAAGATCGCATCATTCAACATACAACATCATACGTTACATTTCGCAAGGAGTTCCGAAATAAGTTTACACACACGGAGTCGCAAATATTACAAACCAAGTTTATAAAGTAGCGGAAGCAAACACACACCAGTTGTTTAACTACTGCCAGTCTTGTTGATCAACAACCCACAAAAGCATCAGGAAAGTACATAAAGATGATCACGCCCTAGTGGTCTAGTCTTCGTCACCCGCAGGGTGGAGACAATTTTTGCAGAAGCCTTGGTAGAGCATATCATCTGCAATAGGAGGGAATAAACCCTGAGTACTGGCATGTACTCAGCTAGACTTACCCGTCAAAAACCAGAAATAAGATGACACCAAGGATTATGCAAGGCTTACACAAGAGGCTAGCTGACATCACATTTTGCATAAAAGGCATAAGTAATTGAAACTCTTATAACCTGTACTAGCAGTTACTTTTAGCATTTACCTGTCATCTATCTTAGCACCTGTACTAAACATTCACTTGGGTATAATCAAACAACATTATTATTATATCCATAGCAGGTATATCATTGTGGCAACATTATATCATTCACTTAACCATCTGTTCATTTAATGAGATCTACGTTGCCGCTGCTCAAGTCAAGTGCTCACTAACCGGGAGTGACGGCGATTCGAATCGAATTCCTATCCAGCTGGAGGGGTATTTCTAACACTCACCATGCAGGCCCCTGCCAGGGTCGCACAAGCCACCTTTTCATATGATTCAGGAATCGCGGGCCCGAATGATGTCGCGACCCCAAGGGCGACACTCTGCCAGGTGATAGGGACTCTAACCCCCCCTTGGTCTCACGCCAATGTCCCCAAGCACATCCTTTCTCTCCTCCAAGAAGCAACCTACCATTCGATTCCCGGTCTAAACCACATTACTCGGCTTCGCGGTCGGAACGGCTTATCCGGCCAACTAAGTGTTAGACTGCGTTCAACATGACTCAAGGACGTACAGTGAATCGGTCCTTAAATGACTCAGACGGGCATAGCTCCACAACCAAGACGTGAAGTGTCTTGCGGCTGTACTATCGAACTCCCGCCCGGTCTCAATTTTATTTTTAAGCATGGTTCCATCCACGATAGCCATAAAGCCACTCGTGACTCCTTTCTACATCTCGCGGATGACCGGAAATCACCCGACTTCTACCGTACTAAGCAGGGCTAAGCATTGACACGTGCCTAAACCTAATATAGGATTAAGTACGATATCTGGACAAGGACAGGTATAATGCAACAAGTGTTTTCATATAACTCCTACCACTTAATGCAGTAAACAATTAAAAGTACTCAAGATTAATTTATAAATCAGTAGGTTCAGCATGCACCGGGGCTTGCCTTTTAGAAAGGTCGAAGGCCGGTAGTCAGGACACTCAGGCAGGTCTTCTGCGGGAACTTCTCCGCCGGTTGGTTCCTCTAGCTGCTCCGGCTTGTCCTGGACTTCCTTCGGAATCACAGGCTCGAATTCGAGGAGAGTTACCCCCTCTGGTACACCTATTGCATGAATTCACAATAAATATCATGGATGCATAAAGGTGCAACATGCTCGGAATGAAATGCATTTCAGAAATAAAAACAATAATCTAATCAAGTTACTTTATCAGTACGTGCAAATCTCTTCTCCGGTGGAGAAGTACTTACCTAAGCTACTCAACCTAAGGTATAGTTGTTCATCTTCAGTTAAGGCCCTAACACCTAACAAACACAAGAGTGACATTATTTAGGTTACCACATCCAACCCAAAATATCACAGTAAGACATTCTGGACAGCAGCTACTTGTTTCTAACATAACTGGAGATTCCCAACTCCAAAAGATATGGTCTAAGACAATCTGGAAAGCTTATGAAATGCACCACAAAATATTTTTAGACCACAACACTTAATTCCAAAGTTTACCTAGTCGAAATCCCAAAGTTCTAGAATCTGTCCTCCCCAAACAGAGAGCAGCCAATTCTGGACTGTCAATTAAAACAGCAATAACTCCTAAACTACTAAGCCAAATGCTCCCAAATTTTGACACAAGCTAGTTTATCAAGTTTACTATAATTTTGGTATTCACAAGTTTTCCAGCAACCACTTTTATTATGGGTCAAACCCAAAGATACTACCAGCTGTCCAGAAACCTAGAATTGTAAAGGTTAAATATTTATTGATGTGGCAAACATCCCATAAGACCAAACTACTGTTACCACAAGTTCACAAAGGTCATAAAAACACCAGAAAGTAAGGTGTGCCCACCTAGAATATTTATTTACACCCCTTTCTTAATTTACTTAATTAATTAAGTGGAATTTCAAACATATATGTAAACTGCTCCTAAAATTCTACAAAAAGAGACTCTCTGACCCAAAAAGAGGCTACTGTAAAAATTTGAACTAAATTTATTCACAGAAACTTCCTACACAAAATTCACAAGCCCAAAAGGCTGATTTTTGTATAAATAACAAAGCATAGTAAAAAGTGTCAAACAATAGATTTCCCAATTTTCTGGCACACTCTAGGGTACCAAGACATTCTCCAAAAAGTTATACGAACATTGCACATGTAGAAAAATTACAAAAATTCATTTAAGTATTTCCTAAAATAACAAGATAGCATTATAACTTGAAAAGTACTTAAGCACTACTGCCCAAATTTTTACCAAAGCTAGAGCAAGTATAAGTTAGCCTACCCACCAAATTTCATAATTTTTGGAACAATAAAACTCAAGATATAATTTAAACAAGTTTGCATGTGATTTAAAACACATTTCAAAGACCTATTTAAATATCCCAGAAACTACACACCACATAACCAAATCATATTTTTCTAAAATACTACACACCCTGTAGATTCCAACAAAATTTATCTCATAATTTTTGGGCAAGTAAAACCCTAGATCTACATTTTTCCAAAACTTAATAAAAACTGTGACAGAATAAAGAAAATGAATAAACCCTATCGGATGCTGGGCCAGCCCGGAAAACCGACGTGGCCCACTTCGCGCGGCGCGGCCCACTCCTGCGCGCGCGTGGCGCTGACAGCGTGGGCCCGCAGGCTAGAGAGAGAAGAGCAGAGGGGAGAAACGGTGGCCGGAGTTCGCCGCCGGTAGCGGATTTCGGCGCGGCCAAGTGCACCGTCATGTTTCCCCACCTCGATACGATTCTAAGGGTACCATCTAAGAGGGCTATGGCGGCAGCTAAGGTAGTCAGCGACGGCAATGGCGGCCCGCGGCCGTGGCATGCCGGCTCCGATGAGCTAGACGGCTGCTCGGCCCTAATGGCCGGTCCGGTGAGCATCAGTGGCTCAAGGCGGACGCGACACACCAAGGACGCAAGATAGGGAGACGCTAGGGAAGCACGGCCACGCCACGGGGGTGCTTCGACGAGAAATGCCCGAGGCGGACGGTGGCGGAGATGGCGATGCTGTCTTACCTCCGCGCAATTGACCCCAACTGCGAGGCGGAGGATGGAGGGGGTTACAAGGCGGAGCAGTGGACGAGTTTTGGTGGGCTGCGGTGCGGTGGTGAGCCCGCACGAGCTTGCCGGAGTGGGGCGGCAATGGCGGCTCAGTTTCTCCGTGTCGAAGCCGAATGAGGGAGGGAGAGAAAATGGGGGCAGCTCCGGTGCGTCGTGGCGGCCTTGAAGGCTCGGTGGACTGACCGGTGGGGCCACGGCCGGCGTACGGTTGCCACCGCGTGGCCACGCGTCGACGACGGCCTGCGGCCGGTCGGCCACGACGGTCTCTGAAGAATGCCGTTTGACTGAATCGATGTCCAAAAAGGTGACTGACAGAGTTACTTCGTCGATGAATAACTCCCAAACCAGTGAGAACCAGACGTAGTTGATGTTGGCAATGTTGTAGAGCTACATGAGGGCAACAAGTTTGTCAATTGGAGTTTGGGCTGGTTCTGCCTAGATTTGAAACTATAGAGCTCCAAAGTGGAGTACCCGAAAACTGAAACTTAGTTTCAGTCCATTATGCCGACTGAAACTAATTTTTCCAGGCACCATATCTCCTAAACCATTTAGAACTAGGTGATGGTGATATTGACAATGTTGTAGAGCTATGGGTGGACAACAACTTTGTCAATTGGCTCAAGGACTGGTTCGGCCTAGTTTGTGAGTTACAAGTTGCCAAAGTGAGGTACAGTGAAACGGTTTTCAGCTTCACACTTAGTCAAAATTGCTAAGTCCCAAAACAGCCTCTAATACTGACTTGTGGGCCATTTTTGAGCATGTTCTGATCATTTTCATGAGATGGCCATATTAGAACTTTTGTTCCTTATGAAATTCTCTACAACTTTGCTTAAGTGTGCTCCTCCATGCAAGGTCTCTAAGCTGGACTTTTTAATTGGTCAAACTAGAGCATCCTAGGGCTAAATGGTGGTCAACTACACCTTGGAGGGCATTTTGGTGATTTTGGTCAACATGAACCTTGCTCCATGAGTGACCCTAAGTATAACTAAGGTGTTGTGAGATATAATTGGCTACTCTACCCTTTAGTTACACCAACTCCCTAGTGTCACATGATGTGAGTCAAACAAAACTTCAAAACAAATCACATTTGTTGCAACCACATGAATTGACATGAAATGATGTATGCTTATGCTCATGCAATGCAATGCAATTATGGAGCTAAACACCTACCTCAAGCTCAAGATGCCAGGCCCAAATGGTGTTATCACTGTAGGGCCCTCATATGAACATGCCTACGAGTGCGACGTCGAGTGCGTCGAGCACGGAGAGGCTGTTTTGGAGTCAGCGATCTTGGCTGCAGACCTCGACGGCCTCGCCAATGCGATTCCTGACCCAAAACGTCATGCCGGCAGCTTCGAGCTCGCGGAAGATGTCAAACTCGTACCCCTCGACCCCGCTGATCCCAAGGGAAAGGCGCTGAACGTCAACACCACCCTCGATCCTAAATAGGAAGCAGTGCTCATCGACTTTCTCCGCGCAAACGTCGATATCTTTGCATGGAGTCCCTCGGATATGCCGGGCATACCCAGGGAAGTTGCCGAGCACGCCTTGGAGACCCGGGCTGGATCCAAACCGATGAAGCAACGCCTGCGTCGCTTCGATGAGGAGAAGCGCAGGGTCACCGGCGAGGAGATACACAAGCTGTTGGAGGCCGGATTCATCAAGGAGGTTCATCATCCCGAATGGCTAGCTAATCCTGTATTAGTTAGGAAAAAGAGTGGGAAATGGAGGATGTGTGTAGACTATACCAGTTTAAATAAAGCATGTCCAAAGGTTCCCTTTCCTTTGCCACGCATTAACCAAATCGTTGATTCCACTACGGGATGTGAAACTCTCTCATTCTTAGATGCATACTCCGGCTACCACCAAATCAAAATGAAGGAGTCCGACCAGCTTGCAACTTCATTCATCACCCCATTCGGCATGTATTGCTACGTTACGATGCCCTTCGGTCTCCGGAACGCGGGGGCTACGTACCAGCGATGCATGCAGCACGTTTTCGGAAAGCACATCGGGTCGACCGTCGAGGCTTATGTCGACGACATCGTTGTCAAAACCAAACAAGCCGATGATCTGGTCAACGACATCGACGTTGCGTTCAAATGCCTCTGGGCAAAAAACATCAGACTCAATCCAGAGAAATGCGTCTTTGGCGTCCCACGAGGTATGCTTTTAGGGTTCGTCTTGTCTAAACGCGGCATCGAGGCCAACCCTGAAAAAAATCTCTACAATAACCAAGATGGGCCCCATCCAAGATCTGAAGGGCATACAGAGGGTCACAGGTTGCTTGGCGGCACTCAGCCATTTCATTTCGCGCCTCGGCGAAAAAGCACTCCCTCTGTACCGTCTCTTGAAGAAATCGGAGCATTTTTCCTGGACCCTTGAGGCTGAAGAGGCTCTCACAAAACTCAAGGCCACACTTTCTAACCCACCAATCCTCATCCCTCCAACCCCGGGGGAACCACTCTTACTCTATGTCGCCGCGACATCACAAGTAGTCAGTGCTGCCTTGGTTGTCGAACGGGTCGAGGAGGCACATACCTTGCTCGTCCAGGGGCCGGTCTATTTCATTAGCGAGGTGCTCTCAGAAACCAAGATTCGATACCCACAGATCCAGAAACTGCTATATGCCATCATCCTGACACGGCGCAAGCTCCGACACTACTTCGAGGGTCACCCGATTACTGTGGTTTCTTCTTTCCCCCTGGGAGAGATAGCCCAGAACCGGGAAGCCTCGGGTAGGGTTGCCAAATGGGTAGTCGAACTCATGGGCGAGACCTTGTCCTATGCGCCGCGAAAAGCTATCAAGTCACCGGTGTTAGCAGATTTCCTAGCTGAGTGGACCGACACCCAACTCCCCCCTGCACAGCTTCAGGCGGAGCTGTGGACCATGTACTTCGACGGGTCATTGATGAAAACCGGAGCAGGCGCGGGTTTGCTCTTTGTCTCACCCCTCGGGGTTCACATGCGCTACGTCACCCGGCTTCATTTTCCTGCGTCTAACAACGTCACTGAATACGAGGCGCTCGTCACGGGATTAAGAATTGCCGTCGAGCTCGGGGTCCGACACCTTGACGTTCGAGGCGACTCCTAACTCGTGATCGATCAGGTCATGAAGAGCTCGAGCTGCCGTGACCCCAAGATGGAAGCCTACTGCCAAGAAGTACGGCACCTCGAGGACAAGTTTCACGGCCTCGAGCTCAACCACATCGCACGCAGGTATAATGAGGCCGCCGATGAACTGGCAAAAATCGTGTCCAGTCGAGCTACGGTTCCACCGGACGTTTTCGCAAAAGACCTTCAGTAGCCATCCGTCGACCTCGGGCCAGACGGAGGGGTTGATGGGTCATCACTTGACCCTCCACCTAAGGTAGAAGCCCCCTCGACCGGGGCTGAAGCCATGCAGGTGGAAGACTTGACCCCACCGTCTGACCTTGAGCCTGACTGGCGCGTCCCGTACCTCGACTACCTCAGCCGAGGGGACCTCCCCTCGGATAAGACTGAGGCTCGACGAATCGCACGCTGGGCCAAAACCTTTGTAATCATGGGCGACAGCAGAGAGCTCTACCGCCGTAGCCCTACTAGTATCCTCCAACGATGCATCACAAATGTGCAAGGCAGGAACCTGCTCAGCGATCTCCACTCGGGGGCTTGCGGTCACCACGCAGCACCTCGAACCCTCGTCGGAAACGCCTTTCGACAAGGATTCTATTGGCCGACCGCGGTCTCCGACACTGTCAAGCTAGTGCGCTCCTACAAGGGTTGTCAGTACTATGCGAGACGAACCCATCTTCCGGCACATGCCCTGCTAACTATCCCCATCACATGGCCGTTTGCCGTTTGGGGGCTCGACCTTGTCGGACCATTGAAAAGGACAACTAGTGGCGTCACCCACTTGCTTGTCGCAATCGACAAATTCTCCAAGTGGATCGAGGCCCGCCCTATCACCAGCATCAGGTCCGAGCAAGCTGTGCTCTTCTTCACCGACATTATTCATCGCTTTGGGGTCCCCAACTGTATCATCATAGACAATGGCACCCAGTTCACTGGTAAAAAGTTTTTGGATTTCTGCGATAGCCACCACATTCGAGTGCTCTGGTCAGCCATGGCCCATCCAAAAACAAACGGTCAGGTGGAACGTGCCAATGGCATGGTCCTACAAGGCCTGAAACCCAGAATCTTTGACAAACTAAATAAAACATGGCAAAAGATGGGCTGCCGAGCTACCCTCGGTCTTGTGGAGCTTGAGAACAACGCCGAGTCGAGCCACGGGGTTCACTCCGTTCTTCTTAGTCTACGGGTCTGAGGCTATGCTCCCAGCTGATATAGAATACGGATCCCCAAGGTTGAAGGCCTACAACGAAAGAAATAACGACGCCACAAGATAGGACGACCTCGACCAGCTCAAGGAAGCCCGAGATGTGGCTCTGTTGCATTCTGCCAGGTACCAGCAGGGTCTCCGACGCTACCACGACAGACACGTCCGCAAGCGTGACCTCAACGTCGGTGACTTGGTGCTACGGCGGAACCAGAACACTAAGGGATGGCACAAGCTCACACCACCATGGGAAGGGTCGTACATCATCGCAGAAGTACTAAAGCCGGGCACCTACAAGCTATCCAACGAGAAGGGCAAAATCCTCACCAACGCTTGGAACATTGAACAGCTACGTTGCTTCTTTCCTTAAAAAGCCTCGAGGCTCTGTAATTTCTTTTTCGTCAATAAAGAATACAGTGATGTTCAAACTTTCGTTTCACAATGAGGAAGGATCGACTCTGCACTCCCAGAATCGACCCTCCCTTGGGGGCTACAAGGGGGGAACCCCCCAGTCCCCGAAAAAACTTATGCTCCTTTTTAAATTTAAGAACCGCTTCTTAGATCGACTTCGCTGCAAGAGCGCCCTAAGGTTCGAAAGGGCTCTCGAGTCAGGAGTATCACCTATGCCTCTGAGGCTACGGTACCTCCACTCACCCCTCACACCTTTTAGAGGTGTGACTTCATGCTAGGGAGATCTAAATAATGGTTCCTAACTTTGAAAAAGAACATACCCCCTATCGCTTAGATCAGGCTCTCACACGATTTACAAGGCCGCAACATCACCCTGAAGCTCGAGGGCAGTTGAGCCGTGAGATCACTTACGCCCCTGAGGCTATAGTACCTCCACTCGCTCCCTTACGCCAAAGGATGCAACTACATGCTAAGTAAATCACGCGAGAACACGATCCAAGCGATAAAGGGAAGAAAAACTCGAATAAAACTAAATTAACCACGAACCGGTTTATGTTTCGAGTTCTTAGGGCCTTCGAGGCCACCACGACCAAAATTCAAAATACTAACTTATTACGTGGGCCTTCATGCCCAGATTTGGCTCACAGGCCCTCATCGTCAGCAGGCAGAACCACCTCGGCTTCAAAAAGCGAGGCCAGATGGCTTCCAGGCTCTTCCGTGGATTCAATCAGCTCGAGGCAGGCATCCTCGTTCTCCTCGTCCGTCCGATCCGGGTCTGTGATGAAGCCATCAGCGACGAGCTTCATGTCAAACACGAACCCTGAACGGATGACGGCTAGCACCCTCTTTACACCGTGATGGAGGCCGTCCCGTATCTTCTCCTGGGCAAGGCGGCCCAGCGCCACCATCCGACGGACGAAGGAGTTCCCCGGAACATCTTCCCCGGTGTCGGCATCGGGCTCGACCCACAGGCTGTCACACACGGTGGTGATCGCGCCCTGGAGCAGCTGGGTCCTCCGGATCTCAGCTTCGAGGAGGCTCTGGAAGGAGTTGGCAGAAGATTGGGCCTCTCGATTCTCCCTCTCTAGCTCTGGAACACGATAAACAAATTAATACCCAACACGAGGCCCTCAACGTCGTAGCCGTAACAATCACACTTAACCTCGATATGGGTCTGTAGGCCCACGACCTCGTTGCGAAGCCCCCCGCACGTCCGCTCGAGCCCTAGGAGGGCGCTGTCCTTGTCACTGATGGTCGCCTTTAGCGCCTCGATCTCTTGCCGAGCAGACTCGAGAGTTGCGTCCTTCTATTGGGTGGCTCCCTTCAGCGTCGTGACCTCGTCCTTCAGAGCATCAGAACGAGCAGTGGCCTGCTCGACCTCGACCTTGAGGGCGTCGCGCTGACGGCTAACCTAGGAGACATCCTCCTCGAGCTCCTTCACCCATGCCAACAGGGGCTCGAGATCCCTGTGGGCCTGGGCAGCCTCCTCCCGAGCCTTGTCCATGTCAGTACGCATCACGGCTTTGGGCGCCCAAGCCTGCATCGCCTCCTCTTTCACCACCACGTATGCGACGTGCAGCTCAGCCATTTCGGCGTTCTGATCGGAAAGCCGTTTCTGGGCCTCCTCGACCAGGACCCGTTACTGAGACAGCGTGGCCCACATGCCACTCTCATCCCGGATGAAGAGTGACTTGCGGCGGGAGTACTCCTTCAGCTCCTGAATGCAATCCAAAAAAACCAAAAGGATTAAAAAGCCGAGGGAAAAAGACACCAAGAAAACCACGGAGAAAGACGACGGGTCGATCATACCTCGATGGCATCCCGCGTACTCCGCACGGCCTCGGACGCCACTCCGAGCAACCGATCAAGGTGCCGGCGGACGCCCTCGAGGTACTCCCATCGGTGCACTTCGTCTTTGTCGTTCAGGACGAAGACGGGCTCGGAGTCGGGGTTCGCGGCGTCCCTAAACTGGAGGGACGGCCCCCCTACCTCGGTATCTCCGTCTCTGCCCACGCTATCACCAGCGCGGCGATGTCGAGCCATGACGATGACGACCCGGCCGGGGCATCTCCCGGTCCCGCAGAAGGACCGGCCTCGCTCGCAGCTCCCGCCTCTCCAACGGTCGTCGAGGCACCGGCCTGATCCGTGGCCTTGCCCCCCTCGACCCCCATCACTTGTTTCCCTTTGTCCAGGGGGGTGTCGTTGAGGGTAAGGTCCATGGTCATGGGTGCCCACCCTCCTAAGGGAACTGGCCCCTCAACCGCCGGCGCCTCCGGAGCCGGCGCCTCGACCGACAACGGCTCCGGTACCCGCGCCTCGACCGTTGGCGCCCTCGGAGCCGGTGCCTCTTCTTCTGGTGCTCCGATCAGGGGCTCGACCGCCCCGCCCTCCACCGTACCAGTTGGCTGCGCCGACAAGTCTTGTTGCGGCCGCGACCCCCTCGCCGGGGCCGCCTCCTGACCCGACGACGGCGCGACCTCCTCCATGGTCATGTCAGCACCCGCCCGCTCCGCGCCGTGGACGAGTGCCTCGCCCGTCACGACCTCGACGGCAGCCTCGGCCGTCGCCAACGACCTGGGCCCCGCCTCGACCGCACCGGGCGCCACCATCTCCGCCGGTTCGGACCCCTCCATGGCAGGATCAGGGCCAGCAACCACCGTGGCATCCGCTGCCCCCTGCCGTTGTCGCAGGCGCCCCTTCGCGGCCTCGATCTGCCGGACCCAGGCCGCATCCTGCTCCATCATCCGGTTAAGGACAATGGCGCTGGCCCGCAGCGACTTCGTGGGGGTAGGCCCCATCGGCTCTGCCTTCCGCTTTAACCTGCAAAGTGAGAAGAAATGTCAGCCAACGGATCTAGAGAAAGGCAGAACAACCAAGCAGAAATGCTTACCCGGAAATCAGCACCAAGGGCCTCGACCCCGTGCGATCTGTGCCTCCCGAGGCGGCCGATTGTGGCCTCGCAGCGGCCCCACCAGCAGGCCGGGCACTCCTTGGGGCCCTGACCGATGCACCGCCCTGCCCCTTCTGTGCCTCCGAGGCCAACTGGCCTCGGGTTCTCACGCCTACCGACGCCGCCGCCGATGACGACACCGGTACCGCCGTCCCATCCCCTGCCCGAGCTTGCGGGGCCTGGGCTGGTGCGGGCGTCCCCGTTGACCCCTCTTGCTGGGTCTGGGGTAAAACGGCCCCTCCCGTCGAGGGGCCCGTCTCCTTCTCCGTCTTCTCCTCCTCCCCGGACGCCTCGATCACGACGACCGAGGAGGACGCCCCCCTGATGGGCTCTAGCAGGGGGCGAATGTCGGGAAGGTCCCCCAGCCCAGTCGCGGTCTCATACCGCGACAGGGCATCGTCGTCTTCGCCGCTGCTGTCGTCATCCTCCCCCGAGATCGTCTCGGAAGGCGACGGCGCTAGGGGGACCCCGTCGACGGTCTGCTGGCGCCGGAGCTTCTTCAACTCCTCTGCCTCTTTGGCCTTGCGGATTGCCCGCTTCTTGGCCGTCTCCTTGGTTTGCTTCTTCTTGGAGGCATGCTGGCATCGAGCCTCCCAGGCGGGCCGGTCCTCTGGGACTGGCGGACGTGTTTCCCGCAGCGCCGACAAATCCTACGCGCCGGCCTCGACCAAATCAGCGAAATCCAAAAATAAACGAAATTAGCAAACATACTAGCCCTAAGATACGTACCACGGGCTCGAACCCTTCGGTAGGTCTCATAGGGACCCGGTTGGCCTCCTCCACCTTGAAGTTCCCAACCATCCGGCGCGCTCACCGGAGGACCTCCTCGAGGGCAAGGGATTCGTGGGACATCCGGGTCCCCTCCAGAGATGCCTCCAGAGTCATCTAGTCGAGGCGGAGACGACGCTGGCACAGCGGCATCACTCTGCGGCGATGGAAGGCCGCGGCCACCGCCATAGCCGTCAAGCCCCGAAGGCGAAGCTGCTGCAGCGCCGCTAGCAGCGGGTCTAGGCGCGGCTTCTCGGCTTCCGGCACTCCGTACGTCCAGCGATCCTCTTGAGCGGTCAGCACGCGGCCGGTGTACCTCGGCAACTGATTTTCATCGTTGCGGAGGTAGAACCAACCCTCGTGCCACCCGCTGTTCGAAGAGATGAGGCGAGCCGGGATGTACAGATCCGCCCGGCTTGACCTCACCTGCAGGACGCAGCTCCCTACTCGAGCCGCGCACAGGACGCCCTTCTCCCCCGCCTTCTTGGCGAAGAGCTCGGCCTTGAAAAGGTGAAGCCACAGGTTCCACTGCGGCTCCACCCCAAGATAGCCCTCGCAGACCGCCGCGAAGATGGCGGCCTGCGTGATGGCGTTGGGGGCAAGGTGGTGAAGCTCCACCTGGTAGTAGTGGAGGAGCGCGCGCATGAAGACGGACGCCGGCACGCCAAATCCCCGCTCGTGGAAGCAGACGAAGCTCACCACATACCCTTTAGGGGGCGCCGGCTCCCGGTGGGTAGGAGGCGGCGCGATCCACTCTGGCTGCGACCGGCTCGTCCTTGGCCGCAGCAGCCCGTCCTTGACCAACTCTTCCAACCTCCTCTCCGTCACCGAGGAGGCGGCCCAGTCGTCGGCGGGGAGGATCTGGCTCTTTCCTGCCATCGGTGCTGTCGGAAGGGGGTGGACGGAGAGGATGCGGTGGCGGCAGCGACGCGGGCGAAGAGCGCAATAAGGCAAGGGTTGTCTGAGGCAGAAGATTGCAGGAGCGCAAGGGACCGGTGGGGAACGCAGACCCCTAGGCCTTGATTTTATATGCCTAGGCGGAAGCCCAACGGCCGCGCGAAAAGGTAGGAACAGTTTCCCGCATTAAATGCGCCCACCTAACCGTTTCCTTACATCTCGCAGGAATTGGGCACGTGGCCGTCCCCCACGTCATAACCGTACGCCACGTCGCCCACTACCGCGCCGATCTCGCCTCCCCTCCTAAAAAGATGCGCCCGGCTAACGGGCGAGGGAGGGATCCGCGGACGGATATTCCCAGATACCTGGGAAACGGGCCCCGAGCCCGGTATGAGCCTCGAGGGAGCGGAAGCTGGCCCTCGACTAGGGTTCGACAGCTGCCCTCGAGCAACAGAGTTAGGGACAACCAGGGGTGCGCCCGTACATGGCCAGGGCTCGAGCCACGCTCTCGAGGCACCCCAGGACGTATTCGAGGCCGAAGGAGGAGGTCCACGGAGGAATCCCCTCGGGGGAGGCACCGAGCCCTCGAATCCTGTCGTAGGGAATCGAGATCCACATGACCACTTCTTGGCATCTTTGAGAGCGCCTCCGGGCCACTAGCCGACCCCTAACGACTAGGGCACGGACTCTCACTTGAATTCCCCCGCTAGCAGCTCACCGGAGATCGTCGGAACTCGCCCAAATAGGGGTAGTACGGCGTTCCCCACCCCTCCTCCTCCTTCCTGAAGGAGGAGCGCGAGGGTTGCACAGCAAAAGACGGCCGAGACTCTGATCGACCTCATGCGCGCGAGGCTCGAGGGCTCGACCGCAGAAACCTAAACCTTGAGGGATCGAAAGCTGGCCCTCGACCAGGGTTCGACAGCTGCCCTCAAGTAACAGAGTTAGGGACGACAAAGGGTGTGCCCGTACATGGCCAGGGCTCGAGCCACGCTCTCGAGGCACCCCAGGACGTATTCGAGGCCGAAGGAGGAGGTCCACGTAGGAATCCCCTCGGGGGAGGCACCGAGCCCTCGAATCCTGTCGCAGGGAATCGAGATCCACACGACCACTTCTTGGCATCTTTGAGAGCACCTCTGGGCCACTAGCCGACCCCTAACGACTGGGACATGGGCTCTCACTCGAATTCCCCCGTTAGCAGCTCACCGGAGATCGTCGAAACTCGCCCAAACAGGGGTAGTACGGCGTTACCCACCCCTCCTCCTCCTTCCTGAAGGAGGAGTGTGAGGGTCGCACAGCAAAAGACGGCCGGGACTCTGATCGACCTCGTGTGCGCGAGGCTCGAGGGCTTGACCGCAACAAATCATTCCCCGATAAAACGAATACAAGACCTCGGAGGAGTCTCAACACTCCACCGAGGCCTCGGGGGCTACACCCGACGGGTGCGCTCGCGCGCCCCCACCGGAAAAAATCACGACGCTACGACTCCAGTTCAAACAAACCTCTGGGAGAGTGATCACACACTCACCCAAAGGCTCGGGGGCTACTGTTGGTACCAACAGTACGGGGGTACCCACATCCATCGCTAATAAAAAACTAAAATGACTGAAATCGCAATAGAAGGTAGCCCGCCTCGACCGCGTATACAGTCCGCCTCGTACGAGGCCCGCTCGACGGGGCGCCTCGACCGCGCTCCGGCTCTGACTCGTACGTGGCCTGCTCGACGGGGCGCCTCGATCGCGCCCCATCCCGTACAGCAAGGTACCTCGACGGCGCTCCGACCCGCGCGAGGCTCGTCCGCCCACTGGGAAAAACTCCGACTCGCGTGAGCCCGGGTTGAGCGCCTCGACTCCTTCTCTTTACCTACCTAGGACAAAAGCCATAGCATTTAATGCGGTTACCTACTACCACCTACCGGCATGGCTGCAACCAGGATCGACGTGGGAACAATGCCCGTGTCAGATCTCACTGCTTTACCGCCCGTCCCGTGATGGGAGGTGAGAACCATCACTGTACCCACCTTACCATGCACTGTTTGCCATCGATCACCCTCGAGGGGGGATAAGACAAGGCCCGTTCTCCGCAATCTCGGGGATTCGGCCTTATCCATCCGGTCTCGACCCGGCCTCGACCCAACCTCGACGCTCGGCACAGTTCAACGGCAAGGGAAGGACAGTGTGGCATGGCGCACCGGGTCATTTCACCGTCTCGTCTCCCACGACGCCATGGTGTCCAGGGACGGCCGACCATCCCTGAGCACGTCGCTACGGTCAGCTCAACATGAATCGACAAAACATCACCTTAAGGCTCCCCGTCGTCTTGGCCTCCTCTCGCCCTATAAAAGGGCAGGCCAGGTTTCTACAATAGAGGGGGACAATGAAGAAACACAAAAGACAACAGGCAAGACGCCAGATAGAGATCGATATCTCAAGCAATCACCCTTGTCATCTTTTTCCTTTCTTTGAGACTTGGGCTCGACGCCCTCTCTCGCATGCTTGTAACCCCTACACGAGCACTTCGGTGCAAGGAAATACAAACTTCTCCCCCCCGCTGGACGTAGGGCCTTCTCTTGCCCGAACCAGGATAAACCCCCGTGTGTTCTCCTTGCATCACCATCCAGGAAAGAGACACGCAGCATTTACTCGTTGGTTTAGGACCCCCTCGGGTCCGAACACCGACACTATGGTATATTTGGCGCAAACCGTGCACCTATCTTGCACCGACCATAACACTATCTCCTAACGGACTGAAACGGTATTCCAGGTGACTCAAGTCACCGAGGAGTTCCATCGGGTGCGACCAAAACGAGTTTTGAGCCTATGGTTCGTTCGGCGCAAACAGTGCACCTATCTTGTGTCAAGATTAGTAGTGTCACCAAACGGACTGAAACGAGCTAGCACTTGAGCCTTCTCACCTTGAAGTACCGTCAGGAGTGTCCAACATGATTTCTGAGCCTATGGTACGTTTGGTGCAAACCGTGCAACTATCGTGCACTGACAGTGACACTGTCTCCAAACTGACCGAAACAAAATTCCACATGACCCATGTCACCTAGGAGTTCCATCGGGTATGTCCAAAATGACTTCCGAACCTATGATACGTTCAGTAGACATCGTGCACCTGTCTTATGTCCAGATTAGCACTATCTCCAAATGGATCGAAACATGCTACCATTAGAGCCTCTTCACCTAGGAGTACCATCGGGTGCATCCAAAATTATTTCCGAGCCTATGGTACTTTTGGTGCAAACCGTGCACCTATCTTAGACCGATGCTTATACTATCTCCAAATGAATAGAAATAAGGTTTCACATGACCCACATCAACAAGGAGTTCCATCGGCTGCGTCAAAATGACTTCTGAGCCTATCGTACGTTTGGCGCAAACCAAGCACCAATCTTGCACCAACAGTAACACTGTCTCCAAATGGACCGAAATGAGATTCCACATGACCCACGTCACCAAGAAGTTCCATTGGGTTTGTGCAAAACGATTTTTGAGTCTATGGTACATTTAGCGCAAACGGTGCACCTATCTTGCACTGACACTAACACTGTCTCAAAACAGACCGAAATGAGGTTCCACATGACCCATGTCACCAAGGAGTCCCATCAGGTGTGTCCAAGATGAATTCTGAGGTTGTGGTATGTTTGGCGCAAACAATTTACCTATCTTGCACCAACACTAACACTATCTCCAAACGGACCAAAATGAGATTCCACATGACCCACGTCACCTAGGAGTTCTATCAGTGGTGTCCAAAATGGTTTCTGAGGCTATGGTACGTTCGGTGCAAACTATGCACCTATCTTGCGTCAAGGTTAGCACTATCTCCAAACGGACCGAAACGAGCTACGAATTGAACCTCGTCACCTAGGAGTACCATCGGGTACATCCATAATGATTTCAGAGCCTGTGGTATGTTCTGCGCAAACCGTGCACCTATCTAGTGTCAAGATTATAACTATCTCCAAATGGACCAAAACGAGCTTCCACTTGAGCCTCGTCACCTAGGAGTACCATCGGGTGCGTCCAAAACGATTTCTGAGCCTATGATACGTTTGGCGCAAACCGTGCACCTATCTTGCATCGACACTGATACTGTCTCCAAATTGACCGAAACGAGATTCCACATGACCCATGTCACCTAGCGGTACCATCAGGTGCGTCCAAAACAATTTCTGAGCCTGTGGTACATTTGGCGCAAACCGTACACCTATCTTGCACCGACACTAACACTGTCTCGAAATGAACCAAAACAAGTTTGCACATGACTCATGTCACCTAGGAGTTCCATCGGGTTCATCCAAAATGATTTCCAAGCCTATGGTATGTTCGGTGCAATCATGCACCTATCATGCGTCAAGATTACCACTATCTCTAAATGGACCAAAACGAGTTTCCACTTGGACCTCGTTACGTCACCTAGGAGTACCATCGGGTGCATCCAAAACAATTTCTAAGCCAATGATATGCTTTGCTCAAACCGTGCAACTATCTGGCATCAAGATTAATACTATCTTCAAACGGAGCGAAACGAGCTACCACTTGAGCCCCGTCGCCAAGGCGTACCATCGGGCGCGTCAAAAATGATTTCTGAGCTTATGGTACGTTTGGTGCAAATCGTGCACCTATCTTGCACCGACACTGATACTATCTCCAAACGGACTAAAATGAGATTCCACATGACCCACGTCACCTAGGAGTTCCGTTGGGTGCGTCTAAAACGATTTTAGAGCCCATGGTACGTTCGGCGCAAACTGTGCACCTATCTTGCGTCAAGATTAGCACATCTCTAAACGGACCTAAATGAGTTTCCTCTTGACCCTCGTCACCTAGGAGTACCATCGCGTGTGTGCAAAAGGATTTCTGAGCCTATGGTACATTTGTCACAAACCGCGCACCTATCTTGCACCGACACTAACACTGTCTCTAAGCGGACGGAAACGAGATTCCACATGACCCACGTCACCTAGGAGTTCCATCGGGTGCGTCCAAGATGATTTCTGAGCCTAGTACGTTTGGCGCAAACCGTGCACCTGTCTGGCATCAAGATTAACACTATCTCCAAACAGATCGAAATAAGCTTCCTCTTGAGCCTCGTCCCCTAGGAGTACTTTCGGGTGCGTCTAAAAGGATTTCTGAGCCTATGGTACATTCGTCGCAAACCGCTCACCTATCTTGCACCAACACAAATATTTTCTCCAAATGGACCAAAACGAGATTCCACATGACCCACGTGTCACACCCCAAAATTCCTATATTGGGATGTGACTTAGCAAACACTCAATAACATTAAATGGTTTTATCATTTGTCTAAAATTTCCCAACTTTAGTTTAGTTGCTGACATTATAGATAATGGAAAAATGTGGGTTTCTAAAATTTTTACAATTTAACTTGGTGGTTTGTTGAATTCATGCCGTTGCATAGTGTTTTTGCTTAAAAAATAAATTTAGTTGTTTTCAAATACGCCTGGGTTTGATCCCAACTTTAACTCCCCAAATACTAAATCAAAAATTTAAAAACTCCAATCAAGTCTTTTGCCCGCATCCTACCAAAAATATAGCAAGAGCCGTTCTCTTTTTGCCTCTTGTTTTTCTTCCTCTCAACTCCTGGCAGCCCATATCCCTCTCTTAACATGAATATGGAGCCCTCTCTAATGGTGTAGCCTTTCTTCTTCTCATCATCCAAGAATAACAAAAGCATCTTTTCTTAATCACACCCTCCTTAATACCTTCAATTTCTCTCCATTAGTTCACATGAAAATAAAAGTGCTGCTCACATCCTACTGCACAGCTCTCACGCCTCTTCTCTTTCCCTCTCATGCAAATAAAAGCAACACTTAATCTCTTGACAAACCTCCTTTGCATGCCTCTCCTTACTCTCTCCATCAAAGCGTTTACTCATTTGATGGCAGTAGAAACAGCCGTGTCTCCTCTAAATCTCTCCCATGCAACCATGCATTCTCACTCAGATCCCATGTGCACTCATCTACTCTGATGCTACACACTCTTTCCATTTATTCTCATGCAAAAACATTAGTAGCACATAATTCATTCTCTCTTAATTTTTCTTTGATCACACCTCTTTATAATCCTTTCTTAATACCATCCTTTCACTCCCTCAGTTTCCTCCATCTCGTGAAATACAGCAGCAGCCCCTCTCTTCTCCATGCTGACCACCTCATCCCTCTCTCATGCAGAAAAATAAATAAATGGATGCCACAATTCCTTCCTTTTATTTTCTAGACATACTTTACTCCTTCATTTGTTTTCCTTTACTTCCAATGGCATGCAGCCATCTATGCTCCCTGGCTACCCTCATGTTTATTTTTCTCTCATGCAAAACAGCAACAACTAATTCTTTCCCTTAAATTACAATGGTAACACCTCTCTTTAATCTTCTCCTTTGAGCATCCTTTATTCCATCAGTGTGCGTGCATCAGGCAGCCATCTCTTCTCTTCCTCCTTCCCTACTGCCAAGGGCGCCTCACCTTCCTCCCCATGCTGAATAATGTGCACCCATTCATTGTTCTATTGACTCACCTCTCTTATTTCTATTGCATTACTCCACCTTCATTTGCATGTCTCCATGCAGCAAATGGCAGCCATATATTCCCTTCTTTTCTCTCCCTCACCCACACAACAGATGGACACAACCTCCCTTGGTCGCCATCCTCTTCCCCACATGCAGCAGTAATATAATTCCTTCTTAATCTCACCATCAATCACACATGCATAATTGCCTTGATGGAAAACCTCACTCCTTCACGCCTCCTACTCACCTCCCTAACGCCCCTCCTTCATTTTGCATGCAGAAAATAACAGCTGCGCCTCTTCTAATCTCCCTTAATACTCTCTCCATTATTGCTTGAGTAAAGGTGTAGCAATGAGCAGCTATGCGCTCCACCCTCTCAGCATGCATGCAGGCAAGGGGAAGCTTTTAACCCCAACCCCTCCTCTTTTCCTTTCCTCCTGCATCTCCCATGCATGGCTGCCCCTTTTCATCCCTCATTCTCCTCCTTCCTCTCCAACAAATGGAACACCATGATCAATCGGAGTATGTTATGCCACTGGTTCCTTCTTCTAGGCATGACAACAACAATTAGTGAGATTTTCTCCTCTTTGTTCATCTCTTTTATCCCCTTGCTGTTCTTGTCAAATCATAGGACCTCAAGGAATTCCTCATGATAATCTCCAATGTACAGAGATGAGGCTGTGCTCCCTACTGAACTCCATGCACTGACATCCCTCACCTCTTGTCGCAGTTTGCCGCCGTCGCTGCTACTGGTGTGCAGCTTGGTGAGGACGCCCCTCCCTCTCCCCTCTCTGATCTTGATGTCATTTTATCCCTCATCCATCTCTTTGATCTCTCGTGTCCCTATCATCACTCCGTTGCCGATGTCGGCTGCTGCTAAATTCATCCCTAGCTGCAGCTAACCCCAATGTGAGGATCCTCATCATGTTCCCCACCCTGTTTATATGTTACTCGTTGTAGAACATGTGCCATAATCTACGCGTGATCGAATTCCGGCGAAGTTTTCTCACAAATCATGTCCCTGTTCCTTGCGGACAGCAGCGCTGCTGCCTGTTTGGCATGCACGTTCCATGAGATCTTGCTCTCCATTCATCGAACAATTTGACCAAGATATTCTTCATAAATCTGCACATGTCACTACCAAATTTCGTGGGCCGTGAGTCAAACACGAAAGAGATCTAATTATTTTTGTGCTCGCTGCCCCTGAAACCTCGCAGCCGCACTGCTGACATTTGACATGCATGTCCTCATTGTTCCATTGCTCCAATGACCATGTCATTCAACCACAGAGTGTTTCACATCTTTGCACATGCCTCCGAGAAATTTTGTGGCAATTGGATTCAAGATATAAGAGATATTATTTTTCTTGTGCTCGCTGTCCCTGCTGTCCCACAGCCGCGGTGCAGCCAGTTGGCGCGTGCGTTCCTGAAGATCCATTACCCTGTTTGATAAATCCTTTTGCCCACCTATGTATAATGAACTTGCACACGCCTCCGCAAGTTGGTTTGTCCATAGGTGCCACGATGGCCGAGATATAGATGCCACAGTGACTGCTACCCTTGCTGTCCATTTGTCAGCAGCGCATCCGTTTTGTGATCGTGTTTACTGGTCATTCAATCCTCAAAATGATATGCACTTTTGCTAGATCATACTTCATACAGTTGACAACAAGCCCACAAAATGGATCTCAGTTTGGTGCTGCTATGACCAAGTTCCTTGTGATCATAACCACCGCTGTCTGCCACTAGGTTTGCTCAACTGGTGCGCAAATCATCATCATCATTTTCCCCTTTGATCTAGCATTCACATCAGTGTAGCCACTTGTCATAATACGTTCCATGTGTCCTCTACACAAATTCAGTCATCTACATTTCATCTGTAGACCCATGTTCTATGTAAATCTTTCCAAGATAGCACTTATCGATCAAGTTTATTCCATCCCTATCGTTTACCGAATCTTCTAGCTTCTACCTTCGATCTTTCACGTCCTTTAATCGTAGCTCCATTTAGTTGTTTTTGCGCTCAACGTTTGTGGTTACGAGCCCTCTACATGTTTAAAAACCTTTATGCCTTGCTGTTGTAATGATTGATGTATTGTTCCTAGGTTTATCTATGATGCTTGTGATGGTTGTTGCTATCGTTAGAAGAATTGGTACAAGGATGATCCAAAAGGAAAGTTTGATAAGTTTGAGCACTATTTGAGGCAAGTGTAGCATGAGTTCCCTTCTTATCCAATAACCATTGAATCACCTTTTCATATGCATGTGTCTAATATGATGAACCACTAAGGACTTTACCTAGCACTTTTGTACCCTCTTCCTTGTTACCGTGGGTTTATGCATATGGGTAGTTTTGCTTAGCTTGCAATCACCCAATATTATAAGGTTAATTTTGATTAATGACTTATGGAATCAATGGTTAAAATGATGCTTTTCAGCAACATGGACAGAAAGGGGGCTAGAGCATTGGGCCTTTTTGGGTGCTCTAATCTGCCCTCTGTAAGGACTGAATCTTAAAGCGGCCACCCAAGATTTATCATACAACCATGAGAGCTACATGGCTCTAGCTTTAGCTCAGTAAACTAAACTTCTCTAGCTTGTTAGTGGTTACCAAAAGGCGCAAGAGGGGGGGTGCCTCGTGGTGTATAGTTGTTTTCCTACCTTGGTGTGTGCAGTGCCGCGACCACATGTGCCTCTTGGAGGAGGACACCTATGCACACTTGCCACTGAAACCTAGCGGCTACTAACTTGGTAGGGGGACTTTCAAAAGGCTTCATAGTGAACCCTGCCGACTTACCTTGGAAGTGGGTCAAGAGGCTGGTCACCTCGGGCATAAGGGTAACACGACTCATGGTGAAAGTGTACAAGCTCTGCAGAGTGTTTTAAAACTGATATATCAGTCATACTCACGGACATGAGCGGCCTGAATCCTTTTCGAGATAGATGGTTCTATGGATGGTTTGGGTGAGGATTAATCTTGATGATAATTATTATACTTCTCACCTTGGGAGCTTAAGCATAACCTAGCAAGATAGGTTTAATAAATAAAATATGACCAACTTAAAATGCTTACCGCAGTTCAACCGTGTCAAACCTTTTGAGCCTTGCATCCCCTCATATTATACTTGTTGAGTATGGTGCGCTCACACTTGCTTTATATACAATCAACAAAAATCCTAGATGGGTACCAGATGGTGGTTCAAGTGATGAGTTTACCCAAGGAGTTCCAAGAGTACTAGGCGAGTGCTCCCCCAGTCAACTATCACTGTGGAGTATGGAGACCCGAAGAGAAGATGTAGAATAGTTTCCGCTATGCTTTGTAATAGATGTAAGGGTTGATGTAACTATGTTTCGATATATAATAAATAATTGTTCTTGATATTCTCCATATTTGTCGCTATATCTGTTTAGTGGACATCCTAGGCTCACATATAGTTAGCGCTTGGTATTCTTTGGAAAACCGGGTGGGACACCACGTCACCGACGGGTTCCATCGGGTGCCTCCAAAACTATTTCCGAGCCTACGGTACCGTCCGGCACAATCCATCCACCTATCTTGCATCAAGATTATAACTATCTCCAAACGGACTGAAACGAGCTTCCACTTGAGCCTCGTCACCTAGGAGTACCATCGGGTGTGTCCAAAACGATTTCTAAGCCTATGATATGTTTGGCGCAAACCGTGCACCTATCTTGCACCGACACTAATACTGTCTCTAAATGGAACGAAACGAGATTCCACATGACCCACATCCCCTAGGAGTTGCATTGGCTGCGTCCAAAACAATTCCAAGCCTATGGTACGTTCGGCGCAAATCGTGCACCTATCTTGCACGGACACTGACACTATCTCCAAATGGACCCAAACCAGGTTTCACATGACCCATGTCACCTAGAAGTTCCATCGGGTGTGTCCAAAAAGGCTTCCGAGCCTATGGTACGTTTGGCACAAACGATGCACCTATCTCGCACCTACACTAATACTGTCTCCAAACGGATCAAAATGAGATTCCACATGACCCATATCACCTAGGAGTTCCATCAGCGGTGTCCAAAATGGTTTCTAAGGCTATGGTATATTCGGTGCAAACTGTGCAATTATCTTGCGTCAAGGTTAGCACTATCTCTAAACGGACCGAAACGAGCCACGAATTGAGCCTCGTCACCTAGGAGTACCATTAGGTGCATCCAAAATGATTTCAGAAACGGACCGAAACGAGCCACGAATTGAGCCTCGTCACCTAGGAGTACCATTAGGTGCATCCAAAATGATTTCAGAGCCTGTGGTATGATCTGCGCAAACCGTGCACCTATCCCATGTCAAGATTATAATTATCTCCAAATGGACCAAAACGAGCTTCCACTTGAGCCTCGTCACCTAGGAGTACCATCGGGTGCATCCAAAACAATTTCTGAGCCTATGATACGTTTGGCACAAACCGTGCACCGATCTTGCATCAGCACTGATACTGTCTCCAAATTGACCGAAAGAGATTCCACACGACCCATGTCACCTCGGGGTACCATCGGGTGCGTCCCAAATAATTTCTGAGGCTATGGTACATTTGGCGCAAACCATGCACCTATCTTGCACCGACACTAACACTATCTCCAAACGAACCAAAACAAGATTGCACATGACCCACGTCACCTAGGAGTTCCGTTGGGTGCGTCTAAAATAATTTCAGAGCCCATGGTATGTTCGGCACAAACCGTGCACCTATCTTGCGTTAAGATTAGCACATCTCTAAATGGACTGAAACGAGTTTCCTCTTGACCCTCGTCATCTAGGAGTACCATCATGTGTGTGCAAAAGGATTTATGAGCCTATGGTACATTTGTCATAAACCACGCACCTATCTTGCAAGGACACTAATACTATCTCTAAGCGGACTGAAACGAGATTCCACATGACCCACGTCACCTAGGAGTTCCATCGGGTGCGTCCAAAATGATTTCTGAGCCAAGTATGTTTGGCGCAAACCATGCACCTATCTTGCGTCAAGATTAACACTATCTCTAAATAGACCGAAACAAGCTTCGTCTTGAGCCTCGTCCCCTAGGAGTAACATCGGGTGTGTCCAAAATGATTTCTAAGCCTATGATACGTTTGGCGCAAACCATGCACCTATCTTGCACCGATACTAATACTATCTCCAAATGGAACGAAACGAGATTCCACATGACCCATGTCCCCTAGGAGATCCATCGGCTGCGTCCAAAACAATTCCAAGCATGTGGTACGTTTGGCACAAATCATGCACCTATCTTGCACGGACACTGACACTGTCTCCAAACGGACCGAAACGAGGTTCCACATGAACCACGTCACCTAGAAGTTCCATCGGGTGTGTCCAAAATGGCTTCCGAGCCTATGGTACGTTTGGCGTAAATGATGCTCCTATCTTGCACCAACACTAACACTGCCTCCAAACGGACCAAAATGAGATTCCACATGACCCACGTCACCTAGGAGTTCCATTAGCAGTGTCCAAAATGGTTTTTGAGGCTATGGTACGTTCGGTGCAAACCGTGCACTTATCTTGCGTCAAGGTTAGCACTATCTCCAAACGGACCGAAACGAGCTACGAATTGAGCCTCGTCACCTAGGAGGACCATCAGGTGCATCCAAAATGATTTCAGAGCCTGTGGTTTGTTCTGCGCAAACCATGCACCTATCCTGCGTCAATATTATAACTATCTCAAAACGAACCAAAACAAGCTTCCACTTGAGCCTCGTCACCTAGGAGTACCATCGGGTATGTCCAAAACGATTTCTGAGCCTATGATATGTTTGGTGCAAACCATGCACCTATCTTGCATCGACACTAATACTTTCTACAAATTGACTGAAACGAGATTCCACATGACCCATGTCACCTAGGGGTACCATCGGGTGCGTCCAAAATAATTTCTGAGCCTGTGGTACATTTGGCACAAACCGCGCACCTATCTTGCACCGACACTAACACTGTCTCCAAACGAACCAAAACAAGATTGTACATGACCCATGTCACCTAGGGGTTCCATCAGATCCATCCAAAATGATTTCCAAGCCTATGGTATGTTCGGCGCAATCGTGCACCTATCATGCGTCAAGATTACCACTATCTCCAAATAGACCAAAACGAGTTTCCACTTGGGCCTCGTCACATGACCTAGGAGTACCATCGGGTGCATCCAAAACAATTTCTAAGCCTATGATATGCTTGGGTCAAACCGTGCAACTATCTTACGTCAAGATTAGCACTATCTTCAAACGGAGCGAAACGAGCTACCACTTGAGCCCCGTCACCAAAGCGTGCCATCGGACACGTCCAAAACGACTTCTGAGCCTATGGTACGTTTGGCATAAATCATGTACCTATCTTGCACCAACACTGACATTGTCTCCAAACAGACCGAAATGAGATTCCACATGACCCACGTCACCTAGGAGTTCCATTGGGAGCGTCTAAAACAATTTCAGAGCCCATGGTACGTTCGGCGCAAATCGTGCACCAATCTTGCGTCAAGATTAGCACATCTCTAAATGGACTGAAATGAGCTATGAATTGAGCATCGTCACCTAGGAGTACCATCGGGTGTGTCCAAAATGATTTCTAAGCCTATGGTATATTTTGTGCAAACCGTGCACCTATCTTGTGTCAAGATTATAACTATCTCCAAACAGACCGAAAATGAGCATCCTCTTGGCCCTCATCACCTACGAGTACCATCGGGTGCGTCCAAAATGATTTCTGATCCTATCATACATTTAGCGCAAACCGTGCACCTATCTTGCACCGACACTAATACTGTCTCCAAATGGACCGAAACAAGATTCCACATGACCCACGTCACCTAGGAGTTCCATCGGGTGCATCCGAAACAATTCCAACGCTATGGTACATTCGGCGCAAACCGTGCACCTATCTTGCACGGACACTGACACTGTCTCCAAATTGACCGAAACGAGGTTCCACAGGAGCTACGTCACCTAGGACTTCCATCGGGTGTGTCCAAAATGGCTTCTGGGCCTATGGTACGTTTGGCGCAAACGATGCACCTATCTAGCACCAACACTAACGCTGTCTCCAAATGGACCAAAATGAGATTCCACATGACCCATGTCACCTAGGAGTTCCATCAGCGGTGTCCAAAATGATTTCCGAGGCTATAGTACATTCGGTGCAAACCATGCACCTATCTTGCGTCAAGGTTAGCACTATCTTCAAACGGACCAAAACGAGCTACGAATTGAGCCTCGTCACCTTGAACTACCATCGGGTGCATCCAAAATGATTTCCGAGCCTATGGTATGTTTTGTGAAACCATGCATCTATCTTGCGTCAAGATTATAACTATCTCCAAACAGACCGAAACGAGCTTCCACTTGAGCCTCATCACCTAGGAGTACCATCGAGTGCGTCCAAAAAGATTTTTGAGCCTATGATACGTTGGCACAAACCGTGCACCTATCTTGCACCGACACTGATACTGTCTCCAAACGGACCGAAATGAGATTCCGCAAGATCCATGTCACCTAGGGGTACCATCGGGTGCGTCCAATTGAGCCTATGGTACATTTGGCACAAACCGCGCACCTATCTTGTACCAACACTAACACTGTCTCCAAATGAACCAAAACGAGATTGCACATGACCCACGTCACCTAGGATTTCCATCGGTTCTGTCCATAATGATTTCCAAGCCTATGGTATGTCCGGTGCAAATCATGCAACTTTGATGCATCAAGATTACCACTATCTCCAAGCGGATCGAAACGAGCTTCCGCTTGAGCCTCATCACCTAGGAGTACCATCGGGTGCGTCCAAAACATTTTTTGAGTCTATGATATGCTTGGCTCAAACCGAGCAACTATCTTGCATCAAGATTAGCACTATCTTCAAATGGACCGAAACGAGCTACCACTTGAGCCCCGTCACCTAGGTGTACTATCGGGTGCGTCCAAAATGATTTCTGAGCTTATGGTATATTTGGCGCAAATCGTGCACCTATCTTGCACCGACACTGACACTGTCTCCAAACGGACCGAAACGAGATTCCACTTGACCCACATAACCTTGGAGTTCCTTTGGGTGCATCTAAAACAATTTCCAAGCCCATGGTATGTTCAGCACAAACCGTGCACCTATATTGCGTCAAGATTAGCACATCTCTAAACGGACCGAAATGAGTTTCCTCTTGACCCTCGTCATCTTGGAGTACCATCGGGTGCGTCCAAAAGGATTTCTGAGACTATGGTACATTTGTCACAAACCGCGCACCTATCTTGCACCGACACTGACACCATCTCTAAGCAGACCGAAACGAGATTCCACATGACCCACGTAACCTAGGAGTTCCATCGGGTGCGTCCAAAACGATTTCTAGGCCTAGTTTGTTTGGCACAAACCGTGCACCTATCTTGCATCAAGATTAGCACTATCTCTAAACAGACCGAAACAAGCTTCCTCTTGAGCCTCGTCACCAAGGAGTACCATCGGGTGCATCTAAAATGATTTCTGAGCTTAGTATGTTTGGCGCAAACCGTGCACCTATCTTGCGTCAAGATTAGCACTATCTCCAAATAGACTGAAACAAGCTTCCTCTTGAGCCTCATCCCCTAGGAGTACCATCGGATGCATCTAAAAGCATTTATGAGCCTATGGTACATTTGTCGCAAACCGCGCACCTATGTTGCACCAACACAAACATTTTCTCCAAATGGACCAAAACGAGATTCCACATGACCCACATCACCGAGGGGTTCCATCGGTTACCTCCAAAATGATTTATGAGCCTATGGTACATCAGGCACAATCCATCCACCTATCTTGCATCAAGATTATAACTATCTCCAAACGGACCAAAACGAGCTTCCACTTGAGTCTCGTCACCTATGAGTACCATCGGGTGCGTCAAAAATGATTTACGAGCCTATGGTATGTTCGGCGCAAACCGTGCACCTATCTTGCGTCAAGATTAGCACTATCTCCAAACAGACTGAAACGAGCTACGAATTGAGCCTCATCACCTAGGTGTACCATTGGGTGTGTCAAAAATGATTTCTAAGCCTATGGTTTGTTTTGTGCAAACCGTGCACCTATCTTGTGTCAAGATTATAACTATCTCCAAACAGACCGAAACGAGCTTCCTCTTGAGCCTTGTCACCTACGAGTACCATCGGGTGCGACCAAAATGATTTCTGAGCCTATCATACGTTTGGCGCAAACCGTGCACCTATCTTGCACTGACACTAATACTGTCTCCAAATGGACCGAAACAAGATTCCACATGACCCACGTCACCTAGGAGTTCCATCGGGTGCATTCGAAACAATTCTAAGGCTATGGTACGTTTGGCGCAAACCGTGCACCTATCTTGCATGGACACTGACATTGTCTCCAAATGGACCGAAACGAGGTTCCATAAGACCCACGTCACCTAGGAGTTCCATCGGGTGTGTCCAAAATGGCTTCCGGGCCTATGGTACGTTTGGCGCAAACGATGCACTATCTTGCACCAACACTAACACTGTCTCCAAATGGACCAAAATGAGGTTCCACATGACCCACGTCACCTAGGAGTTCCATCAGCGGTGTCCAAAATGATTTCCAAGGCTATGGTACGTTCAGTGCAAACCGTGCACCTATCTTGCGTCAAGGTTAGCACTATCTTCAAACGGACCAAAATGAGCTACGAATTGAGCCTCATCACCTTGGACTACCATAGGGTGCATCCAAAATGATTTCGGAGCGTATGGTATGTTTTATGAAACCGTGCATCTATCTTGCATCAAGATTATAACTATCTCCAAACAGACCGAAACGAGCTTCCACTTGAGCCTCATCACCTAGGAGTACCATCGAGTGCGTCTAAAATGATTTTTGAGCCTATGATACATTGGCACAAACCGTGCACCTATCTTGCACCGACACTGATACTGTCTCCAAACGTACTGAAACGAGATTCCACAAGATCCATGTCACCTAGGGGTACCATCGGGTGCGTCCAAAAGGATTTCTGAGCCTATGGTACATTTGGCGCAAACTACACACCTATCTTGCACCGACACTAACACTGTCTCCAAATGAACCAAAACGAGATTGCACATGATCCACGTGACCTAGGAGTTCCATCGGTTCTGTCCATAATGATTTCCAAGCCTATGGTATGTCCGGTGCAAATCATGCAACTATCATGTGTCAAGATTATCACTATCTCCTAGCGGACCGAAACGAGCTTCTGCTTGAGCCTTGTCACCTTCGAGTTCCATTGGGTGCATCCAAAACAATTTCTGAGCCCATTGTATGTTCGGCACAAATCGTGCACCTATCTTGCGTCAAGATTAGCACATCTCCAAACGAACCGAAATGAGTTTCCTCTTGACCCTCGTCATCTTGGAGTACCATCGGTAGCATCCAAAAGGATTTCTGAGCCTATGGTACATTTGTCACAAACCGCGCACCTATGTTGCACCGACACTGACATTGTCTCTAAGCGGACCAAAATGAGATTCCACATGACCCATGTAACCTAGGTGTTTCATCGGGTGCGTCCAAAATGATTCTTGTGCCTAGTATGTTTGGCCTTGCATCAAGATTAGCACTATCTCTAAACAGACCGAAACAAGCTTCCTCTTGAGCCTCGTCACCTAGGAGTACCATCGGGTGCGTCTAAAATGATTTCTAAGCTTAGGGTACATCTGTCGCGAAACCGCGCACCTATCTTGCACCAACACAAACATTTTCTCCAAACGGAACAAAATGAGATTCCACATGATCCACGTCACATAGGAGTTCCATCAGCGGTGTCCTAAAAGCTTTCCGAGGCTATGGTACGTTCGGTGCAAACTGTGCACCTATCTTGTGTCAAGATTATAACTATCTCCAAATAGACTGAAACGAGCTTCCACTTGAGCCTCGTCACCTAGGAGTACCATCAGGTGTGTCCAAAAATATTTATAAGCCTATGATACGTTTGGTGCAAACCGTGCACCTGTCTTGCACCGACACTAATACTGTCTCCAAATGGAACGAAACAAGATTCCACATGACCCACGTCGCCTAGGAGTTCCATCGGGTGTGTCCTAAACGGCTTCTGAGCCTATGATACGTTTGGCGCAAACGATGCACCTATCTTGCACCAACACTAACACTGTCTTCAAACTGACCAAAATGAGATTCCACTTGACCCACATCACCTAGGAGTTCCATCAGCGGTGTCCAAAATGATTTCCGAGGCTATGGTACATTCGATGCAAATCAAACACCTATCTTGCATCAAGGTTAGCACTATCTCAAAACGGACCGAATTGAGACGCGTCACCAAGGAGTACCACCGGGTGCATCCAAAACGATTTCAGAACCTATGGTATGTTCTGCGTAAACCGTGCACCTATCTTGTGTCAAGACTATAACTATCTCCAAATGGACCGAGACAAGCTTTCACTTAAGCCTCGTCACCTAGGAGTACCATCGGTTGCGTCCAAAACAATTTCTGAACCTACGATACGATTAGCACAAACTGTGCACCTATCTTGCACTGACACTAATACTGTCTCCAAGAGGACCAAAACGAGATTCCACATGACCCATGTCACCTATGGGTACCATCAGGTGCGTCAAAAAGGATTTCTGAGCCTATGGTACATTTGGCGCAAACCGTGCACCTATCTTGCATCGACACTAACACTATCTCCAAACGAATCAAAACGAGATTGCACATGACCCACGTCACCTAGGAGTTCCATCGGTTCCATCCAAAATAATATCCAAGCCTAGGGTATGTCTGGTGCAAATCATGCACCTATCATGCGTCAAGATTACCACTATCTCCAAATGGACCAAAACGAGCTTCCACTTGAGCCTCGTCACGTCACCTAGGGGTACCATCGGGTGCATCCAAAACAATTTCTGAGCCTATGATATGCTTGGCTCAAACCGAGTAGCTATCTTGCGTCAAGATTAGCACTTTCTTCAAATGGACCGAAACGAGCTACCACTTGAGCCCCGTCACCTAGGTGTACCATCGGGTGCGTCCAAAATGATTTCTGAGCCTATGGTACGTTTGGCGCAAATCGTGCACCTATCTTGCACCGACACTGACACTGTCTCCAAACAGACTGAAATGAGTTTCCACTTGACCAACGTAACCTTAGAGTTCCATTAGGTGTGTCCAAAACGATTTCTGAGCCTATGGTATGTTCGGCACAAACCGTGCACCTATCTTGCGTCAAGATTAGCACATCTCCAAACGGACCAAAATGAGTTTCCTCTTGAGATGGTATTGGCATCCTAGGATCATGCTCAAGTGCTTCCAAATCTGCTCCATTGTCACCCTCTTCATCAGTTGCTGCATCATATTGTACAATTGAAGTTGGGATGTCTCTGTTCGATTGGGGAGCTTCATCATTTGCTTCCATAGCGGACTGTGCCTGTGCTTCATAATCATCATGTGCTTGCACTTGCACAAGTGCTACCTGTAGATTATTCTCAATCTCAACAGGAGGATTTTGTGTAGATGCCAAATTTGTTTTTTTTTGCCTTTGCAGCTTTATCCCATAATGCAAATAAGCTAGTAGTACCCTTCTTCTTCATCTAGATTACAATTTACAAAGAACTAAATGTAAGAAAATTACTGAATAAAGTAGAACGCATCGCAACAGTCAAGAACAAAAAAATTAGAGGAGAAGCAACATATTGAGATGTATTGTAAATTACCTAGCTACCTGCTACAATTAGATCGATGAATCGACGACGCGTTCCAAGACGCAATAGAAGCAGATCAAGATGAGTGGATGTGCCACCGGCTGCCGGCCACCGGCCGTCGGGAACCTGCTGCACCGTAGCAGCAGATCGAGATGCGCCGCCGCCGCTGTCGCTAGTTCCAGTGCCCTTGGGACGGGACGGGAAGTAGCAATTCATGACTTTCGTGATTCTGAATGAATGTCAAGTTGCCGATGGGAGGTGGCCGCTTGGGCCTAGTCCATTGTTGGCCTGCTCGGCTGCCACTTAGCTGCTTGTTTGTGGGCTTTTGTCTCTTGGTCCAATTAAACAATAGCATATACACGTATACTAGTATATGTATTAATTTTTTTGCCAAAATCTTGGGTATTCCAATGAATACCCAGGCATACACGTAGCTCCGCCAGTGGGTGCAAACCATGCACCTATCTTGCATCAAGGCTAGCACTATCTCCAAACGGATCGAAACGAGATACGAATTGAGCCTTGTCACCTAGGAGTACCATTGGGTGCATCCAAAATGATTTTTGAGCCTATGGTACTGCACAAACTATGCACCTACCTTGCTTCAAGATTTTAACTGTCTCGAAACGGACCGAAACAAGTTTCCACTTGAGCCTCGTCACCTAGGAGTACCATCGGGTGCGTCCAAAATTATTTCCGAGCCTATGATACGTGTGGCACAAACCGTGCACCTATCTTGCACAGACACTGATACTGTCTCCAAATGGACCGAAAGGAGATTCCACATGGCCCATGTCACCTAGGGGTACCATCAGGCATGTCCAAAATTATTTCTGAGCCTATGGTACGTTTGGTGCAAATCATGCTCCTATCTTGCACCGACACTGACACTGTCTCCAAACGGACCGAAACAAGATTCCACATGACCCACGTCACCTAGGAGTTCCATTGGGTATGTCCAAAACAATTTTTGAGCCCATGGTATGTTCAGCGCAAACCGTGCACCTATCTTGTGTCAAGATTAGCACATCTCCTAACGGATCAAAACGAGTTTCCTCTTGACCCTTATCATCTAGGAGTACCATCGGGTGCGTCCAAAAGGATTTCTGAGCCTATGGTAGATTTGTCACAAACCGCGCACCTATCTTGCACTGACACTAACACTATCTCTAAGTAGACCAAAACAAGATTCCACATGACCCACGTCTCCTAGGAGTTCCATCGGGTGCGTCCAAAACGATTTCTAAGCCTATGGTACATTTGGCGCAAACCGTCCACCTATCTTGCGTCAAGATTATAACTATCTCCAAATGGACAGAAACAAGCTTCCACTTGAGCCTCATCACCTAGGAGCAAAGTTTAAAGTAGCAGGCTATAGCGGTGCTATAGCGGCGCTATAGCGGTTTGACAGGCTTGACGCTAACTATTTGTATTTTTGCCGTTATGACAACTTTCGGCGCTATTACGCGCTATAGCGCCGCTAAGTGACAAATCTTCTCCGTCTCACTCTTAGAACTCCATATGAGACTAGATTATCAGTTATCATTTGCTACTAATTTTGTACTTTGGACAATTAGGCTTTCATAAACCATGTTGCAATGTCATATTGTATTTAGTAATGTTACCTAGACTTTTGGAAACCTATTTGTGTTCACTGAAATTCATATTTACCATGTTTTTTCATCAATAATGGGTGTTTTTCATGTATTTTCTATAAAAACGCTATCTGTCATAACACCTCTATAGCTGCATAGCTTCTGAAAAAAAGTTGACACTATTTTCAATAGCCTACTATTTTAAACTTTGCCTAGGAGTACATCGGGTGTGTCCAAAATGATTTTTGAGCCTATGATATGTTTGGCGCAAACCGTGCACCTATCTTGCACCGACACTAATATTGTCTCCAACTGGACTGAAACGAGATTCCACATGACCCACGTCACCTAGGAGTTCTGTCGGGTGCGTCCAAATCATTTCCAAGCCTATAGTACGTTCGGCGCAAACCTTGCACCTATGTTGCACCAACACTAACACTTTCTCCAAAGAAACCAAAATGAGATTCCACAAGACCCATGTAAATTAGGAGGTCCATCGGGTGCGTCCAATATGATTTCTGAACCAATGGTACTTTCGGTGCAAACTATGCACTATCTCCAAGTGGACCAAAATGAGCTACCACTTGATCCTCGTCACCTAGAAGTACCATCAGGTGCGTCCAAAACTTCTGAGCCTATGGTATGTTAGGTGCAAACCGAGCACCTATATTGTATGACACTAACAATGTCTCTAAACGGACCAAAACGAGATTCCACATGACCCACGTCACCTAGGAGTTCCATCAGCTATGTCCAAAATGATTTTCGAGGCTATGGTACGTTCGATGCAAACTATGCGCCTATCTCGCGTCAAGGTTAGCTCTATCTTCATACGGACCGAAACGAGCTACGAATCGAGCCTTGTCACCTAGGAGTACCATTGGGTGCATCAAAAATGATTTCCGAGCCTATGGCATGTTCTGCACAAACAATGCACCTATCTTGCGTCAAGATTACCACTATCTCTAAACGGACTGAAATGAGCTTCCACTTGAGCCTCGTCACCTAGGAGTACCATCGAGTGTGTCCAGAATTATTTCTAGACCTATGGTACATTTGGCATAAACCGTGCATCTATCTTGCATCGACACAAATACTACCTCCAACCCGATCGATACGAGTTTCCACATGACCCACGTCACCTAGGAGTTCCATCGGGTGCATCTAAAATGAATTCCGAGCCAGTAATATGTCCAGCGCAAATCGTGCACCTATCTTGCATTAAGATTAGCACTATCTGCAAACAGACCGAATCGATCTTCCACTAGAGCCTCATAAGCTAGGAGTACCATCGAGTGCGTCCAAAATGATGTCAGAGCCTATGGTAAGTCTAGTGCAAACCACGCACCTATCTTGCACCGATGCTGGCATTGTCTCCAAATGGACTGAAATGAGATTCTACAAGGCCCACGTCACCTAGGAGTTCCAACGGGTGTGTTCAAAACAATTTCTAAGCCTATGGTCCGTTTGGCACAAACCATGCACCTATCTTGCATCAATGTTAGCACTATCCCCAAACGGACCAAAACGAGCTTCCACTTGAGCCTCGTCACCTAGGCGTATCATCAGGTGCGTCCAAAACTATTTCAGAGCCTACGGTACCATTGGCACAAACCGTGCACCTAACTTGCACCAACACTGACACTGTCCCCAAACGAACCAAAACGAGATTCCACATGACCCAGTCACCTAGGAGATCCATCGGGTCCATCCAAAATGATTTCCAAGCCTATGGTATGTCCGGCGCAACTCATGCACCTATCATGCGTCAAGATTACCACTATCGTCAAACAGATAGAAACGAGCTTCCACTTGAGCCTCGTCATCTAGGCGTACCATTGGGCGCGTCCAAAATGATTTCTGAGCCTATGGTATGTTTTGGCACAAATCATGCACCTATCTTGCACTGACATTGACACTGTCTCCAAACGGACCGAGGCGAGATTCGACATGACCCACATCACTTAGGAGTTCCATTAGGTGTGTCCAAAACCATTTCCAAGCCCATGATATGATCCGCACAAACCGTGCACCTATCTTGCGCCAAGACTAGCACAACTCCAAATGGACCGAAACGAGTTTCCTCTTGACCCTCGTCTCAAAGGAGAACCATCGGGTGCGTCCAAAAGGATTTCTGAGTCTATGGTACATTTTTCACAAACCGCACACCTATTTTGCACCGACACTGACACTGTCTCCAAGCGGACTGAAATGAGATTCCACATGACCCACGTCACCTACGAGTTCCATCGGGTGCGTCCAAAATGATTTTTGAGCTTGTGGTACGTCCGGCACAATCCATGCACCAATCTTGCATCAAGATTAGCACCATCTCCAAATGGACCGAAACAAGCTTCCACTTGAGCCTCGTCACCTAGGAAGACCATCAGGTGTGTCTAAAACAATTTATGAGCCTATGGTACGTTTGGCGCAAATCGTGCACCTATCTTGCACCGATACTGACACTGTCTCCAAATGGACCAAAACAAAATTCCACATGACTCATGTCACCTAGGAGTTCCATCAGGTGCGTCCAAAACAATTTCAAAGCCTATGGTACTTTGGTGCAAACTGTGGACCTATCTTGCGTCAAGATTAGCACATCTCCAAACGGACTGAAATGAGTTTCCTCTTGACCCTGGTCATTTTGGAGTACCATCGGGTACATCCAAAATGATTTTTGAGCCTATGGTACATTTGTCACAAACCGCGCACATATCTTGCACTGACACTAACACTGTCTCTAAGTGGACCGAAATAAGATTCCACATGACCCACGTCACCTAGGAGTTCCATCAGGTGCGTCCAAAATAATTTTTGAGCCCCTGGTATGTCCGGCGCAAATCGTGTATCGATCTTGCGTCGAGATTACCACTCTCTCCAAATGGACCAAAATGAGCTTCCACTTGAGCCTCGTCGCCTAATAGTACCGTTAGGTGCATCCAAAATAATTTTGGAGTCTATGATACGTTTGGCGCAAACTGTGCACCTATCTTGCACCGACACTGACACTGTCTTGAAATGGACCGAAACGAGATTCTACATGACCCATGTCAGCTAAGACGTCCATGATGAGCGTCCAAAACAATTCCGAGCCTATGCTACGTTCAACACAAACTGTGCAGCTATCTTGCATCAAGGTTAGTACTATTTTCAAATAGACCAAAACAAGCTATTACTTAAGCCTCATCACCTAAGAGTACCATCGAGTGTGTACGAAATGTTTTCTAAGCCTATGCTGCGTTTGGCGCAAACCACTCACCTATCTTGCATTAAGATCAGCACTATCTCCAAATGATCCAAAACAAGCTACCACTTGAGCCTCGTCACCAAGGCGTACCATCGGGTGTGTCCAAAATGATTTGTAAGCCTATGGTACGTTTGGCGCAAACCATGCACCTATCTTGCACCGACACTAACACTATCTCCAAACGTACTAAAACGAGATTCCACATGACCCACACACCTAGGAGTTCCATCTGGTGCGTCCAAAATGATTCTGAGCCTATGGTACTTTCAGCGTAAACCGTGCATCTATCATGTGTTACGATTAGCACTATCCCCAAATGGACCAAAACGAGCTACCACTTGAGCCTCTCACCTAGGCGTACCATTGGGTGTGGCCAAAATGATTTCTGAGCCTATGGAATGGTTGGTGCAAATTGTGCACCTCTCTTGCACTGACACTAATACTATCTCCAAACAGAACAAAATGAGATTCCACATGACCCACGTCACCTAGGAGTTCCATCGGGTGCGTCCAAAACAATTTATGAGCCTATGGTACGTTTGGTGCAAACTGTGCACCTATCTTGCACTGACAGTGACACTATCTCCATACGGACCGAAATGAGATTCCCCACGACCCATGCACCTAGGAGTTCCATCGGTTCTGTGCAAAATGATTTCAAGCCTATGGTACATTCGACGCAAACCGTGCACCTATCTTGCACCAACACTAACACTGTCTCCAAACGGACCAAAATAAGATTCCACATGACCCACATCACCAGGGAGATCCATCGGATGCGTCCAAAACAATTTCCGAGTCTATGGTAAGTTCCCCACAAACCATGCACCTATCTTGCGTCAAGGTTAGCACTATCTTCAAACGGACCAAAACGAGCTTCCAATTCGGACTCGTCACCTAGGCGTACCATCGGGTGCGTCTAAAACAATTTTATGAGCCTACGGTACGTTTAGCACAAACCATGCACCTATTCTGCACCAACACTAACACTATCTCGAAACGGATAAAAATGAGATTCCACATGACCCACGTGACCTAGGGGTATCATCGGGTGTGTCAAAAATGATTTCTGAGCCTATGGTACGTTTAGCACAAACTGTGCACCTAACTTGCGTCAGAATTAGCACTATCTCCAAACGGACCGAAACATGCTACCACTTGAGCCTCATCACCTAGGAGTACCGTCGGGTGCGTCCAAAATGATTTTTGAACCTACTGTAGCTTTGGCGCCAACCATGCACCTATCTTGCACTAACACTGAAACGGTCTCCAAATAGACCAAAACGAGGTTCCACATGACCCACATCACATAGGAGTTCCAGCGGGTGCGTCCAAAATGAATTCTGAGCCTATGGTACATTTGGCGCAAACCATGCACCTGTCTTGCACCGACAATAACACAATCTCCAAACGGACCTAAACAAGCTACCACTTGAGCCTCATCACCTAGGCGTACCATCGGGTGCATCGAAAATGATTTCTAAGCATATGTTATATTTGGCGCAAACCGTGAACCTATCTTGCATCAATATTAGTACTATCTCTAAATGGACTGAAACAAGCTACCACTTGATCCTCGTCACATAGGCGTACCATCGGGTGCATCTAAAACAATTTCTGAGCCTATGGTATGGTTCGAGCAAACCGTGCACCTATCTTGCACTGACACTAACACTATATCCAAACAGACCCAAGCGAGATTCGACATGACCCACATCAGTTAGGAGTTCCATTAGGTGCGTCCAACTCCATTTTCAGGCCCATGATATGTTCGGCGCAAACCGTGCACCTATCTTGCGCCAAGACTAGCACAACTCCAAACAAACCAAAACGAGTTTCCTCTTGACCCTTGTCTCAAAGGAGAACCATTAGGTGCGTCCAAAAGGATTTCTGAGCCTATGGCACCTTTGTCACAAACCGCGTACCTATTTTGCACCGACACTAACACTATCTCCAAGCGGACCAAAATGAGATTCCACATGACCCACATCACCTAGGAGTTCCATCGGGTGCATCCAAAATGATTTTTGAGCCTATGGTACGTCCGACACAATCCATGCACCTATCTTGTGTCAAGATTATAACTATCTCCAAACAGACCGAAACGAGCTTACACTTGAGCCTCGTCACCTAGGAAGACCATCGGGTGTGTCCAAAACGATTTCTGAGCCTATGATATGTTTGACACAAACCGTGCACCTATGTTGCACTAACACTGATACTATCTCCAAATGGAGCGAAATGAGATTCCACATGACACACGTCACCTAGTAGTTCCATCGGCTGCGTCGAAAACAAATCCAAACCTACGGTACATTTGGCGCAAGCCGTGCACCTATCTTGCATTAAAATTAGCACCATCTCCAAATAGACCAAAACAAGCTACCACTTGAGTCTCGTCACCTAGGCGTACCATCGGGTGCATCTAAAATGATTTCTGAGCTTATGGTACGTTTGGCACAAACCGTGCACCTATCTTACACCAATACTGACACTGTCTCCAAATGGACCGAAACAAGATTCCACATGACCCATGTCACCTAGGAGTTCCATCAGGTGCGTCCAAAACAATTTCAGCACCTATGGTACATTTGGCGCAAACCATGCACCTATCTTGCGTCAAGATTAGCACATCTCCAAACGGACCGAAATGAGTTTCCTCATGACCCTCGTCATCTTGGAGTACAATGGGGTGTGTTCAAAAGGATTTCTGAGCCTATGGTACATTTGTCACAAATCGTGCATCTATCTTGCACCAACACTAACACTGTCTCTAAGCGAACCGAAACAAGATTCCACATGGCCCACGTCACCTAGAAGTACCATTGGGTGCATCCAAAATAAATTGTGCATTGATCTTGCGTCGAGATTACCACTCTCTCCAAATGGACCAAAACAAGCTTCCACTTGAGCCTAGTCACCTAGGAGTACCATTAGGTGCGTCTAAAATAATTTCAGAGCCTATGATACGTTTGGCGCAAACCGTGCACCTATCTTGCACCTACACTGACACTATCTTGAAATGGACCAAAACGAGATTCTAGATGACCCATGTCACCTACGACGTCCATCATGAGCGTCCAAAATGATTTCGAGCCTATGCTACGTTCAGCGCAAACCGTGCAGCTATCTTGCGTCAAGGTTAGCACTATCTTCAAACGAACCGAAACGAGCTATGACTTGAGCCTCATCACCTAAGGGTACCATCGGGTGTGTACAAAATGATTTCTAAGCCTATGGTGCGTTTGGCGCAAACCGCTCACCTATCTTGCAACAAGTTTAGCACTATCTCCAAATGATCCAAAACAAGCTACCACTTGAGCCTCATCACCAAGGCGTACCATCGGGTGTGTTCAAAATGATTTCTAAGCCTATGGTACATTTGGCGCAAACCATACACCTATCTTGCACCGACACTAACACTATCTCCAAACGGACCAAAACGAGATTCCACATGACCCACGCACCTAGGAGTTCCATCGGGTGCGTCCAAAATGATTATGAGCCTATGGTACATTCAGCGCAAACCGTGCACCTATCATGCGTTAAGATTAGCAGTATCCCCAAATGGACCAAAACGAGCTACCACTTGACCCTTGTCACCTAGGCGTACCATCTGGTGCGCCCAAAATGATTTCTGAGCCTATGGAATGGTTGGCGCAAATCGTGCACCTATCATGCACCGACACTAAGACTATCTCCAAATAGACCAAAACGAGATTCTACATGACCCACGTCACCTAGGAGTTCCATCGGATGCGTCCAAAACAATTTATGAGACTATGGTACGTTTGGCACAAACTATTCACCTATCTTGCACTGACAGTGACACTATCTCTAAACGGACTGAAATGAGATTCCCCATGACCCATGCACCTAGGAGTTCCGTCGGTTACGTGCAAAATGATTTCAAATCTATGGTACGTTCGATGCAAACCATGCACCTATGTTAAGCCGTGTCACCTTGGCATACCATCGGGTGCGTCCAAAATGATTTATGAGCCTATGGTAAATCTGGCGCAAACAGTGCACCTATCTTGCACCAGCACTAACACTGTCTCCAAACGGACCAAAATAAAATTCCACATGACCCACGTCACCTAGGAGATCCATCGGGTGCGTCCAAAACAATTTCTGAGCCTATGTTAAGTTCATCACAAACCGTGCACCAATCTTGTGTCAAGGTTAGCACTATCTCCAAACAAACCAAAATGAGCTTCCACTTGAGACTCGTCATCTAGGCATACCATCGGGTGCGTCTAAAACGATTTCTGAGCCTATGGTACGTTTAGCACAAACCATGCACCTGTCTTGCGCCGACACTAACACTGTCTCCAAATGGACCAAAACAAGATTCCACATGACCCACGTCACCTAGGGGTACCATCGGGTGCGTCAAAAATGATTTCTGAGCCTATGGTATGTTTAGCACAAATCGTGCACCTAACTTGTGTAAGAATTAGCACTATCTCCAAACGGACCGAAACGTGCTACCACTTGAGCCTCATCACATAGGAGTTCCAGCGGGTGCGTCCAAAATGACTTCTGAGCCTATGGTACATTTGGCGCAAACCGTGCATCTATCTTGCATCAAGATTAGCACTATCTCTAAATGGACCGAAACAAGCTACCACTTGAGCCTCGTCACACAGGGGTACCATCGGGTGCATCTAAAACGATTTCTGAGCCTATGGTACGTTTGGAGCAAACCGTGTATCTATCTTGCACCGACACTGACACTATCTCCAAATGGACCGAAACGAGATTCCACCTAACCCATGTCACCTAGGAGTTCCATCAGGAACGTCCAAAACAATTTCTGAACCTATGGTACATTTGGCGCAAACCATGCACCTATCTTGCATCAAAATTAACACTGAGCTTCCACTTCGGCCTTGTCATCTAGGAGTACCATCGGGTGCGTCCAAAAGGATTTCTGATACTATGGTACATTTGGCGCAAACCTCGCACCTATCTTGCACCAACACTGACAGTCTCCAAATGAACCAAAACAAGATTCCACATGACCCACATCACCTAGGAGTTCCATCAGGTGCGACCAAAACAATTTTCGAGCCTATGGTATGTCCGGCGCAAATTGTGCATGTATCTTGTGTCAAGATTACCACTCTCTCTCCAAATGGACCAAAACAAGCTTTCCATTGAGCCTCGTCACCTAGGAGTACCATTAGGTGCATCCAAAATAATTCAGAGCCTATGATACGTTTAGCGCAAACCGTGCACCTATCTTGCACTGACACTGACACTATCTTCAAATGGACTGAAACGAGATTCTAGTTGTCCCACGTCACCTAGGAGGTCCATCTGGAGCGTCCAAAATGATTCCAAGCCTATGCTACGTTCGGCGTAAACCGTGCACCTATCTTGCGTCAAGGTTAGCACTATCTTCAAACGGACCGAAACAAGCTATGACTTGAGCCTCTTCACCTAAGAGTACCATCGGGTGTGTACAAAATAATTTATGAGCCTATGGTGCGTTTGGCGCAAACCGCTCACCTATCTCGCATCAAGATTAGCTCTATCTCCAAACGATCCAAAACAAGCTACCACTTGAGCCTTGTCACCTAGGCGTACCATCGGGTGTGTCCAAAATGATTTCTAAGCCTATGGTACATTGGCGCAAACCATGCACCCATCTTGCACCGACACTGACACTATCTCCAAACTGACCGAAACAAGAGTCCACATGACCCATGCACCTCAGAGTTCCAATGGGTGCGTCCAAAATGATTATGAGCCTATAGTACATTCAGCGCAAACCGCGCACCTATCATGCGTTAAGATTAGCACTATCCCCAACAGGACCAAAACGAGCTATCACTTGAGCCTCGTCACCTAGGCGAACCATCGCGTGCGCTCAAAATGATTTCTGGCCCAATGGTATGGTTGGCTCAAATCGTGCACCTATCATGCACCGACACTAATACTATCTCCAAACGGACTGAAACAAGATTCCACATGACCCACGTCACCTAGGAGTTTCATCGGGTGCGTCCAAAACAATTTATGAGCCTATGGTACGTTGGCGCAAACCGTGCACATATCTTGCACCAACACTAACACTATCTTCAAATAGACCAAAATGAGTTTCCACATGACCCATGCACCTAGGAGTTCCATCGGTTGCGTGCAAAATGATTCTGAGCCTATGGTACGTTCGGCGCAAACCATGCACCTATCTTCAGCCGCGTCACCTTGGCGTACAATCGGGTGCGTCCAAAACGATTTCTGAGCCTACGGTACATTTGGCGCAAACCGTGCACCTATCTTGCACCAACACTAACACGGTCTCAAAATGGACCAAAACAAGATTCCACATGACCCACGTCACCTATGAGATCCATCGGGTGCGTCCAAAACAATTTCCGAGCCTATGGTAAGTTCGCCACAAACCATGCACCTATCTTGCGTCAAGGTTAGCACTATCTCCAAACGGATCAAAACATACTTCCACTTAAGCCTCATCACCTAGGCGTACCATCGGGTGCATCTAAAACGATTTCTGAGCCTATGGTTCGTTTAGCACAAACTATGCACCTATCTTGCTCTGACACTGACACTATCTCCAAATGGACCAAAACGAGATTCCACATGACCCATGTCACCTAGGAGTACCATTGAGTGCGTCAAAAATGATTTCTAAGCCAATGGTATATTTAGCACAAACCGTGCACCTATCTTTTGTCAAAATTAGCACTATCTCCAAACGGACCGAAACATGCTACCACTTGAGCCTCATCACCTAGGAGTACCATCGGGTGCATTTAAAATGATTTATGAACCTATGATACCTTTGGCATAAACCATGCTCCTATCTTGCACCGACACTGACACGATCTTCAAACGGACCAAAACGAGGTTTCACATGACCCACGTCACACTGGAGTTCCAGCGGGTGCATCCAAAACGACTTCTGAGCCTATGGTACGTTTGGCGCAAACCGTGCACCTCTCTTGCACTGATACTAACATTGTCTCCAAACAGACCAAAACAATATTCCACATGACTCACATTAATTAGGAGTTCCATCGGGTGCGTCCAAAATGATTTCTGAGCCAATGATATCTTCGGCGCAAACAGTGCACCTATCTTGTGTCAAGATTAGCACTATCTCCAAGTGGACCAAAACGAGCTAACACTTGATCCTCGTCACCAATGAGTACCATCAGATGCGTCCAAAATGTCTGAGCATATGGTACATTTGGCACAAACCGAGCACCTATCTTGCACTGACACTAATATTGTCTCCAAACAGACTGAAACGAGATTCCACATGACCCACATCACCTAGGAGTTATGTCGGGAGCGTCCAAAACTACTTCCCAGCGTATGGTATGTTCGGAGCAAACCATGCACCTATCTTGTGTCAAGATTAGCACTATCTCAAAACGGACCGAAACGAGCTTCCACTTGAGCCTCATCACCTAGGTGTACCATTGGGTGCGTCTAAAATGATTTCTGAGCCTATGGCATGTTTTGCGCAAACCGTGCACTTATCTTGCACCGACACTAACACTGTCTCCAAACGGACCAAAACGATATTCCACATGAGCCACATCACCTAGGAGTTACGTCGGGTGCATCCAAAACTACTTCCCAACGTATGGTATGTTCGGGGCAAACCGTGCACCTACCTTGCATCAAGATTAGCACTATCACCAAACGGACCGAAACAAGCTACCACTTGAGGCTCGTCACCTAGGCATACCATCGGGTGCATCTAAAACGATTTCTAAGCCTATGATGCATTTGGCACAAACCGTGCACCTATCTTGCATCAAGATTAGCACTATCTCCAAACGGACCGAAACAAGCTACCACTTGAGCCTCGTCACCTAGGCGTACCATCGGGTGCTTCTAAAATGATTTCTATGCCTATGGTACGTTTGGCACAAACCGTGCACCTATCATGCACCGACGCTAATACTATCTCCAAATAGACTGAAACAAGATTCCACATGACCCATGCACCTAGGAGTTCCATTGGTTGCGTGCAAAATGATTCCGAGCCTATGGTACGTTCGGCGCAAACCATGCACCTATCTTGAGCCGCGTCACCTTGGCGTACCATCGGGTGTGTCCAAAATGATTTCTGAGCCCACGGTACATTTGGCGCAAACGTGCACCTATCTTGCACTAACACTGACACTGTCTCCAAACGGACCAAAACAAGTATCCACATGCCCACGTCACCTATGAGATCCATCGGATTGTGTCTAAAACATTTTTCAAGCCTATGGTAAGTTCACCACAAACCGTGCACCTATCTTTTGTCAAGGTTAGCACTGTCTCCAAATGGATCGAAACGTGCTTCCACTTGAGCCTCATCACCTAGGCATACCATTGGGTGCGTCTAAAACAATTTCTAAGCCTATGGTACCTTTAGCACAAACCATGCACCTATCTTGCACCAACACTGACACTATCTCCAAACGGACCAAAACGAGATTCCACATGACCCACGTCACCTAGGAGTACCATCGAGTGCGTCAAAAATGATTTTAAGCCTATGGTATGTTTAGCACAAGCCGTGCACCAATCTTTGTTCAAGATTAGCACTATCTCCAAATGGACCAAAACATGCTACCACTTGAGCCTCATCACGTAGGAGTACCGTCGGGTACGTCCAAAATGATTTATGAACCTATGGTACCTTTGGCGCAAACCATGCACCCAGGGCTAGACAAAAAGCTCGTTAAGCTGGCTCGGTGGCTCGGTACAAAAGTGCTCCGATTGGACTCATTTATCTTTTAAAATGAAAATGACTTGATTTGGAACGACTTTCAACTTCGGCTCGGCTCGTTAGGCTCGGCTCGTTAGGCTCGTCGTAAAGTTGGGTCTTAAACAATGCAGGAAATAATGATGAATAAGATTATACCAATTTCTAAACAAGCTCGAAAAAAACTACGGTTGGCTCGATATCTAGCCCTACATGCACCTATCTTGCACCAACACTAACACTATCTCCAAACGGACCGAAATGAGGTACCACATGACCCACATCAATTAGGAGTTCCATTGGGTGCGTCTAATACGAATTCTGAGCTAATGGTACGTTCGGCGCAAACCATGCACCTATCTTGTCTCAAGATTAGCACTATCTCCAAGCAGACCGAAACAACCTACCACTTGATCCTCGTCACCTAGTAATACCATCAGGTGCGTTTAAAACGTCTAAGCCTATGTTACGTTTGGTGCAAACCGAGCACCTATCTTGCACCGACACTAACACTGTCTCCAAATGGACCGAAATGAGATTTTACTTGAGCCACGTCACCTAGTAGTTCTGTCGAGTGCGTCCAAAATGACTTCTAAGCCTATGGTACGTTTGGCGCAAACCGTGTACTTATCATGCATCAAGATTAGCACTATCTCAAAACGGACCAAAATAAGCTTCCAGTTGAGCCTCGTCACCTAGGAATACCATCGGGTGCATCTAAAATAATTTCTGAGCCTATGGTAGGTTTTCTTTAACACCCCAGGGGTTAGGCTTGTATAATTGCACTTGCATTGCATGAGCATATGCATCATTCATTCATACATAAGCATTTGCATATGAAACATTGCTATGAAACATGTGAAACATACTATTGTTCTTCTATGTTTCATTGTATGTATGCTTTGTGATCATGTGTGGCTAATGCAACTGGTGAAATTTGGTCACTAAAACACCTTAACTATGCTTATTGTACAAAATGGAACATTGTTCATGTTGATCACTTTGCCTAATTAAGTAACTAGAGTTAGGGTTGACTAGAAACCCCTTTAGACCTCTTTTGGTTGACCAATTGAGAAGTGCAGCTTAGTTTGGTTGCATGATTGTGCACTCTTAAGCAAAGTTGTAGAAAATTTTATAAGGAACCAAAGTTCTTTAATGACCAAGTGCTAGATCAGTGCCTACGTGCCGTAAAGGGGCCCACAAGTCAGAAAACAGTGCTGTTTTCTAACTCCAAATTTTTCTAAGTGTTGGTTGCTGTCACAGTTTCAATGTGGGTCACTTCAGAGCCTTGTAACTCAAAAACCATGGCGATCTGGACCAAATGCATATAAGAAAAGTTGGATATGGCATGTAGCTCTACAACTTTGCTAATTGCACCTTTCACTAAATCAAGCCAGTTTGGGAGGTAGAAGAGGATGAGGAATGCGGTTTCAGTCGTGGTCGCCGGGGACTGAATCAGCTGGAGCTGATTCAAATCGGCGGGGTGTGGCTGACCATGGCAGGCCACGGCTGCCAAGTGGTGACCATATGCCCGCGTGGGGCCCACAGCAGTGACCAGGTGCCGGCCTGAAGGCTACTTCACCCCCGACGCCTTCACTCTCTCCCTCTCCCTCTCGCTTTCTCTTGCCTTTCTCTCCTCCTAGCGATGCCGCAATGGCCGAGCACCTTGCCGACGTCGAACGCCCTCACCACCCCGCCATTGCTTGCTGGATCACACGCACAGCTCCGCTAGCCTCTGTGCCGTGCTCTTGGCCCGTCTGCAACCCCATTCGTGCATAGGTAAAGCCGTCACGGTGACTCACCATCGCGTTGGACCACGCCAAAGTTCTCCGTGTGGGTGCTCACCATGGCCAAGCTCCTCGGAGCAACCTCTCTAGCCCTCTACCTCACCCCGTAGCTTTCCTAGGTAGCCATGGAGCTCACACTGAGCTTGCATAGGCACACAATTACTGGAGATGGCCGGCGCACTTCTACGTAGCGCCACCATCCTTCATGCGCGCTATCGCATATGCTCGCCGTCGTTCTAACCGTGACCATCGAGCTCATCAAGTGCGGAGTGAGGAGAGGAAGCCGTAGGGAGTGACCGTGCCGCCAGAGACCTCGCCATCGGCGAGATCTTGCCGGTCAGTGCCGCTCCCCTGCTCTGTGTAGCTGATGGGTGGGGGCCGTTGACCCGCGGGTCCCAGCTATCAGTCGCTATAGATTTGGGTTTTTCTTCTATTCCTTTCAAGATTTGTTTGTGGACTTTAGAAAATCATACCAATTCATAGAAAAAATAGAAAAATGCAAATGAGGACTTTTTGGAATCCTTGTGAGTAGATCTACTTGATAGTGTGATAATATGGTAGTGTCAAGTGGAAAGTTTTCACTGTTTTTATTTATCTCTTTTATTTAGGGTTTTTCAAATGGAAATTCTTAACCCTAGCTATAGTGCTCCTTTTGCGGTGAACATTTTATGGGAGGTTAGTTATGATTTATGAGTGCTACAGTAAAAAATCTCATGAGTTTTGGGTGTTGTATGTTTGAGTTATTAATTTCCTTTGAATAAATACTACCTTCTTGTGCTATTTTTCATGGTAAAAATATGTAACCAATGAGCATGAAATTTATTATACAGTGTTATTGTGTTGTGATGAAGCTAAGAAAAATATGACATCTATTGTTTGACACTTTTCAATAGGGTTTCCTATTTATGCCATTGTAAGCCTTGCTGACTTGTCATTTTTTTGTAGGATGTTATACATATTCAAATGCTATGAAATTTGTATAGTAGCATACTAGTTGCATGTATAAGCTACTATAACTTTTGTAGAATTTACTGTGCACTTTTGCTATATGTTTATTATTTCACCTAATTATCTAAATAAAATAATAAAGGCATGAAAATAATTTATTTAAGGAGGGCCACTATGTTTTCTAGTGTTCATTTGATGTATGTTAACTATTGGTAACATTGGTGGTTTTCAAATTATCGTTCTTGTATGTAGTGAAATATTATTTTCCATAATTTTCACTTATAGTGACTTTTCTGGACAGTTTCTAGGGTTCAGCTAATTAAACCATGTAAATGATGTTTGCAGTGAAACTTGTCTATAACAAAGTTGGAGATAACTCACTTGTCTAGCTTGTGTCAAATTGTCAAGACTGTAGCCTTTATAGTTTGTGAGTTATGGCCTTCTGAATTTGGTCTTCAGAAGTACTTGCTGTGTGGAATTTCTGGAGCAGTTTTAAAAGATGTGCTTGTTTGACCCTCTTAACTTGGGAATCATTCTGAGAAGTTTAAAGATGAAATGTAGAAAATTTCATAAGCTTTATAGAATGTCTTTTTACATGTCATTTGGATCTATAGAACTCCAGTTATGATTTATTTACTCAGCTGCTGTCTATGTGCCCAGATTTGCTGAATTGGCTGAGTGGCTTGATTGCTTGATATGAGCCTGATATTCATGTTTTAGATGCTTAGGCTAATTGAAATAAGTTGTTAGCTGCAGGTGCTAGGCCTCTAACTGATGATGAAAAGTTATACCTTAGATTTCTATAGCTTGGTGAGTGTGTATTCTTGTTTAGAGAAGAGATATGCACTTACTCAGTAAAGTGATTTGAATAGAGCTTTGCCCTACTCGGTCAACGAATGTTAATCTTGTTATATCATCTTGTTGTTAGCCATGTACATGTTCATGTGTTTGCCATGTCATTTCATCTCTTGTGCATACATGATATTCATCTTGTGCATATGCATGCAATAGGTGTTCTAGAGGGAGTCACGCTGTTGGAATTCAAGGGGCTGAACCCAGAGGAGCGTCCAACTGCAGAGGAGCAAGAGTTCCAAGCACCAGAAGGAGGATCCCACGACAAGGTGCCCTGACCACCAACCTTCTTCTTTTCTAAAAGGCAAGTCCCGGAGCATTCTAAGCCTCCTATGTTTTGCAAAATACAAATTGAGTATCTTATGATGTTTGATGCATTAAGTTATAGGAGTTGGTTAGAAACACTTGTTGCATATATATCCTCTCCTTGTCTAGTGAATACATTTGTATCCTATCTAAGTCTAGGATCGAATACTTGCTTAGCCATGCTTAGACCGGTAGTATCAGGTGATTTTCTGTCACCTGCAAGATAGGAGATGTCTGGTCACGGTTGGATATATTTGCTATCGTGGAAATAACCATGTGTTAATAATGAATGAAGACCGAGCAGGATGTCGATAGTGAAGCAACAAGACAAGGAGGTCTTGTGTGTGGATCTATCCATGTCTGTGTCAATTAAGGACTGAGGCATGGAGGCCCTCTTGTCATGTTGAACGCATGCCTAACATTTAGCTAGCCAGATAAGTCATTCCGACCGCGAAGCCGAGTAGCTCAACTCAGGCCAAAAGTCGACAAGTAAAAAGTGCACACTCTGGAGGAAGTAAGGATATGAGGGGAGCTATTGGCGTGAGTCCAAGGGCAGGTAACCAGTCCCGAACATCCTGGCAGAGTGGTGTCCTTGAGAGTACGGCGCTAATTGGACCCGTGAAGTTGGTTCCTGAGTTGTACCAAAGGTGACCTATGGCTGCCTTCGTGAGGTATGCTAGGGTTTGTGTTAGAAATAATTCTCCAACTGAGTAGGAATCGATTTGAGTCGCCGTCTCTCCCGAATAGTGAGAACTTGACAGTGCTTCTCCATTGTTGTAAATGAACTTGATGGTTAAGATGATGATGATGATGATGGCTTTACTACACCTGATATGGTTATTAATGTTTGTATCTTAATCCAGTGATTGCTCTAGTACATAACTTGCTGCTAACAAAGGAAAGGTTACTTCTCTGTTACATAAGCTTTTCTGCAAAATGTTGTCAAGCGAGCTCCACTTACATATCAGCCTTGCATACTCCTTGGTGTCACTTTATTTTTGGTTTATGACGGGTAAATCTAGCAGAGTACATTCCCGTACTTAGGGTTTCTTTCCCTCTTGTTGCAGATGACATGCTTTATCAGGGTTACTACAAGTATTATCTCCACGCGGCGGGTGACGAAGACTAGATCACGTGGCGCAAACCATGCACCTATCTTGCACCAACACTAACACTGTCTCCAAACAGACCGAAATGAGATTCCACATGCGCCACGTCACCTAGGAGTTCTGTCAGGTGCATCCAAAATGACTTCCAAGCCAATGGTATGCTCGTCACAAGCCGTGCACCTATCATGCACCAAGATTAGCACTATCTCAAAACGGACTGAAACGAGCTTCCACTTGAGAGTCGTCACCTAGGAGTGCCATCGGGTGTGTCTAAAATGATTTCTGAGCCCATGGTATCTTTTCATGAACCGTGCACCTTTCTTGCACCAACACAAACACTATCTCCAAATGGACCGAAATGAGATTCCACATGACCCAAGTCACCTAGGAGTTCCACCGGCTGCGTCCAAAATTATTTCTGAGCCAATGGTATGTTCAGTGCAAACCGTGCACCTATCTTGCATCAAGGTTAGCAATATCTCCAAACGGACTGAAACAAGCTATGAATTGAGCCTCGTCACCTAGGAGTTCCATCGGGTGCATTCAAAATGACTTTTGAGCCTATGGTATGCTTAGCGCAAACCATGCACCAATCTTACAACGACACTAACACTATCTCCAAATGGACCGAAATGAGATTCCACATGACCCACGTCGCCTAGGAGTTCCATCGGGTACGTCCAAAATGATTTTTGGGCCCATGTTACGTTCAACGCAAACCGTGCACCTATCTTCCGTCAAGATTAGCACAATCTCCAAATGGACCAAAACGAGCTTCCACTAGAGCCTTGTCACCTAGGAGTACCAACGGGTGCATCCAAAATGATTTTTGAGCCCATGGTACATTTGGCGCAAACCATGCACCTATGTTGCACCCACACTGATACTGTCTCCAAACGGACCGAAACCAGGTTCCACAAGACCCATGGAACCTAGGAGTTCCATCGGGTGTGTCCAAAATGACTTCTAAGACTATGGTATGTTCGACGCAAACCATGCACCTATCATGCATCAAGATTAGCACTATCTCAAAGAAGACCGAAATGACCTTCTAGTTGAGCCACGTGACCAAGGAGTACCGTCGGATGTGTCTAAAATGATTTTTTGAGCCAATGGTACGTTTTCGCAAACCGTGCACCTATCTTGCACCATCACTAACACTATCTCCAAACGGACCGAAATGAGATTCCACATGACCCACGTCACCTAGGAGTTCCATCGGCTACGTCCAAAACAATTTTTGAGCCTATGGCATGTTCAGTGCAAACTGTGCACCTATCTTGCGTTAAGGTTAGCACTATCTCCAAATAGACTGAAATGAGATTCCACATGACCCACGTCACCTGGGAGTTCCATCGGCTGCGTCCAAAATGATTTTTAAGCCTATGGCACGTTCGGTGCAAACTGTGCACCTATCTTGCGTTAAGGTTAGCACTATCTCCAAACGGACCGAAACGAGATACGAATTGAGCCTCGTCACCTAGGAGTTCCATCTGATACGGCCAAAACGACTTCCGAGCCTATGGTACATTTGGCACAAACCGTGCACCAATCTTGCATCGACACTAACACTGTCTTCAAATGGACCAAAATGAGATTCCACATGACCCACGTCACATAGGACTTCCATCGGGTACGTCCAAAACGATTTCTGAGCCCATGGTACGTTCAGCGCAAACCATGCACCAATCTTCCGTCAAGATTAGCACTATCTCCAAACGGACCAAAACGAGCTTCCACTAGCGCCTCATCACCTAGGAGTACCGTCGGGTGCGTCCAAAATGATTTTTTAGCCTTTGGTATGTTTGGCGCAAACCGTGCACCTATCTTGCACCGACACTGATACTATCTCCAAATGGACTGAAATGAGGTTCCACATGACCCACGTCACCTAGGAGTTCCATCACGTGTGTCCAAAATGACTTCCGAGCCAATGGTACGTTTGGCGCAAACCGTGCACCTATTTTGCACCTCACTAATACAATCTCCAAATGGACTCAAATGAGATTTTAGATGACCCACATCAATTAGGAGTTCCATCGGGTGCATCCAATACGATTTATGAGCCAAAGGTACATTCGACACAAACCGTGCAACTATTTTGTGTCAATATTAGCACTATCTCCAAGCGGACCGAAACAAGCTACCACTTGATCCACATCACCTACTATTACCATCGGATGCGTCCAAAATGTCTGAGCCTATGGTACATTTGGTGCAAGCAGGGGCACCTATCTTCCACCGACACTAACGCTGTCTCCAAACAGACCGAAATGAGATTCCACATGAGCCACGTCACCTAAAAGTTCCATCAGGTGCATCCAAAATGGCTTGCAAGCCTATGGTACGTTCAGCATGAACCGTGCACCTATCATGCATCAAGATTAGCACTATCTCAAACCGGGCCAAAACAAGCTTCCACTTTAGCCTCCTCACCTAGGAGTACCATTGGGTGCGTATAAAATGATTCCTGATCCTATGGTATGCTTTAGAAAACCGTGGACAATATATTGCATCGACACTAACACTGTCTCCAAACAGACCGAAACGAGATTCCACATGACCCACGTCACCTAGGAGTTCCATCAGATGTGTCCAATACAATTTATGAGCCTATGGTATGTTCGGCGCAAACCATGCACCTATCTTGCATCAAGGTTAGCACTATCTCCAAATGGATCAAAATGAGCTAAGAATTGAGCCTCGTCACCTAGAAGCTCCATCAGGTGCATCTAAAATGACTTCTGAGCCTATGGTACGTTTGACGCGAACCATGCACCAATCTTGCACCGACACTAACACTGTCTACAAATGGATCGAAATGAGATTCCACAAGACCCACGTCACCTAGGAGTTCCATCGGGTATGTCCAAAATGATTTCTAAGCCCATGGTATGTTCAGCGCAAACCGTGCACCTATCTTCTATTAAGATTAGCACTATCTCCAAATGGACCGAAATGAGCTTCCACTAGAGCCTCGTCACCTAGGAGTACCATCAGCTGTGTCCAAAATGATTTTTGAGCCTTTGGTATGTTTGGCGGAAACCGTACACCTATCTTGCACCAACTCTGACATTGTCTCCAAGCAGAACGAAACGAGGTTCCACATGACCCATGTCACCTAGGAGTTCCATTGGGTGTGTCCAAAACAACTTCCGAGCCTATGGTACATTTGGCGCAAACCGTCCACCTATCTTGCACCTCACTAACACTATCTCCAGACAGACTAAAATGAGATTTCACATGACCCACATCAATTAGGAGTTCCATCGGGTGCGTCGAACACGATTTGTGAGCCAATGGTACGTTCGGCACAAATCGTGAACCTATCTTGTGTCAAGATTGGCACTATCTCCAATCGGACCAAAATGAGCTACCACTTGATCCTCATCACCTAGGAGTACCATTAGGTGCATCCAAAACGTTTGAGCCTATGGTATGTTTGGTGCAAACCAAGCACTTATCTCGCACTGACACTAACACTGTCTCCAAATGGATGAAAATGAGATTCCACATGATCTACATCACCTAAGAGTTCTATCAGGTGTGTCCAAAATGACTTCCAAGCCTATCGTATGTTCGGCGCAAGCCATGCATCTATCATGCATCAAGATTAGCACTATCACAAAACAGACTGAAACGAGATTCCACTTGAGCCTCGTCACATAGGAGTACCATCGGGTGCGTCTAAAATGATTTTGAGCCTATGGTATGTTTTCACAAACCGTGCACCTTTCTTGCACCGACACTAACAGTGTCTCCAAACAGACCGAAATGAGATTCCACATGACCTACGTCATCTAGGAGTTCTATCGGCTGCGTGCAAATTGATTTCCGAGCCTATGATACGTTCAGTGCAAACCGTGCACCTACCTTGCATCAAGGTTAGCACTATCTCCAAATAGACTGAAACAAGCTATGAATTGAGCCTCATCACCAAAACGACTTCAAAGCCTATGGTACGCTTGGCATAAACCGTGCACCAATTTTGCACCGACACTAACACTGTCTCCAAATGGACCGAAATGAGATTCCACATGACCCACGTAACCTAGGAGTTCCATCGGGTATGTCCAAAACATTTTTTGAGCCCTGGGTATGTTCAACGCAAACCGTGCACCTATCCTCCATCAAGATTAGCACAAACTCCAAATGGACCGAAACGAGCTTCCACTAGAGCCTCATCACCTAGGAGTACCATCGGGTGCATCCGAAATGATTTTTGAGCCTTTGGTATGTTTGGCGCAAATCGTGAACCTATATTGCACCAACACTTACATTGTCTTTAAACCGACTGAAACGAGCTTCCACATGACCCACGTCACCTGGGAGTTCCATCGAGTGTATTCAAAATGACTTCTGAGCCTATGGTACATTTGGCGCAAATCATGCACCTATCTTGCACCTCACAAACACTATCTCCAAATAGACTAAAATGAGATTTCACATGACCCACGCCAATTAGGAGTTCCATCGGGTGCGTCCAATACGATTTCTATGCCAATGGTACGTTCAGCACAAATCATGCACCTATCTTGTGTCAAGATTAGCACTATCTCTAAGCAGACCGAAACGAGCACCACTTGATCCTCATCACCTAGGAGTACCATTCGGTGCGTCCAAAACGTCTGAGACTGTGGTACGTTTGGCGCAAACCGAGCACCTATCTTGCACCGACACTAATGCTATCTCCAAACAGACCAAAATGAGATTCCACATGAGCCACATCACCTAGGAGTTCCATCGGGTGCGTCCAAAATGACTTTCAAGCCTATGGTATGTTCAGAGCAAACCGTGCACCTATCATGCCTCAAGATTAGCACTATCTCAAAATGGACCAAAATGAGCTTCCACTTGAGCCTATCAACTAGGAGTACCATTGAGTGCATCTAAAATGATTTCTTGGCCTATGGTATGTTTTAGGAAACCATGCACCTATCTTGCACTGACACTAACACTGTCTTCAAATAGATCAAAATGAGATTCCACATGGGCCATGTCACCTAGGATTTCCATCGGGTGCGTCCAAAATGGCTTCAAAGCCTATGGTATGTTCAGCGCAAACCGTGCACCTATCATACATCAAGATTAGCAGTATCTCAAAACGAACCGAAACGAGCTCCCACTTGAGGCTTGTCACCTAGGAGTACCATCAGGTGCATCTAAAATGATTTCTGAGCCTTTGGTATGTTTTCACAAACCATGCATCTATCTTGCACTGACACTAACACTGTGTCCAAACGGAGCGAAATGAGATTCCACAAGACCCACGTCACCTAGAAATTCCATCGGGTGCATCTAAAACCATTTTCGAGCCCATGGTACGGTTGGTGCAAACCATGCACCTATCTTGCATCAATGTTAGCACAATCGCCAAATAGACTAAAACGAGCTATGAATTGAGCCTCGTCACCAAGAAGTTCAATCGGGTGCGTCCAAAATGACTTCTGAACCTATGGTACGATGATGAGGACATGGCACCTTCAGATATGAACAATGATTATAAGGTGTGCTCATTCCTACATTTGCATAGTGGCTTTGGTTATAATTCACTTGGTTCCACATATACGTGTCACTATTTGATTGTAGGTTCAAATGTGTTTCATAATGAAAGTTCATCAAAGTTGAACTTTTAGTTCGTCGGCAGCCGACAGTGCCTCATTGGAAAGGCCATAACTCATCCATCTGGAGTGCGATCGAGGTCAATGAGCACTTGATGGAAAACTTGTTTGATAAGCTTTCAAATAGATCTGGTCCCATCTCAATATCACATCGGCAAGACCTCCAAATCACCAATATATTCTGTCGCTATTTCTGGCAAGAACTACACTATCGTCATGGGCTTGTTAGACATCCTTGGGACCTAGGCCCAAGTTAGAGCACGCCCCAAGAAAATGGAGAACACCTAAGAGATAGCCTTGGACGTCCTCCTCCTTGGCCACCACCTTAGGAGGCCAGCAAGGACGTCCAACGCAAGCCAGAGGCTCAGTCCAATCCGAGTTCGAGTCTGCCTCGGCTATCAGGACCAGTCTGCAATAAAACGGATGCCCAGGACGCATCCGAACTCCGTTTTTGATGATCCACATATGGATGGAAAGATAATTTGATAAGGAAGCCAATCCAAGTGGTTTAACATCAAAAGCTCTTCGGAATCAACAGGAATCGTCGAAACAAGTCAGCGTCCAGAATCTGTCAGGGTGCAGCGACACCTTCTTTTGGGCCGTTGGGCCTTGGAACGTGTTGGGACACCTTTAGGACGTGAAGAGGGATCCTTGGACGTCCCTTAGGCTATATAATCAGTAGCCACCACCTACTTTAGGGTTTGAGTTTTGTTTTTGATCAATCTGTCATTGAACAGTCGCCGTTATCGGTTTGCAAGACCCCAACTTCGAGTGCTTAATTATTCATCTGCAATTGTCACTTCAATTTTGTTGCGTTTTATCTTGTTCTTGCTTGTGTTCTTCGATTCGCAGTAGGGATTAGCCTTCTTGGTGAGGTCAACTGGATTGTGACATGGTTGATAACCAGAGGAGACATGGTGCTAAGGTTGCAGGGTTTGGGTCTTTGTGATCTGAAGCCGGATCGGTGTGTCGCTCTCCGAACAAATTGTTGTTTATCTTGAACCTGACGGAAGATCGGGATCCCCATCTACATTAAGTGGTAATCAGAGCTAAGGTATACCGTCAGGTTCACATTTGTTCCCTCGTTTGATTGTTTCACATTTGTCCCATAGTCCAGTACCATACTTGTTTTTCCTGTCCTAGAACCTTCCGCGCCATAGCCTTTGCATATTTCAGTTTCAGAGTTCGCTTTGTTGAGTTTGTGTCCTAGGTCAAAGTCTTGTTGCTGGTTTAGATTGTGTTCTTTTCTAGTTTGTGTTGATCCCTCCACCCGTCACTATTCCGTATCACCATCGGTTTGCATTTTGTGTCCACTAAAACCCTTATTCGAGTAGCTTCCTTAAAACAGTCATAACTTTTGCATCCGAACTTGAAACGGAGAAAATTTTATATCTACAGAGAACGCCAGAAAATTTTAGATCTATTTCATCCCAGCAAAGCTGGGTTCACAAAAATTAGATTTGCGAAATTCGATTAGGAAAATTGAGTTTCTGGGCCCACAAGTTTTTGGTATGCTTTTTAAAGCACAGTCCTAATTTTCTATAGGCCACATCTTTTATTAAATTGAGCTCAAATTTTTTGTGGTTTATTCTTGTGTGCTCCTTGCTGAGAAAAAATATCAAAAGAGCAAAAGCAAGAAAAAAAGATTGGATAAAAAAAATAAAAGAAAAAAATAGTAAAAGAGAATAGAAGATATCAAAAAGGAGCACATAAGGAACACTCAATAGCTCTATTGTTTGTGGTACCTTTTGCCTTGTTCATATCCGTTGCTACCTTTAATACTTGTTTCCTTTCATCCTTATTTCCTCTCTTGTTTATCACAACTAGTGATAGGAACGCGTATAGGCCAGCAACTAGGACAAGTGCTCTGGACATTTATTCAATATTGCTATCTGTCACTGACTTATGTGCCACATATATATATTTGTTTTTTTTCATGCCTTCCAAGCTCCACATATATACTTTAGATCAGTACAAAAAAAGGTCCTTGCAATCTCGGTACCACTACCTCATAGGTATCATGAACCAGCCGCCGGTTGTACCGCCACTGCTTGCATTGGTAAGAACTTTATAAGAGCTTGGTAAGACGCTTCCACTTGCTGTCAAAAGTGACACCACTGCAACCACGTAGTCATTTGATAGGGATGATATTTTTGTATTGTCTTTTGCTGTCTTCTAACAATGACAGGTTGTTCGTATCCACCGACTTATGATGGTATAGGTGCTGATGAGTACATGGAGTGGGAAATTGCCATCGACAACATATTTGCTACTCGCTTTATGTGTCCAAGGAGGAAGGTAAAAAATGCAGCTAGTGTTTTGCGATATTATGCTTTATCTTGGTGGGAGTCTTTAGATCCTTCTGATAAACCTCAAACTTGGAATGATATGAAACTTCTTATGTGAGAAACCTTTGTTAATCCACCTCCTGTTTTGACTTCGTATGCTGAGGTGCACCATTTAGAGGAAGAGTCTATTGTCATTCCTCTTGCTATGACTAACCTTCTGCAGAATAATGTACATAAGCGAGAGGATGACGTGGAAGAAAATGAGGAGCTCACAACCTCATATGCAAATTCAGAACCACCACTTCACCATGCACCTATTACTCCTGCTGAGAACATAGGTAATGCCCATGGTGCTACACTCACGGAAGGTGAAAATTGTCTTAATGTACTAAATTTTTCCACAAACCATGCTATCATAGATCAATTGTTAGTGGAACCCTCAATTTATCTTTGTCCCATGATAATTTGCTTAATGTTCCTTGTGATAAAGATGAATTAGTTGATGATGCTTCAGTTTTCCATGTTTTGGAACTAATTACTTATGCTGAACATAAACGTTTGCTTCCCATTGCTACCGAAAAAAAGAAAAGAAATTATTCTATTCTTCAAATACTTTGGGTTATATTGAGTTTGATACTTTATATGCTCTTAGTAGTTTAGAAGAGAAACTTAATTGTGCAGGATTGCCATGGTTATCTAGATGTACATGTCACTTTATTGGCAAATATAATTGTAAAGGAGAGTATATGGTGCATCATGTTTATATTTGTTCAACTCTGAAATCTCCTTTCATTGTGCAAAAATATGATCAACTAGAGGGCACCAATAGCAATAATATTGTCATGTCAAAATCCCCAAGTTTTGTAATGAGGCAACATGTTAAATTTCAAGAAGGAGAGCAATGTTGGCTAGTACTGACAACTTGTCCACCAGCTAAGCTCAAACCGAGGACGGTTTGTTGTCAAGAAGGGGAGGATGATGAGGACATGGCACCTTCGGATATGAACAATGATTATAAGGTGCACTCGTTTCTACATTTTCATAGTGGCTTCGGTTATAATTCACTTGGTTCTACATGTACATGTCACTATTTGATTGTAGGTTTAAATGTGTTTCATAATGGAAGTTCATCAAAGTTGAACTTTCGATTCATCGGCAGCCCGACAGTGCCTCATTGGGAAGGCCATAACTCATCCATCCGGAGTGCGATCGAGGTCAATGAGCACTTGATGGAAAGCTTGTTTGATAAGCTTTCAAATAGATCTGGGCCCATCTCAATATCATGTCGGCAAGGCCTCCAAATCACCAATATATTCTGTCGCTATTTCTGGCAAGAACTACACTGTCGTCATGGGCTTGTTAGACATCCTTGGGACCCAGGCCTAAGTTGGAGCATGCCCCAAGAAGATGGAGAACACCTAAGAGATAGCCTTGGACGTCCTCCTCCTTGGCCACCACTTTAGGAGGCCAGCAAGGACGTCCAAGCCAAGCTAGAGGCCCAGTCCAATCCGAGTTCGAGTCTGTCTCGGCCATCAGGACCAGTCTGCAATAAAATGGATGGCCAGGACGCATCCAAACTCCGTTTTCGATGATCCACATATGGATGGAAAGATAATTTGATTAGGAAGCCAATCCAAGTGGTTTCACATCAAAAGCTCTTTGGAATCAACGGTAATTATCGAAACAATTCAGTGTCCAGAATCTATCAGGGTGCTGCGACACCTTCTTTTGGGCCGTTGGGCCTTGTAACGTGTTGGGACACCTTTAGGACGTGAAGAGGGATCCTTGGACGTCCCTTAGGCTATATAATTAGTAGCCACAACCTACTTTAGGGTTTGGGTTTTGTTTTAGATCAATCTGTTATTGAACAGTCGCCGTTATCGGTTTGCAAGACCCCAACTTCGAGTGCTTAATCATTCATCTGCAATTGTCACTTCAATTGAGTTGCGTTTTATCTTGTTCTTGCTTGTGTTCTTCGATTCACAGAAGGGATTAGCCTTCTTGGCAACGTCAACCGGATTGTGACACGGTTGATAACCAGAGGAGACGTGGTGCTAAGGTTGCAGTGTTTGGGTCTTTGTGATCTGAAGCCGGATCGGTGTGTCGCTCTCTGAACAAATCGTTGTTTATCTTGAACCTGACGGAAGATCGGGATCCCCGTCTACATTACGTTTGGCGCAAACCTTGCAACAATCTTGCACTGACACTAACACTGTCTGCAAATGGACCGAAATGAGATTCCACATGACCCACGTCACCTAGGAGTTCATCTGGTATGTCCAAAATGATTTCTGAGCCCGTGGTAAGTTTAGAGCAAACCGTGCACCTATCTTGCACCAACACTAACACTGTCTCTAAATGGATGAAACAAGCACCTATCTTGCACTGGCACTAACACTGTCTCCAAACGGATCGAAATAAAATTCCACATGTGCCGCGTCACCGAGAAGTACCATCGGGTGCGTCTAAAATAATTAGCACTATCTCCAAGCAAACTGAAACAAGCTTCCACTTGAGCCTCCTCCACCTATCTTCCACTAACACTAATACTATCTCCAAATGGAGCAAAATGAGATCCCACGTGACCCACGTCACCTAGGAGTTCCATCAGGTGCATCCAAAATGATTTCCGAGCCTATGGTGCATTCAGTGCAAACCATGCACCTACCCTACATCAAGGTTAGAACTATCTCCAAACGTACCGAAACGAGCTACAAATTGACCCTCGTCACCTAGAAGTTCCATCGGGTGCGTTCCAAACGACTTTCGAGCCTATGGTACGTTTGGCGCAAACCATGCACCAATCTTGCACCGACAAGTAGGAGTTCCATCAGGTACGTCCAAAATGATTTATGAGCCCATGGTACGTTCAGCGCAAACCGTGCACCTATCTTCCGTCAAGATTAGAACTATCTACAAACGGACTGAAACAAACTTCCACTAGAGGCTCATCACACAGGAGTACCATCAGGTGCGTGCATAACAATTTTTGAGCCTATGGTATGTTTGGCACAAACCGTGCCCCTATCTTGCACCGACACAGACACTATCTCCAAACGGACCGAAACGAGATTCCACACGACCCACGTCACCTAGGAGTTCTATTAGGAGTGTCCAAAATGAGTTCCCGATCTATGGTACATTTGGCGCAAACCGTGCACCTATCTTGCACCACGCTAACACTATCTCTAAACGGACCAAAATAAGATTTCACATGACCCACGTCAATTAGGAGTTCCATCGGATGCGTCCAATACGATTTCTGAGCCAATGGTACGTTCGGCGCAAACCGTGCACATATCTTGTGTCAAGATAAGCACTATCTGCAAGACCAAAAAGAGCTACCATTTGATCCTCATCACCTAGGAGTACCATTAGGTGCGTCCGAAAGGTCTGAGCCTATGGGACATATGGTGCAAACCGAGCACCTATCTAGCACCAACACTAACACTATCTCCAAACGGATCGAAATGAGATTCCACATGGGCCACGTCACCTAGGATTTCCATCGGGTGCATCCAAAATGGCTTCGAAGCCGATGGTATGTTCGGCACAAACCGTGCACCTATCATGCATCAAGATTAGCAGTATCTCAAAACGAACCGAAATGAGCTCCCGCTTGAGCCTCGTCACCTAGGAGTACCATCGGGTGCATCTAAAAAGATTTATGAGCCTATGGTACATTTTCACAAACCATGCATCTATCTTGCACCGACACTAACACTGTTTCCAAACGGACCGAAACGAGATTCCACATGACCCACGTCACCTAGGAGTTCGATCGGGTGCGTCCAAAATAATTTTTGAGCCATGGTATGGTCGGTGCAAATCGTGCACCTATCTTGCATCAAAGTTAGCACAATCTCCGAACAGAATGAAACGAGCTACTAATTGAGCCTCGTCACCTAGAAGTTCAATCGGGTGCGTCCAAAACGACTTCTGAGCCTATGGTATGTTTGGCGCAAATCGTGCAACAATCTTGCACCGACGCTAACACTATCTGCAAATGGACCAAAATGAGATTCCACATGACCCACGTCACCTAGGAGTTCATCTGGTACATCCAAAATGATTTTCGAGCCCACGGTACATTTAGCACAAACTGTGCACCCATCTTGCACCAACACTAGCACTGTCTCCAAATGGACGAAAATGAGATTCCACGTGACCCATGATAATTTGGAGTTCCATCGGGTGCGTCCAATATGATTTCTAAGCCAATGGTACATTTGGCGCAAACCGTACACCTATCTTGTGTCAATATTTGCACTATCTCCAAGCAGACCAAAACGAGATACCACTTGATCCTCATCACCAAGGAGTACCCTCAGGTGCATCAAAAACGTCTGAGCCTATGGTAGATTTGGTGCAAAGCAAGCACCTATCTTGCACCGACACTAACACTGTCTCCAAATGGACCGAAATAAAATTCCACACGAGCCATGTCACCTTGGAGTACCATCGGGTGCGTCTAAAATGATTAGCACAATCCCCAAGTAGACCGAAATGAGCTTCCACTTGAGACTCGTCCACCTATCTTCCACCAACACTAACACTATCTCCAAATGGACCAAAAGGAGATTCCACATGACCCACGTCACCTAGGAGTTCCATCGAGTGCGTCCAAAATGATTTCTAAGCCTATAGTACGTTCGGTGCAAACCATGCACCTATCTTGCATCGAGGTTAGCACTATCTCCAAACGGACCGAAATGAGATACGAATTGACCCTTGTCACCTAGAAGTTCCATCGGGTGCGTCCAAAATGACTTTCGAGCCTATGAAACATTTGGCGCAAACCATGCACCAATCTTGCACTAACACTAACATTGTCACCAAATGGACCGAAATGAGATTCTATATGACCCACATCACCTAGGAGTTCCATCGGGTACATCCAAAATGATTTCCGAGCCCATGGTACGTTCAGCGCAAACCATGCACCTATCTTCCGTCAAGATTAGAACTATCTCCAAACGGACTGAAACGAGCTTCCACAAGAGGCTCGACACCTAGGAGTACCATCGGGTGCATCCAAAATGATTTTTGGCCTATTGTATGTTTGGCGCAAACTGTGCACCTATCTTGCACCGACACTGACACTGTCTCCAAACGAACCGAAACAAGGTTCCACATGACCCACGTAACCTACGAGTTCCATCGGGTGTGTCCAAAATGACTTCCAAGCCTATGGTATGATTGGTGCAAACCGTCTACCTATCTTGCACCTCATTAACACTATCTCAAAATAGACTAAAATGAGATTTCACATGACCCACGTCAATTAGGAGTTCCATCGGGTGTCTAATATGATTTCTGAGCCATTGGTACGTTCGGCGCAAACCGTGCACCTATCTTATGTCAAGATTAGCACTATCTCCAAGCGGACCAAAACGAGCTACCGTTTGATCCTCGTCACCTAGGAGTACCATCAGGTGCATTCAAAACATCTGAGCCTATGCTACATTTAGCGCAAACCGAACACCGCTCTTGCACCGACAATAACACTTTCTCCAAATAGACCGAAATGAGATTCCACATGAGCCATGTCACTTTGGAGTTCCATCGGGTGTGTCTAGAATGGCTTCCAAGCCTACGGTATGTTTGGCGCAAATCGTGCACCTATCATGCATCAAGATTAGAAGTATCTCAAAACAGACCAAAATGAGCTCTCACTTGAGCCTCGTCGCCTAGGAGCACCATCGGGTGCATGAAATTATGATTTCTGAGCCTATGGTACATTTTTGCAAACCATGCACCTATCTTGCATGGACACTGACATTGTCGCCAAACGGAGCGAAACAAGGTTCCACATGGCCCTCGTCACCTAGGAGTTCCATCGGGTGCATCCAAAATGATTTCTGAGCCTAGTACGCTTGGCGCAAACCGTGCACCTATCTTGCATCAAGATTAGCACTATCTCCAAGCAGACCGAAACGAGCTACCACTTGATCCTCGTCACCTAGGAGTACCACCAGGTGCGTCCAAAATGTTTGAGCCTATGGTATGTTCAGCGCAAACCAAACACTTATCTTGCATCAACACTAACACTGTCTCCAAATGGACGGAAATGAGATTCCACATGAGCCACGTGACCTAGGAGTTCCGTCGAGTGCGTCCAAAATGACTTCCAAGCCTATGGTTTGTTCGGCGCAAACCGTGCACCTATCATGCGTCAAGATTAGCACTATCTCAAAACAGAACGTAGTGAGCTTCCACTTAAGCCTCGTCACCTAGGAGTACAATCAGGTGCATCTAAATCATTTCTGAGCATGTTGTACGTTTTCGCAAACCATGCACATATCTTACACTGACACTAATATTGTCTCCAAATGGATCAAAACGAGCTATGAATTGAGCTTCGTCACCTAGGAGTTCCATCGGGTGCGTCCAAAACGACTTTCGAGCCTATGGTATGTTTGGCGCAAACCATGCACCAATCTTGCACTGACACTAACACTATCATGAAATGGACCGAACTGATTCCACATGACCCACGTCACCTAGGACATGCATCGGGTACGTCCAAAATGATTTCTGAGCCCATGGTACGTTCAGCGCAAACCGTGCACCTATCTTCCGTCAATATTAGAACTATCTCCAAACAGACCGAAACGAGCTTCCACTAGAGGCTTGTCTCCCAGGAGTACCATCGTGTGCATCCAAAATGATTTTCGAACCTATGGTATGTTTGGCGCAAACCGTACAGCTATCTTGCACTGACCCTAACACTGTCTCCAAACGGATCGAAACAAGGTTCCACATGACCCATGTCACCTAGGAGTTCCATCCGGTGTGTCCAAAATGACTTCCTGGCATATGATACGTTTGGTGCAAGCCATGCACCTATCTTGCACCAACACTAACACTGTCTCCAAACGGACCAAAAGGAGATTCCACATGACCCACGTCACCTAGGAGTTCTGTCGGGTGCATCCAAAATGACTTCCAAGCCTATGGTTTGTTCGGCGCAAACCGTGCACTTATCATGCATCAAAATTAGCACAATCTCAAAACGGAATGTAATGAGCATCCACTTGAGCCTTGTCACCAAGGAGTACAATCAGGTGCATCTAAATCATTTCTGAGCCTGTGGTACATTTTCGCAAACCGTGCACATATCTTATGCTGACACTAAAACTATGTCTAAATGGACCAAACGAGCTATGAATTGAGCCTCGTCACCTAGGAGTTCCATCGGGTGCGTCCAAATCGACTTCCGAGCCTATGGTATATTTGGCACAAACCATGCACCAATCTTGCACCGACACTAACACTGTCACCAAATGGACCGAAATGAGATTCCACATGACCCACGTCACCTAGGACTTCCATCGAGTACGTCCAAAACGCTTTCCGAGCCCATGGTACATTCAGCGCAAACTGTGCACCTACATTCCGTCAAGATTAGAACTATCTCCAAATGGACCGAAATGAGCTTCCACTAGAGGCTCATCTCCTAGGAGTACCATCGGGTGCGTCCAAAATGATTTTCAAGCCTATGGTCTGTTTGGCGCAAAACGTGCACCTATCTTGCACCGACACTGCCACTGTCTCCAAACAAACCGAAACGACGTTCCATATGACCCATGTCACCTAGGATTTCCATCTGGTGTGTCCAAAACGACATCCGGGCCTATGGTACGTTTGGTGCAAACCGTGCACCTATCTTGCACGAACCTTAACACTATCTCCAAATAGACCAAAATGAGATTCCACACGACCCACGTCAATTAGGAGTTCCATCAGGTGTGTCCAATACAATTTCTAAGCCAATGGTACGTTCTGCGCAAACCGCGCACCTATATTATGTCAAGACTAGCACTATCTCCAAGCGGACCGAAATGAGCTTCCACTTGATCCTCGTCACCTTGGAGTACCATCAGGTGCGTCCAAAAAGTTTGAGCCTATGGTACGTTTGGCGCAAACCAAGCACTTATCTTGCACCGACACTAACACTGTCTCCAAACGGACGGAAATGAGATTCCACATGAGCCACGTCACCTAGGAGTTCCGTCGGGTGCGACCAAAATGACTTCCAAGCCTATGGTTTGTTTGGCGCAAACCGTGCACCTATCATGCGTCAAGATTAGCACTATCTCAAAACGGAACGTAATGAGCTTCCACTTAAGCCCCGTCACCTAGGAGTAGAATCAGGTGCGTCTAAATAGTTTCTGAGCATGTGGTATGTGTTTCGCAAACCGTGCACATATCTTACACTAACACTAATACTGTCTCCAAACAGATCGAAACGAGCTATGAATTCAGCCTCGTCACCTAGGAGTTCCATCGGGTGTGTCCAAAATGACTTCCGAGCCTATGGTATGTTTGGCGCAAACCGTGCACTAATCTTGCACTGACACTAACACTGTCACGAAATGTACTGAAATGAGATTCCACATGACCCACGTCACCTAAGTCATCCATCGGGTACGTCCAAAATGATTTCTGAACCCATGGTACGTTCAGCGTAAACTCTGCACCTACATTCCGTCAAGATTAGAACTATCTCTAAATAGACCGAAATGAGCTTCCACTTGAGGCTCGTCTCCCAGGAGTACCATCGGGTGCATCCAAAAAGATTTTCCAACCTATGGTATGTTTGGCGCAAACCGTGCACCTATCTTGCACCAACACTGACACTGTCTCCAAACGGATCGAAACGAGGTTCCACATGACCCACGTCACCTAGGAGTTCCATCGGGTGTGTCCAAAATGACTTCCTGGCCTATGGTACGTTTGGCGCAAACCATGCACCTATCTTGCACCAACAATAACATTATCTCTAAATAGACCAAAAGGACATTCCATATGACCCACGTCACCTAGGAGTTTCATCGGGTGTATCCAAAATGACTTCCAAGATTATGGTTTGATCAGCTAAAACCGTGCACCTATCATGCGTCAAGATTAGCACAATCTCAAAACGGAACATAATGAGCTTCCACTTGAGCCTTGTCACCTAGGGGTATAATCGGGTGCATCTAAATCATTTCTGAGCCTGTGGAACATTTTCACAAACCGTGCACATATCTTACGCTGACACAAATACTATCTCCAAACAGATAGAAACGAGCTACGAATTGAGCCTCGTCACCTAGGAGTTCCATCAGGTGCGTCCCAAACGACTTCCGAGTCTATGGTATGTCTGGTGCAAACCGTGCACCAATCTTGCACTAATACTAACACTGTCACGAAATGGACCAAAATGAGATTTCACATGACCCACGTCACCTAGGACATCCATCAGGTACGTCCAAAATGATTTATGAGCCCATGGTACGTTCAGCGCAAAACCGTGCACCTATCTTCTGTCAAGATTAGAACTATCTCCAAACATACCAAAACAAGCTTCCACTAGAGGCTCGTCTCCTAGGAGTACCATCAGGTGCAACCAAAATGATTTTTGAACCTATGGTATGTTTGGCGCAAACCATGCACCTATCTTGTACCGACACTAACACTGTCTCCAAACAGATCAAAATGAGGTTCCACATGACCCACGTCACCTAGGAGTTCCATCGGGTGTCTCCAAAATGACTTCCAGGCCTATGGTACATTTGGCGCAAACCATGCACCTATCTTGCACCAACACTAACATTGTCTCTAAACGGACCAAAAGGACATTCCACATGACCCACGTCACCTAGGAGTTTCGTCAGGTGTGTCCAAAATGACTTCCAAGATTATGGTTCGTTCGGCTAAAACCGTGCACCTATCATGCGTCAAGATTAGCACAATCTCCAAACGGAACGTAATGAGCTTCCACATGAGCCTTGTCACCTAGGAGTACAATCGGGTGCATCTAAATCATTTCTGAGCCTGTGGAACATTTTCACAAACTGTGAACATATCTTACGCTGACACAAATACTATCTCCAAACGGATCGAAACGAGCTACGAATTGCGTCCAAAACGACTTCCTAGCCTATGGTATGTCTAGTGCAAACCGTGGACCAATCTTGCACTAACACTAACACTGTCACAAAATGGACCGAAAGGAGATTCCACATGACCCACGTCACCTATGACATCCATCGGGTACGTCCAAAATGATTTCTGAGCCCATGGTACGTTCAGCGCAAACCGTGCACCTATCTTCCATCAAGATTAGAATTATCTCCAAACATACCGAAACAAGCTTCCACTAGAGGCTTGTCTCCCAGGAGTACCATCCGGTGCATCCAATATGATTTTCGAACCTATGGTATGTTTGGCGCAAACCGTGCACATATCTTGCACCGACACTGACACTGTCTCCAAACAGATCGAAATGAGGTTCCACATGACCCACGTCACCTAAGAGTTCCATCGGGTGTCTCCAAAACGACTTCCTGGCCTACGGTACGTTTGGCGCAAACCATGCACCTATCTTGCACCAACACTAACACTATCTCCAAACGGACCAAAAGGAGCTTCCACATGACCCACGTCACCTAGGAGTTCCGTCGGGTGCATCCAAAACGACTTCCAAGCCTATGGTTTGTTCGGCGGAAACCATGCACCTATCATGCGTCAAGATTAGCACAATCTCAAAACGGAACGTAATGAACTTCCACTTGAGCCTCGTCACCTAGGAGTATAATCGAGTGTGTCTAAATCATTTCTGAGCCAGTGGTACGTTTTCGCAAACCGTGCACATATCTTACACCGACACTAATACTATGTCTAAATGGACCGAACGAGCTATGAATTGAGCATCATCACCTACGAGTTCCATTGGGTGCGTCCAAAATGACTTCCGAGCCTATAGTATGTTTGGCGCAAACCGTGCACCAATCTTGCACCTACACTAACACTATCACCGAAATGGACCGAAATGAGATTCCACATGACCCACGTCACCTAGGACTTCCATCGAGTATGTCCAAAATGATTTCTGAGCCCATGGAATGTTCAGCGCAAACTGTGCTCCTACATTTCATCAAGATTCGAACTGTCTCCAAACGGACCGAATCGAGCTTCCACTAGAGGCTCGTCTCCAGGAGTACCATCGGGTGCGTCCAAAATGATTTTCATGCCTATGGTATGTTTGGCGCAAACCGTGCACCTATCTTGCACTGACACTACCACTGTCTCCAAACAAACCGAAACGAGGTTCCATATGACCCATGTAACCTAGGAGTTCCATCGGGTGTGTCCAAAACGACTTCCGGGCCTATGGTACGTTTGGCGCAAACGATGCACCTATCTTGCATGAACATTAGCACTATCTCCAAATGGACCAAAATAAGATTCCACATGACCCACGTCAATTAGGAGTTCCATTAGGTGCGTCCAATATGATTTCTAAAGCCAATGGAACGTTCGGCACAAACCGAGCACCTATATTATGTCAAGACTAGCACTATCTCCAAACGGACCGAAACGAGCTACCACTTGATCCTTGTCACCTAGGAGTACTATTAGGTGCGTCCAAAACGTCTAAGCCTGTGGTACGTTTGGCGCAAACCAAGCACCTATCTTGCACCGACACTAACACTATCTCAAAACGGACCGAATGAGATTCCACATGAGCCACGTCACCTAGGAGTTCCGTCAGGCGCGTCCAAAATGACTTCGAAGCCTATCGTTTGTTCGACGCAAACCGTGCACCTATAATGCGTCAACATTAGCACTATCTCAAAATGGTATGAAATGAGCTTTCACTTGAACCTCATTACCTAGGAGTACAATTGGTTACGTCTAAATGATTTTCTGAGCCAGTGGTACGTTTTCGCAAACCATTCACCTATGTTGCGCTGACACTATCTCCAAGCAGACTGAAATGAGATTCCACATGACCCACGCCACCTAGAAGTTCCATCTGGTGCATCCAAAATGACTCCTAAGCCTATGCTACATTTGGTGCAAACCATGCACCAATCTTGCACCGACACTAACACTATCTCTAAATGGACCGAAATGACATTCCACATGACCCACGTCACCAAGGAGATCCATAGGGTACGTCCAAAATGATTTCTGAGCCCATGGTACGTTAAGCACAAACCGTGCACCTATCTTTCGTCAAGATTAGCATTATCTCCAAACGGACCGAAACGAGCTTCCACTAGAGCCTCGTCACCTAGGACTACCATCTGGTGCATCTGAAATGATTTATGAGCCTGTGGTACGTTTTCGCAAACTATGCACCTATCTTGCACCGACACTAACACATTCTCCAAATGGACCGAAAAGAGATTCCAAATGACCCTCATCACCTAGGAGTTCCATCAGGTACGTCCACATGTCGAAAATGATTTCTAAGCCTATGGTACGTTTGGCGCAAATGGTGGACCTATCATGCACTGATAGTGACACTATCTCCAAACGGACCAAAACGAGATTCCACATGACCCATGCACCTAGCAGTTCCATCGGGTGCATGCAAAATGATTCTGAGCCTATTGTACATTCAGCACAAACCGTGCACCTATTTTGCGTCAATATTAGTACTATCTCCAAACGGATCGAAATGAGCCTCCTCTTGACGCTCATCACCTTAAAGTACCATCGGCTGTGTCCAAAACATTTTCTCCGAATGGACCACAACGAGATTCCACATGACCCACATCACCATGGAGTTCCATCGGGTGCGTCCAAAATAGTTTCCGAGCCTATGATAAGTTCGGCAGAAACCGTGCTCCTATCTTGTGTCAAGATTAGCACTATCTCCAAATGGACCAAAACGAACTTCCACTTGAGCCTCATCACCTAGGCATGCCATCGAGTGCGTCTAAAACGATTTCTGAGCCTATGGTACGTTTGGCGCAAACCATGCACCTATCTTGCATTGACACTAACACTGTTTCCAAACAGACCGAAATGAGATTCCACATGACCCACGTCACTTAGGAGTTCTATCGGGTGCATCCAAAATGATTTCCAAGCCTATGGTATGTTCGGCGCAAACCGATCACCTATCTTGTGTCAAGACTAGCCCTATCTCCAAATGGACCGCAACAAGTTTTCTCTTGACCCTCGTCACCTAGGAGTACCATCGGGTGCGTCCAAAAGGATTTCTGAGCCAATGTTACATTTGTCGCAAACCGAGCACCTATCTTGCACCGACACTAACACCGTCTCCAAGCGAACCGAAACGAGATTCCACATGGCCCACGTCACCTAGGAGTTCCATCGTGTGCGTCCAAAATGTTTTCTGAGCCTATGGTTCGTTCGGCGCAAACCATGCACCTATCTTGCGTCAGGATTACAACTATCTCCAAATAGAACGAAATGAGCTTCCACTTGAGCCTCGTCACCTAGGAGTACCATCGGATGCATCCAAAATGACTTCTGGGCCAATGATATGTTGGGCAAAAACTATGAACCTATCTTGGACCGACACTGATGCTGTAATAGAACCGACCAAATTATAAGAGCACAAGTACAAAAACAAGCACCGAAGCGCTCAAATTTTCGAACTTGAGCCCATATAATCCCGGTAGTCAATCAAAATCACGAAGGATTTCAAACCAAACTGCTTACAACCAGGATTGCATCATTCAACATACAACATCATACGTTACATTTCACAAGTAGTTCTGAAATAAGTTTACACACACGGAGTAGCAAATATTACAAACCAAGTTTGAAAGTAGCGGAAGCATAACACACACACTAGTTAATTAAATACTGCCAGTCTGGATGATCGACATCCCGCAAAAGCATGAGGAAAGTACATAAAGACGATCATGCCCTTCTGATCTAGTCATCATCACCCGCAGGGTGGAGACACGTCTTGCAGAATCCCTGATAAAGCATGTCATCTGCAACAGGAGGGAATAAACCCTGAGTACTGGAATGTACTCAGCTAGACTTACCCGTCGAAAACCAGAAATAAGATGACACCAAGGATTATGCAAGGCTTACACAAGGGGCTAGCTGACATAACATTTTGCATAAAGGCATAAGTAATTGAAATTCTTATAACCTGTACTAGCAGTTATTTTTAGCATTTACCTGTCATCTATCTTAGCACCTGTACTAAACATGCACTTGATTATAATCAAACAATTATCATCATTATATCCAGAGCAGTTATGAATTGTGGCAACATTGTATCATTCCCTTAACCACCAGTTCATTTAATGAAATCTACGTTGCCGCTGCTCAAGTCAAGTGCTCACTAACCGGGAGCGACAGCGATTCGAATCGAATTCCTATCCAGCTGGAGGGGTATTTCTAACACTCACCGAGTCACGCCTGGCGAGGGCTGCTCAGGTCATCTTTTGTACAGTTCAGGAATCGTGGGTCCGAATAATGTCGCGTCCCCAAGGGCGACACTCTGCCAGGTGATAGGGACTCTAACCCCCCCTTGGTCTCACGCCAATGTCCCCAAGCACATCCTTTCTCTCCTCCAAGATGCAACCTACCATTCGATTCCTGGCCTGAACCATACTACTCGACTTCGCGGTCGGAACGACTTATCCGGCCAACTAAGTGCTAGACTGCGTTCAACATGACTCAAGGACATACAGCGAATCGGTCCTTAAACGACTCAGATGGGCATAGCTCCACACCCAAGACGTGAAGTGTCTTGCGGCTGTACTATCGAACTCCCGCCCGGTCTCAATTTCATTTTAAGGCATGGTTCCATCCACGATAGCCATAAAGCCACTCGTGACTCCTTCCTACATCTCGCGGATGACCGGAAATCACCCGACTTCTACCGAACTAAGCAGGGCTAAGCATTGACACGTGCCTAACCTAATATAGGATTAAGTACGATATCTGGACAAGGACAGGTATAATGCAACAAGTGTTTTCATATAACTCCTACAACTTAATGCAGTAAACAATTAAAAGTACTCAAGATTAATTTATAAAACAGTAGGTTCAGCATGCACCGGGGCTTGCCTTTCAGAAAAGTTGAAGGCCGGTGGTCAGGGCACTCCGGCAAGTCTTCAGCGGCGTCTCCTTCGCCTGCTGGATCCTCGGGCTCCTGCTGCTCCTGGTCCTCCTCCGGAATCACAGGCTCGAATTCGAGGAGAGTTACCCCCTCCGGTGCACCTATTGCATGAATGCACAATAAATATAATGGATGCATAAATGGGTGCAACATGCTCGGAATGAAATGCATTTCAGAATAAAATACTCTATTCAAGTTATTTTATTAGTACGTGCAAATCTCTTCTCCAGTAGAGAAGTACTCACCTAATCTACTTAACCTAAGATAAAGCTGCTCATCCTCAGTTAAGGCCCTAACACCTAACAATTACAAAAGTAGCATGTCTTAGGATATTACACCATATCAATCAGCAAAACACCACAGTAAGCATTCTGGACAGCAGCTACTTGTTTTTATCACAACTGAAGATTTACAATTCCAAAAGATATGATCTAAGACAATCTGGAAAGCCTAAGAAATGCACTACAATTCATTTTCAGACCTCCACTCCAAACTCCTAAGTTTTCCATGTTAAACTTCACAAGTTCCAGAATCTGTCCTCTCAAAACAGAGAGTAGCAGATTTTGAACTGCCACTTTAAACAACAGTAACTCTCAAACTACTAAGCCAAATGCTCCCAAATTTTGACACAAGCTCATTTACAAGTTTTACTACAACTTTGGTATTTACAAGTTTTTCAGCAACCACCTTTATCAAAGCCAAATTTAGAATGACTACTAGCTGTCCAGAAAACCTAAAATTACAAAGGTTAAATATTTATTGATGTGACCAACATTCTCTAAGACCAAACTAATACTACTACAAGTTCACAAATGTCACAAAAACACCAGAAAGTAAGGTGTGCTCACCTAGAATATTTATTTATACTCATTTCTTATTTTACTTAATTAATTAGGTGGAATTTTAAACATATATGTAAACTGCTCCCAAAATTCTACAAAAATTACAGAGGACTCTTTGACCCAAAAAGAGACTACTGTAAAAATTTGAACTAAATTTATTCACAGGAACTCCCTACACAAAATTCACAAGCTAATTAGGCTAATTTTTGCATAAATAGGAAACCCTATTGAAAAGTGTCAAACAACAGATTTCATATTTTTCTTAGACACTTTAAGATACCAAGACATTCTCCAAAAATTTATAAGAACATTGCACATGTAGAAAAAATACTAAAATTCCTTTAAGCATTTCCTAAAATAACAAGATAGCATTATAACTTGAAAAGTACTTAAGCACTGATGCCCAAATTTTTACCAGCGCTAGGGCTAGCATAGAGTAACCTACCCACCAAATTTTATGATTTATGGTACACTACAGCTCAAGTTATAAATTTAACAAATTTGCATGCATTCCAAAACACATTTAAAGGATCTATTAAATTCTCCTAGAAATTAAACATCACATTCTAGATTTATATTTTTCTAAAATACTACACATCATGTAGACCCTAACAAAATTTATCTCATGATTTTTGGATCATTAAAATCCTAGATCTATATTTTTCCAACTTATACAAAAATCAGTGACAAAATAATAAAAATGAATTTCATTTCGGATGAACTGGGCCGGCCCGGAAAACTCGGCCCACACTCGCGCGCGCGCGGCCCGCTCAGCGCTCCCGCCCGCGCGCGACACTGACGGGCGGGCCCCCGCGGTCAGTGACCGGAGACAGGGGAGCGGCAGCCGTGAGCTCCGGCGAGCCCAAGCTCGTCGGAGGGAAGCTCGCCCGGAAAAATCGAGCCCACCCACGCGTTCCCCGTTCCGTAACGCTTCGATTCATGCTAGTGGAAGAGCTTAGGTTGGAGTGGGAGGGCTCGCCGTCGTGAGCGGCGGCCGGTGAGGGTCGGGTGAGGGTATGCCGTCGCCGGTGAGGCCGCACGGCCATATCTAAGCTCGGTACGAGCTACACTACGCCCGGGCGAATCTATTGAGGTAGAAAGGAGGTTTGGAAGAGATCCTAACTACCCTGGCCACGGAGTGCCGTGACGCGGTGCGGTGAGCGCGACGACGGTGGTCGTCGTGTTCCGCTCCGGCGAGGTCGCATCCCACTGTAAGGTCATGCCTAGAGCTAGAGGAAGGCCTACACTATTCCGAACGCTGACCACAGAGAGAGGAGGGTGAAAGAGGACGTCGGTGGTGAGCTCGCAATGGCGGCGGCCATGGCGGAGCTCCGCACCGCCGAGGTTTGATTGGGTGATTTGCCCTCTACCTTGACCCAACGGCTGACCCAATGTGCGGAGGTTGTAGAGTATGGGCAGGCGGTGCTGTTCGTGAGCTCTCGGGTGTGGTGGCGCGGTGGTTGGCGCAACCGAAGGCGGCGGAGCCGGCTGTGGGGGCAGAGGACGCTTGGTCGCCTTACCGGTGAGCTGGGGAAGGAGGGCGATGGAAATGGAGGGGGAAGCGGGTCGTCCTGGTCTTCATGCTGAGCTCGCAGGCGATGTGGGGCGTCGGCAGAACACGCGCGCCACGCGGCCACCGGGCTCTGCCCGAGCGCCACGACGCGGTCGGCCGTCCGACTGAACGGCGACACTGTTCACTGAATGGAGGCCATCATCGTTCGACTGACAGCGCGATTTCAACGGTGATTATCTTCGAAAACAGCTCGAGTTAGCCGAAGGTGATAACATCAAATTTGTAGAGCTTCGTGAGGGCTACAACTTTGCTAATTGGCTCAAGAACAGATTCGGCTTGGATTTGAAACTACATATCCCCAAAATGGTGCCCTTTGAAACTGAAACGTAGTTTCAGTCATTAAACCGACTGAAACCCTATTTTCTAGACACCATATCTCCTAAACTATTGAGAACCAGGTGATGGTGATATTGACAATGTTGTAGAGCTATGTGTGGACAACAACTTTGTCAATTGGCTCCAGGACTGGTTTGGCCTAGTTTGTGAGTTACAAGTTGCTAAAGTGAGGTACAGTGAAACTGAAAAGTCCAATTTCCAGACTTAGAATTTTTCTAAGTGTTGATCACCACTCAAGCTGACTTGTGGGCCATTTTTGAGCATGCTCTGGTCATTTTCATGAGATGGCCATATTAGAACTTTTGTTCCTCATGAAATTCTCTACAACTTTACTTAAGGTTGCTTCTCCATGCAAGATTTCTAAGCTGGACTTTTTAACTGGTCAAACTAGAGCCTTCTAGGGTCAAATGGTGGTCAACTTCTCTTGGAGGGCAAATTTGTAATTTTGGTCAACATGAAACTTGTTCCAAATGTTACCCTAAGTATAACTAAGGTGTTGTAGGTCATGATTGGCTACCTTACCTTTTTGTTACACCAACTATCAAATACTTCATGAAATAAATCAAACAACCCTAGAATAAACACATGTGTTGCATCACATAAAATAACAAACATGAATGATGCATGCTTATGCTTATGCCATGCAAATGCAATGCAATTATGGAGCTAAACACTTGAGGTGTTACAGCCCTCCCCCCTTATAAAAATCTCGTCCCGAGATTTGGAAAGCGTACCATTTTTCATAGAATTCTTTATAACCATCCCGCAAATAATCCTCTCGTTCCCACGTAGCATCACTCTCACTTCCCTGATTACTCCACATCACTTTGTACCACTTAACCACTTTACTTCTAGTTACTCGTTCCTGAGTATCGATCACTCGGACTGGCTTTTCTTCATAGGTTAGGTCGGATTCCAGTCTGATATCACCTAAAGGAACTTGTTCCTCAGGAACCCGAAGACACTTTTTAAGCTGAGATACATGGAAAACGTTGAATATGGCTCTCATCTCAGGAGGCAACTGGATTTTGTACGCAACAGCTCCACTCTTGCCTATGATCTGGAAAGGACCCACGTATCTTGGTGCAAGTTTCCGCTTAACACCAAAACGTTGGACACTCTTCATTGGAGAAACTTTCAAATAAACGAAGTCTCCAACTTCAAATTCGAGTGGTTTTCTACGACGATCCGCATAGCTTTTCTGTCTCGCTTGTGCTGCAGCCATGTGTTTCTGGATGGTACGGACTTGTTCCTCGGCTTCCTAGACAAAATCAATGCCATAATACCTTCTTTCCCCAGCTTCTACCCAGTTTAGTGGAGTTCGACACTTTCGACCGTACAAAGCTTCGAATGGGGCCATCTTAATACTCTCTTGATAACTATTATTGTACGAAAACTTGGCTAGAGGTAACCATTTTTCCCAAGAACCCTTGGATGAAATGACGCATGCTCGCAACAGATCTTCCAAGATTTGGTTAACTCGTTCTGTCTGACCCGATGTCTGGGGGTGATAAGCCGAGCTTCTCACTAACTTGGTTCCCAGAAGGTGATGCAAATGCTCCCAAAAGCGAGCAGTGAACTAGGGACCACGGTCAGAAACGATAGTACGAGGTATCCCATGAAGCCGAACTATCTGATTGAAGTACAACTCAGCATAGTCAGTGGGACGATAGTCCACTCTCACTGGAATGAAGTGAGCTGATTTGGTCAAACGATCCACAATTACCCAGATGGAATTATGATTTTTGACAGTAGGAGGAAGTCCAACAATGAAATCCATACTTATCTCTTCCCATTTCCAGCCTGGAATGGAAAGTGGCTGAAGTAGCCCAGCTTTCATGTGCACAGCTTTAACTCTGCAACAGGTGTCACATCTAGCAACATATGCTGCTATCTCTTTCCGCATCTTGGTCCACCAATAAAGGGGTTTCAAATCATAATACATCTTATTACTACCCGGATGGATGGACAACTTGGACGAATGTGCTTCGGACATGATCTGATCTCTAAGCTCTCGGTCCTTAGGTACCACTAACCTATCCTTAAACCACAGCACACCTTCGTCATCTAACCTGAAATGCTTAGTCTCTCCTTCATTCATCTTCCGTTTTATGTGAAAGATACCCGGATCAGTCTTTTGGAGCTCAATGATTCTATTTCTGAGAGTACCACTGACAGTGATGTTGTACAGGACTGCCGGATGTAACAGGCGAGATTGGTAAAAATCAGTTTCAATTAAGGAATGGCAATGAGACTTACGGCTTAAAGCGTCCGCAACCACATTTGCCTTGCCTGGGTGATAGTGTACTTGAAGATTATAATCTTTAATCAACTCGAGCCATCTTCTCTGACGCATATTTAGCTCGGGTTGGGTGAAGATGTATTTGAGGCTTTTGTGGTCCGTATAGATATTGCAGACATTGCCCAGCAGATAATGCCGCCATACTTTCAAAGCATGAACAACTGCAGCCAGTTCTATGTCATGCGTTGGATAATTCACCTCATGCTTCCGAAGTTGTCGGGAAGTATATGCAATCACTCGGCCTTCCTGCATCAAAACACCTCCCAAACCTATGCCTGAGGCATCACAGTAAACATCAAAAGGTTTCTCGATATCCGGTTGCGCCAAAACCGGAGCCGAGGTTAGGAGGGTTCGTAGTTGGTGAAAAGCCGCATCACACTCAGGAGTCCAGACAAACCTGGTGTCTTTTTGCAGCAACCGAGTCATGGGTTTGGCTATTTTTGAGAAATCCAGGATGAAGCGACGATAATAGCCAGCCAACCCAAGGAAACTCCGGACCTCGTGAACCGAGATAGGAGCCTTCCAGTTCAGTACTTCCTGTACCTTGGCGGGGTCCACCATAATTCCTCCATCGGACAACACATGCCCAAGGAAAGGTACTTCTCGAAGCCAGAATTCGCACTTACTGAACTTTGCATATAGTTGATGTTCACGCAGTCTTGTGAGGACTATACGCAAATGTTCAGCGTGATCCTCCTCATTCACAGAATATACCAGGATGTCATCAATAAATACCACCACAAACTTGTCCAATTCAGGCATAAACACTGAATTCATCAAGTACATGAAGTGTGCGGGGGCATTTGTCAAGCCGAAAGACATAACAAGATACTCATAAAGACCGTATCTGGTAGAAAAGGCTGTCTTTGGGACATCTTCCGGGCGAATTTTAATTTGATGGTAGCCAGATCTTAGATCGATCTTGGAGAAAACTTTAGCTTTAGACAACTGATCGAACAAGATGTCGATTCGCGGTAGAGGGTACTTATTTTTGATAGTGACTGCATTGAGAGGTCTATAATCTACGCACATCCGCAACGACTGATCCTTCTTCTTTACAAAGATAGCAGGACATCCCCACGGCGATGAACTAGGACGAATCAACCCCTTCTTCAAAAGTTCATTCAATTGCACCTTAAGTTCAGCGAGTTCTTTTGGAGGCATCCTATAGGGTCTCCTAGAGATGGGAGCCGTGCCAGGCAACAACTCGATTTTAAACTCCACATCCCGATCCAGAGGGAGTCCCAGCAAATCATCGGGAAAAACGTCCAGAAATTCATTTACTACGGAAATTTCAGCCAACGCCTTTGCTTGCACAGCATGAATTTCCCCCGACAATTCAACCTTTCTGGGAAGTTGTACTAGAAAACCCTTTTGATCTGTAGGATCTCTGAGCATAACTACCCGAGCGGATGTGTCAATGAGTACCCCATTCTGACTCATCCAATTCATGCCCAAGATAACATCTATGTCTAAACCAGGTAAAACCAATAGGGCAAGCGAATAACTTCGCCCTTCTATCTCAAACTTAAGGTTCCCCACTACTTTGTTTGTGGAAATATTCCCACTTGCAGCACTAATACAATAACCCACACCTTCAACAGTATGTAACTTGTGTGCAAATTTGGATGCAAACTTAGGACTGATAAAGGAATGCGAAGCACCTGAATCAAAAAGCACCACTGCGGGGTGTTGGTCAACTAGAAACTTACCAGCGGTGACCACCTCACCAGATGGAATTTCCTCAATGCTGTTATAATGGGCGTGACCTTGACGGCCACCTTGGTTGACATTCTTCTTGGGGTAAGGACAATTCCTGGACCAATGGCCTGGCTTGTTGCAGTTCCAGCAAGGCATATTGCTAGGAGGAACACTAGAGCTACTCTGTCCAGAAGTCCCCTTTAGCAGAGCGACGGTATAAGCCTTACGGAACCCCGTTTTTGCAGCAGGCTTCTTCTGCGGCGGACGGAACTTTGTATTCTGAGCAGGTGGGCGAGGGGAAGACCTCGGTGCCGCTGAGGCCCTTGACTGAGAAGCACTTGCCTCAAGGGCCCTTTTACGGCTCTTAGAGGCAGAATAAATAGTATTGTTGTTCTCCTGGGTCAAAGCATCGCTGATGAAATCATCGAAAGTAGTACATTTGCTAGTGCCCATAGTTTTCATCAGTTTTGGGCCGAGGCCCCTTTTGAAGCTAGCAATCTTTTTGGCATCGGTATCCACAAACTCTGTGGCATACCTTGCCAGGTTGTTGAAGGACTGCAAGTATTCAGTCAGGCTTTTGTTTCCTTGCGATAGCCTCATAAACTCTGTGTGCTTGATTGCCATAAGACCGGGAGGGATATAATTTCCCCGGAATGCCGCCTTAAACTGATCCCAAGCAATTGGGACATTGGCAGGCAGTGTGGAACGATAGTGGCTCCACCAAATGCCCGTAGGACCATGCAACTGATGGGAAGCATACTCAGTTTTCAGCTCATCAGTCAGGCGTAGCAGACGAAACTTTTGTTCAATGGTATTCAACCACTCGTCAGCCTGCAGTGGTTCTTCCGCTTCCTTGAAGAGCGGGGGCTTTGTATCCAGAAAGTCCTTGAAATCGCTGTACTGATTTGGCTCTGGGCTCTGGTGGCCAGGACGAGCTTCCCGGTTAGCCAGCTGGCGCATAGCATCTGCCAACATGCGCTGCCCTTCGACCACTGTCTGCATCAGCTCAGCCGGAGTAGGTGGTGGCGGAGGGGGCGGTTGTTCCTCCTCCTCATTTCCACGACCGCGGCGTAGATTGTACGACATCTGCAAAATGCATAGCCAATGAGCACTGATGATGTGGGAAATTTGTAGATGAATTATTGCGAAATGTCAATCTGACTGTATGAATAGATTTATCATAATAATTAAGGCACAATAATTCATCACAACCGCACAATCCATTCTAGCGCATCATTTGACGAGATCATACTTGGTAATCCAACAAGATGCTCTTTGATAAAGGCTCACTCACAGGGAGCACAACGGTTACCGGACCGTTTGCGTTGCTATCTACGTGATTTTTGACCTTTTGCACGGTACTTGGATTCGATCTCAAGATTTTTAGTTGACTGTGAAAGGCTACTTCAAACTGACCACAAAGAGACTTCTCAATGAAGAGTTCCATGGTGGATCATGACTAGCCACCTCGATACCTGCGCGTGCCAAGCAGCACAGCCTTATGTCGTGCGCCATAGGAGGCCCTCGGTTTCGTCGCGGCACCGAAGGGTGCTAATCGTGACACCATCATCGAACGCAACATAATAAGACATCAAGTTGTGATCGAAATTAATAGGTTCAAACTACATTCAGGAAACATACGGTTCAACCTTACATCCCAAAGTCAAGTTATTACAAGGCCTCACTCCTTCACAGGGAGGGCACAAAAGACGATCCTAACATTATAGGCACGTGATGACTACTCTAAGCATCATCCTCCGAGTCAGTGTCAAGGATCTCCCCGCCGTCCTCATCACTGACAGGCTCTAACTCCTCGTCTTCTTCTTCTTCTGGCTCTTCCTCTGGTGCTTCTGCAGGTGGGGCATCCTGTGGTCCATCAACCTCCACTTCATCATCATCCTCAGCCATGAAGATTCCCGAACCCATGTCCTCATCGACGTTGTTCTTTCGAGGCAGCAGGGGATTAAGCTCGTTGTTCAGGCGGTGCACTTCTTCATGAAGATTATCATTGTATTCTTCAGCGTTCTCCAACTGTTGCTCGAGCTCAAACTGACGAGCTCTCAGAACGTTCTCCTCGTGCCAGGCTTCATCCCTCTGTTCCATCACACGGACCAACATGCGTTGACAGTTGCGGTTTGCCACTGTCAACCTCTGGACTGCAAGCGTTTCTTGATCACGATCATGAATCACTTGTTCCAGTTGTTGCCGTGCTGCATCCCTAGCAGCAGTCACCTCTGCCAGCTCTGCCCTCAGCCTTTCCACCTCAGTAGGCTCAGGGCGGGGCTCACGTGGAGCGAGCTGGTGACGCGGTGCCCTGCCCCCAGTGGACTTACGAGCGGTCCTCTTGGTACGTGCCATCTATAGCAACAAGATAAGATACGACTTAAAGTGAGGATCATTTAGGGGATACGAAATTTACTTTAGTCGGGAGTACAGAAATTTTTAAGGAGGGAGTAAATGATATGTATGATATAATTAAACATGATGCATGCACGTTTCGTACGCCCTCTCACCTTAGTAGAAACCTAAAGTTCTAACGCTAGGCGGTGGCATACATACGTTCTCTCATATAAGCGAAACTATCGGTCTACTCGTTACGCTGTTAGTGTACCTGCAGAAAATTTCATTGCAGCCCAACAATTCCCAATATATGCACACAAGAAAGCAGTAAATTAAATACTTTCCATATACACATCCCCAGATGTATATACTTCAGTATCAAAGCTACCCGATAATAAGGTTCCCACAATTAAGTGCTTACATAATTACATGGTTTAAACACGTAAGTATGCAAGTCACCAAAACTACTCTCCCCTAGATCGCCGGTTGGACGATCATGCTCTCACAACTCACACTTACCAGAGCATCGAGGCACTTGATCCATACATTACCACCCAAGTGGATGGCATCCATACAATATCACGCCGTATGGACGACGAAACAGAAACAAACAAGGCCCCCAAGTTAGTCTTTATAATAAGCCACCTAAGAGTCCTTAATTGGGCTAAGGGATGTGATCACTGGCATACCTATAAAATAATTTTTTTGAGTTTAACCCTTTTTGCAAACAAATACTTTTGTTTTTAATTACCCGTAAGATGTGTTTAATGTTGAATTATGCTCCGGTACCAGCTGTAACAGAACCGACCAAATTATAAGAGCACAAGTACAAAAACAAGCACTGAAGCGCTCAAATTTTCGAACTTGAGCCCATATAATCCCGGTAGTCAATCGAAATCACGAAGGATTTCAAACCAAACTGCTTACAACCAGGATCGCATCATTCAACATACAACATCATACGTTACATTTCACAAGTAGTTCTGAAATAAGTTTACACACACGGAGTAGCAAATATTACAAACCAAGTTTGAAAGTAGCGGAAGCAGAACACACACACTAGTTAATTAAATACTGCCAGTCTGGATGATCGACATCCCGCAAAAGCATGAGGAAAGTACATAAAGACGATCATGCCCTTCTGATCTAGTCATCATCACCCGCAGGGTGGAGACACGTCTTGCAGAATCCCTGATAAAGCATGTCATCTACAACAGGAGGGAATAAACCCTGAGTACTGGAATGTACTCAGCTAGACTTACCCGTCGAAAACCAGAAATAAGATGACACCAAGGATTATGCAAGGCTTACACAAGGGGCTAGCTGACATAACATTTTGCATAAAGGCATAAGTAATTGAAATTCTTATAACCTGTACTAGCAGTTATTTTTAGCATTTACCTGTCATCTATCTTAGCACCTGTACTAAACATGCACTTGATTATAATCAAACAATTATCATCATTATATCCAGAGCAGTTATGAATTGTGGCAACATTGTATCATTCCCTTAACCACCAGTTCATTTAATGAAATCTACGTTGCCGCTGCTCAAGTCAAGTGCTCACTAACCGGGAGCGACGGCGATTCGAATCGAATTCCTATCCAGCTGGAGGGGTATTTCTAACACTCACCGAGTCACGCCTGGCGAGGGCTGCTCAGGTCATCCTTTGTACAGTTCAGGAATCGCGGGTCCGAATAATGTCGCGTCCCCAAGGGCGACACTCTGCCAGGTGATAGGGACTCTAACCCCCCCCTTGGTCTCACGCCAATGTCCCCAAGCACATCCTTTCTCTCCTCCAAGATGCAACCTACCATTCGATTCCCGGCCTGAACCATACTACTCGACTTCGCGGTCGGAACGACTTATCCGGCCAACTAAGTGTTAGACTGCGTTCAACATGACTCAAGGACGTACAGCGAATCGGTCCTTAAACGACTCAGACGGGCATAGCTCCACACCCAAGACGTGAAGTGTCTTGCGGCTGTACTATCGAACTCCCGCCCGGTCTCAATTTCATTTTAAGGCATGGTTCCATCCACGATAGCCATAAAGCCACTCGTGACTCCTTCCTACATCTCGCGGATGACCGGAAATCACCCGACTTCTACCAAACTAAGCAGGGCTAAGCATTGACACGTGCCTAACCTAATATAGGATTAAGTACGATATCTAGACAAGGACAGGTATAATGCAACAAGTGTTTTCATATAACTCCTACAACTTAATGCAGTAAACAATTAAAAGTACTCAAGATTAATTTATAAAACAGTAGGTTCAGCATGCACCGGGGCTTGCCTTTCAGAAAAGTTGAAGGCCGGTGGTCAGGGCACTCCGGCAAGTCTTCAGCGGCGTCTCCTTCGCCTGCTGGATCCTCGGGCTCCTGCTGCTCCTGGTCCTCCTCCGGAATCACAGGCTCGAATTCGAGGAGAGTTACCCCCTCCGGTGCACCTATTGCATGAATGCACAATAAATATAATGGATGCATAAATGGGTGCAACATGCTCGGAATGAAATGCATTTCAGAATAAAATACTCTATTCAAGTTATTTTATTAGTACGTGCAAATCTCTTCTCCAGTAGAGAAGTACTCACCTAATCTACTTAACCTAAGATAAAGCTGCTCATCCTCAGTTAAGGCCCTAACACCTAACAATTACAAAAGTAGCATGTCTTAGGATATTACACCATATCAATCAGCAAAACACCACAGTAAGCATTCTGGACAGCAGCTACTTGTTTTTATCACAACTGAAGATTTACAATTCCAAAAGATATGATCTAAGACAATCTGGAAAGCCTAAGAAATGCACTACAATTCATTTTCAGACCTCAACTCCAAACTCCTAAGTTTTCCATGTTAAACTTCACAAGTTCCAGAATCTGTCCTCTCAAAACAGAGAGTAGCAGATTTTGAACTGCCACTTTAAACAACAGTAACTCTCAAACTACTAAGCCAAATGCTCCCAAATTTTGACACAAGCTCATTTACAAGTTTTACTACAACTTTGGTATTTACAAGTTTTTCAGCAACCACCTTTATCAAAGCCAAATTTAGAATGACTACTAGCTGTCCAGAAAACCTAAAATTACAAAGGTTAAATATTTATTGATGTGACCAACATTCTCTAAGACCAAACTAATACTACTACAAGTTCACAAATGTCACAAAAACACCAGAAAGTAAGGTGTGCTCACCTAGAACATTTATTTATACTCATTTCTTATTTTACTTAATTAATTAGGTGGAATTTTAAACATATATGTAAACTGCTCCCAAAATTCTACAAAAATTACAGAGGACTCTTTGACCCAAAAAGAGACTACTGTAAAAATTTGAACTAAATTTATTCACAGGAACTCCCTACACAAAATTCACAAGCTAATAAGGCTGATTTTTGCATAAATAGGAAACCCTATTGAAAAGTGTCAAACAACAGATTTCATATTTTTCTTAGACACTTTAAGATACCAAGACATTTTCCAAAAATTTATAGGAACATTGCACATGTAGAAAAATTACTAAAATTCCTTTAAGCATTTCCTAAAATAACAAGATAGCATTATAACTTGAAAAGTACTTAAGCACTGATGCCCAAATTTTTACCAGAGCTAGGGCTAGCATAGAGTAACCTACCCACCAAATTTTATGATTTATGGAATACTACAGCTCAAGTTATAAATTTAACAAATTTGCATGCATTCCAAAACACATTTAAAGGATCTATTAAATTCTCCTAGAAATTAAACATCACATTCTAGATTTATATTTTTCTAAAATACTACACATCATGTAGACCCTAACAAAATTTATCTCATGATTTTTGGATCATTAAAATCCTAGATCTATATTTTTCCAACTTGTACAAAAATCAGTGACAAAATAATAAAAATGAATTTCATTTCGGATGAACTGGGCCGGCCCGGAAAACTCGGCCCACACTCGCGCGCGCGCGGCCCGCTCAGCGCTCCCGCCCGCGCGCGACACTGACGGGCGCGCCCCCGCGGTCAGTGACCGGAGACAGGGGAGCGGCAGCCGTGAGCTCCGGCGAGCCCAAGCTCGTCGGAGGGAAGCTCGCCCGGAAAAATCGAGCCCACCCACGCGTTCCCCGTTCCGTAACGCTTCGATTCATGCTAGTGGAAGAGCTTAGGTTGGAGTGGGAGGGCTCGCCGTCGTGAGCGGCGGTCGGTGAGGGTCGGGTGAGGGTATGCCGTCGCCGGTGAGGCCGCACGGCCATATCTAAGCTCGGTACGAGCTACACTACGCCCGGGCGAATCTATTGAGGTAGAAAGGAGGTTTGGAAGAGGTCCTAACTACCCTGGCCACGGAGTGCCGTGACGCGGTGCGGTGAGCGCGACGACGGTGGTCGTCGTGTTCCGCTCCGGCGAGGTCGCATCCCACTGTAAGGTCATGCCTAGAGCTAGAGGAAGGCCTACACTATTCCGAACGCTGACCACAGAGAGAGGAGGGTGAAAGAGGACGTCGGTGGTGAGCTCGCAATGGCGGCGGCCATGGCGGAGCTCCGCACCGCCGAGGTTTGATTGGGTGATTTGCCCTCTACCTTGACCCAACGGCTGACCCAATGTGCGGAGGTTGTAGAGTATGGGCAGGCGGTGCTGTTCATGAGCTCTCGGGTGTGGCGGCGCGGTGGTTGGCGCAACCGAAGGCGGCGGAGCCGGCTGTGGGGGCGGAGGACGCTCGGTCGCCTTACCGGTGAGCTGGGGAAGGAGGGCGATGGAAATGGAGGGGGAAGCGGGTCGTCCTGGTCTTCATGCTGAGCTCGCAGGCGACGTGGGGCGTCGGCAGAACACGCGCGCCACGCGGCCACCGGGCTCTGCCCGAGCGCCACGACGCGGTCGGCCGTCCGACTGAACGGCGACACTGTTGACTGAATGGAGGCCATCATCGTTCGACTGACAGCGCGATTTCAACGGTGATTATCTTCGAAAACAGCTCGAGTTAGCCGAAGGTGATAACATCAAATTTGTAGAGCTTCGTGAGGGCTACAACTTTGCTAATTGGCTCAAGAACAGATTCGGCTTGGATTTGAAACTACATATCCCCAAAATGGTGCCCTTTGAAACTGAAACGTAGTTTCAGTCATTAAACCGACTGAAACCCTATTTTCTAGACACCATATCTCCTAAACTATTGAGAACCAGGTGATGGTGATATTGACAATGTTGTAGAGCTATGTGTGGACAACAACTTTGTCAATTGGCTCCAGGACTGGTTTGGCCTAGTTTGTGAGTTACAAGTTGCTAAAGTGAGGTACAGTGAAACTGAAAAGTCCAATTTCCAGACTTAGAATTTTTCTAAGTGTTGATCACCACTCAAGCTGACTTGTGGGCCATTTTTGAGCATGCTCTGGTCATTTTCATGAGATGGCCATATTAGAACTTTTGTTCCTCATGAAATTCTCTACAACTTTACTTAAGGTTGCTTCTCCATGCAAGATTTCTAAGCTGGACTTTTTAACTGGTCAAACTAGAGCCTTCTAGGGTCAAATGGTGGTCAACTTCTCTTGGAGGGCAAATTTGTAATTTTGGTCAACATGAAACTTGTTCCAAATGTTACCCTAAGTATAACTAAGGTGTTGTAGGTCATGATTGGCTACCTTACCTTTTTGTTACACCAACTATCAAATACTTCATGAAATAAATCAAACAACCCTAGAATAAACACATGTGTTGCATCACATAAAATAACAAACATGAATGATGCATGCTTATGCTTATGCCATGCAAATGCAATGCAATTATGGAGCTAAACACTTGAGGTGTTACAGATACTGTCTCCAAACAACATTTAACGTGATTCCACATGACCCACTTCACCTAGGAGTCCTATCGGACGCGTCAAAAACAATTCTGAGCCTGTGGTACGTTCAGCGCAAACCATGCACCTATCTTCTATCAAGATTTGCACTATCTCCAATTAGACCAAAACAAGCTATGACTTGAGCCTCGTCACCTCTGAGTACTATTGGGTGCATCCAAAATGATTTCTGAGCCTATGGTGCCTTTGGCGCAAATTGTGCACCTATCTTGCGTCAAGATTAGCACGATCTCCAAATAGACTAAAATGAGCTTCCTCTTGAGACTTGTCACCTAGGAGTACCATCAGGTGCGTCCAAAAGGATTTCTGAGCCTATGGTACATTTGTCGCAAACCGTGCACCTATCTTGCACCGACACAAACATTTTCTCCATCGGACCACAACGAGATTCCACATGACCGACGTTACCAAGGAGTTCCGTTGGGTGCCTTGAAAATGATTTTTGAGCCTATGGTACGTCCAACACAATCCGTGCACCTATCTTGCGTCAAGATTACAACTATCTCCAAACTGACCGAAACGAGATTCCACATGACCCACATCACCTAGGACTTCCAACGGGTGTGTCCAAAATAATTTCCGAGCCTATGGTACGTTCGGTGCAAACTGTGCACCAATCTAACATCAAGATTACCACTATCTCCAAACAGACTAAAATGAGATTCCACTTGAGCATAAACCCTAAAGCCTAAACCCTGTGAGTACCATTGGGTGCATCTAGAATGATTTCTGAGTCAATGGTATATTTGGCACAAACCATGTATCTATCTTGTCCAACACTAACATTGTCCCCAAGCAGACCAAAACAAGATTCCACATGACCCACGTCACCTAGGAGTTCCATCAGGTGCGTCCAAAATGATTTATGAGCCAATGGTACGTTCGGTGCAAACCGTGCACCTATCGTGCGTCAAGATTAGCACTATCTTCAAATGGACCGAAACGAGCTTCCGCTAGAGCCTCGTCACCTAGGAGTACCATAGGGTGCGTCCAAAATGATTTCTGAGCCTATGGTACGTTTGGTAGAAACCGTGCATCTATCATGTCCAACACTAACACTATCTCCAAGCGGACCGAAACAAGATTCCACATGACCCATGTCACCTAGGAGTTCCATCGGGTGCGTCTAAAATAATTTCGAGCCTATGTTACGTTTGGCACAAACCGTGCACATATCTTATGTCTAGATTAGCATTATGTCCAAACGGACCGAAATGAGCTTCCATTTGAGCCTTGTCACCTAGACGTACCATCGGTGCGTCCAAAACAATTTCTGAGCCTATGGTATGTTTTGCTCAAACTGTGCTCCTATGTTGCACCAACATTGACTCTGTCTCCAAATGGACCAAAACAAGATTCCACATGACCCACGTCACCTAGGAGTTACATCGGGGGCATCCAAAATGATTTTTGACCCTATGGTATGTCCGGTGCAAATTGTGCACCTATCTTGCGTCAAGATTAGCACTATCTCCAAACAGACACAAACGAGCTACGACCTGAGCCTCATCACCTAGGAGTACCACTGGGTGCGTCCAAAATGATTTATGTGCTTATGCTGCGTTTGGCGCAAACTACACACCTATCTTGCGTCAAGATTAGCTCTATCTCCAAACGAAGCAAAATGGGCTACCACTTGAGCCTCGTCACCTAGGCATACCACTGGGTGCGTCAAAAACGATTTCTAAGCCTATGGTACATTTGGCACAAACTGTACACATATCTCACACTGACACTTACACTGTCTCCAAATGTGGTAGAACCACCTAAATTATATGGCCCACATGTGCCTAGCATTGTCTTTCAGACCTCTGATACGACACATGCAAGCTAGACAATCCTAGTAGTCTGTCGGGTGTCCTCGGGGAAACCCGAATCATCCATGTTTCACAACTCATACAGGATCAACAAAGGAGTTGTTATAACATTTGATATAAAATATCTTACATCGGAGTGCGGAATAATATAACATTAGTTTACAAAACATGTAGAAGTTAAACTTTAACCTAATCTTCAAAAGATGAGTAGACTGTGAAAGCATCTGAGATGAAAACGTCTAAGGTAGAGGAGGTAGCCAGATCATGTCGAGCCCACTAACATGACCTCACTAAGCTGCTCAAGTCAAATCCTGCAACAGGGGTTAACAAACCCTGAGTACGTGAGGGTACTCAACAAGTCTTACCTGACTAAAGAAAAGACTCCAAGGACATGCAGGCTTCAAGGTAAGGTAGAAGCAAGAAGTATCTTTTGCAGAAAAGCTTACTAATTGTGGATCCTTACTTTCAATATTATAACTTTAAGTTTATTAAGCAATAGTATCAGAAAAGCACCTGATCTAATCCAATCACTTCTTAAACCATCTCATCATGTGATCATAAGTATCCAGTTACAGTTATTAACTATGATGTAGATCAGGGGATTGAGTCTCCTTCTCCGAGAAGCACGGCGATTCGAATCGATTAGGCCCAGCTAGGGTTTCCTTACCACACGACAAATATAGTTTGCAAGCCTACATTCGTCAACCCTCACCTAGATCCTCCAAAACAGGAACCGGTCCAGCGCTACCCGAGAGCACAGTACCCACTACACTGCATCGTTCGTCCATGACGGATTCGCAGAAGTGTGTTACACGATACTCCCGCCATCTCTCCACTCCCAGTGCACGGTTATTGTTTCCCATAATGGAATAGCCAAGATATTAGGCTTACTAGAGTATGTGGCCAGTACTGCAAGGTCTCAAACACAACAGGTCTACAACGGTACGGTCCTCAATCGACACAGGTGGGGTCACTACGTCAGGCCTCAAATCGTGATGTAAGCCAAGATTCCGCCTGGTCTAGTATTAAAAAGCATGATCATTCTCATATACTAGGTTTATCAGGTTTCAGGATAACTTATTCTTAACATTTAATCAAGGCTAAGCATTTAACTACTATCATATAAAACTGTGTAACATGGGATAAGTAATTTGTAGTCAAGGAAGATATGCAGCAACGGTATAGCACTCAACTCCTATTTACTTAATGCAGCAGGCATAGACTTATGTGAATAACTTTTATAAAATACAAGGAGATGGGTTATGCTCCGGGGCTTGCCTGTGTTGCAGAGAAGGTTAGTTTCCATAGATAGATCCAATTAGTCAGACATGGCACCAACACCAAGGATGGATACACCTTCTCCAAAACTTGATCAACATGAGCCTTCTCACTCTCGTATGCACTACACATAGATAAATGATGCATGCTTTAGCATGATGGAATGCATGACATGATGCATGGAATGCATTGGTGAAAACATAACAAGATAAACTAACTTGAGTACAACTTTCCTTCAAGGTATAACTAAACTAAATTTAGTTCTCACAAAACAAGTTCTAATTGTTACTAAACAAGTTGATTAGTTGTTTATCATAAAAGAATTACTTACCATGGACCAACAAGGTTTTGACATGAAAAGCATCTACAAAACTTACCCTTTTTACCCAAGAAGTTGCATACAAGAGGCAATCACAACATACACACATGCATCCACTAATGAAAGGCTTAATTAAACTAAAAGAGTACATCATGAAGAGGCTACACAAAAATTTTCATGAATTTAGCATGCACCAATAAATAGTTATGAAATTCACAAGTTTTAGCTGAAAACACAAAAAGAAAAAGGAAAACCCTGTAGCATACTATTCATCTAAGTCACGGCCTGTGCACTTAGCCCCTTGGAAAAGCTTCTATTCTGGAGCAAAGCCCCTGGTCGCGTTTTGAAGAACAGAGGACGCCGGAGATGGCGATTTCAGGCCACGGTGGTGCCTGCCAGCGGCAAGGAAGTGGCGGGGAAGCTCCATGGTGGCGAGGCACACCCGTGGGTGGATGAATCGTGGCTGGAGACTGTCGGTGGAGGGCTGCCCACATGCGCTGGCGAGCTGCAGCGGCGAACATGGCGGCATGGCGTGCTCCTGTGCTTGCTAAGGATGGAAAAGAGAACCGGAAAGCGCGTGAGCTTCACGGTGCCAAGGCGAGTCCAAAACATGAAAGAGAAGGGATGGAGGGCAGCCGGAGACTTCTGGCCACGGTGAGCTGCACCCGGCGGCGATGGCAACTGGCTGCGGAGAAGCTGGCGGCGTGCGGCTGATTCTGGGCAAGAGAATCAAAGCGAGCAGGTCTAGCAGATGCAAAAGGATGCGGCGAAGCAACTGGCAAGATGAATTTGGCAGGAGGAAAGCGATGGCAGAGTAATCGCCGGCAAAGCAAAACACGACGGCGACGAATGGAAAGGAGAAGGATAGGAATGGCGGCCGGCTTGGTGAGATAAGGATGACGGGGAGCCTTCTGGGCATCCACCTCCTACTCGTGACGTGTCCACAGAAGCAGCTGCGTGCCCATGCTCACGTAGGCGGTGGAAAACGGTCGGCGGGCGGCCACCGACGCAGAAGCAGGCAAGCAGCTCGTGGCATTACTGTAGTAGCATGAGAAGCCAACTTCTTCTCTCTTTTTCTCCCAATTCCAAACAGCAACTCAGTGATCTCCAAACACAAAAGTTGTTCACCTTTATTCCATCTTCAACATTACTTTAAGCATCAGCCTCTAATTCTAAACGGTTGGACAGATCAAAGCTAGAGAACAAGGGTACAGTGAAACTGGAACTCTGAACTTTCAATTGGGTTTAAAAACAGTTTTGGTTAAGCAACATTGAGCAATTAATTAGAGCCTAGTTACTGTTCCATTAACACAAACAAGGTTATCACTTCAAAGTATAAAGTTCAGACTTTAAAATAGTACCAAGGTTACACACATGTTTATATATTAAAAATATTCTAATAAATCCGCAAAAATTGCCTTAGAATTGTAATCTATTGACTTAGTCAATAATTGACCAAATGTAAATTCCAATGGTAATTCACTTTTGGAGCTCAATTTAGAACATGTGTCATATTGTAACAGTGCACAATCCTGATACTAATGTAAAGTATAAACTTATTACTCTAAAGATTATTAAAGCAAAATTTTAATTTATTTAGGCAAGTTCTCATATATAAATTCTCAAAGTTTCTTAATCATAAACATTGGCATTATTATATGTAACATGTGAAACACCTATATGCAACATGAAACACTCTAAAGCAATACATGAAACATCACATTGAAACATAGCAAGCTACTAATAAAACATCACTATGCAACATGGTCATGCTAATATTGAAACATACAATGCAATACTTGAAACATGGATGCATTTATGCCTTAATGCTTGGTGATTATGCTTCATGATGCATATGACCAAGTTTTAGTTTCTTCTTAATATCTGGGATGTTACACCAAATGGACCAAAACGATATTCCACATGACACACGTCACCTAGGAGTTCCATCAGGTGCGTCAAAAATGATTCTGAGCCTATGGTACGTTTGGCGCAAACAGTGCACCTATATTGCATCGACACTAATACATTGTCCAAACTGACCGAAAAGAGATTCCACATGGCCCTCGTCACCTAGGAGTTCCATTAGGTACATCCATGCATCCAAAATGATTTATGAGCCTATGGTACGTTTGACACAAATGGTGCACCTATCATGCACTCATAGTGACACTTCTCCAAATGGACCGAAACGAGATTCCGCATGACCCATGCACCTAGGAGTTGCATTGGGTGCGTGCAAAACGAATCCGAGCCTATGGTACCTTCAGCACAAATAGTGCACCTATTTTGCATCAATATTAGCACTATCTCCAAACAGATCGAAATGAGCTTTGTATTGTCCCTCGCCACCTTGGAGTACCATCGGCTGCGTCCAAAAGGATTTCTGAGCCTATCTTACATTTGTCACAAACCGCGCCCCTATCTTGCACCGACAGAAACATTTTCTCCAAACGGACCACAATGAGATTCTACATGACCCACGTCACCAAGAAGTTCCATCGGGTGCATCCAAAACATTATTCGAGCCTATGGTAAGTTCGGCACAAACCGTGCACCTATCTTACGTCCAGATTAGCACTATCTCCAAATGGACCGAAATGAACATCCACTTGAGCCTCATCACCTAGGCGTGCCATTGAGTGTGTCTAAAAGGATTTCTAAGGCCATGGTACGTTTGGTGCAAACATTGCACCTATCTTGCACCGACACTGACACTGTGTCTAAACGGTCTGAAATGAGATTCTACATAACGCACGTCACCTAGAAGTTCCATCGGGTGTGTCCAAAACGATTTCCAAGCCTAAGGTACGTTCAACGCAAACCGATCACCTATCTTGTGTCAAGACTAGCCTTATCTCCAAACTGACCGCAACAAGTTTCCCCTTGACACTCGTCACCTAGGAGTACCTTCGAGTGCGTCCAAAAGGATTTCTAAGCCTATGTTACATTTGTTGCAAACCGCGCACCTATCTTGCACCGATAGTAACACAGTCTGAAAAGCGAACTAAAATGAGATTCCACATGATCCACATTACCTAGGAGTTCCATTAGGTGCGTCCAAAATGATTTTCGAGCCTATCATTTGTTTGGCGCAAACCATGCACCAATCTTGTGTCAAGATTAGCACTATCTCCAAATAGACCAAAAGAAGCTTGCTCTTGAGCCTTGTCACTTAGTAGTACCATCAGGTGAATCCAAATGGATTTCTGAGCCTATGGTGCATTTGTCGCAAACCGCACACCTATCTTGCACCAACAAAAACATTTTCTCTAGACGGACCATAACAAGATTCCACATGACCCACGTCACCTAGGAATTCCATTGGGTGCCTCCAAAATGATTTTTGAGCCCATGGTACATCTGGCAAAATCCATGCACCTATTTTGCGTCAAGATTACAACTATCTCCAAATGGACCGAAATGAGTTTCCACTTCAGCCTCGTCACCTAGGAGTTCAATCGAGTACGTCCAAAATGATTTCTAAGCCTAAGGTACTTTCGACACAAACCGTTCACCTATCTTGTGTCAAGACTAGCCCTATCTCCAAACGGACCGCAACAAGTTTCCTCTTGACCCTCGTCACCTAGGAGTACCATCTGGTTCATCCAAAATGATTTCTAAGACTATGTTACATTTGTCGCAAAACCGCCCACCTATCTTGCACCGATATTAACACAGTCTCAAAGCGAACAGAAATAAGATTCTACATGACCCATGTCACCTAGGAGTTCCATCAGGTGCGTCTGAAATGATTTCCGAGCCTATGGTTCATTTGGCGCAAACCATGCTCCAATCTTGCGTCATGTTTAGCACTATCTCCAAACAGACCGAAACAAGCTTCCTCTTGAGCCTTGTCACCTAGGAGTACCATCGGGTGCATCCAAATGGATTTCTGAGCCTATGGTGCTTTGTTGCAAACCGCACACCTATATTGCACCGACAGAAACATTTTCTCTTGACGGACCATAACGAGATTCCACATGACCCACGTCACCTAGGAGTTTCATCGGGTGCCTCCAAAATGACTTATGAGCCTATGGTACATCCGGCACAATCCGTGCACCTATCTTGCATCAAGATTACAACTACCTCCAAACGGATCAAAACGAGATTCCACTTGAGCCTCGTGACCTAGGAGTACCATCTGGTGCATCCAAAATGATTTCTAGGCCTATGATACATTTAGCGCAAACCGTGCACCTATCTTGCACTGACACTGATACTGTCTCGAAACAGACCAAAATGAGATTCCACATGACCCACGTCACCTAGGATCTGATGCGTCCAAAACAATTCTGAGCCTATGGTACGTTCGGCGCAAACCTTGCAACTATATTCCAAAAAGATTAGCACTATCTCCAAACGGACCGAAACGAGCTACCACTTGAGCCCCATCACGTGGGCATACTATTGGGTGCATGCAAAATGATTTCTGAACCTATGGTACTTCTGGCGCACCTCTCTTGCAGTGACACTAACACTATTTCCAAACGCACCGGAACGAGATTCCACAAGACCCATGTCACCTAGGAGTTCCATCAGGTGCGTCCAAAACAATTTCCGTGCCTATGGTACGTTCGGCGTAAACCGTGCACCTATCTTGCATCGAGATTAGCACTATCTCCAAATGGACCAAAATCTGCTACCACTGAGCTTCATCACCTAGGCGTACAATCGGGTGCGTCTAAAATGATTTCTGGCGCAAACCGTGCACCTATCTTTCTTTGACACTAAAACTGTCTCCAAACGGACCGAAATGAGATTCCACATGACCCACGTCACCTAGGAGTTCCATCTAGTATGTCCAAAATGAGATTCCACATGACCCACATCACCTAAGAGTTCAATCGGATGCGTCCAAAATGATTTTTGAGCCTATGTTATGTTTGGTGCAAACCGAACACCAATCTTGCGTCAAGATTACCACTATCTCCAAATGGACTAAAATGAGCTTCCACTTGAGCCTAAACCCTAAAGCCTAAACCCTGTGAGTACCATTGGTGTGTTCAAAATGATTTCTGTGCCTATGGTATGTTTCGCACAAACCATGCATCTATCTTGTCTAACACTAACATTGTCCCACGTCACCTAGAAGTTCCATTAGGTGCATCTAAAATGATTTCTGAGCCTATGGTATGTTTGGCACAAACCGTGCATCTATCTTGTCCAACACTAACACTATCACCAAACCGACCGAAACAAGCTTCCACTTGAGGCTCGTCAGCGAGGCGTACCATCAGGTGCGTCCAAAATGATTTCTAAGCCTATGGTACGTTTGGCGCAAACCAGGCACCTATCTTGCACCGACACTGACTCTGTCTCCAAACGGACCAAAACGAGATTCCACATGACCCATGTCACCGAGGAGTTCTATTAGGTTCATCCAAAACGATTCCCAGCCTATGGTACGTTCGGTGCAAACCCTGCACCTATCTTGCATCAAGATTAGCACTAACTCCAAATGGACCAAACAAGCTCCCACTTGAGTCTCGTCAGTGAGGCGTACCATTGGGTGCATCCAAAACAATTTCTGAGCCTATGGTACATTTGGTGCAAACCATGCACCTATCTTGCACCGACACTACTCTATCTCCAAATGGACCAAAACAAGATTCCACATGACCCACGTCACGTAGGAGTTCCATCGAGTGCGTTCAAAATGATTTTCAAGCCTATGGTACGTCCGGTGCAAACTGCGCACCTATCTCGCGTAAAGATTAGCATTATCTCCAAACGGATTCAAACAAGCTATGACTTGAGCCTTTTCACGTAGGAGTACCATCGGGTGTGTCCAAAATGATTTATGAGCCTATGGTGCATTTGGCGCAAGCTATACACCTATCTTGCATCAAGATTAGCAATATCTCCAAACGAACCAAAATGAGCTAATACTTGAGCCTCGTCACCTAGGCGTACCATCAGGTGCGTCCAAAACGATTTCTAAGCCTATGGAACGTTTGGCGCAAACTGTACACCTATCTCGCATAGACACTGACACTGTATCCAAACAAATGGAAATAGGATTCTACATGACACACGTCACCTAGGAGTTCCATTAGGTGAGTCGAAAATGATTCTGAGCCTATTGTACGTTTGGCGCAAACCGTGCACCTATCTTGCGCAAGATTAGCACTATCTCCAAATGAACAGAAACGAGCTTCCACGAGAGCCTCGTCACCTAGGACTACCATTGGGCGTGTCCAAAATGATTTCTGAGCCTATGGTGCATTTGGCACAAACCGTGCACCGATCTTGCGTCATGATTAGCACTATCTCCAAATGGACTGAAATGAGCTATCACTTGAGCGCCATCACCTAGGCGCACCATTGGGAGCATGCAAAATGATTTCTAGGCATGTGGTAAATTTGGCGCTAACCATGCACCTATCTTGCACTAACACTGACACTATCTCCAAACGGACCAAAACAAGATTCCACTTGACCCAATTTCACCAATGAGTTCCATCGGGTACATCCCAAACAATTTCTGAACCTATGGTATGTTCGGTACAACCCGAGCACCTATGTTGCGTCAAGGCTAGCACTATCTCCAAACAGACCAAAACAAGCTTCCCCTTGAGCTTCGACACCTCAGCATACCGTCGGGTGCGTCCAAAACAATTTCTAAGCCTATGGTACGTTTGGCACCAACCGTGCTCCTATCTTGCACAGATAATGACACTATCTCCAAATGGACCAAAACATAATTCCACATGACCCACGTCAACTAGGAGTTAATCGGGTGCGTCCAAAATGATTTTCGTATGGTACGTTCAGTGCAAACCATGAACCTATCCTGTGTCAACATTAGCACTATCTCCAACCAAACCAAAATGAGCTTCCTCTTGAGCCTTGTCACCTAGGAGTACCATCGGGTGCATCCAAAAGGATTTATGAGCCTATGGTGCATTTGTCGCAAATCGCACACCTATCTTGCACTGATAGAAACATTTTCTCCAGATGGACCACAACGAGATTCCACATGACCCATGTCACTTACGAGTTCCATCGGGTGCCTCCAAAACGATTTCAAAGCCTATGGTACGTTCGACACAATCCGTGCAACAATTTTGCGTCAAGTTTACAACTATCTCCAAACGGACTGAAACAAGCTTCCACTTGAGCCTCATCACCTAGGAGTACCATCGGGTGTGTCCAAAATGATTTCTGAGCCCATGATACATTTGGTGCAAACTATACACCTATCTTGCACCGACACTGATACTGTCTCCAAATAGACTGAAACGAGATTCCACATGACCCATTTCACCTAGGAGTTCCATCAGATGCATCCAAAACAATTCTGAGCCTATGGTATGTCCAGTGCAAACCATGCACCTATATTCCATCAAGATTAGCACTATCTCCAATTAGACCAAAACGAGCTATTACTAGAGCCTCGTCACCTAGGAGTACCATTGAGTGCGTCCAAAACGATTTTTGAGCCTATGGTGCGTTTGGTGCAAATCGTGCACCTACCTTGCATCAAGATTAGCGTGATCTCCAAACAGACCGAAACAAGCTTCCTCCTGACCCTTGTCACCTAGCAGTACCATCAGGTGCGTCCAAAAGGATTTCTACGCCTATGGTACATTTGTCGCAAATAGTGCACCTATCTTGCGCCGACACAAACATTTTCTCCATCAGACCACAACAAGATTCCACATGACCGACGTCACCTAGGAGTTCCATCGGGTGCCTCAAAAATGATTTTTTAGCCTAGGGTACGTCTGGCACAATCCGTGCACCTATCTTGCGTCAAGATTACAAATATCTCCAAACGGACCAAAACGAGATTCTACTTGAGCCTCATGACCTAGGAGTACCATTAGGTGTGTCCAAAATGATTTATAGGCCTATGATACATTTGGCGCAAACCATGCACCTATCTTGAACTAACACTAATACTGTCTCCAAATAGACCGAAATGAGATTCCACATGACCCACGTCACCTAGGAGTTCCACCCGGTGCGTCCAAAACGAGGTTCCACATGACCCATATCACCTAGGAGTTTCGTCGGGTGCGTCCAAAACAATTTCTGAGCCTATGGTACGTTTGGAGCAAACTATGCACCTATCTTGCGTCAAGATTACCAATATCTCCAAATAGACTAAAATGAGCTTCTACTTGAGCGTAAACCCTAAAGCCTAAACCCTGTGAGTACCATCGGGTGCGTCCACAATGATTTCTGAGCCTATTGTACGTTTGGCACAAACCGTTCATCTATCTTGTCCAACACTAACTCTATCCCCAAGTGGACCGAAGTGAGATTCCACATGACCCATGTCACCTAGGAGTTCCAACGGGTGCCTCGAAAATGATATCTGAGCCTATGGTACGTCCAACACAATCCGTGCACCTATTTTGCGTCAACATTACAACAATATCCAAACGGACCGAAACAAGCTTCCACTTGAGCCTCGTCACCTAGGAGTACCATCGGGTGTGTCCAAAATGATTTCTGAGCCCATGATACGTTTGGCGCAAACTATGCACCTATCTTGTACCGACACTGATACTGTCTCCAAACAGACCGAAACGAGATTCCATTCACCTAGGAGTTCCATTAGTTGCGTCCAAAACAATTCTGAGCCTATGGTACGTTCGGCGCAAACCAGGCACCTATCTTCCATCAAGATTAGCACTATCTCCAATCACACCGAAACGAGCTATGACTTGAGCCTCGTCACCTAGGAGTGCGTCCAAAACGATTTCTGAGCCTATGGTGCATTTGGCACAAATTGTGCACCTATCTTGCGTCAAGATTTGCGTGATCTCCAAACAGACCAAAACGAGCTTCCTGTTGACCCTCGTCACCTTGGAGTGCCATCGGGTGTGTCCAGAAGGATTTCTGAGCCTATGGTACATTTGTCGCAAACCATGCACCTATCTTGCACCGACATAAACATTTTCTCCATCAGACCACAATGAGATTCCACATGACCGACCTCACCTAGGAGTTCCATCGGGTGCCTCAAAAATGATTTTCGAGCCTATGGTACGTCTGGCACAATCCATGCACCTATCTTGCATCAAAATTACAACTATCTCTAAACGGGCCGAAACGAGATTCCACTTGAGCCTCATGACCTAGATGTACCAACAGGTGTGTCTAAAATGATTTCTAGACCAATGATACGTTTGGTGCAAACCAAGCACCTATCTTGAACCAACACTGATAGTGTCTCCAAACAGACCGAAACGAGATTCCACATGACCCAAGTCACCTAGGAGTTCCATCCGATGCGTCCAAAACGATTTCCGTGTTGATGGTAATTTCCATGCAAACCGTGCACCAATCTTGTGTAAAGATTACCACTATCTCTAAATGGACTAAAATGAGCTTCCACATGAGCCTAAACCATAAGGCATAAACCATGTGAGTAGCATCGGGTGCATCGAAAACAATTTTCTAAGCCTATGGTATGTTTGGCACAAACTGTACACCTATCTCACACCGACACAGACACTATCTCCAAATAAACGGAAACGGGATTACACATGACACACGTCACCTAGGAGTTCCATTAGGTGCGTCGAAAATGATTTTGAGCCTATTGTACATTTGGCGCAAACCGTGCACCTATCTTGCGCAAGATGAGCACTATCTCCAAACGGACAGAAACGAGCTTCCACTAGAGCCTCGTCAACTAGGACTACCATTGGGTGTGTCCAAAATGATTTCTAAGCCTATGGTGCATTTGGCGCAAACCGTGCACCAGTCCTGCGTCAAGATTAGCACTATCTCCAAACCGACTGAAACAAGCTATCACTTGAGTGCCATCACCTAGCCATACCATCAGGAGCAAGCAAAACGATTTCTGAGCATGTGGTACATTTGGCGCTAACCGTGCACCTATCTTGCACCGACACTGACATTATCTCCAAATGGACCAAAACAAGATTCCACTTGACCCATTTCACCAAGGAGTTCCATCGGGTACATCCCAAACAATTTTTGAGCCTATGGTACGTTTGGCACAACCCGTGCACCTATGTTGCGTTAAGGTTAGCACTATCTCCAAACGGACCAAAATGAGCTTCCCCTTGAGCGTCGTCACCTCAGCATACCGTCAGGTGCCTCCAAAATGATTTCTAAGCCTATGGTAAGTTTGGCGCCAGCCGTGCTCCTATCTTGCACAGATAATGACACTGTCTCCAAACAGACCAAAACGTAATTCCATATGACCCATGTCAACTAGGAGTTAATCGGGTGCGTCCAAAACGATTTTCGTATGGTACGTTCGGTGCAAACCATGCACCTATCTTGCATCAACATTAGCACTATCTCCAAACAAACCAAAACGAGCTTCCTCTTGAGCCTTGTCACCTAGGAGTATCATCGGGTGCATCTAAAAGGATTTATGAGCCTATGGTGCATTTGTCGCAAGCCGCACACCTATCTAGCACCGACAAAAACATTTTCTCCAGACGGAGCACAATGAGATTCCACATGATCCATGTCACCTAGGAGTTCCATCGTGTGCCTCCAAAACGATTTCCAACCCTATGGTACGTTCGACACAATCTGTGCAACAATTTTACGTCAAGATTACAACTATCTCCAAACAGACTGAAATGAGCTTCCACTTGAGCCTCGTCACCTAGGAGTACCATCGAGTGTGTCCAAAATGATTTCTAAGCCCATGATACGTTTGGCGCAAACTATGCACGTATCTTGCACCGACACATATACTGTCTCCAAACAGACCGAAATGAGATTCCATTCACCTAGGAGTTCCAACGGATGCGTCCAAAACAATTCTGAGCCTATGGTACGTTCGGTGCAAACCATACACCTATCTTCCATCAAGATTAGCACTATCTCCAATCAGACTGAAACGAGCTATGACTTGAGCCTCGTCACCTAGGAGTACCATTGAGTGCGTCTAAAATGATTTCTGAGCCTATGGTGCATTTGACGCAAATCATGCACCTATCTTGCATCAAGATTAGCATGATCTCCAAATAGACCAAAACGACCTTCCTGTTGACCCTCGTCACCTAGGAGTACCATCGGGTGTGTCCAAAAGGATTTCTGAGCCTATGATACATTTGTCACAAACCGTGCACCTATCTTGCACCGACACAAACATTTTCTCCATCAGACCACAATGAGATTCCACATGACTGACATCACCTAGGAGTTCCATCGGGTGCCTCGAAAATGATTTTTGAGCCTATGGTACGTCTGGCACAATCCGTGCACCTATCTTGCATCAAAATTACAGCTATCTCCAAACGGACCGAAACAGATTCCACTTGAGCCTCATGACCTAGGAGTACCATCAGGTGCGTCCAAAATGACTTCTAGGCCTATGATATGTTTGGCGCAAACCGTGCACCTATCTTGAACTAACACTGATACTGTCTCCAAACAGACCGAAATAAGATTCCACATGACCTACGTCACCTTGGAGTTCCACCCGGTGCGTCCAAAACGAGATTCCACATGACCCACATCACCTAGGAGTTCCATCGGGTGCATCCAAAACAATTTCCAAGGCTATGGTGATGAATACTGGGCCGATCTTCCGAGAGGTAACCGGTAAGTTCGACTTGTGGAGATCTCGACGTTGGCGATCCGGCTTCAAATCAGACATGATTCGAACCCTGCAACCGTTACACCACTGCTCCGTTGGTTATCAACCAAGCACAACTTGATTGACCTCGCCAAGAAGGCTTTTCCTGCAAGCGAATCGAAGCGCACAAGCAAGAAGGTAAAAACACGCAATCTGAAATTGCAAATATGAATGAAGCGAATTTCAATAGAGGGTTCAAGAACTCGGTTTCAAAGGACTAATCGACATAGTGGAGGAGATCAAGAACAGGGGCCCTGGATCACTGTAAAAGGATTTGTCACCACAGTTACAATGAACGATTCAGTTTCTCGATGGAAAACTAAACTCTAAACAAAACCTAATTGTCTAATAGCGGCGGCGGCTGTATTTATAGTCTAAGACTCTACCTAGGGTTGTGAATAGCCAGGGGTTGGGCGCCCACAACTTGGGCTTAAGGCCCGACACAATACATGGCCAAGTTGGCCCAAATAGGTGATGCAGCACCTTGACGTGGTCACACAGAATGATCCACGGATCTTCTGGAGCTAGGACCAGATCCAAAACGACGGCGTCATCGTCCCCTTTCCAACGCATCCAAGAACACCCCGTTTTGATGTCGTATGAGAGAGTTATGACCAAAACAGTGATGACGTGTCTGCTGAATCCGATGGTGACGTGGCAGCTGAGTTGGGGACGAATTGCAACTTGGGAAAGACCATAACGTCGGTGTGTCCAGCGTGGCGATGTCCTCATCATATGGTACGTTCGATGCAAACTCTGCACCAATCTTGCGTCAAGATTACCACTATCTCAAAATAAACTAAAATGAGCTTCCACTTGAGCGTAAACCCTAAAGACTAAACCCTGTGAGTACCATCGGGTGCATCCAAAATGATTTTTGAGCCAATGGTACGTTTGGCACAAACCGTGCATCTATCTTGTCCAACACTAAAACTGTCCCCAAGCAGACCGAAGTGAGATTCCACATGACCCACGTCACCTAGGAGTTCCATCAAGTGCATCCAAAATGATTTGTAGGTCTATGATACATTTGGCACAAATCATGCACCTTTCTTGAACTAACACTGATACTGTTAGCAAACAGACCTAAACGAGATTCCAAATGACCCACATCACCTAGGAGTTTGATCCGGTGCGTCCAAAGCGATTTCTGAGCCTATGGTACGTTCGGTGCAAACCGTGCACCAATCTTGCGTCAAGATTACCACTATCTCCAAATGGACTAAAATAAGCTTCCACTTGTGCCTAAACCCTAAAGCTTAAACCCTGTGAGTACCTTCGGGTGCGTCCAAAATGATTTTCTGAGCCTATGGTACGTTTGGCACAAATCGTGCATCTATCTTGCCCAAGACTAACACTGTCCCCAAGCGGACCGAAATGAGATTCCACATGGCCCACGTCACCTAGGAGTTCCATCAGGTGCGTCCGAAATGATTTCTGAGCCAATGGTATGTTCAGCACAAACCGTGTAAGTATCTTGCGTCAAGATTAGCACTATCTTCAACCGGACCAAAATGAGCTTCCACTGGAGCCTCGTCACCTAGGAGTTCCATAGGGTGCCTCCAAAATGATTTCTTAGCCTATGGTACATTTGGCAGAAAACCATGCATCTATCTTGTCCAACACTACACTATCTCCAAGCAGATCAAAACAAGATTCCACATGACCCACGTCTCCTAGGAGTTCCATCGGGTGCGTCTAAAATAATTTCAAAGCCTATGGTACGTTCGGCACAAACCGTGCACATATCTTATGTCTAGATTAGCACTATGTCCAAACGGACCGAAACAAGCTTCCATTTGAGCCATGTCACCTAGGCGTACCATCGGGTGCGTCCAAACCAATTTCTAAGCCTATGGTGCATTTGTCGCAAACTGCACACCTATCTTGCACCGATAGAAACATTTTCTCTAGACATACCATAATGAGATTCCACATGACCCACGTCACCTAGGAGTTCCATCAGGTGACTTCAAAATGATTTCCGAGCCTATGGTACGTCCGGCACAATCCGAGCACCTATTTTGTGTCAACATTACATCAATCTCCAAACAGACCGAAACGAGCTTGCACTTGAGGCTCGTCACCTAGGAATACCATCAGGTGCGTCCAAAATGATTTCTTATCCCATGATACGTTTGGCGCAAACTATGCACCTATCTTGCTCCGACACTCATATTGTCTCCAAATAGACTGAAACGAGATTCCACATGACCCAGTTCACCTAGGAGTTCCTTCGGATGCGTCCAAAATAATTCTGAGCCCATGGTACGTTCAGCGCAAACCATGCACCTATCTTCCATCAAGATTAGCACTATCTACAATCAGACCGAAACAAGATATGACTTGAGCGTCGTCACCTAGGAGTACAATTGAGTGCGTCCAAACTGATTTTTGAGCCTATTGTGCGTTTGGCGCAAATCATGCACCTATCTTGCGTCAAGATTAGTGTGATCTCCTAATAGACCGAAATGAGCTTCCTCTTGACCCTCGTCACCTAGGAGTACCATCGAGTGCGTCCGAAAGGGTTTCTAAGACTATGGTACATTTGTCGCAAACCGTGCACCTATCTAGCACCGACACAAACATTTTCTCCATAAGACCACAACGAGATTCCACATGACCGACATCACCTAGGAGTTCCATCGGGTGCCTCGAAAATGATTTTCGAGCCTATGGTACGTCTGGCACAATCCGTGCACCTATCTTGCATCAAAATTACAACTATCTCCAAACGGACCGAAACGAGATTCCACTTGAGCCTCATGACCTAGGAGTACCATCAGATGCGTCCAAAATGATTTCTAGGCCTATGATTCATTTGGCGTAAACCGTGCACCTATCTTGAACTAACACTGATACTATCTCCAAACAGACCGAAACAAGATTCCACATGACCCAAGTCACCTTGGAGTTCCACCCGGTGCGTCCAAAACGAGATTCCACATGACCCACATCACCTAGGAGTTCCATCGGGTGCATCCAAAACAATTTCTGAGCCTACGGTACGTTCGATGCAAATTGTGCACCAATCTTGCGTCAAGATTACCACTATCTCAAAACAAACCAAAATGAGCTTCCACTTGAGCGTAAACCCTAAAGCCTAAACCCTGTGTGTACCATCGGGTGCATCCAAAATGATTTTTGAGCCAATGGTACGTTTGGCACAGACCGTGCATCTATCTTGTCTAACACTAAAACTTTCCCCAAGCAGCCCGAAGTGAGATTCCACATGACCCATGTCACCTAGGAGTTCCATCAGGTGCATCCAAAATGATTTGTAGGCCTACGATACGTTTGGCGCAAACCATGCACCTTTCTTGAACTGACACTGATACTGTCAGCAAACAGACCTAAACGAGATTCCAAACGACACACGTCACCTAGGAGTTTGATCTGGTGCGTCCAAAGCGATTTCTGAGCCTATGGTACGTTCGGTGCAAACTGTGCACCAATCTTGCGTCAGGATTACCACTATCTCTAAATGGACTAAAATGAGCTTCCACTTGTGCCTAAACCCTAAAGCTTAAACCCTGTGAGTACCATCGGGTGCGTCCAAAATGATTTTCTGAGCCTATGGTACGTTTGGCACAAACCGTGCATCTATCTTGTCGAAGACTAACACTGTCCCCAAGCAGACCGAAATGAGATTCCACATGACCCACGTCACCTAGGAGTTCCATCAGGTGCGTCCGAAATGATTTATGAGCCAATGGTACGTTCGGCACAAACCGTGTAAGTATCTTGTGTCAAGATTAGCACTATCTTCAACCGGACCAAAACAAGCTTCCACTAGAGCCTCGTTACCTAGGAGTTTCATAGGGTGCCTCCAAAATGATTTCTTAGCCTATGGTACATTTGGCAGAAACCGTGCATCTATCTTGTCCAACACTAACACTATCTCCAAGCGGATCAAAACAAGATTCCACATGACCCACGTCTCCTAGGAGTTCCATCGGGTGCATCTAAAATAATTTCTAAGCCTATGGTACATTCGACACAAACCGTGCACATATCTTATGTCTAGATTAGCACTATGTCCAAACGGACCGAAACAAGCTTCCATTTGAGCCTTGTCACCTAGGCATACCATCGGTGCGTCCAAACCAATTTCTAAGCCTGTCGTGCATTTGTCGCAAACTGCACACCTATCTTGCACCAATAGAAACATTTTCTCTAGACGGACCACAATGAGATTCCACATGACCCACGTCACCTAGGAGTTCCATCAGATGACTCCAAAATGATTTCTGAGCCTATGGTACATCCGGCACAACCCGAGCACCTATTTTGTGTCAACATTACATCAATCTCCAAACGGACCGAAACGAGGTTGCACTTGAGCCTCGGCACCTAGGAATACCCTCAGGTGCGTCCAAAACGATTTCTTAGCCCATGATATGTTTGGCGCAAACTATGCACCTATCTTGCACTGACACTCATATTGTCTCCAAATAGACTAAAACGAGATTCCACATGACCCAGTTCACCTAGGAGTTCCTTCGGATGCGTCCAAAACAATTCTGAGCCCATGGTACGTTCGGCACAAACCATGCACCTATCTTCCATCAAGATTAGGACTATCTCCAATCAGACCGAAACAAGCTATGACTTGAGCGTCGTCACCTAGGAGTACAATTGAGTGCGTCCAAAACAATTTCTGAGCCTATTGTGTGTTTGGCGCAAATCATGCACCTATCTTGCATCAAGATTAGCGTGATCTCCAAATAGACCAAAATGAGCTTCCTCTTGACTCTCATCACCTAGGAGTACCATCGGGTGCGTCCAAAAGGTTTTCTGAGCCTATGGTAGATTTGTCGCAAACCGTGCACCTATCTAGCACTGACACAAACATTTTCTCCATCAGACCACAACGAGATTCCACATGACCGACATCACCTAGGAGTTCCATCGGGTGCCTCGGAAATGATTTCGAGCCTATGGTATGTCTGGCACAATCCGTGCACCTATCTTGCGTCAAAATTACAACTATCTCCAAACAGACCGAAACGAGATTCCACTTGAGCCTCGTGACCTAGGAGTACCATCAGGTGCGTCCAAAATGATTTCTAGGCCTATGATACATTTGGTGCAAACCGTGCACCTATCTTGAACTAACACTGATACTGTCTCTAAACAGACCGAAACGAGATTCCACATGACCCACGTCACCTAGGAGTTCCACCCGGTGCGCCCAAAATGAGATTCCACATGACCCACATCACCTAGGAGTTCCATCGGGTGCATCCAAAACAATTTCCGAGCCTATGGTTCGTTCGATGCAAAGTGTGCACCAATCTTGCGTCAGGATTACCACTATCTCTAAACGGACTAAAATGAGCTTCCACTTGAGCGTAAATCCTAAAGCCTAAACCCTGTGAGTACCATCAGGTGCATCCAAAATGATTTTTGAGCCAATGGTATGTTTGGCACAAACCGTGCATCTATCTTGTCCAACACTAACACTATCCCCAAGCAGATCAAAGTGAGATTCCATATGACCCACGTCACCTAGGAGTTCCATCAAGTGCATCGAAAATGATTTGTAGGCCTACGATACATTTGGCATAAACCGTGCACCTTTCTAGAACCGACACTGATACTGTCTCCAAACAGACCTAAATGAGATTCCACACGACCAATGTCACCTAGGAGTTCCATCTGGTGCGTCCAAAGCGATTTCTGAGGCTATAGTACGTTCGGTGCAAACCGTGCACCAATCTTGCATCAAGAATACCACTATCTCCAAACGGACTAAAATGAGCTTCCACTTGAGCCTAAACCCTAAAGCTTAAACCCTATGAGTACCATCGGGTATGTCCAAAACGATTTCTGAGCCTATGGTACGTTTGGCGCAAACCGTGCATCTATCTTGTCCAAGACTAACACAGTCCCCAAGCGGACCGAAATGAGATTCCACATGACCCACATCACCTAAGAGTTCCATCGGGTGCGTCCAAAATGATTTCTGAGCCAACGGTACGTTCGGCGTAAACCGTGCAACTATCTTGCGTCAAGATTAGCACTATCTTTAAATGGACCGAAACAAGCTTCCACAAGAGCCTCGTCACCTAGGACTACCATAGGGTGCCTCCAAAATGATTTCTGAGCCTATGGTACATTTGGCAGAAATCGTGCATCTATCTTGTCCAACACTAACACTATCTCCAAGCAGATCAAAACAAGATTCCACATGACCCACGTCACCTAGGAGTTCCATCAGGTGCGTCTAAAATAATTTCTGGGCCTATGGTATGTTCGGCACAAACTATGCACATATCTTATGTCTAGATTAGCACTATGTCCAAACGGACCAAAACAAGCTTCCATTTGAGCCTTGTCACCTAGGCGTACCATCGGGTGCGTCCAAAACAATTTCTAAGCCTATGGTGCATTTGTAGCAAAGTGCACACCTATCTTGCACCGATAGAAACATTTTCTCCAGACAGACCACAATGAGATTCCACATGACCCACGTCACCTAGGAGTTCCATCAGGTGACTCCAAAATGATTTCTGAGTCTGTGGTACGTCCGGCACAATCCGTGCACCTATTTTGCATCAACATTACAGCAATCTCCAAATGGACCGAAACGAGCTTGCACTTGAGCCTCATCACCTAGGAATACCATTAGGTGCGTCCAAAACGATTTCTGAGCCCATGATACATTTGGCGCAAACTATGCGCCTATCTTCCACCGACACTGATACTGTCTCCAAATAGAACGAAATGGGATTCCACATGACCCACTTTACCTAGGAGTTCCTTCAGATGCGTCCAAAACATTTCTGAGCCTATGGTACGTTCAGCGCAAACCATGCACCTATCTTCCATCAAGATTAGCACTATCTCCAATCAGACCGAAACAACCTATGACTTGAGCCTCGTCACCTAGGAGTACAATTAAGTGCGTCCAAAATGATTTATGAGCCTATTGTGCGTTGGGCGCAAATCATGCACCTATCCTGCGTCAAGATTAGTGTGATCTCCAAACAGACCGAAACGAGCTTCCTCTTGACCCTCGTCACCTAGGAGTACCATTGGGTGCGTCCAAAAGGATTTCTGGGCCTATGGTACGTTTGTCGCAAACCGTGCACCTTTCTTGCACCGACACATCATTTTCTCCATTAGACCACAACGAGATTCCACATGACCGACATCACCTAGGAGTTCCATCGGGTGCCTCGAAAATGATTTTTGAGCCTATGGTACGTCCGGTACAATCCGTATGCCTATCTTGCGTCAAGATTACAACTATCTCCAAACGGACCGATACGATATTCTACTTGAGCCTCATGACCTTGGAGTACCATCAGGTGCGTCCAAAACGATTTCTAGCCCTATGATACATTGGGCACAAACCGTGCACCTATCTTGAACTAACACTGATACTTTCTCCAAATAGACCAAAACAAGATTCCACATGACCCACGTCACCTAGGAGTTCCACCCGGTCCATCCAAAACGAGATTCCACATGACCCACATCACCTAGGAGTTCCATCGGGTGCATCCAAAACAATTTCCAAGACTATGGTACGTTCGATGCAAACTGTGCACCAATCTTGCGTCAAGATTACCACTATCTCTAAACGGACTAAAATGAGCTTCCACTTGAGCATAAACCCTAAAGCCTAAACCCTATGAGTATCATTGGGTGCGTCCAAAACGATTTTTGAGCCAATGGTACGTTTGGCACAAACTGTGCATCTATCTTGTCCAACACTAACACTGTCTCCAAGCAGACCGAAGTGAGATTCCACATGACCCACGTCACCTAGGAATTCCATCAAGTGCATCCAAAATGATTTGTAGGCCTATGATATGTTTGGTGCAAACCGTGCACCTTTCTTGAACCGACACTGAAAATGTCTCCAAACAGACCTAAACGAGATTCCACATGACCCACGTCACCTAGGAGTTCCATTAGGTGCATCCAAAATGATTTCTGAGCCAATGGCACATTCGGCATAAACCGTGCAACTATCTTGCGTCAAGATTAGCACTATATTCAAATGGACCGAAACAAGCTTACACTAGAGCTTCATCACCTAGTTGTACCATATGGTGCCTCCAAAATGATCTCTGAGCCTGTGGTACGTTTGGCAGAAACTGTGCATCTATCTTATCCAACACTAACACTATCTCCAAGTGGATCAAAACAAGATTCCACTAGACCCACATCACCTATGAGTTCCATCGGTTGCGTCCAAACTAATTTCTGAGCCTATGGTACATTCGGCACAAACCATGCCCATATCTTATGTCTAGATTAGCACTATGTCCAAATGGACCGAAACGAGCTTCCATTTAAGCCTTGTCACCTAGGCGTACCATCGGGTGCGTCCAAAACAATTTCTGAGCCTATGGTGCATTTGTCGCAAACCACACAACTATCTTGCACTGATAGAAACAATTTCTCTAGACGGACCACAACAAGATTCCACATGACCCACGTCACCCAGGAGTTCCATCAAGTGACTCCAAAATGATTTCCGAGCCTATGGTACGTCCAGCACAATCTGTGCACCTATTTTACGTCAATATTACAACTATCTCCAAACGGACTGAAACGAGCTTCCACTTGAGCCTCGTCACCTAGGAGTGCCATCAGGTGCGTCTAAAATGACTTCTGAGCCCATGATACGTTTGGCACAAACTATGCACCTATCTTGCACCGACACTGATACTGTCTCCAAATAGACCGAAACGAGATTCCACATAACCCACGTCACCTAGGTGTTCCGTCAGATGCGTCCAAAACAATTTTGAGCCTATGGTACGTTCGGCGCAAACTATGCACCTATCTTCCATCAAGATTAACACAATCTCCAATCAGACCGAAACGAGCTATGACTTGAGCCTCGTCACCTATGAGTATTGAGTGCGTCCAAAACAATTTCTGATCCTATGGTGCGTTTGGCGCAAATCGTGCACCTATCTTGCGTCAAGATTAGCGTGATCTCCAAACAGACTGAAACGAGCTTCCTCTTAACCCTCGTCACCTAGGATTACCATCGGGTGTGTCCAAAAGGATTTTCTGAGCCTATGATACAATTGTCGTAAACCATGCACCTATCTTGCACCGACACAAACATTTTCTCCATCAGACCACAACGAGATTCCACATGACCGACGTCACCTAGGATTTCCATCGGGTGCCTCAAAAATGATTTTCGAGCCTATGGTACGTCCGGCACAATCCGTGCACCTATCTTGTGTCAAGATTACAGCTATCTCCAAACGGAACGAAACGAGATTCCACTTGAGCCTCAAGACCTTGGAGTACCATCAGGTGCATCCAAAATGATTTCTAGGCTTATGATACGTTTGGCGCAAACTGTGCTCCTATCTTGAACTAACACTGATACTGTCTCCAAATAGACCAAAACGAGATTCCACATGACCCACGTCACCTAGGTGTTCCACCAGTGCATATAAACCAAATTCCACATGACCCACATCACCTAGGAGTTCCATCGGGTGCGTCTAAAACAATTTCTAGGCCTATGGTACATTCGGTGCAAACTGTGCACCAATCTTGCGTCAAGATTACCACTATCTCCAAATGGACTAAAATGAGCTTCAAATTCAGCATAAACCCTAGAGCCTAAACCCTATGAGTACCATCGGGTGCATCCAAAATGATTTCTGAGCCAATGGTATGTTTGGCACAAACCATGCATCTATATTGTCCAACACTAACACTGTCCCCAAGCAGACCGAAGTGAGATTCCACATGACCCACGCAACCTAGGAGTTCCATCAAGTGCATCCAAAATGATTTGTAGGCCTCCAATACATTTGGCGCAAACTATGCACCTTTCTTGAACCGACACTGATACTGTCTCCAAATAGACCAAAATGAGATTCCACACGACCTACGTCACCTAGGAGTTCCATCCGGTGCGTCCAAAGCGATTTTCTGAGGCTATGGTACGTTCGGTGCAAACCGTGCACCAATCTTGGGTCAAGATTACCACTATCTCCAAATGGACTAAAATGAGCTTCCACTTGAGCCTAAACCCTAAAGCTTAAACCCTATGAGTACCATCGGGTACGTCCAAAATGATTTCTGATCCTATGGTACGTTTGGCACAAACCGTGCATCTATCTTGTCCAAGACTAACATTGTCCCCAAGCAGACCGAAATGAGATTCCACATGACCCAAATCACCTAGGAGTTCCCTAAGGTGCGTCCAAAATGATTTCTGACCCAATGGTACATTCGGCTTAAACCGTGTAACTATCTTGCGTCAAGATTAGCACTATCTTCAAACGGACCGAAACGAGCTTCCACAGAGCCTCGTCAACTAGGAGTACCATAGGGTGCCACTAAAATGATTTCTGAGCCTATGGTACATTTGGCAGAAACCGTGCATCTATCTTGTCCAACACTAACACTATCTCCGAGCGGATCAAAACAAGATTCCACATGACCCACGTCACCTAGGAGTTCCATCGGGTGCGTCCAAAATAATTTCTGAGCCTATGGTACGTTCGGCACAAATCGCGCGCATATCTTATGTCTAGATTAGCACTATGTCCAAACGGACTGAAACAAGCTTCCAGTTGAGCCATGTCACCTAGGTGTACCATCGGGTGCGTCCAAAACAATTTCTGAGCTTTTGGTGCATTTGTCGCAAACTGCACACCTATCTTGCACCAATAGAAACATTTTCTCCAGACGGACCACAACGAGATTCCACATGACCCACGTCACCTAGGAGTTCCATCAGGTGACTCCAAAATGATTTCCGAGGCTATGGTACGTCCGGCACAATCCGTGCACCTATTTTGTGTCAACATTACAGCAATCTCCAAACAGACCGAAACGAGCTTGCAGTTAAGTCTCGTCACCTTGGAGTACCATCAGGTGCGTCCAAAATGATTTCTGAGCCCGTGATAAGTTTGGCGCAAACTATGCACCTATCTTGCACCGACACTGATACTGTCTCAAAATAGACCGAAACGAGATTCCACATGACCCACTTCACCTAGGAGATCCTTCAGATGCGGCCAAAACAATTCTGAGCCTATGGTACGTTTGGCGCAAACTATGCACCTATCTTCCATCAAGATTAACACTATCTCTAATCAGACCAAAACGAGCTATGACTTGTGCCTCGTCACCTAGGAGTACAATTGAGTGTTTCCAAAACGATTTATGAGCCTATGGTGCGTTTGGCGCAAATCATGCACCTATCTTGCGTCAAGATTAGCATGATCTCCAAACATACCAAAAGGAGCTTCCTCTTGACCCTCGTCACCTAGGAGTACCATCGGGTGTGTCCAAAAGGATTTTCTGAGCCTATGGTACATTTGTCATAAACCGTACACCTATCTTGCACCGACACAAACATTTTCTCCATCGGACCACAATGAGATTCATCATGACCGACGTCACCTAGGATTTCCATCGGGTGCCTCAAAAATGATTTTCGAGCCTATGGTACGTCCAGCACAATCCGTGCACCTATCTTGTATCAAGATTACAACTATCTCCAAACGGACCGAAACGAGATTCCACTTGAGCCTCAAGACCTTGGAATACCATCAGGCGAGTCCAAAATGATTTCTAGGCCTATGACACGTTTGGCGCAAACCATGCACCTATCTTGAACTAACACTGATACTGTCTCCAAATAGACCAAAACGAGATTCCACATGACCTATGTCACCTAGGTGTTCCATCAGATGCGTCCAAAACAATTTTGAGCCTATGGTACGTTCGGCGCAAACTATGCACCTATCTTCCATCAAGATTAACACTATCTCCAATCAGACCGAAACGAGCTATGACTTGAGCCTCGTCACCTATGAGTACAATTGAGTGCGTCCAAAACGATTTCTGAGCCTATGGTGCGTTTGGCGCAAATCGTGCATCTATCTTGCGTCAAGATTAGCGTGATCTCCAAACAGACCAAAACGAGCTTCCTCTTGACCCTCGTCACCTAGGAGTACCATCGGGTGCGTCCAAAAGGATTTTCTGAGCCTATGGTACATTTGTCGTAAACCGTGCACCTATCTTGCACCTACACAAACATTTTCTCCATCAGACCACAATGAGATTCCACATGACCGACGTGACCTAGGATTTCCATCGGGTGCCTCAAAAATGATTTTCGAGCCTATGGTACGTCCGGCACAATCCGTGCACCAATCTTGCGTCAAGATTACCACTATCTCCAAATGGACTAAAATGAGCTTCCACTTGAGCATAAACCCTAGAGCCTAAACCCTATGAGTACCATCGGGTGCATCCAAAATGATTTATGAGCCAATGGTATGTTTGGCACAAACCATGCATGTATCTTGTCCAACACTAACACTGTCCCCAAGCAGACCGAAGTGAGATTCCACATGACCAACGCAACCTAGGAGTTCCATCAAGTGCATCCAAAATGATTTGTAGGCCTCCAATACATTTGGCACAAACTGTGCACCTTTCTTGAACCGACATTGATACTGTCTCCAAATAGACCAAAACGAGATTCCACACGACGTACGTCACCTAGGAGTTCCATCCGGTGCGTCCAAAGCGATTTCTGAGGCTATGGTACGTTCGGTGCAAACCGTGCACCAATCTTGCGTCAAGATTACCACTATCTCCAAATGGACTAAAATGAGCATCCACTTGAGCCTAAACCCTAAAGCTTAAACCCTATGAGTACCATTGGGTACGTCCAAAATGATTTCTGAGCCTATGGTACGTTTGGCACAAACCGTGCATCTATCTTGTCCAAGACTAACACTGTCCCCAAGCAGACCGAAATGAGATTCCACATGACCCAACTCACCTAGGAGTTTCCTCAGGTGCGTCCAAAATGATTTCTGACCCAATGGTATATTCGGCTTAAACCGTGTAACTATCTTGCGTCAAGATTAGCACTATCTTCAAACGGACCGAAACGAGCTTCCACAGAGCCTCGTCACCTAGGAGTACCATAGGGTGCCACTAAAATGATTTCTGAGCCTATGGTACATTTGGCAGAAACCGTGCATCTATCTTGTCCAACACTAACACTATCTCCGAGCAGATCAAAACAAGATTCCACATGACCCACGTCACCTAGGAGTTCCATCGGGTGCGTCCAAAATAATTTTTGAGCCTATGGTACGTTCGGCACAAACCACGCACATATCTTATGTCTAGATTAGCACTATGTCCAAACGGACCGAAACGAGCTTCCAGTTGAGCCTTGTCACCTAGGTGTACCATCGGGTGCGTCCAAAACAATTTCTGAGCTTTTGGTGCATTTGTCGCAAACTGCACACCTATCTTGCACCAATAGAAACATTTTCTCCAGACGGACCACAACGAGATTCCACGTGATCCACGTCACATAGGAGTTCCATCAGGTGACTCCAAAATGATTTCTGAGCCTATGGTACGTCCAGCACAATCCGTGCACCTATTTTACGTCAATATTACAACTATCTCCAAACGGACTGAAACGAGCTTCCACTTGAGCCTGGTCACCTTGGAGTACCATCAGGTGCGTCCAAAATGACTTCTGAGCCCATGATACATTTGTTGCAAACTATGCACCTATCTTGCACCGACACTGATACTGTCTCAAAATAGATCGAAATGAGATTCCACATGACCCACTTCACCTAGGAGTTCCTTCGGATGTGGCCAAAACAATTCTGAGCCTATGGTATGTTTGGTGCAAACCATGCACCTATCTTCCATCAAGATTAGCACTATCTCCAATCAGACCAAAACGAGCTATGACTTGAGACTCATCACCTAGGAGTACAATTGAGTGCGTCCAATACGATTTCTGAGCCTATTGTGCGTTTGGAGCAAATCGTGCACCTATCTTGCGTCAAGATTAGCGTGATCTCCAAACAAACCAAAACAAGCTTCCTCTTGACCCTCGTCACCTAGGAGTACCAATGGGTGCGTCCAAAAGGATTTTTGAGCCTATGGTACATTTGTCGCAAACCGTGCACCTATCTTGCACCGACACAAACATTATCTCCATTAGACCAAAGCGAGATTCCACATGACCGACGTCACCTAGGAGTTTCATCGGGTGCCTCGAAAATGATTTTCGAGCCTATGGTATGTCTGCCACAATCGGGCACCTATCTTGCGTCACGATTACAACTATCTCCAAATGGACCGAAACAAGATTCCACTTGAGCCTCATGACCTTGGAGTACCATCAGGTGCGTCCAAAATGATATCTAGGCCTATGATACGTTTGGCGCAAATAGTGCACCTATCTTGCGTCAAGATTAGCACTATCTTCAAATGGACCAAAACGAGCTTCCATAGAGCCTTGTCACCTAAGAGTACCATAGGGTGCCTCCAAAATGATTTCTGAGCCTATGGTATATTTGGCAGAAATCGTGCATCTATCTTGTCCAACACTAACACTATCTCCAAGTGGATCAAAACAAGATTCCACATGACCCACGTCACCTAGGAGTTCCATCGGGTGCGTCTAAAATAATTTATGAGCCTATGGTACATTCGGCACAAACCGTGCACATATCTTATGTCTAGATTAGCACTATGTCCAAACGGACCGAAACGAGCTTCCATTTGAGCCTTGTCACCAAGGTGTACCATCGGGTGCGTCCAAAACAATTTCTGAGCCTATGGTGCATTTGTTGCAAACTGCACACCTATCTTGCACCGATGGAAACATTTTCTCCAGACAGACCACGACGAGATTCCACATGACCCACGTCACCTAGGAGTTCCATCAGGTGAATCCAAAATGATTTCTGAGCCTATTGTACGTCCGGCACAATTCGTGCACCTATTTTGTGTCAACATTACAACAATCCCCAAACGGACCGAAATGAGCTTGCACTTGAGCCTCATCACATAGGAGTACCATCAGGTGCGTCCAAATCGATTTCTAAGCCCATGATATGTTTGGTGCAAACTATGCACCTATCTTGCACTGACACTGATACTATCTCCAAATAGACCAAAACAAGATTCCACATGACCCACATCACCTAGGAGTTCCACCGGGTGCGTCCATAACAATTTCTGAGCCTATGGTACGTTCAGTGCAAACTGTGCACAAATCTTGCATCAAGATTACCACTAGCTTGATACTCTCAGGGGGTCCTGATCTTCACGACATAGGATGATCACCGATAACTAGCTGAAGAACAGCCGGATAACTTGCTGCAGGCAGCGATAACTAGTGCAACCTGGCAAATAAAACTCGAAGCCAACCACCGTCTTTAACCGGTAACCTGAATCGAGGATTCGCCTAACCACACTCTCAAAGAACTAACCAACATAACCTACAATCAATCAAGGAAACCTCGAAGGGAGTAGGAGCACCAATTGGGAGCGGATGAAGCCGCCGCTTCTGTAAATCCCGCAAAGGAAATCACAGGAGCAAAGGGGTAGAGATCTCTCTCAATATTTGTTAGCACACAGCTGAACAAAAGGGGGGTTTGTATTCCATTATCAAAAGTCTGTGATTGCAATGAGTCTAGGAGGTATTAATACTAGCAACAGCCCTGCTAGATAGGTGGAAACTCGAAAAGAAAAATATAAGATGCACTATGTGAACGGGTCTCCTCGAGATGCCTTCTTGGAGAGTTTTCACGTGGCTGCTGGTTGTCAGCGCAATCTTCAGTGTTTTGGCAATAAATCTATCTTGGAAACTCCAAATGACATGCGGTTTGTTGGGTTGGAAAGTTAACTTGATAACCTTTCACACCATGTGCAGCATGCACCACGAAATATTGTAGATTGGTATAGTTTTGCATGGAAACTTGGACATCAGGCTGACTGCTGACTAGCTGACCAGTCTGTACTAAATCAGTCGAATCTCAACATTGGAGAATCCAAATCAAGTGGGAGAACCTGGGCTTGAAACTAGACTTGATAAGCTTTCCAACAAGTCCTCATGGGCCTTCATAGCTTTTGCGAGCAAAAAGTGGTGACTGATTCTTTCTGATGGTTCTGTCACACGGGACTGGCTCAAATGTGATCCTCCTCTTTGGTTCACCCTTGGTGTCTTCTTGTCATCCTCCATGGTGCACCTAAGCAATAGCAACGTGCATGACTTAGGCAGTATATAATTCTCATTAACATTAAAATGATTTTCAGAAAGTAGCGTGTGCACCTCTTGTTGTAGCTTCTTGGCTCGACTACGTGTAATTGGTCCATCAAAGACTTGGACTGGTGTTGGTGTAACTTGACTTGGAGGTTGTAACATGTTGTTGGTTGACGTGGTCATATCATCCTCCCCCCCTTGAAAAAGAGTCGTCCTCGACTCTAATCCGTCGAAGTCCAAAAATTGTGCTAGGCCAACAGGGGTAGATGCTATGTTTATGTTGCAATCTCCTTCTTCCATCACAGCAATGTGTTTGAATCTGTAATCATATAAACCAAGTAGCAGTCTTATATGTGGAAACCAAAAGGATTTAGAATCAAGTTTAGCTTTCACCTTGAATGGATCCTTAGAATTAAGAGTGAATGTTGATGTCCTTGGTATGATCCTATCATCCTTCCTCTCTTCCAAAAAACTGGTCCTCTGCTTTTGCTCTCCTGAAAACAGTTTAAAGAAAATAGAGAGTGGATGCATATGCCAATTGCTATGATTACTTGTTGAAGTTTGTTCATTATCTTCTTTATAATTCATATGCACATTATTTCCTTTTCGATGAGATGAATAGTTTCTCAGATTTTGTGAACCTGAAATTAACTTTGAAAATGGAAGCACAAAAATTTCTTTTAAACCACTCATTAGATTCAGGTTATCATGTTTTATCTTTGCAAAATCAAACATTTCAACAGATGTGAACGAAGCATGTTTGATATTCCAATAATTCTTGATGCTCAACTCATGCAAAGGTTTAGTAATGTACCTTTCATACTCAATGGTTCCACATGTATATGGAAAGACTTTGGGTGAATGAACCAAACACATTTGCACAAGATTTCTTTGTTTCAGTGAACAATATGAACAAGAAAATAACACTAATTGTTCTGAACAGCATGCTCTAAACAACCTTTTTATCTCATATAAAGAAAAGTATGGTTCACAAGATGTACAACTCATTTTATTCAACTTCAATTCAGCAATGTTGTGACATGTTATGCAAAGAGCACAAACAAAAAATTTATTTATAATGTAGTGTCCAATGATGTTAAATGTAAACTTGCAGCTGTAGGCACTATTCAAAGATTTCATAGATGATATATCAAGAACACTTTCAACCATTTTATTAATATCAACAAATTCATCAAGCTTGACATAGAACATACATTCAGTAGGAGATATTCTTCTAAAGAATTCAGCATGACTAATCAATTTCACATGGCCCACATTATCGACATGTAAATTATCATATATTTCAGTCAAAGTATAGCAATGGTCATGCATGATTGAACAATGTTTGTCAACTTTCAAAATTTCAGCACTTGTATCAACATGTGGATCAATCAAATCAGCACAAAGATTTTGTGTATACTCAATTTCAGTTGAAGCAAATTTGTCATCACAATTACTGGTCAATATATGTTGCAGATTCAGTTCTAAATTGTTTGCATTACCTTTCAGATTTTGTGATGGTGCATGAATGATGCATTGTATCTCTAAACTTTTACCTTTTTCCTTGTCATGGTTCAGGTTTTGCACAGCATATAGTTGGTTCTCAATAATGGCAACCCTCGCATTTCTCTGGCCAAGTTTGGGGGTCTTTTGAGCAGCCATCTCCACTGAATCTTCTTTATAGACCTGCATGTTGGGAGAAACAACACTAAGAGTAGACATTAGTGGGTTAGTGCTAAAATCATCCGTGCATGCCTTGCAATAAAGCTCTCTCTTTTTGTGTGGTGTATCTCTCACACTCATATTGTGGATACTCTCAATCTCACATTTGGTGGAATCACACAACTCACTTTTGTTTTCACTCTCACTCAATTTGGCTATGTGGCACTCATTCTCACAAGGGATTTGATGCATAATATCTTCAATGTCTTCTAGAGCAACATATGAATATCTTCCATCATTCATGATGTAATCGATTGCCATTGGGGCAGTAATGGTGGCAGCAACACCATCAGGTCTATCCTCTTCAAACAATGATGATCTCTCAATTGCTGATGTGGATTCATCCCCACTAATATTGCCTTCAATCTGAACTTTCTGTGGCATTGGAACAGCAATAGATGCAACCAAATAATCATCTTTAACCTCCTCCAAAGATGCTAGACTGGCATTAGTATAAGTGTAATCATGTGCACTAATCTTTCCTTCAATAATCTCAACACTCTGTGACATGGGGGAGCACAAAATTTCAGCACCACTGTCCAATAATTCATCACATAATGCAGCTGATGGTACAACACATCTTGACACCACATTTGTGCTTGGAACCATGTTGGTTCGAAACTTCAGATCCATTAGATCATGATGAACTTCATCTTGGATAGATTTATTACTAGCAATAGACGGCACAATAGCATCATCTTTGTGCTCACATTCAGCTCTCAAACTAAAACATTGATTGGCATTCAAATTCAGATTAGATTCACCTTCAAAAATCAGAGTGTTGTCAACCTCTTGGTCATAATTGGGTACTGATTTTTCATCAGATGACATAGAAAATTTCTGGACAGATTTGGAGCATATAACTTCTCCACTTTTAGCACTAGAATAGGGCTCAGAACTTTTAAGATCTGCAGCACTTGTGTTCAGACATGCTGGCAGTGCTTCTTGATGAAATTTTTTTAGATTTCCATGGCGTGGAACTGTAGCATGTTCCCTCAACTCAACACACAAAGGATCAGCCTCGATCAGAGAAGTATCTTCTCTAGTTTCACAACTCAACTGATGATCTTCCACAACTTGCATAGTGGCTTCTGCTATCTCATTAACATTAAAATGATTTTCAGAAATTAGCGTGTGCACCTCTTGTTGTAGCTTCTTGGCTCGACTACGTGTAATTGGTCCATCAAAGACTTGGACTGGTGTTGGTGTAACTTGACTTGGAGGTTGTAACATGTTGTTGGTTGACGTGGTCATATCAGAGCTTCCACTTGAGCGTAAACCCTAAAGCCTAAACCCTGTGAGTACCATCGGCTGCGTCCAAAATGATTTCTGAGCCAATGGTACGTTTGGCACAAACCATGCATCTATCTTGTCCAACACTAACACTGTCCCCAAGCAAACCGAAGTGAGATTCCACATGACCCGCGCAACCTAGGAGTTCCATCAAGTGTATCCAAAACGATTTGTAGGCCTTCGATACGTTTGGCGCAAACCGTGCACCTTTCTTGAACCAACACTGATAATGTCTCCAAACAGACCAAAACAAGATTCCACACAACCCACGTAACCTAGGAGTTCCATCCGGTGCGTCCAAAGTGATTTCTGAGCCTATGGTACGTTCGGTGCAAACCGTGGACCAATCATGCGTCAAGATTACCACTATCTCCAAATGAACTAAAATGAGCTTCCACTTGGAACTAAACCCTAAAGCTTAAACCCTGTGAGTACCATCGGGTACGTCCAAAATGATTTCTGAGCCTATGGTATGTTTGGCACAAACCGTGCATCTATCTTGTCCAAGACTAACACTGTCACCAAGCAGACCAAAATGAGATTCCACATGACCCACATCACCTAGGAGTTCCATCAGGTGCGTCCAAAATGATTTTTGAGCCAATGGTACGTTCGGCGCTAACCGTGCAACTATCTTGCGTCATGATTAGCACTATCTTCAAACGGACCGAAACGAGCTTCCACTAGAGCCTCGTCACCAAGGAGTACCATAGGGTGCCTCCAAAATTATTTCTAAGCCTATGGTACGTTTGGCGGAAAACGAGCATCTATCTTGTCCAACACTAAAACTATCTCCAAGAGGATCAAAACAAGATTCCACATGACCCACGTCACCTAGGAGTTCCATTGGGTGCGTCCAAAATAATTTTCAGATCCTATGGTATGTTCGGCCGAAACCGTGCACATATCTTATGTCTAGATTAGCACTATGTCCAAATGGACCGAAACGAGCTTCCATTTGGGCCTTGTCATCTAGGTGTTCCATCCGGTGCGTCCAAAACAATTCCTGAGCCTATGGTGCATTTGTCGCAAACCGCACACCTATCTTGCACTGACAAAAACATTTTCTCTAGACGGACCACATTGAGATTCTACATGACCCACGTCACCTAGGAGTACCATTGGGTGCATCCAAAAGGATTTCTGAGCCTATGGTACATTTGTCGCAAACCGTGCACCTATCTTGCACCGACACAAACATTATCTCCGTCAAACCACAACGAGATTCCACATGACCGACGTCAACTAGGAGTTCCATCGGGTGCCTCGAAAATGATTTTCGAGCCTATGGTATGTCTGCCACAATCAGGCACCTATCTAGCGTCACGATTACAACTATCACCAAACGGACCGAAACGAGATTCCAGTTGAGCCTCATGACCTTGGAGTACCATCAGGTGCGTCCAAAATGATTTCTAGGCCTATGATACGTTTGGCGCAAACCGTGCACCTATCTTGCGTCAAGATTAGCACTATCTTCAAATAGACCAAAACGAGCTTCCATAGAGCCTCGTCACCTAGGAGTACCATAGGGTGCCTCCAAAATCATTTCTGAGCCTATGGTACCTTTGATAGAAACCGTGCATCTATCTTGTCCAACACTAGCACTATCTCCAAGCGGATCAAAACAAGATTCCACATGACCCACGTCACCTAGGAGTTCCATTAGGTGCGTCTAAAATAATTTATGAGCCTATGGTATGTTTGGCACAAACTGTGCACATATCTTAAGTCTAGATTAGCACTATGTCCAAACGGACCTAAACAAGCTTCCATTTGAGCCTTGTCACCTAGGCGTACCATTGGGTGCGTCCAAAATAATTTCTGAGCCTATGGTGCATTTGTCGCAAACTACACACCTATCTTGCACTGATGGAAACATTTTCTCCAGATGGACCACAATGAGATTCCACATGACCCACGTCACCTAGGAGTTTCATTAGGTGACTCCAAAATAATTTCCGAGACTATGGTACGTCCGGCACAATCCGTGCACCTATTTTGCGTCAACATTACAACAATCCCCAAATGGACCGAAACAAGCTTGCACTTGAGCCTCGCCACATAGGAGTACCTTCAGGTGCGTCCAAACTGATTTCTGAGCCCATGATACGTTTGACGCAAACTATGATTCCACATGACCCACATCTTGCACCGACACTAATACTGTCTCCAAATAGACCAAAACAAGATTCCACATGACCCACATCATCTAGGAGTTCCATCGTGTGCGTCCATAACAATTTCTGAGCCTATGATACGTTCGGTTCAAACTATGCACCAATCTTGCGTCAAGATTACCACTATCACCAAACGGACTAAAATGAGCTTCCACTTGAGCGTAAACCCTAAAGCCTAAACCCTGTGAGTACCATCGGCTGCGTCCAAAATGATTTCTGAGCCATTGGTACGTTTGGCATAAACCATGCATCTATCTTGTCCAACACTAACACTGTCCCCAAGCAAACCGAAGTGAGATTCCACATGACCCGCGCAACCTAGGAGTTCCATCAAGTGTATCCAAAACGATTTGCAGGCCTTCGATACGTTTGGTGCAAACCGTGCACCTTTCTTGAACCGACACTGATACTGTCTCCAAACAGACCAAAACGTGATTCCACACGACCCATGTAACCTAGGAGTTCCATCCGGTGCGTCCAAAGCGATTTCTAAGCCTATGGTATGTTCGGTGCAAATTGTGCACCAATCTTGCGTCAAGATTACCACTATCTCCAAATAGACTAAAATGAGCTTCCATTTGGGCCTAAACCCTAAAGCTTAAACCCTGTGAGTACCATCGGGTACGTCCAAAATGATTTCCGAGCCTATGGTACGTTTGGCACAAACCGTGCATCTATCTTGTCCAAGACTAACACTGTCGCCAAGCAGACCAAAATGAGATTCCACATGACCCACATTACCTAGGAGTTCCATCAGGTGCGTCCAAAATTATTTTTGAGCCAATGGTACGTTCGGCACAAACCATGCAACTATCTTGCGTCATGATTAGCGTTATCTTCAAACAGACCGAAACGAGCTTCCACTAGAGCCTCATCACCAAGGAGTACCATAGGGTGCCTCCAAAATTATTTCTGAGCCTATGGTATGTTTGGCAGAAACTGAGCATCTATCATGTCCAACACTAAAACTATCTCCAAGCAGATCAAAACAAGATTCCACATGACCCACGTCACCTAGGAGTTCCATTGGGTGCGTCCAAAATAATTTTCTGAGCCTATGGTATGTTCGGCACAAATCATACACATATCTTATGTCTAGATTAGCACTATGTCCAAATGGACCGAAACGAGCTTCCATTTGGGCCTTGTCATCGAGGTGTACCATCAGGTGCGTCCAAAACAATTTCTGAGCCTATGGTGCATTTGTTGCAAAGCGCACACCTATCTTGCACCGACAGAAACATTTTCTCCAGACAGACCACAACGATATTCTACATGACCCACGTCACCTAGGAGTTCCATCAGGTGACTCCAAAATGATTTCCGAGCCTATGGTACGTCCGGTACAATCCATGCACCTATTTTGCATTAAGATTACAACTATGTCCAAACGAACTGAAACGAGCTTCCACTTGAGCCTCGTCACCTAGGAGTACCATCAGGTGCGTCCAAAATGATTTCTGAGACCATGATACGTTTGGCGCAAACTATGCACCTATCTTGCACCGACACTGATACTGTCTCCAAATAGACCGAAACGAGATTCCACATGACCCACTTCACCTAGGAGTTCCTTCAGATGTGTCCAAAACAATTCTGAGCCTATGGTACATTTGGCACAAATCATGCACCTATCTTCCATCAAGATTAGCACTATCTCCAATTAGACCGAAACGAGCTATGACTTGAGCCTTGTCACCTAGGAATACAATTGAGTGCGTCCAAAAAGATTTTTGAGCCTATGGTGCGTTTGGCACAAATCATGCACCTATCTTGCGTCAAGATTAGTGTGATCTCCACACAGACCCAAACGAGCTTCCTCTTGATCCTCGTCACCTAGGAGTACCATCGGGTGTGTCCAAAAGGATTTCTGAGCCTATGGTACATTTATCACAAACCATGCACCTATCTTGCACTGACACAAACATTTCTCCATTGGACCACATGACCGACGTCACCTAAGACTTCCATCGGGTGCCTCAAAAATGATTTTTGAGCCTATTGTACATCCGACACAATCCATGCACCTATCTTGTGTCAAGATTACAACTATCTCTAAGCAGACCAAAACGAGATTCCACTTGAGTCTCGTGACCTAGGAGTACCATCAGGTGTGTCTAAAATGATTTATAGGCCTATGATACGTTTGGTGCAAACCATGCACCTATCTTGAACCAACACTGATGTTGTCTCCAAATAGACCGAAAGGAGATTCCACATGACCCAAGTCACCTAGGAGTTCCATCCGATGCGTCCAAAATGATTTCCATGTCTATGGTAATTTTGGTGCAAACCATGCACCAATCTTGCATCAAGATTACCACTATCTTTAAATGAACTAAAATGAGCTTCCACTTGAGCCTAAACCCTAAAGCATAAACCCTGTGAGTACCATCGGGTGCGTCCAAAACGATTTCTGAGCCTATGGTATGTTTGGCACAAACCGTGCATCTATCTTGTCCAACACTAACACTGTCCCCAAGTGGACCGAAATGAGATTCCACATGACCCACATCATCTAGGAGTTCCATCAGGTGCGTCCAAAATGATTTCCGAGCCTATGGTATGTTTGGCGCAAACCGTGCACCAATCTTGCGTCAAGATTAGCACTATCTACAAATGGACCAAAACGAACTTCCACTAGAGCCTCGTCACCTAGGAGTACCATAGAGTGCCTCCAAAGTGATTTCTGAGCCTATGGTACGTTTGGCAGAAGCCGTGCATCTATCTTGTCCAACACTAACACTATCTCCAAGCGGACCAAAATAAGATTCCACATGACCCACGTCACCTAGGAGTTCCATCAGGTGCGTCCAAAATAATTTCTGAGCCTATGATATGTTCAGCAAAAACCGTGCACATATCTTACGTCTAGATTAGTACTATGTCCAAACGGACTAAAATGAGCTTCCATTTGAGCCTGTTCATCTAGGCGTTCCATCGGGTGCATCCAAAACAATTTCTGAGCCTATGATACGTTCTGCTCAAACCATGCTCCTCTCTTGCAGCGACACTGACTCTATCTCCAAACGGACCGGAACAAGATTCCACATGATCCAAGTCACCTTAGAGTTCCATCGGGTGCGTCTAAAATGATTTTTGAGCCTATGGTATGTCCGGTGCAAACTGTGCACCTATCTTGTATCAAGATTAGCACTATCTCCAAATGAGCACAAAGGAGCTACGACTTGAGCCTCATCACCTAGGAGTACCATTGGGTGTGTCCAAAGCGATTTATGAGCCTATGGTGCATTTGGCACAAACCGCACACCTATCTTGTGTCAAGATTAGCACTATCTCCAAACAAAGCAAAATGGGCTACCACATGAGACTCGTCACCTAGGCGTACCATCGGGTGCGTCGAAAATGATTTCTGACCCTACAATATGTTTGGCGCAAACTGTACACATATCTAGCACCGACACAGACACTATCTCCAAACAGACCGAAACGAGATTCCACATGACATACGTCACCAAGGAGTTCCATCAGGTTCGTCAAAAATGATTCTGAGCCTATGGTACATTTGGTGCAAACCGTGCACCTATCTTGCATCGACAGTAACACATTGTCCAAAAGGACCGAGAAGAGCTTCCACATGACCCTCGTCACCAAGGAGTTCTATCACGGAACCGTCCAAATTATAAGAGCACAAGTACAAAAATAATCACAGAAGTGATCAAATTCTCACACTTGAGCCCATATAACTCCGATAGTCCAATGAAATCCCGAGGGATTTCAAACCAACCAACATACAAGCCAAGATCATAGTGATTCAACATAACAAGTCACATGTTACATCTATTTCACAAGTAATTCAATATACAACGGAGTTCAACATAGTTATTACAACTTCAGTTGAAAAGTAGCGGAAGCAAAGTAATTTGAAACTAACATTACTCTTATTTTAAATACATGCCAATACCAAGGTCGACTTCCAACAAAAGCATTAGAGATAAGATAACTCAGAAAAATCATGCCCATGATCACACTCCACCACTATGGTAGGAGCCAACCAATTCTTGCAGTAGCCATGATACATCACAACCTGCAACAAGTGGGAATAATCCCTGAGTACGAGAAGGAACTCAGCTGGACTTACTCGTCAAAAACTAGAATAAATGACACCAAGGAGTATGCAAGGCTTTTATAAGGTGGACTGGCTTGAGTTGTTTTGCAGAAAAGCATAAGTTATCCTCTATGAACCATTTAAAATACAAGCATCAACTTAATTATACTTGATTAATATAAGAAAGCACCTATGCTAGAGCAATCACTTGATTAACCATTAACATCAAAGGTTACCATCTCAGGTTTAGCATTTCTAATATCATCCACATAACCATCCGTGTTCCATCATTATTACTACGATGCCGTAGCTTGAGTCAAGTGCTCACTATCTAGGAGCGATGGCGATTCGAATCGATTCCTAACCAGTTGGTGATTTATTCCTCACACAAACCACACTCACCGATCAAGTGAGCTACAGATCACCAATGACACGATTCCGGTAAACGTCGCGGGATAAACTGGGACCGTAGTACTTAGGGACCACCCGACTGCCAGGACGCACCTTGGGCTCACTCTTCGCGTCCCTATCATACTCCCTTCAGCACCAGTACGCGCACCCGTGTTGGTCCCAGCCCAAATCATGTCACTAGCTTCGCGGTCGAAAGGTACTTTATTCGGCCAGCTAAATGTGAGGCGTGCGTTCAACATGACAAGAGGGATGAGCAATGATCAGTCCTTAATCGACACAGAGGGGGATAGATCCACACTCAAGACCTCCATGCCTTGTTGCTTCACTATCGTCATCCCGCCTGGTCTCATTTCATTTCATTAACACATGGTTCTTTTTCACGATAGCAAATATAGCCAACCGTGCCATATATATATATTCCTATATCTCATAGGTGATAGGAAATCACCTGACTTCTACCGCTTAGAGCAGGGCTAAGCTTCTATCCGATCCTATACTTAAATAGGATTTCAGGGATTTTCACTTGGACAAGGAAGGATATATATGCAACAAGTGTTTTCAACCAACTCCTATAACGTAATGCATCAATACATATAACATATATACTGATGAGACTAGGGGTTGTTCCTGATCTTTTGGTGAGTGTGGGTAAACTCGATTTGTGGTGGATTCGACGTTGGCTATCCGACTACAATGACCACAAGGTTGCTGCGCCTTAGCAACAGGTACACCGGCTCCGATTGTGATGTTCTTGCCGTGCCAAGAACACCAAGAACCTGCAAGCAACCGAGAACAAGCAAGAACAAGATGAACAAGAAAATAACTCATGGATTGAAGCCAAAGGCTGAATCTAAATCACAAGTTGGGGTCTTGAAACAAGCAAATCGGGTGGTCTAGCCGACACACGCATTTACAAGGAAGAAGCAGTAGCTATCTTGCATCTAAACAAAACCCACCCTCATTCTGATGGCTGCTGGCTCTATTTATAAGGAGGAGAGCACAAGGGGGAGTGGGAAACCCTAATCTGGGCGTCCCTCAAAGGGTTGTAGTTAGTACAAGGCCCAGGCCCAAGCTGTAGGTCTCTGTGTCCTTTGGCTTGCTGCACACTAATGTAGACGGGGTTCCTGATCTTCCGTCAGGTGATGGTAACTATCGTTGTGGTGGAGTCACGACACAATTCGATCCAGCTTCCGAACAACTTGATTCTGAACCCCGCAATCGCAGCACCACGACCCCTCTGGTTATCGGCCGGCGTTGCACGGTCGACCTCGCCAAGAAGGCTAAGTCCTTGCCTGCGAATCGAGAACACACGCAAGAACACAAAGGAATGCAACCAAATTGCAGATGAATGATTAATCTCACAAAGTTGGGGTCTCACAAACCGACGGCGGCGGCAAAACTGTTATCAACAGAATAATCTAAGCAAAACCCAACCCTAATGTAGACGACGTCTACTGATTATATAGCCTAAGGAACGTCCAAGGACCCCTATTCGCGTCCCTGGGGAGCCCCGACACGTTACAAGGCCCAAACGGCCCAAAAGACGGTGACACAGCGCCTTGACAGATTCTGGACGGTGACTTGTTTCGACGATTCCTGTTGATTCCGAATAGCTTTTGATGTAGGACCACTTGGGTTGGCTTCCTTATCAAATAATCTTTCTATCCATATATGGATCATCGAAAACGGAGTCCGTACGCATCCTAGGTGATTAGTTCAAGGCAGACTAGTCCTAGATTCCGAGGTGGACTCAAACTTGATTTTGGGCCTCCACCTTGGTGACTCGAACAGGATAAGTTTTGGGCCTCCTTCTCGATTTGGATGCCCTTGCTGATCTCCTTGGCCTCCATGTAATTGTCCAAGCATGGTCATGACCTCATCATCCTCCCCTTCTTGATGAAAAGCCATCCTCGGCGTCGATGTTGCTTGAAGTCCATTCTGCACAACATGAAAACAAACGAGGTTGCCAAAATATTGGGAATTAACAATATTGGAAGAAAGAATATGACCACATGTTTTGGTTTGCAGCATGCCTTCTCCTACAAACATGTAGTCTCCTCGATTAAAATGCACACAATCTTTGTCAATACTATCCTGCAAAAGATTAGTACTAATAAGAAACATATGCTCCCCTTCTTTGGATTCCACTTGGGATTGTAAAGCAAAACGAGAGGAATATGGCATGACAATATTGTTGATTTTATAGTCCTCTAATTGATCATTATTTTGCACAACAATAGAAGAATTCACAGTTGTACAAATGTAAACTCGTTGTACCATATATTGTCCTTGGTTGCTATATTTGCCAAAAACATAATATGTATGTCTAGACAACCATGGAAAATCATCATATGCATAAAGTTTTTCCTCTAAATAATTAACATTGCAAAGAACATTAAAATCAATGTATCCCAATGTATTTAAAGAAGACATCAACTTTAGCTCATCAACATCGCTAGCATTATGAATAACATGTCTATTTTCATTAGTAGTGTTCGATTCCAACATACATATAGCATGATCATTCATTATTGGAATAATATAAATATCATCATTCAAGTCATTTTTATCACAAGGAACATCAAGTAAATCATCTTGTAACAAAGGTAAATCAAGCGAAGGTTCCACTAATATTTGCTCTATCATAAGATGATTGGTGGAAAAATTCAGCACATCAAGAGAACTCTCATCTTCTGTGAGATTAGCATCATTGGCATTACCTTTGCTCTCACTATCAGCGGAAGTAACACGTGTTGAATGTTCACATGAAACTGAGAGCACCTCATTTTCTGTCATGTCATCCCCACTTTTTGGTGCATTGTCCTGCAAAAGGTTAGGCACAACAGGAGGAATAATAGGAGATTGGTCTAGTTGATGTTCCTCATCATATGAATTAATTATAAGAGATGGATTAACAAAAGTTTCTCTCATAAGAATTTTCATATCGTTCCATGTATGAGGTTTATCGAAAGAACTTAAAGACTCCCACCAAATTGATGCTAAATGTCTCAAAACACTAGATGTATTCTTAATCTTCCTCCGCTCACACATATGACAGTGTGCAAAAATATTATCTATTTTACTTTCCCACTCAATGTACTCATCAGCACCAATACCATCATATGTAAGTGGAGAAGAAAGAATAGAACGACCTGTGAAAGGAGGTGTAGCAGCAATAGTGCGTGGCTCATGCATCATTGTTGTCTCGTATCGATGAGTGTTGTAACCTGTCATTGTAGACACAAAACAGGAACAAACAGTGAAAGTTATCCCTAATAATCTTCTAAGTAGGTGGAGTAGTGCCTCTCAAGATCACAGCAAAAGGAGACACCTTCTCAAGCTCTTACAAGGTTCTTACCAGCAAGGTCAAGGATACCTGGAAGGCGTAGCACTGCGATTACAGGGGTCAAAACTTATATTATCCAGAAGAAGTATGTGGAGTTAAGGCAAGCAGGCCAAATATGTGAGTGGAACACAATTCAAAAACAGAAAGTAATGCTGAATTATAGTCCCAAATACTTGCTCTCGTTGCTGGTCTAACGTGTTCCAAGTACCAGATGTGTGATAACAAAATGGAGAAATAAATATGATGGATAGCAAGAGTAAAAGGAAACAAACACAAGATAGTACACACCCACAATTATAACAAACTGTCTCCTCTATGTGCTCCTCTAAATATTGTTCCTCTTTTGCCCCTCTCAATTTTTCTATTTTTTGGGGTGTCGTTGTTTTTTGGGAACTTTTGACTTTTTTTAAATTTTTTTGATATTTTTTCTTGACTTAGGAGCACACAAGAAGTAACCACAAAAAATTTGAGCTTAAACCAGTAAAAGGCGTGGCCTATGGAAATTTCAGAAAATGGGTCCAAAATTGAGGAAAAGCTTGTGACCAGGAAAAGAGGATCTTGTGACCAGTTTTTTACCAAAATAAAATTTTCGAACCCCAACAAAGCTAGGGATGGACGGATCCGAATTTTTTTTCTGATCGATTTTGATATATGGAACATCGAAATCCGAGTTCGTACACGAAAACTGGAGCAGTTTCAAGTTTGGACTCCGAATTAGAGGACAAAACAGGAACAATGTGCACAAAAGTGGTCACGGTGGCTAGGGTTTGATGGAAACGATGGGGAAAACACACAAACTGGATTCTAACACAACCTAACTAGCAACAAGCCCTTAATTAGGACACAAACTCAACACGACGGAATCTAAAAAGAATTATGCAAAAGGCTAAACATGGTTTCTGGGATAGGAAAAACCTAACACAATTTTTTTGGCTTTTCTGTGGACTCTAGGACGAAGGCGAAATCAAACTAAACTAGGGTAAAATTGAACCTGATAGTATACCTAAAGCTCTGATTACCAATTAATGTAGACGGGGTTCCCGATCTTCCGTCAGGTGATGGTAACTATCATTGTGGTTGAGTCACGACACAATTTGATTCGGCTTCCGAACAACTCGGTTCTGAACCCCACAATCGCAGCACCACGACCCCTCTGGTTATCGAATGGCATTGCACGATCGACCTCACCAAGAAGGCTAAGTCCTTGCCTGCGAATCGAGAACACACGCAAGAACACAAAGGAATGCAACCAAATTGCAGATGAATGATTAATCTCACAAAGTTAGAGTCTCACAAACCGATGGTGGCGGTGAAACTGTTATCAATAGAATAATCTAAGCAAAACCCAACCCTAATGTAGATGATGTCTACTGATTATATAGCCTAAGGAATGTCCAAGGACCCCTATTCACGTCCTTGGGGAGCGCCGACACGTTATAAGGCCCAAACGGCCCAAAAGACGGCGACACAGCGCCCTGACAGATTCTGGATGCTGACTTATTTCGACGATTCCTGTTGATTCCAAATAGCTTTTGATGTAGGACCACTTGGGTTGGCTTCCTTATCAAATAAGCTTTCCATCCATATATGGATCATCGAAAACAGAGTCCGTACGCGTCCTGGGTGACCAGTTCAAGGCAGACTGGTCCTGGATTCCGAGGTGGACTCAAACTTGATTTTGGGCCTCCACCTTGGTGACTCAAACCGGATAAGTTTTGGGCCTTCTTCTCGATTTGGATGCCCTTGCTGATCTCCTTGGCCTCCATGTAATTCTCCAAGCATGGTCATGACCTCATCACACACAGCTTTGGTAGATTCTGATAGTGGGGTTGGACCCATGTGAAAGAGGACGACGCACTCTTTCCAACAAGTCAAAAACTAGCTTCATTGGATCTCGTATCAAGGAGTTATGGTACTTTTGATGGAGTGTCCCCTGCTGTCTCGAGATGAGCTGTGCACCCCATTAATGATGATTCCCACTTGTTCGGCTGCTCCATCCTCATCATGGGGTCTAAACATGAGGCAATGGAGTCTTGACCAACATTCCTAAGAATAAGACAATCATCACCATGATTTAGTAGCATCCAATTCTGAGACGAGTTTGTATGAATAGCGAGGAACGACTTTACCTGATAATTAAGTTGTCATGCTCGAGCTCTTGTCATCGGACCTTGTTGTGCAGCAGGTGTGGTTGTGTCAATGGAAGGGATGTCCTCATCATCCTCCCCTTCTTGCATTTGAGTCGTCCTCGACTCTAGTTCATCCTCTTCTCCCAAATATGGCTTCAAATCTGCAATGTTAAATGTGGGGCTAACCCCAAAAGCTGCAGGTAGCTCAAGTTTGTACGCATTATCATTAATCCTTTCTAACACTTTAAAAGGACCATCGGCTCTAGGCAACAACTTAGACTTTCGCAAATCAGGGAACCTATCTTTTCTCAAATGGAGCCAAACTAGATCACCAGGTTCAAAAATGACATGTTTCTTCCCTTTGTTACCAGCTAGTTTATACTTTGCATTCATACACTCTATTTTCTCTTTAGTGGTTTCATGCAATTTTAATATCAGTTCAGCACGTTGTTTAGCATCAAAGTTCACTCGCTCCGAGGTCACCACAAATCAATAGGAGCACATGGCACAAACCCATAAACTATCTCAAAAGGGCTTTTCTTAGTGGTAGAATGCTGTGAACGATTATAAGCAAACTCAACATGAGGCAAGCACTCTTCCCACATTTTTATGTTCTTTTTCAAAATAGCCCTAAGCAATGTAGATAAGGTTCTATTGACAACCTCAGTTTGTCCATCAGTTTGGGGATGACAAGTAGTGGAAAATAAAAGCTTAGTCCCTAGCTTAGCCCACAAAGTTCTCTAAAACTGACTAAGAAATTTTGCATCCCGATCAGAAACAATGGTGTTAGGCACACCATACAATCGAACAATCTCACGAAAGAACAAATCAGCAACATGTGTAGCATCATCGCTCTTATGACATGGTATGAAATGTGCCATTTTAGAAAATCTGTCCACAACAACAAACACACTATCCCTCCCCTTCTTTGTTCTAGGCAGTCCTAAAACAAAGTCCATTGAAATATCTTCCCATGGTGCACTTGGAACAGGAAGAGGCATGTATAAACCATGAGGATTAAGGCGTGACTTAGCTTTCTGGCATGTTGTGCAGCGAGCAATGAACCTCTCCACATCTCTCCTCATCTTGGGCCAAAAGAAATGACCAGCAAAGATGTCCTCTGTCTTTTTCACACCAAAATGTCCCATGAGTCCTCCTCCATGCGCTTCCTGCAACAATAACAAACGCACGGAGCTAGCTAGAATGCATAGCTTGTTGTCTCTAAAGACAAACCCGTCGGTGAGTGTAACAGAACCGCCCAATTATACGAGATTAAGTAAGAAAATCATCCAACGGACGGACAATTTACCAAACTTAAGCCCGTATAACCCGGTAGTCCGTGAAATCTCGACGGATTTCAAACCATTTCACATCACAGCCAAGATCGTAATAAGTTCAGCGATTACCTTCATAAGTTACACAGTAGTTTGCGGCACAAAATACATCGGAGTTTAAACATAGTTATTACAAACCAGTTTCAAATAAAGTAGCGGAAGCATTAGTTCAAAGCACACACACACACACACACACATCTTTTCCAAAATACAGTGCCAGCTCGCGATCATCTCCCACAAAAGCATCAGGCGAGGAGTAGTGAGTGACCATTGCCCATGGTCCTAGGCTTCGCCCATCGCAGGGTAGAGACAGTTGATACAATAACCATAGTACATCTGTCCATCTGCAACAAGTGGGAACAAAGCCCTGAGTACGAGAAGGTACTCAGCTAGACTTACCCGACAGAACCAAAACAAAAAGACTCCAAGGATCATGATAGGCTTTTTGGTGGGGTAGCTGACTCATTTGCAAGAAAAGCATTTTTAGCTTACCAAATCATTTACAAAAGCATGTCATCTTTTAATTCTTTATTCTCTTGTCAACTATGTTTGCACTTAAGCTAAAGTAACCATATAATTAAGCAAGCAAGGATCACCATTGATATTTAACAATAATTACCATGTCATTTTCCACATAACTATCCAAGTGTTGTATCCATATTACTACGATGAAGTAACTCAAGTCAAATGCTCACTATCCAGTGAACGATGGCGATTCGAATCGATTATTGACCAGCTGGTAATTTATTCCTCACACAAACCTCACTCACCCGCTAAAGTGAGGTATTGGTCACCGAGTCAACCATTCAGGTAAAGTCGCGAGCTTGCCAGGAACCACATGTACCCGGGGGCCGCCCGACTGCTCTTTGGCCTTATCATCGCGCCCCTGTTTCCTGCCACTACTGCTCCGGTACAGTGCGTTGCGGGCAATCTACTCGGCCCGAATAATCTCCCGGCTTCGCGGTCGAAAGGTACTTTATCCGGCCAGCTAAATGTGAGGCATGCGTTCAACATGACCCGAGGCCCGACATCGGACGGTCCTTAATCGACACAGACGGAAGACACTACAGTCCAGAACCCTGCAAGCTTCCGCCCGGTCTCACATTCATTTCCACACTTAGTTATTCTCACAAGACATTCTTTCACATAAAACCAGGTAATCCCCTATAGCTCGCGGATGACAGGCAATCACCCGACTTCTACCGGCCTAAGCAAGCTAAGCAAGTATTGACCGTGGACACCAGGGTGACAAGGATCGGGTAAAACAAGGTGGAACAAGGTATAATGCAGCAACGTTTGCAAACAACTCCTAAACTTAATGCATCAGATTAAGTAAAATTAATAAATAATTATTTGCAAACCGGGGGAGAAATGCTCCGGGGCTTGCCTCACTCGAAGGTACTGGGACGATGGTCGGGGCACTCCGGAAGCTCTTCACCGGACTCCTCTTCTGCTTCTGCTGGTTCCGGCTCCTCGGGCTGCTCCTCTGCGTCCTCGGGAACAACTGCCGGAACCACTTCCTGCGATCCTGTATGATGCAGAAGTATGAGTGCAACATGCATAGGTGCATTGCCGAGGTGACAGGAGATGATGATGATGCGGAATGCATGCGATGTCATGAATGTGTTATGTTATCGGATTATGTGGAACTTATGACTCTTCTACAAGGTAGTCTACGTCATCCAAGAACATGTACTCGGAAACTACCAACACTAGTTTCTACCATGCGAGAGTATTAAACAATTAAGATGCTTCAAAGATACACCAAAGTATATTTTTCTAACTAACTTTGCATTAAGAATAAATAGAAACCCTAATTAGTCCTATGGTTGAACAGCAACACATATTTTAGTAGCTCAGAAAAAAATCTCATAAAATTACAGTGGATTACTAATATCAAGAATAGCTTGACACAAAAATTTTACTACATTTGGATAACTAGAACTGCCTATACAAAAATAACAAATTAAGGCCTAAAATAGATATTTAAAATACTTTACATTATGAAAAGTATCAAACAACAGATTTAGGAATTTTTCTACTATCTACTACCTAAACAAACACTATAGAAAAATTATCACTTGCATGTTTTATTCAAATTTATTTAAATAACAAAAATAACAAATATTGGTAATAGAAAGCATTTGAACTGCAACTATACATTTTTCTACAGAACAACCATGAAATAAAATTACCCTAGCAAGTACATGGCATAACAGGATTAATAAACTTGGAACTACATTTTTCTGATTTTTCTACATTTTCTTATCAATTTTTCAAGAAAACACCAATTTCAAGGCTTAAATAAAACACTACAGAAAAGTAATGAAATATTGACATGCAACATTTTTATATTGTAGATCTGATTCAAATGAGTATATAAAAATTTATTTCACAAATTTTGGAGCTAAAATGACCAAGAAATCATTTTCCAAGTGTTTTTCATCAAGAATAATAAAAGAAATCGAAATTCGTTTTTCTGAAAAAGGAATTGGGCCGGCCCGAGATCAACAGTCGGCCCGTGGCCGTTTCCGGCCCGTCTCGCGCGCGCGGGAAGACCACCGAGCCGGCCCGCTCGGGGCGCGGCCCAGGGGCGCGGTCTTGCCCCCGCGAGGAGCAGAGCGCGTCGCCGGCGTTCGCACGCTCGACGTCGCGGCGGCGACTGCGGCCGACCGGCCGTCTCCGGTCGTGAGCAGGCGGGGCAACGAGCGCACGCGAACCGCGGTGAAGTGGCGAATCCGTTTTTGGAGAAAGGAGGGGCGAGGGGGTAGCGGGGAGTCGCCTCGACGGGAGCCGCGCGCGGTGGCGCCATGGCCGTCGGCGGCGAGGCGTGGAGGAGCTCACCTAGAGCTCGGAAGACGGCGCAAACGCGAGCTTGATTCGGAGGAAGGCGAGGCGGAGCTGCGGGCGCGAGCAATTGAGAAATGGCGCGGCGGTGTGGGCGCTTCACGCCGGCGGAGCGGCGGTCACGGCGAGAGGGGAGCGCGAGCTCTCGGCTCGGGAAGGGAGGAGGAGGGAGTGCGAGCGCGGGCGAGCTGGTGCGCGGGCCGCGGCAGGTGTAGGCGGGCGCGTGGGTGCGGTGGCAGGTCACGGAGGACGCGCGGCAGGCGCTGCAGGCGCGGGGCCGCCACGCGGCGGTGCGCCTCTGCCGCGGTCGCGGCGTGGCGCGGCGTCAGCGCGCGGACGCGGGCGAGGGGAGGGAGAAGGAGGCCGGCTGGGCCTGGGCCGAGGCGGGGTGACGCGGGCGCGCGCGCGCGGGGTGGCGCGGGCCGCATGTGGTCGTGGGCCGAACCGGAGGCGGCGGCCTGCGAGGGGGAGAAATGAATTTTTGATTTTTGATTTTCAAATTTAAATGTATTTCAAACTTCAAACCAAATTTTGAACAAGAAGAAAGCATTTTATGGATTTGGCCCAAAAATGAAAGTTGCTCAAAATTAAATTCTCTACAACTTTGATTAAGGGGCCATCTCAAAATTCTTGATAGATTTTGAATGACAAAATAAAAGCTAAAATAGGGGAAAATTTTGAATATTTTTCATAATTATTTTTAAGCAAGTTTTGACAAATTTTTGAGCTCCAAAATTTGAACTAGGGTTCCAAGTGATCTAGAATTTATAGTTGCAAGGTTTTGGTGCAATGTGATTATCATGTTAATACAATTTATCACATACGTTAATTTCAAGCTTTTGTTTAAATCAAATTACGAATTGTCACACAAGATCATGATGTTATGAATGCGATGCAATATGATTGCTATGCAAAAAATGCATTTCGTAACACCGGAGTGTTACAGCCTTCCCCCCTTATAAAAATCTCGTCCCGAGATTTGGGTTACGAACCATTTATTATAAAAATCTTCGTAGGCATTCTTTAAGTATTCACCCGTTTCCCAAGATGCATCCCCTTCATCGTGATGACTCCATTGTATCTTATATGTTTTCACCACACTGCTTCGAGTAGCCCTTTCCTTGGTATCCAAAACTCGAACTGGTTGCTCACGATACACCAGATCTGACTTCAGTTTTATGCCTCGAGGTTCAATCCTTTCCTCTGGAACGCGCAAACACTTCTTGAGATGTGATACATGAAAAACTGGGAATATAGCACCCATTGACTCTGGTAAATCCAATTTGTAAGCCACAGGACCCTTCCGTTCCAGGATTTTATAAGGTCCCACAAATCTGGCGGCCAGCTTTCTGCGCACACCAAATCTTTTCTTTTTCATTGGTGTAACTTTTAGATAGACATAGTCACCAACTTCGAACACAAGCGGTCTCCTTCTCTTATCTGCATAACTTTTCTGACGTGACTGGGCTGCTCTCATATTCTGCTGGATGATATGAACTTTCCTTTCGGCTTCTTCTACGAAGTCAATACCATAATACCTTCTTTCTCTGGGCTCAATCCAGTTTAACGGTGTTGTACACTTTCGGCCGTACAGAGCCTCAAAAGGTGCCATCTTGATACTCTCTTGATAGCTGTTATTGTACGAGAACTCTGCTAATGGTAACCATGACTCCCATGAACCTCTGGAAGACAACACACAGGCTCTTAACATATCTTCTAGAACAGCATTAACTCTCTCAGTTTGACCATCTGTTTGAGGATGATAGGCAGTGCTACGAATCAGACTAGTCCCCAAACCTTTGTGCAAGTGCTCCCAAAAGTGAGCAGTGAACTGTGACCCTCTGTTAGACACTATAGTCTTTGGTATGCCATGCAACCTCACAATCTCTGCAATATACTTCTCAGCATATTGAGGTGGTCTATATTCCGTTTTGACAGGCAAAAAGTGGGCTGTCTTAGTAAGACGATCCACAATTACCCAAATGGAATCGTGACCTTTTTGAGTAGTGGGTAGACCCGTGATAAAATCCATACTTATGTCACCCCACTTCCAACTCGGTACTGACAAAGGTTGTAGCATTCCGGCAGGCTTCATGTGAATTGCTTTTACTCTACAACATGTGTCACATCTGGCTACATACGCTGCAATTTCCTTCTTCATTTTGGTCCACCAATAACGAGGTCTTAGTTCTTGATACATTTTACTGCTGCCAGGATGAATAGACAACTTAGAGAGATGAGCTTCATCCAAAATTTTATTCTTAAGCTCTCTATCCTTTGGAACAACAAGACGGTTGTCGAACCACAACACATCCTGCTCATCCACCCTGAAGTGTTTCGAGGGTTCTTCTTGAATCTTCTTTTTGATGTGGAATATCCCCTTGTCTGTTTTCTGACCTTCTATAATCTTACTCTCCAAGGAACAACTGACCTGAATACTTTGTAGCACGGCAGGGTGCATTAGATCGAAACCATCTTCAAGCAAGGGTTGCACATTCAGACAATGTGACTTTCTGCTTAAAGCATCAGCTACCACATTGGCTTTCCCAGGGTGATACTGTACATTCAAGTTGTAGTCTTTGATCAGTTCTAACCATCTCCGCTGTCTCATGTTCAATTCTGGTTGGGTGAAAATGTACTTGAGACTCTTATGATCGGTGAAAATGTTGCACACGTTACCCAGCAGATAGTGTCTCCAAATCTTTAAGGCATGCACTACAGCGGCAAGCTCAAGATCATGTGTCGGGTAATTGATTTCATGTTTTCTCAACTGTCGGGAGGCATAAGCAATTACTCTTCCTTCTTGCATTAGCACACACCCTAATCCTGTTTTTGATGCGTCGCAGAACACATCAAAAGGTTTCTCGATGTCGGGTTGTGCAAGAACTGGAGCAGTGGTCAACAGTTTCCGCAAGGTATGGAAAGCTGTCTCACACTCCTCTGTCCACGCAAACTTGTGATCTTTCTGTAACAGACTTGTCATAGGCTTGGCAATCTTCGAGAAGTCTGGGATAAAACGGCGATAGTAACCCGCTAACCCTAGGAAACTTCTGACTTCTGACACTGTGGTTGGAGTCTTCCAATCCATAACCTCTTGCACTTTACTCGGATCTACAGAAACTCCATTCTCAGATAGGATATGACCGAGGAAAGGAACTTTCTTCAACCAAAATTCACATTTGCTGAACTTAGCATATAACTTATGATCTCTCAGCCTGGTCAAGACAATTCTCAGATGCTCTTCATGATCTTTCTCGTTTTCAGAGTATACTAGAATGTCATCAATGAAGACAACTACAAACTTGTCCAACTCTGGCATGAAAACTGTATTCATCAGATACATAAAATATGCAGGAGCATTTGTTAGTCCAAATGACATAACAAGATACTCGTACAACCCGTATCTGGTAGAAAAGGCGGTTTTCGGAACATCTTGAGGTCTAATCTTTATCTGATGATACCCAGACCTTAAGTCTATCTTGGAGAACACTCTGGCTTTAGCTAACTGATCAAACAGAACATCAATATGAGGCAAGGGATATTTATTCTTGATGGTTACAGCATTAAGAGGTCGATAATCCACACACATCCTGAGAGTACCCTCTTTCTTTTTCTTTACAAACAAGGCAGGACATCCCCATTCAGACTTACTTGGGCAAATAAACCCCTTTTTTAACAACTCTTCCAACTGTTTCTTCAACTCAGCTAACTCATCCGGAGGCATCCGATAAGGTCTCCTCGAAATTGGAGCTGTCCCGGGGATCAACTCGATTCCAAACTCAACATCTCTGTCTGGAGGAAGGCCAGGCAACTCGTCTGGAAACACATCCGGGAACTCACATACTACTGGGATCTGATGGATAGGAGCAACTTCCATGGCACAGGTCACACTCACAAGATCTGTTCTTTTAGGCAATGGTACCTGAAAAGTACCCTCTGCCTGGGGATCTTTAAGGGTAAGCATCCGACTGCTTGTATCTATGACTGCTTCCCAGTCTTTCATCCAGTTCATTCCTATTATTACATCCAAAACTAGTCCAGGCATAACTACCAGGTTCACTCGGAACTTCCGACTACCTAACTCAAGGGTTGCCCCTCTAACCATCTTATTGGTTAACACATCAGCTCCTGCTGAACTTATGCGATAACCATAACTCAATTCTGTGCATAGTTGTTCATGCTTCCGTGCAAATGCTTGACTCATAAAAGAATGCGAAGATCCAGGATCAAAAAGAACAACTGCAGGGTGATGGTTCACAAGAAACTTACCAGCAGTTACGGGCTCTCCCTCAGGAACTTCATCAATGGCGGTGTGGTGTACATGAGCATTGTAAGTCTGTTGCTTCTTTTTAGGCGGATAAGGGCAGAACTTGGAAAAGTGGCCTGGCTGACCACAGTTGTAGCAGGGCCCTTTCACTGTACCAGCAGACCCTATAGCTCCCTTGGAGTTGCTCTGTTCTGCAGCTGCGCTGGTCTTTGTTGGCGGCACTGCGATCTTGTACGGTTTCTGTGGCCCCTTGTAATTCTGGGTTTTATGCTGCGGCGGCCTGAACCTCGCACCAGGTGCGGACGGACGATAAGATGAACGGTTGGCAGGGACAACTCTGGACTGGGATGGTCCTGACTCGAATACTCTCTTGCGGTTCTTGGACGCGGTGTAAGCGTTATTGTTCTTCTCTTGCTTCAAACAGTCACTGATAAAGTCGTTGAATCTGTTGCGGGTATTGGTACCCACATGCTTCATCATCTTCGGACTCAACCCTCTCTTGAAACTAGCAATCTTCTTTGCATCTGTGTCAACCATGTCTGGGGCATAGCGGCACAAGTTATTAAAGGCATGCAGATACTGTGTCACCGTCTTGGTACCCTGATTCAAGGCTAAAAACTCTCCAAGCTTCATCTCAACCAACCCTGGGGGAATATAAACTCCCTTAAAAGCTTCAGTGAAATCCCTCCAAGAGATCTGGGCATTAGGAGGAAAAGTACTGCGGTGATGCTTCCACCACATTCCTGCTGGTCCTTGCAACTGATGTGCAGCATACTCTACTTTCAGAACTTCTGTCATCCTTAACACACGGAACTTATCTTCCATAGTGTTAATCCATTCTTCGGCATCAAGTGGCTCTGCTGCTTCTTTGAAAATAGGTGGCCTCGTATCCATGAAATCCTTGAAACTGCTGTACTGGTTCACTCCATGGCCACCACCTTGATTATTTCCTCTTTGAACATTTTCCGCGATGGTACGCAGAAAGTCTTCCATATTCCTCTGTGATTGTTCAGTACTGCGTTGACTTCCAAGAAACTGTGTGAAGAACATTTCTGCGGTGAGCGGCGGAGGAGGGGGCAAATGTGGTTCTGGACGTGGTTCCTGGTGGTTGACATTGTTGGCACCACTTCCACCAGCTCCTGCACCGTTGCCACCAGTCTCAGCGGCTTCGTACGTAGCACGACGAGTGTTGGCCATCTGTAGCACAAGTTTTAAATTACCCGGTGAGAACATATTTTAGTTGAGGTCACTTTTTATCGAAATGGGATAATCCTTTTATAAGGGGAGGAATGCATGCCATGAATGGAATGCACAAACAATATGATGCATGCACGAGTCTTACGTTCTCACAAACTTAGGAAAAAAAAAAGCATCTAACGGTGAATTCGGTGGCATACAACGATCTCTCATATACGTAACTAATTCGGTCTACACGATACGCTGTTATGTACCTGCAGAAAACTCATTTCAGCCCATTCCCCATGAATGCATGAAAGCAGTAAACCTACCTACACGCTTTACACGAATCCCCAGATGCGTGTACAACGGTAGTGACTACCCAAACACATCGTCCTATTGACGGCATCGCCTCAACGGATGGAACACCCACACATGCGACACTTTTATAAAAACATGTGTAAAACATGTAATTATCCAAGTATCATATAAGCACTTTCCCTAGATCGGCGGTGTATCCGATCATGCTCTCACAACTCACACTTACCGAAGCGTAGAGGTAACTGATCCATACATTACCACTCAATTAAGTGGCACTCATACAATAGCACGCCGTATGAGCAACGAAAAAGAAATATGGTGCAGAACCCCAAGTTAGTACTTAAATAGCCACCTAGAGTCCTTAACTGGGCATACAGGATATGACCACTGGCACACTTTTTAGTTTTAAAATCACACTTTTTAAACAGGGTTTTGGTTTAAATACACTTATGAACAGTAATTACGCTAAACCATGCTCCGATACCAGCTGTAACAGAACCGCCCAATTATACGAGATTAAGTAAGAAAATCATCCAACGGACGGACAATTTACCAAACTTAAGCCCGTATAACCCGGTAGTCCGTGAAATCTCGACGGATTTCAAACCATTTCACATCACAGCCAAGATCGTAATAAGTTCAGCGATTACCTTCATAAGTTACACAGTAGTTTGCGGCACAAAATACATCGGAGTTTAAACATAGTTATTACAAACCAGTTTCAAATAAAGTAGCGGAAGCATTAGTTCAAAGCACACACACACACACACATCTTTTCCAAAATACAGTGCCAGCTCGCGATCATCTCCCACAAAAGCATCAGGCGAGGAGTAGTGAGTGACCATTGCCCATGGTCCTAGGCTTCGCCCATCACAGGGTAGAGACAGTTGATACAATAACCATAGTACATCTGTCCATCTGCAACAAGTGGGAACAAAGCCCTGAGTACGAGAAGGTACTCAGCTAGACTTACCCGACAGAACCAAAACAAAAAGACTCCAAGGATCATGATAGGCTTTTTGGTGGGGTAGCTGACTCATTTGCAAGAAAAGCATTTTTAGCTTACCAAATCATTTACAAAAGCATGTCATCTTTTAATTCTTTATTCTCTTGTCAACTATGTTTGCACTTAAGCTAAAGTAACCATATAATTAAGCAAGCAAGGATCACCATTGATATTTAACAATAATTACCATGTCATTTTCCACATAACTATCCAAGTGTTGTATCCATATTACTACGATGAAGTAACTCAAGTCAAATGCTCACTATCCAGTGAACGATGGCGATTCGAATCGATTATTGACCAGCTGGTAATTTATTCCTCACACAAACCTCACTCACCCGCTAAAGTGAGGTATTGGTCACCGAGTCAACCATTCAGGTAAAGTCGCGAGCTTGCCAGGAACCACATGTACCCGGGGGCCGCCCGACTGCTCTTTGGCCTTATCATCGCGCCCCCGTTTCCTGCCACTACTGCTCCGGTACAGTGCGTTGCGGGCAATCTACTCGGCCCGAATAATCTCCCGGCTTCGCGGTCGAAAGGTACTTTATCCGGCCAGCTAAATGTGAGGCATGCGTTCAACATGACCCGAGGCCCGACATCGGACGGTCCTTAATCGACACAGACGGAAGACACTACAGTCCAGAACCCTGCAAGCTTCCGCCCGGTCTCACATTCATTTCCACACTTAGTTATTCTCACAAGACATTCTTTCACATAAAACCAGGTAATCCCCTATAGCTCGCGGATGACAGGCAATCACCCGACTTCTACCGGCCTAAGCAAGCTAAGCAAGTATTGACCGTGGACACCAGGGTGACAAGGATCGGGTAAAACAAGGTGGAACAAGGTATAATGCAGCAACGTTTGCAAACAACTCCTAAACTTAATGCATCAGATTAAGTAAAATTAATAAATAATTATTTGCAAACCGGGGGAGAAATGCTCCGGGGCTTGCCTCGCTCGAAGGTACTGGGACGATGGTCGGGGCACTCCGGAAGCTCTTCACCGGACTCCTCTTCTGCTTCTGCTGGTTCCGGCTCCTCGGGCTGCTCCTCTGCGTCCTCGGGAACAACTGCCGGAACCACTTCCTGCGATCCTGTATGATGCAGAAGTATGAGTGCAACATGCATAGGTGCATTGCCGAGGTGACAGGAGATGATGATGATGCGGAATGCATGCGATGTCATGAATGTGTTATGTTATCGGATTATGTGGAACTTATGACTCTTCTACAAGGTAGTCTACGTCATCCAAGAACATGTACTCGGAAACTACCAACACTAGTTTCTACCATGCGAGAGTATGAAACAATTAAGATGCTTCAAAGATACACCAAAGTATATTTTTCTAACTAACTTTGCATTAAGAATAAATAGAAACCCTAATTAGTCCTATGGTTGAACAGCAACACATATTTTAGTAGCTCAGAAAAAAATCTCATAAAATTACAGTGGATTACTAATATCAAGAATAGCTTGACACAAAAATTTTACTACATTTGGATAACTAGAACTGCCTATACAAAAATAACAAATTAAGGCCTAAAATAGATATTTAAAATACTTTACATTATGAAAAGTATCAAACAACAGATTTAGGAATTTTTCTACTATCTACTACCTAAACAAACACTATAGAAAAATTATCACTTGCATGTTTTATTCAAATTTATTTAAATAACAAAAATAACAAATATTGGTAATAGAAAGCATTTGAACTGCAACTATACATTTTTCTACAGAACAACCATGAAATAAAATTACCCTAGCAAGTACATGGCATAACAGGATTAATAAACTTGGAACTACATTTTTCTAATTTTTCTACATTTTCTTATCAATTTTTCAAGAAAACACCAATTTCAAGGCTTAAATAAAACACTACAGAAAAGTAATGAAATATTGACATGCAACATTTTTATATTGTAGATCTGATTCAAATGAGTATATAAAAATTTATTTCACAAATTTTGGAGCTAAAATGACCAAGAAATCATTTTCCAAGTGTTTTTCATCAAGAATAATAAAAGAAATCGAAATTCGTTTTTCTGAAAAAGGAATTGGGCCGGCCCGAGATCAACAGTCGGCCCGTGGCCGTTTCCGGCCCGTCTCGCGCGCGCGGGAAGACCACCGAGCCGGCCCGCTCGGGGCGCGGCCCAGGGGCGCGGTCTTGCCCCCGCGAGGAGCAGAGCGCGTCGCCGGCGTTCGCACGCTCGACGTCGCGGCGGCGACTGCGGCCGACCGGCCGTCTCCGGTCGTGAGCAGGCGGGGCAACGAGCGCACGCGAACCGCGGTGAAGTGGCGAATCCGTTTTTGGAGAAAGGAGGGGCGAGGGGGTAGCGGGAAGTCGCCTCGACGGGAGCCGCGCGCGGTGGCGCCATGGCCGTCGGCGGCGAGGCGTGGAGGAGCTCACCTAGAGCTCGGAAGACGGCGCAAACGCGAGCTTGATTCGGAGGAAGGCGAGGCGGAGCTGCGGGCGCGAGCAATTGAGAAATGGCGCGGCGGTGTGGGCGCTTCACGCCGGCGGAGCGGCGGTCACGGCGAGAGGGGAGCGCGAGCTCTCGGCTCGGGAAGGGAGGAGGAGGGAGTGCGAGCGCGGGCGAGCTGGTGCGCGGGCCGCGGCAGGTGTAGGCGGGCGCGTGGGTGCGGTGGCAGGTCGCGGAGGACGCGCGGCAGGCGCTGCAGGCGCGGGGGCCGCCACGCGGCGGTGCGCCTCTGCCGCGGTCGCGGCGTGGCGCGGCGTCAGCGCGCGGACGCGGGCGAGGGGAGGGAGAAGGAGGCCGGCTGGGCCTGGGCCGAGGCGGGGTGACGCGGGCGCGCGCGCGCGGGTGGCGCGGGCCGCATGTGGCCGTGGGCCGAACCGGAGGCGGCGGCCTGCGAGGGGGAGAAATGAATTTTTGATTTTTGATTTTCAAATTTAAATGTATTTCAAACTTCAAACCAAATTTTGAACAAGAAGAAAGCATTTTATGGATTTGGCCCAAAAATGAAAGTTGCTCAAAATTAAATTCTCTACAACTTTGATTAAGGGGCCATCTCAAAATTCTTGATAGATTTTGAATGACAAAATAAAAGCTAAAATAGGGGAAAATTTTGAATATTTTTCATAATTATTTTTAAGCAAGTTTTGACAAATTTTTGAGCTCCAAAATTTGAACTAGGGTTCCAAGTGATCTAGAATTTATAGTTGCAAGGTTTTGGTGCAATGTGATTATCATGTTAATACAATTTATCACATACGTTAATTTCAAGCTTTTGTTTAAATCAAATTACGAATTGTCACACAAGATCATGATGTTATGAATGCGATGCAATATGATTGCTATGCAAAAAATGCATTTCGTAACACCGGAGTGTTACAGTGAGGACGAATCTGTTCCATGTTTTCCCCTCTTGGCAATTCAGCAATACATCTTTGAAATCATTGTCATGTGCATATTGTTCCTTAATAGTTTCCAAACCAAAGATTTTAAAGTCAAGTTGTGAAAGCATGGTGTAACGTCTAGACAAAGCATCAGCAATTATATTTTCCTGCCCCCTTTTTGTGTTTGATGACATAAGGAAAGGACTCGATGAATTCAACCCACTTGGCATGTCTACGGTTCAGTTTTGCTTGACTACGGATGTGTTTCAATGATTCATGATCAGAATGTATGACAAACTCTTTGGGCCACAAATAATGCTGCCATATTTCCAAAGTCCGAACTAGAGCAAGCAATTCCTTATCATAAGTAGAATAGTTCAAACTAGGGCCACTCAACTTTTCACTGAAATACGCCACAGGTTTTCCCTCTTGTAACAGCACACCACCCAACCCAATTCCACTAGCATCACATTCAAGCTCAAAGGTTTTGTTGAAATCAGGAAGCTGGAGTAAAGGTGCATGAGTTAACTTATCTTTGAGCGTGTTGAAAGCATCCTGTTGGGCTACAGCCCAAGTGAAGGTTGCACCCTTCTTGGTGAGTTCATGTAGAGGGGCTGCAATGGTGCTGAAGTCCTTCACAAATCGACGGTAGAAAACCATCAAGTCCTAGAAAACTCCGCACTTGTGTGACCGTGCAAGGAACAGGCCAGCTGTGTATGGCCTCAACCTTGGCTTGATCAACTTCGATTCCCTGCGGTGTCACAACATATCCAAGAAAAAGAGACTCGATCTGTGCAAAAGGTGCACTTCTCAAGATTGTCAAACAAGTGTGCATCCTGAAGAGCATTGAAAATGGCACGCAAATGATCAAGATGTTCCTCTAATGATCTACTATATATCAAGATGTCATCAAAGTATACCACTACAAATCTGCCAATAAAAGAGCGTAAAACCTCGTTCATTAATCTCATGAAAGTGCTAGGTGCATTAGTCAATCCAAAGGGCATGACAAGCCATTCATATAAACCAAACTTAGTTTTAAACGTTGTTTTCCATTCATCTCCTAGCTTCATACGAATCTGGTGGTAACCACTACGCAAATTAATTTTAGAGAACACAATTGAGCCACTCAATTCATCAAGCATATCATCTAACCTTGGAATAGGATGACGATATCTGATTGTGATGTTGTTTATCGCTCTACAATCAACACACATGCGCCATGATCCATCCTTCTTAGGAACTAAAAGCACGGGAATGGCACAAGGGCTAAGAGACTCACGCACATAACCTTTGTTGAGCAATTCTTGTACTTGTCTCTGAATCTCTTTTGTCTCATCCGGGTTGGTCCTATACGGCGCACGATTAGGCAAGGAAGCCCCAGGGATGAGGTCAATCTGGTGTTCAATCCCTCGAATTGGTGGCAGCCCCGATGGTACCTCCTTTGGAAAAACATCGGCATACTCCTGCAAAAGATTAGTGATAGCAGGAGGCAAAGAAATAGATGTATCTTCGAGCGAAAATAAAGTTTCTTTGCAAACCAAAGCATAGCAAACAGTAGTACTAGCATCAATCTCATCCAAATCAGATTTGGTGGCAAAGTAACAAGAGCCTTTCAGCTTGATCTCATTTTTATTATGATGAACAAATTTGTTAGACTTCTCTTATGTTCTCAAGTTCATTAGCGACAATCTGATTTTTAACTAGCAACAGCCTGATTCTTAAGTTTGCTAGATCTAGCAAGTTCATCTCTTAGAATAGACTCAGGGGACATGGGGTGCAACACAATCTTCTTGTCATTATGCACGAAAGAGTATTGATTTGTTTTACCAGAGTGCAAGGAATCTTTATCAAACTACCATGGTCTACCTAACAACATAGAGCACCGCTTGCATAGGCACAACATCGCAGTCAATGGAATCATGATAAGAACCAATGGCAAACTCTACCCTTACCAATCGGGTTACCTTCACCTTGCCGCTGCTGTTAAGCCACTGAATGTAGTAAGGCTGCGGGTGTGGTTTTGTGCTCAATGAAAGCTTCTCCACCATTTCAGCACTTGCCAAGTTGTTGCAGCTTCCTCCATCTATGATCACACGGCAAGAGCGTTCCTTGATCACACACTTGGTTTGAAACAAAGTGTGGCGCTGATTTTGTTCAGCCCTCTCCATTTGGGCACTTAGCACCCGCTGCACCATGAGGCTCTCATAGTGCTCAGCAGCTTCAGCCCTAATGTGCTCTTTGTCTTGTTGGAAATAATCTCCTTCTGCTACATTGTTAGCAGCAAGCAAAGCATATGTTTCTTCATCAAAATCACTAGCAGAGGAATACCCACCATCAGCTCGCACAATCATCACACGTGTGCTTGGGCAGTCCTTGCGTATGTGGCCATATCCTTTGCAACGTAGGCACTAAATATCCCTTGTTCTCCCCGTGGATACCATCGAGGGTGAACTCTTGGCAGATGTAGCCGTTGCTCCTCTAGTTGGTTCACTTGGGCATGGTATAGAATTTGTTGTAGAGGAGCGTGGCTTGATGGTCGAGGAAGATTGTGGGGGTGCACGCGTTGACGGTGCAGCAGCATTGGAGGGTGTCCATAGGCTAGCACGACCTGTAGGAATGTTAGCCCTCATGCTAGCTCGCCGTCCCTGCACTTCTCGTTCAGCTTTACAAGCAAGGTGAAATAAACGATTGACAGAATTATATTCCTTATAAGCTAGAATGTCCTGAATCTCCCAGTTCAGCCCACCCATAAATCTAGCTATGGCACCATCCTCATTTTCCTCTAGCCCGCAACGAAGCATACCCATTTGTAGCTCTTGATAGTACTCTTCTACAGATTTGGATCCTTGCCTCAATTGTTGCAACTTATTTAAAAGATCACGGGCATAATAAGAAGGAACAAATCTGGCCCGCATGACCTGTTTCAAAGCATCCCAAGTTGGTGTGTTATTTGGGTTCTTACGATGGTATTCAGACCACCAAACAGAGGCAAAGTTAGTAAACTCACTAGTTGCAGCCCTAACATGTTTGTCCTCAGGGAAATCATGGCAAGTAAATTTCTGATCAATAGCTAATTCCCAACTAAGGTACATATCATGATTATACCTCCCATCAAAAGCAGGTATGGTGAATTTAATCTTGCCAAATGAGTCATAGGCACGTACCTCTTGCCGTGGTCGGCGAGGACCTGTCTCATGGCGGCGGCGATGTTGTTCGATGCGTCGATGACCATTCAGCTCCTCATCAAGCTCAGTGTCCACTGCATATTCTTCTTCATCATGACTAGCAGCACTGCCCATGGTGTTGTTGTTGTTGTGATTGCATCGTTTGAAACCAACACAGCGATTTTGTTCCATCCTCTCCAATCGCTCCAAGACACCTACAAGAGATGTATTAACAGAACCAAGAGTGCCTTCCAAGGAAGCCAACTTGGTGTTGGTCTCAATCTGAGCCGTCTCCAATTGACCAAGGTGCTCATTGGTGACACGAACATCCTCATCAAGGTGTTCAGCATGGAGCCTCACTTTGCGTTCAAAGTGTTGCAGCAAGGCTTTTGATCGAGGTGATTGTGGAGGGGTCCTTTCACCTTCTCCTACCATGGTTAGTATGTAGCAAGGGAATCACAAGAAAATATGTCCTACCAACTAACTGAATTAGGTGGCAACAATTTTCATTCTCTCAGCATGTGCAACCGAGTTCTTACATGTCCTTACCTTGCTATGCAGATGGTGTTGGCGATGACAAGAACAACACAAGTAGTAGCAAGTAGAACCCTGTGACGTTGTAGATAATTTGTGGAGCTGTAGGTGGCTTAAAAAAAATCAAGGTACAACTGGAACCACGTTAGTCAATGCAAGTTGAATAAGTGTTCAAAGATAGTATCGTGCTGGTCCTAGGCTAACCCGTGCTAGAGACGCGAGCCTAGACACAAATGTTGTCACCGGATAGTAGCAAACAATGGAAATGATGAGAGTAAATAGCATCAACTTAACCCTTTTTTTTCTTTCTTTCTTTCTTTCCTCCTTTTCCTTTCTTTTTCTTTTCTCTTTTCTTTTCTTTTCGACAAGTAGCGCACAAACTGAACTTTTGCAATATGATTATAACAAGAATGCAGCAAGTAGCATAGACTTTCTTTTACTAGGGATAAGGATTGCAACAAGTAGTACAAACATGCAATTTGAACTCTCTTATTTTCAGAACTGAGTGTACTCAGATTTGCACCAAAAGGACAGGTGCATAAGGTAGTGTTTGTGTAGGCACGGCTAAAGGTGATGGTGGTGAGGGTTTCAGCGAAAAGGTGGAGAGAGCAGCGGTGCTTTTGGTGGTGGTGGTGGTGGTATTGGTGGAGATTGTAGCGGCTGAAGTGGGGGGGGGGAAGGCAACAGCGGATTGTGTGGTGACTAAAACGTGACAAGAACTCGAAACTCTAAAGGATTAGAACCTAAGAACCAGCACTTGACACCACGATGTAAAATCACAAACTCAACAAGCAAAGAACTAAGCAGATCAGCAAGGCTCAAACTTGTGTTTGGAATTTTAGTTCTATCCTATTTTTATATTTCTGGAACATAGGTAAAGTAATGAACAGTAAATCACTCACCAAAGAACCTTGCTCTGATTACCACATGAGGAGACTAGGGGTTGTTCCTGATCTTTTAGTGAGTGTGGGTAAACTCGATTTGTGGTGGATTTGATGTTGGTTGTCCGACTACAACGACCACAAGGTTGCTGCGCCTTAGCAACAGGTACACCGGCTCCGATTGTGATGTTCTTGCCATGCCAAGAACACCAAGAACCTGCAAGCAACCGGGAACAAGCAAGAACAAGATGAACAAGCAAATAACTCACAGATTTAAGCCAAAGGCTAAATCTGAATCACAAGTTGGGGTCTTGAAACAAGCAAATCGGGTGGTCTAGCCGACACACGCGTTTACAAGGAAGAAGCAGCAGCTATCTTGCATCTAAACAAAACCCACCCTCATTTTGATGGCTGCTGGCTCTATTTATAAAGGAGGAGAGCACAAGGGGGAGTGGGAAACCCTAATCTGGGCATCCCTCAAAGGGTTGTAGTTAGTACAAGGCCCAGACCCAAGCTATAGGTTCTCTGCGTCCTTTGGCTTGCTGCACACAGATTTGGTAGATTCTGATAGTGGGGTTGGACCCATGTGAAAGAGGACGACGCGCTCTTGTCCAACAAGTCAAAAACCAGCTTCATTGGATCTCGTATCAAGGAGTTATGGTACTTTTGATGGAGTGTCCCCTGCTGTCTTGAGATGAGCTGTGCGCCCCATTAATGATGATTCCCACTTGTTCGGCTGCTCCATCCTCATCATGGGGTCTAAACATGAGGCAATGGAGTCTTGACCAACATTCCTAAGAATAAGACAATCATCACCATGATTTATTAGCATCCAATTCTGAGACGAGTTTGTATGAACATCGAGGAACGACTTTACCTGATAATTAAGTTGTCGTGCTCGAGCTCTTGTCATCGGACCTTGTTGTGCAGCAGGTGTGGTTGTGTCAATGGAAGGGATGTCATCATCATATACTCAATTGCATTTTCAGAAATTATGAGGCTTATAATGCTCCGGGGCTTGCTTGAGATCCGACACAAGTCAGTCAAGTTAGCTTGCACCGTCTTGCGGAGCATCTCCACTCCAAGCATACATTCCAAGGTCCTTCCATCTTCAGGTTCGGCTCCACGTCACATCCTTCATGAGGTGTATTTAGCATACCTAGATGAGATGCAAGATACAAGTGTATGAATACATGGAATGCAATAGATGATGCATCACACACAATTCAAGGTAAGTACAAGGTTACACTAAATACACATAAGAACTTCACATTGCTTAATTAAACATTACGCCACCTATCATGCTAAGATAGCAAGGGAAGCAATACCAAACATGACACAAGATCTGTAAAGCCTCAGGTGTACTAACTTCATCACCAAGGACACGAATCACACTTAGCAACATGCAAAGCAACTCAAGGTGAAGCAACAACGATCACTGGAATATGTCAATTTCTGAACTAGCAAACAGTAGCTTCATAAATAAATCATATCTAGAGTTTTATAAATCCAAATGACTTGCAAGAAGACATTCTGGAAAGATTATAAAATTATCTACATTTCATATAATATAATCACAACATGATTCGTAAGTTAAATAAGTCAAAATTACAAAGTTCCAGAATCTGTTCCTGATAAACAGAGAGCAAGCAATTCTGTACCCCAACTTTAAACAGCTATAACTCCTAAACCACATGGCTAAATGCCACCAAATTTTAACAGAAGCTAGATACATAAATTATCTACAACTTTTGTATAAACAAGTTTTATAACAAAGCAAATTATCATGAAGAACGTTGCTAAGTTCCTAGATCTGTCTAGAAACCTCATTTGCAAGAAATAATTATTAACTTATGTTGCAAACATATAATTGGACAAGACCAACTTTACCAACATGTCACACATAAATAATGAACACCAGAAAACATAGTGTCCATTCCTAAATAAATTATTTTAATACATTTCTTAATTTATCTAGATAATTAGGTGGAATTATGAACACATATCAAAAGTGCACAATAAATTCTACCAAAATTACAGTTGCTCTCGTATACCCCCAATAGTCTACTGTCCAAATTTCAAGCCATTTGTACATGCATAGCAACCTCTATGGAAAAGACAAATTGATATTGCAAGAATTCATGTGAGAGCAAGATCAATCAATAACTCATTCAAATTACAAACAAAATTCATGAAATTTTTACCACACACCAAACATCACATGAGTAGCATGCCACAAACATTTCACTTCATTTGGAGCCCTATATTTGCAGTTATCAAAATGACAAATACAACTAACATTGAAAACCTAATCTGAAAAATTTATTTTTACAGCAAAAACATTAAACTAAAACATGACATATTATAGATCCACTGCATAGATAATTTCACAAGGATTCCAAAAAGTCCTCATTTGCTATTTTACGAATTTTCTATCATTTACTATGCATTTTCAAAAATTAGCAAAAACTACAACAAATCAGTCCCTGGAGTACTATTCACATGAGTCTATGGCTGTTCAAATAACCCCCTGGCTTTAGTCGAATTCAAGCCCGAGGTCCCTAACGCGAAAACAAATAGGGAGGTTGCCGGAGCTTGTAGTGCCGGCAGGAGGAGGCCACGCTGGCAGCCGGGAAATGGCGACGGAGCACCAGGGGCCTCTTGCGCACCCGCTGGTGCCCTCGTCTTGCTCCGCGGCGGTCCGAGGTCAACCGGCCACGGAGGCAGCAGAGGAGGACGTCAGGGTCATGATTTCCGACCGGCAGGGGGCTTGTCGGCGGCGGGGAAGGGGCGTGGCGGCTTGGAAACGTCAAGGCGCGTCCGTGGGGCTGCTCTGCTCGGCCCGAGGCAGGTGGTGGTGGCCCGGCCACGTGCGCTCTCGAGGTCACGGCGGGCGGCCATGGCGGACGTGGCCACGCACGGCGTCGCTGCGGGGAAGAGCGTGGGCGAGCGCTAGAGGGAGCAGAGAGTGAACGAGGACGCTCAGGTGCTCCTCCTTTTCGATGCAAGGGTGCAGGGGAGGTGGCCGTCATGGCTCAGAGGCGCGGCGCGTGCTACTCCTGCATGGTCGCCACGGTGACACAATGTCGAGCACGTGGCGTTCACCGAAGTGGCCGGCGTGGGGTGCAGTTTTGGGCCGGCTACAGGCCAAACTGGATCGTGGTCCCAAAAGCAAAGTTGCAGCCCACAAGACGCTCTACAATTTTGGTTAAGGGTGCTCAGCCATTAGGGCTCTAGATTAGGAGATAATCAACTCCAAATTTGACACTGTCACCGACTTAATGGTTATTAAGCTTTGCTCGGTTTTCACTAGCCTTGGATGGCCAAACTTGGTCAAACAAATTCCAACTTTTTGTATGTTCTTATCCAATAGATAATATCCAACTTCTATTTTTGGGTCAAATCAAGTTGTTTAACAAAAACATGAGAACGCGGCATGCCAATGAAGTTGTTACTAATCTCGGCCTTAATTATTTCCAAGTCTAAAAATAGCTGCAGATTCAATCTTCAAGCTTCAGTTTCACTTCCTTCCGAGCTGATTCATGGTATGCTCCAAAAACAAAGTTTGTTGTACTCAAACTAAAATACAACTCTTATTAAAGAATCATCAACCAGTTCGGCTTGGTTAGGAAACTACATAGCTCCAAAGTAGGGTACCCGAAACTGAAACTCACTCAAGACTTAGCCAAATTTCTGGGCTCCAAGACAGCACTGCATTGAATCTTGTGAGCACTATTTGACTAGGTTAGAGGCCAAACTAGCTCTTTACCATTAAACAAAGTTTGTTCTACATAAGAAGAACTACAACTTTTCTTTAAGGTCAAACCACATAACTAGTACAAAAGTCAAACTTTTACTTTTGTCAAAGTAGCAAGTCGATAAAGCCTAAACTAAGGTTTTAGGCCAATTAAGGCATTTTCTTGGCATTTGTTCAACATGAACCCTTCATGACTTTTGTTGTAGAGTTCATCTAGAGTCATTTGGGCAAGTTTGCAAGGTTTGCTTGATGGTCTATAATTCCATTCACTTAATGGTGCAGTTCCAACACTTAGTAAAGTCATTGAAACAAAGACATGACTTATCATTTCATGTGACTTTTTGATTCCAAACTTCATGAAACTTTTCCAGTGACCAATATTGATAGGTATTAAGGTGAGACACATGAAGATATGGCAATAACACCACCCAAGCATACATTTTTGAAAAGGGCCTATATGTAAGCGATGGTGCAATATTCAAGTTTAAGTTGGGACTCTATTCCATAGACTTGGCTTTGACATCTTCATTACCACTTCACATGTCATGTTTGAACTCAAAAACCCTTGCTTAACTAGTGATAAACACATGGGGTGTTACAGCCCTCCCCCCTTAAAAGAATCTCGTCCTGAGATTCGAGGCGAAAGACTTTCAAGGGTAGAGAAGCATGTTATCCATTTTTCCAACATTTGTGATAGCAATTAGGTTACTAAGCTTGAGACATTAGAGAGACTAATTTGGTTAAGACACTTTCTAATACTTGCTCTTCATGGTAAACTTTGTCTGAAGAATTTCCTTCATTGGCTTTCATGAAGCATTGTTACTTTGGGAGGAATACAAGACAACACATCACTTCATTCGTAGTGTACGGAGGTCATTTGGTCCATGAGCTAACCACTCCCAAGTATATGATTCTTTAGTGAACATAGCATAGGCCATATGAACTTTACTCTAGACTGCAATCTTCAGAAGTATACTCGTTGAAATGACTCTATGTTCACAAAGTTTGAAAAGTAGTCCCCTACCAAAGTGGCTTGAGCACAACTTTCCAAAGGGGTGAGATCGTAGATGACAAACAACCTCTGTGGCTATAGGAGACTGACTAACCAACAGACAAGGCCTATGCTGGTCGTAAATATTCAATCATTTAGATATCAACTAATGGAAAGCTACTTACTATTCCATGTGTATAGTTCTCTTTCTCTGACGACAACACTGTATTATCTATGTCTGTTGAGGGATCAGTGAATATGGTAGCTCGGTTGACTCCGTATTTCAGCCAAATGTTACCTAAGAAGATTCTTTTATCCAAAGGCAACATTTATCTGGGATAGATCAGATGCAACCTCTTAGGTAAAAACACTTATGAATAACAAAGATCAGTGAGTATTAGCAATTATTGCTAAAGAAGGATATAACGAGGTTTGGCCGACAGCAAAAGTTACAAGTATTTACCAACTTTGATAAATAGTTCACTACCGAGCAAGTTGAGTATAATTTCCTTCATGATGCAGTTGCACAGTAAGTTGAGTTGATTTGTAGCGTAGCAAAACTAGCTTTGTTAGGCTAACTTTTCACCTTGAGTCTTCCTCTTTAGGATCAAACAACAGCTCTAAGATAGGGAATCTATTGTTTGACACTTTTCAAATTGCTTCCAATTCACGATGGTATAATTTGATTTGCAGAACACCAATGGCTGCTTTAACAAGGCACAATGTCATTCCACTGGAAGGGCATTCCTACAAAGATAAGGAATCATTTCTGAACTTTTCTCAACACTTTGTCCAATATAGTTTTGAACAGAACCAGTTGTGGCACCTAAGGGCACAAGGATGCTGAACGAGACTAGGGTATGCTTTCTCTAATTCTTCACTTTGGCTGATAGAACACCTTGCACTATCTGTATGATTGACCAAGATAGACTTGACTTGGCAACACAAAGTCTGGTGAAGAAAGTGGTACTTGCATTGGTGAGTGGCTTTGTTGTTTCCTTGCTTAATTTTGATCTGTGAGACATAGTCTTCGTAGCTACCAAGGAGTCGTTACCTAGCTAGAGGTTAACCTTTCTATTGGTAACTAATCATTTGTCTCTCAACACTAAAAAGTCCCAAATCTTCACTCTTGACCACAATAATCGTGGTGGATGCAGAACAGATGGTTGCCATCGAAGTTAGCAGATAAGGAGTCACACCAAAGATGGTTGATTTCAATTGTAGAGTCATTATGCATACAAAGATTAGGACATGCATAACATGATGATCGATTCTTATCCACGGATGACTTATTCAGCATCAAGTGTTGTGTGTCCTTTTTATCCAACTGGGATGAGATACTTTGCTCACTAGACGGTGGTCGTCGGTATTGGGACAACTAAGTATAGTCACTTGTCTACCACCTCTTGTAGTCTGTTAATGTTTACGTCGGTGACCTATTCTTCAAAGGTTATCCTTTATGTATCTTCAGATGGAAGCTCTACTACTTTTGGTCTGAGATATGGATCTTACGATACGAGATAGAGAGAACCAAGAAAAGAGACACGAGAAAATAACACATTGACTATCGTTCATAATGGATCATGACTAGAAACCACGATACCAGCGCGTGCCGAGCAGCACAACCTTGTGTGTGCACCCATAGGAGGCCCCGATTTTGTCGCGGCACCATCAGTTGCTACTCGTAACACCATTACTAAACGCACAACGAAAATGCAATTTCAAGTGGCACAAATTGGGCGACAAGGATGAGCACTAAACAAATGAGGGATAGCAAGCAAAGGTAGTCACAAGGTTTAGAATCAATAGGGATGCTATTCGTAGATCAAAACACATCACAAGATAACATAGCTCAATTGCTGAAGGCGACTAAGCATGAGATTTTTTCTTAATTCCATGCATGCCTTGTGCCGACCAAGGAAACTACCAGACAATCAATTAACATGAGACTCGACCATGTTTGATAGGATCAAGGGATCAAGGATGATAACTATCTGAGACTTGGGAAGGTTGGGGATGGATTAAGCAAACTTCAAGGCAAGAACCGATATGCCAACCAAAGATTGAGTCGATAAGGTAGATACACGAATTTACAAGCAAACAATTTTGAGGCCACAACAAATAGACGTTGCATCACACTAGCTAACCTTTGGAAGAGGTAACCGGGAGGTCCAACATGGATTTGGTTATGGTCTCCACAACTAGCAATGTACAAACCATGGTCACAGGCTAGCGTTGATGAGAGTCAACTTGTTTGGTCAGTCGACAAGGGTCTTCCCCAAAGGGTACGGGCATCTATGGCATAAGCAACATATAATGAAACAAGCTTGGGCTTTTTAGGTCAAGCAGATGCACAGACACAAAACATTCAAAAGCTAACAACCACGTCATAGGCTCAGGCTCCTAAGGGAAAGAACCTAATTGGAGACTACACCAAGAGATCGTTTCGCGTAACTCGAGTGTTGCTCTAAGATAAAGCTATTCAACACTCGTATGCTCGACCGAGGACAAATGAGGTGACAACTATAGCACTAATTAGATAACAAGCATACATACAAACATCACAGTCCACCATTTGAGATATTCAATCAAATTAACTTAAGCAACCATTACTAAGCACCAGGCTCACCGATAACAAGCTTTATCTAAAGTAAGTACTACTACAAGTTGAGCTCAAAACAAACGCTAGCCAAGGTAGCCAACTTAGCATGGGCACATAACCTGGACAGCAACACAGTAGTTACTTGTTTCAACCATAACTAAGGTTGCAGACATCCCAAAAAGGTGATCCTAGACTTTCTAGAAAGCTTAGGAAGTTTTTCACACTTTTGTTATTCATACCAAAAGCTAATTCACAGATTAACATGACCAAACATGCTAATGTTTCAGATCTATACAATCATGGATAGAAAACTGACATGAACTTCATAAATGCGTAATTGGAGTTCTAGGGACCCAACAAGGCTGATCCTTAACTTGATGTAAAGCTTATTAAGTTTTCTATAACTCTCTTATTATCATATTAATATGATTCTACAGCTAACAAGGCCAAACATGACAAAGAAGACACCTCTGCCCAGATTTGGACAGATTCTGTCACTCCATTTTGCAAGCTCATAACTAGAGATTTAGACCACCAACATTAGTGGTATAGGACAATTTGGAAAGCTTAGAAAAAGTTCTATACTTTTTCTATTATCTCCAAGACATGATTCCATATGCACATAGGTCAACAAACCAAAGCTTGCCTTTGTTCTACTTAACAAGAGAGCACACCAACATGTTATTCTAGTAGCTCTAAATTTTGTTACCTTAGACCAACACTAATTTAATTCATTCATGAGAATCCACAATTATTTCTAGCAAGGCTAAGCACACACTTTTCTCAAGCATTTCCTAGTCAAGCAACATGGAACAAGGCATTCTTGTTGGACTCCACACAAGGAAGATAGTGTGCCACATCAATCACAAGTTACTTACTATAGAACAAGGGTGAGAAGAGCAGAGCTATGCATAAAGCAACAATCAGGATGATGCATGTGTTGCCCTATTCGTCCTCACAAGATTGCTAACCTAAGGTGGCGATCACGTTATATATCGGTGGCATAACACGCACTCTCTCAATATATAGCTAGTCGGCAGCTACATTCAACTTACGCAATCGTAGTTAGTGAACCTGCAGAAAATTTTCATTGCAGCCCAACAATTCCCCAAATATAGCACACAATGAAAGCAGGAAAGTAAAATTATAAGTACTCCCATATACATATACCCCCATATATATACATGTAGCACCAAAACTACCTAAATCATCAATCACCCACAATTAAGTACCTTCATATATACATGTGTGTAACATGTAAATAATCTAGTAACCAAAACTAACTCTCCCCTAGACCGATGGTTAGATGGTCATGCTCTCACAACTCACACTTACCTGATCGTAGGTGTGATGTTGCATAAAAGTAAACTAGCAACATATATGGCTATCTCATATATGAAGGCTACCTCCAATCTAACACACCGGGTAGCATAGTGTGAGAGAGTCATCACACATACATACCTTGGCCTGGGCATAGATGCATAAATTAAAAACCCCCAAGTTAGTACTTATATAAGCCACCTAATAATCCTTATATGGGCATAAGGAAATTGACCACTGGCATACGTAGGTTTTAAACTTCATATTTGAACACCTATATATATAGCTATAAGTTGTCAAAACTGACTTTTGCAAACAAAAACCTTGGTTTTAAATACACATATGACATGTTTAATGTTAAATCTTGCTTCGATACCAGCTATCATGGAACCGTCCAAATTATAAGAGCACAAGTATAAAAACAATCACCGAAGTGATCAAATTCTCACACTTGAGCCCATATAACTCCGGTAGTCCAATGAAATCACAAGGGATTTCAAACCAACCAACATACAAGTCAAGATCATAGTGATTCAACATAACAAGTCACATGTTACATCCATTTCACAAGTAATTCAATATACAACGGTGTTCAACATAGTTATTACAACTTCAGTTGAAAAGTAGCAGAAGCAAAGTAATTTGAAACTAACATTACTCTTATTTCAAAAACATGCCAGTACCAAGGTTGACTTCCAACAAAAGCATTAGAGATAAGATAACTCAGAAAGATCATGCCCACGATCACACTCTGCCACTACGGTAGGAGCCAACCAATTCTTGCAGTAGCCATGATACATCACAACATGCAACAAGTGGGAATAAACCCTGAGTACGAGAACGTACTCAGCTAGACTTACCCGTCAAAAACTAGAATAAATGACACCAAGGAGTATAAAAGGCTTTTATAAGGTGGACTGGCTTGACTTGTTTTGCAGAAAAACATAAGTTATCCTCTATGAACCATTTAAAATATAAGCATCAACTTAATTATACCTGATTAATCTAAGTAAGCACCTATGCTGGAGCAATCACTTGATTAACCATTAACATCAAAGGTTACCATCTCAGGTTTAGCATTTCTAACATCATCCACATAACCATCCGTGTTCCATCATTATTACTACGATGCCGTAGCTCGAGTCAAGTGCTCACTATCCAGGAGCGATAGCGATTCGAATCGATTCCTAACCAGCTGTTGATTTATTCCTCACATAAACCACACTCACCGATCAAGTGAGCTACAAATCACCAATGACACGATTCTGGTAAACGTCACAGGATAAACTGGGGCCACAGTACCCAGGGACCGCCCGACTACCAGGACGCACCTTGGGCTCACTCTTTGCGTCCCTGTCATACTCCCTTCAGCACCAGTACGCGCACCCATGTAGGTCCCGGGCCGAATCATGTCACTAGCTTCACGGTCGAAAGGTACTTTATTGAGCCAGCTAAATGTGAGGCATGCGTTCAACATGACAAGAGGGACGGGCAACGATCAGTCCTTAATCGACACAAACGGGGATAGATCCACACCCAAGACCTCCATGCCTTAGTGTTTCACTATCGTCATCCCGCCCGGTCTCATTTCATTTCATTAACACATGGTTCTTTTCCACGATAGCAAATATAGCCAACCGTGCCATATATATTCCTATATCTCGCAGGTGATAGGAAATCACCTGACTTCTACCGCTTAGAGCAGGGCTAAGCTTCTATCTGATCCTATACTTAAATAGGATTTCAGGGATTTACACTTGGACAAGGAAGGATATATATTAAGCAAGTGTTTTCAACCAACTCCTATAACGTAATGCATCAATACATATAACATATATACTCAATTGCATTTTCAGAAATTAGGAGGCTTATAATACTCCGGGGCTTGCCTAAGATCCAACACAAGTTAGTCAAGTTAGCTTGCACCGTCTTGCGGAGCATCTCCACTCCAAGCATACATTCCAAGGTCCTTCCATCTTCGGGTTTGGCTCCACGTCACATCCTTCACGAGGTGTATCTAGCGTAACTAGATGAGATGCAAGATACAAGTGTATGAATACATGGAATGCAATAGATGATGCATCACACACAATTCAAGGTAAGTACAAGGTTACACTAAATACACATAAGCACTTCACATTGCTTAATTAAACATTACGCCACCTATCATGCTAAGATAGCAAGGGAAGCAATACCAAACATGACACAAGATTTTCAAAGCCTCAGGTGTACTAACTTCATCACCAAGGACACGAATCACACTTAGCAACATGCAAAGCAACTCAAGGTGAAGCAACAACGATAACTGGAATATGTCAATTTCTGGACTAGCAAACAGTAGCTTCATAAATCAATCATATCTAGAGTTTTATAAATCCAAATGAATTGCAAGAAGACATTCTGGAAATATTATAAAATTATCTACATTTCATATAATCACATCATGATTCATAAGTGAAATAAGTCAAAATTACAAAGTTCCAGAATCTGTTCCTGACAAACAAAGAGCAAGCAATTCTGTACCACCAACTTTAAACAGCTATAACTCCTAAACCACATGGCTAAATGCCACCAAATTTTAACAGCAGCTTGATACATAAATTATCTACAACTTTTGTATAAACAAGTTTTACAACAAAGCACATTATCATGAAGAACTTTGCTAAGTTCCCAGATCTGTCTAGAAGCCTCATTTGCAAGAAATAATTATTAACTTATGTTGCAAACATATAATTGGACAAGAGCAACTTTACCAACATGTCACACATGTCTAATGAACACCAGAGAATATAGTGTCCATTCCTAAATAAATTATTTTAATACATTTCTTAATTTATCTAGATAATTAGGTCGAATTATGAACACATATAAAAATTGCAAAATAAATTCTACCAAAATTACAGTGGCTCTCATGTACCCCCAGTAGTCTACTGCCCAAATTTCAAGCCATTTGTGCATGCATAGCAACCTCTATGAAAAAGACAAATTGATATTGCAAGAATTCATGTGAGAGCAAGATGAATCAATAACTCATCCATACTACAACCAAAATTCTTGAAATTTTTGCCACACACCAACCATCACATGAGTAGCTTGCCACAAAAATTTCACTTCATTTGGAGCCCCAAATTTGCATTTATGAAAATGACAAATACAACTAACATTGAAAACCTAATCTGAAAAATCCATTTTTACAGCAAAAACATTAAATTAAAACATGACATATTATAAATCCACTGCATAGAGAATTTCACAAGGATTCCAAAAAGTCCTCATTTGCTATTTGATGAATTTTCTATGATTTACTATGCATTTTCAAAAATCAGCAAAAACTACAACAAATCAGTCCCTGGAGTACTATTCACATGAGTCTATGGCTGTTCAAATAACCCCCTGGCTTTAGTTGAATTCAAGCTCGAGGTCCCTGACGCGAAAACAAACAGGGAGGTCGCGCGGAGCTTGCGGTGCCAGCCGGAGGAGGCCACGCGGGCAGCTGGGAAATGGCGGCGGAGCACCAGAGGCCTCTTGCGCACCCGCTGGTGCCCTCGTCTTGCTCTGCGGCAGTCCGAGGTCAGCCAGCCACGGAGGCAGTAGAGGAGGACATCGGGGTCACGATTCTGACCGGCAGGGGGCTCATCGGCGGCGAGGAAGGGGCGTGGCGGCTTGGACACGTCAAGGTGCGTCCGTGGGGCTGCTCTGCTCAGCCCGAGACGGGTCGTGGTGGCTCAGCCACGTGCGCTCTCGAGGTCACGGCGGGAGGCCATGGCAGACGCGGCCGCACGTGGCGTCGCTTCGGGGAAGAGCGTGGGCGAGCGCTAGAGGGAGCAGAGAGTGAACGAGGACGCTGAGGTGCTCCTCCTTATCGACGCAAGGGTGCAGGGGAGGTGGCCATCATGGCTCAGAGGCGCGGCACGTGCTACTCCTGCATGGTCGCCACGGTGACACAATGTCGAGCACGTGGCTTTCACCGAAGTGGCCGACATGGGGTGCAGTTTTGGGCTGGCTACATGCCAAATTGGATCACGGTCCCCAAAGCAAAGTTGCAGCCCACAAGACGCTCTATAATTTTGGTTAAGGGTGCTCGGCCATTAGGGCTCTAGATTAGGAGATAATCAACTCCAAATTTGACACTGTCACCGGCTTAATGGTGATTAAGCTTTGCTCGGTTTTCGCTAGCCTTGGAGGGCCAAACTTGGTCAAACGAATTCCAACTTTTTATATGTTCTTCTCCAATAGATAATATCTAACTTCTATTTTTGGGTCAAATCAAGTTGCTTAACAAAAACATGAGAACGTGGCATGCCAATCAAGTTGTTACTAATCTCGGCCTTAATTATTTCCGAGTCTGAAAATAGCTGCAGATTCAATCTTCAAGCCTCAGTTTCACTTCCTTCCGAGCTGATTCATGGTATGCTCCAAAAACAAAGTTTGTTGTACTCAAACTAAACTACAACTCTTATTAAACAATCATCAACTAGTTCGGCTTGGTGAGGAAACTACATAGCTCCAAAGTAGGGTACCCGAAACTGAAACTCACTCAGGACTTAGCCAAATTTCTAGACTCCAAGACAGCACTGCATTGAATCTTGTGAGCACTATTTGACTATGTTAGAGGCCAAACTAGCTCTTTACCATTAAACAAAGTTTATTCTACATAAGAATAACTACAACCTTTCTTTAAGGTCAAACCTCATAACTAGTACAGAAGTCAAACTTTTAGTTTTGTCAAAGTAGCAAGTCGATAAAGCCTAAACTAAGGTTTTAGGCCAATTAAGGCATTTTCTTGGTATTTGCTCAACATGAACCCTTCATGACATTTGTTGTAGAGTTCATCTAGAGTCATTTGGGCAAGTTTGCAAGGTTTGGTTGATGGTCTATAATTCCATTCACTTAATGGTGCAATTCCAACACTTAGTAAAGTCATTGAAACAAAGACATGACTTATCATTTCATGTGACTTTTTGATTCCAAACTTCATAAAACATTTCCAGTGACCAATATAGATAGGTATTAAGGTGAGACACATGAAGATATGGCAATAACACCACCCAAGCATACATTTTTGAAAAGGGCCTATATGTAAGCGATGGTGCAATATTCAAGTTTAAGTCGGGACTCTATTCCATAGACTTGGCTTTGACATCTTCATTACCACTTCACATGTCATGTTTGAACTCGAAAACCCTTGCTTAACTAGTGATAAACACATGGGGTGTTACAAGTTCCATCAGGTACATCCATGGATCCAAAACGATTTCTAAGCCTACGGTACGTTTGGCGCAAATGGTGTACCTATCATGCATTGATAGTGACACTATCTCCAAATGGACTGAAACAAGATTTCACATGACCCATGCACCTAGGAGTTGCATCGGGTGCATGCAAAATGATTCTAAGCCTATGGTACGTTCGGCACAAACCATGCACCTATTTTTCATCAATATTAGCACTATCTCCAAACATATCAAAATGAGCTTCCTCGTGACCCCCGCCACCTTGGAGTACCATCAGCTGCGTCCAAAAGGATTTCTGAGCCTATGTTACATTTGTTGCAAACCGCGCCCCTATCTTGCACCGACATAAACATTTTCTCGAAATGGACCACAATGAGATTCCATATGACCCACGTCACCTAGGATTTCCATCAGGTGTGTCCAAAACATTACTCGAGACTATGGTAAGTTCAGCACAAACCATGAACCTATCTTGTGTCAAGATTAGCACTATCTCTAAATGGACCGAAATGAACTTCCACCTGAGCCTCATCACCTAGGCGTGCCATCGAGTGTGTCGAAAATGATTTCTAAGCCTATGGTACGTTTGGCACAAACCATGCACCTATCTTGCACCGACACTGACACTGTTTCCAAACAGTCTGAAATGAGATTCCACATGACTCACGTCACTTAGGAGTTCCATCGTGTGCGTTCTAAACGATTTCTGAGCCTAAGGTACGTTCAGCGTAAATCGATCACCTATCTTGTGTCAAGACTAGCCCTATCTCCAAATGGACCGCAACAAGTTTGCCCTTGACCCTCATCACCTTGGAGTACCATCGAGAGTGTCCAAAAGGATTTCTGAGCCTGTGTTACATTTGTCATAAACCGCGCACCTATTTTGCACCGATACTAACATAGTCTCAAAGTGAACTAACATGAGATTCCGCATGACCCACGTCACCTAGGAGTTCCGTTGGGTGCGTCCAAAATGATATCCGAGCCTAAGGTTCGTTCGGCATAAACCATGCATCTATCTTGCGTCAAGATTAGGACTATATCTAAATAGACCGAAACGAGCTTCCTTTTGACCCTTGTCACCTAGGAGTACCATCGGGTGCATCCAAATGGATTTCTAAGCCTATGGTGCATTTGTGCAAACCGCACACCTATCTTGCATCGATAGAAACATTTTCTCCAGACAGACCATAACGAGATTCCACATGACCCACGTGACCTAGGAGTTTTATTGGGTGCCTCCAAAACGATTTCTGAGCCTATGGTACGTCCGGCACAATCCGTTCACCTATTTTGTGTTGAGATTACAACTATCTCCAAATAGACCAAAACGAGCTTCCACTTGAGTCTCGTCACCTAGGAGTACCATCGGGTGCATCCAAAATGATTTCTAAGCCTATGATACGTTTGGCGCAAACTGTGCCCTATCTTGCACCGACACTTATACTATCTCCAAACAGACCAAAATGAGATTCCATATGACCCACTTGACCTTGGAGTTCCATCGAATGTGTCCAAAACAATTCTGAGCCTATGGTACGTTCGGCGAAAACCATGCACCTATCTTTCATCAAGATTTGCACTGTATCCAATCAGACCGAGATGAGCTACGACTTGAGCCTCGTCACCTAGGAGTACTATTGGGTGCATCCAAAATGATTTTTGAGCCTATGGTGCCCTTGGCGCAAATCATGCACCTATCTTGTGTCAAGATTAGCACGATCTCCAAATAGACCGAAATGAGCTTCCTCTTGAGCCTCGTCACCTAGGAGTACCATCGGGTGCATCCAAAACGATTTCTGAGCCTATGGTACATTTGTCGCAAACCGTGCACCTATCTTGCACCGAGACAAACATTTTCTCCATCGGACCACAACGAGGTCCCACTTGACCGACGTCACCTAGGAGTTCCATCGGGTGCCTCCAAAATGATTTTTGAGCCTATGCTACGTCCGGCACAATCCGTGCACCTATCTTGCGTCAAGATTACAATTATCCCCAAATGGACCGAAATAAGATTCCACTTGAGCCTCGTGACCTGGGAGTACCATTAGGTGCATCCAAAAGGATTTCTAGGCCTATGATACGTTTGGCGCAAACCGTGCACCTATCTTGCACTGACATTGACCCTATCTTCAAATGGACCGAAACAAGATTCCACATCACCTAGGAGTTTCATCGGGTGCGTTCAAAATGATTTTTGAGCCTATGGTATGTCCGGTGCAACCTGTGTACCTATCTTCCATCAAGATTAGCACTATCTCCAAAGCGACCGAAACAAGCGACCACTTGAGCCCCATCACGCAGGCGTACCATTGGGTGCATCCAAAATGATTTCTGAGCCTATGGTACGTCCGGTGCACCTATCTTGCACTGACACTAATACTGTTTCCAAGCACACTAGAACGAGATTCCACAAGAACCATGTCACCTAGGAGTTCCATCATGTGCGTCCAAAACAATTTCTGAGCCTATGGTAGGTTCGGCGTAAACTATGCACCTATCTTGTGTTAAGATTAGCACTATCTCCAAATGGACCAAAACAAGCTACCACTGAGCTTCATCACCTAGGCGTACCATCGGGTGCATCTAAAATGATTTCTAAGTCTATGGTACATTTGGCGCAAACCGTGCACCTATCTTGCATAGACACTAACATTGTCTCCAAATGGACCGAAACGAGATTCCACCTGACCCACGTCACCTAGGAGTTCCATCCGATACGTCCAAAATGAGATTCCCATGACCCACATCACCTAGGAGTTCCATCGAGTGCGTCCAAAACGATTTCCGAGTCTATGGTTCATTCGGTGCAAACCATGCACCAATCTTGCGTCAACCCTAAAGCCTAAACCCTGTGAGTACCATCGGGTGCATCCAAAACCATTTCTGAGCCTATGGTATATTTGGCACAAACCATGCATCTATATTGTCCAACATTAACACTGTCTCAAAGCGGATGGAAATGTGATTCTATATGACCGACGTCAGCTAGGAGTTCCATCAGGTGCATCCAAAATGATTTCTGAGCCAATGGTCCGTTCGGTGCAACCCGTGAACCTATCTTGCGTCAAGATTAGCAATATCTCCAAACAGACCGAAATGAGCTTCAACTAGAGCCTCATCACCTAGGAGTACCATTGGGTGCGTCCAAAATGATTTCTTACGTTTGGCACAAACCGTGCATCTATCTTGTCCAACACTAACACTGTCTACAAGCAGACCAAAACAAGATTCCACATGACCCACGTCACCTATGAGTTCCATCGGGCCGTCCTAAACAATTTTCAAGCCTTTGGTTCGTTCAGCACAAACGTGCACATATCTTACGTCTAGATTAGCACTATCTCCAAACGGACATAAATGAGTTTCCACTCGAGCCTTGTCACTTAGGCGTACCATCGGGTGCGTCCAAAACAATTTCTGAGCCTATGGTATGTTTTGCGCAAACTATGCTCCTATCTTTCACCGACACTGACTCTGTCTCCAAACGGACTAAAACAAGATTCCACATGACCCATGTCACCTAGGAGTTCCATCCAGTACGTCCAAAATGATTTTTGAGCCTGTGGCATGTCCGGTGCAAACTGTGCACCTATCTTGTGTAAAGATTAGCACTACTCCTATCGGACACAAACGAGCTATGACTTGAGCCGCTTCACCGAGGAGTACCATCAGGTGCATCCAAAATGATTTATGAGCCTATGATGCATTTGACCCAAACCGCACACCTATGTTGCATCAAGATTAGCACAATCTCCAAACGAACCAAAATAGGCTACCACTTGAGCCGCGTGACCTAGGCGTACCATTGAGTGCGTCTAAATCGATTTCCAAGCCTACGGTACATTTAGCACAAAATGTACACATATCTCGCACCTCCACTGACACTATCTCCAAACAGATCAAAACGAGATTCCACATGACACATATCACCTAGGAGTTTCATTGGGTGCATCAAAAATGATTCTGACCTATGGTACATTTGGCACAAACCACGCATCTATCTTGTGTCAAGATTAGCACTATCTCCAAACAGACAGAAACGAGCTTCCACTTGAGCCTAGTCACCTAGGAATACCATCGGTGCGTCCAAAATGATTTCTGAGGCTATGGCATAAACCGGCCACCTATCTTGCGTCAAGATTAGCACTATCCCCAAACAGACTAAAACGAGCTACCACTTGAGCGTCATCACCTAGGCTTACCATCGTGTGCATCCAAAATGATTTCTGAGCCTGTGGTACGTTTGGCGTAAACCGTGCACCTATCTTGCGTCATTATCAGCACTATCTCCAAGCAGACCGAAATTAGCTACCACTAGAGACTCATCACCTAGACATACCATTGAGTGCGTCCAAAATGATTTCTAAGCCTATGGTACGTTTGGCGCAAACTGTGCACCTATCTTGCACTGATACTAACACTATCTCCAAATGGACCAAAACGAGAAGCCACAAGGCACACGTCACCTAGGAGTTGCATCAGGTGCGTCAAAAATTATTCTGAGCCTATGGTACGTTCGGCGCAAACCGTGCACCTATCTTGCATCAAGATTAGCACTATCTCCAAACGGACCGAAACAAACTTCCACTTGAGCATCGTCGGTGAGGCATACCATCGGGTGCGTCCAAAATGATTTCTGAGCCTATGGTGCGTTTGGGGCAAACCGCACACCTATCTTGCGTCAAGATTAGCACAATCTCCAAACGGACCGAAACGAGCTACCATTTCAGACTCGTCACCTAGGCGTACCATCTGGTGCGTCCAAAATGATTTCTGAGCCTATGGTACGTTTGGTGCATACTGTGCACCTCTCTTGCCCCGACACTAACACTATCTCCAAATGGACCGAAACGACATTCCACAAGACACACAACCTAGGAGTTGCATCGGGTGCGTCGAAAACAATTTCAAGCGAATGGTACGTTCGGCACAAACCACGCACCTATATTGCGTCACGATTAGCACTATCTCCAAACAAACTGAAACAAGCTTCCACTTGTGCCTCATTAGCGAGGCGTACCATCGGGTGCATCCAAAATGATTTCTAAGCCTATGGTACGTTTGGCGCAAACCATGCACCTATCTTGCACCGACACTGACTCTGTCTCCAAACGGACCGAAACGAGATTCCACATGACCCACGTCACCAAGGAATTCTATCGGGTTCGTCCAAAACAATTCCAAGCATATGGTACGTTCGGCCCAAACCGTGCACCTATCTTGAATCAAGATTAGCAATATCTCCAAATGGACCGAAACAAGCTCCCACTTGAGCCTCGTTAGCGAGGCGTACCATTGGGTGCATCCAAAACGATTTCTGTGTCTATGGTATGTTTGGTGCAAACCATGCACCTATCTTTCACTGACACTTACACTATCTCCAAACAGACTGAAACAAGATTCCACATGACACACGTCACCTAGGAGTTCCATCGGGTTTGTGCAAAATGATTTCCGAGCCTATGTTACGTTTGGCGCAAACTGTGCACATATCTTGCAGTAAGATAAGTACTATCTCCAAGCAGACCAAAACGAGCTGCCCCTTGATGCTCGTCACCTAGGAGTCCCCTTAGGTGCATCCAAAATGATTTCTAAGCCTATGGTATGTTTGGTGCAAACCATGCACCTATCTTGCACTAACACTGGCACTGTCTCCAAATGGACCGAAAAAAGGTTCCACATGACCCTCGTCACTTAGCAGTTCCATCGGGTGTGTCCAAAATGATTTCTAAGCCTATGTCATGATCGACGCAAACCGTGCACCTATCTTGTGTCAAGATTAGCACTATCTCAAAGCGGACCAAAACGAGCTTCCACTTGATCCTCGTCACCTAGAAGTACCATCAGGTGCATTCAAAACGATTTCTAAGCCTATGGTACGTTTGGCGGAAACCGTGCACCTAACTTGCACTGACACTGAGACTGCCTCCAAGCGGACCGAAACAAGATTCCACATGAGCCACGTCACCTAGGAGTACCGTCGGGTGCATCCAAAATGATTTTCAAGCCTGTGGTATGTTCGGTGCTAAACATGCACCTATCTTTCATTAAGATTAGTACCATCAGGTGCGTCTAAAATGATTTATGAGGCGATGGTATGTTTGGCACAAACCGTGCACCTATCTTGCACCGACATCAACACTGTCTCCAAACGGACCAAAACGAGATTCCATAAGAGCCATGTCATCTGGGAGTTCCATCGGGTGCGTCCAAAACGACTTTCGAGCCTATGGTATGTTTGGCGCAAACAATGCACCTATCTTTGATCAAGATTAGCACTATCTCCATGCAGACCGAAACGAGCTACCACTTGGTCCACGTCACCTAGGAGTTCCATCGGGTGCGTCTGAAATGATTTATGAGCCTATGGTATGTTTGGTGCAAACCGTGCAGCTATCTTGCACCGACATGAACACTATCTCCAAATCAATCAAAACGAGATTCCACATGACCCATGTCACCTAGGAGTTCTATCAGGTGCATCCAAAACAATTTCCAAGACTATGGTACATTAGGCGCAAACAGTGCACCTATCTTGCATCAAGATTACCACTATCACCAAGTGGACTGAAACAAGCAACAACTAGGGACTCGTCATCTAGGAGTACCATCGGGTGCGTCCAAAATGATTTCTGAGCCTATGGTACTTTTGGCGCAACTGTGCACCTACCTTGCACTGACACTAATACTATCTCCAAACTGACCGAAATGAGATTCCACATGACCCACGTCACCTAGGTTGTAACACCTCAGGTGTTTAGCTCCATAATTGCATTGCAATACATGAGCACAAGCATGCATCATTTCATGTTAATTCATGTGGTTGCAACAAATGTGATTTGTTTTGAAGTTTTGTTTGATTCACATCATGTGACACTAGGTAGTTGGTGTAACTAAAGGGTAGAGTAGCTAATTATACCTTACAACACCTTAATTACACTAAGGATCATTAGTGGAACAATGTTCATGTTGACCAAAGTGACTAAATTGCCCTCCTAAGTGTGTTTCCATGCTAATTAGTGAAGTCATGTAAACTGAACCCTCATAATCACTAGCTTAGAAGCAAAACCAGTTCAAGTCCATATTAACAAAGTTGTAGTAAAAATTGTAAGCTTCAACTTTGTCAATTAGCACAATTCATGATTCAGCCCCTAAGCCGGCCAAATTTTCACTTTACCGTGCTGCTGATTTTCTGTTGTTTCACAAAAACAGATTTTGTTCCTGGCTCTGTAAATCCCAAAACATGTCGATTCAGGTTTAGCTCATATTGACAAAGTTGTAGAGAATTTCATGAGATACAACTTTGTTAATTAGCTCATCTCGTGATTCGGGCTGGTTTTAGAGCTACAGGGCTTGAAAGCTGCTGCTGTTTGGGGTGGTAAATGTTGCAAATGTTGCAACGTGATGTTGCCTATGTTGCAGTTCAGATTGGGCAGGGGGGAAGTGGCCGACCGGCCTCAGGCCGCGACCGCCGCGTGGGCGCGCGGTGGCGACCGCACGCCGGCCTTGGCCCCACCGGTCAGGCCGAGCGGGCTTCTTGAACGCCACGACGCGGCCTCCGCCTCACTCCCGCCCTTGCCTCTCTCTCTCTCGCCCTGAGCTCGCCGAGCGGAGAGAACCGAGCCGCCTTCGGTGCTGCGCGCTCCGCCGCCATCGTGTGCGCTCACCGTCGCACCACCGGCCAATACACCACGCCCACAGCTCCGTCACCACCTCCCGAACCTCGTCGAACCCTCCTTTGGAGCAACCGAGCAGGGTAAGGGCGCATTGCCGGCTTTTCGCCCGCTCGGAGCTCACCGGCGCACCGCCGCCTGCGGTGCTTATACACGGCCATGCTCCTCCACCTTGCCTCGGTCCTCAATAGGAATCTCGTTAGGTCCGCCTTGGCCCTGGGGAGCGAATGCGCACCTCCGGTGAATACTTGGCGCTCAGAGCTCACCACTGCACCACCGTGCGCCATCACCAGGGCGCCGTCGCCATGGCCGTCGTAGCTAGGTGGGGATAGGGTCAGCCAAGCTTGGTTCGGTTGGTGCGGAAAGTCACGGGGAAACCGTCGGTGATCTTCCCGTCACCGGAGACGCCGTCGTCAGCAAGCTTGAGCTCGCCGGAGTCGCGGCCGTCTCCTCCCCTCCGCTCTTCTCTCTATGACCTGCGGGCCCGCGCTGTCAGCCCCGCGCGCGCGGGCGGGATGGCCGAGCAGGCCGCGCGTGCGTCGCGGGCCGCGCCACTCGAGCTGGGCCGCGCTGTCGGGTCGGGCGGCCCAGTGGTTCCGTTTTGTTTTATTTGAAAATTCAGTTTCTGTATTATTTCACAGATTTGAATTATGTTTGTGATTTTCTTATCTAGGGTTTTGTAGAACCAAAAATTGTGATCCAAATTTTGTTGGGTTCCAAATAAAGTGTAGGATCTAGGAAAAATATCAAATGCTTATGGGATGTTTAGTTTTCTGGATATTTAAATAGGTCTTTGAAATGTGTTTTAAATTACATGCAAACTTGTTTAAATTATATCTCGAGTTTCAGTGTTCCAAAAATTATGAAATTTGGTGGGTAGACTAATTTATACTTGCTCTAGCTCTGGTAAAAATTTGGGCAGTAGTGCTTAAGTACTTTTCAAGTTATAATGCTATCTTGTTATTTTAAGAAATAATTAAATGAATTTTTGTAATTTTTCTACATGTGCAATGTTCATATAACTTTTTGGAGAATGTCTTGGTACCCTAGAGTGTCCATGAAAATTAGGAAATCTATTGTTTGACACTTTTTACTATGCCTTGTTATTTATACAAAAATCAGCCTTTTTGGCTTGGGAATTTTGTGTAGGAAGTTCCTCTGAATAAATTTAGTTCAAATTTTTACAGTAGCCTCTTTTTGGGTCAGAGAGTCTCCTGTAATTTTTGTAGAATTTTAGGTGCAGTTTACATATATGTTTGAAATTCCACTTAATTACTTAAGTAAATTAAGAAATGAATTTAAATAAATATTCTAGGTGGGCACACCTTACTTTCTGGTGTTTTTGTGACCTTTGTGAACTTGTAGTAGTATTAGTTTGGTCTTAGAGAATGTTTGCCACATAAATAATTATTTAATCTTTGCAATTCTAGGTTTTCTGGACAGCTGGTAGTATCTTTGGGTTTGACCCTTAATAAAAGTGGTTGCTGGAAAACTTGTAAATACCAAAGTTGGAGGAAACTTGATAAATTAGCTTGTGTCAAAATTTGGGAGCATTTGGCTTAGTAGTTTAGGAGTTATTGCTGTTTTAAGTGATAGTCCAGAATTGACTGCTCTCTGTTGGGGAGGACAGATTCTGGAACTTTGGAATTTCGACTAGGTAAACTTTGGAATTTAGTGTTGTGGTCTGAAAACATTTTGTGGTACATTTCTTAAGCTTTCCATATTGTCTTAGATCATATCTTTTGGATTTGGGAATCTCTAGTTATGTTAGAAACAAGTAGCTGCTGTCCAGAATGTCTTACCGTGATATTTTGGGTTGGATGTGGTAACCTAAATAATGTCACTCTTGTGTTTGTTAGGTGTTAGGGCCTTAACCGAAGATGAACAACTATATCTTAGGTTGGGTAGATTAGGTAAGTACTTCTCCACCGGAGAAGAGATTTGCACGTACTGATAAAGTAACTTGATTAGATTATTATATTTTATTTCTGAAATGCATTTCATTCCGAGCATGTTGCACCATTATGCACCCATGATATTTATTGTGCACTCATGCAATAGGTGTTCCGGAGGGGGTAACTCTCCTCGAATTCGAGCCTGTGATTCCGGAGGAAATCCAGGACCAGCCGGAGCAGCTAGAGGAACCAACCGGCGACGAAGCTCCTGCCGAAGATCTACCTGAGTGTCCTGATCACCGGCCTTCGACCTTTCTGAAAGGCAAGCCCCGGTGCATGCTGAACCTACTGATTTATAAATTAATCTTGAGTACTTTTAATTGTTTACTGCATTAAGTTGTAGGAGTTATATGAAAACACTTGTTGCATTATACCTGTCCTTGTCCAGATATCGTACTTAATCCTATATTAGGTTTAGGCACGTGTCAATGCTTAGCCCTGCTTAGTACGGTAGAAGTCGGGTGATTTCCGGACATCCGCGAGATGTAGGAAGGAGTCACGAGTGGCTTTATGGCTATCGTGGATGGAACCATGCTTAAAAATGAAATTGAGACCGGGCGGGAGTTCGATAGTACAGCCGCAAGACACTTCACGTCTTGGGTGTGGAGCTATGCCCATCTGAGTCGTTTAAGGACCGATTCGCTGTACGTCCTTGAGTCATGTTGAACGCAGTCTAACACTTAGTTGGCCGGATAAGTCGTTCCGACCGCGAAGCCGAGTAATGTGGTTCAGGCCGGGAATCGAATGGTAGGTTGCTTCTTGGAGGAGAGAAAGGATGTGCTTGGGGACATTGGCGTGAGACCAAGGGGGGGTTAGAGTCCCTATCACCTGGCAGAGTGTCGCCCTTGGGGTCGCGACATTATTCGGACCCGCGATTCCTGAATCTTATGAAACGGTGGCCTGTGCGACCCTGGCAGGGGTCTGCACGGTGAGTGTTAGAAATACCCCTCCAGCTGGATAGGAATTCGATTCGAATCGCCGTCGCTCCCAGTTAGTGAGCACTTGACTTGAGCAGTGGCAACGTAGATCTCATTAAATGAACCGGTGGTTAAGGGAATGATACAATGTTGCCACAATTCATACCTGCTCTAGATATAATGATGATAATTGTTTGATTATAATCAAGTGCATGTTTAGTACAGGTGCTAAGATAGATGATAGGTAAATGCTAAAAATAACTGCTAGTACAGGTTATAAGAGTCTCAATTACTTATGCCTTTATGCAAAAATGTGATGTCAGCTAGCCTCTTCTGAAAGCCTTGCATAATCCTTGGTGTCATCTTATTTCTGGTTTTCGACGGGTAAGTCTAGCTGAGTACATTCTAGTACTCAGGGTTTATTCCCTTCTGTTGCAGATGATATGCTCTACCAAGGCTTCTGCAAAAATTGTCTCCACCCTGCGGGTGATGAAGACTAGATCACTTGGGCATGATCATCTTTTATGTACTTTCTTGATGCTTTTGTGGGATGTTGATCAACAAGACTGGCAGTAGTTAAACAACTGGTGTGTGTTTGCTTCCGCTACTTTTATAAACTTGGTTTGTAATAATTGCGACTCCATGTGTGTAAACTTATTTTAGAACTACTTGTGAAGTGTAACGTATGATGTTGTATGTTGAATGATGCGATCCTGGTTTGAAATCCTTCGTGGTTTCGATTGACTACCGGGATTATATGGGCTCAAGTTCGAAAATTTGAGCACTTCGGTGTTTGTTTTTGTACTTGTGCTCTTATAATTTGGTCGGTTCTGTTACAGCTGGTACCGGAGCATAATTCAACATTAAACACATCGTACGAGTATTTAAAAACAGAAGTATTTGATTATGAAAGAGGGTTAAAACACTAAAAATTATTTTTAGGTATGCTAGTGATCACATCCCTTAGCCCAAATAAGGACTCTTTGGTGGCTTATTATAAAGACTAACTTGGGGGCCTTGTTTGTTTTTGTTTCGTCGTCCATACGGCGTGATATTGTATGGATGCCATCCACTTGGGTGGTAATGTATGGATCAATTGCCTCGACGCTCTGGTAAGTGTGAGTTGTGAGAGCATGATTGTCCAACCGGCGATCTAGGGGAGAGTAGTTTTGGTGACTTGCATACTTACATGTTTAAACCATGTAATTACGTAAGCACTTAATTGTGGGAACCTTTATATCGGGTAGCTTTGATACTGAAGTATATACATCAGGGGATGTGTATATGGAAAGTATTTAAATTACTACTTTCTTGTGTGCATATATTGGGAAACTGTTGGGCTGAAATGAGGTTTTCTGCAGGTACACTAACAGCGTAACGAGTAGACCGATAGTTTCGCTTATATGAGAGAACGTATGTATGCCACCGCCTAGCGTTAGAACTTTAGGTTTCTACTAAGGTGAGAGGGCATACGGAACGTGCATGCATCATGTTTAATTATATCATACATATCATTTACTCCCTCCTTGAAAATTTTAGTACTCCCGACTAAATTAAATTTCGTATCCCCTAAATGATCCTCACTTTAAGTCGTATCTTGTTGCTACAGATGGCACGTACCAAGCGGACCGCTCGCAAGTCCACTGGGGGCAGGGCACCTCGTCACCAGCTCGCTCCACGTGAGCCCCGCCCTGAGCCTACTGAGGTGGAAAGGCTGAGGGCAGAGTTGGCTGAAGTGACTGCTGCCAGGAATACAGCGCGTCAGCAACTGGAGCAAGTGATTCGTGATCGTGACCAGGAAACCCTTGCAGTCCAGAGATTGACAGTAGCAAACCGCAACTGTCAACGCATGTTGGTCCGTGTCATGAACCAGAGGGATGAATCCTGGCACGAGGAGAACGTTCTGAGAGCTCATCAGTTTGAGCTCGAGCAACAGTTGGAGAATGCTGAAGAATACAATGACAATCTTCATGAAGAAGTGCACCGTCTGAACAACCAGCTAAATCCTCTGCTGCCTCAAAATATCAACGCAGATGATGACATGGGTTCGGGAATCTTCATGGCTGAAAATGATGATGAAGTGGAGGTCAATGGGCCCCAAGATGTTGAACCAGAAGAAGAACCAGAAGAAGAAGAAGAAGATGAGGAGTTAGAGCCTGTTAGTGATGAGGACGGCGGGGAGATCCTTGACACCGACTCTGAGGACGATGCTTAGAGTAGTTATCACGTAGCTATGATGTTAGGGTTGTCTTTTGTGCCCTCCCTGTGTTGGAGTGAGGCTTTGTAATAACTTGACTTTTGGGATGTAAGGTCGAACCCTATGTTTCCTGGATGTTTAGTTGGAACCTGTTAATTTCGATCGCAATTCGATGTCTTATTGTGTGGCGTTCGATGATGGTGTCACGATTAGCACCCTTCGGTGCCACGACGAAACCGAGGGCCTCCTATGGCACGCGACATAAGGTTGTGCTGCTTGGCACGCGCTGGTATCGAGGTGGCTAGTCATGATCCACCATGGAGCTCTACCGTTGAGAAGTCTCTTTGTGGTCAGTTTGAAGTAGCCTTTCTCAGTCAACTAAAAACTTTGAAATCGAATCCAAGTACCGGGCGAAAGATCAAAAATCACGTAGATTTTAACGTAAATGGTTTAGTAACTGCTGTGCTCCTTGTGAGTGAGCCTTTATCAAAGTACATCTTGTTGGATTCTCTCGCATGATTGCGCCAATTGATCCGCTTGAATGGATTGTGCGGTTGTGATGAATTATTGTGCCATGATTATTTTGAGAAGTCTATTTCATGAAGTCAGTTTGACATATTTACAATAATTCATCTACAAACTTCCCACATCGTCAGTGCTCATTGGCTATGCATTTTGCAGATGTCGTACAATCTCCGTTGGGGTCGTGGCAATGAGGATGAGGAACAGCCACCCCCTCCGCCACCACCTACCCCGGCTGAGTTAATGCAGACCGTGGTCGAAGGGCAGCGCATGCTGGCAGATGCTATGCGCCAGCTTGCCAACCGGGAGGCTCGTCATGGCCGCCAGGGCCCAGAACCGAATCAGTACAGTGATTTCAAGGACTTTCTTGATACTAAGCCCCTGCTCTTTAAGGAGGCGGAGGAACCACTACAAGCTGATGAGTGGTTGAATACTATTGAACAAAAGTTTCGTCTGCTTCGCTTGACCGATGAGCTAAAAACTGAATATGCTTCTCACCAACTACATGGTCCAGCGGGTATTTGGTGGAGCCACTATCGTTCCACACTGCCTGCAAATGTCCCTATTGCTTGGGACCAGTTCAAGGCCGCATTCCATGGGAACTATATTCCTCCAGGTCTTATGGCTATCAAGCACACAGAATTTATGAGGCTGTCGCAGGGCAATAAAAGTTTGACTGAATATCTACAATCCTTCAACAACCTGGCAAGGTATGCCACGGAGTTTGTGGATACCGATTCCAAGAAAATTGCTAGCTTTAAAAGAGGCCTCGGCCCAAAGCTGATGAAGACTATGGGCACTAGCAAGTGCACTACCTTCAATGAATTTATCAGTGATGCTCTGACTCAAGAGAACAATAACTCAATCTATGCTGCTTCTAAGAGCCGCAAGAGGGCACTTGAGGCAGGTGCTTCACAGTCTCGAGCTCCAGCTGCCCCGAGGGCTCCTTCTCGCCCTCCTGCCACAAGTGCTAAGTTCCGTCCTCTGCAAAAGAAGGCGCCAGTGAAGACTAGGTTTCGCAAGGCATATACAGTGGCTCTGCCAAAGAGTAATTCTAGCCAAGGCAGCTCCAGTGTCCCTCCTAGCAACATGCCCTGCTGGAACTGCAACAAGCCAGGCCATTGGTCCAGGAACTGTCCATACCCTAAGAAGAATGTCAACCAAGGTGGCCGTCAAGGGCACGCTCATTATAACAGTATTGAGGAAATCCCATCTGGTGAGGTTGTCACTGCTGGTAAGTTCCTAGTTGACCAATACCCTGCAGTGGTACTTTTTGATTCAGGTGCTTCGCATTCCTTTATCAGTCCTAAGTTTGCATCAGAGTTTGCACACAAATTGCATACTGTTGAAGGTGGGGGTTATTGTATTAGCGCAGCAAGTGGGAATATTTCCACAAATAAAGTAGTGGGGAATCTTGAGCTTGAGATAGAAGGGCGAAAGTACTCGCTTGCCTTAGTGGTTTTGCTGGGCTTAGGCATAGATGTTATCTTGGGCATGAATTGGATGAGTCAGAATGGGGTACTCATTGATACATCCACTCGGGTAGTTATGCTCAGAGATCCTACAGATCAAAAGGGTTTTCTGGTACAACTTCCCAGAAAAGTTGATTTGTCTAGGGAAGTTCATGCTGTGCAAGCAAAGGCGTTGGCCGAAATTCCAGTAGTAAATGAGTTTCCGGACGTTTTTCCCGATGATTTGCCGGGGCTCCCTCCGGATCGGGATGTGGAATTTAAAATCGAGTTGTTGCCTGGCATGGCTCCCATCTCTAGGAGACCCTATAGGATGCCTCCAAATGAACTCGCTGAACTTAAGGTGCAATTGAATGAACTTTTGAAGAAGGGGTTGATTCGTCCTAGTTCGTCGCCGTGGGGATGTCCTGCTATCTTTGTAAAGAAGAAGGATCAGTCGTTGCGGATGTGCGTAGATTATAGACCTCTCAATGCAGTCACTGTCAAAAATAAGTACCCTCTACCACGTATCGACATCTTGTTCGATCAGTTGTCTAAAGCTAAAGTTTTCTCCAAGATCGATCTAAGATCTGGCTACCATCAAATTAAAATCCGCCCGGAAGATGTTCCAAAGACAGCCTTTTCTACCAGATACGGTCTTTATGAGTATCTTGTTATGTCTTTCGGATTGACAAATGCCCCCGCACACTTCATGTACTTGATGAATTCGGTGTTTATGCCCGAATTGGACAAGTTTGTGGTGGTATTTATTGATGACATCCTGATATATTCTGTAAATGAGGAAGATCACGCTGAACATCTGCGTATGGTCCTCACAAGATTGCGTGAACATCAACTATATGCAAAGTTCAGTAAGTGCGAATTCTGGCTTCGAGAAGTACCTTTCCTTGGGCATGTGTTGTCCGATGGAGGAATTATGGTGGACCTCGCCAAGGTACAAGAAGTACTGAACTGGAAGGCTCCTATCTCGGTTCACGAGGTTCAGAGTTTTCTCGGTTTGGCTGGCTATTATCGTGGCTTGATCCCGGATTTCTCCAAAATAGCTAAGCCAATGACTCGGTTACTACAAAAAGACACCAGGTTTGTCTGGACTCCTGAGTGTGATGTGGCTTTTCACAAACTGCGAACCCTCCTAACCTCAGCTCCGGTTTTGGCACAACCGGATATCGAGAAACCATTTGATGTTTATTGTGATGCCTCAGGCATAGGTTTGGGAGGTGTTCTGATGCAGGAAGGCCGAGTAATTGCATATACCTCTCGACAACTTCAGAAACATGAGGTGAATTATCCAACACATGACTTAGAACTCGCCGCAGTTGTTCATGCTTTGAAAGCCTGGCGGCACTATCTACTGGGCAATGTTTGCAATATCTACACAGACCACAAAAGCCTCAAATACATCTTCACCCAACCCGAGTTAAATATGCGTCAAAGAAGATGGCTCGAGTTGATTAATGATTATAACCTTCAAGTGCACTATCATCATGGCAAGGCAAATGTGGTTGCGGACGCTTTAAGCCGTAAGTCTCATTGCCATTCCCTAGTTGAAACTGATTTTCATCGATCTCGCCTTCTACATCCAGCGGTCTTGTACAACATCACTGTCAGTTGTACTCTCAAAAGCAGAATTATTGAGCTCCAAAAGACTGACACTGGTATATTCCACATCAAGCGTAAGATGAAAGAGTAAGAAACTACACAGTTCAGGGTAGATGAAGAGGGTGTACTATGGTTCAAGGATAGGTTAGTTGTGCCTAAGGACCGAGAGCTTAGAGATCAGATCCTGTCCGAAGCAAATTCGTCCAAGTTATCCATCCATCCTGGTAGAAATAAGATGTATTATGATTTGAAGCCATACTATTGGTGGACCAAGATGCGGAAAGAGATAGCTGCATATGTGGCTAGGTGTGATACCTGCTGTAGAGTTAAAGCTGTGCACATGAAAGCTGGGTTGCTTCAACCACTTTCTATCCCAGGTTGGAAATGGGAAGAGATAAGTATGGATTTCATTGTCGGTCTTCCTCCTACTGTCAAAAATCATAACTCCATCTGGGTAATTGTGGATCGTTTGACCAAATCAGCTCACTTCATTCTAGTTAGAGTGGACTATCGTCCCACTGACTATGCTGAGTTGTACTTCAATCAGATAGTCCGGCTCCATGGGATACCTCGTACTATCATATCTGACCGTGGTCCCCAGTTCACTGCTCGCTTTTGGGAGCACTTGCATCACCTTCTGGGAACCAAGTTAGTGAGAAGCTCTGCTTATCACCCCCAGACGTCAGGACAGATGGAACAGGTTAACTAAATCTTGGAAGATCTATTGCGGGCATGTGTAATATCATCCAAGGGTTCTTGGGAAAAATGGTTACCTCTAGCCGAATTCTCGTACAATAATAGTTACCAAGAGAGTATTAAGATGGCCCCATTCGAAGCTTTATACGGTCGTAAGTGTAGAACCCCACTAAACTGGGTAGAAGCTGGTGAAAGGAGGTATTATGGTATTGATTTTGTTCATGAAGCTGAGGAACAAGTCCGTACCATCCAAAAACATATGGCTACAGCCCAAGCTAGACAGAAAAGTTATGCTGACCGTCGTAAAAAACCGCTCGAGTTTGAAGTTGGAGACTTCGTTTATCTGAAAGTTTCTCCAATGAAGAGTGTCCAACGTTTTGGTGTTAAGCGGAAACTTGCGCCAAGATACGTGGGTCCTTTCCAAATCATAGGCAAGAGTGGAGCTGTTGCGTATAAAATCCAGTTACCTCCAGAAATGAGTGCCATATTCAACGTCTTCCATGTATCACAGCTCAAAAAGTGTCTTCGAGTTCCTGAGGAAAGAGTCCCTTTAGGAGATATCAGGCTGGAATCCGATCTAACTTACGAAGAAAAGCCAATCCGAGTGATCGATACTTAGGAACAAGTGACTAGAAGCAAAGTGGTTAAGTGGTATAAAGTAATGTGGAGTAATCAGGGTAGTGAAAGTGACGCTACATGGGAACGGGAAGACTATTTACGGGATGGTTATAAGTAATTCTATGAAAAATGGTACGCTTTCCAAATCTCGGGACGAGATTTTTATAAGGGGGGAGGGCTGTAACACCTCAGGTGTTTAGCTCCGTAATTGCATTGCATTACATGAGCATAAGCATGCATCATTTCATGTTAATTCATGTGGTTGCAACAAATGTGATTTGTTTTGAAGTTTTGTTTGATTCACATCATGTGACACTAGGTAGTTGGTGTAACTAAAGGGTAGAGTAGCTAATTATACCTTACAACACCTTAATTACACTTAGGATCATTAGTGGAACAATGTTCATGTTGACCAAAGTGACTAAATTGCCCTCCTAAGTGTGTTTCCATGCTAATTAGTGAAGTCATGTAAACTGAACCCTCAGAATCACTAGCTTAGAAGCAAAACCAGTTCAAGTCCATATTAACAAAGTTGTAGTTAAAATTGTAAGCTTCAACTTTGTCAATTAGCACAATTCATGATTCAGCCCCTAAGCTGGCCAAATTTTCACTTTACCGTGCTGCTGATTTTCTGTTGTTTCACAAAAACAGATTTTGTTCCTGGCTCTGTAAATCCCAAAACATGTCGATTCAGGTTTAGCTCATATTGACAAAGTTGTAGAGAATTTCATGAGCTACAACTTTGTTAATTAGCTCATCTCGTGATTCGGGCTGGTTTTAGAGCTACAGGGCTTGAAAGCTGCTGCTGTTTGGGGTGGTAAATGTTGCAAATGTTGCAACGTGATGTTGCCTATGTTGCAGTTCAGATCGGGCAGGGGGGGAAGTGGCCGACCGGCCTCAGGCCGCGACCGCCGCGTGGGCGCGCGGTGGCGACCGTACGCCGGCCTTGGCCCCACCGGTCAGGCCGAGCGGGCTTCTTGAACGCCACGACGCGGCCTCCGCCTCACTCACGCCCTTGCCTCTCTCTCTCTCTCGCCCTGAGCTCGCCGAGCGGAGAGAACCGAGCCGCCTTCGGTGCCGCGCGCTCCGCCGCCGTCATGTGCGCTCACCGTCGCACCACCGGCCAATACACCACGCCCACAGCTCTGTCACCACCTCCCGAACCTCGTCGAACCCTCCTTTGGAGCAACCGAGCAGGGTAAGGGCGCATTGTCGGCTTTTCCCCCGCTCGGAGCTCACCGGCGCACCGCCGCCTGCGGTGCTTATACGCGGCCATGCTCCTCCACCTTGCCTCGGTCCTCAATAGGAATCTCATTAGGTCCGCCTTGGCCCTGGGGAGCGAATGCGCACCTCCGGTGACCACTTGGCGCTCGGAGCTCACCACTGCACCACCGTGCGCCATCACCGGGCCGCCGTCGCCATGGCCGTCGTAGCTAGGTGGGGATAGGGTCAGCCAAGCTTGGTTCGGTCGGTGCGGAAAGTCACGGGGAAACCGTCGGTGATCTTCCCGTCACCGGAGACGTCGTCGTCGGCAAGCTTGAGCTCACCGGAGTCGCGGCCGTCTCCTCCCCTCCGCTGTTCTCTCTATGACCTGCGGGCCCGCGCTGTCAGCCCCGCGCGCGCGGGCGGGATGGCCGAGCAGGCCGCGCGTGCGTCGCGGGCCGCGCCACTCGAGCTGGGCCGCGCTGTCGGGTCGGCCGGCCCAGTGGTTCCGTTTTGTTTTATTTGAAAATTCAGTTTCTGTATTATTTCACAGATTTGAATTATGTTTGTGATTTTCTTATCTAGGGTTTTGTAGATCCAAAAATTGTGATCCAAATTTTGTTGGGTTCCAAATAAAGTGTAGGATCTAGGAAAAATATCAAATGCTTATGGGATGTTTAGTTTTCTGGATATTTAAATAGGTCTTTGAAATGTGTTTTAAATCACATGCAAACTTGTTTAAATTATATCTCGAGTTTCAGTGTTCCGAAAATTATGAAATTTGGTGGGTAGACTAATTTATACTTGCTCTAGCTCTGGTAAAAATTTGGGCAGTAGTTCTTAAGCACTTTTCAAGTTATAATGCTATCTTGTTATTTTAAGAAATACTTAAATGAATTTTTGTAATTTTTCTACATGTGCAATGTTCATATAACTTTTTGGAGAATGTCTTGCTACCCTAGAGTGTCCAAGAAAATTAGGAAATCTGTTGTTTGACACTTTGTACTATGCCTTGTTATTTATACAAAAATCAGCCTTTTTGGCTTGGGAATTTTGTGTAGGAAGTTCCTTTAAAGAAATTTAGTTCAAATTTTTACAGTAGCCTCTTTTTGGGTCAGAGAGTCTCCTGTAATTTTTGTAGAATTTTAGGTGCAGTTTACATATATGTTTGAAATTCCACTTAATTACTTAAGTAAATTAAGAAATGAATTTAAATAAATATTCTAGGTGGGCACACCTTACTTTCTGGTGTTTTTGTGACCTTTGTGAACTTGTAGTAGTATTAGTTTGGTCTTAGAGAATGTTTGCCACATAAATAATTATTTAATCTTTGCAATTCTAGGTTTTCTGGATAGCTGGTAGTATCTTTGGGTTTGACCCTTAATAAAAGTGGTTGCTGGAAAACTTGTAAATACCAAAGTTGGAGTAAACTTGATAAATTAGCTTGTGTCAAAATTTGGGAGCATTTGGCTTAGTAGTTTAGGAGTTATTGCTGTTTTAAGTGACAGTCCAGAATTGACTGCTCTCTGTTGGGGAGGACAGATTCTGGAACTTTGGAATTTCGACTAGGTAAACTTTGGAATTTAGTGTTGTGGTCTGAAAACATTTTGTGGTACATTTCTTAAGCTTTCCAGATTGTCTTAGATCATATCTTTTGGATTTGGGAATCTCCAGTTATGTTAGAAACAAGTAGCTGCTGTCCAGAATGTCTTACCGTGATATTTTGGGTTGGATGTGGTAACCTAAATAATGTCACTCTTGTGTTTGTTAGGTGTTAGGACCTTAACCGAAGATGAACAACTATATCTTAGGTTGGGTAGATTAGGTAAGTATTTCTCCACCGGAGAAGAGATTTGCACGTACTGATAAAGTAACTTGATTAGATTATTATATTTTATTTCTGAAATGCATTTCATTCCGAGCATGTTGCACCATTATGCACCCATGATATTTATTGTGCACTCATGCAATAGGTGTTCCGGAGGGGGTAACTCTCCTCGAATTCGAGCCTGTGATTCCGGAGGAAATCCAGGACCAGCCGGAGCAGCTAGAGGAACCAACCGGCGACGAAGCTCCTGCCGAAGATCTACCTTAGTGTCCTGATCACCGGCCTTCGACCTTTCTGAAAGGCAAGCCCCGGTGCATGCTGAACCTACTGATTTATAAATTAATCTTGAGTACTTTTAATTGTTTACTGCATTAAGTTGTAGCAGTTATATGAAAACACTTGTTGCATTATACCTGTCCTTGTCCAGATATCGTACTTAATCCTATATTAGGTTTAGGCACGTGTCAATGCTTAGCCCTGCTTAGTACGGTAGAAGTCGGGTGATTTCCAGTCATCCGCGAGATGTAGGAAGGAGTCACGAGTGGCTTTATGGCTATCGTGGATGGAACCATGCTTAAAAATGAAATTGAGACCGGGCGGGAGTTCGATAGTACAGCCGCAAGACACTTCACGTCTTGGGTGTGGAGCTATGCCCGTCTGAGTCGTTTAAGGACCGATTCGCTGTACGTCCTTGAGTCATGTTGAACGCAGTCTAACACTTAGTTGGCCGGATAAGTGGTTCCGACCGCGAAGCCGAGTAATGTGGTTCAGGCCGGGAATCGAATGGTAGGTTGCTTCTTGGAGGAGAGAAAGGATGTGCTTGGGGACATTGGCGTGAGACCAAGGGGGGTTAGAGTCCCTATCACCTGGCAGAGTGTCGCCCTTGGGGTCACGACATTATTCGGACCCGCGATTCCTGAATCATATGAAACGGTGGCCTGTGCGACCCTGGCAGGGGTCTGCTCGGTGAGTGTTAGAAATACCCCTCCAGTTGGATAGGAATTCGATTCGAATCGCCGTCGCTCCCGGTTAGTGAGCACTTGACTTGAGCAGCGGCAACGTAGATCTCATTAAATGAACCGGTGGTTAAGGGAATGATTCAATGTTGCCACAATTCATACCTGCTCTGGATATAATGATGATAATTGTTTGATTATAATCAAGTGCATGTTTAGTACAGGTGCTAAGATAGATGACAGGTAAATGCTAAAAATAACTGCTAGTACAGGTTATAAGAGTCTCAATTACTTATGCCTTTATGCAAAAAAGTGATGTCAGCTAGCCTCTTGTGAAAGCCTTGCATAATCCTTGGTGTCATCTTATTTCTGGTTTTCGACGGGTAAGTCTAGCTGAGTACATTCCAGTACTCAGGGTTTATTCCCTCCTGTTGCAGATGATATGCTCTACCAAGGCTTCTGCAAAAATTGTCTCCACCCTGTGGGTGATGAAGACTAGATCACTTGGGCATGATCATCTTTTATGTACTTTCCTGATGCTTTTGTGGGATGTTGATCAACAAGACTGGCAGTAGTTAAACAACTGGTGTGTGTTTGCTTCCACTACTTTTATAAACTTGGTTTGTAATAATTGCGACTCCGTGTGTGTAAACTTATTTCAGAACTACTTATGAAATGTAACGTATGATGTTGTATGTTGAATGATGCGATCCTGGTTGTAAGCAAGTTGGTTTGAAATCCTTCGTGGTTTCGATTGACTACCGGGATTATATGGGCTCAAGTTCGAAAATTTGAGCACTTCGGTGTTTGTTTTTGTACTTGTGCTCTTATAATTTGGTCGGTTCTGTTACATAGGTGTTCCATCGAGTGCGGCCAAAATGACTTCTGAGCCTGTGGTACGTTTGGCGCAAACCATGCACATATCTTGCACCGACACTACCAATGTCTCTAAATGGATCGAAATGAGGTTCCACATGACCCAAGTCACCTGGGAGTTCCATAAGGTGTGTCCAAAATGACTTTTGAACCCATGGTACGTTTGGCGCAAACTCTGCACCGATCTTGCACCGACACTAACACTGTCTCCAAACGGCCCGAAATGAGATTCCACATGACCCACATCACCTAGAAGTTCCATCAGGTGCGTCCAACACGATTTCCAAGCCCATGGTACGTTCAGTGCAAACCATGCTCCTATCTTACATCAATAATAGCACTATCTCCAAGCATACTAAAACGAGCTACCACCTAATCCTCGTCACGTAGGAGTACCATCAAGTGTGTCCAAAACAATTTTTGAGCCTACGGTATGTTTGGCGCAAACCGTGCACCTATCTTGCACCGACATTGGCAATATCTCCAAGCGGACCAAAATGAGCGACCACATGAGCCTCGTCGCGTAGGAGTTCCGTTGGGTGCATCCAAACTCACATCTGAGCCTATGCTACGTTCGGTGCAAACGATGCAACTATCTTGCACCGACACTAACACTATCTCCAAATGGACCAAAACGAGGTTCCACGTAACCACGTCACCTAGGAGGTCCATCGGGTGCGTCCAAAATGACATCCGAGCCTATGGTATGTTTGTCGCAAACCGTGCACCTATCTTGCACCGACACTAACACTATCTCCAAATGGACCGAAACGAGATTCCACATGACCCATGTCAACTAGGAGTTCCATCAGGTGCGTCCAAAATGATTTCTAAGCCTATGGTACGTTCGGTGCTAACTGTGCACCTATCTTGCGACAAGGTTAGCACTATCTCCTAGTAGACTGAAATGAGCTACCACTTGATCCTTGTCACCTAGGAGTACCGTCAGGTGCGTCCAAAATCATTTTTGAGCCTATGGTATGTTTGGTGTAGACCGTGCACCTATCTTGCACCGACACTAACACTGTCTCCAAACAGACTAAAATGAAATTCCACATGAGCCACGTCACCTAGGAGCTCCGTCGGGTGCGTCCAAAGCGACTTCCGAGCCTATGGTTTGTTTGGCGTAAACCGTGCACCTATCTTGCATCAAGATTAGCATTATCTAAAAAAGACAGAAACGAGCTACCACTTGAGCCTCGTCACCTAGGAGTACCATAGGTTGCGTCTAAAATAATTTCTGAGCCTATGGTGCGTTTGGCACAAAACGTGTACCTATCTTGCACTAACACAAACATTGCCTCCAAATTGACCGAAACGAGCCACCACACGAGCCACATCACCTAGGAGTTCCATCGGGTGCGTCTAAAATGACTTCCGAGCCCATGGTATGTTCAGCACAAAACCGTGCACCAATCTTGTGTCAAGATTCGCACTATCTCCAACTGGATGGAAATGAGCTACCACTTGATCCTCATCACCTAGGAGTACCAATCTTGCACCGACACTGACACTATCTCCAAACGGACCAAAATGAGATTCTACATGACCCACGTCACCTAGGACTTCCATTAGGTACATCCAAAATGATTTCTGAGCTCATGGTACTTTCAGCGCAAACCGTGTACCTATCTTGTTCGAAGATTAGCACTATCTCAAAATGGAGTGAAACGAGCTTCCACATGAGCCTCGTCATGTAGGAGTACCAGCGGGTGCGTCCAAAACAATTTCTGAGCCTATGGTACATTCGACGCGAACCGTGCACCTATATTGTGTCATGGTTAGCACTATCTCCAAGCGGACCGAAACAAGCTACCACTCGATCCTCGTCACGTAGGAGTTTCATTGGGTGCATCCAAAACAGCATCCAAAACAACTTCTAAGCCTATGGTATATTCGACAGAAATTGCGCACCTATCTTGCATTAAGATTAGCACTATCTCAAAATGGACCGAAACGAGCTTCCACTTGTGCCTCGTCACCAAGGAGTACCATCGGGTGCATCTAAAATGACTTCTGAGCCTATAGTACATGTGCCACAAACAGTGCACCTATCTTGCATCGACACTAACACTATCTCCAAATGGACCGAAACAAGATTCCACATCACCCACATAAGCTAAGAGTTCCATAGGGTGTGTCCAACCTAACTATCGAAGCCATAGTATGTTTAGCGCAAACCATGCACCTATCTTGCACAAACACTAACATTGTCTCCAAACCAACCGAAACTAGATTTCACATGACCCACATCACCTAGGAGTTCTATCGGGTGCATCCAAAACGATTTCTGAGCCCATGGTATATTCGGTGCAAACCATGCACCTACCTTACGTCAATATTAGCACTATCACCAAGCAGACCGAAATGAGCTACCACCTAATCTCGTCACCTAGGAGTATCATCAAGTGTGTCCAAAATAATTTTTGATCCTATGGTACGTTTGGCGCAAACTGTGCACCTATCTTGCACCAACATTGGCTGTATCTCCAAGTGGACCGAAACAAGCTACCACATGAGCCACATCACCTAGGAGTTCTATCGGGTGCATCCAAAACGACTTCCGAGCCTATGGTATGATCGGCGCAAACCATGCACCTATCTTGCGTCAAAATTAGCACTATCTTCAAGCAGACCAAAACGAGCTACTACTAGAGCCCCGTCACCTAGGAGTACCATCGGGTGCATCCAAAATGATTTCTAAGCCTATGGTATGCTTGACGCAAAATATGAGCGTGTCTTGCACTGTCCCTAAATAGACCAAAACGAGATTTCACATGACCCACGTCACTTATGAGTTCCATCGGGTGTGTTCAAAATGATTTTCATGCCAATGTTACGTTCGGTGCAAACTGTGCAATTACCTTGCACCGACACTAACACTATCTCTAAATGGACCAAAACGAGGTTCCACATGACCCACATCACATAGTAGTTCCATCGGGTGCGTCCAAAATGACTTCTGAGCCTACGATATGTTTGGCGCAAACCGTGCACCTATCTTACACCAACTCTAACACTATCTCTAAACGGATCAAAATGAGATTCCACATGATCCATAATAATTAGGAGTTCCATTGGGTGCGTCCAAAACGATTTCTAAAAATATGGTACGTTTGGCGCAAACCGTGCACCTATCTTGTGTCAAGATTATCGCTATCTCCAAGAATACTGAAACGAGCTACCACTTGATCCTCATCACCTAGGAGTACCATCAGGTGCGTCCAAAACGTTTGAGCCCATGGTATGTTTAGCGTGAACCAAGCATCTATCTTGCACCGACACAAACACTGTTTCTAAACGGACCGAAATGAGGTTCCACATGAGCCACGTCACCTAGGAGTTCCGTCGGGTGCGTCCCAAATGACTTTCAAGCCTATGGTATGTTCAGCGCAAACCGTGCACCTATCTTGCGTCATGATTAGCACTATCTCAAAACGGACCAAAACGATCTTTCACTTGAGCCTTATGACCTAGGAGTACCATTGGGTGTATCTAAAATGATTTTTGAGCCTATGGCACATTTTGCGCAAACCGTGCACCTATCTTGCACCAACACTAACACTATCTCCAAACAGACCGATATGAGATTTCACAAGACCCACGTGACCTAGGAGTTCCATTGGGTGCATCCAAAACGATTTTTGAGCCTATGGTACATTCGGCGCAACAGTGCACCTATCTTGCATCAAGATTAGTACCATCACCAAACAGAATGAAACGAGCTACCACTTCAGCCTCTTGATATGAACTAGGGTTCCCGATCTTCCGAAAGGTTCTGATAACTCTCGATTTGGTGGAGTCATGACACAATTCGATCCGGCTTCCGAACAACTTGGCTCTGAACCCCGCAATCGCAGCACCACGACCCCTCTGGTTATCGACCGGCGTTGCACGATCGACCTCACCAAGAAGGCTAAGTCCTTGCCTGCGAATCGAGAACACATGCAAGAACACAAAAGGAATGCAACCAAATTGCAGATGAATGATTAATCTCACAAAGTTGGGGTCTCACAAACCGACGGCGATGGCGAAACTTTTGTCAACAGAATAATCGAAGTAAAACCCAACCCTAATGTAGATGGTGACTACTAATTATATAGGCTAAGAGACGTCAAAGGACCCCTATTTGCGTCCCTGGGGAGCGCCGACACGTTACAAGGCCCAAACGGCCCAAAAGACGGCGACACAACACCTTGACAGATTCTGTATGGTGACTTGTTTCGATGATTCCTGTTTATTCTTAACAACTTTTGACATGGGACCACTTGAGTTGGCTTCCTTATCAAATAAGCTTTCCATCCATATATGGATCATTGAAAACGGAGTTCGGACGCGTCCTGGGTGACCAGTTCAAGGCAGACTGGTCCTGAACTGCGAGGCAGACTCGAACTCAACTTGGTTTGGTCCTCCATCTTTATCCGGGCGCCCTCGCTGGTCCTCCACGCCTCCAAGCCCTCCTCCATGTGTATCCTGGCCCTCTCCTTCATTTCTAAGCACAATATAATCATTAGGTAGCAATCTATTCTCAAAATCATATAAGGAGTTACTTATGAACGAGCTCACCTCTAAATTTAATTGACGCGCGTGAGCTCTAGTGATGGGACCTTGAATGTCCAGTAGTGGATCATTGTGTGTATGTGAAGGAGTGATGTCCTCATCACCTCTTCACCAAGGAGTACCATCGGGTACATCCAAAATGATTTCTGAGCTTGTGGTACGTTTGGCGCAAACCGTGCACCAATCTTGCACCGACGCTAACACTATCCCCAAACGGACCAAAATGAGATTTCACATGATCCACGTCACCTAGGTGTTCCATTAGGTGCGTCCAAAATGATTTCTGAACCTATGGTACGTTCAGCACAAACTGTACACCTATCTAGCACCAAGATTCGGAATATCTCCAAACGGACCGAAACGAGCTTCAACTCGAGCCTTGTCACTAAGGTGTACCATCGGGTGCGTCCAAAATGATTTCTGAGCCATTGGTACGCTTGGCGCAAACCGTGAACCTGTCTTGCACCTACACTAACACTGTCTCCAAACAGACAGAAACGAGATTACACATGACCCATGTCGCCTAGGAGTTCCATCGGGTGCGTCCAAAATGATTTGCGAGCCTATGTTACATTCGGCGCAAACGGTGCACCTATCTGGCGTTAAAATTAGCACTATCTTGAAACAGACCGAAATGAGCTTCAACTTGAGCCTCATCACTAAGGAGTACCATCGGGAGCATCCAAAATGATTTTTGAACCTATAATATGTTTGGCGCAAACCGTGCACCTATCTTGCACCAACACTAACACTAATTCAAAACGGACCGAAACGAGCTTCCACTTGAGCCTCGTCACCTGGGAGTACAATCGGGTGTGTCTAAAATGATTTCTGAGCCTATGGTACACTTGGCACAAACTGTGAACCGGTCTTGCACTGACACAAGCACTGTCTCCATCGGGTGCGTCCAAATCGATTTCTGAGCCTATGTTATGTTTCGCACGAACTGTGCACCTATCTTGCATCAAAATTAGCACTATCTCCAAACCAACTGAAACAAGCAAGCACTTGAGCCTCGTCACCTAGGAGTACCATCGGGTGTGTCTAAAATGATTCCTGAGCCTGTGGTACATTTGACGCAAACCATACACCTATCTTGCACCGACACTGACATTGTCTCCAAACGGACCGAAACAAGATTCCACATGACCCATGTCACCTAGGAGTTCCATCGGGTCCGTCCAAAATGATTTCTGAGCCTATTGTATGTTTAGAGAATACCATGCACCTATCTTACCTCTAGATTAGCAATATCTCCAAGCAGACCGAAACAAGCTACCACTTGATCCTCGTCACCTAGGAGTACCATCTGATGCGTCCAAAATGATTTCTGAGCCTATGGTATGTTCGGTGTGAACCATGCACCTATCTTGCAATGACACTGACAATGTTTCCAAACGAACCAAAACAAGATTCCACATGAGCCACATTACCTAGGAGTTCCATTAGGTGCGTCCAAAATGATTTCTGAGCCTATGTTACGTTTCGGCGCAAACCGTGCACCTATCTTGCTTTAAAATTAGCAATATCTCCAAATGGACCGAAACGAGCTACCACTTGAGCCTCGTCACCTAGGAGTACCATCAAATATGTCCAAAATGATTTTTGAACATGTGGTATGTTTAGCACAAACCATGCACCTATCTTGCACCGCCACTGACATTGTCTCCAAATGGACCAAAACAAGGTTCCACATGACCCACGTCACACAAAAGTTCCATTGGGTGTGTCCAAAATGACTTCCAAGCCAATGGGACGTCTGGCGTAAGTCGAGCACGTATCCTCTACCGATACTGACACTGTCTCCAAACGTACTGAAACAAGATTCCACAAGAGCCACATCACCCCGGAGTACCGTTAGGTGCGTCCAAAACAATTTTTGATCCTATGGTATGTTCGGCGCAAACCATGCACTTATCTTGCACCAAGATTAGCACTATATCAAAATGGACCGAAACGAGCTTCCACTTTAGCCTCGTCACCTAGGAGTACCATCGGGTATGTCAAAAATGATTTCTAAGCCTATAGTATGTTTAGCACAAACCGTGCACCTATCTTGAGTTAAAATTAGCACTATCTCAACACACAGACCGAAACGTGCTCCCACTTGATCCCATCACCTAGGAGTACCATCAGGTGTGCCAAAAATGATTCTTGAACCTATGGTACGTTTCGTGCAAACATGCACCAATCTTACATAGACACTGACACCGTCTCCAAACGGACCAAAACATGGTTCCACATGACCCACGTCACATAGGAGTTCCATCGGGTGCGTCCAAAACAACTTCTGAGCCTATGGTACGTTTGGCGTAAACCGTGCACCTATCTTGCACTGACACTAACACTGTCTCCAAACGGACCAAAACGAGATTCCACATGACCCACATCAATTAGGAGTTCCATCAGATGCATCCAAAATGATTTCTGAGCCTATGGTACGTTTGGCGCAACCCGTGCACCTATCTTGTGTCAAGATTTGCACTATCTCCAAATGGACCAAAAGAAACTACCACTTGCTCCTCGTCACCTAAGTCTACCATCAGGTGCATCCAAAATGTCTAAGCCCATGGTATGTTTGGCACAAACTGAGCACCTATCTTGCACTAACACTTGCACTATCCAAATGGACCGAAACGAGATTCCACATGAGCCACGTCACATAGGAGTTCCGTCGGGTGCGTCCAAATGACTTCTGAGCCTATGGTATGTTCAGCGCAAACTGTACACCTACGTTGCATCAAGATTAGCACTATCTCAAAATGGACCCAAACAAGCTTTCACTTGAGCCTTGTCACCTAGGAGAACCATTGGGTGCTTCTAAAATGATTTCTTAGCCTACAACACATTTTGCGCAACCTGTGCACCTATCTTGCACTGACACTAACACTATCTCCAAATAGACCGAAATGAGATTCCACATGATCCATATTACCTAGGAGTTCCATCGGGTACGTCCAAAACAATTTCTGAGCCTATGGTATGTTTGGCACAAACCGTGCACCTATCTTGCACCGACGCTAACACTGTCTCCAAATGGACTAAAATGAGATTCCATATGATCCACGTCACCAAGGAGTTCCATCAGGTGCTCCAAAATGATTTCTAAGCCTATGTTACATTCAGCGCAAGTTGTACACCTATCTTGCGTCAAGAATAGGACTATCTCCAGATGGACCGAAATGAGCTTCAACTCGAGCCTCGTCACTAAGGAGTATCATCAGGTGCGTCAAGATTAGAATTATAACCAAACGGACCAAATCGAGCTACCACTTGAGCCTCGTCACCAAGGAGTACCATCGACTGCCTCCAAAACAATTTTTGAGCCTATGGTATGTTTAGCGCAAACTGTGCACCTATCTTGCACCAACACTAACACTATCTCCAAATGGACTGAAATGAGATTCCACAAGACCCACATCACCTAGGAGTTCCATCAGGTGCGTCCAAAACGACTTCTGAGCCTATGGTACATTCGGTACAAACCTTGCAACTATCTTACGTCAAGATTAGAACTATCTGAAGACGGGCCGAAATGAGCTTCCACTTGAGCCTCGTCACTTAGGAGTACCATCGGCTGCATCCAAAATGATTTATGAGCCTATGGTATGTTTGGCACAAACCGTCAAACTTTCATGCACCGACAGTAACACTGACTCCAAAAGGACCGAAACAAGATTCCACAAGACCCACGTCACCTTGGAGTTCCATTCGGTGGTTCCAAAATGATTTCCGATCCTATGGTATGTTCGTGCAAACCGTGCACCTATGTTGCATCAAGATTAGAACTATTTCTAATCAGACCAAAATGAGCTTCCACTTGAGCCTCGTCACCTAGGTTTACCATTAGGTGCGTCCAAACCGTGAACCTATCATGCACCAACACTAACACTATCTCAAAACGGACCGAAACGAGGTTCCACAAGACCCACGTCACCTAGAAGTTCCATTGGGTGTGTCCAAATGACTTCAAAGCCTATGCTACGTTCGGCGCAAACCTTGCACCTTTCTTGCATCAAGATTAGCACTGCCTCAAAACAGACCGAAACAAGATTCCACTTGAGCCTCGTCAGTTAGGAGTACGATCGGGTGCATCCAAAATGATTTCTGAGCCTATGGTATGTTTGGCGTAAACTGTGCACCTATCTTTCACTGACACTAAGACTATCTGCACACGGACCGAAAGGGTGTTCTACATGACACATGTCACCTAGGAGTTCCATCGGGTGCGTTTGAAATGATTTCCAAGCCTATGGTATGTTCAACACAAACATTGCACCTATCTTGTGTCAAGATTAGCAGTATCACCAAACAGACTGAAACGAGCTACCATTTAAGCCTCGTCACCTTGGAGTTCCATCGGGAGCGTCCAAAACGATTTCTGGGCGTATGGTACGTTTGGCGCAAACCGTGCACCAATCTTGCACCGACAGTAACACTGTCTCCAAACAGAACGAAACGAGATTTCATATGACCCATGTCACCTAGGGGTTCCATCGGGTGCGTCCAAAATGATTTTTGAGCCTATGGTACATTCGGTGCAAACCGTGCACCTAACTTGTGTCAACATTAGCACTATCTCCAAATAGACCGAAACGAGCTACGACTTGAGCCTCGTCACGTAGGAGTACCATCGGGTGTGTCCAAAATGATTTCTGAGCCTATGGTGCGTTTGGGCACCTATCTTGCATCAAGAATAGTAGTATCTCCAAATGGGCCAAAACGAGCTACCACTTTACCCTCGTCACCTACGCATACCATCGGGTGCGTCCAAAACGATTTCTAAGCCTATAGTACGTTTGGCACGAATCGTGCACCTATCTTGCACTGACACTAACACTATCTCCAAACGGACCAAAACGAGATTACACATGACACACGTCACCTAGGAGTACCTTCGAGTGCATCTAAAACACTTTTTGAGCCTATGGTGTGTTTAGCACAAACCGCGCACTTATCTTGCGTCAAGATTAGCACTATCTCCAAACGGACCGAAATGAGCTTCCATTTTAGCCTCATCACCTAGGTGTACGATCAGATGTGTCCAAAATGATTTCTAAGCCTATGGTATATTTGGCTCAAACCGTGCTTCTATGTTGCACATATAACGATACTATCTCCAAATGGACCAAAACGTGATTCTACATGACCCACTTTAACTAGGAGTTCCATCAGGTGCGTTCGAAACGATTTTCGAGCCTCTGGTACGTTAGGTGCAAACTATGCACCTATCTTGCATCAACTTTAGCACTATCTCCAAACGGACCGAAACAAGTTTCCACTTGAGCCTCGTCACCTAGGCATACCATCGGATGCGTTTTAAACAATTTCTGGCCCGGACCGAAATGAGCTTCCACTTGAGCCTCATCACCTAGGCAAACCATCGGGTGCATCCAAAACTATTTCTGAGCCTATAGTACGTATGGCGCAAACCATGCATCTATGTTGCATCGACACTAACACTATCTCCAAACGGACTGAAACGAGAAAACCATGCATCTATGTAGCGTCAAGATTAGTACTATCTCCAAACGGACCAAAACGAGCTACCACTTGTGCCTTGTTACCAAGGCGTACCATCAAGTGCGTCCAAAACAATTTCTTAGCCTATGGTACCTTTGGGGCAAACTGTGCTCCTATCCTGCACACATAGTTACACTATCTCCAAACGGATCGAAATGAGATTCCACATGACCCACGTCACCTAGGAGTTCATTGGATGCATCCAAAATGATTTTCGAGCCTATGGTACGTTTGGTGCAAACCGTGCACCTGTCTTACGTCAACATTTGCACTATCTCCAAACAGACTGAAACGAGCAATGACTTGAGACTCATCACCTAGGCATACCATCGGGTGCTTCCAAAATGATTTCTGGGCCAATGGTACATTGGCCCAAACCACACACCTGTCTTCTGTCAAGATTAGCACTATGTCCAAACAGACCGAAACGAGCTTCCACTTGAGCCTCGTCACCTAGGCGTACCATCGGATCTGTCTAAAATGATTTCTGACCCTATGGTACATTTGGCGCAAATCGTGCTCCTATCTTACACCGATATTGACACTATCTCCAAACAGACAGAAATGAGATTCTACATGACCCACGTCACCTATGAGTTCCATCAGGTGCGTTCAAAATAATTTTTGAGCCTATGGTACATCCGATGCAAACCATGTACCTATCTTGTGTCAAGATTAGCACTATCTCCAAATGGACCGAAATGATCCACCACTTGAGCCTCATCACCTAGGCGTACCATCGGGTGCATCCAAAACAATTTCTGATCCTATGGTGCGTTTGGCACAAATTGCACACCTATCTTGCATCAAGATTAGCGCTATCTCCAAATGAACCAAAACGAGCTAGCACTTGAGCCCCATCACCTTGGCGTACCATCCAGTGCGTCCAAAATGATTTCTGAGCCTATGGTACGTTTGGCGCAAACCGTGCTACTATCTTGCAGACACTGACACTGTCTCCGAACAGACTGAAATGACATTCCACATGACCCATGTCACCTAGGAGCTCCATCAGGTGCGTCCAAAATGATTTTCAAGCCTATGGTACGTCCGGTGCAAACCGTGCACCTATCTTCCATCAAGATTAGCACTATCTCCAAATTAGCCAAAACGAGCTATAATTTGAGCCTCATCACCTAGGAGTACCATGGGATGCGTCCAAAATAATTTCTTAGCCTATGGTGCGTTTGGCGCAAACCACGCACCTATCTTGCGTCAAGATTAGCACTATCTCCAAACATACCGAAATGAGCTACCACTTGAGCCTCGTCACCTAGGCGTACCATCGGGTGCGTTCAAAACGATTTCTATGCCTATAGTACATTTGGCGCAAACTGTCCACCTATCTTGGACCAACACTGACACTCTCTACAAATGGACCAAAACTAGATTCCACATGACACACGTCACCTAAGAGTTTCATTGGTTGCGTCAAAAACTATTCTGAGCCTATTTTACGTTTGGCATAAACCGTGCACCTATCTTGCGTCAAAATTAGCACTATCTCCAAACGGACAAAAATGTGCTTCCACTTGACCCTCGTCACTTACGAGTACCATCGGGTGCGTCCTAAATGATTTTTGAGCCTATATTGCGTTTGGCGCAAACCGCGCACCTATCTTGCGTAAAGATTAGCAATATCTCAAAATGGACTGAAACGAGCTACCACTTGAGCATCGTCACCTAGGCGTACCATTTGGTGCATCCAAAATGATTTCTAAGCCTGTGTTACGTTAGGCGCAAACCGTGCACCTATCTTGCACCGACACTGACACTGTCTCCAAACGGCCCGAAACAAGATTCCACGTGACGCACGTCACCTAGGAGGTTCATCTGGTGCATCCCAAATAATTTCTGAGCTTATGGCACGTTTGGTGCAAAAACGTGCACCTATCTTGGGTCAGAGCAACTCCAGCAGAGCCCCTAGTCAAGCCCCAATAGATAAATATGGGTGCCCAAGCAAAAAACAGTGGTCCAGCAAGGCCCCTACTATGGCACCAAAATTTGTGTGGGCACCCAAATCCCTCCCTTAGCCCCAATTCCCATGAGCTCTAGGCCAAGCCCCGAAACGGCAGTTCTGTCTAGTTTTTCCCTGCACGCGCGTGAATTCTTCTCCCACCCGTGCATGACATTTCCCTAGCACGCGCACCGCTAGGTTTCACAGCGCGCACCGCCAGGCCTCTCCCCGTCCCCTGCTCGCTCGTGGGGCCAGTTCACGGGCTGGCACCATCCCCTCCTGCTGTCTTTGGCACGATTTCCCCTAGCGGCGTGAACTCCCCCAGCGACCGCGTCCTATCTCAGTCTGCGACTTCCTGGCGACGCGAGCTGATCTGAACGCCCTGCTCTCTGCTCTAGGTATGCCTCCGCTATTTGCTCTAGATCTAAACGTGACAATATACATCTGGGTCGTACTTTTGCCTTCCTAGTCTTGCTAGTTGCTAGTAGTATGCATGTCAGTTAAGGATATGTGTGTGTGTGGCTTCTTGAGCATGTCAGTTCAAATAGTGATTGAGAGTGACACATTATTGATATAGAGTGACACATTTGCTCGCTTGATTATCTTCCCATCGAGTCATGTCTGTATGTACTTGAGTGGCTGGGTTAATAATTGCTATACTGGATTGATACTAGTGTCATTAGAATGCCAGGCATCAATTAATTTTGTTTTTTTTTCTAAAGTTCCATGCATCATTGCATCTTACTGTTCAGAACAAAATAAAGCCATGAATTAACTCCAAATAGAACCTTCGATCCTGGTATTTTAAGAAGGTTGTTCATGTGCTCAGAACCAATGATGAAATGACTTTTTTTAGTCGATCTAACTGCTTTTAGTCTTACTCCACACAAATTCCATGATTGTGCAGATTGTTCACTTTGTTAGGCATATGGCCACACAGGAATTTTTTGCCATATTGCAGCAGGGTTCTCAGCTTATAAATTATGTGTTGTTTTTTGTACAGTTTGTGAAATGTCACAAGTAGGTGCTTGGTCACAGATGATGTCCGACGAAGTTGAGATTGATGACATTGGAATTTTACCTAGCCAACCTAGTGCACCAAAGAGGAAGGCAGCCCGTGCTGCCAACTACTCTCTAGATGAAGACATCCAATTGTGTGAATCATTGGAGAACATAAGTTTGGATCCTATCACAGGAAAGGAGCAACCTAGCAAGGCCTATTGGAAGCAAATTCATGATAACTTTCATGCCAACAAAAAATTTGCATCTGATAGGAATGCTAATTCTCTAGAGCATAGGTGGGCAACAATTCGCAAAGAGTGCCAGAAGTTTCAAGGCTTATTTGAGGAGGTTGAGCGTCCTCATCCTAGTGGAGTGCCATACCAGGAACATGTAAGAATTGCTTTTATTAAGCTGCTGCATCATTGTTGCATATGCAAGCAAAGATCCAAATGCATATGCATATGCATATGCTGCTGCATCTTTGATTTCAGCATCCCTGATTTTATTAAGTTGTGCATCATTGTTTTTATTAAGCTGCTGCATCTTTCATTTCAGTTGCTAAAAGCTCAAAATACATATGCAAGCAAAGATCCAAAGAAGAAGGGGTTTCCTTTCCTTCATTGTTGGCTGAAGATTAGGAACAGCGAGAAGTTCGTGGCCCCTGTCACCAACAAAAGGCCTAGGGAAGGCAATTCACCACCAGCAACAGTGGATGTGTTTGATGTAGAAGATGGTGAGAGTAGAAAGAGCCAAACCCCTGACTCTTCCATGCCTAGCAATAAAAGGCCTATGGGGAGGAAGCAAGCAAAGGAGAAGCTAAAGAAAGGAGGAGAACCAACGAATTATAACTTGATAGAGAAATTTCTTGTAGAGAAAGAGAAAGTTAGAGAGGATAGGTGGCACGAGAGCAAGATGTTGCATGAGCGCAAATTATCACTTGAAGCACGCAAGATTGAAAATGAGGAGAAGAATCGGCGGTGGGAGCAAGAACAAAAAACTATGTTTTGTGACCTCGACACATTGGACCCATCCCAAAAGACATATGTGATAGCAATGAGGGCTCAAATTGCAGCTGAAAAGATGGCGGCCTTCAACAGTGCCTTCGGTGGTAGCAGTGGAGGATATGAACCTAGTGGCGGAGGAGAATTTTGATACTGAATGTTATATTATGTTCTACTGAAGCAGATCTTGTGGAGCATTTGTGGACGTGATATGGCGCAGGTTAATTTTAAATATGGTGCTTTATTGTGGCTGTTGATTTTATGATCTAGTGCTCTACTGAAGTAGCACAAATAGCCAATGCAAGTTGCAGGCTTGCAGCTCTAGTTTCAGTTTATTGCAGCTCTAGTCTTTTGAACTATTATTGTAGCTCCAGTCTTTTGTATGTCATCAAATTTGGACCAAAATTATATTTGAATTTAAATTTGAATATTTGTATTTTTCATTTATTATTTTGCGCATGGTGCTTTATTGATATAGTTTAAATAAATTATTATATAATATGATGTTCTCAAATACATATGCACATGTGTGAGGAAATAAAGGAATTAAGAATAGGGGCTTTGTTTTGAGGGCTCCTACTAGAGTTTAGTCTACAAAACAGGGCCCAAAAAGTGGGGGGAGCACCCCAATGAAAAGTAGGGGCCCTGTTTTTGGGGCTACTGCTGGAGTTGCTCTCAAGGTTAGCTCTATCTCCAAACTGACCAAAACGAGCTTCCACTTGAGCATCGTCACCTAGGCATACCATCGGGTGCGTTGATTTCTGAGCCTATGGTATGTTTGGCACAAAACGTGCTCCTATCTTGCACTTACATTAACACTGTCTCCAAACGAACCAAAATGAGATTTCACATGACCCATGTACCCAAAGAGTTCCATCGGGGGCATCCAAAACGATTTTCGAGCCTATGGTACGCTTGGTGGAAACCATGCAACTATCTTGCGTCAAGATTAGCACTATCTCCAAATGGACCGAAACGAGCTACGACTTGAGCCTCGTCACCTAGGAGTACCATCGGTGCGTCCAAAATGATTTCTGAGCCTATGGTCCATTTGGAAACCTATCTTGCGCCAAGATTAGGACTACCTTCAAATGGGCCGAAATGAGCTACCACTTGAGCCTCATCACCAAGGCCTACTATCGAGTGCGTCCAAAATAATTTTTTAGCCTGTAGTACATTTGGCACAAACCGTGCACCTATCTAGTACTGACACTGACACTGTCTCCAAACGGACCAAAACAAGATTGCACATGACACACGTCAGTTAGGAGTACCATCGGGTGCGTCCAAAACAATTCTAAGCCTATGGTGCATTTAGCGCAAACCGCGCACCTATCTTGCGTCAAGATTAGCATAATCTCCAAACGGACCGAAACGAGCTTCCACGTGAGCCTCGTCACCTAGGCATACCATCGAGTGTGTCCAAAATGATTTCTGAGCCTATGGTACGTTTGACGCAAACCATGCTCCTATCTTGGACAGATAATGACACTGTCTCCAAACAGAGCGAAACGTGATTTCACATGACCCACGTCAACTAGGAGTTCCATCAGGTGCGTCCAAAATGATTTTTGAGCCTATGTTACGTTCGATGCAAACCATGCACCTATCTTGCGTCAACATTAGCACTATCTCCAAACGAACCAAAATGAGCTATGAGTTGAGCCTCGACACCTAGGAGTATGATCGATTGCATCCAAAATGATTTCTGGGCCTATGATGCGTTTGGCGCAAACCGCGCACCTATCTTGCGTCAAGATTAGCACTATCTCCAAGCAGACCCAAACGAGCTTCCACTTGAGCCTCATCACCTAGGTATACCATCGGGTGCGTCCAAAATGATTTCTGAGCCTATGGTGCATTTGGCGCAAACCGTGCACCTATCTTGCGTTAAGATTAGCACTATCTCCGAAATGGACTGAAACGAGCTACCACTTGAGCCTCGTCACATAGGCGTACCATCGGGTGCATCCAAAGCGATTTCTATGCCTATGGTACGTTTGGCGCAAACTGTGGACCTATCTTGCACCGACACTAACACTGTCTCCAAATAGAGCAAAACAAGATTGCACGACACACGTCACCTAGGAGCACCATCGGGTGCGTCCAAAATAATTTCTCATCCTATGGTGTGTTCAGCGCAAACCGCGTGCCTATCCTGCGTCAAGATTAGCTCTATCTCCAAGCGGACCGAAATGAGCTTCCACTTGAGCCTCATCACCTAGGTGTACCATTGGGTGCATTCAAAATGATTTCTAAGCCTATGGTACGCTTGGCGCAAACTATGCTCCTATCTTGCACCGATAATGACACTGTCTTCAAATGGACTGACACGTGATTCCACATGACCAACGTCAAGTAGGAGTTTCATCGGGTGTGTCCAAAACAATTTTTGAGCCTATGGTACATTTGGTGCAAACGTGCACCTATCTTGAGTCAAAATTAGCACTATCTCCAAATAGACCAAAACGAGCTATGACTTGAGCTTCGTCACCTAGGAGTACCATCGGGTGCGTCCAAAACAATTCTAAGCCTATGGTGCGTTTAGCGCAAACCACGCGCCTATCTTGCGTCAAGACTAGCACTATCTCCAAACGGACCAAAACGTGTTTCCACGTGAACCTCATCACCTAGGCATACCATCGGGTGCATCCAAAATGATTTCTGAGCCTATGGTATGTTTGGCGCAAACCGTGCTCCTATCTTGGACAGATAATGACACTATCTCCAAACGGAGCAAAACGTGATTCCACATGACCCACGTCAACTAGGAGTTCCATTAGGTGCGTGCATAATGATTATCGAGCCTATGGTACGTTCGATGCAAACCGTGCACCTATGTTGCGTCAACATTAGCACCATCTCCAAAGGGACTGAAACGAGCAATGACTTGAGCCTCATCACCTAGGAGTATGATCAATTGCATCCAAAATGATTTCTGGGGCTATGATGCGTTTGGTGCGAACCGCGCACCTATCTTGGGTCTAGATTAGCACTATCTCCAAGTAGACCGAAACGAGCTTCCACTTGAGCCTCGTCACCTAGTTGTACCATTGGGTGCGTCCAAAATGATTTCTAAGCCTATGGTGCATTTGGATCAAATTGCGCACCTATCTTGCGTTAAGATTAGCACTATCTCCAAAACGGACTTAAACAAGCTGCCACTTGAGCCTCGTCACCTAGGCATACCATCATATGCATCCAAAACGATTTTCTGTGTCTGTGGTACGTTTGGCGCAAACCGTGGACCAATCTTGCACCGACATAGACACTGTCTCCAAATAGAGCAAAATGAGATAGCACATGACACACGTCACCTAGGAGTACCATCGGGTGCGTCCAAAACAAATTTTGATCCTATGGTGCGTTTAGCGCAAACTGCGCACCTATCTTGCGTCAAGATTAGCTCTATCTCCAAACGGACCAAAATGAGCTTTCACTTGAGCCTTGTCACCTAGACGTACTACTCTTGGCTGCATCCAAAATGATTTCTGAGCCTATGGTACGTTTGGCGCAAACCGTGCTCCTATCTTGCACCAACGTTGACATTGTCTCCAAACAGACTAAAACGAGATTCCACATGACCCATGTCACCTAGGAGTTCCATTGGGTATTTTCGAGCCTATGGTACGTCGGGTGCAAACCGTGCACCTATATTGCATTAAGATTAGCACTATCTCCAAATTTGCCGAAACGAGCTATGACCTAAGCCTTGTCACCTAGGAGTACCATCGGGTGTGTCCAAAATGATTTCTGAGCCTACAGTATGTTTGGCGCAAACTGTGCACCTATCTTGCACCGGCACTGACATGGTCTCCAAACGGACCGAAACAAGATTTCACATGACACATGTCACCTATCGGGTGCGTCGAAAACGATTCTGAGCCTATGGTACATTTGGTGCAAACTGTGCACCTATCTTGCGTCAAATTAGCACTTTCTCCAAATGGACAGAAACGAGCTTCCACTTGAGGTACATTTGGCGTAAACCGTGCAGATATCCTGCACCGACACTGACACTATCTCCAAACACACCGAAATAAGATTCCACATGACCCACGTCACCTAGGAGTTCCATCGGGTGCACCCAAATGATTTCTAAGCCCATGGTACGTTTGGCGCAAACCGTGCACCTATTTTGCGTCAAGATTAGCACTATCTCCAAACGGACCAAGACGAGCTACCACTAGAGCCTCATAACCTAGGAGTACCATTGAGTATATCCAAAATGATTCTAAGCCTATGGTACGCTTGGCGCAAACCGTGATCCTACCTTGCAGCGACACTAACACTGTCTCCAAACAGATCGAAACGAGATTCCACAAGACCAACTTCGCCTAGGTGTTCCATCGGGTACGTTCAAAATGACTTCCGAGCCTAAGGTATGTTCGGTGCATACCAAGCACCTATCTTGTGTCAAGATTAGCACTATCTCCAAGCGGACTGAAATGAGCTACCACTTGATCCTCGTCACCTAGAAGTATCATCAGGTGCGTCCAAAATGATTTCTGAGCCTATGGTACATTTGGCGCAAACCATGAACCTATCTAGCACCGACACTAACACTATCTCCAAACAGACCGAAATGAGATTCCACATGACCCACATCACATAGGAGTTCCATCGGGTGCGTCCAAAATGATTTTCGAGCCTATGTTATGTTCGGCGCAAACGGTGCACCTATTGTGCCTCAAAATTAGCACTATCTCCAAATAGACTGAAACAAGCTACACTTGAGCCTGTCACCTAGGAGTACCATCGGGTGCATCCAAAATATTTTTTAGCCTGTGGTGCGTTTGGCACAAACCGCGCACCTATGTAGCATCAAGATTAGCACTATCTCCAAACGGACCGAAATGAGCTACCACTTGAGCATCGTCACCTAGGCATACCATCGGGTGCGTCCAAAATGATTTCTGAGCCTATGGCACGTTTGGCACAAACCGTGCACCTATCTTGCACGACACTGACACTACCTCCAAATGGACTGAAATGAGATTTCACATGAAACACGTCACCTATGAGTGCCATTAGGTACGTCCAAAATGATTTTTGAGCGCATGGTACGTTCGGCGCAAATTGTGCACCTATCTTGCGTCAAGATTGGTACTATCCCCAAACGGACCGAGACGAGCTATAACTAGAGCCTCGTCACCTAGGAGTATCGTCAGGTGGGTCCAAAATGATTTCTGAGGCTATGGTACACTTGGCACAAATAGTGAACCTATCTTGCACCGACACTAATACTATCTCTAAACGGGCCGAAACAAGATTTCACATGACCCACGTCACCTAGGAGTTCCATCGGGTGCGTCCAAAATGATTCCAGAGCCTATAGTACGTTCGATGCATACCATGCACCTATCTCTCGTCAAAATTAGCACTATCTCGAAGGGGACCGAAACGAGCTACGACTAGATCGTCGTCCCCTAGGAGTACCTTCTAGTGCGCGCAAAATGATTTATAAGCCTATGATATGTTTGGCACAAACCATGCAACTATCTTGCACTGACACTGACACTGTCACCAAATGGACAAAAATGAGATTCCACATGACCCACGTCACCTAAGAGTTCCATCGGGTGCGTCCAAAATGATTTTCGAGCCTATGTTACGTTTGGCGTAAACCGTGCACCTATCTTGTGGCAAGATTAGCACTATCTCTAAGCAGACCAAAATGAGCTGCCACTTGGTCTTCATCACCTAGGAGTACCATCAGGTGCGTCCAAAACAATTTATGAGCCTATGGTACATTTGGTGCAAACCGTGCACCTATCTTGCACCAACATAGACATTGTTTCCAAACGGACTGAAACGAGGTTTCACATGACCCACATCACCTAGGAGTTGCATCGGGTGCATCCAAAATGACTTCTGAGCCTATGGTATGTTTGGCGCAAACCATGCACCTATCTTACACCGACACTAACATTGTCTCCAAACGGACGAAAGCAAGATTTCGCATGACCCACGTCACCTAGAAGTTCCATCGGGTGAGTCCAAAATGATTTTCGTGCCTATGGTACACTTGGTGCAAACCATGCACCTATCTTGCTTCAAGATTAGCACTATCTTAAAATGGACTGAAATGAGCTTCCACTTGAGCCTCGTCACCAAGGAGTACCAACGGGTGCGTCTAAAATGATTTCTAAACTTATGGTATGTTTGGCAAAACCGTGCACCTATCTTAAAACGACACCAACACTGTCTTCAAATGGGCCAAAACAAGATTCCACATGACCCACATCACCTAGGAGTTCCATCAGGTGCGTCCAAAATGATTTCAGAACCTATGGTACGTTCGACGCAAACTATGCACCTATCTCGCGTCAAGATTAACACTATCTCAAAGCGAGCCAAAACGAGCTACGACTTCATCGTCGTGCCCTAGGAGTACCATCTAGTGTGTCCAAAATGATTTCTGAGCCTCTGGTACGTTTGGCGCAAATTGTGCTCCTATCTTGCACTGACACTAACACTATCTCCAAATATACTAAAATGAGATTCCTCGTGGGCCACGTCACCTAGGAGTTCCATCGAGTGCGTCCAAAATGACTTCTGAGCCTATGGTATGTTCGTGCGAACCATGCACCTCTCTTGCGTCAAGATTAGCACCATCTCAAAACAGACCAAAACGAGCTTCCATTTGAGCCTCGTCACCTAGGAGTACCATCGGGTGCGTCTAAAATGATTTCTGAGCCTATCATACGTATAGCACTAACCGTGTGGCTATCTTGCACCAACATTAACATTGTCTCTAAACAGACTGAAATGAGATTACACATGAGCCAGATGACCTAGGAGTTCAGTCGGGTGCGTCCAAAATGACTTTCGAGCCTGTGGCATGTTTGGTACAAATCGTGCACCTATCTTGCGTCAAGATTAGCACTATCTCCAAGCGGACCAAAATGGGCTACCACTTGACCTTGTCATCTAGGAGTACCATTAGGTGCGTCTAAAACGATATCTGGGCCTATGGTATGTTTCGCGCAAACTGTGCACTAGTCTTGCACTGACACTAACACTCTCTCTCCAAATGGACCAAAACAAGATTCCAAATGACCCACGTCACCTAGGAGTTCCATCGAGTGCGTCTAAATTGATTTCTAAGCCTATGTCATGATCAGCGCAAACCGTGCACCTATCTTGTGGCAAGATTAGCACTATCTCCAAATGGACTAAAACAAGCTACCACTAGAGGCTCATCACCTAGGAGTTCCATCGGGTGTGTCCAAAATAATTTCTGAGCCTATGATACTTTCACAGCAAACCGTGCACGTATCTTGCGTCAAAATTAGCAATATCTCCAAACGGACCGAAGTGACCTACCACTTCAGCCTCATCACCTAGGAGTATCATTGGGTGTGTCCAAAACAATTTCTGAGTATATGGTACATTTGGCACAAACCATGCACCTATCTTGCACTAACACTGACACTATCTCCAAACAGACCGAAATGAGATTCCACATGACCCACGTCATCTAGGGGTTCCAACGGGTATGATCAAAACAATTTTTGAGCCCATGGTACGTTCGGCGCAAATCATGCACCAATCTTGTGTCAAGATTAGCACTATCTGCAAACGGACCGAGATGAGCTACCACTAGAGCCTCGTCACCTAGCAGTACCATCGGGTGCGTCCAAAATGATTTCTGAGCCTATGGTATACTGGCGCAAACTGTGAACCTATTTTGCACCGACACTAACACTATCTCCAAACAGATCGAAACGAGATTCCACATGGCCCACGTCACCTAGGTGTTCCATCGGGTGCGTCCAAAACAAGTTTCAAGCCTATGTTAAGTTCGGCGCAAACCATGCCCCTATCTTACGGTAAGGTTAGTACTATCTCCAAGCAGACTAAAATGAGCTGCCACTTGATACTCATCACCAAGGAGTACCATCAGGTGTGTCCAAAATGATTTCTGGGCCTATGGTATGTTTGGCATAAATCGTGCACCTATCTTGCACCAACACTGACCCTATCTCTAAACAGACCGAAATGAGGTTCCACCTGACCCACGTCACCTAGGAGTTCCATCAGGTGCGTCTAAAATAGCTTTCGAGCCTATGGTATGTTTGGCGCAAACCGTGCACCTATCTTGCACTGAAACTAACACTGTGTCCAAACAGACCAAAACAAGATTCCAAATGACCCACGTCACCTTGGAGTTCCATCGGGTGCGTCCAAAACGATTTCTAAGCCATTGTCATGATCAGCGCAAACCGTACACCTATCTTGCGGCAAGATTAGCACTATCTAATAGCGGACCGAAACAAGCTACCACTTGATCCTCGTCACCTAGAAGTACCATCATGTGCGTTCAAAATGATTTCTAAGCCTATGCCACATTTGGCGCAAATCGCGCACCTATCTTGCACTAATACTGACACTGTCTCCAAATGGACCGAAAAAAGATTCCACATGAGCCTGTCACCTAGGAGTACCGTTGGGTATGTCAAAAACAAATTTCAAACCTATGGTATGTCCGGCTAAAAGCCCAAGTTTGATTTTGGTAATTAATGACACCAAGTTGCTAATGTCATGTGTTAAGTGGTTTAAGTTAGGTATAAGCAACACATGTGATGAAGGTGCATGTGGCATGGAGTGGTGGCCACAAGATCACAAAGAGATGGTGCATGGACATGAAATGATGGTCATGGTTATCAAGCATGAGGAGATGGACATGGAACAAAGTGTTCAAGGCAAAGGTATAATCATAGAGTTTGCTTTTGCTGGTCTAAGATGAGTAGAGAAGTGATTGACCGGGTTTAGGATTGATAGCCGACTATCAAGAGGGGCAATCACGGTTAGCTCATGAATCAACATCATCTTTAGCATATGCATTAGGATCTAGTAAAGATAGCTAACATAACTCCTTTGAGAAAATGATTATGAAAATGCTAACACAGGAGCACATGACGGTTTTCACATGGTGGTGTTAGCACATTTGTGAAGGTGTTGGAGTTGGTGTTGATCAACTTGGAGAAGAGAGAAAGGTCCTTCGGTGTTCTCCGGACACTAGGATGGATCTTGGAGTGGAATACTGCTTTGATCCATTGTGAACTGGATTAAGTGATTTAGTGGTTGTGTATCCCTCTGAGTAAGCTTTCCAAAATGTCCAAGATCATCGAAATCGGAGTTCGGAGCTAAGAGATATGACCGTTTTAGGGCCGGGTGGTCTGCGACGGACGCTGCGACAGACGCGGCCACGGGGGGCGACAGACGCGGCCTCAGGGGGACAGACGCGGCCTCGGGGGTGACAGACACGGCCACGGGGGGTGACAAACGCGTCTATCGAACCACCCTTGCTTCGGCTTGCAGCGGAGGTGGCGACAGACGCGGTGGTGCTGAGCACCAGACGCGTCTGTCGATTGTTTTCGTGAAATGGAGCTTACTGGATGCGTACTTCGATGTGACGAACGCTGAGGCCAAAACCGAAGGACGCATCTGTCGCTACTATTCATGAACGTTGGATTTTGAAGGCTCGAGGACACGTGGTAGCTTCGAGTGGCGTCAGACGCACTGTGCAGCGTCTGTCGGTATGCGACAGACGCGTCTATCGTGCACCATTTCATCTCAATAGCTCTTTTCAAAGGGGTATGTCTATAAATAAGAGGTGGCCAGCCCTTGGGGGTTCTCTCTTGCACATTTGAGATAATGGGGCACACTTTGAGCTAGAGAACACTCCCTCCACTCATCTCCTTGCTTGGTTGCATACTCTAGAGAGATTGAGTGAGATTCAAGTGCATTGCATTGAGAGTTGCATCTAGTGGCACTTGATCTTCGTGTGTTGCTATGGATTGCTTGTTACTCTTGGGTATTTCCTAACACCCTAGAAGACTTGGAGCAACGGTAGTGTTGAGCTCAACCTTGGAGATTATTTCGAGCCTCACCAAGTTGATTGTGAGGGGTTCTTGAGCCTTCCCCGTGGGAGTTCACAAATTGGCTACTCTAGTGAAGCACGTGGCTTGGAGGATCCCCATCTTGTGAGTAGATGTGTGGCACCCGCTGAGGGTTCAACTCTTGATAGCTGATTAGCTCGTGATCCATCAAGTGGGTGCATCGCCACAATGAGGAGTAGCTTGCCGGGAAGCAAGTGAACCTCGGTAAAAAATCTTGTGTCATCTCTTTGCTGAGGATTTCTCTTGTGATTGCTCATTGTGATTGATTCTTCGAGTGCATTGCTTCTCTACATTGTTGGTATAAGAATCAAGTTACTTGCTCTTTACTTTCTTGTACTAGTCCTTGTGTAGTTTGCTTAGTGCAGCCTTTATCACATAGGAGTAAGTAGCTTAGTGACTTAGCCTTGTTGGTGTGTATTAGAGATCATAGCCTTGCTTCACTAGAATTGTATAGGTGGCTTGTATAGTGTAGTTAAGCTAGTGCTAGAATTATCTTAGCCATCTTTTATACTAACATGATTGTTTAGTGAAGCTTGTAGATTTTTAAATAGGCTATTCACCCCCCTCTAGCCATTTGGACCTTACACCAGCGCAAACCATGCACCTATCTTGCATCAAGACTAGAACTATCTTAAAATGGATCGAAATGAGTTTCCACTTGAGCCTAGTCACTTAGGAGTACCATCTAGTGTGTCTAAAATGAATTCTGAGCCTATGGAATGTTTGGCACAAACTGTGCACCTATCTAGCACCGATACTAACACTATCTTCAAACGGACCGAAACGAGATTCCACATGAGCCATGTCCCCTGGGAGTGCCGTCGGGTGCTTCCAAAACGACTTCTGAGCCTATGGTATGTTCAGCGAAAACTCTGGCAAGATTAGCACTATCTCCAAGCATGCCAAAATGAGCTACCACTTGATCCACATCACCAAGGAGTTTCATCGGGTGCGTCCAAAACGACTTCCAAGCCTATGGTACGTTTGGTGCAAATGGTGCACCTATCTTGCACCAACACTAGCACTGTCTCCAAACGGACTGAAACGAGATTCCACATTACCCACATCACCAAGGTGTTCCATCGGGTGTGTCCAAAATGATTTCTGAGCCTATGGTACGTTCAGCGCAAACCATGCACCTATCTTGTGTCATGATTAGCACTATCTTCAAGCGGACCAAAACGTGCTACCACTCGATCCTCGTCACCTGGAGTACCATCTGGTGCATCTAAAATGATTTCTGAGCCTATGGTACATTTGGCGCAAACCGTGCACTTGTCTTGCACTGACACTAACACTGTCTCCAAACAGACCAAAACAAGGTTCCACACGACCCACGTCACCTAGGAGTTCCATCGGGTGCGTCCAAAATGACTTTTGAGCCTACCATACGTTGGCACAAACCATGCACCTATCTTGCACTGACACTAAAACTGTCTCCAAACTCACCGAAACGAGATTCCACATGACCCATGTTAGCTAGGAGTTCCACCGGGTGCGTCCAAAATGATTTCTGACCCTATGGTTCATTCGGCATAAACCGTGCACCTATCTTGTGTGAAGGTTAGCACTATCTCCAAGCGGACCGAAACAAGCTACCACTTGGTCCTCGTCACCTTACCATCAGGTGCGTTCAAAATGATTTCTAAATCTTTGGTACATCTGGCGCAAACTGTGCATCTATCTTGCCCTGACACTGAGACTAACTCCAAGCAGATCGAAACAAGATTCCAAATGAGCCACCTCACCTAGGAGTACCATCGGGTGCATCCAATATGATTTTTGAGCCTATGGTATGTTCGGCGCAAACCATGCACCTATCTTTCATCAAGATTAGCACTATCCCAAAAATGGACCAAAACGAGCTTCCACTTGAGCCTCATCAATTAAGAGTACCATCGGGTAATGATTTATGAGCCGATGGTATGTTTGGCACAAACCGTGCACCTATCTTGCACCGAGATCAACATTATCTTCAAACGGACCAAAATGAGATTTCACATGAGCCATGTCACCTAGGAGTTCCGTCAGGTGTGTCCAAAATGACTTCCGATCCTATGGTATGTTCGGCGAAAACTCCGTCAAGATTAGCACTATCTCCATGCAGACCGAAACGAGCTACCACTTGATCCACGTCACCTAGGAGTTCCATCGGGTGTGTCAAAAATAACTTCCAAGCCTAAGGTATGGCTGGTGCAAATGGTGCACCTATCTTGCACCAACACTAACGTTGTCTCCAAACGGACTAAAACGAGATTCCACATGACCCACGTCACCTAGGAGTTCCATCGGGTGCGTCCAAAATGATTTCTGAGCCTATGGTACGTTCGGCACAAACGGTGCACCTATCTTGCATCAAGATTAGCACTATCTCAAAATAGACCGAAATGAGATTTCACTTAAGCCTTGTCACCTAGGAGTACCATCGGATGCGTCTAAAATGATTTTTGAGCCTACAGTATGTTTGGTGCAAACCGTGCACCTATCTTGCACCGACACGTACACTATCTCCAAATCGACCGAAATGAGATTCCACATGACCCACGTCGCCTTGGAGTTCCAAAAGGTGCATCCAAAACAATTTCCAAGGCTATGGTACATTCGGCGCAAATAGTGTACCTATCTTGCGTCAAGATTAGCACTATCACCAAGTAGACTGAAACAAGCAACCCTAGGGCCCCATCATCTAGGAGTTCTATCGGGTACATCCAATATGATTTCTGAGACTATGGTACTTTTGGCGCAACCATGCACCTATCTTGCACCGACACTAATACTATCTCCAAACTGACCGAAACGAGATTCCAGATGACCCACATCACCTTGGAGTTCCACCGGGTGCGTCCGAAATGACTTCTGAGCCTATGGTACGTTTGGCGCAAACCGTGCACTTATCTTGCACCGACACTGCCACTATCTCTAAATGGACCTAAATAAGGTTTTACATGACCCACGTCACCTAGGAGTTCCATAGGGTGTGTCCAAAATGACTTTTGAACCCATGGTACATTTGGCGCAAATTCTGCACCTATCTTGCACCGACACTACACTGTCTCCAAACGGACCGAAACGAGATTCCACATGACCCACATCATCTAGAAGTTCCATTAGGTGCATCCAACATGATTTCTGAGCACTTGGTACGTTTCGCGCAAACCATGCTCCTATCTTACATCAATACTACCACATGATCCTAGTCACCTAGGAGTACCATCAAGTGCATCCAAAATAATTTTTGAGCCTATGGAACGTTTGGGGCAAACCGTGCAACTATCTTGCAATGACATTGGCACTATCTCCAAGCGGACCGAAATGAGCTACCACATGAGCCACGTCACCTAGGAGTTCTGTTGGGTGCATTTAAAATGACTTTCGACACAAACCATGCATCTATCTTGCATCAAAATTAGCACTATCTTCGAGCAGACCAAAATGAGCTACCACTAGAGCCTCGTCACCTTGGAGTACCATCGGGTGCATCCAAAATGATTTCTAAGCCTATGATACGCTTGGCGCAAACCATGAATGTGTCTTGCACCGACACTAACACTGTCTCCAAATAGACCAAAACAAGATTCCACATGACCCACGTCACTTAGGAGTACCATCGGGTGCATCCAAAATGATTTTAGAGCCTATAGTACGTTCAGCGCAAACCGTGCACATATCTTGCACCAACACTGATACTATCTCCAAACGGACCGAAATGAGATTCTACATGACTCATGTCAACTAGGAGTTCCATCGAGTGCGTCCAAAATGATTTTCTAAGCCAATGGTACGGTCGGTGCTAACTGTGCACCTATCTTGCGACAAGGTTAACACTATCTCCAGGTACACCGAAATGAGCTACCACTTGATCCTCGTCACCTAGGAGTACCATCAGGTGTGCCCAAAATGATTTTTGAGCCTATGGTACGTTTGGCATAGACCATGCACCTATCTAGCACTGACACTAACACTATCTATAAACGGACCGATACAAGACTCCACATGACCCATGTCAACTAGGAGTTCCATCGGTGTGTCCAAAACGAATTCTGAGCCAATGGTACGTTCAGTGCTAACTGTGCACCTATCTTGCGACAAGATTAGCACTATCTCCCTGTAGATCGAAATGAGCTACCACTTGATCCTTGTCACCTATGAGTACCATTAGGTGCGTCCAAAACAAATTTTGAGCCTATGGTATGTTTGGCGCAGACCGTACACCCATCTTGCACCGACACTTAAACTGTCTCCAAACAGACTAAAATGAGATTCCACGTGAGCCACGTCACCTAGGAGCTCCGTCGGGTGCGTCCAAAATGACTTCCGAGCCTATGGTATGTTCGGTGAAAACCATGCACCTGTCTTGTGTGAAGATTAACATTATCTCAAAAGGACCGAAATGAGCTACCACTTGAGCCTCATCACCTAGGAGTACCATCGGGTGCGTCTAAAATAATTTCTGAGCCTACAGTATGTTTGGCACAAAACGTGAATCTATCTTGCACCAACACTAACACTGTCTCCAAATGGACCGAAACAAGCTACCACACGAGCCACATCACCTAGGAGTTCCGTCGGATGCGTCCAAAATGACTTCCGAGCCCATGGTATGTTCGGCGCACAACCCATGCGCCAATCTTGTGTCAAGATTCACACTATCTCCAACCGGATGGAAATGAGCTACCACATGATCATTGTCACGTAGGAGTACCATCAGGTGCGTCCAAAATGATTTCAAAGCCTATGGTACGTTTGGCGCAAATCTTGCACCAATCTTGCACCAACACTGACACTGTCTCCAAACAGACCGAAATGAGATTCCACATAACCCACGTCACCTGGGACTTCAATCGGGTACATCCAAAATGATTTCTGAGGCCATGGTTCTTTCGGCGCAAACCGTGCACCTATCTTGCTCCAAGAGTAGCACTATCTCAAAACGGACCAAAATGACCTTCCACTTGAGCCTCGTCACCTAGGAGTACCATTGGGTGCATTTAAAACGATTTCTGAGCCTATGGTACGTTTGGCGTGAACCGTGCACCTATCTTGTGTCAAGGTTAGCACTTTCTCCAACCGGACCTAAACAAGCTACCACTCGATCCTCGTCCCCTAGGAGTTCCATCAGGTACATCCAAAACAACTTCCGAGCCTACGGTATGTTCAGAGGAAACCGCGCACCTATCTTGTATCAAGATTAGCCCTATCTCAAAATGGACCGAAACGAGCTTCCACTTGAGCCTCGTCACCAAGGAGTACCATCGGTGCGTCTAAAATGATTTTTGAGCCTATGGTATGTTTGGCGCAAACAGTCCACCTATCTTGCACTGACACTAAAACTATCTCCAAAAGGACCGAAACGAGATTCCACAAGACCCATGTCACCTAGGAGTTCCATAGGGTGTATCCAAAACGACTTCCGAACCCATGGTACGTTTGGCGCAAACCATGCACCTATTTTGCACTGATATTAACACTGTCTCCAAACCGACTGAAATGAGATTCCACATGACCCACATCACCTAGGAGTTCCATCGGGTGCGTCCAAAACGATTTTTGAGCCCACGGTACATTCGGTGCATACCATGCACCTATCATACGTCAATACTATCTCTATCTCAAAGCAGACCGAAATGAGCTACCACCTAATCCTCGTCACCTAGGAGTACCATCAAGTACGTCCAAAATAATTTCTGAGCCTATGGTATGTTTGGCGCAAACTGTGCACCTATCTTGCACCGACATTGGCACTATCTCCAAGCGGCCCGAAACAAGCTACCACATGAGTCTCGTCACCTAGGAGTACCATCGGGTGTGTCCAAAATGATTTCTGAGCCAATGGAACGCTTGGCGCAAACTATGAACGTGTCTTGCACCGAAACTAACACTGTCTCTAAATAGACCAAAATAAGATTCCACATGACCCACGTCACCTAGGAGTTCCATTAGGTGCGTCTAAAATGACTTCTGAGCCTATGGTATGTTTGGCGCAAACCATACACCTATCTTGTGTCAAAATTAGCACTATCTTCAAGCGGACCGAAACAAGCTACCACTAGAGCCTCGTCACCTAGGAGTACCATCGGGTGCGTCCAACATGATTTCTAAGCCATTGGTACGCTTGGTGCAAAGTATGAATGTTTCTTGCACCAACACAAACACTGTAACACCTCAAGTGTTTAGCTCCATAATTGCATTGCATTTGCATGGCATAAGCATAAGCATGCATCATTCATGTTTGTTATTTTATGTGATGCAACACATGTGTTTATTCTAGGGTTGTTTGATTTATTTCATGAAGTATTTGATAGTTGGTGTAACAAAAAGGTAAGGTAGCCAATCATGACCTACAACACCTTAGTTATACTTAGGGTAACATTTGGAACAAGTTTCATGTTGACCAAAATTACAAATTTGCCCTCCAAGAGAAGTTGACCACCATTTGACCCTAGAAGGCTCTAGTTTGACCAGTTAAAAAGTCCAGCTTAGAAATCTTGCATGGAGAAGCAACCTTAAGTAAAGTTGTAGAGAATTTCATGAGGAACAAAAGTTCTAATATGGCCATCTCATGAAAATGACCAGAGCATGCTCAAAAATGGCCCACAAGTCAGCTTGAGTGGTGATCAACACTTAGAAAAATTCTAAGTCTGGAAATTGGACTTTTCAGTTTCACTGTACCTCACTTTAGCAACTTGTAACTCACAAACTAGGCCAAACCAGTCCTGGAGCCAATTGACAAAGTTGTTGTCCACACATAGCTCTACAACATTGTCAATATCACCATCACTTGGTTCTCAATAGTTTAGGAGATATGGTGTCTAGAAAATAGGGTTTCAGTCGGTTTAATGACTGAAACTACGTTTCAGTTTCAAAGGGCACCATTTTGGGGATATGTAGTTTCAAATCCAAGCCGAATCTGTTCTTGAGCCAATTAGCAAAGTTGTAGCCCTCACGAAGCTCTACAAATTTGATGTTATCACCTTCGGCTAACTTGAGCTGTTTTCGAAGATAATCACCGTTGAAATCGCGCTGTCAGTCGAACGATGATGGCCTCCATTCAGTCAACAGTGTCGCCGTTCAGTCGGACGGCCGACCGCGTCGTGGCGCTCGGGCAGAGCCCGGTGGCCACGTGGCGCGCGTGTTCTGCCGACGCCCCACGTCGCCTGCGAGCTCAGCATGAAGACCAGGACGACCCGCTTCCCCCTCCATTTCCATCACCCTCCTTCCCCAGCTCACCGGTAAGGCGACCGAGCGTCCTCCGCCCCCACAGCCGGCTCCGCCGCCTTCGGTTGCGCCAACCACCGCGCCACCACACCCGAGAGCTCACGAACAGCACCGCCTGCCCATACTCTACAACCTCCGCACATTGGGTCAGCCGTTGGGTCAAGGTAGAGGGCAAATCACCCAATCAAACCTCAGCGGTGCGGAGCTCCGCCATGGCCGCCGCCATTGCGAGCTCACCACCGACGTCCTCTTTCACCCTCCTCTCTCTGTGGTCAGCGTTCGGAATAGTGTAGGCCTTCCTCTAGCTCTAGGCATGACCTTACAGTGGGATGCGACCTCGCCGGAGCGGAACACGACGACCACCGTCGTCGCGCTCACCGCACCGCGTCACGGCACTCCGTGGCCAGGGTAGTTAGGACCTCTTCCAAACCTCCTTTCTACCTCAATAGATTCGCCCGGGCGTAGTGTAGCTCGTACCGAGCTTAGATATGGCCGTGCGGCCTCACCGGCGACGGCATACCCTCACCCGACCCTCACCGGCCGCCGCTCACGACGGCGAGCCCTCCCACTCCAACCTAAGCTCTTCCACTAGCATGAATCGAAGCGTTACAGAACGGGGAACGCGTGGGTGGGCTCGATTTTTCCGGGCGAGCTTCCCTTCGACGAGCTTGGGCTCGCCGGAGCTCACGGCTGCCGCTCCCCTGTCTCCGGTCACTGACCGCGGGGGCCCGCCCGTCAGTGTCGCGCGCGGGCGGGAGCGCTGAGCGGGCCGCGCGCGCGCGAGTGTGGGCCGAGTTTTCCGGGCCGGCCCAGTTCATCCGAAATGAAATTCATTTTTATTATTTTGTCACTGATTTTTGTACAAGTTGGAAAAATATAGATCTAGGATTTTAATGATCCAAAAATCATGAGATAAATTTTGTTAGGGTCTACATGATGTGTAGTATTTTAGAAAAATATAAATCTGGAATGTGATGTTTAATTTCTAGGAGAATTTAATAGATCCTTTAAATGTGTTTTGGAATGCATGCAAATTTGTTAAATTTATAACTTGAGCTGTAGTGTTCCATAAATCATAAAATTTGGTGGGTAGGTTACTCTATGCTAGCCCTAGCTCTGGTAAAAATTTGGGCATCAGTGCTTAAGTACTTTTCAAGTTATAATGCTATCTTGTTATTTTAGGAAATGCTTAAAGGAATTTTAGTAATTTTTCTACATGTGCAATGTTCTTATAAATTTTTGGAGAATGTCTTGGTATCTTAAAGTGTATAAGAAAAATATGAAATCTGTTGTTTGACACTTTTCAATAGGGTTTCCTATTTATGCAAAAATCAGCCTTATTAGTTTGTGAATTTTGTGTAGGGAGTTCCTGTGAATAAATTTAGTTCAAATTTTTACAGTAGTCTCTTTTTGGGTCAAAGAGTCCTCTGTAATTTTTGTAGAATTTTGGGAGCAGTTTACATATATGTTTAAAATTCCACCTAATTAATTAAGTAAAATAAGAAATGAGTATAAATAAATATTCTAGGTGAGCACACCTTACTTTCTGGTGTTTTTGTGACATTTGTGAACTTGTAGTAGTATTAGTTTGGTCTTAGAGAATGTTGGTCACATCAATAAATATTTAACCTTTGTAATTTTAGGTTTTCTGGACAGCTAGTAGTAATTCTAAATTTGGCTTTGATAAAGGTGGTTGCTGAAAAACTTGTAAATACCAAAGTTGTAGTAAAACTTGTAAATGAGCTTGTGTCAAAATTTGGGAGCATTTGGCTTAGTAGTTTGAGAGTTACTGTTGTTTAAAGTGGCAGTTCAAAATCTGCTACTCTCTGTTTTGAGAGGACAGATTCTGGAACTTGTGAAGTTTAACATGGAAAACTTAGGAGTTTGGAGTTGAGGTCTGAAAATGAATTGTAGTGCATTTCTTAGGCTTTCCAGATTGTCTTAGATCATATCTTTTGGAATTGTAAATCTTCAGTTGTGATAAAAACAAGTAGCTGCTGTCCAGAATGCTTACTGTGGTGTTTTGCTGATTGATATGGTGTAATATCCTAAGATGTAGGAAGTCAGGTGATTTTCGGTCATCCGCGAGATGTAGGAAGGAGTCACAAGTGGCTTTATGGCTATCGTGGATGGAACCGTGCCTTAAAATGAAATTGAGACCGGGCGGGAGTTCGATAGTACAGCCGCAAGACACTTCACGTCTTGGGTGTGGAGCTATGCCCGTTGAGTCGTTTAAGGACCGATTCGCTGTACGTCCTTGAGTCATGTTGAACGCAGTCTAACACTTAGTTGGCCGGATAAGTCGTTCCGACCGCGAAGTCGAGTAGTATGGTTCAGGCCGGGAATCGAATGGTAGGTTGCATCTTGGAGGAGAGAAAGGATGTGCTTGGGGACATTGGCGTGAGACCAAGGGGGAGGGTTAGAGTCCCTATCACCTGGCAGAGTGTCACCCTTGGGGACGCGACATTATTCGGACCCGCGATTCCTGAACTGTACAAAAGATGACCTGAGCAGCCCTCGCCAGGCGTGACTCGGTGAGTGTTAGAAATACCCCTCCAGCTAGATAGGAATTCGATTCGAATCGCCGTCGCTCCCGGTTAGTGAGCACTTGACTTGAGCAGCGGCAACGTAGATCTCATTAAATGAACTGGTGGTTAAGGGAATGATACAATGTTGCCACAATTCATAACTGCTCTGGATATAATGATGATAATTGTTTGATTATAATCAAGTGAATGTTTAGTACAGGTGCTAAGATAGATGACAGGTAAATGCTAAAAATAACTGCTAGTACAGGTTATAAGAATTTCAATTACTTATGCCTTTATGCAAAATGTTATGTCAGCTAGCCCCTTGTGTAAGCCTTGCATAATCCTTGGTGTCATCTTATTTCTGGTTTTCGACAGGTAAGTCTAGCTGAGTACATTCCAGTACTCAGGGTTTATTCCCTCCTGTTGCAGATGACATGCTTTATCAGGGATTCTGCAAGACGTGTCTCCACCCTGCGGGTGATGATGACTAGATCAGAAGGGCATGATCGTCTTTATGTACTTTCCTCATGCTTTTGCGGGATGTCGATCATCCAGACTGGCAGTATTTAATTAACTAGTGTGTGTGTTATGCTTCCGCTACTTTCAAACTTGGTTTGTAATATTTGCTACTCCGTGTGTGTAAACTTATTTCAGAACTACTTGTGAAATGTAACGTATGATGTTGTATGTTGAATGATGCGATCCTGGTTGTAAGCAGTTTGGTTTGAAATCCTTCGTGATTTCGATTGACTACCGGGATTATATGGGCTCAAGTTCGAAAATTTGAGCGCTTCGGTGCTTGTTTTTGTACTTGTGCTCTTATAATTTGGTCGGTTCTGTTACAGCTGGTACCGGAGCATAATTCAACATTAAACACATCTTACGGGTAATTAAAAACAAAAGTATTTGTTTGCAAAAAGGGTTAAACTCAAAAAAATTATTTTATAGGTATGCCAGTGATCACATCCCTTAGCCCAATTAAGGACTCTTAGGTGGCTTATTATAAAGACTAACTTGGGGGCCTTGTTTTTTTCTGTTTCGTCGTCCATACGGCGTGATATTGTATGGATGCCATCCACTTGGGTGGTAATGTATGGATCAAGTGCCTCGACGCTCTGGTAAGTGTGAGTTGTGAGAGCATGATCGTCCAAGCGGCGATCTAGGGGAGAGTAGTTTTGGTGACTTGCATACTTACGTGTTTAAACCATGTAATTATGTAAGCACTTAATTGTGGGAACCTTATTATCGGGTAGCTTTGATACTGAAGTATATACATCTGGGGATGTGTATATGGAAAGTATTTAATTTACTGCTTTCTTGTGTGCATATATTGGGAATTGTTGGGCTACAATGAAATTTTCTGCAGGTACACTAACAGTGTAACGAGTAGACCGATAGTTTCGCTTATATGAGAGAACGTATGTATGCCACCGCCTAGCGTTAGAACTTTAGGTTTCTACTAAGGTGAGAGGGCGTACGAAACGTGCATGCATCATGTTTAATTATATCATTCATATCATTTACTCCCTCCTTAAAAATTTCTGTACTCCCGACTAAAGTAAATTTCGTATCCCCTAAATGATCCTCACTTTAAGTCGTATCTTATCTTGTTGCTACAGATGGCACGTACCAAGAGGACCGCTCGTAAGTCCACTGGGGCAGGGCACCGCGTCACCAGCTCGCTCCACGTGAGCCCCGCCCTGAGCCTACTGAGGTGGAAAGGCTGAGGGCAGAGCTGGCAGAGGTGACTGCTGCTAGGGATGCAGCACGGCAACAACTGGAACAAGTGATTCATGATCGTGATCAAGAAACGCTTGCAGTCCAGAGGTTGACAGTGGCAAACCGCAACTGTCAACGCATGTTGGTCCGTGTGATGGAACAGAGGGATGAAGCCTGGCACGAGGAGAACGTTCTGAGAGCTCGTCAGTTTGAGCTCGAGCAACAGTTGGAGAACGCTGAAGAATACAATGATAATCTTCATGAAGAAGTGCACCGCCTGAACAACGAGCTTAATCCCCTGCTGCCTCGAAACAACAACGTCGATGAGGACATGGGTTCGGGAATCTTCATGGCTGAGGATGATGATGAAGTGGAGGTTGATGGACCACAGGATGCCCCACCTGCAGAAGCACTAGAGGAAGAGCCAGAAGAAGAAGAAGACGAGGAGTTAGAGCCTGTCAGTGATGAGGACGGCGGGGAGATCCTTGACACTGACTCGGAGGATGATGCTTAGAGTAGTCATCACGTGCCTATAATGTTAGGATCGTCTTTTGTGCCCTCCCTGTGAAGGAGTGAGGCCTTGTAATAACTTGACTTTGGGATGTAAGGTTGAACCGTATGTTTCCTGAATGTAGTTTGAACCTGTTAATTTCGATCACAACTTGATGTCTTATTATGTTGCGTTCGATGATGGTGTCACGATTAGCACCCTTCGGTGCCGCGACGAAACCGAGGGCCTCCTATGGCGCGCGACATAAGGCTGTGCTGCTTGGCACGCGCAGGTATCGAAGGTGGCTAGTCATGATCCACCATGGAACTCTTCATTGAGAAGTCTCTTTGTGGTCAGTTTGAAGTAGCCTTTCACAGTCAACTAAAAATCTTGAGATCGAATCCAAGTACCGTGCAAAAGGTCAAAAATCACGTAGATAGCAACGCAAACGGTCCGGTAACCGTTGTGCTCCCTGTGAGTGAGCCTTTATCAAAGAGCATCTTGTTGGATTACCAAGTATGATCTCGTCAAATGATGCGCTAGAATGGATTGTGCGGTTGTGATGAATTATTGTGCCTTAATTATTATGAGAAATCTATTCATACAGTCAGATTGACATTTCGCAATAATTCATCTACAAATTTCCCACATCGTCAGTGCTCATTGGCTATGCATTTTGCAGATGTCGTACAATCTACGCCGGGGTCGTGGAAATGAGGAGGAGGAACAACCGCCCCCTCCGCCACCACCTACTCCGGCTGAGCTGATGCAGACAGTGGTCGAAGGGCAGCGCATGTTGGCAGATGCTATGCGCCAGCTGGCTAACCGGGAAGCTCGTCCTGGCCACCAGGGCCCAGAGCCAAATCAGTACAGCGATTTCAAGGACTTTCTGGATACAAAGCCCCCGCTCTTCAAGGAAGCGGAAGAACCACTGCAGGCTGACGAGTGGTTGAATACCATTGAACAAAAGTTTCGTCTGCTACGCCTGACTGATGAGCTGAAAATTGAGTATGCTTCCCATCAGTTGCATGGTCCTGCGGGCATTTGGTGGAGCCACTATCGTTCCACACTGCCTGCCAATGTCCCAATTGCTTGGGATCAGTTTAAGGCGGCATTCCGGGGAAATTATATCCCTCCCAGTCTTATGGCAATCAAGCACACAGAGTTTATGAGGCTGTCGCAAGGAAACAAAAGCCTGACTGAATACTTGCAGTCCTTCAACAACCTGGCAAGGTATGCCACAGAGTTTGTGGATACCGATGCCAAAAAGATTGCTAGCTTCAAAAGGGGCCTCGGCCCAAAACTGATGAAAACTATGGGCACTAGCAAATGTACTACTTTCAATGATTTCATCAACGATGCTTTGACCCAGGAGAACAACAATACTATTTATTCTGCCTCTAAGAGCCGTAAAAGGGCCCTTGAGGCAAGTGCTTCTCAGTCAAGGGCCTCAGCGGCACCGAGGTCTTCCCCTCGCCCACCTGCTCAGAATACAAAGTTTCGTCCGCCGCAGAAGAAGCCTGCTGCAAAAACGGGGTTCCGTCAGGCTTATGCCGTCGCTCTGCCAAAGGGGACTTCTGGACAGAGCAGCTCTAGTGTTCCTCCTAGCAATATGCCTTGCTGGAACTGCAACAAGCCAGGCCATTGGTCCAGGAATTGTCCTTACCCCAAGAAGAATGTCAACCAAGGTGGCCGTCAAGGTCACGCCCATTATAACAGCATTGAGGAAATTCCATCTGGTGAGGTGGTCACCGCTGGTAAGTTTCTAGTTGACCAACACCCCGCAGTGGTGCTTTTTGATTCAGGTGCTTCGCATTCCTTTATCAGTCCTAAGTTTGCATCCAAATTTGCACACAAGTTACATACTGTTGAAGGTGTGGGTTATTGTATTAGTGCTGCAAGTGGGAATATTTCCACAAACAAAGTAGTGGGGAACCTTAAGTTTGAGATAGAAGGGCGAAGTTATTCACTTGCCCTATTGGTTTTACCTGGTTTAGACATAGATGTTATCTTGGGCATGAATTGGATGAGTCAGAATGGGGTACTCATTGACACATCCGCTCGGGTAGTTATGCTCAGAGATCCTACAGATCAAAAGGGTTTTCTAGTACAACTTCCCAGAAAGGTTGAATTGTCGGGGGAAATTCATGCTGTGCAAGCAAAGGCGTTGGCTGAAATTTCCGTAGTAAATGAATTTCCGGACGTTTTTCCCGATGATTTGCCGGGACTCCCTCCGGATCGGGATGTGGAGTTTAAAATCGAGTTGTTGCCTGGCACGGCTCCCATCTCTAGGAGACCCTATAGGATGCCTCCAAATGAACTCGCTGAACTTAAGGTGCCATTGAATGAACTTTTGAAGAAGGGGTTGATTCGTCCTAGTTCATCGCCGTGGGGATGTCCTGCTATCTTTGTAAAGAAGAAGGATCAGTCGTTGCGGATGTGCGTAGATTATAGACCTCTCAATGCAGTCACTGTCAAAAATAAGTACCCTCTACCGTGAATCGACATCTTGTTCGATCAGTTGTCTAAAGCTAAAGTTTTCTCCAAGATCGATCTAAGATCTGGCTACCATCAAATTAAAATTCGCCCGGAAGATGTCCCAAAGACAGCCTTTTCTACCAGATACGGTCTTTATGAGTATCTTGTTATGTCTTTCGGCTTGACAAATGCCCCCGCACACTTCATGTACTTGATGAATTCGGTGTTTATGCCTGAATTGGACAAGTTTGTGGTGGTATTTATTGATGACATCCTGGTATATTCTGTGAATGAGGAGGATCACGCTGAACATTTGCGTATAGTCCTCACAAGACTGCGTGAACATCAACTATATGCAAAGTTCAGTAAGTGCGAATTCTGGCTTCGAGAAGTACCTTTCCTTGGGCATGTGTTGTCCGATGGAGGAATTATGGTGGACCCCGCCAAGGTACAGGAAGTACTGAACTGGAAGGCTCCTATCTCGGTTCACGAGGTCCGGAGTTTCCTTGGGTTGGCTGGCTATTATCGTCGCTTCATCCCGGATTTCTCAAAAATAGCCAAACCCATGACTCGGTTGCTGCAAAAAGACACCAGGTTTGTCTGGACTCCTGAGTGTGATGCGGCTTTTCACCAACTACGAACCCTCCTAACCTCGGCTCCGGTTTTGGCGCAACCGGATATCGAGAAACCTTTTGATGTTTACTGTGATGCCTCAGGCATAGGTTTGGGAGGTGTTTTGATGCAGGAAGGCCGAGTGATTGCATATACTTCCCGACAACTTCGGAAGCATGAGGTGAATTATCCAACGCATGACTTAGAACTGGCTGCAGTTGTTCATGCTTTGAAAGTATGGCGGCATTATCTGCTGGGCAATGTCTGCAATATCTATACGGACCACAAAAGCCTCAAATACATCTTCACCCAACCCGAGCTAAATATGCGTCAGAGAAGATGGCTCGAGTTGATTAAAGATTATAATCTTCAAGTACACTATCACCCAGGCAAGGCAAATGTGGTTGCGGACGCTTTAAGCCGTAAGTCTCATTGCCATTCCTTAATTGAAACTGATTTTTACCAATCTCGCCTGTTACATCCGGCAGTCCTGTACAACATCACTGTCAGTGGTACTCTCAGAAATAGAATCATTGAGCTCCAAAAGACTGATCCGGGTATCTTTCACATAAAACGGAAGATGAATGAAGGAGAGACTAAGCATTTCAGGTTAGATGACGAAGGTGTGCTGTGGTTTAAGGATAGGTTAGTGGTACCTAAGGACCGAGAGCTTAGAGATCAGATCCTGTCCGAAGCACATTCGTCCAAGTTGTCCATCCATCCGGGTAGTAATAAGATGTATTATGATTTGAAACCCCTTTATTGGTGGACCAAGATGCGGAAAGAGATAGCAGCATATGTTGCTAGATGTGACACCTGTTGCAGAGTTAAAGCTGTGCACATGAAAGCTGGGCTACTTTAGCCACTTTCCATTCCAGGCTAGAAATGGGAAGAGATAAGTATGGATTTCATTGTCGGACTTCCTCCTACTGTCAAAAATCATAATTCCATCTGGGTAATTGTGGATCGTTTGACCAAATCAGCTCACTTCATTCCAATGAGAGTGGACTATCGTCCCACTGACTATGCTGAGTTGTACTTCAATCAGATAGTCCGGCTTCATGGGATACCTCGTACTATCGTTTCTGACCGTGGTCCCCAGTTCACTGCTCGCTTTTGGGAGCATTTGCATCACCTTCTGGGAACCAAGTTAGTGAGAAGCTCGGCTTATCACCCCCAGACATCGGGTCAGACAGAACGAGTTAACCAAATCTTGGAAGATCTGTTGCGAGCATGCGTCATTTCATCCAAGGGTTCTTGGGAAAAATGGTTACCTCTAGCCGAGTTTTCGTACAATAATAGTTATCAAGAGAGTATTAAGATGGCCCCATTCGAAGCTTTGTACGGTCGAAAGTGTCGAACTCCACTAAACTGGGTAGAAGCTGGGGAAAGAAGGTATTATGGCATTGATTTTGTCCAGGAAGCCGAGGAACAAGTCCGTACCATCCAGAAACACATGGCTGCAGCACAAGCGAGACAGAAAAGCTATGCGGATCGTCGTAGAAAACCACTCGAATTTGAAGTTGGAGACTTCGTTTATTTGAAAGTTTCTCCAATGAAGAGTGTCCAACGTTTTGGTGTTAAGCGGAAACTTGCACCAAGATACGTGGGTCCTTTCCAGATCATAGGCAAGAGTGGAGCTGTTGCGTACAAAATCCAGTTGCCTCCTGAGATGAGAGCCATATTCAACGTTTTCCATGTATCTCAGCTTAAAAAGTGTCTTCGGGTTCCTGAGGAACAATTTCCTTTAGGTGATATCAGACTGGAATCCGACCTAACCTATGAAGAAAAGCCAGTCCGAGTGATCGATACTCAGGAACGAGTAACTAGAAGTAAAGTGGTTAAGTGGTACAAAGTGATGTGGAGTAATCAGGGAAGTGAGAGTGATGCTACGTGGGAACGGGAGGATTATTGCGGGATGGTTATAAAGAATTCTATGAAAAATGGTACGCTTTCCAAATCTCGGGACGAGATTTTTATAAGGGGGGAGGGCTGTAACACCTCAAGTGTTTAGCTCCATAATTGCATTGCATTTGCATGGCATAAGCATAAGCATGCATCATTCATGTTTGTTATTTTATGTGATGCAACACATGTGTTTATTCTAGGGTTGTTTGATTTATTTCATGAAGTATTTGATAGTTGGTGTAACAAAAAGGTAAGGTAGCCAATCATGACCTACAACACCTTAGTTATACTTAGGGTAACATTTGGAACAAGTTTCATGTTGACCAAAATTACAAATTTGCCCTCCAAGAGAAGTTGACCACCATTTGACCCTAGAAGGCTCTAGTTTGACCAGTTAAAAAGTCCAGCTTAGAAATCTTGCATGGAGAAGCAACCTTAAGTAAAGTTGTAGAGAATTTCATGAGGAACAAAAGTTCTAATATGGCCATCTCATGAAAATGACCAGAGCATGCTCAAAAATGGCCCACAAGTCAGCTTGAGTGGTGATCAACACTTAGAAAAATTCTAAGTCTGGAAATTGGACTTTTCAGTTTCACTGTACCTCACTTTAGCAACTTGTAACTCACAAACTAGGCCAAACCAGTCCTAGAGCCAATTGACAAAGTTGTTGTCCACACATAGCTCTACAACATTGTCAATATCACCATCACCTGGTTCTCAATAGTTTAGGAGATATGGTGTCTAGAAAATAGGGTTTCAGTCGGTTTAATGACTAAAACTACGTTTCAGTTTCAAAGGGCACCATTTTGGGGATATGTAGTTTCAAATCCAAGCCGAATCTGTTCTTGAGCCAATTAGCAAAGTTGTAGCCCTCACGAAGCTCTACAAATTTGATGTTATCACCTTCGGCTAACTCGAGCTGTTTTCGAAGATAATCACCGTTGAAATCGCGCTGTCAGTCGAACGATGATGGCCTCCATTCAGTCAACAGTGTCGCCGTTCAGTCGGACGGCCGACCACGTCGTGGCGCTCGGGCAGAGCCCGGTGGCCGCGTGGCGCGCGTGTTCTGCCGACGCCCCACGTCGCCTGCGAGCTCAGCATGAAGACCAGGACGACCCGCTTCCCCCTCCATTTCCATCGCCCTCCTTCCCCAGCTCACCGGTAAGGCGACCGAGCGTCCTCCGCCCCCACAGCCGGCTCCGCCGCCTTCGGTTGCGCCAACCACCGCGCCACCACACCCGAGAGCTCACGAACAGCACCGCCTGCCCATACTCTACAACCTCCGCACATTGGGTCAGCCGTTGGGTCAAGGTAGAGGGCAAATCACCCAATCAAACCTCGGCGGTGCAGAGCTCCGCCATGGCCGCCGCCATTGCGAGCTCACCACCGACGTCCTCTTTCACCCTCCTCTCTCTGTGGTCAGCGTTCGGAATAGTGTAGGCCTTCCTCTAGCTCTAGGCATGACCTTACAGTGGGATGCGACCTCGCCGGAGCGGAACACGACGACCACCGTCGTCGCGCTCACCGCACCGCGTCACGGCACTCCGTGGCCAGGGTAGTTAGGACCTCTTCCAAACCTCCTTTCTACCTCAATAGATTCGCCCGGGCGTAGTGTAGCTCGTACCGAGCTTAGATATGGCCGTACGGCCTCACCGGCGACGGCATACCCTCACCCGACCCTCACCGGCCGCCGCTCACGACGGCGAGCCCTCCCACTCCAACCTAAGCTCTTCCACTAGCATGAATCGAAGCGTTACAGAACGGGGAACGCGTGGGTGGGCTCGATTTTTCCGGGCGAGCTTCCCTCCGACGAGCTTGGGCTCGCCGGAGCTCACGGCTGCCGCTCCCCTGTCTCCGGTCACTGACCACGGGGGCCCGCCCGTCAGTGTCGCGCGCGGGCGGGAGCGCTGAGCGGGCCGCGCGCGCGCGAGTGTGGGCCGAGTTTTCCGGGCCGGCCCAGTTCATCCGAAATGAAATTCATTTTTATTATTTTATCACTGATTTTTGTACAAGTTGGAAAAATATAGATCTAGGATTTTAATGATCCAAAAATCATGAGATAAATTTTGTTAGGGTCTACATGATGTGTAGTATTTTAGAAAAATATAAATCTGGAATGTGATGTTTAATTTCTAGGAGAATTTAATAGATCCTTTAAATGTGTTTTGGAATGCATGCAAATTTGTTAAATTTATAACTTGAGCTGTAGTGTTTCATAAATCATAAAATTTGGTGGGTAGGTTACTCTATGCTAGCCCTAGCTCTGGTAAAAATTTGGGCATCAGTGCTTAAGTACTTTTCAAGTTATAATGCTATCTTGTTATTTTAGGAAATGCTTAAAGGAATTTTAGTAATTTTTCTACATGTGCAATGTTCTTATAAATTTTTGGAGAATGTCTTGGTATCTTAAAGTGTCTAAGAAAAATATGAAATCTGTTGTTTGACACTTTTCAATAGGGTTTCCTATTTATGCAAAAATCAGCCTTATTAGCTTGTGAATTTTGTGTAGGGAGTTCCTTTGAATAAATTTAGTTCAAATTTTTACAGTAGTCTCTTTTTGGGTCAAAGAGTCCTCTGTAATTGTTGTAGAATTTTGGGAGCAGTTTACATATATGTTTAAAATTCCACCTAATTAATTAAGTAAAATAAGAAATGAGTATAAATAAATATTCTAGGTGAGCACACCTTACTTTCTGGTGTTTTTGTGACATTTGTGAACTTGTAGTAGTATTAGTTTGGTCTTAGAGAATGTTGGTCACATCAATAAATATTTAATCTTTGTAATTTTAGGTTTTCTGGACAGCTAGTAGTAATTCTAAATTTGGCTTTGATAAAGGTGGTTGCTGAAAAACTTGTAAATACCAAAGTTGTAGTAAAACTTGTAAATGAGCTTGTGTCAAAATTTGGGAGCATTTGGCTTAGTAGTTTGAGAGTTACTGTTGTTTAAAGTGGCAGTTCAAAATCTGCTACTCTCTGTTTTGAGAGGACAGATTCTGGAACTTGTGAAGTTTAACATGGAAAACTTAGGAGTTTGGAGTTGAGGTCTGAAAATGAATTGTAGTGCATTTCTTAGGCTTTCCAGATTGTCTTAGATCATATCTTTTGGAATTGTAAATCTTCAGTTGTGATAAAAACAAGTAGCTGCTGTCCAGAATGCTTACTGTGGTGTTTTGCTGATTGATATGGTGTAATATCCTAAGACATGCTACTTTTGTAATTATTAGGTGTTAGGGCCTTAACTGAGGATGAGCAGCTTTATCTTAGGTTAAGTAGATTAGGTGAGTACTTCTCTACTGGAGAAGAGATTTGCACGTACTAATAAAATAACTTGAATAGAGTATTTTATTCTGAAATGCATTTCATTCCGAGCATGTTGCACCCATTTATGCATCCATTATATTTATTGTGCATTCATGCAATAGGTGCACCGGAGGGGGTAACTCTCCTCGAATTCGAGCCTGTGATTCCGGAGGAGGACCAGGAGCAGCAGGAGCCCGAGGATCCAGCAGGCGAAGGAGACACCGTTGAAGACTTGCCGGAGTGCCCTACCACCGGCCTTCAACTTTTCTGAAAGGCAAGCCCCGGTGCATGCTGAACCTACTGTTTTATAAATTAATCTTGAGTACTTTTAATTGTTTACTGCATTAAGTTGTAGGAGTTATATGAAAACACTTGTTGCATTATACCTGTCCTTGTCCAGATATCGTACTTAATCCTATATTAGGTTAGGCACGTGTCAATGCTTAGCCCTGCTTAGTTCGGTAGAAGTCGGGTGATTTCCGGTCATCCGCGAGATGTAGGAAGGAGTCACGAGTGGCTTTATGGCTATCGTGGATGGAACCATGCCTTAAAATGAAATTGAGACCGGGCGGGAGTTCGATAGTACAGCCGCAAGACACTTCACGTCTTGGGTGTGGAGCTATGCCCGTCTGAGTCGTTTAAGGACCGATTCGCTGTACGTCCTTGAGTCATGTTGAACGCAGTCTAACACTTAGTTGGCCGGATAAGTCGTTCCGACCGCGAAGTCGAGTAGTATGGTTCAGGCCAGGAATCGAATGGTAGGTTGCATCTTGGAGGAGAGAAAGGATGTGCTTGGGGACATTGGCGTGAGACCAAGGGGGGGTTAGAGTCCCTATCACCTGGCAGAGTGTCGCCCTTGGGGACGCGACATTATTCGGACCCACGATTCCTGAACTGTACAAAAGATGACCCGAGCAGCCCTCGCCAGGCGTGACTCGGTGAGTGTTAGAAATACCCCTCCAGCTGGATAGGAATTCGATTCGAATCGCCGTCGCTCCCGGTTAGTGAGCACTTGACTTGAGCAGCGGCAACGTAGATCTCATTAAATGAACTGGTGGTTAAGGGAATGATACAATGTTGCCACAATTCATAACTGCTCTGGATATAATGATGATAATTGTTTGATTATAATCAAGTGCATGTTTAGTACAGGTGCTAAGATAGATGACAGGTAAATGCTAAAAATAACTGCTAGTACAGGTTATAAGAATTTCAATTACTTATGCCTTTATGCAAAATGTTATGTCAGCTAGCCCCTTGTGTAAGCCTTGCATAATCCTTGGTGTCATCTTATTTCTGGTTTTCGACGGGTAAGTCTAGCTGAGTACATTCCAGTACTCAGGGTTTATTCCCTCCTGTTGCAGATGACATGCTTTATCAGGGATTCTGCAAGACGTGTCTCCACCCTGCGGGTGATGATGACTAGATCAGAAGGGCATGATCGTCTTTATGTACTTTTCTCATGCTTTTGCGGGATGTCGATCATCCAGACTGGCAGTATTTAATTAACTAGTGTGTGTGTTATGCTTCCGCTACTTTCAAACTTGGTTTGTAATATTTGCTACTCCGTGTGTGTAAACTTATTTCAGAACTACTTGTGAAATGTAACGTATGATGTTGTATGTTGAATGATGCGATCCTGGTTGTAAGCAGTTTGGTTTGAAATCCTTCGTGATTTCGATTGACTACCGGGATTATATGGGCTCAAGTTCGAAAATTTGAGCGCTTCGGTGCTTGTTTTTGTACTTGTGCTCTTATAATTTGGTCGGTTCTGTTACAAACACTGTCTCTATATGGACCAAAACAAGATTCCACATGACCCACGTCACCTTGGAGTTCCATCGGGTGCGTCCAAAATGACTTCTGAACCTATGTTATGTTTGGCGCAAACCATGCACCTATCTTGCACCAACTCTAACATTGTGTCCAAACGGACCAAAACGAGATTCCACATGACCCACATTAATTAGGAGTTCCATCAGGTGCGTCCAAAATGATTTTTGAGCCTATGGTATGCTTGGCGCAAATTGTGCACCTATCTTGTGTCAAGATTAGCACTATCTCCAAGCGGACTGAAATCAGCTACCACTTGATCCTCGTCACCTTGGAGTACCACCAGGTGCGTCCAAAACATTTGAGCCCATGGTATGCTTGGTGCGAACTGAGCACCTATCTTGCACCGACACTAACACTGTCTCCAAACGGACCGAAATGAGGTTCCACTGAGCCATGTCACCTAGGAGTTCTGTCCGGTGCGTACCAAATGACTTCTGAGCCTGTGGTATGTTCAGTGCAAACTATGCACCTATCTTGCGTCATGATTAACACTATATCAAAACAGACCAAAACGAGCTTCCACTTGAGCCTCATCACCAAGGAGTACCATTGGGAGCGTCTAAAATTATTTCTGAGCCTATAGTGCATTTTTGCGCAAACCATGCACCTATCTTACACCAACACTAACACTGTCTCCAAATAGACTGAACCAAGATTCCACTTGACCCACGTCACCTAGGAGTTCCATCGGGTGCGTCCAATACGATTTCTGAACCTATGGTACACTCGGCGCAAACAGTGCACCTATCTTGCGTCAAGCTCAGTACCATCACCAAACAGAATGAAACAAGCTACCACTTGAGCCTCTCCACCAAGGAGTACCATTGGGTACGTCCAAAATAATTTCTGAGCCTATGGTACGTTTGGCACAAAGCGTGCACCAATCTTGCACCGATGCTAACACTATCCGCAAACAGACTGAAATGAGATTCCACATAATCCATGTCACATAGGAGTTCCATTAGGCGCATCTAAAATGATTTCTGAGCCTATGGTACGTTCAGCACAAACTATACAGCTATCTTGCATCAAGATTAGGACTATCTCTAAACGGACCAAAATGAGCTTCAACTCGAGCCTTGTCACTAAGGAGTACCATCGGGTGTGTCCAAAATGATTTCTAAGCCGATGGTACGCTTCACACAAACAATGAACATGTCTTGCACCGACACTAACTAAACAGACCAAAACAAGATTCCACATGACCCACGTCACCTTCCATCGGGTGCGTTCAAAATGATTTCCAAGCCTAGGTTGCGTTTAGTGCAAATCGTGCAACTATCTTGCACCGACACTAACACTATCTTGAAATGGACCAAAACGAGGTTCCACATGACCCACGTCACATAGGAGTTCCATCGGGTGCATCCAAAATGACTTCTAAGCCTATGGTATGTTTGGCACAAACCGTGCACCTATCTTGCACCAACTCTAGCACGATCACCAAACGGACCCACACAAGATTGCACATGACCCACATTAATTAGGAGTTCCATTGGGTGCGTCCAAAATAACTTCTATGCCATTGGTATGTTCGGCGCAAACCGTGCACCTATCTTATGTCAAGATTAGCACTATGTCCAAGCGGACCAAAACGAGCTACCACTTGATCCTCATCACCTAGGATTACCACCAGGTGCGTCCAAAATGTTTGAGCCCATAGTACGTTTGGCGAGAACCAAGCACCTATCTTGCACCGACACTAACACTGTCTCCGAATGGACCGAAACGAGGTTCCACATGAGCCACGTCACCTAGGAGTTCCGTCGGGTACGTCCCAATTGACTTCCGAGCCTATGATATGTTAGCGCAAACTAAGCAGCTATCTTGCACCGACACTAACACTATCTTGCTTCATGATTAGCACCATACCAAAATTGACCGAAACAAGCTTCCACTTGAGCCTCATCACCTAGGAGTACCATTGGGTGTGTCTAAAATGATTTCTGAGCCTATGGCACATTTTGCGCAAACCGTGCACCTATCTTGCACCAATACTAACACTATCTCCAAATGGACCAAAACGAGGTTCCACATGACCCACGTCACATAGGAGTTCCATCGGGTGCGTCAAAAATGATTTCCAAGCCTATGGTATGTTTGGCGCAAACCGTGCACCTATCTTGTGTCATGATTAGCACTATCTCAAAATTAACCGAAACAAGCTTCCACTTGAGCCTCATCACCTAGGAGTACCATTGGATGCGTCTAAAATGATTTCTGAGCCTATGGCACATTTTGCACAAACCGTGCACCTATCTTGCACCAACACTAACACTATCTCCAAACGGGCCGAAATGAGATTCCACATGACCCACGTCACCTAGGAGTTCCATCTGATGCGTCCAAAACGATTTATGAGCCTATGGAACATTCGGCGCAAACAGTGCACCTATCTTGCGTCAAGATTAGTACTATCACCAAACGGACTGAAACAAGGGACCACTTGAGCCTCTCCACCAAGGAGTACCATCAGGTACGTCCAAAATGATTTCTGAGCCTGTGGTACGTTTGGCGCAAACCGTGCACTAATCTTGCACCGATGCTAACACTATCCCCAGATAGACCAAAATGAGATTGCACATGATCCACGTCACCTAGGAGTTCCATCAGGTGCGTCTAAAATGATTTCTAAGCCTATGGTACGTTCAACGCAAACTATACACCTATCTTGTGTCAAGATTAGGACTATCTCCAAATGGACCGAAACGAGCATCAACTCGAGCCTCGTCACTAAGGAGTACCATCGGGTGTGTCCAAAATGATTTCTGAGCCTATGGTACTCTTTGCGCAAACTATGAACATGTCTTGCACCGACACTAACACTGTCTCTAAACAGACCAAAATGAGATTCCACATGACCCACGTCACCTTCCATCGGGTGTGTTCAAAACAATTTCCAAGCCGATGTTACGTTCGGTGCAAACCGTGCAACTATCTTGCACCGACACTAACACTATCTCTAAATGGACCAAAATGAGGTTCCACATGACCCACGTCACATAGGAGTTCCATCGGGTGCGTCAAAAATGACTTCCAAGCCTATGGTATGTTTGGCGTAAACCGTGCACCTATCTTGCACCAACTCTAGCATGGTCTCCAAACAGACCAGAACGAGATTCCACATGACCCACATTAATTAGGAGTTCCATCGGGTGCGTCCAAAATGACTTCTGAGCCTATGGTATGTTCGGCGCAAACCGTGCACCTATCTTGTGTCAAGATTAGCACTATCTCCAAGCGGACTGAAACAAGCTACCACTTGATCCTCGTTACCTAGGAGTACCACCAAGTGCGTCCAAAATGATTTCTGAGCCTATGGTACGTTCAGCGCAAACTGTACACCTATCTTGCATCAGGATTAGGACTATCTCCAAATGGACCAAAACGAGCTTCAACTCAAGCCTCGTCACTAAGGAGTACCATCGGGTGTGTCCAAAATTCTTTCTGAGCCTATGGTATGCATCGCGCAAACTATGAACATGTCTTGCACCGACACTAATACTATCTCAAAACAGACCAAAATGAGATTCCACATGACCCACGTCACCTAGGAGTTCCATTGGGTGCGTTCAAAAATGATTTCCAAGCCTATCTTATGTTCGGTGCAAACCGTGCAACTATCTTGCACTGACACTAACACTATCTCTAAATGGGCCAAAACGAGGTTCCACATGACCCATGTCACATAGGAGTTCCATCAGGTGCATCCAAAATGACTTCCAAGCCTATGGTATGTTTGGCAAAACCGTGCACCTATCTTGGACCAACTCTAGCGCTGTCTCCAAACGGACCAAAACGAGATTCCACATGAGCCACATTAATTAGGAGTTCCATCTGGTGCATCCAAAATGACTTCCGAGCCCATTGTATGTTTGGCGCCAACCATGCACCTATCTTGCACCAACTCCAATATAGTCTCCAAACGGACCAAAATGAGATTCCACATGACCCACATTAATTAGGAGTTCCATTTGGTGCATCCAAAATTACTTCCGAGCCTATTGTATATTTGGCGCCAACCGTGCACCTATGTTGCACCAACTCTAACACAATCTCCAAACAGACCAAAATGAGATTCCACATGACCAACATTAATTAGGAGTCTCATCGGGTGCATCCAAAATGATTTCTGAGCCTATGGTATGTTCGGCGCAAACCGTGCACCAATCTTGTGTCAAGATTAGCACTATCTCCAAGCGGACCGAAACGAGCTACCACTTGATCCTCGTCACCTAGGAGTACCACCAGGTTCATCCAAAATGTTTGAGCCCATGGTCGTTTAGCGCGAACCGAGCTCCTATCTTGCACCAACACTAACACTGTCTCCAAACAGACCGAAATAAGGTCCCACATGAGCAACGTCACCTACTAGTTCCGTCGGGTGCGTCCAAAACGACTTCCGAGCCTGTGGTATGTTCAGCGCAAACCATGCACCAATCTTCTATCATGATTAGGCCTATCTCAAAACGGATTGAAACGAGCTTCCGCTTGAGCCTCATCACCTAGGAGTACCATTGGGTGCCTCTAAAATGATTTCTAAGCATATGGCACGTTTTGCGCAAATCGTGCACATATTTTGCACCAACCCTAACACCATCTCCAAATAGACCAAAATGAGATTCCACATGACCTACATCACCTAGGATTTCCATCGGGTGTGTCCAAAATGATTTTTGAGCCTATAGTACATTTGGCGCAAATAGTGTACTTATCTTGCGTCAAGATTAGTACTATCACCAAACGGAGCGAAACGAGCTACCACTTGAGCCTCTTCACCAAGGAGTACATTCGGGTACGTCCAAAATGATTTTCTAAGCCTGTGGTACGTTTGGCACAAACCGTGCACCAATCTTGCACCGATGCTAACACTATCCCCAAACAGACCAAAGTGAGATTCCACATGATCAACGTCACATAGGAGTTCCATTAGGTGCGTCCAAAATGGTTTCTGAGCCTATGGTACGTTCAGCGCAAATTTTACACCTATCTTGCGTCAAGATTAGGACAATATCCAAACGGACCGAATCGAGCTTCAACTCGAGCCTCGTCACTAAGGAGTACCATTCGATGTGTCCTAAATTATTTCTGAGCCTATGGTATGCTTGGCGCAAACTAAGAACCTGTCTTGCATCGATACTAACACTGTCTCTAAATAGACCAAAATGAGATTCCACATGACCCACGTCACCTAGGAGTTCCATCGGGTGCGTTCAAAATGATTTCCAATCCTATGTTACGTTCGGTGCAAACTGTGCAACTATCTTGCACCGACACTAACACTATCTCCAAATGGACCAAAACAAGGTTCCACATGACCCATATTAATTAGGAGTTTCATCAGGTGTGTCCAAAATGATTTCTAAGCCTATGGTATGTTCGGCGCAAACCATGCACCTATCTTGTGTCAAGATTAGCACTATCTCCAAGCGGACTGAAACGAGCAACCAGTTGATCCTCGTCACCTAGGAGTACCACCAAGTGCGTCCAAAACATTTGAGCCTGTGGTATGTTTGGCACGAACCGAGCACCTATCTTGCACTGACACTAACATTGTCTCCAAACGAACCGAATCGAGGTTCCACATGAGCAACGTCACCTAGTAGTTCTGTCGAGTGTGTCCCGAATGACTTCTAAGCCTAAGGTATGTTTAGTGCAAACCGTGCACATGTCTTCCGTCATGATTAGGACTATCTCAAAATGGACTGAAACGAGCTTCCACTTGAGCCTCATCACATAGGAGTACCATTGGGTGTGTCTAAAATGATTTCTAAGCCTATGGCGTGTAACACCCCAGGTGTTTATCACCAATTAAGTAGTGGGTTTGAGTTCAAACATGATAGATTAGTGGAGATGACGATGCCAAAGTCAAACCTATGGAAATAAACCCTAACCTAAACTTGGACATTGCACCCTTGCTTACATATAGGCTCAATTAAAAGATAAATGCTTGGGTGTTGCTATCAAAGTATCTTCACATGTCTCACCTCAATAACTATCTATAGTGACCCCTGGAAAAGTTTCATGAAGTTTGGAATCAAAAAGTCACATGAAATGATAAGTTATATGCCTGTTTGGATTATAACTAAAACCTGCCTTACATCCCATGGGAACTAGTGTTTATGCAACATACAAATGCAACATGTGCAACAAACCTTTGCAACATGAGGAAAAACCTAGTAAAACATATGTAGCATGTACCTTGAAGCAAACACATGAAACAATTGAAATATGGCCTTGAAACAAGCACTACAATTATAGTGATTTCTATGTTTCAATACTTGTGAGGCCTACACTTTTGTGCAACCTATGCATGGTGGGTATGTTTGGCTTCTACAACACCTTAACTACACTTAGGACACTTAATGGAACAATGTTCATATTGATCATTTTGCCTAAATGTGCTTCTAAGTGATGGTTGACCATGTATGGACCCTAGAACCCTTTTGTTTGACCATTCCAAAAGTGTGACCTAGAATCTTTGAATGACTATGCATCCTTTAACAAAGTTATAGCAAATTTTATAAGGAACAAACTTTGTTTAATAGTCAAGTCACGAAAATGTGTGGAACATGCTCAAAAAGGGCCCACAAGTCAGGAATAGGGGCTGATTTGGCACTTGGAAAATTTGGCTAAGTCATAACTGCGGTTTAACTTCGGGTAACCTAGTTTGGAGCTTTTTATCTTGCAAAACAGATGGATCCAAACCTTGATCCTGTAATGAAAGTTGGAGTTCATGTTAAGGACAACAACTTTTGTTTACGGACCAAAACCTAGTTTAGCCTCTAAGGTAGCCAAACAGAGGGTCAAAGTTTGAATCCCGAGCTGTTTTCTGGAACCCTGAAATTTTGCTAAGTGTAGACTGAACATGCAAATTTTCAGTTTCATGGTACCCATATTCGGCAAAGTTTAGTTTGCAAACCATTTTGATTTTGGGCAAACTCTTATAAGCAATGTTGGAGTACTCATATAGCTCTATCATCAGGAACAATTGGTTAGCCGAATCATCATTCAGTTTAGGAGATACGAAGTGGAGAAAAATGCATTTTCAGTCGGTTTAAAACTGAATTCAGTTTTCAAGTTTCGGGTACCCTACTTTGGAGCTTTATATCTCTCCAACCGTGCTGAATTAGACTTTGATTCTTTAACCAAAGTTGGAGTACACTTGTAGCTCTACAATTTTGTCAATTATATCACGAGCCAATTCGAGCTAATTTGGGAGTTGTTGATCGATGAAAAATGGAGTTTTAGTGGTATTTTTGTGGTGGTATTGCCAGCTCCTGAGTTGATTTCGAACTAGAGCTCACTGAGCTCGTCATGGCCGACCGGTTGCTGATGCCGCTCGACGCGTGGTGTCTTGGCTCCCTCGCATGTGCGCCACATCACCTCACTCTGCTCGTTTTGGGACAGCCGAGCGCCCTCCCTTCTCTCCTGCTCGCCCTTTTCTCTTGCTCTCCCGCTCCTCCTACAGGCAGCCACAGCAAGCGCCATGGCCGAGCTGGAGCTCCGGCCACCGCTGGCGTTCCCGTCTCGGCACCCCACCACAGCCACGGCCGCATACACCACCGCCTTCGCCTTGTCGCGCTCCACCTCATGCACATGCTTTCCCGGGCCAAGCATCGCCAGAGCACCGCCGCCGCCATGCCGCACGGCTGTAAGCCGATGGCGCACGTGGCCGAACCACCTCGGGCCGTCTCGGGCCAAGCCGAGGGTACCGTTAGGTGCGCCTTAGGATGGGGATGCTCCGCCGCCACTCCATGGCCGCTGGCGTGGCCTCCTCCGGCCAGAGCAGCGAGCTCCGACGACCCTTCCCTGTGTAAATCCCGACCAGGGGCCTCGCGATCAAATTTGACTAAAGACAGGGGTCTAAGTGCACACCCGAAGACTCATGTGAATAGTTCCGCATAGTGCAGTTTTTCTTTTTCCTTTTTTCCTTTATGCATATTATGGCTGAAAATTTGGAAATCCATAGCAATTCATAGAAAAATCGTAAAATAGCAAATGAGGACTTTTTGGAATCCTTGTGAAATTATCTATGTATTAGGTCTATAATATGTCATATATTTAGTTTAATGTTTTTGCTGTAAAAATGGATTTTTCAGACTAGGTTTTTAATAATAGTTGTATTTGTTATTTTCATAACTGCAAATGTAGGGCTCCAAATGAAGTGAAATCTTTGTGGAATGTTACTATTGTGATGTATGATGTCTAGTAAAAATTTCAAGATTTTAGGCTTGATAGTTTAGGAGCTATAAAAATAACAAATGCTATATGCTGCTTTGCTTCTATTCTGGACAGTTCTGCATGTATGCATTGTTTGGCTTAGTTAAGTTATGAATCATGCCTTGATGACAATAAATGAGTTGTAGTACTTTTCATAATCTTTTCAAAAATCTAAAGATCACAATTTTTGGTTAAGTATATGTTTAGTTATAGTTGTTTAAAGTACTGTGGCAGTTTCTACCCAAACCCAGACAGCATTGCTTTGTGTGCCATGTGTGACCTTGTTAGTGGCAGAATTAGTTCTAGATGTTTATAGAAAAATTGTTCACAATTTTTTAATCTTTCTAAAAAGTCTAGAACCATAATTATTGGATTTATAAAACTCAAATTATAGCGGTTTAAAGTGGCATATCAGATTCTATCCATATTTTGGATAGAGATGCAATTATTTAATTAATTGACCATTTTAACTGTAGAATCATCTCAAGATTATTACAAGAAAGTTGTAGGTAACTTTATAATCTTTCCATAAAGTTGAGAATCATGTTTGTTGGAGGTCTAGAACTCCATTTATGCTTCTCTGAAGTTTCTATCAGTTTTCTGTCTATAATTGTACTACTGCTGTTGAGCTGCATGTGTGGTGTTACTCGTGCAACTAGTTTCATGGTGTAAATGATGTTTACTGTGGTTTTGGTAAACACAAAAGCTGTAGATAATTATCTTATTTTGCTTGTGTTAAATTTTCATGATCCCAGGTCTGATAGTTTAAGAGTTGCATGCTTAATAAGTCTACTGTCAGATTTTAATTACCTTCTGTGCAGACTTTAAAGATTATCATGTTTGGTCATGATAACATGGGAATCATGTTGCGATGATTAAATATGAAATGTAGATAATTTCCTAAGATTTCCAGAATGTCTTCTTACAAGTCATTTGGATTTATGAAACTCCAGATATGATTGATTTATGAATCTACTATTTGCAAGTCCAGAAATTGACATATTCTAGTTATAGTTGTTGCTTCACCTTGACTTGCTTTGCATGTTGCTACATGTGATTCATGTCCTTGGTAATTAAGTTAAATACACCTGAGATCATGTGGAACTTGTGTGCCATGCTGAGTGTGCCCTCCTTGCGATCTTAGCATGTTGGTTTGTGTGATGTTATTTAAGCAAAGTGATGTGCTTAAGTGTCTTTAGTATAACCTTGTACTTGCCTTGTTTAGTATGTGATGCATCATCCATTGCATTTCCATGTATTCATACACTTGCATCTTACATCTCATCTAGGTAGGCTAGATGCACTACGTGGAGGACATAATGTGGAGCTGAACCCGAAGATGGTGTTGGTGGATCCACCCCGCAGATAGAAGGCTGGACAAGTGCTAGTGGGAGATGCTCGCCAAGCGTGGGTCATCTAACAAACACTGACTAGTGTCGTATCCCAGGCAAGCCCCGGAGCATTATAAGCCTCCTATCTTCAAAGAAATTAATTCTATATATGTTATAAGTATTGTTGCATTAAGTGATAGGAGTTGGTTGGAAACCCTTGCTGCATTATATCATTCCTTGTCCAGATATATGAATCCTTGAATCCTACATAGACTAGGATCGAGTAGATGCTTAGCCCTACTTTAAGCGGTAGAAGTCAGGTGATTTCCTGTCACCTGTGAGATATAGGGATATTCATATATGGCACGGTTGGCTATATTTGCTATCGTGGAATGGAACCATGTGTTAATAAAATGAAATGAGACCGGGCGGGATGATGATAGTGAAGCAACAAGGCATGGAGGTCTTGGGTGTGAATCTATCCCCGTCTGAGTCGTTTAAGGACCGATTCGCTGTACATCCTTGAGTCATGTTGAACGCAGTCTAACACTTAGTTGGCCGGATAAATCGTTCCGACCGCGAAGCCGAGTAATGTGATTCAGGCCGGGAATCGAATGGTTGGTTGCTTCTTGGAGGAGAGAAAGGATGTGCTTGGGGACATTGGCGTGAGACCAAGGGGGGTTAGAGTCCCTATCACCTGGTAGAGTGTCGCCCTTGGGGTCACGACATCATTCGAACCCGCGTTTTCTGAATCATATGAAAAGGTGGCCTATGCGACCCAGGCAAGGGTCTGCACGGTGAGTGTTAGAAATACCCCTCCAGCTGGATAGGAATTCGATTCGAATCGCCGTCGCTCCCGGTTAGTGAGCACTTGACTTGAGCAGTGGCAACATAGATTCCATTAAATTGAACGGATGGTTAATTGGATCATGATGGAAAGGTTGCCTCAATTTATACCTGCTATGGTTAATATTGTTTGCTCCTAATAAAGTGAGTGCTCTTGTACAGGTGCTAATATAGATGACAGGTTAATGATGATTAACTTGATGCTTAAGCATTAATGATTACTTATCTGTATTAAGCTATAAGTTGCTCCTAATAAAATGTTGTCAAGCCAGCCCACTTTATATCAGCCTTGCATGATCCTTGGTGTCACTTTATTTCTGGTTTTTGACGGGTAAGTCTAGCTGAGTACCTTCTTGTACTCAGGGTTTTATCCTCACTTGTTGCAGGTTGTGAAGTATCATGGCTACTACAAGAGTTGGTTGGCTCCTGCCGTAGAGGCGGAGTGTGATCACGGGCATGATCCTTCTTATTTACCTTATCTCTAATGCTTTTGTTGGAAGTCGACTATGGTACTGGCATGTATTTGAAATAAGATTAATGTTAGTTTTAAATTACTTTGCTTCTGCTACTTTTCAATGTAAGTTATAATAACTATGTTGAACTCAGATGTAAATTGAATTACTTGTGAAATGAATGTAACATGTGACTTGTTATGTTGAATCACTACGATCTTGGCTTGTATGTTGGTTGGTTTGAAATCCCTCGTGATTTCATTGGACTACCGGAGTTATATGGGCTCAAGTGCGAGAATTTGATCATTTCGGTGATTGTTTTTGTACTTGTGCTCTTATAATTTGGACGGTTCTATTACAGCTGGCATCGGAGTAAGATTCAACATTAAACATGTCATATGTGTATTTAAAACAAAGGTTTTGTTTTATAAAATCAGTTTTATCAACTTATAGCTATATATAGGTTTGTGAAAACTGAATTCTAAATCTAAGTATGCCAGTGGTCAATTTCCTTATGCCCATATAAGGATTATTAGGTGGCTTATATAAGTACTAACTTGGGGGTTTTTCATTTATGCATCTACGCCCAGGCCAAGGTATGTATGTGATAACTCTCCCACACTATGCTACCCAGTGTGTCAGATTAGGGGTAGCCTTCATATATGAAATAGCCATATACGTTGCTAGTTTACTTTTATGCAACGTCTCACCTACGCTCAGGTAAGTGTGAGTTGTGAGAGCATGACCGTACAACCTGTGGTCTAGGGGAGAGCTAGTTTTGGTTACTGGATTATTTACATGTTACACACATGTATATATGAAGGTACTTAATTGTGGGTGATCGAAGATTCGGGTAGTTTTGGTACTACATGTACGTATACAGGGGTATATGTATATGGGAGTACTTAGAATTTTACTTTCCGCTTTCATTGTGTGCTATATTGGGAAATGTTGGGCTGCAATGAAACACTTCTGCAGGTACGCTAACCACGAATACGTAAGTCGAATGTAGTTGTCGACTAGCTATATATCGAGAGAGTGCGTGTTATGCCACCGACATAGAATGTGATTGCCACCTTAGGTTGGCAATCTTGTGAGGACGAATAGGACGAAGCATGCATCTTCATGATTGTTGCTTTATGCATAACTATGCTCCTCTCACCCTTGTCCTATACGAAGTAACTTATGATTGATGTGGTACACTATCTTTCTTGTGTGGAGTTAGATATGAATGCCTTTTTCAATGATTGCTTGAATAGAAAGCGCTTGAAAAAAAGGTGTGTGCTTAGCCTTGCTAGAAATAATTATGGTTACATGTTTGAACCTATAGATGCCCTCTAGTTTAGCCAAGTGGTGGATATGCTGTCATACAAGTTTTTGAAAATGTTTTAGGCCTCACTTAAGTAAATTGGATTCTCATGAATGAATTAAATTGGTGTTGGTCTAAGGTAACAACGTTTAGAGCCACTAGGATGATATGTTTGTGTGCTCTCTTGTTAAGTAGAACAAAGACAAACTTTGTTTTGCTTATTAAACGTTGGCTGCTAGAACGGTTTCTGATGTATTGATGCTTTCGTGGTCATAAATGTGTTTTCTGTAGTTATAGAGAATACCAAAGTTGTAGCAAACTTACTTCTCTGGCTTGTCCTAAAATTTTATGAACCTAGGTCTTATGGTTTGAGAGTTATAACTTTTAAAAGTTTACTATCAGGTTTTGCTTATGCTCTGAATAGATCTGAATGTTTGGTTTGTTTGATCAATGTGCATAGGGAATCATGTCTTGGAGATAATAGAAGAAGTGTAGTACTTTTTCTAAGCTTTCCAAAATGTCCTATAGCACTAATTTTGGTGGTCGAAATTTCTAGTTATGAGCTTGCCAAGTGGAATGACAGAATCTGTCCACATCTGGGCAGAGATGTCTTCTTTATCTTGTTTGGCCTTGTTAGCTGTAGAATCACATTAATATGATATTCAGAAAGTTATAGACAACTTAATAAGCTTTATATAAAGTGAAGGCTCAGCCTTGTTGGGTCCCTAGAACTCCAGTTGTACATTTTTGAAGCTATTGTCAGTTTTCTGTCCATATTGGTACAGATCTGAAACATGAGCATGTTTGACCATGCTAACTTGTGATTTAGCTTTTGGTATGAATAACAAACGCGTGGAAAACTTCCTAAGCTTTCCGGAAAGTCTAGGATCACCTTTGTGGGATGTCTATAACCTCAGTTATAGTTGAAACAAGTAAGGACTGCGTTGCTGTCCAGATTCTGGGCACATGCTAAGTTGGCTTCCTTAGCTAACGTTGTTTTGAGCTAAACTTGTAGTTAGTTCATGCTTGAGATAAATGCTTGTTTTGGGTGAGCCTTGTGTCTTGTATTGGTTGCTTAAACCATTCGTTTGAATTTTCTCAAAGGACTGCTTGATTGTGATGTTGTATGTGTGTTTGTATCTGGGTAGTGCTCTAGTTGTCACCTCGTTTGTCCTCGGTGAGCATACGAGGGTCACATAGCTTTATCCTAGAACAAAGTTCACATACGTAATTGTATGGTTGTTGTCTTCCATTAGGTTCTCTATCTTAGGAGCCTGAGCATATAGACTTAGTGGTTAGTCCATGAATGTTTGTATCCATGCACTTGCTTGACCGAAAGCCCAAAGTTTAGTTCTTCTATATGTTTGTATAAGCCGTGGATGTTTTCCAACCCTTTTTGTGAAGACCCTTATCGACTGACCAACCAGGTTAACTTTTATCAATGCTAGCCTTTGACCATGGTTCGTACATTGCCAGTTGTGGAGACCATACCCAAATCCATGTTGGACCTTCCGGTTACCTCTCCCAAAGGTTAGCTAGTGTGACGCAACGTCCCTCTGCTATAGCCTCAAAATCGTGTGCTTGCAAATTCATGCATCTACCTTATCAACCCAATCTGTGCCATTTGAAATTCCTCATCGGGTGTATGTTCAGTAATGGTGTTATGAGTAGCAACTAATGGTGTCATGACGAAACCGAGAGCCTCCTGTGGGTGCACACACAAGGTTGTGCTGCTCGGCACGCGCTGGTATCATGGTTTCTAATCATAATCCATTGCAGAACAACACTGATGTGATTTTCACGTGACCTTCTTCCTTGATTGTTTTCCCATATCTTATCGAAAGACTCTTATATTGAACCAAAAGTAGTAAAACTTCCTCCTGAAGTTACTAAGAGGATAACCTTTGAAGAACAGGTTACTGACATAAACATTAACAAACTGCAATAGGTGGTAGACAAGTGACTCTACTTAGTGGTCCTAGTATTGACGAGCGTCATCGAGTGAGCAACGTATCTCATTCCTATTGGATAAAAAGGACACACAACACTTAATGTTGGATAAGTCATTCGTTGGATAAGAATCAATCGTCACATTATACAAGTCTTAACCTCTGAATGCATAATGACCATACCATCACAATCAACCATCTCTAGTGTGACTCCATATCTACTGACTTCGATGGCAATCATTTGTTCTGCGTCTACCACGATTATTGTGGTCAAGAGTGAAGATTTGGAATTTTTAGTGTTGAGAGACAACTGATTAGTTACCAATAGGAACGTTAATCTCCAACTAGGTAATGACTCCTTGGTAGCTACGAAGGCTATGTCTTACAGAGCAATAACCAACAAGAAGTTGATCAACTAGCCAACAACTTGAGTGATACTCTATCTTCCAAAGCCATTGTGATCAAGTAAATTCCGTCTTGGACAATCACACAAATAGTGCAAGGTGTTCAATCAGCCGCGGTGAAGAATTAGAGAAAGTATACCCTAGTTTCAATTAGTATCCTTGTGTCCATAGGTACCACAAATGGTTTGTCCATAACTTTATTGGACGAAGTGTCGAGGAATATTCGGAAGCGGTTCCTTATCCTTATAGGAATGTTCTCCAGGCATAGTATGTGTTTTGTCCTGCAAAAGTAACCTGCAAGTTCAAATCGTGTGCATTCTCGGATTGATATGTAAATTAATGGTCGAGATCTACTGTTGGATGGCCCTTTTGAGGTCCCATAGATACTTGTTTACACTCTTTCACTTGCTTTTGCTTTCTCATATCCCCAATGTACGAGCAGCTTTGGTTTCTACCAATCAATTTATACCATCGCGAATCAAAAGCAATTTGAAAAGTGTCAAACAACAGATTTCCCATCTTAGAGTTACTATTTGATCCAAAAGGAGAAGCCTCAAGGTGAAAGTTGGCCTGACAAAGTTGTTATGCTGCAAGTCAACTCAACTTACAGTACAACTAAGTTACCAAGAAAAATTTTACTCAATCGCTTGGTGGTAGACTACTCCCCGCGGTTTAGTAAATATCACAACTTTTGTTGTCCTTAAGGCCTCGCTACATCATTCTTTGGTAATGATTTTCCAATGATGACATACTTTGGTACCTTATACATGTTTTTACCAAGAGGTTGCATCTGATTCAACCCAGATAATTGTTGTCTTTGGATAAAAGAATCTTATTAGATAACTGTTGGCAGAAATAGGAAGCCGACAGAGTCAGCTATCACATTCACTGACCATCGATAGACTCAGATAATACAGTGTTATCATCAGAGAAAGAGAACTGCACACATGGAACCTTAAGTAGTTTTCCATTAGTTGATATCGGAAGGATTGAACATTTACGACCAACATAGACCCTGTCAATTGTATAGTCAATATTCTATAACCTCAGAGGGTGTTTGTCATCTATGATCTCACTCCATTTGGAAGGTTATGCTCAAGCCATTCTGGTAGAGGGCTACTTTTCAAACTTTGTGAACATAGAGTCATTTCAACGAGTATACTTCTAAAGATTTCGGTCTAGTGTAAAGTTCATATGGCCTATGCGGTGATTCACTAAAGAATTAAATACTTGAGTGGGGTTAGCTTATGGGCCAAATGATCTCTGTAGACTAAAACGAAGTACTGCGTTGTCTTGGATTCCTCCTAAAGTAACAATGCTTCATGGAAGTCAATGAAGGAAATTCTTTAGACAAAGCTGACCATTAAGAGCAAGTATCAGAAAGTGCCTTTGACCAAATTGTTCACCGATGTTGAAGCTTTGTAGCTGAATGCTATAGCAAATGTTGGGAACAAGATAATGTGCCTCTCTTCCTTAAAAAGGTCTTCCATTCCGAATCTCGGGACGCGATTCTTTTAAGGGGAGAGGGCTGTAACACCCCAGGTGTTTATCACCAATTAAGTAGTGGGTTTGAGCTCAAACATGATAGATTAGTGGAGATGACGATGCCAAAGTCAAACCTATGGAAATAAACCCTAATCTAAACTTGGACATTGCACCCTTGCTTACATAGAGACTCAATTAAAAGATATATGCTTGGGTGTTGCTATCAAAGTATCTTCACATGTCTCACCTCAATAACTATCTATAGTGACCCCTGGAAAAGTTTCATGAAGTTTGGAATCAAAAAGTCACATGAAATGATAAGTTATATGCTTGTTTGGATTATAACTAAAACCTGCCTTACATCCCATGGGAACTAGTGTTTATGCAACATACCAATGCAACATGTGCAACAAACCTTTGCAACATGAGGAACAACCTAGTAAAACATATGTAGCATGTACCTTGAAGCAAACACATGAAACAATTGAAATATGGCCTTGAAACAAGCACTACAATTATAGTGATTTCTATGTTTCAATACTTATGAGGCCTACACTTTTGTGCAACCTATGCATGGTGGGTATGTTTGGCCTCTACAACACCTTAACTACACTTAGGACACTTAATGGAACAATGTTCATGTTGATCATTTTGCCTAAATGTGCTTCTAAGTGATGGTTGACCATGTATGGACCCTAGAACCCTTTTGTTTGACCATTCCAAAAGTGTGACCTAGAAGCTTTGAACGATTGTGCATCCTGTAACAAAGTTATAGCAAATTTTATAAGGAACAAACTTTGTTTAATAGTCAAGTCACGAAAATGTGTGGAACATGCTCAAAAAGGGCCCACAAGTCAGGAATAGGGGCTGATTTGGCACTTGGAAAATTTGGCTAAGTCATAACTGCGGTTTAACTTCGGGTAACCTAGTTTGGAGCTTTTTATCTTGCAAAACAGATGGATCCAAACCTTGATCCTGTAATGAAAGTTGGAGTTCATGTTAAGGACAACAACTTTTGTTTACGGACCAAAACCTAGTTTAGCCTCTAAGGTAGCCAAACAGTGGGTCAAAGTTTGAATCCCGAGCTGTTTTCTGGAACCCTGAAATTTTGCTAAGTGTAGACTGAACATTCAATTTTCAGTTTCATGGTACCCATATTCGTTAAAGTTTAGTTTGCAAACCATTTTGATTTTGGGCAAACTCTTATAAGCAATGTTGGAGTACTCATATAGCTCTATCATCAGGAACAATTGGTTAGCCGAATCATCATTCAGTTTAGGAGATACGAAGTGGAGAAAAATGCAGTTTCAGTCGGTTTGAAACTGAATTCAGTTTTCAAGTTTTGGGTACCCTACTTTGGAGCTTTGCATCTCTCCAACCGTGCTAAATTAGACTTTGATTCTTTAACCAAAGTTGGAGTACACTTGTAGCTCTACAATTTTGTCAATTATATCACGAGCCAATTCGAGCTAATTTGGGAGTTGTTGATCGATGAAAAATGGAGTTTCAGTGGTATTTTTGTGGTGGTATTGCCAGCTCCTGAGTTGATTTCGAACTGGAGCTCACTGGAGCTCATCATGGCCGACCGGTTGCTGATGCCGCTCGACGCGTGGTGTCTTGGCTCCCTCGCATGTGCGCCACCTCACCTCGCTCTGCTCGTTTTGGGACAGCCGAGAACCCTCCCTTCTCTCCTGCTCACCCTTTTCTCTTGCTCTCCCGCTCCTCCTACAGGCAGCCACGGCAAGCGCCATGGCCGAGCTGGAGCTCCAGCCGCCGCTGCCGTTCCCGTCTCGGCACCCCACCACAGCCACGGCCGCATACACCACCGCCTTCGCCTTGTCGCGCTCCACCTCATGCACATGCTTTCCCGGGCCAAGCATCGCCAGAGCGCCGTCACCGCCATGCCGCACGGCTGTAAGCCGTCGGCGCACGTGGCCGAACCACCTCGGGCCGTCTCGGGCCAAGCCGAGGGTACCGTTAGGTGCGCCTTAGGATGGGGATGCTCCGTCGCCACACCATGGCCGCTGGCGTGGCCTCCTCCGGCCAGAGCAGCGAGCTCCGACGACCCTTCCCTGTGTAAATCCCGACCAGGGGCCTCGCGATCAAATTTGACTAAAGACAGGGGTCTAAGTGCACACCCGAAGACTCATGTGAATAGTTCCGCATAGTGCAGTTTTTCTTTTTCCTTTTTTCCTTTATGCATATTATGGCTGAAAATTTGGAAATCCATAGCAATTCATAGGAAAATCGTAAAATAGCAAATGAGTACTTTTTGGAATCCTTGTGAAATTATCTATGTATTAGATCTATAATATGTCATATTTTAGTTTAATGTTTTTGCTGTAAAAATGGATTTTTCAGACTAGGTTTTTAATACTAGTTGTATTTGTTATTTTCATAAATGCAAATGTAGGGCTCCAAATGAAGTGAAATCTTTGTGGCATGTTACTCTTGTGATGTATGATGTCTAGTAAAAATTTCAAGATTTTAGGCTTGATAGTTTAGGAGCTATAAAAATAACAAATGCTATATGCTGCTTTGCTTCTATTCTGGACAGTTCTGCATGTATGCTTTGTTTGGCTTAGCTAAGTTATGAATCATGCCTTGATGACAATAAATGAGTTGTAGTACTTTTCATAATCTTTTCAAAAAGCTAAAGATCACAATTTTTGGTTAAGTATATGTTTAGTTATATTTGTTTAAACTACTGTGGCAGTTTCTGCCCAAACCCAGACAGCATTGCTTTGTGTGCCATGTGTGACCTTGTTAGTGGCAGAATTAGTTCTAGATGTTTATAGAAAAGTTGTTCACAATTTGTTAATCTTTCTAAAAAGTCTAGAACCATAATTATTGGATTTATAAAACTCAAGTTATAGCGGTTTAAAATGGCATATCAGATTCTATCCATATTTTGGATAGAGATTCAATTATTTAATTAATTGACCATTTTAACTGTAGAATCATCTTAAGATTATTACAAGAAAGTTGTAGGTAACTTTATAATCTTTCCATAAAGTTAAGAATCATGTTTGTTGGAGGTCTAGAACTCCATTTATGTCTATAATTGTACCACTGCTGTTGAGCTGCATGTGTGGTGTTACTCGTGCAACTAGTTTCATGGTGTAAATGATGTTTACTGTGGTTTTGGTAAATACAAAAGTTGTAGATAATTATCTTATCTTGTTTGTGTTAAATTTTCATGATCCCAGGTCTGATAGTTTAAGAGTTGCATGCTTAATAAGTCTACTGTCAGATTTTAATTACCTTCTGTGCAGACTTTAAAGATTATCATGTTTGGTCATGATAACTTGGGAATCATGTTGAGATGATTAAATATGAAATGTAGATAATTTCCTAAGCTTTCCATAATGTCTTCTTACAAGTCATTTGGATTTATGAAACTCCAGATATGATTGATTTATGAATCTACTATTTGCAAGTCCAGAAATTGACATATTCTAGTTATAGTTGTTGCTTCACCTTGACTTTCTTTGCATGTTGCTACATGTGATTCATGTCCTTGGTAATTAAGTTAAATACACCTGAGATCATGTGGAACTTGTGTGCCATGCTGAGTGTGCCCTCCTTGTGATCTTAGCATGTTGGTTTGTGTGATGTTATTTAAGCAAAGTGATGTGCTTAAGTGTCTTTAGTATAACCTTGTACTTGCCTTGTTTAGTATGTGATGCATCATCCATTGCATTTCCATGTATTCATACACTTGCATCTTACATCTCATCTAGGTACGCTAGATGCACTACGTGGAGGACATAATGTGGAGCTAAACCCGAAGATGGTGTTGGTGGATCCACCCCGCAGATAGAAGGCTGGACAAGTGCTAGTGGGAGATGCTCGCCAAGCGTGGGTCATCTAACAAACACTAACTAGTGTCGTATCCCAGGCAAGCCCCGGAGCATTATAAGCCTCCTATCTTCAAAGCAATTAATTCTATATATGTTATAAGTATTGTTGCATTAAGTGATAGGAGTTGGTTGGAAACCCTTGCTGCATTATATCATTCCTTGTCCAGATATATGAATCCTTGAATCCTACATAGACTAGGATCGAGTAGATGCTTAGCCCTGCTTTAAGCGGTAGAAGTCAGGTGATTTCCTGTCACCTGCGAGATATAGAGATATTCATATATGGCACGGTTGGCTATATTTGCTATCGTGGAATGGAACCATGTGTTAATAAAATGAAATGAGACCGGGCGAGATGACGATAGTGAAGCAACAAGGCATGGAGGTCTTGGGTGTGAATCTATCCCCGTCTAAGTCGTTTAAGGACCGATTCACTGTACGTCCTTGAGTCATGTTGAACACAGTCTAACATTTAGTTGGCCGGATAAGTCGTTCCGACCGTGACGCCGAGTAATGTGATTCAGGCCGGGAATCGAATGGTAGGTTGCTTCTTGGAGGAGAGAAAGGATGTGCTTGGGGACATTGGCGTGAGACCAAGGGGGGGGTTAGAGTCCCTATCACCTGGCAGAGTGTCGCCCTTGGGGTCGCGACATCATTCGGACCCGTGATTCCTGAATCATATGAAAAGGTGGCCTATGCGACCCTAGCAGGGGTCTGCACGGTGAGTGTTAGAAATACCCCTCCAGCTGGATAGGAATTCGATTCGAATCGCCGTCACTTAAGTGTCTTTAGTATAACCTTGTACTTGCCTTGTTTAGTATGTGATGCATCATCCATTGCATTTCCATGTATTCATACACTTGCATCTTACATCTCATCTAGGTACGCTAGATGCACTACGTGGAGGACATAATGTGGAGCTGAACCCGAAGATGGTGTTGGTGGATCCACCCCGCAGATAGAAGGCTAGACAAGTGCTAGTGGGAGATGCTCGCCAAGCGTGGGTCATCTAACAAACACTGACTAGTGTCATATCCCAGGCAAGCCCCGGAGCATTATAAGCCTCCTATCTTCAAAGCAATTAATTCTATATATGTTATAAGTATTGTTGCATTAAGTGATAGGAGTTGGTTGGAAACCCTTGCTGCATTATATCATTCCTTGTCCAGATATATGAATCCTTGAATCCTACATAGACTAGGATCGAGTAGATGCTTAGCCCTTCTTTAAGCGGTAGAAGTCAGGTGATTTCCTATCACCTGCGAGATATAGGGATATTCATATATGGCACGGTTGACTATATTTGCTATCGTGGAATGGAACCATGTGTTAATAAAATGAAATGAGACCGGGCGGGATGACGATAGTGAAGCAACAAGGCATGGAGGTCTTGGGTGTGAATCTATCCCCGTCTGAGTCGTTTAAGGACCGATTCACTGTACGTTCTTGTGTCATGTTGAACGCAGTCTAACACTTAGTTGGCCGGATAAGTCGTTCTGACCGCGAAGCCGAGTAATGTGATTCAGGCCAGGAATCGAATGGTAGGTTGCTTCTTGGAGGAGAGAAAGGATGTGCTTGGGGACATTGGCGTGAGACCAAGGGGGGGTTAGAGTCCCTATCACCTGGCAGAGTGTCGCCCTTGGGGTCGCGACATCATTCGGACCCGCGATTCCTGAATCATATGAAAAGGTGGCCTGTGCGACCCTAGCAGGGGTCTGCACGGTGAGTGTTAGAAATACCCCTCTAGCTGGATAGGAATTCGATTCGAATCGCCGTCGCTCCCGGTTAGTGAGCACTTGACTTGAGCAGCGGCAACGTAGATTCCATTAAATTGAACGGATGGTTAATTGGATCACGATGGAAAGGTTACCTCAATTTATACCTGCTATGGTTAATATTGTTTGCTCCTAATAAAGTGAGTGCTCTTGTATAGGTGCTAATATAGATGACAGGTTAATGATGATTAACTTGATGCTTAAGCATTAATGATTACTTATCTGTATTAAGCTTTTATGCAAAATGTTGTCAAGCCAGCCCACTTTATATCAGCCTTGCATGATCCTTGGTGTCACTTTATTTCTGGTTTTTGACGGGTAAGTCTAGCTGAGTACCTTCTTGTACTCAGGGTTTTATCCCCACTTGTTGCAGGTTGTGAAGTATCATGGCTACTGCAAGAGTTGGTTGGCTCCTGCCGTAGAGGCGGAGTGTGATCACGGGCATGATCGTTCTTATTTACCTTATCTCTAATGCTTTTGTTGGAAGTCGACCGTGGTACTGGCATGTATTTGAAATAAGATTAATGTTAGTTTTAAATTACTTTACTTCTGCTACTTTTCAATGTAAGTTGTAATAACTATGTTGAACTCCGATGTAAATTGAATTACTTGTGAAATGAATGTAACATGTGACTTGTTATGTTGAATCACTACGATCTTGCCTTGTATGTTGGTTGGTTTGAAATCCCTCGTGATTTCATTGGACTACCGGAGTTATATGGGCTCAAGTGCGAGAATTTGATCATTTCGGTGATTGTTTTTGTACTTGTGCTCTTATAATTTGGATGGTTCTGTTACATGGCGCGTTTTAAACAAACCATGCACCTATCTTGCACCAACACTAGCACTGTCTCCAAACGAACCGAAATGAGATTCCACATGACCCACGTCACCTAGGAGTTACATCGGGTGCATCCAAAATGATTTCAGAGCCTATGGTACATTCGGCGCAAACAGTGCACGTATCTTGCGTCAAGATTAGTACTATCACCAAACGGAACGAAATGAGCTACCACTTGAGCCTTGTCACCTAGGAATACCATCAGGTATGTCCAAAACGATTTCCATGCCTATGTTACATTCGGAGCAAACCGTACAACTATCTTGCACCGACACTAACACTATCTCCAAATAGACCAAAATGAGGTTTCACATGACCCACGTCACAATAGGTGTTCCATCGGGTGCGTCCAAAATGACTTCCAAGCATATGGTATGTCTAGCGCAAACAGTGCACCTATCTTGCACCAACTCTAACACTGTCTCCAAACAGACCAAAACGAGATTCCAAATGACCCACATTAATTAGGAGTTACATCGGGTGCATCCAAAGCGATTTCTGAGCCTATCTTGTGTCAAGATTAGCAGTATCTCCAAGCGGACCAAAATGAGCTACCACTTCATCCTTGTCACCTAGGGGTACCACCAGGTGCGTCCAAAATGTTTGAGCCTATTGTACGTTTGGCACAAACCGAGCATCTATCTTGCACTAACACTAACACTGTCTCTAAATAGAACGAAACAAGGTTCCACATGAGCCACGTCACCTAGGAGTTCCGTCAGGTGCGTCCCAAACGACTTCTAAGCCTATGGTATGTTCAGCACAAACCATGCACCTATCTTGCGTCATTATTAGCACTATCTCAAAACAGACCGAAACGAGCTTCCACTTGAGCCTCATCACCTAGGAGTACCATTGGGTGCGTCTAAAATGATTTCTGAGCCTATGGCGCGTTTTGCATAAATCGTGCACCTATCTTGCACCAACACTAACACTATCTCCAAATAGAACGAAACGAGCTACCACTTGAGCCTCCTTACCAAGGAGTTCCATCAGGTGCATCCAAAACGATTTCTGAGCCTGTGGTACGTTTGGCGCAAACCGTGCACCAATCTTGCAATGACAATAACACTATCTCCAAATGGACCAAAGCGAGGTTCCACATGACCCACATCACATAGGAGTTCCATTGGTTGCGTCCAAAACAACTTCCATGCCTATGATATGTTTGGCGCAAATCGTGCACCTGTCTAGCACCAACTCTAGCACTATCTCCAAACGAACCAAAATGGGATTCCACAAGACCCACGTCACATAGGTGTTCCATCAGGTGCATCCAAAATGACTTCCAAGCCTATGGTATGTTTGGCGCAAACAGTGCACCTATCTTGCACCAACTCTAACACTGTCTCCAAATGGACCAAAACAAGATTCCACATGACCCACATGAATTAGCATTTGTATCGGGTGTGTCCAAAATGATTTCTGAGCCTATGGTATGTTTGGCGCAAACCGTGCATCTATCTTGTGTCAAGATTAGCACTATCTCCAAAAGGGCCGAAACGAGCAACCACTTGATCCTCGTCACCTAGGAGTACCATCGTGTACGTCCAAAACGATTTCTGAGCCTTTGGTACGTTTGGCGCAAACCGTGCACCAATCTTGCACCAATGCTAACACTATCCCCAAACAGATCGAAATAAGATTCCACATAATCAACGTCACATAGGAGTTCCATTAGGTGCGTCCAAAATGATTTCTGAGCCTATGGTACATTTAGTGCAAATTTTACACCTATCTTGCGTCAAGATTGGGACAATCTCCAAATGGACCGAAACGAGCTTCAACTCGAGCCTCGTCACTAACGAGTACCATCTGGTATGTCCGAAATGATTTCTGAGCTTATGGTACACTTGGCGCAAACTATGAACATGTCTTGCACTGATACTAATACTGTCTCTAAACAGACCAAAACATGATTCCACATGACCCACGTCACCAAGGAGTTCCATCGGGTGCGTTCAAAACGATTTCCAAGCCTATGTTACGTTCGGTGCAAACCGTACATCTATCTTGCACTGACACTAACACTATCTCCAAATCGACCAAAACGAGGTTCCACATGACCCATGTCACATAGGAGTTCCATCGGGTGCATCCAAAATGACTTCCAAGCCTATGGTATGTTTGGTGCAAACCGTGCACCTATCTTCCACCATCTCTGATGAGGACATCCTCTACTATTACCCGCTGGCAAAGACGCAACAAAAAAAAGGCCAAGTGGCCTAGTTGTAGTCGGGCGGTGACCGTGTGAGCCTCTGAATAATCCCACCTTGCTTAGCTTGGGAGGAGGAAGCCAGCTTAAAAGAGAGAGCCACCCTTCCCCTATCAGACTAGTCTTTTAGGGACATTGGGCCTTTCCCTGAGTGGGTGTGCATAAGAACTGTTGGGGTCTGGGCAACCTTAATTTATTGGGCCTCGGCCAACCCCACCTGGGCCAAATGTTTCATTTGGTATCGGAGCTGGGCCCTTGTTTAAGGGGGTGGGAATGATGAGGACATCCTCCACTATTACCCGTTGGCAAAGACGCAACAAAAAAAGGCCAAGTGGCCTAGTTGTAGTCGGGCGGCGACCGTGTGAGCCTCTGAATAATCCCACCTTGCTTAGCTTGGGAGGAGGAAGCCACCTTAAAAGAGATAGCCACCCTTCCCCTATCAGACTAGTCTTTTAGGGACATTGGGCCTTTCCCCGAGTGGGTGTGCATAAGAACTGTTGGGGTCCGGGCAACCTTAATTTATTGGGCCTCGGCCAACCCCACCTGGGCTGAATGTATCAATCTCTAACACTCTCTCCAAACAGACCAAAACGAGATTCCACATGACCCACATTAATTAGGGGTTCCATCGGGTGTGTCCAAAATGATTTCTAAGCCCATGGTATGTTCGGCGCAAACCGTGCACCTATCTTGTGTCAAGATTAGCACTATCTCCAAGCGGACCAAAACGAGCTACCAATTGATCCTCGTCACCTAGGAGTACCACCAGATGTGTTTAAAATGTTTGAGCCCATGGTACGTTTGGCATGAACCGAGCACTATCTTGCACTGACACTATGACTGTCTCCAAACGGACCGAAGCGAGATTCCACATGAGCCACCGTCGGGTGCATCCCAAACGACTTTTGAGCCTATGGTATCTTCAGCGCAAACAGTGCACCTATCTTGCATCATGATTAGCACTATCTCAAAACAGACCGAAAGGAGCTTTCACTTGAGCCTCATCACCTAGGAGTATCATTGGGTGCGTCTAAAATGATTTCTGAGCCTATGGCACGTTTTGTGCAAACCGTGTGCCTATCTAGCACCAACACTAACACTCTCTCCAAACGAACCGAAACGATATTCCACATGACCCACGTCACCTAGGAGTTCCATCGGGTGCGTCCAAAACGATTTCTAAGCCTATGGTATATTCCATGCAAACAGTGCACCTATCTTGCATTAGGATTAGTACTATCACCAAATGGAACTAAAAGGATCAAGATGCCCAAGAGGGGGGGGGTGAATTGGGCTTTTCTAAAATTTATTGTGCGAATTAAATCCTACTAAGCCATAATTCACCCCTAGTGCCTATAAGTGTTCCTAGTGATTCTACCGATAAACGTTTTGCACCCTAAGTTCCAATCCTAGTCTAGCATGGCAATTCTAGGAAATTAAACCAAGCACCAAAAGCAATGCGAGAAAGTAAATTGCTTGAATGTAAAGGGTTAGGAACACGGTGATGTTTTCCTGAGGTATCGGAGAGTCGCCACTCCCCACTAGTCCTCGTTGTAGCACCTGCACAAGGGTGTAGCTCCCCCTTGATATGCACGAGGATCAAGTGCTCTCTATGGGCTGATTCTTTGACACTCTATTGCGGTGAATCGCCCACAACTGCTCACAAGATGAGTTGGGTCATCCACAAGCTCGCCGGATGATCACCAAACTCCCAATCACCACCATGCCGTCTAGGTGATGGCGATCACCAAGAGTAACAAGCAAGAACTCTCACTTGACCACAACAAGCCTAATAAGAAGGTGGATGCACACTTGCTACTCCCTAGTCACTAATGAGGGTCCTTAATCTTGGATTCTCAAATCTCAATGCTCACTAGAGCTCTTGCACTCCCTTGCATATGAAAGGTGTTTCTCAGCTGAACAAATGAGCAAGAGACCTAAAATAGAGGGGTAGGGAATGTATTTATACTCCCCATAGTCAATCCCAACCGTTAAGTGCCAACTCAGCATTTTTCGTACTGACCGGATGCACCGGTCGATGTGACCGGACCCGTCCGGTCGGTGGCAACGGTCGATTTGAAAATCAAGGGCGCTGAGTGACAGGACGCTCTGGCAAGTCCGATCAGGGGTGATCGAACGCGTCTAGTCGCTCAAAACCCTTTCTAGAACCTTTCTGTACTTTGACCGGACTCAGCCACAGTGGCGTCTGGTCAGACAGACTTAGCGTCCGGTCACATACCCTAGCTCTCCTGACTGTAGAGCACGCCACCTGTGCGTCCGGTCAGGCAAGCCACAATGTCTAGTCGTGAGGTGCATTTCGCTACAGTTCACTATACTGACCGGACGCGTCCGGTCAAGATAGAAACCACGTCCGGTCAAGAAGAAAAGGCTCAAATTACTCCGGATCACGACGCAGCCTAAACAAAGCTTCTTCCAAATGATCTTTGGGCTTCACCTGAGCTACCTAATGCTAAGTTTGACAAGTGTGCACCACACCTAAACAAATAGACTCACCTAGGTCAAGCTACTCACTCATGCCCCTCTTTATAGTACGGCCAAAGGAAAAAAGCGAAGATCCTAATGACTATTCCAAACGTAACTCAACTCCTCGACATCCGGAACTAACCATCCTTAACCTTATCGTTAATCCTTTGAAAACCGAAACGATTTCCATCAAGGGGCATTAAAAACCATATGCCCAAAATTGTCACCATTCCCATGACCTAACTTACCAAAGTTTCTATAAAACACACGTTAGTCATGGTAATGTTGCATTGTCATCAATTACTGAAACCCACTCTAGGGGCCTAGATGCTTTCAATCTCCCCCTTTTTGGTGATTGATGATAACACCATGAGAAAGTAGATTTAAGAGATGAGGTTTTTGATCATGCTTGGTTCACACAAGGAAAAGGCAATAAGAACAAAGAGATTTAGGATTGCTTATGTGCTCCAAGCCAACAGGGTGTACTCATAAGACGAAACAAGAAGAGTTAGTACACAAAAGCATAGCTCATATGAAATCGGAGCAATACACAGAAGCAAAACCTTATGAACTAGAACCAATCATGTGACATGATATAATAGAGACAAGATAACCAATATATTACTCAAGTATCTCAGAAGCACACACATCACACAATGCAAGTGTGGGAATTTAAACATGATGCATGAAAATAGCACACAAATAGCCAAGAAACCCTCTCTCGCAACTCTCCCTGAATCTACAAACTCTCTCTCCCCCCCTTTGGCATCAAGAGCCAAAAACTAAGGGCCTAAAGGAGGAATGGAAGCAGTCGAGTCGGGTGCAAAGGAACGCGAAGTGAGCAAAAACTAAGAAGTGTCCTCCTCTGACTCTGAGCTGTCATGCTAACCCTCTGTAGGTGCTCGTGGAAGTGAAGCGGTCTGGATCTGCTCAGTAAGTGGGTCGGCAAGCTATAACTCGGGAGCAAGAGCTGATGAAGTAGTAGCTATGAGAGTCGCAGTCTCTGTCACCTGAGCCTGAAGAGTACCAATTGTAAGGGGATCAGTCGAAGCAACCGACGAAGGAACTGTCTCTGTAGTCCCGGTCCCCGTCACTAAAGGAGGCACTATCTCTGAAATTGACATCTCTGTAGTGGTCAGAACTATGGTCTGGGAGGGTGTCGGCTGACCGGTCAACTCAGTGTAGGACGCACTCAAGTCCGTAGAAAATGGAGTGCCAGTCAGAAGGTGAGGCCTGAGCTGAACCTGTGGAGTGAAACCTGTCTGAATAGGAGTGTAGCCTGGGGACTAAAATGACTGAGGCACCTACTGCTGAGGTGAGGCAAACTAAAAGCTCGGCTGTGGTCCCTGACTCTGAAGCCCACTAGGCTGTAAAGCTGGAGTAAGGACGGACAGAGGCAGAGGGACCCCAACAGTAACAAGATGTCTCAAGAGCTCAAGATACTGCTGTTGGGTAGCTGCCTGCTGCCTCTATATCTCTAGCTGCTGCCACTGAAACTCATCCTGGCGAGCCTGAATCTGTGCAAATGCAGTTGCGTTGTCTTGAGCCTATCTTTGTAACTGAATCTCCTGCCTCTCCTAAGCCTGGGTTAGCCTCTCAAGTATAGCCACCATGGCTGGGTTTGAGCGGGAGACTGAACCAGAACCACCGGCCTCATGGTCATGAGAACGAGGAGAACGGTACCGAGGAAGTGGCTGGTAGTCATCATCAGTGCTGTCAGTGGCGTCGTCCTCGTCTGGACCAGCTGGCTGAGCATCCAAGTCAGCAAGCTCTGCCTCTGCAAGTCCCTCAATAGTCTAGTCCTGCTCAGCTACAGTCTCAGGTACCTCTGCTCTCTAACGCTGACTCTGACTAGGTGCCTGCTTATGAGTAAGAGTGGCCCACAGCTTACGTATGTCGTACTCAGGAAAGGTTGTCGTGGTGTCAGAGATCTCTGCTCGTATCTTAGCTGGAAGGTCGCAGGCACACCTAATCAGAAAATAGATCCAATGGGCATAGGGTAGCTGATGGTGACCCTTGAAGCCCTCTGCTAAAGTATCTTCCATCTCACAGAGCATCAAATCCCAAATATCAAACAGAGTCTGAGAAAGGTGGTGAACTACCCAAAGCTGCATACGAGTCAAACCCTCTCGGTAGCCCAACCTCGGAAGCAGTGTCCTCCTCACAATAGCATCAAGAACTCTGGCAATAGGAGTCAAACTAGCTGGTGTGCGTCTGGACCTCTCACCAAACGGCTCGTGAAAGCATGGTCTGACTAAGTTTGTAGGTGGTACAGTGCCACCATGAGGACGCCTCGGTGGTGGTGTCTGACCAAAACAGAGCTGGTGGATCTTAGTCTCTGAAGCTGGGAGCCTCAGAATCTCCCGTACCCTAGTACTTTATAGTATGCGGTCATGACCTCTGAATGCAAAGTGGATAAACTTGTGAGTGGGGTCTATCCAAAGTGAAGAGTAGAACTCCCTGACCCACGTGCCGCAGTATGCCCCTGTCCGACCCAGAAGATCTGACAATCCTGGTAGAAAGGAGATATGAGGGCGGAGCTGCTCGCCAACAACTGCAACAAGTGACTCTAGTCGACAAACCCTCTGTGGTCTGAAAGCAATCCCACTATCAACATAAGCTCTATAGAAGTCCTCATGTAGAGGTGTGTAGAATCCCTCAGAAGCTCTTGTGTCCCGCTGAGGTGGGAACCACCGAGCAATCTCGACGAAGCAGAGACTCTGAACCTGTCGTGTTGTGGCTCCCCTCAGGTCAAAGTGCTCAACAGGAGGCTGACCACGAGCTCTAGGAGGTGGGCGACCGCCATGTCTCTGACCCTCTGGCCTAGGAGTCACTTGAGCGTGCATCTATCCTGAGCGACGACGCTGTGGAGTCTGCGGTGTCTGATCCTATGACTCCTCTTCCTGCTCTGCTGGCTGCTCTTCTATCTGCTCGGTAGCTTCTGTACCAAGCTGTCGTCCCTCAAGGTGGAAACGACGCTCACCAATCTGAATACCGCTGCCTTTGCCTCCTCTCTCAGCGCGATCAATAGCTTCAGCCACTACATGTGCTACCTCTTCCTTTGTTCTCTTCCTTTTCTTGGTGATGACCTTCTTGCGCTTGCCTCGGGCAACCTCTGTCAAACATGGAGGACTTCCATCCCTGTCACTCGGAGCTCCACCAACATTCTTGTAGTGGGCCATGCTGACAAGACTCGGTGACTGAGAAAAACTAACACTGAAAGATCAATTCCCAAACAAGAGCTCCCTCTAAATCAATCCATGACTGACACGAATAGATATGAGTCACTATTAAGTATAAAGATGATGTACTGTCATTGAAGAGATGATGAGCTGATTCTCAAGAGGCTTGGCCTCAATCCATACCCACGGGCTTGGCCCTGGGTTCAACTGCCACTGAACAAGTTTCTGATAGACTCGCAACCCAAAAGACATGACTCACTGTAAAGATGGAATAGATAGGGATATTTGTAAACAACATATTTTAACTAATAGATGAGTAATATCCTTATAAAAGCAAGCATAATAGGTAAGAAAGGAACAGAGCATGGCTTGCTACCTTAGATGAGCGAGATTCCGGAGAAGAGATAAGAGAGCTTGACGTGTGGGGGCACCACTGGAACAAAGGGAGATCACTGCATCGCCGAGTCAGGAGGCAAACCAGAAGTGAGTCACAAACCATTGAGGCAAAAACATGAACAGGTGGATGGCAAGGGAAAGTTCATCTAGTGGATGAAGGCCATGGAGAGAGGCTCACCGGGAAGGAATGTCACTGGAATGGACACCGGGCGTAGAAAGAAACTAAGCTCATGGAGAGGTGCTGGCGGCGAACGCTGGAAAGCTCGGTGCGGTCGGTTAGGGCAGCGAAGACGGCTGGAGAAGGTGGCGGCAAGGACGGGTATGGTGGCGCGGTGGGCCGGGAGGCTGCGGTCGGCTGGGTGTCACGCGCCGCGGCACGGCTGGGCTTCTTCGCTCGGTGCGGTGGCGGCCGAAATAGGCAAAGGAGCGCTCGTTCGGAATGGTGGCGCAATGGGCAGCGGCACTCGGTGCGGTGGAGTGATGGGCGGCGGTGCTTGGTGCGGTGGAGCGATGGGCGGTGGCACGATGGGCGGCGCTTGGTGTGGTGGCGTGAGGAGTAGGTCAACGGCGGGTTAGGGCAGAGGAGCGGCGTGAAGAAGAAAAGGAGACCCCCGCAGATCGGTCAGAAAAAAATGAGATTCGCTTTTCACTCCATTGACTAGACGCGCTCAAGAGGCATCCAGTCAGAGTCCAGTAAGGTCTAGAGGTCGACTGAACGCATCCGGTGAGAGGTGATCAGACGCGAATAGAGTCTGGTCCGCGAACCGATGCACAACAGAGAACCCCCTGGACGACCGGACGCGTCCGCATGATAAAAATCGGACGCCGACAGAGTCCGGTCAGAAAACAGCTTGAGAATCATCTTCGCACGAAAGGACGCGCAGGTGATGTCTAGAACCGGACGTAATGGTCGAGCAGCGTCGCGTCCAGTCCAGCATCCGGTCAGTGATTTTCATCTTTGCCTCTTTCGATCTTCGACGCAACTTCTCCCAATCAAGTTCCAATACAAAAAGACACAAATAAACACCAATAGGAACCTAATATGAGTGAGTTCTCTCAAACCCTCAAGTTTTCAAAATAAATTCGCCTTAGGCTAGTATTATTTTTAAGAAAATAAGCGATAAACACTCGAGGAGCAATGTATGGCTATGCAATAGAGTTTATAAACCCTTAGGAGCATCAAATGCTCTCTCTATTCATGGACGAACACAGAGGTTGCTCAAAACAAAACCGAAAAGAAACGACAAAGGGACAAACATCCATATGCAATGCAACGTAAGAAAGTAAAACTAGGTTGCTTGTCAAGTTTGATCCACGATTAGGCTTCTTCACTCCTCCAAAAAGGGTTATCGTAACCTTGTTAGACAAGTCCTAGATGCATTACGGAAATTTAAACATGACATATATTACAATGCAATGCAAGAGACAACACAAGCTCATTTTTAAAAATTACTAGAATCAAGCACATTTAGCTCACTTCTCAACCTACAAAAGGTAGCCTCATCCAAAGATTTAGTGAAGATATCCGCTAATTGATTTTCACTTCTTACACCTTCTAGTGATATATCATTTTTAGCAACATGATCCCTTAGAAAGTGATGACGGATATCAATGTGCTTGGTGCGTAAGTGTTGTACCGGATTATTGGCAATTTTAATGGCACTTTCATTATCACATAAAAGTGGCACCTTATTAAGAAGAACACCATAGTCTAGAAGAGTTTGCTTCATATATAAGATTTGTGCATAACAAGCCCCCGCGACAATGTATTTCGCCTCGGCGGTGGACAAAGCCACACTATTTTGCTTTTTAGATGACCAAGATACAAGTGACCTCCCAAGAAAATGGCACCCTCCGGATGTGCTTTTTCTATCAATTTTACAACCGGCATAATCCAAGTTGGAATAGCCAACTAGTTGGAATCTAGCTCCTTTGGGATACCAAAGGCCAATGCTTGGGGTGTGCTTAAGATATCTTAAGATTCTTTTCACGGCACTTAGGTGAGGTTCTTTAGGACAAGCTTGAAAGTGAGCACATATGCACACACTAAACATGATATCAGGCCTAGATGCGGTAAGGTACAACAAGCTACCAATCATAGAACGGTAGAGAGTTTGATCAACCGGTTTACCTCCCTCATCTAGGTCGAGATGTCCATTTGATGGCATTGGGGTCTTGATTGGCTTACAATCAGCCATCTTGAACCTTTTGAGAAGATCCTTGGTATACTTTTCTTGAGAGATAAAAATCCCTTCTTTCATTTGCTTAACTTGAAAACCAAGGAAGAATGTAAGTTCACCAATCATGGACATCTCAAACTCCTTCGACATCAATTCACCAAATTCCTTGCAATAATCTTCATTTGTTGAGCTGAAGATCATATCATCAACATAGACTTGACAAATGAAGATCTCCCCATTAAGCTTCTTGCTGAATAGTGTGGTGTCGACCTTCCCAATAGTGAAGCCCTTCTCAATGAGGAAGTCACGAAGGCGCTCATACAATGCTCTAGGGGCTTGCTTGAGCCCATATAGCGCCTTGGACAACCTATAAACATGATTAGGATATCTAGGGTCTTCAAACCCGGGAGGTTGATCAACATAGACTAGTTCATTTATGAAGCCATTTAAAAATGCACTTTTAACATCCATTTGATATAATTTCATTTCATGATGCGATGCATATGTAAGAAGGATACAGATGCCTTCAAGTCTTGCAACGGGTGCAAAGGTCTCTCCAAAGTCAAGGCCTTCAACTTGAGAGAACCCCTTTGCAACTAGTCTTGCCTTGTTCCTCACAACTACGCGTTGGTCATCTTGTTTGTTGCGGAACACCCACTTGGTTCCAATGACCCTTGCACCTTTTGGATGCTCCTCAAGTGTCCAAACTTGATTGTGGGTGAAGTTGTTCACTTCTTCGTGCATTGCATTCACCTAATCTGGATCTTGAAGAGCTTCTTCTACATTCTTAGGCTCAAGACAAGAGACAAAAGAGTGATGTTCAACAAAAGAAGCAAGCTTTTGAGATCGAGTCATTACACCCTTTGTAGGACTCCCTATGATGAGATCTTGTGGATGTGCTTGAAGTAGAGGTGAGTGTCTTCTATCAACCACTTGAGGAGGAGGTTGGGGAGCATTAACATCTCGAGCTTGTGCCTCAGCTTGTTCATGAGAGACATGAGTGTCTTCATTTTCAACTCTCTCATTTTTGTCATCATCTTGAGGCACATATGATGAAGATGGCGGATTGATCATTTGAGTATCGTCTTCATCATCTTTAGGCTTGATGTCTCCCACCGACATGTTCTTCATTGCCTCCCTCAATGGTTCATCACCTACATCATCACAATTCTCAATTGCTCCTTGGGAGCCGTTAGATTCATCAAATTCCACATCATATGTTTCTTCAACCAAACCGGTGGCATGGTTAAATACTCTATATGCTTTGGACTTTGATGAGTAGCCAACAAGAAAACCAATATCACAACGTCTTTAGAACTTCCCTAGGTGTTGCTGCTTCTTGTAGATGTAGCATTTGCAACCAAACACCCAAAAGAATGAGATGTCCGACTTCTTCTCATTTAGCAACTCATAAGGGGTCTTGCCAAGAAACTTTTGTAGGAAGAGACGATTTGATGCATAGCATGCAGTGTTAATTGCCTCGGCCCACAATTTTTCTGATGTGTTGTACTCATCTAGCATTGTTCTTGCAAGGGTAATCAATGTCCGGTTCTTTCTCTTAACTACACCATTTTGTTGAGGAGTGTAGGTTGATGAAACCTCATGCTTGATCCCAATCTCGTCACAATAAGCTTCAATGTTTGTGTTGTCAAATTCTTTGCCATTGTCACTTCTTATCTTCTTTATCTTGACTTCAAATTCATTTTGAGCTCTCTTTGCAAACTTCTTGAAACAAGTGGCCACTTCGGATTTGTCATGAAGAAAGAATGTCCAAGTGTATCTTGAGTAGTCATCCACAATCACAAGACAATAAAGGTTTCCACCCAAGCTCTTGTAAGTTGTAGGACCAAACAAATCCATGTGTAGAAGCTCTAACACTCTTGAAGTTGACATGTAAGCTTTTGTTGGATGAGTATTTGCAACTTGTTTACCAGCTTGACATGCACTACAAGGTTTGTCCTTGTCAAACTTGACATCTTTCAAACCTCTCACTAACTCTTTCTTCAATAATTTGTTGAGAGTATTCATTCCAACATGAGCAAGACTCCTATGCCAAAGCCACCCAAGTGAAGTTTTGGTGAACAAGCATGTCATCAAATTTGCATCTTCGGAGGTGAAATCAACAAGATAGAGATTGTTATATCTAAAGCCTTTGAAAATCACTTGCTTGTCTTCTATCTTTGATACTACCACTTCATTTGGAGTGAATGAACATTGATAGCCAAGATCACAAAGTTGCCCAATGGATAGTAGATTGAAACTCAAAGAAGCAACATAGAGCATATTTGAAAGAGAGTGATCATTTGATATTGCAATCTTGCCTATACCCTTGATTTTGCTCTTTGAATTGTCCCCAAATGTGATCTTCTCTTGGCATTCCCCATTTTCTTCAAGTGAGGTGAACATACGAGGATCACCGGTCATATGTTGAGTGCAACCACTATCAATAACCCAATGAGTTCCACCGGTCTTGTAGTTCACCTACACACAAGAGATCAAGCTTTTTGTTTAGGGACCCAAACTTGAGTGGGACCCTTGAATTTCTCAACTAGTGACTTGGCAACCTAAATTTTCTTAGGCCTATTATTGTTTGGGGGACCCAAGAACATGACTTTTATCTTTCCACTAGAATCTTTTCTTAGCATATAGTGAGCATTGAAAGCAAAAGGTCTAGCATGCTTGGGCAAGGGTTGTGGTGGTGGGGTGTCACACTCATGAGCAAAGTGGCCCTCTTCTCCACACTCAACCATCTCTTAGGCTTGGGCTTTGATTTGTTTTGTTGTTGTTGAGTTTTGGCCTTCTTCTCTTGATTTGCCAAGTAACCAATACCACTTTTATCCATCTTCATGACGGTGTTCATGAGTAGCTCACTTTGCAAGTATTGACCTCTTGTAAACTTGCTCAATCCGGTCTTGAGATTCTCTTTCTCCTACTTTAGTTTCTTGTTCTCCTCAATGAGTGACTCATTTGATGTTTGCTTCTCAAAAGTCATCAACCCTTTTAGCTTCTTGTTCTCAACTCTAAGCATCTCATTTTCGCTCTTGAGTTTGACATAATCATCATAATTTTCAGACTCGACCACTTTCTTGCCTTTGCCACTAGAGCCTTGCTCAATGCTCTCAATAATCAAGTCATCACATGATGTAGCTATGTCAATCTTAACAACTTGGTTAGTAGCATCACGTGTCTCAAGAGAAAGCTCATTAGCAACAACAAGAATATCATAATTAATTTTCAATGAAGTATAGTTATCTTTTAGCAAGTTGTGCCTAGTGTTGAGCTCATCATGCTTCTTCTTAAGTTTATCATGTTCATCTCTAAGCTCTTTGTTGAATGTTTTGAGCTCCTTGAGAGTAGAAGTCACAATTTCATTTTGATCTTTAAGCTCATCACTAGTCTTTTGTGCAATCTCAAGCCTTGATGAAAGTGATTCATTTTCATTTTGAAGCTCATCATTTTCATTTCTAGTCTTTCTTATGACCTTAGAGTATTTGTTGAGCAATTTTACAAGTTCATCATAAGAAGGTGCATCAAATTCATCATCACTATCACTATCATCATCATCACTTTCATTATTTTGTACCTTTCATTCACCCTTAGCCATGAGGCATAGGTGAGTAGTGGATGATGACGGTGAAAATGGTGGTGAAGATGTTGATGAAGATAATGATGGCCCAATCACAAATTCGGTGACTTTCTCTTTCTCGTCGTCGCTCTTATCACTGGAGGACTCACATGATGACTCAATGTCGGTGAGCCAATCACCAACAATGTAAGCTTTTCCTCCCTTCTTCTTTTTGTGATATTCTTTCTTCTTGCCACCCTTCTTCTTGCATGGCTTGTTCTTCTTCTTTTCATCTTCTTCATCACTAGATTTATCTTTCTTGCCCTTGTTCTTGTTCTTGTATTTGTCTTTTGGAGGCTTAGGGCATTGATGAGCTAGATGACCAAGTTCACCACAATTGTAGCAATCCATTTCAGATATACGCTTTCTTTTGCTACTAGTGAAGAACTTCTTCTTCTTGCCATCGAACTTGATGCCACTCTTATTAAGCTTCTTAAGCATCTTGGTGGTCTTTTTCACCATGAGAGCAAGTGATGCATCATCAATGTCACTCTCACTTGAGCTTTCATGCACAATCATGTCTTGGCTCTTCTTCTTTTTCTTGTCATGGCTAGCTTTGAAAGCCAACTCCTTCTTGGAAGATGATGAGCCCTCTTCTAGAGTGACATGCATGTACATCTCATGAGCATTGATCTTTCCCAATACTTGTGTCGGTGTTGCGGTGGAAAGATCGCTTTGGTGAAGCATGATGACAATGTGGCCATACTTCTCAACAAGAAGAACACTCAAGATCCTCCTTGAAACATCCAATGGACTCATTTGAGTGAGCCCGAGAGCATTGAGATCCTCTACAAGAACATTCAAGCGAGTGTACATGTCATTAGCACTTTCTTTGGGAAGCATCTCAAACGAATTAACCTTCTTTAAAGCAATATGGTAGCGTTCCTCACGCTCACTCTTAGTTCCCTCATGGAGAGCACAAAGGTTTTCCCACAATTCATGAGCATTTTTTGCATTACGCACATGATTGAAGATATCCTTGCCAAGGCCCCGGTAGAGTGCATTTCTTGCCTTTGTATTCCACCGATCGTACTTCTCCTCGTCACCAATGGGTTAGCGGGATCCTTGACTTCTGGAAGCCCTTCGGTGGTGGCTCTAAGACACCTGACATCTATGGCTTCGAGGTACGCCTCCATACGGATTTTCCAATATGGAAAATCAGCTCCCCCAAAGATGGGAGGTGGTCCTTCCCCATTAGACATCTTGTTCTAGGCAGTAAAGCCTAATTTAGGAGCAACTCGGCTCTAATACCAATTGAAAGAATCAAGATGCCCAAGAGGGGGGGTGAATTGGGCTTTTCTAAAATTTATTGCGAGAATTAAATCCTACTAAGCCATAATTCACCCCTAGTGCCTACAAGTGTTCCTAGTGATTCTACTGATAAAAGTTTTGCACCCTAAGTTCCAATCCTAGTCTAGCATGGCAATTCTAGGAAATTAAACCAAGCACCAAAAGCAATGCGAGAAAGTAAATTGCTTGAATGTAAAGGGTTAGGAAAGCGGCGATGTTTTCCTGAGGTATCAGAGAGTCGCCACTCCCCACTAGTCCTTGTAGGAGCACCCGCGCAAGGGTGTAACTCCCCCTTGATCCGTGTGAGGATCAAGTGCTCTCTATGGGTTGATTCTTTGACACTCCGTCACGGTGAATCGCCCACAACTGCTTACAAGATGAGTTGGGTCATCCACAAGCTCGCCGGATGATCACCAAGCTCCCAATCACCACCAAGCCGTCTAGGTGATGGCGATCACCAAGAGTAACAAGCAAGAACTCTCACTTGACCATAACAAGCCTAATGAGAAGGTGGATGCACACTTGCTACTCCCTAGTCACTAATGAGGGTCCTTAATCTTGGATTCTCAAATCTCAATCCTCACTAGAGCTCTTGCACTCCCTTGCATATGAAAGGTGTTTCTCAGCTGAATAAATGAGCAAGAGACCTCAAATAGAGGGGTAGGGAATGTATTTATACACCCCACAGTCAATCCCAACCATTAAGTGCCAACTCAGCATTTTTCGTACTGACCAGATGCGCCGGTCAATGTGACCGGATGCGTCCGGTCGGTGGCAACGGTCGAGTTGAAAATCAAGGGTGCTGAGTGACCGGATGCGTAGACGAATCCGATCAGGGGTGACCGGATGTGTCCGGTCGCTCAAAACCCTTTCTAGAACCTTTTTGTACTTTGACCGGACTCGGCCACAGTGGCGTCCGGTCAGACAGACTTAGCGTCCGGTCGCAAACCCTAGCTCTCCTGACTGTAGAGTACGCCACCTGCGCGTCCAGTCAGGCGAGCCACAGCGTCCGGTCATGAGGTGCATTTCGCTATAGTTCACTATACTGACCGGACGTGTCCGGTCAAGATAGAAACCGTGTCCGGTTAAGAAGAAAAGGCTCAAATTACTCCAGATCACGACGCTGCCTGAACAAAGCTTCTTCCAAATGATCTTTGGGCTTCACCTGAGCTACCTAGTGCTAAGTTTGACAAGTGTGCACCACACCTAAACAAATAGACTCACCTAGGTCAAGCTACTCACTCATGCCCCTCTTTATAGTACAGCCAAAGGAAAAAAGCAAAGATCCTAACGACTATTCCGAACGTAACTCAACTCCTCGACGTTCGGAACTAACCATCCTTAACCTTGTCGTTAATCCTTTGAAAACCGAAACAATTTCCATCAAGGGGCATGAAAAACATAGTGCCCAAAATAGTCACCATTCCCATGACCTAACTTACCAAAGTTTTTGCAAAACACACGTTAGTCATGGTAATGTTGCGTTGTCATCAATTACCAAAACCCACTCTAGGGGCCTAGATGCTTTTAGGAATGAAACGAGCTACCACTTGATCCTCTTCACCAAGGAGTACCATCGGGTACGTCCAAAACAATTTCTGAGCCTGTGGTACATTCGACGCAAACCGTGCACCAATCTTGCACCGACGCTAACACTATCCCTAAATAAACCAAAATGAGATTCCACATGATCAACGTCACATAGGAGTTCCATCAGGTGCGTCCAAAATGATTTCTTAGCCTATGGTACATTACGCGCAAACTGTACACCAATTTTGCGTCAAGATTAGGACTATCTCCAAATGGACCGAAACGAGCTTCAACTCGAGCCTCGTCACTAAGGAGTATCATTACGTGTGTCCAAAATGATTTTTGAGCCTATGGTATTCTTCGCGCAAACTATGAACATGTCTTGCACCAACAATAACACTGTCTCTAAACATACCAAAATAAGATTCCACTTGACCCACATCACCTAGGAGTACTATCGGGTGCGTTCAAAACGATTTCCAAGCCTATGTTACGTTTGGTGCAAACCGTGCAACTATCTTGCACCGACACTAACACTATCACCAAATGGACCAAAACGAGGTTCCACATGACAACATCACATAGGAGTTCCATCGGGTGTATCCAAAATGATTTCCAAGCCTATGGTATGTTTGGTGCAAACCATGCACCTATCTTGCACCAAATCAAGCACTGTTTCCAAACGGACCAAAACGAGATTCCACATGACCCACATTAATTAGGAGTTGCATTGGGTGCGTCCAAAACGACTTCTAGGCCTATGGTATGTTTGGCACAAACCGTGCACCTATATATCTTGCACCAACTCTAGCACTATCTGCAAATGGACCAAAACGTGATTCCACATGACCCACATTAATTAGGAGTTCCATTGGGTGCGTCCAAAATAATTTCTAAGCCTTTGGTATGTTTGGCGCAACGTGCACCTATATTATGTCAAGATTAGCACTATCTCCAAGCGGACTAAAACGAGCTACCACTTGATCCTCGTCACCTACGATTACCACTAGGTGCGTCCAAAACATTTGAGCCCATGGTACATTTGGCGCGAACCGAGCACCTATCTTCCATTAACACTAGACTGTCTCCAAATAGATCGAAACGAGGTTCCACTTCAGCCACATCACCTAGGAGTTCCATCGAATGCGTCCCAAATGACTTCCGAGCCTATGGTATGTTCAGCGTAAACCATGCACCTATCTTGCATCATGATTAGCACTATCTGAAAACAGACCAAAACAAGTTTCCATTTGAGCCTCATCACCTAGGAGTACCATTGGGTGCATCTAAAATGATTTCTGAGCTAATGGCACGTTTTGCGCAAACTGTGCTCCTATCTTGCACCAACACTAACACTATCTCCAAATGGACCGAAATGAGATTCCACATGACCCACGTCACCTAGAACTTCCATCAGTTGCGTCCAAAATTATTTATGAGCCTATGGTACATTCGGCGCAAACAGTGCACCTATCTTGTGTCAAAATTAGTACTATCACCAAACGGAACGAAACAAGCTACCACTTGGGTATGTCCAAAATGATTTCTGAGCATGTGGTACGTTTGGCGCAAACCGTGCACCAATCTTGCACTGACGCTAACACTATCCCCAAACGGACCAAAATGAGATTCCACATGACACATCACCTAGGAGTTCCATCAGGTGCATCCAAAATAATTTCTGAGCCTATGGTGCGTTCAATGCAAACTGTACACTTATCTTGCGTCAAGATTAGGACTATCTCCAAACAGACCAAAACGAGCTTCAAGTCGATCCACGTCATTAAGGAGTGCCATCCGGTGTGTTTGAAATGATTTCTGAGCTTACGGTACGCTTCACGCAAACTATGAACATGTCTTGTACCGACACCAACACTGTCTCTAAACAAACCAAAACAAGATTCCACATGACCCGCGTCACCTAGGAGTTCCATCGGGTGCGTTCAAAATGATTTCAAATCCTATGTTACGTTCGGTGCAAACCGTGTAACAATCTTGCACCGACACTAACACTATGTCCAAACGGATGAAAACGAGGTTCCACATGACCCATGTCGCATAGGAGTTCCATCGGGTGCATCCAAAAAGACTTTCAAGCCTATGGTATGTTTTGCGCAAATAGTGCACCTATCTTGCACCAACTCTAACACTGTCTCTAAACGGACCAAAATGAGATTCCAAATGACCCACATTAATTAGGAGTTACATCGGGTGCGTCCAAAGCGATTTTCTGAGCCTATGGTATGTTTGGCGCAAATCGTGCACCTATCTTGTGTCAAGATTAGCACTATCTCCAAGCGGACCGAAACGAGCTAGCACTTGATCCTCGTCACCTAGGAGTACCACCAGGTGCATCCAAAATGTTTGAGCCCATGGTACGTTTGGCGTGAACTGAGCACCTATCTTGCACTGACACTAACACGGTCTCCAAATAGAACGAAAAAAGGTTACACATGAGCCACGTCACCGAGGAGTTCCGTCGGGTGCATCCCAAACGACTTCCAAGCTTGTGGTCTGTTCAGCGCAAACCGTGCACCTATCTTGCGTCATGATTAGCACTATCTCAAAACAGACCGAAATAAGCTTCCACTTGAGCCTCATCACCTAGGTGTACCATTGGGTGCGTCTAAAATGATTTCTGAGCCTATGGCGCGTTTTGCGCAAATCATGCACCTATCTTGCACCAACACTAACACTATCTCCAAATGAAACGAAATGAGCTACCACTTGAGCCTGAGCCTGTGGTACGTTTGGCGCAAACCGTGCACCAATCTTGCACCGACACTAAAACTATCTCCAAATGGACCAAAATGAGGTTCCACATGACCCATGTCACAAAGGAGTTCCATCAGTTGCGTCTAAAATGACTTCCAAGCCTATGGTATGTTTGGCGCAAACCATGCACCTATCTAGCACTAACTCTAGCACTGTCTCCAAACATACCAAAATGAGATTCCACATGACCCACATTAATTAGGAGTTCCATCGGGTGCATCCAAAACAACTTCCGAGCCTATGGTATGTTTGGTGCAAACCGTGCACCTATCTTGCACCAACTCTAACACTGTCTCCAAACGGACCAAAACAAGATTCCACATGACCCACATGAATTAGGATTTCTATCGGGTGCGTCCAAAATGATTTCTGAGCCTATGGTATGTTCGGCGCAAACCGTGCACCTATCTTGTGTCAAGATTAACACTATCTCCAAGCGGACTGAAATGAGCTACCACTTGATCCCCATCACCTAGGAGTACCATTGGGTATGTCCAAAATGATTTCTGAGCATGTGGTATGTTTGGCGCAAACCATGCACCAATCTTGCACCAACGCTAACACTAACCCCAAACAGACCGAAATGAGATTGCACATGATCAACGTCACATAGGAGTTCTATTAGGTTCGTCCAAAATGATTTATGAGCCTATAGTACGTTTAGCGCAAATTTTACACCTATCTTGCGTCAAGATTAGGACAATCTCCCAATGGACCAAAATGAGCTTCAACTCGAGCCTCGTCACTAAGGAGTACAATCCGGTGTGTCTAAAGTGATTTCTGAGCCTATGGTACACTTGGCACAAACTATGAACATGTCTTGCGCTGATACTAACACTGTTTCTAAATAGACCAAAACAAGATTCTGCATGACCCACGTCACTAGGAGTTCCATCGGGTGCGTTCAAAATGATTTGCAAGCCTATGTTACGTTCGGTGCAAACAGTGCGTCTATCTTGCACCAACACTAACACTATCTCCAAATGGACCAAACGAGGTTCCACATGACCCACGTCACATAAGAGTTCTATCGGGTGCGTCCAAAAAGACTTCCAAGCCTATGGTATGTTTGGCGCAAACCATGCGCCTATTTTGCACCAACTCTAACACTGTCTCCAAACGGACCAAAACGAGATTCCACATGACCCACATTAATTAGGAGTTCCATCGGGTACGTCCAAAATGATTTCTGAGCCTATGGTATGTTCAGTGCAAACCGTGCACCTATCTTGAGTCAAGATTAGCACTATCTCTAAGTGGATAGAAACGAGCTACCACTTGATCCTCGTCACCTAGGAGTACCACTAGGTGCGTCCAAAACGTGTGAGCCCATGGTATGTTTGGCACAAACCGAGCACTATCTTGCACCGACACTAAGACTGTCTCCAAACGGACCAAAATGAGGTTCCACATGGGCCACGTCACCTAGGAGTTTCATCGGGTGCGTCCCAAATGACCTTCGAGCCTGTGGTATGTTCAGCGCAAACCGTGCACCTATCTTGTGTCCTGATTAACACTATCTCAAAATGGATCGAAACAAGCTTCCACTTGAGTCTCATCACCTAGGGGTACCATTGGGTTCATATAAAATGATTTCTGAGCCTATGGCGCATTTTGTGCAAACCATGCACCTATATTGCACCAACACTAACACTGTCTCCAAATGGACCGAAACGAGATTCCACATGACCCACGTTACCAAGGAGTTAGATTGGGTGCGTCTAAAATGATTTCTGAGCCTATGGTACATTCGGCGCAAATAGTGCACCTGTCTTGTGTTAAGATTAGTACTATCACCAAACGGAACGAAACGACCTACCACTTGAGCCTCGTCCCCAAGGAGTACCATTGGGTATGTCCAAAATTATTTTTGAGCCTGTGGTACGTTTGGCGCAAACCGTGCACCAATCTTGCACCGACGCTAACACTATCCCCAAATGGACCGAAATGAGGTTCCACATGACTAACGTCACCTAGGAGTTCCATCAGGTGCGTCCAAAATGATTTTTGAGCCTATGGTACGTTCAGTGCAAACTGTACACCTATCTTGCGTCAAGATTAGGACTATCTCCAAATGGACCGAAATGAACTACAACTCGAGCCTCATCACTAAGGAGAGTGTGTCCAAAATTATTTCTGAGCCTATGGTACGCTTGCGCAAACTATGAACATGTCTTGAACTGATACTAACACTGTCTCTAAACAGACCAAAATGAGATTCCCACCAACACTAACACTATCTCCAAGTGGACTGAAACGAAATTCCACATGACTCACGTCACCTAGGAGTTCCATCGGGTGCGTCCAAAATGATTTTCGAGCCTATGGTAGGTTCGGCGCAAACCATGCACATGTCTTGCACTGACACTAACACTATCTCCAAATGGTCTGAATCGAGATCCACATGACCCACGTCACCTAGGAGTTCCATCGGGTGCATCCAAAATGATTTATGTGCCCAAGGTACATTCAGCAAAAACCTTGCACCTATCCTGTGTCAAGATTAGCACTATCTCCAAATGAACTAAAATGAGCTTCCACTTGAGATTCGTCACCTAAGAGTTCCATCGGGTGCATCCAAAACAATTTCTGAGCCTATGGCATGTTTAGCACAAACCGTGCACATATGTTGCACCGACACTATCACTGTCTCTAAACAGACTAAAAGAAAATTCCACATGACCCACGTCACCTAGGAGTTCCATCGGGTGAGTCCAAAACGATTTCTGAGGCTATGGTACGTTATGTGCAAACGTGCACCTATCTTGCGTCAAGATTACTCTATCTCCAAATGGACTGAAATGAGCTACTACTTGAGCCTCGTCACCTAGGAGTACCATCGGGTGCATCCAAAATGATTTCTGAGCCTATGGTACGTATGGCACAAACCATGCACCTATCTTGCACCGACACTAACACTATCTCTAAATGGACCGAAACGAGATTCCAAATGACCCACGTCACCTAGAAGTTCCATCGGGTGCGTCTAAAATGATTTCTGAGCCTATAGTATGTTCGACGCAGTCCAGATTACCACTATCTCCAAATGGACCAAAATGACCTTCCACTTGGGCCTCATCACCTAGGAGTACCATTGGGTGCATCCAAATGATTTGTGAGCCTATGGTATGTTTAGCGCAAATCGTGCACCTATCTTGCACCGATACTAACACTATCTCTAAATAGACCGAAACGAGATTGCACAAGACCCACATTACCGGAAGTTCCATCGGGTGCGTCCGAAATGATTTCTAAGCCTTAGGTATGTTTGGTGCAAACCATGCATCTATCTTGCGTTAGGATTACCACTATCCCCAAACAGACCAAAATGAGCTTCCACTTGAGCATCGTCACCTAGTAGTACCATCGGGTGTATCCAAAACGATTTCTGAGCCTATGGTGCTTTTGGCGCAACCGTGCACCTATCTTGCACTAACACTAACGTTGTCTCCAAATGGACCGAAACGAGCTTCCACTTGAGCCTCATCACCTAGGAGTACCATCGGGAGTGTCCAAAATGATTTTTGAGCCTGTGGTACGTTTAGCGCAAACCGTGCACCAGTCTTGCACCGACACTAACACTGTCTCCAGACGGACCAAAATGACATTCCATATGACCCATGTCACCTTGGCGTTCCATCTGTTGTGTCCAAAATTATTTTTGAGCCTATGGTACATTCGGCGCAAACCACGCACCTATGTTGCGCTGACACAAACAATGTCTCCAAACAGACTGAAACGAGATTCCATATGACCCACGCCACCTTGGAGTTCCATCAGGTGCGTCCAAAATGATTTTCGAGCCTATAGTACATTCGGGGTGCGTCCACTTGAGCCTCATCACCTAGGAGAACCATCGGGTGGATCCAAAATGATTTCTAAGCATATGGTATGTTGGCGCAAACCATGCAACTATCTTGCACCGACACTAATACTGTCTCCAAATGGACCAAAACGACATTCCACTTGACCCACATCTCCTAGGAGTTCCATCGAGTGCGTCCAAAATGATTTTCAGAGCCTATGGTACGTTTGGTGCAAACCATGCATGTAACACCCCAAGTGTTTTTCTTCCACATTTGCACTTGCATTTCATAAGCATGAGCATCATTCATCTCATTTATGCCTTTGTTTTGCTTGAAACATGAGTATGCAACATAGTCCAATATGCTTGTTCATAATTGTTGGCTTATGAAATGTGGGTGGTGCAACATGTAGATGTACACATGAGTGTCTCATACTTTGAAACATGGCAATGTTATTAGTATAACATGATAAGCTTGTTGCAACAAGGGCTTGAAACATATGCAACATGGTAGTGAAACATTTTGGAGGAAATGCTTGTTTTGCTTGTTTCAACTTATGTGACAATTGGAAATGTGTGTAACCAATGTGTGGAGTGTTTAATTATGTCCTATAACACCTTAACTACACTTAGGATAATTAGTGGAACAATGTTCATGTCGGCCAAAATGACCAAATTGCCATCCTAAGTGATGTTGACTAGGTTTTGACCCCTAGAGTGCTTTCATTTGACTGTTTAAAAAGTCCAGCTTAGAGATCTTCCATGGAGGTGCACCCCTAAACAAAGTTGTAGAGAATTTTATAGAGAACAAAAGTTGTAATATGGCCATCTCATGAAAATGATCATAACACCCTAAAAAATGGCCCACAAGTCAGTCATGGGTGCTGTTTTGGGACTTAGCAAATTTTGGCTATGTCGAATCATGTAACAGTTTCAAGGTACCTACCTTTAGAGCACAATATCTTCCAAACTAAGCCAACCCAGCCCAAGCTCCAATTGAAAACTTTGTAGTCTTCATATAGCTCTCCAATTTTGTCAATAACATCATGACCTAAATCGAGCCAGTTTAGGAGATATTGAACGAGCAAAACCGGCTGTCAGTCATCATCGCGACCCTCAATTTAGTCGAATTCAGACTTTCAGTCGGACGTCATGGCCGACCGATGGCAGGTGCCAGTCACCGCGTCGCTCACCCAAGAGTGTGTAGGACGCCACGATGTCGCTCTTGCATGTGTGTGTGGAAGTGAAACACTGAGTCCTAGTCGGATTTTTCCCATTCCCTCACTTCTCTTCCTCCCTCGTTGCCTTCTCTGGTGAACAGGCACCACCGCGAGCTCCGCCATGGTTGCGTGCGCTCACCACCACACCACAGCCTACCAAACCTAGCCAATAGCTCCACCTTGGACCCCCTCTACCTCCTCCACCTCTTAGTTGGGCCAATTGCACGGAGGTAAGGGCACATTTGCCGTGTCCGTCACCGTCCACCTTGGACATTTCTCACCGGAACACCATCGTTGTCGTGACCATGCTCCTCTAGCATCTTACCGTCTTCCTTCTCCAGTGTTTTGTGTCTGCCTTGAGCCACTGATGCTCACAGGGTCGCCTGGTAGGGCTGCGCCGCCGCTAGCTTACCGGAGCCGGCAAGCCCACGGCAGTAGGCCACCATTGTCGTCGCCACCATCCCTAGTAACCATAATAGTTCCAATTAGTTGCACCCCTAGATCCACACTGTCATGGTGAGCACGTCGGTGCACTCAGCCTTACCGGAGTCGCCACTGGCAGCGAGCAATCGCCGTCGCCCCTCACCCCCCCTGTTTCCCTCTCTCTGGTCGGCGGGTCCCGGTCATCAGCGCGCGCGTGGGCGGGAGGCCACCACGGGCCGCGCTGGTCGAGCCAGCCGCGCGAGGTAGTGGGCCGCGCAGGCGTTAAGCGGGCCGGCCTAGTAGTCGGTTTAGGGTTTTTGTTTTTGATTTTCTTTTTATTGTTTTCATAGATTGAGTGCTAGTTTTGTAAAATCCATATCTCAAGATATATATATCCAAATGAGGTGATTCCAAGTTTGTTAGGTATTGTGTAAAGTGTATATATGTGTTATTTAAATTCTAGAAGAATTAAATAGAATTTTAAATATGATTTGAAATGAAGTCAAACTTGTTAATTTTATAACTTGAGTTCTAGTGTTCCAAAAATTATTAAATTTGGTGAGTGTGTTTTTCCAGGTACATACTAGTTCTGGTAAAAATTTGAAGGTCAGTGCTTGAGTAGTTTTCAAGTTATGCCATTGTCATTTTATAATAGGAGATACTTGAATGAATTTTCATAATTTTTCTATATGTCCTTTAAGCATGAAATTTTGTGGAGAGTATCCTGGTACCTTAGAGTTGCTAGGAAAAATATTGTTTCTGTTGTTTGATACTTTTCAATAGGATTTCCTAATTATGCTAGAACCAGCCTTGCTGGCTTGTGAATTTTATGTAGGGAGTTCCTATGGGCAACTTTGGCTCAAATGTTTACAGTAGCCTCCTGGCAGTGTATAGGGCTCCTTGTAATTTTTGTGGAATTTTCTGAATAGTTTGCATATAGGTTTATTTTCCCACTTAATTAACTAATTAAATTAAGAAAGGGATTAAAATAAGTGAATTGTAGCATACCTTACTTTTTGGTGGTTTTATGTCATATGTGAACTAGTGGTGCCATTGGTTTGGTCACAAGGTTAGTTTGGCACATAAGTAAATATTTAATTTTCACATTTCTAGGCCTCCTGGACAGTTGGTAACATTTCTAGGATTAGACCTTGATAAAAGTGGTTTCTAGGAATCTTATGAATACCAAAGTTGTAGTAAACTTCATAAACTAGTTTATTTCAAAATTTGGTGGCATTTGGCCTAGTAGTTTAGGAGTTCTAGTAGTTTGAAGTTGCTGTCCAGAAATGGCTACTCTCTGTTTGGAGAGGACAGATTTCTGGAACCTTAAGATTTCGACTAGGTAAACTTGGAAATCAAGTCTTGAGGTCTGAAAATGATTTGTAGAGCATTTTATAAGCTTTGCAGATTGTCTTGTATCATGTCATTTGGAATTGTGGATCCCCAGTTATGGTTGAAAAACCGAGCTGCTGTCCAGATTTCTGTGTTGTTGAAATGAGTTAGGATTGTGATAAGCTTAAGTAATGTTGCTCTTGTTGGTTATTTAGGTGTTAGGTCCTTAACTGAGGAAGAGCAACTATACATTAGGTTGCGTAGACTTGGTAAGTACTTCTCTACCAGAAAAGAGATTTGCATGTTTTGTTAAAGTGATTTGAGTAGATCGTTAAGCGTTGCTACAGTTCACATTGCATTCACCGAGCATGTTGCATTCATTCTTATGCATCCATGAGATTTATCTATTCATCCATGCAATAGGTGTGCCGAAGGGGGTGACACTTCTAGAGTTTGAGGGAGCACATCAGGAGGAGGAGCAGGAGCAGCCGGAGGAGCCCGAAGGGCCAGCCGGCGAAGGAGTTCCCGAAGAAGAGCTACCTGAGTGCCCTGACCATCGCCGTTCATCCTTTCTAAAAGGCAAGCCCGGTGCATGCTAACCCAACTTTTGTATATATATCATTGAGTACTTTTACTTGTTTATTGCATTAAGTTGTAGGAGTTGAGTGAAAACACTTGCTGCATTATATCTATCCTTGTCCAGATATTGAACTTGAATCCCAATTAATGTTTAGGCACGTGTTAATTCTTAGCCATGCTTAGTGTAGTAGAAGTTGGGTGATTTTCGATCATTCGCGAGTTTTAGGATGAAGTGGGTCACGGTTGGCTATATTTGCTATCGTGGAAAAGAATCATGCTGAAAAATGAATTGAGATCGGGCAGGAGTTCGATAGTGCAGCCGCAAGACACTTCACATCGGGTGCGAAGCTATGCCCATCTGAGTCATTTAAGGACCGATTCGTTGTATGTCCTTGAGTCATGTTGAACGCAGTCTAACACTTAGTTGGCTGAATAAGTCGTTCTGACCGCGAAGCTGAGTAATACAGTTCAGGCCGGGAATCGGGGGGTCAAGTGCGCATTCTGGAGGAAGTAAGGATGGGCTTGGAGACACTAGCATAAGACTAAGGGGGGTTAAAGTCCCTATCACCTAGCAGAGTGTTGCCCTTGGGGATGCGACATCAGTTGAACCCGCGATTCCTGAACTGTACCAAAGGTGACTTGGTTGACCCTAGCGCAGGGCCTACGCGGTGATTGTTAGAAATACCCCTCCAGCTAGATAGGAATTCGATTTGAATCGCCGTCACTCCCGGTTAGTGAGCACTTAACTTGAGCAGCGGCAACATAGATTCAATTAATTGAACGAATGGTTAATTGGATGATGATTTAAATGTTGCTTCAATTTATACCTGCTATAGTTATTATTGTTTGCTTAATAATTAGATGATTGTTTAGCATAGGTGCTAAGATAGATGACAGGTTAATGCTAAAAGTCACTGCTAGCACAGGTTAAAAAGAGTTACCATTTACTTATGCATTTCCGCAAATGAACTATCAGCTAGCTCCACTTGAGAAAAGCCTTGCATGATCATTGGTGTCCTTTATTTCTATTTTGACGAGTAAGTCTAGCTGAGTACATTCTCGTACTCAGGGTTTATTCCCTCCTGTTGCAGATGACATGCTTTATCAGGGCTTCTGCAAGAACTGCGTCCACCCAGCGGGTGACGAGGACTAGATCACTTGGGCGTGATCATCTTTTAGTCTATTTTCCTTAATGCTTTTGTAGGAATATGATCTGTAAGACTGGCAATCGTATTTGAACTAAGTGTGTGTACAACTTATGTTTTCGCTACTTTCCAAATTTGGTTTGTAATAATTTGCGACTCCGTGGTGTTGTAAGCCCCTTTTAAGTACTTGTGAAATGTAACGTGTGATGTGTTATGTTGAATGATGCAATCTTGGTTGTAATCAGGTTGGTTTGAAATCCTTCATGATTTCGATTAACTACCGGAATTATATGGGCTCAAGTTCAAAAATTTGAGCATTTCGGCGCTTGTTTTTGTACTTGTGCTCTTATAATTTGGACGGTTCTGTTACCATGCAGCTATCTTGTGTCAGGATTACCACTGTCTCCAAACAGACCAAAATCAGCTTCCACTTGAGCATCGTCACTTGGGACTACCATTGGGTGCGTCCAAAATTATTTGTAAGCCAATGAAACATTTAGTGCAACAGTGCACCTATCTCTGTCTCCAAACAGACCGAAACAAGCTTCCACTTGAGCCTCGTCACCTAAGAGTACCATCGGGTGCGTCTAAAATGATTTCCGAGCCTATGGTACGTTCGGTGCAAATCATGCACCTATCTTGCGTCAAGATTACCACTATCTCCGAACGGTCCAAAATGAGTTTCCACTTGAGCATCGTCACCTAGTAGTACCATCGGGTGCATCCAAAACGATTTCTAAGCCTATGGTACTTTTGGTGCAACCGTGCACCTATCTTGCACTAACATTAACATTGTCTCCAAACGAACCGAAACGAGCTTCCAATTGAGCCTCATCACCTAGGAGTACCAACGGGTGCATCCAAAATGATTTCCTAGCCTATGGTACGTTCGGTGCAAATGTGCACCTATCTTGCATCAAGATTACCACTATCTCCAAACGGACCGAAATGAGCTTCCACTTGAGCATCGTCACCTAGGAGTACCATCGGGTACATTCAAAATGATTTCTAAGCCTACGGTACTTTAAGCGCAATCATGCACCTATCTTGCACTGACACTAACACAATCTCCAAACGGACCGAAATGAGCTTCCACTTGAGCATCGTCACCTAGTAATACTATCGGTGCGTCCAAAACGATTTCTAAGCCTATGGTACTTTTGGCGCAACCATGCCCCGATCTTGCACTAACACTAACATTATCTCCAAACGGACTGAAATGAACTTTCACTTGAGCCTCGTCACCTAGGCGTACCATCGGGTTTGTCCAAATTGATTTCTGAGCCTATGGTACGTTTAGCGCAAACCGTGCACCTATCTTGCACCGACACTAACACTATCTCCAAACGAACCAAAACGAGATTCCACATGACCCATGTCACCTAAAAGTTCCATCAGGTGTGTCCAATATGTTTTCTGAGCCTATGCTATGTTCAGCGCAAACAGTGCACCTCTCTTGTGACAAGATTACCAGTATCTCCAAATGGAACGAAACAAGCTTCCACTTGAGCCTCGTCACCTAGGAGTACCATTGGGTGCATCCAAAATGATTTCTGAGTCTATGGTAAGTTTGGTGCAAACCATGCACCTATCTTACATCAAGATTACCACTATCTCCAAATGGACCGAAATGAGCTTCCACTTGAGCATTGTCACCTAGTAGTACATCGGGTGCGTCCGAAAGGATTTCTGAGCCTATGGTACTTTTGGCGCAACCGTGCACCTATCTTGCACTAAAACTATCATTGTCTCCAAACGGACCGAAACAAGCTTTCACTTGTGCCTCGTCACCTAGGAGTACCATCGGGTGTGTCTAACATGATTTCTGAGCCTATGGTGTGTTTAGCGCAAACCGTGCACCTGTCTTGCATCGACACTAACACTGTCTCCAAATGGACCGAAACAAGATTCCACATGACCCATGACACAAAGGAGTTCTATCGGGTGCGTCCAAAATCATTTCTGAGCATGTGGTATGTTCAGCACAAACCGTGCACCTATATTGCGTCAAGTTTACTCCTATCTCCAAATGGACCAAAACGAGCTTCCACTTGAGCCTCGTCACCTCGGAGTACCATCGGGTGCGTTCAAAACAATTTTTGAGCCAATGGTATGTTTGGTGCAAACCGTGCACCTATCTTGCACCGACACTAACACTGTCTCTAAACAGATCAAAATGAGATTACACATGACGCACATCACCTAGGTGTCCCATCAGGTGCGTCCAAAGCAATTTTTGAGCCTATGGTACGCTCGGTGCAAACTGTGCACCAATCTTGCATCAGGATTACCACTGCCTCCAAACAGAACAAAATCGGCTTCCACTTGAGCATCGTCACCTAGTAGTATCGTCGCGTGCGTCAAAAACAATTTTTGGGCTGATGGTACTTTTGGAGAAACCATGCACTGATCTTACACTAACACTAACACTGTCTCCAAATAGACTGAAACGAGCTTCCACTTGAGCTTCGTCACTTAGGAGTACCATCGGATGCGTCTAAAATGATTTCCAAGCCTATGGTACGTTCGGTGCACACCGTGCACCTATCTTGCTTCAAGATTACCACTATCTCCAAACGGGTCAAGATGAGCTTCCACTTGAGCATCGTCCCCTAGTAGTACGATCGCTGCGTCCAAAATGATTTCTGAGCCTATGATAGTTTTAGCGCAAACCGTGCACCTATCTTGCACCGAGACCAACACTATCTCCACAATGATCAAGATGAGCTTCCACTTGAGCATCATCACCTAGTATTACGATCGGTGCATCCAAAATGATTTATGAGCCTATGGTAGTTTTAGCGCAAACCGTGCACATACTTGCACCGAGACTAACACTATCTCTAGACGGACCAAAACAAGATTCCAAATGACCCATGTCACATAGGAGTTCCATCGAGTGCATCCAAGCCTATGGTATGTTCGGCGCAAACTGTGCACCTATGTTGCACCGAAACTAACACTATCTCCAAACAGAATGAAACGAGGATTCCACATGACCCACATCATCTAGAAGTTCTATTGGGTGTGTCCAAAATGATTTTTGAGCCTATGGTATGTTTGGCGTACACAGTGCACCTCTCTTGTGACAAGATTACCACTATCTCCAAATGGACAAAAATGAGCTTTCACTTGAGCCTCGTTACCTAGGATTACCATCGGGTGCGTCCAAAAGGATTTCTGAGCCTATGGTATGTTTGGTGCAAATCGTGCACCTATCATGCGTCAAGATTACGACTATCTCCAAAAGACCGAAATGAGCTTCGACTTGAGCATCGTCACCTAGTAGTACCATTGAGTGCATCCAAAATGATTTATGAGCCTATGGTACTTTTGCCGCAACCGTGTACCTATCTTGCACTAACACTAACATTGTCTCTAAATGGACCGACATGAGCTTTCACTTGAGCCTCGTCACATAGGAGTACCATCGAGTGCGTCCAAAATGATTTCTGAGCCCATTGTATAATTAGTGCAAACCGTGCACCTATCTTGCACCGACACTCCAGACAGACCAAAATGAGATTCCACATGACCCATGTCACCTAGGAGTTCCTTCGTGTGCATCCAAAACATTTCTGAGCATATGGTACGTTCGGCGCAAACCGTGTAACTATCTTGCACCGACACTAACACTATCTCCAAATGGACTGAAATGAGATTCCACATAACCCACGTCACCTAGGATTTCCGTCGGGTGCGTCCAAAATGATTTACAAGTTGTACATTCAGTGCAAACCGTGCACTTATCTTGCGTCAGGATTACCCCTGTTTCCAAAAGGACCAAAATCACCTTCCACTTGAGCATTGTCACCTAGGAGTACCATCGGGTGCGTCCCAAATGATTTATGAGCCTAGGGTACTTTTGGCGCAACCGTGCATCTATCTTGCACTAACACTAACACTGTCTCCAAACAAACCGAAACAACCTTCCACTTGAGGAGTACCATCGATTGCGTCCAAATCGATTTCCAAGCCAATGGTACGTTCGGTGCAAACTGTGCACCTATCTTGCGTCAAGAGTACCACTATCACCAAACGGACCGAAATGAGCTTCCACTTGAGCATCGTCATCTAGTAGTACCATCGGTGCGTCCAAAACAATTTTTGAGCCTATGGTACTTTTGGCGCAACCATGCACCAATCTTGCACTAACACTAACATTGTCTCCAAACGGATAGAAACGAGCTTCCACTTGAGCCTCGTCACCTTGGGTACCATCGGGTGCCTCCAAAATGATTTCTAATCCGTTTAGCGCAAACCATGCATCTGTCTTGCACCGACACTATCACTGTCTCTAGACGGACCAAAACGAGATTCCACATGACCCACATCACCTAGGAGTTCCAATAGGTGCGTCCATAAACATTTCTGAGCCTATGGTACTTTTGGCACAAAGTGTGCACCTATCTTGCACCAACACAAACACTGTCTCCAAACAGACCTAAATGAGACTCCACATGACCCATGTCACCTAGAAGTTCCATTGGGTGCGTCCAAAATAATTTCTGAGCCTATGGTATGTTCGGCACAAACCCTGCACCTCTCTTGTGACAAGATTACCACTATCTCCTAATGGACCGAAACGAGCTTCCACTTGAGCCTCATCACCTAGGAGTACCATTGGGTGCATCCAAAATGATTTCTAGGCCTATGGTACATTTGGCGCAAACCGTGCACTTATCTTGCACCGACACTGACACTTTCTCCAAACGGACTAAAACAAGATTCCACATGACCCACATCACCTAGGAGTTTCATTAGGTGCGTCCAAAATGACTTCTGAGCCTATGGTATGTTCGGTGCAAAACCGTGCACCTATCTTGCGTCAAGATTAGCACTATCACCAAATGGACTTAAATGAGCTTCCACTTGAGCCTCATGACCTAGGAGTACCATCGAGTGTGTCAAAATGGTATCTAAGCCTATGGTACCTTTGGCGCAAACCATGCATCTATCTTGTACCGACACTAACACTATCTCCAAACAGATCAAAACGAGATTCTAGAAGACCCAGGTCACCTAGGAGTTCCATTAGGTGCCTCCAAAATGATTTTCGAGCATGTCGATGCAAACCGTGAACCTATATTGTGTCAAGATTACTGCTATTTCCAAACAGACCAAAACGTGCTTCCACTTGAGCCTCGTCACCCTAGAGTACCTTTAGGTGCGTCCAAAATGATTTTCTGAGCCTATGGTATGTTTGGCACAAACCATGCACCTATCTTGCACCGACAGTAACAGTATCTGTAAACGGACCGAAACGAGATTCCACATGACCCACGTCACCTAGGAGTTCCATTAGGTGGGTTCAAAATAATTTCTGAGTCTTGGTACGTTTGACGTAAACCATACACCTATATTGCATCAAGATTTGTACTATCTCCAAATGGACCGAAATGGGCTTCCACTTGACCCATGTCACCTAGGAGTTCCATCGGGTGTGTCCAAAATAATTTCCGAGCCTGTGGTACGTTCAGTGCAAACCATGCCCCTATCTTGCACTGAAACCAACATGTCTCCAAATGGACTGAAATGAGATTCCGCATGACCCACATCACCTAGGAGTTCTATCGGCTGTGTCCAAACTGATTTTCGATTCTATGGTACGTTCGGTGCAAACTATGCACCTATCTTGCATCAAGATTACCACTATCTCCAAATAGGGAGAAATGAGCTTCCACTTGAGCCTCATTACCTAGGAGTACCCTTGGGTGTGTCCAAAATGATTTTTGAGCCAATAGTACGTTCGGCGCAAACCGTGCACCTATATTGCATCAATATTAGCACTATCTCCAAACCGACCGAAACGAGCTTCCACTTGAGCCACATGACCTGGGAGTACCATCGGGTGCGTCCAAAATGATTTCTCAGTCTATGGTACATTTGGTGCAAACCTTGCACCTATCTTGCACTGGCACTAACACTATCTCTAAAAGGACCAACATGAGATTCCACATGACCGACACACCTAGGAGTTCCATCGGGTGCGTCCAAAATGATATTTGAGCCTATGGTTCCTTTGGTGTAAACCCTGCACCTATCTTGCGTCAAGATTAGCACTATCTCCAAACAGACATAAATGACCTTCCACCGGAGCCTCGTCACCTAGGAGTACCATCGGGTGCGTCGAAAATGATTGCTGAGCCAATGGTACATTTGGCGCATACCGTGCACTTATCATGCATTGACACTAACACTATCTCCAAATGGATCGGAACGAGATTCCACATGACCCACATCACTTAGGAGTTCCATCGGGTGCATCCAAAATGGTTTCCGAGCCTGTGGTACATTCAGTGCAAACCATGCACTTATCTTGCACTAACACTGTCTCTAAATAGACCGAAACGACATTCCATATGACCCAAGTCACTTTGGAGTTCCATCGGGTGCATCCAAAATGATTTTCGACCCTATGGTACATTCTGTGCATACGTGCACCTATCTTTCGTCAAGTTACACTATCTCTAAATGGACCGAAATGAGCTTCCACTTGAGCATCGTCACCTAGTAGTACCATCGGATGCGTCCAAACCATTTCTGAGCCTATGGAGCTTTTAGCACAACCGCGCACCTATCTTGCATTGACACTAACATTGTCTCCAAACGAACAAAAATGAGCTTCCATTTGAGCCTCGTACCCTAGGAGTCCTATCGGGTGCGTCCAAAATGATTTTTGAGCCTATGGTACGTTTAGCGCACACCATGCACCTATCTTGCTCTGATACTAACATTGTCTCCAAACGGAGCGAAACGAGATTCCACATTACCCACATCACCAAGAAGTGTCGTCAGGTGTGTCCAATATGATTTCTGTCCCTATGGTACATTCTGTGCATACGTGCACCTATCTTTCATCAAGTTACACTATCTCCAAATGGACCGAAATGAGCTTCTACTTGAGCATCGTCACCTAGTAGTACCATTAGTTGCGTCCAAAATGATTTCTGAGCCTATGGAACTTTTAGCACAACCGTGCACCTATCTTGCACTGACGCTAACATTGTCTCCAAACAGACACTAACACTATCTCCAGACAGATCAAAACAAGATTCCACAAGACCCATGTCACCTAGGAGTTCCATTAGGGGCGTCCAAAAAGATTTATGAGCCTATGGTACGTTCGGCACAAACCGTGCTCCTATCTTGCACCTTAACTAACACTGTCTCCAAACGGTCCAAAATGAGATTCCACATCACCTAGAAGTTCCATCGGGTGCGTCCAAAATGACTTATGAGCCTATGGTATGTTCGACGCAAACCATACACCTATCTTGCGTCAAGATTAGCACTATCTCCAAATGGACTGAAATGAGCTTCCACTTAAGCCTCATCACCTAGGAGTACCATTAGGTGCTTCCAAAATGATTTTTGTGCCTATGTTACCATTGGCGCAAACCGTGTACCTGTCTTGCACCGACAGTAACACTGTCTCCAAATGATCCAAACACAAGATTCCACATAACCCACGTCACCAAGGAGTTCCATTAGGTGCCTCCAACATGATTTCTAACCCTATTCGGCGCAAATCGTGCACCTATATTGCATCAAGATTACTACTATCTCCAAACATTTCAAAACGAGCTTCCACTTGAGCCTTGTCACCTTGGAGTACCATCGGGTGCGTCGAAACCGATTTCTGAGCCTACGGTATGTATAGCACAAACCGTGCACCTATCTTGCACCGACACTAACAATGTCTCCAAATGGACCGAAACGAGATTCCACATGACCCACGTCACCTCGGAGATCCATCAGGTGCGACCAAACTGAATTCTAAGCCAATGGTACGTTTAGCGCAAACCGTGCACCAGTCTTGCACCGACACTAACATTGTCTCCAAATGGACCAAAATGAGATTCCACATGACCCACATCACCTAGGTGTTCCATCGCATGCATTCAAAATGATTTTCGAGCCTATGGTACGTTCGGCGCAAACCGTGCACCTATATTGCATCAAGATTTGCACTATCTCCAAATGCACCGAAATGAGCTTCCATTTGACCCATGTCACCTAGTTGTTGCATTAGGTGCGTCCAAATCGATTTATGAGCCTATGGTACATTCGGAGCAAACTGTGCCCCTATCTTGCACTGACACTAACATGTCTCCAAATAGACCAAAATGAGATTCCACATGACCCACATCACAAAGGAGTTCCGTCGCGTGCATTCAAAATGATTTCTGAGCCTATGGTAGGCGCAAACCGTGCACCTATCTTGCATCAAGCTTTCCACTATCTCTAAATGGACCAAAACGAGCTTACACTTGAGCCTCGTTACCTAGGTGTACCATCAGGTGCGTCCAAAATGATTTCTAAGCCTATGGTACTTTTGGCGCAACTGTGCACCTATCTTGCACTCACACTAACATTGTCTCGAAAGGAACTGAAACGAGCTTCCACTTGAGCCTCCTTACCTAGGAGTACCATCAGGTGCACCCAAAACAGTTTCTGAGCCAATAGTACGTTTAGCGCAAAATGTGCACCAGTCTTGCACCGACAATAACATTGTCTCCAAACCTACCAAAACGAGATTTCACATGACCCATTTCCTAGCCTATGGTACATTCAGTGCAAACTGTGCACCTATATTCCGTCAAGATTTGTACTTCTCCGAATGTACCGAAATGAGCTTACACTTGACCCATGTCACGTAGGAGTTCCATCGGGTGCGTCCAAATTAATTTCGAACCTATGGTACGTTCAGAGCAAACCGTGCCCCTATCCTGCACTAACAATAACATGTCTCCAAACAGACCGAAATGAGATTCCACATGACCCACATCAACTAGGTCTTCCATCACATGCGTTCAAAATGATTTTTGAGCCCATGGTAGGTGCAAACCATAAACCTATCTTGCATCAAGATTACCACTATCTCTAAATGGACCGGAACGAGCTTTGACTTGAGCCTCATTACCTAGGAGTACCATCGGGTGCATCCAAAACGATTTCTAAGCCTGTGGTACGTTTAGTGCAAACCATGCACCTGTCTTGCACCGATAATAGCACTATCTCAATGTGGACCAAAACAAGACTTGACATGACCCACGTCACCTAGGAGTTCCAACAGGTGCAACCAAAATGACTTCTGAACCAATGGTATGTTGAGCGGAAACCGTGCACCTATATTGCGTTAAGACTAGTACTATCTCCAAATGGACCGAACAAGCTTCCACTTGAGCCTCGTTACCTTGGAGTACCATCGGGTGTGTCCAAAACGATTTCTAAGCCTATGGTACGTTTAGCACAAATCGTGCACCTATCTTGCACCAACAATAACACTGTCTCCAAATGGACCGAAATGAGATTCCACATGACCCACGTCACCTAGGAGCTCCATTGGATGCGACCAAAATGATTTCTAAGCCAATGGTAGGTTCAGCCCAAACTGTGCACGTATATTATGTCAAGATTAGCACTATCTCCAAACGGACCAAAACGAGCTACCTCTTGAGCCTTGTTACCTGGGAGTACCATCGGTGCATCCAAAACTATTTCTGACCCTATGGTACATTTGGCGCAAACCATGCACCTATCTTGCATCAAGATTACCACCACCTCCAAATGGACCGAATGAGCTTCACTTGAGCCTTGTTACCGAGGAGTACCATCGGGTGCGTCCAAAATGATTTCTGATCCTATGGTACGTTTAGCGCAAACTATACACCATTCTAGCACCGACACTAACACTGTCTCCAATTGGACCAAAACGAGATTCCACATGACCCATGTCACCTAGGAGTTCCATCGGGTGCAACCATAACAATTTCTGAGCCAATGGTATGTTTTGCGCAACCGTGCACCTATATTGCATTAAGATTAGTACTATCTCAAAACGGACCAAAACGGGCTTCCACTTGATCCTCGTCACCAAGGAGTACCATCGGGTGCATCTAAAATGATTTCTGAGCCTATGGTACGTTTGGCACAAACCATGCACCTATCTTGCATTAAGATTACCACTATCTCCAAATGGACCAAACGAGCTTCCACTAGAGCCTTGCAACCTAGGAGTACCATCAGGTGCCGCCAAAATGATTTCTGAAACTATGGTATGTTTAGCACAAACTGTGCACCTGTCTTTCACCAAAACTAACACTATCTCCAAATGGACTGAAACAAGCTTCCACTTGAGCCTCACACCTAGGAGTACCATCGGGTGCATCCAAAATGATTTGCAAGCCTATTGTACGTTCGGTGCAACGTAATCTCCAAACCGACCCAAATAAGTTTCCACTTGAGCATCATCACCTAGTAGTACGTCAGGTGTGTCCAAAACGATTTATGAGCCTATGGACCTTTTAGCAAAACCATGCACCTATCTTGCACTGACACTAACATTGTCTCCAAACGGACAAAAACGAGCTTCCACTTGAGCCTCATCACCTAGGAGTACCATTAGGCATGTCCAAAATGATTTCCGAGCCTATGGTATATTTGCCGCAAACTATGCACCTATCAAGCACTGACACCAAACTGTCTCTAGTCGGATCAAAACAAGATTCCACATGACCCACATCACCTATGAGTTCTATCGAGTGCATCCAAAATGATTTCTGAGCCTATGGTATGTTTGGCGCAAACCGTGCACCTATCTCACACCAAAACTGACACTATCTCCAAACGGACTGAAACAAGATTCCACATGACCCACATCACCTAAAACTTCCATCGGGCGCATCCAAATCGATATCCGAGCTGATGGTATGTTCGGCGCAAACCGTTCACATCTCTTGTGACATGATTACAACTATCTCCAAATAGACCGAAACAAGCTTCCACTTGAGCCTCGTCATCTAGGAGTACCATTGGGTGCATCCAAAATGATTTCCGAGCCTATGGTATCTTGCACCGACACTAACACTTTCTCCAAACAGACTAAAAGAGATTCCACATGACCCATGTCACCTAGGAGTTTCATCGGGTGTGTCCAAAATGACTTCTGAGCCTACGGTATGTTCGACGCAAACTATGCACCTATCTTGCTTCAAGATAAACACTTTCTCCAAATGGACTAAAATGAGCTTCCAATTGAGCATCGTCACCTAGGAGTACCATCGGGTGTGTCCAAAAAATTTATGAGCCTATGGTACTTTTGGCGCAACCGTGCACCTATCTTGCACTGACACTAACATTGTCTCGAAACAAACCCAAACTAGCTTCCACCTGAGCTCGTCACCTAGGACTACCTTCAGGTGCGTCCAAACCGATGCCTGAGGCTATAGTACGTTTAGCGCAAACCGTACACCAATCTTGCACCGACACTAACACTATCTCCAATCGGATCAAAATGAGATTCCAAATAACCCACATGACCTAGGAGTTCAATCAGTTGTGCCCAAAATGATTTCTAGCTTATGGTACGTTCGGCGCAAACCATGCACCTATATTGTGTCAAGATTTGCACTATCTCCAAATGGACCAAAATGAGCTTCCACTTGACCCATGTCACCTAGGAGTTCCATCGGGTGCGTTCAAAAGGATTTTTGAGCCGATGCTACGTTCAGCACAAACCGTGCCCCTATCTTGCACTGCCACTAACATGCCTCCAAACGGACTGAAATAAGATTCCACATGACCCACATCACCTAGGAGTTCCATCACGTGCATTCAAAATGATTTCCAAGCCTATAGTTGGCGCAAACCAAGCACCTATCTTGGGTTAGGATTACTACTATCTCTAAATGGACCGAAACGAGCATCCACTTGAGCCTCGTTACCTAGGAGTACCATCGGGTGCATCCAAAACGAGTTCTGAGCCTATGGTACGTTAAGTGCAAACCACACACCTGTCTTGCACTGACACTAACACTATCCCCAAATGGACCGAAATGATATTCCACATGACCCTCCTCACATAAGAGCTCCATCGGTCATGACCAAAATGATATCTGAGCCAATGGTATCTTCGGCGCAAACCGTGCACCTATATTGCATCAAGATTAGCACTATATCCAAACAGACCGAAACGAGCTTTCACTTGAGCCTTGTTACCTGAGAGTACCATCAGGTGCGTCCAAAACTATTTCTAAGCCTATGGTATATTTGGTGCAAACTGTGCAACTATCTTGCATCAAGATTACCACTATCTCCAACTGGACCGAACGAACTTCCACTTGAGCCTTATTACCTAGGAGTACCATCGGGTGCTTCCAAAATGATTTCTCAGCCGATGCTACCAGTGGAGCAAATGGTGTACCTATCTTACACCGACACTAACACTGTCTCCAAACGGACCAAAACGAGATTCCACATGACCCACGTCACCAAGGACTTCCATCAGGCGCCTCCAAAATGTTTTCCAAGCCTGTTCGGCGCAAACCGTGCGCCTATATTGAGTCAAAATTACTACTATCTCCAAACGTTCCAGAACGAGCTTCCACTTGAGCCTCGTCACATTGGAGTACCATCGGGTGCGTCCAAAATGATTTTTGTGCCTATGGTATGTTTGGCACAAACCATGCACCTATCTTTTACCGACACTAACACTTTCTGCAAACGGACCGAAACAAGATTCTACAAGAACCTTGTCACCTAGGAGTTCCATCGGGTGCGACCAAAACGAATTCTAAGCCAATGGTACGTTTGGTGAAAATGTGCACCATATTGCATCAAGATTAGCATATCTCCAAACGGACCGAAATGAGCTTCCACTCGAGCCCCATTACCTAGGAGTACCATTGGGTGCGTCTAAAATAATTTATAAACCAATGGTACTTTTGGCACAACCGTGCACCTATCATGCACTGACACTAACATTGTCTCGAAACAAACCCAAACTAGCTTCCACCTGAGCTCATCACCTAGGACTACCATTAGGTGCGTCCAAACCAATTTCTGAGCCTATAGTACGTTTTGCGCAAATCGTGCACCAGTCTTGCACTGACACTAACACTGTCTCCAAATGGATCAAAATGAGATTCCAAATAACCCACATGACCTAGGAGTTCCATCAGGTGTGCCCAAAATTATTTCTGAGCTTATGGTACGTTCGATGCAAACCGTGCACCTATATTGCATCAAGATTAGCACTATCTCTAAATGGACCGAAACGAGCTTCCACTTGAGCCTTGTTACCTAGGAGTTCCATCGGGTGCGTCCAAAATGATTTCTAGCTTATGGTATGTTCGGCGCAAACTGTAAACCTATATTGTGTCAAGATTTGCACTATCACCAAATCGACCAAAATGAGCTTCCACTTGACCCATGTCACCTAGGAGTTCTATCGAGTGCATTCAAAATGATTTTTGAGCCTATGCTATGTTTAGCACAAACCGTGCCCCTATCTTGCACTGACACTAACATGTCTCCAAACGGACTGAAATAAGATTCCACATGACCCACATCACCTAGGAGTTCCATCGTGTGCATTCAAAATGATTTCCAAGCCTATAGTAGGCGCAAACCATGCACCTATCTTAGGTCAGGATTACCACTATCTCTAAACAGACCGAAACGAGCTTCCACTTCAGCCTCGTTACCTAGGAGTACCATCGGGTACATCCAAAACGAGTTCTAAGCCTATGGTACATTTAGCGCAAACCGCTCACCTGTCTTGCACCGACACTAACACTATCTCCATATAGACCGAAAATGATATTCCACATGACCCTCCTCACCTAAGAGCTCCATCGGTCATGACCAAAATGATTTCTGAGCCAATGGTATGTTCAGCGCAAACCGTGCACCTATATTGCGTCAAGATTAGCACTATCTCCAAACAGACCAAAACAAGCTTTCACTTGAGCCTTGTTACCTGAGGGTACCATTAGGTGCATCCAAAACTATTTCTGAGCCTATGGTACATTTGGTGCAAACTGTGCAACTTTCTTGCATCAAGATTATCACTATCTCCAAATGGACCGAACAAGCTTCCACTTAAGCCTTATTACCTAGGAGTACCATCGGGTGTATCCAAAACAATTTCTGACCCTATGGTATGTTTATCGTATACCGTGCACCTGTCTTGCACCGACACTAACACTGTGACCAAATGGACCGAAACAAGATTCCACATGACCCAGGTCACCTAGGAATTCCATCAGTTGCAACCAAAATGATTTCTGAGCGAATGTACGTTCGACTCAAACTATACACCTATATTGCATCGAGATTAAACAGACTGAAATGAGCTTCCACTTGAGCCTCGTCACCTAGGAGAACCATCGGGAGCATCCAAAATGATTGCTGAGCCCATGGTCTGTTTGGCACAAACCGTGCACCAATCATGCACCAACACAAACACTGTTTCCAAATGGACCGACATAAGATTCCACATGACCCACGTCACCTTGGAATTCCATCGGTTGCGACCAAAATGATTTCTGAGCCAATGGAACATGCCACGCAAACTGTGCACCTATATTGCATCAAATTAGCACTATCTCCAAATGGACTGAAACGAGCTTCCACTTGAGCCTTGTAACCAGGGAGTACCATCAGGTGCTACCAAAACTATTTCTAAGCCTATGGTGCATTTGGCGCAAACCGTGCACCTATCTTACACCGACACTAACATTGTCTCTAAATGGACCGAAAATGAGATTCCAAATGACACACATCACCTAGGAGTTCCATCAGGTGTGCCCAAAATGATTTCCGAGCTTATGCTACGTTCAGCGCAAACCGTGCACCTATATTGCTTCAAGATTAGCACTATCTCCAAACGGACCAAAATGAGCTTCCACTTGAGCCTCATCACCTAGGAGTACCATCGAGTGCGTCCAAAATGATTTATGAGCCTATGGTACGTTTTGGCGCAAACCATGCACTTATCTTGCACCGACACTAACACTATGTCCAAATAGGCCGAAACAAAATTCCACATGACCCACATCACCTAGGAATTCCATCGGTTGCGACGAAAATGATTTTTGAGCCAATGGTACGTTCAACGCAAATCGAGCACCTATATTGCATCAAGATTAGCACTATCTCCAAACGAACCGAAACGAGCTTCCACTTGAGCCTTGTTACCAGAGAGTACCATCAGGTGTGTCTAAAACTATTTCTAAGCCAATGGTACATTTGGTGCAAACCGTGCACCTATCTTGCACCGACACTCACACTGTCTTCGAACACACCAAAATGAGATTCCAAATGACTCACATCACCTAGGAGTTCCAACAGGTGCACCCAAAATGATTTCTGAGCTTATGGTATGTTCAGCGCAAACCGTGCACCTATATTGCATCAAGATTACTACTATCTCCAAACATTCCGAAACGAGGTTCCACTTGAGCCTTGTCACCTTGGAGTACCATCGGGTGCGTCAAAACCAATTTCTGAGCCTATGGTGTGTTTGGCGCAAACCATGTACCTATCTTGCACCGACACTAACACTGTCTCCAAATGGATCGAAACGAGATTCCACATGACCCACATCACCTTGGAGTTCCATCGGGTGTGACCAAACTGAATTATGAGCCAATGGTACATTTAGGGCAAACCGTGCACCAGTCTTGCACCGATACTAACATTGTCTCCAAACGGACCAAAACAATATTCCACAAGACCCACGTCACCTAGTAGTTCCATCAGATGCGTCCAAAATTATTTTTAAGGATATGGTAGGTTCGGTGAAAACCATGCAACTATCTTGCGTCAAGATTAGCACTATCTCTAAATGGACCAAAATGAGTTCCACTTGAGCCTCGTCACCTAGGAGTGTCATCGGTTGCATCCAAAACAATTCTGAGCCTATTGTACATTTAGCGCAAACCATGCACATATCTTGCACCGCAAACACTGTCTCCAAATGGACCAAATTAGTTTCCACAAGACCCATGTCACCTAGGAGTTCCATTGGCTGCGTCCAAAATAATTTCTGAGCCTATGGCACGTTCGGTGCAAACCGTGCACCTACCTTGTGTCAAGATTAGCACTATCTCCAAACGGACTGAAACGAGCTTCCACTTGAGCCTCGTTACCTAGGAGTTCCATCGGGTGCGTCCAAAATGCTTTATGAGCCAATGGTACATTTAGCACAAACCATGCACCTATCTTGCGCTGACACTAACACTGTCTCCAAATAGATCGAAACAAGATTTCACATAAGTCACGTCACCTAGGAGTTCCATTGGGTGTGACCAAAATGATTTTTGAGCCAATGGTACATTCGGTGCATACGTGCACCTATCTTGCGTCCAGATTACACTATCTCCAAACGGACCGAAACAAGGTACCGTATGGTTCACGTCACCTTGGAGTTCTATCGGGTGTGTCATAAACGATTTCTGAGCTTATGGTACGTTCGGCGCAAACCGTGCACCTATCTTGCACCGACACTAACACTATCTCTAAATGGACCGAAACGAGATTCCACATGACCCACATCACATAGGAGTTCCATCGGTTGTGTTCAAAAAGATTTTCGAGCCTCTGGTATGTTTGGTGAAAACCATGCACCAATCTTGCATCAGGATTACCACTGTCTCCAAACAAACCGAAATCAGCTTCCACTTGAGCATCGTCACCTAGGAGTACCTTCGAGTGCGTACAAAATGATTTCCAAGCCTATGGTACGTTCAGTGCAAACCGTGGACCTAGCTTGCTTCAAGATTACCACTATCTTCAAATGGACCGAAATGAGCTTCGACTTGAGCATCGTCACCTAGTAGTACCATCGGGTGTGTCCAAAACAATTTCTGAGCCTATGGATCTTTTAGCACAACCATGCACCTATCTTGCACTGACAATAACATTGTCTCCAACCGGGACCGAAATGAGCTTCCACTTGAGCCTCGTCACCTAGGAGTACCATCGGGTGCGTTCAAAATTATTTCTGAGCCTATGGTACGTTTAGCGCAAACCGTGCAGCTATCTTGCCCCGACACTAACACTATCTCCAAACAGACCGAAATGAAATTCCACATGACCCATGTCACCTAGAAGTTCCATCAGGTGTGTCCAAAATGATTTCTGAGGCTATGGTATGTTTGGCGCAAAACGAGCACCTCTCTTGTGATAAGATTACCACTATCTCCAAATGGAACGAAACGAGCTTCCACTTGAGCCTCGTCACCTAGGAGTACCATCAGGTGTGTCCAAAATGATTTTTCAGCCTATGGTACGTTTGTTGAAAATTGTGGACCTATCTTGCACCAACACTAACATTGTCCCCAAACGGACCGAAATGAGCTTCCACTTGAGCATCATCACCTAGGAGTACCATCGGGTGTCTGCAAAATGATTTCTAAGCCTATGGTACGTTTAGCGCAAACCATGCACTTGTCTTGCACTGACACTAACATTGTCACCAGACAAACAAACATGAGATTCCACATGACCCACATCACCTAGGAGTTCTGTCAGGTGCATCAAAAATCATTTTTGAGCCTATGGTATGTTCGGCGCAAACCGTGCACCACTCTTGCACTGACACTAACACTATCTCCAAACAGACCAAAACAAGATTCCATATGACCCACGTCACCTCAGAGTTCCATCAGGCGCATCCAAAATGATATCCGAGCCTATGGTACATTTCGCACAAACCATGCACCTATTTTGCGTCAAGATAACTACTATCTCCAAATGGACCAAAACGAGCTTCCACTTGAGCCTCGTGACCTAGGAGTACCATCGGGTGTGTCCAAAATGATTTCAGAGCCTATGGTATGTTTGACGCAAACCGTGTAACAATCTTGCACCGACACGAACACTGTCTCCAAATGGACCGAAATGAGATTCCACATGACCCACATCACCTAGGAGTTCCACTAGGTGCATCCAAAATGATTTCTGAGCCTATGGTATGTTCGGTGCAAACCGTGCACCTCTCTTCTGACAAGATTACTACTATCTCCAAATGGACCGAAATTAGCTTCCACTTGAGCATCATCACCTAGTAGTACCATCGGGTGCGTCCAAAATAATTTCTGAGCCTATGGTACTTTTGGCACAGTCATGCACCTATCTTGCACTAACACTAACACTGTCTCCAAATAGACCAAGACAACATTCCACTTGGGCCTTGTCACCTAGGAATACCATCAGGTGCATCCAAGATGATTTCTGCGCCTATGGTACGTTTGGTGCAAACTGTGCACCCAACTTGCGTCAAGATAACCACTATCTCCAAACGGAACGAAACGAACTTCCACTTGAGCATCATCACCTAGTAGTACCAATGGTGCATCCAAAATGGTTTCTGAGCCTATGGTACTTTTGGTGCAACTGTGCACCTATCTTGCACTGACACTAATATTGTCTCCAAACAGACCAAAATGAGCTTCCACTTGAGCCTCTTCACCTAGGAGTACCATCAGGTGCATCCAAAATGATTAGGCCAGACCGTGCACCTGTCTTGCAGTGACACTAATACTGTCTCCAAATGGACCGAAATAAGATTCCACATGACCCACATCACCTAGAAGTTCCATTGGGTGTGTCCAAAATGATTTCTGAGCCTATGGTATGTTTGACGCAAACCGTGCACCTCTCTTCTAACAAGATTTCCACTATCTCCAAATGGAATGAAATGAGCTTCCACTTTAGCCTCGTCACCTAGGAGTACCAATGGGTGTGTCCAAAATGATTTCTAAGCCTTTGGTACGTTCGGTGAAAATAATGCACCTATCTTGCCTCTAGATTACCACTAACTCCAAACGGACTGAAAGGAGCTTCCACTTGAGCATCGTCACCTAGTAGTACCATCAGGTGCGTCCAAACCGATTTCCGAGGCTATGGTACTTTTGTCGCAACCGTGCACCCATCTTGCACTAACCCTAACATTGTCTCAAAATGAACCGAAACTGATTTCTGAACTTGTGGTTGGTTTAGCGCAAACCATGCACCTATCTTGCACCGACACTAACACAGTGTCCAGACATACCAAAATGAGATTCCACATGACCCATGTCACCTAGGAGTTCCATCGGGTGCGTCCAAAATCATTTCTAAGCCTATGCTACATTAAGCGTAAACCGTACACATATCTTGCACCGACACACTTACACTGTCTCGAAACGAACCAAAACAAGATTCCACATGACCCTCGTCACCTAGGAGTACCATCCGGTGCGTCCAAAATGACTTCCGAGCCTATGGTACATTCGGTGCAAACCGTGCTCCTATTTTGCGTCAAGATAACTACTATCTCCAAATGGACCAAAATCCGCTTCCACTTGAGGATCGTCACCTAGGAGTACCATTGGGTGCATCCAAAATGATTTATGAGCCTATGGTGCTTTTGGTACAACCACGCACCTATCTTACACTAACAATAACACTGTCTCCAAACAGACCAAAACGAGCTTCTAGTTGAGCCTCGTCAACAAGGAGTTCCATCGGTTGCGCCCAAAATGTTTTCCGAGCCTATGGTACATTCGGTGCAAACTGTGCACCTATCTTGCGTCAAGATTACCACTATCTCCAAACGGACCAAAATGAGCTTCCACTTGAGCATCGTCACCAAGTAGTACCATCGGTGCATCCAAAATGATTTCTGAGCCTATAGTACTTTTGGCGTAACCATGCACCTATCTTGCATTGACACTAACAATGTCTCCATACGAACCGAAACGAGCTTCCACTTGAGCCTCATCACCAAGGAGTACCATCAGGAGCGTCCAAAATGATTTCTGAGCCTATGGTACATTTAGCGCAAACTATGCACATGTCTTGCACCGACACTAACACTATCTCCAGACGGACCAAAATGAGATTCCACATGACCCACAGCACCTAGGAGTTTCATTGGGTGCGTGCAAAATCATTTATGAGTCTATGGTACGTTAGGCACAAACCGTGCACCTATGTTGCACGAACACTAACACTATCTCCAAACGGACCATAACAAGGTTCCACATGACCCACGTCACCTAGGAATTCAATCGGGTGCGTCCAAAACAATTTCTGAGCCCATGGTACGTTCGGTGAAAACCGTGCACATATCTTGCATCAGGATTACCACGGTCTGCAAACAGACCGAAATCAGCTTCCACTTGAGCATCGTCAGCTAGGAGTACCATCGGGTGCGTCCAAAACGATTTCTGAGCCTATATACGTTCGGTGCAAAATGTGCACCTATCTTGCGTCAAGATTACCACAGTTTCCAAACGGTCCGAAATGAGCTTCCACTTGAGCATCATCACCAAGTGGTACCATCGGTGCGTCCAAAATGATTTCTGAGCCTATGGTGCTTTTGGTGCAACTGTGCACCTATCTTGCAATGACACTAACATTGTCTCCAAATGGACCAAAACGAGCTTCTACTTGAGCCTCGTGACCTAGGAGTACCATCGGGTGTGTCCAAAATGATTTCTGAGCCGATGGTACGTTTAGCACAAACCGTGCACCTGTGTTGTACCGACACTAACACTGTCTCCAAGCAGACCGAAACGAGACTCCACATGACCCACGTCACCTAGGAGTTCCATCAGGTGCGTCCAAAATGAATTCCGAGCCTATGGTACATTCAGTGCAAACCGTGCTCCTATTTGGCATCCGGATTACCACTGTCTTCAAATGGATGGAAATCTGTTTCCACTCGCGCATCGTCACCTAGGAGTACCATTGGATGTGTCCAAAATAATTTATGAGCCTATGGTACTTTTGGCGCAACCATGCACCGATCTTGCACTGACACTAACAATGTCTCCTAACAGACCAAAACGAGCTTCTACTTGAGCCTCGTCAACAAGGAGTACCATTGGGTACTTCTAAAACGGTTTCCGAGCCAAAACATGCACCTATCTTGCCTCAAGATTACCACTATCTCCAAACGAACTGAAATGACCTTCCACTTGAGCATTGTCACCTAGTAGTACCACCGGTGCATCAAAAATTATTTCTGAGCCTATAGTACTTTTGGCTTAATCGTGCACCTATCTAGTATTGACACTAACATTGTCTCCAAATCGATCGAAATGAGCTTCCACTTGAGCCTCATCACCGGATTACCATCGGGGGCGTTCAAAATGATTTCTAAGCTTATGGTACGTTTGGCGCAAACTGTGCACCTGTCTTACAGCGACACTAACACTGTCTCTAGAAGGACCAAAATGAGATTCCACATGACCCATGGCACCTAGGAGTTCCATCGGGTGCGTGCAAAATCATTTCTGAGCCTATGGTATGTTCGGCGCAAACCGTGCACCTATGTTGCATCGACACTAACACTGTCTCCAAATGGACCCAAATAAGGTTCAGCATGACCCACGTCATCTCGGAGTTCTATTGGGTGTGTCAAAAATTATTTCTGAGCCTATGGTACATTCGGCGCAAACTGTGCATCTGTCTTGCACTGACACTAACACAGTCTCCAAATAGATCGAAACGAGATTTCACATGACGCACATCACCTAGGAATTCCATCTAGTGCGTCTAAAATGATTTACGAGCCCAAGGTACGTTCAGTGAAAATCGTCTACATATCTTGCATCAAGATTAACACTATCTCCAAACGGACCGAAATCAGCTTCCACTTGAGCATCGCCACCAAGAAATACCATCGGGTGCGTCCAAAATGACTTCCGAGCCTATGGTCCGTTTGGTGCAAACCGTGCACCTATCTTGCGTCAAGATTACCACTATTTCCAAATGACCCAAATGAACTTCCACTTGAGCATCGTCACCAAGTAGTACCATCGGTGCGTCCAAAACAATTTATGAGCCTATGGTACTTTTAGCGCAACAGTGCACCTATCTTGCACTGACATTAACATTGTCTGCAAATGGACCGAACAAGCTTGCACTTGAGCCTCATGACCTAGGAGTACCATCAGGTGCATCCAAAATGATTTATGAGCCTATGGGACTTTTGGCGCAACCATGCATCTATCTTGCACTGACACTAATACTATCTACAAAAGAACGACACAAGCTTCTACTTGAGCCTCGTCAACAAGGAGTACCATCGGGTGAGCCCAAAACGATTTCTGAGCCTATGGTACATTCAGTGCAAACCGTGCACCTATCTTGCGTCAAGATTAGCACTATCTCCAAATGAACCGAAATGAGCTTCCACTTGAGCATCGTCACCTAATAGTACCATCGGTGCATCCAAAATGATTTCTGAGTCTATAGTACTTTTGGCTTAACCATGCACCTATCTTGCATTGACACTAACATTGTCTTCAAACGGACCGAAACAAGCTTCCACTTGAGCCTCGTCACCTAGGAGTACCATCGGGAGCGTCCAAAATAATTTTTGAGCCTATGGTACGTTTAGCGCAAACTGTGCACCTGTCTTGCACTAACACTAACACTATCTCCAGATGGACCAAAACGAGATTCCACTTGACCCACGACACCTAGGAGTTCCATCGGGTGCATGCAAAATCATTTATGAGCCTATAGTACATTAGGCGCATACCGTGCACCTATGTTGCAACAACACTAACACTGTCTCCAAATGGACCATAACAAGGTTCCACATAACCCATGTCACCTCAGAGTTGCATCAGGTGTGTCATAAACAATTTCGAAGCCCATGGTACGTTCGGCGCAAACCATGCAACTATCTTGCACTCACACTAACACTGTCTCCAAACGGACCGAAACAAGATTCCACAGACCCACATCACCTAGGAATTCCATCGGGTGCATCCAAAATGATTTTTGAGCCCATGGTACGTTCGGTGAAAACCGTGCTCATATCTTGCATCAGGATTACCACTGTCTCCAAATGGACCGAAATTAGCTTCCACTTGAGCATCGTCACCTAGTAGTACCATCGGGTGCGTCCAAAATGATTTCTGAACCTATGGTATGTTCGGTGCAAACCATGCACCTATCTTGCGTCAAGATTACCACTATTTCCAAACGGACCGAAATTAGCTTCCACTTGAGCATCATCACCAAGTAGTACCATCGGTGCATCCAAAATAATTTTTGAGCCTATGGTACTTTTGGCACAACCGTGCACCTATCTTGCACTTACATTAACATTGTCTCCTAATGGGTCGAAATGAGCTTCCACTTGGGCCTTGTGTCCTAGGAGTACCATCGGGTGCATCCAAAATGATTTATGATCCTATGGTACTTTTGGTGCAACCATGCACCAATCTTGCACTGACACTAACACTATTTGTAAACAAACCAAAATGAGCTTCTACTTAAGATTCATCAACAAGAAGTACCATCAGGTGCGCCCAAAATGATTTCTGAGCCTAGGGTACGTTCGGTGCAAACCGTGCACCTATCTTGCGTCAAGATTACCACTATCTCCAAATGGACCAAAATGAGCTTCCACTTGAGCATCGTCACCTAGTAGTGCCATCGGTGCATCCAAAATAATTTCTGAGCCTATAGTACTTTTGGCTTAACCGTGCACCTTTCTTGCATTGACACTAACATTGTCTCCAAACAGACCGAAACGAGCTTCCACTTGAGCCTCGTCACCTAGGAGTACCATCGGGAGCATCCAAAATGATTTTCGAGCCTATGGTACGTTTAGCGCAAACTATGCAATTGTCTTGCACTATCACTAACACTATTTCTAGACAGGCCAAAACGAGATTCCACTTGACCCACGCCACCTAGGAGTTCCATCGGGTACGTGCAAAATCATCTATGAGCCTATGGTATGTTAGGCGCAATCCGTACACCTATGTTGTAACAACACTAACACTATCTCCAAATGGACCGTACCAAGGTTCCGCATGACCCACATCACCTCAGAGTTCCATCAGGTGTGTCATAAATGATTTCTGAGCCTATGGTACGTTCGGCGCAAACCATGCAGCTATCTGTTGAAATTGGTGGTTACGCACACAAAGGAATGTAAGAGAAATAATCTGCAAGCGCATGGATATCGGTGAGCACTTCACCCAGGAGATATTTCTAGAGTATTGTATTTGTTTTATCTACTAGGAGAAAGCGTGCGATGACTAACCTAAGTCTATACTTAACCCCTGGCCCGCACTACAAGGTAGCGAAGATATAAGCGATTAGAGAAGACTACGATGATAGTCTGGTTCCAATCTATGGTAAGCTTTGTGACTACTGCTCTATGGGGATGTACCGAAGGAAAAGAGGCACCACAAAGGATGCTTAACCCTGGCACACAAATCCTATGAATCCTTCTAACAGGATGTGGGGTACAAAGGAAGCATCGGGATTGTCACATCCCGCGCTACTACCATGGATCTGGCCAGACAGGGGGCATCTACGAGTATCCTAGCCCATGCACCATGCTTACGCCACAGATGATTACTCTACCCTCAACTGGAAGAGAATAAAGTAAACTCGTAAACCATAGGACAATAATAACAACGTACTTAGTATTAGAAGTTGAATTGTCGAAGAATCCTAGAACCAAGCCTCGGGTTAGGAGACTTGATCCCATAGGTACAAGCTAGAGAGGACACACTGACATGCCAGGCTTCCTCCAACTCATCCCTCCACTCCATCCCTCTCAATCTAGAAGAACTCTAATCTCACATAGAGAATACAAAGCTAATCTCTCTTGTATGTGCCCTAGGAGAGAAGATCCATTCAAGGGACCCCTCCCAGCTAATCCCAACTAGAGAAAATGAATTAGGGTTTCATGGGATTGCTCCTCCAGGGTCTAGGGGCCTTGTTTATATAGCCCCCTAGGATTCACTTCAGCCCTTGGATCAAACAGACTTTAATCAACGGTGATTATTGATCCTCAACGGTGATGGAGGCATGATCCGCGAGACTTGACCTGATTAGTCCATGTAGGTGGGCGAGCGCCCAAGAAGGTAGGGCAGGCGCCCTGCCACCATGGCAGATCGGCCTCCTGTTCGTTCTGGTGCCTTCTCGTGTCTTCTAGAATCTTCCTTCACGTACGTGGGTCTTTTCTCTCTATGTAAACATGACATGTGGGCCTTCCTTGGTTCTTTTCAGCTGACACCCTGCAGAAATAAACATTCACCAAAACTCATGGATTTCTATCAGTGAACCCCCGATATCTATGTGGTATTTGCTTTAAGGCCCTTTTTCATGTTTTGTTGACGGTTAAAATTAACACTTATCTACCGTTGACAACTCCCCCAAGCTTACCCTTTGCTCGTCCTTGAGCAAAGATAAACTCAGTGATGGATCAGGAGTTGCTACAGTGCTTTCATGCCTCAAAAGTACACATGTGTTCAAACAAGAACTCTCCTCCGAATTAGAGTGAACTATCGTGACTTTCAAACTTACCCATATTACCTTCCACCATGGGGCTTGTAGCCGTCACTTGGGTCTTGAGCAGTTGAAAGGCAGAACGGTTAAGTCAAGCGACATGTTTCTAGCTCTTTGATCAACCATTATTCCATAGTTTTGCAGATGTTCAAATAAAACTCAAAGATTCCTCTGTATGACCCTCTCAAGTCTCTCATTTGTGGTTTTTGTGGATCCTTATCAAGGCATTAATGGTGTATGCCTTCTCTCTTCTCTCAAGATATGTGGTATTTTTGGTATAAGGCAGAGTAACATTGTGCCTTCTCTCTCACCCTATAACTAATAGGCTTATGTGGAGCTCATAGGTGGAGAGAAAACTAATACATACTTGCAAACATTTATTGCATAGTCAAACCATGGATCTAGAGGAATGAGTCCAGCCATACAGTCAAACCAAGATATGCATGTGTGTGGTCCTAAGTATATGGGTTGAATGGGTATATGGTGATAGTGGCAAATGGTGATGATGGTAGATGTATGTAGGAATGAAGGGGTAAAGGGATGATAATGGTGAATACCTAATTCTACTTTTTCTCCTTTGAAGAATTACACTCCTCTTCTTTGAACTTTGAAGACTTTGGGGAGAACTTGGACTGCTCAAAATTCCTCTATGTTGGGACATTTGTCCTCTTTCTTTTATTTTTCTTTTCCTGTTCTTTTTTTCAGAGCACCCATGTCTCTTTTGGAAATATTGATGGAGGTAGTAACAAAGGGATATTTGGAGATTTATTGGATAACAAAAGGGCTAACAATGAATGAAGGGAAATTTTTGATGCTCACTCCCAGTGTAGGAGTAGAACAATTATGGGATGTGTCTAAATGGAAAGTATGTGAATGCATACTTCCAGGGTAGAAGCAGCATATATGGGTGGAGTGTATGTGATCTTGATTTTAGCCGCATGACCAATCCCTAAGGGTCGACACAGCTTGACCATACTCAATGCTCACAAGTAGTAAATATAAGTGAAAGTTTTCCTATTCTAACAAAGCATGTATATATGGCTGTGGTAGGAATTCAAGCTCTCGTCATACAGGAACTCAACATGCAGCATTTTTATGTTTTTCAAAAGATAAAATCTCCAAAACTCTAGTATCTCTAGGAGCAGTATAAACAGCAGCTCAGACCTTGCCATATCATATCCACCAACTACTTAGACTTAGATCAAGCATTCGCTACCACGAGTTTCAGGTTTAGAGCAAATCTTAGATCAAAACAGTTGTATCTAAAACTCGGGAGAGTTCAAGGTTGAAAACTAGGTACTTGAAAGGAATTACGGTAGAGCAACTATTCATCATTTCCATGCAAGTGATTATTCAGAGACTCCTCTTTTATTATCAACTTCTTTAAGAACAAAAGCAAACTAGACACACCCTTTTTATTTTATTTCTATTATTTTAGACCATCATTATTACTAAATAAGAAAACTCATAAGAATAAGGTAAAAATGAGAAAAGAAAATACTTAGCTGGATACATGGGGGTGCTTTCCCCCAAGCTAGATGTTGGCGTAGTCATTCAATCTTGTGAAGTAGCAGACTAGCAGTAGAGGTGTTCTTCCTCCTCTAGTGGAGCATTAATTGAAGCTGATGATTATTGAGACAGTGCTCCAGTAGTGGATATAACATCCTCTTGCTTGTCGGTGCTTCTTGGTCCTTCAAATCCTGTGGAACTCAAATAGACAACAAAACTTGTGGAATAGATTAAGCATTAGTGGTTGGCCACTCAAGCCTTAATTGTCTAGACCTTTTGAGATTTGTTCTTTATTCTTTAAAGCAGAGTTTCAATAGGATTTCTCTCAAATAATTTTTATATTTTTATAATGTTGAGGAAGTATAACAAGATGAATGTGTATTTATTTTTATTCTATGCCACCATAGTGAATATTCCTATGGGTTTTTACACACCACAAAATTATTCACATGGGGCTTATAATTTATGATGCAGCAAGGCAAACAAATAAATATTTATTTTCTGTTCTAATGCAATGCTAATGCAGAAAAGTAAACATGCAAAAAAGGAAAATGATTATGCAAATGCTCGGAAGTAAATATGCAAAAACGGAAACTGATTAATGCAATGCTAAAAAAGATAAATATGGATGACTACCAATTTTACCTCTCGACATGGGTTCAGTGATTAGGTCCTTCGAACAGGACCGCTTACCATATTCATTCTGTAGGTGCATCATCTGATCCTATAGTAGAGACCTTATTAGCTTGCACCTCTTGAGATGGTGTCACCCATGTTCCTTGTTCTTCTAGCAGTTTGAAGTGAAGTACTAGTTGTGGAAGCTGGTAGCATCTTGCTCAGTGTGCATGTTCGTAGGTCTAGAACTTTCACTTATAGGAATTGGGGAGTTGACAAACTCTTCCATATTTTGCTCAAAGTGTGTCCTGCTCATGGAGACAAGGCATAGATCAAGTGCATGGGTTCTATTGGTGGATAACACCAACAGAACCAAAAGTTTATTCTTCTCTAACCTTAGGCATATTAAGCACGATAAAGCTTATGTCTATATATTTTATTCAATCATTACATGGGTGATAGGATCAAACAATAAATGTAGATGTAGCATTTAAAACATTTAGCAGATCAGATTACTTAACCTTATAGAAGGATAGTCTATCTATGCATATTGTGTAATGATTTTATGATTATGACTGTCATATTCCAAAGATAAAATGTGCAACATTTTTAACTCATTGAATTAAGACTGTGAGATCAAGAAAGTGGTGACAGAACAAAGATTAAAGAACTAAACATGTTGAGTTAATTAGGTTTGATCAAGAAAGGTTGTAACTCAAACATGGTTGGTTCTCTATTTATGTTATACCAGAATCAAAGAAAAGCTTATGAAAGTACTGATCACTAACCATGGGATATTACCTTTAATGTTGGATCATGCTAGTACTGTGACACCTTGTGAAAGCTTTCCTTTGTTGGTTGGTCTTGTGTCTTTGCTCATGCATTGACTGTCTTCTGTTGCACTCCTTTTTTTCTTGTCTTTAGTCATGCCATCTTTTGTTCTCTCTTTAATTTGTGCTTGGACCTTTAGCTCTTCTTATTGTTTTATTCTTGCATATCATTAGTGGACAACACATACCCAAAGGAATATACAAGCAATGACAAGGGCATTATTGTCACAAAGCTAAGGGTCACTTTTCTATGCTATAAAAGAATTTGTTTGAACATGATTGCACAGAACATTCACTATTACTTCCTTTCTAGAGGATTAATTTTATCTTATATTTGATTCTCATATATTGGCATTATGGAATAACTCAAACTTATAGAAATAAAGCAAAGTGAATTGAGAGATTGCAAACTAGCGTGTGGAGCGATGTGAGCATGAGAGGAGGAAGAGCTTGATGGGATCATCTAGAGGAGTTGATCTTCCTTCCTCATGCATCAGCTTTTCAATCTAAGAAGCGAGGATGCAGAAAGTTGCATGCTCTTCTCTTGTCAATCTTTCTTGATTCCTAACGATTAGTGGTTGACAAGAGAATGCAACTGACACTGCAACTCAAAGTCCTCCACGATGGTCTTTGTCTTCAAGTGGCATGATGGAGACTTGTTCACCTACTTCCATGGAGTGCTTTGATTATGGATCTTGTTTTGTGGCACTCTTCTTCTTTCTCTTTGGCTATGAATGGGTTGTGTCTCCCTTGTGCAAGATTATTGTGTCTCTCTTCATCTCCAGCATGAATTCATCTCAGGGCTTTCCCAATTTGAATTTGGGAGTTTCTCTGCAGGGGTTAGTCCAACAAAATATACCTTTGTCTATAATAGCAGTTTTTAGTTCAATAACCAAACTAGACTCCATGTCTAATCTAATTAAGGAAGGTTGTTTAACCTAAGCACCACACTTAATTTAAAAGCCAATAGAAGTATATGTAGTACTTCCAAACCAACACTTACTAGGGTAGACAAGGGTAGCATGAAAGCATTATAGAAATTTACTCAAATAGTGATGAAAGAGCATGATTGTTGTTTAGCAAATTGAGCATGTCTTAAAGGTAGAGATAACCAAGACAGTGTAGCAACATGGCCAAAGATGTATTATAGAAGTATATTCCCCCAAGCTTGAATTTTACAAAAAAAGTCAAGTTTGGATGAATGTAATTCAATGTTGCATAATGATGGGTTGGACATACCTTGCATTTGTCGTTCCTTTGATCTTTTTGCTCGAAACCTAGAAAGTTAGTGACAAGAATACCCGAAGGAATATTTTTATAATTATAACTCTATGCTCATCTCACAAGGGCATAAAAGTGAACACTCATGTCAAAGTTTAAATAGTGCTTGTTTTAGGACACTAAGCTTGTCCTTGGGAAACCCTCAAGATATGAATTGGTGAAGTGGTTTCCCCTCCAACACCAATTTATGTGTACTATCTCAAAATTTAACACAACGAGATCTACAATATCTATAATAAACATATGTGTCTATAGCCACCCTTTCAAAATTCTTAGGAACAAGGAGCATGAGGGGGTTGAAGATCTCATGTGGGGCAATGTTAGAGATAGACTAAGTGAATCAGGAGATATCTCATACGAGCAAGGATTTGATGGGGTCTTTATGAAGTAGCTTCCTTGCTCATTGAAGTCTCCATCATTTCCAGCTTCCAAGGATGATTTGCCATAAATGTCCAAAATTTCTCTTGGATTGCCTCTTGAACTGGTCTCATATAAGGCCTCATCCACATATTCAATGGCAATAGCACATAGGTTCTTAATGCTCTTAAGCCATTGATGTTGCTCTTCTCAATCCTTCTTATGGTCTAGATGATTCCTATACGTTGGATATCTCGGCGGATTTCTAGGATCAACATGAGTCTTAGGAGGAAGAGCATAGTGGGAGTCATAGGGGTGAAGGATGAGTTTAAAGATGGGTTCGAATTTTACATCTGGTGAGGGCATAGAAGGGGAAAAGATTGGAGTGGATTCTAGATGATTTCGCTCTCCTTCTATGGCATCACTTAACATGCCATCCTTGAGTATTTCTAAGTATCCTTCAATGGGATTGGATTTGAAAAGCTTTCTAAGAGATCCCTTCTTGAGAAGATTCAAACTCTATGTACTAAAAGGTCTCTTATGAAGCGGGAAGTTTATGCTCCTCCCAAAATCATCATTGGAAAGGATTTCCAAGGGTAGAATTTCTTGTTCCCTTTGTGGATTTTGGAGTGTAGCTGGTTTGGGATGGATAGCCAAATCATGGGGTTGGAATGTTTGTAATGTGGCTATAAAAATTTCCTCTTCTAGTTTGGGGGATGATTCCTTCTTTACCTCTAGGAGTTCATCATGAAGGCTAATGCAAGGAGTGTGTCCACTAATAAGGACGAACCTTGCTTCACTAATGGACAAAGAAAGAAAAACTCCTCCAAAGGTGATATTATCAAGACCCATATAAAAATAATGGAGAGGGACATGGTCTTGTAAGGCTAGGTCTAAAACCTAAATTTATAGGAAGATTGAAAGATTCTCTTAGTGTAACCAAAAGTTCGTTATCTTCTTGATCAGAACATAGGACCTTTGGTTCATTATCTTCTTGATCAGAAGATAGGACCTTGGCTGTAGAAAAGGGTTGGTTATGACCTATTGCAACCAACTTTGGACACAACTCATTATTAGGGGCAAAGATAGCTTTGATGATTCCCATGGTCTATGGCTGGTCTCCGAAGGTGCAGATAATTCAAAGATAGGCATGGAATTTGGGTTATCCATACGAAAAGAAAAGAAAAGGCAAAAGAAAATACAAGGTTAAGCATGACTTAAGTTAACTCAGTTGACGTCTTTCTCCCCGGCAACGGCGCTAGAAATGCTTGTTGATATTGGTTACGCACACAAAAGAATCTAAGAGAAATAATCCGCAATCACACGGATATTGGTGAGCACTTCACCTGAGAGATATTTCTAGAGTATCGTATTTGTTTTATCTGCTAGGAGAAAGCGTGCGATGACTAACCTAAGTCTATACTTAACCCCTGGGCCGCACTACAAGGTAGCAAAGATATAAGCGATTAGAGAAGACTACGATGAAAGTCTGGTTCCAACCTATGGTAAGCTATGCGACTACTGCTCTATGGGGACGTACCGAAGGAAAAGAGACACCACAAAGGATGCTTAACCCTGGCACACAAATCCTATAAATCCTTCTAACGGGATGTGGGGTACAAAGATAGCAACGGGATTGTCACGTCCCGCACTACTACCATGGATCTAGCCAGACAAGGGGCATCTACAAGTATCCTATCCCAAGCACCACGCTTACGCTATAGATGATTACTCTACCCACATCCGAAAGAGAATAAAGTAAACTCATAAACCATAGAACAATAATAACAACGTACTTACTTAGTATTAGAAGTTAAACTGCTAAAGAATCCTAGAACCAAGCCTCGGGTTAGGAGACTTGACCCCGTAGGTACAAGCCAGAGAGGAGACAACGACATGCTAGGCTTCCTCCAACTCATCCCTCCACTCTAACTCTCTCAATCTAGAAGAACTCTAATCTCACATAGAGACTACAAAGCTAATCTCTCTTGTATGTGCCCTAGGAGAGAAGATCCATTCAAGGGACCCCTCCTAGCTAATCCCAACTAGAGCAAATGAATTAGGGTTTTATGGGATTTCTCCTCCAGGGTCTAAGGGCCTTGCTTATATAGCACCCTAGGATGCACGACAACCCTTGGATCAAACTGACTTTAATCAATAGTGATTATTGATCCTCAAAGAGGATGGAGGCATGATCCACGAGACTTGACCTAATTGGTCCACGTAGGTGGGCGGGCTCCCAAGAAGGTAGGGTGGGAGCCCTGCCACCATAGCAGATCGACCTCATGTTCGTTCTAGTGCCTTCTCGTGTCTTCTAGAATCTTCGTTCACGTGCATAGGTCTTTTCTCTCTATGTAAACATGACATGTGGGCCTTCCTTGGTTCTTTTCAGTTAACACCCTACAGAAATAGACATTCACCAAAACTCTTGGAATTCTATCAGCGAACCCCCTATATCTATGTGGTATTTGCTTTTAGGTCCTTTTTCATGTTTCATTGACGGTTAAAATTGACACTTATCTACAGTCAACACTATCTTGCACTAACACCAACACTGTCTCCAAACGGACTAAAACGAGATTCCACATGACCCACATCACCAAGGAATTCCATCGGGTGCGTCCAACGATTTTTGAGCCCATGGTACGTTCGATGAAAACCATGCACATATCTTGCATCACGATTGCCACTATCTCCAAACGGACCGAAATCAACTTCCACTTGAGCATCGTCACCTAGGAGTACCATCAGGTGCATCTAAAATGATTTTTGAGCCTATGGTATGTTCGGTGCAAACCGTGCACCTATCTTGCGTTAAGATTACCACTATTTCCAAACGGACTGAAATGAGCTTCCACTAGAGCATCGTCACCAAGTAGTACCATCTTGGCGCAACCGTGCACCTATCTTGCACTGACACTAACACTATCTGCAAACAGACCGTAACGAGCTTCTACTTGAGCCTCATCAACAAGGAGTACCATCAGGTGCGCCCAAAATGATTTCATAGCCTATGGTACGTTCGGTGCAAACCGTGCACCTATGTTGCGTAAAGATTACCACTATCTCCAAACGGATCGAAATGAGCTTCCACTTGAGCATCGTCACCTTGTAGTACCATCGGTGCATCCAAAATGATTTCTAAGCCTATAGTACTTTTGGCTTAACCGTGCACCTATCTTGCATTGACACTAACATTGTCTACAAATGGACCGAAATGAGCTTCCACTTGAGCCTTGTCACCTAGGTGTACCATCGGGAGCATCCAAAATAATTTCTGAGCCTATGCTACATTTAGCGCAAACCGTGCACCTATCTTCCACCGACGCTAACACTGTCTCTAGACAGACCAAAACAAGATTCCACATGACCCTTGGCACCTAGGAGTTCCTTCGGGTGCATGCAAAATCATTTATGAGCCTATGGTACATTAGGCACAAACCATGGACGTATGTTGCACCGACACTAACACACGTCTCCAAATGGACCGAAACAAGATTCCGCATGACCCACATCTCCTCAGAGTTCCATCGGTTGTGTCATAAATGATTTCTGAGCCTATGTTACGTTTGGCGCAAATGGTGCATCGTCACCAAGTAGTACCATCGGTGCGTCCAAAATGATTTTTGAGCCTATGGTACTTTTGGCGCAACTGTGCACCTATCCTGTATTGACACTAACATTGTCTCCAAATAGATCGAGACGAGATTCCACATGACCCACATCATCTAGGAATTCCATCGAGCCCATGGTACGTTCGGTGAAAACCATGCACATATCATGTATCAAGATTACCACTGTCTCCAAACGGACCGAAATCAGCTTCCACTTGAGCATCGTCACCTAGGAGTACTATCGGGTGTGTCCAAAATGACTCCTGAGCCTATGGTACGTACGGTGCAAATCATGCACCTATCTTGCGTTAAGATTACCACTATTTCCAAACGGACCGAAATGGGCTTCCACTTGAGCATCGTCACCAAGTAGTACCATCGGTGCGTCCAAAACGATTTCTGAGCCTATGGTACTTTTGGCGCAACCGTGCACCTATCTTGCACTGACATTAATGTTGTCTCCAAATGGATCGAAACGAGCTTCCACTTGAGCCTCGTGACCTAGGAGTACCATCTGGTGTGTCCAAAATAATTTATGAGCCTATGGTACGTTTGGCGCAACCATGCACTTATCTTGCACTCACACTAATACTATCTGCAAACAGACCGAAACGAGCTTCTACTTGAGCCTCGTTAACAAGGAGTGCCAGCGGGTGCGCCCAAAATGATTTTTGAACCTATGGTACGTTCGGTGCAAACCATGAACCATGGTACTTTTGGCTTAACCGTGCACCTATCTTGCATTGACACTAACATTGTCTCCAAACGGACTGAAACGAGCTTCCACTTGAGCCTCGTCACCTAGGAGTACCACCGGGAGCGTCCAAAATGATTTCTGGGCCTATGATACGTTTAGCACAAACCGTGCACCTGTCTTGCACCGACAGTAACACTGTCTCTAGATGGACCAAAACGAGCTTCCACTTGACCCACGACACCTAGCAGTTCCATCGGGTGCACACAAAATCATTTTTGAGCCTATGGTACGCTAGGCCCAAACCATGCACTTATATTGCAACAACACTAACACTGTCTCCAAACAGACTGTAACAAGGTTCCGCATGACCCACATCACCTCAGAATTCCATCAGGTGTGTCATAAACGATTTCTGAGCCTATGGTATGCTCGGCGCAAAACTGTGCAGCTATCTTGCACTGACACTAACACTGCCTCCAAACGGACTGAAACGAGATTCCACATGATCCACGTCACCTAGGAATTCCATCAGGTGCGTCCAAAATGATTTCTGAGCCCATGGTTCATTCGGTGAAAACCATGCACATATCTTGCATCAGGATTACCACTATCTCCAAACAGACCGAAATCAACTTCCACTTGAGCATCGTCAACTAGGAGTACCCTCGGGTGTGTCCAAAATGATTTCCGAGCCTATGGTACGTTCGGTGCACACCGTGCACCTATCTTGTGACATGATTACCACTATTTCTAAACGGACCGAAATGAGCTTTCACTTGAGCATCGTCACCAAGTAGTACCATCGGTGCGTCCAAAACGATTTTTGAGCCTATGGTACTTTTGGCGCAACTATGCACCTATCCTGCATTGACACTAACATTGTCTCCAAATGGACCAAAACGAGCTTTCACTTGAGCCTCGTGACCTAGGAGTACCGTCGGGTGCATCCAAAATGATTTCTAAGCCCATGGTTCATTCAGTGAAAACCATGCACATATCTGGCATCAGGATTACCACTATCTCCAAACGGACCGAAGTCAACTTCTACTTGAGCATCGTCAACTAGGAGTACCATCGGTGCGTCCAAAATGATTTTTGAGCCTATGGTACTTTTGGCGCAACTGTGCACCTATCCTGCATTGACACTAACATTGTCTCCAAATGGACCAAAACGAGCTTTCACTTGAGCCTCGTGACCTAGGAGTACCATCGGGCGCGTCCAAAATGATTTATGAGCCTATGGTACTTTTGCCGCAACCATGCACCTATCTTGCACTAACACTAACACTATCTGCAAACAGATCGAAACAAGATTCTACTTGAGCCTCATCAACAAGGAGTACCATCGGGTGCGTCCAAAATGATTTCTGAGCCTATGGTACATTTGGTGCAAATCGTGCACGTCAAGATTACTACTATCTCCAAACAGACCGAAATGAGCTTTCACTTGAGCATCGTCACCTAGTAGTACCATTGATGCATCTAAAATGATTTCTGAGCCTATAGTACTTATGGCTTAACTGTGCACCTATCTTGCATTGACACTAACATTGTCTCCAAACAGACCGAAATGAGCTTGCACTTGAGCCTCATCACCAGAGTACCATCGGGAGCATCCAAAATGATTTCTGAGCCTTTGGTACGTTTAGCGTAAACCGTGGACCTGTCTTCCACCGACACTAAGACTGTTTCCAGATGGACCAAAACGAGATTTCACTTGACCCACGGCACCTAGGAGTTCCATCGAGTGCATGCAAAATCATTTATGAGCCTATGGTACGTTAGGCGCAAACCGTGCACCTATGTTGCAACAACACTAACACTGTCCCCAAATAGACCGTAACAATGATCTGCATGACCCAAGTCACCTCGGAGTTCCATCTGGTGTGCCTTAAACGATTTTTGAGCCTATGGTATGTTCGGCGCAAACCGTGTAGCTATCGTGCACTGACACTAACAATGTCTCCAAACGGACCAAAATGAGACTCCACACAACCCACATAACCTAGGAATTCCATCGGGTGCGTCCAAAATGATTTCTGAGCCCATGGTAAGTTCGGTGAAAACCATGCACATATCTTGCATCAGGATTACCATTGTTTCTAAACAGACCGAAATCAGCTTCCACTTCAGCATCCTCACCTAGGAGTACCATCGGGTGCGTCCAAAATTATTTCCGAGCCTATGGTACGTTTGGTGCAAACCGAGCACCTATCTTGCATCAAGATTACCACTATTTCCAAACGGACTAAAATAAGCTTCCACTTGAGCATCGTCACCAAGTAGTACCATCGGTACTTCCAAAACGATTTCTAAGCCTATGGTACTTTTGGCGCAACTGTGCACCTATCCTGCATTGACACTAACATTGTCTCCAAATGGACCAAAACGAGCTTTCACTTGAGCCTCGTGACCTAGGAGTACCATCGGGTGCGTCCAAAATTATTTCTGAGCCTATGGTACGTTCGGTGCACACCGTGCACCTATCTTGTGACATGATTACCACTATTTCTAAACGGACCGAAATGAACTTCCACTTGAGCATCGTCACCAAGTAGTACCATCGGTGCATCCAAAATGATTTTTGAGCCTATGGTACTTTTGGCGCAACTGTGCACCTATCCTGCATTGACACTAACATTGTCTCCAAATGGACCAAAATGAGCTTTCACTTGAGCCTCGTGACCTAGGAGTACCATCGGGCGCGTCCAAAATGATTTATGAGCCTATGGTACTTTTGCCGCAACCATGCACCTATCTTGCACTGAAACTAACACTATCTGCAAACAGACCGAAATGAGGTTCTACTTGAGCCTCGTCAACAAGGAGTACTATCGGGTGCGTCCAAAATGATTTCTGAGCCTATGGTACATTCGGTGCAAATCGTGCACGTCAAGATTACCACTATGTCCAAACAGACCGAAACGAGCTTTCACTTGAGCATCGTCACCTAGTAGTACCATTGATGCATCTAAAATGATTTCTGAGCCTATAGTACTTATGGCTTAACTGTGCACCTACCTTGCATTGACACTAACATTGTCTCCGAACGGACCGAAACGAGCTTGCACTTGAGCCTCGTCACCAGAGTACCATCGGGAGCGTCCAAAATGATTTCTGAGCTTATGGTACGTTTAGCGTAAACCGTGCACCTATCTTCCACCGACACTAAGACTATTTCTAGATGGACCAAAACAAGATTCCACTTGACCCACGGCACCTAGGAGTTCCATCGAGTGCGTGCAAAATCATTTATGAGCCTATGGTACGTTAGGCGCAAATCGTGCACCTATGTTGCAACAAATCAAACACTGTCCCCAAATAGACCGTAACAATGATCCGCATGACCCAAGTCACCTCGGAGTTTGATCGGGTGTGCCATAAACGATTTTTGAGCCTATGGTACGTTCGGCGCAAACCGTGTAGCTATCGTGCACTGACACTAACAATGTCTCCAAACGGACCAAAATGAGACTCCACACAACCCACGTAACCTAGGAATTCCATCGGGTGCGTCCAAAACGATTTTTGAGCCCATGATAAGTTCAGTGAAAACCATGCACATATCTTGCATCAGGATTACCACTGTCTCTAAACGGACCGAAATCAGCTTGCACTTGAGCATCGTCACCTAGGAGTACCATCGGGTGCGTCCAAAATTATTTCCGAGCCTATGGTACGTTTGGTGCAAACCGAGCACCTATCTTGCATCAAGATTACCACTATTTCCAAATGGACTAAAATAAGCTTCCACTTGAGCATCGTCACCAAGTAGTACCATCGGTACTTCCAAAACGATTTCTAAGCCTATGGTACTTTTGGCGCAACTGTGCACCTATCCTGCATTGACACTAACATTGTCTCCAAATGGACCAAAACGAGCTTTCACTTGAGCCTCGTGACCTAGGAGTACCATCGGGTGCGTCCAAAATGATTTCTGAGCCTATGGTACGTTCGGTGCACACCGTGCACCTATCTTGTGAAATGATTACCACTATTTCTAAACGGACCGAAATGAGCTTCCACTTGAGCATTGTCACCAAGTAGTACAGTTGGTGCGTCCAAAATGATTTTTGAGCCTATGGTACTTTTGGCGCAACTGTGCACCTATCCTGCATTGACACTAACATTGTATCCAAATGGACCAAAACGAGCTTTCACTTGAGCCTCGTGACCTAGGAGTACCATCGGGCGCGTCCAAAATGATTTATGAGCCTATGGTACTTTTGCCGCAACCATGCACCTATCTTGCACTGACACTAACACTATCTGCAAACAGACCAAAACATGATTCTACTTGAGCCTCATCAACAAGGAGTACCATCGGGTGCGTCCAAAATGATTTCTGAGCCTATGGTACATTCGGTGCAAATCGTGCACGTCAAGATTACCATTATGTCCAAACAGACCGAAACGAGCTTTCACTTGAGCATCGTCACCTAGTAGTACCATTGATGCATCTAAAATGATTTCTGAGCCTGTAGTACTTATGGCTTAACTGTGCACCTATCTTGCATTGACACTAACATTGTCTCCGAACGGACCGAAACGAGCTTGCACTTGAGCCTCGTCACCAGAGTACCATCGGGAGCGTCCAAAATGATTTCTGAGCCTATGGTACGTTTAGCGTAAACCGTGCACCTATCTTCCACCGACACTAAGACTGTTTCCAGATGGACCAAAATGAGATTCCACTTGACCCACGGCACCTAGGAGTTCCATCGAGTGCGTGCAAAATCGTTTATGAGCCTATGGTACGTTAGGCGCAAACCATGCACCTATGTTGCAACAACTCAAACACTGTCCCCAAATAGACCGTAACAATGATCCGCATGACCCAAGTCACCTCGGAGTTCGATCGGGTTTGCCATAAATGATTTTTGAGCCTATGGTACGTTCGGCGCAAACCGTGTAGCTATCGTGCACTGACACTAACAATGTCTCCAAACGGACCAAAATGAGACTCCACACAACCCACGTAACCTAGGAATTCCATCGGGTGCGTCCAAAACGATTTCTGAGCCCATGATAAGTTCGGTGAAAACCATGCACATATCTTGCATCAGGATTACCACTGTCTCTAAACGGACCGAAATCAGCTTCCACTTGAGCATCGTCACCTAGGAGTACCATCGGGTGCGTCCAAAAATATTTCCGAGCCTATGATACGTTTGGTGCAAACCGAGCACCTATCTTGCATCAAGATTACCACTATTTCCAAACGGACTAAAATAAGCTTCCACTTGAGCATCGTCACCAAGTAGTACCATCGGTACTTCCAAAACAATTTCTAAGCCTATGGTACTTTTGGCGCAACTGTGCATCTATCCTGCATTGACACTAACATTGTCTCCAAATGGACCAAAACGAGCTTTCACTTGAGCCTCGTGACCTAGGAGTACCATCGGGTGCGTCCAAAATGATTTTCGAGCCTGTGGTACGTTCGGTGCACACCGTGCACCTATCTTGTGACATGATTACCACTATTTCTAAACGGACCGAAATGAGCTTCCACTTGAGCATCGTCACCAAGTAGTACCATCGGTGCATCCAAAATGATTTTTGAGCCTATGGTACTTTTGGCGCAACTGTGCACCTATCCTGCATTGACACTAACATTGTCTCCAAATGGACCAAAACGAGCTTTCACTTGAGCCTCGTGACCTAGGAGTACCATCGGGCGCGTCCAAAATGATTTATGAGCCTATGGTACTTTTGCCGCAACCATCCACCTATCTTGCACTAACACTAACACTATCTGCAAACAGACCGAAACGAGGTTCTACTTGAGCCTCGTCAACAAGGAGTACTATCGGGTGCGTCCAAAATGATTTCTGAGCCTATGGTACATTCGGTGCAAATCGTGCACGTCAAGATTACCACTATGTCCAAACAGACCGAAATGAGCTTTCACTTGAGCATCGTCACCTAGTAGTACCATTGATGCATCTAAAATGATTTCTGATCCTATAGTACTTATGGCTTAACTGTGCACCTATCTTGCATTGACACTAACATTGTCTCCGAACGGACCGAAACGAGCTTGCACTTGAGCCTCGTCACCAGAGTACCATCGGGAGCGTCCAAAATGATTTCTGAGCCTATGGTACATTTAGCGTAAACCGTGCACCTATCTTCCACCGACACTAAGACTGTTTCCAGATGGACCAAAACGAGATTCCACTTGACCCACGGCACCTAGGAGTTCCATCGAGTGCGTGCAAAATCATTTATGAGCCTATGGTACGTTAGGCGCAAACCGTGCACCTATGTTGTAACAACTCAAACACTGTCCCCAAATAGACCATAACAATGATCCGCATGACCCAAGTCACCTCGGAGTTCGATCGGGTGTGCCATAAACGATTTTTGAGCCTATGGTACGTTCGGCGCAAACCGTGTAGCTATCGTGCACTGACACTAACAATGTCTCCAAACGGACCAAAATGAGACTCCACACAACCCACGTAACCTAGGAATTCCATCGGGTGCGTCCAAAACGATTTCTGAGCCCATGATAAGTTCGGTGAAAACCATGCACATATCTTGTATCAGGATTACCACTGTCTCTAAACGGACCGAAATCAGCTTCCACTTGAGCATCGTCACCTAGGAGTACCATCGGGTGCGTCCAAAATTATTTCCGAGCCTATGGTACGTTTGGTGCAAACCGAGCACCTATCTTGCATCAAGATTACCACTATTTCCAAATGGACTAAAATAAGCTTCCACTTGAGCATCGTCACCAAGTAGTACCATCGGTACTTCCAAAACGATTTCTAAGCCTATGGTACTTTTGGCGCAACTGTGCACCTATCCTGCATTGACACTAACATTGTCTCCAAATGGACCAAAACGAGCTTTCACTTGAGCCTCATGACCTAGGAGTACCATCGGGTGCGTCCAAAATGATTTCTGAGCCTATGGTACGTTCGGTGCACACCGTGCACCTATCTTGTGACATGATTACCACTATTTCTAAACGGACCGAAATGAGCTTCCACTTGAGCATTGTCACCAAGTAGTACCATCGGTGCGTCCAAAATGATTTTTGAGCCTATGGTACTTTTGGCGCAACTGTGCACCTATCCTGCATTGACACTAACATTGTCTCCAAATGGACCAAAATGAGCTTTCACTTGAGCCTCGTGACCTAGGAGTACCATCGGGCGCGTCCAAAATGATTTATGAGCCTATGGTACTTTTGCCGCAACCATGCACCTATCTTGCACTGACACTAACACTATCTGCAAACAGACCGAAACAAGATTCTACTTGAGCCTCGTCAACAAGGAGTACCATCGGGTGCGTCCAAAATGATTTCTGAGCCTATGGTACATTCGGTGCAAATCGTGCACGTCAAGATTACCATTATGTCCAAACAGACCGAAACGAGCTTTCACTTGAGCATCGTCACTTAGTAGTACCATTGATGCATCTAAAATGATTTCTGAGCCTATAGTACTTATGGCTTAACTGTGCACCTATCTTGCATTGACACTAACATTGTCTCCGAACGAACCGAAACGAGCTTGCACTTGAGCCTCGTCACCAGAGTACCATCGGGAGCGTCCAAAATGATTTATGAGCCTATGGTACGTTTAGCGTAAACCGTGCACCTATCTTCCACCGACACTAAGACTGTTTCCAGATGGACCAAAACGAGATTCCACTTGACCCACGACACCTAGGAGTTCCATCGAGTGCGTGCAAAATCATTTATGAGCCTATGGTACGTTAGGCGCAAACCATGCACCTATGTTGCAACAACTCAAACACTGTCCCCAAATAGACCGTAACAATGATCCGCATGACCCAAGTCACCTCGGAGTTCGATCGGGTGTGCCATAAACGATTTTTGAGCCTATGGTACGTTCGGCGCAAACCGTGTAGCTATCGTGCACTGACACTAACAATGTCTCCAAACGGACCAAAATGAGACTCCACACAACCCACGTAACCTAGGAATTCCATCGGGTGCGTCCAAAACGATTTCTGAGCCCATGATAAGTTCGGTGAAAACCATGCACATATCTTGCATCAGGATTACCACTGTCTCTAAACGGACCGAAATCAGCTTCCACTTGAGCATCGTCACCTAGGAGTACCATCGGGTGCGTCCAAAATTATTTCCGAGCCTATGGTACGTTTGGTGCAAACCGAGCACCTATCTTGCATCAAGATTACCACTATTTCCAAACGGACTAAAATAAGCTTCCACTTGAGCATCGTCACCAAGTAGTACCATCGGTACTTCCAAAACGATTTCTAAGCCTATGGTACTTTTGGCGTAACTGTGCACCTATCCTGCATTGACACTAACATTGTCTCCAAATGGACCAAAACGAGCTTTCACTTGAGCCTCGTGACCTAGGAGTACCATCGGGTGCGTCCAAAATGATTTTCGAGCCTGTGGTACGTTCGGTGCACACCGTGCACCTATCTTGTGACATGATTACCACTATTTCTAAACGGACCGAAATGAGCTTCCACTTGAGCATCATCACCAAGTAGTACCATCGGTGCATCCAAAATGATTTTTGAGCCTATGGTACTTTTGGCGCAACTGTGCACCTATCATGCATTGTGTCACACCCGGTTTTCTAAAGAACAAAACCAGGCTAATCATATGTGTGCCCAGGAAGTCCACACATATGTCAGAATGAAAAAGTATCAAAACAATGTTTATATAAAGCGGAAAACATACTATATTAACACTTACAACTATCAGAGTGTCGCGGAACGGTCACTAATCTTTTCTTCAGGCTCCAACATCACAGGGACGGCTGACTGGGGGTTCCATATGCCAAGCACTTCTGAAAAGACTTCTGGAAACTCCACTACACTTTCATCCTTCTTCTAAGCAATACCTCACTACACACTGGAGTGTGAGGAAATAGCAAGAGTGAGTCCATGTCGAACTCAACAAATATAACATGGGGTTCATGAGGCTCAAAGGCATAACATAGGTTTATCAGCATGTAGCTTTTATTTAGCATTAATTCAGTATATCAATGATATCAAAGTGTCTCAATATAAACAATAAACATATGATCCATGTGAAATGATTAACGAATAGCAAAAACATATCCATTATTAATGATCCACTATTCCATAAGGGTCCAAGGCCACTCGTGACCGTGAGCACGGCTGTTATAACAGTTTTACACTCTGCAGAGGTTGTACACTTTCACTGTGAGTCGTGATTTACCCTTTCGCCCGAGGTGATCAGCCTCTTGACCCACTACCAAGGAAGATCGGCAGGGTTCACTATGAAGTCTTTCAAAGGTTCGTCTAACAAGTTAGGGCCATTAGATTTCACTCGGCAAACAGATGTAGAGCCCCCCTTCCTGATGGCACAATAACACGCAGCCTATACACATGAGGACAGAGGCCGCACTATACCCGATTCGTCAAGCCATTCTTACGCCATAAAGGAATACCTCTAACAAGCTAGAAAAGGTCCTCATACTTGACTAAAGCCAGAGCCATTATAGCCCTCACAGTTGTACTGTAAGTCCCGGATTTTCGCTTACAGATAAGTCCTTATGGAGAGTAACGAGAGCACCAAATAACCCCATGCTCTAGTACCCTTTAACAGTAATAAAAATCATCTTTTATTGTTTATTGCATATTCCATTAGTCAAATTACATGATCATAGTTCATGTTGAGCACTAGCAATACTAATCCATGCAGTATAATAGGTATCAAGGAATAAGATCAATACTAAGTCATCCTTAACAAGGAATATATGCATAATGATATTATTTGCTTATTGTGAATAGGACAACAAGAATAATCCCATGCTATACTTGCCTTAGAACTTGCTTTATGCCCAAAGCAACTTGCTCTGAAAAACTCAACTTAATCTTTCATTTGCAACTTCTGGCACTCAGCTTCTGGTCTTCATCTTCGGATCTTCAGTGCTCACAGATAGTCTTTCTTCTACTCGTAGATCATAGCAAACCAGCATACTAACAGGCATACAAGCAAACAAATAGATACAACTAAGAACAATACACCAACAGTAGCAAAACAGTATAAAAAGTTTGTAAAACTCTTCTACTCGTAACAACCAAGCACAGTAGACAAACAACAAACACAACTAAGAACATGCATCAAACAAAAGAAACGCTTTAAAAGAGAACGCATTAAAGGACACGGTACGTTGCTACAATCACGAAAACGCAAGAACGACGGATAACGGAGCTACCATTAAAGAGAACACGCAACTATCGAGACGATTACAACATAACTTAGAAGACCGACTATAAACTTAATACATTTTAGTTATTGAAATAAGGTGATAAACATTCTGAAGGAATATTCTAAAATTAGATTAATCAATTGAATTATAAAACTAGGTTTAACCCGGTCATATTTTACTTATATATATTTTATAGTATTCAAGTCATCTAAATATTTATAGTTTAGATAACATAAAACATGAGAGAAAACTAATCGAACTACTTTATGTTTCAAGGTTGAACTTATCATCTTATAATTCAAAAGACATTCAGGTTGATATTAATCAAGTTAACATTTATTTATGTAAGACCAAAATTATAAACCTAAGTTGTAATTCAAAAAGGCATTGAATAAATATTAATGAAATCGCATCTAAACTGGCTTTATCCGAATCATGTTTAAACTAGACAATTTATATAAAAAAATAAATATTTAAGTTAACAAGTAATTATAAAAAAGATTCATATTCTCCTATGTTGCTTTTATTTGGAAACCAGTTTGCGTAATCATTAATCTAATTACAAGCATATTAATCATATTAATATTTGTGTAAAAAGCATCACAGTATATATGTTTACCTATATGGCTTTTTTTTAAATTAGAGTTGTACATAAACATTAATCACTTTACAATTTAAATTCAGAAATATTTAGCATGGTAAAGGTCACTTCTAACGTTTAAATTACGTCAACACAAAACTAACGCAACCAGACTAAACAGAGCTAGGATGATGAATCAGTGGAAGATTTAAGATGCAAAAGCTGAAACTATATTATTTACACAGGAGGGTTTGCTCCGCACATGCAACGTGAGACACAAGGTCCTATGTATACGTGATGAATATATTGGCAAAGGAAATTCCACGTGTCCAAAAACAAAGCCAAAATATTGCACACGTATGATGAAGGGATGACATCAGCGGAGTGTATTTATATTTAGCTGATAAAGCAACAGGGCATAAGTCGCACAGACCTCACGAATAGACGTAGATGAAGACATGTTCGCGGCAAATGACTCTTCATGCAAGAAAAAGAAGATATATGCATCTATGTCGAGGATGACCAGCGGCCAGCATGGCTTGCCTCTTCATGGCCGATTGTTTTTACTGGGCAAAGGAGGCGTGCAGAGGTCCCCACCGATGTCAGACGAGGAACAGCGATGCCGGCATTGAAGCAGAGAGCGACGAGATCGGGTTTCACAAGCGACTCCTTCAACGACAGATCGGAGATAGCAGTCATGGGAAACAAGCATCACAAATGACCTAAAACAATACATCAAATCTTATAAAAACAAACTATAAGCGTCACTAACATCTAGGTCTCGCCGCTACGATCGTGTGAGCGCAAAAACAGCCTAAAGCCGAACTACCATTAAAAAGAATTGATATTTTGAAGTTTTAAGGCAAAAATGCAAAATTGGTATTTTCAGAATAAAATTTAAATATGAGAAAAGACATATCGTATAGATGGGAAGAATGATAATATCAACTGGGCATTATTGACGACATCAACATGTATTGGAATTGGAAAGGAACATACAGTACTAGCTTGTTGACGTCATCAGGTTGGAGTTTTGGACTGCTGGCAGTAATTAAGGTCAACGTATGATTATATTTGCAAAGAGAAAACATATGCATAACGTTAACAAGAATTATGGAATCCAAATAATATGGAGTGTGCTGGATTTTTGCCTTAAAACTTCAAAATATCAATTCTTTTTAATGGTAGTTCGGCTTTAGGCTGTTTTTGCGCTCACACGATCGTAGCGGCGAGACCTAGATGTTAGTGACGCTTATAGTTTGTTTTTATAAGATTTGATGTATTGTTTTAGGTCATTTGTGATGCTTGTTTCCCATGACTGCTATCTCCGATCTGTCGTTGAAGGAGTCGCTTGTGAAACCCGATCTCGTCGCTCTCTGCTTCAACGCCGGCATCGCTGTTCCTCGTCTGACATCGGTGGGGACCTCTGCACGCCTCCTTTGCCCAGTAAAAACAATCGGCCATGAAGAGGCAAGCCATGCTGGCCGCTGGTCATCCTCGACATAGATGCATATATCTTCTTTTTCTTGCATGAAGAGTCATTTGCCGGGAACATGTCTTCATCTACGTCTATTCGTGAGGTCTGTGCGACTTATGCCCTGTTGCTTTATCAGCTAAATATAAATACACTCCGCTGATGTCATCCCTTCATCATACGTGTGCAATATTTTGGCTTTGTTTTTGGACACGTGGAATTTCCTTTGCCAATATATTCATCACGTATACATAGGACCTTGTGTCTCACGTTGCATGTGCGGAGCAAACCCTCCTGTGTAAATAATATAGTTTCAGCTTTTGCATCTTAAATCTTCCACTGATTCATCATCCTAGCTCTGTTTAGTCTGGTTGCGTTAGTTTTGTGTTGACGTAATTTAAACGTTAGAAGTGACCTTTACCATGCTAAATATTTCTGAATTTAAATTGTAAAGTGATTAATGTTTATGTACAACTCTAATTTAAAAAAAAAGCCATATAGGTAAACATATATACTGTGATGCTTTTTACACAAATATTAATATGATTAATATGCTTGTAATTAGATTAATGATTACGCAAACTGGTTTCCAAATAAAAGCAACATAGGAGAATATGAATCTTTTTTATAATTACTTGTTAACTTAAATATTTATTTTTTTTATATAAATTGTCTAGTTTAAACATGATTCGGATAAAGCCAGTTTAGATGCGATTTCATTAATATTTATTCAATGCCTTTTTGAATTACAACTTAGGTTTATAATTTTGGTCTTACATAAATAAATGTTAACTTGATTAATATCAACCTGAATGTCTTTTGAATTATAAGATGATTAGTTCAACCTTGAAACATAAAGTAGTTCGATTAGTTTTCTCTCATGTTTTATGTTATCTAAACTATAAATATTTAGATGACTTGAATACTATAAAATATATATAAGTAAAATATGACCGGGTTAAACCTAGTTTTATAATTCAATTGATTAATCTAATTTTAGAATATTCCTTCAGAATGTTTATCACCTTATTTCAATAACTAAAATGTATTAAGTTTATAGTCGGTCTTCTAAGTTATGTTGTAATCGTCTCGATAGTTGCGTGTTCTCTTTAATGGTAGCTCCGTTATCCGTCGTTCTTGCGTTTTCGTGATTGTAGCAACGTACCGTGTCCTTTAATGCGTTCTCTTTTAAAGCGTTTCTTTTGTTTGATGCATGTTCTTAGTTGTGTTTGTTGTTTGTCTACTGTGCTTGGTTGCTACGAGTAGAAGAGTTTTACAAACTTTTTATACTGTTTTGCTACTGTTGGTGTATTGTTCTTAGTTGTATCTATTTGTTTGCTTCTATGCCTGTTAGTATGCTGGTTTGCTATGATCTACGAGTAGAAGAAAGACTATCTGTGAGCACCGAAGATCCGAAGATGAAGACCAGAAGCTGAGTGCCAGAAGTTGCAAATGAAAGATTAAGTTGAGTTTTTCAGAGCAAGTTGCTTTGGGCATAAAGCAAGTTCTAAGGCAAGTATAGCATGGGATTATTCTTGTTGTCCTATTCACAATAAGCAAATAATATCATTATGCATATATTCCTTGTTAAGGATGACTTAGTATTGATCTTATTCCTTGATACCTATTATACTGCATGGATTAGTATTGCTAGTGCTCAACATGAACTATGATCATGTAATTTGACTAATGGAATATGCAATAAACAATAAAAGATGATTTTTATTACTGTTAAAGGGTACTAGAGCATGGGGTTATTTGGTGCTCTCGTTACTCTCCATAAGGACTTATCTGTAAGCGAAAATCCGGGACTTACAGTACAACTGTGAGGGCTATAATGGCTCTGGCTTTAGTCAAGTATGAGGACCTTTTCTAGCTTGTTAGAGGTATTCCTTTATGGCGTAAGAATGGCTTGACGAATCGGGTATAGTGCGGCCTCTGTCCTCATGTGTATGGGCTGCGTGTTATTGTGCCATCAGGAAGGGGGGCTCTACATCTGTTTGCCGAGTGAAATCTAATGGCCCTAACTTGTTAGACGAACCTTTGAAAGACTTCATAGTGAACCCTGCCGATCTTCCTTGGTAGTGGGTCAAGAGGCTGATCACCTCGGGCGAAAGGGTAAATCACGACTCACAGTGAAAGTGTACAACCTCTGCAGAGTGTAAAACTGTTATAACAGCCGTGCTCACGGTCACGAGTGGCCTTGGACCCTTATGGAATAGTGGATCATTAATAATGGATATGTTTTCACTATTCGTTAATCATTTCACATGGATCATATGTTTATTGTTTATATTGAGACACTTTGATATCATTGATATACTGAATTAATGCTAAATAAAAGCTACATGCTGATAAACCTATGTTATGCCTTTGAGCCTCATGAACCCCATGTTATATTTGTTGAGTTCGACATGGACTCACTCTTGCTATTTCCTCACACTCCAGTGTGTAGTGAGGTATTGCTTAGAAGAAGGATGAAAGTGTAGTGGAGTTTCCAGAAGTCTTTTCAGAAGTGCTTGGCATATGGAACCCCCAGTCAGCCGTCCCTGTGATGTTGGAGCCTGAAGAAAAGATTAGTGACCGTTCCGCGACACTCTGATAGTTGTAAGTGTTAATATAGTATGTTTTCCGCTTTATATAAACATTGTTTTGATACTTTTTCATTCTGACATATGTGTGGACTTCCTGGGCACACATATGATTAGCCTGGTTTTGTTCTTTAGAAAACCGGGTGTGACAGAGTGGTATCAGAGCTGACCTTCGCGGCCACGGGCGCGTGCGGGCCAGGGGCTGGACATGGGGTTCATTGCGCGTGTAGGCTCTGCGGAGTGCACGGCGTGGCACATGTGCCGGCACTGGGCGCACGGTTGCGTGTGCTAAGAGGGAACGTTCCTGGTTATCGTTTGCCCGATTGTGGGTATGTTGGGCCCGACGAGGACGTCGGGTTCTTTGAGGGGGTGTATGTCACACCCGGCCCGATTTGGAATTTGGCCCATAGTGGCCCTTGTGAATGTTATAAGATATTATGGAGAGTTTAGTCCCACCTTAGTTGTTTAGAGTGGGATAGACCAACATATAAGGCTTCTAGAGTCTATCTCACCATCCCCGGGTTAATCCTTTTACGCGAAGCGAGGACGAAAGCGTAAGTGGGATGGTGGTAGGTGTGGTTCATTCAGCGTGCAGAGTGGATCTGAGCCGTTTGGACTCTGGGGTGTTACACATTGACACTAACATTGTCTCCAAATAGACCAAAATGAGCTTTCACTTGAGCCTCGTGACCTAGGAGTACCATCGGGCGCGTCCAAAATGATTTATGAGCCTATGGTACTTTTGCCGCAACCATGCACCTATCTTGCACTAACACTAACACTATCTGCAAATAGACCGAAACGAGGTTGTACTTGAGCCTCGTCAACAAGGAGTACTATCGGGTGCGTCCAAAATGATTTCTGAGCCTATGGTACATTCGGTGCAAATCGTGCACGTCAAGATTACCACTATGTCCAAACAGACCGAAACGAGCTTTCACTTGAGCATCGTCACCTAGTAGTACCATTGATGCATCTAAAATGATTTCTGAGCCTATAGTACTTATGGCTTAACTGTGCACCTATCTTGCATTGACACTAACATTGTCTCCGAACGGACCAAAACGAGCTTGCACTTGAGCCTCGTCACCAGAGTACCATCGGGAGCGTCCAAAATGATTTCTGAGCCTATGGTACGTTTAGCGTAAACCGTGCACCTATCTTCCACCGACACTAAGACTCTTTCCAGATGGACCAAAACAAGATTCCACTTGACCCACGGCACCTAGGAGTTCCATCGAGTGCGTGCAAAATCATTTATGAGCCTATGGTACGTTAGACGCAAACCGTGCACCTATGTTGCAACAACTCAAACACTGTCCCCAAATAGACCGTAACAATGATCCGCATGACCCAAGTCACCTCGGAGTTCGATCGGGTGTGCCATAAACGATTTTTGAGCCTATGGTACGTTCGGCGCAAACCGTGTAGCTATCGTGCACTGACACTAACAATGTCTCCAAACGGACCAAAATGAGACTCCACACAACCCACGTAACCTAGGAATTCCATCGGGTGCGTCCAAAATGATTTCTGAGCCCATGATAAGTTCGGTGAAAACCATGCACACATCTTGCATCAGGATTACCACTGTCTCTAAACGGACCGAAATCAGCTTCCACTTGAGCATCGTCACCTAGGAGTACCATCGGGTGCGTCCAAAATTATTTCCGAGCCTATGGTACGTTTGGTGCAAACCGAGCACCTATCTTGCATCAAGATTACCACTATTTCCAAACGGACTAAAATAAGCTTCCACTTGAGCATCGTCACCAAGTAGTACCATCGGTACTTCCAAAACGATTTCTAAGCCTATGGTACTTTTGGCGCAACTGTGCACCTATCCTGCATTGACACTAACATTGTCTCCAAATGGACCAAAACGAGCTTTCACTTGAGCCTCGTGACCTAGGAGTACCATGGGGTGCGTCCAAAATGATTTCCGAGCCTATGGTACGTTCGGTGCACACCGTGCACCTATCTTGTGACATGATTACCACTATTTCTAAACGGACCGAAATGAGCTTCCACTTGAGCATCGTCACCAAGTAGTACCATCGGTGCATCCAAAATGATTTTTGAGCCTATGGTACTTTTGGCGCAACTGTGCACCTATCATGCATTGACACTAACATTGTCTCCAAATAGACTAAAATGAGCTTTCACTTGAGCCTCGTGACCTAGGAGTACCATCGGGCGCGTCCAAAATGATTTATGAGCCTATGGTACTTTTGCCGCAACCATGCACCTATCTTGCACTAACACTAACACTATCTGCAAACAGACCGAAACGAGGTTGTACTTGAGCCTCGTCAACAAGGAGTACTATCGGATGCGTCCAAAATGATTTCTGAGCCTATGGTACATTCGGTGCAAATCGTGCACGTCAAGATTACCACTATGTCCAAACAGACCGAAACGAGCTTTCACTTGAGCATCGTCACCTAGTAGTACCATTGATGCATCTAAAATGATTTCTGAGCCTATAGTACTTATGGCTTAACTGTGCACCTATCTTGCATTGACACTAACATTGTCTCCGAACGGACCAAAACGAGCTTGCACTTGAGCCTCGTCACCAGAGTACCATCGGGAGCGTCCAAAATGATTTCTGAGCCTATGGTACGTTTAGCGTAAACCGTGCACCTATCTTCCACCGACACTAAGACTCTTTCCAGATGGACCAAAACAAGATTCCACTTGACCCACGGCACCTAGGAGTTCCATCGAGTGCGTGCAAAATCATTTATGAGCCTATGGTACGTTAGACGCAAACCGTGCACCTATGTTGCAACAACTCAAACACTGTCCCCAAATAGACCGTAACAATGATCCGCATGACCCAAGTCACCTCGGAGTTCGATCGGGTGTGCCATAAACGATTTTTGAGCCTATGGTACGTTCGGCGCAAACCGTGTAGCTATCGTGCACTGACACTAACAATGTCTCCAAACGGACCAAAATGAGACTCCACACAACCCACGTAACCTAGGAATTTCATCGGGTGCATCCAAAATGATTTCTGAGCCCATGATAAGTTCGGTGAAAACCATGCACACATCTTGCATCAGGATTACCACTGTCTCTAAACGGACCGAAATCAGCTTCCACTTGAGCATCGTCACCTAGGAGTACCATCGGGTGCGTCCAAAATTATTTCCGAGCCTATGGTACGTTTGGTGCAAACCGAGCACCTATCTTGCATCAAGATTACCACTATTTCCAAACGGACTAAAATAAGCTTCCACTTGAGCATCGTCACCAAGTAGTACCATCGGTACTTCCAAAACGATTTCTAAGCCTATGGTACTTTTGGCGCAACTGTGCACCTATCCTGCATTGACACTAACATTGTCTCCAAATGGACCAAAACGAGCTTTCACTTGAGCCTCGTGACCTAGGAGTACCATCGGGTGCGTCCAAAATGATTTCCGAGCCTATGGTACGTTCGGTGCACACCGTGCACCTATCTTGTGACATGATTACCACTATTTCTAAACGGACCGAAATGAGCTTCCACTTGAGCATCGTCACCAAGTAGTACCATCGGTGCATCCAAAATGATTTTTGAGCCTATGGTACTTTTGGCGCAACTGTGCACCAATCCTGCATTGACACTAACATTGTCTCCAAATGGACCAAAATGAGCTTTCACTTGAGCCTCGTGACCTAGGAGTACCATCGAGCGCGTCCAAAATGATTTATGAGCCTATGGTACTTTTGCCGCAACCATGCACCTATCTTGCACTAACACTAACACTATCTGCAAACAGACCGAAACGAGGTTCTACTTGAGCCTCGTCAACAAGGAGTACTATCGGGTGCGTCCAAAATGATTTCTGAGCCTATGGTACATTCGGTGCAAATCGTGCACGTCAAGATTACCACTATGTCCAAACAGACCGAAACGAGCTTTCACTTGAGCATCGTCACCTAGTAGTACCATTGATGCATCTAAAATGATTTCTGAGCCTATAGTACTTATGGCTTAACTGTGCACCTATCTTGCATTGACACTAACATTGTCTCCGAACGGACCGAAACAAGCTTGCACTTGAGCCTCGTCACCAGAGTACCATCGGGAGCGTCCAAAATGATTTCTGAGCCTATGGTACGTTTAGCGTAAACCGTGCACCTATCTTCCACCAACACTAAGACTGTTTCTAGATGGACCAAAACGAGATTCCACTTGACCCACGGCACCTAGGAGTTCCATCGATTGCGTGCAAAATCATTTATGAGCCTATGGTACATTAGGCGCAAACCGTGCACCTATGTTGCAACAACACTAACACTGTCCCCAAATAGACCGTAACAATGATCCGCATGACCCAAGTCACCTCGGAGTTCCATCGGGTGTGCCGTAAATGATTTTTGAGCCTATGGTATGTTCGGCGCAAACCGTGTAGCTATCGTTCACTGACACTAACAATGTCTCCAAACGGACCAAAATGAGACTCCACACAACCCACGTAACCTAGGAATTCCATCGGGTGCGTCCAAAACGATTTCTGAGCCCATGGTAAGTTCGGTGAAAACCATGCACATATCTTGCATCAGGATTACCACTGTCTCTAAACGGACCGAAATCAGCTTCCACTTGAGCATCGTCACCTAGGAGTACCATCAGGTGCGTGCAAAATTATTTCCGAGCCTATGGTACGTTTGGTGCAAACCGAGCACCTATCTTGCATCAAGATTACCACTATTTCCAAACGGACTAAAATAAGCTTCCACTTGAGCATCGTCACCAAGTAGTACCATCGGTACTTCCAAAACGATTTCTAAGCCTATGGTACTTTTGGCGCAACTGTGCACCTATCCTGCATTGACACTAACATTGTCTCCAAATGGACCAAAATGAGCTTTCACTTGAGCCTCGTGACCTAGGATTGCCATCGGGTGCGTCCAAAATGATTTCCAAGCCTATGGTACGTTCGGTGCACACCGTGCACCTATCTTGTGACATGATTACCACTATTTCTAAACGGACCGAAATGAGCTTCCACTTGAGCATTGTCACCAAGTAGTACCATCGGTGCGTCCAAAATGATTTTTGAGCCTATGGTACTTTTGGCGCAACTGTGCACCTATCCTGCATTGACACTAACATTGTCTCCAAATGGACCAAAACGAGCTTTCACTTGAGCCTCATGACCTAGGAGTACCATCGGGCGCGTCCAAAATGATTTATGAGCCTATGGTACTTTTGCTGCAACCATGCACCTATCTTGCACTGACACTAACACTATCTGCAAACTGACCGAAACAAGATTCTACTTGAGCCTCGTCAACAAGGAGTACCATCGGGTGCGTCCAAAATGATTTCTGAGCCTATGGTACATTAGGTGCAAATCGTGCACGTCAAGATTACCACTACGTCCAAACAGACCGAAACGAGCTTTCACTTGAGCATCGTCACCTAGTAGTACCATTGATGCATCTAAAATGATTTCTGAGCCTATAGTATTTATGGCTTAACTGTGCACCTATCTTGCATTGACACTAACATTGTCTCCGAACGGACCGAAACAAGCTTGCACTTGAGCCTCGTCAACTAGGAGTACCCTCGGGTGCGTCCAAAATGATTTCCGAGCCTATGGTACGTTCGGTGCACACCATGCACCTATCTTGTGACATGATTACCACTATTTCTAAATGGACCAAAATGAGCTTCCACTTGAGCATCGTCACCAAGTAGTACCATCGGTGCATCCAAAATGATTTTTGAGCCTATGGTACTTTTGGCGCAACTGTGCACCTATCCTGCATTGACACTAACATTGTCTCCAAATGGACCAAAACGAGCTTTCACTTGAGCCTCGTGACCTAGGAGTACCATCGGGCGCGTCCAAAATGATTTATGAGCCTATGGTACTTTTGCCGCAACCATGTACCTATCTTGCACTGACACTAACACTATCTGCAAACAGACCGAAACGAGGTTCTACTTGAGCCTCGTCAACAAGGAGTACTATCGGGTGCGTCCAAAATGATTTCTGAGCCTATGGTACATTCGGTGCAAATCATGCACGTCAAGATTACCACTATGTCCAAACAGACTAAAACGAGCTTTCACTTGAGCATCGTCACCTAGTAGTACCATTGATGCATCTAAAATGATTTCTGAGCCTATAGTACTTATGGCTTAACTGTGCACCTATCTTGCATTGACACTAACATTGTCTCCGAACGGACCGAAACGAGCTTGCCCTTGAGCCTCGTCACCAGAGTACCATCGGGAGCGTCCAAAATGATTTCTGAGCCTATGGTATGTTTAGCGTAAACCGTGCACCTATCCTCCACCGACACTAAGACTGTTTCTAGATGGACCAAAACGAGATTCCACTTTTCCCACGGCACCTAGGAGTTCCATCGAGTGCGTGCAAAATCATTTATGAGTCTATGGTATGTTAGGCGCAAACCGTGCACCTATGTTGCAACAACACTAACACTGTCCCCAAATAGACCGTAACAATGATCCGCATGACCCAAGTCACCTCGGAGTTCCATCAGGTGTGCCATAAACGATTTTTGAGCCTATGGTATGTTCGGCGCAAACCGTGTAGCTATTGTGCGTTGACACTAACAGTGTCTCCAAACAGACCAAAATGAGACTCCACACAACCCACGTAACCTAGGAATTCCATCGGGTGTGTCCAAAACGATTTCTGAGCCCATGGTAAGTTCGGTGAAAACCATGCACATATCTTGCATCAGGATTACCACTGTCCCTAAACGGACCGAAATCAGCTTCCACTTGAGCATCGTCACCTAGGAGTACCATCAGGTGCGTCCAAAATTATTTCCAAGCCTATGGTACGTTTGGTGCAAACCGAGCACCTATCTTGCATCAAGATTACCACTATTTCCAAACGGACTAAAATAAGCTTCCACTTGAGCATCGTCACCAAGTAGTACCATCGGTACTTCCAAAACGATTTCTAAGCCTATGGTACTTTTGGCGCAACTGTGCACCTATCCTGCATTGACACTAACATTGTCTCCAAATGGACCAAAATGAGCTTTCACTTGAGCCTCGTGACCTAGGAGTACCATCGGGTGCATCCAAAATGATTTCCGAGCCTATGGTACGTTCGGTGCACACCGTGCACCTATCTTGTGACATGATTACCACTATTTCTAAACGGACCGAAATGAGCTTCCACTTGAGCATTGTCACCAAGTAGTACCATCGGTGCGTCCAAAATGATTTTTGAGCCTATGGTACATTTGGCGCAACTGTGCACCTATCCTGCATTGACACTAACATTGTCTCCAAATGGACCAAAACGAGCTTTCACTTGAGCCTCGTGACCTAGGAGTACCATCGGGCGCGTCCAAAATGATTTATGAGCCTATAGTACTTTTTGCCGCAACCATGCACCTATCTTGCACTGACACTAACACTATCTGCAAACAGACCGAAACAAGATTCTACTCGAGCCTCGTCAACAAGGAGTACCATCGGGTGCGTCCAAAATGATTTCTGAGCCTATGGTACATTCGGTGCAACAAGATTACCATTATGTCCAAACAGACCGAAACGAGATTTCACTTGAGCATCGTCACCTAGTAGTACCATTGATGCATCTAAAATGATTTCTGAGCCTATAGTACTTATGGCTTAACTGTGCACCTATCTTGCATTGACACTAACATTGTCTCAGAACGGACCGAAACGAGCTTGCACTTGAGCCTCGTCACCAGAGTACCATCAGGAGCGTCCAAAATGATTTTTGAGCCTATGGTACGTTTAGCGTAAACCGTGCACCTATCTTCCACCGACACTAAGACTGTTTCCAGATGGACCAAAATGAGATTCCACTTGACCCACGGCACCTAGGAGTTCCATCGAGTGCGTGCAAAATCATTTATGAGCCTATGGTACGTTAGGCGCAAACCATGCACCTATGTTGCAACAACTCAAACACTGTCCCCAAATAGACCGTAACAATGATCCGCATGACCCAAGTCACCTCGGAGTTCCATCGGGTGTGCCATAAACGATTTTTGAGCCTATGGAACGTTCGGCGCAAACCGTGTAGCTATCGTGCACTGACACTAACAATGTCTCCAAACGGACCAAAATGAGACTCCACACAACCCACGTAACCTAGGAATTCCATCGGGTGCGTCCAAAATGATTTCTGAGCCCATGATAAGTTCGGTGAAAACCATGCACATATCTTGCATCAGGATTACCACTGTCTCTAAACGGACCGAAATCAGCTTCCACTTGAGCATCGTCACCAAGGAGTACCATCGGGTGCGTCCAAAATTATTTCCGAGCCTATGGTACGTTTGGTGCAAACCGAGCACCTATCTTGCATCAAGATTACCACTATTTCCAAACAGACTAAAATAAGCTTCCACTTGAGCATCGTCACCAAGTAGTACCATCGGTACTTCCAAAATGATTTCTAAGCCTATGGTACTTTTGGCGCAACTGTGCACCGATCCTGCATTGACACTAACATTGTCCCCAAATGGACCAAAACGAGATTTCACTTGAGCCTCGTGACCTAGGAGTACCATCGGTTGCGTCCAAAATGATTTCTGAGCCTATGGTACGTTCGGTGCACACCGTGCACCTATCTTGTGACATGATTACCACTATTTCTAAACGGACCGAAATGAGCTTCCACTTGAGCATCGTCACCAAGTAGTACCATCGGTGCATCCAAAATGATTTTTGAGCCTATGGTACTTTTGGCGCAACTGTGCACCTATCCTGCATTGACACTAACATTGTCTCCAAATGGACCAAAACGAGCTTTCACTTGAGCCTCGTGACCTAGGAGTACCATCGGGCGCGTCCAAAATGATTTATGAGCCTATGGTACTTTTGCCGCAACCATGCACCTATCTTGCACTGACACTAACACTATCTGCAAACAGACCGAAACGAGGTTCTACTTGAGCCTCGTCAACAAGGAGTACTATCGGGTGCGTCCAAAATGATTTCTGAGCCTATGGTACATTCGGTGCAAATCGTGCACGTCAAGATTACCACTATGTCCAAACAGACCGAAACGAGCTTTCACTAGAGCATCGTCACCTAGTAGTACCATTGATGCATCTAAAATGATTTCTGAGCCTATAGTACTTATGGCTTAACTGTGCACCTATCTTGCATTGACACTAACATTGTCTCCGAACGGACCGAAACGAGCTTGCACTTGAGCCTCGTCACCAGAGTACCATCGGGAGCGTCCAAAATGATTTCTGAGCCTATGGTATGTTTAGCGTAAACCGTGCACCTATCTTCCACCGACACTAAGACTATTTCTAGATGGACCAAAACGAGATTCCACTTGACCCACGGCACATAGGAGTTCCATCGAGTGCGTGCAAAATCATTTATGAGCCTATGGTACGTTAGGCGCAAACCGTGCACCTATGTTGCAACAACACTAACACTATCCCCAAATAGACCGTAACAATGATCCGCATGACCCAAGTCACCTCGGAGTTCCATCGGGTGTGCCATAAACGATTTTTGAGCCTATGGTATGTTTGGCGCAAACCGTGTAGCTATCGTGCACTGACACTAACAATGTCTCCAAACAGACCAAAATGAGACTCCACACAACCCACGTAACCTAGGAATTCCATCGGGTGCGTCCAAAACGATTTCTGAGCCCATGGTAAGTTCTGAGAAAACCATGCACATATCTTGCATCAGGATTACCACTGTCTCTACACGGACCAAAATCAGCTTCCACTTGAGCATCGTCACCTAGGAGTACCATCAGGTGCGTCCAAAATTATTTCCGAGCCTATGGTACGTTTGGTGCAAACCGAGCACCTATCTTGATTCAAGATTACCACTATTTCCAAACGGACTAAAATGAGCTTCCACTTGAGCATCGTCACCAAGTAGTACCATCGGTACTTCCAAAACGATTTCTAAGCCTATGGTACTTTTGGCGCAACTGTGCACCTATCCTGCATTGACACTAACATTGTCTCCAAATGGACCAAAACGAGCTTTCACTTGAGCCTCGTGACCTAGGAGTACCATCGGGTGCGTCCAAAATGATTTCCGAGCCTGTGGTACGTTCGGTGCACACCGTGCACCTATCTTGTGACATGATTACCACTATTTCTAAACGGACCGAAATGAGCTTCCACTTGAGCATCATCACCAAGTAGTACCATCGGTGCATCCAAAATGATTTTTGAGCCTATGGTACTTTTGGCGCAACTGTGCACCTATCCTGCATTGACACTAACATTGTCTCCAAATAGACCAAAATGAGCTTTCACTTGAGCCTCGTGACCTAGGAGTACCATCGGGCGCGTCCAAAATGATTTATGAGCCTATGGTACTTTTGCCGCAACCATGCACCTATCTTGCACTAACACTAACACTATCTGCAAACAGACCGAAACGAGGTTCTACTTGAGCCTCGTCAACAAGGAGTACTATCGGGTGCGTCCAAAATGATTTCTGAGCCTATGGTACATTCGGTGCAAATCGTGCACGTCAAGATTACCACTATGTCCAAACAGACCGAAACGAGCTTTCACTTGAGCATCGTCACCTAGTAGTACCATTGATGCATCTAAAATGATTTCTGAGCCTATAGTACTTATGGCTTAACTGTGCACCTATCTTGCATTGACACTAACATTGTCTCCGAACGGACCAAAACGAGCTTGCACTTGAGCCTCGTCACCAGAGTACCATCGGGAGCGTCCAAAATGATTTCTGAGCCTATGGTACGTTTAGCGTAAACCGTGCACCTATCTTCCACCGACACTAAGACTGTTTCTAGATGGACCAAAACGAGATTCCACTTTTCCCCCGGCACCTAGGAGTTCCATCGTGTGCGTGCAAAATCATTTATGAGCCTATGGTATGTTAGGCGCAAACCGTGCACCTATGTTGCAACAACACTAACACTGTCCCCAAATAGACCGTAACAATGATCCGCATGACCCAAGTCACCTCGGAGTTCCATCAGGTGTGCCATAAACGATTTTTGAGCCTATGGTATGTTCGGCGCAAACCGTGTAGCTATTGTGCATTGACACTAACAGTGTCTCCAAACAGACCAAAATGAGACTCCACACAACCCACGTAACCTAGGACTTCCATCGGTTGTGTCCAAAACGATTTCTGAGCCCATGGTAAGTTCGGTGAAAACCATGCACATATCTTGTATCAGGATTACCACTGTCCCTAAACGGACCGAAATCAGCTTCCACTTGAGCATCGTCACCTAGGAGTACCATCAGGTGCGTCCAAAATTATTTCCAAGCCTATGGTACGTTTGGTGCAAACCGAGCACCTATCTTGCATCAAGATTACCACTATTTCCAAACGGACTAAAATAAGCTTCCACTTGAGCATCGTCACCAAGTAGTACCATCGGTACTTCCAAAACGATTTCTAAGCCTATGGTACTTTTGGCGCAACTGTGCACCTATCCTGCATTGACACTAACATTGTCTCCAAATGGACCAAAACGAGCTTTCACTTGAGCCTCGTGACCTAGGAGTACCATCGGGTGCGTCTAAAATGATTTCGGAGCCTATGGTACGTTCGGTGCACACCGTGCACCTATCTTGTGACATGATTACCACTATTTCTAAACGGACCGAAATGAGCTTCCACTTGAGCATCGTCACCAAGTAGTACCATCGGTGCATCCAAAATGATTTTTGAGCCTATGGTACTTTTGGCGCAACTGTGCACCAATCCTGCATTGACACAAACATTGTCTCCAAATGGACCAAAACGAGCTTTCACTTGAGCCTCGTGACCTAGGAGTACCATCGAGCGCGTCCAAAATGATTTATGAGCCTATGGTACTTTTGCCGCAACCATGCACCTATCTTGCACTAACACTAACACTATCTGCAAACAGACCAAAACGAGGTTCTACTTGAGCCTCGTCAACAAGGAGTACTATCGGGTGCGTCCAAAATGATTTCTGAGCCTATGGTACATTCGGTGCAAATCGTGCACGTCAAGATTACCACTATGTCCAAACAGACCGAAACGAGCTTTCACTTGAGCATCGTCACCTAGTAGTACCATTGATGCATCTAAAATGACTTCTGAGCCTATAGTACTTATGGCTTAACTGTGCACCTATCTTGCATTGACACTAACATTGTCTCCGAACGGACCGAAACAAGCTTGCACTTGAGCCTCGTCACCAGAGTACCATCGGGAGCGTCCAAAATGATTTCTGAGCCTATGGTGCGTTTAGCGTAAACCGTGCACCTATCTTCCACCAACACTAAGACTGTTTCTAGATGGACCAAAACGAGATTCCACTTGACCCACGGCACCTAGGAGTTCCATCGATTGCGTGCAAAATCATTTATGAGCCTATGGTACGTTAGGCGCAAACCGTGCACCTATGTTGCAACAACACTAACACTGTCCCCAAATAGACCGTAACAATGATCCGCATGACCCAAGTCACCTCAGAGTTCCATCGGGTGTGCCGTAAATGATTTTTGAGCCTATGGTATGTTCGGCGCAAACCGTGTAGCTATCGTGCACTGACACTAACAATGTCTCCAAACGGACCAAAATGAGACTCCACACAACCCACGTAACCTAGGAATTCCATCGGGAGCGTCCAAAATGATTTCTGAGCCCATGGTAAGTTCGGTGAAAACCATGCACATATCTTGCATCAGGATTACCACTGTCTCTAAACGGACCGAAATCAGCTTCCACTTGAGCATCGTCACCTAGGAGTACCATCAGGTGCGTGCAAAATTATTTCCGAGCCTATGGTACGTTTGGTGCAAACCGAGCACCTATCTTGCATCAAGATTACCACTATTTCCAAACGGACTAAAATAAGCTTCCACTTGAGCATCGTCACCAAGTAGTACCATCGGTACTACCAAAACGATTTCTAAGCCTATGGTACTTTTGGCGCAACTGTGCACCTATCCTGCATTGACACTAACATTGTCTCCAAATGGACCAAAACGAGCTTTCACTTGAGCCTCGTGACCTAGGAGTACCATCGGGTGCGTCCAAAATGATTTCCGAGCCTATGGTACGTTCGGTGCACACCGTGCACCTATCTTGTGACATGATTACCACTATTTCTAAACGGACCAAAATGAGCTTCCACTTGAGCATTGTCACCAAGTAGTACCATCGGTGCGTCCAAAATGATTTTTGAGCCTATGGTACTTTTGGCGCAACTGTGCACCTATCCTGCATTGACACTAACATTGTCTCCAAATAGACCAAAACGAGCTTTCACTTGAGCCTCATGACCTAGGAGTACCATCGGGCGCGTCCAAAATGATTTATGAGCCTATGGTACTTTTGCTGCAACCATGCACCTATCTTGCACTGACACTAACACTATCTGCAAACTGACCGAAACAAGATTCTACTTGAGCCTCGTCAACAAGGAGTACCATCGGGTGCCTCCAAAATGATTTCTGAGCCTATGGTACATTAGGTGCAAATCGTGCACGTCAAGATTACCACTACGTCCAAACAGACCGAAACGAGCTTTCACTTGAGCATCATCACCTAGTAGTACCATTGATGCATCTAAAATGATTTCTGAGCCTATAGTACTTATGGCTTAACTATGCACCTATCTTGCATTGACACTAACATTGTCTCCGAACGGACCGAAACAAGCTTGCACTTGAGCCTCGTCAACTAGGAGTACCCTCGGGTGCGTCCAAAATGATTTTCGAGCCTATGGTACGTTCAGTGCACACCATGCACCTATCTTGTGACATGATTACCACTATTTCTAAACGGACCAAAATGAGCTTCCACTTGAGCATCGTCACCAAGTAGTACCATCGGTGCATCCAAAATGATTTTTGAGCCTATGGTACTTTTGGCGCAACTGTGCACCTATCCTGCATTGACACTAACATTGTCTCCAAATGGACCAAAACGAGCTTTCACTTGAGCCTCGTGACCTAGGAGTACCATCGGGCGCGTCCAAAATGATTTATGAGCCTATGGTACTTTTGCCGCAACCATGCACCTATCTTGCACTGACACTAACACTATCTGCAAACAGACCGAAACGAGGTTCTACTTGAGCCTCGTCAACAAGGAGAACTATCGGGTGCGTCCAAAATGATTTCTGAGCCTATGGTACATTCGGTGCAAATCATGCACGTCAATATTACCACTATGTCCAAACAGACTGAAACGAGCTTTCACTTGAGCATCGTCACCTAGTAGTACCATTGATGCATCTAAAATGATTTCTGAGCCTATAGTACTTATGGCTTAACTGTGCACCTATCTTGCATTGACACTAACATTGTCTCCGAACGGACCGAAACGAGCTTGCACTTGAGCCTCGTCACCAGAGTACCATCGGGAGCGTCCAAAATGATTTCTGTGCCTATGGTATGTTTAGCGTAAACCGTGCACCAATCTTCCACCGACACTAAGACTGTTTCTAGATGGACCAAAACGAGATTCCACTTTTCCCCCGGCACCTAGGAGTTCCATCGAGTGCGTGCAAAATCATTTATGAGCCTATGGTATGTTAGGCGCAAACCGTGCACCTATGTTGCAACAACACTAACACTGTCCCCAAATAGACCGTAACAATGATCCGCATGACCCAAGTCACCTCGGAGTTCCATCAGGTGTGCCATAAACGATTTTTGAGCCTATGGTATGTTCGGCGCAAACCGTGTAGCTATTGTGCATTGACACTAACAGTGTCTCCAAACAGACCAAAATGAGACTCCACACAACCCACGTAACCTAGGAATTCCATCGGGTGTGTCCAAAACGATTTCTGAGCCCATGGTAAGTTCGGTGAAAACCATGCACATATCTTGCATCAGGATTACCACTGTCCCTAAACGGACCGAAATCAGCTTCCACTTGAGCATCGTCACCTAGGAGTACCATCAGGTGCGTCCAAAATTATTTCCAAGCCTATGGTACGTTTGGTGCAAACCGAGCACCTATCTTGCATCAAGATTACCACTATTTCCAAACGGACTAAAATAAGCTTCCACTTGAGCATCGTCACCAAGTAGTACCATCGGTACTTCCAAAACGATTTCTAAGCCTATGGTACTTTTGGCGCAACTGTGCACCTATCCTGCATTGACACTAACATTGTCTCCAAATGGACCAAAATGAGCTTTCACTTGAGCCTCGTGACCTAGGAGTACCATCGGGTGCATCCAAAATGATTTCCGAGCATATGGTACGTTCGGTGCACACCGGGCACCTATCTTGTGACATGATTACCACTATTTCTAAACGGACCGAAATGAGCTTCCACTTGAGCATTGTCACCAAGTAGTACCATCGGTGCGTCCAAAATGATTTTTGCGCCTATGGTACATTTGGCGCAACTGTGCACCTATCCTGCATTGACACTAACATTGTCTCCAAATGGACCAAAACGAGCTTTCACTTGAGCCTCGTGACCTAGGAGTACCATCGGGCGCGTCCAAAATGATTTATGAGCCTATAGTACTTTTTGCCGCAACCATGCACCTATCTTGCACTGACACTAACACTATCTGCAAACAGACCGAAACAAGATTCTACTCGAGCCTCGTCAACAAGGAGTACCATCGGGTGCGTCCAAAATGATTTCTGAGCCTATGGTACATTCGGTGCAAATCGTGCACGTCAAGATTACCATTATGTCCAAACAGACCGAAACGAGATTTCACTTGAGCATCGTCACCTAGTAGTACCATTGATGCATCTAAAATGATTTCTGAGCCTATAGTACTTATGGCTTAACTGTGCACCTATCTTGCATTGACACTAACATTGTCTCAGAACGGACCGAAACGAGCTTGCACTTGAGCCTCGTCACCAGAGTACCATCAGGAGCGTCCAAAATGATTTTTGAGCCTATGGTACGTTTAGCGTAAACCGTGCACCTATCTTCCACCGACACTAAGACTGTTTCCAGATGGACCAAAACGAGATTCCACTTGACCCACGTCACCTAGGAGTTCCATCGAGTGCGTGCAAAGTCATTTATGAGCCTATGGTACGTTAGGCGCAAACCATGCACCTAAGTTGCAACAACTCAAACACTGTCCCCAAATAGACCGTAACAATGATCCGCATGACCCAAGTCACCTCGGAGTTCCATCGGGTGTGCCATAAACGATTTTTGAGCCTATGGTACGTTCGGCGCAAACCGTGTAGTTATCGTGCACTGACACTAACAATGTCTCCAAACGGACCAAAATGAGACTCCACACAACCCACGTAACCTAGGAATTCCATCGGGTGCGTCCAAAATGATTTCTGAGCCCATGATAAGTTCGGTGAAAACCATGCACATATCTTGCATCAGGATTACCACTGTCTCTAAACGGACCGAAATCAGCTTCCACTTGAGCATCGTCACCTAGGAGTACCATCGGGTGCGTCCAAAATTATTTCCGAGCCTATGGTACGTTTGGTGCAAACCGAGCACCTATCTTGCATCAAGATTACCACTATTTCCAAACAGACTAAAATAAGCTTCCACTTGAGCATCGTCACCAAGTAGTACCATCGGTACTTCCAAAATGATTTCTAAGCCTATGGTACTTTTGGCGCAACTGTGCACCTATCCTGCATTGACACTAACATTGTCCCCAAATGGACCAAAACGAGCTTTCACTTGAGCCTCGTGACCTAGGAGTACCATCGGTTGCGTCCAAAATGATTTCCGAGCCTATGGTACGTTCGGTGCACACCGTGCACCTATCTTGTGACATGATTACCACTATTTCTAAATGGACCGAAATGAGCTTCCACTTGAGCATCGTCACCAAGTAGTACCATCGGTGCATCCAAAATGATTTTTGAGCCTATGGTACTTTTGGCGCAACTGTGCACCTATCCTGCATTGACACTAACATTGTCTCCAAATGGACCAAAACGAGCTTTCACTTGAGCCTCGTGACCTAGGAGTACCATCGGGCGCGTCCAAAATGATTTATGAGCCTATGGTACTTTTGCCGCAACCATGCACCTATCTTGCACTGACACTAACACTATCTGCAAACAGACCGAAACGAGGTTCTACTTGAGCCTCGTCAACAAGGAGTACTATCGGGTGCGTCCAAAATGATTTCTGAGCCTATGGTACATTCGGTGCAAATCGTGCACGTCAAGATTACCACTATGTCCAAACAGACCGAAACGAGCTTTCACTTGAGCATCATCACCTAGTAGTACCATTGATGCATCTAAAATGATTTCTGAGCCTATAGTACTTATGGCTTAACTGTGCACCTATCTTGCATTGACACTAACATTGTCTCCGAACGGACCGAAACGAGCTTGCACTTGAGCCTCGTCACCAGAGTACCATCGGGAGCGTCCAAAATGATTTCTGAGCCTATGGTATGTTTAGCGTAAACCGTGCACCTATCTTCCACCGACACTAAGACTGTTTCTAGATGGACCAAAACGAGATTCCACTTGACCCACGGCACATAGGAGTTCCATCGAGTGCGTGCAAAATCATTTATGAGCCTATGGTACGTTAGGCGCAAACCATGCACCTATGTTGCAACAACACTAACACTATCCCCAAATAGACCGTAACAATGATCCGCATGACCCAAGTCACCTCGGAGTTCCATCGGGTGTGCCATAAACGATTTTTGAGCCTATGGTATGTTCGGCACAAACCGTGTAGCTATCGTGCACTGACACTAACAATGTCTCCAAACAGACCAAAATGAGACTCCACACAACCCACGTAACCTAGGAATTCCATCGGGTGCGTCCAAAACGATTTCTGAGCCCATGGTAAGTTCTGAGAAAACCATGCACATATCTTGCATCAGGATTACCACTGTCTCTACACGGACCAAAATCAGCTTCCACTTGAGCATCGTCACCTAGGAGTACCATCAGGTGCGTCCAAAATTATTTCCGAGCCTATGGTACGTTTGGTGCAAACCGAGCACCTATCTTGCATCAAGATTACCACTATTTCCAAACGGACTAAAATAAGCTTCCACTTGAGCATCGTCACCAAGTAGTACCATCGGTACTTCCAAAATGATTTCTAAGCCTATGGTACTTTTGGCGCAACTGTGCACCTATCCTGCATTGACACTAACATTGTCTCCAAATGGACCAAAATGAGCTTTCACTTGAGCCTCGTGACCTAGGAGTACCATCGGGTGCGTCCAAAATGATTTCCGAGCCTATGGTACGTTTGGTGCACACCATGCACCTATCTTGTGACATGATTACCACTATTTCTAAACGGACCGAAATGAGCTTCCACTTGAGCATTGTCACCAAGTAGTACCATCGGTGCGTCCAAAATGATTTTTGAGCCTATGATACTTTTGGCGCAACAGTGCACCTATCCTGCATTGACACTAACATTGTCTCCAAATGGACCAAAACGAGCTTTCACTTGAGCCTCGTGACCTAGGAGTACCATCGGGCGCGTCCAAAATGATTTATGAGCCTATGGTACTTTTGCCGCAACCATGCACCTATCTTGCACTGACACTAACACTATCTGCAAACAGACCGAAACAAGATTCTACTTGAGCCTCGTCAACAAGGAGTACCATCGGGTGCGTCCAAAATGATTTATGAGCCTATGGTACATTCGGTGCAAATCGTGCACGTCAAGATTACCATTATGTCCAAACAGACCGAAACGAGCTTTCACTTGAGCATCGTCACCTAGTAGTACCATTGATGCATCTAAAATGATTTCTGAGCCTATAGTACTTATGGCTTAACTATGCACCTATCTTGCATTGACACTAACATTGTCTCCGAACGGACCGAAACAAGCTTTCACTTGAGCCTCGTCACCAGAGTACCATCGGGAGCGTCCAAAATGATTTATGAGCCTATGGTACGTTTAGCGTAAACTGTGCACCTATCTTCCACCGACACTAAGACTATTTCTAGATGGACCAAAACGAGATTCCACTTGACCCATGGCACCTAGGAGTTCCGTCGAGTGCGTGCAAAATCATTTATGAGCCTATGGTACGTTAGGCGCAAACCGTGCACCTATGTTGCAACAACTCAAACACTGTCCCCAAATAGACCGTAACAATGATCCGCATGACCCAAGTCACCTCGGAGTTCGATTGGGTGTGCCATAAACGATTTTTGAGCCTATGGTACGTTCGGCGCAAACCGTGTAGCTATCGTGCACTGACACTAACAATGTCTCCAAACGGACCAAAATGAGACTCCACACAACCCACGTAACCTAGGAATTCCATCGGGTGCGTCCAAAACGATTTCTGAGCCCATGATAAGTTCGGTGAAAACCATGCACATATCTTGCATCAGGATTACCACTGTCTCTAAACGGACCGAAATCAGCTTCCACTTGAGCATCGTCACCTAGGAGTACCATCGGGTGCGTCCAAAATTATTTCCGAGCCTATGGTACGTTTGGTGCAAACCGAGCACCTATCTTGCATCAAGTTTACCACTATTTCCAAACGGACTAAAATAAGCTTCCACTTGAGCATTGTCACCAAGTAGTACCATCGGTACTTCCAAAACGATTTCTAAGCCTATGGTACTTTTGGCGCAACTGTGCACCTATCCTGCATGGACACTAACATTGTCTCCAAATAGACCAAAACGAGCTTTCACTTGAGCCTCGTGACCTAGGAGTACCATCGGGTGCATCCAAAATGATTTCCGAGCCTATGGTACGTTCGGTGCACACCGTGCACCTATCTTGTGACATGATTACTACTATTTCTAAACGGATCGAAATGAGCTTCCACTTGAGCATCGTCACCAAGTAGTACCATTGGTGCGTCTAAAATGATTTTTGAGCCTATGGTACTTTTGGCGCAACTGTGCACCTATCCTGCATTGACACTAACATTGTCTCCAGATGGACCAAAACGAGATTTCACTTGAGCCTCGTGACCTAGGAGTACCATCAGGCGCGTCCAAAATGATTATGAGCCTATGGTACTTTTGCCGCAACCATGCACCTATCTTGCACTGACACTAACACTATCTGCAAACAGACCGAAACGAGGTTCTACTTGAGCCTCGTCAACAAGGCGTACCATCGGGTGCATCCAAAATGATTTCTAAGCCTATGGTACATTCGGTGCAAATCGTTCACGTCAAGATTACCACTATCTCCAAACAGACCGAAACGAGCTTTCACTTGAGCATCGTCACCTAGTAGTACCATTGATGCATCTAAGATGATTTCTGAGCCTATAGTACTTATGGCTTAACTGTGCACCTATCTTGCATTGACACTAACATTATCTTCGAGCGGACCGAAACGAGCTTGCACTTGAGCCTCGTCACCAGAGTACCATCGGGAGCGTCCAAAATGATTTCTGAGCCTATGGTACGTTTAGCGTAAACCATGCACCTATCTTCAACCGACACTAAGACTGTTTCCAGATGGACCAAAACGAGATTCCACTTGACCCACGGCACCTAGGAGTTCCATCAAGTGCGTGCAAAATCATTTATGAGCCTATGGTACGTTAGGCGCAAACCGTGCACCTATGTTGCAACAACTCAAACACTGTCCCCAAATAGACCGTAACAATGATCTGCATGACCTAAGTCACCTCGGAGTTCCATCGGGTGTGCCATAAATGATTTTTGAGCCTATGGTACGTTCGGCGCAAACCGTGTAGCTATCGTGCACTGACACTAACACTGTCTCCAAACAGACCAAAATGAGACTCCACACAACCCACGTAACCTAGGAATTCCATCGGGTGCGTCCAAAACGATTTCTGAGCCCATGGTAAGTTCAGTGAAAACCATGCACATATCTTGCATCAGGATTACCAATGTCTCTAAACGGACCGAAATCAGCTTCCATTTGAGCATCGTCACCTAGGAGTACCACCGGGTGCGTCCAAAATTATTTCTGAGCCTATGGTACGTTTGGTGCAAACCGAGCACCTATCTTGCATCAAGATTACCACTATTTCCAAATGGACTGAAATAAGCTTCCACTTGAGCATCGTCACCAAGTAGTACCATCGGTACTTCCAAAACGATTTCTAAGCCTATGGTACTTTTGGTGCAACCATGCACCTATCTTTCACTAACACTAACATTGTCATCAAATGGACCGAAACGAGCTTCCACTTGAGCCTTGTGACATAGGAGTACCATCGGGTGCGTCCAAAACGCTTTCAGAGCTTATGGTACATTTAGCACAAACCATGGACCAGTGTTGCACCGACACAAACACTATCTCCATACGGACCGAAATGAGATTCTACATGACACATGTCACCTATGAGTTCCATCAGGTGTGTCCAAAATGACTTCTGAGCCTATGGTACGTTTGGTGCAAACCGTGCTCGTATTTTGCATCAGGATTACCACTGTCTCCAAATGGACCGAAATCCGCTTCCACTTGAGCATCGTCACCTAGGAGTACCATCGGGTGCGTCCAAAATAATTTATGAGCCTATGGTACTTTTTTCACGACCATGCACCTATCTTGCACTGACACTAAACTCTCTGCAAATAGACCCAAACGAGCTTCTACTTGAGCCTCGTCAACAAGGAGTATCATCGGGTGCGTCCAAAATATTTTCTAAGCCTATGGTACATTTAGCACAAACCGTGCACCTATCTTGCACCGACACTAACACTGTCTCCAAACAGATCGAAACGAGATTCCACATGACCCAAGTCACCTAGAAGTTCCATCGGGGGTGTGCAATACGATTTTTGAGCCTATGATATGTTCAGCGCAAACCATGCACCTCTCTTGTGACAAGATTAGCACTATCTCCAAATGGAACAAAATAATCTTTCACTTGAGCCTCGTCACCTAGGAGTACCATCGAGTGCATCCAAAACAATTTTTGAGACTATGGTACGTTTGGCGCAAACCGTGCACCTATCTTGCATCGACACTAACAGTATCTCCAAACAGATCGAAATGAGATTCCACATGACCCACGTCACCTAGGAGTTCCATCAGGTGCGTCCAAAATGATTTTTGAGCCTATGGTAGGTTCGGCGAAAACCATGCACCTATCTTGCATCAAGACTAGCATTATCTCCAAACGAACTGAAATGAGCTTCCACTTGAGCTTTGTCACCTAGGAGTACCATCGGGTGCATCCAAAATGATTTCTGAGCCTATGATATGGTTGGCGCAAACCGTTCACGTATGTGTACCGACACTAACACTATCTCCAAACAAACTAAAACAAAATTCCACATGACCCACGTCACCTAGGAGTTCCATCGGGTGCATCCAAAATGATTTCCGAGGCTATGGTACGTTCTCTACATACATGCACCCATCTTGCGTCAAGATTACACTCTCTAAATTGATAAAAACAAGCTACCACTTAAGTCTCAACACCTAGGAGTACCATCGGGTGCATCCAAAATGATTTCTGAGCCTATGGTACATTTGGCACAAAACCGCGCACCTATCTTGCACCGAAACAAATACTTTCTCCGAACAGACCAAAACAAGATTCCACATCCCCACGTCACCTAGAAGTTCCATCAGGCACGTCCAAAACAATTTCTGAGCCTATGGTATGTTCGGCACAAACAAGACTACCACTATCTCCGATTAGACCGAAACGAGCTTCCACTTGGGCCTCATCACCTAGGAGTACCTTTGGGTGAATCCAAATGATTTCTGAGCCTATGGTACATTTGGCGCAAACCATGCACTTATCATGCAATGACACTAACACTGTCTCTAAAAGGACAAAAATGAGATTCCACATGATCTCATCACCTAGGAGTTTCATCAAGTGCGTCCAAAATGACTTCTGAGCCTATGATACATTATGTAACAACCCGGTTTCTCGAGCAACCAAAAATACGAACTTTTTAAAAATTTTCCTGCAAATGCATGAATCATGTAGCTTCTAGGTCTAACCCAAGTCTAACTCACTAACAAGACGTTGCACTCATGTAGAATTGTTTGTAGGGAAGTGCTTGTGCTCTCGCGTTGTCCTGTGTTCGAGTGTTGCCGTGTTTGGGGAGGCACAAATCTATAGCAACTTCCCCTAATCTTTTGTGAATTCTCTCATCTCTTTTATAATCCTCTCGAACCTCCTCCGGGATTCCCTTAGAATTCCCTGGGTCTCAAAAGGAAGATTCCTTATCCCCCTCTTTGCCAACTCCTTTTGGAATCATCTTGGAAATCCCCCCCTCAACATATTTCTCAATCCCTCGATCCAAATTCGTGAAATCATAGAAGGCGGGAAGTTCTTTTTCCTTTTCCTCGTCTAGTCCATTTTAATTCCGCTCATCGCAATTTGAATCTCTCTCCTAAATCCTTTGAATCAAAATTCATATAAAAGGAAAAGACCCAATTTTCCTTTTCCCTTTTTCTCATAAATTCCTAAGTCAAACTTCTCTTCCACCACTGGCCTGTCTCTCCTTTTCTCCTCCAGACCCTGCTCGCGCCCTTGCCCCTCTCCTGGCCCAACAACGCCGCAGCACAGCCTCGGCCTTTGGCCCACGCGCACAGCCAAAGCCCACCAGCGCCCTAGCTCCTCCCCACTCTAGCCCAGGTCGCCTCTCCCTCTTGGCCCTTCGGAGCTGCAAGACCAGCGCCCAAGCTTTCCCCTTTTTCACAGGCCTGCTCCTCCCTCCACGCCTTAGCAGGCCTAGCAGCTCCACCTTGCGCCCCGGCCAAGAGCCCAGAACCGCTCCCCTAAGATTTGGAAAAACCTAGGCGTGTCCCAGCATTCCCAGGGGCCGCCACCGCTGCCTTGGGCGCGCGCGCGTCAGCGCCCACCTCGACGTCAGCGCCCGACCCCGCCTCATTCCTGGATGGATGCCGCGTGCCCCGGCTTGGTACGGACGCCGAGGATCCCCTTCCATCGCACAAACCCTAGCCGATCGTGCCCTATAAAAGCCGTAGCCGCCGTGCCCTCCTCTATTTCCCCATCCACCGCTGCCATGGCTTCTCCTCCCTTGATGCTCCTCCTCCGCACCGCGCGGGCGGCATAGTCAGTCGCGCCGGGGCCAGCCACCCTCGGTCCCACCACCGCTCCACCACTGCGATACCCTTCACCTTTGTGCCTCTGCTCCACTCACGTAGCAGCTGGCTGAGCCTCCTCACCACGCCGAGTTAGGATGCACAGTGCCTGTTGCTGGTTGGGCATCACCACCTCACTGTCGTAGCAGGGCACGACTGCATCCATGACACCCTGCTTCATGTTTCCCTAAGCTTGCCATTGGATGTGGCCTACCATGCTCCCTCCTCGCATCGAGCCTAGGAACCAGCGTCGTCGCCCGCCTCGCCACGGTGACCGCGGGTTCCTCCCACCGTGACGTCCGTCGTCACCGCGCGGGTGCGCTGCTTCGATGAGCCTAGCTCCATGCTCACCATGGCCACGAGTGACCGTGGTGTCATGGCTAGGCCACATGGATAGCCGCGACCTCCCCTCCATCGAGCATAGAGCCACGTTGCCGGCAGTGCAGAGGCCGCTGCCAGTCACGCTGGCGTTGTAGCCGGTCGTGGACACACCGAGGCCGGCATGATGCCCCAGCTCGCCATGGTGTCAGATGCCTTCACCAGCACCATGCCCCTACCTGGTCATGCCATGGCCGCGCCATACACCTTCGATGACCGTAGCATGACGACCTCGTAGCAGCAGCGAACCGACCCTACAGTGGCTTCAACCTCGCCGCGGTGAGCCCCAGCACCTAAAGCTCCATCCTTTCTTCATTCTTCACCACTGTCTCACTGAACCTGGCCATCGTGCCGTCCTTCCTCACTACCATAGGGGAGCTACAGCCCCGCAGCGGCACCACTCGGGAGCCAAGCATCGTCACCAACCCCATCGTCTATTCTCTGTGGCCGGCCTTCGAGCCATGGTTTTGTTTGTAGAGTCGTTGCGCATTGCTGCTCTGTTGGCATGGCCGCCTGTGCTACAACCTTAGAGCTTTGCCACTGCTCCTGGACATCGGCTGCCTTGCCCAGCCAACGATGGCCAGCATGGCGACGTCCATCCTAGCCCAAGCCCCTGGCCGCTTGCATCTCCGTTCGGTCAGCTACAGCCAGCTGTCGGCCTACACCACGTCAAGCGACGCCTTCCCCGCTTTCACCAAGGTCGAACCTTGAACCTGTTGACACTGTTCTTGGTGTCAACAAGACTCTTGCTTATTCCTCATTACACTTGTCATCTATCTACATCGTCTTTCTTATACATGTGTTACATGATGATCTATCTTGTCCATGATCAATCCCTATCTCATATTTGTGTCGTGCCTTCACTGTCGGTCTATCCCTCTTGTGCTATGGATACGTGCTACTCCACGTTGTGCTGTGTTGTGTGTGGTGGTTCCTCGTGTGTTTGTGTTATTGTTTGTTTGTGGACCGTGCCTTCGAGCCGGCCGCGTGTGTCGTAGTCCACTTGACTGTTTCGGTCATGGGATCGTCCCACCATGGCCATGACGCCAAGCGTAACTTGACCCCTCCTCTTTTAGTGGGCTTCATAGTGCCATGACTGTTGCCCCCTTCTACGGCTTTTGAGACGGGTGGTCACCATAGGCTCGATATGGGTGCGCTACCTACCCACATACAATGAGCCCATCTTGACCTAGTCTAAAGAGACGAACTAGGGGACAACAATCATGGAATTTATGGAAGCCAACTCATGCAGGTAAAGCTCATGGCCGTGAGTCGTTTCGCCATGGCCATCGGGCTTAACCTCTTTTCGTTCGCTTGTTTAAGCCTAACCAACTCGTATGTTTGCACCACTCAGACCATAGCGTTCCTTCGGATCTGGTGATGATAACTGCATCACTACAAACTGTAGGAATAGCCTTGTGCCATTTAGTTGCACAGTTGTGGTGCCCTATGAGTGGGTTTGGATTGGGGGATCGTGCCTCTTTTATTCCAACCTTTGCCTGTTCCATGACAAGTTGGATGAGAGGGTACGGATTCCATTGTCTCTTCTCTCCTCTTTTGTTCTCAACCCCCATCAATCCAGTAGGATGTGGGTTAGGCTTTTTGCTTGTTCGATGTTTATGGCTTTCTTGGTTCCATTTCTCTGATCCCCATCTTCGCTATGGCGAGTGGATCAAAGGACAGTGAATCCTGTGCCTCTTTCCGGCTTTTTGGATTCTTCCGTGTTCAAGCTCTTGCATGCTTGTACCTTCATTGACCGTAGCATTTCTAAGGTTCTTGCGGTGACAACCGCACCGCCTCAAACCCGAGAGATGTCTTAGTGCATTTAGTGCACCTAGGTCGTTGTACCCTACGAGTAGCTTGAGCACTCGTGTCCCTTTGTGTGTCACTTCTCTCTGATGCCTCACCTTTCACCATGGCGTGTGTATGGGAAGGAGTGGGCTGCCTCTCTTCCTTCTTTTCTTCTCTTTCGTTCCACCCTCTCTTGATTCTCGTCAATTACAATGGCATTCGAATTGGGAGAGAACGGAACTTCCCTAGCTCGTAGCTTTTCGGTTCTCGTTATTCTTCATGATGCCCGGATCGAAGGCCACAAGCCGTGGTATTTGCTTAGGATGAGCTAGGGCCTATGCCATTTCCATTTAAGCCATACAGGTTGACACGATCAACTTGGGAAGTACTGGCTAGGCTAAGGCTTAAGCTTGTACTTAGCAAACGACCACTCCTGTTCTTTTGGCCCAAGGATCGGATATCTATCGAGAGGGCTAAGTTGTCTTCTCCTAATGTTCTTTCAGTGTTGCCCCTTTCAAGTCTTCCTTTCGAGAGTATTGATTGTTCTCTTGCCTTGTGTGACACTCTCGCGAGGTAACGTTGCTCGGACCGGAACCCATTGGAGGAAAGGAAAGCCGAGGGTAGCGGAACCTATGGAGTGGAGCTAACCTAGGAGGTGGAGACTCGTACCGATCGACTACGCCAGCTAACAGAGACTTGTACCTCTACTACCTCGACATCGCAGGTGTCATGGCAGCACCTTATCTTTAGAGAATCCTATTAGGCATGCAACAATGTAGATGCTAGTGCTTTTACTTTCATGCAAATGAATGGTGATAGGGTACATGGTAGATTGCTTGTGAGCCATTACCTTATCACAAACCTTTTTCCCGCACACGTGTTAGGCTAGACGCTCACTCGTTGCTTACTGCTTACTGCTTTACTCTTACTCGCATTATATCTGTGATGTGATGATGGTGAGTGAGAGGCGTAATGAGATAGGGCATGTGGTGCCCATAACCTGATAATAATGTGATAATGAACATGGGGAGATCTTGGTGTGAGTCTTGGGTGTGTGGTGAGGGTCGAGTTGACCGAGCAGGATCTACGACGAGTCAGGAAGACAAGTCTTGCCAAAGGATGCTACCTGGGCATTCGCCATCTAAGGTACCTATGGCGGGTACATGTGACAGGGAGAGGTCCTGGGGTGGAGTGTCTTCGTGGGATGAAGCCCTAGGATGGGAGGTGCTATGATGGCACGGGGTGCCGGGTGTTCCATTGAGCGGAAAATGGTTTCCCCTCGTGAAGATGTCCTGCTTAGTCATCCTAAGGACTAACACGCCTGTGGACTAGGTCTTAGGAATCCTTGCACGCCCACTCGCTTCTGTGGGGAGGAGACAGATGTTCGACTTGCTGGTGCGGTGCCACTACTATTCAAAGGTTAGCGGATAGTGTAGGGAGGTACGGGCACGAGGACCCACACCCTCCTAAGACAGCGTAGTACCCGAGGGGCCAAGTACTATGTCTCACAGTCTCAGTGTGCTGGTGTACGAGGTACTCTGACACGGCCCCAGTTCTGAGTGATAGGGTGGCACCATGTCTAGTTGGAAGGCGGCCCATTATCAGCCTAGACGACCCGGATCGTCGATGATGGTGATCTTGTGGGTAGTGTAAACCTCTGCAGAGTTTCTAGTTGATCGATCGACACATATGTCAGCTTGTCGGCTATGGACCTTTCCTAAGTACAACTTCACTTGACTAAAGAGAGAAGTCCTTTCTACCTTCCCTGGGTTTCAGTGTGTTATTCAGCCTTGGCCATTGAGACATGGATGAGAGGGAGTCGTCCATGCCGATGAGAGAGTGAGATGAGATGTGGTGAGGTGATGAGATGTGATGGGATGGGAGAACATGTGTGTAAGAGATGGGTTAAAACTTGATGAATTATAATTATATAATTATTAATGAACATGCATTATAGGAAACCCACAGCCAAATATTTAGGATCGCCAGATCCTTTTTCTCCTTTCCACTAAAGCTCATCGGTGCTGACCATGGCCTGCACACATCTGGCGGTGTGCAGATTTCCTGACTTGCAGAAATAATGAAGTAGAAGGATTAGATGGTCTCATTCCTATGCTCAAGTTTGGTTTTGAAGAAGGAGTGTACGCCCGCTGACTTTCTACACCAACTCTAATGACTGCCGTGAAGGAGGAGCCTTCACCTGCCGATGCACTACAACGACTCTGATGAAGATGTGTGTGCATTTCTGCTAGATTAATCTATATAATAGGTGTGTTAACCAGTGTTGTAAAGCCTTGTAACTTGTAATTCCACAATGTATGACTATGATATCAGCTGATAATTGATAATGTGATGGATTGCACTCGTGATCTACTACATTATAAATCGTATCTGTGGATTTTCCCTTCGAGGAAAATCGAGGTCGTTTCACGTTCGACGCAAACTATGCTCCTATCTTGCATCAAGATTAGCACCATTTCCAAATGGACTGAAATGAGCTTCAACTTGAGCCTCGTCGGCTAGGAGTACCATCGGGTGCTTCCAAAACAATTTATGAGCCTATGGTACCTTTGGCGCAAACCGTGCACCTATCTTGCACCGACACTAAAACTGTTTCCAAACGGACTGAAATGAGATTCCACATGACCCACGTCACCTAGTAGTTCCGTCAGGTGTGTCCATAATGACTTCCGAGACTATGGTACATTCAGTGCAAACTATGCTCCTATTTTACATTAGGATTACCAATGTCTCTAAAAGAACTAAAACACTCTTCCACTTGAGCATCATCACCTAGGAGTACCTTAGGGTGCGTCCAAAATGATTTATGAGCCTATGGTACGTTAAGCACAAATCATACACCTGTCTTGCACCGACACTAACGCTGTCTCCAAATGGACCAAAACAAGATTCCACATGACCCACGTCACGTAGGAGTTCCATCAGGTGCGTCCAAAATGACTTCCGAGCCTATGGTACGTTCCGTGCAGATCGTGCTCCTATTTTGCATTAGGATTAACATTGTCTCCAAATAGATCAAAATCTGCTTCCACTTGAGCATCGTCACCTAAGAGTACCATAGGGTGTGTCCAAAATGATTTATGAGCCTATGGTACTTTTGGCGCAGTCATGCACCTATCTTGCACTAAGACTAATATTGTCTCCAAACAGATCAAAACGAGCTTCTACTTGAGCCTCGTAAACAAGGAGTACCATTGGGTGCGCCCAAAACGATTTCTGAGCCTATGGTACATTAGCTGAAAACCGCGCACCTATCTTGTGTCAAGATTACCACTATCTCCAAACAGACCGAAATGAGCTTCCACTTGAGCATTGTCACCTAGCAGTACCATCGGTGCATCCAAAATGATTTCTGAGCCTATAGTACTTTTGGCTTAACCATGCACCTATCTTGTATTGACACTAACATTGTCTCCAAACGGACTGAAATAAGCTTCCAGTTGAGCCTCGTCACGAAGGAGTACCATCTGGAGCGTCCAAAAATGATTTCTAAGCCTATAGTACATTTAGCGCAAACCATGCACTTATCTTGCACCAACACTAGCACTGTCTCTAGATGGACCAAAACGAGATTCCACATGACCCACAACACCTAGGAGTTCCACCGGGTGCGTACAAAATCATTTTTGAGCCTATGGTACATTCGGCGCAAACGGTGCACCTATGTTGCACTAACATTAACATTGTCTCCAAACGGACCGAAACAAGGTTCGACATGACCCATGTCACCTCGGAGTTCCATCAGGTGTGTCATATATGATTTCTGAGCCTATGGTATGTTCGGCACAAACCGTGCAGCTAGCTTGCACCAACACTAATACTATCTTCAAATGGACCGAAACAAGATTCCACACGACCCACGTCACCTAGGAAGTTTATCGGGCGTGTCCAAAATGATTTCTGAGCCCATTGTACGTTCGGTGAAAACAAGATTACCACTATCTCCGATTGGACCAAAACGAGCTTCACTTGGGCCTCATCACCTAGGAGTAACATTGGGTGCATCCAAACGATTTCTGAGCCAATGGTACATTTGGTGCAAACCATGCACTCATCTTGCACCGACACTAACACAATCTCCAAAAGGACTAAAATGAGATTCCACATGACCACGTCACCTTTGAGTTTCATCGGGTGCGTCTAAAACAACTTCTGAGCCTATGGTACGTTCGACGCGAACTGTGCTCCTATCTTGCATCAAGATTAACACTATTTCCAAACGGACTGAAATGAGCTTCCACTTGAGCCTTGTTGGCTAGGAGGACCATTGGGTGAGTCCAAAATAATTTTTGTGCCTATGGTACCTTTTGTGCAAACTGTGCACCTATCTTGCACCGAGACTAAAACTGTAACCAAACGGACCGAAACAGGATTCCACATGACCCACATAACCTAGGAGCTCCATCAGGTGCTCCTAAATGATTTCTGAGCCTATGGTACGTTCGGCGCAAACCATGCACCTATATTGCGTCAAGATTACTACTATCTCCAATTAGACTCAAACGAGCTTGCACTTGAGCCTCATCACCTAGAAGTACCATCAAATGTGTCCAAAACGATTTATGAGCTTATTGTATGTTTGGCGCAAACCGTGCATCTTCTTGCACCTTAACTAATATTGCCTCCAAATGGAGCGAAACAAGATTCCATATGACCCACGTCACCTTGGAATTCCATCAGGTGCATCCAAAATGATTTCTAAGCCTGTGGTACGTTCAGCACAAACCGTGCACCTATATTGCCTCAAGATTACCACTATCGCCAAACAGACCAAAATGAGCTTCCACTTAAGCCTCGTCACCTAGGAGTACCATCGAGTGCATCCAAAATGATTTCGGATCCTATGGTATGTTTGGCGCAAACCGTGCAACTATCTTGCACCAACACGAACACTGTCTCCAAACGGACCGAAACAAGATTCCACGTGACCCACATCACCTAGGAGTTCCATTGGGTGCATCCAAAATGATTTCCTAGCCTATGGTATATTCGGTGCAAACCATGCACCTATCCTGCGTTAGGATTACCACTATCTCAAAATGGACCAAAATCAGCTTCAATTGAGCATCGTCACCTAGTAGTACCGTGTGTGCGTCCAAAATAATTTCTGAGCCTATGGTACATTTGGCACAATCATGCACCTATCTTGCACTAACACTAACACTTTATCTAAACCGACCGAAACGAGATTCCACTTGAGCCTCATCACCTAGGAGTACCATCGGGTGCATCCAAAATGATTCCTGAGCCTATGGTAAGTTCGGTGCAAATTGTGCACCTATCTTGCATCAAGATTACTACTATCTCCAAACAGACCGAAACGAGCTTCCACTTGAGCATCGTCACCTAGTAGTATCAATGGTGCGTCTAAAATGATTTTATGAGCCTATGGTACTTTTGGCGCAACCGTGCACCTATCTTGCACTAACACTAAAATTGTCTCCAAACGGACCAAAATGAGCTTCAACTTGAGCCTCGTCACCTAGGAGTACCATCGGGCCCATCCAAAATGATTTCTGAGCCTATGGTTTGTTTAACGCATACCGTGCACCTGCCTTGCACCGACACTAACACTATCTCCAAATGGACCGAAACAAGATTCCACATGACCCACGTCACCTAGAAGTTCCATTGGGTGTGTCCAAAATGATTTCTGAGCCTATGGTATGTTTGGCGCAAACCGTCCAACTCTCTTTTGACAAGATTACCACTATCTCCAAATGGAACAAAATGAGCTTCCACTTGAGCTTCTCACCTAGGAGTACCATTCGGTGCGTCCAAAACGATTTCTGAGCCTGTGGTATGTTCAGTGAAAATAGTGCACCTATCTTGCCTCAAGATTACCACTATCTCCAAACGGACCGAAATGAGCTACCACTTGAGCAACGTCAGCCAGTAGTACCATCGAGTGCGTCCAAAATGATTTCTGAGCCTATGGTACTTTTATCACAACTGTGCACCTATCTTGCACTACCACTAACATTGTCTCCAAATGAACCGAAACGAGATTCCACTTGAGCCTCATCACCTAGGAGTACCGTTGAGTGTGTCCAAACTGATTTATCAGCCTATGGTAGGTTTAGCACAAACTATGCACCAATCTTGCACGGACATTAACACTGTCTCCAGATAGACAAAAATGAGATTACACATGACCCACGTCACCTAGGAGTTCCATCGGGTGCATCCAAAATCATTTCTGAGCCTATGGTACGTTTGGCACAAACCGTACACCTATCTTGCACCGACTCTAACACTATCTCCAAATGGACCAAAACGAGATTCCACATGACCCACGTCACCTAGGAGTTCCATCGGATGTGTCCAAAATGATTTATGAGCCTATGGTACGTTCGGCGCAAACCGTGCACCTATATTGCGTCAAGATTAGTACTATCTCCAAACGGACTGAAACGAGCTTCCTCTTGAGCCTCATCACCTAGGAGTACCATCGGGTGCATCCAAAACAATTTCTAAGCCTATGGTATGTTTGCGCAAACTGTGCACTAATTTTGCATCGACACTAACACTGTCTCCAAACAGTTCAAAACAAGATTACATATGACCCACATCACCGAGGAGTTCCATCGGGTGCGTCCAAAATGATTTCTAATCCTATGGTACGTTCGGTGCAAACCGTGCTCCTATCTTGCTTCAGAATTACCACTGTCTCCAAATGGACCAAAATCAGCTTCCACTTGAGCATCGTCACCTAGGAGTACCATTGGGTGCGTCCAAAATTATTTATGAGCCTATGGTACTTTTGGTGCAACCATGCACCTATGTTGACGTTAATTAACTCCAATTTTTAACCATCAACTACTTCAGGAAAAGGTCTGAAATAATGTGTGAAGCAGGGTTATAGAGTTTTATTCTAATGAGTTCCACGAGTTGTGTTGTTCTCACTTGTTTTGCAGGATATGCAGTATTTTATTATGTAAAAGTATCTCAAGTGAAGAATCTGAGCACACCATTGCGAAGATCTTGTCGAGACGATTGAGATGGACATATCATTTTCCATATTAGGAGCACCGGAGACGAAGTCCTCGATGGGTATGACTTGGAAGACTCTAGAAGACCCTAGAACCATCATCATCATGAGACTAGAGACTAAACTGACAAGATTCCACAGCTTTGTGAAATAATCTTTTCTAGGGATTTATCCAGAAGCTAGGAAGGATGGAATCCACTCAAGACACGACTCATTACTCGAACGGATCGGAAAGTGGCACTAGAAGGATGTAGAAGACACTAGAAGGCACGGGAACGAAGTGGAAGCCCGGTGGTGGCCAGGTGGGGCCGGCCGGCCCCACATGTCAAGCCAGCCAGCCTGGTCCCCCTGCCAAGTGGGTCCCCCTTTGTGTGGCGGCCTCCAACCGACCTCTACGACGCATCTTGACCATTGTTTCAAGTCTATTTGATCTGAGGGCCACGGTTCATCCCACCGGGCTATATAAGCAGAGGCAGACCCCCCTAAATCAATCTCTCATAATCAATCTCATCCATCATTGTTCAGATCAGGGTAGTCCCTTGAAAGGATAACCTAGAGCTCCACTAGCTAGGGCATAGCTAGAATATAAGAATAGGAATTAGAGGAGGCAAGCAACGCTTGGATTCTGGATCTAGTCGCGAGGAGGCTAGGTATAGCCTTGTACTTCTCTCTTGTATTCAACATTATTAATCTATTTGTGCTATTTCTCTTCTAGTTCATTGTGTTCATCTTCTAGTTTGTTTACTTATTCTTATAGTTCATCTTGTTCATCTTATAGTTAATCATATTCTTGTCTCGTTAGTCGTTCTAGTTCGTCTAGTTCATTGTGTTTTTGTCTAGTTCGTGTTGATCCTCTAGTTCTTGTTCTAGTTTGTGTATGAGTCGAATACTTGATAGGACTTGGTATAATTCTAGATTCATAATTATAATGTTCATTGCCTATGTTGATTATATGTTTAGTATAGTTGGAGTAGTTTTGTGTTTATACTCTTGTTCGTATAGCGCTCACTCTGATGATCAAGGGTTGGGTGGTAGAAGTTGTGTAGGCATGGTGCTTAGGCAATATCTATCTGTGAGTGCTCCCTTTATTCCGGGCCATGTGGTAGATCGCGAAGGTGACTATTATAGCTTCGTTGAGTCCTCTGTAGTCCACTCCTTGAATATATGATTAGTAAGGCTGAGTTGCTGGGTGATATCTTGCTTTGTTCCTGATCCACCTTAGCAATGTCTCTTGAGTATGAATATGAGGTTACCTTGACCATGATTGCTAAATGTAATTGCACTAATTGATGTATCTCAATGACCTATAGTTAGAATAACCCTAGGAGTTAGTCTCTATTTTCTAGTTCTTTCTAGAGTCACGCCCAAGTAGGAAAATGCTCGGTGGAAACCCTTTTAGAATTACCATGATCTGTTATTAATTATCCTTTATTATGATATGATTGATCCCTGTTTTGAGACTGACTAGTGGAACTCTTATCACAAGTGTAAGTTATAGTTTATATTCTTATACCTCCAAGTGCATTCCCAGTGGTAGAATTATAAATAACGATACCTAGAACTTTCCTAGGTGAAATGCTACAATGGGTGTATTTTATCTGTGCGCTTGCAGATAACATTTATTCATATTTTATAAGTGTTATGATTATAAGTACAACCATATCTTTTGGTATTGTGTTGGGATGACAACCTGGCTTAAGCATTGCTAAGAGACGTCCCGAACATTTCTAATGCCTTTGCTAAGGAAGGGTTTGACCTACCTTATTTGTAATCATGTTAGAGATGTCAACAAGCATTTCTGGCACCGTTGCCGGGGAAGGCAAAAGGAGGTTTAGAATAATACATATTGAATATCTAGGAATCATCTTACACATGTGATAATTGAGACACACTATTGATCTTTCACTCAAACAGGCTTACACTGTCGTTTTGTCTATTTGTGAATATCTTATTACAGGGTAATGTATGTCTGGATATCTTCATCTGACAAACTACGTTGAGGATTCAGAAGAGATAATCAGAAAAGCCAGAGCCAAGCTTAGGAAAAAGAAATCCCCAATCACTTTGTCAGAAGAAGACCAGCTAAGAAGAAGTTTGACACCAGTGTTTGAAGCCATGGCCAACAAGACTCTCTGTGAATTCTCCGCTCCAGCCACTGCTAACATCAGGACTGGACCAGTAGTCAATGTGGGAGAAGAAGGATTCGAGCTCAAGCCAACTTTGATCAACATGGTGCAAGCCAACCAGTTTTGTGGGAAAGCACATGAAGATGCAAGTGCCCATCTCCAACACTTCTTGGAGATCTGCATCACATTCACCATCAAAGGAGTTGAAAGAGATGCCATATTACTATGCCTTTTTCCATTTTCACTCTTGGGAAGGGCAAAGCAATGGTTCTATGCTAACAGAGAGAAAAACACTGCATGGAATATCTGCTCCACTGCTTTCCTAGCAAAGTTCTTTCCCATAGGCAAAACCAATGCCCTACGTGCAAAGATCTCAACTTTTCAGCAGCAGTACGATGAGTCTGTCCCTGAGGCATGGGAATACTTTCAAGATTACATATCAGAATGCCCTCACCATGGGATGGAGGATTGGTTACTCATGCAGACATTTTATCATGGGCTCACCACAAGTGCCCGTGAGAATATTGATGCAGCTGCTGGAGGATCGTTCTTGTCACTCACTATTCATGAAGCCACCACTCTTGTTGAGAAGATAGCTTTGAACCAAGGATAGAACAAAGAATGCACTCAACCACACAAGAGAGGAGGAATGCAGCAAGTCAAGGAGGTGGATATGCTATCTGCTAAGATGAACCTGCTCATGAAGAAGCTTGACGAATGTGATCAACAAAAGAAGGAAGTCATGCACATCCACGATTCTCACATGACTTGTGAAGAGTGTGGAGGCACTGGCCACACAGGAAGCAACTGTCCTGAAGTCCAAGAGGATGTCAACTATATCAACAACAACGCCAATTATTATCCTCAATAGAATCGAGGATGGAACCAACAGAATCAAGGGTGGAATCAGCAACAAAGACCTAACTACCCAGGTAACTACTCAGGTAGGTAACAATTTAAACGAACCACCTTTGAGAGAGATGATTGTTAATCAGAATAAAGTTATTGATAATATGTCTAGAAAGATAGCTTCCAATGACAAAGTGCTTGAAACTATAAACAATAGAATGGATAGCTTTACTTCTGCCATAAAGAATCAACTGAGCTTTAATAAGATGATAGAATCACAAATCTCTTAGCTAGCCGCTTTAGTACCTATGGCTGAAAAAGGTAAGATTCAGGGGAATCTGGAAGAATTAGAAACTGCAAATCTTGTAGACATCTTCAATGCAGGAGAATACTTCATCGCACCACCTAGACCACTAAGACCAGTATGGGGAGAAGAGGATATGCCAGAAAAGAAAGGAGATCCAGGAAGACCCGTCATCCCCATCCGCATTGGAGCTCACACTTTCGACGAAGCCGTCTGTGATTTGGGAGCAAGTGTCAACATTATGCCTATAGTAATCTATGAGAAAATTCATGGTCAACCTTTGTTGTACACAACCATGTGTTTGCATCTTGTAGATTAGACATTGTGCTACCCTAAGGGAATTCTCGAAAATGTTCTCGTGGAGTTGGACACTCAGCTCTATGAGTAGACTTCGTGGTAATAGAAATAGGAGGAGATGATAGAGCACCCATCATTTTGTGATGACCATTCCTCAGCACAGCCAAAGCCATCATTTATGCCGACACTGCCAAGATCTGTTTCACCATTGGAGACATAAAGGAGAGATTCAGCTTCAAGAATCGTGCACTCACAACATGAGTCCATCCTCAGCACCCGTACGATAACTTAGATTTTGATAAGATTCCAAAAAAGAAGAACAAGATTCCAAAAAAGAAGGTTCCAATCAAGAAGAACATCTACACTTATGAAGGCATCTTGCCTACTCCAAACAAGAACAACAACAAGAAGAGAAAGAGCAAAGCAAAGCACCTTGTTCAAGAACCAGTCTTGATGGTCAACACTATTGAACCACCTATGGACCCTGCTTTTCCTCCATCACACCTTGAAAAGAAGGAAGATCCTGGAGTACCTACCATCGATTGTATGATCAAAGGAAGTACCTTCTACAAGACATTCTGCGACATCGGCTCAAGCGTCAACATCATGTCTACGGTAACATATTAATATTTATATCAAGATAGACCCTTGTGCCCAACATATTTCCAGTTGCAGCTGGTGGACCAATCATTTCAATTTTTAGAAGGAATAGCCAATGACGTAACAGTTAAGATCAGGGACAAGAAGTTCCCGCCGACTTCATGGTTCTAGACATGGGTGAAGAAGATGACGTCCACCTTATCCTAGGGAGACCGTTCCTTCATACCACCAACATGATCATCTATATGAAGCAAGGGGAGATCCATTTCACTTCCCTAGGGAGAAGGTACGTTGTTACTTTAATATCTATACTACTTATGAGAGGCCCAAGAAGAACAGGAATAGGAGATGCTGCTCTTAGCGTCTAAGACATCAAGCCATTAAGGAAGAAGGGACTGATCAGAAGAAGGAAGCTATGGAAGGAGAAGTTGTCCTAGAGGCAAAAGAAGAAGAGAAGCTTCTAGACAAGGAACTACAGGAAGAGAAACCGAAGACTAAGAAAGTGTGGAGAAAGAAAGCGATAACACCACCAAGCACTCCCGCACAAGAAGAAGAATCGCTATCTCCCAACTCACTAGATACTTAGGTGCAACCAGAAGAGGAGAAATCAGGGGAGGACTCTGTCCCCTCAGACATCCCCTCAAGTGTGTAATCGAACTAGAAGATCCGGTTCAACGGACCTAAATGTCAAAACCTTCACCAAAAGGTTACATCAGTAGTTATCCTCATATTTACCTTCCTGCATAGTTTTACTTTAGCATATTTATTTTTCTGCATCTAGTCATAAGCATTTAGCATATTTATATTTCCTCCATTGCATTAAAAAAATTAATTTATTTTGCATCATATCATTGCATCTAAAAACTTAAGCTCCATGTGAATAAGTCTCGGCTGTTTACTGTGGAGGCATGAAAATAATTTTTGCATCTGCATACAAAAACAGAAAATCCAAAAATATTGAGATCTTGTTGAAAATTGCTTAATTGGAAGTCCATAAGGTTCCAAAAATAGATAAAGCATAAATGGATTTACTACTAACGCTTAATCTGTTCCACGAGCTTTGTTGCCTATTTTGAGTTAAGCAGGATTCAATGAGAAGATTAGCCAGAAGTTTTTATCCACTCTGGAAGGACCTCTTCATCGACCATCCACTTTGGAGATCCAGAGGGACAAGGAACATCTACGCTGTCAAGATTCAAAATGAACGACTACATCAACATCCAGCTTGGGGGAGGAGCATCTCCCATGTATCTAGCTAAGTATTTCTTTCCTTATGTGTGATTTATTTTAGAAAAGAAATAAAAAGATAAATAATTTAGAAAACAAAACAAAAAAGAGTGTACTATCTATATTAGTTATTAAATGTTTAGATAGTAAAGAGAGTGTACAAGTCTGTTTAACCTGTCCTTAAAGGAATTGAGCTCTTGATAATCTGTTTGCATGGAAATGATTCTCCTAAGTTTTAGGATACGATTGTTTTGACATGAAGATTTTCCCTAAACCTGAAACTTGTGGGTTGCAAAATCTTGATCTAAGTCTAGGTATTTGATGAGTATGATATGAGAAGGTTTTGAGCTACTATTTATCTTGTTCCTAGTGATACTAGAGTTCTAGAGATTTATCTTTTGAAAACTTAAAATTGTTACATGATGAGTTCTTGTATGATGAGTGATTAAATTCCTACCATGGCTATATATTTGCTAGACTAGGAAAACCAGCTCATAGGCTACTTGCTTTGTATTGAGTTTGATCAACCCGTGTAAGACCCTTGTCGACAGGTTCATCATACTCCCAAGATCAAGATCACGTACACTCCACCTAAATATGCTACTTCTACCCTGGAAGTATGCAACAACATGCTTTCCATTTAGATCCACCAAAAATGTTCTATTCTTACCCTAGGAATGAACAACCAAAAATATTCCATTTTCCCCATTTCATCCATTAAGCCTTGTCATTCTCATTTAGTAAATTGCTCCAACAGTCCTTGTTATTTATCTCTTGATATGTACTAGCAAAAGAAGCTTGGGTTCTAGTTAGAAAAAATGAAGAAAAAAAGAAAGAGAAGAAAACGTATCGAGCCCAAGTATTCTTCAAAGTTTTCAAAGTTCAAAAGAGAGAAGTATCCCCTCAGGAGGCAAAGTAAGATAAGGTTTCCACCATGTTTTCACCCTCACCATGTTACACCCTTTATCACCATTGTTCCACCATATATCCACCACCACATACATACCCATTCCATATATATAGGTCCACACAAATGCACATCATGATCTAAGGGTATGATTTCCCCTCTGAGGTTCTCGGTTTTGATTGAGCAATACATACTAGGTAAGTATGCTACATCCTTGAAATACCTTCAGCTCCATATAAGCTTGATAGTTATAGGGAGAGAAGAGGGAAGGTATGATGCGACTCTGCCTTATGCCAAAAATACCACAAATCTTGTGAGGAGAGAAGGCAGAACACCATTGTTGCCTTAGAGAGAAATCCACAAATACAACATATGAGAGACTTGAAAGGATCATACGAAGGAATCTCTGAGTTTTATTTTGAAAACCTTGCAAAACTCTGAAATAAAGGTGATCGAAGAGCTTGAGACATAGTGCTTGACTTGATCATTCTGCTTTTCAGCTACTCACGACCCAAGTGAAGGTTATAAGCCCCACGACTGAAGGTAATATGGGTAAGTTAGAAGTTGAAATGGTTTATACTAACTTGGAGAAGAGTTTTTGTTTGAACATCTGTGTACTTTTGAGGTGTGAAAGCATTATAGCAACTCATGATCCATCATATTAAACCAAACCACTGTTTGCTAAGGGACTAGCAAAGGGTAAGCTTGGGGGAGTTTGTTGACGTTAATTAACTCCAATTTTTAACCATCAACTACTTCAGGAAAAGGTCTGAAATAATGTGTGAAGTAGGGTTATAGAGGTTTATTCTAATGAGTTCCGTGAGTTGTGTTGTTCTCACTACTTTTGTAGGATATGCAATGTTTTATCATGTAAAAGTATCTCAAGTGAAGAATCTAAGCACACCATTGCGAAGAGGTTATCGAGATGATCGAGATGGACATATCATTTGCATATTTGGAGCACCGGAGATGAAGTCCTCGATGGGTACGACTTGGAAGGCTCTAGAAGACCCTAGAACCATCATCATCATAGGACCAGGGACTAAACCGACAACATTCCATAGCATTGTGAAATAATCTTTTCCAGGGATTTATCTAGAAGCTGGGAAGGAAGGAATCCACTCAAGACACGACTCATTACACGAACGGATCGGAAAGTGGCACTAGGACGTAGAAGACACCAGAAGGCACGAGAACGAAGCAGAAGCCCGGCGGTTGCCAGGTGGGGCAGGCTGACCCCACATGTCAGGCCGGCCGGCCTGGTCCCCCTGCCAAGTGGGTCCCCCTTCGCGTGGTGGCCTCCAACCGACCTCTACGACGCATCTTGACCATTGTTTCAAGTCGGTTTGATCCGAGGGCTGCAGTTCATCCCATCGGGCTATATAAGCAGAGGCGTCAAATCAACCTCATCCATCATTGTTCAGTTCGGGGTAGTCCCTTGAAAGGATAACCTAAAGCTCAACCAGCTAGGTGAAAGTCCTATGTTTGGTGTTGGTAATTAGTGACAATGCCTAAATACTAATCCTATGCCTAAGTTGTATGTAGCATATGATGATTAGTACATTCCAAGGTTGGTGGCAAGATGGTCATGGTGATCATGATGGCCACACTTGGATTTGGACGCAACCCTACATAATCAAGGCAAAGGTATATGCTTAAGGGTTGTGTTTTAGTAACCAAGACACCTAGTGGGTGTGGTTACATTATAGGATAGATAGCCGTATTATAAAAAGGGGAATGACGCAGCTATTGAACTCCTAAGTGCCTCTAGATGTGCATTTCATAATCATATGCATTTGGATAGAACTAATATCACCTCGAAAAATGATTGTGAAAATGCTAACACACTCACACATGATGAAGATCACTTGGTGGTGTTAGCACGTTTGCGAAGGCGGTGGAGTTTGAGTGGTAGAGAGGGTTTGAGGTCCTCTCTCCCTCCCGCCGAGCTTGCGAGGTGGGATTCAGGTGTTTTCGAGAAGTTGAAACGACTATTTTCCACTACGCCGGAAGTCTGGAAAAGAAATGGAGGCGAACGGAGGTCACAAAGGTGACCGGACGTTGAACCGGACACGGTCTTTGCATGACCGGACGCGTCCGGTCAGTGTTCAGTGTCTGTGCGAGTTTCAGTTTGATGATCGGACGCGCAGCGCATCCGGTCACTAACGATCGAACGCGTCCGGTCGTTTAGGGAGCTTACTGGACTCTAACCGGACGCTGGCACTGTGGCGTCCGATCATTTCTCCAACGCATCCGGTCATTGTGTTGTTGAGCGCTGCTTAGGCTTGACCAACGCGTCCGGTCATTCATGGGACCAGCGCGTCCGGTCGTTCACAGCGCGTCCGGTCAGCGCGTCAAGCGCGTCCGGTCAGTGCTTCGCGACTTAGCCGTTGTGCGACCAGCGTGTTCGGTCATTTAGACCAGTGCGTTCGGTCGTTTGGACCAGTGCGTCCGGTCAGTAGGACCAGCGTGTCTGGTCAGTGCTTTACGACTTAGCCGTTGTGCGACCGGCGCGTCCGGTCAGTTGGACCAGCGCGTCCGATCAGCACGATTTTGGTTGTTTAAGTTTCTAACGGCTCTATTCGAAGGGGTACGTCTATATATACTCGTTGGCTGGCTCAAGGCTCGCTCTCTTGCACATTTGACATACTTGTGAGCACTTTGAGCTAAGCAACTCCCCTCCCACTCATCTCTCTTGCTTCTTTGCATATTCGAAGTGAGATTGAGTGATCCAAGTGCATTTGCTTTGTGAGATAGCATCTAGTTGGCACTTGGTGGTTGATTTGCTGCGGGATTCTTATTTCTCTTGGTGGTTGCCCCACCTAGATGGCTTGGAGCAGCTTGGAGGCGTTGGCAAGAGTAGGTGATTGTTCTTGGCTACCTCCGGTGATTGTGAGGGGTTTGTGCCTACCTCGGCGAAGCGCCAAAGGCAACGTTAGTGAATTGCTCGTGTCATTGCAACCTTTTGCCATTTGGTAGGTTCTTGTGGTGTCTTTTGAGAGGCTCGGTGTGAGACTGATTAGGCACCGAACCACGTGGTGAAGAGGGACACAACGGGGACTAGCGTGCTGGCAAGCACGTGAACCTCAGGATAAATCTTCGTGTCATCACTTTCATATTGTGATTGATTGATCCCGGTGTTCAGTTATCTTGGTATTCATTGTTGATCATATTGGTTGGCTCTATACTTCGCCCCTCGGTGAAACTCTCCTAACTTAACTTCGCATTACCTTCTTAGTTATCTTTGCTAGCTAGTTAGCTTTGCTAGAGTAGCTCTTTTTGTGTAGCTTGCTAGTTGTAGTTGGAGTTACCTTCTCGGTTTGACTTGTGCGGTTGAGTGCAAATATATTAGAATTGTGAATTGGTTAGGTGGCTTGCAAACACCCCGTAGGCTAAGCAAAACTCGCATCTCGCTACTTGTTATATTGATAAACTTGTTTAGCTTGTCTTTGTAGAAAATTTTAAAAGGCTATTCACCCCCCTCTAGCCATCAAGACCTTTCAAGTGGTATCGGAGCCGTGGTCACCGTTTTCAAGGCTTAACAACCTCGGTGTAAGATGGCTCAAGTTGTGTTCAACCATGTCGGGGGCAAGCCTCCATTCTTTGATGGTGTCACATCTTTTGATCATTAGAAAAGAAAGATGAAGCAATATCTTGGCTCTATTCATGAGAACGTTTGGAAGGTGACACACCATGATTATACTATCATTGATCCCGACAACCTCACCAACAATGATCGCATCAACAACCAATGCAACACTATGGCTCTCAACACTCTCTACAATGGGATTGATGCAAAGGTCTTTGAGCAAATCAAGGATCTTGAGATGGCAAGTGAAGTGTGGACAAGATTAGAGGAAACATATGAGGGCACGTCAACGGTAAAGAGTGCCAAGCTCTATATGCTCAAGGATAAGTTTGCAAGCTTCAAGATGAAGGATGATGAGTCTATACCGGAGATGTTCTATAGGCTACAAGTTACTGTCAATGATCTCAACAGCCTAGGAGAAGATGTCAAGGATAAGGACTTCTCACATAAGTTCTTGATGAACTTACCTAAGAAGTTTGCTATCTTGAGGAAGATGATCCAAAGAGAGGGTTTGGACAAGGTGACTCCAAACCAAGTGCTTGGAGATGTCATGACCGATGCTCAATATGATGATGATGAAGATGAAGATGAGAAGAAAGAGGTCAAGGTCAAGCAAGAGAAGCCCATTGCATTCAAGGCTTCATCCTCTAAGGGCAAGAGCAAGGTGGAGAGCAATGATGATGATCCATTCGATGATGAGACCATGGTCCTCCTTGTGCATAAGATGGGAAGGTTCATAAAGAAGAAAGGATATGGGGCAAGGAAGAGAAGGGACTTCATGAAGACAAAGGAGATCCTTTGCTACAATTGCAATAGCCCCGATCATATAGTGGCAAAGTGCCCCTATGAAGACAAAAGATATCATGATGGGGAGTTGAAGTTAAAGAAGAACAAGAAGGAGAAGAAAGAGAAGAAGAGTTTCACTATCAACAAGAAGAAGAAGGGTGGTGGCTATGTGGTCACTTGGGATAGTGATAACTCCGATAGTGATGATGATAGCTCTAGTGATGATGAGAGGACCACTCGGCGAGCCATTGCAAGCATCACCCTCTCCAACAAGTCATCCATCTTCGACACTACATCAACATGCCTTATGGCCAAGCCTACCAAGGTAAAACATGATGATAGTGATGATGATTCTTGTGCTAGTGATGGTTGTAGGAGTGATGATGAGGAGGATGAGGACTACTCCAAAGATAATCTATTAGGCATAATAGATCAAATGAGCAAGGGCTACAAGAGGGCAACCAAGAAATACAAAATCTTGGAACAAGAGCTCATTGCTAAGAGCAATGAAAATGATGCCTTGATGGAGGAGCTTGAAGCTCAAAAAAAGAGTAAGGAGTGCAAAGGAATTGAACAAGAGCTCAAAGCTCTTAGAAAATCCTTTGATGAGCTAGAGGCCTCTCGTGAGTGTCTAAAGGAAGACCACGAGGATCTTGAAGTTGCTCACACTAGGCTTAAGGAAGCCCACTCCACTCTACTTGAGCTCATCAAGGAAAAGGACCACAAATTGGAGAAGTTCATGAAGGAAGCTAAGGAGGAGCAAGTGATTGTCACCTGTGACATTGGACTAACATGTGATATTATTGATGATTCTTTATTTGTTGGTCCTACTAATGCTTCATGTAGCTCATCATCATCCACCACAACCAACTCTATTTCCACTACTAGTGATTCATCACATGTGGTTGAGAATGAGACTCTCAAGAGAGAGGTGGATGATCTCACCCTCGCATTAGGCAATGCCTGTGGTGGGGATGCCCGCTTGCTAAAATGCTTAGGTAGCCAAAGATTCTCTCTTAACAAAGAGGGTTTGGGCTATACTCCCAAGAAGGGCAAGGCGGCCTTTGCTTCTCCAAAGCCTCACTTTGTGAAGAGCAATGGTCATTATTGCAATAGATGCAAGCAAGTTGGGCATCTAGAGATTAATTGTAATAAAATGAACAAGAACAACAAAAAGTTTTATGCTAAAATGGATTACATTCCTTTTGATTCTTGTTATGTTCTTACCAAGGGTGAGAAAGGTGTGCATGCTAAGTTTGTTGGTACACCAATTGTGGGTCCAAAGAAGAAGGCCATTTGGGTACCAAAGAGCTTAGTGACTAACCTCCAAGGACCCAAGCAAGTATGGGTACCTAAAAGACATTAAATTGTTTTGTAGTTAAATTACAAGGCCGGAGGAAGGCATTGGGTGCTTGATAGTGGGTGCTCTCAACATATGACCGGTGATTCAAGAATGTTCAACTCTCTCAAATCAAATGATAGTGGCATTGATAGTATCACATTTGGTGACAATAGCAAGGGTGATGTGAAGGCTCTTGGAAGGATTACAATCTCAAATGATCATAGCATTTCTAATGTGCTCTTAGTTGAAAAGTTGAACTTCAATCTTCTCTCGATTGCTCAATTGTGTGATCTCGGTTTTAAGTGCATATTTGGTGTTGATGATGTGGAGATAGTTAGTGTTGATGGCTCCAACTTGATCTTCAAGGGTTTTAGATATGAGAATCTATACTTGGTTGATTTCAATGCTAGTGACACTCAACTTTCAACATGCTTGCTCACCAAATGAAGTATGGGTTGGTTATGGCATAGAAGACTTGGTCATGTTGGCATGAAACAATTGAACAAGTTAGTGAAGCATGACTTAGTTAGAGGCTTGAAGGATGTCACATTTGAGAAAGATAAGCTATGTAGTGCATGTCAAGCCAGAAAGCAAGTGGGCAACACTCATCCATTAAAGAGCATTATGAGTACTTCTAAGGCATTTGAGTTGTTGCACATGGATCTATTTGGGCCAACTACATACACAAGCATTGGTGGCAACAAGTATGGCTTTGTGATTGTGGATGATTTCACTAGATACACATGGGTATTCTTTCTTGTGGACAAGAGTGATGTATTTGACATATTCAAGAAGTTCATCAAGAGAGTGCAAAATGAGTTTGAGACCACAATCAAGAAAGTAAGAAGTGACAATGGAAGTGAGTTTAGAAACACAAGAGTTGATGAGCTATGTGAGGAGCTTGGAATCAAGCATCAATTCTTGGCCAAGTATACACCTCAGTCAAATGGCTTAGTTGAGAGGAAGAATAGAACCTTGATTGATATGGCAAGATCAATGTTGAATGAGTATAATGTGAGTCATTCATTTTGGGCCGAAGCAATCAACACGGCTTGCTTCTATAGCAACCGCCTCTATTGCCACAAGTTTCTAGAGAAGACACCATATGAGATCTTAAATGGAAGAAAGCCCAACATTGCATACTTTCGGGTATTTGGTTGTAAATGCTACATCCTGAAGAAGGGCACTAGATTAAGCAAGTTTGAGAAGAAATGCGATGAAGGCTTCCTACTTGGTTACTCAACTACTAGCAAAGCTTATAGAGTTTGGAATTTGGCTAGTGGTCAACTTGAAGAAGTGCATGATGTTGAGTTTGATGAAACCAATGGTTCTCAAAATTAAGAAGAAAACTTGGATGATGTGAGAGGAACTCAATTGAGTAATGCTATAAAAGAAATGGATATTGGTGATATTAGGCCAAAGCAAGTGATTGATGTGGATGACAACAAAGATCAAGTGCTCCAAAGTCCAATTACACAAGCTAGTGGTTCTCTAATGCAAAATCAAGCTAGTACATCATCTCAAGTGCAACAAGATCAACAAGTGGCTAGTTCATCATCTCCAACTCATGATCAACATCAACATCCAAGCAATCAAGTCCAAGTGCTTCAACCAACTAACATTGCAAGAGACCATCCATTGGATTCCATCATTGGTGACATACAAAGGGGAGTTCAAACTAGATCAAGATTGGCATCATTTTGTGCTCACTCTTCTTTTGTGTCAATGGAAGAACCCAAGGACATTGATAAAGCATTGAGAGATCCGGATTGGGTAAATGCAATGCATGAAGAGCTCAATAACTTCAAGAGAAATGAAGTATGGGAACTAGTTGAGAGGCCTAAGGATCACAATGTCATTGGAACAAGATAGGTCTTTCGCAACAAGCAAGATCAAGATGGGATAGTAGTAAGGAACAAAGCAAGACTAGTGGCTCAAGGTTACACACAAATAGAGGGTCTTGACTTTGGTGAAACTTATGCCCCGGTTGCAAGATTAGAAGCAATTAGGATCTTACTTGCCTATGCTTGTGCTCACAATATCAAGCTATATCAAATGGATGTGAAGAGTGCATTTCTCAATGGGTACATCCAAGAGGAGGTGTATGTGGAGCAACCTCCCGGTTTTAAAGATGACAAGAAACCCAATCATGTCTACAAATTGAGAAAAGCTTTGTATGGATTGAAGCAAGCACCTAGAGCATGGTATGAAAGATTGAGGGACTTCTTGCTATCCAAAGGATTTTTCATGGGCAAAGTTGATACAACACTATTCACCAAGATGATTGGGAAAGACTTGTTTGTATTGCAAATATATGTTGATGATATCATATTCGGTTCAACCAATCAAGATTATTGTGATGAGTTTGGGAAAATGATGGCAAAGGAATTTGAAATGTCAATGATTGGTGAACTTAGTTTCTTTCTTTGACTTCAAATCAAACAAATGAAGGAAGGAACATTTGTAAGCCAAACCAAGTATATAAAGGATATGCTAAAGAAGTTTGGTATGGAAGATGCAAAAGGAATCACTACTCCAATGAGCACTAGTGGAAGCTTGGATAGTGACAAGAGTGGCAACATGGTGGATCAAAAACTATATAGATCAATGATTGGTAGCCTACTCTATGTGACGGCATCAAGGCCCAATGTAATGTTTAGTGTATGCATGTGTGCAAGATTTCAAGCCTCACCAAGAGAAAGTCATTTGAAGGCAACAAAGAGAATATTGAGGTACTTAAAGCATACACAAGATGTTGGATTATGGTATCCTAAAGGTGCAAGCTTTGAGCTAGTTGGATATTCGGATTCCGACTATGCCGGTGACAAAGTTGAGAGAAAAAGCACCTCCGGGACTTGTCAATTGTTGGAAAGATCACTTGTCTCATGGTCATCCAAGAAGCAAAATAGTATTGCACTATCTACCGCCGAAGCCGAATACATCGCCGCGGGTAGTTGTTGTGCACAAATCTTGTGGATGAAGGCAACATTGAAGGATTTTGGAATCAACTTCAAGAATGTACCATTGTTATGTGACAATGAAAGTGCCGTGAAGCTAACCAACAATCCAGTTCAACATCAAAGAACAAAGCATATTGATGTTCGCCATCACTTTATTAGAGATCATCAACAAAAGGGTGACATTGCTATTGAGAGTGTGAGCACCGAAGATCAATTAGCCGATCTATTCACCAAGCCACTTGATGAGAAGAGATTTCACAAGCTAAAGAATGAGTTGAACATACTTGACTTCTTCAACATGAGTTGATGCACCTCCATGATATGACATGCCTCTCCTATGAGCCCCAAGGTATAATTGGTTGACATGTCATACATTCTATGCTAAGGACTTGTTTAGTGCATCTAGTCATAATTTACATGTTCTAGGCTCATTCATGAAAATCAAATGAATTTGAAGTTTATATGGTGCCGCTATTGTTTCCATGACTTGTATGATCTAGTGGTAGCATATAACTTGTTTAAGTAGCTTGTGATCCTAAGTGTTTAATCTAGAAAACTTGTCTAAATATTTGCTTCAACATGGTGCATGATAACCCTTCTAGTGAGGTGTGAAGAAGCTTGCCCTTGGATCAAACCGAAGCATTTTATTTGTGCAAGCAATCTAGGTTGAATCACAAACTTGATCCTCACCCCATAATTCAACATGATAATCTCTCTAAAATTGGTCCCTTGTGGTCATTGGTGCCAAAGGAGGAGAAATTATTGTTCACAAAGATAGAACTCAAAGGAGGAGAAGCACAAAGGGGGAGAAAAATGTTATTCACAAAGATAATTTTGAGCACACAAGTAGGGGGAGCAAGCTCTTAAACATGATTGTTGCATTTCCATGTGCACCTCATATGTATGATGTATAGTTATGCATTTCTTTTTCTCCGATGCTTTGCTTGTGTGGTGACTTGCTAGTATATTTTGAATGATGTATTGTGGTACTAACATGAATAGGAAGTAGTTAGATTTTTCTTGCTTCATGTTTTTCAAAGTGGTACTAGAGCCTTCCTTATAATGTTGATCTCACGAGGTTTCTAGTTATGTTTGTGCTTTTCCAAGTGGAATCTAACTACACAAGGTGCTAAGATGGTGTTTATCGCTACTCCGATGGTATCACGCTTCAAAGGTCTATAATCTTAAACACTTAGCACCTATTGGTAGTCAAGGCTCCTAATCTTTCCTATCTAACATGTATGCTTCCAAAATCCAAACATATAGCATACATGTAGGGGGAGCCATTGCTATCAATTTGAATTCATGATCACATGTCCATGATTCTTACACATGGTAATATACTTGGACAATGTGACATGGCTTTAATCAAAATTTTATCATAACATCTTTGTGAAAGGGTTGTCACCAATTACCAACAAGGGGGAGATTGAAAGTCCTATGTTTGGTGTTGGTAATTAGTGACAATGCCTAAGTACTAATCCTATGCCTAAGTTGTATGTAGCATATGAGGATTAGTACATTCCAAGGTTGGTGGCAAGATGGTCATGGTGATCTTGATGGCCACACTTGGATTTGGACGCAACCCTACATAATCAAGGCAAAGGTATATGCTTAAGGGTTGTATTTTAGTAACCAAGACACCTAGTGGGTGTGGTTACATTATAGGATAGATAGCCGTACTATAAAGAGGGAAATGATGCGGCTATTGAACTCCTAAGTGCCTCTAGATGTGCATTTCATAATCATATGCATTTGGATAGAACTAATATTGCCTCGAAAAATGATTGTGAAAATGCTAACACACTCACACATGACGAAGATCACTTGGTGGTGTTATCACGTTTGCGAAGGCGGTGGAGTTTGAGCGGTAGAGAGGGTTTGGGGTTTTTGAGAAGTTGAAACGACTATTTTCCACTACGCCGGAAGTTCAGAAAAGAAACGGAGGCGAACGGAGGTCACAGAGGTGACCAGACACTGAACCGAACACGGTCTTTGCATGACCAGACGCGTCCAGTCAGTGTTCAGTGTCTGCACGAGTTTCAGTTTGATGATCGGACGCGCAGCGCGTCCGGTCACTAACGATCGGACGCGTCCGGTCGTTCAGGGAGCTTACTGGACTCTAACCGGATGCTAGCACTGTGGCGTCTAGTCATTTCTCCAGCGCGTCCGGTCATTGTGTTGTTGAGTGCTGCTCAGGCTTGACAAGCGCGTCTGGTCATTCACGGGACCAGCGCGTCCAGTCGTTCGCAGTGCGTCCGGTCAGCGCGTCAAGCGCGTCCGGTCAGTGCTTCGCAACTTAGCCGTTGTGTGACCAGCGCGTCCGGTCATTTAGACCAGCACGTCCAGTCGTTTGGACTAGCGCGTCCGATCAGTTGGACCAGCGCGTCCGGTCAGTGCTTTACGACTTAGCCATTGTGCGACCGGCGCGTCCGGTCAGTTGGACCAGTGCGTCCGGTCAGCACGTTTTCGGCTGTTTAAGTTTCTAATGGATCTATTCGAAGGGGTACGTCTATATATACTCGTTGGCCGGCTCAAGGCTCGCTCTCTTGCACATTTGACATACTTGTGAGTACTTTGAGCTAAGCAACTCCCCTCCCACTCATCTCTCTTGCTTCTTTGCATATTCGAAGTGAGATTGAGTGATCCAAGTGCATTTGCTTTGTGAGATAGCATCTAGTTGGCACTTGGTGGTTGATTTGCTGCGGGATTCTTGTTTCTCTTGGTGGTTGCCGCCACCTAGACGGCTTGGAGCAGCTTGGAGACGTTGGCAAGAGTTGGTGATTGTTCTTGGCTACCTCCGGTGATTGTGAGGGGTTTGTGCCTACCTCGGCGAAGCACCAAAGGCAACGTTAGTGAATTGCTCGTGTCATTGCAACCTTTTGTCATTTGGTAGGTTCTTGTGGTGCCTTTTGAGAGGCTCGGTGTGAGACTGATTAGCCACCGAACCACGTGGTGAAGAGGGACACAACGGGGACTAGCATGCCGGCAAGCACGTGAACCTCGGGATAAATCTTCGTGTCATCACTTTCATATTGTGATTGATTGATCTCGGTGTTCGGTTAGCTTGGTATTCATTGTTGATCATATTGGTCGGCTCAATACTTCGCCCCTCGGTGAAACTCTCCTAACTTAACTTCGCATTACCTTCTTAGTTATCTTTGCTAGCTAGTTAGCTTTGCTAGAGTAGCTCTTTTGTGTAGCTTGCTAGTTGTAGTTGGAGTTACCTTCTCGGTTTGACTTGTGCGGTTGAGTGCAAATATATTAGAATTGTGAATTGGTTAGGTGGCTTGCAAACACCCCGTAGGCTAAGCAAAACTCGCATCTCGCTACTTGTTATATTGATAAACTTGTTTAACTTGTCTTTGTAGAAAATTTTAAAAGGCTATTCACCCCCTCTAGCCATCAAGACCTTTCACCAGGGCATAGCTAGAATATAAGAATAGGAATTAGAGGAGGCAAGCAATGCTTGGATTCTAGATCTAGTCGCGAGGAGGCTAGGTATAGCCTTGTACTTCTCTCTTGTATTCAACATTATTAATCTATTTGTGCTATTTGTCTTCTAGTTCATTGTGTTCATCTTCTAGTTTGTTTACTTATTCTTCTAGTTCATCTTGTTCATCTTATAGTTCATCATATTCTTGTCTAGTTAGTCGTTCTAGTTTGTCTAGTTCATTGTGTTCTTGTCTAGTTCGTGTTGATCCTCTAGTTCTTGTTCTAGTTTGTGTATGAGTCGAATACTTGATAGGACTTGGTATAATTCTAGATTCATAATTATAATGTTCATTGCCTATGTTGATTATATGTTTAGTATAGTTGTAGTAATTTTGTGTTTATACTCTTGTTCGTATAGCGCTCATTCCGATGATCAAGGGGTGGGTGGTAGAAATTGTGTAGGCGTGGTGCTTAGGCAATATCTATCTGTGAGTGCTCCCTATGTTTTGGGCCATGTGGTAAATCACGAAGGTGACTATTATAGCTTCATTGAGTCCTCTGTAGTCCACTCCCCAAATATAGGATTAGTAAGGCTAAGTTGCGGGGGTGATATCTTGCTATGTTCCTGATCCATCTTAGCAATGTCTCTTGAGTATGAATATGAGGTTACCTTGACCATGATTGCTAAATGTAATTGCACTAATTGATGTAGCTCAATGACCTATAGTTAGAATAACCCTAGGAGTTAGTCTCTATTTTCTAGTTCTTTCTAGAGCCACGCCCAAGTACGAAAATGCTCGGTGGAACCCCTTTTAGAATTACCATGATCTGTTATTAATTATCCTTTATTATGATATGATTGATCCCTATTTTGAGACTGATCTAGTGGAACTCTTATCACAAGTGTAAGTTATAGTTTATATTCTTATACCTCCAAGTGTCTTCCCAGTGGTAGAATTATAAATAACGATGCCTAGAACTTTCCTGGGTGAAATGCTACAACGGGTGTATTTTATCTGTGCGCTTGCGGATAACCTTTGTTCATATTTTATAAGTGCTATGATCATAAGTACAACCACATCTTTTGGTATTGTGTTGGGGATGAAAACCTGGCTTAAGCAATGCTAAGAGATGTCCCGAACATTTCTAATGCCTTTGCTAAGGAAGGGTTTGACCTACCTTATTTGTAATCATGTTAGAGATGTCAACAACCTATCTTGGACTAAGACTAACACTGTCTCCAAATATACTGAAACGAGCTTCTACTTTAGCATTGTTACCAAGGAGTACCATCGGGTGCGCCCCAAATGATTTCTGAGCCTATAGTACGTTCGGTGCAAACTGTGCACCTATCTTGTGTCTAGATTACTAGTATCTCCAAACAAACCGAAATAAGCTTCCACTTGAGCATCGTCACCTAGTAGTACCATCGGTGCATCCAAATTGATTTTTGAGCCTATACTACTTTTGGCTGAACCGTGCAACTATCTTGCACTGACACTAACATTGTCTCCAAACGGACTGAAATGAGCTTCCACTTGAGCTTCGTCACCTAGGAGTACCACTGGGTGCCTCCAAAATGATTTATGAGCTTATGGTACGTTTATCACAAACCATGTAATTGTCTTGCACTGACACCAACACTATCTCCCGACATACCAAAACGAGATTCCACATGATCACCTAGCAGTTCCATCGGGTGTGTGCAAAATCATTTCTGAGCCTATGCTACGTTCAGCGCAAATCGTGCACCTATGTTGCACTGACACTAACATTATCTCTAAATGGACCAAAACAAGGTTCCGCATGACCCACATCACCTCGGAGTTCCATCGGATGTGTCATAAACAATTTTTGAGCCTATGGTACATTCGGCGCAAATCGTGCACCTATCTCCCACCGACACTAACACTGTCTCCAAACAGACTGAAACGAGATTCCACGTGACCCACGTCACCTAGGAGTTCCATCGGGTGCGTCCAAATCAATTTCCGAGGATGGTACGTTTGGTGAAAACCATGCATCGATCTTGCATCAGGATTACCACTGTCTCCAAATGGACCCAAATCAGCTTCCACTTGAGCATTGTCACCTAGGAGTTCCATCGGATGCGTCTAAAATGATTTCTGAGCTTATGGTACGTTCGGTGCAAACCGTGCACCTATCTTGTCTCAAGATTACCACTATTTCCAAACGGACCGAAATGAGCTTTCACTTGAGCATCGTCACCTAGTAGTACCATCGGTGCGTCCAAAATGATTTCTGAGCCTATGGTACTTTTGGCACAAACAAGCACCTATCTTGCACTGACACTAACATTGTCTCCAAACGGACCGAAACCAGCTTCCACTTGAGCCTCGTCGCCTAGGAGTACCATCGGGTGCATCCAAAATGATTTATGAGCCTATGGTATGTTTAGCGCAAACCATGCACCTATCTTGCACCGACACTAACACTATATCCAAACGGACCGAAACGAGATTCCACATAACTCAAGTCACCTAGAAGTTTCATCGGGTGTGTCCAATATGATTTCTGATCCCATGGTATGTTCGGCACAAACCGTGAACCTCTCTTGTGACATGATTACCACTATCTCCAAATGGAACAAAACAAGCTTCCACTTGAGCCTATGGTATATTTGGCGCAAACAGTGCACCTATCTTGTATCGAGACTAACACTATCTCGAAACGGACCGAAACGATATTCCACAAGACCCACGTCACCTAGGAGTTCCATCGGGTGCGTCCAAAATGATTTTTGTGTTTATGGTAGGTTTAGCGAAAACCATGCACCTATCTTCCGTCAAGATTAGCATTATCTCCAAATGAACCGAAATGAGCTACCACTTGAGCTTCGCCACCTAGGAGTACCACCGGGTGCATCCAAATCGATTTTTGAGCCTATGATATGTTTGGCGCAAACCGTACTCCGATCCTGCACCGATACTAACACTGTCCCCAAACGGACCAAAATGAGATTCCACATGACCCACGTCACCTAGGGGTTCTATCAGGTGCGTCCAAAATAATTTCTGAACCTATGGTACCTTCAGTGCAAACCGTGCACCTATATTGCGTCAAGATTAGTACTATCTCCAAACGGACCGAAACGAGCTTCCACTTAAGCCTTGTCACCTAGGAGTACCATCGGTTTCATCCAAAATGATTTCTAAGCCTATGGTATGTTTGTGCAAACCATGCACCTATTTTGCATCGACACTAACAATGTCTCTAAACAGTCCGAAATGAGATTACACATGACCCACGTCACCTAGGAGTTCCATCGGGTGCGTTCAAAATGATTTCTGACCCTATGGTACGTTCGGTGCAAACCGTGCTCCTATCTTGCATCAGGATTACCACTATCTCAAAATGGACCAAAATTAGCTTCCACTTGAGCATCGTCGCCTAGGAGTACCATTGGGTGCGTCCAAAATGATTTCTGAGCCTAGGTACTTTCGGTGCAACCATGCACCTATCTCGCACTAACACTAACACTGTCTCCAAACAGACCGAAACAAGCTTCTACCTAAGCCTCGTCACCAAGGAATACCATCTGGTGCGCCCAAAATGATTTCCCAGCGTACAGTACGTTCGGTGCAAATCGTGCACCTATCTTGCATCAAGATTACCACTTTCTCCACACGGACCAAAATGAGCTTCCGCTTGAGCACCGTCATCTAGTAGTACGATCGGTGCATTCAAAATGATTTCTGAGCCTATAGTACATTTGGCTTAACCGTGCACCTATCTTGCACTGACACTATCATTGTCTCCAAACGGACTAAAACGAGCTTCCACTTGAGCCTCATCACCTAGGAGTACCATCTGGTGCGTCCAAAACAATTTCTGAGCCTATGGTATGTTTAGCGCAAACCATGCACCTGTCTTGCACCGACACTAACACTATCTCTAGACGGACCAAAACGACATTCCACATGGCCCACATCACCTAGGAGTTTTATCGGGTGCATGCAAAATCATTTCTGAGCTTATGGTACATTCAGCGCAAACTGTGCACCTATGTTCCACTGACACTAACACTGTCTCCAAATGGACCAAAATGAGGTTCCGCAAGACACACGTCACCTCAGAGTTCCATCGGGTGCGTCATAAACGATTTCTAAGCCAATGGTATGTGTGGTGCAAATAGTGCACCTATCTTGCGTCGACACTAACACTGCCTCCAAACGGACCGAAATGAGATTCCACATGACCCACGTCACCTAGGAGTTCCATTGGGTGCGTCCAAAATTATTTCTGAGCCTATGGTACGTTCGGTGCAAACAGTGCACCTATCTTGCGTTAAGATTACCACTATCTCGAAATGGACCGAAATGAGCTTCCACTTGAGCATTGTCTCCTAGTAGTACCATCGGTGTGTCCAAAATGATTTCTGAGCCTATGATACTTTTGGTGCAACCGTGCACAAATCTTGTAGTGACAGTAACATTGTCTCCAAATGGACTGAAATGAGCTTTCAGTTGAGCCTCGTCACCTTGGAGTACCATCGGGTGCGTCAAAAATTATTTATGAGCCTATGGTACATTTAGCGCAAACCGTGCACCTGTCTCGCACCAACACTAACATTGTCTCTAGATGGACCAAAATGAGATTCCACATGACCCACGTCACCTAGGAGTTCCATCGGGTGCGTGCAAAATCATTTCTGAGCCTATGGTACGTTCGGCACAAACCGTGCACCTATATTGCACCGACACAAACACTCTCTCCAAACGGACCGAAACAAGGTTCTGCATGGCGCACATCACCTAAGAGTTCCCACGGTTGTGTCATAAACGATTTTCTGAGCCTATGGTACAAGCGTTGCAAACTGTGCACCTATCTTGCACCGACACTAACACTGTCTCCAAATGGACTGAAATGAGATTCCACATGACGCACATCACCTAGGAGTTCCATCGTGTGTGTCCAAAACGATTTATGAGCCCATGGCACGTTTGGTGAAAACTGTGCACCTATCTTGCATCAGGATTACCAATGTCCCCAAATGGACTGAAATCAGCTTCCACTTGAGCATCGTCACTTAGGAGTATCATCGGGTGGGTCCAAAATGATTTCCGAGCCTATTGTATGTTCGGTGCAAACCGTGCACCTATCTTGTGTGAAGATTACCATTATTTCCAAATGGACCAAAATGAGCTTCCACTTGAGCATCATCACCTAGTAGTACCATCGGTGTGTCCAAAATGATTTATGAGCCTGTGGTACTTTTGGCGCAACTATGCACCTATCTTGTAGTGACACTAACACTGTCTCCAAACAAACTGGAACAAGCTTCCACTTGAGACTCTCACCTATTAGTACCATCGGGTGCGTCAAAAATGATTTCTAAGCCAATGGTACATTTGGCGCAAACCATGCACCTATCTTGCATTGACACTAACACTATCTTGAAATGGACCAAAACGAGATTCCACATGACCCACGTCACCTAGGATTCCATCGGGTGCGTCCAAAACAATTTTTGAGCCTATGGTAGGTTTGGCAAAAACCGTGCACCTATCTTGTGTCAAGATTAGCATTATCTCCAAATGAACCAAAATGAGCTTCCACTTGAGCTTCGCCACATAGGAATACCATCCGGTGCAACCAAAACGATTTCTGAGCCTATGATATGTTTGGCGCAAACTGTACACCTGTCTTGTACCGGCGCTAACACTGTCCCTAAGCAGACCGAAATGAGATTTCACATGACCCACGTCACCTAGGAGTTCTATCAGGTGCGTCCAAAATGATTTCTGAGCCTATGGTACGTTCGGCGCAAACCGTGCCCCAATGTTGCATCAGGATTACCACTGTCTCTAAATAGACCGAAACGAGCTTCCACTTGAGCATCGTCATCTTACAATACCATCGGGTGCATCCAAAATGATTTCTGAGTCTATGATATGTTTGGCGCAAACCATACACCTATCTTGCACCTACACTAACACTGTCTCCAAACAGACTGAAATGAGATTCCACATGACCCACGTCACCTAGGAGTTCTATTAGGTGCATCCAAAATAAAAAACTATGCACCTATATTGCATCAAGATTAGTACTATCTCCAAACAGACCAAAACGAGCTTGTAGTTGAGCCTCATCACCTAAGAGTACCATCGAGTGCGTCTAAAATGATTTATGAGCCAATGGTATGTTTGGGAAACCTTCCACCTATCTTGCACTGACACCAACACTGCCTCCAAACGGACCGAAACAAGATTACACATAACCCTCATCACTTAGGAGTTCTATCGGGTACGTCCAAAATGATTTTTGAGCCGATGGTACGTTTGGTGCAAACCATGCTCCTATCTTGCATCAGGTTTAGCACTATCTCCAAATGGACCAAAATCAGCTTCCACTTGAGCAACGTCATATAGGAGTACAATTGGGTGCGTCCAAAATGATTTCTGGGCTATGGTACTTTTGGCGCGACCGTGTACCTATCTTGCACTGACACTAACACTGTCTCCAAATAAACCGAAATGAGTTTCTACTTGAGCCTCATCACTAAGGAGTACCATCGGGTGTGCCCAAAATGATTTTCGAGCCTATGGTACGTTCGTTGCAAACCATGCACCTATCTTGCATCAAGATTACCACTATCTCCAAACAGATCGAAATGAGCCTCCACTTGAGCATCATCACCAAGTACTACTATCGCTACGTCCAAAATGATTTTTGAGCCTATAGTACTTTTGCTTAACCATGCACCTATCATGCACTGACACTAACATTGTCTCCAAATGGACCAACACGAGCTTTCACTTGAGTATTGTCACCTAGTAGTACCATCGGGTGCGTCCAAAATGATATGATTTCTAAGCATATGGTACGTTTAGCGCAAACCGTGCACCTATCTTGCACCGACACTAACACCATCTCCAGACAGACCAAAACGAGATTCCACATGACCCACGTCACCTAGGAGTTCCATCGGGTGTGTCCAAAATCATTTATGAGCCTATGGTACGTTTGGCGCAAACCGTGCAACTAGCTTGCACTGACAATAACACTGTCTCCAAATGGACCGAAATGACATTCCACATGACCCACATCACCTAGGAGTTCCATCAGGTGCATCCAAAATGATATCTAACCCCATGGTACATTCGGTGCAAATCCTGCACCTATCTTGCGTAAGGATTACCACTATCTCCAAACGGACCGAAATCAGCTTGCTCTTGAGCATGGTCACCTAGGAGTACCTTCGGGTACGTCCAAAATGATTTCTAAGCCAATACTTTTGGCGCAATCGTGCACCTATCTTGCACTGACACTAACATTGTCTCCAAATAGACCGAAATGACCTTCTACTTGGGCCTCGTCACCTAGGAGTACCATTAGGTGCGTGCAAAATGATTTATGATCCTATGGTATGTTCGGCGCAAACCGTGCACCTCTCTTGTGACAAGATTACAACTATCTCTAAATGGAGCAAAACCGGCTTCCACTTGAGCCTTGTCACCTAGGAGTACCCTCGGGTGCGCCCAAAATGATTTCCAAGCCTATGGCACATTCAGTGAAAACCATGCACCTGTCTTGCATCAAGATTAACACTATCTCCAAACGGACCGAAATGAGCTTCCACTTGAGCATCGTCACCTAGTACTACCATCGGGTGTGTCTAGAACAATTTATGAGCCTATGGTATGTTCGTTGCTGATGAATACTGGCCCGATCTTCTGAGAGGTAACCAGTAAATTCAATTTGTGGAGATCTCGACGTTGGCGATCCGGCTTCAAATCTGACATGATTCGAACCCTGCAACCGTTACACCACTGCTCTGTAGGTTATCAACCAAGCACAACTTGATTGACCTCCCCAAGAAGGCTTTTCCTGCAAGCGAATCGAAGAGCACAAGCAAGAAGGTAAAAACACGCAATCTGAAATTGCAAATATGAATGATGCGAATATCAATAAAGGGTTCAAGAACTCGGTTCCAAAGGACTAATCGACACAGTGGAGGAGATCAAGAATAGGGGCCCTAGATCACTGTAAAAGGATTTGTCACCACAGTTACAATGAACGATTCAGTTTCTCGATGGAAAACTAAACTCTAAACAAAACCCGATTGTCTAACAGCGGTGGCAGCTGTGTTTATAGTCTAAGCCTCGACCTAGGGTTGGGAATGACCAGGGGTTGGGCGCCCACAACCTGGGCTTAAGGCCCGACACGATACATGGCCAAGTTAGCCCAAATAGGTGACGCAGCACCTTGACGTGGTCACACAAAATGATCCACGGACCTTCTGGAGCTGGGACCAGATCCAAAACGACTGCGTCGTCGTCCCCTTTCCAACGCATCCAAGAACACCCTATTTTGATGTCGTATGAGAGAGTTATGACCAAAACAGTGACGACATGTCTGCTGAATCCGAGGGTGACGTGGCAGCTGAGTTGGGGACGAATTGCAACTTGGGAAAGACCATAACGTCAGTGTGTCCAGCATGGCGATATCCTCATCATCCTCCCCTTATTGAATTGGAGTCATCCTCGACTCCATCTTGGTGATGTCCTCATCATCCCCTCCTCCTAGAATTGGAGTCGTCCTCGACTTCATCCCATGATCAGCGAACTCCTGCAAAAGGTTAGTGAAAGCAGGCAATGCACCAGACAGAATAGGTTGACAAAACATAGTATAACATGGCGCATCAGGATTATCACATAACTCAGCAGTAGCAGAAGTTGTAGCAAGAAAAGTACCTCCTTTTAACTTAATCCCATTATTTTTAGCAATGTGAGTTGGAGGTTTATTTTTAATCTCATTAGCATGTTTAATAATATCCGTAGGAGACAAAGGTAGCAATGTAATTTTCTTGTCCTTATGTATGATAGTGTATGTATTAGTTCTACCATGGTGTAAGGCATCATTATCAAATTCCCATGGGCGACCTAATAAAATGGAACAAGCTTGCATAGGGACAACATCAAAATCAGCAGTATCATGATAAGAGCCTATGAAAAAGCTAATGCGTGCTGATTTAGTTACATTAGTCTTACCACTATTATTGAACCATTGAAGTTTATATGGATACGAATGTTGTCGTGTGGTCAAGCCAAGCTTGGCAACCAAATCTGAACTCACCAAGTTATTTCAACTCCCGCTATCAATGATAGTGAGAACACGACAACCCTGCACAATGAAATACATGTGGAACAAATTGTGGCGCTGGATCGTCATCTCTTCTTCATGTCCCACACGTGTACTCAACACACGCTGCACAAGAAGGCTAGGGTAGTCTGTGGCAGCAGCCATGGAGTCAATGATGATGGCCTCCTTGTCCTGATCGCCCTCGGTGGAATCTGCATCAATGCTAGCAACAAGGGCTAAATCATCTTCAACATCACTAGCACTTACATATCCATCCTCGGTAGCAATGAAAGCACGACGACTGGGGCAATCCTTCATGACATGTCCCATGCCTTTGCATCGGTGGCAAATGATTTTAGAGCTGGACGAGGAGGAGCGAGGGGAAACACCTGGAGTGGCACTTTTGTTCTGCACATTAGACAATTTACTTACCCCAGAAGGTGTAGATGGCTGTGAAGCAACAAGAATCTTGGGCGTCTCCGGCTCTAAACGGTGCTGAAAAGTCCTCCCATTGTTAGACCTGAAAGGCTGGTGTTGTTTGCGTCCTTATACTTCACGTTCTGCATTAATAGCAAGATGATACAATTGTGAAAAATTACGCCATTCTTTGTAATCTAGGATGTTCTATATATCATGGTTTAAACCACCAAAAAATCTAGGACTAGAATCATTATCATCTTCATTTATACCACAACGGGCTAAACCAATAAGCAATTCTTGATAGTATGCTTCGACTCCTTTCTCACCTTGTTTGAAAGTTTGTAGTTTCAAACGTAAATCACGTTGGTAATAAGGAGGAACAAAATGAGATTTCATACGTTGCTTTAAAGCATTCCAAGTTTGAGGCATAGCAACAGCATTATTAGCATTGCAAAGATCACTCCACCAGAACAAAGCAAAATTAGTAAACTCACTAGTAGCAAGTCTAACTCTATGCTCAGCAGGAACATTATGAGAATCAAATTTTTGTTGAACAGCAAGCTCCCAATCTAAGTAAGCCTCTGGATAAACATTACCAGCAAAAGGAGGAAGGCTAAATTTAATTTTAGCAAAAGGATCATTATTACCTTGAATATTACCTCCCATACCGCGACGGTTGAAGTTGAGGCAGCGACGAGCATAACCGTCAGCATCCGCATCTTCATCACCAAAATCATCCGCATCTTCATTAGCAACACGATGAGGTGGAGGGCGTTGCTCGAGTTGTTCAATGTGAGTGACCAGATTGTTCACATTGCGCGTCAGCTCGGTCATAAGATTGCGTTGTTTAGTAATGAACGTTGTAAGCTCGCCCTTGGACACGCACTCATTGAAGTCCGTCGGAGATCCTACCATGGTTAGAAGATAGAAAAAGACAACACCAAAGTATTATCCCTATCAACTAAAAGGAAACAAGTGGTGGTGGTGGTGGTGAAAGTGGAATGCAAAATCACAAGTAGCTTATCACCGTCTTGCCTGTATTCTTACCAACGCCAAATAAGAGCCAAACCAAAATGGCGAAGTAATCTGTTGTTGAGCGTGGGTAACAGTTGCAAGATAAACCTATGCTGACAGAAGAATATGTGGAGCTATGGGTAGGCACACAATATGACAGCAAGGATTAGCAATTAACGAATACAGATTAGCAATTGTTCAATCCGGATCCAAAGTACAAATCACAGCTGCTGGCTAAGACGTGTCGAGACGTAGCGCAACAAGGTGAAAGCAAAGGACGATGGAAAGAACTCACAGAACAAGCAAATAACCCGAATTTTTCCTTTTTCTAAATTTTTCCTGGAATTTCCCAAAAGGCACTAGTAGGAATCAAACTTTTTTATTTTTTTGCTATTTTTTTATATTTTTTCTCTGAACAAGGATCAAAAAAGATGCAACCACAAAAATTGGCACCTACAACTGAGGTGGGATGTGGTCTACAGAAATACAGCAAGTTCTCTGAAAAGCGTACAAAAACTTTGATAATTTTTTTCTTTATTTTCCTGAATTTTTTTGGCAATTTTGACGAAACCAAACAGGGCAAAGCCGAGTTTGGGTCGGCTCCAAATGGTGTCAAGAAGCTGCTCAAAAAATTTCAGATTTTTCTGATAAACGAGCGAAAAGTTATGCCTGTTTTACTGAAGGTATCTCAAGTTATGTTTTCGGAAGGCACAATACAGCAGCGGCAGTTAGGGAAAAACGTCCCTAAACTCTAACACCGATCACAAGATGGTTCCTGTGACTAACAGCAGTAGGTATTCGCCTGATGATGTAAGGAGGGCTGCGATGCAGGCAAAATAAGAGCAGCTGGCAATCTATCTAGGGTTTGCGTGGTGGCGAGAAGTTACACAAGGCGGCTAGCGGGGCAAGTAGAGTAATGTGGTGGTTTCGACTTGTTGTTTGGAAACGGTGGATGGGATAGCAGCGGAAAACAAAAATCACAGCAACGGGCGATTGAACTACGACTACGAACACAATCCTAAACCAGCAACAAGACTCGACCACGGATACAAACTCAACAACGCGAACCTGAAATGAAATTGCAAAGGCACAAAGGTGATAAGACAGCGGAAATTGAAATATTTATTGGGCTTTTTGAGGACTCTAGGTAATAAACAAATATGAATCTAAGGCAAACGAGATTATACCTCGCGGTAAACCTAAAATATCTGATACCAATTGATGAATACTGGTCCAATCTTCTGAGAGGTAACCGGTAAATTCGATTTGTGGAGATCTCAACGTTGGTGATCTGGCTTCAAATCAGACACAATTCGAACCCTGCAACCGTTACACCACTGCTCCGTTGGTTATCAACCAAGCACAACTTGATTGACCTCGCCAAGAAGGCTTTTCCTGCAAGCGAATCGAAGAGCACAAGCAAGAAGGTAAAAACACGCAATCTAAAATTGCAAATATGAATGATGCGAATATCAATAAAGGGTTCAAGAACTTGGTTCAAAAGGACTAATCGACACAGTGGAGGAGATCAAGAACAGGGGCCCTGGATCACTGTAAAAGGATTTGGCCCGATCTTCCGAGAGGTAACCGGTAAGTTCGATTTGTGGAGATCTCGACGTTGGCGATCCGGCTTCAAATCAGACACGATTCGAACCCTATAACCATTACACCACTGCTCCGTTAGTTATCAACCAAGCACAACTTGATTGACCTCGCCAAGAAGGCTTTTCCTGCAAGCGAATCGAAGAACACAAGCAAGAAGGTAAAAACACGCAATCTAAAATTGCAAATATGAATGATGTGAATATCAATAGAGGGTTCAAGAACTCAGTTCCAAAGGACTAATCGACACAGTGGAGGAGATCAAGAACAGGGGCCCTGAACGATTCAGTTTCTCGATGGAAAACTAAACTCTAAACAAAACCCGATTGTCTAACAGTGGCGGTGGCTGTGTTTATAGTCTAAGAGTCGACCTAGGGTTGGGAACGGCCAGGGGTTGGAAGCCCACAACTTGGGCTTAAGGCCCGACACGATACATGGCCAAGTTAGCCCAAATAGGTGACGCAGCACCTTGACGTGGTCACACAGAATGATCCACAGACCTTTTGAGCTGGGACCAGATTCAAAACGACGGCGTCGTCGTCCCCTTTCCAACGCATCCAAGAACGCCCCGTTTTGATGTCGTATGAGAGAGTTATGACCAAAACAGTGACGACATGTCTGCTGAATCCGAGGGTGACGTGGCAGCTGAGTTGGGGACGAATTGCAACTTGGGAAAGACCATAACATCGGTGTGTCCAGCGTGGCGATGTCCTCATCAGTTGCAAACCATGCACCTATCTTGCATCAAGATTACCACTATCTTCAAACGAACCACAATGAGCTTCCACTTGAGTATTGTCACCTAGTAGTACCATCGGTGCGTCCAAAATGATATGATTTCTAAGCATATGGTACGTTTAGCACAAACCGTGCACCTGTCTTGCACCAACACAAACATTGTCTCCTGACGGACCAAAACAAGATTCAACATGACCCACGTCACCTAGGAGTTCCATCGGGTACGTCCAAAATCATTTCTAAGCCTATGGTACATTCGGCGCAAAATCATGCACCAATCTTTCACCGACACTAACAATGTCTCCAAACGGACCAAAATGAGATTCCACATGACCCATGTCCCCTTGGAGTTCCATCAGGTGTGTCCAAAATGATTTCTCAGCCTATTGTATGTTCAGCACAAACAGTGCACCTCTCTTGTGACATAGTTACCACTATCTCCAAATGGACCGAAACGTGCTTCCACTTGAGCCTTGTTACCTAGGAGTGACATCGGGTGCGTTCAAAACTATTTCCAAGCCTATGGTACTTTTGGCGCAACCGTGCACCTATCATGCACTAACACTAACATTGTCTCCAAATGGACCAAACTGAGCATCCACTTTAGTCTCGTCACCTAGGACTACCATAGGTTTGTCCAAAATGATTTTCGAGCCTACGGTACAATTAGCGCAAACGGTGCACATGTCATGCACCGACACTAACACTGTCTCCAGACGGACCAAAATGAGATTTCACATAACCCATGTCACTAAGGAGTTCCATCAGGTGCATCCAAAATCATTTTTGAGCCTATGGTACGTTCAGCGCAAACCATGCACCTATCTTGCACCAATACTAACACTATATTCAAACAGACCAAAATGAGATTCCACATGACTCACGTCACCTTGGAGTACCATCGGGTGCGTCCAAAATTATTTTTGAGTCAATGGTCCGTTTAGTGCAAACCATGCACCTATCTTGCGTCAAGATTACCACTATCTCCAAATGGACCAAAATGAGTTTCCACTTGAGCATCGTCACCTAGTAGTTCCATCGGTGTGTTCAAAACAATTTCTAAGCTAATGGTACTTTTGGCGCAACCGTGCACCTATCTTGCACTGACACAAACATTGTCTCCAAACGGACCAAAATGAGCTTTCACTTGAGCCTCATCACCTAGGAGTACCATCGGGTTCGTCCAAATTGATTTTAGAGCCCATGGTATGTTTCGCGCAAACCGTGCACCTGCCTTGCACCGTCACTAACATTGTCTCCAAACAGACCAAAACGAGATTCCACATGACCCACATCACCTAGGAGTTCCATCGGGTCTGTCCAAAATAATTTCTGAGCCTATGGTACGTTTGGCGTAAACCGTACACCTATCTTGCACCAACACAAACACTGTCCCTAAAGTACCGAAACAAGATTCCACATGACCCACGTCACCTAGAAGTTCCATCGGGTGCATCCAAAATGATTTTTGAGCCTATGATATGTTCGGCGCAAACCGGGCATGTCTCTTGTGACAAGATTACCACTATCTCCAAATGGACCGAAACAAGCTTCCACTTGAGCCTCGTCACCTATAAGTACCATTGGGTGCATCCAAAACGATTTATGAGCCTATGGTACATTTGGCGCAAACCGTGCACTTATCTTGCACCGACACTAACACTTTCTCCAAATGGACTAAAATAAGATTCCACATGACCCACGTCACTTAGAAGTTTCATCGGGTGCGTCTAAAACTATAATAGCCCATGGGTCAAGTGGACCCAATTCAGGTATGGGCCAAGTACTGTAGCAGTGGTAGTGGGGGCACTATAGCTATGTGGGGGGTACTGTACATCCGAACTCCGGGGGGTACTGTACCATCACGGTACTGTAGCGAGGAGGTACTGTTCACTCTCGGTTGCTGTAGTAGCGAGTTGGGCCAGGCCAGGTTCATGTTACTGTAGCTCATGAAAACACTGTGCAATCGGTGTTTAGTACCCTACCGTGAATCCAAGGATCGCCAGACCGACTTAAATACCAGGGCCAGGGACGCATAGTAACCCTCGGTTAACCGTTTTGAGCGAAGCGAGGATGAAAGCTAAAATGGGTTGCTACGTAGGTGGGACCACTCCTTGGTAGAGTGGGTCTAGGCCGTGCGCCGGGTCTGGATGTTACATTTGGTATCGGAGCCGACTCTCGCGGTTTCACGGGCACGTGGGGATCAGATGCTCGGGCATGGTGTGTGCATGTGCGTAGGCCTGTCGTGGACACGGCATTCCATGGCACATGCATCGGCATGGGAACACACAAATGTGGCAAAGAGAGGAGGATCCTGGATCAGGTGCCCTGAATAGGGTAAACCAATCTGGCATTCGATGGGGACGTCGAATCCTTAGTGGGGTGATTGTAACAGCCCATGGCCCACGTGGGCCTAATTCAGGTATGGGACGAGTACTGTAGCAGTGGTAGTGGGTCGAGCACTGTAGCGGGGGGGGGGGGGGGGGGGGGGGGGTACTGTACATCCAAACTCTAGATGTTGTAATGGCGTGGTACCATAGCGAGGGTACTGCTCACTTTCGGGTACTGTAGCAGCGAGTTGGGACATGCCAAATTTGTGTTACTATTCACATAGACTATTGTAGCTTGTGAAAAACACTGTGCAACTGGTGTTTAGTACCATACCGTGAATCGAAGAATGGCCAGACCGACTTAAATACTAGGGCTAGGAATGCATAGTAACCTTCGGTTAATCGTTTTGAGCGAAGCGAGGACGAAAGCTCAAGCGGGTTGCTATGCAGGTGGGACCACTCCTCGGTAGGGTGGGCCTGGGCCGTACGCCGGATCTGGATGTTACAAAAATGAATTCTGAGCCTGTGGTACATTCGATGCAAAACAGTGCACCTATCTTGTGTCAAGATTAGCACTATGACCAAACGGACTGAAATGATCTTCCACTTGAGCCTTGTCAACTAGGAGTACCATCGAGTGTGTACGAAATGATTTCTGAGCCTATGGTACCTTTGGCGCAAACCATGCTTCTATCTTGCACTGAAACTAACACTATCTCCAAACAAACCAAAATGAGATTCCACATGACCCACGTCACCTTGTAGTTCCATCAAGTGCCTCCAAAATGATTTTTGAGTCTGTTTGGCGCAAACCGTGCACATATATTGCGTCAAGATAACTACTATCTCTAAACAGACCGAAACGAGATTCCGCTAGAGCCTCATCAGCTAGGAGTACCTTTGGGTGCGTCCAAAACGATTTTCTGAGCCTATGGTATGTTTGGCACAAACTGTGCACCTATCTTGCACCGACACTAACAGTATCTCTAAACGGACCGAAACGAGATTTCACACGACACACGTCACCTTGGAGTTCCATCGGGTGCGTTCAAAATGATTTCCGAGCCTATGCTACGTTCGACGCAAACCGTGCACCTATATTGCGTCAAGATTTGCACTATCTTCAAATGGACCAAAATGAACTCCTACTAAACCTTATTACCTAGGAGTACCCTTGGGTGCGTCCAAAATGATTTCTGAGCGAATGGTATGTTCGGTGCAAACCGTGCACCTATATTGCGTCAAGATTAGTAATATATGCAAACAGACCGAAATGAGCTTTCACTTTAGCCTCGTCACCTAGGAGTATAATCCAGTGCGTCCAAAATTACTTTTGTGCCCGAGGTATGTTTGGTGCAAACCCTTCATCTATCTTGCACCAACACTAACACTGTCTCCAAACGGACCAAAACGAGATTCCACATGACCCAAGTCACGTAGGAGTTCCATCGACTGAGACCAAAATGATTTTTGAGCCAATGGTACGTTCAGCGCAAACCGTGCACCTATATTGCGTCAAGATTAGCACTTTCTCCAAACAGACCAAAACGAGCTTCCACTTGAGCCTTATTACCTGGGAGTACCATCGGGTTCGTCCAAAACTATTTCTGAGCCTATGGCACATTTGGCGCAAACCGTGCTCTTATCTTTGCACCAACACTAACGCTATCTCCAAACGGATGGAAACAAGATTCCAAATGACCCATGTCACCTAGGAGTTTCATCGAGTGCGACCAAAATGATTTCTGAGCATATGGTTCCTTCGGCGCAAACCGTGCACCTATATTGCATCAAGATTAGCACTATCTCCAAATAGACCGAAATGACTTTCCACCTGAGCCTCGTCACATAGGAGTACCATTGGGTGCGTCTAAAATGATTTATGAGCCTATGGTACGTTTGGCACAAACCGTACACTTATCTTGCACCGACACTAACACTATCTTCAAACGGACTAATAGGAGATTCCACATGACCCACGTCTCCTAGGAGTTCCATTGGATGCGCCCAAAACGGTTTTCAAGCCTATGGTATATTTTGCGCAAATCATGCACCTATCTTACATCGAAACTAATAGTCTCTAAATAGACCAAAACGAGATTCCACATGCCCCATGTCACTTAGGAGTTCCATCGGGTGTGTCCAAAATAATTTCTGACCCTATGGTACATTCTGTGCATATGTGCACCTATCTTTCATCAAGATTACACTTGAGCCTTATCCCCTAGGAGTACCATCGGGTGCATCCAAAATGATTTCTGATGCTACGGTACGTTTGGCGCAAACCGTGCACCAATCTTGCACCGACACTAACACTATCTCCAAACGGACCAAAACAAGCTTTCGCTTGAGCCTCGTCACCTAGGAGTACCATCGGGTGTGTACAAAATGATTTCTAAACCTATGTACGTTTGGTGCACCACAGTCTTCAAACGGTCCGAAATGAGCTTCCACTTGAGCATCGTCACCTAGTAGTACTATCGGGTGCGTCCAAAACGATTTCTGAGCCTATGGAACTTTTAGCGCAACCGTGCACCTATCTTGCCCTGACACTAACATTATCTCCAAATGAACCAAAAGGAGCTTCGACTTGAGCCTCGTCACCTAGGAGTATAATCTGGTGCGTCCAAAATGATTTCTGAGCCTATGGTACATTTAGCGCAAATCATGCACCTATCAAGCACTGACACTAACACTATCTCCAGACGGATCAAAACGAGATTCCACATGACCCACATCACCTAGTCATTCCATTAGGTTCATCCAAAATGATTTCTGATCCTATGGTACGTTTGCCGCAAACCGTGCACCTATCTTGCGCCGAAACTGACACTGTCTCTAAACGGGCCAAAATGAGATTCCATATGACCCACGTCAGCTAAAAGTTCCATCGGGTGCGTCGAAAATGATATCTAAGCCTATGGTATGTTCGGCGCAAACTGTGCACCTCTCTTGTGGCAAGATTATCACTATCTATGAATGGACCGAAACAAGCTTCCACTTGAGCCTCGTCACCTAGGAGTATTATTGGGTGCATCCAAAATGATTTCTGAGCGTATGGTATGTTTAGCGCAAACCGTGCACTTATATTGCACTAACACTGACACTTTCTCCAAACGGACTAAAAGAGATTCCACATGACCCACGTCACCTAGGAGTTTCATTGGGTGCGTCTAAAATGACTTCTGAGCCGATGGTATTTTTGGCACAAACTGTGCACCTATCTTGCCCCAATACCAACACTGTCTCCAAATGGAACAAAACGAGATTCCACATGACACATGTCACCTAGGAGTTCCGTCGGGTGCATCCAAAATGACTTTCGAGCCTATGGCATTTTTGGCGCAAACTATGCACCTATCTTACGTCAAGATTAGAACTATCTCCAAACGGACTGAAACGAGCTTCCACTGGAGCCATGTTACCTAGGAGTACCCTCGGGTGTATCCAAAATGATTTCTAAGCCTATGGTACTTTTGGCGCAACAGTGCACCTATCTTGCACTAAAACTAACATTGTCTCGAAATAGACCAAAATGAGCTTCCACTTGAGCTTCGTCACCTAGGAGTACCATCGGGTGCGTCCAAAATGATTTTTGAGCCTATGGTATGTTTAGCGCAAACCATGCACCAGTCTCTTACCGACACTAACATTGTCTCCAAACGGACCAAAATGAGATTCCACCTGACCCACGTCACCTAGGTGTTCCATCGGGTGCGTCCAAAATGATTTTCGATCATATGGTACGTTCAGCGCAAACCATGCACCTATATTACGTCAAGATTTGCACTATCTCCAAATTGAACGAAATGAGCTTCCACTTGGGCCATGTCACCTAGTAGTTCCATCGGGTGCATCCAAAATGATTTCTGATCCTATGATACATTCTGAACAAACCGTGCCCCTATCTTGCACTGACACTAACATGTCTCCAAACGGTCTGAAATGGGATTCCAGATGACACACGTCACCTAGGAGTTCCATCGCGTGCGTTCAAAATGATTCTCGAGCCTATGGTACGTTTGGCGCAGACCGTGCACCTATATTGCATCAAGATTAGCACTATCTCCAAACACACCGAAACAAACCTCCACATGAGCATTGTTACCCGGGGGTACCATCAGGTGTGTCCAAAACTATTTCTAAGCCTATGATACATTGGGCGCAAATGTTGCACCTATCCTGCTTCAAGATTAGCACTATCTCCAAATGGACCGAAACGAGCTTCCACTTGAGCCTTGTTACCTTGGAGTACCATCGGGTGCGTCCAAAATGATTTCTGAGCCTATGGTATGTTTAGCGCAAACTATGCACATGTCTTGCACTAACACTAACACTGTCTCCAAATGGACCGAAATGAGATTCCACATGACCCACGTCACTTAGGAGTTCCATCGGGAGCAGCCAAAAATGATTTCTGAGCCAATGGTACATTCGGCGCAAACCGTGCAGCTATATTGCATCAAGATTAGTACTATCTCCAAACGGACTGAAACAAGCTTCCACTTGAGCCTCATCACCAAGGAGTACCATCGAGTGCGTCCAAAATGATTTATGAGCCTATGCTATATTTGGAGCAAATCGTGCACCTATCTTACACCGACACTAACACTATCTTCAAATGGACCAAAACGAGATTCCACATGACACACGTCACCTAGGAGTTCCATCAGTTGCGACCAAAATGATTTTATGAGCCAATGGTACGTTTAGGGCAAACCATGCACCTATATTGCATCAATATTATCACTATCCCCAAATGGATCGAAATGAGCTTCCACATGAGCCTTGTTACCTAGGAGTACCATTGGGCACATCCAAAACTATTTTCTGACCCTATGGTACATTTGGTGCAAAACCAGAAACCTATCTTGCACCGACACTAACACTATCTCCAAACATACCAAAATGAGATTCCAAATGACCCACGTCACCTAGGAGTTCCATCAGGTGCACCCAAAATGATTTTTTAGCTTGTGGTACGTTTAGCGCAAACCGTGCACCTATATTGCACCAAGATTAGCACTATCTCCAAACAGACTAAAATGAGCTTCCACTTGACCCTCGTCACCTGGGAATACCATCGGGTGTGTCCAAAATGATTTATGAGCCTATGGTACGTTTGGCAAAAACCATGCCCCTATCTTGCACCGACACTAATAGTATCTCCAAACAGACCGAAACGAGATTCTACATGACCCACGTCACCTAGAAGTTCCATTGGGTGCGTCCAAAATGATTTTTGAGCATATGGTAGGTTTGGCACAAACCATGCACCTATCTTGCACTGAAACTGACATTGTCTCCAAATGGACCGACATGAGATTACATATGACCCACATCACCTAGAAGTTCCATCGGGTGCGTCAAAAATGATATCTGAGCCGATGGTATGTTTGGCACAAACCGTGCACCTCCCTTGTGACAAGATTGCCACTATCTCCAAATGGACCGAAACAAGCTTCCACTTGAGCCTCATCACCTAGGAGTGCTATTGGGTGCATCCAAAATGATTTCTGAGCGTATGGTACGTTTGGCGCAAAACATGCACTTATCTTGCACTGACACTAACATTTTCTCCAAACAGACTAAAAGAGATTCCACATGACCCACGTCACCAAGGAGTTTCATTGGGTGTGTCCAAAATGACTTCTAAGCCTACGATATGTTCAGCGTAAACCGTGCACCTATCTTGCGTCAAGATTAGCACTATCTCCAAACGGACTGAAATCAGCTTCCACTTGAGCCTTGTCCCCTGGGAGTACCATCGGGTGCTTCCAAATCGATTTCTGAACCTATGGTACCTTTTGCGCAAACCGTATACCTATCTTGCATCAACACTCACACAGTGTCCAAATGGACCAAAATGAGATTCCACATGACCCACGTCACCTTGGAGTTCCATCAGGTGCCTCCAAAATGTTTTTTGATCTGGTTCGGCGCAAACCATGCACCTATATTGCGTCAATATTACTACTACATCCAAACGTTCCGAAACGAGCTTCCACTTGAGCCTCATCACCTAGGAGTACCATCGGGTGCGTCCAAAACGATTTCTAAACCTATGGTATGTTTAGCGCAAACCGTGCGTCAGTCTTGAATCGACACTAACATTGTCTCCAAATAGACCAAAATGAGATTCCACATGACCCACATCACCTAGGTGTTCTATCGGGTGCGTCCAAAATGATTTCTGACCCTATAGTACGTTTGGCGCAAACCATGCATCAATATTGCGTCATGATTTGCACTATCTCCAAATGGGCCAAAATGAGCTTCCACTTAGCCCAAGTCACCTAGGAGTTCCATAAGGTGTGTCCAAAATGATTTTTGATCCTATGGTACATTCAACGCATATTGTGCCCATATCTTGCACTAACACTAACATGTGTCCAAACGGACCAAAATGAGACTTCCCAATTCTTACCGGAGTGTCCGACACCTGGCTCGGACTGTCCGCTAATGGCTGTGAACCCTAAAGATGCCTAAGTCCTAGGACATCGAAGTGTTCTTTAGAGCGACTATTGAGCATTGGAGTGTCCATGACCTCCCAATGCAAGCAGAGCCAAACTAGACCCAAATCACCTTGAAGCCCAACTTGATGGAGAGTTCGTTGTATAGGTAGGAGTGTCCGTCAGTCAACAGAAAGAGTGAGATTGTTTAGCAAGCTTACCCAAGATGTCAACAATACTAGACTAAGCTTAGTTATAAATAGTGCAATAGTAGAGCCATGTTAGACATCTCTTCTCAAAGTTCCAAATCATGTCTCAATCTTTATACTCTTATCAATTCTCTCCAATCTCGATCTTCGCCTCTTTTAGGAATCGAGTAGCGTGAGGAACGTGTGTAGGTCATCATCGTCAGCTTTGAATTTGTTCAAACAACATAACTAGGCAGGCACCTCTATAGAGTTTTGAAAGCCTGAACTCCCTTGGGACGGAAACCTTTGGTTGTTCTTACTTTCTATAGCCATGGTAGTGTTAATGCTGAAACTTGATGATGATATGATTTATAAATGTTGATAACTTTATCTCTATCGTGAACCTTGTTGCTAAGTAATTTAATTATGAATCATGAGCATGTCATTTAATAAATGACATTGCTTTTCTACAAATGTACAAATGCCTAATAACACCCTCGCATCCACCAAATATTTATATGTTGGAATTAAGTCCTGCGAGTACGAAATGTACTCATGGAGCTGCCATTAAATTGTTTTGCAGGTAGTTTCGTTTCGGTTTGCTTGAGCCAATGCTCTATCCACCGCTGCATAGTAGACCTTGGAGTGGGTGAATCCAAGATGTAACTCCAAAAAGAATTCGAGTGAAATAGTGAAGAGTTACAATTAGAGGGAAAATCCTAAAATGTTGTACATTCATGTTTCTCTACCTTGTTCTATAATGATTTCAGCAAATTCCTCTAATCAAAATTAGTTCCCTGGCACAATGTTGTGTGTTACGTGTCGGTTTGTCACATGGGGTGTTTTGTGTCACTTGACCGTTACAAAGATCTTGAAGGCGAGGCACGGGCGGCGCCCGGTGCCCCTAGGTCCTCGCATCCTAGGTGACATGGGTCAAGTGGAAGCTCATTTCAGTCTGTTTGGAGATTGTGTTAATCTCAGTGCAAGATAGGTGCACGGTTTGCGCCGAACGTACCACGGGCATGGAAATCTTTTTGGGCACACCCGATAGAACTCCTAGGTGATGTGGGTAAAATGGAAGCTCATTTCGATCTGTTTGGAGATAGTGTTAATCTTGACGCAAGATAGGTGCACAGTTTGCGCCGAACGTACCATAGGCATGGAAATCATTTTGGACGCACCCGTTGGTACTTCTACATGACATGGGTCAAGTGGAAGCTTGATTTGGTCCATTTGAAGACAGTGTTAATCTCAGCGCAAAATTGGTGCACAGTTTGTGCCGAATGTATCACGGGCATGGAAATTATTTTGGGCGCAACCGATCGAACTCCTAGGTGACGTGTGTCAAATGGAAGCTCGTTTTGGTATGTTTGGAGATAGTATTAATCTTGAAGCAAGATAGGTACACGGTTTGTGTCAAATGTTCCATAGGTTTGGAAATCAATTAGGACACACTCGATGTACTCCTACATGACGTGGGTCAAGAGGAAGCTCATTTTGGTTCATTTGGAGACAGTGTTAATCTCGATGCAAGATAGGTGCACAGTTTGGGGTGAACGTGTGTTGGTACTTCTTAACATTTATAGAAAGAATATGCAAGCGTATGGAATTTTCACCCAAAAGTATTCATGGTATCATATGTTCCATAAGGAATGGAGGTATTTCTTCTAGCTAATTCGTCTAAGGACAACACAAGGGTAGCTAATAAGGGTGGAGAAGGATTCCTGTGGCTTAGGGTCTAAGGATAGGTAAACTCTACTTATACTTGCTTACCTCGGGCACTGGTTATCTCCTGGTCTACCAAGCAATGCCAGTCTATAGCTCTATGCCATACTCGGACTTGGGGGATTACAAGGGACGGACAGGGCTATCACCACCTAGCGTCTACCCCTCAACCATGGTGTATGAGGCAAACGAAGGTATCCTCTAGCCTAGACACCACGTCTGTGCTATTAACTACTACTCTAGCGTGCGCAGGGTTATCTATCAGGGCCCTCTACTAGAGTATCTACCACGAGGATGGACAATGAACTCGAAAGCAAAAAAGAGTAAAGTTTAACTAATCAAAAGACTTTATAACTAAAATGAGCACAAACACTCACTTAGCGGAAAAACCCGTTGAGGCACATGTGCTCGTCGAGGTACAAGCTTGGGGAGAATATCGACAAGTCTGGCACTTCCCTGGTCTCTCCCTTACATCTCTCCCTACTACTTTTCTAGAGCTAGCTAGGGCCTAAGCCATGGAGTGGTGCTCTTGCTCTTGCTTTGGTGCTCTTCTCCTTAGTGTGTTATTCGAATGAGGGGGGCACCTTCCTCCCTTTTATAGCTTGAGTAGGACGGTTTCTAGGGAATATTCTGGGAAGATCCACCCCGCACCGTCCTACCCAACATTAATTGAACTACCATAGCGAAGATGGACTAGAGAGGCACCACTGGGGGAGCGGCCACACCTAGGGTGTGGCCACACCCTAGGTGGCCCGCCTGGCCATCGCCTTCGCGTGATGGATTGCTGGATGGGCCTGGAGTGCTTCTATGGTGGTTTGGGCCCAAGTTGATTCTATGAGTGGGCCTTCCCTTGATTGTTTTCTCAAGATTTGCATTGCGCTTTTTGGTTTACACACTCTTGGATTCATTTTCCTCTATATTCTTGTATATGTTCTGCAAAACTTATAAATACCCAAACTTGTGGAACTTTGTGAGTTGTAAACCCTAATTCTAAGTTTGGTATTCATATTTGTTCATTTTATTGAAATGTTGCTGGTAAGAATATAAGTTAAGCACTTCCAACAAGATCCCCCACACTTAGTCCTTTGCTCGTACTCGAGTAAAGTTTTAAGGACTAAGATGGGTCATCTCCTTGATATGATATCTGCATACAAGGTATTCCAAGCTTCATCTTTAATTATGAACTTTTGAGTATCTACCACATTATCTTGGGTGATTGAATAATAGAACAACATGGATTCAAATCCCCTTGGATCAATTAGTTCAGAAACTTGGGTTTTCATTTGATTTTGAAAATGTAAACATATCTTAGCACCTCAAATTATTCTCTCGGATCACTCATATATGTATTTGGTTTCTTATTCTTTCCTACTTCTAAAAAGCTTATATGGATCTTTCAGTAGGGAAACATATGAAGACCTACTTACTCTGCATATCTTTGGGTAGTCAAAGCTCAGATCCAAGGAGAAAGATGTCATACCCTTAGATCAAGAAGTGCTTGTGTGTGGATAAAATAATGTTAAACCTATACTATACTCCTTGATATGAGTGTCTCTCTCATGAACTTTTGTTCTAAGACATGGCTATCATTATTTTCATCTTTTTTTATGAGCCTTCATGTGCTCATCATATATATATTTTTTCTCAATACTTTGGGACCTTCATGTGTCCCATTTTTTTAATACCCTAGGACCTTCATGTGTCCCATTTTTTTAAATACTTTTGCATAGCCTTCATGTCTCTTAAACCACATATTGAGAGAGATCACTATTTTGTAGAACATGGAGTATTTATTTCAAGACATCTTTTTGTTGTCTACTCCCAATGTAGGAGTAGAATATTTTGGTGGATGAAGAAAAGTTTTAGCATATTCCCAATGTAGGAATAGCTTAGATATGTATGTAGGAATAGCTTATTTCAAGACATCTCAACAAGGCTTGACAAAAACTCAATGCAAGAATAAGTAGCATAAGTTTGGAGGTTTTAAGCTCTTATCACTAGATATGGCTTTGGTAAGAATTTGAATGTCATTGAGGAGCATGCTATTTAAATTTTGATTTTATAAAATAAATCCCAAGTTCTTTGCATAAGAGAGCAAGGTTCATTTTCATCCCACGATATCACATATTCCAATTACTTAGATAACACGGGGTCCCTATGCTGAATTGTTCACAAGTATAGGAATATTAGCAAGGAATAAAGAGTATGCAAATTTAATCAAAGGACAGCATGTAGATTGAGCATCAATTTAATTTGTATTTTTGATTTGTTTAGTTTTAATTTTTCTATTCAAAATTTTTAGGGAGTTGAGGGTGTTGCTGCACAAAACATTGTTGTAGAGGAAGGAGTTAAGGGATTCAGATGTGGTTTGGCTAAACCAAAGGTTCAGCCAATCCTCTCTAAAGCTATTTGTCATGTCCTTCTGCATGTTGGATCAGTTGATGTTTGTGTAGCGTGTTGGTGGGAGTTCTCGAATGGGTGCTTGTTATGCTTGAGAGATCCCCCCATACTTATTCTTTTACTTGTCTTTATTTCCTAAAGAAACAAAGATAAAAAAAACAAACAAGGGCTCTACTAGCGAAAACACTGGGGAGCCTAAATCTTTAATTATTATTATTGTATTTTTATTTATTATTTTATTATATATATATTTTTTTCATCCAACTTTTTATCTTTTAGCATAACTCAGGCAAGGGTTAAAGGTAAAGTTTGCAAAATAAACCTAGCCTTGATTCATCTTCAAAATAGATTACCTCCATTGTTTATTAAATTATTAACTCAAAGTTCATTTAACCAAGATTAAACACCATATCTAATTTTGATTAAAGAAGACCATCTTAACCTAAGCACTATGCTTAATTTAAAAGGCCAATGACATCCAAACTAGAGCATACGACAAAAACAAGGGAACTATGACTTTATATGAGCAAGTTATTTTGTCATGGAGATAAACATGAGTAACGGTGTTGGTGAACATTGAACCTTTGCATACCTGAGTATACTTACCGGCAGCATATGTGGATGAAGTTTTGAGCCTGCTGCACGGTGGCTTGATTGCATATAGTCCTACTCAGGCGATCAACAAGGCTAGGCTACACACACAAATAGTGTGTATAGACCATGGGCCTTGGTGATAAGTAGCAAAGGTATAGAAGGGGAGCACCTTGTGGCTCCTCTTCTTCTTTTTTTCTCTTATTTTTTCTTTCCCCTTTTTTAACTTTCTTTTTTATTTTCTCTCATATATTTTTTCTTTCTCTCTTTTTTTCTTTTTTAACAAGGCAGAGCTAACATCATTTTTTAACCAAGATGACCTTTCGGTGTGTATGGAACTTTTGGTGAGACCTTCACCATCCTCCTCCACACTTGGACTTTTTGTGTAAAAGTCAAGTGTGCAGGTCAGGGCCTCCTCTTGAGTGTGTTCCATCACCAAAGAGCGTCAAGGTGTATGATTGATGTAGCTCCCATGTTTTCTAGCATGGTATGTACCCTTATTCTTCTTGATCTTATCCTGAAATGGTTAGCAACCAAGAATACCCGAAGGTGCATATTAGCTTGACAACATGTTCTTGCTTTTATTGAAAAGGAAAGTTATTTTTTATGATAATCTGGGGTATCTCTCGGTAGTGCTTAGTTTATGGTCATAAGCTTGACCGTGGGAACTTCATCTTGCAGCTAGCAATGGTGGTGTCGTTCCCAACTTCACCACCAAGCATTTATTGCTTGTGTGATAGTTGCTTGCTAGTAGTAGCTCTATAGAGTAGCTAGTTTTTCTCCTTAGTAGTAACTAGTTGTTAGTTAGTGTAGTTATTTGCTAATAGCTCTTGTGTGGTGTTGTGATATAGTTTAGAAACCTTTTCTACTAGACTTTATTGGGTGAACTAGTGCTAGAGCTAGTAGTGGCTATTAGGATCATTTGTTATACTAACCAACTTTGCTCTAGTCTTGTGATTTTGTGGAAGAAAATTTTTTATAGGGTATTCACCCCCTCTAGCCATCTAGATCCTTTTAAGTGGTATGAGATCTAAGTCACCATTTTGCAAGGTTTTACCACCTATGGTGTTAAGAAGATGGCTAAAAATCATGTTGGCAAGCCACCACACTTTGATGGCACAAATTGTGATTACTGGAAGAAGAGGATGTGTCTCCATCTCAAGAAAATGAGTACAAAGATATGGGGAGTTGTGGAGGATTCTTTCATTATGTTGGATATGAAGGACCCAACCACAAGAGAGGAGAATTTGTAGTTGAATGATCAAGCTCTTAATGTGATCTATAAAGCACTTGATCCTAAGGTCTTCGAATCTGTCGAAGACTTGGAGATGGCACATCTCTTACTACGATTTGGGCACCAAAAAAGGTCCAACCAGCGTGGCCACGTCGCCCACTTTTCTCGACCGTCCGATCGGGCGTGCGGACGGCCCAGATCGGGCGATCACCGGTCTTTTTACAAAAGAGCCCTCAAACTCTGGAACAATAGAACCCACAGTCCAGCCACCTCTCTCAGCTTTTCTTTCAAAAAAACCCTCGACCTTTTTTGAAATTGACCTGCAATACAGGCTTTCAATAGCGTGGCCTGCCACCCGCTCCATGGACCTTAGTGGGCCAAATTCAGCCCAACGCTGGTTTCACTTATATCTATTAATCTTTTTCTTTTACAAATAAATTTGCTGAAGCTTTGAAATTGCGTAGTAAATCGTAGAAAAATCGTAAAATAGAAAATCAAATCGTTTCAGAATCCTCATGAATAGATATATGCAATGGATCCATAATATAACATATTTTAGCACAAAGTTATTACTGTACCTTTTTGCCTATGTTTTTAATGGGAAAATTGAAATTCAAATAAAATAAAAAATAGAAAATTGAATTGTTCAAAACTCCTCATAATTCGAGGTTCTACTCATCTCATAATTACATCAGCTCTCCGGCTACTTATGCTACTCCCTCCTTATTAAATACTTGTACCCCTTCTCTCTCCACCAAAAAAAAGAAAGTTCCATTTCAATAACAAAAGCAAAATATCACTTAAATAGTACCTTCAAAATAACAAAGTATCAACAACACTTAAAAAAATACCAATGGCCATGCGCGGCAAAGCCGCGCAGATTTCTAGTGAGGTGTGGAAGAGGCTAGAAGATTCAAATGAGGGTACATCAGTGGTCAAAGAATCCAAGCTATACATCTTCAATGACAAGTATGCAAAATTAAAGATGCTAGAAGATGAGTGTGTCAGAGACGTTCCATAGGTTCAATGACACTATCAATGAGCTTAGAAATTTAATTTGGGGCACTAGGTTGATGATGAAGATTTCTCCCACCAGATCTTAAGATGCCTCCCACCAAGATTTGACACCTCGGCCACCATTATTGTGAGAGATGGTTTGAAAGGGGTCACACCACCCAAGTACTAGGTGATATGATCACATAAGACACATACCATGATGAATAGGTGGAGATAAAGGAGGAAGACAAGAAGTATAGTGTGTCATTCAAGGTTGAAAGCCCTATGTATGGTTTTGGTAATTGAGTGATAACTAGTGGCCTAACCTCTATCCTAAGTGTTGTGTTTGAAATAGGTTGTGTCCACACCAAGGTTGAGCAAAGATGGAACTCATGGAGGTGATGAGGGTGGCCACAAGTGGCTCAATTCTTGGAAAAGAAGAAAGAGAAAAACAAAACCGTATGGATTGAAAGCGAAGGTATAAAATAAGGTGTTTGTTTTGCTAGTCAAGATGCAATAGAGTGTGTGATCGAGTTTAGGATAGATAGCCGTACCATTAAGAGGGGAGCTCCAAAGTGTGCCGCTAGGTGTGAAAATACATTGCATATGCATTAGACCTAGTGACGAGGTGAGATGATGTGAAAAAACTTTGAAAATGTTTGTAGAAAGGCTAACTATCATGGGTTTGTAACCACAATGATGTCACACCCCAAGATTTCTATTTTGGGTTGTGAATATTTTACACTAAATAAATATAATGATTTTATAGTTTTTTCTCAAATTTCCAAGACTTAATTAGGCTTTTAGCATTTTAAATAGTGCAAAAATGTGAATTTTAAATAACATTTATATTTTAACCTGAAAAGGGTGTTGCATTCATGCTAGTTGCATTTGGTGTTTATGAGTGCAAATGGTTTTAAAATACGATGGAGCGACGTCTCTCTTTTTTCAAGAATTTTTCCAACTTTTTCTAGAACTAAATTCCTTTTTCCTTGACCTTAATATTTATTTCTCCTTGATCATTTCAACAATCTTTTCATAAGCTCAAACTCCTTTATTTGAGTTCCTTATCTTCCAATCAACCTCCAAGATTTTTCTGGTAATTTTTCTAAGCTCTAGGCTATTTTTCATAGCTTGAAAAGTAATTCTAGATTTTCTAGAATTATTTTAACTCATGAAATTAATTAATCCCAAAATTAGACCTAAACCCTAATTTTCCACCCACCCAAACTGGGCATATAAATGCATGATGGTGTTCTCCTAGATGTCCTCTTTCTTGATCTGAAATTGCATTCGCGAGCTGCCACCCATAGCATCGCAGATCCATCGCCGAAGTTCCATCGACGAACTTTTTCGGTGAAGGTTCGATGAGATTTTTCGGCCAAACCATGGCGTTCCGGTGAATTCCACCACCACCACGACATTGCCCTCATCATTGTCTTCGCCACAGTATATCTGTTTGCGTGGATCCATCACATTTTCACTATTTCCCCATCTCACCATCTCCTTCTCCGGCGAGGCCCTCCATTGCCGGCTCCTTTTCTTCTTCTTCCGGCCACCTGGGCTATTTTCGGTCACCTAGTGCCTCTACTGCCATCCCCACGCCATGGGTGTCCCCTACCTGAGCCCTACTCGCATGCCCCATCTGGACAACCGCCCCCATCGTGTGGAGCAGCACTGCCGCTCGGGCCTTGCCCGTGCAGGCCACCACCCCAACATGGCTAGGCCCCGCGCGTGGGCCCCTCTGCCACGGTGGCCCAACTCCGCCACCAGCCAGTGCCCGGCGCACCTCTGCCGGTCATCCCCAATCCCCTCTGTGCGAGCAGCAACTTCCCTTTGGGGCCATGGCCTCTGTCCTAAGGAAGAAGATGGGCCTATTCATGATTATTTGTTTTCTAAACTCGTAGATATGTCCTTAGCCTATTTAATTTCCATCCGTTTCATCTATAATTCATTCATATTGAATACAAATTCATTTTTTTGTTCTCTTTCTCCAAAATATATTTCTGGCCTTCTTTCATCATGCCCTTCACATATATTCAGTCAATGTTATCACATTTCAAGTGAAATACCTGAAATGTCCCTCCTCCCGATAAACCTTGCAACGTCCATATCTTCTCCGTCCGAACTCTGTTTTCAGCAGTTTTTGCGCTCACAAGATCATAGAAACAAGACCTACGTGTGAGTATTATTTTCATAAGTTGTTTATTATGTTTGGTGTACTATTTTTATTTATTTGGATGTTTGCTTGTATGTCTGTGTGCCCGAAGTTTGCCACGACGAAAGAAAAGATGTTTGTGGATCCCAAATACCAAGTGTTTGAGTTGATATGCATTTCTAAGCCTGAGGCAAGTGTCCTTGATAATACTTGCTCCTACTTTATTTTATTTTGAGTTAGAGTAGTTAGATCATTAGTTGCATGCTCAGTCATAAACTTGAATCCCATGTTAGGGTTTACTAGAACTTATTATATCATCCTTGAAAACCTGGTTTGGATGGATAGTTGTCATGCTTAACCTCTAGTCTTAGGCTAGGAAGGTTATAATTTAATCATGACTAATGATCTATGCAACATGGGGCATGGTAATCTTTTTAGTGACATGGTGATTAGGAAATCTAGTAGGATGGATGGTTTTGGTGGTGGTATGTTGCCAGATTTTTGGGTAAATTTGTTTTCTGGTGGAATGTAAGATTGGCAGAGTGGGTTTATGCTGGTTTCCTGCTTGGACCCAAAGGACCGGTTCTTGAAGCCTGTAACCCGGCTTAACAGCGCAACCATGAGGCTAGGTGGGCTGAACCTGGCCAAGTAATTAGTTTACTCCAAGTTATTCAACATTGGGATGGTTTTTGTGGCTCAAGGGAGGTCCCTAGGGTCACTGACTTATGTATGGGGAGAAACCTTAGAGGTAGGTGCAAAACAAACTTGGAGGGGGCTTTGTAAAGGCCTTGTATTGTGACCACACTAAGCACCTTGGTAGTGTGAAGCATCATGGAGAAAACATGACTCATGGTGAAAGTGTGCAACCTCTGCAGAGTGTAAAACTGATATATCAACCATGCTCATGATCAAGAGCGGCCTGGACTTCTTCTTGATTAGATGGCTCTGGTTCGTGGTTGGGTGGTTCCCTTAGTAAGGGAACGGGTGGTTCAGTCAGGAGCTTGGATGGAATCCAAGTGTGGTGCTCGGATGGAATCCGAGTGTGGTTTGGTTCTATGAGGAGAAGGAAGACTTCACCTAGTAAATAGGTGCTAAGGATTTAAGGCAAACTAGGATGTGTCGCTTAAGTGCTTGTGTCAAACCTCGTAAGCCTCTCCATGTGGTGGCCCCCATATCATATTTCCCTACACTTGCGGAGTACATTTTGATGTACACACCCTTCTCCTCGTACTACCCCACCTAGCTCTTTAGACTAGAAGATGGAGTTTCTAGGAGACGGTGTTTTTCCCAAAGACAGCGTGGATGCTTGGCTGGTCTACCCTCGGTCAACTTCCTACGTGGATGGAGACCCTGCTCTGCTAGAACTCTGATGTAATTTTGTGTTTAGACCATCTGGTAATTTTTATAATAAGGTACGCTTTCATAAATAAACACTGCTTTGTATCATTATATTGTCGTCGCATGTATGAATAAACAGATCTTGGCATACGTGTGATGTGCATTCTGTTTTGCTTTCTAAAACCAGGTGTGACAAGGTGGTATCAGAGTTGTGTTGACCATAGGACATCAGCCTAGTTAGCAATGGTCATGTTTGAAAGCTATTTTAGTAAAAACAAACTCTACTCTCTTGTTGCCCTTCTCCTTGATGCTTTGTTTCAAAGTAAAACTCTTCAATGTAACCCCTCAAGTCTCCAAGACCGATGGAATGGAGCTGGAGATTCTACATCAATCATTGAAAATGAAGTATGGATGAAGATTCTACGTCGACCTAAAGAATCATCGCACTACAAAAGACTAAAGATTTCAAGATCGTTGTAACCCTTGCCCTTTTTATAGGATTTCACCCGAATGCTTTACGATATGACATTGCTAAGTTGTGTGCTAGTGTGCTTCCCTAAGGACCCTATAATGTTAGTGTGCTTTAGTTAGGTTGATTGCAATGTGATAATAATCTTGAGTGATTTGGTTCTTTGTAATGACTAGCTTCATCGAATCTCGGGGCGAGTTTCTTTTAAGGGGGTAGTTTGTCACACCCCAAAATTTCTATTTTGGGTTGTAAATAGTTTACACTAAATAAATATAGTTATTTTATAGTTTTTCTAAAATTTCCAATATTTAATTAGGCTTTTAGCATTTTAAACAGTGCAAAAATGTGAATTTTAAATAAGTTTTATAATTTAATTTGAAAAGGGTCTTGCATTCATGCTGGTTGCTTTTGGTGTTTATGAGTGCAAATGGTTTTAAAATACGATAGAGCGACGTCTCTCTTTTTTCAAGAATTTTTCCAACTTTTTCTGGAATTAAATTCATTTTTCCTTGACCTTAATATTTTTTCTTGATCATTCCAACAATCTTTTCCAAAGCTCAAACTCCTTTATTTGAGTTCCTTATCTTCCAATCTACCTCTAGGATTATTCTGGTAATTTTTCTAAGCTTCGGGCTATTTTTCATAGCTTTAAAAGTAATTCTAGATTTTTTGGAATTATTTTAACTCATGAAATTAATTAATCCTGAAATGAACCATAAACCCTAATTTTCCACTGACCCAAACCAGGCATACAAATACATGTCGGTGTTCTCATGGATGTCCTCTTTCTAGATCTAACGCGAGCCGCCACCTGTAGCGTCCCAGATCCATCGCCGAAGTTCTATCAATGAACTTTTTCGACGAAGGTTCGGCGAGCTTTTTCGGCCAAACCATGGCATTCCGGTGAATTCTGCCACTACCACGAGGCTTTCCTCTCCGTTGTCTTCATCATGGTATATCCATTTGCACGAATCCACCGCCTTTTCATTGTTCTCTAGTGTCGTCCTCCATTGCTGGCTCCTTCTCTTCATCCAGCCTCCTAGACTATTTCCAGCCACTTCATGCCTCTGCAGCCAGCCCCACGTCATGGGCGGCCCCAACCCGAGCCTCACCCACGCGCCCTATTTGGGCAACTGCCCCCATCGTGTGGAGCAGCGCCGCCGCTCGTGCCTTGCCCGTGTAGGCTGCCACAGCCTCATGGCTCGGCCCCGCATGTGGGCCCATGTGCCACCGTGGCCCGACGCCCCTCTGTCGATCGTCCTAGATCCCCTCTATGCAAGTAGCACCTTCCCTTAGTGGCCATGGCCTCTGTCCTGAGGAAGAAGAAGGGCTTTTTTGTGATTATTTAGTTTCTAAACTCACAGATATGTCCTCAGTCTATTTAATTTCCATCCTTTTCATCTATAATTCATTCAAATCGAATTCGAATTCAATTCTTTTCGGTCCAATTCTCCAAAAATATATTTCTTGCCCTGTTTAATCATGCCCTTCACATATATTACATCATGTTATCACATTTCAACTGAAATACTAGAAATGTCCCTCCTCCCGATAAACCTTGCAACGTCCATATCTTCTACGTCTGAACTCCATTTTTAGCGGTTTTTGCGCTCACGTGATCGTAGAAACAAGACCTACGTGTGAGTATTATTTTCATAAGTTTGTTTATTTTGTTTGGTGTACTATTTTTTTATTTGGATATGTTTGCTTGTATGTCTGTGCGCCCAAAGTTTGCTGTGGTGGAAGGAAAGATATTTGCAGATCCTGAATACCAAGTGCTTGAGTTGATATGCATTTCTAAGCCTGAGGCAAGTGTACTTGACCATACTTGCTCCTACTTTATTTTATTCTGAGTTAGAGTAGTTAGACCATTAGTTGCATGCTGAGTCACAAACTTGAATCCCATGTTAGGTTTTACTAGAACTTATTATATCATCGTTGAAAATCCAGTTCGGATGGGTAATTGTCATGCTTAGCTTGCAGTCTTAGGCTGGGGAGGTTATAATTTAATCATGACTAATGATCTATGCAACATGGGCGATGGTAATCTTTTTAGTGACATGGTGATTAGGAAATCTAGTAGGATGGATGGTTTTGGTGGTGGTATGTTGCAAGATTTTTGGGTAAATGTTTTCCAATCAAAAGTAAGATTAGTGAAATGAGTTTGTGCTGGTTTACTGCCTGGATCCTAAGGAACGGTTCTTGAAGCCTATAACTCGGCTTAACTGCGCAACCATGAGGCCGGATGGGCTGGACCTGGCCAAGTAATTAGTTTCCTCCAAGTTATGCTACATTAGGATGGTTTTTGTGGCTCAAGAGCGGTCCATGGGGTCACTGACTTATGTATGGGGAGAAACCTTAGAGGTAGCTGTAAAACAGACTTGGAGTGGGCTTTATAAAGGCCTTGTATTGACCCCACTAAGCACCTAGGTAGTGTGAAGCCTGATGATGAAAACATGATTCATGGTGAAAGTGTGCAACCTCTGCAGAGTATAAAACTGATATATCAGCCGTGCTAATGGTCAAGAGCGGCCAAAACTTCTTCTTGATTAGATGGCTCTAGTTCATGGTTGGATGGTTCCCTTGGTAAGGGAACGGGCGGTTTAGTTGGGAGCTTGGATGGAATTCAAGTGTGGTGCTCAAATGGAATCTGAGTGTCATTTGGATCTTTGAGGAGAAGGATGATTTCACCTGGTAAATAGGTGCTAAGGATTTAAGGTAAACTAGGATGTGTCGCTTAAGTGCATGTGTCAAACTGTGTAAACCTTTCCTTGTGTTGGCCCTCAGGTCATATTTTCCTATAGTTGTGGAGTATATTTCGATGTACTCACCCTTCTATTTGTCCCCCTCGCTACCCCACCCAGCTGTTCATACTAGAAAATGGAGTTTCTAGGTGATAGTGTTTTCTCAAAGACGGCATGGATGCTAGGCTGGTGTACCCCCAGTCAGCTGCTTGTGGGGATGCTTTGTGGGGATGGAGACCCTACTCTGCTAGAACTCTGATGTAATTTTGTATTTAGACCCTTTCGTCATTTTTGTAATAATGTACGCTTTTGTAAATAAACACTGCTTTGTATCACTATATTGTCATCGCATGTATGAATAAAACAGATCCTGGCATACATGTCATGTGCATTCAGTTTTGTTTTCTAAAACCGGGTGCGACACGGTGGTATTAGAGATGTGTTGACCGTAGGACATTAGCCTAGTTACCAATGGTCGTGTTTGAAAGCTATTTTAGTAAAAACAAAGTCTACTCTCTTGTTGCCCTTCTCCTAGATGCTTTGTTTCAAAATAAAACTCTTCAACATAACCCCTCGTGTCTCCAAGACCAATGGAATGGAGCTAGAGATTCTACATCGAGAGTTAAAAATGAAGTATGGATGAAGATTCACGTCGACATGAAGAATCATCACACTACAAAAGACTAAATATTTCAAAATCATTCTAACCCTTGCCCTTTTTATAGGATTTCACCCTGAGCAATTTATGATATGACGTTGCTCAGTTGTGTGCTAGTGTGCTTCCCTAAGTACCCTATAATGTTAGTGTGCTCTAGTTAGGTTGATTGCATTGTCATTATGATCTTGAATGATTTGGTTCTTTGTAATGACTATAGCTTCATCGAATCTCGGGGCGAGATTTCTTTTAAGGGGGTAATCTGTCACACCCCAAAATTTCTATTTTGGGTTGTGAAAAGTTTACACTAAATAAATATAATGATTTTATAGTTTTTTCTAAAATTTCTAAGAGTTAATTAGGCTTTTAGCATTTTAAATAGTGCAAAAATGTGAATTTAAAATAACTTTTATAATTTAATTTGAAAAGGGTGTTGCATTCATGCCGGTTGCATTTGGTGTTTATGAGTGCAAATGGTTTTAAAATACGATAGAGTGACGTCTCTCTTTTTTCAAGAATTTTTCCAACTTTTTTTGGAATTAAATTTCTTTTTCCTTGACCTTAATATTTTTTCTTGATCATTTTAACAATCTTTTCCTAAGCTCAAACTCCTTTATTTGAGTTCCTTATCTTCCAATCTACCTCCAGGATTTTTCTGATAATTTTTCTAAGCATCGACCTATTTTTCATTGCTTGAAAAGTATTTCTAGATTTTCTAGAATTATTTTAACTCGCGAAATTAATTAATCCCAAAATTAGCCCTAAACCCTAATTTTTCCACCGACCCAAACCTGGCATACAAATACATGACGGTGTTCTCCTAGACGTCCTCTTTCTAGATCTAAAATCGCTTTCACAAGCCGCCACCAGAAGTGTCGTAGATCCATCACCGAAGGTCCGCCAATGAACTTTTCAAGCAAAGGTTCGGCGAGCTTTTTTGGCCAAACCATGACGTTCCCACGAATTCCGCCACCACCATGAGGTTGCCCTCGTCGTTGTCTTCACCATGGTATACGTTTGCGTGAATCCTTCACCTTTTCATTGTTTCCCTATCTCACTATCTCCTTCTCCGGCGAGGTCCTCCATTGTTGGCTCCTTTTCTTCTTCTTCCGACCACCTGAACTATTTCTGGCCACCTTGTGCCTCTAAAACTGGCACCACGGCGTGCACGGCCCCCACCCGAGCCCCACCCACACGCCTAGTGTAACACCCTAGGTGTTAGACTTGCATTTGGCACTTGAAATGCATGAGCCTAAGCATCATTTATTGATATACGAGCATGGAACACATGTGATGCACAAGTGCAACATGTGAAACATGCCTATATGGAATGTGCTTTGAAACATCTACAACATCTCTTTAAAACGTATGCAACATACTCTTGATAATTATGTTTCAATGTGTGTATGTTAGATGCTCATGCTTGGTAATGCAAGTGAGTGTTGAGGTCACTCCTTTCATGTGTCTCACATCACTCTCTATCTATAGTGACCCCTAGAAAAGTTTTATGGAGTTTGGAATAAAAAAAGTCACATAAAATGATAAGTTATATGCTTGTTTGGATTATAACTGAAACATACTTCGGAAACCAAGAAACATGTGATTACATTCCATGTGAACTAGTGTTTATGCAACATACAAATGCAACATGTGCAACACATCTTGGACACCTGTGGAACAACCTAGTGAAACATGTGTAGCATGTACCTTGAAGCAAACACATGAAACAATTGAAACAGAGCTTTGAAACGAGCATTGCAATTATAGTGATTTCTATGTTTCAGTGCATGCGAGGCCTACACTTTTGTGCAACCTATGCATGGTGGGTATGTTTGGCCTCTACAACACCTTAACTACACTTAGGACACTTAATGGAACAATGTTCATGTTGATCATTTTGGCTATATGTGTTTCTAAGTGATGGTTGACCATGTATGGACCCTAGAACCCTTTTGTTTGACCATTTCAAAAGTGTGACCTAGAAGCTTTGTGTGACTGTGCACCCTTTTACAAAGTTATAGAGAATTTTACAAGGAACAAACTTTGTTTAAGAGTCAAGTCATGAAAATGTGTGGAACATGCTAAAAGATGGCCCACAAGTTAGAAATAGGGGCTGATTTGGCACATGGAAAATTTGGCTAAGTCTTTATGTTGTTTTAGTGATAAGTGTCCTAGTTTGGAGCTCTATATCTTCCTAATTATATTGAACCAGATCAAGGTCCTTTAATAAAAGTTGTAGCTTGAGTTGGATACAACAAATTTAATTTTTGGATCATACCATGATTCAATTTGGAAGGAAGTGAAACTGAGGCCCCAAGTTTGAACTTACTGTTATTTCAGACTTACAAATATTCTCAGTCTAGAACTCATAGTCGTTGACGTTGGCATTCTGTGTTCTCCAAATTTTGTTACTTAACTTGAGTAGGTCCAAATGTAAAAGTTGGAGCTCACATGATGGGGGAGAACATACAAGAAGGTGGCACTAGTTGGACTGTTTTGACCATCCATTTTTTATTCTTGTAATCGTCGTTAATACGTTGACATGACCATCTTGGGGGTTAATTAACTGTTAATCTAGTGCTCGAATGGTCATGACCCCATAATGAAATTTGTAGTGCTTTTTGTGGGCAACAAACTTGATTCAAGGCCGAGGGCCCAAATCTGAGAGCAACAAGCCCAAACTGGCACCCAAATGCGGTCTCAGTGACGCCTGCCACCTACTCGATAACTGTCCCCTTAGGGGAGGGCGTGGCGGCCATGCACTCGTGCGTCTCCACCATGGACGCCGCACGTCCTCCTCTCTGCCGTGTGCCTGCGCCTCGCTCGGTGTGGTGGAGCACTAGAGCAACCAGCCCGAGCTCCTCCCTTCTCCTCACTCGCCTCGCTCTCTGGCACTTGCTCGCGCAGAGCGCAGCCAAGCCCGCCATGGACGGCCGGGCCGAGTTCCATGGTCGCTGCCCTCGCTCATCCTCTAGACCTCCTCCGCCCCAACCACCGCCGCCAAAAGCATCCTCGCCCCTCACTACAGATGGAACGCCACTTCCTTGGCTAGCTCCGTCGCCAGAACAACGCTGCCGTCGGAACAGTCATGTCGGGCCGCCTGCTCCTATGGCACGGCGCTGTGGACTGCCTCGGGCCGAGCCAAGCAGCTCCGCGGGTGTGCAAGGGCCCCTGGATGCTCGTGCCGCCCTTAGCCACCGCCGACGGTGACCTTACCAGCCGAAATCGGCTTGGCCCTTCCTCCTCTGTTTTTGCCGGTCGAGCACAGCCCCTTAGCCGCTGTCGTTCCTCTACCCCGAGCGCCTCATGGCCTCGCACCACATTCGCCTTCCACACCTCTAGCGCCGCCTCCTTGCCCACGACGACCTCGCTGGCTCACTGCTAGCGAGCCGCTGCCGCTCTAGCGCGTGGACAGACCACCACCGGTCACCGTAGGCCGAGCCAAAGCCCTGCATAGGTGCGCGCAGGCCAGGGTATTGCCACGGCCCCGCTGCTAAATGTCGGCGCCGCCCCTGCCGGCCGGAGTCGCAAGCTCGGCCATCCTCTGCTCTGTCCAGGGAAGAGGGAGGGAAGAAACCGTGTCTCTCTCTCTCTCCTTGTATGACAAGCAGGCCTGATTGAGCCATGGGTCCCACGTGTCGGTTTCTTGTGTGGCTGTTCCGAGTGCACGTCCGGGTGTACCTAGCAGATCTAGGGTGAAGTTGGTTTTCCTGTTTTTATTTCCAAAACTTTACTAAATGTTGTAAAATCCATATCTCATGCTAGGAAAGTCCAAAAATAGCAAATGTGGACTTTTTGGAAACCTTGAGAAGAGATCTATGCAGTAGAGTCATAAAATATTAGGTGTTTGTAGAATTTTTCTAGTGTTTTGATTTAAGATGGAAAAGAGCTCTAAAAATGGCTTTAAACTTGACTAGAGCAAGATCTGGAGTTTTAGATATTCAAAAATAGTGATTCTTGTTCTGTTAATCATTTGATAACATGTAATAACTGATAAAAATATTAAACATGCTAGTTGTGTATGGTTTTTGTAGAGTTGTGATTTAATCTTGCTAAATGAGTGAATCTACATTGTTTTGCTTGATAATTTCATATCTTGAGTTGTGGTGTTCAAATTGAGGTGAAATTTTTATGGTAGTCTACTTAGGATATGTGTGGACTGTGGTTAAAATGTCATAAGCTCTGGTTGCTGGTTGAGTGAGATATAGGTTTAACTTGCTCTCACATGATTTATTGTATTAGTCAATTGTCTTTTTCATAGAGGTTGTCATATATGTCCAAATGGTTTCAAATTTCTATAGTAGACTATTGGGAGCATATGTAGGTCACTGTAATGTTGGTAGAATTTATTGTGCACTTTTGATATGTGTTCATAATTCTACCTAATTATCTAAATAAATTAATAAAATATATTAAAAGAATTTATTTAGTATTGGACACTATGTTTTCTGGTGTTCATTAGTCATGTGTGACATGTTGGTAAAGTTGGTTTTGTCTAATTATATGTTTTCAACATATGTTAATAATTATTCTTGCAAATGTGGTTTCTGCACCGATCTGGGAACTTAGCAAAGTTCTTCATGATAATATGCTTTGTTGTGAAACTTGTTTATACAAAAGTTGTATATAATTCATGTATATATCTGCTTTTAAAATTTGGTATCATTTGGTTAAGTAGTTTATGAGTTGTAGATGTTTAAAGTCAGGTCCCAGATTTGGTTGCTCTCTGTTTAGAGCAGACTAGAGTCGGTAGTTTCATCTTTTCAACCTATTAAACTTGGGAATCAGGCTTAGTTGATATTAAATGAATTGTAGACAATTTTATAATCTTTCCAGAATGTCTTGTTTCACATCTTTTGGAGTTGTGGATCTCCAGTTATGATTAAATTACTCAGCTGTTGTTCTGAGATCCAGAAAGTGGCAAATTCTAGTTTTAGTGCTTTGATTTACTTTTCCATGCTTGTGTGTTGAAGTGTGACTCATATCCTTGATGGTACTTGGGTTAGTACCCTATGATCTTGTGAGACTTGTGTCTTAATTGATGTGCTTGCCCTCTTCTATGTTATGCCTTAGTGAGAAATAAGTTAATTAGCTTTAGGTGCTTATGTGAACCTTGGTATGCTTACATGATTACTTTGTTTATTGCATTTCTATGTATTCATACATATGCATTGTTGCACCTCATTTAGGTATGCTAGCTGAAACGTGTAACACCCCTGGGTGTTAAGCATGCATTAGCATCCAAAGCATTAGTCATAATCATCTCATACATGGTTATCATTGCATGCCATATAGACCCTTTTAAATTTAAAGTTGAAAAACAATTACTTAAAACCCAAATTCTGCATTTAAGTGCTAACGAGTGGTGAAACTTTGTGTAGCTACAATTTTAAATAATCTAGAATAAATTAACATGATTTTTGGAGCAATTCTTGAATTCAAGTTTTTCTCAAATTTTGTTTTAAAAATATTCTAAACAAATATTTTTTTGATTAACAATTTAGCTTTAAATCCCAAATTCAAAATCTATTAGGAATTTTGAAAAATGCTCTACATGAAAGTTGTAGAGAATAAAATTTTGAACAACTTTTATTTTGGGCAAAAGTTCTGAAAACCTCTTTTTCATCTTCAAATTCAAATTTGAAACAAATATAGAAATCTGAAAATTTATTTATAAAAGAAAAATCGGTTTTTTCACTTTAGTGGGCCACAGCCACCCTTTCGGCCCACCCGAGCTGGCAGCCCGGCCCGCGCCCGCGCCCGCGCCCGCGTCCGCGCCTGCCGCCCGCGCGCGCGACGCCGTGGCGCCGCGGCAGAGCTCGGCCGCCGTGTGGCCGAACGACGGCGACGCCGCGCGACACGCACCCCGGGTGGCCCCCGCGTCCCCCGCGCCACGCGCCTTGAACCCGCGCCCGCTCCTCCCTCGGCTGCACGCCCTCCATTCCCTCCTCTCGCTCTGCAGCAGCTCGCCAGCAGCAGCCGCGCCATTGTCGGCTCCCGGAGCTCCGCCACCACCGTGGACCGCTACTGCCGCGCCCGCGTCTGATTCCTTGTGGCCATTGCTCCGCCTCCCTTCGCTCTACCTCGTGCTCCCTCCCGCGGTCGCCTTTGTCAAGGTGAGGAGGCCAATTTTGGCCGGCCGCTCTTTACTGCCGCTCGCCGGAGTTCGTGGCTACGGCAATCTTTCTGTTCCACCCCTCCTTCTTCCTTCCTCTCGCGGTCAGCAGTTTCACCTCCCTCCCGCGAAGCCGTAGCGCCTCCCTGCCCGTCTTGCCATGGCCGGAGTCGAGCTCCCGCCGACGAGCCGCACCGTCGTGCCGCCATGCGCGTCGGCGAGCTCGCTCCGGTAGGCCACCCGGCCAAGACCGAGCACCGGTCGGTGCGGCTCGTTGTGCTGAGCACACTGGTGCCGCCAGCGCCGCACGTGGGCTCGCTGCCGGTGAGCTCCGGCCGGCGATGCCCCTGCTAGCCTCCCCTCCGGCTGACCTGTGGGTCCCGCTTGACTCCTGGGCCCGCCTGTCTGTCTCGATGTTTTGGTTCGGTGTGTAGCAGCGGGGTGCACGTAGCGTTAAAAGGCCGGATAGACTTTTAGTTTTAAAGAAAATGATTTTCAGAAATGTTGAAAAGGCTTTCAAAAATCATATCTCCAGATTTATAGCTCCAAAAATTGTGAAACAAATTTTGTAAAGTTACTCTTGAATAGATCTACAGTTTAAAAATATTTCATGATAAATTTTTGACACTTTTCTGTGTAGGTTTATTTAATTGCTATAAATGCTGATATCTTAGAAAATGTGTAGTAAATAAAATAATGAAGGGAAAAATGTGATTCTTGTTGCTTTAATCTTTATTAGTCATGTACTTTCTAGAAAAAATATTGGTGAAGCATGTTCTGTGAGAAATTTTTGAAGTGTAGTTCAAATGCTTTTATTTGATAATCTTTATTATTTTTAGTAAAGAGCTAAATTTGTATAGAACATACATGTGATAATTTTTGTAGTATGTTAGTTTACTGTTAGTAACATAGGAAAAATATGAAATCTGTTGTTTGATACTTTTTCTAGTACAAAATAATTTCATGCTCATATTTAGTCTATAACTTGTTTATTTTGTACAAGCAGTTTTACATAGGCCATTCTCATGAAAATTTAGTAGTAAGTTAGTTAGGGTAAGAGTAATCTACTGCAATTTTTGTAGATTTTTATCTATACCAGAAATAGGTGTTGGTGTGTAACCCTAGTTAAATAGGGAATAAAATGTTATTCTTTATGAGAAATTAAGAGAAATAAAATATGTTTGGTGTATCTTTGAAGTATTATTATGCCTTGCTGATGTTATGGATGAGTTAGGTTGGTAAGCTTTGGTAGCTTAGGTTCACTTGTATGTGTAGATGATAGGCTAACTAATAGAAGGATAAGGTGCATGTTTTAGGGTACATGTTCTTGGATGACGTTGACTACCTTGTAGAAGAAATAGTTATATTCAAACTGCTCATTCCATGTGCTCATCTGCATCTCATGTCATCAAAGCACTCCACCACAATCCGACACATCATTCGCATGTTTGCTTATGCACTTGCATCATACAGGATCGCAGGAGGAGTCGCAGGTAGCAGTACCGGAGGAACAAGCTTGGACGGATCCGTAGGAGCCCCAGACACAGGAGGTGCCCGAGGAGGAAGAGTCAGGCGAGGAGCTGCCAGAGTGCGTCGACCACCATCCTAGCTCGTTCGAAAAAGGCAAGCCCCGGAGCATTTTAAGTCTCCTATTTTATAAAAGTTGTTCCTTACTACATGAACTATAGTTATATATATAGTTGCATTAAGTTATAGGAGTTGAGTGAAACCGTTGTTGCATTATTACCTTGGCCACCGGATTATCTTTCACCCTGTTAGGTCAGGATCAAGTGAATTGCTTAGCTATGCTTAGACCGGTAGAAGTCGGGTGATTTCCTGTCACCTGCGAGTTATAGGTGGATACCGGGTTATGGTTAGCTGTAATTGTGATCATAAAAAGTAACCAAGTGTTGAGGGATAAATGAAGACCGGGCGGAGTCTTATAGGGTTTTGGACTATAGTGATTCCGTCTGTGTCGATTAAGGACCGATCGTTGCTCGTCCCTCTTGTCATGTTGAACGCATGCCTCACATTTAGCTGGCCGAATAAAGTACCTTTCGACCGTGAAGCTAGTGACACTTTTCGAGCCGGGATAAACTCGGGTTGGCAGACTGGTGTTGAAGGGGTGTAACGGGGACGCGAAGAGTGAGCCCAAGGTGTGTCCTGGCAGTCGGGCGGTCCCTGGGTAGTGCGATCCATGATTGTATCCCGCTGCTTCTTGGAAAGTGTCATTGGTGATCTACGCGACCCTGACAGGGGAAACAGGGTTTGTGTGAGGAATAAATCTCCAGCTAGATAGGAATTCGATTCGAATTGCCGTCGCTCCCGGTTAGTGAGCACTTGACTCGAGCTATGGCATCGTAGTAACATTAAAGGAACACTGATGGTTAAGTGAATGATGTTGGAAATGCTAAACCTGATATGGTAATCTAGATTGCTAAAGCTAAATCAAGTGATTGTTCTAGCAATAGCTGCTTACCTAGTTTGAATAGGTTATACTAAAAGTGATGCAAAAAGTACTGGTTTAGTTTTTCATAACAACTTATGCTTTTCGCAAATAAGTCAAGCCAGTCCAATCTATAAAGCCTTGCATGATCCTTGGTGTCCTTTATTTCTGGTTTATGACGGGTAAGTCTAGCTGAGTACATTCTCGTACTCAGGGCGTTGTTCCCATTGTTGTTGCAGATGGTCAGATGTACTATGGGTACTGCTCCAACTGTCTGTATCCGGTGATGGGCGACAACTAGGACCTTGGGCAAGGGTCACTCTGTTTGTCTTATCTACTGCTTTTGTGGACCATGACTATCTACTGGCACTGTATTTGAACTAAGGGTGTGTGTAAAACTACTTGCTTCCGCTATGTTATTTTGAACTGTGTTGTAATAACTTTTATTCTGAACTCCGATGTACTCCACTTTTTTTGTGAACTCTACGTATCATGTGAACTGTGGCTGCTAAATCAGTACGATCTTGGTTGTACGTTGGTTGGTTTGAAATCCCTCATGATTTCACGGAATCTCGGGTTATACGGGTTTAAGTTTGATAAATTAACCGCCTCGGTGGAAAATTTTCTTACTTAATCTCGTATAATTACGTTGATCCGTTACAGCTGGCATCGGAGCATGGTTTAGCACGTTGCTGTTCACATGGGTATTTAAAAACAAAACTGTGTTTTCCACTAAGCTTTAAAATTTTAGAGTGTGCCAGTGGTCATATCCTTTATGCCCCATAAGGACTCTAGGTGGCTTAATTAAGTACTAACTTGGGGGTTTGCATCATATTTGAAATTTCGTCGCTCATACGGCGTGCTATTGTATGAGTGCCATTCAATTGAGTGGTAATGTATGGATCAATTTCCTCTACGCCCTGGTAAGTGAGAGTTGTGAGAGCATGGTCGGATACACTGCCGATCTAGGGGAGTGCTTATGTGATACCAAAATACTTACGTGCCATGCGCATGTTCGTATAAAGGTATTCAAATGGTGGGGACTTCCGTCATGCGGTGACGATGCCGTCAATAGGACGATGATTCGGGTAGTTGTTACCGTTATACTCGTATCTGGGGATGCGTGTAGAGCGAGTAACTTACTTTATTGCTTTCTTGCATATTTTCATACTGTAATGGTTGGGCTGAAGTGACTTTCTGCAGGTACATAACAACGCTTTCAAGTAGTACGTATTAGTTACGTTACAAGAGATCGTTGTATGCCACCGTTTATTCCGTTAGTAGTTATTAGTTTTCTAAGTTTGTGAGGACGTACGGAACGTGCATGTATCATGTGGTGCATTTCATTCATGGCATTGTTCCTCCCCTTATAAGTTGATTATCTCATTTCGATAAAAATGCCAACTTAAAAATCTGTTCTCACCACGGTAATAAATTTTTGCTACAGATGGCACGTACCAAGCAGATAGCCCGCAAGTCCACTGGCAGAGCTCCCCATCATCAGCTTGCTCCACGCACTCGTCAGCGCCACACTTTTCTTGGAGAGTTTGGGATGCCTACGCTCTTGTGGAGAGTACTCAGCTATGTAGGCTATCCTGATGGGATGGAGCCCCGCTACTTTTGGTCGAATGAGCGGTTAGGGGAAGGACTTTTGGTGACTGTGGTAGTGGTAGTTCGTCCCTGAGGTGATGGTTCTGAGTGGACCGGTTGGCATTTTGAGTCAACTGGCAGGACCCCTGAAGAAGCCGCTGAGAGGGCAGCCTTTGGGATCCTGAGGGACATCATGGATCGCTTTCCTCAGGAGTTGGTAGCAGCTATAGTTGGAGTCTTTCTGAGGGGCAACCCCTCCACTGATTCGTGGCAGCAGGCAAGAGGAAGATCTCTGGAGATTAGCGCTGCGGAAGCACAGAACAGTGACAACCCCGCTATGAGTGCCATGTTCGCAGTGATGAGGGCCTTTGATGGAGTGGAAGGTAGCCTGAGACGTGTGTCTAGTGCTCTTGGTCAGGCTCGTGATGACCGCCATCAGCTTCAGAGAGATCACGACACCGAGATTAAGAGGCTCAACACAGAGATGGCTCAGTTAACTCGCCAGAGAGATCAGGCTACCCAGAGGACTGTGGTTTTCGAAGGAGATGTACGTGCCCTGAGAGAGCAGGTTGGGTGACTGACCACCACCAACAGGAACGCTGAGCGCATGTTGACTCATGTGCTCCATCAGAGGAATGAAGCCTGGTCCGCAGAGAATATGTTGAGGGCTAGACAGTTTGAGCTAGAGCAACAGCTGGCATATGCAGAGGAATATAATGATAATCTGCATGAGGAGGTTCATCGGCTGAACAATCAACTCAACCCCTATGTTCCTCCTGGTGCGGCAGAGATGGATTTGAATGAAGACGAAGATCCTGAAGGGCCCGAAGCACTAGTTTGGGAGCACCATGACGTTGCTAATGGCGACGAAGCCAACGTCTCGGACTTAGACAGTGACCACGATGAGTAGGCTAGTAGTTGTGGCGCTAGCTACTAGGTTCCATCTACATGATCTTTTGCTTTGTTGGCACGTTGGGCATGTAATAGTGAGTAGAAAGACTAAGGCTTTGATGTAATGTTGGAAAGCTTGGATGTGTTTGTGGCGGTATCCGAATGTCAAAAAGTCCAGTGTATGTATGCTGGCAACTTGGTTGTAATGGACGCGATGTGTGCGCTTTAAGTAATCTAATTAGTGATGTTGTGTTAATTGGAATGACTTATTGTGCCCCTGTTTTATTGTATGAATTTATTCTCTCTAGTAAATTCAGTCAGCATGATTTTTCATTCGGTCGCAATTCCTACAACATCACCTAATAATTACTGTTGCTGAAACATGCAGATGCCAAACACTCGTCGTACCGTGTATGGTGCCGCTGAGGCTGGTGGCAGTGCAGCTGCTAGTGATGACCGTGATCCACCACCGCCTCCTCCACCCTACACTGCGGAACAGTTTTTCGCACAATTTCTTGGAAGCCAACATAATATGGAGGGCATGCAACAGAATATGGAAGCTGCGTTGCGCAGTATCGCAGACAACACCCGTCGGGGAATAAACCCGGGTGGGCACGAAGCAAATCAGTACAGCAGTTTCAAGGACTTCATGGATACTCGTCCACCGATCTTCAAGGAAGCCGCAGAACCCTTGGATGCAGAAGAGTGGATTAATACTATGGAAGACAAGTTCTGTGTCTTGAGAATGACTGAAGTGTTGAAGACTGAGTATGCAGCTCATCAGCTTCAAGGTCCGACAGGAATGTGGTGGAAACATCACCGCACCACTTTTCCTCCCCACGCTCACATCACTTGGAGGGAGTTCACCGAAGCCTTCCGTGGAACGTACATTCCACCTGGTCTGACCGAGATGAAGCTTGGGGAATTCCTGGCACTAAATCAAGGCACGAAGACTGTAACTCAATATCTACATGCATTCAAAAACCTGAGCCGTTATGCTCCTGATATGGTGAATACTGAGGCCAAGAAGATCGCCAGCTTCAAGAGAGGCCTGAATCCCAAGATGATGAAACATGTGGGTACAAATATGAGGACTGGTTTCAATGATTTCGTTAGTGACTGTCTGAAGCAAGAGAAGAACAACAATGTTTATGCTGCTTCCAAGATCCGTAAGAGAGCTTTCGAGTCGGGTTCATCCCAGTCCAGAGCCCTAGTGGCCAACCGTCCAGCTTTTCGATCGCCTGCCCCAGGTGCAAGGTTTAGGCCACCGCAAAGGAAGAATCAGAATGCTCAGCAACCCCAGAGGAACCAGAAACCATTCAAGATGGCATTGCCTCAAGCGAAGATAGGACAAGGCAGTTCGTCTGGAACTGTGGCTCAAGTGAAGGGACCGTGCTTCAACTGCAACCAACCCGGACACTTTGCGAAGTTTTGTCCCTACCCTAAGAAACAGCAAACGCAGTATCAAGCTCGCGTGCATCACACCACCGTGGATGACATCCCAGAAGGAGAACCGGTAACAGCTGGTATGTTTTCTATCAACAATCATCCTGCAGTAGTCTTGTTTGATTCCGGATCATCTCATTCCTTTATAAGTCAAGCATTTGTTAAGAGGCATGGGCAAAAGATAGTTGAATTGGAATGTGCTTATAAAATCAGTTCAGCTAGGGCTGATCTGTTGACTAATCAGATAGTTCAGGGAGTAACCCTAAACATATCAAATCGGCAATATAAGTTTAATCTGATAGTCATGCCAGGGTTAGTTTTGGATGTGATCATGGGTATGAACTGGATGAATAAGATGGGGGTAGTAATCGATATTGGAGGAAGGAGTATCTCTCTTAAGGAACCAAGTGGAGAAGGCACTTTTCGGGTGGTCCTACCTCGAAAGGTAGACCTAGCTAGCACGACTTGTGCGGTCCAAGCTACTCTGCTAGCCCAGATTCCAGTGGTCTGTGAGTTTCCAGATGTGTTTCCGGATGAGTTACCTGGACTTCCACCAGACCGAAATGTTGAGTTTGCCATTGAGTTAATTCCGGGAACAGCACCGATCTCGAGAAGGCCCTATCGGATGCCTCCCAATGAGTTAGCCGAATTGAAGAAGCAACTCCAGGACTTACTAAAGAAAGGTTTGATTCGTCCCAGCTCGATGCCCTGCTCTATTTGTGAAAAAGAAGAAGGATAACTCCTTACGCATGTGCGTGGATTATCGACCACTGAATGCAGTGACAATTAAAAACAAGTATCCTCTTCCTCGGATTGATATCTTGTTTGACCAATTGTCTAAAGATAAAGTGTTCTCTAAGATAGATTTGAGATCAGGATACCACCAGATTAAGATTAGGCCACAAGATGTGCCTAGGACTGCGTTCTCTACCAGATATGGCTTGTACGAGTATCTTGTCATGTCCTTTGGATTGACAAACGCTCCTGCATACTTTATGTATCTGATGAATTCTGTTTTCATGCTAGAGTTGGGCAAGTTTGTGATTGTGTTCATTGATGACATTCTAATATATTTAGAGAATGAAGAAGATCACGCAGAGCACCTCAGGATTGTCTTGACTAGACTCAGGGAACATCAACTATATGCGAAGTTCAGCAAGTGTGAGTTCTGGCTTAAGACAGTTCCTTTTCTCGGCCACGTGTTGTCTGAAAATGGCATTTCCGTAGACCCTAGTAAGGTGCAAGAGGTTATGGACTGGAAGTCACCAACCTCAGTGCATGAAGTTCGCAGTTTTCTTGGTTTAGCCGGTTACTATCGTCGCTTCATACCGGATTTCTCGAAGATTGCCAAACCAATGACAAGCCTGTTACAGAAGGATCATAAGTTTGTATGGATAGAGGAGTGCGAGGCAGCTTTCTGCACCTTGCAAAAGTTGTTGACCACTGCTCCTGTTCTGGCCCAACCGGATATAGAAAAGTCTTTTGATGTGTTCTGTGACGCATCTAAGAATGGGGTAGGATGTGTACTAATGCAAAATGGAAGGGTCATTGCCTATGCCTCACGTCAATTGAGGAAGCATGAAGTTAACTATCCTACACATGATTTGGAGCTTGCAGCAGTAGTGCATGCTCTAAAGATTTGGAGACACTACCTAATGGGTAATGTGTGTAACCTCTTTACAGATCATAAGAGTCTCAAATACATTTTTACCCAATCTGAGTTGAACATGCGACGGAGAAGATGGTTAGAGCTGATAAAGGACTATAATCTAAATGTACATTATCATCCCGGGAAGGCTAATGTAGTAGCAGATGCACTGAGCAGAAAATCATGTGCAATTGATGTGCAACCATTGTTTGAAGAAGGGTTCAAATTGTTACATCCTGCTGTGTTGCATAATATTCAGATCAGTTGTACTCTGGAAAACCAGATCATTGAAGGTCAGAAGACAGATAAGGGAATCTTTCATATCAAAGAGAAGATGAAGAGGGAACCCACCAAACACTTTCGATTGGATGACCAAGGAGTGTTATGGTTTAAGGATCGCCTGGTGGTACCTAAGGATAGAGAGCTTAAGAACAAGTTGATGAATGAAACCCATCATTCCAAGCTATCTATTCACCCCGGAAGTAGTAAGATGTACCAAGATTTGCGACCCCGTGTTTGGTGGACTAAGATGAAAAAGGAAATTGCAGCATACGTTGCTCGTTGCGACATGTGTTGTAGAGTTAAGGCTCTTCACATGAGACCCGCAGGACTTCTGCAACCCTTGTATGTACCCGATTGGAAATGGAATGATATAATTATGGATTTCATCACTGGTCTTCCCACCACACAGAAGGGACACGATTCTATTTGGGTAATAGTAGATCGTCTCACCAAGACAGCTCACTTTCTGCCAGTTAAGACAACATTCCGACCACCTCAATATGCAGAAAAGTATATTGCTGAGATTGTCCGATTATATGGTATACCAAAAACGATCGTGTCTGATCGCGGTTCACAGTTTACCTCTCATTTTTGGGAACATCTTCATAAAGGTTTGGGTACTAGTTTGATTCGTAGTACGGCTTACCATCCACAGACAGATGGGCAGACAGAACGAGTTAATGCTGTACTTGAAGATATGCTTAGAGCTTGTGTACTATCATCCAGAGGCTCATGGGAATCCTGGTTACCTTTGGCAAAATTCGCTTACAACAACAGTTACCAAGAGAGTATCAAGATGGCACCTTTTGAAGCTTTATATGGCAGGAAGTGCAGGATACCGTTAAATTGGGTAGAGCCTGGAGAAAGAAGGTTTTATGGAATTGATTTTGTAAATGAGGCAGAGAAGAAGGTCCGTATTATCCGGCAAAACATGCAAGCTGCACAGTCCCGTCAGAAGAGTTATGCAGACAAGAGAAGGAGACCATTGGATTTCCAAGTGGGTGACTATGTCTATTTGAAGGTTACCCCTATGAAGAAGAAACGGTTTGGAATCAAGCAGAAACTGTCTGCTAGATATATCGGACCATACCAGATCATAGAGCAAAAGGGTCCCGTGGCGTACAAGTTGCAATTGCCAGAAGGGATGAGTTCGATCTTTCCCGTCTTTCACGTATCCCAGTTGAAGAAATGTCTGCGTGTTCCGGAAGAGAGAATAGAACCGCAGGGTATTCGGATCAAGGCAGACTTGGAATATCGTGAACAACCGGTTCGAGTTCTGGATACAAAGGACCGAGTCACTCGGAATAGAGTGGTAACAACCTACAAGATTCAGTGGAGCCATCATGATGAGAGTGATGCTTCATGGGAAACGGGAGAATATCTTCAAACTGCGTATAAAGATTTTTACGATAAATGGTTCGTAACTCAAAATCTCAGGACGAGATTCTTATAAGGGGGGAGGGCTGTAACACCCCTAGGTGTTAAGCATGTATTAGCATCCAAAGCATTAGTCATAATCATCTCATACATGGTTATCATTGCATGCCATATAGACCCTTTTAAATTTAAAGTCGAAAAACAATTACTTAAAACCCAAATTCTGCATTTAAGTGCTAACGAGTGGTGAAACTTTGTGTAGCTACAATTTTAAATAATCTAGAATAAATTAACATGATTTTTGGAGCAATTCTTGAATTCAAGTTTTTCTCAAATTTTGTTTTAAAAATATTCTAAACAAATATTTTTTGATTAACAATTTAGCTTTAAATCCCAAATTCAAAATCTATTAGGAATTTTGAAAAATGCTCTACATGAAAGTTGTAGAGAATAAAATTTTGAACAACTTTTATTTTGGGCAAAAGTTCTGAAAACCTCTTTTTCATCTTCAAATTCAAATTTGAAACAAATATAGAAATCTAAAAATTTATTTATAAAAGAAAAATTGGTTTTTTCACTTTAGTGGGCCGCAGCCACCCTTTTGGCCCACCCGAGCTGGCAGCCTGGCCCGCGCCCGCGCCCGCGTCCGCGCCTGCCGCCCGCGCGTGCGCGTGACGCCGTGGCGCCGCGGCAGAGCTCGGCCGCCGCGTGGCCGAACGACGGCGACGCCGCGCGACACGCACCCCGAGTGGCCCCCCGCGTCCCCCGCGCCACGCGCCTTGAACCCACGCCCGCTCCTCCCTCGGCTGCACGCCCTCCATTCCCTCCTCTCGCTCCGCAGCAGCTCGCCAGCAGCAGCCGCGCCATTGCTCCGCCTCCCTTCGCTCTACCTCGTGCTCCCTCCCACGGTCGCCTTTGTCAAGGTGAGGAGGCCAATTTTGGCCGGCCGCTCTTCACCGCCGCTCACCGGAGTTCGTGGCTACGGCAATCTTTCTGTTCCACCCCTCCTTCTTCCTTCCTCTCGCGGTCAGCAGTTTCGCCTCCCTCCCGCGAAGCCGTAGCGCCTCCCTGCCCGCCTTGCCATGGCCGGAGTCGAGCTCCCGCCGACGAGCCGCACCGTCGTGCCGCCATGCGCGTCGGCGAGCTCGCTCCGGTAGGCCACCCGGCCAAGACCGAGCACCGGTCGGTGTGGCTCGTTGTGCTGAGCACACTAGTGCCGCCAGCGCCGCACGTGGGCTCGCCGTCGGTGAGCTCCGGCCGGCGATGCCCCTGCTAGCCTCCCCTCCGGCTGACCTATGGGTCCCGCTTAACTCCTGGGCCCGCCTGTCTGTCTCGATGTTTTGGTTCGGTGTGTAGCAGCGGGGTGCACGTAGCGTTAAAAGGCCGGATAGACTTTTAGTTTTAAAGAAAATGATTTTCAGAAATGTTGAAAAGGCTTTCAAAAATCATATCTCCAGATTTATAGCTCCAAAAATTGTGAAACAAATTTTGTAATGTTACTCTTGAATAGATCTACAGTTTAAAAATATTTCATGATAAATTGTTGACACTTTTCTGTGTAGGTTTATTTAATTGCTATAAATGCTGATATCTTAGAAAATGTGTAGTAAATAAAATAATGAATGGAAAAATGTGATTCTTGTTGCTTTAATCTTTATTAGTCATGTACTTTCTAGAAAAAATATTGGTGAAGCATGTTCTATGAGAAATTTTTGAAGTGTAGTCCAAATGTTTTTATTTGATAATCTTTATTATTTTTAGTAAAGAGCTAAATTTGTATAGAACATACATGTGATAATTTTTGTAGTATGTTAGTTTACTATTAGTAACATAGGAAAAATGTGAAATCTGTTGTTTGATACTTTTTCTAGTACAAAATAATTTCATGCTCATATTTAGTCTATAACTTGTTTATTTTGTACAAGCAGTTTTACATAGGCCATTCTCATGAAAATTTAGTAGTAGGTTAGTTAGGGTAAGAGTAATCTACTGTAATTTTTGTAGATTTTTATCTATACCAGAAATAGGTGTTGGTGTGTAACCCTATTTAAATAGGGAATAAAATGTTATTCTTTATGAGAAATTAAGAGAAATAAAATATGTTTGGTGTATCTTTGAAGCATTATTATGCCTTGCTGATGTTATGGATGAGTTAGGTTGGTAAGCTTTGTTAGCTTAGGTTCACTTGTATGTGTAGATGATAGGCTAACTAATAGAAGGATAAGGTGCATGTTTTAGGGTACATGTTCTTGGATGACGTTGACTACCTTGTAGAAGAAATAGTTATATTCAAACTGCTCATTCCATGTGCTCATCTGCATCTCATGTCATCAAAGCACTCCACCACAATCTGACACATCATTCGCATGTTTGCTTATGCACTTGGATCATACAGGATCGCAGGAGGAGTCGCAGGTAGCAGTACCGGAGGAACAAGCTTGGACGGATCCGCAGGAGCCCTAGACACAGGAGGTGCCCGAGGAGGAAGAGTCAGGCGAGGAGCTGCCAGAGTGCGTCGACCACCATCCTAGCTCGTTCAAAAAAGGCAAGCCCCGGAGCATTTTAAGTCTCTTATTTTATTAAAGTTGTTCCTTACTACATGAACTATAGTTATATATATAGTTGCATTAAGTTATAGGAGTTGAGTGAAACCGTTGTTGCATTATTACCTTGGCCACCGGATTATCTTTCACCCTATTAGGTCAGGATCGAGTGAATTGTTTAGCCATGCTTAGACCGGTAGAAGTCGGGTGATTTCCTGTCACCTGCGAGTTATAGGTGGATACCGGGTTATGGTTAGCTGTAATTGTGATCATAAAAAGTAACCAAGTGTTGAGGGATAAATGAAGACCGAACGGAGTCTTATAGGGTTTTGGACTATAGTGATTCCGTCTGTGTCGATTAAGGACCGATCGTTGCTCGTCCCTCTTGTCATGTTGAACGCATGCCTCACATTTAGCTGGCCGAATAAAGTACCTTTCGACCGCGAAGCTAGTGACACTTTTCGAGCCGGGATAAACTCGGGTTGGCAGACTGGTGTTGAAGGGGGTGTAACGAGGACGCGAAGAGTGAGCCCAAGGTGCGTCCTGGCAGTCGGGCGGTCCCTGGGTAGTGCGATCCATGATTGTTATCCCACTGCTTCTTGGAAAGTGTCATTGGTGATCTACGTGACCCTGACGGGGGTAATAGGGTTTGTGTGAGGAATAAATCTTCAGCTGGATAGGAATTCGATTCGAATCGCCGTCGCTCCCGGTTAGTGAGCACTTGACTCGAGCTATGGCATCGTAGTAACATTAAAGGAACACTGATGGTTAAGTGAATGATGTTGGAAATGCTAAACCTGATATGGTAATCTAGATTGCTAATGATAAATCAAGTGATTGTTCTAGCAATAGCTGCTTACCTAGTTTGAATAGGTTATACTAAAAGTGATGCAAAAAGTACTGGTTTAGTTTTTCATAACAACTTATGCTTTTCGCAAATAAGTCAAGCCAGTCCAATCTATAAAGCCTTGCATGATCCTTGGTCTCCTTTATTTCTGGTTTATGATGGGTAAGTCTAGCTGAGTACATTCTCGTACTCAGGGCGTTGTTCCCATTGTTGTTGCAGATGGTCAGATGTACTATGGGTACTGCTCCAACTGTCTGTATCCGGCGATGGGCGACAACTAGGACCTTGGGCAAGGGTCACTCTGTTTGTCTTATCTACTACTTTTGTGGACCATGACTATCTACTGGCACTGTATTTGAACTAAGGGTGTGTGTAAAACTACTTGCTTCCGCTATGTTATTTTGAACTGTGTTGTAATAACTTTTATTCCGAACTCCGATGTACTCCACTTTTTTTGTGAACTCTACGTATCATGTGAACTGTGGCTGCTAAATCAGTACGATCTTGGTTGTACATTGGTTGGTTTGAAATCCCTCGTGATTTCACGGAATCTCGGGTTATACGGGTTTAAGTTTGATAAATTAACCGCCTCGGTGGAAAATTTTCTTACTTAATCTCGTATAATTACGTTGATCCGTTACAAAACGCATGAAGAACTTGAGGTGGAGCTAACCTAAAGACGGTGTTTGGTGGATCCATCCTAAAGATGGAAGGATCAGACAAGTGCCAGATTAGGAGATGCTCACCAAGCGGGTTTCATCTGACAAACTCAAACTTGAGTCGGATCCTAGGCAAGCCCTGGAGCATTATAAGCCTCCTACCTTCAAAGCAATTAATTCTATATATGTTATAAGTATTGTTGCATTAAGTGATAGGAGTTGGTTGGAAACCCTTGCTGCATTATATCATTTCTTGTCCAGATATATGAATCCTTGAATCCTACATAGACTAGGATCGAGTAGAAGCTTAGCCCTGCTTTAAGTGGTAGAAGTCAGGTGATTTCCTGTCACCTGCGAGATATAGGGATATTCATATATGGCACGGTTGGCTATATTTGCTATCGTGGAATGGAACCACGTGTTAATAAAATAAAATGGGACCGGGCGGGATGACGATAGTGAAGCAACAAGGCATGAAGGTCTTGGGTGTGGATCTATCCCCATTTGAGTCATTTAAGGACCAAGTCGTTGTACGTCCTTGAGTCATGTTGAATGCAGTCTATCACTTATTTGGCCGGATAAGTCGTTCCGACCGCAAAGCTGAGTAATACAGTTCAGGCCAGGAATCGAATGGTAGGTCGCATCTTGGAGATAGTAAGGATGTGCTTGGGGACATTGGCGTGAGACCAAGGGGGGGTTAAAGTCCCTATCACCTGGTAGAGTGTTGCCCTTAGGAATGCGGCATCAGTCGAACCCACGACTCCTGAATTGTACGAAAGGTGGCTTGTGCGACCCTGGCAAGGGCATGCGCGGTGAGTGTTAGAAATACCCCTCTAGCTAGATAGGAACTCGATTTGAATCGTCGTCGCTCCCGGTTAGTGAGCACTTGACTTGAGCAGCGGCAACGTAGATTCAATTAAAATTGAACGGATGGTTAATTGGATGACGATGAAAATATTGCCTCAATTTATACCTGCTATGGTTAATATTGTTTGCTCCTAATAAAGTGCATGCTCCAGTACAGGTTCTAATATAGATGACAGGTTAATGATAATTAACTTGATGCTTAAGCATTAATGATTACTTATCTATATTAAGCTTTTATGCAAAATGTTGTCAAGCTAGCCCACTTTATATCATCCTTGCATGATCCTTGGTGTCACTTTATTTCTGGTTTATGACGGGTAAGTCTAGCTGAGTACCTTCTTGTACTCAGGGTTTTGTTTTCACTTGTTGCAGGTTGTGATGTATCATGGCGACTGCAAGAGTTGGTTGGCTCCTGCCTTGTGGCGGAGTGCGATCATGGGCATGATCCTTCTTATTTACCTTATCTCTAATGCTTTTGTTGGAAGTCGACCTTGGTACTGGCATGTATTCAAAATCAGAGAATTGTTAGTTTCAAATTATTTTACTTCCGCTACTTTTGAACTTAAGTTGTAATAACTATGTTGAACTCCAATATATATTGGACTACTTGTGAAATGATTGTAACACGTGACTTGTTATGTTGAATCACTACAATCTTGGCTTGTATGTTGGTTGGTTTGAAATCCCTCGTGATTTCATTGGACTACCGGAGTTATTTGAGCTCAAGTGCGAGAATTTGATCACTTTGGTGATTGTTTTTGTACTTGTGCTCTTATAATTTGTACGGTTCCGTGACAGCTGGTATCGGAGCAAGATTCAATATTAAACTTGTCGTATGGGTATTTAAAACAAAGGTTTTGTTTTATAAAATCAGTTTTATCAACTTATAGCTATATATAGGTTTGTGAAATCTGAATTCGAAACCTAATATGCCAGTGGTCAATTTCCTTATGCCCATATAAGGATTATTAGGTGGCTTATATAAGTACTAACTTGGGGGTTTTTAATTTTGCATCTATGCCCTTGCCAAGGTATGTATGTGTGATGACTCTCCCACATTATGCTACCCGGTGTGTTAGATTAGATGTAGCCTTCATATATGAAATAGTCATATATGTTGCTAGTTTACTTTTGTGTAACGTCGCACCAACGCTCAGGTAAGTGTGAGTTGTGAGAGCATGACCAAACATCTGTCGGTCTAGGGGAGAGCTAGTTTTGGTTACTGGATTATTTACATGTTACCCACATGTACATATGATGGTACTTAGTTGTGGGTGATCAAATGATTCGGGTAGTTTTGGTGCTACATGTACGTATACGGAGGTATATGTATATGGGAGTACTTAGAAATTTTACTTTTATGCTTTCATTGTGTACCATATTTGGGGAATTGTTGGGCTGCAATGAAAATTTTCTGCAGGTACGCTAACCACGAATGCGTAAGTCGAATGTAGCTGACGACTCGCTATATATCGAAAGAGTGCATGTTATGCCACGACATAGAATGTGATCGCCACCTTAGGTTGGCAATCTTATGAGGACGAATAGGATGAAGCATGCATCATCATGTTATTGCCTTATGCATAACTATGCTCCTCTCACCCTTGTTCTATATTAAGTAACTTGTGATTGATGTGGTACATGATCTTCCTTGTGTGGAGTTAAACAAGAATGCCTTGTTCCTTGTTGCTTAAATAGGAAGTGCTGCGAAAAGTGTGTGCTTAGCCTTATTAGAAATAACTGTGGTTACATGCTTGAACCTATAAATGTCCTCTAGTTGAGCTAAGTGGTGGATGTGTTGTTCATACAAGCATTTGTAAATGCTTTAGACCTTATTTCAGTAATCGTGATTCTCATAAATGAATTAAATTAGTGCTGGTCTAAGGTAACAAAATTTAGAGCTACTAGAATAACATGTTTGTGTGCTCTCTTGTTAAGTAGAACAAAGGCAAGCTTTGTTTTACTTGTGGGACGTTGGCTGCTAGAATAGTTTCTGTTGTGGTGATGCTTTCGTAGTCATAATGGTGTTTTCTGTGGTTATGGAGAATACCAAAGTTGTAGCTAACTTACTTTTCTAGCTTGTCCTAAAATTTCATGACCCTAGGTCGTATGGTTTGAGAGTTATGAATTTTGAAAGTTTACTGTCAGGTTTTGCTAATGTTCTGAATAGATCTGAATGTTTGGTTTGTTTGACCTGTGTGCATATAGAATCATGTCTTGGAGATAATAGAAGAAGTGTAGTACTTTTTCTAAGCTTTCCAAAATGTCCTATAGCACTAATTGTGGTGGTCTAAATCTCTAGTTATGAGCTTATAAAGTGGAATGACAGCATCTGTCCAAAGCTGGGCAGAGATGTCTTCTTTGTCTTATTTGGCCTTGTTAGCTGTAGAATCATCTTAATATGATAATAATAAAGTTATATACAACTTAATAAGCTTTACATAAAGTTAAGGCTCAGCCTTGTTGTGTCCCTAGAACTCCAGTTATGCATCTTTGAAATTCTTGTCAGTTTTCTGTCCATATTGGTATAGATCTGAAACATTAGCATGTTTGGTCATGATAATCTGTGAATTAGCTTTTGGTATGAATAACAAACGTGTGGAAAACTTCCTAAGCTTTTTAGAAAGTCTAGGATAACCTTTGTGGGATGTCTACAACCTCAGTTATGGTTGAAACAAGTAACTACTATGCTGCTGTCCAGATTCTGTGCCCATGCTAAGTTAGTCACCTTAGCTAGCGTTTGTTTTAGGCTAAATTTGTAGTAGTTCTTGCTTTAGACAAAGCTTGTTAGGGGTGAGCTTGGTGATTAGTAATGATTGTTGTGTGTGAGCTTTTTACTTGATAATAGTTGCTTGAAGTTATGATACGTGTATGTATGCTCGTTATCTAATTAGTGCCATAGTTGTCACCTCGTTGTCCTCGGTCAGTATACGAGTGTCGAATAGCTTTATCTTAGAGAAATACTCGAGTTACATGAAACAATCTCTTGGTGTTGTCTCCAATTAGGTTCTTTCCCTTATGAGCCTAAGCTTGTAGCCATGGTTGCTTGCTTTGAATGTTGTGCGCCATGCCTTTGCTTGATATCTAAGTCTGAGCCTGGACCCTAAAATATTCACGTATACCATGGTTGTCGTACACCCACACGTGAATACTTTTGTTTGATCTACCCACCAAGTTAAGTTCTAGCGAACGCCAGCTTTGAACATGGTGTGTACCTCACCAAGTCGTAAGATCCTTAACTGAATCGATGATTGGACCTACCGATTGCCTCTCCTACAAGTGATCTGGTGCAATGATAATCTTTCGTCGTCTGATCTCAAAATCGTTTGCTTGTAAATTCGTGTATCTACCTTATCAACTCAATCTCTGATTGACGTATCAGTTTTCGCCCTTCAAGTTTGCTTAAGCCATCCTCAACCTTCCCAAGTCTCGGGATGTTTATCAGTCTTGATCTCATGTTGTTGCTCAACATGATCGAATCTCTGTTATTTAATTATCTGGTAGTTTCCTTAGTCGATGCCAGGTGTGCGTGGAATTACACAAAAATCGCATGCTCAGTCGCCTTCAGTGAGCTATGTTCTATGTGAGGTGTTTTGATCTGCGAATAGCTTCCCTGTTGATTCTAAACCTTGTGACTACCTTTGCTTGCTATCCCTCCTTGTATGGCGCTTGTTCTTACAACCCATTGGTGCCACTTGAAATTTCACTTTCGTTGTGCGTTTAGTAATGGTGTTATGAGTAGCCGATGATGGTGCCACGATGAAACCAAGTGCCTCCTGTGGCTGCAGACACATGGCTGGCTGCTTGGCACGCGCTGGTATCATGGTTTCTAGTCATGATCCATTATCAAAGGACAGACGATGTGTTATTTTCTCGTGTTCCTTTCTTGGTTATCTCTCCATATCGTATCGTAAGATCCATATCTTAGACCGAAAGTAGTGGAGTTTCCTTCTGAAGTTGCTAAGAGGATAACCTTTGAAGAACCGGTCACCGACATAAACCTTAACAGACTACAATAGGTGGTAGACAAGTGACTCTACTTAGTTGACCCAGTACTGACGAACGCCATCTAGTGAGCAAAGTATCTCATCTCTGTTGGATAAACAGGACACACAACACTTACTGTTGGACAAGTCATACGTTGGATAAGACTTGATCGTCACATTATGCAAGTTTTAACCTTTGTATGCATAATGGCCATACAATCGAAATCAACCATCTCTAGTGTGATTCCTTATCTGTAGACATCAATGTCCATCATCTATCCACATCAGCCACTGTTGTTGTGGTCGAGAGTGAAGATTTGGAACTTTTAGTGTTGAGAGATAACTGATTAGTTACCAATAGGAAAGTTAATCTCCAACTAGGTAACGACTCTTTGTTAGTTACGAAGGCTATGTCTTACAGAGCAATAACCAACCCGAAGTTAATCAACTAGCCAACAACTTGAGTGATACTCTATCTTCCAGAACCATTGTGACCAAGTCAACTCCATCTTGGACAATCACCCAGATAGTGTAAGGTGTTCTATCTGCTAAGGTGAAAAATTAGAGAAAGTATGCCCTAGTTCCGATTAGCATTCTTATGCCCTAGGGGCCACAAACGGTGTTGTTCAGAACACTATTGGATGAAGTGTTGAGGAATAGTCGAAAGCGGTTCCCTATCCTTGTAGGAAGATCCTCCAGGCAGAGTATGTGTTTTGCCTTGCAAAAGTAACTCGCAAGTTCAAAGCGTGTGCATCATCGGATTGGTATGTAAATTAATGGTCGAGATCTGCTATTGGATGGCCCTTTTGAGGTCCCACATATACTAGTTTACACTCTTTCATTTGCTTTTACTTTCTCGTATCAATAATGTACGAGCAGCCTTGTTTTCTGCAAATCAATTTATACCATCGTGAATCGAAAGCAATTTGAAAAGTGTCAAACAATAGATTTCCTATCTTAGAGCTGTTGTTTGATCCTAAAGAGGAAGCCTCAAGGTGAAAAGTTGGCCTAACAAAGTTGTTATGCTGCAAGTTAACTCAACTTACAGTACAACTAAGTTACCAAGGAAAATTTTACTCAATCGCTTGGTGGAAGACTACTCCCCGCGGTTTAGTGAATATTTACAACTTTTGTTGTCCTTAAGGCCTCGCTTCATCTTTTCTTTGGTAAATGATTTTCCAATGATGACATACTTTGGTACCTTATAAATGTTTTTACCCAAGAAGTTTCATCTGATTCAACCCAGATAACTGTTGTCTTTGGATAAAAGAATAGTATTAGATAGTTGTTGGAAGAAATATGAAGCCGATAGAGTCATCTATCACATTCACTAACCCCTCGACAGACTCAGATAATACACTGTTGTCATCAGAGAAAGAGAACTGCACGCATGGAATAGTAAGTAGCTTTCCATTATGTGATATCTGAATGATTGAACATTTACGACCAACATAGACCATGTCTATTGGTTAGTCAGTATCCTATAGCCTCAGAGGATGTTTGTCGTCTATGATATCACCCTTTTGGAAGGTTGTGCTCAAGCCATTTTGGTAGAGGACTGCTTTTCAAACTTTGTGAACATAGAGTAGTTTTAATGAGTATACTTCTAAAGATTTCGGTCTAGTGTAAAGTTCATATGGCCTATGTTGTGATTCACTAAAGAATTAGACACTTGTGAGTGGTTAGCTCCTAGACCAAATGACCTCTATACACTGAGAATGAAGTAATGTGTTGTCTCAGATTCCTCCCAAAGTAACAATGCTTTACGGAAATCAATAAAGGAATTCTACACACAAAAAAATTGCTACGAGGAGCGAGTATTGGAAAGTTGTCTTGACCAACTAGCCTCTCTGATGCTTGAAGCTAAGTAGCCTAATGCTATAGTGGATGTTGGGAACTAGATAACATGTCCTCTTCTTTAAAGATCTTCCGTTCTGAATCTCTGGACGCGATTCCTTTAAGGGGGGAGGGTTGTAACACCCCAGGTGTTAGACTTGCATTTGGCACTTGCATTGCATGAGCCTAAGCATCATTTGTTCATATATGAGCATGGAACACATGTGATGCACAAGTGCAACATGTGAAACATGCCTATATGGAATGTGCTTTGAAACATCTGCAACATCTCTTTGAAACGTATGCAACATACTCTTGATAATTATGTTTCAATGTGTGTATGTTAGATGTTCATGCTTGGTAATGCAAGTGAGTGTTGAGGTCACTCCTTTCATGTGTCTCACATCACTCTCTATCTATAGTGATCCCTGGAAAAGTTTCATGGAGTTTGGAATCAAAAAGTCACATGAAATGATAAGTTATGTGCTTGTTTGGATTATAACTAAAACATACTTTGGAAACCAGGAAACATGTTTTACATTCCATGTGAACTAGTGTTTATGCAACATACAAATGCAACATGTGCAACACATCTTGGACACCTGTGGAACAACCTAGTTAAACATGTGTAGCATGTACCTTGAAGCAAACACATGAAACAATTGAAACAGAGCTTTGAAACGAGCATTGAAATTATAGTGATTTCTATGTTTTAGTGCATGTGAGGCCTACACTTTTGTGCAACCTATGCATGGTGGGTATGTTTGGCCTCTCAACACCTTAAATACACTTAGGACACTTAATGGAACAATGTTCAAGTTGATCATTTTGGCTAAATGTGCTTCTAAGTGATGGTTGACCATGTATGGACCCTAGAACCCTTTTGTTTGACCATTTCAAAAGTGTGACCAAGAAGCTTTGTGTGACTGTGCACCCATTTACAAAGTTGTAGAGAATTTTATAAGAAACAAACTTTATTTAGGAGTCAAGTCAAGAAAATGTGTGGAACATGCTCAAAGATGGCCCACAAGTTAGAAATATGGGTTGTTTTGGCACATGGAAAATTTGGCTGTCTTTATGCTGTTTTAGTGATAAGTGTCCTAGTTTGGAGCTCTATATCTTCCTAATTATATTGAACCAGATCAAGGCCCTTTAATAAAAGTTGTAGCTTAAGTTGGACACAACAAATTTAATTTTTGGATCATACCATGATTCAACTTGGAAGGAAGTGAAACTGAGGCCCCAAATTTGAACTTACTGTTATTTCATACTTACAAATATTCTCAGTCTAGAATTCATAGTCGTTGACGTTGGTATTCCGCGTTCTCCAAATTTTGTTACGTAACTTGAGTAGGTCCAAATGTAAAAGTTGGAGCTCGCATTATGGGGTAGAACATACAAGAAGGTGGCACTAGTTGGACTTTGTTTTGACCATCAATTTTTGATTCTTGTAATCGTCGTTAATACGTTGACATGACCATCTTGGGGGTTAATTAACTATTAATCTAGTGCTCGAATGGTCATGACCCCTTAATGAAATTTGTATTGCTTTTTGTGGGCAACAAACTTGATTCAAAGCCGAGGGCCCAAATCTGAGAGCAACAAGCCCAAACTAGCGCCCAAATGCGGTCTCAATGACGCCTGCCACCTGCTCGACAGCTGCCCGTTAGGGGAGGGCATGGAGGCCATGCACCCGTGCGTCTCCACCATGGACGCCGTGCGTCCTCCTCTCTGCCATGTGCCTATGCCTCGCTCGACGTGGTGGAGCACCAGAGCGACCAGCCCGAGCTCCTTCCTTCTCCTCACTCTCCTCGCTCTCTGGCACTTGCTTGCGCAGAGCGCGGCCAAGCTCGCCATGGACAGCCGGGCCGAGTTCCATGGTTGTTGCCCTCGCTCGTCCACTAGACCTCCTCCGTCCCAACCACCACTGCCAGAAGCTTCTCTGCCCCTCACTGCAGATGGAACGCCACTTCCTTGGCTAGTTCCGCCGCCAGAATAACGCCGCCGGCGGAACAGTCACGTCGGTCTACCTGCTCCTGTGGCCACGGTGCTGTGGACTGCCTCAGGCCAAGCCGAGCAGCTCCGCGGGTGTGCAAGGGCCCCTGGATGCTCATGCCGCCCTTAGCCACCGCCGACGGTGACCTCACCGGCCGGAATCGGCTTGGCCCTTCCTCCTCTATTTTTGTCGGTCGAGCACAGCCCCTTAGCCGTTGTCGTTCCACCACCCCGAGCGGCTCATGGCCTCACACCACAGTCACCTTCCACACCTCTAGCGCCGCCTCCTCACCCACGACGACCCTGCTGGCTCGCTGCCGGCGAGCCGCTGCTGCCGTTGCCGTTCCAGCGCATGGCCAGGCCACCACCGGCCGCCGTAGGCCGAGCCGAAGCCCTGCATAGGTGCGCGCAGGCCAGGGTATTGCCACGGCCCCGCTGCTCAATGTCGGCGCCGCCCCTGCCAGCCAGAGTCGCGAGCTCGGCCATCCTCTGCTCCGTCCAGGGAAGAGGGAGGGAAGAAACCGTGTCTCTCTCTCCTTGTATGACAAGCGGGCCCGATTGAGCCACAGGTCCCACGTGTCGGTTTCTTGTGTGGCTATTCTGGGTGCACGTCCGGGTGTACCTAGCAGATCTAGGGTGAAGTTGGTTTTCGTGTTTTATTTCCAAAACTTTACTAAATGTTGTAAAATCCATATCTCATGCTAGGAAAGTCCAAAAATGGCAAATGTGGACTTTTTGGAAACCTTGAGAAGAGATCTATGTATTAGTCATAAAATATTAGGTGTTTGTAGAAGTTTTCTGGTGTTTTGATTTAAGTTGGAAAAGAGCTCTAAAAATGCCTTTAAACTTGACCAGAGCAAGATCTGGAGTTTAGATATTCAAAAATAGTGATTCTTATTCTGTTAATCTTTTGATAACATGTAATAACTGATAAAAATATTAAACATGCTAGTTGTGTATGTTTTTTATAGAGTTGTGATTTAATCTTGCTAAATGAGTGAATCTACATTGTTTTTCTTGACAATTTCATATCTTGAGTTGTGGTGTTCAAATTGAGGTGAAATTTTTATGGTAGTCTACTTAGGATATGTGTGGACTATGGTTAAAATGTCATGAGCTTTGGTTGCTGGTTGAGTGAGATATAGGTTTAACTTGCCCTCACATGATTTATTGTATTAGTCAATTGTCTTTTTCATAGAGGTTGTTATATGTGTCCCAATGGTTTCAAATTCGGACAGTAGACTATTGGGAGCATATGTAGGTCACTGTAATTTTGGTAGAATTTATTGTGCACTTTTGATACGTGTTCATAATTCTACCTAATTATATAAATAAATTAATAAAATATATTAAAATAATTTATTTAGTATTGAACACTATGTTTTCTGGTGTTCATTAGTCATGTGTGACATGTTGGTAAAGTTGGTTTTGTCCAATTATATGTTTTCAACATATGTTAATAATTATTCTTGCAAATGTGGTTTCTGGACCGATCTGGGAACTTAGCAAAGTTCTTCATGATAATATGCTTTGTTGTGAAATTGTTTATACAAAAGTTGTAGATAATTCATGTATCTATCTGCTGTTAAGATTTGGTGTCATTTGGTTAAGTAGTTTATGAGTTGTAGATATTTAAAGTCAGGTCCCAGATTTGGTTGCTCTCTGTTTAGAGCAGACCAGAGTCGGTAGTTTCATCTTTTCAACCTATTAAACTTAGGAATCTAGCTTAGTTGATATTAAATGAATTGTAGATAATTTTATAAGCTTTCTAGAATGTCTTGTTGCACATCTTTTGGAGTTGTGGATCTCCAGTTATGATTAAATTACTCAGCTATTGTTTTGAGGTCCAGAAAGTGGCAAATTCTAGTTTTAGTGCTTTGATTTACTTTGTCATGCTTGTGTGTTAAAGTGTGACTCATATCCTTGATAGTACTTGGGTTAGTACCATGTGATCTTGTGAGACTTGTGTCTTAGTTGATGTGCTTGCCCTCTTCTATGTTATGCCTTAGTGAGGAATAAGTTAATTAGCTTTAGGTGCTTATGTGAACCTTGGTATGCTTGTATTATTACTTTGTTTATTGCATTTCTATGTATTCATACATATGCATTGTTGCACCTCATTTAGGTACGCTAGCTGAAACACATGAAGAACTTGAGGTGGAGCTCACCTGAAGACGGTGTTTGGTGGATCCATCCCGAAGATGGAAGGATCGGACAAGTGCCAGATTGGGAGATGCTCGCCAAGCAGGTTTCATCTGACCAACTCTAACTTGAGTCGGATCCCAGGCAAGCCCCGGAGCATTATAAGCCTCCTACCTTCAAAGCAATTAATTCTATATATGTTATAAGTATTGTTGCATTAAGTGATAGGAGTTGGTTGGAAACCCTTGCTGCATTATATCATTCCTTGTCCAGATATATGAATCCTTGAATCCTACATAGACTAGGATCAAGTAGATGCTTAGCCCTGCTTTAAGCGGTAGAAGTCATGTGATTTCCTATCACCTGCGAGATATAGGGATATTCATATATAGCACGGTTGGCTATATTTGCTATCGTGGAATGGAACCATGTGTTAATAAAATGAAATGAGACCGGGCGGGATTGATGGACATCGCCACGCTGGACACACCGACGTTATGGTCTTCCCCAAGTTGCAATTCATCCCCAACTCAGCTGCCACGTCACCCTCTTATTCAGCAGACACGTCGTCACTGTTTCGGTCATAACTTTCTCATACGACATCAAAACGGGGCATTCTTGGATGTGTTGGAAAGGGGACGACGACGCCGTCATTTTGGAACTAGTCCTAGCTCTAGGAGGTCTGTGGATCATTCTGTGTGACCATGGCAAGGTGTTGCATCACCTATTTGGGCCAACTTGGCCATGTTTCGTGTCGGGCCTTAAGCCCAAGTTGTGGGCGCCCAACCCCTGGCCGTCCCCAACCCTAGGTCGAGTCTTAGACTATAAACACAGCCGCCGCCGCTGCTAGACATTTGGGTTTTGTTTAGAGTTTAGTTTTCCATCGAGAAACTGAATCGTTCATTGTAACTGTGGTGACAAATCCTTTTACAATGATCCAGGGCCCCTATTCTTGATCTCCTCCACTGTGTCGATTAGTCCTTTGGAACCGAGTTCTCGAACCCTCTATTGATAATCGCATCATTCATATGTGCAATTTTAGATTGCGTGTTTTACCTTCATGCTTGTGCTCTTCCATTCGCTTGCAGGAAAAGCCTTCTTGGCGAGGTCAATCAAGTTGTGCTTGGTTGATAACCAATGGAGCAGTGGTGTAACAGTTGTAGGGTTCGAATCGTGTCTAATTTGAAGCCGGATCACCAACGTCGAGATCTCCACAAATCGAACTTACCAGCTACCTCTCGGAAGATCGGGCCTGTACTCATCAATTGGTATCGGATATTTCAGGTTTACCGCAAGGTATATTCTCGTTTGCCTTAGATTCATATTTGTTCATTACCTAGAGTCCACAAAAAGCCCAAAAATATTTCAATTTCCGTTGTCCTATCACCCCTTGTGCCTTTGCAATTTCGTTTCAGATTCGCGTTGTTGAGTTTGTGTCCGTGGTCGAGTCTTGTTGCTGGTTTAGGATTGTGTTCGTGGTCGTAGTTCACTCGCCTGTTGCTGTGATTTTTGTTTTCCACTACTATCCCATCCACCATTTCCAAACAACAAGTCGAAGCCACCACATTACTCGACTTGCCCCGCTAGCCGCCTTGTGTAACTTCTCGCCGCCGCGCAAACCCTAGATAGGTTGCCAGCCGCTCTTATTTTGCCTACATCGCAACCCTCCTTACATCATCAGGTGAATACCTACTGTTGTTAGTCACATGGACGCTCTTGTGATCGGTGTTGGATTTTAGGGACGCTTTGCCCTAACTGTCGCTGCGGTGTTGTGTCTTCCGAAAAACATAACTTAAGATACCTTCGGTAAAACAAGCATGACTTTTCGCTCGTTTATCAGAAAAAAACTAAAATTTTTATGGCAGCTTATTGACATCATTTGGAGCTGACCCAAACGTGGCTTCACCCTGTTTGGTTTCATCAAAATTGCAAAAAAAATCAGGAAAATAAAGAAAAAAAAATGTCAAAGTTTTTGCACGCTTTTCAGAGAACGTGTTGTATTTCTATAGACCACATACCACCTCAGTTGTAGGTGCCAATTTTTTTGGTTGCATCTTTTTTTTATCCTTGTTCAGAGAAAAATATAAAAAATAGTGAAAAAAAGTTTGATTCCTACTAGTGCCTTTTGAAAAATTCCGGGAACAAATCAGGAAAAAGGAACAATCTGGGTTATTTGCTTGTTCTGTGAGTTCTTTCCATCATCCTTTGTTTTCACCTTGTTGTGCTACCTCTCGACACGTCTTAGCCAGCACCTGTGATTTGTACTTTGGATCCGGATTGAACAATCGCTAATCTGCATTCGTTAATTGCTAATCCTTGTTGTCATATTGTGTGCCTACCAATTGCTCCACATATTCTTCTGTCAGCACAGGTTCATCTTGCAACTGTTACCCACGCTCAACAATAGATTACTTCGCCACTTTGGTTTTGCTCCTTTTGGCGTTGGTAAGAATACAGGCAAGACGGTGGAAAGCCGCTTCTGATTTTGCATTCCACTTTCACCACCACCACCACTTGGGTCTTTTTAGTTGATAGGGATAATACTTTGGTGTTGTATTTTTCTATCTTCTAACCATGGCAGGATCTTCGATGGACTTCAATGAGTGCGTGTCAAAGGGCGAGCTTACAATGTTCATGACTGAACAACGCAATCTTATGACCAAGCTGACGCGCAATGTGAACAATCTAGTCACCCACATTGAACAGCTTGAGCAACGCCCTCCACCTCATCGTGCTGATGATGAAGATGCGGATGCTTTTGGTGATGAAGATGCGGATGCAGACGCTGATGCCTATCGTCGCTTCAACTTCAACTGTCACAGTATGGGAGGTAATAATCATGGTAATAATGATCCTTTTGCTAAAATTAAATTTAGCCTTCCTCCTTTTGCTGGTAATGTTGATCCAGAGGCATATTTAGATTGGGAACTTGCTGTTCAACAAACATTTGATTCTCATAATGTTCCTGCTGAGCATAGAGTTAGACTTGCTACTAGTGAGTTTACTAATTTTGCTTTGTTTTGGTGGAGTGATCTTTGCAATGCTAATAATGTTGCTGTTGTGCCTCAAATTTGGAATGCTTTAAAGCAACGTATGAAATCTCGTTTTGTTCCTCCTTATTACCAACTTGATTTACGTTTGAAACTACAAACTGTAAAACAAGGTGATAAAGGAGTAGAAGCATACTGTCAATAATTGCTTATTGGTTTAGCCCGTTGTGGTATAAATGAAGATGATACTGATGCTAGTGCTAGATTTTTTGGTGGTTTAAACTATGATATACAAAACATACTTGATTACAAAGAATGGCGTAATTTTTCCCAATTGTATCATCTTGCTATTAAGGCAGAATGTGAAGTACAGGGCCGCAAACAACACCAACCTTTCAGGTTTAACAATGGGAGGAATTTTTAGCAGCGTTCTGAGCCAGAGACACCCAAGCTTCCTGTTGCATCGCAACCATCTACACCTCCATTTTCTTCTGGGGTAAGTAAATTGTCTAATGTGCAGAAGAAAGGAGCCACTCCGGGTGCTTCTACTAGCTCCTCCTCGTCCAGCTCTAAAATCATTTGTCACCGATACAAAGGCATGGGACATGTCATGAAGGATTGCCCCAGTCGTCATGTTTTCATTGCTACCAAGGATGGATATGTAAGTGCTAGTGATGTTGAAGATGATTTAGCCCTTGCTGCTAACGTTGATGCAGATTCCACCGAGGGCGATCAAGACAAGGAGGTCATCATCATTGACTCCGTGGCTGCTGCCGCAGACTACCCTAGCCTTCTTGTGCAGCGTGTGTTGAGTACACGTGTGGGACATGAAGAAGAGATGACGCTCCAACGCCACAATTTGTTTCATATGTATTTCATTGTGCAGGGTTGTCGTGTTCTCACTATCATTGATAGCGGGAGTTGCAATAACTTGGTGGGTTCAGATTTGGTTGAGAAGCTTGGCTTGACCACACAAAAACATTCGTATTCATATAAACTTCAATGGTTCAATAATAATAGTGGTAAGACTAAGGTAACTAAATCAGCACGCATTAGCTTTTTCACAGTCTCTTATCATGATACTGCTGATTTTGATGTTGTCCCTATGCAAGCTTGTTCCATTTTGTTAGGTTGCCCATGGGAATTTGATAATGATGCTTTACACCATGGTAGAACTAATACATACACTATCATACATAAGGACAAGAAAATTACATTGCTACCTTTGTCACCTGAGGATATTATTAAACATGCTAATGAGATTAAAAATAAACCTCCAACTGATATTGCTAAAAATAATGGGATTAAGTTAAAAGGAGGTACTTTTCTTGCTACAACTTCTGCTACTGCTGAGTTATGTGATAATCCTGATGCACCATGTTATACTATGTTTTGTCAACCTATTATGTCTGGTGCATTGTCTGCTGTCACTAACCTTTTGCAGGAGTTCGCTGATGATGGGATGAAGTCGAGGACGACTCCAATTCTAGAAGGAGGGGATGATGAGGACATGCCAAGATGGAGTTGAGGACGACTCCAATTCAAGAAGGGGAGGATGATGAGGACATCGCCATGCTGGACACAACGACGTTATGGTCTTTCCCAAGTTGCAATTCATCCCCAACTTAGCTGCCACGTCACCCTTGGATTCAGCAAACACGTCGTCACTGTTTCGGTCATAACTTTCGCATACGACATCGAAACGGGGTGTTCTTGGATGCGTTGGAAAGGGGACGACGACGCCATTGTTTTGGATCTGGTCCCAGCTCCATAAGGTCCATGGATCATTCTATGTGACCACGGCAAGGTGTTGCGTCACCTATTTGGGCCAACTTGGCCATGTATCGTGTCGGGCCTTAAGCCCAAGTTGTGGGCGCCCAACCCCTGGCCATCCCCAACGCTAGGTCGAGTCTTAGACTATAAACACAACCGCCGCCGCTGCTAGACAATTGGGTTTTGTTTAGAGTTTAGTTTTCCATCGAGAAACTAAATCGTTCATTGTAACTGTGGTGACAAATCCTTTTACAGTGATCCAGGGCCCCTGTTCTTGATCTCCTCCACTGTGTCGATTAGTCCTTTGGAACCGAGTTCTTGAACCCTCTATTGATAATCGCATCATTCATATGTGCAATTTTAGATTGCGTGTTTTACCTTCTTACTTGTGCTCTTCGATTCACTTGCAGGAAAAGCCTTCTTGGCGAGGTCAATCAAGTTGTGCTTGGTTGATAACCAACGGAGCAGTGGTGTAACGGTTGCAGGGTTCGAATCGTGTCTGATTTGAAGTTGGATCACCAACGTCGAGATCTCCACAAATCGAACTCATTAGGGATGACGATAGTGAAGCAACAAGGCATGGAGGTCTTGGGTGTGGATCTATCCCCGTCTAAGTCGTTTAAGGACCGATTCGCTGTATATCCTTGAGTCATGTTGAACGCAGTCTATCACTTAGTTGGTTGGATAAGTCGTTCCGACCGTGAAGCCGAGTAATATAGTTCAAGCCGGGAATCGAATGGTAGGTCGCATCTTGGAGGTAGTAAGGATGTGCTTGGGGACGTTGGCGTGAGACCAAGGGGGGTTAAAGTCCCTATCACCTGGTAGAGTGTTGCCCTTGGGGATGCGGCATCAGTCGAACCCGCGACTCCTGAATTGTATGAAAGGTGGCTTGTGCGACCCGGGCAAGGGCCTACGTGGTGAGTGTTAGAAATACCCCTCCAGCTAGATAGGAACTCGATTCGAATCGTCGTCGCTCCCGGTTAGTGAGCACTTGACTTGAGCAGCGGCAACGTAGATTCAATTAAAATTGAACGGATGGTTAATTGGATGACGATGAAAATGTTGCCTCAATTTATACCTGATATGGTTAATATTGTTTGCTCCTAATAAAGTGCGTGCTCTAGTATAGGTTCTAATATAGATGATAGGTTAATGATAATTAACTTGATGCTTAAGCATTAATGATTACTTATCTATATTAAGCTTTTATGCAAAATGTTGTCAAGTTAGCCCACTTTATATCAACCTTGCATGATCCTTGGTGTCACTTTATTTCTAGTTTATGACGGGTAAGTCTAGCTGAGTACCTTCTCGTACTCAGGGTTTTGTTCCCACTTGTTGCAGGTTGTGATGTATCATGGCGACTGCAAGAGTTGGTTGGCTCCTGCCTTGTGGCGGAGTGCGATCATGGGCATGATCCTTCTTATTTACCTTATCTCTAATACTTTTGTTGGAAGTCGACCTTGGTACTGGCATATATTCGAAATTAGAGATTTGTTAGTTTCAAATTATTTTGCTTCCGCTACTTTTGAACTTAAGTTGTAATAACTACGTTAAACTCCGATGTATATTGGAGTACTTGTGAAATAATTGTAACATGTGACTTGTTATGTTGAATCACTACGATCTTGGCTTGTATGTTGATTGGTTTGAAATCCCTCATGATTTCATTGGACTACTGGAGTTATATGGGCTCAAGTGCGAGAATTTGATCACTTCGGTGATTGTTTTTGTACTTATGCTCTTATAATTTGGATAGTTCCGTGACAGCTGGTATCGGAGCAAGATTCAACATTAAACTTGTCGTATGGGTATTTGAAACAAAGGTTTTGTTTTATAAAATCAGTTTTATCAACTTATAGCTATATATAGGTTTGTGAAATCTGAATTCTAAACCTAATATGCCAGTGGTTAATTTCCTTATTCCCATATAAGGATTATTAGGTGGCTTATATAAGTACTAACTTGGGGGGTTTTTAATTTTGCATCTATGCCCTTGCAAAGGTATGTATGTGTGATGACTCTCCCACATTATGCTACCCGATGTGTCAGATTAGAGGTAGCCTTCATATATGAAATAGTTATATATGTTGCTAGTTTACTTTTGTGCAACGTCGCACCTACGCTCAGGTAAGTGTGAGTTGTGAGAGCGTGACCGAACATCTGTCGGTCTAGGGGAGAGCTAGTTTTGGTTACTAGATTATTTACATGTTTTCCACATGTACATATGATGGTACTTTATTGTGGGTGATCAAATGATTCGGGTAGTTTTGGTGCTACATGTACGTATATGGGGGTATATGTATATGGGAGTACTTAGAAATTTTACTTTCCTGCTTTCATTGTGTGCCATATTTGGGGAATTGTTGGGCTGCAATGAAAATTTTCTGCAGGTACGCTAACCACGAATGCGTAAGTCAAATGTAGCTGACGACTCGCTATATATCGAAAGAGTTCGTGTTATGCCAATGACATAGAACGTGATCGACACCTTAGGTTGGCAATCTTATGAGGACGAATAGGACGAAGCATGCATCATCATGTTGTTGCTTTATGCATAACTATGCTCCTCTCACCCTTGTTCTATGTTAAGTAACTTGTGATTGATGTGGTACATGATCTTCCTTGTGTGGAGTTAAACAAGAATGCCTTGTTCCTTGTTGCTTAAATAGGAAGTGCTGCGAAAAGTGTGTGCTTAGCCTTATTAGAAATAATTGTGGTTACATGCTTGACCCTATAAATGTCCTCTAGTTGAGCCAAGTGGTGGATGTGTTGTTCATACAAGCATTTGTAAATGCTTTAGACCTTATTTCAGTAATCGTGATTCTCATAAATGAATTAAATTAGTGTTGGTCTAAGGTAACAAAATTTAGAGCTACTAGATGACAGGTTAATGATAATTAACTTGATGCTTAAGCATTAATGATTACTTATCTATATTAAGCTTTTATGCAAAATGTTGTCAAGCTAGCCCACTTTATATCAGCCTTGCATGATCCTTGGTCACTTTATTTCTGGTTTATGATGGGTAAGTCTAACTGAGTACCTTCTCATACTCAGGGTTTTGTTCCCACTTGTTGCAGGTTGGGATGTATCATGGCGACTGCAAGAGTTGGTTGGCTCCTGCCTTGTGGCAGAGTGCGATCATGGGCATGATCCTTCTTATTTATCTTATCTCTAATGCTTTTGTTGGAAGTCAACCTTGGTACTGGCATGTATTCGAAATCAGAGAATTGTTAGTTTCAAATTATTTTGCTTCCGCTACTTTTGAACTTAAGTTGTAATAACTACATTGAACTCCGATGTACATTGGATTACTTGTGAAATGATTGTAACATATGACTTGTTATGTTGAATCACTACGATCTTGGCTTGTATGTTGGTTGGTTTGAAATCCCTCGTGATTTCATTGGACTACCAGAGTTATATGGGCTCAAGTGCGAGAATTTGATCACTTTGCTGATTGATTTTGTACTTGTGCTCTTATAATTTGGATGGTTCCGTGACACCCCGTCTAGGCAACCACCCCCATCACATGGAGCAGCACCGCCGGTCGGCCCTTGCCCGTGCAGGCCGCCATGACCTCATGGCTTGGCCCCATGCATGGGCCCTTGTGCCACCTTGGCCCGACGCCGTCGCCGGCTAGCACCCGGCGCCCCTCTGTCGGCCATCCCCGATCCCCTCTATGTGAGTAGTAGCTTCACTTCGTGGCCATGGCCTCTATCCTGAGGAAGAGGAAGGGTAGATTCACAATTATTTCTTTTGTCAACTCACAAATAAGTCCTTAGTCTATTTAATTTCCATCTGTATCATCTATAATTCATTCATATCGAATCTGAATTCAATTCTTCTTGTTCCAATTCTCCAAAATATATTTCTAGCCTTGTTTAATCATGCCCTTCACATATATTCCATAAATGTTATCACATTTCAAGTGAAATACCTGAAATGTCCCTCCTCCCAATAAACCTTGCAACGTCCATATCTTCTCTGTCTGAACTTCATTTTCAGCGGTTTTTGCGCTCATGTGATCATAGAAACAAGACCTACGTGTGAGTATTATTTTCATAAGTTGTTTATTATGTTTGGTGTACTGTTTTTATTTATTTGGATATGTTTGCTTGTACGTCTATGCGCCCAAAATTTTCCGTGATGTAAGGAAAGATGTTTGCAAATCCCCAATACCAAGTGTTTGAGTTGATATGCATTTCTATGCCTGAGGCAAGTGTCATTAACCATACTTGCTCCTACTTTATTTTACGTTGAGTTAGAGTAGTTAGACCATTAGTTGCATGCTCAGTAATAAACTTGAATCCCATGTTAGGGTTTACTAGAACTTATTATATCATCCTTGAAAACCCAGTTTGGATGGATAGTTGTCATGCTTAGCCTCTAGTCTTGGGCTAGGAAGGTTATAATTTAATCATGACTAATGATCTATGCAACATGGGGCATGGTAATCTTTTTAGGGACATGGTGATTAGGATATCCGGTAGGATGGATGGTTTTGGTGGTGGTATGTTGCCAGATTTTTGGGTAAATTTGTTTTCTGGTGGAAAGTAAGATTGGCAGAGTTGGTTTATGCTGGTTTCCTGCTTGGACCCAAAGGACCGGTTCTTGAAGCCTGTAACCCGGCTTAACAGCGCAACCATGAGGCTATATAGGCTGGACCTAGCCAAGTAATTAGTTTACTCCAAGTTATGCTACATCGGGATGGATTTTGTGGCTCAAGAGGGGTCCCTAGGGTCACTGACTTATGTATGGGGAGAAACCTTAGAGGTAGGTGTAAAACAGACTTGGAGGGAGCTTTGTAAAGGCCTTGTAGTGTGACCCCGCTAAGCACCTAGGTAGTGTGAAGCGTGATGGGTAAAACATGACTCGTGGTGAAAATGTGCAACCTCTGCAGAGTGTAAAAGTGATATATCAGCCATGATCATAGTCAGGAGCAGCCTGGACTTCTTGATTAGATGGCTCTAGTTTGTGGTTGGGTGGTTCCCTTGGTAAGGGAACGGGTGGTTCAGTTGGGAGCTTGGATGGAATCCAAGTGTGGTGCTCGGATGGAATCCGATTGTGATTTGGTTCTCTGAGGAGAAGAAAGATTTCACCTAGTAAATAGGTGTTAAGGATTTAAGGTAAACTAGGATGTGTCGCTTAAGTGCTTGTGTCAAACCTTGTAAGCCTTTCCTTTTGTTTGCTCACATGTCATATTTCCTACACTTGCGGAGTACATTTCAATGTACTCACCCTTCTCTTTGTCCCCCTTGCTACCCCTACCCGGATGTACTCACCCTTCTCTGTCCCCCTTGCTACCCTACCCAGTTGTTTGGACTAGAAGACAAAGTTTCTAGGAGATGGTGTTTTCCCAAAAACGACATGGATGCTAGGCTAGTGTACCCCGGTCGGCTGCCTGCTGGGATAGAGACCTGATCTACTAGAACTTTGATATAATCTTGTGTTTAGACCCTCTAGTCATTTTTGTAATAATGTAAGCTTTTGTAATAAACACCGCTTTGTATCACTATAGTGTCATCGCGTGTATGAATAAACAGATCCTGGCATACATGTGATGTGCATTCAGTTTTGTTTTCTAAAACCGGATGTGGCAAGCGAGCATCGGAATTGTTTGTCGGAGGTCGATGTGTGGCTCTCTAATGGCTTAGACACTCAAAACATGGAAGGGACACAACTCGATTTATCCTGGTTCGGGCTTCTGAGCCCTATGTCCAACAGTACAGTGATCTTCGTGTTAGGAGTGCCCAATCGAGGGTTACAATGGTGGAAATCAATAGATTGGTAAGGGATCGCTCGGTGCTACCCTAGAGTTTGTCGGTGTTCTTCCTCGGTCCCTTGGAGTAGGGCCGAATCGATTCTCCCCCTCCTCACTCTAAGTTGATGTAACACCCTTGGGTGTTAAGCATGCATTAACATTTCAAAGCATGAGCATTAGCATCTCATACATGTTTATCATCACATGCAATATAAGTTTACTTGAATTGAAATATGAAAAACATTGATTTGAACCAGAATGGTTGCATTTGCTTGCTAGAGTTGTAGAACTTGTTTAGCTACAATTTTAGATAATCTAGAATTAATTAACCTGATTTTTGGAGCAACTTTTGTATTCAAAATCTCCTCAAATTTTGCTTTTTAAAATATTCTAGAAAAGTGAGTTTTTATTTAAAATTTTGGCTTTAAATAATTTATTCAAAATCTATTCAGAATTTTGAAAAGTGCCCTAAATGAAAGTTATAGAGAATTAAATTTTGAACAACTTTTATTTTGGGGACAACTTGTGAAAATGTCTTTTTCATCTTCAAAAATTCAAATTTGAATCGATTTAGAAAATCTGCAATTTAAAATATAAAAGAAAAAGGTTTTTCAGGGATTACTGGGCCGGCGCCCCGTTTTCGGCCTAGCTCGGCAAGCCAGCCCGGCCTGCGCGCACGCCCGCCTCCGCCTGCCTTCGCCCGCGCCGCGCCCACACGCGTCTGGCCACGGCAGGTCGCGCACGCCGCGTGGCGGCCATGCGCCGGTGAGCTCGCCGCGCGGTGTCTTTGGCTGGCCTTCACCCCTACCTGGGCACCCACTGCTCCGCCTCCATTGCCTTTGCTCACTTCTCACCTCCTCACCCACGCGCTCCTCCTCTCCCTCGCAAAGCCACCGCTCCACCACCACGCGCCATCACCGGCGTCTCCCACCTCCGCGCCGCCGTTCCCGCTCAACGGCCGCACCTCCCTCCGATTCACCTCGCCACCTGCTCTGCCATCTACTCCTCTCCTCCGAACGCACCTCCGCGCTGCACCTCCGCCTCCGGTAAGGCGCCATTTTGCGCGTCCCGCCGCGCCACCATTTCCTGCCACCGCGCACTCTCTCGACCTCCGCGTGCTGCACTCTGGTGGTGTCCATCTTTCCACGAGCCTTGTGCACCTGATCGCCGGTCCCCGCTCGGCCAGGGTTGGCCGTTGGCCGCCAGCGGGCACCGCACCGCAGCGACGTCGTGGGCACCGACGTCGCGCCCGTGCCCCGCTTTTCCCCCCTCTCTGTCGTTCTTGGGCCGCAGCGCCAATGGGCCGCGCCACCGAGCCGGGCCGCTCGTTTCCTCCGCGCGGGCTGCCGAAGCCGTTTTCTACAGTGGGCCACTGGAGCTCGCGGGCCGGTCTGTTAGGCAGAAAAGAAGAAACGGAATTCAATTTTTATTTTTCTTTTGAAAGAAGAAATGTTGGGAAAAATGTTGTGTATCCATTTTAGCTCCAAAAATTGTGAAACAAATTTTGTAGTGTTTCTCTTGAGTAGATCTACAGTTTAAAAATGTTGCATGTTAGTTTTGTGATACTTTTCTGTGTATATTTATTTAATCTTTATAATTGCTGATATCTTGGAAAATATGTAGTAAATTAAAGGAAGGTCAGAAAAATATGGTTCCTATTCATTAATCTTCTTTGGTGATGTACTTTCTAGGAAAAATGTTTATGAGGCATGTTCTGTGAAAAATTATTGAAGTGTAGTTCAAATGCCTTTAATTGATGATTTTTGTTATTTTTGGTAGAGAGCAAAAATTGTATAACACATGCATGTGATAATTTTTGTGATGTGCTTGTTTACTATGGGTAACATAGGAAAAATATGAAATCTGTTGTTTGACACTTTTTCTAGCACAAAGTATTTTCATGCTCATTATTATGCTATAGCTTGTTTATTTTGTACAATAGTTTTACTTATTCAAATTCCATGAAATTTTTGTAGTATACTATTTGGAGTAGGAGTGTGCTACTGTAATTTTTGTAGATTTTTACCTGCAACAGAAATAGATGTTGATGTGTAACCCTAGTTTAAATAGGAAATAAAAGTTTATTCTTTATGAATAATTAAAAGAAATAAGAAGTGTTTGGTGTATCTTTGAAGCACCAAACTACCTTGCTGGTGTTACTTGGTAGGTTAAGGTATTAGGGTTTGGCAAAGTGTAGCACCACTTGTGTGAGAATTTTATGCTACCTAGTATAAGAGTAGATGACATGTTTTGTGGCACAAGTTCTTGGATGATGTAGACTACCTTGTAGAAGATGTTGTCTGTAATCCTTCCTATCAGTTCAATGTGCTCATCTGTATATCATGTCATCATAGCATTCCACCGCATTCGATGCATCGTCTACATGGTTGCTTATGCAATTGCATCATATAGGATCGCAGGAGGAGTCGCAGGTAGCAGTGCCGGAAGAGCAGACTTGGACCGATCAGCAAGAGCCCTAGGCATAGGAGGTGCCCGAGGAAGAGGAACCAGGAGAGGAGTTGCCCGAGTGCGTAAATCACCAACCTAGCTCGTTCGAAAGAGGCAAGCCCCGGAGCATTCTAAGTCTCCTACTTTATAAAAGCAATTCTTAATATATGAGTTATATATTGTTGCATTAAGTTATAGGAGTTGAGTGAAACCGTTGTTGCATTTATTATTATCATTGTCCACTTGTTTACCTTTTTACCCTGTTAGGTCAGGATCGAATAATTGCTTAGTCATGCTTAGACCAGTAGAAGTCGAGTGATTTCCTGTCACCTGCGAGATATAGGTGAATACCTGGTTATGGTTAGCTATAATTGTTATCATGGAAAGTAACCAAGTGTTGATGAATAAAGGGAGACCGGGCTGAGTCTTATAGGGTTTTGGACTATAGTTATTCCGTCTATGTCGATTAAGGACCGATCGTTGCTCGTCTCTCTTGTCATGTTGAACGCATGCCTCACATTTAGCTTGCCGAATAAAATATCTTTCGACCGCGAAGCTAGTGACACTATTCAAGTCGGGATAAACTTGGATTGGCAGACTGGTGCTGAAGGGGGTATGACGGGGACGCAAAGAGTGAGCCCAAGGTGCGTCCTGGAAGTCGGGCGGTCACTGGGTAGTGCAGTCCTTGACTGTTATCCCGCGGCTACATGGAAAGTGTCATTGGTGATCTAAGCGACCTAGACGGGGGAAGCGTGGTTTGTGTGAGGAATAAATCACCAGCTGGTTAGGAATCGATTCGAATCGCCATCGCTCCTAGATAGTGAGCACTTGACTCGAGCTACAGCATCGTAGTAACAATGATGGAACCCAGATGGTTATGTAAATGATGTTGGAAATGCTAAACCTGATATGGTAACGTTTCATGTTAATGGTTAATCAAGTGATTGCTCTAGCGTAGGTGCTCACTTAGATTAATCAGGTATAATTAAGTGGATGCTTATAGTTAAATGGTTCATAACTAATAACTTATGCTTTTCGCAAATGAGTCAAGCCAACCCACTTTATAAAGACCTTGCATACTCCTTGGTGTCTTTTATTTCTGGTTTTTGACGGGTAAGTCTAGCTGAGTACCTTCTCGTACTCAGGGCGTTGTTCCCATTGTTGTTGCAGATGGTCAGATATACTATGGTTATTGCGTCAACTGTCTGTATCCGGCGATGGGCGACAACTAGGACCAAGGTCAATGGTCACTCCGCTCGTCTTATCTCATGCTTTTGTGGGCTATGACTACCTACTGGCACTGTAACTGAACTAAGTGTGTGTGTGGTTTGAAACTACTTGCTTCCGCTATGTTATTGTGAACTCGTGTTGTAATAACTTTTTATTCTGAACTCCAATGTATTCAACTCTTGTTGCGAACTTTCTATAGCATGTGACTGTGGCTGCTAAATCAGTACGATCTTGGTTGTATGTTGGTTGGTTTGAAATCCCTCGTGATTTCATGGAATCTCAGGTTGTACATGCTTAAGTTTGGTAAATTATCTGCCTCGGTGGAAGATTTTCTTACTTAATCTCGTATAATCATGTTGATCCGTTACAGCTGGCATCGGAGCAAGGTTTAGCATGTTACGTTCACATGGGTATTTAAAACAAAACTGTGTTTAAAAACAAGTTTTAAAACTTAAGAGTGTGCCAGTGGTCATATCCTTTATGCCCAGTAAGGATTCTAGGTGACTTATTTAAGTACTGACTGGGGGTTTTTGCATCATATTTTAATTCGTCGCTCATACGGCGTGCTATTTTATGAGTGCCATTCACTTGAGTGGTAATGTATGGATCAATTACCTCTACGCCTTGGTAAGTGAGAGTTGTGAGAGCATGGTCGGACACACTACCGATCTAGGGAAGTGCTTATGTGATGCCGAATTATTTACATGTCTTACACATGTTATATGAAGGTATCCTTTGTATTGGGGATTTCTGTCATGTGGTGACGATGCCGTCAATAGGGTGATGATTCGAATAGTTGCTACCGTTATACTCGTATCTAGGGGTACGTGTGAAGCGAGTAGCTTACTTTACTAATTTCTTGCATATTTTCATACTGTGAGGTTTGGGCTGAAGTGACTTTCTGCAGGTACATAACTACGTTATCGAGTAGTACGCAGTAGCTATGCTTATGAGAGCTCATTGTATGCCACCGTCTATACCGCTAGTAATTGTTATTTCTAAGTTTGTAAGGACGTACGGAACGTGCATGCATCATGTTGTGCATTTCATTCATGGCATTGTTCCTCCCCTTATGAGTTGCTTATCTCAGTTTGATAAAAATGACAACTTAAAAATCTGTTCTCACTGCGGTAATAAAATTTTGCTACAGATGGCACGCACCAAGTAGACAGCTCGCAAGTCCACAGGCAGAGTTCCCCGTCATCAGCTTGCTCCACGCACTCGTCAGCGTCACACGTTCCTTGGAGAGTTTGGGATGCCTACGCTCTTGTGGAGAGTGCTCAACTACGTAGGCTATCCGGATGGAATGGAGCCCCGCTACTTTTGGGCAAATGAGCAGTTAGGGGAAGGTCTTTTGGTCACTGTGGAAGCAGTTGTTCATCCCAGAGGTGATGGTTCTGAGTGGACTGGTTGGCGTTATGAGTCAACTGGCAGGACCGCTAAAGAAGTCGCGGAGAGGGCAGCCTTTGGAATACTGAGGGATATCATGGATCGCTTTCCCTAGGAGTTGGCAGCAGCGATAGTTGGAGTCTTTCCGAGGGGCAACCCCTCCACTGACTCGTGGCAGCAGGCAAGAGGAAGGTCCCTAGAGATTAGTGCAGCAGAAGCCCAGAACAGTGATAACCCTGCCATGAGTGCCATGTTCGCAGTGATGAAGGCCTTCGATCGAGTGGAAGGTAGTCTGCGACGTGTGTCTGGTGCTCTTGGTCAAGCTCGTGACGACCGACGTCAGCTTCAGAGGGATCACGACGCCGAGATTGAGAGGCTCACTGCAGAGATGGCTCAGTTGACTCATCAGAGGGATCAGGCTACCCAGAGGACTGGGGTCTTTGAGGGAGACGTACGTGCACTGAGAGAGCAGGTTGGGCGTCTGACCACCGCCAACCAGAACGCTGAGCGCATGTTGACCCATGTGCTCCATCAGAGGAATGAAGTCTGGTCTGCAGAGAATGTTCTGAGGGCTCGATAGTTCGACCTAGAGCAGCAACTAGCCAATGCAGAGGAGTACAATGACAACCTGCATGAGGAGGTTCATCGACTGAACAACCAGTTCTACCCCTATGTTCCTCCTGGTGCGGTAGATATGGATCTGGATGAGGATGAAGATCTCGAAGAGCCCGAGGCACCCGCTGAGGATGACGACAATGCTATGGATGGCGACCCCGCCAACATCTCTGACTTAGACAGCGACCACGATGAGTAGGCTAGTAGTTGTTGCGCTAGCTACTAGGGTTCTGTTTGCATGATCTTTTGCTTAGTTGGCACGTTGGGCATGTCATAATGAGTAGAAAGACTAAGGCTTTGATGTAATGTTGGAAAACTTGGATGTGTTTGTGGCGGTATCCGAACGTCAAAAGTCCAGTGTATGTATGCTGGCAACTTGGTTGTAATGGACGCATTGTGTGCGCCTTAGTAATCTAATTAGTGATGTTGTGTTAATTGAAATGACTTATTGTGCCCCTATTTTATTGTATGAATTTATTCTCTCTAGTGAATTCAGTACGACATAATTTTTTATTCTCTCGCAATTTCTACGACATCACCTAATAATTACTGTTGCTGAAATATGCAGATGCCGAACACTCGTCGTACCGTGTATGATGCCGCTAAGGCTGGTGGCAGTGCCGCTGCAAATGAAAATCGTGATCCACCACCGCCTCCTCCTCCACCGTACACCACGGAACAGCTCTTCGCACAATTCCTCGGAAGTCAACGCAACATGGAGAGCATGCAGCAGAATATGGAAGCTGCATTGCGCAGTATTGCGAATAACACCCGTCGTGGAGTAAACCCGGGTGGGCATGAAGTAAACCAGTATAGCAGCTTCAAGGATTTTATGGACACCCGTCCACCAATCTTCAAGGAAGCCGCTGAACCCTTGGATGCGGAAGAGTGGATTAACACAATGGAAGACAAGTTTCGTGTTTTGAGGATGACCGAAGTGTTGAAGACCGAGTATGTAGCTCATCAGCTTCAATGTCCGACAGGGATGTGGTGGAAGCACCACTGCACCACTTTTCCTCCCTATGCCCACATCACTTGGAGGGAGTTCACTGAAGCGTTTCATGGAGTGTACATTCCACCTGGTCTGACAGAAATGAAGATCAGAGAATTCCTGGCACTGAATCAAGGCACGAAGACTGTGACCCAATATCTGCATGCATTCAACAATCTGAGCCGCTATGCTTCTGACATGGTTAATACTGATGCCAAAAAGATCGCCAGCTTCAAGAGAGGTCTGAGTCTCAAAATGATGAAACACGTGGGTACCAACATAAGGACTGGTTTCAACGACTTTGTTAGCGATTGCTTGAAGCAAGAAAAGAACAACAATGTGTATGCTGCGTCCAAGACTCGTAAGAGAGATTTTGAGCCAGGTCCGTCCCAGCCTAGGGCCCTGACTGCAAATTGTTCCGCGTATCGTTCGCCTGCCCCTGGTGCAAGGTGGCGTTGCCCAGCAACCTCAGAGGAACTTGAAACCGTTCAAGATGGCGTTGCCACAAGCGAAGGCAGGACAAGGCAGTTCATCTGGAGCTATGACTCAAGTAAAGTGACCGTGTTTCAACTGCAACCAACCAGGGCACTTTGCGAAGTTTTGCCCCTATCCCAAGAAGCAGCAGACACAGTATCAAGCTCGTGTGCACCACACCACCGTTGATGACATCCTAGAAGGAGAACCTGTGACAGCTGGTATGTTTTCTATCAACAATCATCCTGCAGTAGTCTTGTTTGATTCTAGATCATCTCATTCCTTTGTGAGTCAAGCTTTTGTTAAGAAGTATGAGCAAAAGATAGTTGAGTTGGAATGTGCTTATCAGATCAGTTCAGCCGGGGTTGATCTGTTGACAAATCAGATAATCCAGGGAGTAACCCTGAACATAGCAAACAGACAATATAAGCTTAATTTGATAGTCATGCCAAGACTAGTTTTGGATGTGATCATGGGAATGAACTGGATGAATACGATGAGAGTAGTAATTGATGTTGGAGGAAGAAGTATTTCTCTCAAGGAACCTAGTGGAGAAGGAACCTTCTAGGTGATCCTACCTCAGAAAATAGATCTAGCCAATACAACTTGTGCTATCCAAACTACTCTGCTAGCCAATATTTCAGTAGTATGTGAGTTTCCAGACGTGTTCCCAGATGAGTTACCTGGGCTTCCACCAGACCGAAATGTTGAGTTTGCCATTGAGTTAATTCATGGAACAGCACCGATCTCAAGAAGGCCCTATCGGATGCCTCCCAATGAGTTAGCCGAGTTGAAGAAACAACTCCAAGATCTGTTAAAGGGTTTGATTCGTCCCAGTTCGTCGGAATGGGGATGTCTTGCACTATTCGTGAAGAAGAAAAAGGATAACTCCTTACGTATGTGCGTGGACTATCGGCCACTGAATGCTGTGACAATTAAAAACAAGTATCCTCTACCTCGGATTGATATCTTGTTTGACCAATTATCTAAAGCCAAAGTATTCTCTAAGATAGATTTGAGATCAGGGTATCATCATATCAATATTAGGCTACAAGATGTACCAAAGACCGCGTTTTCTACCAGATATGGTTTGTACGAGTATCTGGTCATGTCCTTCGGATTGACAAATGCTCCTGCATACTTTATGTATCTAATGAATTCCGTCTTTATGCTAGAGTTGGATAAGTTTGTGATTGTGTTCATTGATGACATATTAATATACTCAGAGAATGAAGAAGATCACACAGAACATCTTAGGATTGTCTTAACTAGACTCAGAAAGCATCAGCTGTATGCTAAGTTTAGTAAGTGTGAGTTCTGGCTTAAGACAGTTCCTTTTCTTGGTCATGTGTTATCTGAAAGTGGAATTTTAGTAGACCCTAGTAAGGTACAAGAGGTCATGGACTGGAAGTCACCAACCACAGTTCATAAGGTTCGAAGTTTTCTTAGTTTAGCCGGATACTATCGCCACTTCATACCGGATTTCTCGAAGATTGCCAAGCCAATGACAAGTCTGCTACAGAAGGATCATAAGTTTGCCTGGACTGAGGAGTGTGAGGCAGCTTTCTGCACCTTGTGGAAATTGCTAACCACTGCTCCTGTTCTGGCACAACCAGATATAGAACAACCGTTTGATGTGTTTTGTGATGCATCTAAAAATAAGTTAGGATGTGTGTTAATGCAAGATGGAAGGGTCATTGCTTATGTCTCACGTCAATTGAGGAAACATGAGGTTAACTATCCTACACATGACTTGGAGCTTGCAGCAGTTGTGCATGCTCTAAAGATTTGGAGACACTACTTGCTGGGAAATGTATGTAATATCTTTACGGATCATAAGAGTCTCAAGTATATTTTTACTCAGTCTGAGTTGAACATACGACAGAGAAGATGGTTAGAGCTGATAAAGGACTATAATCTGAATGTGCACTATCATCCCAGGAAGGCTAATGTAGTAGCAGATGCCCTGAGTAGGAAATCACATTCTATTGTTGTGCAACCGTTGTTTGAAGAGGGGTTCAATTTATTGCATCCTGCTGTGTTGCATAATATTCAGCTCAGTTGTACCTTGGAGAACAAAATCATTGAAGGTCAGAAAGCAGATAAGAGTATTTCATATCAAGGAGAAAATGAAGAGGAAACCCACCAAACACTTTAAAGTGGATGACCAAGGGGTGTTATGGTTTAAGGATCGCCTAGTAGTACCCAAGGATCGAGAGCTTAGGAACAAATTGATGGATGAAGCTCATTAGTCAAAGCTGTCTATCCATCCTAGGAGTAGTAAAATGTACCAAGAGCTGAGACCTCGTTATTGGTGGACCAAGATGAAGGAGATTGCAGCGTATGTTGCCCGTTGCGACATGTGTTGCAGAGTAAAAGCTCTTCACATGAGACCCGCAGGACTATTGCAACCCTTGTCTATACCAGATTGGAAATGGGAAGATATAAGTATGGATTTTATCACTGGTCTTCCCACCACACCAAAAGGACATGATTTGATTTGGGTAATTGTAGACCGCCTTACCAAATCAGCTCACTTTTTGCCAATTAAGACAACATTTCGACCACCTCAATATGCAGAGAAGTATATTGCTGAGATTGTCCGATTACATGGTATACCAAAGACTATCGTGTCTGATCGTGGTTCACAGTTTACCTCTCATTTTTGGGAGCATCTTCATAAAGGATTGGGTACTAGTTTGATTCGCAGTACAGCTTACCATCCACAGACAGATGGGCAGACAGAGCGAGTTAATGTTGTTCTTGAAGATATGCTTAGAGCATGTGTGTTATCATCCAGAGGTTCATGGGAATCGTGGTTACCTTTGGCAGAGTTCGCTTACAACAACAGTTATCAAGAGAGTATCAAGATGGCACCATTCGAAGCCCTGTATGGCAGAAAATATAGGACACCGTTAAATTGGGTTGAACCTGGAGAAAGAAGGTTTTACGAGATTGATTTTGTAGATGAGGCAGAAAAAAGGGTCCGTATTATCCAACAAAACATGCAGGCTGCACAATCACGTCAGAAGAGTTATGCAGATAAGAGGAGAAGACCGCTAGAATTCCAAGTGGGTGACTATGTCTATTTGAAGGTTACCCCAATGAAGAAGAAATGGTTTGGAATCAAAAAGAAACTGGCTGCTAGATTTGTAGGACCATACAGGATTTTAGAGAAAAAGGGTCCCATGGCTTATAAGCTGTAGTTACCGGAAGCGATGAGTTCAATATTTCCCGTCTTTTACGTATCACAGTTGAAGAAGTGTTTGCGTGTTCCGAAAGAGAGAATAGAACCTCAGGGTATTCGGATCAAGGCAGACTTAGAATATCGTGAGCAACCGGTTCGAGTTTTGGATACTAAGGACCGAGTCACTCGGAATAAAGTAGTGACAACTTACAAGATTCAGTGGAGCCATCATGATGAGAATGATGCGACGTGGGAAACAGGAGAATACCTACAAACCGCTTATAAAGATTTTTACAACAAGTGGTTCGTAACTCAAAATCTCAGGACGAGATTCTTATAAGAGGGGAGGGCTGTAACACCCCTAGGTATTAAGCATGCATTAACATTTTAAAGCATGAGCATTAGCATCTCATACATGTTTATCATCACATGCAATATAAGTTTACTTGAATTGAAATGTGAAAAACATTGGTTTGAACCAAAATGGTTGCATTTGCTTGCTAGAGTTGTAAAACTTGTTTAGCTACAATTTTAGATAATCTAGAATTAATTAACCTGATTTTTGGAGCAACTTTTGTATTCAAAATCTCCTCAAATTTTGCTTTTTAAAATATTCTAGAAAAGTGAGTTTTCATTTAAAATTTTGGCTTTAAATCATTTATTCAAAATCTATTCAGAATTTTGAAAAGTGCCCAAAATGAAAGTTGTAGAGAATTAAATTTTGAACAATTTTTATTTTGGGGACAACTTGCGAAAATGTCTTTTTCATCTTCAAAAATTCAAATTTGAATCGATTTAGAAAATCTGGAAATTAAAATATAAAAGAAAAAGGTTTTTCAGGGCTTACTGGGCCGGCGCCCTGTTTCCGGCCCAGCTCGGCAAGCCAGTCCGGCCCGCGCGAACGCCCGCCTCCGCCTGCCTTCGCCCGCGCCGTGCCCACGCGCGTCTGGCCGCGGCAGGCCGCGCACGCCGCGTGGCGGCCATGCGCCGGCGAGCTCGCCGCGCGGCGTCTTCGGCTGGCCTTCACCCCTACCTGGCCGCCTACTGCTCCGCCTACATCACCTTTGCTCACTGCTCACCTCCTCGCCCACGCGCTCCTCCTCTCCCTCGCACAGCCACCGCTCCACCACCGTGTGCCATCACCGGCGTCTCCCACCTCCGCGCCGCCGTTCCCGCTCAACGGCCGCACCTCCCTCTGATTCGCCTCGCCACCCGCTCCGCCATCTACTCCTCTCCTCCGAACGCACCTCCGCGCTCCACCTCCGGTAAGGCGCCATTTTGCGCGTCGCGCCGCGCCACCATTTCCGGCCACCGCGCACTCGTTCCGCCCCTCCGGCGTTCTCGCCCTCTCTCGACCTCCGCGCGCTGTGCTCCGATGGTGTCCATCTTTCCACGAGCCTTGTGCACCCGATCGTCGGTCCCCGCTCGGCCGGGGTTGGCCGTTGGCCACCGACGGGCATCGCACCGCAGCGACGTCGCGGGCACCGGCGTCGCGCCCGTGCCCCGCTTTTCCCCCTCTCTGTCGTTCTTGGGCCGCAGCGCCAGTGGGCCGCGCCACCGAGCCGGGCCGCTCGTTTCCTCCGCGCGGGCTGCCGAAGCCGTTTTCGGCAGTGGGCCACTGGAGCTCGCGGGCCGGCCTGTTAAGCAGAAAAGAAGAAACCGAATTCAATTTTTATTTTTCTTTTTCTTTTGAAAGAAGAAATGTTGGGAAAAATGTTGTGTATCCATTTTAGCTCCAAAAATTGTGAAACAAATTTCATAGTGTTTCTCTTGAGTAGATCTACAATTTAAAAATGTTGCATGTTAGTTTTGTGATACTTTTCTGTGTAGATTTATTTAATCTTTATAATTGCTGATATCTTAGAAAATATGTAGTAAATTAAAGGAAGGTCGTAAAAATATGGTTCCTGTTTCATTAATCTTCTTTGTTGATGTACTTTCTAGGAAAAATGTTTATGAGGCATGTTCTGTGAAAAAATATTGAAGTGTAGTTCAAATGCCTTTAATTGATGATTTTTGTTATTTTTGGTAGAGAGCAAAAATTGTATAACACATGCATGTGATAATTTTTGTGATGTGCTTGTTTACTGTGGGTAACATAGAAAAAATATGAAATCTGTTGTTTGACACTTTTTCTAGTACAAAGTATTTTCATGCTCATTATTATGCTATAGCTTGTTTATTTTGTACAGATAGTTTTACTTATTCAAATTCCATGAAATTTTTGTAGTATACTATTTGGAGTATGAGTGTGCTACTGTAATTTTTGTAGATTTTTACCTGCAATAGAAATAGATGTTGATGTGTAACCCTAGTTTAAATAGGAAATAAAAGTTTATTCTTTATGAATAATTAAAAGAAATAAGAAGTGTTTGGTGTATCTTCGAAGCACCAAACTACCTTGTTGGTGTTACTTGATAGGTTAAAGTATTAGGGTTTGGCAAAGTGTAGCACCACTTGTGTGAGAATTTTATGCTACCTAGTATTAGAGTAGATGACATGTTTTATGACATATGTTCTTGGATGATGTAGACTACCTTGTAGAAGATGTTGTCTGTAATCCTTCCTATCAGTTCAATGTGCTCATCTGCATTTCATGTCATTATAGCATTCCATCGCATCCGATGCACCGTCTACATGGCTGCTTATGCAATTGCATCATACAGGATCGCAGGAGGAGTCGCAGGTAGCAGTGCCGGAAGAGCATACTTGGACCGATCAGCAAGAGCCCCAGGCACAAGAGGTGTCCGAGAAAGAGGAACCAGGAGAGGAGTTGCCCGAATGCGTAAATCACCAGCCTAGCTCGTTCAAAAGAGGCAAGCCCCGAAGCATTCTAAGTCTCCTACTTTATAAAAGCAATTCTTGATATATGAGTTATATATTGTTGCATTAAGTTATATGAGTTGAGTGAAACCGTTGTTGCATTTATTATTATCCTTGTCCACCTGTTTACCTTTTTACCCTGTTAGGTCAGGATCGAATAATTGCTTAGTCATGCTTAGACCGGTAGAAGTCAGGTGATTTCCTGTCACATGCGAGATATAGGTGAATACCTGGTTATGGTTAGCTATAATTGTTATCATGTAAAGTAACCAAGTGTTGATGAATAAAGGGAGATCGGGCGGAGTCTTATAGGGTTTTGGACTATAGTGATTCCGTCTGTGTCGATTAAGAACCGATCGTTGCTCGTCCCTCTTGTCATATTGAATGCATGCCTCACATTTAGCTGGCCGAATAAAGTATCTTTCGATCGCGAAGCTAGTGACACTATTCGAGCCGGGATAAACTCGGATTGGCAGACTGATGCTGAAGGGGGTATGACGGGGACGCGAAGAGTGAGCCCAAGGTGCGTCCTGACAGTCGGGCGGTCCCTGGGTTGTGCAGTCCATGACTGTTATCACGTGGCTACTTGGAAAGTGTTATTGGTGATCTAAGCGACCCAGACGGGGAAGCGTGGTTTGTGTGAGGAATAAATCACCAGCTGATTAGGAATCGATTCGAATCACTATCGCTCCTAGATAGTGAGCACTTGACACGAGCTACAACATCGTAGTAACAATGATGGAACCCGGATGGTTATGTGAATGATGTTGGAAATGCTAAACCTGATATGGTAACGTTTCATGTTAATGGTTAATCAAGTGATTGATCTAGCGTAGGTGCTCACTTAGATTAATCAGGTATAATTAAGTGGATGCTTATAGTTAAATGGTTCATAACTAATAACTTATGCTTTTCGCAAATGAGTCAAGCCAACCCACTTTATAAAGACCTTGCATACACCTTGGTGTCTTTTATTTCTGGTTTTTGACGGGTAAGTCTAGCTGAGTACCTTCTCGTACTCGGGGCGTTGTTCCCATTGTTGTTGCAGATGGTCAGATGTACTATAGTTATTGCGTCAACTGTCTGTATCCGGCGATGGGCGACAACTAGGACCAAGGGCAATGGTCACTCTGCTCGTCTTATCTCATGCTTTTGTGGGTTATGACTACCTGCTGGCACTGTAACTGAACTAAGTGTGTGTGGTTTGAAACTACTTGTTTCCGCTATGTTATTGTGAACTCGTGTTGTAATAACTTCTTATTCTGAACTCCGATGTATTCAACTTTTTTTGCGAACTTTCTATAGCATATGACTGTGGTTGCTAAATCGGTACGATCTTGGTTGTATGTTGGTTGGTTTGAAATCCCTCGTGATTTCACGGAATCTCAGGTTGTACGGGCTTAAGTTTGGTAAATTATCTGTCTCGGTGGAAGATTTTCTTACTTAATCTCGTATAATCATGTTGATCTGTTACAGCTGGTTCCGATCCTTCCTCCTAGAATTTGGGTCGATCCCTTCTAAAGGGAGTGATGCCTCCCTTTATATTCTGAGGGCTAGGTGTACATGTCAGTTCTGCTCTAGTCTATGGTCTAGGTCTATACATCAGGTGCATGTGTCCTCTGCCACGGCGTTACATTGTCGTGTGGGGGATCCGACAATGCTGCAACCGCCCCCTAACGCCGCTGCCTCCGCTCTAACACTTATCGTCAGGGGCTTCCAGCTACGACGTGGCCTCCCTCGGGTGAACCTTCTCGAGGCTTCCTTGGTCCACAAGGAGCCTCCTCCTAGAGGGGCCGACGAGCGGGCCTGAAGCCCTTCGCCCTTGGAGCTGGTGGAATCCCTTGTCCATTTTAACTAACTTTTAGCTGGCTAAATTAGCCCTTTATATCATAGGATAAGCGAGACACCAAAAACCTACTTGCTTACTGGTAAAGTAAGTAAACCTCTGATGTATCATGGGTCATTTTACACTTCTGGTACAATATAGTAAACCTCTGATATATCTCAACTGGTCCGGTAGCAGTGATGAATTAGTCATGTAATATTGTTTCTTAAAACTTACCTTTTTTCTTAAGAATATCCAGCTCTCAGGTGTATCGTCCCGAAAGGAAAAAAAATAAGTCACAAGCAAGTAACCTGCCTATTAGTAGAACATAGCTTTTTACTCCCTCTCTTTCAAATTATATCAAATTATAAGGTGTTTTTGGCTTTTCTAGATACATTAATTTTGTTATGAATCTAGACATCATATACATCCAAGTGCATAATAAAAACTATGTATGTAAAAATACCAAAACATTATAATTTGGAATGGAGTAATTGACTTCCATGCTACAAAGGGTGTCTTGAGCTGTGGCTTCTGAAAAAGCTATTGTGCATTATGGGATGTGAAAAAACCAACTGTGAAAAACTGTAAAATGTTTGGTTCAAACAAGTATAAAACTTACCTCCTATCTCTATTTTCACCCTTTCAAAAAGCAGAAAGTCAAAAGCCAAAAACATGTGCAAGATGCTTTCAAAACTATACTACCCAAAAGTAGCTGCTCTAAAAAGGCAGCTTCCAGTTTCCACCCCTTTGGTTGGTTTTTGAGTTTTTGAAAGCAGAAGTAGCTCCCAAAAGACCAACCAAAGGCACCCAAAGTCATATGTAAGCAAAATCAAGGCAAACAGATTTCCAGAAAAAAGAAGATTCAAAGATATTTGAATCGATTTGATATGGTAGGCTCCAGGAGATTACTCAGTACTCCAAATAGACTGTTCAAATTTTGATGCTTTAAAACATTGCTGTTCTACTGTAGAACTTCTACAGTTCAGCGAGGTGTTATGGATGTCATATTCCGACTAAAATCATTGAACTCCTTTTTTTCTATGCCTCCCCAGAAACTAGATCGATAGGCTCCCAAATTGCATGTTCCATTCCTCATAAGTCCCCAGCTCGCTCGAGGAAACAGAAGGTCTTACCTCCTGCATGGCATTCTCAAAATCCTGCACATTTCAATAAGCATAATAAACTTCATAAAAAATAAGTGAGTTATACTACCTCTGTCCCTAAAAGGATGCAACTATGGGTTGCGTGTTAGTTAAAGTGTTTCATGTTTGACAAAGTTTTCTAGTAAATAATATTCATATTTATGGCTCCAAATCAATTTATTATGAAAATAGATTTTGTAATTAATCTAATGGTATTTATTTGATATTATAAATATCTATAATCGGTCAAACTTGATATACTAAAACATGACACTGTTCTAAAATTACATTGTTTTGGGGACGGAGGGAGTATTACTCGACATCAGAAGTGATCCTTTGAGCAAATAAAACTTCTTCTTCTTTTTATTAGATGGCCAGAAATCGCTGATTTTGTGGACTAGTACCTTCAGCATCACTGGTCGCATATCCTCCTTGCTGAGCTTTGTGATTTCAACGCCCCTTTGAAGAGCCTCTCTTAGTGGTCCCATTGAGGCATCTTTCACTAAGTTTTTCATGTCAGATCCTGAGTAGCCTGGAAATAGTAAGCATTATTTAAAGCAGCTAAATTCAGTATGATCACCTCAAGCTGATAAGATAATAGCAACATTAAGAAACTTGGATGGTTATACCTTCAGTTAATTTACAGATGGCACTTGTTTCTTCTTCCGAGAGCATGAAAAGACCATCTTTCTCCAACAGATTGCGAATTATCCAAGCCCGTGCTTCTTCACAACCACAGTGCACTAAGGTTTCTGCAATGATAAGTGTAAAAGAAAAGAAATAGTATTACCTGATGAAGGAAGAGGGATGTATAAACGTTTTGTGAGTCGCCTGCGCGCTGCATCATCGAGTTCCTGGGGTCTGTTTGTTGCTCCTGCCATCATTTGCTCCATCAGTATGCTACTAGTTTACTCGCCATCCTTTATTAGATGCCCCATGTTTCAAATTGTTCATAACATTTAAAAAACATGCAACAAATTTACATAATGAACACAAGACTAACATGCATTAGTTGTAGTTACAGCGAGTGGAGGAAAATGTTATTAGATCATATGATCAAGGCTAGTCCTAAGCCACTGATCATCGATCAAGGTATGCTGCAGCTTCAGGAGGACAGGTGCTTGACTCCAGGTCTAGGCTACAGGCACCGGTACGGGACCAGGCGGAGACGGACGAAGGCAGGAGGCACCGGCGGGAAAGAGGCGGAGGCGCCAGAAGGGGAGAGGCAGGCGGAGGATGGAGGATTAGGTGCCAGCGGAGGAGATACGGGCACCAACGGGAGGTTCAGACACTAACAGGGAGAAGCGGGCATAGGCAGGAGAAAGCGAGAGAGAAAAAATGTTGTGTAGGGGAAAAAACGGCGGCTGCGGCTGCGACTGAAGCTACTCCTCCCCCATCCTCTTCACAGCATACTAGTTATATATACTAAAACCTCGTGTTCGAGAAAAATATATACTAAAACCTAATGGGCTAGCTAAGGGTGGGTCGAATTCTTCCCCCCAGAAATTTTTTTTGGGCTGGTCAGAAGACTAGTTTTCTAGTCGTGCTAATCCTATCAAGGGCCCGGCTCTGTGTCGGCTCTGTCGGCTGCCTCCACTGGTGCCTGCGCTGCCAGCACAGCCTCGTGCTTTCCATCGCCTACATCAAGGACGCCGCGGCCATCGGTACCAGCAGCTGTTCTACCTGGAGACAGCCGACTTCCTCGACGATGACATTCCCACGGAGGTCGCTGCGATCGCGGCGTTTCCCAAAGAGGCTGCCGACCCCGCTACGGCTGAGGACACCGCCGTCCAGCCGGTCGTGTCTCTCCACACCATTGCGGGCATTCGCACAGAGGATACGATGATGCACCTCCACGTCTACATTCATGGCCACCACCTCCTCACGCTCCTCGACTCCGGCTCAACTCACCACTTCCTCAACAACGGGGTTATGCGCCAGCTCCAGCTGTCCACTTCCGCCCACCCCACTATGTGGATCGTGATGGCCAATGGGGACCACGTTCCATGCAAAGGGGTCGCCCGCAACATCGCCATGGCCATTGGCACCAAGGAATTCTCCATCAGCTGCTTCGGCATCAACTTGGGTGGCTTCGACGTCATCCTCGGTGTCGACTTCCTCCGCACACTAGGCCCCATTCTCTGGGACTTTGAGGATATGTGCATGGCTTTCACCCGGGGCTCTCGGCGCATCCTCTAGGCGCGCCACTGCTCCACCATGTACAGCAGCTTGCCGCCGCCAGCGCTCGGCTCGGTGTGAAGACCCTCGCGATCTTTCTATTAAGACGCAGGAGAGCTGCGCATCATTCTATTAAGAATTGCGCGCCATCTGCTCCATCAGGTTGGAAAGGCAAAGAGCAAAGTCTTCAACTTGCTCACCGGGCTAAAAGGCGAGGCCTTCCCACTCCTAGCGGAGCCGCTGCAGGGTTGCCCGACGGACACGATCACCGCCGACGCGTGCCGTAGCGATCGACTCCCACACCAACTTCACTGTGGCCTTGTAGGCAAAGGAGTCGCCGAGCTCTGTGGACACGGCGACGCACGTCTCTAGCGCCCGGCGATCGTCGCCGTAGCCGACGCCACTGACGTGGACCGCCCCCCAAAGATGGCGAGCCATCAGGAGACTCCACTCGTGATAGTTCGACTTGGTGAGCATCGGCCATGGCTTCCCCGCTCCCGAGTTGCAGTAGATGGTCTGCACCACCGGCGAGCGGCCGCGGCGTCCACAGCGCCGCTCTGGTGACGGCGACTGAGGACAACGCCCTACTCGGCTTCGCGATCCGTCGGCTGTCTTCCACTCCATCTCGGCGCGCAGCGCTGCAGCAGCCGCCGCCTGCCTAGCCGTCTCGATCGCCTCCGCAACCGCTGCCTCTGTAGCAGCAAGGCGCGTAGCGCGATCGTCTACTCCTGCTGCTGGACCGCTGGGGTTGATCACCGCACCGGCAGCAGCGGCGGCGGCAGCACGCACTATCTGGCTGAAGGTGGACATGGCTGCTCACTCAAGAACCCTAAGCTCTAGATACCAATTGTTGGCCAGGTAAGGGTAAAGCCAGAGGGTAGCTTGGCCCTTGGCCGCTTGGATTGAATTGAAAGTGTAATAGCTTAATTCTTACAATAACCCTGCCACTGCTTTTATAGGCAGAGGGCTCTCTACTTTTCTACCTGCTCCACCATATTTCCTAACCACTAAAGTGAATGTTGAGCATATTCTAAATACTAGGCTTTAAAAGCCGAAAATAAAAGACAATGCACAGTAAGATACATAGAAAAAGCACTTGGCTTATCTCTCACGACGAGGCGGATGCAGCGTTCCAGGCGCTAAAATACGCCTTGTCCACGGCGCCGGTACTGGAGATGCCTGTCTTCGACAAGCTGTTCGTCATCGACTGCGATGCCTCCGGGTCCGGGTTTGGTGCCGTCCTCCACCAGGACTCTGGGCCGCTAGCGTTCTTCAGCCACCCGCTCGCCGTGTGGCACCTCAAGCTCGTGGCCTACCAATGAGAGCTGATTGGCCTCGTGCAGGCCGTGCGCCACTTGAGACCATAATGTCTAGGGTCGCCACTTCCTTGTCCCCACGGATCACTATAGCCTCAAGTTCCTACTCGATCAGTGCCTCTCCACCGTGCCCCAACAGCAGTGCATCAGTTGTTCGGCTTCGACTTCGCGGTTGAATATCATCCGAGCCGCCTGAAAACGGTGGCTAACGTGCTCTCCCGCCCTGACACCGACACTGCTGCTGCGAATGCCCTGTCTGGGCCAACGTTCAACCTGCTCGACGACATCCGCACGGTGACGGCCACATCCGACAACACTTGCCGCCTTCGTGGCGCGCATCCGAGGGCCTCCTCCATGGGTCGCGCATTTTTGTCCTTGAGCACTCCAACTTACACCACCAGGTGCTCTCTGGCTCACACGGCGGGTCATGAGGGCACCCAAAAGACGCTACAGTAGCTGCGGGGCGATTTCTTCATCCCCGGCGACCGCAACTTGGTGCACGACTACGGCACATGCCAGCGCAACAAGACAAAGTCCCTGCAACCCGCCAGTCTACTGAAGCCCCTCGAGGTGTGGGCTGACATTTCGATGGATTTCATCCAAGCTTCATCCTGGTCATGGATAGATCACCCAGGTTCGGGTCCATAAGCAGTGACAATCGCCCTATGGATTTCATTGAGGGCCTGCCCAAGGTCCACGACAAATCAGTCATCCTCATCGTCATTGACCGCTTCTCCATGTACGCCCACTTCATCGCCCTCAGTCACCCGTACACCGCCACGTCCGTCGCGAGGGCCTTCTTCGAGGGGGTTGTCCACCTCCACGGGTTCCCTGCCTCCATCATCACCCTGTCTTCACGGGTTTGGCGTTACCTCTTCAAGATGGCGGGCATCACCCTCCACATGAGCATGGCCTTCCAACCACAGAAGGATGGTCTAAGGTGGTGAACAAAGTGCTTGCCACATACCTACTCTGCGTCACTGGCGACCAACCGCCGGCGTGGGTCGACTGGCTCCCGTGGGCAGAGTACAGATACAACATGCCCTTCCATACCGCCCTCCGTGCGACGCCATTCCAGGTTGTCTACAGGTGGCCTCCTCCGCCCTTGCTGCTGTACACGGCGGGCACCGCCCGCACGGACAAGGTCGACCATCTCCTTCGCGAGCGCGACGACTTCCTCGGGGAGGTCCGAGAGCATCTACTCCAAGCTCAGTAGGTCTCAAAGCGCTACTACAGCGCCAACCACCGTGAACTGGAGTTTGCATTGGGGGACTGGTGTGGCTACGCCTTCTCCACCGCCCTACGCACTTGCTTGAGCCCGAGAAGGGTAAGCTCGGCTCTCGCTATGCCGGCCCGTTCTAGATTCTCAAGTGCGTCGGCACTGTGGCCTACCGGCTCTAGCTGCCAGATGCCACCCACCTACACAACGTGTTTCACGTGGGGCTGCTGAAGCCATTCCATGGCGATCCTCCGACCACGACCCCACCGATGCCCCCCACGCATGACAGCCACCTGCTACCCGCTCCAGAGCATGTCTTGCACGCTCAGGTCCATCGTGACATCTGGCACGTCTCGTCCAATGGCGCAGCATGAGTGTTGAGGAAGCCACTTGGGAGCCGCTCCAAGCATTCAGGGATCTTTACCCGGATGTTCAGCTCAAGGACGAGTTGTTTGATGAGGCGGGGAGAGATGTTATGGCCGGCGCACTTATGGCTAGGATGGCTCCAGCCATTAGGGGCTAATGGCCCAGATTATCTCCCTAATTTGTTATTTCCTTTATTTAGAATCTTAGTCCTTGAATTTAGGATCTGATAGTTGGTTGTTTAGGAAGGGATAAATATCCCCAAACAGTAATGAGATGATTAAGTAGAGCAATGATTTTGTTGCTGGCTTCCCTTGAGCCCTCTTGTTCTCTCTCGCTCGCTGCTGCTGCACCATGGTCACCACGGCGCCCACTCGCCGCCGTCTGCCTAAACCCCATCCCCCAATCTTCCATCACTACAACCTCTGCAGCAATCCTCGTAGATCAGATTATGTCAAAACTAAGCTCTCGCACTGGTCTACCCAAGGTTCAATATGAACTCTCTTTTTTATTGTCTCTCTCTTTTCTGTTTCCATTTGCTTGGTGTTTTTGTCAAAAGTTCAATATCAACTCCATTGGACATGAATATAACTTCAAACTGTAGTTGTCTATACAATCTGCCTATGCCATGATGCATTAAAAAGAAACACAAAGCTGAAGATGGCTATGATGCTTAAAGCCTTAAACTGAGCGTTTTTTACGTCTGATGCATGAGGTACCTATAAGTAAGATTTGCTCATTTCCAGTGTCAAAACCCTCCATCTCAATTAGAAACTGTGTTTTCAGTCTCCTGCTTGATTCATGTTCACCATCTGATTTGCGCTGCAATCATGTTAAAGGCTATCAAGAGTCCACAAAACAGGGTAGATGGGCATAACAAAAACAAGACATCAGAATCAACAAACCTGAGACAATAATGAGTCTATCTCATCCACAAATATGACAGCAGGTTGACGACAACTGGCCACACCAAAAAGTGCCCTAACAAGTTTTTCACCCTCACCAATCTGCACAAGCAAAAGAATAAGAAACACTATCTGAAAACAGGATTATCGTTCTCATTTGCTATTATGGGGGCTGCTGCAGATATGCCACCCTGTGGTTGTGGACCTTATGTACTTTCAATGATGCAGTGGAAACTAGGGTGGGCGTGGCGGTGGGGTGAAAATGGATTAGAGTGCTCTGTGGATGCTATGCTACCGTACAGCATCGTGCAGAGAACAAAACAAAACACTCAGGATTTTGGTGTTAGTTTTTCTTTTCAAAATTCTTTATTATAGAGGGTTTCACCACTGATCTAGATATGGTTTGGAAGACTGAATTAGTTCCGATTCTACCAAGAAACAGCAGAAATGTTACCAAACGCAGCAACCACAAAACGTTTCAGGTGTGAAACCGTATGAAGCGATTCGTGTTTTCTTTGTTGGAGCTCGAAACGCTGCAAGCCTGGTTTTGCATGGATTCTAGTTTCCCTACTGTGTACCAACAATTATAGTTTTTTCAGTTATAATCCTTTTTTAGTGCAACAAATTAAAATGGGCTGTAATGAAGTTGTTAACTCCGCCTATGTTGACTGGAAGACTTTCTTAAGTCGTCTCAACATAGCCGGTCCCAAGCCCGGATAAAGGAGGAGGGTGTGTTAAGGTCTGGCGAGCCAACAGTAAAAAAACAGCCACTCTCATGGATTTGAAACCCACAAGAGATTCGTTGGGGCGTAACCCTCTTAGCGACGCGCTACATCGGAACCCGGGTGTGGTGTTAAATGAGCAAGGGTCGGGTCGTCATCCCCTTAGTGGCGCGTCGTATCGTGACCCGGGTACGATGAAAAATGAGCAAGGGTCGGGCCGTCGCAACCTTAGTGGCGCGCTACATCTACGCCCGGGTGTAGTGAAAAATGAGCAAGGGTCTTCGCACTTCCCTCGACGGGTGCGAAGGGTAAGGAAGCTAGCCGAGCCAACTAGGATTCGTCTAGGTAGCTGGAACGTAGGGTCCCTAACGGGTAAGCTAAGAGAGCTAGTCGATGCAGCAATTAGAAGGCGTGTAAATATTCTATGCGTTCAGGAAACTAAATGGAAGGGCCAGAAGGCGAAGGAGGTGAAGGATACTGGCTTCAAACTTTGGTACACGAGGACAACATCGGGTAGGAATGGTGTAGGCATCTTGATCGATAGGAGCCTTAAGGATGGATTCGTTGATGTTAGGAGGCAAGGCGACCGGATTATCTTGGTCAAGCTGGTAGTTGGAGATTCGGCTCTGAATGTGATCAGTGCCTATGCCCCTCAGGTAGGTCTTAGCGAGGGCACCAAGAGGTAGTTTTGGGAAGATCTTGATAGCATGGTTAGTACCGTGCCTATCAGCGAGAAACTCTTTATAGGAGGAGACCTCAACGGCCATGTTGGTGCGACTAATGTAGGTTTCGATCGGGTGCACGGGGGGTTCGGGTATGGTAGTAGGAATCAAGAGGGGGAGGATGTTTTGAACTTCGCGCTGGCCTATGACTTGTTAATAGCGAACACCCTCTTTAGGAAGAGGGAATCTCATCTAGTAACCTTTCGTAGTGGACAACACTCGAGCCAGATCGACTTTATTCTTACAAGGAGGGAGGATAGACGTGCTTGCTTTGATTGTAAGGTGTTACCTGGGGAGTGTGTTGTCCCTCAACATAAGCTTGTGGTGGCGGACTTTCGCTTTCGGGTACATGTCCACCGGGACAAACGGGCCAAGATTGCGAGAACGAAGTGGTGGAAGCTTAGAGGGGAAGCAACGCAAACGTTTAAGGAGAGGATGCTAGACAAGGGGCCTTGGGAAGAAGGAGAAGATGCCGACGACATGTGGCTAAAGATGGCAACATGTGTCCGGAAGGTGGCTTCGGAAGTGTTTGGCGTGAGTAGGGGAGGCAAACGGGAAGTGAAAGACACATGGTGGTGGAATGACGAGGTACAAAAGGCTATTAGGGAGGAGTGTTTCAAACGTCTCCACCATGACAAGAGTGTAGCCAACATCGAGGGCTATAAAATAGCGAAGAGGGTTGCAAAGCGAGCTGTGAGTGTAGCAAAAGGTCAGGCGTATGATGGCCTTTATCAGCGGCTAGGAACGAAGGAAGGGGAGAAGGACATTTATGGGATGGCTAGAATCCGCGAGAGAAAGACAAGGGACATCAACCAAATAAAATGCATCAAGGATGGGACAGATCGATTTCTGGTGAAGGATGAGGAGATCAAGGACTGATGGAGAGAGTACTTCGACAAGCTGTTTAATGGGGAGAATGAGGGTCCTGCCCTTGAGTTGGACGACTCATTTGACGATACCAACAGACGCTTTGTGAGGAGAATTCAGGAGGCAGAGATCGGAGAGGCTTTGAAGAGGATGAAGAGAGGTAAAGCAATAGGCCCTGATGGTATCCCCATTGAGGTGTGGAGATACCTAGGCGCCAGAGCGATAGTATGGTTAACTAAGCTTTTTAACCTTATTTTTCGGTCTAACAAGATGCCTGAAGAATGGAGGAAAATTATATTAGTACCTATCTTCAAGAACAAGGGAGATGTTCAAAGTTATACTAACTACCGTGAGATTAAGTTGATGAGCCATACGATGAAGCTCTGGGAGAGGGTTATCGAGCATCGCCTAAGGAGAGTGACACATGTGACCCAAAATCAGTTTGAGTTCATGCCTGGTAGGTCGACCATGGAGGCGATTTTCTTATTACGACAATTGATGGAGAGATATAGGGAGCAGAATGACTTGCACATGGTCTTTATTGACCTCGAGAAGGCATATGACAAAGTACCGAGAAATGTCATGTGGTGGGCCTTGGAAAAGCACAAAGTCCCAACTAAGTACGTTACCCTCATCAAGGATATGTACAGGGATGTGGTGACGTTTGTCCGAACATGTGATGGCGACACCAGTGACTTTCCAATTAAAATAGGACTGCATCAGGGATCAGCTTTAAGCCCTTATTTATTTGCTTTGGTGATGGATGAGGTCACAAGGGACATACAAGGTGATATCCCTTGGTGTATACTATTTGCTGATGATGTGGTGCTAGTTGACAATAATAGGTCGGGGGTTAATAGGAAGTTAGAACTATGGAGGCACACGTTAGAGTCGAAAGGGTTCAGACTTAGTAGGACTAAGACCGAGTACATGAGGTGCGATTTCAGCGCGACTAGGCACGAGAAGGGAGACGTTAGCCTCGATGGGCAAGTGGTGGCCAAGAAGGATACTTTTCGGTATTTATGGTCGATGCTACAAAAGGATGGAGACATTGATAAAGATGTTAGGCATAGAATTTCAGCCGGCTGGTTGAAATAGCGTCAAGCTTCTGGCGTTCTCTGTGACAAAAGAGTGCCTCAGAAGCTGAAAGGTAAGTTCTATAGGACGGCGATTCGTCCGGCGATGTTATACGGTGCTGAGTGTTGGCCTACAAAAAGGCGACATGTCCAACAATTGAGTGTAGCAGAGATGCGTATGTTGCGTTGGTGTTGTGGGCACACAAGGAGGGATAGAGTCCGAAACGACGATATTCGGGATAGGGTTGGGGTGGCACCAATTGAGGAGAAATTGATTCAACATCGGTTGAGATGGTTTGGACATGTCCAACGGAGGCCTCCTGAGGCGCCGGTGCGTAGTGGAGTTCTAAAGCGGGCCGATAATGTAAAGAGCGGTAGAGGTCGACCTAAACTAACTTGGGACGAGTCCGTTAAGAGAGATCTTAAGGAGTGGAATATCTCCAAGGATTTAGCTATGGACAGGAGCGCTTGGAGATTGGCAATCAACGTGCCTGAACCGTGACCTCTTTTTGTCTTGTGCCCTTTATGTCCCTTTACGTGTCTCCCTGTTTCTCGTCTCTTTTGGGTTTCATCTCTAGCCTACCCCAACTTGCTTGGGACAAAAGGCTATGTTGTTGTTGTTGTTGTAATGAAGTTGTTGTTCTTCACCCACAAAAAGTTTCAGAATTTTTTTGAAGCATATTTCATTTATACGATTCTTTTTATAAAAAAAAATTGCGTAGAATCCAAACTAACATCTAAACAGTCTCATAAAGTGAGTCTGATTCATCACCCAAAACATTTCCCGAGAATCTGGATCCGAAACATTTCTACAAAAATCTGGATCCCTACCAAATGCACCCTCAAAGTGAAGTTGTAGTCAAGGGACTGGATGGTTGCTGCCCATGACCTTGCCAGTAACAAGTCAGCTAGGTTGTAGTGGATGTGTGATGGGGACTTAGTGAACATGACTCCCTATCTATATAAGATAACAATCCACCAAATCTAATCTTGGCTACCTCCTGGCTCCTGAAGCATGGGTCTAGGTCTTAGCAAACAAGTTGACAGGCTGATGGGATTGAGGAATGGGAACACAGAAAACAGGATGAGGGATACAAAAATCATAGTATGAAAGTGGCTCTTCTGTTTTGTTTGAGAGATGAAACATGAAGCAGGTCTTTTTGGAACAATAGTTAGAACAAAGTTCTTGGACTGGGGAACATATCATTGTTCCAGGCAGCTGAGGTCAGGGCTTATCTCCTAGGTAATAGGCCTGTTCAACAACGGTTTTGTGCCACTTTAGATAGTTTTTGAAATGAACCTGTACGTCCGCCAGGTTAGACAGTTTGGTTTCCATGGTTTAGTGGTTTAAACCACGCTTTCCTTGTTGTGCGCCACTTCTGCCGCTATTGGCTATGGCATGACGTCCAGCACCACGGCTCTGCCTAACTTCTGCTAGGCTGACCTCACAGCGAGTGCCACCAGTCCAGCGCCGACACGTCCAGGCTACAGCAACACAGCTCCGTGTCAAGATCGCAGTTTGCGTCGCAGCTCCGCGTCAAGGCTGCAGTTTTGCGTCCGCGCCACAAAACCGACGAGATCTGCCCTGTCGCAGCACCCACAGCAGCGGTTTGGCTCCGGCAAGCTTGGCGTGGCCTGGGCAGAGCTCACCGGCGCAGAGCTTGCTGATGCAGCTCGCCAGTGCTGCTGGCTCAGCAAGTAACAAGGAACGATGGATCTTACAGCTCATATTTGGCGTATGAGGAAGACGACGGGTCCAACAGTTTTTTAGACGGGTCGACCCAAACCATCCTCCTTTGCGGTTTGGTCTGGGCTGGTTTGCTGGTTTGAGTGGTTTGCAGCCAATCTGTGAACAGCCCTACCAGGTACTAAATCCGAACATACCATACACCTGCCATGCACATTAGAAAACAACCTCCTGTATCCCATGGCTACAAGCACACCACCAAAAAGTATATTATATATCAATCAAGCAGGAATGAACTCCCGGGCCCCAATTATTTCCCCCTACTAGTACTTCAAATCCACTTAAACTATGCCATCTGGCCAGCTCCTGTTGATATTTACCCAGTAATGGTGTAGGGACTGTTACAGTTCTGATGGCACATTAATTTGAGTGAAGAGAGTAAAGACACGTATATCAAGATGATGCAGCTTTGATAGTAAAATGATGGAATTATCAGTATTAAAAATCAAAACAAAGTGCCGTGCATACCCATTTGCTTGTTAGTGAACTAGCAGATATGTAGAAAAATGTTGCCTTGGCTTCACCAGCTATTGCCTTTCCAATCATGGTTTTGCCTGTTCCCTGTAGAAAACAGTTCATATATTTAGCATTGAGGAAAGAGAGGCACAACAAAAGAAGATGAGATAAATACCCACAGGAGGTCCAAACAACAGTAGACCTCTTCCAGGAGACCGACAACCACGGAATATATCAGGACGTAGCAGTGGCCATATCACCATCTCTGTCACGCATTTCTTTGCATGTTCCAAGCCAGCTATTGCAGTGAGGCATGAATTAGTTACAGGGGAAACAGAAATCCTGAAGACCAAGGAAACTACAAACCTATGTCATTCCAGCGAACATTAGGATCCCTATCCATTATTTCATTACTGACATGTTCAATAAGGCGAGATTCCAGATTCCTCAGCTTCTCAGGAAGCTCACCATCAGGGCCACAAAGCATTTCAATACTGATGATTATCAAAATTATTAGTAAGATTGAATATGCACATACATATTTTGTAATTGTGACTATTAATCATCCACATCAGGCATAATAGAATAGATGATGCACAATCTTTAGTGACAAAACCATCACAAGAAGGAAAAGATAAAATAATTCAAATGGTATTAGGTACTTAAGTTGGAAATACAAACCATTTCCTTGTTGAAACTTCCATGGACTCATCATTTTTACCAGTGACCCGTGAGATTGTTGTACCTGATCCTCCATTATTTCTGATAGGGGGTATAAAACTACCACGTGGTCCACGACGAGAATTCCAGCTTGGTCTCACGCCATAATTCCGTGTACTATGGTTGTTATCACATTGCAGTGATAAAGAAGCACCTTGTGGACCACTACGTGCAGACTTTTGCACAACATCCATCCCCTAGAAAAGGGAAAAAAAACACAGCAGAGGCACAAATTAGGTTGTCAAGACATCACAATTATTATCAATGCAATTAAAGAGGTGTGGGAGGGACAATGTCACAATGGAAGTCTAAAAGTGTGTAACATATGTGGCAAATGGTGCCATGCCATGCAATAGACCCCTTGGTTAAAGGGTTTGCAACTTTGCATACAAGCTTAAAGAGAACTTACATAGTTTGAAGGTGATAAAATCGTAGTTTGAAGGAGACAAAATCGCTAATCAAGAAACAGTTATCATGATTTACAGAGAAACATTTAATAAATAAACATTTGACCCAAATATTTTCCGAAAAACACTATTGTCAATTGGTATTGGTGATTCAGGATTGCATTCAGTGATAGCAGCTACAAAAGTGAGAAATAGACAAACCATGTAACTAGCTAGGGCACTAGTCAATGTAGTTCTTTAGAAAAACAAAATTATATGACTTAAGCTCACACCTTAACAACAATCAACTAATGAAAACAAGACCTACAACCTATAAACAGAAGCAGGCTGGCAGTCAATATCTACAAGCCTATAACTGAACAAAACAAAAGCTGCACTGTATCTATTAAAAACCATTGGTGTTTTATGAAATTTACATACAAGCCCTCGTCCTAAATATGTCAAACAGGACATAAAAATGATACATACAACAAATAATAGCAGATTAGCAGCATAGATGAAAGTACATATTCTTACAATTGTGCATACCATCATTCTCTTGGCAGATGTAAACTCATTGGCAGGAGCATCAGCTTCATCATTACTTGATGGAGAATTTGCAACCTCACATACAGGACTTTTGAACCCTGTATGTTTCCACTTTGCATTCTGCAATTGCCCACGGGATTTCTCATTCCCGTCAGCGTCCAGATAAGTAGGATGCCGGTTACCATTTTGACTTGTTCTATTTTCAACACCAGCACACTCTTTAGATGAGTTATCTGATTCGAACATATTTCTGTTTGGTATGCCATTTGCCTTCAAGGACTTGCTACTATATAATGATGTCAACTTCGTTTGCATCATTAACTTTGAAGCCCTGATGCTTAGCTTCTCATTTTCCATGTCAGCTTGGCTTTCATCAACGCATGAAGCCCATTGAACCGAGAACTCTTGGCATGTTGCATTCTTTCAAATTTCAATGCATATCATATGCAGAGAAAAGGTACTTCAACTTAGTGCAGAATAATTTTAAAATCTATGTAATTTTTCAAATAGTGCTTAATAATAAGCAGTAAGGACAACACCACCCTTCAGAAATAACTTAATAAACAGAAAAGTTAAGGAAGAATGGCAAGAAAAAGTATAGAATAACACAAAAGAGAAGTAAAAGAAGTTGAAAAACATACCAGTTGTTCAGAAGCATTTGCTTTAGCCTTCTGAAGAAGAGCTTGGAAATACTTTGAACACTGAATTCTTTCAACATTATTGTCACCCTGCTTTGCAAAAACACAGCCAACATCCGTTCTTGCGAGCTCAAAAGCTGCACTGAACTCAATCATAACAATGGCAAGTATTAACACATAAAGAGGAATGTATTTAAGACCGTACACATTATAGTGTAATCTTCAAGAATCCGAGCACGTACGAGCAAAAACAGTGAATTTTTTTTGTAAATGAATATATATTACAATGGGCTGAAAATTACATAACAGTTTTCATCAGCTATTGTAACTAAACTAAAAGAGACAAATAAACAAAAGCCAACTTTTACTACTTCCGAGGTTGATAAAGAGACATTTCACAATTTTTAAAGTTGCTTCAAATATTCCTGTTTATGAAGTTCCAAATATTGGTTTAAATTTGCACAAGCATTTCTTAATTTACACTTTTTCAAACCTCGAATGCTTAATCATGTCCTATGATACACATACCCTTTTTGGTCTCACGCTAGCACACTATAATACAGGTGCTGGTCTCAAAACAATATATCTGTGAGATGGTACACAATTGAGACATGTTTCACACATGAGAAAGAGAGAGAATTGTCCAAGGTAATAAAACATAAACATTAAACAACGAGAAAGAAATAAGAAAAACAAAATATTATTACTCTAGTGAGCCCTATATAGGATGAGGCTGCCGCTTCAATTACAGAACTTAGATAGCAACAAATCCTTTGTAGGACATGGTGGCACCCCAAACATTTGCATAACCTTAATATTGGTGGAATAGCACCATCAACTTTGAATATGCCTTTGCTATGAACATTCCATTTACCCACTACTAACATGTTTGCCCATGTAAGATTCTGATTTTAGCACATATACCAGCTGACTAGTATTCTGCTACTTAGAGCAACTGAGCAAGTAGTTTCAATGAGAATTCCTTAGCATGGCAATCGGCAGCAACATCAAAGAGCATGTGCATGCAAAGAAATAGCAGGATATCTTTCCATCTACACATGCACTTTGCAAAATGTTATTTCTGGTTGGAAATATTACTGCAATACCTGTGTTGCTGTGCATCCATATCTCATATGGATGAGAATAGATGAATAGAAGACATCGAGAACGGAAATTCCAAAGATCGGTGAGAACCAAACCACACATACAGTAAATCGAGGCAATTTTTTTTGTAGCAACGTCTAAGCAACTGAACTATAATATTTTATATTTGCAGCCTGCGCAATGTAGCTGCAGTAGATTCCTCGGATCTGGACAGTCCGCATAGTTACCGTCACGTTCCACGAGTTCGGACGCGAAATAGGGAGGGGGTGGATTGCACGGGTACGGGGGCAGTGTTCCGTACCGGTCGGAGTCAGGGACGCGGGCGCGTGAGGCGGCGGCTAGCCGAGCGGAAGCCGCGGCGCGAATGGGCGCGACGAAGGCGGCGTTCTCGGGGCCCGCGCCTGCGGCTAGGGCCTGGGAGTCGAGGAAGCCAAGGAGGCGGAGCGCGAGCGCCTGCGCCACCATGGCGTCCCCGTGCTCGAGCGCCAAGTCGGCGCCGAAGAGGAGGGAGTGGAGGCGCCGAAGCCGCTCATCCGCCTCCTTCCTCCAGTTTGTCGGGCAGCCAGCGGCGCGAGGCGGCTCCGCCATTTCAGGTGCGTGCTCGACGCCTCGATGCTTTCCGTTCCGTCGTCTCGCCTCCCCCCTTGGCTCTGTTTCCCGCGTTTTTCGCGACGAACCCTGTTTGTTTGAGTTTTTGCTTTTGGCTTTGAATTTCTGGATGTTGGCTTTGTCAAAGGTGGCATGTGCAAAAGTTGAGGCTGTTCGCAGGCGAAGTCAAGGCTGAAGCCAGAGCCCTACAGTGCATTGCTTTTAATCTTCATAATAAATTTATTAAGTAAAAAATTATTTATGACTTAATTGTCATTTTTTTAAGAAAAATGATAAGATGAAAATAAATATTGTGCTTCTTCATAATCAAATCTATGTTCTTATATTTTCATGAAGCGACAAAGCAAACTCTCATTCATGACATCCATCCCTTCTTATTCCCTACGTATGATTTTTTAATATTTTTAATCCTTTTCGAGTGCTCTAAGGAGTCTCCATAGTGAGGAAGAGTGGCGGTCTGCCGGTTCCTCTTTTTTCTCCAACATTCCAATCCCTAAATTCACCATCTGCAATCCTCACTGATCCGTCTTCCCCGCCTCCCTTGTCGTGATTCAATTGAGGATTGACACTTGCTTCCCTCAATTTCATTCGCTTTGGCCGATTTCGCCGGAGGTTGCCACCTGCCCGGGGCCCAACTCGAGCTCACAGCGACACCTGCTCCTCCACCGCCCGTCACCGCCTCGCGCCGATCCATCACCCCCTCCCACTTCCCTCGTCGCCTGCCTCCAATCCACCGCTTCTGGGTTCGTCATGCTTTATCTTACTGATGAAGCACCTGAAAGGTCCTAATATGGTTAAAGAGGTGAATAGCCTATTTAAAAACTCTACAAAGTACTAGAGCAATTTATTAGTACAACAAATAGCGTAAAACAATTTTGCTCTAGCTCTATAAGGGTTGCAAGTCACATATTCAACAATTCTAGTTGCTATGATCACTAGGCATACAACAAGCTAGGTCACTACTCACAAAGCTAGTGTACTCTCAAAGACTAACTAAAGAGCCACACTAACCAAACTAACAAGCTCTCAAAGACTAACTACACTAAAGAGCTTAACAATTAGTTTGCAAGGAATGTAAAGGAATAAGTAGGGTGTGTTGATGGTCACTAAATACCTATTTTGACCATCAACATTACACCAAAAATGGGAGTAAACAATAACATAGGTAGAGATTTATGTTTATAATTCACATATTTCCACTTGTACTTGGAGATCTTTGCTCATGCAGGAAAACTATATAAAAACATAAAAAATCAAGCAACTAGAAGCAATTGGAGCAAGGTGGGCCACTTGGTGCCGCAGCCCGGCCCCACATGGGCGCCGCCCGGTGCCCCACTTGCCCCTACCACGTCACTGATCCATGAGAGAGGTCCTCCAAGGCTTCTCTACCATTGATCTCAAGTCGATTCATCATCAAGGGCTCGAATGAAGCATCACACGAATCGCTGACATGGCGTGGTAATTCAACCAACGTAACAAACATCTCCAGCCATCCACACCACACTCATGACACGTGGGCCAACCTTCTAGAAGCTTAGGGGAGGCCCCACCTATCATAGGGGGGCCGCCCGGTGCCACCCTACCGCCGCTCGGCGCCCCACTCTCTCTCCACCGCCATTGCATGCCTCCATGCAAAGAAGCACATGCTCAAATGCACTCTACCCTTAATCATATGACGGTTTGATCCAACGAAGGAGGATGGAGAGCACACGAATTGATGACATGGCGTTGGAGTAGCCCCTACTCCACCCCCACTATAAATAGGACCCTCACCTCTCACTTGTAACTGGCACCTTCACTCATAAGAGATGTAGCTCTCTCTACTCTCTCAAGATGTAGCTTTAGTAGTAGTGCTAGTCATGGTAGGAGGTAGGAGCTCTGGAGCAGTCTTCAGGAGTCTGGTATAGCTTTGTCTCTCTTTTGAAAGTACTTTATTTATTAGTATATTACTTTCTATGCAAGTATTATTTCAAGTCTTTTTACTTTATGTATTAGTCTTGTGCTCTAGTTATGCTTTGGTTATTGTTGACGGTCCTTAACGTCAACATTATACCTTCAATGAATGCACAACATAATGGTAAAAAGGGTTATTAGTGTATAGTTGTAGGGTTTATTCTGACAAGTTCCACGAGTTGTGTTGCTCTCACATCTTTTGCAAAATTATTGATATTTCACCACATAAAAGTATCTCAAATGACAAAACAGAATACACCATTGTGAAGATCTTATCGAGACGATCGAAACAGACATACAATTTGCTATATTTGGAGTCCCGACGAGAAAGTCCCCGATGAATATGCATAGGAATTCTCTGGAATACTCCCTGTGGGGGTATAAACCCCTATACCCTTACGGCTAGACATGGGCAAGCCCAAACCAGACGGTCCGGCCCATTACATGACGATGCACGATCCAGATCATCGAGATGGAGTCTCGCGCAAGGCATCAAACCAGACTTGAAGATCAAGCAAGGTCTTGATCGGTTAGGTTAGGAGTCCTTATCCGGCTCCATATGGCAATTGTAACCGGCTAAGATTAGTTTTCAGATCTGTAACCCTGCCTCCCGGACTATATAAGGAGGGCAGGGGACCCCCTTAAAAACATCAAAACACACTCTAGGGTAATCTAGCTTGTAATACATTGTTGGAGACAGCAATAACAAAGCAGAGCAGGACGTAAGGTATTACGCCCATACGGTGGCCTGAACCTGGGTAAACCCGCATGTTATTTTGCATCACCATCTCGTTCGTGCCTTGCACACCTATCTGCCGACAATCTACTACCTTGGGCATACCCCTCAGTAGACTATTGACCAGGTTTTGTTAACAGTGGCGCACCAGGTAGGGGGTGAGTGTACTACTTTTTAGGCGTGCGAGATGGTCATCTTCCCCGACTCCATGGCCACGGCGGCTTGCCTCACGTTCACGATCGGCCAGATCACCTGGACCACCGGCTCCAATGACTTCATCGTCACAACCATGGAGGAGGCGCAGATCCGATCTGCATCAACTACTTCCCCGACACCGGCATTGACTACGACTACGCTGGCTCTGGCTCTGCCTACACCAGCACCGTCACCGACCACGCCGGCAACTCGTCGACTTCTTCCTCGCTACCAGGGGAGGAAACTCGACAACACCGACCTATCATTGACCGGCTCGGTGGCAAACTCTCATCCACCTTAGCTCTGGTCGACTCGCTCCAAGAGCAGTTTACCAAGCAGGACTCGAACGACTACAACAGATCTACTCGACCTGTTCGAGCCACCCATTTTCAACGGTCGGGTACAGATCTAGTAGTCACTTCAACTCCTGAAGGGCGCTTCGCTCGACCTCGACCACGCAACTTTGTCAATATGGTGGGCTCTGATCAAGTTTCGATCCATACCACCCAGACAGATAGCCGTTTGAGCTCTGGATCGAACAACGCGTCTGACGGGACTACTCAAACCATGGTATTACACCATGTGAGTAACGGTGACGAGGAGAGGCTATATCCTCCAGGCTTTCCTCAAATCCTAGCCTTCCCTCCAAGGTGTGGCACCATGATCAACATGGTTAGCCAAGATGAAAATCCACCTGCTAGGGGCGAGACCGATCAACAGCGATAAGAGCGACAACAGCGCAATGCCGACTGAGCTCAACGTCGCATAGATGAAGATGCACGCCTAGCACTATAGCAAGCAGACCATGACCAGCAAGAAGCTGACGCTGCAATTAGGCGTAATTAACTGCAAGGGTGCAACCTCAATGATGCTTTCGACATGGTGGGGAACAGACCGGTGTTCAAAACCCCAAGCGCCAACATGGCCGTCGCCATTGAAAGCCTGAAGCGGTTACCAGATACCCCGGAAAATCCAAAACATCCGGGAGGATTTGTAGGCTTATCTCCAAGCGGCCATGGTTCAGACCAATGAACATGTTGTGGGGCCGTCCGTGTCTGGCACGACTAGCAGGAGCCACCAGCACTCCAGTCGACCTTTCAAGTCTGGTCAACGTGGCTCACGCGCACCCGCTAGCGTAGACAACCGCGTTATGGACAACAGAGCTCTTGGTGTCAATCCAGGAGCTAACGGAGGCAACAACGGCAATCGCGGAAACCCTTCCCGCGATGATAACCACTGCCTCGGCCACCACCGCAATAACAACGATGACGACCGGCGCAGCAACAACCGGCGTAATGACCACCGGGACCATCGTCGTCAAGGGCAACAATACGGTGACGAACAAGATCACCATGATGGCAATTACGATCTCCGTCACGACCTCAACAACCGTGACCTGCGTCCTTGCATTGAACAGAGAGCTCGGGACCATGCGTCCCATGAAACCAGTCGTCACTTGGAGTATGATACGGTCCACGGTCCCTCGGGCCCCAAGCAATTGACCAACCACCTACGACATGTCATCTGGCCTAGAGGTTTTAAGCTTGAAAAGCTTAACCATTACGATGGCAAGGTCAATCCCGAGCTATGGGTCCAACTTTATGAGACTACTTGCAGGTCCGCTATGGGCGACGAGTATGTCATGGCTAACTACTTTCCTGTGGTGGTCGGGCCGGTAGGGCACCAATGGCTTGTCAGTCTCCCAGAGAACCACTCTGACTCCTAGTATGCTTTGCGTCGAGCCTTTGTCAGAAACTTTATTGCTACCTATGAACAGCCAGGCAACAAGTTCGACCTTCAGCGCATCCGCGACGCTAGGGATGAACCATTGTGTGAGTACATCCGACGCTTCTCGGATATGCACATTAGGATCCCAGGATCACCGAAAATGAGGCTATTGAAGCCTTCATCACAGGTCTGCACTACCACAACAACCTCAGGGACAAGCTCCTTTGTAAACGGCCTATAATGGTGGTTGACTTCCTCACAACCGCCAAGAAGTATGCGGACGCCGACAACGCCAAGAAGCTATTGAACGAGGGCACCGGTAAAGCACCGTACTCTCCACGACGCGATGACTACCGTGACAACCGGCGCCGTGATGACTTTAGAGGTTGTAGTGACATCAGGGACCGCCATAACGACAATCGTGATCGGCGCGATAACCGAAATTAGCACGGCGATCGCCGTGACAACTTCAAGGGCAAGCGTGCTCGCGATGACGACGGTGAGGTCAACGCCGTGAAAAAGTTTGGTGGGCATCACAATTATGAAGAAGACTATGCTAAAGCCTTGAAGGGGCCTTGCCCAGCTCATCCCAAGTTCAACCATACGTTGGAAAACTGTAAGGTCCTCAAGGAGATCTACCGTCGCAAACAGGCTTCAGAAAATGCCGACAAGCCTGATGATGCAACAGACCAGCGTAACCGCATGGACGATGCCGAGGACGATCTTGACAAGAACCCCAAGCACCAGTATTAGGAACTGATGAGACATGTTGCAACCATCGTTGGGGGCAAGGTGTCTGTTGAAAGCAAACACGAGCAGAAGCTGCTCGCCCGCGCTTGGCTGAACGTGGCCAAGACAGACGACCTCATTGCAGATCCAAGACTACCACCCTGGTCACACCGAGAAATCAACTTCAGCATGGTAGATCAATGGGTCACCATCCCCGAACCAGGTCGTTTCGCTCTTGTCCTTAGTCCCTATATCAATAAAGTGCAATTTGACAGGGTGCTCATTAACAGCGGTAGCTCCATCGACATCCTATTCAAGAATAGTCTGTCAGCATTGAACATATCTGAAGCTAACTTGAAGCCATACGACGCACAGTTCTGGGGGGTCTTGCCTAGATAGAGCTCTACGCCTCTTGGGCAAATTACCCTACTTGTGCAGTTTGGCACGACAGATCACTTCCGTACCGACTACGTTAACTTTGTGGTTGCTGACTTCGAAGGCACCTACCATACTATCCTTGGTTGCCCCACGATCACCAAATTCATGGTCGTACCTCATTACAGGTACTTGGTGCTTAAGATGCCAACGAAAAAGGGAGTCCTCACTCTCAGAGGCAATGTATTCGTTGCCTATACCTGTGAAGAGGACAACTTTCGCATAGCTGAAGCCCATGACCTCTCCCTGTGCATGGTGGCAACGACGATGGAGGCAAAGAAGACTCCTCCTAACCAGCTAGAAATTCCAGAGCTTGAAGCACCACGCAAGTCTATCAAGTCCAAGGAGTATAAGGAGATCCAGCTGGTCGAGGGTGACTCCAGCAAGACGACACTGATCGGGTCAAACCTCGATCCCAAATAGGAAGACGCGCTCGTCCGATTCTTGAGAGAGAACATAAGTGTGTTCGCTTGGAAACCATCAGACATGCCTGGTGTATCTCGAGACCGGATCAAGCACTCCTTGAACGTCGACCCTAAGGCAAAGCCCGTCAAGCAAAAGCTGCGGCGGTTCGGGAAGGACAAAAAGGAGGCTATTAGGGTAGAAGTTACATGGCTTCTTGCAGCCGGTTTTATCAAAGAGGTGTATCACCCGGACTGGTTAGCCAATCCGGTTCTTGTACGCAAAAAGAATAATGAATGGAGAATGTGCATTGACTACACCGATCTCAACAAACACTACCCTAAAGACCCCTTCGGTTTACCTCGCATTGACGAAGTCATGGACTCCATGGCTAGCTGCGAGTTGCTATCTTTTCTCGACTATTACTCTGGTTATCACTAGATCGCTCTCAACAAGGACGATCAAATCAAGACGTCCTTTATTACACCCTTCGGCGCTTATTGCTACACGACCATGTCGTTTGGGCTCAAAAACACCGGAGCTACTTATCAGCGTACAATACAAGAGTGCCTCGAAAAGGAGATACAAGATGACCTGGTCGAAGCCTATGTAGACGACGTAGTTGTTAAAACCAAGGAATCCCACTCCTTGATTGACGATCTAACACGTACTTTTGCAGCGCTCAATCAATATCAATGGAAGTTGAACCCTAAAAAGTGCATCTTTGGCGTTCCATCTGGTATATTACTAGGCAATGTCGTCAGTCGTGATGGCAAACGTCCTAATCCAAAGAAGGTGCAAGTTGTCCTCAATATGAAGCGACCAGCAAATGTCAAAGATGTCTAGAAACTTACAGGGTGTATGGCCACCCTAAGCCGATTTCTATCTCGGTTTGGTGACAAGGCTTAGCTTTCTTCAAGCTACTCAAGGCAGGCGAGAAGTTTGAGTGGTCGGAGAAAGCAAATATTGCCTTTACACAGCTAAAGTAGTACCTTGCATCACCTCTGGTCCTTACTGCCCCCAAGTCAGGAGAAGTCCTTCAACTCTACATTGTTGCGACTGATCGAGCCGTCTCCACTATCCTTATGGTCGAGCGTGAGGAGCCCGACCATGCTTATGGTGTTCAGCGCCCAATCTATGTCATCAGTGAGGTGCTCAACGAGTCCAAAACTAGGTACACTCAGATTCAAAAATTGATCTACGCCATACTCATTACAACCTGAAAGTTAAAACATTACTTTGACGGGTTCCACGTGGTGATCAAAACTGAGTTTCCTCTTCGTACCATTATATGCAACAAAGACGCAAACGGGCGCATCGCTAAATGGGCAATGGAGTTATGTCCTTTTGACCTGGAGTTTGCGCGTCGCGATACTATCAAATCTCAAACACTTGCTGACTTCATGGTCGAGTGGACAAACTTAAGTATCCCGACCTCTTAAGGACCTGTTGACTACTGGAAAATGTATTTTGACGGCTCACTAACTATTGATGGTGCGGGAGCAGGCATATTATTCATATCACCAACCAATACGTCCTCAGGATTCACTTTCCGGCATCTAACAATGCCGCAGAATACGAGACATGCTTTCATGGTTTACGCATTGCAGTCGACCTCGGTATCAAATGCCTCTACGTCCACGGTGACTTAGCCCTAGTTATTAACCAGCTCAACAAGGACTGGGATATAACTAGCGAGAAAATAGATGCATATTGCAAAGAAATTAGGAAGCTTGAAGGCAAATTTTACGGCATTGAATACTCCCATGTGGTTCAAGACAGAAATCAAGCAGCAGATGCACTGTCAAAGTTAGGATCATCCAGAGCTCAAGTACCGCATGACGTTTTTGTTCAAGACCTTTTAAAACCATCAATCAAGCAAGAAGATGACCCCATGGTCGAGAAGCCCCTGGTCCAGCCTCTGGTAGCTATGGTTCCATTATCGGCCACTACGGAACCATCTCCGACCACCGCAGGACCATCTCAGACCCGATCAAGATAGCAGACTGGCGTGTTCCATTCATTAAGTACCTAACAAATGGCACCGGATACTCTGATCGAAATGAAAATAAACGCCTTATACACCGCAGCAGACAATACCTAGTGGTTGAGGGTAAGCTATGGCGCAAAAATGTGAAAGTAGAAGTATTGATGAAGTGCATCGAGCAAGAAGACGATATTAAACTCTTGGAAGAAATACATTCTGGCACCTGTGGTAATCACGCCGCATCTCGGACATTGGTTGGTAAAGCGTTTCGTGCAGGATTTTACTGGCCATCCACAGCAGCTGATGCAGAGAAGCTTGTTAGACACTGCGCCAACTGTTAGTTTTTCTCCAAGAGAATTTATGTGCCAGCCCATGAGATCCAGACCATACCAGCCTCCTGGCCTTTTGTGTGCTGGGGTCTGGATATGATTGGATCCTTCAAACCAACACCAGGTAACATCAAGTTCGTATTCGTGCTGATTGATAAATTTTCCAAATAGATAGAGTACATGCCCTTGGTCAAGGCATCTTCTGAAAAAGTAGTCGAGTTCCTCGACCAGGTCATCCACAACTTCGGTATACCCAACAACATCATTACAGACCTGGGGACTCAGTTTACCGGGAACACGTTTTGGGACTTCTGTGATGAACGAAGCATTGTAGTGAAATACGTCTTGGTGGCACACCCTAGAGCTAATGGACAGGTCGAGTGGGCTAATGGAATGATTTTGGATGCATTGAAGAAAAGGATGTACAGAGAGAACGACAAAGCCCCTGGCCGGTGGATCAAGGAGTTACCAGCCGTGGTCTGGGGACTTCGGACACAACCTAGTCGCAATACTAGTGTCTCACCATATTTCATGGTTTACGGCACCGAGGCTGTGCTCCCAGCGGACATTGAATTCCGGTTACCTCGAGTTGAGAACTACAACAAAGACCAAGTTACTAAACAACGAGAGCTTGAGGTGAATAGTGTAGAGGAATGACGCCTTGACTCCTATATACGCACGACCAAGTACCTCACCGTGTTATGAAGGTACTACAACAAAAATGTTCAGGAACGTTTCTTTGTGGTCGGCGACATGGTATTGAAATGGAAGACTAGCCAACCACAAGTTGGCAACTCCATGGGAAGGGCCATACATCGTCAAGGCTATTACACGACCTACTTCGTACAGGCTTGCAAGACTTGACGGCACTAACGTGCCCAACTCCATCCACATCGACAAGCTTAGGCGTTTTTACCCCTAATTCTCAAATACAGATATGTACCTTTTTTCTATACTACTTTTGCACTTTGAATTATGATATATACATATATACTCGACTACAGTTGACTACACTTGTCTACATTGTTGATTCTACAACTACAACAACTTTTTGATAAACCAGTACATTGATCACCAATCCTCTCGGGTTCTCAGAGCAGCTCTGTCCTCGACCTCACTCATAGCGTGCACGAGATCCGCCCTTTGCGTTTTGGGTGGTCGGTAGATGCCCTTTAGCCAGACCAGATGTACTCTTACATGTATGTAGGCTTTGACAGCCTTACACTCGGATCACTGGCCTCTCTAAAGCCGTACAGACCTACAGGATGACATCGATTACGCTGGAACAACTAAAAACAGAACATTCTGCTGTTCTAACTTAGTTAACATCGATTATGCTGGAACAACTAAAACAAAACATTCTGCTGTTCTAACTTAGTTAAATCCGCACACAATACAAAGCTTCAACATTTTTTCATATAAAAACACAAACAACTTTACATTGTACCAATAATCACCTTATTACAAACTCGCCTCTTTGAAGGCACAAGTTTACAATAAGCTTATGAAAATCAGCTTCTCCTACGAACTATTTGTAGGTTACTACTACTATTGGCTTCACCAAACATTTTGACTTTTTAAGAGCTCAGAGACCTTTGGCGTGGTTGAGGATGGAGCTGATCGTGCTTCGCTGGTCGCTAGAGATGGTGGCACTGGTACCTGCCCCATGTACAATTGAATCATCCTTGCAGTTGGTGGGGCTGTAGCCGAGCATAAGATGATATCTTTGGTGATCGCGACAGCTTGCTTCATCTCCTCTAACCACAGCTCGTCAGCTCGCTCCACCCCGAACTCCCTGGGATAACCGGCTTCCAGGCGAGCAATATCCATCAAGGGGTAGTGGGCACGTACCAAGCTAAGTACATGTGCATCCACATACTCCCTGATGTCCTTCGTCCATTGTTGGAGCCATCCCTAGGCTTTTTGGGATTTCTCGACCAGACCTATTTTTGGTGCCTCTACTCCAGCTTCGGTGAAGTCGGCACCAATGACGTCGAGCACTGGTGCAATCTCCTTTGCCATTTTAGCGTAGGCGTGCTTCCAAGTTTCATGCTCCTTGATGAGTATCTTGCATTTGCCATTAAGGGCTTCTTGCTCCTTCATGAGCTTGTTGCACTTTTGGGACCACGCCTTGATCTTTTTTGCACCGGCCTAGTTTTGAAGCTCCAGGTCGTCATGATCTTTCTTCACCTTCTCAAGGTGCACTTTGTCATTTTTCTTTACAACTGCAAGACATCACGTCGATAAGAATTCACTACTACAAACTTCAATGAAAACTACGACAATGATGAGGAATACTTACTCTCCAGATCCTTTGCTAATTTAGCATGTTCCTCCTTCATGGCTTGCTATGTTTGCAGCCATTTGTTCTTCTCTTCGGATAGTCGGTCACGCTCAGCAGCTACCTGGGCATTTCCTTCGTGAAGCCGACTGACTTCGATGTCCAGACCTGTATCAATACTTCGATTATGAATAATACAATATTATAGCATCCTAAAGAGCTCGAGTACCTAACAACAGAAGGGTTTCCTACCCGATCTTTGTTTCTCGACCACGTCTAGATGTTGGAGTACAATGCGCATTTTTTCTTCATGCTCGATGTTTTGCCTCGCATAACCCTCTAATTGCTGCTGCAGCTTCTTCTGTTATGCACTAAGCTGTTTGTTTTTCTTAGCCATAATCTGTAGTACACAGGATCACAAAGCATTTCTTATGGATTATACAATAATAGGTTATACAGTTGCGAGAGGCTTACCTTCACTTCCTCCAGAAAATATTTTACCAACTGCTTCCACAGCCTCGACCTCGTCTCCTACTAGGATTTCCATAGTATAGGAGCGGGTACCACAAAACCTATTTTCCTCTTTATAATGCCCGAGGATTTCTTCCAGGGCTAGGGCTGAAGACTCGAGTTTTTCCCCTAGTCTAGCACTTTTAGTTGGCTCCTTGATGGTCCCAACAACCTCTGTAGGTTTTGAGAATTGCTGCTCTAGGGCCGGCTGGGGCTGTTCTTGGTTTTTTGGGGCTGCCTGGTGCTGTCCTTCTAGTTTTGGGGCCTCCCGTGGTTGTTCCGGCAGCTCTGGGGCCCTAGGATCTCCTGCTTGCCCCAAAACCTCAGTTTGCGGACCAGGAGCAGATGCTGTAGGAGCTTGCAACTCGAGGACTACCCTCTCTGCTATGGTCTGCTCCAGCACCTCCTGCTCGGCGATGGCGGTATTTGGTGGTGGAGTGTTGCACCGTCAGATAGCTCTTCTGGCCTTTGGGTCGATGTAGGGCTATACAAATCCATGACAAATAACAAAGGTGATGATATTAACCAATTATTTTCTACTCATACAAGTTCACAACGACTTATACGTTTGTACAGCGGAATACAGTGGTGAACCGAGATTTCTTCACCTTCTCGGGGCCAGCACCCTTCTCTGTGACTGGGCTAGTGGTTAGGACTGGCTTAGCCACATCGCTCCTAACAGCGGTAGCAGGGTTTTGGATTCTTGAGGGTTGTGCCTGTGGTTGTGGTGGTCGAGGTGTTGGCTCAGTTGTTGGCAACGACGGTGTTGGCTCCTGCCTTCTAGCCAGCCGCTCCCTCTAACTACGTGCTATGATACTGGAGGCCTCCTCGACCTCCTCGTCTTCCTCCTCTGGCCAGTCAGCAATTAGGCATCGATGCTTGCTTGCTGGGTCCTCTGCTTCCTTCAGGTCAATTACCCCTTCTGAACTTTCATCCGAGGAGGTTCCTTGTGAGGTCTGGCCCCTTTTCTTTGTTGGGGCAATAATTGGTTTCTTGCCTGCAAGTCGGTTGGCTTGCTCTGATTCATCTTCAATTGCAAGCCAATCCACTTCGGAGGGATCGTCATCCACGGGCGACGGTTGTGCATCATGGGCCCATGGCACGACCTTAGGCCACTCCACGCCTGGAGGACAAGACACGAGTGTTTGCACTCTCTCCTGTCCATCAAACTGGGCAACAGAGAGAAACATGAATATCAGAAAGATAGAACATCAAAATAGCAGTTATTATGCAAAGTTTCAATCAAAAGGATACACTAGCAGATCACAATCAACTTACCAGTGGTGGTGGGCGAGTAAGCTTGAATGCTGGCTCGATGACTGTCAGCTTCTTGAAGTTGGGATCCTTCAGATTGAATAGGTCTCGGACCCTGCTCTTCACTTCTTTTGGTTCGAGGTCTTCATTCCTCATCCTAGTCGGGTCCATGCAACCCTGGTATTCATACGCTGGGTGCACTCTGGCCTGACATGGTTGGATCCGACGACTAATAAAATTACCAACTACACTTGGTCCATCCAGCCTCGACCAAGGTAGCAGCTGCACGATTACCTCAATCTGGACTGTGTTCTGCGGTAGCTCTTTCCAACTGTCAGTCTTCTCTAGGACCAAGGATACGTCATAGTATGAGGTCTGGCTTGGTTCTTCACAGATGTAAAACCAATGCCTATACCAGTCCTCTAATGTGGTCTTCCAAGAGCAGTGTAGATACCTCGACCTGATCCCTTTCCGCATGTTCAGATAGCACCCACCAGTCACATTGGAGCCGCCTCGACCTCCTTCTTCTTCAACCAAAACAAGTGGTGAAAGTAGTCAAAGTGGGGCTAGAAACCACCATATGCTTCGCAGAGATGGATGAAGCAAGCGACAAGCAACACAGAATTCGGATGCAGATTGCAAATACTGATTTCATAATAATTGCAGAGACCTTGCAAGAATGAATGTACAGGAACACCAAATCCATGAGTGAAGTATTCTTCAAAAACAACAATTTCACCTCCTTTGGGATCCAGGTATGGCTCCAGATTGGGTGCACACCATCCCGCCAGCTCTTGGGCATGAAGCACACCCATCCACACCAGTCGCTCGAGGCTGAGTGAAGTGCACCTTGACCTGTTTCACTCCTTCTTCGTGATCTCCTTGCACACTTTGGCCTCTGTCTTTGTCTTCCTTGTGGTCATTCCCCGACTCTTTTGACTCCTCCTTTCTACGGAGGAAATGGAGCGCGCCGCTCTTACAAGTGGCTAGGGTTTGGTGGCGGCGATTCAAGCGACGGTGGTGCGTGAGGAACCTAGGGCAACTTCATTGATTCCTACAGCGGCGATTGTGGTTTGAACTACGGTGGTGGCACTGGGGCTCGAGAGGGCTCTGTGACGACAATGGCACGGCGCGGGAGCAAGAAGACGGTTGATTGCGAATATGCGAGTGTGAGTAGATTGGAATCGTTTCCCTTCTCGGTCATTAAGAGGCAACGTCGATTCAGTTTCAGAAGAATGGGGCACGTGACGTGAGATTTGCGGTAACTGATAGATTTCTTCCGCATTAATCGTGTCCCTTCGATTTTGGCACCGTTTGGTCTGTGACCCAAACGCGTCTTGTTACAAGCGCTGGGTCACTGTTAAAACGATGCAACAAAAAGCAACTACGGCGCCGCCCATGTCATCAATGCGTCAGACTGGACCAGTTAAAAAAAAGAAAAAAAGCAAGAGAGATAAAGAGACAGCGTGGTGATGGACTCGCTAGACCAGTGTGCTCTAAGACCTATAGCCAGAGCTATGAGCTCTGGAACCCGCAGCCAGACCTCCAAGCTCGGAGACTCATCGCTAGACCAGCATGCTCTAGAACCTATAGCGAGAGCTCTGAGCTCTAGAACCTGTAGCCAGACCTCCAAGCTCGGGGACTCATCGCTAGACCAGCGTGCTCTGGAACTTGTAGCTAGAGCTCTAAGCTCTGGAACCTGTAGCCAGACCTCCAAGCTCGGGGCCTCGTCGCCAGACCTCCAAGCTCGGGGCCTCGTCGCTAGACCTCCGAGCTCGGGGCCTCGTCGCTAGACCTCCAAGCTCGGGGACTCATTGCCAGACCTCTAAGCTCAGGGATTCATCGCTAGATCTCCGAGCTCAGGGATTCATCGTTAGACCTTCGAGCTCGGGGACTTGTTACACCACTTCCTATCGCAGGATTCGTCTCGCTCGACTACATGTACTATGCTTGCATACAGTCGATGGACACTTGATATTCTTAGACCTTGCTACAAGGCTCGTCATTTGCCTTCTAGCAAGCTCGGGGACTACATCATATATGATGCACCTGACGGTGCATAATGTTCATTGGTTCTTGAGGATTCTTTTTTAGACCCTAGCACCATGTGCCTACGTCACCTACTACCAGGCTCGGGGACTAAGTGGGTACACTTCACCTGACGATGAATTATTTCTATTTTTTGACCCCTATACTCTGGAATTTTTTTGTAAGTTACTTCCATCAAGTACGCACACTTACATTTCTTTTCAGAAATACAAGTGGGTACACTTCACCAGGAAAGAAAATTTTTCTTTTTGGACCAATATACAATCTTCATCAACAATCACGGTTTACTGATTCCTGATCCAGATGAAACACTAGCGCATGCTCGGCTAACATTTCAAGGTGATGTGAAGACGAACCTCGCAAGTTGAAGAAGACTAAGACAGTGTGTCGATACAGAATACATAGTGCTCCAGGACTAGCTATGGGGGTATAAACCGCTATACCCTTACGGCTAGACATGGGCAAGCCCAGACCAGATGGTCCGGCCCATTACATGACGACGCGCGATCCAGATCATCAAGATGGAGTCTCACGCAAGGCATCAAACCAGACTTGGAGATCAAGCAAGGTCTTGGTCGGTTAGGTTAGGAATCCTTATCCGGCTACATATGGCAATTATAACCGGCTAAGATTAGTTTCTAGATCTGTAACCCTGCCTCTCAGACTATATAAGGAGGGCAGGGGACCCCCCTTAAAAAACATCGAAACACACTCTAGGGCAATCTAGCTTGTAATACATTGTTGAAGACAACAATAACAAAGCAGAGCAGGACGTAAGGTATTACGCCCATACGACAGCCTAAACCTGGGTAAACCCGCGTGTTGTTCTGCATCACCATCTCGTTCGTGGCTTGCACACCTAGCTGCCGACAATCTACTACCTTGGGCATACCCCTCGGTAGACTGCCGACCAGGTTTTGTCGACACTCCGGAACCATCATTAAGCAAGAGTTTTATGGACTAACACACCAATTTCCATAGCTTTGGTGATTTGTGAATTTTTAGGGATTAAAACAGAATAAGCCAGGGAGGAGTAGGAGCCAAGGAACCAAACCAAATCAAGTTAGAATTCCGCAAGAATTGACGGGAAGGTTCTAGAGGACACTAGAGGACACAGGAATAAAACGAAAGCTCAACGACAGACAGGTGGGGCCGGCCAGCCCCACATGTCAGGGCGGCCAGCCTAGGCCCACAAGGAAGTGAGCTCTGCTTCACGTGACAGCCTCTAACCGACCTCTACAACGCATCTCGACCATTGTTTCAAGTTGGTTTGATCCGAAGGCTATGGTTCATCCCTCCGGGCTATATAAGTAGGGGCCGACCCCTCCCTGAGAAGGGGAATCACAATCATTATTAGTTGATCTCTCATTCAGAAGGCCAGAGAGAAAAGCTAGGGTTTCCAATTAGAAGATTAGAGCTCTATTTCAAGTTTAGGGTTAGATCTAGCTAGATACAAGTAGAGTTGAGCGCGGCTCAGGATTCTAGATCGACGTTAGGAGATTTGGTAATTCTATCATTGTATCTTGTAATTATGACTTTGTTCTACTACAATATCATTATGTTCTTATCTATTTCGTTCTTAGTTTATTCTAGTTCTATCTTTGATATAGTCTTGATTGATAATAAGTTTAGGCATAAGTTCGTAGAGCGCCTAGTTGAACTCCGGATTGGATTAGGTGGTAGAAGTAATGTAGATGAGGTGTCTAGATTATATTTACCTATGAATGAACCCTATTTTTCGGGCCATGTGGTAGATCGCAAAGGTGACTTTTATAGTTTCGTTGAGTCGTCTATAGTCCACTCCCCGAATCTAGGACAAGTAGAACCCGGTTACTTGGGGAAGGATTGCTCTGTTCTTGAACTCCCTGGAGTAATGTTCCTTATGTTTAGATGGAAGATTGATTATGCTATAGATGATAAGGAGTAGATTAGAAAACCCTGAGACTTGGTAGATAGGACATAACCCTAGGAATTAAATCTCTAACCGTGTCGCTTTAATCTGTATCCACTTGATCCTACGAGTTCTCTCTAATTATGGATTCCCTATCTTATCTCATTATCATTATCATTATTATCAATATCATTTGCCTTACCCCTATTTAGATAGAAGTGGTTAATTGATTTATATCTATAGTATGTATTTGTAATTCTTATAGCCATATCAATTTTCTCTTTTAAACCCTGTTTAGAAGCTCCCAGTGGTAGAATTATAAATAACGATACCTAGAACTTTCCTGGGTGAAATGCTACAACGGGAGATTTTATCTGTGCGCTTGCGGATAACTTTTTATATTTTATAAGTGCCATGATTATAAGTACAACCGCATTTCTTACGTCGTGTCAGGGATGACAACCTAGCGGGTGCGGCGTAAGAGATGCCAACAGTTATGCTTTATATTCCTATGATAAGTGGGCTCTCAGTAGCATGGGTTGTTCGTCACTAGTTGATGCTTTAGTCTTAACGTGAGGCTAGGGTAGTATCAAATAGTGTAAGCATGGTGCTTATACTATGGGATACCTTGCAATGTGGCTAGGCCTTCGGATAGATCAGGGTAGTTGGTAGGTGGTGACAGCCCTATCCATCTTATGTATTCCTTCACGATAGATCTAGTTATTAAATCCTAGGGCTCATGGTGCTTTGTGCCTAATCAACCCTTTGGGTGAGTTTGGGGCAGGTACGCTTCAAGTGCTATTGCATCCTACCTTGCATTATCTTTGTTTATCTGTATAGCCATAGTCACTAGCTAGAATAGTGCTTGAATAGAAGTAATTTAAGTTTCTAATTCCATTTATTATTGTCCTGCTACTTAGTTATGTTTCCCAATTTACCTTTCCATGATAGGATCTTTGAGTGTCACCCCACTATGCGTATATCATTTACCCCCACTTCAGTCTAGTCAGTATACTAGTTAGTAGATACATGATGGTTAATTATTGCTATCTTTACCCTTGCTTCTCTGTGGTAAAATATAAATAACGATGCCCTAGAATACTCCTGGGTGAAATGCTAAAATGATATTCTGTGCGCTTGCGGAATTATCTACTTGAGCATAAGAAATATCAATAAGCATTTCTGGCACCATTGCTAGGAAATACAAAACCTAGTAGCGACGCTAAGAAATGTCAACAAGCATTTCTGGCGCCATTATCGGGGAAGCAATTAGCGTAAAGATTTTGATAGTTACCTTGATGTCTGCTAATCTAGTTTACCGCTAGCTTTTGTGGGATTATCCTTGTCCTGTTGAGTGTGGAATAAACAGGGCAAAATCTACCATTAGACCTTCTGGCTTATTCCTACAAGAAAATCATCAAGAGCCCAGGGTGCCTAATCATCCATGCATCATCAACACTTCCACCCTGCCATCTCAAAGGTATGTGCATCCATACATTCTAACCATGAGCAGATAAAGAAAAGGTCATCGTCAAAAGGAGATAAAATCATCATATGTGATGGAACAAAGGCGTTGCATCACTCACAACTCCATCTCAAGTTGTGGGTAATGGTGAAATCAATCAAGGTATGTGAGAATCTATCTTTCCATTTTATTCTCACCATTCCACATTTGCTTGAATCATAAATGTTTAGTGCTTTCTGTGGGTAGCTCCTAGTCTCTGAACTGTAGTCGGGTACTGTTCCTAGTCTATGTAGATGGCAAATTTTCTTTGTTATCTATCTATTTGGGTTCTTAGTCTAGCTTCGTAGTAGACGTAAGTTAAATGGGACCAACGGATTCATATGTTGGTTACTATGCCATTCGGTATGATATCGGCTGATGGTCCGCACTATGGGAAAAAGCTAATGCCTAGACATTTATGCTTAAGCATTCATTTAGTTAGAATTCTTGTTTCAAAACCATAGCATTCATTTAGTTACCTTTCCTTTCTATAGCATGCTTGTTTAATTGGTTCATCATTAATATTCTCATCTCCGCTTGAATGAATCTTAATATGCTTCATGCTTCTCTCTATCTATGCTAGTATGCTATGTTTGGAAGTACTGATCATATTTCCATAGGCTTTTAAATTAAGCATGGTGCTTAGATTAAATAGCCTTCCTTAATTAAGTTTGACCTGGAGTCTAGTTTAGTTATTGAACTAAAACTACTTGTGTAGATAGTGGTTGCATGTAAAATTGTAAATATGAGAGTAAGTTGCTGAGATAAATTCAAAAATGGGGATAAAGGCTTATAATACAATTCAACATTGCACATCATGAAAGAGAATCACCTCTCATCTTTGAAGGGTGCATTGTAAATACTTTAATCTCTCTTTTGTGTCGTGTTGTGCTTTTGTGAAAGCTTTTGCAAGAACTTGGTGAACAATAAACAAGAACTACAGAACATGGGAAAAACTATCCAAGCTAACTAAACACGAGTGCCACCCTTGTTTCTTCAAGAATTCCTTCGGGTATGTGTTGTCCACTAACCTTTGCAGGAAAGAGAACTCAATGAAGATCAAGATGGTGTGGCAAAAACAAGAAATTCAAGCTAAATTCAATGGGAAAGTCATCAATTGACTTGACACAACAAGTCCTCGTCGACAGGTAAATCGGTATGTATCCCGTATTTAATTTTCGCATTACTTTTAAATTTAAAACTCTTGCATAGTTAGCTTTAAATATAGTCCCTTTTATTTCATGCATAATAAATTAGAATAGTCTTGTGTTAGGTTAAAATAAAAATAAAATAATAAATAAAGCTTTACTTGCATTATTTCTTTGCATAATAAAGCTTGCAACCATTCCCCTAAGAAAGCCCCTCTTAAAAAAAGCAATGAGGAAAAACATGCTTCTGGGACAAACTCCTTTTGGGTATCTTTGTTCACTAACCGTTTTAAGATTAAAAAGAACAAGAGGAGTACCATGTCCAAGAACTCTGAAAAAAATCATGTTTAGTCTCTTCTCTTTGTTCTCACCCGAAAAAAAGAGAAGTAACTTTGTAAAGTGAGAACAAAAGCATCTTGTAGAACTTGTATTCTTCTAGTATTTGTCGCTAAACTTTTTAGGTTGAACACAAAAAGGATGAAGGGTCAACACAACAAGGTGACAACAACTTAAGCAAAAACGTCATTCAACATTAGAGTACACTCTGAGGGATGATCCAACAACTACACTAGGCTTTTAATGTTTAGTGACATAAAAGTCCTAGTGTGGGGGAGTGTAACACCCAAAAATTCTAAACTTTAGGAATAATGAATTTCAAATAGTTTAGATAACAATTAATGGCAAATTAAAATTTTAAAAAAACTATTTGGTGATGCATTCATGCTGTTGCATTTATTTTATTTTGAGTAGTGGTTTTATTTTATTTTATTTTGTTTTGGTTTGAAACTCTTATTTGAGATCATTTATTAAATAAGCAAATAAAAAGAAAAGAAAAGAAGAAGACAGTTTACTCACCTGGCCATTGCGGCCCGCTCTCCTTCTTGGCTTGGTGGGCCGATCGGCAGCATCATAGGCCGTCTCGGCAAAGCGGCCCAACTCGGCGTCTTGGCCCAGCTCGGCCCAGGGTCCAGCAGCCGCACCTCTCCTTTTCTCCTGCCGCTGACCGGTGGGGTCGGCCTGTCAGCCGTCTCTTCTAGCTCTCGCCGTAGCCGGGTAGGACTCGAGCTTCGGTGTCCAACTGAACCGATCTTCAATCCCCGATATACTAACCAAAATAGGAGAGGTGACCTTATAAAAGGATAGCCGGGTATCTCCCTTTTCCGTTTTTCAACTAAAACGCTAGGCTAGCCACGGGAAATCAAGCTCTAGGGTTAGGACATAGCCGACGGTTTCGGTTGGCGCGGGTGAGGCCTTAGGGTGGTTTGGTGGTCAATTTCTTCGCTTGGGTAAGTTTGTTGTCTTCTCCTCTTACTCCCAATGCTTTCCATTGAAGCTTTTGTGCTTTATACCGTGGATTTGGAGCTCATAGTGGCCGGTAATGGCGCCGCCGCTCCCTTGTTGCCGCGCGTCGTGTTCGGTCTACCATAGCGAGTCTTTACCGTTTAGTTGAGTTCGCACGGAGCTTCTCCACCGATTGGATCAAGTCTCGAGTCAAACGGTGGTCTAGGTGAGGAGAGCCGCCATCTCCGGCGAGATGGAGCCGCCGGTCATGGGGGGCCGCCGGCCGGACATGAAGAGGGTGACCGGATGACCACTGTAGACTTGATGATGAACACGAACCGTTGAATTTGAGATCAAGGGCTGAGATTAGAAGATACCCCTTCGCGGGGTAAACTTCTTAAAGAGCCCCTAGATTTGTTAATAATTAACCCGCCGTCCATAGCGTATAGTTGGAAATACGTTTTCGTGTTTTGAAAGCGTATTTTCTCCCGATTAAATCAAAAATACGTTTTCAGGAAATTACAGTTTTGCCACTAGAATTGTTTTGGTCATAAAAACTTCGTTTTAACTCCGATTTGATCCGTTCAAGTTGCGTTAGGTTCGTATTTGCGAGCTCTATATGTTAGTGTAGTTGTACAGTTGGTTTTGATAATTTATTTTTCGAGTTTATAATTGAGTATTTATTTATCTATAGGAAATCTTAGAAAATTCATAATTTTCACGTTTTAACTCCGAATTTGGTGATCTTTGCGTCTGTGTGATCGTAGAAACGTGTAGAAGAGTTTTATAAACTTTTATTACTGTTTTGTTATTGTTGGTGTACTGTTCTAATTGTATCTCTTTGTTTGCTTCGTGTATGTTTGATTGGATGCATGTGTGTTGTTGATTGATGATCGAGTATAGACGGTGAGCAATTTCTTGACGATCAGGAGTATTATTTTGAGCCAGACCAGCAGTATCATCAGGAAAGCTTTGATTAAGGCAAGTATAACATGGGACCATCCTTGTTACCTATTCACTGAAATTATTATACATATGCATGTGTCTTCCTTGACAACCATAGAGATTATAACTTAGCTATTGATATCTTGTTTCCTTGTCACCTATGGGTTATGCATTTGGGTAGCTACTGCTAGCGTTTAATTATGAACAATGATCTTGTAATTTGACTAATGGATTATGCAATCAACCAATTAAGATGATGTTATTTCTGTTGAAAGGGGGCTAGAGCATGTGGGTTATTTTGATGCTCTAGTTACTCTCCGTAAGGACTTACCTGTAAGTGATAACCGGGACATACAGTACAGCTGTGAGGGCTATATGGCTCTGGCTCTAGTTATTCAAGAGACCTTTGTAGCTTGTTAGAGGTTACCTTAAATGGCGTAAGAATGGCTTGCCATGTTGGGTGTAGTGCGAGCCCCTGGCCTAGTGTGTATAGGCTGCGGTTGTTGTGCCACAGGGAAGGGGGGTTCTACATCTGTCTGCCGAGTGAATCTAATGGCCCTAACTTGTTAGACGAACTTTTGAATGGCTTTATATGGTCTCTGATGTTTTGGGCCTTGCAAACCCATGCATTTGGAAATCATGACTCACAGTGAAAGTGTACACCTCTGCGCAGAGTTTAAAAACTGGTATACTAGCCGTGCTCATGGATACGAGCGGCCTTGGGGATTCTTACAGAATAGTTGATCACCATTGTTATATCATGCTTAATTATTGTTGATTATTATTATGCTCATGTTAATGATATTCATTATCCTTATTACAATTGATCATTGATTCATTAATGGGATTTGGATTACCTTGATGCTACTCAATTGCTAATTATATGATGATTAAAAGCTAAACGTAGTTAAACAGTGTCTAGCCTTTTTGAGCCTCATGAACCCTATGTTATACTTGTTGAGTTCGACATGGACTCACTCTTGCTATTTCCCCCACACTCCAGTGTGTAATAAGATGCTACTCGGAAAAAGGACAAAGGTGTAGTGGAGTTTCCAGAAGACTAGTAGAAGTGCTAGGCATATGTTACCCCCAGTCAGCCGTCCCTGAGAAGAATGGAGCCTGAAGTTTAGTCACCGTTCCGCGATACTCTGATGTAAGTGTTAATATAGCTATGTATACGTTATATAATAACATTGTTTCTGATACTTTTTCATTCTGGCATATGTGTGGACTTCCTGGGCACACATATGATTAGCCTGGTTTTGTTCTTTAGAAAACCGGGTGTGACAGAGTGGTATCAGAGCGGTGTTGACTGTAGGACGTATGCCAAGTAGCACTAGACGTATTCTAAAACTCATTTTACTATAAAACTATTTTGTCATCCCTTGACTCATTGATTTTGACTATTTTCTCTTCCTTGTCTTGTTGTATCCCTTCCTTGATAGCTTCCTTTGAGCTATTATTTCTTACTCCCTTGGATTTTATTTTATGTTGTTTTTACTAAAAGTTTTCTGATCTTACCTGGTTCAAAGATTCGATGGCTTTTCATCATCCATATTTTTTTCTTAGGATGACCACCATTATTGAAGAAGCACGTGTAGTACCGATGATGTGATGTGTGCTTGTTTTGCTTGATGTGTTGCTTGTGTGTTGTTCTTGTTCTCGTGTTTCAAAGGTAGGCCCGGAAGGTATAAGTCTTGAGAAGTAGCTCGATCTATGTTAAGTGGGGTAGTGACATCTTGTATCTTACTTATCTTTCAATCGATCCTAATTCTTGCCATTTTCTCTTACACCGTTCCTGTCTACCCTTGGTTGTCATGCTACCTTATTAATCTCATCTTAATGGATGATCAACACATGAAGGACTTATCATTAGCAGCAAGCTTTAGAGAAAGTGTTGCTTTCAATAACATCGTCAGGTGAAACAAGATCTTTGTTAAGTGGGGTAGCATCTGCTATCAACAACAGCAAGTCCTGAATATCTCAAGCGACGAGGCATGAGGAGACATGAAGAACTAAAGATCAAACCTTATCTTTCTTGTCATCTTTTGGCTATCCTCGATCCATGTCTTATATCTCATCAACGCAAAGCAAAGAAGCATGAAGACTTGAAGATTAGTGTTATCCATCTCTCTAGTGTCTTTGAATCTCGTTTCTACCTTATCCTGTTTTTTTTATAGCAGTCTGTCTACCTTAGCTTATATCTCTATTTTTGGATGTCCAAAAATCATGGATAAATTCTAGACAATAGTAGACTTTAATATCTTTCTCTGACCGTAAGAACCACCCTGATATCTACTATGGTTTGGGAGTTATGAAAATCACAAGGCGACGCATCTGTGCTGTCAGTAATCTGAAATAGTTTCTGTTGTTCATAGTTTTCGACTACCTTAACTGTAGAATTTGGAGAAGAATTCTATAAGGAAGTTGTAGTAAATTTGATAAGCTTTCCAACGGTATAAGCTACAACATCATTGGATTCGTAGAACTCGAGATATAACTGTATTTCTGCACTGCTATTTTTCTGCTCGCAAGGAAGTGCAGGTTACTTGTTCTTGCATATGCTCATGAGTCTCTTTGACATGATAGAAGGACACGATAGTAGTTATCACTCAGAAACAAATGCAAGCTATCCTTTGGTGTACTCTAGTTGATCTCTTCTTAAGAGGGTTTGTCGAACTAAAAGACGATACAAGATGGAGGTTTATATGTTATATTTCGTCACCTGGAAGCATCAGCTAGCTACATGGTTGTAAAGTCACTATCGAGCGCAAGTATCTTTTCTTAGGGTTGGTAACCTGTTAGAACATCTATAAGAATCATAAGGGTCTAAAGGAGACATTTATAAAGTTGGTTATGAGCTTGTGGCATCATCATTACATAAGAGTTGCTGAGGGAAAAAGAACTTAAGGAGCAAGCTTATAAGGAGATTGACCAATTAAGGGCGGAGTTAGGTCGTCCCCAATATTTATTAGAAGCTTAACTAGGAAATAGGAAAAATTCCTATGTAATAAGAACGATAGTAGTTGCGAGTCAATTTTAAGTTGGATTGTTTTGAGAGTCAGTTTGTGGTGTGAACAATTGTGTGATTAATGGATTGTTAATGTGATAATGTGTGATTTGGATCTTTGTAATGTGTGCTGGAGTTTTGTAGACAGGCCTACAAGTTCCATGGTTAAGAATATTAAGTTTGATCAAAATATATTAGTTGGTTATGAGGTGAACATAGTTCTGTCCTTTGCTGATTTTTAGGTCAGTCTGGGATGTTTAAGAAATAACTTAAAATCCATTAATGGGAAATTTAAGAAATTATACTGGGAATAATTAGACTTCTATATCTTTCCAACCCCGCAAGAATTATTTTAATATCTATTAAGAGCTAAGAGATATATCTATTTCAAGTTGGGGTTACTGCACAGTCTGGAATTCTGAAACAGTTTCGGTTAAGTTCAGTTTTTGGCCAATTATTTGATAGATTCAGAAAAAGTGTTGTGAATGAAAGTTGTAGATAATTTTGTAATTTCCAACCATGTAAAGATCATCTGAATTGGACGTCTGTAGCTCGAGATATGACAGTTTTACTGAGTTACTGAAATTGGAATTTGCACAGAGAAATCAGATTCTGCTTATCTATTGAATTGGAAACCACCTATTGACGTTAGCGAGATTCGTAGTTTCTTGGGATTAGCTGGATATTACAGACGGTTCATTGAAAGGTTTTCTAAACTTGCTAAACCTATGACATCTCTGTTAGAGAAGAATGCCAAGTTTGTGTGGTCAGATAAATGTCAAGCTAGTTTTGAGGAATTGAAGAAGAGGTTGACTACAGCGCCTGTTTTGGTTTTACCAGATTTGAGTAAGAAGTTTTCTATTTATTGTGATGCTTCTTGTCAAGGTTTGGGATGTGTTCTTATGCAAGAAGGCAGAGTTATGGCTTATGCATCTAGGCAGTTGAGAAAGCATGAGTTGAATTATCCTACACATGATTTGGAGTTAGCAGCTGTGGTTCATGCTTTAAAGATTTAGAGACATTATTTGATTGGACATAAGAGTGATATATACACTGATCATAAGAGTTTGAAGTATATTTTCACTCAGTCAGATCTGAATTTGAGGCAACGCAGATGGTTAGAGTTGATTAAGGATTATGATATTGAGATACACTATCATCCTGGTAAGGCTAATAAAGTAGCTGATGCTCTTAGTAGGAAAAGTTATGCCATTGAGATACGGACGCTGTCTATGACTAGTGAGTTATGTGCTGAATTTGAATATTTGAATTTAGAATTTGTTACTAATACAATGGAATTAGTGATAGAGCCTACTTTAGAGTAAGAAATTTACAAGGGTCAGTTGAAGGATGAGAAACTGAAGAAGATAGCAGAAGATATAGTGATTGGTAAGTCACCAGGGTTTTTGAATGGATGATAATGGGATTTTGTGGTTTGGAAAGAGGCTGTGTGTATCTGAGGATCAAGCTGTTCGACAGGCAATTCTTAGCGAAGCTCATGAGTCAGCTTATTTCATTCATCCTGGTAGTACTAAGATGTATTTGGATCTTAAACAGAAATATTGGTGGGTTGGATTAAAGCGAGATGTGGCTGAGTATGTGGCATTGTGTGACACTTGTCAGAGGGTGAAAGCAGAGCATCAAAGACCTGCTGGATTGTGCAACCAATGAAGATTCCTGAATGGAAGTGGGAGAAGTTGGTATGGACTTTATAGTAGGGTTACTGCGTACTCAGAGAGGTTATGATTCTATTTGGGTGATAGTGGATAGATTGACTAAAGTTGCTCATTTTATACCAGTCAAGATTAAATTACACGGGAGTATAATTAGCTACCTTGTATATAGAAAGAATAGTATGTTTGCATGGAGTTCCAAAGAAGATTGTATCTGATCGAGGATCGCAGTTTACGTCGCACTTTTGAAAAGTTGTGCATGAATCATTGGGAACAAAATTGAATTTTAGTACAGCATATCATCCACAGACAGATGGACAGACTGAAAGGACCAACTGGGTATTAGAGGACATGTTGAGAGCTTGTGCATTGCAATATGGAACTAGTTGGGATAAGAGTTTGCCTTATGCGGAATTTTCTTACAATAATAGTTATCAACAGAGTCTTAAGATGGCACCGTTTGAAGCTTTGTATGGACGTAAGTGTAGAACTCCATTATTTTTGGATCAGACAGGTGAATCTCAGGTGTTTGGTACAGATGTTCTTAGAAACGCAGAAGATCAAGTGCGAGTGATTCGTGAGAATTTGAGAGTAGCACAGTCTCGTCAGAAGAGTTATGCTGATAATAGGAGAAGAGATCTAGTTTTTTTTAGGTAGGTGATTATGTCTATTTGAAGGTGTCACCTATGAGAAGTGTGAAGAGGTTTAACATGAAAGGTAAACTAGCACCAAGGTATGTTGGACCATTTAAAGTTATTACTAGACGTCGGGAAGTTGCTTATCAATTAGAGTTGCCTGAGAATTTATCTGGAGTACATGATGTGTTTCATGTTTCACAACTTAAGAAGTGTTTGCGTGTGTCTGAGGAGCAGATACCTTTAGAAGAATTGATTGTTAAGGAGGATCTTACATATGAAGAGTTTCCGATTAAGATTTTAGAGACTGCTGAGAGAGTTACTCGAAGTCAGGTTATTAAAATGTGCAAGGTGCAGTGGAATCGATATTCAGAGGCAGAGGCAACTTGGGAAAGAGAGGATGAATTAAGGAAATCATATCCGCAATTGTTTGAGTAAGCAGTTCAATCTCGAGGACAAGATTCTTTTAAGGGGGGTAGAATTTGTAACACCCAAAAATTCTAAACTTTAGGAATAATGAATTTCAAATAGTTTAGATAACAATTAATGGCAAATTAAAATTTTAAAAAAACTATTTGGTGATGCATTCATGCTGTTGCATTTATTTTATTTTGAGTAGTGGTTTTATTTTATTTTATTTTGTTTTGGTTTGAAACTCTTATTTGAGATCATTTATTACATAAGCAAATAAAAAGAAAAGAAAAGAAGAAGACAGTTTACTCACCTGGTCATTGCGGCCCGCTCTCCTTCTTGGCTTGGTGGGCCGATCGATAGCATCATAGGCCGTCTCGGCAAAGCGGCCCAACTCGGCGTCTTGGCCCAGCTCGGCCCAGGGTCCAGCAGCCGCACCTCTCCTTTTCTCCTGCCGCTGACTGGTGGGGTCGGCCTGTCAGCCGTCTCTTCTAGCTCTCGCCGTAGCCGGGTAGGACTCGAGCTTCGGTGTCCAACCGAACCGATCTTCAATCCCCGATATACTAACCAAAATAGGAGAGGTGACCTTATAAAAGGATAGCCGGGTATCTCCCTTTTCCGTTTTTCAACTAAAACGCTAGGCTAGCCACGGGAAATCAAGCTCTAGGGTTAGGACATAGCCGACGGTTTCGGTTGGCGCGGGTGAGGCCTTAGGGTGGTTTGGTGGTCAATTTCTTCGCTTGGGTAAGTTTGTTGTCTTCTCCTCTTACTCCCAATGCTTTCCATTGAAGCTTTTGTGCTTTATACCGTGGATTTGGAGCTCATAGTGGCCGGTAATGGCGCCGCCGCTCCCTTGTTGCCGCGCGTCGTGTTCGGTCTACCATAGCGAGTCTTTACCGTTTAGTTGAGTTCGCACGGAGCTTCTCCACCGATTGGATCAAGTCTCGAGTCAAACGGTGGTCTAGGTGAGGAGAGCCGCCATCTCCGGCGAGATGGAGCCGCCGGTCATGGGGGGCCGCCGGCCGGACATGAAGAGGGTGACCGGATGACCACTGTAGACTTGATGATGAACACGAACCGTTGAATTTGAGATCAAGGGCTAAGATTAGAAGATACCCCTTCGCGGGGTAAACTTCTTAAAGAGCCCCTAGATTTGTTAATAATTAACCCGCCGTCCATAGCGTATAGTTGGAAATACGTTTTCGTGTTTTGAAAGCGTATTTTCTCCCGATTAAATCAAAAATACGTTTTCAGCAAATTATAGTTTTGCCACTAGAATTGTTTTGGTCATAAAAACTTCGTTTTAACTCCGATTTGATCCGTTCAAGTTGCGTTAGGTTCGTATTTGCGAGCTCTATATGTTAGTGTAGTTGTACAGTTGGTTTTAATAATTTATTTTTCGAGTTTATAATTGAGTATTTATTTATCTATAGGAAATCTTAGAAAATTCATAATTTTCACGTTTTAACTCCGAATTTGGTGATCTTTGCGTCTGTGTGATCGTAGAAACGTGTAGAAGAGTTTTATAAACTTTTATTACTGTTTTGTTATTGTTGGTGTACTGTTCTAATTGTATCTCTTTGTTTGCTTCGTGTATGTTTGATTGGATGCATGTGTGTTGTTGATTGATGATCGAGTATAGACGGTGAGCAATTTCTTGACGATCAGGAGTATTATTTTGAGCCAGACCAGCAGTATCATCAGGAAAGCTTTGATTAAGGCAAGTATAACATGGGACCATCCTTGTTACCTATTCACTGAAATTATTATACATATGCATGTGTCTTCCTTGACAACCATAGAGATTATAACTTAGCTATTGATATCTTGTTTCCTTGTCACCTATGGGTTATGCATTTGGGTAGCTACTGCTAGCGTTTAATTATGAACAATGATCTTGTAATTTGACTAATGGATTATGCAATCAACCAATTAAGATGATGTTATTTCTGTTGAAAGGGGGCTAGAGCATGTGGGTTATTTTGATGCTCTAGTTACTCTCCGTAAGGACTTACCTGTAAGTGATAACCGGGACATACAGTACAGCTGTGAGGGCTATATGGCTCTGGCTCTAGTTGTTCAAGAGACCTTTTCTAGCTTGTTAGAGGTTACCTTAAATGGCGTAAGAATGGCTTGCCACGTTGGGTGTAGTGCGAGCCCCTGGCCTAGTGTGTATAGGCTGCGGTTGTTGTGCCACAGGGAAGGGGGGTTCTACATCTGTCTGCCGAGTGAATCTAATGGCCCTAACTTGTTAGACGAACTTTTGAATGGCTTTATATGGTCTCTGATGTTTTGGGCCTTGCAAACCCATGCATTTGGAAATCATGACTCACAGTGAAAGTGTACACCTCTGCGCAGAGTTTAAAAACTGGTATACTAGCCGTGCTCACGGATACGAGCGGCCTTGGGGATTCTTACAGAATAGTTGATCACCATTGTTATATCATGCTTAATTATTGTTGATTATTATTATGCTCATGTTAATGATATTCATTATCCTTATTACAATTGATCATTGATTCATTAATGGGATTTGGATTACTTGATTCTGCTCAATTGCTAATTATATGATGATTAAAAGCTAAACGCAGTTAAACAGTGTCTAGCCTTTTTGAGCCTCATGAACCCTATGTTATACTTGTTGAGTTCGACATGGACTCACTCTTGCTATTTCCCCCACACTCCAGTGTGTAATAAGATGCTACTCGGAAAAAGGACAAAGGTGTAGTGGAGTTTCCAGAAGACTAGTAGAAGTGCTAGGCATATGTTACCCCCAGTCAGCCGTCCCTGAGAAGAATGGAGCCCGAAGTTTAGTCACCGTTCCGCGATACTCTGATGTAAGTGTTAATATAGCTATGTATACGTTATATAATAACATTATTTCTGATACTTTTTCATTCTGGCATATGTGTGGACTTCCTGGGCACACATATGATTAGCCTGGTTTTGTTCTTTAGAAAATCGGGTGTGACAGGGAGGCTGTCCGATTCTTCTCTCAGGCCTCCGCCGTTTTGGCACGCTGGTTTGCACTCCCTCTACTCACTCTTGCTTTATTCTTATCTGTTTGATGTGTTGAAAAATGCTATACGCTAAAATCAAACTTAAATGTGAATCATGCCAAACTATGAACATGACTTTATAAAGATTGGCCAACATAAACTTTATAATTAGTTCATATACTTGTTACTTGTGGACATATCAATATTAGGAAAACATGTCAACTAAGTTGTTGTGAAGTGAGATATGGTAAAGACTAAAGAAATCCTATTTTTCTATGTAAGCTCTTGGAGATTTCTGTTTTGATAAAACATCAGAATTAATAGCTTCAGTTCTCCTCAATGGTGATATTTCCTACCAAAGCCAAATACCATGTTATATATTGAAAACCTTCCATATATGCTACTTGTCTTTGCTTTTTGCTTTGTCAAATTTTGTTGACCTTTGTTGAGAATTTTATCATGCTCTTAAGATCATGGTCACATACACTCCACCAAATATATGCTTTACTTCTACACTGGAAGTAAGCAAAAACATGCCTTTCTATTTTCACCAAATAAATACTCCATGTTTGTTAGCATGATTTTCTCCATCATTATCATAAAAGATGCATGGGCTAGTATTGAAAAAAGAGAAAAAGAAAGTGGACACATGAAGGTCCATAAAAAATGTGAGGACACATTTTGGTCCATAGTTGAGCAAAAAAAAGCCCTACTCTTACATAAAGGATGGAGAAAGAATCATTGCTATGAAGTAATCATGATCATCCAACTTCCACACACATGCACACCTTGATATGAGTGTATGATATTTTTCTCCATGGATCCATTGTTTGACTTAGCAATATATGCAATGCAAGTGTGGTTTACTCTTATCATACCCAAACTCCACATAAGCCTATTAGAAGTAGGAAGAAAGGCAAACATCAATGCCTTGGTGAGGATATATACACCATTGAGTGATTTGAGAGTACCATTTGAGGAGAAGTATGAGCTAAGTTTTCAATTGCAAAATTATAAAAACTCCAAGTATGCTTCATAGGGGATAGTGATGACTTGGTGTCAACACTGTTCCACTTTTCAACCGCTCAAGGCGACATGGTAGACACTTCAAAATCCATAGGGTATGAGGTATGACTTGGTATATCTTTTATGTTAGCATCATATCTTTTGAAGTCTTGTTTCATATCAAGTTGCACCTGAATCTTTGTTTTCCTGCTTTGCTCGGGACGGGCAAATGTTTAGTGTGGGGGAGCTTGTTGACGACCACTAAATACCTATTTTTACCATCAACATTGTACCAAAATGGGAGTAAACAACAACATAGGTAGAGATTTATGTTTATAATTCACATATTTTCACTTGTACTTGGAGATCTTTGCTCATGCAGGAAAACTATACAAAAACATAAAAAATCAAGCAACTACAAGCAATTGGCGCAAGGTGGGCCACCATAGGCCACTTGGTGGCGCAACCCAGCCCCACATGGGTGTCGCCGGTGCCCCACCTACCCCTGCCACGTCACTGATCCATGAGAGAGGTCCTCCAAGGCTTCTCCACCACTGATCTCAAGTTGGTTCATCATCAAGGGCTTGAATGAACCATCACACGGATCGCTGACGTGGTGTGGCAATTTAACCAATGTAACAAACATCTCCAGCCATCCACACCCACTCATGACATGGGGGCAACCTTCTAGAATCTTGGGAGAGGCCCCACCTGCCATAGGGGGCCGGCTGGTGCCACCCAACCGCCGCACGGCGCCCCACTCTCTCTCTACCACCATTGCATGCCTCCATGCAAAGAAGCACATGCTCAAATGCTCTCTACCCTTGATTGTCATGGAACCACCCAAATTATAAGAGCACAAGTACAAAAATAATCACCAAAGTGATCAAATTGTCATACTTGAACCCATATAACTTCGGTAGTCCAATGAAATCACGAGGGATTTCAAACCAACCAACATACAAGCCAAGATCGTAGTGATTCAACATAACAAGTCACATGTTACATCCATTTCACAAGTAGTTCAACATACATCGGAGTTCAACATAGTTATTACAGCTTAAGTTCAAAAGTAACAGAAGCAAAGTAATTTAAAACTAACATCACCCTTATTTCAAATACATGCCAGTACCAAGGTCAAGTCCAACAAGAGCATCATAGACAAGATAACTAAGAAGGATCATGCCCATGATCTTACTCTGCCACTACGGCAGGAGTCACCCAATCCTTGTAGTAGCCATCATACATCACAACCTGCAACAAGTGAGAATAAACCCTGAGTATGAGAATGTACTCAGCTAGACTTACCCGTCAAAAACCAGAAATAAAATGACACCAAGGAGTATGCAAGGTTGATATCAGTGGATCTAGCTTGACAACATTTTTTCATAAAAGCTTAAGTGATACAAGGGCAAATTTTAATCCTTTAGCAGCAGGTCACCATTTTTATTAAACCTGTAATCTAGGTTAGCACTTGTACTAGAGCTATCACTTGATTAAGATACAAGCATTAGTAACCATATCAGGTTTAATCAGGCTATCATCATCATCAACAACTTAACCATCTCTTTCATTTAGTGTGACTACAATGGACGTAATCCCGTCAAGTGTCTCATTATCCGGGAGAGACGGCGACTCGAATCGATAACTACCCAACTGGGGAATTATTCCTAACACAAACCCATATTTCCCCCGTCGAGGAGTATCAGGTCACCTTTGGTACAATTCAGGAATCACAGGCCCAATTAGCGTTGCATTCTCAGGGATACCAGGCCACTAGGATGATCAGGACTTTTATACACCTACCCTTAGAAAATAGCAGTGGCTCCCCTCCAATGCACACTCTAATAGACCAGCTTCCAGCCTGAGCTGAGCTACTCGACTTCGCGGTTGGTTCATTGGATCCGACCAGCTAAGTGAGAGGCATGCGTTCAAAATGACAAGAAAGGCTCCATGCCTTAGTCCTTAATCAACACAGACCATATCCACACCCAAGACCTCCTTACCTTGTTGCTACATTATCTAGATCCTGCTCGGTCTTCATTCATATTATTAACACATGGTCATTTCTACGATAGCAAATATAGCCAACCATGACCTGATAGATCTTATCTTGCAAGTGACAGGAAATCACCTAACTTCTACCGGTCTAAGCATGACTAAGCAAGTATTCGATCCTGAACCTAAATAGGATTCAAGGTATATTTGCTGGACAAGGAGAAGGTATTTATACAGCAAGTATTTCCAACCAACTACTATAACTTAATGCATCAAACATAAAGATACTCAAATTGTATTTTCTAAAACATAGGAGGCTTAGAATGCTTTGAAGCTTGCTTGGGATCCAACACTTAGGATACTGTTTGTTAGATGACACTAAGCATCTCCCATCCTAGCTCTTGCTCAGCCCTTCCATCTCCTGGATAGGTCCACCAAACACCATCTTTGGGTTCGGCTCCACATCTCGTCCTTCATGTGGTGCATCTAGCGTACCTAGATGATATGCAAGATGCAAGTGCACAAATATATGGAAGTGCAATAGACAATGCATCAATACAGTAAGCAAAACAAGCACAAGATTACACTAAACATACTTAAGGACTTCACGTTCCTTACTTTAAACATCGCATAATTTATCATGACAAGATAGCAAAGAAGGCAACACCAAGCATGACATAAGTTTCACAAGGTCTCAAGTGTATTACTTAATCACCACCACAGACATGAATCACATTTAGCAACATACAAACCAAGGCAAAGTGAAGCAAACAACTAAAACTAGAATCTACCAATTTCTGGACACACGGGCAGCAGCTGAGTAAATAAATCATAACTAGAGTTCTACAGATCCAAATGATATTTAACAAGACATTCTGGAAATCTTATGAAATTGTCTACATTTTATCTTCAAACATCTTAGCATGATTCCCAAGTTAACAGAGCCAAACAAGCACATTTCTTAACTCTGGTCTAGAAATTCTAGAGAGCAAGCATTTCTGAAGACCAACTTTAAACAGCTATAAGTCACAAACCATTTGACCTATTACCATGACAATTTAACATAAGCAAGATAAGGAAGTTATCTACAACTTTGTTATAAACAAGATTCACAGCAAACATTATCTTCATGGTGTAATTATCATGGCAACAGAAACTATACGAAAAATCAAAAAATCATTCCCCGAAATTAGAAAGCAAAATATATTTCACTAATGTTGTAACATTAAACCTGGGCAAAACCAAGGTTATCAAAAATTCATATACATTAAGAGAACACTATAATGTGTAGACGATCTTGTGGCGGAGGAAGCATCGGTTGACGAACTTGAGCATAGTAGGCTTGATCATAGTTTCTTCTCGGCGGTACCGTGGCTACTTGCTTCGGAGGAATGACAGCGAGAGGCAAAGGCTCTTCTATTGGGACTATGGCTAGAGAGTCTTCCCTAGGAAGAAGTTTGTTGAGGTCGACTCCAAAAGGGATGATCTCTTTTCTGGCCATTGGATCTAGAGAGGAGGGGAACTCTGCTATGGGAGAGAGGAGGCTTGGATAGAATGAGGAAGGAGGCAGGCAGGGGTCTATTTATATAGGGGGTTCATCTTGCAGTAGGGGTCAAAATCTTATCTCTATAGACTCTGTACGAGGGAATATGCGAATGGATCTGAAATATACGTGATCTTATCGTGGAAGAGTGTAGAAAGGGCGAGAGAACTGATGGAGGATGAGGGGCGCTGACAAGGGACCGCCCAACATAGGGGTGGGGCCGGCCGGCCCCACAAGTCATCTCCTTAGGGTGACCTTCCTCGCGTGGGTTTCTAACTTGTTTCTATCCCCGAAAATCATATTTTCACGATATATCTCGTAACGGTTGATGGCATTGGTGTAATTAAGGTAAAATCTGAAAATCCACCTCATCAACAACCTCAGGTGGTTGTTTAGGTTCTAAAAATATTTTGAGACAGTGGCCATTTATCTTGAATAATGTACCTTCGTCGGTTTGAAGAGTTACCGCTCCAGGCGATGAAGTGTTTACCACCGTAAATGGTTCTTCCCACTTGCTTTGAAGTTTTTCATGCCCGAAGAATTAAAAAGTAATACCTTATCTTCAGGTGCAAACTCCTTCTTGATTCTCTTGTCATGCCATCTTTTGGTCCTCTCATTGTATATCTTGGAGTTGTGATATGCTCATTCACGCCATTCGTCCAACTCAGAGAGTTGCATCTTCCTCTTTACTCCTGCAGCTTCAATGTCCATGTTCCATCTCCTGATGGCCCAGTGAGCTTTGAATTCTAGCTCCACAGATAGATGATAGGTCTTCCCATAAACCAACTGATATGGTGACATGCCCAATGGTGTCTTATAGGCTGTTCTGTAAGCCCATAGTGCATCGGGTAGTCGATCTTTCTATGCAGTTCCTATTTCGTTGACCGTTTTTTGTAGAATATTCTTGATTTATTTATTGGATGTCTCTGCCTAGCCACTTGTTTGAGGGTGGTATGGAGTAGCAACATTATGGCAGATCCCATGCTTCATTAAGTATCTGTGGAAACCTTTATCAGTGAAGTGAGTTCCTCCATCGCTAATCACCATCCTCGGAACTCTGAATCTTAGAAATATTATTTCTTTAAACATCTTCTTGTAATTTCTTACATCTGTAGCTCTGCATGGCATGGCTTCGACCCACTTGGAGACATAATCAACTGCCACCAAGATGTATTCATAGTTCTTTAACTTTGGGAATGGTCCCATATAATCAATTCCCCAGACATCGAAGAGCTCAATCTGAAGGTTGTTGGTGAGTGGCATGGTATCTCTTGAATTGATATTCCTGTACCTCTGACATGCTCCACATCTCCTGATAAAATTCTTTATGTCTTCATACATGGTTGGCCAAAAGAATCCACTCTACTAAATCTTTGCATGAGTGTAAAATGCTCCATAATATCCTCCATATGGTGATGAGTGGCATGTTCAATGATCTTGATGCCTTCTTCTACCGGTACACATCTCCTGAGTAAATCGTTAGAGAAGACTCTGAAGAGGTACGGTGGATCACATATGTGGATATGACTGTCATAGACGAGCTTCATTTTGTTCTCCCCTAGTGGTACATAATCTACAACCATAAAATTGACAATATTCACGTACCAGGGGTCCGATTTGGTGATCTTGAAGAGCATGTTGTCCCTTAACGAATCATTGATGGGCAGTTTATGTGAATTCTCAAACTGCATTATAGACAAATGATCGGTAATAGAATTTTCTACTCCTTTTTTATCTTTTATTTTGAAATCAAATTCTTGGAGTAGTAAAATCAGTCTTATCAATCTTAGTTTAGCATCTTTCTTAGTGAGCGGGTATTTCAAAGTAGCATGATCAGTGTAAATAATCATCTTAGCTCCTACCAAGTAAGATCTAAACTTATTAATAGCAAAAACAATAGCCAGGAGTTTTTTTTCAGTTGTTGCATAATTAAGTTGTGGTCCTGTCAGAGTTTTGCTAGCATAAGCAATTGCATGATGCTTTCTATCTTTTGTTTGTCCTAAAACTGCCCCCACATCACAATCACTAGCATCACACATGATTTCAAAATGTAGTGACCAATCAGGGGGTTGAATGATTGGTGCAGAGATGAGTGTTTCTTTAAGAATATTAAAAGATTTCAAACATGCATCATTAAATTCAAAGGGAACATCCTTAGCCAAAAGATTTGTCAGTGGTCTAGCAATGTGTGAAAAATCTTTTATGAACCAGCGATAAAAACCACAATGACCAAGAAAGCTTCGAATCCCTCTGATATTTACAGGTGGAGGTAGCTGTTCACTTACTTTAATTTTAGCTCTATCTACCTTCCCTCTTTTGTACACCAAGTGTCTAAGCACTATGCCTTCTCTAACTATGAAATGATATTTTTCCCAATTAAGGACTAAGTGCTTTTCTTTACATCTTTGCAAAACCTTGTCTAAATTTTTGAGGCAATCATCAAAAGTTTGTCCATAAACAGAAAAATCATCCATGAAAACTTCCATGATTTCTTCAATCATATTAGAAAATATAGACATCATGCATCTTTGAAAAGAAGCTAGAGCATTACATAATCCAAAAGACAATCTACGATAAGCATAAGTTCCATATGGACATGTAAAAGTGGTTTTACTTTGATCCTCTAGATGGATCGGAATCTGGTGATAACCTGGATACCCATCAAGAAAACAAAAGAAAGAGTGGTTCATCAGTTGCTCCAACATTTCATCAATGAAGGGCAACGGAAAGTGATCTTTCTTTGTTGCCTTGTTAAGTTTTCGGTAATTAATGCACATCCGCCGACCAGTGATGGTTCTTTAGGGGATTAATTCATTCTTTTCATTTTTAACAATAGTCATGCCCCCCTTTTAGGCACAACTTGAACAGGGCTTACCCATTGACTATGTGGCACAGGATAGATGATCCCAACATGCAAGAGTTTTAAGACCTCTTTCTTAACAACCTCTCTCATTGCATTGTTAAGCCTACGCTGGGGCTCCCTAGAAGGTATGGAATCTGGATCTGTAGGGATGCGATGGGTGCAAAGAGTAGGGCTGATTTCCTTAAGGTCTTGGAGTAAATAGCCAAAAGCAGAATGATGCTTTTCTAAGATAGTTAGCAAGCGTAGAGATTCTTCTTGAGAGAGTTTATCACTTATGATCACAGGAGAATCCTGATCATTATGAAGAAAAGCATATCTAACACCAGAAGACAGGGGTTTAAGCTCAATGGAGGGCTAGGCGGTTCTAGCAATTCATCGAGAGGTTTGGGTTCTACGGGGCCTTCATCTTCCTCTTCATCGATGAAGAACTAGGCATCATCTTCAAGGTTGGATTCAATCAAGTCATCAAGAGATGCAACCTTAACCTCTTCCACTAGGTCTAGCTCAGGAATTGGCTCAATCTTAGCATTAAGAGAGTGAGTGATGGGCATAGAGAGCTCAAAATTTTTCCAAAGTCTTATGTTCAATTTTTGCTCATTTCCTTCATGGATAAGTCTTTCTATTGGTTGTCCTATCAATAGGTCGAACTCCATAACATCAAAGATATAAAAATTCAAGTGCGCTTTGGTTCCATTTACCAAAATAGGAAGGGCACAAAGAATTCCCAAACTTGGAATAATGTGTCTTGAAAGACTTTTTAACAACATGGTTGTTGGGGCTAATGGCATGTCTTTTAATAAATCATAAGCAAAAATCGAAGATATGATATTGACACCCACAACCAGATTGTAAAGAGCATCGAAAGAATCTTTGTTAATTTGGCAATAAATGGTAGTAAAAGGTGAATATAAGCAAATTACCTCAGGAGAAAGCTCTGATTCTTCTAACTATTCATCACTCATAATAGACACTAGGTCTTTCGTTGTCTTTTTACAAAAAGCTTTCTCAGAAGGATCTAAAGGTTCTACACATGATAATTTTCTAGGCTCCTAAGGTTTTCTCTTTACATAGTAATTCAAGGTATTTCCATATTCGACAAAAAGTTCATCCTCGAATTCAAGTATAAAATCTAAAATTGGAGTTTTCTCCTTTTCTGTGGTTCAGAATCTAGAATAGCTGAAGTTGGTGATGGTTCTGGTAAAGATTCAAGTTTAACTAATTGTGATTCTTCTTCTAACAACTTCTCTCTTTCTTCAGGAAGGTCTGCTAAGATTTTCATGAGAATGCTTCTCCCCTTTTTGGCTGAGATATGCATGAACGAACCTCCTATGGCCGTATTAAGATATTCTATGGTTTTTCTAGTAAGGCCCATGAAAAAGTGTTGGAGAAGAATAGGTTCTAAAATGGTAAGGTCAGGGCCAGAACTAAGAGGAGTGTTAAAGCGCTCCCATGCCTTACCTAGAGATTCTTTCTTCTTTTGTTTAAAAGTTAGAACCTCTACACGAAGTTTGACTACTCTAGGTGGGGAAGAATTATAAGCAAAAACTAGAGCATAGCACTCCCCAATCTCCTTGGCTATTCCCAATATTGAGCGAATACCAATGTTTAGCTTCTTCCATCAAAGAGAAAGGAAAAAGCTTCCATCGTAAGGTCTCATCTGACATGCCTTCAATGTGTAGACATGCACAAGTCTGCTCAAACTCACATAGGTGGGAATAGGTTGATCCTGAACTATGTTGATCCTGAACTATGTTGATTAACCGCGGGTGTAGCTCATAGCCAGGTGCTAGGATAGGTTTGGAAGATTCTACTGGCTTTAGGCTAGTACCCGTGGGTGCACCATATTGATAGAGAAGGGTGGATACTAGATCCATGATAGAAAGGTAAAGATAAAAGATAAAAGTATAATACAAGATTAAGCTAGACTCAAAGTTAACTCAGCAAACCGTTCCCCGGCAACGGCGCTAGAAATGCATGTTGGTATAAATTAAATGCACATAGGGGGAATATATATATATACCGTTATAGCACTTCACCGAGAATAACCTAATTTTAATATCGAACCCAAAGGAACAATTAGTGAGAATAACTAAGTCTTAATCTTAACCCAACTTGACAATGAAGGTTAGAAAATAGGAATATAAAGGAGACTACTGAGATATGTCTAGTTTCAATCTCGGTAAGCTTTGTCTTCTATTGTTCTATCGTGGGAGATGTCTAATAGGGAACAAATTAAGAGTTTCTTCCCTAAAAGCGATCAAATTCCTGCTAGTCCTATTAACGGGAGGTGGACTATAGAGGATTCAACGAAGCTATAAAAGTCACATTCGTGAGCTACCACTGATTCGGAAAATGAGGGTGCATTTATGAGTAACCCTAGTCTAAGCACCACGCTTACACTATGAATACTACTTTAATCTAGAGCCACCAAGATCAAAGCACTCGAAAGAGAGTTGTAAACTTAAAGAATAATATGAACAAGTTGCTTACTTGAATTAGAAGTCGATTACCAGAGAAATCTTAGAAGCAAGCTCCAGTAGAACTTGATTCCACCAGAGTATAGCCGTAGAGAGAGCACCGATTGGCCGGAACTCCTCCAAAACTCTACTCTCTCACTCTATCTCTCTATCTCTAATACAATACTAGATCCCATGGAGGGCTAATCTTCTCTTAATTGCTTGCCCTAGATCCTGGTGGAAATATGAATTAGGGTTCTAGGACTTTCAGCTCTCAGGATCCAGACTTGGCTTCTCCCCAGGGGGTGCAAGCCTTTATTTATAGCCCTAAGGGTGCAATGCGAGTCCTTGGATCAAACCGACTTAAGGAATGGTGTAGATGTGGTCTAGAGAGGTGGTGGAGGAACATTTCAGAAGCTGATAAGTGGGGCCCACCACCAGATGTCGAGCGACACCTGGGTGGGCCGGTCGGTCCCACCAGGTAGCCTCTCGGGCTCTGCCTCAGGGGGTTGCCTCCTAGAGTCTTCTGGAGTCTTCTAGAATAGTTTTCATCGTGGTTAAGTTTAATTCTTTTTGACATTTTGATCCTCCTTTCTAGATTTTTGATTAAATCCTGCTAAAAACACAGATTCACCAAAACTCATGGAAACTGTCAGTAATAACCTCCTATTCTATGATATTGATCCATTTTCACCATTTATGCAAGGTAGGTTGATGGTTCTTGATGTATGTTAACTACCGTCAACAACAATCAATCACCGGGAGAAATCCAATCACAAGAATGACACGATTTTTCTCTTGAGGTTTACGTTCTTGCCGACACACTACTCCCTATTGTGTTGACCAACACTTGGTGGCTCATTGGCTAATAGGTGTTGCACAAATCTAGTCCAACAAATGGACACCGCAAGAACCTACCCACAAGTGAGGTAACTCAATGACACGAGCAATTTACTAGAGTTACCTTTCGGCGCTCCACCGGGGAACGCACAAGACCCCTCACAATCACTGGGAGATGGCCACAAATAATCACCAACTCGTGCCGATGCTCCTCCACTGCTCCAAGCCATCTAGGTGGCGCCAACCACCAAGAGTAATAAGAAGTCCACAGCCACAACGATCCCCATGTGCCACTAGATGGAATCACTCAAGAAAATGCACTAGCAATCACTCCCAATCACACTACGATGATGAATCAGTGATGGAGATGAGTGGAATGTGTTTTCTTAGGATCACAAGGATGTATCACGAGTAAAAATGTCCAAGAGGGTGAGCCCAAGGCTCCCAAGTTCTATTTATAGAGGCCCTAAGCTCAAAGAGCCGTTGGTGCCTCACGGAGTTGACCAGACTCACTGACTAGACTCACCCTGAGTCCGCTCAGGTGCGTCCGATCCCCCAAACTGACCAGTCGCTATGCACCAAGTCATCACATTTGAATTCGACCGTTACACACCCACTTACGCGCGCACTCGCCTAGGACTGGTGGTGCCACTACCCATGATCGGACCCTAAACGCCCTAGCGTCGGATCGACTCCAGTAAGGCACTAGAGATGATTTTATTGGATTGGACGTGTCCAGTCAGGGATGACCTGACATGACCCAGCGTTCGGTCAATACAAGCTTCACGGGGGCAGTGACACCAGTGTACGTCACTGCGGACCTGACGCGCCCCCTGTGCGTTCGGTCATGCCATCCTGCTTACGTCCGCTCGCAGGCCCACACCATGCCCTCTCTACTTAGTAGTGACCAGATGCTAGGCCAACATCTAACACTGCATCTGGTCGCACCACCTCTGTAGACCGAGGCTTAGGGTTTGGCACTAGACTCACCAACCCAGAGTCCGGTCAGTCCAAAATTAGAGTCTGGTCGCATGCCTTCTCCTTTTCTCTTTCTAACTTCACAACCACTTCACCCTTGCTCCCAAGTTGCTAACCACAAAGTGTGTAACTTGTGTGCTCATGTGTTAGCATTTTTCCAAGCATTTTTCAAGGGTTAATTGTTAGCACACTAGGTCCCTAATGCATATGCAAGAATCATGTCACCTAGTGGCACTCGATAACCGCTTAGCCAAAGATTTCCCCTCTTTATAGTATGGCTATCAATCCTAAACACACTCACACCCTCTATGGTGTCTTGAGTGCCAAAACAAAAACCTATTTGATACATTTGCCTTGATCAACCTTGTTTTTATTTTTCTCTTTCTTCTTTTCCAAGTTGAGCACTTGATCATCTTTTGGTCATCACCATCCACCATGATCACCCTCTTGCTCCACCACTTGGAATGGACTATCCTCTCTTGTCTACACACTTAGCACTAGGATTAGTCCATAGGTTTCGTCAATTATCCAAAACCAAACTAGGGCTTTCAATCTCCCCCTTTTTGGTAATTTATGACAACCTTTTCACAAAGACATTCAATGAAAACTTTTTAGATTCATGTTGCTTGCCTAAACATTTTACCATTTGTAAAGGATATGGACAAGTTTCATAAACCCAAATTGGTAGCATTAGCTCCCCCTACATATGTGCTAAGAGTTTGGATTTAAAAGTTTGCACATATGCATAAATAGGAAGTGTGGGAAGTAATGTCTACCAAAAGATGCTAAGGTGTAAAGAATAGAACTTTGAAGCGTGATACCAATCAGAGTTGTCATTTGAATACCATCCTTAGCACCATTGTTTGCTAGATACCACTTGAAAATCACAAAGATAAACTAGATACCTCGTAAGATCAACATTAGAAGCAAGGCTCTAGTACCACTTGTGAAAACCAATTCAAGTGTCTAGCTATCCTATGCATGGTAGTTTTTCATTTCATCATTCAAACTTACAACTAGCATACACCACACAAGCATGGATAGAGAATTTAAAAACTTGTGACATGCAAGCAAACATATGTAATGCACATCCAAATGCAACATACAAGTTTATGAGCTTGCTCCCTATTGGTATGAATTAAATGTACACAAGATAATAAGGTTATCCGCAAGCACACAGATAGTATACCGATGTAGCACTTCACTTAGGAGTATTCTAGAGTATCGTTATTTATATTTTACCGCAAGGAAGGAATATGTGCGAGAAACGAAGCCTAAGCTTAGACCCCTGAGAAGCAAGAAAGTACGGAGAGAATAGGGCTATAGAGAAGATCACTAAGGTATCTAGTTCTAATCTTTGCAAGCTATGTTATGATTGTTCCAATGGGAACATTACTTAAGAAAAGACACCAGTAGATGATGTTTTCCTTAGCAACCAGGTCCTACTAGTCCTATAAATGGGAGGTGGACTATAGAAGATTCAACGAGGTAAAGTCACCCTCGCGAGCTACCACTAATCCGAAAAGTAGGGTGCATCTATGAGTAATCGATGTCTAAGCGCCACGCTTACACTACGAATACTACTTCAATCAAGGAGCTACCAAGATGAAAGTACTCAAAAGAGTCACAAACTGAAAGAACAATAATAGCAATGTTACTTACTCGAATTAGAAGTTGAATACTAGAGAAATCTCAGAAGCAAGCTCCAATGGAACTTGATCCCATAGGTACAAGCTGTAGAGGAGGCACCAACAGGTTAGCAATTCCTCCAAACTCTTCCCCAACACTCTATCTCTCTATCTCTAAATAAGACTAGTCCTAATCTTTGGAAGACTACAAGACTAATCTCCTCTTGAATGCTTAGCTTTTGATCCTATCTAGGGTTTCTTAATTGTAGAGGAGGCTCACGGTTTCTACCCAGGATTGAGGATGCTCTAACCTAGGGGGTAGGGTCCTACTTATATAGGCCAGTGGGATGCACTAGAGCCCTCAGTTCAAACCGACTTGAATCAACGGCAAAGATGAAAACCCTAAGACGGTGGAAAACTGACTTGTGAAGGAAGCTGACAGGTGGGACCCACCTGGGTCGACCGACCTAGGGTGGGGTCAGCTGACCTAGGTAAATGCCAGGTGCCCCCCCTTTAGTGTCTCATCTTCTCGTGTTATCTAGAATCTTCTTGACTTGGTTCCTGCATAGAATATGCTTTTTAGTCCGATATGTGGGTCATCTTGGGCTCTTTTCCTTTTTAATCCCTATGAAACACAGATTCACCAAAACTCAAAGAATTCTATCAGTTTAGCCCCTATTCTATGTTGGTGATTCCTTTTATGCAGTTATTTTGAGTTAAGTTGATGGTTCATGATGGTTGTTAACTACCGTCAACAAACTCCCCCACACTTAGGCTTTTACTCGTCCTCGAGAAAAGGATGGATTATTGCAAACATAACTTTAGGACAAGACATCAATGTAAACCATTCCTAGCAATACCTGCACTGCAGGATTCAATGTGTCTACCATGAAACTTTGGATGGTTGAAGAATGGAACAACTTGAAATAGTTCACCTTCTTCCTTCAGTCAAGTCAATTGGAGTTTTTGCATAAGTTTTGAAAATAAAACATAGCTTACCTTCTCCTTCTTTGTCGTACTCTCAAATCACTCATTATTTGTGGTATTTCTAGATCCTTACCAAGGCATGTGAGAATGATTCCTTCTTTTTGCCTACTTCTAAAAGCTTATGTGGAGCTTAGGTAGGATGAAAATGAAAACATACTTGCATTGCATATATTGTAAAGTCAGAACAAGGATCCAAGGAGAAAGATGTTATAATCTTAGATCAAGATGTGCATGTATGTGGAATATATAGTGGCTATCCTATTTCTACTATGCTCTTTAAAACATGTCTTTCTTGTTTGAAACTTGGAAACTTTTGCTAGAGAGCATGGGCTATCTTTTCTTTCTTTTTCTTCCTCTTCTTTCTTTTTTTATGGCGAGCATCTGAGTACCCATTGTTTTTGATATTTTGGAGACTTGCCCATTTTTTTCAATACTTTTCTTTTGCATAGCCACATGCCACTTTCTACAATTGAAAAACTTTAAGAAAGACATTAACAAGAACTTGGAGCATGTATTCCTAACAATCTTCTTTTTGTGTCTTCTCCCAATGTAGGAGTAAAACATTTTTTGGTGGATGGAAAACATGTTGTTGCGTACTCCCAGTGTAGGAGCAGCAGAATATATGTGGAGTGTATATGATCTTGATCTTGGGAGCATGATAAGTTTCTCAACACGGGTCACAAGGTTTGACCAAACTTAATACAAACACAAGTAGTATATGTAGAAGGTTTATCTACCCTAAATATGGCTTTGGTAGGACGTTGCTCTACTACAAAGGAGAGATGTAGCTATTTATTTTACCTTTTGAAATAAAATTATCCAATGACTAAATATCAAGAATCAAGTTCTCATTATTCTAACTAAATCACATTCCACAACAACTTAAGTGACATGGGGTCCCTAAAATAAGTTCCCAACAGTAGCAAGACTTTTAGGAAAAGTGTTATGTGAGTCTATCCTCAAGTCATGGCTACACAATCTTCCTTTCATGTTTTTAAGTTGTTTTATCAAAGGATTTTCAATTCAGTTCAAAATGGAAAGTGACATATATGAAAATAGAGTGTATTAGGCTCATACTATAACACCCCAGGTATTTGGTTCACATATTTGCACTTGCATGTCATAAGCATGAGCATCATTCATCCCATTCATGCCTTTATTTTGCTTGCAACATGAGTATGCAACATACTCCAATGTGTTTGTCTTGTAAATTGTTAACTTATGAAATGTGGGTGGTGCGACATATAGATGTAACATGGGTGTCTCATGCTTTGAAACATGGAAATGTTGTTAGTATAACATGATAATTTTAATTATTGCAACAAGAGCTTGAAACACATGCAACATGGTAGTGAAACATTTTGGTGAAAATGTTTGTTTTGCTTGTTTCAACCTATGTGACATTTGGAATTTGGTGTAACCAATGAGTACAGTGGTTAATTATGTCATATAACACCTTAATCACACTTAGGATCATTAGTGGAACAATGTTCATGTTGACCAAAATGACCAAATTACCCTCCTAAGTGTTATTGACCAAGTTGTGACCTCTAGAGTGCTCTCGTTTGACTATTTAAAAAGTCTAGCTTACAGATCTTGCATGGAGGTGCACCCTTAAACAAAGTTGTAGAAAATTTGTTAGGGAACAAAAGTTGTGTTATGGAAGATTCAAAAAAAATTGTGTTATGGCCATCTCATGAAAATGACTAGAACACCCTCAAAATTGGCCCACTAGTTAGTTGGAGTATTGTTTCACTAGTAATTCGAGGTGTACATCTGCTGAAATGGCCAGAAATGTCGATCTTAGACTCCAAATGTGTCAAAGTCATCTTTATCAAAGTTGTGGAAAATTGTATAAGCTCCAACTTTGTCATTTGGCTCATCTCATGATTCAGCCTCCAAGTCCCTTGAAATCCCAACTTTCTATTCTATTGGAATGGTCATTCTTTCACAAAAATAGTCCCTGTTCTTTGATCTATAACTCCCAAACCCAGCTGATATGATTCTAGCTCCTTTAACCAAAGTTGTAGAGAATTTTATGAGCTACAATTTTGTCAATAGGCTCATTTCAAAATTCAGCCTCGTTTGTGAGCTACAGGGCCTGCAAGTTGCTGCTATCCTAAAGTTCCAATGTTGCACATGTTTCAGCATCATGTTTCAATGTTTCATGGTTTGAAATTCTGGTTTTGGGGGAGTGGCTGACCGGGTGATGCGTTGGCGTGCCACCCGTCATCCGTACGCCACCGGTGCCCCCACCAGTCAGCCTGGGGTGGGCTTCAAGGCCACCACAACATCCTCCTGTCTGCCCCTCCCTCCATTCACCCCCTCGCCCTTGCCGTGCTCACCGAGGCGGAGCACCGAGGCGCCATCACCGCCGCATGCTTCCTCGCACTCGTGCGCCATCGTCATCGAGCCCTAGCTCAATTCCTCCCGTCTGAAGCACCCCAGCGCCCTCCTCTACCTCCTCCACTCCTTCCCTGGACCTATCGAGCGAAGGTGAGGCCACATTGGTTGATTTCGCCACCGTCGTCTCCATGTGTGACCTCGTCGGAGCTCTGGCTCGCTGTGGTCAGTGTTGTTAGGACCACCTCACCCTGTTTCTCCACCTAGTCAGGTCCGCCGTGACCCGTGCATGCTCAAACCGAGCTCGGACGGGCCAATGGAGGCCCACTGCCGGGCGTGCGCCACCATGCATGGTGACGCCGCCGCTGTTCTTGCCGCCAATGAGGTTAGGGTAAGGGAGGGGGTTCAGTTTCGGCATGGGTAGACTCATCGTGACACGCTGAGCACTTGGGTGACCTCGCCGTCGACGTCGGCTCACCACCGGCGAGCTTCGGCCGCCGTGCCTCTCCTCCTCTGTCTTCTGTTTCATCGACGCATGGGTCCGGCCTGTCAGCAGGCGCGGGCGGGAAACCAATGCGGGCCATGCGTTAAGTGGGCCGAGCTGCCCCAATTGGGCCGGCCTAGTAGTGGATTAGGTCTCGTTTTTTATTTTCTCTTTATTATTTTCACAGATCTGGATGCCATTTTGTAAATTCCAAATCTCAAGATTTCTAGGTCCAATTGAGGTGATTCTAAGTTTGTTAGGACCTGTGTGAAGTGTAGTATTTAGGAAAAATATAAAATATATATGTGTTGTTTAGATTCTAGAAGAATTAAATAGACCTTTGAAATGTGTTTTAAAATAGATGCAAATTTGTTAAATTGATAACTTGAGTTCTAGTGCTCCAAAAATTATGAAATTTGGCGGGTGTGCTAGTTCATGTCTATTCTAGCTCTGGTAAAAATTTGGATGCTTTTGTTTGAGTAGTTTTTAAGTTATGCATTTCTCATTTTATATTAGGAGGTACTTGAATGAATTTTCATAATTTTTCTATATATCCAATGATCATAAAATTTTGTGGAGAGTGTCCTGGTACCTTAGGGTTGCTAGAAAAATTATTGTTTCTGTTGTTTCATACTTTTTAATATAATTTCTTATTTATGCAAAAATCAGACTTGCTGGCTTGTGAATTTTATGTAGGGAGTTCCTTTGGATAACCTTGGCTCAAATTTTTACAGTAGCTGCCTGGTAGGGTATCGAATGCCCTATAATTTTTACGGAATGGTCTGAGCAGTTTGCATATAGGTTTATTTTCTCATTTAATTAATTTTTTAAATTAAGAAAAGGTTTAAAATAAATGAATTGAGTTGGCATGGCTTACTTTCTGGTGCTTTTATGCCATGTGGGAACTAGTAGTGCCTTTGGTTTGGTCAAAAAGTTAATTTGGCACATAAGTAAATATTTAATTTTCACACTTTTAGGTTCTCTGGACAGCTGGTAACTTTTCTCGGTTTAGACCTTGATAAAGGTGTTTACTGGGAATCTTGTGAATACTAAAGTGATATTAAACTTGTTAAACTAGCTTGTGTCAAAATTTGGTAGCATTTGGTGCAGTAATTTAGGAGTTATGGCAGTTTGAAGTTGTTGTCCAGAAATGGCAGCTCTCTGTTTGGAGAGGACAGATTTTGGAACTTTAAGAATTCAACTAGGTAAATTTGGGAATCAGGTCTTGAGGTCTGAAAGTTAATTGTAGGGCATTTTATAAGATTTCCAGATTGTCTTGTATCATGTCATTTGGATTTATAGATCTCCGGTTATGGTTGAAATACCAAACTGCTATCCAGATTTATGTGTTGCTAGATTGGGTTAGGATTGTGATGAGCTTAAGTAATGTTGTTCTTGTTGATTATTTAGGTGTTAGGTCCTTAATTGAGGAAGAGCAACTATACATTAGATTGAGTAGACTGGGTAAGTACTTCTCTACCGGAGAAGAGATTTGCACGTTTTGTAAAGTGATTTGAATAGAGCGTTAAGTGTTGTTGTAGTTCACATTTGCATTCACTAAGCATGATGCATTCATTCTTATGCATCCATGAGATTTATTTGTCCATTCATGCAATAGGTGTTCTGGAGGGGGTGATACTCCTAGAATTCGAGGGAGCACTTCCAGAGGAGGATCAGGAGCGACCGGGGGAGCCCGAAGAGCCAGCCGGTGAAGGAGTTCCCGAAGAAGAGCTACCTAAGTGCTCGGACCACCGCCCTTCTTCCTTTTTGAAAGGCAAGCCTCGGTGCATGCTGACCCAACTTTTGTAATATATATATATATATATATATATATATATATATATATATATATATATATATATATCCTTGAGTACTTTTACTTGTTTATTGCATTAAGTTGTAGGAGTTAGGTGAAAACACTTGTTGCATTATATCTATCCTTGTCCATATATAGAACTTGAATCCCAATTAAAGTTTAGGCACGTGTTAATGCTTAGCCATGCTTAGTGCAGTAGAAGTCGGGTGATTTCCGGTCATCAGCGAGCTTTAGGTGAAGTGGGTCACGGTTGGCTATATTTGCTATCATGAAAAAGAACCATGCCGAAAAATAAATTGAGACCGGGCGGGAGTTCGATAGTGTAGCCGTAAGACACTTCACGTCTTGGGTGCGAAGCTATGCCCGTCTGAGTCGTTTAAGGACCGATTCACTGTACGTCCTTGAGTCATGTTGAACGCAATCTAACACTTAGTTGGCCGGATAAGCCGTTCCGACCGCGAAGCCGAGTAATACAGTTCAGGCCAGGAATCGAGGGGGTCAAGTGCGCATCTTAGAGAAAGTAAGGATGTGCTTGGGAACATTGGCGTAAGACTAAGGGGGGTTAGAGTCCCTATCACCTGGCAGAGTGTTGCCCTTAGGGATGCGGCATCAGTTGAACTCGTGATTCCTAAATTGTACCAAAGGTGACTTGTGCGACCCTAGCAAGGGCCTGCACAGTGAGTGTTAGAAATACCCCTCCAGCTGGATAGGAATTCGATTCGAATCACCGTCGCTCCCGGTTAGTGAGCACTTGACTTGAGCAGCGGCAATGTAGATTCCATTAATTGAACGGATGTTTAATTGGATGATGATTTAATGTTGCCTCAATTTATACCTGCTATGGTTATTAATGTTTGCTTAATAATCAAATGAATGTTTAGTATAGGTGCTAAGATAGCTAACAGGTAATGCTAAAAATAACTGCTAGTACAAGTTAAAAGAGTTAATACTACTTATGCTTTTCTGCAAAATATGATGTCAGCTAGCTCCACTTTAAGAAAGCCTTGTATGATCCATGGTGTCTTTTATTTTCCGTTTCGATGGGTAAGTCTAGTTGAGTACATTCTCATACTCAGGGTTTATTCCCTCCTGTTGCAGATGACATGTTATATCAGGGCTTCTGCAAGAATTGCCTCCACCCGACGGGTGTTGAGGACTAGATCACTCGGGCGTGATCGTCTTTTAGTCTACTTTCCTTAATGCTTTTGCGGGATGGTGATCTGTAAGACTAGCAATCATACTTGAACTAAGTGTGTGTTTACTTTATGCTTCCGCTACTTTATAAACCTAGTTTGTAATAATTGCGACTTCCGTGGTGTTGTAAGTTTACTTCCGAACTACTTGTGAAATGTAACGTGTGATGTGTATGTTGAATAATGTGATCTTGGTTGTAATCGGGTTGGTTTGAAATCCTTCATGATTTTGATTGGCTACCGGGATTATATGGGCTCAAGTTCAAAAATTTGAGCGCTTCGGTGCTTGTTTTTGTACTTGTGCTCTTATAATTTGGACGGTTCTGTTACACATACCTAGCCGTGGACGAAGGACAAGGTGAGGCGGTGCTGCAGTGAGTCGACCGACCTAGTAGGGGGTCAGGTGACCTAGCCTAGGCCCGGTTTGGGGCCCGCTTTGTCATGCGTGGTCCTTGTGTCATTCTTTTATGAATTTTGTGACTTTTGCGATCGAATTTCGTTCTGTCGTCATGGTGTATCTCCCCCACACTTGTTACCTGTTTACCTTCATGCACAACAAGGTGGAGACAAAAACACATATATAGAGCAAATAGAGTGTAGAGAACAATAATGGTAACCAATTTCATTAATGATAATAATAGGGCACTTTATTTATCAAACCAAACTTACAATCTTATAACCATCTTAGCTATAATGACAACCCTAACTTTTAGGTGACATACCCAATGACCTAACTTGTGCCCTATTAATTATTGATCTAACTGTAGCTTCACTTCTTACCCTTGTTAGGGGTATCGCGAGAGAAAATCTCGAATTGGGTTGCTAATTTCTTTTGCTCAGTCTCTGCTAGATCTACTCTTTGGTTCGTAGTTAAGATGGTCCTAGCGAGGATGTGATGGCTCTCTTCTACGGACTTAACTACTTTAGTAAGGAATGCAACTTGCTTCTCTAGGTCTGCCACTATAGTCCTCTAACGCTTTGGTGCTTGATCCTATGGAGGTGGTGGTGCCCTCTTGGGTACTTCTTTTGGCGAAATGAACTTGATCTTCGACTGATGAGCTCAAACTCCATCAATGGTGGGATGAGGAGTACCAATAGTGTACTTAGCACAGATGACTTGGCCTAGCTTGTTGAGCTTCACTCCTATCAGCGTCTCATTGGCCTTCGGAGGGAGCAACTTGATGTCTTGTGGTAGCCTAACGATGGGACCCTTCGGCGGAGCATCCTTCAAGAATAGACGTTTCGATAGCGGAGGAAGCGTCGGTTGGTGCACTTGAGCGAAGTAGGACTACATGTAGCTCCATTGTCTTGGCTTAGGAGGAATGACAGTAAGAGGAGTAGGCTCTAGAACAGGGACGATGGCTTGGGAGTCATTTACTGGAGGTGGCTTGTTGAGATTCATCCCGAATGGAACGATCTGCTTATCGGTCCTGGGAACTTTTAGAGAGGTGGAAAGCTTCTATGCAGAAGGGAAGGAAGGCTCTGATGGAATGAGGTTGGAGGCTAGCAGGGGCTTGTTTATATAGGGGATTCAACTTGCACTAGGGGTCAAGATTCAACCCTAATGGCTCGTGGCGGCAGTAAATGATTGAATCTATCGAGCATATCCAAATTATGCGAGATTATCATGGAAGATTTGCGAGGCAAAAAGGCGGCGGTGAGGCGGGACCTAGCCAGGTCGGCTGACCTGGGCCTAGGTTGAGCAACCTGGCCTAGTGTCACCTCGTGGGCCACTTTTTCGTGTTGCCTACTTGCGACTCTCTAACCTAGAAAAATATACCCCCGCGCTACGAATCAAATGAGGAGAGTTTGGGCCTAAAAGTTTGGTAAAATGATAAATTCTATTATATCTAATTCCATAGGACCTTTATTAGGCTCTAAAAAGATTTTGAGATGGTGGCCATTTACCTTGAATAACGTACCTTCGTTGTTTTGAAGTGTTACCGTTCCATGTGATGAAGTACTTATGACTTTGAATGGTCCTTCCCACTTGCTTTGAAGTTTTCCATGCCCAAATAATTTCACCCTGGAATGAAAAGTAATACCTTGTCTAATGCGGCGAAGTCCTTCTTCTTTATCCTCTTATCATGCCATCTTTTGGTTCTCTCCTTATAAATCTTGGAATTGTGATATGCTCTTTCTCACCATTCATGAAGCTCGGAGAGTTGCATCTTTCTTTTTATTCCTGCTGCTTTGAAATCCATGTTCCATCTTCTAATAGCCTAGTGAGCTTTGAATTCTAGCTCAACAGGCAAGTGACATGTCTTCCCATAGACCAGTTGGTATGGTGACATTTCAATCAGTGTTTTGTAGGCCGTTCTATACACCCACAAAGCATCGGGTAACCTGTCCTTCCATGCCGTTCCCATTTCATTGACTGTCTTCTAAATAATATTCTTAATTTGCTTGTTTGATGTTTCTACCTGGCCACTTGTCTGAGGGTGGTATGGAGTAGCGACATTGTGACGGATTCCTTGTTTTGACAAATACTGTTGAAAGTTTTTTTATCAATGAAGTGAGATCCTCCATCACTGATCACCATTCCTAGGACAATAAATCTTGGAAATATTATCTCTTCGAACATCTTCTTGGAGCTTCTGGAATCAGCAGCTCTGCATGGCATGGCTTTAATCCATTTAAAAATATAGTCTACTACCACCACGATGTACTCGTAGTTCTTTGACTTCGGAAATGGTCCCATGTAGTCAATGCCCCAGACATCGAAGAGTTCAATATGAAAGTTATTTGTGAGTGGCATGGCATCTCTTAAATTGATGTTCTCATGCCTCTGACGTGCCCCACACCTTCAGATGAAATCCTTCGTGTCTTCATACATAGTTGGCTAGAAAAATCCACTTTTCTTGATTTTTGCATGAGTATGGAATGCCCCATAATGACCTCCATATGGTGATGAGTGGCATCTTTTAATAATCTTGATTCCTTCTTCAGTTGGTACACACCTTTTGAGAAGTCCATCTGAGCAGACTCTGAAGAGGTATGGCTCATCCCATATGTGGTGACGACTCTCATAAATAGGCTTTCTTTTATCTACCCCGGTGGTACATATCCTGCAACCATAAAATTGACAATATCCGCATACCGGGGGTCTGATTTGGTGATCTTGAAGAGCATGTCGTCCCTTAACGAATCATTGATGGGCAATTTCTGTGAATTCTCAAACTGCATTCTAGACAAATGATCGACAACAGAATTTTCTACTCCTTTTTATCTTTTATTTCTAAATCAAATTCTTGGAGTAGTAAAAATCATCTCTATCAATCTTGGTTTAGCATCTTTCTTAGTGAGCTGGTATTTCAAAGAAGCATGATCAGTGTAAATAATCACCTTAGCTCCTACTAAGTAAGATCTAAACTTATTAATAGCAAAAACAATAGCCAGTAGTTCCTTTTTAGTTATTGCATAATTAAGTTGTGGTCCTGTCAAAGTTTTTCCTAGCATAAGCAATTGCATGATGCTTTTTATCTTTTGTTTGTCCCAATACTGCCCCCACAGCATAGTCACTAGCATCACACATGATTTCAAAAGGCAAAGACTAATTAGGGGGTTGAATGATTGATGCAGAGATGAGTGCTTTCTTAAGAATGTTAAAATATTTCAAGCATGCATCATCAAATTCAAAGGGAGTATCCTTGGCCAAAAAGATTAGTAAGTGGTCTAGCAATGTGCGAAAAATCTTTTATGAATCGGCGTTAAAAACCAGCATGGCCAAGAAAACTTCGAATCCCTCTAACATTTACAGGTGGAGGTAGTTGTTCAATTACTTCAATTTTAGCTATGTCTACCTCAATTCCTCTTTCAGACACTAAGTGTCCTAGCACTATTCCTTCTCTAACCATGAAATGACATTTTTCCTAATTAAGGACTAAGTGCTTTTCTTCACTTCTTTGTAAAATCTTATCTAAATTTTCAAGACAATCATCAAAAGTTTTTCCATAAGCAAAAAAGTCATCCATGAAAACTTTCATGATTTCTTCAATCATGTCAGAAAATATAGACATCATGCATCTTTGAAAAGAAGTTGGAGCATTACGTAGTCCAAAAGACATTCTACGGTAAGCATAAGTTTCATATGGACATGTGAAAGTAGTTTTGCTTTAGTCATTAGGATGGATCAGGATTTGGTGATATCTAGAATACCCATCAAGAAAATAGAAGAAAGATTGGTTCGCCAATTGCTCTAACATTTCATCAATGAAGGACAATGGAAAGTGATCCTTTTTTATTGTCTTGTTAAGCTTTCTATAATCTATACACATCCGCCATCCAGTGACGGTTCTTTGGGGGATTAATTCATTCTTTTCATTTTTAACAATAGTCATGCCTCCCTTTTTAGGCACAACTTGAACAGGGCTTACCCACTCACTATGTGGCACAGGATAGATGATCCCAGCATGCAAAATTTCAAGACCTCTTTCTTAACTACCTCTGTAATCGCATTATTAAGCCTACGCTGGGGCTCCTTAGATGGTATAATATTAGGATCTGTAGGGATGCGATGGGTGCAAAGAGCAGGATTGATTCCTTTCAAGTCTTAGAGTGAGTAACCAAAAGCTGAATGATGCTTTTCTAAAGCAGTTATTAAGCGTAAGGTTTCTTCCTGAGAGAGTTTATCACTTATAATCACAGGAAATTCCTGATTATTATTAAGAAAAGCATATCTAAGACCGGCAGACAGAGGTTTGAGCTCAATGGGAGGTTTAGGTGGCTCTAGCAATTCATCGAGAAGTTCAGGTTCTAGTGGACCATCGTCTTCTTCCTCGATGAAGAACTCAGCATCATCTTCAAGGTTGGGTTCGATTAAGTGCTCAAGAGATGCTACCTTATCCTCTTTAATTGGATCGGGCTCAGGACATGACTCTGTCTTAGCATTTAAAGAATGAGTAATGGATAAAGGGAGTTTAAAGTTTTCCCAAGGCAAAATATTCAATTTCCTTGTTTGTCCCTCTTGAATAAGCCTTTCAATTGGTTGTCCTATCAACAGGTCAAACTCCATGATATCGAAGATATAGAAACTCAAACCATGGTGTGTTTTACCTGCATAGGGAGCACATATAAAATTCTCAAACTTGGGACAATGTGTCCTGAAGGGCTTTTCAATAGTTTTGTTATTGGGGTTAATGGCATGTGTTTTAATAAATCATGAGCAAATGATGTAGACATGATATTAACACCCACAACAAGATTATAATAGGCTTTGAAAGTGTCTCAATGAATTTGGCAGTGAATCAAGGTAGAAGGTGAATCCAAGCGGATCACATCAGAGGAAAGCTCTGATTCTTCTAACCACTTGTTGCTTATGACACACACTAACTCTTTCATAGTCCTTTTAAGGAAAGCTTCCTCAGAAGGATCTAAAGGTTCTTTATGGAGTGATGATTTCTTAAGCTCCTAGGGCTTCCATACTGAGTAATAATTTGAGGTGTTTCCATATTTAGTAAAAAGTTCGTCCTCAAAATCGAGCATAAAATCTGAAAGTGGAGTTTCCTCCTTTTTCGGTGGTGTTGAGTATTTTAAACGCAAACAGAAAAATCCGCAAGCGCATGGATACCGATGTAGCTTTCACCTGGGAGTATTCCAAGGTATCGATTCTCCGTGGGGAATGCGAAGTGCACTAGTTGAGGTTTAGATCGCCTAGGGATAACTATATGTTTTTGTGGGGAGAGAGGAATTTTCCTAAGAGTTCTATAGATAGATCTAGGAATCATGGTTTACTTTAGGATTACTTATTTTAGGACGTCAGAACACTAACCACAGAAAGGGATGAGAAGGGGGCTAGGAAGCTCTGACTACGGTCCTAAAAACACCGATCCGAACATGGTGGAATACGTTAGTCGTTAGGACTGTCACAATCCTAGGGCTACCACAACAATCCGATGGATTGGGTGCAATTCTAGGAAATCACGAGACTAAGCGCCACACCTAATCTATTAATTACTACTCTAGCGTTGCAAAGACCAGAGCACTTGATGCAAGCGGGAATCCAATAAATAACTTAAAAGTAAATACAGAAATTAAATGAAGAACTTAGGAATTATAAAATTAAAGAACCTGGAGATTGCTTAAAGACGAACCGTCTGCTACAAAAGTACAATGTTGAGGAAGATCTGACAGATCCGGCTCCTCCTTAGCTTTCTCCTCTTCTCTCTCCCTCTTCTCTAGTTTAAAATTCGATGAACTAGAACTAGAACTAGAACTAGAACTAGAACTAGAAGATGAACTAGAAGAACTAGAACTAGATGATCAACTAGAGGGACCTCTACTTCTACTTGGATGGAGGGGTGAAACCCTAGCTTTTGCTCTGGAGATGAATAATGAAGGAGATGGCCTGAGGAAGGGGGTCTGCCCTTACTTATATAGCCCGGTGGGGTGAACCGTAGCCCTCGGATCAAACCGCCTTAAAACAGTGGTCAAGATGCGTTTCAGAGTTCAGTTGGAAGCCGTCACGCGAAGCTGGTCTCACTTAGAGGTGGGCCCAGGCCGGTCGGCCTGACATGTGGGGCTGGCTGGCCCCACTTGTCAGCCTCCGGGCTTCCACTTCGTTCTCGTGTATTCTCATGTCCTCTAGAACCTTCCCGTCAATTTTCACGGAATTCTAACTTGATCTAGTTCGGTCTCTTGACTCCTACTTCTTCTCGGCTTATTCTGTTTTTATCCCTAAAAATTCACAATTCACAAAAGCTATGGAAATTGTTATGTTAATCCCTAAAACTCTTGCTTGGTGATGCTTTCAGAGTCTTCTTGAATCTTCTGAGTCGTATCCATCGGGGACTTTCTCTCCAGAACTCCAAATAGAGCAAATGATATGTCTGTTTCGATAGTATCGACGAGCTCTTCACAATGGTGTGCTCTGTTTCATCACTTGAGGTACTTTTTATGTGGTAAAATATTGATAATCTACAAAATAAGTGAGAACAACACAACTCATGGAACTTATTAGAATAAAGTCCTACAACCATGCACTAATAATGCTTTTGCTATTATATTATGCATTAATTGAAGGTATAGTGTTGGCGTTAAGGACTGTCAACAAGCTCCCCCAAGCTTAACCTTTGCTAGTCCCTTAGCAAAGCTAATCTCAATAATGGATCAGGAGTTGCTACTATGCTTTCACGCCTCAAAAGTACACATGTGTTCAAACAAGAATTCTCCTCCAGATTAGAGCAAATCATTCTAACTTCAAACTTACCCATTACCTTCAACTATGGAGCTTTTGGCCTTCACCTGGGTCTTGAGCAATTGAAAGATAGAATGGTCAAGTCAGATTACAATGTCTCAAGTTCTTCGATCAACCTTCATTCTGTAGTTTTTGTAGATTTTCAAAATAAAACTCAAAGATTCCTTTTGTACGAACCTTTCTGGTCTCTTATATGTGGTATTTCTAGATCCTTTCTAAGGCATTAATGGTTTTTTTCCTTCTCTCTTTCGCTCAGAGTAGTGGTATTTTTGGAAAAAGGCAGAGTAGCATCATGCCTCCTCTCTCTTACCCTATAACTAATAGGCTTATATGGAGCTGAGGGTTTTCAAGAATGTAGCATACTTATATTGCATGTGTTGCTCAGTCAAAACCGGGATCCTCGGAGGGGAGACCATACCCTTAGATCAAGATGTGCATGTGTGTGGAAATATTTGGTGGCTGACCTAATTCTACTTTGCTCCTAGAGAGACTGCCTCCAACTAAAGAATTTATGAATAACTTTGTTGTGGAGGTCTTGGGATATCTTCTTTCTCCTTTCTTTGATGACAATGATGAACTTCTAGGCATAGAGATCATAGACTTCTCTTTTTCTCTCTCTTTTTTTTATTTTTTTCTTCTTTTTTTTTCCTTCTTTCTTTTTTACAAAGGACCCCCTGCCCCTTACTTAGGATACAATGAACTTAGAGAAGAGATAAATCACAATCTTGGAGCATTTATTTAGAAACCTAACAATCTTTTTGGATCCTCTCCCAGTGTAGGAGATAGATTTTTGGGTGAAAAAGGCATATTTTTGCGTACTCCCAGGGTAGGAGTAGTAGGATATATGTGGGTGTAAGTGATCTTGATCTTGGGAGCATGACCATCCTCTCAATAAGGGTCTCACACGGGTTGACCAAACTCAATACAAAGCAAGCAGCTTATGAGCTGGTTTTCCTAGTCTAGCAAACATGTATATATGGCTATGGTAGGAATTCAAACTCTCGTCATACAGGAACTCATCATGTGGCAATTTTATGTTTTTCAAAAGATAAATCTCTAGAACTCAAGTTTCTCTAGGAACAAGATAAACAACAGCTCAAACCTTCTCATATCATATCCGTCAATCACCTAGACTTAGATCAAGCATTTGCAACCCGCAAGTTTCAAGTTTAGAGTAAATCCTAAGTCAAAATAATTATTTCCAAAACTCGGGAGAGTTCGAGGTTGAAAACTAGGCACTTAAAAGGAATTACGACAGAGCAACTATTCATCATTTCCATCCATAGAGATTTGACCAGGTTCTTTTTATTTACAAACTAATTCAAGCAAACTTGACACACTCTAACTAACACACATTATTATGAAATAACACAATATAGAACAAATACTTGACTAGATAAAGTAGACAGTGAAAACTCCATAGATATATAAAGTGAACCTTCATGTGCTCACATTTTTTATTTTTGGATTAATTTATGTAAAAAGAAAACATAAGAGGATAAGAATACTTACCTAGATACATGGGGGTGCCCTCCCCAAGTTGAATGTTGACGTAGTCGTTCGATCTTGTGATGTAGCAGACTGGTAGTGGAGCTATACTTCCTCTATCAAAGCATTGATTGGTGTGGATGAGACAGTGCTCCAACAGTGGATGGAACATCCACTTGCTTGTTAGCTCTTTTTGGTTCTTCGAATCCTGTGAAATTCAAATAGACAACAAAACTTGTGGAACGAATTAAGCGTTAGTGGTTAGCCACTTAAGCCTCAGTTGTCCAAAGCTTTTGAGATTATTTAAGTAGAGTTTTAGTAGGATCTCTTTCTCAATATTTTTTGTATTTTTATATTTTCTATGATGTAAAGAAAGTTTAACAAGATGAATGCATACATATTTATTTTATTTTTATGCCACCACGGTGAATATCTCCATGGATTTTTACACCCCACAAATTTATTCACATGGGGCTTTAGGATTTATGATGCATCAGATACATATTTTTATTTTCTTTTTATAATGAATGCTAAAGCAGAAAAGTAAATATGCTAAAAAAATGATTATGCAGAAAAGATAAATATGGATAACTACCGATTTTACCTCCTAGCGAGGGTTCAATGTTTCAAGTCCTCTGAACAAGACTTTTCACCATGTTTATTCCTTAGGTAACTCATCTGACCCCAAGGTGGAGACCATGATATGTGCACTTCTTGATATGGTGTCACCCATGTTCTTCGTTCGTCTAGCAGCCGTTTGAAGTGAAGCATTAATTGTGGAAACTGGCCGCATCTTGCTTAGTGTGCATGTTCTTGTAGATTCAGGACCTTCACTTGTAGAATTTAGGAGTTGACCAACTCCATGTTTTGCTCAAAGTGTATCCTTATCATTTGAAGGGTGATGGTACCGAACCACCTTGTGGAAGCTTCTCTTGCTCAGCTGGTTGTGCTTGTGAATGGCTTGTCTTCTCTTGCTTATCTCACAGTGTGCTTTAGTGATGGGAGCATCTTTTTGTTCTCTTGATCTTGATATTCTTGACAGTCCTTGTGCTCCCTTCATTGTCTTGAGAATTTCCCCATGATGGCCTTTGTCTTGAAGGGGCTTGATGGAGATTTGTTCACCCTCTTTCATGGAGTGAGTGTAGATCTTGTTTTGTGGCACTCATCTTTTTGTTCCATGGATCTCTCCATGATGCATGAGCTATGTTTCCCTTGTGCAAGGTTGATGAAGTTCATGTATCTCTTTTCTCTCCATGTGAGTTCATCTCAAGACTTCCTAGTTTGACTTTTGAAAGTTTTTTCTACAGGAGTTAGTCCAACAAAAATATACAATGTGTACACAAGCAGCTTTTAGTTCAATAACCAAATTAGACTCCATGTCTAGTTGGATTAAGGAAGGTTATTTAACCTGAGCACCACGCTTACGTTAAAAGCCAATAGAAGTATGTCTAGTACTTCTAAACCAATACTTACTTATGATGGACAAAGGTAGCATAAAGGCATTATAGAGATTTACTTAAATGGTGATGGAAGAGAACATGACTGGTGTATAGCAAATTGATCATGTCTTAAAGGTAGGGACAACCAGAATAGCAATATGGCAGGGGATGTTCTTAGAAAGTTATCTCCCAAGCTTGAATTTTTGTAAAATCGAGATTGGATGAATTTAATTCAATGTTGCATGATGATTGGTTGGACATACTTTGTGCTTGTTATTCCTTTGATCTTTTTGCTCCAATCCTAGAGAGGTTAGTGACAAGAATACTCGAAGGAATATTTTCATAATTAAATCCTAAGCTTGTTTCACAAGGGCAGCATAGCAGAAAGGTGAACACTCATGTTAGGATCTGAAAAGTGCTTATTTTAGGACACTAAGCTTGTCCTTGGGAAACCTTCAAAATGCAATTTGGTGAAGTGGTTTCCCCTCCAACACCAACTTAAGTGTACCTATCTCAAGATTCAACATAACGAGATTTGCAATATTTATGATAAACATATACATCGACAACCACCCTTTTTAAGTTTTTGCAAACAAAGAGGATAAGGGGGTTGGAGATCTCGAATGTGATGGGGTTGGAGAGACCAATTGAATTGGGAGATGTCTCATATGATCATGGATTTAATGAGGTCGTTATGGAATAGGTTTCATGCTCATTGATGTCATCTTCGTCTCCAATCTGAATGTTTAGAATTTCGCTTAGATTAGTGACTCTTGAATTGGTATTGTCTAGGGCCTCTTCCATAGATGGATGAGTCTCGTCTTCAAAGGGAGTTGAAACCTCACCATTTGAAGCTAAGTCAAGGTTGGATTCCACTAAGGCTTCTTCCTTGTGCATCCATTCTATACATTCTAGCCACTGTCGTAGCCTCTCTTGGTCATCCTCGTGGTCTTCATGACTCCTATGGTTTGGTTGTCTTAGTGGATTTCTAGGATCATCATGAGACTGAAAAGGACGAGCATAAGGGGGATTTTTGAAGATAAGGATGAGTTTAGAGACAAGTCTAGAATTTGTGTCGTGTATGAACATAATAGGATAGCAGATAGGATTTTCCGTATGGCAAGGCTATCCTTCTATGGCATCATTTGACATGCCATCCTTGAATTCTTCCCATTGGGAATAAGGACATTTTATAAGAGATCCCTTCTGGAGAGGATTTGAATTATATTCACTTGAAGGTCTCTTATGAAACTGGAAGTCTAAACCATCAGTATTAGAAAGATCAGAGCTTTCCAAATGTGGAATTTCTTCTTCCCTTGGAGGATTTTGGGGTGATGGTTTAGAATTGATAGCTAAATCTTGGTATTAGAGTGGTTGTGATTTGGCTATCAAAACTTCCTTTTCTTGTCTAGGAATTGATTCCTTATCTTTTGGTTTAGGGCTAGGCTCAATTTCTTTGGCTGGGCTCGATTTCTTTCTCTTCTTTGGGAAACTCATAAAAAATGCTAGTGTAAGGGGTGTTTTCAAGGATTTTCTCTAGAATGGCTTTCCCTTCACTTGAAGCGATGTCGAGATGTAGAGCAGCTTCCTTGCTAAGACCACGATAAAAGTGATAGTGTAGGACATGGGTAGGCAAGACAATGTTTGGACTGGAATTGATAAGGCTTGTGAACCTAGCCCAAGTTGCTCCTAGAGTCTCCTTCTCTTTTTGTTTAAATGTAAGAACTTCTATTCTAAGATCAGCGATTCGAAAAAGAGAGAAGAATGCAAGACAAAATTTGTCTCGGAGTTCATCCTAATTTCCATTTACGTCTCTTACGGAATGAGCATACCAATTTTTTGCTCTTCCCAATAGGGAGAATGAAATAATTTCCATTTAAGGGTCTCTTATGTCATGCCAGCTATAGACCGGCAAGAACACAACTGCTCAAATTCCCTAAGGTGGGTGTATGGATCTTCGTCTGGTAACCCAGAGAAGGATTTCTCCTAAACCATGGCTATGAAAGCAGGGCGAAGCTCATAGCCATCTGTAAGAATGGGGTGTGATGATGGTGGAGGCTCCAACAAGTCGTCCTTTGGAGCAAAGAATTTATAAATAGGCGTGAAATCCATGTGGTATGATGGTGGTGATAAAAAAGGTGGTAAAAATAAAAAGAAAAGGATGAACTTTGGCTCGAAACTAGCACAACTACCGTTCCCCGGCAACGGCACCAGAAAGCTTGTTGGGTATTTTAAACGAAACAGAAAAATTTGCAAGCGCACGAATACCGATGTTGCTTTCACCCAGGAGTATTCCAAGGTATCGATTTTTCACGGGGAGCGCGAAGTGCACTAGTTGAGGTTTAGATCACCCAGGGATAACTATATGTTTTTGTGGGGAGAGAGGAATTTTCCTAAGAGTTCTATAGATAGATCTAGGAATCAGAGTTTACTTTAGGGTTACTTATTTCGGGACATCGGAACACTAACCACAGAAACGGATGAGAAGGGGGCTAGGAAGCTTTGACTACGGTCTTACAAACACCGATCCGAACGTGGTGGAATATGTCGGCTATCAAGACTGTCACGATCCTAGGGCTACCACAACAATCCGCTGGATTGGGTGCAATTCTAGGTAATCACGAGACTAAGCACCACATCTAATCTATTAATTACTACTCTAGCGTTGCAAAGACTAGAGCACTTGATGTAAGAGGGAATCCAATAAATAACTTAAAAGTAAGTATGGAAATTAAATGAAGAACTCAAGAATTATAAAATTAAAGAACCTAGAGATTGCTCAAAGATGAACCGACTGCTACAAAAGTATAATGTTGAGGAAGATCTGACAGATCCGGCTCCTCCTCAGCTTTCTCCTCTTCTCTACTTTACAACTCGATGAACTAGAACTAGAACTAGAACTAGAAGATGAACTAGAAGAACTAGAACTAGACGATCATCTAGAGGGACCTCTACTTCTACTTGGATGGAGAGGTGAAATCCTAGCTTTTGCTCTAGAGATGAATACTAAAGGAGATGGCCTGAGGGAGGGGGTTTGCCCTTGCTTATATAGCCCGGTGGGGTGAACCGCATCCCTCGGATCAAACTGCCTTGAAACAGTGGTCAAGATGCATTGTAGAGGATGGTTGGAAGCCGTCACATGAAGTTGGTCTCACTTGGAGGTGGGCCTAGGCTGGGCGGCCTGACATGTGGGGCCGGCTGACCCCACTTGTCAGCCTCCGGGCTTCCGCATCCTTTCCCGTGTCTTCTCGTGTCCTCTAGAACCTTTCCATCAATTTTCATAGAATTATGACTTGATTTTGTTCAGTCTCTTGACTCCTACTTCTTCTCGGCTTATTCTGTTTTTATCCATGAAAATTCACAATTCACAAAAGCTTTGGAAATTGTTATGTTAATCCCTAAAACTCTTGCTTGGTGATGGTTCCAGAATCTTCTTGAATCTTCCGAGTCGTATCCATCGGGGACTTTCTCTCCGGAACTCCAAATAGAGCAAATGATATGTCCGTTTCGATCGTCTCGATGAGCTCTTCACAATGGTGTGCTCTGTTTCATCACTTGAGCTACTTTTATGTGGTAAAATATTGATAATATGCAAAATAAGTGAGAACAACACAACTCGTGGAACTTGTTAGAATAAAGTCCTACAACCATGCACTAATAATGCTTTTGCCATTATATCGTGCATTAATTGAAGGTATAATGTTGGTGTTAAGGACTGTCAATAGGTGGCTCGTAAATTGGGATAGCTGAGGGTTGTGGTGGATTTGGCAAAGATTCAGGCTTAGCTATCTGGGATACTTCCGCTAAAGGATTCTCTTCTGGTGGTTCTTTAGGTTTATTTGCTAGAATTTGGTCTAAGATCTTTCTTGCTTTCAGAGCTGAAAGATGCAAGAATGATCCTCTTCAAGCTACATGAAGAAACTTAGAGGTTTTCTTTTTAAGACCCATATAGAAATGTTGAAGAAGAATGAGGTCTTGTAAAGCTAAGTCTAGTCCAGAGTCTATAAGAGAATTAAAACGTTCCCAAGATGTGGCCAGAGATTCATTATCTTCTTGTTTAAAAGATAGGACCTTGGCTCTAATGCCAACAACTTTAGAGATGGGAAAAAAGTCTAAGCAAAAGCTAGAACGTAAAGTTCCCCAATCTCCATGCTTCTTCTCTATGGTTCGATTATACCATTTTTTAGCTCTTCCCTTCAAAGAAAAAGGAAAAGACTTCCATCTTAAGGTTTCATTAGACATGCCCTCTATGCGGAGGCAGTCACATGTCTGCTCGAACTCTTGTAGGTGGAGATAAGGATTTTCATCAACCTTTCCTTAAAAGGATTGGTTATGGACCATTGCAACCAAACACGGGCGTAGCTCATAGGTAGGTGTTAGGATGGGCTTTGATGATTCTTTTGGCCTATGACTAGTGCTCGTGGGTGCAGCATATTGGTAGATGGGAGTGGAATCTATGGCATCCATAAGGATGAAAATAAAAAGGAAATATCTAAAAAGGAAAATGAAAAGTATAATACAAGGTTAAGATAGGTTCGAAGTAGTCTCAACAACCGTTTTCCCTCCCCGGCAACGGCACCAGAAATGCTTGTCGGTATGAATTAAATATGCATAAGATAATAAGATTATCCGCAAGTGCACAGATAGTATACCGATGTAGCACTTCACCTGGGAGTATTCTAGAGTATCGTTATTTATATTTTACCACAAGGAAGGAAAATGTGCCAGAAACTAAGCCTAAGCTTAGACCCCTGAGAAGCAAGCAAGGATAGAGAGAATAGGGCTATAGAGAAGATCACTAAGGTCTCTAGTTCTAATCTTTCCAAGCTATGTTATGATTGTTCCAATAGGGACATTACTTAAGAAAAGACACTAGCAGAGGATGTTTTCCTTAGCAACCAGGTCCTACTAGTCCTACAAACAGGAGGTGGACTATGGAATATTCAACGAGGTAAAGTCACCCTCGCGAGCTACCACTGATCCGGAATGTAGGGTGCATCTATGAGTAATCGATGTCTAAGCGCCACGCTTACACTATAAATACTACTTCAATCAAAGAGCTACCAAGATTAAAGTACTCAAAAGAGTCACAAACCGAAAGAACAATAATAGCAATGTTACTTACTCGAATTAGAAGTTGAATACCAGAGAAATCTCAGAAGCAAGCTCTAATGGAACTTGATCCCATAGGTACAAGCTGTAGAGGAGGCACCGATAGGCCAGTAACTCCTCTAAACTCTTTCCCAACACTCTATCTCTCTATCTCTAAATAAGACTAGTCCTAATCTTTGGAAGACTACAAGACTAATCTCCTCTTGAATGCTTAGCTTTTGATCCTATCTAGGGTTTCTTGATTATAGAGGAGGCTCATAGTTTCTACCTAGGATTGAGGATGCTTTGACCTAAGGGGTAGGGTCCTACTTATATAGTCCAGTGGGATGCACCACAGCCCTCGGATTAAACCGACTTGAATCAACGACAAAGATGAAAACCCTAAGCTGGTGGAGAACCAACTTGCGAAGGAAGCTGATAGGTGGGACCCACCTGGGTGGGCCGACCTAGGGTGGGGTCAGTCGACCTGGGTGAGTGCCAGGTGGGCCCCCCCTTTGGTGGGTCGCCTTCTCGTGTTCTCTACAATCTTCTTGACTTGGTTCCTGCGTAGAATATGCTTTTTAGTCCGACATGTGGGTCATCTTAGGCTCTTTTCTTGTTTAATCCCTGCGAAACACAGATTCACCAAAACTCATGGAATTCTATCAGTTTAGCCCCTATTCTATGTTGGTGATTCCTTTTATGTAGTTATTTTGAGTTAAGTTGATGGTTCATGATGGTTGTTAACTACCATCAATACTCCTCCTACTTGTGTGCTTCAAATTTTAATTATAATTGATCCCCTTCCTTTCTCCTATCTTCAAACTTCTCCCCCTTTTGCAATATCTTTGGGAATTTCTCTTCCCCTCTGTCATCGAAGACTACAAAAGGTGAGCTCTAAATTTTAGATAGTGAAAGCATTGTTAAGTGAGGATCATTTTCCCAAATTTGGTTCAATCTAGATTACTTGCAAAAGATATCCAACTTGGTTTGATCCAAGGATAATCTTCTTCACACCTCAAAGTAAGGGTTATCTTGTACCATGTTGAGTTAAACACTTATAGCTTATTTTCTAGATTAAACACTAGGTTCGCAAGCCCACAAACATGTCATATGCTACCACTTGATCATTTCAAACATAGAAGCAATAGTGGTACCTTACAGGCATCAAATTCATTTGATTTTTATGAATGCGCCTATAAAACATGAGGAATGACTAGATGCATTAAACAAGTCCTTAGCAAAGGATAAATGACATGCCAACCAATTTTACCTTTCTTTGCTCGAAGGAGAGGCATGTCATATAATGGGGGTGCATCAACACATATTTGAGAAGTCCAATATGTTTAATTCATTCCTTTGCTTGCAAAACCTCTTCTCATCAAGTGGCTTGTTGAAAATATCGGCAAGTTGATTTTTGGTGCCCACATTCTCAATTGAAATGTCCCCTTTTTGTTGATGATCTCTTATGAAATGATGGCGGACATCTATGTGCTTTGTTCTTGCATGTTGAACTAGGTTGTTGGTGAGCTTCACGACACTCTCATTATCACATAGCAATGGCGCTTGTTTGAACTTGATTCCAAAATCATTCAAAGTAGCCTTCATCCAAAGTAATTGAGCACAACAACTACCACCCGAAATGTACTCCGCTTCGACGGTTGAAAGTGCTACACTATTTTGCTTCTTTGATGACCAAGACACAAGTGATCTTTCCAATAATTGACATGTGCCTGAAGTGCTCTTTCTCTGAATTGTGCATATCACAAAATTAGAGTCAGAATATCCAATCAACTCAAATCTAGCTCCTTTAGGATACCACAATCAAATATTTTATGTATGCTTCAAGTACCTCAATATTCTCTTTGTTGCCTTCAAATGACTTTCTCTTGGAGAGGCTTGAAATCTTGCACACATAGAGTAGGCTTCCAATCATAGACCGATACATCTTTTGATCCACCATATTGCCACTTGCATCACTATCCAAGTTTCCATTTGTCCCCATAGGTGTACTAATTGCTTTTGCATCTTTCATGCCAAACTTCTTAAGCATGTCTTTGATGTACTTGCTTTGACTCACAAATGTGCCATTCTTAAATTGCTTGATTTGAAGACCAAGGAAGTAACTAAGCTCTCTAATCATGGACATCTCAAACTTATTAGCCATCATCTTTCCAAACTCTTCACAATAGTCTTGATTGGTTGATCCAAATATGATGTCATCTACATGGATTTGCAACACAAACAAGTCCTTACCAATCTTCTTGGTGAAGAGAGTGGTGTCAACCTTGCCCATAATGAACCCTTTAGAGAGTAGAAAATCTATCAACCTCTCATACCATGCTCTAGGTGCTTGCTTCAGGCCATACAATGCCTTCTTCAACTTGTAAACATGGTTGGGCTTCTTCTCATCTTCAAAACTGGATGGTTGCTCAACATAGAATTCTTTATTGATGTAGCCATTGAGAAATGTACTCTTCACATCCATTTGATTAAGCTTGATGTTGTGGGCACAAGCATAGGCTAACAAGATCCTAATTGCTTCCAATCTTGCAACTAGGGCATATGTTTCACCAAAGTCAAGACCTTCAACTTGGGTATATCCTTGAGCTACTATAACGCCCCAGAGTCCAAACGGCTTAGATCCACTCTGCACGCTGAATGAACCACACCTACCACCATCCCACTTACGCTTTCATCCTCGCTTCACGTAAAAGGATTAACCCGGGGATGGTGAGATGGACTCTAGAAGCCTTATATGTTGGTCTATCCCACTCTAAACAACTAAGGTGGGACTAAACTCTCCACAATATCTCATAACATTCACATGGCCCACTATGGGCTAAATTCCAAATTGGGCCGGGTGTGACATACACCCCCCCTCAAAGAACACGATGTCCTCGTCGGGCCCAACATACCCACAATCAGGCAAACGATAACTAGGAACGTTCCCTCTTAGCACACGCGACCGTGCGCCCAATGCCGACACATGTGCCACGCCGTGCACTCCACAGAGCCTACACACGTAATGAACCCCATGTCCAGCCCCTGGCCTGCACGCACCCGTGGCCGCGAAGGTCGGCTCTGATACCATTTGTAACGCCCTAGAGTCCAAACGGCTCAGATCCACTCTACACGTTGAATGAACCACACCTACCACCATCCCACTTACGCTTTCATCCTCGCTTCGCGTAAAAGGATTAACCCAGGGATGGTGAGATGGACTCTAGAAGCCTTATATGTTGGTCTATCCCACTCTAAACAACCAAGGTGGGACTAAACTCTCCACAATATCTCATAACATTCACATGGGCCACTATGGGCTAAATTCCAAATTGGGCCGGATGTGACAACTACCAATCTTACTTTGTTCCTTACAACTATCCCATCTTGATCTTGCTTGTTCTGAAAGACACATTTAGTTCCAATCACATTGTGTCCCTTAGACCTCACAACAAACTCCCATACTTGATTTCTTCTGAAATTGTTTAGCTCGACATGCATAGCATTGACCCAATCAACATCTCTCATGGCTTGATCTATCTTCTTTGGCTCAATGAATAACACAAATGAGAAATGCTCACAAAATGATGCCAATTTTGATCTTGTTTATACACCTCTAGAAATATCTCTAATTATAGAATCCAATGGATGATCTCTTGCAACTTTGGTTGGTTGGAGCACTTGAACTTGATTGCTTGCACTTGGTTGGTCATTTTATTGAGATGATAAACTAGCTACTTGTTGATCTTACACTTGAGCACCACTTGTACTAGCTTGATTTTAATCATGAGAACCACTAGCTTGCATAATTGAATTAGAGAGCACTTGATCTTTGTCATCTTCAACTTCAATCACTTTTCTAGGCCTTATATCATCAATATCCATCTTCTTCATTGCATTGGCCAATTGAGTGCCTCTCACACTATTGGGTACCTAAATTAGGGGTACCCAAAACCAGCGATTAAAAGGAGTAAACACCCAAGTAATATGCGCCTTGAAAACCTCCTAAAAGAGATCGAGTTGAGGCTCTACCCACACGGATACACCGATCTGGGCCACGCGCATATGAAGACAGGATGCCCTCGACCGTGTTCCGACTCATACGAGGCTCGCTCGATGGGAAGCCTCGACCCCTGAAAATTCTCCGACTCGCACGACCCAGGGTCGATCCTGCCTCACCCACCTGCTCACCGACAAAGCATTTAATGCGACCACTTCCACCAACATGGCCACAGCGCCACTGGCATAGGAGGAGCGCCCACGTCTAGTCTTACTTTTTACTGCCCATCCTAGGATGGGCAACGAAAGGCAGCCACTATTCCTACCATGACACCCACTGTTTGACCGTCATGTCCCGGGATTTCTAGGGCTCGGCCTTATCCATTTACCGTCGACCCTCCTCCGCCACGTCCCGACCTGGCCTCGACCGCCATCTGTCAAGCAAGGAGACTACTACCCATACATCGAGCATAGGGAATCGCACATCCTCTATAGCACCCCGGATGTACCACCATCCCATCATCAACATCACCACGATGCCCTAGGGATGGCCTGCATGTACCGGGGCACGTTGCCACAGCAACGCCAATAGTACCCGCTCCGCCTTCTCCTCCAAGGCACCTCCTAGGGCTTGTTGTAAGCCTCACCCTCTCCTTGAGTCTATAAAAGGGGAGGGCAAGGAGCACTCCAGAAGATGACATACGACAGACAACGGACGACGGAGAATGAAAGACAAAATAGCGATACATTTCTCCACTTCTGAGATCAACATCTCAAGCAACATTCCATTGTGCTCTTTCTTTGAGACTTGGGACTGGCTCCCTCTCTCATGGCTTGTAACCCCTACACAAGCACTTAGGTGCAAGGAAATACAATTCTCTGCTTTCCTCGCTAGACGTAGGGCCTTCTTCACCCGAACCAGGATAAACCCCGTGTATTCTCTTTGCATCACCATCTAGAGTAAGGAGCATGTAGCACAAACTCACTCGTCGACTTAGGGCCCTCCCGGGTCCAAACACCAATAGTTGGCATGCCAGGTAGGGGATGCTGTGTGTCAACATCGCTTTCCTGCCATTTCTCTGGATGGCTGACCCCAAAGATCGACTTCCTCTGGCTACGGTGATCTGGTTCAGGAGTTTGGAGTCCATGTCCCTCGGCTATGGCTATGACATGGTCCTCCTCCCGCCCAGATACCCAATGGACCGTGACTACAAGCTCTCCTAGCCTGGGGGAGCGCTGCGTCAGTACCACCATTCTTGCTGGGCTCGAATAGCCAGGCAACGATGTGCCCAACGTAGCCATCATCATCACCCCGTGGAGAATAATGGTGTGTCCAATTTCGACGCCCCTCAGCCGGACGCCCACGCGGAGTCTCTCGGTGAGAGCCTGTGTGGGATGAGCTTAGCTGTGGGTAAGATGCCGGCGGGGCATCCCATCATTCCACCATCCGCGCGTGGCGCCTCCAACCGAATCAGGATCGGTTTCCCCGGTGGCAGGGACAATGCCACCATGGACATTCCCGTATGGGATGAACACGGCTGCCCAATGGTACACTTCTTCTGTAAGAACCAACATGGGCGCTTATGAGGAGCTCCCTAAGCACCATCTATATTCCGCCCTCGACCTTGTGGCATCCACACCGGCTTTCGAATACCAGGACTCTACGGATGCCCCTGGTACGGAGCACCGTGCGATCGGTTCTAGCCGCTACAACCCCAAAGACCGATGACCTCACATGCATCCGTCGTACTACTACTTTGGCGCCCCTGACTCCGACTCTGCCGATGATAGCTACAATCCGACTCATGAATGCTTCCATATTGATGGAGCTATCATGTCAGATTTAGAAGCAGAGATGGTTGTTGTTGGAGGGAACGCCACACCATCTCATGCCGTGCTCCCTAGTGCGCGGGACGAAGCCCCACTTCTTGAAGCAGACCAGGGAGCGCAACTCGAGCAGATTTAAGAACTACAGGCTAAGCATGCCTCCACCTGATGTTTTCTCGAGGGATCTTCGTGAACCTTCCATCGATGATCTGTTACTCAACCCTCCACCTAAGGTAGAGCCCCCCTCGAACGGGGCTAACGTCAAACAGACGGAAGGCTTGACCCTACCAGCCGACCTCGAGCCTGACTGGCACACTCCATACCTCGACCATCTTACCCGAGGGGAGCTCTCCTTGGATAAGACCGAGGCTCGATGGATAACTCGATGGGCCAAGACCTTTGTGATATACGGTGACAATAAAGAGCTTTATCGATGCAGCCCTACGGGCATCCTACAGCGATGTATCACAATCGAGGAAGGCAAGAACCTGCTCAAGGACCTACACTCGGGGGCTTGTGGTCATCATGCGGCACCTCGAACCCTCATCGGAAACGCGTTCCGACAAGGTTTCTATTGGCCAACCACAGTCTCTGATGCTATTAAGCTAGTACGCTCCTACAAAGGATGCCAGTACTACACAAGGCAAACCCATCTCCTGGCTCACGCCCTGGAAACCATTCCCATCACATGGCCGTTCACCGTTTGGGGGCTCGACTTGGTTAGACCCCTGAAGAGAACAACTGGGGATTTCACCCACTTGCTCGTCGCCGTTGACAAGTTTTCCAAGTGGATCGAGGCCTGTCCCATTACCAACGTCAGATCAGAGCAAGTCGTGTTGTTCTTCACCGACATCATCCATCGCTTTGCAGTTCCCAACTGCATCATCACGGACAATGACACCTAGTTCACTGACAAAAGGTTCTTGGAATTCTATGATGACCATCACATCCGTGTGCTCTGGTCGGCTGTGGCTCACCCAAGGATGAATGGCCAAGTAGAACGTGCCAATGTCATGGTCTTACAAGGCCTAAAGCCAAGAATCTTCAACAAATTGAACAAACATGGCAAGAAATGGGCCGCCGAGCTCCCCTTGGTCCTGTAGAGCCTAAGAACAACGCCAAGTCGAGCCATAGGGTTCACTCCATTTTTCTTAGTCTATGGGTCTAAGACGGTGCTCCCAACCGATTTAGAGTATGGGTCCCCTAGGCTGAAAGCCTACAACGAGCAAGGCAATGATGTCGCAAGAGAGAATGCCCTCGACCAGCTCGAGAAAGCTCATGATATAGCTCTATTGCACTCTGCAAAGTATCAGCAGAGTCTCTGATGCTACCACGATAAACATGTTCGTAGACGAGATCTCAACGTCGGTGACCTGGTGCTTCGACAAAGCCAAAGCAACAAGGGACGACACAAGCTTACTCCACCATGGGAAGAACCGTACATCATCGTAGAAGTGTTGAAGCCCTACACCTACAAGCTATCATACAAAAAGGGCGAGATCTTCACCAACGCATGGAACATCGAACAACTACGTCACTTTTACCCCTAGAGCCTCGAAGGCTTTGTACTTTTGTTATCAGTCACATGATTGAATAAAGAATACATTAGTGATTCAAAGCATTCTTTCATGAAAAAACAGGTAGGCTCGACTCTGTTTTCATAGAGTCAAACCTCCCTTAGGGGCTGCAAGGGGGGAACCCCCTGTGTCCCTAAAAAACTCACATCTTTTCAAAAAACTTTTACATGGTCAATGAAGCCACAAGAGCACCCTAAGGCTCAAGGGTTGTTGAGCCATGAGATCGCCTATGCGTCCACGCTAACAGCACCTCCACTCACTCCCCCGCGCCAAGGGATGCCACCACGTGCTAAGAAGACCTAATAAAAGCTTATGATTTTGAATAATCAACGTCTAACATTCCCACACGCTTCGATTCGTGTTCTTACATAGTCGATGAGGCTGCAAGGCCATCCGAAGGACGAGAGGTAGTCGAGCCACGAGACCACCTACGCCTCCGGGTTACAGTATCTCCACTCGCACCCCACGCCAAGGGATGTGATCGCACACTAGGAAGACCGCGTAAGAACGCGATTCGAATGAAAAGGGGAACAAAAGACCTAAATGAAAAAAGACATTTAGTACATACTTACATCTAAATGTTTTAAGGCCCCTGGGGCCATGATAGTACGAGTCACAAATGACAACTAACTTATTTACATGGGCCTTCATGCCCAGGTTTGGCTCACAGGCCCTCGTCATCAGCAGGAGGAAGCACCTCATCTTCAAACAGCCTCGTGAGTCGACCCCCGGGCTCTTCTGCAGCCTCAATCAAGCCTAGGTAGATTGCCTCATTCTCCTCTTTAGTCTTGTCCAGGTCTGAGGTGAAGCCATCAGTGACGAGGCTCATGTCATACTCGAACCCGGACCGGACGACCGCCATGGCTCTCTTCAGACCATGATGCAACGCACCCTGTATCTTCTCATGGACGAGGCCACTCAGCGTCGTCACTCGACGCACGAACGAGTTCCCTGGCACATCTTCCTCGGTATCGGTGTTAGGCTTGACCCCTAGGCTATCACACACCATGGTGATCGCATCCTGGAGTAGCTGGTTCCCGTTCGACCTTGGCCTCAAGGAGGGCTTGAAACGAGGTGGTCATCGCTTAGGCCTCACGCTACTGTTTCTCCAGCTCTGAATCATAAGATCAAGTCAGCAAAAAACACAAGAAATCCAAGTCGAGATCAGAGTTGGGCGCAAAACTTATCCTCGGCATGAGTCTGCCAGCCCACGATCTGATCACGCAGCTCACCTGCGCCTTCTCGGCCGCTTGAAGAGCCTCGCCCTTGTCATGGTCAGTTGTCCTCAACGTCTTGATCTCTCAACCGGTGCCCGAGAGAGCCTCGTCCCTCTCTTCGATGGTTCCCTTTAGCGCCTCTACCTCCTCGATCAAGGACCTGACGCGAGTGGACACCAGCTCGATCTATACATTGAGAGCATCATGCTGCCTGCTGACAAGAGCGACGTCCTCCTCGAGCTCCTTCAGTTGCGCTAATAACGGCGCAAGTTCCTCGCGGGCCTTGGCCACCTTGTCTTGAGCCTTGGTCATGTCTTCACACACCTTGGCCGTGGCTTCCCAAGCCTCCACGGCTTCCTCCCTGACCGACGCATGGACGACATGAAGCTCGTCTGCTTTAGCGCTCTTCTTGGATAGCCGCTTATTAGCTTCCTCGACTAGAGCCCGTTAACAAGTAATCGTGGCCCACACGCCGCTTTCATGGCGAATGAAAAGCAACTTGCGGCGCGATTGCTCCTTGAGTTCCTGACCATGGTCAAAACCAAGATTAGAACCAAGGAGAAAAGGGGGTACAGGCCATGTAAAATAGCGACACAAGCACTACCTACCTCGAAGGCCCCTGACATGTGCCGCACTAGGGTATCCATGACCATCCGTAGAGACCGCACGGAGTGCTTGCGGAGCCCCTCGACGTACTCATAGTGTTGCACTTCATCCTTGTCATCAAGGGTGAAGAAGGGCTCCGCGTCAGGGTTAGCCGCATCCCTGAACTCGAGGGTCAACTGACCCCAGCGTGGGAGCTCCTCCTCCGCTCGCACAAGCACCAACTCTACAAAATCGGGCCACCCGCCTGATGTCTCCATTGCGTCATCGTCTGGCACTGTAGAGGTTCTAGGCTGATCAAAGGCCTCGACCATCCCGACATCCACCTTCTGCTTCCCCTTGTCGGAAGGGGAGTCATCGACTATGAGATCGATCATAGCCAGAGCCGACCCTTGGGGCGGGAGTGGCCCCCCACTGGCCGGCGTCCCCGCTTGAGCATCAGGCGGTAGCACGACCGCCTCCTGCTCTGCCTCATCCAACGGTCCCTCCGGCTAGCCTAGCTCGCGCTGCTCCACTTCCGGTTGTGGCTCCAATGGCCGCTCTTCCTATTGTTGCTGCAACGGCTGCTGTGGTGGTTCCTCCTACTCCACTCGCAGTACTAGTAGCGCCTCCTCCTCTTTCCCCACGTCTCGTGGGGTCTCCCCCACATTCCTTGTCTCTTCCACATCTGCCTGCCTGGTGTCACAGGCGGATGTGGCAGCCTCTGCGGCCTCGACAGACTCCAGGGTCCTCATGGTTGACCCTGGTTCGCGACCATCACCTTCGGACCGGCCATGCCCAATAGCGTCCGAGGCCGCCTCAACCGACTCAGATCAGTGAGCAGATCAGTGAGCAGCGTCCCTAGCTCCGACATCCGCCTTAGCACTCGCGCTGGCCTGAGCTGTGGACTCTTTCACCCAGAGTCACTCCATCACTGCCTGGTACCTTGCAATCTAGGAGGTGTCGCCTGCTGGCGTCCGCATCCACAAAGCGGCACCGGCTTTAAGAGCCTTGGTAGGCGTCAAGGCCGCTGGCTCCGCCTTACGCTTATGGCTGCACGACAAATCAGAACATGATAACAGGGAGCAAAATAGACTCTCCTAAAGAACAAAGAGAAACACTCACCCTGACATGGGGATCAGGGGTTTAGTCCTCAGCTTCCCCGAGCTCCCTAAGGCCCTCTATGACGGCCCTTCCGTCGAGCCTCTAATCGGCCCAGAACTCCCTCGAGTCTAGGCTGATGAGGTCTCTAAGGCCCTCTGCGTCACTAGGGCCATCTGTCCTTGAGTTCTGACACCTGACGATGGCGCCCTGGCCTTAGGCGTTGACGCCACCGCCCCACCTGGCGATGAGGTGAGCGGTGACTTGGCACACAGCCTCTGTGCCGCCGACATCGTCGGGGCAACCCCTGGCTCGGTGGACCACCTATCCGAGGGCCCCTCACGGGTCCTCCCTTCCACTCGCTCCTTCTCCCCCTCGACGGGCACCAAGGCCGCCCTCGATGCCTGGGAGGTCGACCCCCCACTGACAACCCCCGGCAGGGACCGTACGTCAGGAATGTGCGCGAGAAAAGTCACGGTGTCATACCATGACCCGACGTCATCATCCTCGCTGTCGTCCTCCTCCTCCTCTGAGGTCATCTCAGAAGAGGACTCCTCTATAGGGAGACCGTCGAGCTATTGCTGGCGATGGCGTTTTAGCAATGCCGCGTGCTTGCGGAGCTTCCTATTGTGCCACATTTTCATGGCGTCTTTCTCCTTCTTCTCCTGAGCCATGGAAATATGCCTCACCTCTCGAGCGGCGTGATCCTCCAGGACTGGTGGTGTCAAGTCCTTGACCACGGACAGATCCTGCACGCGAAACTCGACCAGTTTAGATCTATAGGACCTGAGAAAGAAGGGAAGCCCGACATCAGGAGAACAATAGTTACCAGGGGCTCGAACCCTTGATTGGGCCGCATCGGGACCTTGTCGATGTCCTCCTACTTGAAGCTGCCCACCATCCACCGCGCGTGCCGGGCAACCTCGTTGAGGGGGATGGTCTCGTGCGACATCTGACTCCCCTCCAACGAGACGCTCGGTATCATCTCGTCGATTCGAAGTCGGCGCTGCATCAATAGCAGCACTCTGCAACGGTGGAATGCGGCGGCCACCATCCCCGTAGTCAGACAGCGCTGACGAAGCCTCCTCTATGCGTCGAGGAGCGGCTACAGCTTTGGCTTGTCCTCAACGACGACGCCATATGACCAATTGTCCTTGCGCGACATCAGAACCCGGTCAGAGAACTTTGGAAGGCGGTCATCGTCGTTGCACAGATAAAACCAACCGTCGTGCCATCCGCTGTTCGACGAGATGAGTTGCGCCATGATGTAGAGCTCGCCTCAACCCAACCGCAGCTGAAGGGTGCAGCTACCGGCGTGCACCGCCCGCTGCACTCCCCTCTCGCCTGCCTTCTTGGCAAAATGCTCCGCCTTGAAGAGGTGGAGCCACAGATTCTAGTGGGGCTCCATCCCCAAGTACCCCTCGCAGACCACCGCAAAGATGGCAGCCTGTGAAATAGAGTTGGGGGCAAGGTGATGGAGCTCCACCCTATAGTAATGCAGGAGTGCCCGCATAAACCGGCTCGGCGGCATCCCAAGCCCCATCTCGTGGAAGCCGATGAAGCTCACCACGTAACCCTCTGGGGGCGCCGGCTCTCGGTGGTTGGTCGGCGGCACCTCCACTCCGGTTGGCTCCGACTCGCCCTCGGTCGTAGGAGATCATCGCAAACCAGCTCCTCTAGCTTCCTATCCATTACCGAAGAATGGACCCACGCATCCCTAGGGAGAACTTGGCTCTTTCCCGCCATGAGCGTTGAGATCGGCTTATGGTGGCGACAGGGAAGGAGATGATGACGGCGACAGAGAGCGACTGATGAGGGCGAAGGGAGGAAAGGGCAATCGCAAAGGGATGGTGGGGGGCATGTGGAACTCTGGGCTCTGTACTTATACCCTAGTGGAAGGTAAACAGACGTGTCCGACAAAAAGGTAGGTATAGTTTCCGCATTCAATGCTCCTACCTAATTGCTCCCTCGAAACCCATGTATAAGGACACATGCCCATTGCCCATTCCACAACCGTCGAGCCACGCCGCCCACTACCGCGCCGTTCTCGCTCCCCTCCTAAAAAGACACACCCCAACGGTCCAAAAGAGAGGCCTGCAGACGAACATTTCTAGGTGAATGAACAAAGGCCTCTGAGCCCACTATAAACCTCGAGGGATCGAAAGCTGGCCCTCGACCAGGTTTCGACAACTGCCCTCGAGTAAACAGAGTTAGGGATGACTGAGGATGTGCCCGTACAAGGCCAAGGCTCGAGCTACTTTCTCGAGAAGCCCTCAGACATATTCGAGGCTAAAGGAGAGGTCGGCGGTGGAATCGCCTCGAAGGGAGGCATCGAGCCCTCGAATCCTATCGAACGGAGCCAAGATCCACACGACTACTCTTTGGCATCTTTGGAGAGCACCTCCGTGGCCGCTAGCTAACCCCTATCGAAAGGGGCACAGGCACCCACTCGAATTCCCCACTAACAGCTCACCAAGGATCGTCGGAACTCGCCCATCAAGGGTAGTATGGCGTTCCCACCCCTCCTCCTTGTCCAAAGGATGCGTGAGGGTCGAACAATAATGACGGGCAAAGCCATGGTCGGCCTAACGCATGAAAAGGCTTGGGGGCTTGCCCACAACTAGCCGACTCCGATGAAAGGAGACCAAACGCACCTCTGGGCCTAGAAAAACAACATCCCACGATACAACATGCTGAAGCCCTCGAAGGAGTCACACACTCCTCTGAGGCCTCGGGGGCTACACCCGGTTGGTGGGCTCGCACGCACCCACCGGAGAGCAACGGCGCTACAACTCCAGTTCATAACTCGCTCAAGCCTCTGCGAGAGTGACCACACTCGTGCAAAGGCTCGGGGGCTACTATCGGGTACCTAAATTAGGGGTACCCAAAACCAGTGATTAAAAGGAGTAAACACCCAAGTAATCCGCGCCCTGAAAACCTCCTAAAAGAGAGATCGAGTTGAGGCTTCACCCACACGGATACACCGATCTAGGCCACGCGCATATGCAAACAGGACACCCTCGACCGCGTTCTGACCTGTATGAGGCTCGCTCGATGGGAAGCCTCGACCCCTGGAAATTCTCCGACTCGCATGACCCATGCCTCACCCACCTGGCTCGCCCACCTGCTCACTGACAAAGCATTTAATGCGACCACTTCCACCAACATGGCCACAACGCCACTGGCGTGGGAGCAGCACCCGCGTCTAGTCTTACTTTTTACTGCCCATCCTGGGATGGGCAATTAAAGGCAGCCACTATTCTCACCATGACACACACTGTTCGACTGTCATGTCCTGGGATTTCTGGGGCACGGCCTTATCCATTTACCATCGACCCTCCTCCACCACGTCTCGACCCGGTCTCGACCGTCATCAGTCGAGCAAGGAGACAATTACCCATACGTCGACCACTGGGAATCACACGTCCTCTGCAGCACCCCCGATATACCGCCATCCCATCATCAACATCACCACGATGCCCTAGGGATGGCCTACATGTACTGGGGCATGTCACCACAGCAACGCCAATAGTACCTGCTCTGCCTTCTCCTCCAAGGCACCTCCTAGGGCTTGTTGTAAGCCTCACCCTCTCCTTGAGTCTATAAAAGGGGAGGCCAAGGAGCACTCCGGAAGACGACAGGCGATGGACAATGGACGATGGAGAATGAAAGACAAAATAGCGAGACATTTCCCCACTTCTGAGATCAACATCTCAAGCAACATTCCATTGTGCTCTTTCTTTGAGACTTGGGACTGACTCCCTCTCTCACGGCTTATAAGCCCTACACAAGCACTTAGGTGCAAGGAAATACAATTCTCTCCTTTCCCCGCTAGACGTAGGGCCTTCTTCGCCCGAACCAGGATAAACCCTCGTGTATTCTCTTTGCATCACCATCCGAAGTAAGGAGCACGCAACACAAACTCACTCGTTGGCTTAGGGCCCTCCCAAGTCCAAACACCGACAAACAACATTTAGATTATCATCTTCATCTTGAGGACCATTTGTTTCATCAAATTCAACATCATGCACCTCCTCAAGAGTACCACTAGCTAAATTTCAAACTCTATAAGCCTTGCTAGTAGTGGAGTAACCAAGCAAGAAACCCTCATCATATTTATTCTCAAACTTGCTCAATCTAGTGCCTTTCTTCAAGATATAGCATTTGCAACCAAACACCCTAAAATATGCAATATTGGGCTTTCTAACATTCAATATCTCATATGGGGTCTTCTCCAACAATTGATGACAATAGAAGCTGTTGCTATAGTAGCAAGCCATGTTCATAGCTTCAAGCCAAAATGAATGACTAACATTGTACTCACTTAGCATTGTTCTTGCCATATCGATCAAGGTTCTATTCTTCCTCTCAATAAGACCATTTGATTATGGAGTGTACTTGGCTGAGGATTGATGCCTAATTCCAAACTCATCACATAGCTCATCAATTCTTGTATTCTTGAATTCACTACCATTGTCACTTCTCACTTTCTTGATTGTGGTTTCAAATTCATTATGAACTCTCTTGATGAATGTCTTGAATGTAGCAAACACATCACTCTTGTCAACAAGAAAGACTACCCATCTGTATCTTGTAAAATCATCCATAATCACAAAATCATATTTGTTGCCACCAATGCTAGTGTATGTTGTTGGCCCAAACAAGTCCATATGCAATAGCTCAAATGCCTTGGATGTGCTCATGATGCTCTTCTTAGGATGAGTGTTACAAACTTGCTTTCTAGCTTGACATGCACTACATAGCTTATCTTTCTCAATTGTGACATCTTTCAAGCCTCTAACTAGATCATGCTTAACCAATTTGTTCAATTGTTTCATTCCAACATGACCAAACCTTCTATGCCGTAACCAACCCATGCTAGATTTAGTGATCAAACAAGTTGAAAATTGAGTTTCTCTACCATTGAAATCAACTAAGTATAGATTCTCATATCTAAATCCTTTAAATATTAAGTTAGAGCCATCTACACTTATGATCTCTACATCATCCACACCAAATATGCACTTTAAACCAAGTTCACAAAGTTGGGCTACCGACAATAGGTTGAAGTTTGAGCTCTCTACTAGTAGCACATTGAAAATGCTTGATATTGCAATATTACCAAGCCCTTTGATGTTGTCTTTGCCCTTGTCACAAAATGTTATACTATCAATCCCATTGCTATGACTTGTGTTGATTGAATTGAACATTCTTGAATCACCGGTCATGTGTTGTGTGCACCCACTATCAAGCACCTGATGCCTTCCTCTGGCTTTATAATTGACCTATAAAAGAAGATCAATTATTTTTAGATACCCATACTTGCTTGGGTTCATGAAGGTTAGTCACTAAGGTCTTTGGTACCCAAATGACCTTCTTCTTTGGGCCCATCAATGATTGTTGGTATAAATTAAGTGCAACTAAAATATGAAGGATTCTGCAAGCGCATAGAATATACCATTATAGCATTTTACCGGGAGTGTTCTAGGTATCGTTATTTATATTTTACCACAGGGAAGCAAGGGTTAAAGAATCTGATAATTTACCATGATGTATCTACCAACTTAGTAAACCAACTAGACTATAGCAGGGGTAAATGATACATGAATGATTGGATTTATGCAATATGACACACATGCGATAGGTCACTAAAGATATGCAACAAGTTAACTTGGGAGGTCAACGGGTGAGGTAGATTCCTATGATATTCTTATCACATGGTAAAGGTATACCCAACTATGCTAAGACTTACCACACTCTTGTGCACTTTGGGACGCCACTAGATAGGAGAGAGCACTACAAAGGATACCTCTACTGACGTGACCACGGTCCTACAATTTAAGAACCTGCTCGATAGATATGGACGGGGCTATCACCTCCCATAACTACCATACAACTAGGGAGCAGGGTGTACTCATAGGTAGAGCATCATGTAAGCACCACGCTTACACGAGGCTCGACTACCTAGCCTAGTCGACAAACTAGAAGGCTAAGTGCTCTATGAACTAGCACACAAAAGGAATGATAAACTCAACTAGCAAGATATATTCAAAGTAAACATAGCCATGTAAATAAGAGAATAAGTATATGTCTTATAGAATGTTGAAGTGAAGATACAAGGCTTTACCAAGCCTCCATGACTAGATCCGAAACCTTGAGCAAGATCTCAACTCGACCCTCTCTCCCAAGATACTAATCTACTACATTGAAGAAGCTAAACCTGATCCCCTAGAGAGGTCATCCTTTCATGGGATACCTCTCACCTGATCCCGACTGGGAGGTAATGAATTAGGGTTTAGGGGGATTGCTCCTCTAGGGTCCAGGGGCCTTGCTTATATAGCCCTTTAGGAAGCACCACAGCCCTCGGATCAAACCGACCTTGATCTATGATTCTTATTGATCCTCAAAGACAGTGAAGGCATGATCCAGGAGGTGGAGCCTAATTGGCCACATGGGTGGGGTGGCCGCGCAGGGGCTTGGGTGCCCGCCCGGCTTCCGAGCTGGTTTCGCCTCCCGTTTGATCTAGAGCCTTCTCGTACCTTCTAGATTACAGAAAAGTTATTCGTAGCCCTTTTGTCTCTATGTAAACCTGACATGTGGGCCTTCCTTGGTTCTTTTTAGCTAAAACCCTGTAGCAACAGACATTCACCAAAACTTGTGGAATTATGTCTGTAAACCCACTATATCTAAGTGATAATTATTGTTTAGTCCTTTTTCATGCTATGTTGACGGTTAAAAAATGATACTTATCTACCGTCAACAAACTCCGCCAAGCTTACCCTTTGCTCGTCCCTGAGCAAAGATAAACTCAGTGATGGATCAAGAGTTGCTACAATGCTTTCACACCTCAAAAGTACACATGCGTTCAAACAAGAATTCTCCTCCGCATTGGAACAAAATGTCCTAACTTCAAACTTACTCATATTACCTTTTACCATGGGGCTTGTAGCCATCACTTGGGTCTTGAGCAGTTGAAAGATAGAACAGTCAAGTCAAGCGCTATGTCTCAAGTTCTTTGATCAACTATTATTCTGGAGTTTTTGCAAGATTTTCAAATAAAACTCAGAGATTCCTGTGTATGACCCTCTCATGTCTCTCCTTTATGGTATGTTTGGATCCTTACCAAGGCATTTATGGTGTGTGCCTTCTTTCTTCTCTCATGATATGTTGTATTTTTGGCATTAGGCATAGTAACATTATACCTTCTCTCTCTCACCCTACTTCTAATAGGCTTATATGGAGCTCATAGGTGAGGAGACAAGGAATTCATACTTGTGAACATTTATTACACAGTTAGACCATGGATCCAGCAGGACAAGTTCGGCCATATAGTCAAATCACGATGTGCATGTGTGTGATCCTAAATATGGGCTGAGTGGATATGTAGTGGAAATGATGGAGGATGTAAGATGTAAGTGGAAATAAGGGGGTAGAAGAATAATGGCGAACATCTAATTCTACTTTTGCTCCTTGAAGGAATTTTATACCTCTCTTGAACTTTGAAGATCCTTGCTGAGAACTTGGGTTGCTAAAAATCTCTCTATGTTGGGACATTTGTCCTCTTTATTCTCTCTTTATTTTTTTTCTTTCTCACTCTCTTTTCTTTTTTTTCTTCTCTTTTTTTCTTTTTTAAACAACTAAATATGGTGGAATAATTCCCAAGTATCTTTTTGGAAACATAGATAAGAGGTAGCAATGAAAATACTGGAGCTTAAAATAAAAGGGGCTAGCAATGGATGAAAGGTTTTGTTCGATCCCAGTGTAGGAGCAGAACAATTTGTTGGGTTGTGTCTAATGGAAAATATTTAGATGCGTACTTCCAAGGTAGAAGCAGCATAAATAGGTGGAGTGCATGTGAATCTTGATTTTAACCGCATGACTAATCTCCTAGGGTCAACACAGACTGACCACACTCAACGCTTACAAGCAGCTAAGCTAACAAGTAAAAGTCTTTCCTAATCTAGTAAGGATGTATATATGGCTGTGGTAGGAATTAAACTCTCATCATACAGGAACTCATCATGCAGCTATTTTTAATTTTCAAAAGATAAATTATCCATAACTCTAGTATCTTTAGGAACAAGATAAACAACAGCTCAAACCTTCCCATATCATATCCGCCAACTACCTAGACTTAGATCAAGCATTCGCTACCCACAAGTTTTAGGTTCAGAGAAAATCTTAGATCAAAATAATTGTGTTCCAAAACTTGGGAGAGTTCGAGGTTGAAAACTAGGTACTTGAAAGGAATTACGACAGAGCAACTATTCATCATTTCCATATAAGAGTTTATTCTAGGGGTTCATTTTAGCAAGAGAAACTTAGCACACTCTCCTATATTTATTTAGCAAGCTTAAAGATCATAATAAATATATAGAAAGGGAAATATTTATTTGGCTTTCTAAAGGTTATGCATCTTTTTATTTGTTTCATATATCAAAGAATAAATATATAAGTAAATAGATAGGTAAGAAAATACTTAGCTGGATACATGGGGGATGCTCTCCCCCAAGCTAGATGTTGACGTAGTCTTGCTTGATGAAGTTGATATGCAGTGGAGATGTTCTTCCTCTGTTAGAGTGTTTATGTTGATGACGGTTGAGACAACACTCCTACAGGGGACAGATTGTCCTTCTGTCTTGTGAAGCTCAAATAGACAACAAAGCTTGTGGAACTGACTAAGTGTTAGTGATAAACCTCTAAGCCTTGATCATCTAGAACATCTTAGCATATGAGTCTCTTTCTTTAGCAGGATCTTTCTATTTTTGTACTTTTAGTTATATACTATGCAGAAGAATCAAAATTGTGATGAATGCATATTTATCTTATTTTTATGCCACCATAACAAATAGACTTATGGGTTTTATGCCACAAATTTATTCATACGGGGCATAACAATTTTGAGATGCAATGCAAGACATATTTATTTTCTTTTCTAATGCAGATGTAACAAAGTAAAATATGCAACAAGAATTGATTATGGTAATGTAGATAAGTAAATATGCTAAAGGAAAAATTTATGCAATGTTGAAAAATAAATATGGATAACTACCAATTTTGCCTCCGTGGTGAGGGTTTGGCGATTCAAGTCCTCCGAACAGGACTTGTCATGTTCACTCCTTAGGTGCATCATCTTATCCGAAGGTACAAACCTTGCACCTCTTGAGATGGTAACTCTGAGGAAGGTGTCACCCATTGTAACACCCTAGGTGTTTGTTACCCATTAAGTAGTGGATTTGAGCTCAAACATGATAGATTAAATGGTGATGAAGATGTCAAGGTCAAACCTATGGAAATGAGCCCCAACCTAAACTTGGATATTTCACCCTTGCTTTACATATAGGCCCTTTTCAAGATATATGCTTGGGTGGTGTTATTGTAATATCTTCATGTGTCTCACATCAATACCCATCTATATTAGTTACTGGAAAAGTTTCATGAAGTTTGGAGTCAAAAAGTCAACTGAAATGATAAGTTATATCCTTGTTGGAATGGTTTTACTAAGTGCTTGGATTGCATTATTAAGTGAATAAAAAGGTAGTTCATCAATCAAACCTTGCAATCTTGCCAAAATACTCTAGATGAACTCTACAACAAAAGTCGTGAAAGGTTCATGTTGAGCAAATGCCCCGAAAATGCTCCAATGGATCAAAAAGGATAAATTTAGCTTTATCGTGATGCTACATTGATCAAAGTAGAACTATAGCTTCTGCACCTGTTTTGAAGTTGGACCCTAAATAAAAGTTGTAGTTCATATTATGGAGAAGAAACTTTGTTTAATTGTCAAGAGCTTGTTTGGTCTCTAACCTAGGCAAATAGAGGCTCAAGGATTGAATCAGCTGCTGTTTTTTAGCCCTAGAAATAATTCTAAGTCCTGGATTGACAACAGTGAGTTGCTATGTTTGTGACCTTTTATCTTCCAAATTCATATGGAAGCTCAATTGAATTCCTTAATACGAGTTGGAGTACGCCTTGTGAATGAAATAATAGATCAAGTCTCACCAGATTTGGAGCTTGTTTGGACCTTCAAAATCAATTCCCAAAACTACTAGTTTCATCATATTCATGGACTTGGACCATCAAGGACAAGACAGTTGGCACGTCGCGTTCTCGAGATTTTGTTAAGAAACTTGAGTTGACCCAAAAATAGAAGTTGGAGTTTACATCTTGGAGAAGAGCATACAAAAGTTGGCTTGAGTTTAACCATGTTTTGATCGTTAATTTTGAGTTCCCTTGTTGGTCGTCAATGTTTTGACATTGTCATCTGGGCATGCAATTATCTCTTAATCCATAGCTCTAATGGTAGAATGGTCTTAACGAAAGTTGTAGAGCAGGCCGAGGTGAGCAAACTTCATTTTGGCCCATGTCCTTAATCGGCCTAGAAGCGGCCCAAAATGACCTGCCACGCCGGTCTCACCATCGCTCACCACGTGTTCGACGCTTTGCCAACGTTGTCTTCTTGCATGAACGCCGCACGCCCTCTCCCTTGCTGTGTGCCCTCGCTTCCCTGCGGCCGCCTCGCCACTTCTCCATGAGCCCCAGGCTATTGTGGACGACCGAACTCACTCTATCCCTCGCACCCTCGCCTCACTGTTGCTCGTGGACACGCACACAACCATGGCCGAGGTGGCTGATCTTGCCACTGCCGTCGTTCTCCCACCTCCGCGCCTCCTTAGCCCTAGCCACTAGCCCTAGCGCCTTCACCGTCGCGCGGCGCACCTCCGGCGCTTATTCCCCGACCCCGACCATCGTCGGAGTGCTGCTGTCACCGGCCGTAGTCGCCGCCGCCACTGCGAACGCGTGGCTAGGACATCGCGGGCCACCTCGGGTCGAGTCGAGCTGCCCAGCGGGTCTGCGCGGGCCTCCCGGTGCTCCCCACCACTCCGTCACTGCCGACGTGCCTCCTCCGACCGATGGTAACGAGCTTTGCCACCTCCCTTACTATGATTCGTGACTAGGGACGTCACACAAGAATTCGACTAAAGCCAGGGGCCTATCTGCACTATCATAGACTCATATGAATAGTGCTCTTAGGACTGATTTGTATTTATTTTACAGGAACTTTGGAAATTCATAGTAAATCGTAGAAAAATTGTAAAATAGAAAATGAGGACTTTTTAGAATCCTTGTGAAATTATCTATGCACTAGATCTATAATATATCCTGTTTTGGTTTAAAGTTTTCTCTATAAAAATAGATTTATGCAGTTAGGTTTTAAGGCTAGTTGTGTTTTGTCTTTTTCATAACAGAAGATGTAGAGCTCCAAATGAAGTGAAATTTTGGTGGCATGATACTCATGTGATGTTTGATGTGTGGTAAAAATTTCATGAATTTTAGTTGCTTTATGTTGGTATTTATTAACGCAAACAGAAAAGATCCGCAAGCGCACGGATACCGTTGTAGCTTTCACCCGGAGGGTTTTAAATATCGTATCCACAGGGAAACGTGTAAGTTAACTACGTGTTCTAACTTAACCAGAAATAGTGAATGAGTTGGAAATATAAATAAGGTGGGAACAACTAAAGTGAAAACAAGACTAAAACGTAAGAGAGGATCAATCTAGTATGGGGTCGATAGTAGGAGTATAGAGAGGATAACTCGATCAGGGTTTTCTACTTCTAACTTGGGCAGTCCACATCTTCTACTATTTAACTAGAGAATTACTATGGAAGACTGCAAACAGAGTACGAATCTACCACGTAATTATATATCCTGCTAGACCTACAGACGGGAGGTGGACTACAGAGGACTCAACGAAGCTATCACCTTCATGATCTACCACCGATCCAGAATATAGGGTACATCTACGAGTAACCCTAGTCTAAGCGCCACACTTACACTATGAATTATACTCTAACCTAGTTGACTAGATTAAAGCACTCAAAAGAGACTCGCAAACCAGAAGAATAATATAAACATGAATCTTACTTGAATCAGAAGTTGATTGCTAGAGCCTGAGCCATCTTAGGAGCAAGCCCACGTAGAGCTCGATCCTGCCGAAGTACAAGTTGTTGAAGAGGCACCGATAGGCCAACACCTCCTCTGAACTCCTCCTTTGCTCTCCATCTCTCTACTATCTAGAAGACTAGATCTATTCTAACTTGGGGGTTGAGAGGACATCCATTCGAGGGACACCTCTTTTCCCCAAACCCTAGCTTTTCTCTTAAAGGTGATTATGATGATGGATTAAATGAATTCCCCTCGGAGGGGAGTCTGGGGCCTCGTTTATATAGCCTAGAGCATGGAATCATGGCCCTTGGATGAAACTGACCTTCACGTGGGGTTAGGATGCATCCTTGGAGGTGGTTGAAGTAGCTTGCAAAGGAAGGAGCCGAGGGGCGGCAGCCAAGGGCCGGTCAGCCTAGGGTTGAGGCCGGTCGGCCCCACCTAGCGGCACCTCATGGTGGCTCTCCTCGTGGAGTCCTCTGGTGTCCTCTAGAAGCCTCTTGCGTATTCATGACGTGGAGATTAGGCCGATTGATGTGGGTTCCTGCTCATGGAAGATATCAATTCCTAAATTATTCTAATAACCCCCTGCAAAATATAGATTCACCAAAACTCTTGGAATTTCGTTATTTGACACCCTAAACCTATGTTGGTGATCATTTATTAGCCCTTTATATATTTATTTAACCCTTTATTATGGTAGATAACCATCGTCAATAACTCCCCCAAGCTTACCTTTTGCTAGTCCCTTAGCAAATATTCATAATGGATCAGGAGTTGCTACAATGCTTTCACGCCTCAAAAGTACACATGCGTTCAAACAAGAATTTTCCTCTGGATTAGGTCTGACCACTCTAACCTTCAGACTTACCCATATTACCTTTAACTATGGAGCTTATTAGCCTTCACTTGGATCTTGAGCAGTCGAAAAGTAGAACGATCAAATCAAGCATTATGTCTCAAGCTCTTCATTCAACTATTATTCTAGAGTTTTGCAAGATTTTTAAAATAAAACTCAGAGTATCTTTTTGTATGACTCTCTCAAACCTCTCAATATATGTGGTATTTCAGGATCCTCTCTAAGGCAAAGTGAGATTTGCCTTCTCTCATCCTACATCTAATGCTTTATCTGGAGCTTATAGGTATGGAGACAACGTGTACATACTTGCAAAGCATATTTTGTAAAGTCAAACAGTGGATCTAGAGAAATGAGGCATACGATCAAATCAAGAAGTGCATGTGTATGGATCAAGGAGTGGTTTATTTATGATGAAGGTGATAGTGGATCTAATTCTACTTTTGCTCCTTTGAAAGGGATTTTAATCTCTCTTTGAATAATTGAAGAACTTGGACTAAGAGATATTTTGGGCTATAGTTTTTTTAGAGAGGTGGGCATCTAAGTACCCATTGTTTTGGTAGGACACTTGTCCATGTTTTACTCTCTATATATTTCTCTTTCTTCTTTTTTTATAAATATATAAGCCCAGAACATTCTTGTCTATAATGAAAGTTTGAGAGATAATAATAACCTGGAGCAATAATAACTGGGGCTTATGAAATGTATGGATAGGTGACAAAAATCCTATAAAACATGTGAGTGGTGTTCTCTCCTAGTGTAGGAGAAAAATATATTTGGTAGATCTAAAGGCATGTTGTTGCGTACTTCTAGAGTAGAACCAGCATATTTGAGTGGAGTGTACGTGATCATGATTTTAAAAGTATGACAAGCCTCTAAGGGTCAACAGAGCTCGACATTGCTCGATGCAAGTACAAGTAGTAAAAAGTATGAATGGAGTTTTCTATCCTATGTATGGCTGTGGTAGGAATTTTAAGCTTTGTCATACAAGTACTCATCATGGTATTTTAAGATTTCAAAAGATAAAATTCTCTAGAACTCTAGCATCAGTAGGAGCAAGATAAATAGCAGCTCAGACTTTCTCATATCATACTCTTCAACTACCTAGATTTAGATTCAACATTTGCAACCCATAAGTTTCAGGCTCAGAGTTTATCTTTAGATCAAGACAGTTCTACCCAAAACTTTGGAGAATTCATGTTTGAAAACTAGGCACTTGAAAGGAATTACGGCACAACAACTATTCATCATTTCCATAACAGAGATTATTCTGAGTGCTCTCTATTCACAAACTAATTCAAGCAAACTTGACACACTCTAACTAACACACATTATTACAAAATAGCACAATATAAACCAAATACTCGACTAGATAAAGTAGACACAATAAAAATCCATAAATATTAAAAAGTATGTCTCCTGACCATAATTATGTAAGTGTGAACCTTCATGTGCTCACTATTTTTTTCTTTCTTTTTGAATTTATTTATAGAAAGAAAACTTTAAGGGGTAAGGATACTTACCTAGAATACATGGGGGTGCCTTCCCCCAAGCTAAATGTTGACGTAGTCGTTCGATCTTGCAATATAGCAGACTGGCAGTGGAGATGTACGTCTTCTGTCAGAAATTGATTGATGTTGATGACTGATAAGACAGTCCTCCAACAATAGATAGAGCATCCACTTGCTTCTCAGCTCTTTTTGGTCCTTCACATCCTGTGAAACTCAAATAGATAACAAAACTTGTAGAACATGTTAAGCGTTAGTGGTTTGGCCACTTAAGCCTCAGTTGTTCAAAGCTTTTCTTCTAGGCAGAGTTTTAGTGTGATTTCTTTCTTAATATTTTTGTATTTTTATATTTTCTATGATGCAAAAGAAAATACAATAGGATGAATGCATGCATATTTATTTTTATTTTTATGTCACCATGGTGAATATTCCTATGGGTTTTTTACACACCACAAAATTATCCACATGGGCCTTTAGGATTTATGATGCAGCAAATATATATATATATATATATATATATATATATATATATATATATATATATATATATATATATATATATATATATATATATATATATATATATACAATGCTAATGCAGAAAAGTAAATATGCTAAATGAAAATGATTATGCAGAAAAGATAAATATGGATAACTACCGATTTTTACCTCCCGACGAGGGTTCATTGTTTTAAGTCCTCTGAACAGGACTTCTCACCATGTTCATTCCTTAGGTGAATCATCTGGTCTTAGAGGTGGAGACCTTGATAACAGCACCTCTTAATATAGTGTTACCCATGTTCTTCGTTCATCCAGTAGCCGTTTAAAATGAAGCATTAATTGTGAAAGTTGACAGCATCTTGCTCAGTGTGCATGTTCTTATAGATCCAGGACCTTCACTTTGTAGAATTTGGGAGAGTTGACAAACTCATCCATGTTTTGTTCGAAGTGTGTCTTGCTCATAAAGACAAGATAAAGATCAAGTGCATGGGCTCTGTTGGTGAAAAAACACCAACAGAACCAAAAGTTTTATTCATTCTTCTCTAACCTTAGGCATGGTGAACAAGATAAAGTTGAAGTTATGGGTGATAAGATCAGAAGATGAGCATGAGTGTGAATATGCAATATTTTTAGCTCATTTGGTTAACACAGTGAGATCAAGAGAGTGAATCTAAGAACAAAGATTAAAGAACTGAACATGTTAAGTTGATCAGGTTGGATCAAGCGAAGTTGTAACTTAAACATGTTTTGTTCTTCATTTATGTGCGTACCAGGATTGAGAAAAGCTTTTTGAATAGTGATTATGTACCTCAAGATATTACTTTTGTCATTGAAGAGTGATGGTACTGAACCACCCTGTGGAAGCTTCTCTTGCCCAGCTGGTTCTGCTCATGAATGGCTTGTCTTCACCATCTTTTTGTTCTCCTGATCTTGACATTCTTGTCGGTCCTTGTGCTCCCCTCATTGTCTTAAGAATTTCTCCATGATGGTCTTTGTCTTGAAGGGGCTTGGTGGAGATTTGTTCACCTTCTTTCATGGAGTGAGTGCTTTGATTACAGATCTTGTTTCGTGGCACTCATCTTCTTGTTCCATGGATCTCTTCATGATGCGTGAGCTGTGTTTCCCTTATGTTTGTTATTTCTTTGATCTTTTTGCTCTAGACCTAGAAAGGTTAGTGACAAGTGTACTTGAAGGAATATTTTTATAATTATATCTCTATGCTCGTTTCACAAGGGCAGTGTAGCAGAAAGATGAATACTCGTGTTAGGATCTAAAAAGTGCTTGTTTTAGGACACTAAGCTTGTCCTTGGAAAACTTTCAAAATGTGTTTTGGTGAAATAGGTTCCCCTCCAACACCAACCTTAAGAGCACAATGAGATATGCAATATTTATGATAAACATATGCATCTACAACCACCCTTTTGAAAATTTTATAAACAGAAAGAGTGAGGGGGTTGGTGATACGCTCAGGGGGTCCCGATCTTCACGACGTAGGATGATCACCGATAACTAGCTGAAGAATAGCCGGATAACTTGCTGCAGGCAGCGATAACTAGTGCAACCTGGCAAATAAAACTCGAAGCCAACCACCGTCTTTAATCGGCAACCTGAATCGAGGATTCGCCCAACCACACTCTCAAAGAACCAACCAACACAGCCTACAATCAATCGAGGAAACCTCGAAGGGAGTAGGAGCACCAATTGGGAGCGGATGAAGCCGCCGCTTCTGTAAATCTCGCAAAGGAAATCACAAGAGCAAAGGGGTAGAGATCTCTCTCATTATTTGTTAGCACACAGCTGAACAAAAGGGGGGTTTGTATTCTATTATCAAAAGTCTGAGATTACAATGAGTCTAGGAGGTATTTATACTAGCAACAGCCCTGCTAGATAGGTGGAAACTCGAAACAAAAAATATAAGACGCACTATGTGAATGGGCCTCCTCGAGATGCCTTCCTGGAGAGTTTTCGCGTGGCTGCTGGTCTTCAGCGCAGTCTTCAGTGTTTTGGCAATAACTCTATCTTGGAAACTCCAAATGACATGCAGTTTGTTGGGTTGGAAAGTTAACTTGATAACCTTTCACACGATGTGCAGCATGTACCACGAAATATTGTAGATTGGTATAGTTTTGCATGGGAACTTGGACATCAGGCTGACTGCTGACTAGCTGACCAGTCTGTACTAAATCAGTCGAATCTCAACATTGGAGAATCCAAATCAAGTGAGAGAACTTGGGCTTGAAACTAGACTTGATAAGCTTTCCAACAAGTCCTCATGGGCCTTCATAGCTTTTGTGAGCAAAAAGTTGTGACTGATTCTTTCTAATGGTTCTGTCACACTGGACTGGCTCGAACGTGATCCTCCTCTTTGTTTCACCCTTGGTGTCTTCTTGTCATCCTCCGTGGTGCACCTAAGCAATAGCAACGTGCACGACTTAGGTAGTATATAATTCTCATTAACATTAAAATGATTTTCAGAAAGTAGCGCGTGCACCTCTTGTTGTAGCTTCTTGGCTCGACTACGTGTAATTGGTCCATCAAAGACTTGGACTGGTGTTGGTGTAGCTTGACTTGGAGGTTGTAACATGTTGTTGGTTGACGTGGTCATATCATCCTCCCCCTCTTCAAAAGGAGTCGTCCTCGACTCTGAAGTATCTTCACTTGTGAATGGAGATAGATCAGCAACATTGAAGGTGTTGCTCACACCATAACTTGCTGGAACATCTATCTTGTATGCATTGTCATTGATCTTGGACAACACTCTGAATGGACCATCCCCTCATGGCATCAACTTGGATTTGCGCTTCTCAGGAAAGCGATCCTTACGCAAGTGAATCCACACCAAGTCCCCTGGTTCAAATAATACTTTCTTTCGATGTTTGTTCATACTTGCAGCCTTGCGTGTCGCCTTCAACTCAATTGCTTCTTTGGTCTTCTCATGTACCTTCTTTATATATGCGACACGCTTTGAGGCTTCCATGTTGGTTCTCTCCTGCAATGGCAGTGGCAACAAATCTATCGGAGCAATAGGTTTGATCCCATAAACAATTTCAAAAGGACACAAATTAGTGGTAGAGTGTACTGCCCTGTTATAGGCAAACTCCACATGAGGCAAGCAATCCTCCCAATCCTTCAAGTTCTTTTTCACCATGGTTCGCAGCAACATTGACAATGTACGATTCACCACTTCAGTTTGTCCATCGGTTTGAGGGTGACAAGTTGTTGAGAACAAGAGCTTGGTCCCAAGCTTTGCCCATAATGTTTTCCAAAAGTAGCTCACAAACTTGACGTCACGATCAGACACAATAGTTCTAGGCATCCCATGCAGCCTCACAATTTCTCTGAAAAACAAATTAGCAACATGTGAAGCATCGTCGCTCTTGTTACAAGGGATAAAATGAGCCATCTTTGAAAATCTATCAACCACAACAAAAATAGAATCTTTTCCCCTCTGAGTTCTAGGCAACCCTAAAATAAAGTCCATACTTATATCTTCCCAGGGAATATTAGGAGTAGGTAATGGAGTGTATAAGCCATGAGGGTTCAGTTTGGACTTAGCTTTGTGGCAAGTGACGCATCGCTCCACAAATCTGATGATGTCTCTCCGCATCTTGGGCCAATAGAAATGATCTTGCAGCAGTTCATGAGTTTTCTTTTGTCCAAAATGACCTGTTAGTCCACCTCCATGTGACTCCTGCAACAAAAGCAATCTAACCGAAGAATTGGGAACACAAAGCTTGTTAGCTCTAAACAAAAATCCATCATGTATGTGATATTTTTCCCAACCTTTTCCATCTTTACAATGACTATATGGTTCTGAAAATTCAGGGTCATTTTTATACATGTCTTTCAAACTTTGAAGTCCCAAAACCTTTACCTCAAGTTGGTTCGGCAACACACTCTTTCGTGACAACGCATCAGCAACCACATTGTCCTTACCTTTCTTGTATTTCACGATGTATGGGAATGTTTCGATGAACTCAACCCATTTAGCATGGCGACGATTCAGTTTTGCTTGTCCTTTCAAGTATTTTAAAGCTTCATGATCGGAATGAATAACAAACTCTTTTGGCCATAAGTAATGCTGCCATGTCTCAAGCACACGCACCAAAGCATACAATTCTTTGTCATATACAGAATAATTCAGTTGAGCACCTCCCAATTTTTCACTAAAATATGCTACAGGTTTTCCTTGCTGCATTAAAACTCCTCCGATCCCAATCCCACTAGCATCACATTCTACTTCAAAAGTTTTAGTGAAATCAGGAAGAACAAGTAACAGTGCTTCAGTCAAACGTTTCTTTAATTCTTGAAAAGCATTTTCTTGTGAATTGCCCCATTTAAAATCAACACCTTTCTTTGTCAATTCATTCAAAGGAGCAGCGATGGTACTGAAATCTTTCACAAATCTTCTATAAAAACCAGCAAGGCCATGAAAACTTCTTACTTGACTTACATTCGTTGGAGTTGGCCAATCCTTGATGGCCTTCACCTTGCTTTCATCCACTTCTATTCCTTTCCCTGAAACAACAAAGCCAAGGAACACAACATGGTCTGTGCAAAAACTGCACTTCTCAAGATTAGCAAATAATTTCTCCTTCCGGAGCTCATCCAAGACTTGACGAATGTGATTCATATGTTCTTCAAAAGACTTGCTATAAATTAAGATGTCATCAAAATAGACAACCACAAATTTTCCAATGAAAGCTCTCAGGACATGGTTCATTAATCTCATAAAAGTACTTGGAGCATTAGTCAAACCAAAAGGCATAACCAACCATTCATATAGCCCAAATTTTGTTTTAAATGCAGTTTTCCATTCATCTCCAGCTTTCATTCTTATTTGATGGTACCCACTCCTCAAATCAATTTTAGTAAATATGGTGGAACCACTTAATTCATCAAGCATGTCATCTAATCGTGGAATAGGATGGCGATAGTGAACAGTGATATTATTTATAGCTCTACAATCAACACACATCCTCCAAGAACCATCTTTCTTAGGTACTAAAATCATAGGAACAGCACAAGGACTTAAACTTTCACGAACAAAACCTTTGTTAAGAAGTTCTTGCACTTGCCTTTGTATCTCCTTTGTTTCTTCCGGATTGGTGCGGTATGGTGGACGATTAGGGAGTGCAGCCCCTGGAATGAGATCAATTTGATGCTCAATCCCACGAATTGGAGGTAGTCCAGCTGGTGTCTCTTTTGGAAAAACATCTTCATAGTCCTGCAAAAGATGAGACACAACACTAGGAAGAGAGGTGATGTCGTTGGCTGAAACTAATATGTCCTTGTACACAAGTACAAAGAGCACTTGATCTGGGTTGTTCCTCACTTCTCTCATTTCAGATTTTGTGGCTAGCATAACTAGATGCTCTCCCTCTCCTTTATTTTTTTCTCTCAAGTTTGGCTTGTGGCACTCACTCACCGAGTTGTGGATGGCACTCAATTTCTTTTGCTCTCCTGCCTCTCTACTCACTGTAACAATTTCAGATTTCTTTTGTAAGTGTTCAGCCATGATTTGTTGAGGTGTCATAGGCTTGAGTACAAACTTCTTCCCTTTTAGATCAAGAGTGATCTGATTTGTTCTCCCACAATGTTGGCTATATCGATCATATTGCCATGGTCTTCCAAGCAGCAAGTGACACACCGACATGGGTGCCACATCACACTCCACCGTGTCAACATATTCCCCAATCTTGAATGGAACTTTCACTTTATATGCAATCTTGATATCTCCCGAATCATTCAACCATTGGACATGATATGGATGAGGGTGTCGCAGCAACTTCAAACCAAGCTTGTCAACCATCTCACGACTAGCAAGATTATGGCAGCTCCCGCCATCAATGATCACCTTCACTACTTTATCTTGCACTTTTGCTCTGGTTTGAAATAAATTGTGTCGCTGCCCATTTTCATTTTCTTTCATTTGAACACTCAAGATTTGAGCTACAACAAGAGCAGCACCCTGCTCAAACTCGCAGCCAGTATGGTCCTCATTTTCATGGGCTTCCTCATCATATTCTTCCTCAACTTCCTCTTCACTAGCTGAATCAAAGTCTCCATTATCATTCACAATGATCACCCGATTGTTTGGGCATTCCCTACTTATATGCCCACGGCCTCCACACTTGAAGCACTGAATTCCACTACTCTTGGATGTAGATCCCACTGAATTAGTTGTGGATGCCGCTGGTTTTGGGGCAGTAGTGTTCTTCTCACTAAAAGCACCCTGAAAATTAGAACGTGAGCCTCCATTTGAGCTTTTTCCCATTGATGGTGCAGCAGCAAACTTTGTTTCTGATTTACTTCCTCTAGAAAAATTCCTCGTACCAAATGACAAGGACTTGCTACTCTTAGCATCTTGCTGCAGTTGACGTTCAGCTTTGGTTGCTTGATGTACCAAGTCAATAAGATGACGGTACGGCTGAAACTCAACAATGCACTGAATGTTGCGATGCAGCCCAGCCATAAAACGTGCAATGGTTTGTTCTTCATCTTCATGCACATTGGCTCGAATCATAGCCTTCTCCATCTCTTTATAATATTCTTCAACAGAGAAACTTCCTTGCTTCAGATTCTGCAGTTTATTAAAGAGATCACGTCGATAGTGCTTGGGCACAAATCGAAGTCTCATTTCCTTCTTCATTTCTTGCCAACTTGCAATAGGACGTTCTCCTTCCTCTTGTTGATCTTGGAGAAGTTGCTCCCACCAAATAAGAGCATATCCATCAAACTCCAGAGATGCCATTGCTAACTTCTTCTGTTCTGAATAATTATGCATGCGAAATATCTTTTCTACCTTCAACTCCCATGTGAAATAATCTTCAGGATCAGACCCTCCATCAAATTTTGGCATAGTGAATTTCAGTTTGCCAAATTTCTCCTCTTGGTTGCCTCTCCTATGACGGTGGCGACCAAAGCTATGTTGAGAATGATTATCATCATCCTCATCTTTAGATTCTTCATCATCATTCCTTCGACCTCGTCCACTTCCTCTGCTAGGTGCAGCTCTTCGATTCCCCCGACCCCTTCTTCTTCCATCACTATCTTCATCATCTCCACCATGGTTACTGCCACCTTCTTGACGAGGACAACGTCGTCTGATCTCATTCATAAGGGCTTGAAGATCTCGAGTCAATTGATCTTGCTTTTCTTCCATGCTTTGCCAAAGTTCATTAAATTGTGCCGCAGTGACACAATCATCGATCTCAGCATTAGAACCCATCTTTCTAAAATGTTAGCTCAATATGGCAATAGATATTTATGGAATAGGAATATATATGTGGGATCTCACAACCTTACCTCTCTAACCAACCGAAGCTCTTATGAAATCCCTGCGAGTTACAGGAAAAATAATGTGTGGCGGTATCCGAGAGTGATGGTTGGGAGAATACAAGACCAAAGAATACCGATTACGATGGCTTATATGTGGGGCTTGGTGGCGAGTAGTGCACAAGGGATGCAATCTGAATTCTAGCTATTGTAAAGTTAAGTAACAACCCAAGCTAGAAGTTCCCTGTCTAGTGCTGATCACAGAATTTGAATGAGATTGAAATCGATCACACACACACGCAAGGAAATTTCAGATTTGATGCAAACAAGGAGTATGATTGGGATGCAAGTGTTGCGATCAAACCTAACCAAAATTTTGCACCAAACAAGGATAGCACACTAGTTGCACTACTTGATATGAAAACTTTTAGCACTTGTGCACATAAACCTACTGATCTTTCAACCTTTCTTTCTCAGTTTTTCTCTATTCTTTTTTTTTTACTTTTCTTTCTTCTCTTTTTTTTTGACACACTTTTTTTTAACTAAACACAAAGACCAGATTAAGACACTTGCACAATTAAGATAAGAACAAAACACAACCGGTAGCTATAATAGGATCAAAGTTTACGCGAAGGACATGATATGCGTTTTCAGATTTTTTTTGTAGGGATTTTCAGATATATAAAGAGGCTCAAAGGACACGCAAAGGATAATGATCAGCAACTAAAACAAAGACTCTAATGAACTGAAACTTAACAAAACTCACTAAAATAACAGATTGAAACAAAGGGCTAAACGAATGTATTTTTTTTAGGCTTTTTGGTGGATAGGACGAAACAAAATATATAAGTAGCTAAGGGAAAAAAATCCTACCGTGGTAACGAAAGCTTTGATACCAGATGATACGCTCAGGGGGTCCCAATCTTCACGACGTAGGATGATCACCGATAACTAGCTGAAGAACAGCCGGATAACTTGCTGCAGGCAGCGATAACTAGTGCAACCTGGCAAATAAAACTCGAAGCCAACCACCGTCTTTAATCGGCAACTTGAATCGAGGATTCGCCCAACCACACTCTCAAAGAACCAACCAACACAGCCTACAATCAATCGAGGAAACCTCGAAGGGAGTAGGAGCACCAATTGGGAGCGGATGAAGCCGCCGCTTCTGTAAATCTCGCAAAGGAAATCACAAGAGCAAAGGGGTAGAGATCTCTCTCAATATTTGTTAGCACACAGCTGAACAAAAGGGGGGTTTGTATTCTATTATCAAAAGTCTGAGATTACAATGAGTCTAGGAGGTATTTATACTAGCAACAGCCCTGCTAGATAGGTGGAAACTCGAAACAAAAAATATAAGACGCACTATGTGAACGGGCCTCCTCGAGATGCCTTCCTGGAGAGTTTTCGCGTGGCTGCTGGTCTTCAGCGCAGTCTTCAGTGTTTTGGCAATAACTCTATCTTGGAAACTCCAAATGACATGCGGTTTGTTGGGTTGGAAAGTTAACTTGATAACCTTTCACACCATGTGCAGCATGTACCACGAAATATTGTAGATTGGTATAGTTTTGCATGGGAACTTGGACATCAGGCTGACTGCTGACTAGCTGACCAGTCTGTACTAAATCAGTCGAATCTCAACATTGGAGAATCCAAATCAAGTGAGAGAACTTGGGCTTGAAACTAGACTTGATAAGCTTTCCAACAAGTCCTCATGGGCCTTCATAGCTTTTGTGAGCAAAAAGTTGTGACTGATTCTTTCTAATGGTTCTGTCACACTGGACTGGCTCGAACGTGATCCTCCTCTTTGTTTCACCCTTGGTGTCTTCTTGTCATCCTCCGTGGTGCACCTAAGCAATAGCAACGTGCACGACTTAGGTAGTATATAATTCTCATTAACATTAAAATGATTTTCAGAAAGTAGCGCGTGCACCTCTTGTTGTAGCTTCTTGGCTCGACTACGTGTAATTGGTCCATCAAAGACTTGGACTGGTGTTGGTGTAGCTTGACTTGGAGGTTGTAACATGTTGTTGGTTGACGTGGTCATATCAGTTGGAGATCTCGAATGTGGGGAGGTTGAAGAGACCAATTGAATTGGGAGATGTCTCATATGAACATGGATTTAATAAGGTGGTTATGGAATAGATTCCATGCTCATTGATGTCATCTTTGTCTCCAATCTAATGTTTAGAATTTCACTTGGATTGGTGACTCTTGAATTGGCCTCGTCTAGGGCTTCCTCCATAGATGAATAAGTATCATCCTCAAAGTCAAAGGGAGTTAAAAACTCACCATTTGAGTTTGAGCCAATATTAGATTCTATTAAGGCTTCTTCCTTGTCCATCCATTCTACACATTCCTGCCAATGTCATAGCATCTCTTCGTCATCCATGTGGTCATTATGAGTCCTATGGTTTGGTTGTCTTAATGGATTTCTAGGATCATCATGAGACTTAGGAGGGAGAGCATATGAGGGATTATCAGGGTCAAGGATGGATTGAAAAATGGGTTGAGGTAAGTCATCTGATGTGGGCATAGAAGGGGATAAGATATAATAATTTCCAAAATTGCTTGGCTCTCCTTCTATGGCATCGCTAGACATGCCATCCTTGCATTTCTTCCAATGTGCTCTATGGGGGAAAGGTAGTTGAGAACACTTTTTTCTAGATGCCATTCTATTTTTATATTGATCTACCAGCATCTTACAAAACTTGAAGTCTAAGCTATCATCATTACGTTGGGGTATTGATGTCTTAGGATTGACAGCTGAACCTCAGGATTGAAGTGGTTGTGACTTAGCTATCAAAACTTCCTCTTTTTGTTCAGGAGAGAACTCCTTCTTTTTCTTGGAGGGCTTAAAATGAATTTTAGTCCAGCGAGTGGCTTGACTAGTAATTTTTTCAAGCATGACCCTTGCTTCACTTGTAAGCAAATGAAGAAAAGCTCCTCTAGAGGATAAATCAAGAAATTCCCTAGAATCCTTGCTAAGACCATGATAAAAATGTTGAAAAAGTATTGGGTCTGGAATAGCAAGGTCCGGGCCAATGTGGGTAAGGTCAATAAAGCGATCCCATGATTCGGCAAGAGATTCTTCTTCTAGTTGTCTAAAAGTTAGAACCTTTTTCCATAGGTCATTCACTTTGGAGATGGGAAAGAATTTTGATAGAAATTCATTGCATAGTGTCTTCCAATCTCCTTGCGCATGTTCTACATTGAGTTTAGACCAATGTTTAGCTTTTCCCGTTAAAGAGAATGGAAATATCTTCCATTGGATGGTCTCATCGGACATGCCCTTTATGTGAATGAGGTCACAGATCCGCTTAAACTCTCGTAGGTGCGAATATGGGTTTTCCTCAATTTCCCCCATGAAGGGTTTTTTCTGAACAAATTCTATGAAATCCGGGCTTATCTCAAAACCAGATGCTGTGATAGGCTCGGAATGTTCTGGTGGTCTAAGGTGTGTGCCCATAGGGTTAGCATATTGATAGATAGGAGTGTTATTATCCATGCTAACAAAAGATGAAAGGAAAAAGAATAGAAGGGATGAGGTGAAGGATAAAAAGAAAGAAAGTATAAGAAAATATTTTTTTCTTTTTAGAAAACAAAAGGGTAAAGATAAGAAAAGAGAGATTTTTTCTTTTAAGTATATATATATACTTATTTTTGTTTATGAAAAAGGTTAGGCTAGGTTCGTAGTCAATTCAGCAACCATTTCCCCGGCAACGGCACCAGAAAGCTTGTTGGTATTTATTAACGCGAATAGAAAAGAACCGCAAGCGCACGAATACCGTTGTAGCTTTCACCCGGAGGGTTTTAAATATCGTATCCACAGGGAAACATGTAAGTTAACTACGTGTTCTAACTTAACCAGAAAAGGTGAATGAGTTGGAAATATAAATAAGGTGGGAACAACTAAAGTGAAAACAAGACTAAAACGTAAGAGAGGATCAATCTAGTATGGGGTCGATAGTAGGAGTATAGAGTGGATAACTCGATCAGGGTTTTCTACTTCTAACTTGGGAAGTCCACATCTTCTACTATTCAACTGGGGAATTACTATGGAAGACCGCAAACAAAGTATGAATCTACCACGCAATTATATATCCTACTATGCCTACAGACGGGAGGTGGACTACAGAGGACTCAATGAAGTTGTCACCTTCGTGATCTACCACCGATCCGGAATATAGGGTGCATCTACGAGTAAACCTAGTCTAAGCACCACGCTTACAGTATGAATTATACTCTAACCCAGTTGACTAGATTAAAGCGCTCAAAAGAGACTCTCAAACTAGAAGAATAATATAAACATGAATCTTACTTGAATCAGAAGTTGATTGCCAGAGCATGAGCCATCTCAGGAGCAAGCCCACATAGAGCTCGATCCTGCCGAAGTACAAGTTGTTGAAGAGGCACCGACAGGCTAGCACCTCCTCCGAACTCCTCCCTCGCTCTCCATCTCTCTACTATCTAGAAGACTAGATCTATTCTAACTTGGGAGTTGAGAGGACATCCATTCGAGGAACACTTCTCTTCCCTAAACCCTAGGTTTTCTCTTAAAGGTGATTTATGATGATGGATTGAATGAATTCCCCCCAGAGGGGGTCTGGGGCCTCGTTTATTTAGCCCAGAGCATGGAACCATGGCCCTTGGATCAAACCAACCTTCACGTGGGGGTTAGGATGCATCCTTGGAGGCGGTTGAAGTAGCTTGCAAAGGAAGGAGCCGAGGGGCGGCAGCCAGGGGCCGGTTGGCCTAGGGTTGACACCGGTCGGCCCCACCTAGCGGTGCCTCGTGGTGGCCCTCCTCGTGGAGTCCTTTGGTGTCCTCTAGAAGCCTCTTGCGTATTTGTGATGTGGAGATTAGGCTGATTGACGTGGGTTCCTTCTCATGGAAGATATCAATTCCTGAATTATTCTGATAACCCCCTGCAAAATATAGATTCACCAAAACTCATGGAATTTCGTTAGTTGACACCCTAAACCTATGTTGGTGATCATTTATTAGCCCTTTATATATTTATTTTAACCCTTTATTATGGTAGATAACCATCGTCAACACTTTATGAGTGAGTTATTAGTGTATCTTGCTCTCACATGATTTCTTGCAATAGCAATTTCTCTTTTTCATAGAGGTTGATATACATGTCCAAATGGCTTGAAATTTTTACAGAAGACTATCGCGGTGATATTCTAGCTACTATAATTTTTGTAGAATTTATGGTACACTTAGGCATCTAAATAAATTAAGAAATGCATTCAAATAATTATTTAGTGATGAGCACTATGCTTTTTGGTGATCATTTAACATGTACTTTATGATGGTTACATTGGTTGTGGCCAAATGTATGTTTGGAATATAAGTTAATATTTATTCTTGCAATTGATGCTTTTCTAGACAGTTTCTGGGACTTTTGTAATTGCACGATGAAAATGATGTTTGCTGAGAAACATGCTTATAACAAAGTTGTAGATGACTCATTAATTTAGCTTGTGTTAAATTTTGGTGGCATTTGGCCTTATAGTTTGTGAGTTATGACTGTTCCAAGTTGGGTTCTAGAAATAGTTGTCCTCTTGAATCTCTGGACCAGATTCTGTAATTATGCATGTTTGACTTGGTTAACTTGAGAATCATGCTAAGATGATTAAATATTAATTGTAGACAATTTCATAAGATTTCTAGAATGTCTTGTTGCATGACTATTGGATTTGTATAACTCCATTTATGATCCAAACATGCAGCTGTTGTTTGCAGTCCAGAAATAGACAGATGCTAGTTGTAGTTGTTTATTCCATGTGTTGCTAAGTGTGGCTTATGCCCTTGATGAGGGTTAAGTTAAGATACTTGTGGTCTTGTTAAACTTGTGTTATGCTTGATGTGCTTGCCCTCTATAATTGGTTGTGTGGTGATAGTTAAATAGCTATTGGTGTCTATGTTTTGCATGATCTTGTGTTTGTATGAATGCTTATGTGATGCATCTTGTGTTACCATTCATCATATTCATACACATGCATCTTGCATCTCATCTAGGTACGCTAGATACACCGCGTGAAGGATGAGATGTTGGAGCTAAACCCGAAGATGGTGTTTGGTGGACCTATCCCAAAGATGGAAGAGCTAAGCAAGTGCCGGGATGGAAGATGCTCGCCAAGCGAGTGTCATCTGTCAAACACTAACCTAAGTGTTCGATCCCAGGCAAGCCTCGGAGCATTCTAAGCCTCCTACTTTATAAAAGCAATTGAATATGTATAGGTTACATATGTTTTATTGCATTAAGTTATAGGAGTTGAGTGAAAACACTTGCTGCATATATACCTTTTCCTTGTCCCATAAATATGCCTGGAATCCTATTTTAGTTTAGGATCGAAAGTATTTCTTAGCCATGCTTAGACCGGTAGAAGTCGGGTGATTTCTTGTCACTTGCGAGATATAGGTGGATACCTGGTTATCGTTGGCTATAATTGTTATCATGGAAAATAACCAAGTGTTGATGGATAAACGAAGACCGGGCAGAGTCTTATAGGGTTTTGGACTATAGTGATTCCGTCTGTGTCGGTTAAGGACTGATCGTTGCTCGTCCCTCTTGTCATGTTGAACGCATGCCTCAAATTTAGCTGGCCGAATAAAGTACCTTTCGACCACGAAGCTAGTGACATGATTCGGGCCAGGACCTACATGGGTGCACGTACTGGTGCTGAAGGGAGTATGACAAGGACGCGAAGAGTGAGGCCAAGGTGCGTCCTGGCAGTCGGGCAGTCCCTGGGTACTACGGCCCTAGTTTATCCCGCGACGTTTATCAGAATCTTGTCATTCGTTACCTGTAGCTCACTTCACGAGTGAGTGTGGTTTGTGTGAGGAATAAATCACTAGCTGGTTAGGAATCGATTCAAATCGCCATCGCTCCTGGATAGTGAGCACTTGACTCAAGCTACAACATCGTAGTACAATGATGGAACACAGATGGTTATGTGGATGATATTGGAAAAGCCAAACTTGAGATTGTAACCTTTGATGTTAATGGTTAATCAAGTGATTGCTCTAGCATAGGTGCTTACTTAGATTAATCAGGTATAATTAAGTTGATGCTTATACTTTAAGTGGTTCCTAGATGATAACTTATGCTTTTCGCAAATGAGTCAAGCTAGCCCACTAAAAGAAAGCTTTGCATACTCCTTGGTGTTATGTTATTTCTGGTTTATGACGGGTAAGTCTAGTTGAGTACCTTCTCATACTCAGGGTTTATTCCCACTTGTTGCAGGTTGTGATATATCATGGCTACTGCAAGAATTGGATGAATCCTGCTGTAGTGGCGGAGTGTGATCATGGGCATGATCCTTCTGAGCTATCTTGTCTCTCATGCTTTTATTAGAAATTGACCTTGGTACTGGCATGTGTTTGAATTAAGATGATATTAGTTTTAAACTACTTTGCTTCCGCTACTTTTGAACTTGAGTTGTGATAACTCTATGGAACTCTGATTTATGTTGAATTACTTGTATTAATGGATGTAACATGTGACTTGTTATGTTGAATCACTACGATCTTGTCTTGTACGTTGGTTGGTTTGAAATCTCCTGTGATTTCATTGGACTACCAGGGTTATAGGGGCTTAAGTATGAGAATCTTATTGCTCCGGTGATTGTTTTTATACTTTTGTTCTTATAATTTGGGTGGTTTCATTACACCCATGTTCTTTGCTTGTCCAGCAGTTTGATGTGAAACTTTAATTGTGGAAGCTTCATCACTAGAGGACCCTGTGATGAAGAGTAGATGCTTCTAGTGGTCCTTTCCTTCTTCTAGGAGTTTGCCTTACTCGATTCACCTCTCTCCTTGACTTGTTCATGGCCCTCTAGATTTACACTCCTTCATTCTCCTTCCTCTTCTCTTTTTTTTCATTATTTCCAGACCTTTGGCTCCACTTATTGTTTCTTCTCTATAGAGGATTAGTGGACAACACATACCCGAAGGAATGTACAAACAATGAAAAGGGTAGTATTGTTCATAGAGCTAAATGTCATTTTCTATGCTACAGAAAAGTTTGTTTGAACATTTTAATTAGCATAGAACATTTACTCACCATTACTTCTTCTCTCAAGGATTGATTTTACTTTGTCTTAAGTTTGATTTGCATATATGCTATCTATAGAAACATTCAAACTTATAGAGAGAAAGTAATTATGAGTGGAGGGACTGCAAACCGGCGTGCTAGAGCGACAGGGGCTTGGGAGGAGGAAGAGCATTGTTGGATCACTTTTAGAGGAATTAATGTCCTTTCTCCTCCAACCTTGAGCCTTGCTATCGCTCGTCACTTGAAGCCAAGTGTGAGTGTTGAATCAACCCTCAAAGTGTGTTGTAACTCTATGTCCTTAGACACTATTCATCATCTATTCTTAAATCTGTCAGAGAGGGCTCTTGATTCTAGATCCATTGAGCAAAGATCTCTCCTTTGCATTCTACCTTTCTTTGTACTATCCAATCTAGGAGATGAGGATATAGGTGGTTGTATGATCTTCTCTCATCAATCATTCTTGATTTTCATTGGGTCTTGGTTGATGAATTGATGTTCATTGGAGATGTAGACTCGAGTTCTTCCTTGATGGTCTTTGTCTTCTAGAGGCGTGGCGAAGAGTTGCTCAGTTAATGATACGCCATCTGTCTTTATGATAAAGGAAGGAGCTTCATTAATATTTGCATGCAGGCTTCATCTCTAATGGCTTAGGGACATCATCTTGCAACCATAGTCATGGTCTTTCAAGGCTTGGTCGGTAGTCAACCCTTGATTGGTGATTGGTTGACACAAGGGTGCATGCTATCATGTCATCCTTGTCCTCGCCGCTGACATGCAAGATGGTGTCTTCAAGAACAATGAGAGCAGGTCTTTGGTTGGCTAAAATGAGGTGAGTTGTGCCCTGCTCCTCATCGGTATCCTAGCTCGAGTTTTGGGCTCAATGCTATGATGTATTCAAGGTTGCTCATAGCTTGTCGCCTTGTTCATCCACTTCTTTTGGGTGAGTTCAAGATGTTGATCCTTCTGGTGGCACTCTTCTCTCCTTTGTTCTATCACTGAAGTGGTGGTTTGGCAGGTTCATGACAAACCATGAACAAGCACATCGTAGATTCTTTCCTACAAAAAGTTAGTGGACACATACCCAAAGGATTGCAACAATTTCAAGCTATGGGCTATTATCCACTATCTATTTGAATTTCATCTATGCTAACAAAGAGATGGTTTTCGAGTTACTTTAGCATAGGATTTATTTATCATGTTTTCTAACAACTTTTTTTATGGCACTTTAATATGGTTCAAGGCAAAGGTAACATGCAGCAAAAGACAATGTGAATGATATTTGATACTTACAATTCTTCCTTGGATGATGAATAAACTGTCTATTGTGCAAAGTTGTTGGAGTTTATCATATGCCTTGCTTCATCTTCGAAGTGAGTTCATCTCTTTACTTACCCAAATTAGATTTGAGAGTTTTCTGCAGGGGTTAGTCCAACAAAATAACCAGTATCTACTAAAGCACATTTTTAGTTCAATAACCAAACTAGACTCCATTTCTTAATTGGGTTAAGAAAGACAATTTAACCTAAGCACCACGCTTAATTAAAAAAGCCTTTGGAAGGACCCTCGAAGCACTTCCAAACCAAAGCATTCTCTAGTAGACAAAGGTAGCATGAAAGCACTATAGAGATTTACTCAAATGGAGATGACAGAGCATGATCATGGTGAGGAATATTTTTATTTTTAGATGCAGGTGATATGAGTGCATGCAAGGAACTAAACATGCAATGGATGAGAGAACATAATAAACTAAATAGAGAGGATGCATGAATAATACAAAGTAAACATGCAGTGAGATGCACAATTAAAAAGATAACTACCCATTAATTTTAAAGTCCATGAGCAAGACTATCTCACCTTTATTGATCAAACTTACCATGACTCACAATTTGGGATTTGTGAGTAGTGCAACATCCATGTTTGTCACTTGAGATGTGATTTGAATTCTTGTGACCTTTTTCTCCAATCTACACATGGTTAGAATAATATATATGTATACACAAACATGTGAGATGGCAAGGTTCTAATGTTGATGAATCGTGAATGTTCAGGCACCCTAGGTTCTTCAATGTGTATCTTTTTTTATTTTCTTGTGGAAACTTGCCAAAAGGTCAAAACGACATCTGATGTCCTGTCTATTCCACAACTCAACAGAACAAGGGTAATCCTACTAAAGCTAGTGATGCACTAAATTAGCATACATCAAGATTATTATCAAAATCTTTACACCAATTGCTTCCCCGGCAACGGCGCCAAAAATGCTTATTGGTATAAATTAAGTGCAACTAAAATATGAAGGATTCTGAAAGCGCACAGAATATACCATTGTAGCATTTTACCAGGAGTATTCCAGGTATCGTTATTTATATTTTACCACAGGGAAGCAAGGGTTAAAGAATCCGATAATTTACCATCATGTATCTACTAACTTAGCAAACCAACTAGACTATAGCAGGGGTAAATGATACATGAATGATATGATTTATGCAATATGACACACATGGGATAGGTCACTAAAGATATGTAACTAGTTAACTTGGGAGGTCAACGGGTGAGGTAGATTCCTATGATATTCTTATCACATGGTAAAGGTATACCCAACTATGCTAAGACTAACCACACTCTTGTGCACTTCGGGACACCACTAGATAGGAGAGAGCACCACAAAGGATACCTCTACTGATGTGACTACGGTCCTACAATTTAAGAACCTTCTCGATAGATATGGACGGGGCTGTCACCTCCCGTAACTACCATACAACTAGGGAGCAGGGTGTACTCATAGGCAGAGCATCGTGTAAGCACCACGCTTACACGAGGCTTGGCTACCTAGCCTAGTCGACAAACTAGAAGGCTAAGCGCTCTATGAACTAGCACACAAAAGGAATGATAAACTCAACTAGCAAGATATATTCAAAGTAAACATAGCCATGTAAATAAGAGAATAAGTATAAGTCTTATAGAATGTTGAAGTGAAGATACAAGGCTTTACGAAGGCTCCATGACTAGATCCAAAACCTTGAGCAAGATCTCAACTCGACCCTCTCTCCCAAGATACTAATCTACTACATTGAAGAAGCTAAACCTAATCCCCTAGAGAGGTCATCCTTTCATGGGACACCTCTCACCAGATCCCGGTTGGGAGGTAATGAATTAGGGTTTAGGGGGATTGCTCCTCCAGGGTCTAGGGGCCTTGCTTATATAGCCCTCTAGGAAACACCATAGCCCTCGGATCAAACTGACCTTGATCTACGATTGTTCTTGATCCTCAAAGGCGGTGGAGGCATGATCCAGGAGGTGGAGCCTGATTGGCCACCTGGGTGGGGTAGCTGCCTAGGGGCTTGGGTGCCCACCTGGCTTCCGAGCTGGTTTCACCTCTCGTTTGGTCCAGAGCCTTCTCGTACCTTCTAGATTACATAAAAGTTATTCGTGGCCCTTTTGTCTCTATGTAAACCTGACATGTGGGCCTTCCTTAGTTCTTTTCAGCTGACACACTGTAGAAATAGACATTCACCAAAACTCATGGAATTATATCAGTAAACCCACTATATCTAAGTGGTAATTATTGTTTAGTCCTTTTTCATGCTATGTTGACGGTTACAAAATGATACTTATCTACCGTCAACAATGATGTACCAACAAACTTAGGCTTCACACCATTAGCACCCTTAGTAAGAAAATAATAAGAATCAAACTTAATTGAGGATAAATTAGCATGTGATTTCTTGTTCTTGCAATCATGCTCTTTGTGACCAACTTGCTTGCAACTAGTGCAAAACCGACCATTATTCTTCACAAAACTAGTCTTATGAGGAGCAAAGGCCGCCTTGCCTTTCTTGGGGTATAGCCCAATCCCTCTTTGTAGAGAGAAGCTCTTTGGCTACCCAAGCACATAAGCAAGCGGTCCTCACCACCATAGGCCTTGCCTAGGGCGCGAGTGAGCTCATTGACCTCCTTGAGGGTCTCATTCTCAACCATTAGTGAGGCATCACAAGTGAAACCATCACTAGTAGATGAGGTGGAAGTGGAAGTGCTACAAGAAGGGTTAGTAGGAGTAACAATAATAGGCTCAAAGAAAGATTCATTAATTAGATCACATGTAGAGCCCTTGTCACAAGTTATAATGTCCTCCTTCTTCTTGGCTTGCTCGAGGATAGAGAAGTGAGATTTTTCATGCTTAGAGTGAGCAATGCCAAGCTACTCATGGTCTTCCTTTAGACTTTCATGAGAGGCTTCGAGCTCATAAAAGGATTGCTCAAGAGATTTGACCTTCTTGCGCAATTCTTTACACTCCTTTCTCTTCATCTCAAAGTAAGTGTTGACTTGCTCCAACATGTTCATGACTTCCTCCTTTGAGTACTCCTCATCATCATCATCACTCCTACAATCATTACTTTCACAATCATCATTATCACTCTCACCATTTTTACCTTGGTAGGCTTTGCCATAAGGCAAGTCGATGGAGTGTCAAAGATGGAAGGCTTGTTGTTGATGGTGATGCTTGCTAGTCCCTTCTTGATGGATTTCTTGTCATCATCACTAGAGCCATCATCATCATCATCAGAAGTGCCATCACTATCTCAAGTGACCACATAGCCTCCACCCTTCTTCTTTCTTGAATGTTATCTTCTTCTCTTTCTTTTCCTTCTTTTCCTTCTTATCCTTCTTCTCTTCCTCATTATTGTCACTATTGTAGGGACAATCCGCTACAATGTGATCCTTGCTCTTGCACTTGTAGCATCTCCTCACATACTCCTTGTTGTGATCTCTTCACTTTCTTACACCATAGCCCTTCTTCTTTAGGAATTTTCCTATCTTATGCATAAGGAGAACCATAGCTTCATCATCAATGTCACTAGCATCTTCTTCTTCACTTGATTCTTGTTTCTTGGACTTACCCTTGTTCTTGGATGATGAGCTAGCCTTGAATGCTACACTTTTCTTCTTCTTGTCTTCATCTTCCTTCTTCTCATCCTTATCAACCCCTCCCTTTCCACATGGTATGTCTCTTGTGTCATGACATCACCTAGTACTTGGTTAGGGGTAAGCTCCTTCAATCTTCCTCTTATGATGAGCCTTCTCAACATCTCAAATCTTGGAGGTAGGCACATCAAGAACCGATGAGACACACCATCATTCTTGATCTTCTCACCCAAAGCCTTCATCTTGAAGCTTGTCAACTTATCCTTGAGAATGTATAGCTTGGCACTCTTGACCGCTGGTGTGCCCTCATATGTTTCTTCAAATCTCTTCCAAACTTCACTTATTCTCTCAAGATATTTGATTTGCTCAAACACTTTTGAATCAATGGCATTATAGATGGTGTTGAGAGCCATTCTATTGCATTGCTTGTTTGCTTTGTCTTGGTTGGTCAGATTGGTGGAATCAATAATCTTATAGTCACTCTTCATCACATCGCACACTTGATCATTGATTGAACCAAGATACATCTTCATTTTCCTTTTCTAACAGTCATAGCATGTACCATCAAAGAATGGTAGTTTGCCCCCCACATGGTTGAACACAACTTGAGCCATAATTTGACACTAAGTTTGTTAAGCCTTCAATATGGTGACCACTGCTTTGATACCACTTGAAAGGTCCTAATATGGCTAGAGCAGGGTGAATAGCCTATTTAAAAACTCTACAAAGCACTAGAGCAATTGATTAGTACAAGAAATGGCGTAAAGCAATTCTGCTCTAGCTCTACAAGGGTTGCAAGCCACCTATTCAATAATTCTAGTTTCTATGATCACTAGGCATACAACAAGCTAGGTCCCTACTCAATAAGTTAGTGTGCTCTCAAAGACTAACTAAAGAGCCACACTAACAAAACTAACAAGCTCTCAAAGACTAACTACACTAAAGAGCTTGACAACTAGTTTGCAAGGAATGTAAAGGAGTAGGGTGATTATACCACCATATCGAGCAGTGAACCAATACAATATAAAACCAACCAATCACTAGGAGAAATCCAATCACAAGAATGACACGATTTTTCTCCCGAGGTTCATGTGCTTGCCGGCACTCTACTCCCCGTTGTGTTGACCAACACTTGGTGGTTCGGTAGCTAATAGGTGTTGCACAAACCTAGTCCAACAAATGGACACCGCAAGAACCTACCCACAAGTGAGGTAACTCAATGACATGAGCAATTTACAAGAGTTACCTTTCGGCGCTTCACTAGGGAAGGCACAAGACCCCTCACAATCACCGAGAGACAGCCACAAACAATCACCAACTCGTGCTGATGCTCCTCTGCTGCTCCAAGCCATCTAGGTGGCGGCAACCACCAAGAGTAACAAGAAATCCACAGCCACAACGATCCCCATGTGCCACTAGATGCATTCACTCAAGCAAATGCAATAGGAATCACTCACAATCTCACTGTGATGATGAATCAATGATGAAGATGAGTGAGAGGTGTTTGCTTAGGCTCACAAGGATGTATCATAGGTGAAAATGTCCAAGAGGGTGAGCCCAAAGCACCCAAGTTCTATTTATAGAGGCCCCAAGCTCAAAGAGTCCTTGGTGCCTCAAGGAGCTAACCAGACTCACTGACCAGACTCACCCCTCAGTCTAGTCAGGTGCGTTTGATCCCCCAAACCAGCCAGTTGCTGTGCACCACATCATCATGTTTGAATTCTACCGTTACATGCCCACTTACGCGTGCACTCACCTAGGACCGGATGCGCCACTACCCAAGACCGGACCCTAAACGCCCTAGAATTTGATCGACTCTAGTAAGGCACCAGCAACGAGATTATTGGACCGGACATGTCCGGTCATGGATAACCTGACATGCCCTAGTGATTGGTTAGTACAAGCTTCACAAGGGCATTGATGCCAGCGTATATCAGCGTAAGCCCGCGCTGTGCCCTCTCTGCTCACCAGTGACCGAACACTAGGCCAGAGTCTAGTCAGCTCGAAACCAGAGTTCGATAGTGTGGCTTCTCCTCCTTTTCTTTTTCTAACTTTGCAACCACTTCACCCTTGCTTCCAAGTTGCTAACCACAAAGTGTGTAACTTGTGTGCTCATGTGTTAGCATTTTTCCAAGCATTTTTTAAGGGTTAATTGTTAGCACGCTAGGTCACTAATGCATATGCAAGAATCATATCACCTAGTGGCACTCGATAACCCCTTAGCCAAATATTTCCCCACTTTATAGTATAGCATCGATCCTAAACACACTCACACCCTCTATGGTGTCTTGAGTGCCAAAACAAAAACCTATTTGATACCTTTGCCTTGATCAACCTTATTTTGTTTCTCTTTCTTCTTTTTCCAAGTGGAGCACTTGATCATCTTTTGGTCATCACCATACACCATGAACATCCTCTCATGCTCCACCACTCGGAATGGACTATCCTCTCATATCTACACACTTAGCACTAGGATTAATCCATAGGTTTCATCAATTATCCAAACCAAACTAGGGCTTTCATCACCTCGTACTACCTTTCTACTCTCCATCGTCCGTTTTCTACTTCCCCTTTCCACCATGGACAATGACCGTTGTAACACCCTAGGTGTTTGTCACCAGTTAAGCAATGAGTTTGTGCTCAAACATGGAAGATTAAGTGGTGATGAAGATGTCAAAGCCAAATGTATGAAAATGAGCCCAACTTGAACTTGGATTACACACTTTTGCATATATGTTGACCCTGTTCGAATGTATGCTTGAGTAATGATTGAAGGTGCTTCTTTTAGGTGTCTCACATCACTCTCTGTCTATAGTGATCACTGGAAAATTTTTATGAAGTTTGGAATCAAAAAGTCACATGAAATGATAAGTTATATTCCTTTTGGAATGGCTTTAGTAAGTGCTCGAATTGCGCTATTAAGTGAATGGAAATATAAGTCATCAACCAAACCTTGCAACCTTGCCCAAATGACTCTAGATAAAATCTACAACAAAAGTCATGAAAGGTTCGTGTTGAGCAAATGCCAAGAAAATACCTCAATTGGCCCAAATCCCTAGTTTAAGCTTTATTTTGTTGCTGCTTTGACCAAAGTGAAACTTTGATTTCTGTACTAGTTCTGGAGTTTGACCTTAAATGAAAGTTGTAGTTTAGATTCTGTAGAATAAACTTTGTTTAAGGCTCAAGAGCTAGTTTGGCCCATAACCTAGTCAATTAGAGCTCACAAGATTCAATCAACTGCTATTTTTGAAATGCAAAAAATACCCTAAAAGTGACAGCAGCAAGTTCGCTTCTTTGCGACCTTTTATCGTCCAAATTCTTGTGGTAGCTCAATTGGATTCCTTAATATGGGTTGAAGTACTTTTCATGGTGCAAATAATGAATCAAGTGTCATCAACTTAGGAGTTCAGTTGGATCTTCAAAAATAGTTTCCAAAACAGCAAAAGTACTTTGTTACCTAATTGACATCGACATGTTGGCGTTCTGTGTTCTCAAATATTTATTAAGCAACTTGAATTGGTCCCAAAATAAAAGTTGGAATATATATTGAGAAGAAGAGCATATAAAAAGTTGCACTACGTTTGACCGAGTTTGGACCCTCAGAAGTCAGTTTCATTGATCATTGTCTTTGTGCTGACACTATCAATTTGGGATGTAATTATCTACTAGTCCAATGGCCTAATGGCCAAGCACCCTTAATCAAAGTTGGAGAGCATCGGGAGTAGAGCAAACTTTGTTTTTGGACCATGTCCAAACTTGTAACAGAACCAACCAATTATACGAGATTAAGTAAGAAAATCATCCACCGCGCAGACGATTTAGCAAACTTAAGCCCGTATAACCCGATAGTCCGTGAAATCATTACGGATTTCAAACCAACTTACATATCAGCCAAGATCGAAATAAGTTCAGCGGTCACCATCACAAGTTACATAAAAGTTTGCATAGCAAATACATCGGAGTTTAAACATAGTTATTACAAACCAGTTTCAAATAAAAGTAGCGGAAGCATTTAGTTCAAATCACACACTCACACAGAGTTCAAAATACAGTGCCAGTTCAGGATCATCTCCAACAAAAGCATCAGACGAGATGTAGTGAATGACCATTGCCCATGGTCCTAAGCTTCTTCCATCGCAGGATAAAGGCAGTTGATACAGTAGCTATAATACATCTGCCCATCTGCAACAAGTGGGAACAAAGCCCTGAGTACAAGAAGGTACTCAGCTAGACTTACCCGACAGAACCAAAATAAAAGACACCAAGGAATCATGACAGGCTTTCTGGTGGAGTAGCTGACTCATTTGCAAAAAGGCATTTTTAGTATTTAAAGAATCTTTCCAAAAGCTTTGCATCAAGTTAAAATCTTTATTAACCTGTCAACTACATTTGCACCTGTACTAGAGTAACATGTAATTAAACAGGTAAGGATAACTAATGATCATTAATAACTTTAATCATGTCATATTCCATATAACTGTCCAAGTGTTCCATCAAAATTACTATGATGAAGTCACTCAAGTCAAGTGCTCACTATCCAATGAACGATGGCGATTCGAATCGATTATTAACCAGCTGGTAATTTATTCCTCACACAAACCTCACTCACCCGCTAAAGTGAGGTGTTGGTCACCGAGTCAACCATTCAGGTAAAGTCGCGAGCTTGCCAGAAACCACATGTACCCGGGGGCCGCCCGACTGCTCTTTGGCCTTATCATCATGCCCCCGTATCCTGCCACTACTGCTCCAATACAGTGCGTTGCGGGCAATCCACTCGGCCTGAATAATCTCCCAGCTTCGCGGTCGAAAGGTACATTATTCGGCCAGCTAAATGTAAGGCATGCGTTCAACATGACTCGAGGCCCAACAACGGTCGGTCCTTAATCGACACAAACGAAAAACACTACAGTCCAAAACCCTGCAAGTTTCCGTCTGGTCTCAATTTCACATTAACACTTAGCTATTTTTAGATGACATACTTTCTCAAGCAGATTTAGGTAACCACCTATAGCTCTCAGGTGACAGGAAATCACCTGACTTCTACCGGTCTAAGCAAGCTAAGCAATTACTTGACTGTGAATATCAAGGTGACAAGGATGGGGTAGAACAGAGTAAATAAGGTATAATGCAGCAACGGTTGCAAACAACTCCTAAACATAATGCATCAGTTAAAGTAAAGCATTAAAAAAATATTTGCAAACCGGGGGGAGAAAAATGCTCCGGGGCTTGCCTCTCTCGAAAGAGCTCGGACGGTGGTCTGGGCACTCTGGAAGATCCTCACCGACCTCCTTGTCAGCTTTGGGAACCTCCTGCTCCTTAGGCTGCTCTTCCGGCTCCTCGGGAACTGCTACCTGAGTTACTTCCTACGATCCTGTATGATGCAACCGTATAAGTGCTTATGCCTAGGTGCATTGCAGAAATGATATGTAATGGTCATGATGAATGAAATGTAGATAAATAAGTTTACTTTATTTCGTAAAGTAGGAATACAATTCTTCTACCAGGTAGTCAACATCATCCAAGAATATATACTATAAGCACATGTCATCTACTGCATTCTCTTCTTCTACTACTATGCTAAGTCAACACATCTTATTAAATGCTTCAAAGATACACCAAAGAAAACCTTATTAACTAATCATACATTAACAAGGTTAATTAATCCTTAATTGCAACTAGATTTGAACAGCAACACCTATTTTGGTAGCACAGAAAAATCTGACAAAATTGCAGTAGCTTTCTATCATCTAATCTAGCATACCACAAAAATTTCATTGCATTTGGATTGCTAGAACTGCCTACACAAAAATAACAAGCTAGGGCCTAAAAATGAGCATAAAAATACTTTATTCTATGAAAAGTATCAAACAATAGATTTAACATTTTTCCTACATTCTACACAATAAATAATCACCATAGAAAAATTATTACATGCATGTTTTATTCATCTTTTTCTCTCTAGCAAAAATAACAATTATTAACAATATTAAACACTTGTACTACACATCAAAATTTTTCTACAGAACATGCATCGCACATATTTTTCCTAGAAAGTACATCACAAAACAAAATTATTGCAAGTGGAACCATATTTTTCTGAGCTTTCTATGATTTATTACATATTTAACAAGAAAACAACAATTTCAGTGATTAAATAAAAACCCTATAGAAAAGTATTTCAAACTTGACATGCAATATTTTTAAACTGTAGATCTATTCATGAGAAACACTACAAAATTTGTTTCATAATTTTTGGAGCTAAAATGAGCAAGTTATGGATTTTAGAAACCCTTTTAACAATTTCTAAAAAATCATTTTCGAAAATCCTTTTAACAACAACCGCTGAAAATGCTGGGTGCAACCGGTGCAGTGCACACGTGAGCGCGAGAGGAGGCAGACAGGTGGGCCCATGACCCCACGAGTCAGCCACACAGAGGAGGGGGAAGCGCTGACCGCGCGGTTCTCGCCGCCGGTGAGCTCGCCAGCGGTGAGGTCACCACCAGCGGCTTCCCCGCGGAGAGGTGAACTCACTGCGCTAGCTTAGGGCACCGGAGGAGCTCTCGGGTGACCTCGACGGTGCGCATGGTGGGACGGTGGCGCGGCTCATCGACGACACGCTGGTCCCGGCCATGGCGAGGTTCGGTTCGGAGCTCACGAGATCCGCGGAGCCAAGGCAAATGCAAAAATACGAGGAATTGGATGGAAAGGAGGGAACATGGCTCCCTCCACGGAAGCACGAGCTCAGCGGCCATGGCGCCGCTGTGCAACGGAAAAGCCTACCCCGACCTTACCGTGGGGAAAGCGAGGGCGAAAGCGTGCGCACGGGACGGAGGAGGTTCAGGCGGAGCTGGAGCCAGACGCAATCGGAGAATGGTGCCGCGGTGGCGGAGCTAGGCGCCGGCGGACCGAGCGGTGGCGTGCGGTGGCGAGAGCTCTGGCTCGGCTTGCTGCTGCGGCAGAGAGTGAGTGCGTGCGCGCGGATGGAAGCAGGGGACAGAGGAGATGTAGGCGGAGGGAGTGCGCGAGCGGCGGGGGCCACAGCGGCCACGCGCTGAGCGTCGCCGGCATGCGGCCGACACGCGGCGGACGTGGCCTGCCGCGGTCACCAGCGAGACACGCGCGCGCGGGAGGGAGAGGAGGCCACGCGGCGTGGGCCGGGCCGTGGTCACGCGCGGGCGAGCACGCGGGCAGAGGCGAACGCGGACGCGGGCTGGCTTTGGCCGTTGGACCGGAAGTGGGCGGCGGCCTGTTAAGGTAAGAAATTCATTTTCCTTTTCTAAATACATTTCCAGATTTTATTATTTGATTCAAATTCAAATTTTGAAGATGAAAAAGGCATTTTCATAAGTTGCCCCCAAAACAAAAGTTGTTCAAAATTTAATTCTCTACAACTTTCATTTAGGGCACTTTTCAAAATTCTAAACAGATTTTGAATTAGTGATTTAAAGTCCAAATTTTAAATAAACCTCATTTTTCTGAAATATTTTTAAAATCAAAATTTGGGGAAATTTTGAATACAAAAAATTGCTCCAAAAATCATGTTAATTAATTCTAAGTCATTTAGAGTTATAGCACAACAAAATTTTGCCATTCTTAGCTAGAATTTTTACTAATTCAGAGTTCAAACATGTGTTTTCACAATTTTAATTAATGCCAACTTATATTGCATGCGATGATGAACATGTATGAAATGTAATGCTCATGATTTGTGATATGAATGCATGCTTAACACCCAGAGGTGCTACAGCCCTCCCCCTTATAAGAATCTCGTCCCGAGATTTGGGTTACGAACCATTGGTTATAAAAATCCTCATAAGCTTTTTGTAGATATTCACCCGTTTCCCAAGTTGCATCTCCTTCATCATGATGACTCCACTGTATCTTATATGTTTTCACCACACTATTTCAAGTAACCCTTTCTTTAGAGTCCAACACTCGAACCGGTTGCTCACGATATACCAAATCTTACTTGAGCTTTATGCCTCGAGGTTCGATTCTTTCCTCTGGAACACGCAAACACTTCTTGAGATGCGATACATGAAAAACTAGGAATATAGCACCCATTGTCTCAGGTAACTCTAACTTATAAGCGACTGGACCTTTTCTTTCCAAGATCTTATATGGTCCCACAAATCTGGCTGCAAGCTTTCTGCGTACTCCAAACCGTTTCTTCTTCATTGGCGTGACTTTTAGATAAACATAGTCACCAACTTCGAACACAAGCGGTCTCCTTCTTCTATCCGCATAGCTTTTCTGACGTGATTGAGCGGCTTTCATATTTTGCTGAATGATATGAACTTTCATTTTAGCTTCTTCCACGAAGTCAATACCGTAGTATCTTCTTTCTCCTGGCTCGATCCAGTTAAGTGGTGTTCTACACTTTCTGCCATACAAAGCTTCGAATGGTGCCATCTTGATACTTTCTTGATAACTATTATTGTAAGCGAACTCCGCTAAAGGTAACCATGACTCCCATGAACCTCTAGAAGATAACACACAGGCTCTCAACATATCCTCTAGAACAGCATTAACTCTTTCGGTCTGACCATCTATTTGAGGATGATAGGCAGTGCTACGAATCAAACTAGTTCCCAAACCTTTATGCAAGTGCTCCCAAAAGTGAGCAGTGAATTGTGACCCTCTGTCAGACACTATAGTCTTCGGTATGCCATGCAATCTCACAATCTCTGAAATATACTTCTCTGCATATTGAGGTGGTCGATAACCAGTCTTGACAGGTAAAAAGTGAGCTGTCTTCGTAAGACGATCCATGATTACCTAAATCGAATCATGTCCTTTCTGAGTAGTAGGCAAACCTGTGATAAAATCCATACTTATATCATCCCACTTCCAACTAGGTACGGACAAAGGTTGCAACAATCCGGCAGGTCTCATATGAATAGCCTTTACCCTACAACATGTGTCACATCTGGTTACATATGCTGCAATCTCTTTCTTCATTTTTGTCCACCAAAAACGAGGTCTTAGTTCTTGCTACATCTTGCTACTTCTGGGATGGATAGATAACTTTGAAAGGTGAGCCTCATCCATAAGTTTATTCTTAAGCTCTCAATCCTTGGGAACAACAAGATGGTCATCAAACCATAACACGTCATGTTCATCCAATCTAAAATGCTTGGATGGTTCTTCTTTAATCTTTTCTTTGATATAGAATATCCCTTTATCTGTTCTCTGGCCTTCCATTATCTTACTCTCCAACAAACAACTAATCTGAATACTGTGTAACACGGCAGGATGCATTAGATCAAAACCATCTTCGAGCAAAGGTTGCGCATTCAGGCAATGGGACTTTCTACTCAAAGCATCTGCCACTACATTGGCCTTTCCAGGATGATATTGCACATACAAGTTGTAATCTTTGATCAATTCTAACCATCTTCGTTGTCTCATGTTCAATTCAGGTTGGGTGAAGATGTACTTGAGACTCTTATGATCGGTGAAGATATTGCACACATTACCAAGTAAGTAATGTCTCCAAATTTTTAATGCATGCACTACGGCAGCAAGTTCAAGATCATGTGTCGGATAGTTGATCTCATGCTTTCTCAACTGACAGGAGGCATAAGCAATGACTCTTCCTTCTTGCATAAGAACACAACCTAATCCTATTTTTGATGCATCGCAAAACACATCAAAAGGTTTCTCAATGTCCGGTTGCGCTAGAACTGGAGCAGTGGTCAACAGTTTCCGCAAGGTGTGGAAAGCTGTCTCACACTCCTCTGTCCACACAAACTTGTGATCTTTCTGTAGCAGACTTGTCATTGGCTTGGCAATCTTCGAGAAATCTCGGATAAAACGATGATAGTAACCAGCTAAACCTAAGAAACTTCTAACTTCCGAAACTGCGATGGGTGTCTTCTAATCCATAATCTCTTGCACTTTACTCGGATCTACAGAAACTCCATTCTCTGACAGAATGTTACCAAGGAAAGGAACTTTCTTCAACCAAAATTCACACTTGCTAAACTTAGCATACAACTTATGATCTCTAAGTCTGGTTAAGACAATTCTCAGATGCTCTTCATGATCTTTCTCATTCTCAGAGTATACTAGAATATCATCAATTAACACAACCACAAACTTGTCCAACTCTGGCATGAAAACCGTATTCATCAGATACATAAAGTATGCAGGAGCGTTTGTTAAGCCAAAGGACATAACAAGATACTCATACAACCCGTATCTGGTAGAAAAGGCGATTTTCGGTATATCTTGTGGTCTAATCTTTATCTGATGGTAACCTGATCTTAAATCTATCTTGGAGAACACTCTGGCTTTGTCTAACTGATCGAACAAAACATCAATATCAGGTAAGGGATACTTATTCTTGATAGTTACAGCATTAAGAGGCCTATAATCCACACACATTCTCAAATTACCGTCTTTCTTTTTCTTCACAAACAAGGCAGGACATCCCCATTCCGACTTACTTGGCCGGATAAACCCCTTGTTCAACAACTCCTCTAGTTGCTTCTTTAACTCAGCTAACTCATCTGGAGGCATCCTATAAGGTCTGCTCAAAATTGGAGCTGTCTCGGGGATCAATTCAATTCCAAACTCAACATCCCTATCTGGTGGAAGACTAGGTAACTCATCTGGAAATACATCCGGAAACTCACACACTACCGGAATCTGATGAATCGAAATGACTTCCATAGCACATGTCACACTCGCAAGGTCTGCTCTTTTGGGCAATGGTACCTGAAAAGTGCCATCTCCTTGGGGATCCTTCAGGGTAAGTACCCGACTTCCTGTATCGATAACTGCTCCCCATTCCTTCATCCAATTCATCCCTATGATGACATCCAGAACTAGTCTAGGCATAACTATCAAGTTTACTCAAAACTTTCGACTATCTAACTCAAGGGTTGCCCCTCTAACCATCTGATTGGTTAAAACATCAGCCCCTGCTGAACTTATATGGTAACCATAACTTAAGTCTGTGCATAGTTGTTCATATTTCCGTGCAAATGCTTGACTCATAAAAGAATGTGATGATCCAGAATCAAATAGAACAACTGTAGGGTTTTGGTTAACAGGAAACTTACCAGCAGTTACGGGCTCTCCCTCAGGAATCTCGTCCACCGTGGTGTGGTGTACTCGAGCATTATAGGTCTGTTGCTTCTTTCTGGGCGGATAAGGACAGAACTTGGAAAAGTGGCCTGGCTGATCACAATTATAACAGGGCCCCTTTACTGTACCAGAAGATCTGATAGCTCCCTTCGAGTTACCTTGTCCCGCAGTTGCGGCTGTCCTTGCTGGTGGCACGACCATCTTGTACGGCTTCTGCGGTCCCTTGTAGTTCTGGGTTTTATGCTGCGGTGGCCTAAACCTTGCACCTGGTGCAGACGGACGATAGGTCGAATGATTAGTAGTGACAACTCTTGGCTGTGACGGTCCTGACTCAAAGGCTCTCTTACGAGTCTTGGATGTAGTGTACGCGTTGTTGTTCTTCTCTTGTTTCAGACAATCACTGATGAAGTCATTGAATCTGGCACGGGTATTGATACCCACATGCTTCATCATCTTTGGAACTAACCCTCTCTTGAAACTATCAATTCTCTTGGCATCTGTGTCAACCATGTCGAGAGCATAACGACACAAGTTGTTGAAGGCATGCAAATACTGTGTCACGGTTTTGGTGCCCTGATTTAACGCCAAGAACTCTCCCAACTTCATCTCAACCAGCCCTGATGGAATATAAACTCCACGGAAGGCTTCGGTGAACTCTCTCCACGAGATCTAAGCATTTGGAGGGAAGGTGGTGCGATGATGCTTCCACCACATCCCTGCTGGTCCTTGTAACTGATGTGCAGCATACTCTGTCTTCATTACTTCTGTCAGCCTTAACACACGGAACTTATCTTCCATAGTGTTGATCCATTCTTCAGTGTCAAGTGGCTCGGTTGCTTCCTTGAAAATTGGTGGCCTAGTGTCCATGAAATCCTTAAAGTTGTTGTACTGATTCACCCCATTGCCACCACCTTGGTTGTTACCACGTTGCATATTGTTGACAATGGTACGCAGAAAATCTTCCATGTTCTTCTGTGACTGCTCGGCATTGCGCTGATTCCCAAGAAACTGTGCAAAGAATACCTCTGTAGTGAGCGGTGGCGGAGGCGGCAAATGCGGCTCCGGGTGTGGCTCATTATGGTGGACGTTGTTGTCACCACTCCCACCTGCCCCGGCACCATTTCCACCAGTTTCAGCAGCCTCATACGTGGCGCGGCGAGTGTTTGCCATCTGCATATTTCAGCAACAAGTAATGATTAAGTGAAGCTGTAGTAATTGTGAGTGAATGAAAAATTATGCCGTACTGAATTCATTGGAGAGAACAAAGTCATACAATAAAACAGAGGCACAATAATCACATTCCAATTAAAACATCATCACTAATTAAATTACTTCAAATGCAAACATCATGTCCAAAACAACCACGTTGCTAGCATACACACACTGGACTTTATGTGCTCAGGTATCGCATGAACAACCAAGATCCAACATTCTACCAAGTCTCAAGGTTCGAACGAGATACATCAAGGTACATGAAACCAAAAGAAGGTCATCGTGACAGGGCCTAGTAGCTAACGCAAAGCAACTAGCCTACTCCTCGGGGCCATCATCGGGGTCAGAGACGTCACCATCGCTACCATCAGTAGCAACGTCGTCGTCGTCGTCAGGTGTGGCTGCAGGCTCATCCTCGTCGTCATCGACATCCATACCGGTGGCTTCTAGAGGAGCATACGGGCCAATCCCATTGTAGAGCGCATGAAACTCCTCATGCAGGTTGACGTTGTACTCCTCTAGCTCCTTGACCCTCTGCCTCAGAAGGTTCCTCTCGTTCTAGGCTTCATTCCTCTCCTGAACCAACTATCCAATCATGTGGTCTACATTATTGTTGCCCTGAGTCAACGTATGCACCCGCTGTAGAGCACTATCACCTCTCTCTAGAGCCTAGTCTCACTGCAAGCTCATGTCAGCCAACTGCTCCTACAAACTAGCTATAGCACGTGCCTGCTTCTTCTTCTGTTTTCTTGCTTTGAGCCGATCATCACCACGCAAACCAGTCAACGTCCAATAGGTGCACTCCAGACCCTGGTATGCTCTGATAGCTGCATACATCGCACTCATAGCGTGGTTGTCGCTAGCCTGTCCCTCGTTTGGGCCTCTAACTAAAGCACTTCCTTGCGGCTGCACCCAAATGGCATCGCGAGGATCATCTCTCAGAAAAGTGCCAGCTAAGGCTACTACCAGCTCGTTGGGAAATTTACTCATTATGTCCCTGATGACATGAAAGGCTACTCCCTCTGCACCCTCAACCGGAGTACGTCCCTTAAACTCCAAGTGCCAACCATCCCACTCTGGAGCATCACCAAGAGCAGGGACGGTGATCTCCACTACTGCCAGTCCATCCTTAGCTAATTGGCTCTCACTCCAAGAGTACACCGGCTCCTAACCCTCTGGGTACCCCACATCATGGAGCACTCTCCAAAGCAAAGTTGTCATGCCAAACTCGCTCAGAAAGGTGTCCATGCTGCGGTGCTCTCGAGGGGCCAACTAGTGTCGGGGTGCTCTTCCACCTGTGGACTTACGGGCAGTCTGCTTCGTGCGGGCCATCTGTACTAAAAGTTTTGATTACCCGGTGAGAACGCATTTTAAGTTGGTACAATTTTTATCAAAAGGGGATAATCAATTTATAAGGGGAGGAATGCATGACATGAATGAAATGCACAAGCAACATGATGCATGTACGTTTCATACGCTCTCACAAACTTAAGAAATAAATGATATCTATCGATGAATTCGGTGGCATACAGGTGATCTCTCATATACGTAACTAATACGTTCTACACGAGAAACGCTGTTATGTACCTGCAAAAGATTCATTTCAGCCTAATTCCCCATGAATGCATGAAAGGAGTAAATCTATCCACACGCTCTACATGAATCCCCAGATACGTGTACAACGGTAGTAACTACCCAAAACATCGTCCAATTGACGGCATCGCCTCAATCGACGGAACAACCACACACGTGACACTTTTTGTAAAAACATGCGTAAAACATGTAAGTACTCCAGTATCATATAAGCACTTTCCCTAGATCGGCGGTGTATCCGATCATGCTCTCACATCTCACACTTACCGAGGCGTAGAGGCAACTGATCCATACATTACCACTCAATTAAGTGGCACTCATACAATAGCACGCTGTATGAGCAACAAAAGAGAAATGTGGTGCAAGAACCCCCAAGTCAGTAATTAATTAAGCCACCTAGAGTCCTTACTGGGCATAGAGGATATGACCACTAGCACACTTTTCGTTTGTAAATCACGTTTTTCAAACATATTTTTGTTTAAATACAATTGTGAACAGTAAACACGCTAAACCATGCTCCGATACCAGCTGTAACAGAACCGACCAATTATACGAGATTAAGTAAGAAAATCATCCACCACGCAGACGATTTAGCAAACTTAAGCCCGTATAACCCGGTAGTCCGTGAAATCACGACGGATTTTAAACCAACTTACATACCGGCCAAGATCGTAATAAGTTCAGCGGTCACCATCACAAGTTACATAAAAGTTCACATAGCAAATACATCGGAGTTTGAACATAGTTATTACAAACTAGTTTCAAATAAAAGTAGTGGAAGCATTTAGTTCAAATCACACACTCACACGGAGTTCAAAATACAGTGCCAGTTCAGGATCATCTCTAACAAAAGCATCAGACGAGATGTAGTGAATGACCATTGCCCATGGTCCTAAGCTTCTCTCGTCACAGGATAAAGGCAGTTGATATAGTAGTCGTAATACATCTGCCCATCTGCAACAAGTGGGAACAAAGCCCTGAGTACGAGAAGGTACTCAGCTAGACTTACCCGACAGAACCAAAATAAAAGACACCAAGGAATCATGACAAGCTTTCTGGTGGGGTAGCTGACTCATTTGCAAAAAGGCATTTTTAGTATTTAAAGAATCTTTCCAAAAGCTTTGCATCAAGTTAAAATCTTTATTAACCTGTTAACTACATTTGCACCTGTACTAGAGTAACATGTAATTAAATAGGTAAGGATAACCAATGATCATTAACAACTTTAATCATGTCATATTCCATATAACTGTCCAAGTGTTCCATCAAAATTACTACGATGAAGTCACTCAAGTCAAGTGCTCACTATCCAGTGAACGATGGCGATTCGAATCGATTATTAACCAGCTGGTAATTTATTCCTCACACAAACCTCACTTACCCGTTAAAGTGAGGTGTTGGTCACCGAGTCAACCATTCAGTTAAAGTCGCGAGCTTGCCAGGAACCATATGTACCTGGGGGCCGCCTGACTGCTCTTTGGCCTTATCATCACGCCCCCGTATCCTGCCACTACTGCTCCGGTACAGTGCGTTTGCGGGCAATCCACTCGGCCCGAATAATCTCCCAACTTCGCGGTCGAAAGGTACATTATTTGGCTAGCTAAATGTAAGGCATGCGTTCAACATGACTCGAGGCCCAACAACGGTCGGTCCTTAATCGACACAGACGGAAAACACTACAGTCCGAAACCCTACAAGTTTCTGTCCGGTCTCAATTTCACATTAACACTTAGCTATTTTTAGATGACATACTTTCTCAAGCAGATCCAGGTAACCACCTATAGCTCACAGGTGACAGGAAATCACTCGACTTCTACCGGTTTAAGCAAGCTAAGCAATTACTTGACAGCAAATATCAAGGTGACAAGGATGGGGTAGAACAGAGTAAACAAGGTATAATGCAGCAACGGTTGCAAACAACTCCTAAACATAATGCATCAGTTAAAGTAAAGCATTAATAAAATATTTGCAAATCAGGGGAGAAAAATGCTCCGGGGCTTGCCTCTCTCAAAAGAGCTCGAACGGTGATCTGGGCACTATGGAAGGTCCTCACCGACCTCTTTGTTGGCTTCGGGAATCTCCTACTCCTCGGGCTGCTCTTCCGGCTCCTCGGGATCTGCTACCTGAGTTACTTCCTGCGATCCTGTATGATGCAACCGTATAAGTGCTTATGCCTAGGTGCATTGCAAAAATGATATGTAATGGTCATGATGAATGAAATGTAGATAAATAAGTTTACTTTATTTCGTAAAGTAGGAATACAATTCTTCTACTAGGTAGTCAACATCATCCAAGAACATATACTATAAGCACATGTCATCTACTGCATTCTCTTCTTCTACTACTATGTTAAGTCAACACATCTTATTAAATGCTTCAAAGATACACCAAAGAAAACCTTATTAACTAATCATACATTAACAAGGTTAATTAATCCTTAATTGCAACTAGATTTGAACAGAAACACCTATTTTGGTAGCACAGAAAAATCTAAGAAAATTACAGTAGCTTTCTATCATCTAATCTAGCATACCACAAAAATTTCATTGCATTTGGATTACTAGAACTGCCTACACAAAAATAACAAGCTAGGGCCTAAAAATGAGCATAAAAATACTTTATACTATGAAAAGTATCAAACAACAGATTTAACATTTTTCCTACATTCTACACAATAAATAATCACCATAGAAAAATTATTACATGCATGTTTTATTCATCTTTTTCTCTCTAGCAAAAATAACAATTATTAACAATATTAAACACTTGTACTACACATCAAGATTTTTCTACAGAGTATGCAAGGCACATATTTTTCCTAGAAAGTACATCACAAAAGAAAATTATTGCAAGTGGAACCATATTTTTCTGAGCTTTCTATGATTTATTACATATTTAACAAGAAAACAGCAATTTCAGTGATTAAATAAAAAACCCTACAGAAAAGTATTTCAAACTTGACATGCAATGTTTTTAAACTGTAGATCTATTCATGAGAAACACTACAAAATTTGTTTCACAATTTTTGGAGCTAAAATGAGCAAGTTATGGATTTTAGAAACCCTTTTAACAATTTCTGAAAAATCATTTTCGAAAATCCTTTTAACAACAACCGCTAAAATGCTGGGTGCACCCGGTGCAGTGCACACGTGAGCACGAGAGGAGGCAAACAGGTGGGCCCATGACCCCACGAGTCAGCCACACAGAGGAGGGGGAAGCGCTGACCGCGCGGTTCTCGCCGCCGGTGAGCTCGCTGGCGGTGAGGTCACCACCAGCGGCTTCCCCGCGGAGAGGCGAACTCACTGCGCTAGCTTAGGGCACCGGAGGAGCTCTCGGGTGACCTGGACAGCGCGCATGGCGGGACGGTGGCGTGGCTCACCGACGACTTGCCGGTCCCGGCCATGGTGAGGTTCGGTTCGGATCGCGCGAGATCCGCGGAGCCAAGGCAAATGCAAAAATACGAGGAATTGGATGGAAAGGAGGGAACAGGGCTCCCTCCACGGAAGCACGAGCTCGACGGCCATGGCACCGCCGTGCAACGGAAAAGCCTACCCCGGCCTTACCGTGGGGAAAGCGAGGGCGAAAGCGTGCGCACGGGACGGAGGAGGTTCAGGCGGAGCTAGAGGCAGACGCAATCGGAGAATGGTGCCGCGGTGGCGGAGCTAGGTGTCAGCGGACCGAGCAGCGGCGTGCGGTGGCGAGAGCTCCGGCTCGGCTTGCTGCTGTGGCAGAGAGTGAGTGCGCGAGTGCGGATGGAAGCAGGGGACAGAGGAGATGTAGGCGGAGGCAGTGCGCGAGCGGCGGGGGCCACAGCGGCCACTCGCTGAGCGTCGCCGGCATGCGGCCGACACGCGGCGGACACGGCCTGCCGTGGTCGCCAGCGAGACGCGCGCGCGCGGGAGGGAGAGGAGGCCGCGCGGCGTGGGCCGGGCCGTGGTCACACGCGGGCGAGCGCTGGCGGAGGCGAACGCGGACGCGGGCTAGCTTCGGCCGTTGGGCCGGAAGTGGGGGCAACGGCCTATTAAGGTAAGAAATTCATTTTCCTTTTCTAAATAAATTTTCAGATTTTATTATTTGATTCAAATTCAAATTTTGAAGATGAAAAAGGCATTTTCATAAGTTGCCCCCAAAACAAAAGTTGTTCAAAATTTAATTCTCTACAACTTTGATTTAGGGCACTTTTCAAAATTCGAAACAGATTTTGAATTAGTGATTGAAAGTCCAAATTTTAAATAAAACTCATTTTTCTAAAATATTTTTAAAAGCAAAATTTGGGAAAATTTTGAATACAATAAATTGCTCCAAAAATCATGTTAATTAATTCTAAGTCATTTAGAGTTATGACACAACAAATTTTTGCCATTCTTAGCTAAAATTTTTACTAATTCAGAGTTCAAACATGTGTTTTCATAATTTTAATTAATGCCAACTTATATTGCATGCGATGATGAACATGTATGAAATGTAATGCTCATGATTTTGTGATATGAATGCATGCTTAACACCCAGGGGTGTTACAAAACTCGGCCCAGAAGCAGCCCAAAATCGCCTGCCACCTTGGTCACAACGGCGTCCGCCACATGCTCGACGATTTGCCTGCGTGGCAGCCATGCACTGGGAGTGCCCCCACCAATGCCAGCCTTCTGTGCCGCGTGCCCTGCCCTCTCCTCATGTGGTGGAAAGGCCAAGCCACTCTCAGACGCTCTCCCACTCCTCCCCACACTCGCGCTCGCTCCTCGCCTCGCCAGCAGCACGCGAACGCGCAACCCAGAGCACATCTGCCATGGACGCCGAGCTGGAAGCTTACTGCCATCCACTCCCTACTGCTACACCCTTCCTTTGCCCCAACCAAGAGTTTCATCACCATCTCCAGCATGCGCCGTGCCTCCCTGCACTTTCCTTCGACCGGTTGCACCGTCGTAGAGCGCCGCCGGCGCCCATGGTCGTGGCCTCGCTGCCATGGGTCATCGCGGGCCTAGCCATGCCCTGCAGCAGGGTCACATGGGGCAGCTCGTGCTCCACCACCGCCTCTCATCACCGGCGATGCTGCAGGCCAGTCAGAGTCGGCCGTTCCCCGACGCTCCTCTGCTCCGTCCCGTGAAGAAGATGAAGACGTAGGACCCACGTGTGAATAGAAGCTTTTTGTTGGGTCTAGTTGTGAATCTCGTGACTCATATAAATAGTGCTCCTAGGGACCTAATTGCTGGAATCTTATTTCTGAAAAAGTGCTGGGACCTCGAGGCAAAAATGTTTTCCCTTTTCTTTTTCTGTTATGCACATTAAATTGGCTGAACTTTAAAAATGCATAGTAAATCATAGAAAATTCATAAAATATCAAATGAGGACTTTTTAGAATCCTTGAGAGTATGTCTACCCAGTGGAGTCATAATATGGTAGATATTAGTAGAAAGTTTTTGCTGTTTTTATTTACTCTTGTAAAGTGCTTTTAAAGGTGCTTTTAAATTGGATAGATACATATCTTGAGTTATATAAGTCCAAAAATTGTAATTCTAGTTTTGTTAGTCTTGTGAGGACATGCTCTAGCTAAGAAAAATATTGAACATACTAGTTGTATACTGTTTTTATAGTGTTTTGGTTTAATCTTGTTAAATAGGAAATTCTAGCTTTGCATTGCTTGTTATTTTAATATCTAGAGTTGTCGTGCTCCAATTACTATGAAATTTTTATGGTAGGCTAATAGTGCTCTAGATGAGATATGGTTAAAAGTTCATGAGTATTGGATGTAGTATGAATGAGTTATAGATTTATCTTGCTTTCACATGATTTCTTGTAATAGCAATTTTTCTTGTTCATAGAGGCTGCTATGCTAATTTAAATGTCATGAAATTTTTACAGTACACTATTGAGGGTATATGTGAGCTATAGTAATTTTATTAGAATTAACTGTGCATTTTGATATATGTTTATTATTCCACCTAATTATCTAAATAAATTGAGAAATGTGTTAAATGAATTTATTTGGTGGTGGACACTATGTTTTCTGCTGTTCATTTGATATGTGGAACATGTTGGTGGCAATTGTAACAGAACCGACCAAATTATAAGAGCACAAGTACGAAAACAAGCACCGAAGCGCTCAAATTTTCAAACTTGAGCCCATATAATCCCGGTAGTCAATCGAAATCACGAAGGATTTCAAACCAAACTGATTACAACCAGGATCGCATCATTCAACATACAACATCATACGATACATTTCACAAGTAGTTCTGAAATAAGTTTACACCACGGAGTAGCAATTATTACAAACCAAGTTTGAAAGTAGCGGAAGCATAGCACACACACTAGTTACTTAAATACTGCCAGTCTGGATGATCGACATCTCGCAAAAGCATGAGGAAAGTACATAAAGACGATCACGCCCTTGTGATCTAGTCATCGTCACCCGCAGGGTGGAGACACGTCTTGCAGAATCCCTGATAAAGCATGTCATCTGCAACAGGAGGGAATAAACCCTGAGTACTGGAATGTACTCAGCTAGACTTACCCGTCGAAAACCAGAAATAAAGTGACACCAAGGATTATGCAAGGCTTACACAAGAGGCTAGCTGACATCACATTTTGCATAAAGGCATAAGTAGTTGAAACTCTTATAACCTGTACTAGCAGTTATTTTTAGCATTTACCTGTCATCTATCTTAGCACCTGTACTAAACATACACTTGATTATAATCAAACAACATGATTATTATATCCATAGCAGGTATATCATTATGGCAACATTGTATCATTCCCTTAACCACCAGTTCATTTAATGAGTTCTACGTTGCCGCTGCTCAAGTCAAGTGCTCACTAACCGGGAGCGACGGCGATTCGAATCGAATTCCTATCCAGCTGGAGGGGTATTTCTAACACTCACCGTGCAGACCCCTGCCAGGGTCGCACAGGCCACCTTGTCATATGATTCAGGAATCGCGGGTCCGAATAATGTCGCGACCCCAAGGGCGACACTCTGCCAGGTGATAGGGACTCTAACCCCCCCTTGGTCTCACGCCAATGTCCCCAAGCACATCCTTTCTCTCCTCCAAGAAGCAACCTACCATTCGATTCCCGGCCTGAACCACATTACTCGGCTTCGCGGTCGGAACGACTTATCCGGCCAACTAAGTGTTAGACTGCGTTCAACATGACTCAAGGACGTACAGCGAATCGGTCCTTAAACGACTCAGACGGGCATAGCTCCACACCCAAGACGTGAAGTGTCTTGCGGCTGTACTATCGAACTCCCGCCCGGTCTCAATTTCATTTTTAAGCATGGTTCCATCCACGATAGCCATAAAGCCATTCGTGACTCCTTCCTACATCTCGCGGATGACCGGAAATCACCCGACTTCTACCGTACTAAGCAGGGCTAAGCATTGACACGTGCCTAAACCTAAAATAGGATTAAGTACGATATCTGGACAAGGACAGGTGTAATGCAACAAGTGTTTTCATATAACTCCTACAACTTAATGCAGTAAACAATTAAAAGTACTCAAGATATATTTATAAAACGATGGGTTCAGCATGCACCGGGGCTTGCCTTTCAGAAAAGTTGAAGGCCGGTGGTCAGGGCACTCGGGTAGATCTTCTGACGGAGCTTCCCCGACGTTGGGTTCTTCTGCTAAATCCTCCGGTTGACTCAGCACCTCCTCCGGTATCGCTTGTTCGAATTCGAGGAGTGTCACCCCCTCCGGTACACCTATTGCATGAGTGCACAATAAATATAATGGATGCATAAATGGGTGCAACATTCTCGGAATGGAATGCATTTCAGAATAAAATACTCTATTCAAGTTATTTTACTAGTACGTGCAAATCTCTTCTCTAGTAGAGAAGTACTCACCTAATCTACTTAGCCTAAGATAAAGCTGCTCATCCTCAGTTAAGGCCCTAACACCTAACAAATACAAAAGTAGCATGTCTTAGGATATCTCACCATAACAATCAGCAAAACACCACAGTAAGCATTCTGGACAGCAGCTACGTGTTTTTATCACAACTGGAGATTTATAATTTCAAAAGATATGATCTAAGACAATCTGGAAAGCCTAGGAAATGCACTACAATTCATTTTCAGACCTCAACTCCAAACTCCTAAGTTTTCCATGTCAAACTTCACAAGTTCCAGAATCTGTCCTCTCCAAAACAGAGAGTAGCAGATTTTGAACTGCCACAAGAAACAACAGTAACTCTCAAACTACTAAGTCAAATGCTTCCAAATTTTAACACAAGCTAGCTCATCAAGTTTATTCCAACTTTGGTATTTACAGGTTGTCCAGCAACCAATTTTATCAAAGCCAAATTTAGAATTACTACTTAGCTGTCCAGAAAACCTAAATTACAAAGGTTAAATATTTATTGAGGTGGCAAACATTCTCTAAAACCCAACTAATGCTACTACAAGTTCACAAATATCACAAAGATACCAGAAAGTAAGGTGTGCCCACCTAGAACATTTATTTAAACCCATTTCTTAATTTACTTAAGTATTTAGGTGGAATTTTAAACATATAGGTAAACTGCTCCTAAAATTCTACAAAAATTACAGGGGACTCTCTGACCTCAAAATAGACTACAGTAAAAATTTGAACAAGTTTTATTCACAGAAACTCCCTATACAAAATTCACAAGTCCAAAAGGCTGATTTTTGCATAATTCATAAATCATATTGAAAAGTATCAAACAACAGATTTCATATTTTTCTTAGACACTTTAGGGTACGAAGACATTCTCCAAAAATTTACAATAACATTGCACATGTAGAAAAATTATAAAAATTACTTCAATTATTTCCTAGAATAAAATGATAGCCTTATAACTTGAAAATTACTTAAGCACTGATGCCCAAATTTTTACCATAGCTAGGACTAGCATAGAGTAACCTACCCACCAAATTTCATAATTTATGGAACACTACAGCTCAAGTTATAAATTAAGCAAATTTGCATGCAATCCAAAACACATTTAAAGGATCTAATAAATTCTTACAGAATTTAAACATCTCATGCTAGATCCATATTTTTCTAAAATACTACACATCCAATAGATTCTAACAAAATTTATTTCATGATTTTTGGATCACTAAAACCCTAGATTCCTATTTTTCCAACTAGTACAACAATCAGTATCAAAATAATAAAAATTCATTTTCACTTCGGACGATTGGGCCGGCCCGGAAACGAACTCGGCCCACAACGTTTTTTTTTTCCCCGCGCGCTCGGCCCGCTCAGCGCCCCTGCCTGCGCGCGCGACGCTGACGGTGGGCCCCCGCGGTCAGTGACCGAAACAGGGGAGCCGACACCCCGCGAGCTCCGGTGAGCTCGAGCTCGCCGGAGAAGGGCTCGCGTGGCTCACCGAACACGGCATCGTGCTCTCCGTCACCTGGCGCACTGATTGGTACCCGTAGGATGAATGGGAATGGGGTGGAGAGGGCCTGCCACCGTGCGCGGCGGCCGGTGACCTCCGGTGGCGGCGCACCGTCGCCGGTGAAGAAGCATAGTGCGGTTTGGGCTCGGTACGAGCTTCACCGGGGCAAGGTGGTTCCGTTTTGCGAGTAAGGGGAGATGGAGACGGGCCCGAAGCACCCCGACCACGGTGAGGTCCCATGGCGGGCTCCGGCGACCCCTCGGAGGCGGAGAAGAAGATAATGCAGCTCACCTAGGGTCCAATCGTGGGTTTCGGTAGGTCCAGGGGGTGGAGGGTGTCGAGGCGGAGGAACTGGCGAGCTCAGGCGGCCGGTGGTGTGGCGTGGCTCACGGTCGAGCTCGTCGGAGAAGAAAGGGGAATGGCGGCTCGGTTCTTTCCCTTTTGCAAACGAGAGGGAAGGAGGAGGAGGGAATGGATGGTTGATGTCGGGGCGACCGCAGAGGTGCCCTTCATGCGCTCGGCAGCTGGCCAAGGCGCCAGGTCGCGCGCGGCGCGTGGAGGACACGCGGCGGCGTTCACCTGCCCGGGCGCCACGACACGCCGTGTCATTTGACTGAACCCGATTGCAGGTCCGCGATGGTCGACTGACAGAGCAATTTTTCCACCGAATATCTCCTAAACCGGTTTGAGTTAGGAGCAGATGATAACATCAAATTTGTAGGGCTTTGTGAGGTCAACAACTTTGTCAATTGGTGTTTGGGCTGGTTCGGCTTATATTTGAAACTACATGGCCTCAAAGTAGTGCTCGGTGAAACTGAAACCGGGTTTCAGTTAACGATGCCGACTAACAGCTCATGTTCATGGCACGATATCTCTTGAACCATTGAGAACCAGGCTTGGGTAATATTGACAAAGTTGTAGGGCTACATGTGATCTACAAGTTTGTCAATATGAGTGAAGGCTGGTTTGGCTTGGTTTGCAAACTACAAGCTTCTAAAGTAGACATCAGTGAAACTGTAAGGTCCAATTCCAGACTTAGAAAAATTCTAAGTCCTGGGATTACACCACTAGCTGACTTGTGGGCCACTTTTGAGCATGTTCTGGTCATTTTCATGAGATGGCCATATTAGAACTTTTGTTCCTCATGAAATTCTCTACAACTTTGCTTAAGAGCACTCCTTCATGCAAGATCTCTAAATTGGACTTTTTAATTGGTCAAACCAGAGCACTCTAGGGTTCCAAACTTGGTCAACCACATTTGAAAGGGCAATTTGGTAATTTTGGTCAACATGAACATTGTTCCAAATGTTATCCTAAGTATAACTAAGGTGTTGTAGGTCATGATTGGCTACCTCACCTTTTTGTTACACCAACTGTCAAGCACTTCATGAAATAAATCAAACTAACCCTAGAATAGTTACATGTGTTGCATCACATAAAATAACAAACATGAATGATGCATGCTTATGTTTATGCCATGCAAATGCAATGCAATTAAGGAGCTAAACACTTGAAGTGTTACAGCCCTCCCCCCTTATAAAAATCTCGTCCCGAGATTTGGAAAGCGTACCATTTTTCATAGAATTCTTTATAACCATCCCGCAAATAATCCTCCCGTTCCCACGTAGCATCACTCTCACTTCCCTGATTACTCCACATCACTTTGTACCACTTAACCACTTTACTTCTAGTTACTCGTTCCTGAGTATCGATCACTCGGACTGGCTTTTCTTCATAGGTTAGGTCGGATTCAAGCCTGATATCACCTAAAGGAACTTGTTCCTCAGGAACTCGAAGACACTTTTTAAGCTGAGATACATGGAAAACGTTGAATATGGCACTCATTTCATGAGGCAACTGGATTTTGTATGCAACAACTCCACTCTTGCCTATGATCTGGAAAGGACCCACGTATCTTGGCGCAAGTTTCCGCTTAACACCAAAACGTTGGACACTTTTCATTGGAGAAACTTTCAAATACACGAAGTCTCCAACTTCAAACTCGAGTGGTTTTCTACGACGATCCGCATAGCTTTTCTGTCTCGCTTGTGCTGCAGCCATGTGTTTCTGGATGGTACGGACTTGTTCCTCGGCTTCCTGGACAAAATCAATGCCATAATACCTTCTTTCCCCAGCTTCTACCCAGTTTAGTGGAGTTCGACACTTTCGACCGTACAAAGCTTCGAATGGGGCCATCTTAATACTCTCTTGATAACTGTTATTGTACGAGAATTCGGCTAAAGGTAACCATTTTTCCCAAGAACCCTTGGATGAAATGACGCATGCTCGCAACAGATCTTCCAAGATTTGGTTAACTCGTTCTGTCTGTCCCGATGTCTGGGGGTGATAAGCAGAGCTTCTCACTAACTTGGTTCCCAGAAGGTGATGCAAATGCTCCCAAAAGCGAGCAGTGAACTGGGGACCACGATCAGAAATGATAGTACGAGGTATCCCATGAAGCCGGATTATCTGATTGAAGTACAACTCAGCATAGTCAGTGGGACGATAGTCCACTCTCACTGGGATGAAGTGAGCTGATTTGGTCAAACGATCAACAATTACCCAAATAGAGTTATGATTTTTGACAGTGGGAGGAAGTCCGACAATGAAATCCATACTTATCTCTTCCCATTTCCAGCCTGGAATGGAAAGTGGCTGAAGTAGCCCAGCTTTCATGTGCACAGCTTTAACTCTGCAACAGGTGTCGCATCTAGCAACATATGCAGCTATCTCTTTCCGCATCTTGGTCCACCAATAAAATGGCTTTAAATCATAATACATCTTATTACTACCAGGATGGATGGACAACTTAGAGGAGTGTGCTTCAGACATAATATCATTTCGAAGCTCTCGGTCCTTAGGCACAACTAACCTATCCTTGAACCATAGTACACCCTCTTCATCTATCCTGAACTGTGTAGTCTCTTGCTCTTTCATCTTACGCTTGATGTGGAATATACCAGTGTCAGTCTTTTGGAGTTCAATAATTCTGTTTTTGAGAGTACAACTGACAGTGATGTTGTACAAGACTGCTGGATGTAGAAGGCGAGATCGGTGAAAATCAGTTTCAACTAAGGAATGGCAATGAGACTTACGGCTTAAAGCATCCGCAACTACATTTGCCTTCCCTGGATGATAGTGCACTTGAAGGTTATAATCTTTAATCAACTCGAGCCATCTTCTTTGACGCATATTCAACTCGGGTTGGGTGAAGATGTATTTGAGGCTTTTGTGGTCGGTATAGATGTTGCAGACATTGCCCAGCAGATAATGTCGCCAGGCTTTCAAAGCATGAACAACTGCGGCGAGTTCTAAGTCATGTGTTGGGTAATTCACCTCATGCTTCCAAAGTTGTCGAGAAGTATATGCAATTACTCGGCCTTCCTGCATCAACACACCTCCCAAACCTATGCCTGAGGCATCACAATAAACATCAAATGGTTTCTCGATATCCGGTTGTGCCAAAACCGGAGCTGAGGTTAGGAGGGTTCGCAGTTGGTGAAAAGCCGCATCACACTCAGGAGTCCAGACAAACCTGGTGTCTTTTTGCAGCAACCGAGTCATTGGCTTGGCTATTTTAGAGAAATCCGGGATGAAGCGACGATAATAGCCAGCCAAACCAAGAAAACTCCGGACCTCGTGAACCGAGATAGGAGCCTTCCAGTTCAGTACTTCCTGTACCTTGGCGGGGTCCACCATAATTCCTCCATCGGACAACACATGCCCAAGGAAAGGTACTTCTCGAAGCCAGAATTCGCACTTACTGAACTTCGCATAAAGTTGATGTTCACGCAGTCTTGTGAGGACTATACGCAGATGTTCAGCGTGATCCTCCTCATTCACAGAGTATACCAGGATGTCATCAATAAATACCACCACAAACTTGTCCAATTCAGGCATAAACACCGAATTCATCAAGTACATGAAGTGTGCGGGGGCATTTGTCAAGCCGAAAGACATAACAAGATACTCATAAAGGCCGTATCTGGTAGAAAAGGCTGTCTTTGGAACATCTTCTGGGCGGATTTTAATTTGATGGTAACCCGATCTTAGATCGATCTTGGAGAAAACTTTAGCTTTAGACAACTGATCGAACAAGATGTCGATTCGCGGTAGAGGGTACTTATTTTTGACAGTGACTGCATTGAGAGGTCTATAATCTACGCACATCCGCAACGACTGATCCTTCTTCTTTACAAAGATAGCAGGACATCCCCACGGCGATGAACTAGGACGAATCAACCCCTTCTTCAAAAGTTCATTCAATTGCACCTTAAGTTCAGCGAGTTCATTTGGAGGCATCCTATAGGGTCTCCTAGAGATGGGAGCCGTGCCAGGCAACAACTCAATTTTAAACTCCACATCCCGATCCGGAGGGAGTCCCGGCAAATCATCGGGAAAAACGTCCGGAAACTCATTTACCACTGGAATCTCGGCCAACGCCTTTGCTTGCACAGCATGAATTTCCCCCGACAATTCAACCTTTCTGGGAAGTTGTACTAGAAAACCCTTTTGATCTGTAGGATCTCTGAGCATAACTACCCGAGCGGATGTGTCAATGAGTACCCCATTCTGACTCATCCACTTCATGCCCAAGATGACATCTATGTCTAAACCAGGTAAAACCAATAGGGCAAGCGAATAACTTCGCCCTTCTATCTCAAACTTAAGGTTCCCCACTACTTTGTTTGTGGAAATATTCCCACTTGCAGCACTAATACAATAACCCACACCTTCAACAGTATGCAACTTGTGTGCAAATTTAGATGCAAACTTAGGACTGATAAAGGAATGCGAAGCACCTGAATCAAAAAGTACCACTGCGGGGTGTTGGTCAACTAGAAACTTACTAGCGGTGACCACCTCACCAGATGGAATTTCCTCAATGCTGTTATAATGGGCGTGTCCCTGACGACTACCTTGGTTGACATTTTTCTTAGGGTACGGACAGTTCCTGGACCAATGGCCTGGCTTGTTACAGTTCCAGCAAGGCATGTTGCTAGGAGGAACACTGGAGCTGCCTTGGCCCGCATTACTCTTTGGCAGAGCCACTGTATATGCCTTACGAAACCCAGTCTTTGCAGCAGGCTTTTTCTGCGGCGGACGGAACTTTGTATTCTGAGCAGGAGGGCGAGGAGGAGCTCTCGGGGCAGCTGGAGCTCGAGACTGTGAAGCACTCGCCTCAATGGCCCTCTTGCGGCTCTTAGAAGCAGAATAGATAGCATTGTTGTTCTCCTGAGTTAGAGCATCGCTGATGAAATCATTGAAAGTAGTACATTTGCTAGTGCCCATTGTTTTCATCAGTTTTGGGCCGAGGCCCCTTTTGAAGCTAGCAATCTTTTTGGCATCGGTGTCCACAAACTCAGTGGCATACCTTGCCAGGTTGTTGAAGGACTGCAAGTATTCAGTCAGGCTTTTGTTTCCTTGCGACAGCCTCATAAACTCTGTGTGCTTGATTGCCATAAGACCTGGAGGAATATAATTTCCCCGGAATGCCGCCTTAAACTGATCCCAAGCAATCGGGACATTGGCAGGCAATGTGGAACGATAGTGGCTCCACCAAATACCCGCAGGACCATGCAACTGGTGAGACGCATATTCAGTCTTCAGCTCATCAGTTAGGCGTAGCAGACGAAACTTTTGCTCAATAGTATTTAACCACTCATCAGCTTGCAGTGGTTCTTCCGCTTCCTTGAAGAGCGGGGGCTTAGTATCCAGAAAGTCCTTGAAATCACTATATTGATTGGGTTCTGGGCCCTGGCGGCCAGGACGAGCCTCCCGGTTAGCCAGCTGGCGCATAGCATCCGCCAACATGCGCTGCCCTTCGACCACTGTCTGCATCAATTCGGCCGGAGTAGGTGGTGGCGGAGGGGGTGGCTGTTCCTCATCCTCATTGCCACGACCCCGACGAAGATTGTACGACATCTGCAAAAGGCATAGCCAATGAGCACTGACGATGTGGGAAACTTGTAGATGAATTATTGTAAATATGTCAAACTGACTTCATGAAATAGACTTCTCATAATAATTAAGGCACAATAATTCACCACAACCGCACAATCCATTCAAGCGCATCATTTGACGAGATCATACTTGGTAATCCAACAAGATGCTCTTTGATGAAGGCTTACTCACAGGGAGCACAACGGTTACCGGACCGCTTACGTTGCTATCTATGTGATTTTTGACCTTTCGCACAGTGCTTGGATTCGATCTCAAGATTTTTAGTTGACTGTGAAAGGCTACTTCAAACTGACCACAAAGAGATTCCTCAATGAAGAGTTCCATGGTGGATCATGACTAGCCACCTCGATACCTGCGCGTGCCAAGCAGCACAGCCTTATGTCGCGCGCCATAGGAGGCCCTCGGTTTCGTCGCGGCACCGAAGGGTGCTAATCGTGACACCATCATCGAACGCAACATAATAAGACATCAAGTTGTGATCGAAATTAACAGGTTCAAACTACATTCAGGAAACATACGGTTCAGCCTTACATCCCAAAGTCAAGTTATTACAAGGCCTCACTCCTTTACAGGGAGGGCACAAAAGACGATCCTAACATTATAGGCACGTGATGACTACTCTAAGCATCATCCTCCGAGTCGGTGTCATGGATCTCCCCGCCGTCCTCATCACTGACAGGCTCTAACTCCTCGTCTTCTTCTTCTTCTGGCTCTTCCTCTGGTGCTTCTGCAGGTGGGGCATCCTGTGGTCCATCAACCTCCACTTCATCATCATCCTCAGCTATGAAGATGCCTGATCCCATATCTTCATCTACATTGTTGTTTCTAGGTAGCAGGGGATTAAGCTCGTTGTTCAGGCGGTGCACTTCTTCATGAAGATTATCGTTGTATTCTTCAGCGTTCTCTAACTGTCGCTCGAGCTCAAACTGGCGAACTCTCAGAACGTTCTCCTCGTGCCAGGCTTCATCCCTCTGTTCCATCACACGGACCAACATGCGTTGACAGTTGCGGTTTGCCACTGTCAACCTCTGGACTGCAAGCGTTTCTTGATCACGATCATGAATCACTTGTTCCAGTGTTGCCGTGCTGCATCCCTAGCAGCAGTCACCTCTGCCAGCTCTGCCCTCAGCCTTTCCACCTCAGTAGGCTCAGGGCGGGGCTCACGTGGAGCGAGCTGGTGACGCGGTGCCCTGCCCCCAGTGGACTTACGAGCGGTCCTCTTGGTACGTGCCATCTGTAGCAACAAGATAAGATACGACTTAAAGTGAGGATCATTTAGGGGATACGAAATTTACTTTAGTCGGGAGTACAGAAATTTTTAAGGAGGGAGTAAATGATATGTATGATATAATTAAACATGATGCATGCACGTTTCGTACGTCCTCTCACCTTAGTAGAAACCTAGAGTTCTAACGCTAGGCGGTGGCATACATACGTTCTCTCATATAAGCGAAACTATCGGTCTACTCGTTACGCTGTTAGTGTACCTGCAGAAAACTTCATTGCAGCCCAACAATTCCCAATATAAGCACACAAGAAAGCAGTAATTTAAATACTTTCCATATATACATCCCCAAATGTATATACTTCAGTATCAAGCTACCCGATATAAAGGTTCCCACAATTAAGTGCTTTTACATAGTTACATGGTTTAAACATGTAAAGATGTAAGTCACCACAACTACTCTCCCCTAGACCGCCGGTTGGACGATCATGCTCTCACAACTCACACTTACCAGAGCGTCGAGGGAATTGATCCATACATTACCACCCAAGTGGATGGCATCCATACAATATCACGCCGTATGGACGACGAAATAAAAACAAACAAGGCCCCCAAGTTAGTCTTTATAATAAGCCACCTAGGAGTCCTTATTTGGGCTAAGGGATGTGATCACTGGCATACCTAAAAAAATAATTTTTAGTGTTTTTAACCCTTTTTTTATAATCAAATATTTTTGTTTTTAAATACTCATAAGATGTGTTTAATGTTGAATTATGCTCCGGTACCAGCTGTAACAGAACCGACCAAATTATAAGAGCACAAGTACGAAAACAAGCACCGAAGCGCTCAAATTTTCAAACTTGAGCCCATATAATCCCGGTAGTCAATCGAAATCACGAAGGATTTCAAACCAAACTGATTACAACCAGGATCGCATCATTCAACATACAACATCATACGATACATTTCACAAGTAGTTCTGAAATAAGTTTACACCACGGAGTAGCAATTATTACAAACCAAGTTTGAAAGTAGCGGAAGCATAGCACACACACTAGTTACTTAAATACTGCCAGTCTGGATGATCGACATCTCGCAAAAGCATGAGGAAAGTACATAAAGACGATCACGCCCTTGTGATCTAGTCATCGTCACCCGCAGGGTGGAGACACGTCTTGCAGAATCCCTGATAAAGCATGTCATCTACAACAGGAGGGAATAAACCCTGAGTACTGGAATGTACTCAGCTAGACTTACCCGTCGAAAACCAGAAATAAAGTGACACCAAGGATTATGCAAGGCTTACACAAGAGGCTAGCTGACATCACATTTTGCATAAAGGCATAAGTAGTTGAAACTCTTATAACCTGTACTAGCAGTTATTTTTAGCATTTACCTGTCATCTATCTTAGCACCTGTACTAAACATACACTTGATTATAATCAAACAACATGATTATTATATCCATAGCAGGTATATCATTATGGCAACATTGTATCATTCCCTTAACCACCAGTTCATTTAATGAGTTCTACGTTGCCGCTGCTCAAGTCAAGTGCTCACTAACCGGGAGCGACGGCGATTCGAATCGAATTCCTATCCAGCTGGAGGGGTATTTCTAACACTCACCGTGCAGACCCCTGCCAGGGTCGCACAGGCCACCTTGTCATATGATTCAGGAATCGCGGGTCCGAATAATGTCGCGACCCCAAGGGCGACACTCTGCCAGGTGATAGGGACTCTAACCCCCCCTTGGTCTCACGCCAATGTCCCCAAGCACATCCTTTCTCTCCTCCAAGAAGCAACCTACCATTCGATTCCCGGCCTGAACCACATTACTCGGCTTCGCGGTCGGAACGACTTATCCGGCCAACTAAGTGTTAGACTGCGTTCAACATGACTCAAGGACGTACAGCGAATCGGTCCTTAAACGACTCAGACGGGCATAGCTCCACACCCAAGACGTGAAGTGTCTTGCGGCTGTACTATCGAACTCCCGCCCGGTCTCAATTTCATTTTTAAGCATGGTTCCATCCACGATAGCCATAAAGCCATTCGTGACTCCTTCCTACATCTCGCGGATGACCGGAAATCACCCGACTTCTACCGTACTAAGCAGGGCTAAGCATTGACACGTGCCTAAACCTAAAATAGGATTAAGTACGATATCTGGACAAGGACAGGTGTAATGCAACAAGTGTTTTCATATAACTCCTACAACTTAATGCAGTAAACAATTAAAAGTACTCAAGATATATTTATAAAACGATGGGTTCAGCATGCACCGGGGCTTGCCTTTCAGAAAAGTTGAAGGCCGGTGGTCAGGGCACTCGGGTAGATCTTCTGACGGAGCTTCCCCGACGTTGGGTTCTTCTGCTAAATCCTCCGGTTGACTCAGCACCTCCTCCGGTATCGCTTGTTCGAATTCGAGGAGTGTCACCCCCTCCGGTACACCTATTGCATGAGTGCACAATAAATATAATGGATGCATAAATGGGTGCAACATTCTCGGAATGGAATGCATTTCAGAATAAAATACTCTATTCAAGTTATTTTACTAGTACGTGCAAATCTCTTCTCTAGTAGAGAAGTACTCACCTAATCTACTTAGCCTAAGATAAAGCTGCTCATCCTCAGTTAAGGCCCTAACACCTAACAAATACAAAAGTAGCATGTCTTAGGATATCTCACCATAACAATCAGCAAAACACCACAGTAAGCATTCTGGACAGCAGCTACGTGTTTTTATCACAACTGGAGATTTATAATTTCAAAAGATATGATCTAAGACAATCTGGAAAGCCTAGGAAATGCACTACAATTCATTTTCAGACCTCAACTCCAAACTCCTAAGTTTTCCATGTCAAACTTCACAAGTTCCAGAATCTGTCCTCTCCAAAACAGAGAGTAGCAGATTTTGAACTGCCACAAGAAACAACAGTAACTCTCAAACTACTAAGTCAAATGCTTCCAAATTTTAACACAAGCTAGCTCATCAAGTTTATTCCAACTTTGGTATTTACAGGTTGTCCAGCAACCAATTTTATCAAAGCCAAATTTAGAATTACTACTTAGCTGTCCAGAAAACCTAAATTACAAAGGTTAAATATTTATTGAGGTGGCAAACATTCTCTAAAACCCAACTAATGCTACTACAAGTTCACAAATATCACAAAGATACCAGAAAGTAAGGTGTGCCCACCTAGAACATTTATTTAAACCCATTTCTTAATTTACTTAAGTATTTAGGTGGAATTTTAAACATATAGGTAAACTGCTCCTAAAATTCTACAAAAATTACAGGGGACTCTCTGACCTCAAAATAGACTACAGTAAAAATTTGAACAAGTTTTATTCACAGAAACTCCCTATACAAAATTCACAAGTCCAAAAGGCTGATTTTTGCATAATTCATAAATCATATTGAAAAGTATCAAACAACAGATTTCATATTTTTCTTAGACACTTTAGGGTACCAAGACATTCTCCAAAAATTTACAATAACATTGCACATGTAGAAAAATTATAAAAATTACTTCAATTATTTCCTAGAATAAAATGATAGCCTTATAACTTGAAAATTACTTAAGCACTGATGCCCAAATTTTTACCATAGCTAGGACTAGCATAGAGTAACCTACCCACCAAATTTCATAATTTATGGAACACTACAGCTCAAGTTATAAATTAAGCAAATTTGCATGCAATCCAAAACACATTTAAAGGATCTAATAAATTCTTACAGAATTTAAACATCTCATGCTAGATCCATATTTTTCTAAAATACTACACATCCAATAGATTCTAACAAAATTTATTTCATGATTTTTGGATCACTAAAACCCTAGATTCCTATTTTTCCAACTAGTACAACAATCAGTATCAAAATAATAAAAATTCATTTTCACTTCGGACGATTGGGCCGGCCCGGAAACGAACTCGGCCCACAACGTTTTTTTTTCCCCGCGCGCTCGGCCCGCTCAGCGCCCCTGCCTGCGCGCGCGACGCTGACGGTGGGCCCCCGCGGTCAGTGACCGAAACAGGGGAGCCGACACCCCGCGAGCTCCGGTGAGCTCGAGCTCGCCGGAGAAGGGCTCGCGCGGCTCACCGAACACGGCATCGTGCTCTCCGTCACCTGGCGCACTGATTGGTACCCGTAGGATGAATGGGAATGGGGTGGAGAGGGCCTGCCACCGTGCGCGGCGGCCGGTGACCTCCGGTGGCGGCGCACCGTCGCCGGTGAAGAAGCATAGTGCGGTTTGGGCTCGGTACGAGCTTCACCGGGGCAAGGTGGTTCCGTTTTGCGAGTAAGGGGAGATGGAGACGGGCCCGAAGCACCCCGACCACGGTGAGGTCCCATGGCGGGCTCCGGCGACCCCTCGGAGGCGGAGAAGAAGATAATGCAGCTCACCTAGGGTCCAATCGTGGGTTTCGGTAGGTCCAGGGGGTGGAGGGTGTCGAGGCGGAGGAACTGGCGAGCTCAGGCGGCCGGTGGTGTGGCGTGGCTCACGGTCGAGCTCGTCGGAGAAGAAAGGGGAATGGCGGCTCGGTTCTTTCCCTTTTGCAAACGAGAGGGAAGGAGGAGGAGGGAATGGATGGTTGATGTCGGGGCGACCGCAGAGGTGCCCTTCATGCGCTCGGCAGCTGGCCAAGGCGCCAGGTCGCGCGCGGCGCGTGGAGGACACGCGGCGGCGTTCACCTGCCCGGGCGCCATGACACGCCGTGTCATTTGACTGAACCCGATTGCAGGTCCGCGATGGTCGACTGACAGAGCAATTTTTCCACCGAATATCTCCTAAACCGGTTCGAGTTAGGAGCAGATGATAACATCAAATTTGTAGGGCTTTGTGAGGTCAACAACTTTGTCAATTGGTGTTTGGGCTGGTTCGGCTTATATTTGAAACTACATGGCCTCAAAGTAGTGCTCGGTGAAACTGAAACCGGGTTTCAGTTAACGATGCCGACTGACAGCTCATGTTCATGGCACGATATCTCTTGAACCATTGAGAACTAGGCTTGGGTAATATTGACAAAGTTGTAGGGCTACATGTGATCTACAAGTTTGTCAATATGAGTGAAGGCTGGTTTGGCTTGGTTTGCAAACTACAAGCTTCTAAAGTAGACATCAGTGAAACTGTAAGGTCCAATTCCAGACTTAGAAAAATTCTAAGTCCTGGGATTACACCACTAGCTGACTTGTGGGCCACTTTTGAGCATGTTCTGGTCATTTTCATGAGATGGCCATATTAGAACTTTTGTTCCTCATGAAATTCTCTACAACTTTGCTTAAGAGCACTCCTTCATGCAAGATCTCTAAATTGGACTTTTTAATTGGTCAAACCAGAGCACTCTAGGGTTCCAAACTTGGTCAACCACATTTGAAAGGGCAATTTGGTAATTTTGGTCAACATGAACATTGTTCCAAATGTTATCCTAAGTATAACTAAGGTGTTGTAGGTCATGATTGGCTACCTTACCTTTTTGTTACACCAACTGTCAAGCACTTCATGAAATAAATCAAACTAACCCTAGAATAGTTACATGTGTTGCATCACATAAAATAACAAACATGAATGATGCATGCTTATGTTTATGCCATGCAAATGCAATGCAATTAAGGAGCTAAACACTTGAAGTGTTACAGCAATGTTTTTGCCAAGGTGCATGTTTGAAACATAAGTTAATAACAAAGTTGTAGATAACTCACCCATCTAGTTTGTGTTAAAATTTGGTGGCATTTGGCCCTATGGTTTTTTTAGTTATGCCTATTCAAAGTTGGGTTCCAGAAATGGTTGCTCTCTGTCAATTCTGGATCAGTTTCTATAAATATGTATCTTTGATAAGGTTCTAAATCTTCGGCTATAGCTGTTGGACAAGAAAAGCTCTAGGATAGTTGAATTTCGCTGCTACATGATCTGTAACGCTAATAGCCGCGATTAGCCGGAGAAATCCGCTAAATAGAAGTCAATTAGCGCCGCTAAACAGCTGAACCATGGCTGGGCCAAAATCACCTTGTGCGAGGGCCCAAAATGGTCTTGTATGATGAGCGCTGGACATGTAACCCTAGCAATTTAGTCATTCTCCAGTCCTCTCGATCTCTCTGCGGCGGCGGTAGCTACTGTGGCACCATGACAACCGACGACGGCACGACAGCTGAAAGCATGCGACATGCGGCGGATGCGGCTCCAATCTGCAGGGGCGGTTGTTCGCTGGCGGCGTGGCTGCGCAAGTCGTAGGGCCTAGGCGCGCGCCAGCTCCAGTGAGCTGGCTGGCCATCCACTCCACTGGCATTACTGTGCCATGGGACAAGAAAGACATGAGCAGGTCTGGCCTTCCTGGTGCAGTAGGAAGACAAGCAAGCTGCCCTGATTCATCATCTTTGATCTGCTTAGGCATTTTCCTGATTTCTGCTGAGTTATTGTGAATAAATCACTTAATTTTGCCATGTATTTTTTGTCAAAACTGCTAAGTTAGTTAGCGAGAGCTATAGCTGGCTATAGCCTTTTATACCTACTAAAAAAATATGTCGCTAAGTGGCATAGCCAGAGATTTAGAACACTGATCTTTGACCTGGTTAACATGTGAATCATGCTGAGATGTCTAAAAATTAAATTTAGGAAATTTCATAAGATTTCCATAATGTCTTGTTTCATGTCTTTTGGATTTATAGAACTCCAGTTATGATTTAATTACGCAGCTGCTGCCTGTGTGTCCAGAAATTGGTAGATTCTAGTTTTAGTTGTTTGTTTCACTTTGCTTTGCCTTGTATGTTGCTAAGTGTGATTCATGTCTTTGGTGGTGATTAAGTAATACACCTGAGACCTTATGAAATTTATGTCATGCTTGGTGTTGCCTTCTTTGCTATCTTGGCATGATAAATTGTGCGATGTTTAAAGTAAGCAACGTGAAGTGCTTATGCATGTTTAGTGTAATCTTGTGCTTGCCTTGAGTACTCTGATGTGATGCATTGTCTATTGCACTTCTATGTATTCATGCACTTGCATCTCATCAAGGTACGCTAGATGCACCACGTGAAGGACGAGATGTGGAGCCGAATCCGAAGATGGTGTTTAGTGGAACTAGAGCCAGGATGGGAGATGCTCGCCAAGCGAGTGTCATCTAACAAACACTAACCTAAGTGTTGGATCCTAGACAAGCCCCGGAGCATTATAAGCCTTATACTTTATGAAAGGAATTGAGTATATATGTTATATATATGTATTGTTGCATTAAGTATAAGAGTTGTCTAAAACCCTTGTTGCATTATATCCTTCCTTGTCCAGTATACATACCCCGATTCCTATTTAGTCAGGATCGAGTAAATGCTTCGCCCTGCTTAGAAAGGTAGAAGTCGGGTGATCTCCTGTCACCTGCGAGATATAGGGATCTATCTGGTCATGGTTGGCTATATTTGCTATCGTAGAAAAGAACCATGTGTTAATAATATGAAATAAGACCGGGCGGGATAATTATAGTAAAGCAACAAGGCATGGAGGTCTTGGGTGTGGATCTATCTCCGTCGGTGTCAATTAAGGACTGAGGCATAGAGCCTTTCTTGTTATTTTGAACACATGCCTCTCACTTAGCTGTCCGGATCCGATGAACCGACCGCGAAGCCGAGTAGTTCAGGTTAGGCCGAAAGATGGTTTGTTAGAGTGCGCATCGGCAGGGAGCCACTGCTATTTTCCAAGGGCAGGTGTTTAAAAGTCCTGATCGTCCTGGTGGCCTGATATCCCTAAGAATGAGGCACTGATCAGGCCCGTGACTCCTGAGTTGTACCAAAGGTGACCTGATACTCCTCGATGGGGGAAGTATGGGTTTATGTTAGGAATAATTCCCAAGATGGGTAGTAATCAATTCGAGTTGCCGTCTCTCTCGGTTAGTGAGAAACTTAATGGGAGTACCTCCATTGTAGTTACACTAAATGACTTGATAGTTCAATGATGATGATATTTGATGATGGCCTTATTAAACTGGATATGGTTATTAACGTTTGCTCCTTAATCATGTGATTGCTATAGTACAAGTGCTAATCTAGATGATAGGTTAATGGTTATTAACTTGATGCTTAATTAATGAATGATACATATCTGCATATAAGCTTTTTATGCAAAATGTTGTTAAGTAAGCCTCACACATATATCAAACTTGCATACTCCTTGGTGTCATTTTATTTCTGGTTTTTGACGTTTAAGTCTAGCTGAGTAGATTCTTGTACTCAGGGTTTATTCCCACTTGTTGTAGGTTGTGATGTATCATGGCTACTGCAAAATTTGGATGACTCCTGCCATAGTGGAGTAAGATCATGGGCATGATCCTTCTTAGTTATCTTGTCTATGATGCTTTTATTGGACTTGACCTTGGTACTGACATGTATTTGAAATAATGGTGATGTTAGTTTTAAACTACTTTGCTTCCACTACTTTTGAACTTGAGTTGTAATAACTCTGTTGAACTCCGATATATGTTGAACTATTTGTGAAATGGATATAACATGTGACTTGTTATGTTGAATCATAATGATCTTGGCTTGTATGTTGGTTGGTTTGAAATCCCTCGTGATTTTGTTGGACTACCGGAGTTATATGGGTTCAAGTATGACAATTTGATCACTTCGGTGATTGTTTTTGTACTTGTGCTCTTATTGTAACACCCCAGGTGTTAGGCTTGCATTTTGGACACTTGCATTGCATGAGCCTAAGCATCATTTGTTCATATATGAGCATGGAGCATACGAAACATGCTAGTGCAACATGTGAAACATGTGCATATGGAATGTGCTTGCAACACTTCCTTGAAACATATGCAACATACTTTTGTTGTTGGTGTTTCAAGTGTGTATGTTAGGTGCTCATGCTTGGTAATGCAAGTGAGTGTTGATGTCACTTATTTCATGTGTCTCACCTTAATACCTATCTATATTGATCCCTGGAAAAGTTTCATGAAGTTTGGAATCAAAAAGTCACATGAAATGATAAGTTCTATTCCTATTGAAATTGCACCATTAAATGAATGTAATTTAGATCATCAACCAAACCTTGAAATCTTTCCCAAATGACTATAGATGAACTCTATAGCAAAAGTCATGAAGGGTTCATGTTGGGCAAATGTCAAGAAAATGCCTCGATCGACCTAAAACTCTAGTTTGAGCTTTTTATCGTGATGCTGCATTGACTGAGATGAAAGAATGGTTTTTGTTCAAGATACATGGTTTGACCTTAAATAAGAGTTGTAGTTTAAGTTGAGTAGAACAAACTTTGTGTATTGCTCAAGAGCTAGTTCAGTGTCTAGCTAGGTTAAATAGAGCTCACAAGAATCAACAAACTGCTATTTTAGAACCCTGAAATTTGGCTAAGTCTGGAACTGAACTTTTCTAGATTTTAGTTTGCAAGTACCCTACTTCGGGGATTTATATCTTGCAAACCGAGCTGATCCAGCCCAAGATTCCTTAAGAAATATTGTTTTCCTCATGTAGCTCTACCATGTTGACCACAGTGCCTCAAGTTATTATGCGATGTTTTAAGAGTTAGAAGGGGGAAAAGAATACAATTTCAGTTGGTCTGGAACTAAGTTCAGATTTCAGTTTGAGGTGCCCTCCTTTGCAACTCTATATCTCCCAATCCAGGTCGAGTTAGCTTTGGATCCTTAAAGCAATCTTGTTCACCTCGCGAAGATCTATAGTTTTGTCTCTTGCGCCAAAATCAATGGACAATCGGATCGGGAGATAGAGGATGGGAAAGTGGGCAGTTTCAGTCGTATTTTCGGTGTCTTTTGAATCTGCCTGGAAGCTAGCTGACCGATCGAACTAGAGCATGCCATCATGGCCGACCAGGCTCAGGTCGCATGCGTCGCGTGGTTCCCTTGCACCTTGCATGCTTGCCACCTCGCCCGTGTCCCTGTAAATGCAAACCGAGCGCTCGCCCCTCACCTCTCGCTCTCCCATTTTCTCTCTCGCTCGCGTTCCCTGTCTCCTCCGCTCGTCCTCCATGGACGACCATAGGGAGGTCCTCCTCCACCGTCGGTTCTTCCTCCTCGCTGCTCCAGTCGAATTAGCCGTCGGGCTACACCTTTCCCAACTAACCTCGCTGTCCCTTTCCTTTGTTTGGCGCTGCTATGTCATAAAGCCGTCGTCCTTGGCCACGGGAGACGCCTGTTGCATGACCAGGCCGCTATTGCCCACAGCTGACCATGCTAGTGCTAGGCGCTGCCTTGGCTGGCCGCTGCAAAGCCACGACGCCCTGCCGTGGCTGTCGGCTTTCCCTCCTCTGGCCGAAGCTCGGCCTCCCAGCGTCCTCCTTGTCCTCTGCTTGGTTCCCGTCGAGAGTAAGAAGAGAAGGGTGGAAGATGATAATAGAAACTTTTAGTTGGGTCCAGATGCTTAATTTGTAGACACAAGAAATTGCAGATCTGGGCTCCGTAAATTCGTGAGAAGTGCAGGGACCTCGAGGCTAATGAGCCTTCCTTTTTCTTTTTCTTTTTCTTTTATGCATAAATGAGCTGAACTTTGGAAATTCATAGCAATTCATAGGAAAATAGTAAAATAGCAAATGAGCATTTTTTTGGAATCCTTGTGAAATTTGCTATGCAGCGGATCTATAATAAGTCATGCTTTTGTTTAAAGTTTTAGTTATAAAAATAGATCTTGCATCTAGGTTTTCTTTGTTAGTTGTATTTGTCATTTTCATAACTACAGTTGTAAGGCTCCAAATGAAGTGAAATTTTTGTGGCATGCTACTCATGTGATATTTGATGTGTGGTAAAAATTTCATGAATTTTGGTTGTAATATGAGTGAGTTATTGATTCATTTAGCTCTCACATGATTTATTGCAATAGCTATTTGTCTTTTTCATAGAGGTTAATATACTTGTCCAAATGGCTTGAAATTTGTACAGTAGACTATTGGGAGCATATGTAGGCCACTGTAATTTTGGTAGAATTTATTGTGCACTTTCGGTATGTGTTCATAATTCCACCGAATTATCTAAATAAATTAAGAAAATGCATTAAAAGAATTTATTTAGGAATGGACACTATGTTTTCTAGCGTTCATTTGTCATGTGTGACATGTTGGTAAAGTTAGTTTTGTCCAATTATTTGTTTGCAACATAAGTTAATAATTATTTCTTGCAAATGAGGTTTCTGGACAGATCTAGAAACTTAGCAAAGTTCTTCATAATAATGTACTTTGTTGTAAAACTTGTTTATAGAAAAGTTGTAGATAATTTATGTATCTAGCTGCTGATAAAATTTGGTGGCATTTGGCCAAGTAGTTTTTGAGTTATAGATGTTTAAAGTCAGGTCCCAGATTTGGTTGCTCTGTGTTTGGAGCAGACCAGGTTCTGTAGTTTTATCTTTTTGACCCATTAAACTTGCGAATAAAGCTTAGGTGATATTAAAGTAATTGTAGACAAATTCATAAGCTTTCCATAATGTCTTGTTGAACCTCTTTTGGAGTTGTAGATCTCCAGTTATGACTAAATTACTCAGCTGCTGTCCAGATGTCTAGAAGGTGGCAAATTCTAGTTTTAGTGCTTTAATTCACTTTGCCATGCTTGTGTGTTGAAGTGTGACTCATATCTTTGATGGTACTTGGGTTGATACCCTGTGATCTTATGAAACCTATGTCTTGATTGGTGCGCTTGCCGTCTTCTATGTTATGCCTTAGTGAGGATTAAGTTAATTAGCTCTAGGTGTTTATGTGAACTTTGGTATGCTTGCATGATTACTTTATTTATTGCACTTCTATGCATTCATACATATGCATTGTTAGGTACGCTAGCTAAAACACGTGAAGGACGTGATGTGGAGCTGAACCCGAAGATGGTGTTGGTGGATCCATCCCGAGGATGGAAGGACCCTGGAGTGCATACTTGGAGTGGAGGCATCATCAAGACGACACAAGCTAACTTGACTAATTCGCGTCAGATCCCAGGCAAGCCCCGGAGCATTATAAGCCTCCTACTTTCAAAGCAATTAAGTATATATGTTATATGTATTGTTGCATTAAGTGGTAGGAGTTGATTGGAACCCTTGCTGCATTATATCATTCCTTGTCCAGATATATGAATCCATGAATCCTATGTAGACAGGATCGTCTATATGCTTAGCCCTGCTTAATTAGAATGCTAATGTCAGGTGATCTCCTATCACCTGCAAAGTAGGAAGTATTTGGTCATGGTTGGCTATATTTTCTATCGTGGAAAAGAACCAAGTGTTAATAATGAACTTAGATCGGGCGGGATGTCGATAGTGAAGCAACAAGGCATGGAGGTCTTGGGTGTGGAACTATCCCCGACTGTGTCGGTTAAGGACCGATCCATTGTACTTCCTTTATCATTTTGAACGCAGCCTAACACTTAGTTGGCCGGCCTGAGGTTACCGACCGCGAAGCCGAGTAGCTCAACTCAGGCTGCGAAGCCAAAAAGTGTAAGTTGCCTCGGAGGGGAGCTAGATGGGACCAAGGGCAGGTGAGTTAAAAGTCCTGAGCTTCCTGGCCACTAGAATCCTTGAGAGTGCGGTGCTATTCGGGCCCATCTTGAGTTGTACCAAAGGTGACTGTTGACGACTCTTGCAAAGTATGCCCGGTTGGTGTTAGGAATACCCCCCTCAGCTGAGTTGGAATCGATTCGAATCGTCATCTCTCCCGGATAGTGAGAAACTTGATAGAGCAGAGGCAACGTAGATTCCACTAAATCTACTGATGGTTCTGAAGATGATGATGATATAATGATGGCCTTATAAACCTGATATGGTTACTATTGTTTGCTCCTAATAAAGTGAGTGCTCCAGTATAGGTTCTAATATAGATGACAGGTTAATGATAATTAACTTGATGCTTAAGCATTAATGATTACTTATCTATATTAAGCTTTTTATGCAAAATGTTGTCAAGCTAGCCCACTTTATATCAGCCTTGCATGATCCTTGGTGTCACTTTATTTCTAGTTTATGATGGGTAAGTCTAGCTGAGTACCTTCTTGTACTTAGGGTTTTATTCCCACTTGTTGCAGGTTGTGATGTATCATGGCGCCTGCAAGAATTGAATGGCTCCTGCTGTAGTGGCGGAGTGTGATCATGGGCATGATCCTTCTGAGTTATCTTGTCTCTAATGCTTTTATTGGAAGTCAACCTTGGTACTGGCATGTATTTGAAATCAGAGAAATGTTAGTTTCAAATTACTTTGCTTCCGCTACTTTTCAATTTAAGTTGTAATAACTATGTTGAACTCCGATGTATATTGAACTACTTGTGAAATGGATGTAACATGTGACTTGTTATGTTGAATCACTATGATCTTGGCTTGTATGTTGGTTGGTTTGAAATCCCTCGTGATTTCATTGGACTACCGGAGTTATATGGGCTCAAGTGCGAGAATTTGATCACTTCGGTGATTGTTTTTGTACTTGTACTCTTATAATTTGGTCGGTTCCGTGACACTTATAATTTGGGTGGTTCCGTGACAACTAGCATCGGAGCAAGATTCAATATTAAACATGTCATTTGTGTATTTAAAACAAAAGCTTTTGTGAAAAATTTGAATTTTAAGCTAAAGTGTGTCAGTGGTCATATCCTTTATGCCCAATTAAGGACCCTTAGGTGGCTTAATTAAGTAGTAACTTGGGGGTTTTAATTTCACATCTACACCCGAGCTAAGGTATGTATGTGTGATAACTTGACCGCACTATGCTACCCTATGGTCTGAGGTTGGAGGTAACCTTCATATATGAAATAGCCATATATGTCGCTAGCTTTACATTTTGCAACGTCACACCTACGCCCAGGTAAGCATGAGCTAGGAGAACATGAGTGAACATCGGTCGGCCTAGGGGAGTGCTAGCTTTGGTTACTGGATTAGCTCCATGTCACAAACCGTGTAGCTATGAAAGTACTTAATTGTGGGTGATCTGTTGGTGATCTGATGGTTCAGGTAGTGTGACACCGAAGTGTGCATATCTGGGGATGTGTGCATGGAGTGTGTATTACTTTACTACTTTCATTGTGTGCTATATATCTTGTGGGGTTCAGGGCTACAATGAAATTTTCTGCAGGTACGCTAACCACGAATACGTAGATTGAATGTAGTTGTCGACTAGATATATATCGAAAGAGTGCGTGTTATTGCACCGATATAGAACGTGATTGCCACATTTGGCTAGCAATCTTGTGAGGACGAATACGACGAAGCATGCATCATCATGATTGTCGCTTTATGCATAACTATGCTCCTCTCACCTTTGTTCTATTAATAAGTAACTTGTGATTGATGTGATGAACTATCTTCCCTGTGTGGAGTTAGACAAGAATGCCTTGTTCTATGTTGCTTGAATAGAAAGTTCTTGAAGATAGTGTGTGCTTAGACTTGCTAGAAATAATTGAGGTTACATGCTTGAACTTATAGACATCCTCTAGTTTAGTCAAGTGGTGGATATGTTGCTCATACAAGCTTTTGCAAATGCTTTAGATCTCACCTAAGTAATTGTGATTCTTATGTTAATTCCTTCTTGTGACTAAACTAAATTATGGTTGGTCTAAGGTAGTAATGTTTGGAGCTACTAGAATAACCTGTTTAGTGCTTTCTCTTATGTTAATTCCTTCTTGTGACTAAACTAAATTATGGTTGGTCTAAGGTACTAATGTTTGGAGCTACTAGAATAACCCGTTTAGTGCTTTCTTGTTAGTAGAACAAGGGGAAGCATTGTTTGATTTATTTTGAACCTTGGCTGCTAGAACAGTTTCTATTGTAGCGATGTTTTCATGATAATAATGGTGTTTTCTGTAAGTATGGTGAATACCAAAGTTTTTGCTAACGTCCTTATTTTGCTTGTCCTAAAATTTCATAACCCTAGGCCTGATGGTTTAGGAGCTATTGATTTTAGAAGTTTGTTGTCAGGTTTTGCTTATGCTCAGAATAGATCTGAATGATTGGTTTGTTTGACCTGTGTGCATATGGAATCATGTCTTGGAGATAATGGAAGAAGTGTATTACTTTTGTTAAGCTTTCCAAAATGTTAAAGATCACTACTTTTGGTGGTCTAAATCTCCTGTTATGAGCTTATAAAGTGGAATGACAGAATCTGTCCAAAGCTAGATAGAGATGTCTTCTTTGTGTAGTTTGGCCTTGTTAGCTGTATAATGATCTGAAGGTGATAGTAATAAAGTTATATATAACTTAATAAGCTTTCCATGAAGTTAAGGACCATGTTTGTTGGACCCCTAGAACTCCAGTTACGTATTTCTGAAGTTCATGTCTGTTTTCTGTCCATGTTTGTACAGACCTGAAATATTAGCATGTTTGGTCATGTTAACCTTTGAATTAGCTTCTAGTGTGAATAACAAAGTTGTGTACAACTTCCTAAGATTTCAAAAAAGTATAGGGTCATCTTTGTTTGAGGCCTACAACTTCAGTTATGGTTGACACAAGTAACTATTGTACTGTTGTCCAGGTTCTGTGCATATATTAAGTTGGTTGCCTTAGCCTGCTTTTGTTTTGGCTAAACTTGTAGTAATTCTTGTTTGGTAAATGCTTTATGTCTCTATGCTAGACATGATGTTAATAGCTTACTCTGTATGTGCTCATATCCATGTGCCTATTCGTCTAGCCATGACCAAAACCCTTTGGACCCCTTGCTTGCTACCTATCCTAAAAATCATCCTGTTCCTAAAGACTTGATCATATCCACAAGCTTAGTAGCACATCCTACATCATGCTCCTTGTGCTTGGAATCAATGTGTTGTGTTGCTACAGATAGATGCTTGTTATGTTTGAGCTTTGTGCTTAAAATAGTTGCTTAAGCCCTTTTGTTTGAGCTTTCTCATGTACTTGCTTAAAACTGTGATGATTGTGTGGATGCTTGTTATCTAGGTAGTGCCATAGTTGTCACCCTTTGGTCCTCAGTGAGTGTACGAGTGTTGAAGAGTTTTGTCCCAAAACAACACTCAAGTTACATAGTTGCATAGTTGTTGTCTCCAACTAGGCTCTCTCTTAGGAGCCTGAGCCTGTAGACGTGGTTGTTAGCCCTTGAATGTTTGCGTATGCCATAGCTGTCCTGAACCTTTTGTGAAGACCCTTGTTGATTGACCAACCAAGTTAAGTTCTAGCTAACGCCAGTCTTTGATCATGGTTGTTCTTTACCAATTGTGGTGACCATACCCAAATCCATGTTGGACCTCCCGGTTGCCTCTCCCAAAGGTTAGCTAGTGTAACGTAATGTCTCTTTGCCGTGGCCTCAAAATATTTGGCTTGCAATTCATGTATCTACCTTATCAGTTCAATCACTGATCGGTATATTGGTTTTGCCCTAGAAGTTTGCTAAGTTCATCTCTAACTTTCCAAGTCTCTGAATGTTATCAGTCTTGATCTCATGTTGTTGCCCAACATTACCGAATCTCCTGTTAATCTTTCATCTAATAATCACCTTGGTGGACGCAAGGCGTGGGTGGAACTTAAGCAAGAGCCCCCTGCTCAGTTGTCTTCGGTAATTAAGCTATATTCTCTTGTGCTGTGTTTTAATATTCGGATCACCTCCCTGTTGATCCTAACCTTGTGGCCACCCTTGTTTGCTATCCCTCCCTTGCGTAGTACTTGTTCACGCAACCCAATCGGTGCCACTTGAAATTCCACTTTGTTTGTGCATTTAGTAATGGTGTTACGATTAGCATTCTATTGTGCCACGATGAAACCGAGAGCCTCATGTGGACGCGCACACAAGGTTGCGCTGCTCGGCACGTGCTGGTATCAGGGTTGCTGGTCATGATCCATTATGCAACGACAGCCGATGTGTTATTTTCTCGTGACCCTTTCCTTGATTATCTCCCCATATCATATCAGAAGATCCTTATCTTAGACCAAATATAGAAGAGCTTCCTCCTAAAGTTGCTAAGAGGATAACTTTTAAAGTACAGTCACTTCAATGGCGACCTTCTATTATGCATCAACCATAATTATTGTGGTCAAGAGTGAAGCTTTGGAACTTTTTGGTCTTGAGAGACAACCGATTAGTTACCCATAGGAAGGTTAATCTCTAGCCGAGTAACGACTCTTCGATAGCTACGAAGGCTATGCCTCACAAAGCAATGACAAACAAGAAGTTAATCAACTAGCCAACAACTTAAGTGATACTCTATCTTCTAGAACCGCTACCATCAAGTCAATTCCATCTTGGGCAATCCTGCAATTATTACAAGGTGCCCTGCTAAGCGAAGAACTAGAGAAAGCATGTCCCTTGTTCGGTCAGCATTATTATGTATCTAGTGCTATCAATGGATTTGTTCAGGACTCTATTAGACGAAGTGCTGAAGAATATTCAGAAACGGTTCCTTATCTTTGTAGGAATGCCCTCCATGTGGAATATGCTTTGTGCCCTACGAAAATAGTCCACAAGTCCTATGCATATGCATCGTTGAGTTGGCATATAAATCAACGGTTGAGGTTGTTCACTGACAAAGAAGTGTTAGAAAGTGCAAAACACACACCACAATGAGTGAAGCAAGGGAAAATAAGAACAAGAAATCTATCCATATTTTGTGGCACTAAACTGGTTATCTTTTAAGCCAGTGATTAGTGACTCAAACGTGGTTGGATTGGCCCAAAACTTGGTGATCTCATTCCTCACTTAGGACACCTCAATTCCTTAAGTTGGTTTGAGGATTGGTTGAGTAAAACATCGGATTTGAGAGATGTCTTGTCAGCTCGGTTTGCTGTAATTTCAGGACAGAGCAGTTTTGGTAAATGAACTGTTTGGATAGGCAAACAGTGTTTGTTTGAGCTGAATTTTGGCCAGTAGTTAGAGAACTCATGGATCTATATACCTACCAAAATTCGTTCACAAAGGAGTAGTATTTTGTGAGATATGAGCAGAAAAACCGAAGGGTACAGAATCTACCATTTCCCGGTAACTGTGCTCATTCCTCGCATAAGAAGGTTATGATAGTGGTAGATGTCCTGGTGTAGAACATGGTCGAGATCTGCTATTGGATGGTCCTTTAGTGGTCTCAAGTATACTATTTTATACTCTTTCATTTTGCTTTTGCTTTCTTGTATCAACAATGAGCGAGCAGCCATGGTGTTCTACAAATCAATTTGTACCATCGCGAATCAAAAGCAATATGAAAGGTGTCAAACCAAATATTTCGGATTATGGTTTTGAGATATTGATTGACCTTAGAACAGAAGCCTCAATGTCAAATGTAGTTCAAGAAGGCTAGTTTTGCTACGGTGTAAGTCAACCTAACTTACTGCGCAACTACACCATGAAGGAAAATTGTATTCAACCTGCTTGGTAGTGAACTATTTGCCTAGTTTGGTGAATACATGCAACTTTTGTTGTCCTCCAGGCCTTGCTATCATCCTTCTTTGGTAATGGTTCTCCAATGCTAACATGCTTTGGTACCTTCCATGTGTTTTTACCCAAGAGGTTGCATCAAATTCAACCCTGATAGCTGTTGCAACTTGGATTCGAAGGCTCCCTAATGAATGTCCTTCAAGAATGTTGAGCTGACAGAGTCAGCTATTACATTCACCGCTCCCTTGACAAACCTAGATAATATCATGTTGTTATTAGAGAAATAGAACTACACATATGAAACATTATGTAGCTTTCCATCAGTTGGCATCTGAGTGATTGGACGGTTGCGGTATGCACAGACCTTGTTTGTTCATTAGTTGGTTTCCCATAAGCCTCAGAGAATGTTGTACCCCAGCTATGATCTCATCCCTTATGGAAAGTTGTACTCAAGCCACTTTGGTAGAGGACTGCTTTTCAAACTTTGTGAACAAACATAGAGTCATTGTAATGAGTATACTTCCAAAGATTATGGTCTAGTGCAAAGTTCATATGGCTTATGTCATATTCACTAGAGAGATAGATACTTGTGAGTAATTAGTTCATGAACCAAAATTATCTCTATACACTGCGAATGAAATAATATGTTGTCTTGGATTCCTCCCAAGGTAACTATGCTTCATGAAAGTCAAGAAAGAGAATTCTTCAGACAAAATCCACTACCAAGAACAAGTATTAGAAAGTTGTCTTGACTAAATTAGCATCTCTGATGCTTGAAGCTAAGTAGCCTAATGCGTTTGCAGATGTTGGAAAATGGATAACATGTTTCTCTACCCTTGAAAGTCTTCCACCTTGAATCTTGTGACGAGATTCTTTTAAGGGGAAGGGCTGTAACACCCTAGGTGTTTGTCACTAGTTAAGCAATGAGTTTGAGCTCAAACATGGCAGATTAAGTGGTGATGAAGATGTCAAAGCCAAATGTATGAAAATGAGCCCAACTTGAACTTGGATTACACACTTTTGCATATATGTTGACCCTGTTCGAATGTATGCTTGAGTGATGATTGAAGGTGCTTCTTTCAAGTGTCTCACATCACTCTCTATCTATAGTGATCACTAGAAAAGTTTCATGAAGTTTGGAATCAAAAAATCACATGAAATGATAAGTTATATCCTTGTTGGAATGGCTTTACTAAGTGCTTGAATTGCGCTATTAAGTGAATGGAAATATAAGTCATCAACCAAACCTTGCAACTTTGCCCAAATGACTCAAGATGAACTCTACAATAAAAGTCATGAAAGGTTTGTATTGAGCAAATGCCAAGAAAATACCTCAATTGGCCTAAAACCCTAGTTTAAGCTTTATCTTATTGCTGCTTTGACCAAAGTGCTTTGACTTTTGTGCCAGTTCTGGAGTTTGACCTTAAATGAAAGTTGTAGTTTATATTCTGTAGAATAAACTTTGTTTAAGGCTCAAGAGCTAGTTTGGCCCATAACCTAGTCAATTAGAGCTCACAAGATTCAATCAGCTGCTATTTTCGAAGTGTAGAAAATATTCCAAGTCCCTAAAAGTGACAGCAGCAAGTTCGCTTCTTTGTGACCTTTTATCATCCAAATTCTTGTGGTAGCTCAATTGGATTCCTTAATATGGGTTGAAGTACTTTTCATGGTGGAAACAATGAATCAAGTGTCATCAACTTTGGAGTTCAGTTGAATCTTCGAAAATAGTTTCCAAAACAGCAAAAGTACTTTGTTACCTAATTGACATCGACATGTTGGCGTTCCTTGTTCTCAAATATTTATTAAGCAACTTGAATTGGTCCCAAAATAAAAGTTGGAATATATATTGAGAAGAAGAGCATACAAAAAGTTGCACTACGTTTGATCAAGTTCGGACCCTCAAAAGTCAGTTTCCTTGACCACTGTCTTTGCGCTGACACTGTCAATTTGGGATGTAATTATCTGCTAGTCCAATAGCCTAATTGTTGAGCACCCTTAACCAATGCTGGAGAACATTAGGAGTAGAGCAAACTTTGTTTTTGTCCCATGTCCAAACTCGGCCTAGAAGCAGCCTAAAATCACCTCCCACCTTGGTCACAGCGTCGCTCGCCACGTGCTTGACGATTTGCCTGCGTGGCAGCCATGCACTGGGAGCGCCCCTACCATTGCCAACCTCCTATGCCATGTGCCCTACCCTCTCCTCGTACGGTGCAAAGGCCGAGCCGCTCTTAGACGCTCTCCCACTCCTCCCTGCACTCGTGCTCGCTCCTCGCCTCGCCAGCAACACGTGAATGCGCAGCCCAGAGCACATCCGCCATGGACGCCGAGCTATAAGCTTACTGCCATCCGCTCCCTGCTGCTGCGCCTTCCTTCATCCTAGCCAAAAAGTTTCAACACCATCTCCAGCATGCCCCGGGCCTCCCCGCACTTTCCTTCGACCGACCGCACCGCCGTACAGCGCCGCCGCCATAGCGACCTCCATCGCCGGTGCCCATGGTCGTGGCCTTGCTGCCACGGGTTGTCGCGGGCCTAGCCATGCCTTGCAGCAGGGACGTGCGGGCCAGCTCATGCTCTGCCGCTGCTGCTCGTCACCGGCGATGTCGCAGGCCGGCCAGAGTCGGTCGTTCCCCGGCGCTCCTCTGCTCCATGCCGTGAAGAAGATGAAGACGAAGGACCCACGCGTGAATAGAAGCTTTTTGTTAGGTCCAGTTATGAATCTCGTGACTCATATGAATAGTGCTCCTAGGGACCTAATTGTTGGTAAAAAAGTGCCGGGACCTCGAGGCAAAAGTGTTTTCCCTTTTCTTTTTCTGTTATGCATTAAATTGGTTAAACTTTGAAAATGCATAGTAAATCATAGAAAATTCATAAAATAGCAAATGAAGACTTTTTGGAATCCTTGATAGTATATCTACCTAGTGGAGTCATAATATGATAGGTGTTAGTAGAAAATTTTTGCTGTTTTTATTTACTCTTGTAAAGTGCTTTTAAAGGTGCTTTTAAATTGGATAGATACATATCTTGAGTTATAGAAGTCAAAAAATTGTAATTCTAGTTTTGTTAGTCTTTTGATGACATGCTCTAGCTAAGAAAATATTAAACATGCTAGTTGTGTACTGTTTTTATAGTGTTTTGGTTTAATCTTGTTAAACAGGAAATTATAGCTTGTGTTGCTTGTTATTTTCATATCTGGAGTTGTCGTGCTCAAATTGATATGAAATTTTTATGGTAGGCTAATGATGCTATAGGTAGGCTCTGGTTAAAATTTTGTGAGTATTGGATGCAGTATGAGTGAGTTATAGATTTATCTTGCTCTCACTTGATTTTTTGCAATAGCAATTTGTCTTTTTCATAGAGATTGCTATGCTCATTAAAATAGAATGAAATTTGTACATTAGACTACTGAGGGGATATGTGAGTTACTGTAATTTTATTTGAACTAACTGTGCAATTTTGGTATATGTTTATTATTTCACCTAATTATCTAAATAAATTGAGAAATACATTAAAAGAATTTATTTGGTGGTGGACACTATGTTTTCTGCTGTTCATTTGATATGTGGAACATGTTGGTGGCAATGGTTGTGCCAAGGTGCATTTTTGAAACATAAGTTAGTAATTATTTGCTTGCAATTATTTTTTCTGGGCAGTTTCCGGGACTATTTGGATTACATCATGATAATATTGTTTTCTGGGAAACTTGTTAATAACAAAGTTGTAGATAGATCACTCATCTAGTTTGTGTTAAAATTTGGTGGCATTTGGCCTGGTGGTTTGCGAGTTATTCCTGTTGAAAGTTGGGTTCCAGAAATATCTGCTCTCTGTCAATTCTGCACCAGTTTCTGTAAATATGTATATTTGACCTGGTTAACTTGTGAATCATGCTGAGATGTCTAAAGATGAAATGTAGGAAATTTCATAAGCTTTCGATAATGTCTTGTTGCATGTCTTTTCGATTTATAGAACTCCAGTTATAATTTAATTACTCAGCTGCTGCCTGTGTGTCCAGAAATTAGTAGATTCTAGTTTTAGTTGTTTGCTTCACTTTGCCTTGACTTGTATGTTGCTAAGTGTGATTCATGTCTTTGGTGGTGATTAAGTAATACACATGAGACCTTGTGAAATTTATGTCATGCTTGGTGTTGCCTTCTTTGCTATCTTGGCATGATAAATTAGGCAATGTTTAAAGTAAGCAACATGAAGTGCTTGTGCATGTTTATTGTAATCTTGTGCTTGCCTTGAGTACTCTTATGTGCTGCATTGTCTATTGCACTTCCATGTATTCATGCACTTGCATCTTGCATCTCATCTAGGTATGCTAGATGCACCACGTGAAGGACGAGATGTGGAGCCAAACCCAAAGATGGTGTTTGGTAGACCTATCCAGGAGATGGAAGGGCTGAGCAAGAGTCGGGATGGGAGATGCTCGCCAAGAGAGTGTCATCTAACAAACACTAACCTAAGAGTTGGATCCCAGGCAAGCCCTGGAGCATTATAAGCCTCCTACTTTATGAAAGCAATTGAGTATATATGTTATATATGTATTGTTGCATTAAGTATAGGAGTTGTCTAGAACCCTTGTTGCATTATATCCTTCCTTGTCTAGTATACATACCCCAATTCCTATTTAGTCAGGATCGAGTAAATGCTTAGCCCTGCTTAGACCGGTAGAAGTCGGATGATCTCTTGTCACCTGCAAGATATAGGGTTCTATCTAGTCATAGTTGGCTATATTTGCAATCGTGGAAAAGAACCAAGTGTTAATAATACGAAATGAGACCAGGTGGGATGATGATAGTAAAACAAAAAGGCATGGAGGTCTTGGGTGTGGGTCTATCCCCGTCTGTGTTGATTAAGGACTGAGGCATGGAGCCTTTCTTGTCATTTCGAATGTATGCCTCTCACTTAGCTAGCCGGATCCGATGAACCGACTGCGAAGCCAAGTAGCTCAGCTTAGGACAAAAGCCGGTCTGTTAGAGTGCGCATCAGAAGGGAGCCACTGCTATTTTCCAAGGGCAGGTGGTTAAAAGTCCTGAACGTCTTGGTGGCCTAGTATCCTTGAGAATGTGGTGCTGATCGGGCTCGCAATTCCTAGGTTGTACCAAAGGTGACCTGATATTCCTCGACGGGGGAAGTATGGGTTTGTGTTAGGAATAATTCCCTAGCTAGGTAGTAATCGATTCGAGTCGCCGTCTCTCCCGGTTAGTGAGAAACTTGATGGGAGTATCTCCATTGTAGTTACACTAAATGATTTGATGGCTCAATGATGATGATATATGATGATGGCCTTATTAAACCTGATATGGTTATTAATGTTTGCTCCTTAATAAAGTGATTGCTATAGTATAGGTGCTAATCTAGATGATAGGTTAATGATTATTAACTTGATGCTTAAGTAATGAATGGTACATATCTGCATATAAGCTTTTATGCAAAATGTTATCAAGTAAGCCTCACACATATATCAACCTTGCATACTCCTTGGTGTCATTTTATTTCTAGTTTTTGACGGGTAAGTCTAGCTGAATACATTCTCGTACTCAGGGTTATTCCCACTTGTTGCAGGTTGTGGTGTATCATGACTATTGCAAGATTTGGGTGACTCCTACCGTAGTGGATGAGTAAGATCATGGGCATGATCCTTCTTTGTTATCTTGTCTATGATGCTCTTGTTGGACTTGACCTTGGTAATGGCATGTATTTCAAATAAGGGTGATGTTAGTTTCAAATTACTTTGCTTCCACTACTTTTGAACTTGAGTTGTAATAACTTTGTTGAACTCCGATGTATGTTGAACTACTTTGTGAAATGGATGTAACATGTGACTTGTTATGTTGAATCACTACGATCTTGGCTTGTATGTTGGTTGGTTTGAAATCCCTCGTGATTTCGTTGGACTACCGGAGTTATATGGGTTCAAGTATGACAATTTGATCACTTCGGTGATTGTTTTTGTACTTATGCTCTTATAATTTGGGTGGTTCCATGACAACCGTACCTCTACCCCAGTCCCTCTAGCCTTGGAACCCAAGCCGCCCGACCGCCTAGCTTCGCCCATGCCCCCCGATCCACCCCGTGTTCCACCCTATATGCCCACTCCGCATGGTCCTCCACTATATTTGCTTTGTGTAATAATAATCTTAGTTCACAACAGTTTGGGTTAGTTTGTATCTATGGTGATCCTCACCACTAAACTACCAATGCCATATGGTCACAAGTGCTAGATTTTATTGTAACTCATAGCAACTTGCCTATGTTATGTATGGGGGACATGAACGATATTATGCATGTTAGTGAAAAATCAGGTCCCGGTAGGCCTGATGTTAGACAGATTAATGCTTTCTATGATAATGTTAAATAGTGTGGCTTCATCGACCTGGGTTACAGCGGCTTGCCCTACACTTGGACAAACAAAAGGTTTAGTACCACGCCAACGTTTCAGAGACTTGACCACTGTCTTGCAAATGCAGAATGGTGTTTGGCTTTACGACAACTGTCTACTATCTCAACAAGTCTCTTCCTACCACTAAGGCTTATGTGGAGTTCATAGGTAGGGAGAAAGCTAGAGCATACTTGCAATGCATGTACTGTAAAGTCAAACAATGGATCCAAAGAGAGTTAAGTCATACAATCAAATCAAGATGTGCATGTGTGTGGATATATTTGGTGGCTAACCTAATTCTACTTTGCTCGTTGAAAACATATCTCTCTTTTGGAATCTTGGAAACACTTGCCAGAGAATAGGGGCTATCTTATTCATCTCACTTTTTTAGGCGGGCATCTAAGTATCCATTGTTTTAGATATCTCGAACACTTGTCCATTTTTCTCAACTTTTTTCTTTTTTTATGTATAACTTTTGCATAGCCCCATGTCTCTTTTCTGCAATAAAACTTTGAGAGATAGCAACAAGAACTTTGGAGTATTTATTTGGTGGATGGAAAACCTAACAAACATGTTTTTGGTGTTCACTCCCAGTGTAGGAGTAGAACATTTTTGGGTGAATCTAGATGGAAGGCATATTTTTGCGCCTATCCCTAGTGTAGGAGTAGTGCATATGTGGGTAGTGTGTATGTGATCTCGATTTTAAGAGCATGACAAACCTCTCATATGGGTCAACAAAGCTTGACAAAACTCAATGCAAAAGCAAGTAGCATATATGTGGTAATTTTCCTAGCCTAAATACCATGGATGGCTCTGGTGGGAATAAAAGCTTTGTCATATAGGAACTCATCATGTATTTTTGTGTTTTTCAAAAGATAAATCTCTAGAACTTTAGTGTCACTTGGAACAAGATAAACAACAGCTCAAACCTTCTCATATCATATCCATCAATTACCTAGACTTAGATCAAGCATATACTACACACGAGTTTCAAGTTCAGAGTAAATTCTTATATCAAAACAATTTATCCAAAACTCGAGAAAATTCAAGGCTAAACTAGGTACTTGAAAGGAATTACAATAGAGTAACTATTCATCATTTCCATTTTTAGAGATTATGTAGAGAGTCCCTATTTATTATTCAGCTCTTAACCAGAAATTAAAGCAAACTAGACACACTCCTCACATTATTACTATAAATAACTATAACCATTTATTTTGTTTTTAGTTATCCATTTTTTAAAAGGAAACCTAAAAATAATAAAGTAAAAGGGAAAATACTTGTCTGGATACATGGGGGATGCCTTCTTCCCCAAGCTGGTTGTTGTCGTGGTTGCTCAACGAGGTGGCTAGATGTGGAGGTGCTTGAAACAGAGCCTCCCAATTTTGATTTTGTTATTGCTATTATTGCTGGAGGCTGGCCACCTCTTGTCCCATGCTTACCTGCCATTGTGTATGATTATGTAATGTACCTTGTATGGCAGCATTTGTTTCTTCAATGGTTGCGAGTCTGTTGTCGAAGCAGTACTAGACCTCTTGAGAGTCATGATACCCTCGGAGTCATGATACCCTCTGCTAGAGAAAGACATGCGTCTTCTCTCGGTTCACTTTTGTAGACGAGGATTCTTGTGGTGGTGCCTCCATTAGTGGCGCTTCCAATGGTGATGCCACCTTCTTCTGCCAAACCCGTCTTAGTTTTGAATTCAATGTTGGTTTTATAGGTCCTTCCTTCTTGACTTGTTTTTCCTCATTGTTCAGCGTTTTGAGGTCAACCATTAGTAATAGAAACTGGTGACATCTTGTGTGCATCATTATTGCTGGTTTAGAGCTTCCACTTTGCTCAAAGTGTGTTCTACTCATAAAGAGAAGGTAGAGATCAAGTGCATGGGCTCTGTTGGTGAAAAAGTACCGACAGAACCAAAACTTTACTTATTCCTCTCTAGCCTTAGGCACATAGGATCATGATAGAGTTAATGTTATGTGCATTATTTATTCTTATAACATGGGTGATAAGATCAGAAAGATGAGAATGAATGTAGCATTTTGACTATGTCAAAAAGAGTGGAGTTGCTTAACCTATGGAAGGATTGTCCATCTTTATACAATGTGTCAAACTTTTCATGACTATGACAATCATCTTCCAAAGATAAGGTATGCAACATTTTAGCTCATTTGGTTAAGACCAAGATCAAGAAAGTGGTGCTATGAATAAACTTAAGGAGCAAGACATGTTGAGTTAATCAGGTTGGATCAAACAAAGTTATAACTCGAACATGTTTGTGTCTTCATTTATGTGCATACCAAGATCAAGAGGAAAATGATGACCACTTACCTTAAGATGTTACCTTCATCATTGGAGTGTGATGACACCATGTGATGAAGGGTAGATGACTTTCGGTGGTCCTTTCCTTCCTTGCATCTTGAGTTGTTCATGAGCATCTTGACTCATATGTTTCACTCCTTCTCACTCTTCCATCATGTCATCTTTTGTTCTTTCTTGGCATTTTGATCTGACCTTCTGCTCCTCTCATTATTTCTTCTCTGTAAGGGATTAGTGGACAACACATACCAAAAGGAATATATAAAGGATTCAAAACAAGGATAGTGTTGTCATAGAGCTAAAGGTCATCTGTATCCCATGTTTTAAATAATGTGCCTTTATTATTTACCACTACATCAAATTTTCAACAAGGTTCAGGAAAAGATGTGTGAGATTACCTAAAACCTTAATTTGTTTCTATGAATGATCTCCTAACATTCCTGACAAAATTTAGAAATTTTTCTGCAAGGGTTAGCCCACATATACAACCAGTTTCTACACAAGTATGTTTTGATTCAATAATGTTCGAATAGTATTCCAAAGCATACTTATCATAGAACAAGGAAGTTTTGAAAGACTAAAGAGATTCATTCAAGTAGAAACAAGAAAATGTACGGTGAAGAAAAGGAGCATTTTTATTTAAATTTTTACTTTTTTATTTGTTTATGATTTAGCAAGTTGAGCATGGCATAAAGGTAGAGATGACCAAGACAAATTAGCAACATGGCATGAAATATTTTAAAGAACTCCATCCCTAGACTAGAATTTTGCAGAATGCAAAAACAAGTTTGGATGATAGAACTCTTATATGAATGTGATTCAATGTTGCATCATGCTTGGTTAAACATACCTTATGTTTTTATCCTTCTTTTGAAATGAGTTGTGACAAACATACCTGAAGGAGACTTGTCCGATGTACCTATCAGTGAGGGATTCGTGGCTTTAGGTCTATTGAGCAGGACCTCTTCTTGCCTTTAGCTTTTCTTTGCACCATCTAATTCTAGAGATGAGGATACGAACAATTGCATGCTCTTCTTCCATCAACCTCTCTTGATTTTTGTTGATCCTTGATTGATGAGTTGGGGTTCATTGGAGATGCAAACTCAAGTTCCTCCCTTTTTTGTCTAACAGCGTGGCGAGAAGTTGTGCTTCTTTGTTTATAAGCGATACGCCAGCCATCTTCATTGTCAAGGAAAGAACTTTCTTGGTACTTGCATAGAAGCTTCATCTTCAATGAATTTGGGATGTTGTCTTATGACCGTGGTCATATCCTTTTGAGACACCATTGACAGACCTCCATTGATTTCTGACGTCTGTTGATACGAGGATGCATGCCATGATGTAGTGGCTCTTGTCATCCTAGTCCTTGCTGTCGACGTATGAGTTGGTCTTTTTGAAAATGATGAAAGCAGGCATATTCTGGCTAAAACAAGGCGGGTTGCATCCTGCTGCTCATCATCATCTTAGCTTGAGTCTTGGAAAGGTTTAATGCTAAGATGTCTTCGACGTTGCTTGTGGCCTGTCAATTTGTTCATCCACTTCCTACGAGTGAGTGCTTTTTATGGCACTCGTCTCGTTCTTCTTTGTTCCATCACTAAAGTGGTGATTTGGTAGGTTCATGCCAAACCATGAATAGGCACAACGTATATTCACTTTTCCTGCAAAACGTTAATGGACACATACCTGAGGGAATACAACAAATTTGAAGTACGGGTTGTTGTCCATAACTTTTGTAGTTTTTCCCTATGCTAATAAAAGGATGGTTTTAGAATTGCTTTAGAATAGATTTTATTTATTAACAAATTTTATGTGTTGCTGCATTCTAACATGGTTCAAGGCTAATATAACTTGCAACAAAAGATAAGTGAATAAACTTTGATACTCACAGTTCTTCCTTGCATGAAGAATGAACTGGGCCTTCTTTTGCACAAAGTTGTTGGAGTTCATCACATGCCTTGATTCATCTCTGAAGTGAATTCATCTCTTGACTTACCTAGATTGGATTTAAGAATTTCCCTGCAGGGGTTAGTCCAAAAAAATATCTAGTGCCTACACAAGAAATTTTTATTTCAATAATCAAACTAAACTTCATGTCTAGTTTTTATTAAGGAAGGCATTTTAACCTAAGCACCATGCTTAATTTAAAAGCCTTTGGAAGTATGTCTAGTACTTCCAAACCAAAACTTACTATGGCAAACAAAGGTAGCATGAAAGCACTATAGAGATTTATTCAATTTAGAGATGAAAGAGCGTGATCATGGTGAAATTTTTTTAGATAAAGGATGCAAGTGGTATGGATATATGCAGGTAACTAACTATGCTGTGGATTTGATATGACAAAATTTAAACTAAATGAGATGAATGCATGGATTGTTTAAAGTAAACATGCAATGGAATGCAAGATAGTAAATGATAACTACTCATCAAGTTTAAAGTCCATGAGCAAGACTATCTCACATTTCTTGATCCTACTTTTTTTGCGAGTAATTCTTAATCATACTTACCATGACTCACATGATAGAATTTGTGAGTAGTGCAACGTCTTGTATGCATCACTTGAGATGTGATTTGAAATCTTTTGATGACAGCCTTTCTCTCCAATCTACACGTGGTTAGAATGATATATATGCGTCTATACAAACCTGTGAGATGGCAGGGCTCCAATGTTGATGGATCTCAAATCTTCAGGCACCCTAGTTCTTCAATGTTTCTTCTTTTCTTGCGGAAGCTTACTGAAAGGTCGAAATAACATCTGTTGTCCTGTCTTATTCCACAATTCAACAAAACAGGGGTAATCCTACTAAAGCTAATGGCATGTTGATGATCTAAATCTTTACGCCAATTGTTTCCCCAGCAACGGCTTCAAAAAATGCTTGTTGGTATTTATTAACGCAAATAGAATATGAAGGATTCTGCAAGTACACAGAATACCACTGTAGCATTTTACCGAGAGTATTCTAGGTATCGTTATTTATATTTTACCACAGGGAAACAATGGAGCAAATACTTAGTGTGTAATAAAGGAATATCTATTAGTCAACATACCAGCATAGCTAGAGCAAGGGGTAAGGGTAATGATAGGAATTAAGCATAATGACACTCTGTTGACAAAACCTGGTCGGGAGTCTACCGAGGGGTATGCCCAAGGTAGTAGATTGTCGGCAGACAGGTATGCAAGCCACGAATGAGATGGTGATATAGAACAACACGCGGGTTTACCTAGGTTCAGGCCACTGTGTGGGCATAATACCTTACGTCCTGCTCTGCTTTGTTATTGCTGTCTCGAACAATGTACTACAAGCTAGATTGCCCTAGAGTATGTTTTTGAGGAGGTCCCCTGCCCTCCTTATATAGTCTGGGAGGCAGGGTTACAGATCTGGAAACTAATCTTAGCCGGTTACAATTACCATATAGAGCCAGATAAGGATTCCTAATCTAACCGACCAAGACCTTGCTTGATTCCCAAGTCTAGTTTGATGCCTTGTGCAAGACTCCATCCCGATGATCTGGATCGCGCGTCGTCATGTAATGGGCCGGACCGTCTGGTCTGGGCCTGCCCATGTCTAGCCGTAAGGGTATAGGGGTTTATACCCTCACAGCTAGGCCCCGAGCACTATATATTCTGTATCGACACATTGTCTTAGTATTCTTCAACTTGCGAGGTTCGTCTTCACATCACCTTGAAACGTTAGCCGAGCATGTGCTAGTGTTTCATCTGGATCAGGAACCAGTAAACCATGATTGTTGATGAAGATTGCAGTTGTCGATGAAGATTGCATAGTGGTCCAAAAAGAATAATTTTCTTTCCTGGTGAAGTGTACCCACTTGTATTTCTGAAAAGAAATGTAAGTGTGTGTACTTGATGGAAGTAACTTACGAAAAAGTCCAGATCGTAGAAGTGAAAAATAGAAACAATTCACCATCAGGTGAAGTGTACCCACTTAGTCCCCGAGCCTGGTAATAGGTGACGTAGGCACGTGATACCAGGGTCTAAAAAAGAATCCTCAAGAACCAATGATTATTATGCACCGTCAGGTGTAGCATATATGATGTAGTCCCCGAGCTTGCTGGAAAGCAAAAGACGAGCCTTGGAGCAAGGTCTAAGAATATCAAGCGTCCATTGACTGTACGCAAGGATAGTACATGTAGTCGAGCGAGACGAATCCTACAGCAGGAAGTTGTATAACAAGTCCCCGAGCTCGAAGGTCTAACGACAAGTCCTCGAGCTCAAAGGTCTGGGAATGAGTCCCCGAGCTTGGAGGTCTGGGAATGAGTCCCCGAGCTTAGAGGTCTAGGAATGAGTCCCCGAGCTCTGAGGTCTGGCGATGAGTCCCCGAGCTCGGAGGTCTGGGAATGAGTCCCCGAGCTCGGAGGTCTGGCGATGAGTACTCGAGCTCGGAGGTCTAACTGCAGGTCCTAGAGCTCAAAGGTCTGGCTATAGGTCCTAGAGCTTAGAACGAAACGATTCAATTCACTCACACTTGCAGATCCACAATCAACCGTCTTCTTGTTGCTGCCGCCGCCACGCCATTGGCATCACAGAGCCCATTCGAGCCCCAGTGCCACCACCATAGTGTAATCCAAAATCACCGCTATAGGCACCGATAAAATCGCCCCAATTTCCTCACGCGCCGCCGCCTCTTGACTTGCTGCCACCAAACCCTAGCCACTGGTAAGAGCTGCACCTTTCTTTTCATTCGTTGAAAGGAAGAGTCGAAAGAATCGAAGAATGGCCGCGAAGAAGACGAAGATGGAGGCCAAAGTTCGAAAGGATCTCATGAAGAAGGAGTGGAGTATGTCAAAGTGCACCCCACTCAGTCTTGAGTGACTGGTGCGGATTGGTGTGCTGCATGCCTAAGAACTGGTGGGATGGCGTGCACCCGATCTGGAACCATTCCTAGATCCCAAAAGGAGGTGAAATTGTTGTATTTGTAGAATACTTTACTCATGGATTTGGTGTTCCCGTACATCCATTCTTGCAAGGGCTCTGTAACTACTATGAGATCAGCATTTGCAATCTGCATCCAAATTCGGTGTTACTTGTTGCTTGCTTCATCCATCTCTGCGAAGCATACGGCGGTTTCCAACCCCACTTCGACTATTTCCATCACCTATTTTGGTTGAAGAAGAAAGGAGGTCGAGGCGGCTCCAATGTTGCTGGTGGTTGCTATCTAAACATGCGAGAAGGGATCAGGGCAGAGTATCTACACTATCCATGGAAAACCACATTCGAGAACTGGTACAGGCATTGGTTTTACATCCGTGAAGAACCAAGCCAGGCCTCATACTATGACGTATCTTTGGTCCCAGTGAAAACTGACAGCTGGAAAGTGCTGCTGCAGAACACATACAGATCGAAACAATCGTGCAACTGCTACCTTGGTCGAGGCTAGATGGGCCAAGTGTAGTTGGTAATTTGATCAGTCATCGAATCCAGCCATGCCAGGCCAGAATACACGTGGCATATGAATACCAAGGTCGCATGGACCTGACCAGGATGAGGAATGAAGACCTCGAGCCGAAAGAAGTGAAAATGAGGGTCCGAGATCTGTTTAACCTAAAAGATCCTAGCTTCAGGAAACTAACAGTCATTGAGCCAGCGTTCAAGCTTATGCGCCCACCACCACTGGTAAGTCAAATGTTGTCTGATAGTTTATCCTTGAAATTGAAATACTGCATAACAACCATGTAGTTGGTGTACTATCATTCTAAATTTCATGTTGTTGTTTGTTGCCCAGTTTAATGGACAGGAGAGAGCACAGGCATTCGTCTCTTTTCCTCCAGGCATGGAGTGGCCAGAGGTCGTGCAACGGGCCTAGGATGCACAGCCGCTGCCCGTGGACGACGATCAATCTAAAGTTGATTGGCTTGAAATTGAGGATGAATCAGAGCAAGCCAACTGACTTGCAGGGAAGAAACCAGTGGCCGCCCCAACGAAGAAAAGGGGCCAGACCTCACTAGGAACCTCTGCAAGTGAAAAGCCAAAAGAGATAATTGACCTGAAGGAAGCAGAGGACCCAGCAAGTAAACGTCAATGCGTTATCGCGGATTGGCCTGAAGATGAAGACAAGGAGGTTGAGGAGGTCTCTGGTATCATAGCGAGCAGTCGAAGGGAGCAGCTTGCTAGAAGACAGGAGCTGACTCCACCGTTGCAAATGACTGAACCACCACCTCGGCCACCGCAACCACAAGTATAGGCTGCAGAAATCCCAAGGTCGGCTGCCGCTGTTAGGAGCGACGTTGCTAAGCCGGTCCCGACCACTGGAGTAGGAGCGGAGAAGGGTTCCGGGCTCGAGAAGACAAAGAAATCTCGGTCTGCCACCATTTTCCGTGCTATAGACCTATAAGTCATCAAAAACTCACGTAAGTATGACATAATTGGTGAATAGTACCACCTTTATAACTTGCTATTGATTTGTATAGCTCTACATCGACCCAAAAGCCAGAAGAACTTTCTGGTAGTGCGACACCGCCACCAACTAATACAACCAGCACCGAGCAGCAAGTCCAGGAGCAAATCAGAGCAGATAGAGTAGTCCCCGAACCACAAGCTCCTTCAACTGCCGCTCCTGGTCCACAAACAGCCCCAGAAGAGCCGAAATAGCCTCGGCCGGCCCCTGAGAGACAAGTCCCAAAACCGCAGAAGTTGGGAAGACCACTGAGAAGCCGGCTGGAAGTGCAAAACTAGAAGAAGAAACCGAGCCTTCTGCCCCAGCCGTAGAAGAAATCCTCAGGTATTATGAAGAAGAAAACAGATTTTGCGGCACCCGCTCCTACACTATAGAGATTCCAGTAGGAGACGAGGTCGGGGCTATAGAAGCAATTGGCAAAATATTCCTAGAGGAGGTTAAGGTAAGCCTCGCATAACTTAATAAGCTGTGATTGTACCATCCATAAGAATTGCTTTTAAGATCCTGTATGTTGTAGACTGTGGCCAAAAAGAACAAGCAGCTGAGTGCAGAACAAAAAAAGCTACAGCAGCAAGTAGAAAGTTACGCAAAGCAAAATATTGACCATGAAGAAAAGATGCGCATTGTCCTCCAACGGCTAGAAGTGGTTGAGAAACAAAAATTGAGTAAGGATTCATTCTGTTGTTAGGTACTCGAGCTCTGTAAGGTGCTGTATTTCTGTACTGTACATAATCATTGGATTGATATAGGTCTAGACATCGAAGTCAGCCGGCGTCATGAAGAAAATGCTTAGGTAACTACTGAGCGTGACCGGCTAGCTAAAGAAAAGACCAAATGGCTGCAAACACAGCAGGCCATGAAGGAAGAGAAGGCGAAACTAGCCAAAGATCTAGAGAGTAAGTATTCCTCAACATTGTCATATTGTTCGCTGAATTTTATGGTGTTAAGCTCAACATTGTCATATCTTATCAACATAACACCTTGTAGTTGTGAAGAAAAATGCCAAATTGCACCTGGAGAAGATGAAGAAAGATTGCGACGACCTGGAGCTTCAAAACTAGGCTGGTGCAAAAAAGATCGAGGCGTGGTCCTAGAAATGCAGCAAGCTTATGATGGAGTAAGAAACCCTGAACGGCAAATGCAAGACACTCATCAAAGAGCGAGAGACTTGGAAGCATGCCTGCGCAGAGATGGCGAAAGGGATCGCACCAGTGCTCGACATCATTAGCCCTGACTCCACCAAAGCTGGAGCGGAGACACCAAAAATAGGCCTGGTCGAGAAATCCCAAAAAGCCTGGGGATGGCTCCAACAGTGGACGAAGGACATCAAGGAGTATGTGGGTGCACATGTACTTAGCTTGGTACATGCCCACTACCCTTTGCTAGAAATTGCTCGCCTAGAAGCCAGGTATCCCAGGGAGGTCGGGGCAGAGCAAGCTGACAAGCTACGGTCAGAGGAGGTGAAGCATGCTGCAATGATTACAAAGGACATCATCCTATGCCCAGCTACAGCCCCGTCGACCGGAGGGACCATGCAATTATATGTGGGTCAAATACCTGTGCTACCATCTTTGGCTTCCAGCGGAACACATCAAGCTCCATCCTCGACCACGCCAAAGGTGGCAGTACTACCAAAGGGCCCACAGTAGGAGGAACACACGAATAGGTCATAGGATTAAGTTTCATAAACCTATTGTAAACTCGTGCCTGTAAAGAGGCGAGCTTGTAATATGTAATGAATAATACAATGTAAAGTTGTTTATGTTTTTGTGTGAAAAAATGTTAAAGCTCTGTATTGTGTGCAAATTTAACTAAGTTAGAACAGTAGGGTGTTCTGTTTTAGTTGTTCTAGCATAATCGATGAGAACTAAGTGAGAAAAGCGAAATGTTCTGTTTTTAGTTGTTCAAGCGTAGTCGATGAGAACTAAGTTAGAATAGCGAAATATTCTGTTTTAGTTGTTCAAGCGTAGTCGACGAGAACTAAGTTAGAACAGCAAAATGTTCTGTTTTAGTTGTTCAAGTGTAGTCGACGAGAACTAAGTTAGAACAGCGAAATGTTCTGTTTTTAGTTGTTCAAGCGTAGTCGATGAGAACTAAGTTAGAACAGCGAAATGTTCTGTTTTAGTTGTTCAAGCGTAGTCGACGTCATCCTGTAGGTCTATACGGCTTTGGAGAGGCCAGTGATCCGAGTGTAAGGCTGTCATAGCCTGTATACACGTAAGAGTATGACTGGTCTAGCCAAAGAGAGTCTGTCGACCACTCAAAACGCAGAGGATGGATCTCGTGCGTGCTAAGAGTAAGGTCGAGGACAGAGCTGCTCCGAGAACCTGAAGGGATTGGCGTACGATTGTCTCAAGAGGGTGTTATTTGTTGCAGAATCAACAATGTAAATAGGTGTAGTCAACTGAATATATATATATATATATATATATATATATATATTATAATTTAAAGTATAGAAAAAGATACATATCTGTAATTGAGAATTAAGGGTAAAAACGCCTAAGCTTGTCGATATGAACACAGTTAGGCACGTCAGTGTTGTCAAGTCTTGCAAGTCTGTACGAGGTGGGTCGTGTAACAGCCTTGATGATGTATGGCCCTTCCCAGGGAGTTGCCAATTTGTGGACACCATCTTAGCTAGTCTTCCATTTTAATACCAAGTCACCGACCACAAAGAAACGTTCTTGAACATTTTTGTTGTAATATCTTCACAACACAGCTAAATACTTGGCCGTGCGTATACAGGAGTCAAGGCGCCATACCTCTGCACTATTCACCTCGAGCTCACGTTGTTCTGTAACGTGATCATTATTGTGGTTCTCGACCCAAGGTGACCGGAATTCAATATCTGCTGGGAGCACAGCCTTAGCTCGGTAAACCATGAAATATGGAGAGACACCGGTATTGCGACTAGGCTGTGTCCAAAGTCCCCAGACCACGGCTGGTAACTCCTTAATCCAACGTCCAGTGGCCTTGTCATTCTCTCTGTACATCCTTTTCTTTAACACATCCAGTGTCATTCCATTAGCCCGATCGACCTGTCCATTAGCTCTAGGATGTGCCACCGAAACGTATTTTACTACAATGCTCCGTTCATCACAGAAATCCCAAAATATGTTCCCAATAAATTGAGTCCCCAGGTCTGTAATAATACTGTTGGGTATATCGAAGCGGTGGATGACCTGGTCGAGGAACTCGACTGCTTTTTCGGAAGATGCCTTAACCAAGGGCATGTACTCTATCCATTTGGAAAATTTATCAATCAGCACTAATACGAACTTGAAGTTACTTGGTGCTGGTTTGAAGGGTCTGATCATATCCAATCCCCAGCATGCAAAGGGCCAAGAGGCTGGTATGGTCTGGATCTCATGGGCTGGCACGTGAACTCTTTTTGAGAAAAACTGACAATTGGCGCAATGTCGAACAAGCTTCTCTGTGTCTGCTACAGCAGATGGCCAATAAAAACCTGCACGGAATGCTTTACCAACCAGTGTTCGAGATGCGGCATGGTTACCACAGGTGCCAGAATGTATTTCTGCCAAGAGTTTAATACCGTCTTCTTGCTCAATGCACTTCATTAATACTTCGGCTTTCGCGTTTTTGCGCCATAGCTTACCCTCGACCACCAGATACTATTTGCTATGACGTATAAGGCATTCATTCTTAGTTTGATCAGAATACCTAGTGCCATCTGTTAGATACTGGATGAATGGAACATGCCAGTCCGATATCTTAATTGAGGTCTAGGATAATCCTGCAGATGCGGGAGATAGTGCCATAGTGGTCGGTGATGAAACCATAGCTACCAGAGGCTCGTCTAGGGGCTTCTCGACCATGAGGTCGCCTTCTTGCTTAATTGATGGTTTGAAAAGGTCTTGAATAAAAACATCATGCATTACTTGAGCTCTAGATGATCCTAACTTTGACAGCGCATCGGCTGCTTGGTTTTTGTCTCGAACCACATGGGAATATTCAATGTCATAGAATTTGCCTTCAAGCTTCCTAATTTCCTTGTAGTATGCATCCATCTTCTCACTAGTTGTATCCCAGTCCTTGTTGAGCTGGTTGATAACTAGGGCCGAGTCACTGTGAACGTAAAGGCGCTTGATACCAAGGTCAACTGCAATGCGCAAACCATGAAAACATGCCTCGTATTCTGTGGCGTTGTTAGATGCCGGGAAGTGAATCCTGAGGATGTAGCTCAATTGCTCATTGGTTGGTGATATGAATAATATGCCCGCTCTCGCACCATCAATTGTTAATGAGCCATCAAAATACATTTTCTAGTAGTCAATGGGTCTTTGAGAGGTCATGATGCTTAAGTCCGTCCACTCGACAATGAAATCGGCCAATGCTTGTGATTTAATAGTATTGCAGCGTGTAAACTCTAGGTCAAAAGGACATAGCTCCATTGCCCACTTGGCGATGCGCCCGTTTGCATCTTTGTTGCGTATAATAGTACCAAGGGGAAACTCAGTTTTGATCACCACGTGGAACCCGTCAAAGTAGTGCTTCAACTTTTGGGTTGTAATGAGGATGGCGTACATCAATTTTTGAATCTGAGTGTACCTAGTTTTGGACTCGTTGAGCACCTCACTAATGAAATAGATCGGGTGCTAAACACCATAAGCGTGGCTGGGCTCCTCGTGCTCGACCATGAGGACAGTGGAGACAACTCGATCAGTCATGGCAATGTAGAGTTGAAGGACTTCTCCTGACTTGGGGGCAGTAAGGACCGGAGGTGATGCAAGGTACTGCTTCAACTGGGTAAAGGCAATATCTGCTTCCTTCGACCACTCAAACTTCTCGCCTGCCTTGAGTAACTTGAAAAAAGGTAAGCCCTTATCACCAAATCGAGATAGAAATCGGCTTAGGGTGGCCATACACCCTGTAAGCTTCTGGACATCCTTGATATTTGTTGGTCGCTTCATATTAAGGACATCTTGCACCTTTTCTGGGTTAGGGCGTATGCCATCATGACTGACGACATTGCCTAGTAATATTCTAGAGGGAACGCCAAAGATGCACTTTTTAGGGTTCAACTTCCATTGATATTGATTGAGCGCTGCAAAAGTACGTGTCAGATCGTCAATCAAGGAGTGGGAATCCTTGGTTTTGACAACTACGTCGTCTACATAGGCCTCGACCAGTTCATCTTGTATTTCTTTTTCGAGGCACTCTTGTAGTGCACGCTGATAAGTAGCTCTGGCATTTTTGAGCCCGAACGACATGGTCATGTAGTAGTAGGCGCCGAAAGGTGTAATAAAGGATGTCTTGATCTGATCATCCTTGTTTAGAGCAATCTGGTGATAACCAGAGCAACAGTCGAGAAAAGATAATAGCTCGCAGCCGGCCGTGGAGTCCACGACTTCGTCAATGCGAGGTAGGCCAAATGGGTCTTTAGGGTAGTGCTTGTTGAGATCAATGTAGTCAACACACATTCTCCATTTATTATTCTTTTTGCGTACAAGAACCGGATTGGCTAACCAGTCCAGATGATACACCTCTTTGATAAAACCGGCTGCAAGAATCCATGTAACTTCTACCCTAATAGCCTCCTTTTTGTCCTTCCCAAACCGCCGCAGCTTCTGCTTGACGGGTTTTGCCTTGGGGTCACGTTCAAGGAGTGCTCGATCCGGTCTCAAGATACACTAGGCATGTCCGATAGTTTCCAAGCGAACACACTTATGTTCTCTCTCAAGAACCGGATGAGCGCGTCTTCCTATTTGGGGTAAAGGTTTGACCCAATCAGTGTCGTCTTGATGGAGTCGCCCTGGACCAGTTGGATCTCCTTGTACTCCTTCGACTTGATAGATTTTCATGGTGCTTTGAGCTCTAGAATTTCTAGCTAGTTTGGAGGAGTCTTCTTGTACTCCATCGTCATTGCCGCCATGCGTAGGGAGAGGTCGTGGGCTTCGGCTACGCGAAAACTGCCCTCTTCACAGGTATAGGCAACGAATACATTGCCTCTGAGAGTGAGGACTCCCTTTTCCATTGGCATCTTAAGCACCAAGTACTTATAATGAGGTACAACCATGAATTTGGTGATCGTGGGACGACCAAGGATAGCATGGTAAGTTCCCTCGAAGTCAATGACCACAAAATTAACATAGTCGGTACGGAAGTGGTCTCCCGTGCTGAACTGCACAGGTAGGGTAATCTGCCTAAGAGGCATAGAGCTCTATCCAGGTAGGACCCCCTAGAACTATGCGTCATATGGCTTCAAGTCAGCTTTAGATATTTCAATGCTGAAAGGCTGTTTTTGAACAGGATGTTGATGGAACTACCGCCGTCAATGAGCACCCTGTCAAATTACAGTTTATTGATACGAGGGCTAAGGACAAGAGAGAAACGACCTAGTTTAGGGATGGTGGCCCATTGATCCGCCCTACTAAAATTGATTTCATGGTGTGACCAGGGGGAGTCTTGGATCCGCGATGAGGTCGTCTACCTTGGCCACGTTTAAGTAAGCACGGGCGAGCAGCTTCCGCTCGCGTTTACTTTCAACAGACACCTTACCCCCTGACAATGGTTGTGACATGCCTCACAGGTTCCTGATACTAGTGTTTGGGGTTCTTGTCAGGATCGTCCTCGTCATCATCCCTACGGTTATGCTGGTCTGTCGTGTCGTTAGGCTTGTTGGCATTTTCTAAAGCCTGTTTGCAGCGGTAGATTTCCTTGAGGACCTTGCAATTTTCCAACGTGTGGTTGGACTTAAGATGGGCTGGGAAAGGCCCCTTCAAGGCTTTAGCATAGTCTTCTTCATAATTGCGACGCCCCCCAAATTTCTTCACAGCGTTGACCTCGTCATCGTCATCGCGAGCACGCTTGCCCTTGAAGTTGTCACGATGATCACCATGCTGGTTTCTGTTGTCACGCGCGATCACGATTGTTATTGCGGCGGTCCCCAATGTCGCCACGACCTCTAAAGTCATCACGATGACGGTTGTCACGGTAGTTGTCACATCATGGAGAGTATGGTGCTTTGCCGGTGCCCTCGTTTAGTAGCTTCTTGGCGTCGTCGGCATCCGCATATGTAACGGAACCGCCCAATTATCCGAAATTAAGTAAGAAAATCACCCGCCATCAGAGATAATTTACCAAACTTAAACCCGTATAACCCGATAGTCCATGAAATCACAAAGGATTTCGAACCAACTCGTATACAAGCCAAGATCGTATTCGGTTCAGCGGTCACCATCACAAGTTACATAAAAGTTTGCATTACAAATACATCAAAGTTTAGAACATAAAGTTATTACAACACGAGTTCAAATTAACATAGCGGAAACAAGTAGTTTAAAACCACACACACACTTAGTTCAGATACAGTGCCAGCAGGTAGTCATAACCCACAAAAGCATGAGATAAGACGAATAGAGTGACCATTGCCCTTGGTCCTAGTTGTCGCTCATCGCTGGATACAGACAATTGACGCAATAACCATAGTACATCTGACCATCTGCAACAACAATGGGAACAATGCTCTGAGTACGAGAAGGTACTCAGCTAGACTTACCCATCATAAACCAAAAATAAAAGACACCAAGGAGTATGCAAGGCCTTTATAAAGTGGATTGGCTTGACTCATTTATGAAAAGCATAAGTTATCAGTTATGAACCATTTAAACTGTAAGCATCAACTTAATTATACCTGATTAGTCTAAGTGAGCACCTATGCTAGAGCAATCACTTGATTAACCATTTACATCAAAAGTTACCATATCAGGTTTAGCATTTCCAACATCATTCACATAACCATCTGGGTTCCATCATTGTTACTACGATGCTGTAGCTCGAGTCAAGTGCTCACTATCCAGGAGAGATGGTGATTCGAATTGATTCCTAACCAGCTGGTGATTTGTTCCTCACATAAACCATGCTTCCCCCGTCAGGGTCACTTAGATCACCAATGACACTTTCCATGTAGCCGTGGGATAACAGTCATGGACCGCACTACCCAGGGACCGCCCGACTACTAGGACGCACCTTGGGCTCACTCTTTGTGTCTCCGTCATACCCCCTTCAGCACCAGTCTGCCAATCTGAGTTTATCCTAGCTCAAAATAGTGTCACTAGCTTCGCGGTCGAAAGGTACTTTATTCGGCCAGCTAAATGTGAGGCATGCGTTCAACATGACAAGAGGGACGAGTAATGATCGGTCCTTAATCGACACAGACAGAATCACTATAGTCTAAAACCCTATAAGACTCTGCCCGGTCTCCCTTTATCTATCAACACTTGGTTATTTTCTATGATAACAATTATAGCTAACCATAACCAGGTATCCCTGATGAGGACATCATTGGCTCAAAGATGACCATACCAACCACTTCTATACCAAAGGTGCAACCATTCTATATGAGGCTTATCATTGATGCATTTGATGAATTGATGCTGCACCATGATGTGTGTTCATTCTCATTTTCAGAATTACTTACATGGATCAAGGGAAGGTTTGATTGCATATGGAAAGCATGGAAGGTTAATGAAGTTGATTGGGGACCAAATCCAAGTATTCCTAACGTCCTCTGCTAGGCCACCACATCACTTTGGTTCCAAGGACAGAAAGAGTCCAAGTCCAACACGTTTTGGAAGTTGAATTCGGACTGCAAAATAGTCCCAAATTGCGACGGTCACCACGACTTCATACGGACTCTGATTGGGACATTATAGAACTTTTTGGAAAGCTTATCAAGTCTATTTTCCAATGGATCTAGACTCATGGCTATATCTTATCCGATGCTTCCACAATTGTCGTTTCAACGCCAGGACCTTTTCTGCCTTTGGTGCTGCGTCACCCTATTTTGGGCCGATGGTCCTTGTATCAATTTGGGTCCATTAAGGACGTGTCCTAGGGTTGGAGAACGACCCCAACACCCCCCTGGTCGTTCCCCTAGGTATTAATAAGGATTAGAGCCACCACAAACAGATTGGGTTTTATTTTGTTGAAAGTTTAGCCATTGCTACTTCCTTGTAGACGCGTGTGTTGACTAGACCATCCGTTCTACTTGATTTAGAACCCCAACTTTGTGAGTTCAGATTAGTTTTTCATCTCCATATTTGCAATTGAGTTGCTTGTTCTACTTGTTCTTGCTTGTTCCTCGATTGCTTGCAGGAATTACCCTAGTGGTTTGATTGATCGTGCTCCATAAGATCACGACGGCTGTTGGAGGTGGTGTATCGGTTGCTAAGGCGTAGCTTGGAAGGCTGTAGTCAGGCCATGAACGTCATCTCCATCCCCAAATCGAGTTTCTCACGCTTCTCATCGAAAGATCGACCACAAACCCTTGCGGGTTCATATCAGTTGGTAATCAGAGCAAGGTTTATCGGTGAGAGACTTCCAATTCTTTGGTGTTTTAATTTTCCTATAATCCAGAAAAGCCAAAAAAATAGTAGATTAGTTTACCCGCACTCCTATAAACCCTTTGAGCCTTTGCTAGCACTGCTTAGTTAGGGCTTGTTGAGTTTTTGGTTGCATCGGTTGTGTCGAGTTGCTGGTCTTAGTGTCTATTCCTTTAGAGTTTTGAGTTCTATCATGTTTTGGTCACCACGAGATCCACCATCACCATATACATCGTTGCTGCATTTCTGCCACCATGGATCCATATGATGTCCTATTTGGGAGTTTAAATACAATCTGGAAACTTGAAGTTGTCTTCTTTCCAACGGATCTGACCTTGCAGCAAAATTCGATCTGAGCACTCCACAATCATCTTAGAGATTTCCGCATCTGTGGTATTAACAAGAGTTGTTAAATCTGACTTTGAAGAGGCTGTGTGCAATAGCCTTATTGTTTGGGTTGTCATAGTACCAAATAAAACATTTAGGCCTCTGCAAAAAAAAGAAAGAAAAAGAAGAAGAAAAAGACAAGAGAAGGACAAGAAACAAGGGGTTGAATCTGTTGTTTTCTTCATGTTGTGCTAGTTGTTCTTTTTCAGTGACTACCTTTGTGTCTAGGCTCACGTCTCTAGCATGGTTTAGCCTAGAACCAGCATAGTACCTCCGTTGAACGATTATTCAGCTTGCTTTTGTGACTAACGTGGTGCTCGTACTTCCTTGCTTTAGCCCACCTATAGCTCCACATATTTCGACTACAGCTTGACAAGTGTTGTTGTTGCGGCACCGATACACTTCACTCCACGGTTGTAGACTTGTTGGTTGCCATCACCTCCTGTTTGGTTTGGTAAGAACTTGTAAGGGCTTGTTTTAACAAGTTGAGTTTGAGAGAGTTAAAACCGACACATCCTAGTAGTTGATAGGAGGATACATATTATTTTTGTGTTTCTTGTTTTCTACTAATCATGGCAGGTGATATGGAGATTTTTGAGCTGTTGAAACTAGACCCTCATATTCAGGATGTCATTCAACACTTGCCGTTATATGATGGTAAGTTTGATCCTCAAGCTTACATTGATTGGGAGTTAAAAGTAGACAATGAATTTGATGAGCATGACCTATCCGAGAAACAAAAGATTTGTATTGCCTTTAATATTTTGATTGAAAATGCTTTGCTAGAATGGAAACACATTTGTAGGCACAACAAAGTTCCAGAATCTTGGAAAGACTTTAAATTTCTTTTTAGAGATGCATTCGTTCCTACATATTATGTTGATTATTTGCTTGCAAAATTAGACAACTTGAAGCAGGGTAGTAAGACTATGAAACAATACTACCATAATTTTAAGATTTGTATCATGTTTGGTGGATTGGATGAATGCATGGAAGATGTTATGAGTAGATTCATGAGAAGGCTCAATTCTAAAATTTGAACCTTGTTAATTAGCAAATCATATTGCCATATTGGTCAATTGTTTTGTCTGGCTCTCAATGCTGAAAAAGAGATTCTATTATCTGTGAATACTTGCCAGAATGATGTGACCCATAATGTCCAAAATTTGTCCACTCTGCATGCTAATGAAGAGCAACAAATAGTGGAACCCACTACTAATTTTCCTTTGTCACAAAATGAATTACTCGTTGTTCCTTGTAATAAAGAGGAGTTGTGTGCTGATGATTCTTTTACTCCTATGCCACAAGTAGCGAATAATTGTGATACTTTTGGTTTGGAACCATACAAATGTGCTGAAGATAAGCTTTTTCATCCTATTACATGTGCACAAGATGAACTGAATTTACTGTCCTCTTTAAATACTTTGGGTTATATTGAATTTGATATTCTGTGTAATCTAAATTGTCTAAAAGAGAAACTTAAATTTGATTCTGGTTTGCCGAGTTTTAATCATTGTTCGCTTCATGCAATTGGCAAATATGACAGCAAAGGAGAATATTTGGTGCATAAAGTTTATATTTGTTCTAATCTGAAATATCCTTTTGGGCCACAATACCATGATCAAATTGAGGGCTACACTAACACTAATGATGTCTTGCAAAGTTTTTCTAGTTTTCCCCATATGCAATAGGATAAATATCAAGAAGGGGAGCACGGTTCACTTTTACCTACAACACATACTCCAACAAAGATCAAACCGAGGACGGTTTGCTGTCAAGAAGGGGAGAATGATGAGGACATCATTGGCTCAAAGATGACCATGCCAACCACTTCTATACCAAAGGTGCAACCATTCTATATGAGGCTTATCATTGATGCATTTGATGAATTGATGCTGCACCATGATGTGTGTTCATTCTCATTTTCAGAATTACTTACATGGATCAAGGGAAGGTTTGATTGCATATGGAAAGCATGGAAGGTTAATGAAGTTGATTGGGGACCAAATCCAAGTATTCCTAATGTCCTCTGCTAGGCCACCACGTCACTTTGGTTCCAAGGACAGAAAGAGTCCAAGTCCAACACGTTTTGGAAGTTGAATTCGGACTACAAAATAGTCCTAAATTGCGACGGTCACCACGACTTCATACGGACTCCGATTGGGACGTTATAGCACTTTTTGGAAAGCTTATCAAGTCTATTTTACAACGGATCTGGACTCAAGGCTATATCTTATCCGATGCTTCCGCAATCATCGTTTCAACACCAGGACCTTTTCTGCCTTTGGTGCTGCGTCACCCTATTTTGGGCCGATGGTCCATGTATCAATTTGGGTCCATTAAGGATGTGTCCTAGGGTTGGAGAACGACCCCAACACCCCCCTAGTCGTTCCCCTAGGTATTAATAAGGATTAGAGCCGCCACAAATAGATTGGGTTTTGTTTTGTTGAAAGTTTAGCCTTTGCTACTTCCTTGTAGACGCGTGTGTTGACTAGACCATCCGTTCTACTTGATTCAGAACCCCAACTTTGTGAGTTCAGATTGGTTTTTCATCTCCATATTTGCAATTGAGTTGCTTGTTCTACTTGTTCTTGCTTGTTCCTCGATTGCTTGTAGGAATTACCCTAGTGGTTTGGTTGATCGTGCTCCACAAGATCACGACAGCTGTTGGAGGTGGTGTATCGGTTGCTAAGGCGCAGCTTGGAAGGCTATAGTCGGGCCATGAACGTCATCTCCATCCCTAAATTGAGTTTCTCACGCTTCTCATCGAAAGATCAACCACAAACCCTTGTGGGTTCATATCAATCCCCCTATAACTCGCAGGTGATAGGAAATCACCCGACTTCTACCGGTCTAAGAATGACTAAGCAATTATTCGATCCGGACCTAACAGGGTAAAAAGGTAACCAGGTGGACAAGGATAGTAATAAATGCAACAATGGTTTCACTCAACTCCTATAACTTAATGCAACAATATATAAAACTCATATATAAAGAATTGCTTTCATAAAGTAGGAGACTTAGAATGCTCCGGGGTTTGCCTCTTTCAAACGAACTAGGTCGGTGATCTACGCACTCGGGCAACTCCTGAGGTTCGCTTGGCTTCTCAGGAACTGCTACTGGATTCTCTACTCGTGATCCTGTCATGATGCTTATGTATAAGGGCTAAAGCACAAGTGCATCGAAAGATGGCGTATGATGATCATGAGACATGCTTGCAGATGAACAACTCACATTTCACTTAACAAAGCATGTGCATCACTCCTTGCTGGTACTACTCACACACATGGTAATTATGTAACATCAACATTTGTGAAACATACCAGCAAGTATTTATTGCTCCAAAGATACACCAAATCTTAATTAGGATACTAAGCATGTATTAAACAATCATGATTAAACCCTAATTAGCAATAGCATTGAACAGCAACCCCCTATTTCAACATTACATAAAATTCTACAAAAAATATAGTAGACTAAACATAGTATAAATAGGCTACCACAGAAATTTCATAGCAATTGGATAAGTAGAATATCCTACACAAAAATGACAAAGCACAGGACAGAAATGGACATGAAAATACTTTGTACTATGAAAAGTGTCAAGCAATAGATTTAATAACTCTACCATGTTCTACATAGTAAATAAGAACAGTACAAAAATTATCATATGCATGTTGTATACATATTTTGCTTTCTATCACAAATAACAAATATAGGCAATAAAGGCACTTGAACTACACATCCATATTTTTACATAGAACATGCATGGTATATATTTTTCAAAGAAACTACACCACATAAGAAGACTAACAAAATTGGAACCATATTTTTCTGAGCAACCTTTGATTTACTATGCATTTCTGAAGTTTAATAGAATTTATAAGAATAAAATAAAACAATATAGAAAAGTATCACAAACTTGACATGCAGTATTTTTCTAATGTAGATCTACTCATAAGAAGCACATAGAAATTTGTTTCACCAAATTTGGAGCACTACCACAGCCTCTAGGATTTTCTAAAGCATTTTTACAAAACTAAAAAGCATTTCTTTTAAAACGGGGAAAACCCCCCAATCCTGGGTGCTAAGCACACCCGGGTTCATGCACGCAATGCGGCGCCAGAGTGGCGAATCCGCGAGCCCCTCGTCCCCACCCGTCAGCCGGACAAGGACAAGGGAGGAGCCCCGCCGCCGGTTTTCTCGCCGATGGCGAGGTCTCCGGTGGGGCGAGCGGCACACACCGTCTCCCCATGACGAGGCGGATGCATGGGTGGGAGAGACGGAGGCGGGGATGCACCCTTGCGGTGGCAGCGGCGGATGCTGGCGAGCAGTGGCGGGGTCGCACGGTGGCGACGCCGACTCCAGTCACCATGGAGCACGGGAAGCGACGCGATGGCTTCGCGACGCCAAGGAGAGCGCGGAATCGGATGGAGGTGGTCCACCAGCGGCTCAAGGCACTAGCAGGGCTATGACGGGGAGCGGCAGTGAGGTGCTACCGCTGTGGCTTTCCAAAGGGAGAGAAGGAGGCGAGAGCAGGTGGAGCGAAGGAGAGTGGATGGGGAAACGGGGCGTGCTCGGGCAGGTCATAAGGCGAGGGTAGTGGGTCCTAGCGAACGCGTGCCAGCGGCGTACAGCCACGCGGCACATGGCTTCTGCCGTGGTTGGCCAGAGCACGGAGGCAGGGCGCGTTCGCGCACCAGGCATGGGAAGGAGGTGGGCCGGCCCAGCGGGAGCGGCGTGGGCGCGTCCGCGCGCGTGCGAGCGAAGCGGGCTAGGCCGAGGCGCGTGGAGCGGGAGCGGGGCGAAGGCGGCTCGGCTGGCTTTGCTGGCGGGCCAAAAGGGTGGCGACTATAACAGAACCGACCAAATTATAAGAGCACAAGTACAAAAACAAGCACCGAAGCGCTCAAATTTTCGAACTTGAGCCCATATAATCCCGGTAGTCAATCGAAACCATGAAGGATTTCAAACCAACTTGCTTACAACCAGGATCGCATCATTCAACATACAACATCATACGTTACATTTCACAAGTAGTTCTAAAATAAGTTTACACAAACGGAGTTGCAATTATTACAAACCAAGTTTATAAAAGTAGCGGAAGCAAACGCACACTAGTTGTTTAACTACTGCCAGTCTTGATGATCAACATCCCGCAAAAGCATGAGAAAAGTACATAAAAGATGATCACGCCCAAGTGATCTAGTCTTCTTCACCCGTAGGGTGGAGACAAGTTTTGCAGAAGCCTTGATAGAGCATATCATCTGCAACAGGAGGGAATAAACCCTGAGTACTGGAATGTACTCAGCTAGACTTACCCGTCGAAAACCAGAAATAAGATGACACCAAGGATTATGCAGGGCTTACACAGAAGGCTAGCTGACGTAACATTTTGCATAAAGGCATAAGTAATTGAACTCTTATAACCTGTACTAGCAGTTATTTTTTAGCATTTACCTGTCATCTATCTTAGCACTTGTACTAAACATGCACTTGATTATAATCAAACAATTATCATCATTATATCCAGAGCAGGTATGAATTGTGGCAACATTGTATCATTCCCTTAACCACCAGTTCATTTAATGAGATCTACGTTGCCGCTGCTCAAGTCAAGTGCTCACTAACCGGGAGCGACGGCGATTCGAATCGAATTCCTATCCAGCTGGAGGGGTATTTCTAACACTCACCGCGCAGGCCCCTGCCAGGGTCGCACAAGCCACCTTTTCATATGATTCAGGAATCGCGGGTCCGAATGATGTCGCGACCCCAAGGGCGACACTCTGCCAGGTGATAGGGACTCTAACCCCCCCTTGGTCTCACGCCAATGTCCCCAAGCACATCCTTTCTCTCCTCCAAGAAGCAACCTACCATTCGATTCCCGGCCTGAACCACATTACTCGGCTTCGCGGTCGGAACGACTTATCCGGCCAACTAAGTGTTAGACTGCGTTCAACATGACTCAAGGACGTACAGCGAATCGGTCCTTAAACGACTCAGACGGGCATAGCTCCACACCCAAGACGTGAAGTGTCTTGCGGCTGTACTATCGAACTCCCGCCCGGTCTCAATTTTATTTTTAAGCATGGTTTCATCCACGATAGCCATACAGCCACTCGTGACTCCTTCCTACCTCTCGCGGATGACCGGAATCACCCGACTTCTACCGTACTAAGCAGGGCTAAGCATTGACACGTGCCTAAACCTAATATAGGATTAAGTACGATATCTGGACAAGGACAGGTATAATGCAACAAGTGTTTTCATATAACTCCTACAACTTAATGCAGTAAACAATTAAAAGTACTCAAGATTAATTTATAAATCAGTAGGTTCAGCATGCACCGGGGCTTGCCTTTCAGAAAGGTCGAGGGCCGGTGGTCTGGGCACTCAGGAAGGTCGTCTGCGGGCACTCCTTCGCCTGCTGGATCCTTGGGCTCCTGCTGCTCCTGGTCCTCCTCCGGAATTACAGGCTCGAATTCGAGGAGAGTTACCCCCTCCGGTACACCTATTGCATGAATGCACAATAAATATCATGGATGCATAAAAGTGCCACATGCTCGGAATGAAATGCATTTCAGAAATAAAATAATAATCTAATCAAGTTACTTTATTAGTACGCGCAAATCTCTTCTCCAGTGGAGAAGTACTTACCTAATCTACCCAACCTAAGATATAGTTGTTCCTCTTCGGTTAAGGCCCTAACACCTAACAATACAAGAGTAATATAACTTAGGTTACCACAGTAAGACATTCTGGACAGCAGCTCAAGGATTCTAACATAACTGGAGAATCCCAACTCCAAAAGATATGATCTAAGACAATCTGGAAAGCTTATGAAATGCACTACAAAAATGTTTTCAGACCACAGCACTTAATTCCAAAGTTTACCTAGTCGAAATTCCAAAGTCCCAGAATCTGTTCTCTCTAAACAGAGAGCAGTAAATTCTGGACTGGCACTTTAAACAGCAATAACTCCCAAACTACTAAGTCAAATGCTCCCAAATTTTGACACAAGCTCAATTACAAATTTTACTACAACTTTGGTATTTACAAGTTTTCCAGCAACCACCTATATCCAAGGTCAAACCTAGAAATACTATCAGCTGTCCAGAAAACCTAAAATTGTAAAGGTTAAATATTTATTTATGTGGCAAACATTCTCTAGGACCAAACTAATACTACTACAAGTTCACAAAGGTCACAAAAACACCAGGAAGTAAGGTGTGCCCACCTAGAATTTTTATTTAAACCCATTTCTTAATTTACTTAAGTAATTAAGTGGAATTTCAAACATATATGTAAACTGCTCCTAAAATTCTACAAAAAATTACAGGAGACTCTCTGACCCACAAAGAGACTACTGTAAAATTCTGAACTCAATTTATTCACAGGAACTTCCTACACAACATTCCCAAGCCAAAAAGGCTGATTTTTGTATAATTAACAAAGCATAGTCAAAAGTGTCAAACAACAGATTTCTTAATTTTCTTGGACACTCTAGCATACCAAGACATTCTCCAAAAATTTATAAGAACATTGCACATGTATAAAAATTACTAAAATTCATTTAAGTATTTCCTAGAATAACAAGATAGCATTATAACTTGAAAAGTACTTAAGCACTACTGTCCAAATTTTTACCAGAGCTAGAGCAAGTATAAATTAGCCTACCCACCAAATTTCATAATTTTTGGAACATTGAAACTCAAGATATAATTTAAACAAATTTGTATGTGATTTAAAACACATTTCAAAGACCTATTTAAATATCCCAAAAACTAAACATCACATAGCAAACTCATATTTTTCTAAAATACTACACCTCATGTAGATTCTAACAAAATTTATCTCATGATTTTTGAGCAAGTAAAACCCTAGATCTACATCTTTCCAAACTACCACAAAAATCTGTGACAAAAAGAAAAAAAAAACATCACTACACCCTAACGCTACAGTGCCGAGCCGGCCCAGCTGGACTGCTTGGCCCCGCGCGCGGCTAAGCCCGGCACGCGGCTCGGCCCAACGCGCGGCTCGGCCCAGCTCGCTGGCTCAACCGGAGCCGAGGCCGGGGGAACGCCGACACGCGGGCCCTGCACGTCATAGAGAGCAGCGCAGGGCGCGGCTTTGCACGACCACCGCTCGTCGACGGCGAGACCACCGGCGGCGAGGTCACCGTCGTGGTCCTCCCCGCGACCACCCACACACCAGGGTGCCACTAAACTGACCGGTGGAGCACGGAAACACCGCCACCAGCGCGCATGGCGGACGGCCGAGGGAGACGACGGTGCTCCGGCGAGGTCCGGCCATCGTAGGCGCAACGAAGCTCGGTACGAGCTTCTTGGACTCACGAGGAAGCTGAGGGAATGGAGAAAAAGGGGTGAAAGGGGCCCGGTGATAGCTGGCCACGGTGAGCTCCAACTCCAGCGAAGTCGGCCCGCGACGGTGATGACGGAACCGGCGAAATTCGCCCTCACCTTTGCTTGACCGGCTCGTCGGAGGGACGGCCGAGGTAAAGGAGGCGGTGGCGGAGGTGTGGGCGAGCTTTGGCGGCTTGCGGTGCCACGGCGCACGCTCACGAGCTCGCGGGAGAGGGCGGCGTCAATGGTGTTCGGTTTCTCCGCCTCGGTGAGCACCACAGAGACGAAAGAGTTAAATGGAGGGAGTAGGGGGGGCAGCAGCAGCACTCGGGCAGCATGAACGCGCTAGCGCGCTCGTGAGTGGGGGCGAAAGCGGAGCATGACGGCCACGCGGCGTTCTGGCCCTGCGCGCGGTCGGCCACGGCCGTCGGTGTCTGAACCCGAATTCCTGATTCAGTCCTAATCACGACGACTCACAGCGTGATTTCATCGCCCCACCGCTCGTGGTCAAGGCTGATTCGATGAGAGCCGTAGTTAACAAAAATGTAGAGCTATGTGAGGGCTTCAACATTGCCAATAGGGTCATGAGCTAACTCGGCTTGGTTAGTGAGATACAACGCCCCAAAGTGAGGCACAAGAAAGCTGAACTGAGTTTCAGTTATTTCCCCCGACTGAAACCCGATTTTCGAAGCACTCTAACTCATAAACCATTGGGAACCAGGCTTGGGTGATGTTGACAATGTTGTAGAGCCACATGAGGGCTCCAACTTTGTCAATTGGCTCATGGACTGGTTTGGCCTGGTTTGTGAGTTATAAGGTGTCAAAGTGGGGTATATTGAAACTGAAAAGTCCAATTTCTAGACTTAGAATTTTTCTAAGTGTTGATCACCACTCAAGCTGACTTGTGGACCATTTTTGAGCATGTTCTGGTCAATTTCGTGAGAGGGTCATATTGAGACTTTTGTTCCCCATAAAATTCCCTACAACTTTGCTTAAGGGTGCTCCTCCATGCAAGGTCTCTAAGATAGACTTTTTAATTGGTCAAACCAGATCATCCTAGGGCCAAATGGTGGTCAACCATCTCTTAGAGGGCATTTTAGTAATTTTGGCCAACATGAACCTTCCTCCAAGAGTTACCCTAGGTATAACTACGGTGTTGTAGGACATAATTGACTACTCTACCTTTTTGTCACACCAACTATCAAGTATCACATGATGTGAGCCAAATAAAACTTCTAAAACAATCACAGTTGTTGCATCACATAAAATAATATGCATGATGCATGCTTATGCTTATGCAAATGCAATGCAATTATGGAGCTAAACACTTGAGGTGTTACAGCGATGGCCTGATTAACAAAAGAAATTGCTTTTCTTTTTAATTCTTTTCAAAAACCAAAGAAGTAGCTACTAAACCAACCAAAAGATCAGTTTAGAAACATTTTCACAAGATGACCCAAATACAAAAGTTGACCATAATTTAATTCTCTACAACTTTACTTAAAGGTTCCTTTTGAAATTCCAAACAGTTTTGGATATGGAGTTTAAAGGTTAATTTAAATCTATTTCCACAAATTTTCTAGAATATTTTTAAAGGCATATTTTGACAAGACTTCCAAAATACACTTTGCTCCAAATCTCATGTGAAACATTTCTAAATCATTTGATAAATCAAACAAGCATGTCTGTTAACCTAACAAGCAAAACATGGCATAGTCTTATTTAAACAACAATTGCAACATCAATGTTTCACACCTAGGTTTCATATGTTTCAATTCCATGTTTCATTTATAAAACATGAATGCTTATTAATGCTTGATGATGTTTATGCTCATGATTTGGAATGCTAATGCATGCTTAACACCCAGGGGTGTTACAACATACTTGTTAGCGGTGGTAAGGAGGTCGACCGCCGTTATGGGTCATTTACGAAGGAGCTTATCCCGGAGATCATTGTGGTAGCGCAGACTAGTTATGAAGGCTTCAATGGCCTCGTTGTCGGTGATCCTAGGAATCCTGATGCTTATATCCAAGAATCGTCGGATGTATTTACACAATGGTTCATCCCTGGCGTTGCGGATGTGCTACAGATCATACTTGTTGCCTGGCTATTCATAGGTGGCAATGAAGTTTTAGATGAAAGCCCGACGCAAAGCATACCAGGAGTCGAATTGGTTCTCAGGGAGACTGACAAGCCATTGGTGCCCCACTGGGCTGACCACCATGGGAAAGTAATTAGCCATGACATGCTTGTCACCCATAAAAGATCTGCAAGCGGTCTCATAAAGTTGGACCCATAGCTCGGGATTAACCTTACCGTCATAATGGTTAAGCTTTTCGAGCTTAAAACCTTTGGGCCAGATGACTTGTCGTAGGTGGTTGGTGAACTGCTTGGGACCTGAGGGACCATGAACCATATCGTACTCCATGCGTCAACTGGTTTCATGGGAAGCATGGTCTCGAGCTCTTTGTTCAATGCGAGGACGTAGGTCACGGTTGTTGAGGTCGCGACGAAGATAGTGATTGCCATCGTGGCGATCTCGTTCGTCACCGTGTTGTTGCCCTCGACGACAGTGGTCCCGATGGTCATTGCATGGGTTATCGCTGTGTCGGTCGTCATCATTGTTATTGTGGTGGTGGTCGAGCTGGAGATTATCGTTGCGGGGAGGGTTCCCACGATTACCGTCATTGCCCCCGTCAGCCCCTGGATTGACGCCAGGAGCCATATGATCATCGTTGCCTATGTGGTGGTCTAGGCCAGCGGGTGCTCGTAAGCCACGTTGACCAGACCTGAAGGGTCGACTGGAGTGCTGGCGGCTCCTACTAGTCACGCCAGACGCTGATGGGCCTACGGCACGTTCATTAGTCTGAACCATAGCCGCCTAGAGATAAGCCTGCAGATCCTCCTAGATGTTTTGGATTTCTGGGGTATCCGGTAACCGCTTCAGGCTCTCAATGGCAACAGCCACATTGGCACTTGGAGTTTTGAATACTAGTCTATTCCCCACCATGTCGAAAGCAACATTGAGGTTGCACCCTAGCAACCGGTTATGCCTAGCTGCAGCGTCAGCCTCATGCTGGCCGCGGTCTGCTTGTTGTTGCGCTAGACGCGTGTCTTCATCTATGCGATGTTGAGCTCGGTCAGCATTGCGCTATTGTCGCTCTCATCGCTGTTGATCGGTCTCGCCCCTGGTAGGTGGGTCTTCATCTTGGCTAACCATGTTTATCATGGTGCCACGCCTTGGAGGGAAAGCCGGGATTCAGCGAAAGCCCGGAGGATGTAGCATCCCTTCATCACTGCTACTCACAAGGTGTAATACCATGGTTTGAGTATTTTCGTCGGACGCAGTGCTCGATCCGGGGCTCAAACGGCTATATGTCTGGGTGGCATGGATTGAAACTTGATCAGAGCCCACCATATTGACAAAGTTGAGTTGTCGAGGTCGAGGCCGAGTGGAGCGTCCTTCAGGAGTTGAAGTGACCACTAGATCTGTACCCAACCGTTGAAAACAGGTGGCTTGAGCAGGTCGAGTAGATCTGTTGTAGTCATTTGAGCTTTGTCCGGTGAATTGCTCTTGGAGCGAATCAACCAGAGATAGGGTAAGCGAGAGTTTTCCACCGAGCTGGTCGATGGAGTCGATCAAGTCGATGGAGTCGAGCTTCCTCCCCTTGTAGCAAGGAAGGAGTCGATGAGGTGCCAGCGTGGTCGATGAGACCGCTGGTGCAAGTGAAGCCGGAGCCAGCATAGTCGTAGTCGACGCCGGTGTCGGGGAAGTAGTTGATGTAGATCAGATCTGCACCTCCTCCATGTCCGTGATGACAAAGTCATTGGATCTAGTGGTCCAGGTGATCTGACCGATCGTGAACATGAGGCCTGCCGCCTTGTCCATGGAGTCAGGGAAGATGACCATCTCGCACGCTAGATGGCTGAAAAGCATTTCTTTTAAAACGGGGAAAACCCCCCAATCCTAGGTGCTAAGCACACCCGGGTTCATGCACCCAACGCAGCGCCAGAGTGGCAGACCCACGGGCCCCTCGTCCCCACCCATCAGCCGGACAAGGACATGGGAGGAGCTCCGCCGCTGGTTTTCTCGCCGATGGCGAGGTCTCCGGTGGGGCGAGCGGCACACACCGTCTCCCCATGACGAGGCGGATGCATGGGTGGGAGAGACGGAGGCGGGGATGCACCCTTGCGGTGGCAGCGGTGAATGCTGGCGAGCAGTGGTGGGGTCGCACGGTGGCGACGCCGACTCCGGTCACCATAGAGCACGGGAAGCAACGCGATGGCTTCGCGACGCCAAGGAGAGCGCGGAATCGGATGGAGGCGGTCCACCAGCGGCTCAAGGCACTAGCGGGGCTATGACGGGGAGCGGCAGTGAGGTGCTACCGCTGTGGCTTTCCAAAGGGAGAGAAGGAGGCGAGAGCAGGTGGAGCGAAGGAGAGTGGATAGGGAAACGGGGCGTGCTCGGGCAGGTCATAAGGTGAGGGCAGTGGGTCCTAGCGAATGTGTGCCAGCGGCGTACGGCCACGCGGCACATGGCTTCTGCCGTGGTTGGCCAGAGCACGGAGGCAGGGCGCGTTCGCGCACCAGGCACGGGAAGGAGGTGGGCTGGCCCAGCGGGAGCGGCGTGGGCGCCTCCGTGCGCGTGCGAGCGAAGCGGGCTAGGCCAAGGCGCGTGGAGCGGGAGCGGGGCGAAGGCGGCTCGGCTGGCTTTGCTAGCGGGCCAAAAGGGTGGCGACGGCCTGATTAACAAAAGAAATTGCTTTTCTTTTTAATTCTTTTCAAAAACCAAAGCAGTAGCTACTAAACCAACCAAAAGATCAGTTTAGAAACATTTTCACAAGATGACCCAAAAACAAAAGTTGACCATAATTTAATTCTCTACAACTTTACTTAAAGGTTCCTTTTGAAATTCCAAACAGTTTTGGATATGGAGTTTAAAGGTTAATTTAAATCTATTTCCACAAATTTTCTAGAATATTTTTAAAGGCATATTTTGACAAGACTTCCAAAATACACATTGCTCCAAATCTCATGTGAAACATTTCTAAACCATTTGATAAATCAAACAAGCATGTCTGTTATCCTAACAAGCAAAACATGGCATAGTCTTATTTAAACAACAATTGCAACATCAATGTTTCACACCTAGGTTTCATATGTTTCAATTCCATGTTTCATTTATAAAACATGAATGCTTATTAATGCTTGATGATCTTTATGCTCATGATTTGGAATGCTAATGCATGCTTAACACCCAGGGGTGTTACAACATACTTCTTAGCGATGGTAAGGACGTCGACCGCCGTTATGGGTCGTTTACAAAGGAGCTTATCCCTGAGATCATTGTGGTAGCGCAGACCAATAATGAAGGCTTCAATGGCCTCGTTGTCGGTGATCCTAGGAATCCTAATGCGCATATCCGAGAATCGTCGGATGTATTCGCATAATGGTTCATCCCTGGCGTTGCGGATGTGCTGCAGATCATACTTGTTGCCTGGCTGTTCATAGGTGGCAATGAAGTTTTTGATGAAAGCCCGACGCAAAGCATACCAGGAGTCGAATTGGTTCTCAGGGAGACTGACAAGCCATTGGTGCCCCACTGGGCCAACCACCATGGGAAAGTAATTAGCCATGACGTGCTTGTCACCCATAGCAGATCTGCAAGCGGTCTCATAAAGTTGGACCCATAGCTCGGGATTAACCTTACCGTCATAATGGTTAAGCTTTTCGAGCTTAAAACCTTTGGGCCAGATGACTTGTCGTAGGTGGTTGGTGAACTGCTTGGGACCTGAGGGACCATGAACCATATCATACTCCATGCGTCAACTGGTTTCATGGGAAGCATGGTCTCGAGCTCTTTGTTCAATGCGTGGACGTAGGTCACAGTTGTTGAGGTCGCGACGGAGATCGTGATTGCCATCGTGGCGATCTCGTTCGTCACCGTGTTGTTGCCCTCGACGACGGTGGTCCCGATGGTCATTGCATCGGTTATCGCTGTGTCGGTCGTCATCGTTGTTATTGTGGTGGTGGTCGAGCTGGCGATTATTGTTGCAGGGAGGGTTCCAACGATTGCCGTCATTGCCCCCATCAGCCCATGGATTGACGCCAGGAGCCATATGATCATCGTTGCCTATGTGGTGGTCTAGGCCAGCGGGTGCTCGTAAGCCACGTTGACCAGACCTGAAGGGTCGACTGGAGTGCTGGCGGCTCCTACTAGTCACGCCAGACACTGATGGGCCTACGACACGTTCATTAGTCTGAACCATAGCCGCCTGGAGATAAGCCTGCAGATCCTCCTGGATGTTTTGGATTTCTGGGGTATCCGGTAACCGCTTCAGGCTCTCAATGGCAACAGCCACATTGGAACTTGGAGTTTTGAATACTAGTCTGTTCCCCACCATGTCGAAAGCATCATTGAGGTTGCACCCTTGCAACTGGTTACGCCTAGCTGCAGCGTCAGCCTCTTGCTGGTTGCGGTCTGCTTGTTGTTGCGCTAGACGCGCGTCTTCATCTATGCGACGTTGAGCTCGGTCAGCATTGCGCTGTTGTCGCTCTCATCGCTGTTGATCGGTCTCGCCCCTGGTAGGTGGGTCTTCATCTTGGCTAACCATGTTTATCATGGCACCACGCCTTGGAGGGAAAGCCGGGATTCGAGGAAAGCCCGGAGGATGTAGCATCCCTTCATCACTGCTACTCACAAGGTGTAATACCATGGTTTGAGTATTTTCGTCGGACGCAGTGCTCGATCCGGGGCTCAAACGGCTATCTGTCTGGGTGGCATGGATTGAAACTTGATCAGAGCCCACCATATTGACAAAGTTGAGCTGTCGAGGTCAAGGCCGAGCGGAGCGTCCTTCAGGAGTTGAAGTGACCACTAGATCTGTACCCAACCGTTGAAAACGGGTGGCTTGAGCAGGTTGAGTAGATCTTTTGTAGTCATTTGAGCTTTGTCTGATGAATTGCTCTTAGAGCGAATCAACCAGAGACAGGGTAAGCGAGAGTTTTCCACCGAGCTGGTCGATGGAGTCGATCAAGTCGATGGAGTCGAGCTTCCTCCCCTTGTAGCAAGGAAGGAGTCGATGAGGTGCCAGCGTGGTCGATGAGAGCGCTGGTGCAAGTGAAGCCAGAGCTAGCATAGTCGTAGTCGACGCCGGTGTCAGGGAAGTAGTTGATGCAGATCGGATCTGCACCTCCTCCATGGCCGTGATGACAAAGTCATTGGATCTAGTGGTCTAGGTGATCTGACCGATCGTGAACATGAGGCCTACCACCGTGTCCATGGAGTCAGGGAAGATGACCATCTCGCACGCCTGAAAAGCAGTACACACACCCCCTACCTGCCGTGCCACTGTCGACAAAACCTGGTCGGCAGTCTACCGAGGGGTATGCCTAAGGTAGTAGATTGTCGGTAGACAGGTATGCAAGCCATGAATGAGATGGTGATGCAGAACAACACGCGGGTTTACCCAGGTTCAGGCCACCATGTGGGCATAATACCTTACGTCCTGCTCTACTTTGTTATTGTTGTCTCGAACAATGTATTACAAGCTAGATTGCCCTAGAGTATGTTTTTGAGGGGGGTCCCCTGCCCTCCTTATATAGTCTAGGAGGTAGGGCTACAGATCTGGAAACTAATCTTAGCCGGTTACAATTGCCATATAGAGCCAGATAAGGATTCCTAATCTAACCGACCAAGACCTTGCTTGATTCCAAAGTCTAGTTTGATGCCTTGCACGAGACTCCATCCCGATGATTTGGATCGCGCGTTGTCATGTAATGGGCTGGACCGTTTGGTCTGGGCCTGCCCATGTTTAGCTGTAAGGGTATAGGGGTTTATACCCCCACACACTCAGGGGATAGATCACTCAAATAGATGTAAACTAGTTAACTCGGGAGAACAACGGGTGAGGTAGATTCCTATGATATTCTTATTACATGATCAAAGTATATATACACCCAACTAAGCTAAGACTAACCCTACTCTTGTGCACTTTGGGACACCTCTTAGATAGCGGAGCACCCATAAAAGATAACTCTACTAACGTGACTATGGTCGTACAATTTAATAACCTGCTCAATTCGGCGTGGACTACAAAGGATAGACGGGGTTGTCACCACCCGCTGCTACCACACAACTAGAGAACAGGGTGTGCTCACAGGCAAAGCATCGTATAAGCACCATGCTTACATGAGACTCGGCTTCTTAGCCCAATCGATAAACTATAGCAGGCTAAGTGGTCTATGAACCCACACACACAAGTAGAGATAACCTTAACTAAGTAAGATATATGTATTCAAAGTAAGCATAGTCATGTAGATAAGAATATGATAAATTGATAATAAGTCTTACAAGATGAAGAAGTAAAGATACAAAACTTTGCCAAGCCTCCAAGATTAGATCTGGAACTTGAGCTTGAGCCCAACTTGACCCTCACTTCCAAGCTACTAATCTACTACATTGGTGAGTCTAGAACTAATCCTCCTAGTGTACCCTGATCTCTGAATGAGAGATATGAATTAGGGTTTGAGCGATACCTCTAGGGAGAGGGGCAGGGGGCTGCATATATAGGCCAGAGCTTGCAACATGAGCCCTTGGATCAAATCAACTTAAGGAACGACGGTGATGCAACCTAGGAGGCGGTGGGAAATCGACATAGCGAGGAGGGGTTGACATGTGGGACCTAGGGGCAGGCCAGCCTATAGGTGTCTGCCTCTCGTGGTCTTCTTCGGTGGTTTGCCCTCTGGTGTCCTCTGGAACCTTCTAGAGTTGTTTTCGCTGCTGATAAGTGTGATTACTTTTGACATCTAGGTCCACCTTGACGCTTTTCTGAATGAACCCTGCTGAAAATATAGATTCACCAAAACTCATGGAATTTATTAGTTTAAACCCCTAAACCTATGTTTGGTGATGGAATTAAGTATATACGCAGACTATATTGATGGTTTATAATTGATGTTAACGACCGTCAACATCTACCATTACTGAAACTGCTGCCACTAATCAGACTACTGTAGGCCTCATAGATCCTAAAGATGGAGATGCCAACTTCACCACCTCCATCCTTGATGTCCATGAACTTCATAGCATAGTCAAGGTGATGCGTAGCACTGCTTCCCTAGGCCTCGATAGACTCAATGCGGGGTTCTACAAAGCTGCCTAGCCCTAGGTTTCACAGGATGTTTACAATCTAGTACGCAAGTTCTACACCACTGCTTTGCTTCAGCTTGAACTGAACTAGACTTTTATAGCTCTTGTACCTAAGAAAATGCAACCTTTACTACCTCAAGATTATAGACTTATCAGTCTTTACAACGTCATTTACAAAGTCATTGCCAAATCTCTAGCTGAAAGGTTAAAACCTCACCTACCTAATTCTATTGACCAATCTGAGGATGCTTTTATTAAGAATAGGCATATTTCATCCAACATTATTATCACTTAGGAGATTATTCACTCTTTTCCCTCAAAACCTAAAAGCGGCAGGCTTTTCTCCTCAAGCTCGACTTGAACAAAGCCTTTGATCGCCTCAACTGGGACTTCATTGCCTTAGCCCTCGGCCGCCTCGGCCTGCCCCCCAACTTCATTAATCTCATTCAGTCTTGCATCTCTACTACCACCTTCTCTATCCTTGTGAATGGTGGGCCTTCAACTTTATTCAATCCTTAGAGAGGTATTCATCAAGGCTGCCCCCTTTTGCCCTATCTCTTTGTTGTTGCCATCAATGAGCTCTCTATTAGGCTTCAAAATGAACTTCTCCACTCCAATCTTTCTGGTGTCACCCTCGGACCTGGCTGCCCTCTATTCACTCCCTGCTCTTTGTAGATGACCTAATTCTTTGTGGTGCTGCTATCGTTTGGCTACCAACATCCATGATATAACGAATGACTTCTGCAACAATTATGGCTAGGTCCCCAACCTTCAAAAGTCCTCTATCCTTTTTAGTAAAAATGTGCCTGCTGCTACCAGATCTCACATCAAAGACATTTTCCCTATCCCTAATCTCCTCCCTAACACTATGCACCTTGGGCACCCAATTATTTTCAACCACAACGATAGGAATAAGGCTTATGATTTTATCCTCAACAAATTTAGAGCTAAACTTACTACTGTAAAAGCTAACAAGCTTAACCATGCAGGTCGTCTTACTTACATTCAATCGGTCTTGACTTCCATTTCGGTGTACTATATGTCTACTGTGCTTTTCTCTAAGACTTTTGTAGGTAAAATCACAACCATCATCAGAAGATTTTGGTGGGCTAGCATCTAGGATGATAACCCTACCTCTCCTATTGCCTTCAGATCATGGGATGGCATTTGCTAATCCAAGAAAAATGGTGGCCTTGGAGTTAGGGACCTCTACACAGTTAATAAAAGCCTACTCACCCATGTGGCATGGAACATTGCTACTAACAAAAATTCATTTCTCACCTCCATTCTCAAGGGTACTACCAGAACTCCTCCTTTTGGACAGCTAACACCATAGGACCTCGTTCCATCTTCTAGTCATCTATTTTGCAGGTAAAAGAGGAACTTTGCAAAACTCTGTTTATCAAATACATTCAGGTAACTGCTCCATTTGGTCCTCCCCATGGTGTCTTGTTTAGAACTCCATACATGACCACATGATTTCATTGGTTACCCAGCTTCCTCTACAGGCTACAGTATCTAATCTTTGGCACCCCAACTCCCAGAATTGGAATGTTGATCTTATTGCTAACATTTTTTATGATCAGGCTGTTCAAGCTATTACTGCAGTCCACATGGTTGACAACAATCAGCAGGATATCCTCAGATGGACACCAGCCACAAATGGTCAATGCTCAGCTTAAAATGTCTATAGGCATCTTAGCAACCAGCAGACCATCCAACTACCTCAACAAGGTTCTAGAAGCATCCACCCCCAAGCTAATCAGATCCTACAAAGAGCTTGGAAAACCAAAGAATTACCACCTTTAATCAAAGCATTTACTTGGACGTTCATCAGAAGAGCTCTCGCAACCGCTGAAAGAGCAGCAAGGTACAACACCCACATTGACAAACACTGTGCAGCCTGCGGTGCGGTGGAGGACAATGCCCACCTATTCTTCCATTGCCATCTACCCCAAATAGTTTGGTTCTCTGCTGATCCACCTCTTTGCACTAATGACCTACCTCATGAAGACGATGGAGTTCAGCTAATATTACAGGCTATTATCTCCAACTCCACCCCTAAAACCCTATTTATTAAAATCCTAATCACTATGTGGTATTTGTGGAAGGCCAAGAATGACATGTGCTTCTAGAGACATTCCTGGACTCCTTAGCAGGTTCACCACGTTGTTGCTACATAGATTGCACTCCACATTCAAGCTCTCCAACTAGAAAACAACATCACAATAGACAATGCAGCAGGCTCTAGAAACCAAGAAGCAACCAAGCGGCAACCCAACACAAATGGCACAGGTATCAGCTCTGTATTTGCAGGCAATGTAACCGCACCCAATGACGGACCAGCCACGGAGAACAATGACAACGACAATACTAGACAAGGTACAAACCTTGCCAGTGTGGATTACTTAGCGCCCAACACCAACCACAACCAGGCGACAAGACATCCACACCCATGGCGCTCCCCTATCTAGCCTACACATTCAGGTATGCTTCCTCTCAATGTAGGGAACACTTCAACCACAATTTCGGCGCACAGGCAGATGACCACGATGCCGAAAAGACTCATTGTCCACTGTCCGACGATGCTGCAAGGATTTTGATGCTACTCAAATGCATCAACTTCGCCAGCCATTGCCTCGTTCGATGGCCAGAAATGTTGGAATTGGTGTATTCATCATCAACACTTAGCTGCAGCCGCCACAACAGGTCTACATCAAGGCGACGATGAAGGACTCCACCTCAGTCCTAATGGCGGAGGCTGCAGCTCTAGCTCTGGCTGTAACTGTCTATCAATAGCTACAGCTAATCAATATAAACTTCTTGTTAGACAGTCAAGGGTTGGTGCAATTCCTAAATGGCTTTGATATCTCTAACCCCCTGATTGGAGAATAAAGCCATTCACCCAGATTATCAGGACCTACACGCAAGAAAGAAGCACAAGCATCCTCAAGATCAATAGAAACCAAAATCAGACAGCAGATCTGCTCGCTAGACAGGCACTTAGTGATTTAGACTCCAATCTCATCAATCACTCCTGTGTCTATTCCAACCCGGCACATGTAGATCAGTGCCCGCTCCCTTTGGCACTCTAGCTTGTAACCATCAACTCTGTAATGGTGCTTACAGCTAGATGCTGTTAAATGAAAGTTGTTTGTTGTAAAAAAATTCTTTTCTAATCAATATTTCAATAATAATCATGTCTAAAAAAATTTACAGATCTAACCCTTTTAGTCGTGCCAGTCGCGTCACATGTGTTGATGTGGCAAGTATGCCACGTTGAACGGTGTTTTCGACGTCGAAAACCTTGTCACACCACTCCCATTAGTGTGATAGAGTTGTCATGTCGCACTACCCATAGTGGCGTGACAAGACTAAACTTTTAAAAATTCATAACTCTTCGATACGACTTCGATAAAGATGATTTTTATATGAAAATTGTAGAGCTCGATGAGATCTTTAACTTTTTAATTTTGATTTTTTCATTTGAGGATGTTAAGATGCTCAAAAAATAATATAAAATTTTAGCAACATAATAATCACGTGCTAGCACTTGTCACATTAGAAAAATAATTTCTTTTTTGAATGGTGTTAAATGAAGATACTTTTTATATCAAAGTTGTAGCCCTGAGTAAGATCTACAACTTTATAGTTTTGAGTTTTTACATTTAAAGTTGTTAAGATGTTCGAGAAAATAATATAAATTTCAGCAGCATGTTAATCGTGCACCACAACTTCTCGCCTCACGAAAATTGTATTTTTCTGGAACTATGTCAAAATGAAGATACATTTTATATTAAATTGGTAGCATTGGATGAGATCTACAAGTTTTTTGTTTTGAAGTTTTTCATTTGAGATCATTAAGTTTTTTATTTTGAAGTTTTTCATTAGTGATTAATATGCCCATAAATTTTGTATTGTTTTCTCTTCAGTGTTATAACAATCTCAAATGATGAACTTCAAAACTAAAAATTGTAGATTTTATCAATAGCCACAACTTTAATATAAAAGGTATCCTCATTTGACACCTTTCAAGAAAAATATAATTTCGTGAGGTGACAAACCCTAGTGTATGACTAACATGCTGCTGAAACTTTATATTATTTTCTCGAGCATCTTAACAACCTTAAAACTTTATATTATTTTCTCGAGCATCTTAATAACCTCAAATGTAAAACCTCAAAACAATAAAGTTGTATATCTCTTTGCGGGTTACAACTTTGATATAAAAAGTTTCATTTGACACCATTCAAAAAAGAAATTATTTTTCTAATGCGACAAGCGCTAGTATGCGATTATTATGCTGCTAAAATTTTATATTATTTTTTTGAGCATATTAGCATCTTGGAATAAAAACTAAAAACTAGAATATTGTAGATCTCATCGAGCTCTACAATTTTCATATAAAAATCATTTTCATTCGAAATCGTATCGAAGAGTTATGAATTTTTTAAACTTCAATCTTGTCACGCCACTCCCAGTGACGCGATAAGACAATACTGTCATGCCAACGGGAGTGGAGCAACAAGGTTTTCCACATCAGAAACGCCGTCCAACGTGGCATATCTTGCCGCGCCAACGTATGTGGCGTGACAGTGTTATTTGGTCACACCAGCGGGACTGGCGTGACCAAAAGGGTTAGGCAAACTGAAAGATGGCCACGCCACAATGGGTGCTCAATGGAGGCTTGATTTCTTATTTATTTTCTCAAGTGATATGAAGTTATTAATTATCTGAGATAAATCCTTACTAAAATTGTTATGTTTCAAATTTTTATTGGTGATTTTCCCTATAGGCTTTCTGGATTAGGCCGTTTGGGTTTGTATTTGGGATTGCAAGTGTGTTAATGCTACTTGGATGTAGGCAAGTTATCCGATACCCAAATTCTCATTTTCTTTTGTCCTCGCTCTTAAACTAGCAAATGAAATAACTAATGAATGATTAAGTCCCTACAAATTTGCATGTTCTTGTATCGTATTATTTGAAGGAATGGTTTCTCGAAAGAAAATTGTCAAACCCAAATAGTAGAGAAAGAAGAAATAAATACCCAAATAGTAGAGAAAGAAGAGATAAATTTATGAGCTTTATGTGTAATGTTAGCTTTGATGGGCTTTTTGGCTTTCAAAAGCTAACCCTGGAAGCTGCCTGTTTGTTTGGGCTTTGGCAGTCGACCGGCTTTGGACCGAAAGCCGCGGGTTTCAGAGCTGGTGGAGGCGGGTCTATTTTTGCCCTAGCGAGTCTCGGGTTCAGGGACTTGAATTGGGTCAACGGTGGGGGCGGGTTTCATAGTCACCCTGTGGGTGCCCACGAGGCTGAAACTAAGGCCTAGGTGCAGCAGTATAGGAATGAATTTGGCCCATAAGGCCACAAACTCAAGGATTCAAAGCCCAGCAGCCTAATCCCACCTCCTAACCCTTCTTGCGTTGACACCGACACTCGCTCTGCCACTCTGCCGCTCCGCAACTCCTTGCAACTCGTAGTGAGGCCATGACCCCACTCCCCATCGCGACTCGCGAGTCTCACGACATCGCTCCCGCCGCGCTCGGCCGCACGCTACGACTCGCTTAGTCACTCTCCGCTCCGTGCTCTGTACGACAGGGACTTACTAAAGATATGACATGTTCATGGTTCATAATTGAATTTATTAGCAAATATAAATTCATGATAGGTTGTGATGCGTATCATAATTAAAGTGATTAACATAATAATTCACCTCATATTCAACTGTCATCACCAACACTACAATGGGTCTAGAAGTAAGAACAACCAAAAGATTCCATCCTGAGGGACTCATGTTTTCAAATAAACTCCATAGAGGTGTACATTTGTACCCACACGCAAAATGGGATGAACCACCATACCTCCAGTCTGGTAGTAAGGGTTGCCTCATGTTTCCCAACCTTTCCCTGATCTGGCCAAGAGTATCCACAAAAGGGTTGATAAGTTCCTGGATAATGCTACCACCATCTACCCGCCGCCATCCTTATGCTAGTTTCAAGAATAGACTGATCACAATTAGTTACTTGGCTTACCAACCCCATTTGTGGAATGTGGTCTATATGGGTGGTTACTCAGACTCACTATCCCAACGAACGGTCTTCAATTCCTCCGCGAGCTACATCACTTTGAGATCCAACACTCACAGTGATCTTACCCCTCACATGAGTAAAGGTTATCAAATTGATCATCAAATTTATATACCAAGTTGAGGTTGGTCCTTAGTCATATTTAAAATTAAAATTTAGGTAAGTTGTCACCCTTGCAAGTTTTAGTAGTTAATTAGCCCAGTGTAACATCCTACATGCACGAGAGTGAGTTTCCTTCTCAAACTCGACTTCTAACGAAACTAAGCAACTAAGCATTAGGCAAATCCCAACCCAATTGTTGATGAAAGCTAGAATTATTTAGGTGAGTAGTTCTAAGTTAATGAAACCATATTAAGTTGTTGATCATATCCACATGGAATGCAAACTCACAATGAGACAAGTAGTAAGTATCCAAAATATGGTTTATAGTAGTGGGGTGCCTACCTGGTCATGTCATCCTGACGACTAATGTCATGGTTGGCAAGACTTATGCTAGAAGGAGACAACAGAGCAAGGCAATAGGCTAGCTAAGTAGCAGGGGGAATAGGCCCAGCTATTATAGATCACGTCCTAATAGAAGGATAGGCTTGTGGGCTAAGCCCATTAGCAATTGTAACCTCCTTTATATATATGAGGGAGATAGTTAATGAGAAGTCAAGGAAATTTAGGGTTAATCCCTCTTATCTCTACTCCCTCCCTTCTCTATCTACCGCCGTCCCTCTCCTCTCTCTTCTCTGCCACTGCCGCTCCTCTCCTCTCACCTGCGCCACTCCTGCCAGTGCCGTCGCTCGTACTAGCCGCCCGTTGTGCCTCCCTAGCCAGCCACAGCCATCCTAGCCATGGCCCAGCCTGCCGCCGCCCACCGCTACCGCTGCCTAGCCAACCCTAGGTGGCCACCAGGCCACCTAATTTGCCTCAACCAACCCCGACAGTCGTAGAGGAGATCAAGTGACTAACAACTAGTATCCAAAGCCACATTGTGATCTACTCCATGGAGAACATTCATGACGTCACCGATCGTTGGGCAAAGATGTTTGAATTTTTTTTTGCCAACCAGGAGGAAGGATAGAAATACGTGCCACCCTCAAAATGACCACTACTACCAACTCCTCCACTAGATCAGATCAAGCCTTCCCCCTCTAGATACTATCACGCTAGTTCAGACAGTCTCACCAGAGGCACCGCCCCAACCACATCACAACAAGGATACACGGAAAGGCAACCAATAGCTGATGCGATGACCATCAAATCACCACAAACTGTCGTTCATCCCTGAATATAATGGGAACGAGGAACCGTCTTAATGGTCGTACAAATGCAACAAATTTTTTGTTGATCAAAATACAAGCAGAGAGAATGGAAAAAGGCAAAGGCGGATTGCATTTGATGTTACACCCTTGACAGTGAAGGTGCCACACACCTCTAAGAAGTGTTGAAGGTGGGCATTGGCGTCCTCATGAGGCTTCCCACAAAATGGGTTGGTGTTGGTGGTTCTTAACTCATATTTTATACCACCAACACTCATATAAAATTCATCAAAAGCAATCAACAAAACTAGAGATAGGACTTTCAACTAATCCTTTCCACAAGTTTTGGTGAAATATTTGTTTGCGGGTGACCAACATGAAAATATATCAAAATGAGCCCAAAGTACAACACCCACATAATTCAGCCCAAGCAAAAGAAGGATCAAAGGACACATACCTGACGCAACTGGACCGAAAGCACCATGGGAACCTGCTCTAGGTCCAGCTAGGAGCCCACCGTGTGAAGACGGTGATTGGATCCGGTCAAGGGTCGGCTACCCCTAGAGTCGGCCGCCCTCCACCTGGCGTCGCTCGTCCTCTCCTTCATAAGGCAGTGTCCAGGAGCTATGCAGAGGCGGTGCATGCTGGTATTTCGACAAAAATAGCCATGAACATTGCTCCACCGCCTCAACGCATGGAGGCATGCAAAGAATTGAGTGGCCTCGATTCCTCCTCTGCACCTATAAATGGAGGCCACCCCCTCCTCATTTCACACAACACACAAGGAAGAAGAGTACACCTCACTTGAGTTAGAGAAACACTCCAAAGGGCTTAGGCCCTAGTAGCTAGCTAGAGTTGTGAGGGAGAGATGTGAGGGAGAGCTCGGGGAACCACCAAACTTGTCGGTGTCTCCCCATCTTGTACCTCGATGAGCATCTTACTTCAAGGGGTTCTCCTGCTAAGTGAGTGTTCGTGCATCTTTTGGATATAAGTCTTTCGATTAGTTAAGCTTTACTCTTACTTGTTTGTGGGTTCATCGTCCATCCCCGAGGCGGATGCTCTAGTAGAAGGGCCTTGATAAAGACGGATAACCCTTACTAGCACGCTAGAGTAGTAGTCGATAGAGTAGACGTGACGTCTAGGCTAGAAGCTATCTTCGTTTGCCTTGTTCCCCACGGTTGAGGGGTAGGCGGTAGGTGGTGACAACTCTATCCATCCCTTGTAATCCCCCATGTTTGGGTTCGATGTAGAGCCATAAGCCGGTATCGCCTGGCAGACCAGATGCGCTCCAGTGCCCGAAGTAAGCGAGTAGAAGTATAGTTTACCTCTCCTTAGAATCTACAAGCATAGGAATCCATCCCTACCCTGTACCTACTCTACCCTTTTGTTTTCCTTGGATGAACTAGCTAGAAGAGTACCTTCATTTCTTGTGGAAAATATGATACCCTGAATACTTTCCTGGTGAAGTGCTACAACGTTACTTCCATACACTTGTGGATTATTTCTATTTGCGTTAAGAAATACCAACAAGCATTTCTATCACCGTTGCCAGGGAACGGTTGTTGTATTTCCTTCGAACCTAGTTCATCCTTGTATTTGTATCCTTTCTTTCTATAAAAACAAAATTATTTTCTTTTCTTTTTATCATCACAAAATCCACTCCTATCCAATACCGGTCCTCTTCAAAGGGCGAGTTCGCTGAGCCACCACCAAAACCAAACCATTCATCTGGCAGTGGACTCCACCCTAGTTTTAAAGCCATGGTTCGGGCACAACCCTTCTCTGTGTTAAAAAATGAAAACCCCTATCATCACCTACATGAGTTTGAGGAGATGTGTTTGTGCCTGAGCATCTCAGGCATGACACAAGAAACTCTAAAGTGAAAATTATTTCCCTTTTCTCTCACGGGGAAGGCGAAGCAATGGTACACATTTGCCATAGAAAGTACGAATGGGGACTAGGATGAACTTAAAGACAAGTTTTACCTAGTATTCTTCCCTATGTCCCGTATCGGCTCTCTACCAAGGGCAATCCTTCACTTTGAGCAATAGGAGGAGTCTATAGGTGCAGCCTGGGCAAGGTTTTCAATGTTAATACACACCGACCCAAACTTGTCTTTACCTGATAGCATATTGCTGTGACTCTTTTGTTTGGGTATTGACATGGATGCTAACCTATGCCTAGACGTGACTGCCGGAGGTCATTTTACACATAAAACTATGACGAAACAAGTAGAATTCCTTGAGCACTTCATAGACAAACACTCTTCTTCTATCATAAAGAACTAAATCCCTTTAGGAAAAGTTACGTCTAGTGTTGAGGAGTCCTCACTAGTCGAATTCAAACCTTTAGCATCCTTAGATGCGACTCATGAAGCCTCATCCGAACCACGAACACCGAAGAAAAGATTAATTCACCCTTCAGAGTTCCCTATCGAATTCGAGGATTATGGCAACACCTCAAAATACATTGGGAACGAAAAGCTTACACGTCCTTTTGAGAAAGTTTCCCCTAAAGTAGAACCATCAAAGGAATGGTTGATAGAAGTGAAACTTTCTTCCGAGGCAATTCAGATTCTTTCACCTTCCACGACCATGCCTTGCTCATTAAGGGGAACAAACTTAGAAGCCCTGCACAACGCCACAGTCAGGACCAGTATCATGTCAGAATTCCTAGCGAAAAACCTTTTGGGTAACATGCCGCTAGTCCCGACCAATAAACTCTCCACAAGTCCCTCAGGACTCATCTTCGAGTGTTGTGGGATTGCTAGGGCCGTGCCAATTAAAATAGTTGAAAATGAGGTTCACATAGATTTCCATATCTTCGCCATCCTTGAATTTGAGCTTTTCATAGGCCACCCCTTGGACAAACTTTTCCAAGAAAAACCCTCCCGAGGGAGCCTAAATGAAAAGCTACGAGAAATTGCTTCTGCCAATCACTTAGACATCCCAATGGTGGAGCATCACCTCAATAATGACCCGTTCGAGGAGGTGAAATTCTTATCTCTACTCATTTCATGTAAGCTTGCATATGAAATGAACGTCCATCATCACCCACACTCGAATCAAAACCATGTCCCACTAGCCATCCAAATGTTGTTCTCGATAATGGTTGAGATTCAACGTTGACCATACATGATGTATCCTCTGAGAAAGAAAACATATGTGCCATGGACACCTTGCTCAGTACCACGTGCTTCTACAAGGATCCCAGCCACCTTTTGATCTTCATTTCCAAACTTTTTAAAAGGATGGTTGTTGATGCCTTCATTTATCATAAATACTGCAAATCCCATAGTTGCACTGTGATACTAACCTTGTAGCTTGAATGAAAATGCTCAATGCTTTGTGGCGAAGCTAGGAACTACACCACCATTGTTAGCTTCAAGATGAAGTTTCCGTGGTCAAGCTTAAGACCATAAATTAAGCACTATCGGGAGATAACCTGGATTATCATAAAGAAAAAAAATATATCTATATGATTATCATGAAAAAAAAGAATAATATAATTTTTTGTGTCAATAAAAGCAAGAACATATTGTCAAGTTATTATGCACCTTTGGGTATTCTTGGTCACTAACCATTTTAGGCTAAGATTAAGAAGAACAAGGGTACATACGATGCTAAGAGAACATGGGAGCTACATCAACCAAACACCTCGATGCTCTATGGTGATAGAATACACTCAAGAGGAGACCCTGACTCTGCACACTTGACTTTTACAAAAAATTCCAAGTGTGGGTGAAGATGGTGAGAGTGTCACCACAAGTTCCATACACACCAAAGGACATCTTGGTTAAAAAAATTAATGACAGCTCTGCCTTGTTGAAAAAAGAAAAGAAAACAATTTTTATAAAAATATATATAAAAAAAGAAGAGAAGAAGAATTCTCCTCTTCTATACCCTTGTTGCTTACCACAATGGCCCAAGGTCCATACACACTAACCGTGTGTGTAGCCTAGCCTTGTTGCTCGCCTGAGGTGGACCAAAAATAAGATAAAAAACGTCGTTGCAGTAGCCTAAAAGCTTCTATCCATATATGCGGCTAGTAAGTATACTCAGGTATGCAAAGGTAAATAAAAATGTTCACCAACACCTTTTACTCATTTTGTCTCCATATGAAATGTGCTCATACAAATTCAAGCTTCATTTATTTATGTCGTAATGCTCTAGTTTGGATGTATTTATGCATGGTACATCCATAGGTTATTTTAAATTAAGCATGGTGCTTAGATTAGCCTTCTCTAATCAAAATTTAACTTGGTGTTGAATTTTGGTTAATGAACTTTGAGTTAATTTCAAAAACAATAAAAGTAATTTATGACGGAGATGAATCAAGGCTAGGTTTATTTTTGCAAACATTATCTTAACATTGCTTAAGTTATGATAAAAAGATAAAAGTTGGATGAACAAATAAAATAAAATAAAGTAATAAAAATAATAAAAAACAATAATAAATAATTTAGGCTCCTCGGTGTTCGAACTAGTAGAGGCCTTGTTGCTTCCACTTTTGTTTTCCTCTGTTAAATAAAAAGCAGGTATAAAAATAAGTGTGGGGAGATCTCTCAAGCATAACAAACACACGTTCGAGATCTCCCAACAATACATTGCACAACTTCAAATGATCCAGTTGGCAAGAAGGATAGGATAAATGGCTCTAGAGTGGACTGACTGAACCTCTAGTTTAGCCAAACCATCACTAGCTCCCCATAGCTCCTTCATCTTCAACGATGGTTTGTGCAACACTGCCCCTCAACTCCCTACACTTTTGAGTTTGAACAAACATAAATCTTGATCACTAAAATTAAACTCAATTCATCCCTATTATCTCCTCCTGATGAATAATACCCCTATGCACCACACTTCATTTAATTTTTTTGAAAAGTGACATGTTCATAACCTCTCTGAGACAGAAGCTTGCATAAAGTTTGTTCCATATACATACATTTATGCTTGTGGGAAATATTCTAATAGGACAATCATGTTGACTAAGTTGTTGTGAGGTGTGATATAGTTCTGACTTAGAAATCCTACCATTTTTATTCAAAGTACTTGAAGAATTTGTTTTGATAAAAATATAAAACCATAGTATCACATACTCAATTGGTGAGCAATTCCTACCAAAGCCAAATTTGACATCTTGCAAAGTTTGAAGCCTTACAGATACGCTGCTTGTTATTGTGTTGAGTTTGGTCAAGTCTTGTTGACCCCTGCTGAGAGATTTATCATGCTCCCAAGATCAAGATCACGTACACTCCACATATGCATGCTGCTGCTACACTAGCAGTACGCAAAAACATGCTTCCATCCACTAAAAATTCTGCTCCTACACTAGTGGACAAAAAATATTTGTTAGGTAAATACTCCATGTTCTAAAAAAATAAAAGATCTCTCTCTAATAAGTGGTTTAGAAGAGACATGGACTATGCAAAAGCTTAAAAAAATGGACACGTGAAGGTCCAAGTAAAGAAAAAAATGGACACATGAAGGTCCAAGTATAAAAAAATGATGAGCACATGAAGGCTCATGTATTGAGAGGGAAGAAAGATAGCCATGTTTCAAAATAATAAATAGAGAGATCATATCTACAAAGGAGTATAGTTTTAGTTTACCATTTTTCTATACACATGCACATCTTGATCTAAGAGTCTGATACTCTCTCCTTGGATCCTCGATTTGACTTTACAACATATGTAATACAAGTATGCTATATCCCTACCTAAAGCTCTACATAATCCTTTTTAGAAGCAGGAGAGAACAAAAGAAGGCAAAACATTGCTATGCCTTGGTAAGGATTTATACACCATTGAGTGATTTGAGAGTGCCATTTGAGGAGTATAACATGAACTATGCTTTTCTTGAGAAAAACTTCCAAAACTCCAAGTTGCTAAGATGTGAAATTGGGAAGATGACTTTGTTTCGAGAACTGTTCCACTTTTCAACAACCCAAGGAAACATGTTAGTCAATGCCACAAATCCCACTTGTATAAAGAATGTGTTGGAATAACTTTTATGTAAGCCATATATCTTAGGATGTTGTGCTCATGATTACCTTTATCTCTAATCTTTGCTCGAGCATGAGCAAATGAATAAGTGTGGGGGAAGCTTGTTGGCAGTTCTTAACTCATATTGTATACCACCAACACTTATATAAAATTTATCAAAAGCAATCAACAAAACTAGAAATAGGACTTTCTACTAATCATTTCCACAAGTTTTGTTGAAATATTTGTTTGCAGGTGACCAAACATGAAAATATATCAAAATGAGCCAAAAGTACAACACCCACACAATTTAGCCCAAGCAAAAGAAGGAGCAAAGGACATGTACCTGACGCAACTAGACCAAAAACACCATGGGAACCCGCTCCAAGTCCAGCTAGGATCCCATCATGAGAAGGCGGTGGTGATTGGAGCCGGTCAACGGTCGGTCGCCCCCCACCTGGCGTTGCTCGTCCTCTCCTTCATATGACTATGTCCAGGAGCCATGCAGAGGCAGTGCATGCTGCTATTCCAGCAAAAATAGCCGCAAACCTTGCTCCATCGCCTCAATGCATGGAGGCATGCAAAGTGGCCTCCATTCCTCCCCTCCACCTATAAAAGGAGGCCACCCCCCTGCTCATTTCACACAACACACAAGGAAGAAGAGCACACCTTATCGGTCTCTCCCCAACTTGTACCTCGACGAGCATCTTACTTCAACGGGTTCTCCCGCTAAGTAAGTGTTCGTAGTTCTTTTGGATATAAAGTCTTTTTGATATGACCACGTCAACCAACAACATGTTACAACCTCCAAGTCAAGTTACACCAACACCAGTCCAAGTCTTTGATGGACCAATTACTCGTAGTCGAGCCAAGAAGCTACAACAAGAGGTGCACGCGCTACTTTCTGAAAATCATTTTAATGTTAATGAGAATTATATACTGCCTAAGTCGTGCACGTTGCTATTGCTTAGGTGCACCACGGAGGATGACAAGAAGACACCAAGGGTGAACCAAAGAGGAGGATCACGTTCGAGCCAGTCCCGTGTGACAGAACCATCAGAAAGAATCAGTCACAACTTTTTGCTCGCAAAAGCTATGAAGGCCCATGAGGACTTGTTGGAAAGCTTATCAAGTCTAGTTTCAAGCCCAAGTTCTCTCACTTGATTTGGATTCTCCAATGTTGAGATTCGACTGATTTAGTACAGACTGGTCAGCTAGTCAGCAGTCAGCCTGATGTCCAAGTTCCCATGCAAAACTATACCAATCTACAATATTTCGTGGTACATGCTGCACATGGTGTGAAAGGTTATCAAGTTAACTTTCCAACCCAACAAACCGCATGTCATTTGGAGTTTCCAAGATAGAGTTATTGCCAAAACACTGAAGACTGCGCTGACGACCAGCAGCCACGCGAAAACTCTCCAGGAAGGCATCTCGAGGAGGCCCGTTCACATAGTGCGTCTTATATTTTTCTTTTCGAGTTTCCACCTATCTAGTAGGGCTATTGCTAGTATAAATACCTCCTAGACTCATTACAATCTCAGACTTTTGATAATGGAATACAAACCCCCCTTTTGTTCAGCTGTGTGCTAACAAATATTGAGAGAGATCTCTACCCCTTTGCTCTTGTGATTTCCTTTGCGGGATTTACAGAAGCGGCGGCTTCATCCGCTCCCAATTGGTGCTCCTACTCCCTTCGAGGTTTCCTCGATTGATTGTAGGCTGTGTTGGTTGGTTCTTTGAGAGTGTGGTTGGGCGAATCCTCGATTCAGGTTGCCGGTTAAAGACGGTGGTTGGCTTCGAGTTTTATTTGCCAGGTTGCACTAGTTATCGCTGCCTGCAGCAAGTTATCCGACTGTTCTTCAGCTAGTTATCGGTGATCATCCTATGTCATGAAGATCGGGACCCCCTGAGCGTATCACCTGGTATCCGAGCTTTCGTTACCATGGTAGGATTTTTTCCCCTTAGCTACTTATATGTTTTGTTTCGTCCTATCCACCAAAAAGCCTGAAAAATACATTGCTTTAGCCCTTTGTTTCAATCTGTTATTTTAGTGAGTTTTGTCAAGTTTCAGTTCATTAGAGCCTTTGTTTTAGTTGCTGATCATTATCTTTTGTGTGTCCTTTGAGCCTCTTTATATATCTGAAAATCCCTACAAAAAAAATTGAAAACGCATATCATGTCCTTCGCGTAAACTTTGATCCTATTATAGCTACCGGTTGTATTTTGTTCTTATCTTAATTGTGCAAGTGTCTTAATCTGGTCTCTATGTTTAGTTATAAAAAAAAGTGTGTCAAAAAAAAAGATAAGAAAGAAAAGTAAAAAAAAAGAATAGAGAAAAACTGAGAAAGAAAGGTTGAAAGATCAGTAGGTTTATGTGCACAAGTGCTGAAAGTTTTCATATCAAGTAGTGCAACCAGTGTGCTATCCTTGTTTGGTGCAAAATTTTGGTTGGGTCTGATCGCAACACTTGCATCCCAATCATACTCCTTGTTTGCATCAAATCTGAAATTTCCTTGCGTGTGTGTGTGATCGATTTACATCTCATTCAAATTCTGTGATCAGCACTAGGCAGAGAACTTCTAGTTTGGATTGTTACTTAATATTACAATAACTAGAATTTAGATTGCATTCCTTGTATTATTCCCCACAAAGCTCCACATAAAAACCACCGTAATCGGTACTCTCTAGTCTTATATTCGCCTCGCCATCACTTTCAGTTACCACCACACATTTGTTTCTCTGTAATCCGCAGCAGGGAATTCATAAGAGCTTTGGTTGGTAAGAGAGGTGAGGTTGTGAGAGTTCTACATATTTTCCTATACCACATATAAGCTTGCTATTTTGCATATGCAATAACCATGACAGGCCGAAGATATACCAATCTTCCATTCTATGGAAGTAATGATTCGGAGGAATTTCTCATTTGGGCCGAAGAAATGGAGATTGAACTTGAGGTTCAAGATTTTTTAGAAGCCAAGGAGATATCACGAGTTGTGCTTGAATTTGAAGATTATGCTCATGATTGGTGGAAACAATATCCACATAAGCATCTCATCAAGAATTGGGAAGATTTGAAGAAGGCCATGAGAAAAGAATTTGTTCCAAGGGAATATCGGCTGATTTTGCTTTGTCATTTGCAGCGTGTGAAGCAAGGTAGTAAATCTATCCAAGCATATTATGATAAGCTGAATTCTTCCTTGCATCGTGCAAATGTTGTTGATGACATGAATGCAATGGAATATTTCGAGAGAGGTCTTAATGGTAACATTGCTGCTGCACTTGAGGGCAAATATTTTAGAAGTATGCAAGATCTTCTAAGTTGTGCAATTAGAGAGGAAAAGAAAGTTATGAAGGTGCAGCAAGGCAAGGTCACCCAGAATATTAGTTTGTGCCAAGATAAAAGTGCTAAGTTGCAGCCCAATATGTCCTCCATTGTTGGAAAGAAGCAATCATCCAGTCCATGCAAGAAGAGAGGACATGTTGTCCCAAAAGTTTCTTTAGTTGATTCTAGTACCAAGAGAAGTGAACATCAACAATTCAACTCCAAGAAGAACTTTGTTGTGCAGCAAGAAGAAGGCTCTATGTCCCAAATTGATATGGAAAATGGTGAGGTGTGTGACATTACAATGGATCATAGTGTTACACCATCTCTTGATGTTGTTGCTATCCCAAAGTGCCATTTACAATCTGAGGTTGATGAGAATCAAGTTGCAAATGTTCCCATCAATGTTTGTCTCAGTTTTGAGCAAGATCAAGAAGAAAATTCTGCTGCACATGACACACAAAGTGAGGTAGCAGAAGCCACTATGCAAGTTGGGGAAGATCATCAGTTGAGTTGTGAAACTAGAGAAGATACTTCTCTGATCGAGGCTGATCCTTTGTGTGTTGAGTTGAGGGAACATGCTACAGTTCCACGCCATGGAAATCTAAAAAATTTTCATCAAGAAGCACTGCCACCATGTCTGAACACAAGTGCTGCAGATCTTAGAAGTTCTGAGCCTTATTCTAGTGCTAAAAGTGGAGAAGTTATATACTCCAAATCTGTCCAGAAATTTTCTATGTCATCTGATGAAAAATCAGTACTCAATTATGACCAAGAGGTTGACAACACTCTGATTTTTGAAGGTGAATCTAATCTGAATTTGAAGGCCAATCATTGTTTCAGTTTGAGAGCTGAATGTGAGCACAAAGATGATGCTATTGTGCCGTCTATTGCTAGTAATAAATCTGTCCAAGATGAAGTTCATCATGATCTAATGGATCTGAAGTTTCGAACCTACATGGTTCCAAGCACAAATGTGGTGTCAAGATGTGTTGTACCATCAGCTGCATTATGTGATGAATTATTGGACAGTGGTGCTGAAATTTTGTGCTCCCCCATGTCACAGAGTGTTGAGATTATTGAAGGAAAGATTAGTGCACATGATTCCACTTATACTAATTCCAGTCCAACATCTTTGGAGGAGGTCAAAGATGATTATTTGGTTGCATCTATTGCTGTTCCAATGCCACAGAAAGTTCAGATTGAAGGCAATATTAGTGGGGATGAATCCACATCAGCAATTAAGAGATCATCATTGTTTGAAGAGGATAGACCTGATGGTGTTACTGCCACCATTACTACCCCAATGGCAATCGATTACATCATGAATGATGGAAGATATTCATATGTTGCTCTAGAAGACATTGAAGATATTATGCATCAAATCCCTTGTGAGAATGAGTGCCACATAGCCAAATTGAGTGAGAGTGAAAACAAAAGTGAGTTGTGTGATTCCACCAAATGTGAGATTGAGAGTATCCACAATATGAGTGTGAGAGATACACCACACAAAAAGAGAGAGCTTTATTGCAAGGCATGCACGGATGATTTTAACACTAACCCACTAATATCTACTCTTAGTGTTGTTTCTCCCAACATGCAGGTCTATAAAGAAGATTCAGTGGAGATGGCTGCTCAAAAGACCCCCAAACTTGGCCAGAGAAATGCGAGGGTTGCCACTATTGAGAACCAACTCTATGCTGTGCAAAACCTGAACCATGACAAGGAAAAAGGTAAAAGTTCAGAGATACAATGCATCATTCATGCACCATCACAAAATCTGAAAGGTAATGCAAACAATTTAGAACTGAATCTGCAACATATATTGACCAGTAATTGTGATGACAAATTTGCTTCAACTGAAATTGAGTATACATGAAATCTTTGTGCTGATTTGATTGATCCACATGTTGATACAAGTGTTGAAATTTTGAAAGTTGACAAACATTGTTCAATCATGCATGACCATTGCTATACTTTGACTAAAATATATGATAATTTACATGTCGATAATGTGGGCCATGTGAAATTGATTAGTCATGTTGAATTCTTTAGAAGAATATCTCCTGTTGAATATATGTTCTATGTCAAGCTTGATGAATTTGTTGATATTAATAAAATGGTTGAAAGCGTTCTTGATATATCATCTATGAAATCTTTGAATAGTGCCTACTGCTGCAAGTTTACATTTAACATCATCAGACACTACATTGTAAATAAATTTTATGTTTGTGCTCTTTGCATAACATGTCACAACATTGCTGAATTGAAGTTGAATAAAATGAGTTGTACATCTTGTGAACCATACTTTTCTTTATTTGAGATAAAAAGGTTGTTTAGAGCTTGTTGTTCAGAACAATCAGTGTTATTTTCTTGTTCATATTCTTCACCGAAACAAAGAAATCTTGTGCAAATGTGTTTAGTTCATTCACCCAAAGTCTTTCCATATACATGTGGAACCATTGAGTATGAAAGGTACATTACTAAACCTTTGCATGAGTTGAGCATCAAGAATTATTGGAATATCAAACATGCTTCGTTCACATCTGTTGAAATGTTTGATTTTGCAAAGATAAATCTTGATAACCTGAATCAAATGAGTGGTTTAAAAGAAATTTTTTTGCTTCCATTTTCAAAGTTAATTTAGGTTCACAAAATCTGAGAAACTATTCATCTCATCGAAAAGGAAATAATGTGCATATGAATTATAGAGAAGATAATGAACAAACTTCAACAAGTAATCATAGCAATTGGCATATGCATCCACTCTCTATTTTCTTTATACTGTTTTCAGGAGAGCAACAGCAGAGGACAAGTTTTTTGGAAGGGAGGTAGGATGATAGGATCATACAAAGGACATCAACATTCACTCTTAATTCTAAGGATCCATTCAAGGTGAAAGCTAAACTTGATTCTAAATCCTTTTGGTTTCCACCTATAAGACTGCTACTTGGTTTATATGATTACAGATTCAAACACATTGCTATGATGGAAGAAGCAGATTGCAACAGAAACATAGCATCTACCCCTGTTGGCCTAGCACAATTTTTGGACTTCGACGGATTAGAGTCGAGGACGACTCTTTTTCAAGGGGGGAGGATGATATGACCACGTCAACCAACAACATGTTACAACCTCCAAGTCAAGTTACACCAACACTAGTCCAAGTCTTTGATGGACCAATTACTCGTAGTCGAGCCAAGAAGCTACAACAAGAGGTGCACGCACTACTTTCTGAAAATCATTTTAATGTTAATGAGAATTATATACTGCCTAAGTCGTGCATGTTGCTATTGCTTAGGTGCACCATGGAAGATGACAAGAAGACACCAAGGGTGAACCAAAGAGGAGGATCACGTTCGAGCCAGTCCCGTGTGACAGAACCATCAGAAAGAATAAGTCACAACTTTTTGCTCGCAAAAGCTATGAAGGCCCATGAGGACTTGATGGAAATCTTATCAAGTCTAGTTTCAAGCCCAAGTTCTCTCACTTGATTTGGATTCTCCAATGTTGAGATTCGACTGATTTAGTATAGACTGGTCAGCTAGTCAGCAGTCAGCCTGATGTCCAAGTTCCCATGCAAAACTATACCAATCTACAATATTTCGTGGTACATGCTGCACATGGTGTGAAAGGTTATCAAGTTAACTTTCCAACCCAACAAACCGCATGTCATTTGGAGTTTCTAAGATAGAGTTATTGCCAAAACACTGAAGACTGCGCTGACGACCAGCAGCCACGCGAAAACTCTCCAGGAAGGCATCTCGAGGAGGCCCGTTCACATAGTGCGTCTTATATTTTTCTTTTCGAGTTTCCACCTATCTAGTAGGGCTATTGCTAGTATAAATACCTCCTAGACTCATTACAATCTCAGACTTTTGATAATGGAATACAAACCCCCCTTTTGTTCAGCTGTGTGCTAACAAATATTGAGAGAGATCTCTACCCCTTTGCTCTTGTGATTTCCTTTGCGGGATTTACAGAAGCGGCGGCTTCATCCGCTCCCAATTGGTGCTCCTACTCCCTTCGAGGTTTCCTCGATTGATTGTTGGCTGTGTTGGTTGGTTCTTTGAGAGTGTGGTTGGGCGAATCCTCGATTCAGGTTGCCGGTTAAAGACGGTGGTTGGCTTCGAGTTTTATTTGCCAGGTTGCACTAGTTATCGCTGCCTGCAGCAAATTATCCGGCTGTTCTTCAGCTAGTTATTGGTGATCATCCTACGTTGTGAAGATCGGGACCCCTGAGCGTATCACTTTTGATTAGTTAATGTTTACTCTTACTTGTTGGCGGTTCGTCACCTATCCCCAAGGCGGATGCTCTAGTAAAAGGGCCCTGATAAAGATGGATAACCCTCGCTAGCACGCTAGAGTAGTAGTCAATAGCGTAGACGTGGTGTCTAGGCTAGAAGCTATCTTCATTTGCTCGTTCCCACAGTTGAGGGGTAGACGACTGGTAGTGACAGCCCTGTCCATCCCTTGTAATCCCCCACGTTCAGGTTCGAAGTAATCGAGTAGAAGTATAGTTTACCTATCCTTAGACTCTAAAACCATAGGAATCCATCCCTACCCTCTACCTACTCTACCCTTGTGCTATTCTTGGATGAACTAGCTAGAAGAGACCTCCGTTCCCTATGGAAAATATGATATGCTAAATACTTCCGAGTGAAGTGCTACAATAGTACTTCCGTACGCTTGCAGATTATTTCAGTTTACATTAAGAAATACCAACAGTTGGCTTGCACCTTGTTGATTAGTGTAGGCTTAAGCTCGAAAGTGGCATCCCCCAAGTTGAATGGGGTCATGTGGCCACGTCAACAGCTGGGCCGAGAAGTCAGCAATCATCTTTTGAACTATAGCTTCCTTAGGTGGTGGTGTGGAGCCTCCTTCCTAGAGTGGATTCAGGTTCAAGATGAACCTTTGAGGAGGAACTTCATGGCATCTAGTATTCCTTAACAATTGCTCGAGATCTTCAATGAAATTTTCTAGCAATTCAAAACTACTCATACACTGTCTTGCTTCACAATAACGAGAAACAAAGATAGGGGTAAGGCCCTACACTAATTGATACCTAATTTGATGTTAAAATCTGGATTCAAATTTATTAAAATCCCTAGGCTGATGCTTTCCTCGATAATAGTGCCAGAAATGCTTGTTGGTATTTCTTATGTCTATTTTATAATTCCGCGAGTGTACAGAATATACTGTTGTAGCACTTCACCTGGTAGTGTTCCAAGGTACTATTATTTATTTTATCCCAAGGGAAAGTGGTAGCTAGGAATGATAATAAAAGAGAGATCCTTATATACAACAACTTAGTATCAACTACTATAAGGGGGTAAACAGAATATGATAGGAAGGGATGATGATGAAACAAGCCAAGATAAAGATAAATAAAATAACTAGTAAGTATAGCTAGGTGGGAGGACAACGAGAGAGTATAGGGCTCCTATGTTTCTAACTCTTCTCCTATAACTCAACTAAATCACAAAATTGAGACACACAGATTGATACCTCACAACAAGTATGGTAGGCAATAGGCGAGACAATAGGGGATCAAACCCTATCCGAAGTGGCTACCTTTTTATGGGGGCCCTACCTTTTAAGAACTTGCCTACAACACATGGTGGACTGTAAAAGGTTAGATAGGGCTGTCACCACCTGCTAGTTACCACAAACTATCCGTGCAACAAGCAGTAACCAAAGGCAAGATTGTGTATAAGCACCACACTTACACCTTCTCTCACTACTCTAGCTGTAATTACGAGGCCAACTAGAGCACCCTATGACAAGCGGTGATCGCAATACAGGTGTGTTTCCAGGATCACAATCTAGTGTATAACAACTATATATATGACCAGACAAGCCACATAATACTATAACTAGTATAATATTGTAGAAAGTAAAGACTAAGTAAAGTAGAGAAAGAGTAATATATTGAATAAGGTAACGTCTTACAAAAGAAAGGAAAAAGTACAAGAGCTATACCAGACTATCTAGAAGACAGCTCTAAAAGACCCAAGCAAAGCTCACTACTCAACTGTAACTCCCACTCTAGACTACACTACTATGATAAAGTGCACTAACTACTCTTCACTTGAGCTTGTAGGCTTATTCACCATGAATGGAGAGGGGGGAGTGACCCTCTATTTATTGGGGAGGTGGAGGAGCGCCACGTTAGCGATCCACGTGAACTTCATCTTTGAACCATTGTATCCACCGCCATCAAACCGCCATAAATCCAAAGGCTAGGATCATTTGGCATGTGCTTAATGTGTGGGGAAGGTGGTTGAGGGCTGGAGCCTCCATGGGGAGGTCGGGCAACCCCCCTATGGTAGGTGGGCCCTACCACTTCCTTCTATAAGGTGTCCCCACATGTCATGGTGGATGTTGCAGCTTTTGTCACGTCGGTTGCTTCGTTGTGGGCTATTGGCGGTTCTTAACTCACATTTCTACCGACAACATTTAAACAAAATAAAACAAATATGAAATATCAAACAATAAAATTAGGGTTTACAACTTACATTCTCCATGAGTTTTGATATATATATGTTTTGCAGGAACAAAAGTGGAAATACATTGAAATACGCTTTCTAGAAGGTGTATTTGAGCAAAACCACAAGCAAGCCCATCTAAACAACACAATTGGGCCAGAATACTGGTGGGGGAGCCATCCAGACCTAGCTAGCATCCCACCAGAGCAAGGCGGTGCCGAGAGGGCTGGCCCAGGGTGCAAGCGCACCACCCCTAGCTCCACTTAGTTCCACCTTGCTCTAGCGGTATCATTAATGCACGTGGAGGCGGTTGCTGTAACGGAACCGTCCAAATTATAAGAGCACGAGTTCAAAAAACAATCGCTGAAACGATCAAATTCTCAAACTTGAGCCCATATAACTCCGGTAGTCCACGAAATCGCGAGGGATTTCAAACCAAACCGAGAGCAACCAGATCGTAATGATTCAACATAACACAACTGTCACACTCGGTTTTCTAAAGAACAAAACCAGGCTAATCATATATGTGCCCAGGAAGTGCACACATATGTCAGAATGAAAAAAAATATCAGAAACAATGTTATTATATAACGTATACATAGCTATATTAACACTTACATCAGAGTATCGCAGAACGGTCACTAATCTTTTCTTCAGGCTCCAACATCACAGGGACGGCTGACTGGGGGCTCCGTATGCCAAACACTTCTGAAAAGACTTCCGAAAACTCCACTACACTTTCATCCTTCTTCTAAGCAGCACCTTACAACACACTGGAGTGTGGTGGAAATAGCAAGAGTGAGTCCATGTCGAACTCAACAAATATAACACGGGGTTCATGAGGCTCAAAGGCATAACATAGGTTTATCAGCATGTAGCTTTTATTTAGCATTAATTCAGTATATCAATGATATCAAAGTGTCTCAATATAATCAATAAACATATGATCCATGTGAAATGATTAACGAATAGCAAAAACATATTCATTATTAATGATCCACTATTCCATAAGGGTCCAAGGCCACTCGTGACCGTGAGCACGGCTGTTATAACAGTTTTACACTCTGCAGAGGTTGTACACTTTCACTGTGAGTCGTGATTTACCCTTTCGCCCGAGGTGATCAGCCTCTTGACCCACTACCAAGGAAGGTCGGCAGGGTTCACTATGAAGTCTTTCAAAGGTTCGTCTAACAAGTTAGGGCCATTAGATTTCACTCGGCAAACAGATGTAGAGCCCCCCTTCCTGATGGCACAATAACACGTAGTCTATACACATGAGGACAGAGGCCGCACTATGCCCGATTCGTCAAGCCATTCTTACGCCATAAAGGAATACCACTAACAAGCTAGAAAAGGTCCTCATACTTGACTAAAGCCAGAGCCATTATAGCCCTCACAGTTGTACTATAAGTCCCGGATTTTCGCTTATAGATGAGTCCTTATGGAGAGTAACGAGAGCACCAAATAACCCCATGCTCTAGTACCCTTTAACAGTAATAAAATCATCTTTTAATGTTTATTGCATATTCCATTAGTCAAATTACATGATCATAGTTCATGTTAAGCACTAGCAACACTAATCCATGCAATATAATAGGTATCAAGGAATAAGATCAACACTAAGTCATCCTTAACAAGGAAACATATGCATAATGATATTATTTGCTTATTGTGAATAGGACAACAAGGATAATCCCATGCTATACTTGCCTTAGAACTTGCTTTATGCCCAAAGCAACTTGCTCTGAAAAACCTCAACTTAATCTTTCATTTGCAACTTCTGGCACTCAGCTTCTGGTCTTCATCTTCGGATCTTCGGTGCTCACATATAGTCTTTCTTCTACTCGTAGATCATAGCAAACCAGCATACTAACAGGCATACAAGCAAACAAATAGATACAACTAAGAACAATACACCACACAAGAGAAAACAACGTACTAAAAGAGAACTACCAGCTACGGTCACGAGAACATAAGAAATGTCGATAAAGGAACTATCGTTAAAAAGAAAAAGACTATCGAAATATTTATATTATAAAAGAAACCACTATATGTTTGATTTATTTTAGCTAACAAGATCATGAAAAAGTAATTAGTTCAGATTAAACAAATTATATTTGGACTCAACACCGAGTTGAAACTAACCAAAGTTTATATATTTTATAAATATTCCCACACAATATTTTATTAAGCAAGTTATGCTTTTATATTTGCAAAAGAAATAATTTTGTGAGAGCATCCTAACGCACGTCAAAGTGCTAGACTAGGCAATTTACAAATTAAAAATATGTTTATGTTAGTAGCTAACTATTTTATCATTTATTTACATATACAAAATCAAACTGTACCTCCACGTTGTCTTTGTAGATTGAAAACTAGTTACGTGTCCATTAATCGAATTAATATTTAACAATGAACATAAGAAGTGATGTAGCGTCTATTGGGAGTTTTATGTATTACAATAGAAAAGAAAAGACTACATGCTTAATTCATTTTAATTGAGCAAACCATGTCAAAGTTATTAATATTAGATTGGTCAAAACACAATTTAATTCAAAAGTCAGGTTGAAGCTACTCATATTTTATTTATAATAAGTAATGTCATAAAATTTAATCAAGTTAAACTTTAACCTTGCATAAAAAGACATGTGAGAGCACCTAAACAAGTTTATCCTATGCAACGGGTTTGAAATAAGCAAATTATAATTTAGGAACATGTTTATACTAGCAATTAATCATATTAATGTTTATGTATAAAATATCGGAGTATAAAACATATATTGATTTTAATTATAAAACTAGTTGCACGTATATTAATTAATATTTAACTACATATAGAAAAACATGTGACATACAAAACATTAACACTACTGTGTAGAGCGTGTCGATACGAATCTAACGCAACTTGGACGGAGCAAAACGCAACTAAAATGAGAAAACGGCGGAGATTAAAAGATCTCATACGTGAACTAGTATTATACAATTTAGAATAAACAGAAAGGATCAATTATTGCATATGAATGAAATAAGCATGACGTCATTAGCATATTAATTTGATGAATAAAATATCTACGTAGCAAGGAAGGTTGACCTTTCCATCGTGTAACAGGGAGCACGTACAGCTTTAAGAGCCAGGGCAGCGAATATGCAGCAGCTGCAGATGGTGGCCGGTGATGATGGACTTGCTCGTCTCAGACTGAAGCTCGAAACAGGATCATGAGCATGTAGATAGCAGAGCTGTAGGGAGAAGAGTATGCCGGGCTTGGAATTCTCACCGACTGGTGACAGTTAAGAGGCAACAGAGACGATGGAAACGACAATGGTCAGATCAGAAGTTGTGAAGATCACAGCAGCCCACACAGCGTCGAAGGACGGAGCAGTTCAGGGGCAGGTGACGAAATTTCTTCGTCGCTTATCGCAGTTTAGATCATGCGAGCAGCCGATGATGCAAAACAAGGCGGCGGCGTAATGCTGTGATGGATGGTCGGTGTCGCACATGGTCAGCAACTGTGGTCAGTTGCAGTTGGCATTGACAGACCTGCTCAACTAGATGAGAAGAACTCCAGCGATGCATCAGCATATGGGTCTCAGATTGCGGTTGGTCGTAGAAAGCTGCCACATGATGCAGAAGGACAACGAAACCAACAGTTAGAGATATGAGGACGAGAGCGATAGAGAGACCAGGTGAGGGACAACCTGCACCTTCATGCAAAGCCCACGGCGTTGTCTTCTCGTCGGCGGATTGGCATGCAAACCAAAGATCGATGGCGGCTTAGGCAAAACGATGAAGATGACGTAGTAGATAAACGACCGATGGAAAAATCTAATTTACTGCCTTAGGGATTTCCAAACTAGGGCTCCTCTTACGGTAGTCTTGGTGTGTTTTGCCCATGGGGTTGGTACATATATATAGGGAGGAAAACTCTCCACCTCCATGTCAACTAGCGATATGGTGCTAATTGACGTTGCACCATCCACCTTTACTAATAGGCCTAATTAATTATTAAAGCCCATTAGTAAATAAAGACATGGGCCTTTGGGCATGAGGAAATCTGAGATATTTTATTATTTTCGGAATTAATTAATTTCATGGATAAAATAATTCTAGAAAAGTCCAGAATTGAATTTTAAGCCACGAAAAATACCTCGAAGGCTCCGAAAATTTAGGGAAAATTCTCAGAGATATTTTAGAATGAGACGAACCCAAATAAAGTATTTGGAGCTCATGAAAAGATTGATGAAGAGATCAAGGAAAAAGATTAAGCTCACGGAAATTGAAATTTTAAATCCAGAAAATACCAAAAAGTTTTTCGATGAGAAGTAAACGTCGTCCTATGGTATTTTGAAAATAATAGCACTCACCAACACCAAAGACAAGCATCCCACAAACACCACATTATCAAATTAATATGAAAAAGTTTAAAACCACAATTTTCTATATTTAAATTAGCAGCAACTTAACTTATCTAATAAATTTATTCAGATATTGAAATTATTTATTTTATTTAGTGTTTTCTATGCACAACCCAAAATTAGAAATTTTGGGGTGTGACAATTCTACCCCACTTAACAGGAATCTCGTCCTGAGATTCGGAGAGACTAGGGAGAAAGATAAAGCAGACCAATAAGGTTGTTTCGAGACTTTTTGACAAGTTCGGATATAAGCGTCAAGGATTATCAAAGGATAACAAAAGAACATTGGATTGATCGTTAAGATTGATTCAAGTTAATGAAATAAGGTCAAAGGATTGAAGGTCAGCATAAGTGAAAAGGAAGATCAAAGGAGATTGAAAAGATATATCAAGGTTGATCATTGAGTCTTCACTCTATAAGGTGTAAAAACAAGGGTGGAGATTAGCAAGAGATAACGTAAGAGATAAAGAGATATCCTAAGGTGCTCAAAACTCCTGGATTCAAGATTTATGAGACATCATGAAAAAGTGACAGATTAGCATTGGTTGAAGAAAGGTAAAGACTAGTTTTCCATTTCATCATTTGGGAAGACCAGTGGGAAGGATAAATTGATCTTCAAGTCTTTGTAGGTCCTTGAATCAGGATTTATAAGATGTAAGGACAAGGGTCAAAAGTTGTCAAATGTTGATAAGAAAAGTAAAGATTGATGGCAAGAAGGTGAGACTAGTTAAGAGGCAAGGACTAGTAAAGGATGATATTATGATAGCGATTGGTCTTTGGGTCTTCCTGTCTCATGACTTGAGATTGGTGATGGTGGTGGACGCTACCCCACTTAACAAAGATCTTGTTCCACCTGGCGATGTCATTGAAGGCAACACTTTCTTTAAGGCTTGCTGCTATTGATGAGTCCTTCATGTGTTGATCCTCCATTAAGATGAGATAAAGAAGATAGCATGACAACCAAAGGTAGAAAGGAATTGGTGTAAGAGAAAATGATAAGAATTAGAATTAATCGAATGTTAGGTAGGTCAAGAGAGGATACTACCCCACTTTAACATAGATTGAGCTAATTCTCAAGATGAAACCTTTCGGGCCACCTTCAAAGCACGAGAACAAGGACAACACACAGGCATCACATCAAGCACAACAAGCACACATCACATCATCGGTACTACACGTGCTTCTTCAACAATGGTGGTCATCCTAAATGGAAGATTATAGATGATGAAAAGCCATCGAACTTTAGAACAAGATGAGATCAGAAAACTTTTGGTAAAAATAACACAAATCAAAAATCAAGGGAGTAAGAAATAATAGCTCAAAGGAAGCTATCAAGGAAGGGATACAACAGGACAAGGAACAGGAAATAGTCAAAATCAATGAGTCAAAGGATGACAAAAATAGTTCTATAGTAAAATAAGTTTTAGAATACGTCCAGAGCTATTTGGCATACGTCCTACAGTCAACACCGCTCTGATACCACTCTGTCACACCCGATTTTCTAAAGAACAAAACCAGGCTAATCATATATGTGCCCAGGAAGTCCACACATATGTCAGAATGAAAAAAAATATCAGAAACAATGTTATTATATAACGTATACATAGCTATATTAACACTTACATCAGAGTATCGCGGAACGGTCACTAATCTTTTCTTCAGGCTCCAACATCACAGGGACGGCTGACTGGGGGCTCCGTATGCCAAACACTTCTGAAAAGACTTCCAAAAACTCCACTACACTTTCATCCTTCTTCTAAGCAGCACCTTACAACACACTGGAGTGTGGTGGAAATAGCAAGAGTGAGTCCATGTCGAACTCAACAAATATAACACGGGGTTCATGAGGCTCAAAGGCATAACATAGGTTTATCAGCATGTAGCTTTTATTTAGCATTAATTCAGTATATCAATGATATCAAAGTGTCTCAATATAATCAATAAACATATGATCCATGTGAAATGATTAACGAATAGCAAAAACATATTCATTATTAATGATCCACTATTCCATAAGGGTCCAAGGCCACTCGTGACCGTGAGCACGACTGTTATAACAGTTTTACACTCTGCAGAGGTTGTACACTTTCACTGTGAGTCGTGATTTACCCTTTCGCCCGAGGTGATCAGCCTCTTGACCCACTACCAAGGAAGGTCGGCAGGGTTCACTATGAAGTCTTTCAAAGGTTCGTCTAACAAGTTAGGGCCATTAGATTTCACTCGGCAAACAGATGTAGAGCCCCCCTTCCTGATGGCACAATAACACGTAGTCTATACACATGAGGACAGAGGCCGCACTATACCCGATTCGTCAAGCCATTCTTACGCCATAAAGGAATACCACTAACAAGCTAGAAAAGGTCCTCATACTTGACTAAAGCCAGAGCCATTATAGCCCTCACAGTTGTACTATAAGTCCCGGATTTTCGCTTATAGATGAGTCCTTATGGAGAGTAACGAGAGCACCAAATAACCCCATGCTCTAGTACCCTTTAACAGTAATAAAATCATCTTTTAATGTTTATTGCATATTCCATTAGTCAAATTACATGATCATAGTTCATGTTAAGCACTAGCAACACTAATCCATGCAATATAATAGGTATCAAGGAATAAGATCAACACTAAGTCATCCTTAACAAGGAAATATATGCATAATGATATTATTTGCTTATTGTGAATAGGACAACAAGGATAATCCCATGCTATACTTGCCTTAGAACTTGCTTTATGCCCAAAGCAACTTGCTCTGAAAAACCTCAACTTAATCTTTCATTTGCAACTTCTGGCACTCAGCTTCTGGTCTTCATCTTCGGATCTTCGGTGCTCACATATAGTCTTTCTTCTACTCGTAGATCATAGCAAACCAGCATACTAACAGGCATACAAGCAAACAAATAGATACAACTAAGAACAATACACCACACAAGAGAAAACAACGTACTAAAAGAGAACTACCAGCTACGGTCACGAGAACATAAGAAATGTCGATAAAGGAACTATCGTTAAAAAGAAAAAGACTATCGAAATATTTATATTATAAAAGAAACCACTATATGTTTGATTTATTTTAGCTAACAAGATCATGAAAAAGTAATTAGTTCAGATTAAACAAATCATATTTGGACTCAACACCGAGTTGAAACTAACCAAAGTTTATATATTTTATAAATATTCCCACACAATATTTTATTAAGCAAGTTATGCTTTTATATTTGCAAAAGAAATAATTTTGTGAGAGCATCCTAACGCACGTCAAAGTGCTAGACTAGGCAATTTACAAATTAAAAATATGTTTATGTTAGTAGCTAACTATTTTATCATTTATTTACATATACAAAATCAAACTGTACCTCCACGTTGTCTTTGTAGATTGAAAACTAGTTACGTGCCCATTAATCGAATTAATATTTAACAATGAACATAAGAAGTGATGTAGCGTCTATTGGGAGTTTTATGTATTACAATAGAAAAGAAAAGACTACATGCTTAATTCATTTTAATTGAGCAAACCATGTCAAAGTTATTAATATTAGATTGGTCAAAACACAATTTAATTCAAAAGTCAGGTTGAAGCTACTCATATTTTATTTATAATAAGTAATGTCATAAAATTTAATCAAGTTAAACTTTAACCTTGCATAAAAAGACATGTGAGAGCACCTAAACAAGTTTATCCTATGCAACGGGTTTGAAATAAGCAAATTATAATTTAGGAACATGTTTATACTAGCAATTAATCATATTAATGTTTATGTATAAAATATCGGAGTATAAAACATATATTGATTTTAATTATAAAACTAGTTGCACGTATATTAATTAATATTTAACTACATATAGAAAAACATGTGACATACAAAACATTAACACTACTGTGTAGAGCGTGTCGATACGAATCTAACGCAACTTGGACGGAGCAAAACGCAACTAAAATGAGAAAACGGCGGAGATTAAAAGATCTCATACGTGAACTAGTATTATACAATTTAGAATAAACAGAAAGGATCAATTATTGCATATGAATGAAATAAGCATGACATCATTAGCATATTAATTTGATGAATAAAATATCTACGTAGCAAGGAAGGTTGACCTTTCCATCGTGTAACAGGGAGCACGTACAGCTTTAAGAGCCAGGGCAGCGAATATGCAGCAGCTGCAGATGGTGGCCGGTGATGATGGACTTGCTCGTCTCAGACTGAAGCTCGAAACAGGATCATGAGCATGTAGATAGCAGAGCTGTAGGGAGAAGAGTATGCCGGGCTTGGAATTCTCACCGACTGGTGACAGTTAAGAGGCAACAGAGACGATGGAAACGACAATGGTCGGATCAGAAGTTGTGAAGATCACAGCAGCCCACACAGCGTCGAAGGACGGAGCAGTTCAGGGGCAGGTGACGAAATTTCTTCGTCGCTTATCATAGTTTAGATCATGCGAGCAGCCGATGATGCAAAACAAGGCGGCGGCGTAATGCTGTGATGGATGGTCGGCGTCGCACATGGTCAGCAACTGTGGTCAGTTGCAGTTGGCATTGACAGACCTGCTCAACTAGATGAGAAGAACTCCAGCGATGCATCAGCATATGGGTCTCAGATTGCGGTTGGTCGTAGAAAGCTGCCACATGATGCAGAAGGACAACGAAACCAACAGTTAGAGATATGAGGACGAGAGCGATAGAGAGACCAGGTGAGGGACAACCTGCACCTTCATGCAAAGCCCACGGCGTTGTCTTCTCGTCGGCGGATTGGCATGCAAACCTAAGATCGATGGCGGCTTAGGCAAAACGATGAAGATGACGTAGTAGATAAACGACCGATGGAAAAATCTAATTTACTGCCTTAGGGATTTTCAAACTAGGGCTCCTCTTACGGTAGTTTTGGTGTGTTTTGCCCATGGGGTTAGTACATATATATAGGGAGGAAAACTCTCCACCTCCATGTCAACTAGCGATATGGTGCTAACTGACGTTGCACCATCCACCTTTACTAATAGGCCTAATTAATTATTAAAGCCCATTAGTAAATAAAGACATAGGCCTTTGGGCATGAGGAAATCTGAGATATTTTATTATTTTCGGAATTAATTAATTTCATGGATAAAATAATTCTAGAAAAGTCCATAATTAAATTTTAAGCCACGAAAAATACCTCGAAGGCTCCGAAAATTTAGGGAAAATTCTCAGAGATATTTTAGAATGAGACAAACCCAAATAAAGTATTTGGAGCTCATGAAAAGATTGATGAAGAGATCAAGGAAAAAGATTAAGCTCACGGAAATTGAAATTTTAAATCCAGAAAATACCAAAAAGTTTTCCGATGAGAAGTAAACGTCGTCCTATGGTATTTTGAAAATAATAGCACTCACCAACACCAAAGACAAGCATCCCACAAACACCACATTATCAAATTAATATGAAAAAGTTTAAAACCACAATTTTCTATATTTAAATTAGCAGCAACTTAACTTATCTAATAAATTTATTCAGATATTGAAATTATTTATTTTATTTAGTGTTTTCTATGCACAACCCAAAATTAGAAATTTTGGGGTGTGTCAAGAACACTTGTTACAACAGTTCAAAAGTAATCTCATACATCGGAGTACAATTATTTTTATTACAAAACCAAAGTAAAGATTAGCGGAAGCAACATAATTTCTGAAACCAATTGAAGTCAAATACTGCCAGTACATAGTCACATCCTGCAAAAGCATACCAGAAGAGATACTACAGAGACCATGCCCATATGGTCTAGTCTTCACGCCCACATGGCGAAGACAATACTTGCAGCAACAAGTACGAATCTGCTACCTGCAACAGGTGGGAATAAACCCTGAGTACGAGAAGGTACTCAGCTAGACTTACCCATCAAAAACCAGAAACAACGGTGACACCAAGGAGTATGCGAGGCTTTATAGGGTGGGCTAGCTTGACTCATTTGCAGAAAAGCTTATTACAGATAAGTAATCATTAATGCTTAAGCATCGAGTTAATAATCATTAACCTGTCATCTAGATTAGCACCTGTACTAGAGCAATCACTTCATTAGGAGCAAACAATATTAACCATAGCAGGTATAATAAGGCCATCATCATCATTATCATCAATTCTGAACCATCATTAATAATTAGTGTATCTACGCTGGAGATAACCAGTCAAGTTTCTCACTATCCGGGAGAGACGGCGACTCGAATCGATTCCAACTCAGCTGAGGGGGTATTCCTGACACTCACCCGGCAAACCCTGCTAAAGGCAGCCATAGATAACCTTTGGTACAACTCAGGGTGGGCCCGAACAGCGCTGTGTTCTCGGGGATACCAGTGGCCAGAATGCTCAGGACTTTTAACTCACCTGACCTTGGACCCTCTGGCTCTCTTCCGAGGCGACTTTCACTTTTCGACTTCGTAGCCTGAGTTGAGCTACTAGGCTTCGCGGTCGGCAACCTCAGGCCGGCCAACTAAATGTCAGGCATGCATTCAAAATGACATAGAAGGCTCCAGGTCTCGGTCCTTAATCGACACAGACGGGGATAGATCCACACCCAAGACCTCCATGTCTTGCTGTTTCACTATCATCATCTCGCCCGGTCTTATTTCATTTTATTACACGTGGTTCACTTCCACGATAGCAAATATAGCCAACAGTGACCTGATAAGTCCCTATATCTCGCAGGTGACAGGAAATCACCCGACTTCTACCGGTCTAATTTAGCAGGGCTAAGCATAGATACGATCCTGTCTACATAGGATTCAAGGTTCGAATTGCTGGACAAGGAGTGTTATCAGTGCAGCAAGGGTTTCCAACCAACTTCGCTTGTAACACGATTCTCGGCACACCTATTGCATGTATATGCATCCAATGAATTTCATGTATGCATCCAAAAATGACATGATGATTTATGGACGTGCATGAATGATGTGAAGATGAATGCAATGACATTGCAACGTTGTAAGCACAAAACCAAGTTATGTGGTGCTCTATTCGAATCACTTCAAGCTTAGGTGCAAATTTCCTCTCTGGTATTAACATGTTTGAACATCCTTAAGCAATCACTAAGTACCACAAAGTTAAGACTAAGCACACACATAACAAGATTCCAGCAATTTAGTATTTACCACATAATATCAACAGTAGCTAAGAAAACTCACAACTGGAGTTCTACAAATCCAAATGACCTAAAAGAGGACATTCTGGAAAGCTTATGAAATTGTCTATATTTTATTTATAAACATCTAAGCATTATTTCATCATTTACCAAGTTGAAATAGCATACATACAGAATCTGTTATAAAAGATAGAGAGCACTTCCAAAACTGAACCTAACTTGGAACATCTGTCATTTCTAAACTATAAGTCCAAATGCTACCAAAATTTACCAACTTGTTGTGCATACCAAAGGAACATCAGAAAGTATAGTGCCAACTTCTAAATAAATTATTTAATATTCTTTTATAATTTATTTAGTTAATTAGGTGATTAAAGAAACATACAGTAAAACTATATATAAAAATCTACAAAAATTATAGTAGCCACCTAATGCTTCACATAGGCTACCATAAAAATCTCACTTCATTTTGACAAGCAGATATGGAGATATCAAAAATAACAGATGGCAGGTCTATTTCTAGCATAAATAGGAAACCCTATTGAAAAGTATCAAACAATAGATTTCATATTTTTCCTAACATCGTTCTAACATAAGAACAACATTCACCAAGTTTCACCCTTACTGGATCTATAGAAAAATTATGAAAATTCACACAAGATCCATTCAAGCAAACTAGATAATTATATAACTCCACGAAACCACATCCAAATTGCATGAAAATTTAACCATAATCTATTCATGGTATGAACAGTTCACTATAAAAATTTCATGTCATTTGGAGCTTCACATAGAGAGATATCATTTTCTCCTTTTTCTACATGACTAAAAGATCTAATTAATAACTATTTATTTCAACACAAAACATGGCACACATTATATTTTTATAATAAACTAGACATTATGTAGAGCACACCAAAATTTAAAGCACCTCATTTGGACCTCTAAAACAAGAGATACATATTTTTAAATTTATGCACAATTCTATAAAAAGGAATAAAAATAAAACAAAACCGGAGCCCTAAACCTAGCTGGGCCGGCCCGGCTTAACCGCTTGGCCTCGCACGCGGCTCAGCCCAGCACGCGGCTCGGCCCAACACGTGGCTCGGCCCAGCCCGCTGGCTCAACCGGAACCGAGATAGGGGAACGCCGACATGCGGGCCCCGCACGTCATAGAGAGCAGAGCAGGGCGTGGCTTTGCACGGCCACCGCTCGTCGACGGCGAGACCACCGGCGGCGAGGTCACTGTCATGGTCTTCCCCGCGACCACCTGCACACCAGGGTACCATCAATTTGACCGGTGGGGCACGGAAATACTGCCACCCGCGTGCATGGCGGACGGCGGAGGAACACGACGGTGCTCCGACGAAGTCCGGCCATCGCTGGCGCAACGAAGCTCGGTATGAGCTTCTTGGACCCACGGAGAAACTGAGGGAATAGAGAAAAAAGGGTGAAAGGGGCCCGGTGATAGCTGGCCACGGTGAGCTCCAACTCCGGCGAGGTCGGGCTTGCGACGGTGGCGGCGGAAACGCCCGAAACTTGCTCACCTCGGCGTAATTGGCTCAGGGGAGGGACGGAGGAGCTAGAGGGTGGCGCTGCGGTGCTCTAGGTGGAAGGAATCAAGTGGTGGTGCTCGGCTATGGTGGCGACGGTGGTCGCTGCGCTCGGCTTCCGCTCTCGCGCGCGGTGAAGGCGACAGAGAGGGGAAAGGAAATGGCGAGCGAGATAAGGGCAAGGAAGAGAGCCTCAGGCGGCGTGGCGACCTTGAGCACACGAGGACAGTGTGGCCTCGATGCGTGTTGGCCACGCGGCATGAGCTTCCTGCGAGGTGCCGGCCACGATCGAACTCAATTCGAGCTTCTGAACTCTGACGAAACTGAAACCGTTTTCCCGATTCAGTCAAACGCGATGACTAACAGCACGACTTTGCCCCCTAACAACTCCTAAACCAGCTCGATTTAGTGATAGGTTATATTAGCAAACTTGTAGACCTACATGAGATCTCCAATTTTGTCAATATGGACTTGAGCTAGTTTGGTCTGGATTGGAAGATAAAAGGTCCCAAAGGGAGGCACCTTGAAACTGAAACCGAGATTCAGTCAACCCACCCGACTGAAACCTGATTTTCAAAGCACTCTAGATCCTAAACCATTGAGAACTAGGTGATGGTGTTATTGACAATATTGTAGAGCTAAGTGAGTGCTACAAAAGTGTCAATATGGGTTAGAGCTGGTTCAGCATAGTTTGAGATTTACAATGCTCCAAAGGTGGGCACATGAAACTGAAATGTCACATTTTTGACTTAGAAAATTTGCTAAGTGTTGAAACAACATGGAAACCTGACTTGTGGGCCCTGTTTGAGGATGTTTTGTCCATTTTCATGAGATGGTCATATTGAGACTCTTGTTCCTTGATAAATTGGCTACAACTTTGGTAAAGGTTGCACAACCATGCAAGACCTCTAGATACCACTTTTAAATCGGTCAAAGCAGATCAGTGCTATGGTCAAACTGAGGTCAAACCTAGTCAAATTGGATTTTGGTCAAAACATGAATATAAACCCTAGCTCATTTTGCTCCACTAACATATCAAAGATGTTTTCAAGCCCCCAAGTCACACAATAGCATCACATATGTTATCTATACAAAACCCTAGCAACACATAAAGGAAGCACATAGAAACCACAATATTGCAAGGTCATGTTTCAAGCAAGGATGCACATGAAATGACGATGCTTATGGTAATGTCATGCCATGATCATGCATTATGAATGCATTATGAGGCTAAGTAACACCAGGGTGTTACAGCCCTCCCCCTTATAAAAATCTCGTCCCGAGATTTGAAAGTTGTACCATTTTTCAAAGAAAGCAGAATAGTTGTGCTTTAAATAATCCTCTCTTTCCCAAGTTGCATCACGTTCACCGTGATTACTCCAAACCACCTTGTATAATTTGATTACTTGATTTTGAGTCACCCTTTCCAGAGTATCCAGAACATATACCGGTTTCTCCTCATAAGAAAGATCGAATTTCAGCTTGACGCGTCTCACTTCTACTCTTTCCTCAGGAAGACGAAGACATTTCTTTAGTTGAGATACATGGAATACTGGAAAGATAGCTCCCATTTCATGGGGTAGATTGAGCTTATAGGCTACTCTTCCACTTTTCTCAATAATCCGATAAGGTCCAACATATCGAGGCTCAAGCTTTCTTTTGATCCCAAAACGTTTTACTCCTCTCATAGGGGACACCTTCAGATAGACATGGTCACCTACTTCAAACTCAATAGGTTTCCTCCTCTTATCTGCGTAGCTCTTTTGTCTAGCCTAAGCAGCTGATATATTTTTCTGTATAGCACAAACTTGCTCCTCGGCTTCTTTTACAAAGTCAATACCATAGAATCTTCTCTCTCCTGGTTCCACCCAATTCAAAGGAGTTCTACACTTGCGACCATATAAAGCTTCAAATGGAGCCATCTTGATTCTCTCTTGATAACTGTTGTTGTAAGAGAATTCAGCGAGAGGCAACCATTTCTCCCAAGAGCCATTACAAGAGATGATGCAAGCTCTAAGCATATCTTCAAGAATCTGATTTACACGCTCAGTTTGTCCCGATGTCTATGGGTGATAAGCAGAACTACGGACCAAATTAGTTCCAAGATTCTGATGTAGGCGCTCCCAAAAACGAGCAGTAAACTGTGGTCCTCTGTCAGAGACAATAGACCCAGGCACTCCATGAAGATGTATGACTTCTTGGAAGTAAATGTCAGCATATTGGTGTGGGTGATAGTTACTCTTCACAGGGATAAAATGAGCAGATTTTGTCAAACGATCAACTATAACCCAAATAGAATCAAAACCTTTTTGGGTGGTTGGTAATCCGACAATAAAGTCCATAACAATGTCGTCCCACTTCCAACCGGGAACAGACAAAGGCTGGAGTAAACCAGGCTTCAGGTGAATGGCCTTAACTCTACAACAATGATCACACCTAGCGACGTAGGCAGCAATTTCCTTTTTCATCTTGGTCCACCAATAGTATGGCTTGAGGTCTTGATACATCTTACTATTACCAGGATGGATGGAAAACTTAGAAGAATGGGCTTCAGATAAGATTTGATTTCTGAGTTCTCTATCTTTTGGCACCACGAGTCTATCCTTGAACCAGAGAATTCCCTTCTCATCGATTCGAAAATGCTTAGTTTCTTGCTCTTTCATCTTTCTCTTGATGTGAAATACACCAGTATCAGTCTTATGTAACTCAATGATTCTACTTCTCAAAGAACAATCTACAGTGATATGATGGATTACAATAGGATGTAAGAGGTGGGACAAATGAAAATCTTCTTCTATCAGAGAGTTGCAGTGAGATTTTCTACTCAAGGCATCGGCAACCACATTTGCTTTACCCGGATGGTAATGCACCTAGAGGTTATAATCCTTGATCAACTCTAACCATCTTCTCTGGCGCATATTTAACTCAGGTTGAGTAAATATGTACTTAAGACTCTTATGATCTGTATAAATATTGCATATATTTCCAAGCAAATAGTGTCTCCAGATTTTCAGAGCATGCACTACAGCAGCTAACTCCAAGTCATGAGTCGGATAGTTAACTTCATGTTTTCTTAACTGACATGAAGCATACGCAATAACTTGACCTCCCTGCATAAGTACGCCACCTAAACCAGTACCCGATGCATCACAGTACACATCAAATGGTTTTTCAATGTCAGATTGCGCTAATACAGGAGCTGATGTCAACAAAGTCCGTAGAGTGCGGAAAGCTTGTTCACACTCCGGAGTCCAATCAAACTTCCTATCCTTCTCAAGTAGTCGAGTCATAGGATTAGCTATTTTAGAGAATTCTTGAATAAAACGATGATAGTAGCCAGCCAATCCAAGAAAACTCCGAACTTCATGTACTGTAGTTGGTGCCTTCCAATCCAAAACTTCCTGTATCTTAGTCAGGTCTACTGAAATTCCCTCACCAGACAATACATGACCGAGGAAAGGTACCTTCTTTAACCATAATTCACATTTACTGAACTTGGCGTAAAGCTTATGTTCACGCAATCTGGATAAAACAATTCTCTGATGCTCGGCATGTTCTTCTTCATTTTCAGAATAGATTAGAATATCATTAATGAATATCACCACAAACTTGTCCAGCTCTTGCATGAATACTGAATTCATCAGGTACATGAAATGTGCAGGAGCATTAGTCAGACCAAAAGACATGACAAGATATTCATATAACCCATATCTGGTAGAGAAAGCGGTCTTTGGTATGTCTTCTGGACGGATTTTAATTTGGTGATAACCAGATCTCAGATCAATCTTCGAGAATACCTTTGCTTTAGACAACTGATCAAACAAGATATCAATACGCGGCAACGGATACTTGTTCTTGATAGTGACTGCATTGAGTGGTCGATAGTCTACACACATACGTAGAGACTGGTCCTTCTTCTTCACAAAGATAGCAGGACAACCCCACGGAGAAGAACTAGGACAGATCAACCCTTTCAGTAAAAGGTCACTAAGTTGGGTATTGAGTTCAGCTAACTCATTCGGCGACATTCTATACGGTCTTTTGGAAATTGGTGCGGTACCTGGAATTAGCTCAATCTTAAACTCTACATCACGATCTGGAGGTAATCCTGTCCATTCATCGAGAAAAACATCTGGAAATTCACACACTACTGGAACTTCTGCAATCTCTTTTGCTTTTGCTATCATAGCAGTAACTGTAGTCTAAGGACTAACGTCTCTAGGAAGTTGCACTAGAAAAGCTTGTTGATCTTTTGGATCCCTCAACATAACCGCTCTCGTAGAGGTATCGATCAGAACACCATTTCCACTCATCCACTTCATACCTAAGATTACATCTAAACCCAAACCAGGTAATACCACGAGATCTAGATCATACAGACGTCCTTCTATCTCGATCTTTGCTCCTAAGACCAACTGGTTGGTTGAAATATTATTCCTGGCAGCACTAATATTATAACCACTATTATCCAAAGTAACGACCTTCATACCATGCTTGGCTGCAAACGTTGAACTAATAAAAGAGTGGGAAGCACCTGAATCGAACAGCACAATTGCAGGGTGTTGATTTACTAAAAATGCACCGGCAGTGATAATCTCACCCGTAGGAATGGACTCCACCGTGGTGTATCAAACCCATCCTTTACACACATCTGCCTTTTTATCATTTGATTCCTTCTGCGGGAGAGGACAATCTCTGGCCCAATGACCTGACATCTTGCAATTCCAACATGGCCGGTTACTTGGTGGTGCATTAGGCTTTCCTTTCTTAATACTGCTCCTCTTGACCGGATCCTGTGTCTGATATGGGTGATATCTAGTAGATATGCTAGGTGAATAGTACTGAGGTGTAATCACCACCAGAGTATTGGTCGTTGGTGCTTTAGATTCATGAGATTTCTCATGGCTCTTAGAAGCAGCATACACAGCATTACAGTTCTCTTGAAGGATAGTATCACTGACAAACTCGTTGAAAGTTGCACATTTGCTATTGCACATGGCCTTCATCAATTTGGGACACAGCCCTCTTTTAAAACTTGCAATCTTCTTAACTTCCATATTAACAAATTCTAGAGCATATCTTGATAAGTTGATGAAACCATGTAGATATTCTGTTACGCTTTTGTCTCTTTGGGTGAGCTTCATAAACTCGGTGTGCTTGATTGCCATGAGGCCAGCAGGAACGTAATGTCCCCGAAATGCTTCCTTGAACTGATCCCAAGCTACTTCCATATTCTCAGGCAGAGTATTCCGATGGTGACACCACCAAACACCTGCAGGTCCTTGTAATTGTTGCGAAGCATATTCTGTTTTCATATTATCTGCCACCTTGAGCACATGGAACTTCTATTCAATAGTGTTCAACCATTCGTCTGCTTGAAGTGGTTCTTCTGCTTCTTGAAAAATAGGAGGCTCAGTATCTAAGAAATCTTTATAGCTGTTGTACTGGGCAGGCTCAGGTTCCTGATGGACATGGTTTCTGACACTCTCGTCCAAGGCACACTGACTTTCGGCAAGCATTTGCAGCAACTCAGCAGAGATAAGTTGCGGAGGAGACGATGATAGTCCTGTATGGCCACGACTCCGACTACTAGGGCGAAGCTGACGAGAAATATGCAAGTAGGTGAAACTAGTAAGCGTTGATGACGTCGGAAGGCTGCTGACGAATCATATAGGCAGGAGGAAGAGATTGTATCCAACTATCCAAATTCCAATCTCAGAAGAAGGAAATCTCTTGGTTTGAGGTACTGATTTTTTGACAAGATAGGGAATGACAGCCAAGGAAAAAGGTTCACGAGAAGGTAACACATTGGTGTAGCTCCATAATGGATCATGACTAGCAATCCTTGATACCTGCGCGTGCCGAGCAGCACAACCTTGTGTCACGCGCCACAGGAGGCTCCAGGTTTCATCACGGCACCATGGGGTACTAATCGCAACACCATTATCGAACACACACCCATGAGGAATCCCCACGTGTCAGGAATTAGGCGTATAGAAACAATATGATCCAAAGATGGGGTAGCAAACAAGGATAGATACAAGGGTAGAAGCAATGGAGAGGCGAATTGCATATCAAAACACATCCCAACTCGAGGAGATACATCTTGAAATTGTCTTGCTTTCCTTCACGGCCAGGTATGAATTGGGTTTCAAGGCTAACACTACTGACCACTCCACTAGGTTGGTTGACTACCCCAATTCTTCACGAAAGAAATGCAACTATTTATGGGACAACTATTTGGAGGAAAGAATTTTTTTTAAAGAACGGAATAAGCAATTTATAAGGGAGGGAGTAATGCAGAATGCAATGTATGATGCGAACATGGTGCATGCACGAACCGTACGTCCTCACAAACCTAGGAAGAATTTGAAATTTCTAGCGTATAGTTCGGTGGCATACACACGTTCTCTCAATAACGATAACTAGTCGCTCTTACAGGAAACGTTGTTAGTGTACCTATAGAAAATTGCATTTCAGCCCAATAATTCCCAATAAAGCACACAAGAAAGCAGTAAACTAAATACTTTCCATACATACATCCCCCGATGTATATACTTTAGTATCAAAGCTACCCGACAGATATACCCACAATTAAGTACTCTCATAATCACATGATTAAACATGTAAGTATGCTAGTAACCACAACTACTCTCCCCTAGACCGACGGTTGGACGGTCATGCTCTCACAACTCCCACTTACCAGGGCGTAGAGGTATTTTGATCCATACATTACCACCCAAGCGGATGGCATCCATACAATAGCACGTTGTATGGACAACAAAATAGAAAACAAGCAAGAACCCCCAAGTTAGTACTTTAGTAAGCCACCTAATAGTCCTTATTTGGGCATATAGGATATGACCACTGGCACTCTTTAGATTAGAATTAAGATTTTTTTCCCAAAAGCTTTTATTTAAATACACAAATGAAGTGTTTACTGTTGAATCTTGCTCTGATACCAGCTATAACGGAACCGTCCAAATTATAAGAGCACGAGTTTAAAAAACAATCGCCGAAATGATCAAATTCTCAAACTTGAGCCCATATAACTCCGGTAGTCCATGAAATCGTGAGGGATTTCAAACCAAACCGAGAGCAACCAGATCGTAATGATTCAACATAACACAACACTTGTTACAACAGTTCAAAAGTAATCTCATACATCGGAGTACAATTATTTTTATTACAAAACCAAAGTAAAGATTAGCGGAAGCAACATAATTTCTGAAACCAATTGAAGTCAAATACTGCCAGTACATAGTCACATCCTGCAAAAGCATACCAGAAGAGATACTATAGAGACCATGCCCATATGGTCTAGTCTTCACGCCCACATGGCGAAGACAATACTTGCAGCAACAAGTATGAATCTGCTACCTGCAACAGGTGGGAATAAACCCTGAGTACGAGAAGGTACTCAGCTAGACTTACCCGTCAAAAACCAGAAACAACGGTGACACCAAGGAGTATGCGAGGCTTTATAGGGTGGGCTAGCTTGACTCATTTGCAGAAAAGCTTATTACATATAAGTAATCATTAATGCTTAAGCATCGAGTTAATAATCATTAACCTGTCATCTAGATTAGCACCTGTACTAGAGCAATCACTTCATTAGGAGCAAAGAATATTAACCATAGCAGGTATAATAAGGCCATCATCATCATTATCATCAATTCTGAACCATCATTAATAATTAGTGTATCTACGCTGGAGATAACCAGTCAAGTTTCTCACTATCCGGGAGAGACGGCGACTCGAATCGATTCCAACTCAGCTGAGGGGGTATTCCTGACACTCACCCGGCAAACCCCGCTAAAGGCAGCCGTAGATAACCTTTGGTACAACTCAGGGTGGGCCCGAACAGCGCCGCGTTCTCGGGGATACCAGTGGCCAGAATGCTCAGGACTTTTAACTCACCTGCCCTTGGACCCTCTGGCTCCCTTCCGAGATGACTTTTACTTTTCGACTTCGCAGCCTGAGTTGAGCTACTAGGCTTCGCGGTCGGCAACCTCAAGCCAGCCAACTAAATGTCAGGCATGCGTTCAAAATGACATAGAAGGCTCTAGGTCTCGGTCCTTAATTGACACAGACGGGGATAGATCCACACCCAAGACCTCCATGCCTTGCTGTTTCACTATCATCATCCCGCCCGGTCTCATTTCATTTTATTACACATGGTTCACTTCCACGATAGCAAATATAGCCAACCGTGACCTGATAAGTCCCTATATCTCGCAGGTGACAGGAAATCACCCGACTTCTACTGGTCTAATTTAGCAGGGCTAAGCATAGATACGATCCTGTCTACATAGGATTCAAGGTTTGAATTGCTGGACAAGGAGTGTTATCAGTGCAGCAAGGGTTTCCAACCAACTTCGCTTGTAACACGATTCTCGGCACACCTATTGCATGTATATGCATCCAATGAATTTTATGTATGCATCCAAAAATGACATGATGATTTATGGACGTGCATGAATGATGTGAAGATGAATGCAATGACATTGCAACGTTGTAAGCACAAAACCAAGTTATGTGGTGCTCTATTCGAATCACTTCAAGCTTAGGTGCAAATTTCCTCTCCGGTATTAACATGTTTGAACATCCTTAAGCAATCACTAAGTACCACAAAGTTAAGACTAAGCACACACATAACAAGATTCCTGCAATTTAGTATTTACCACATAATATCAACAGTAGCTAAGAAAACTCACAACTGGAGTTCTACAAATCCAAATGACCTGAAAGAGGACATTATGGAAAGCTTATGAAATTTTCTATATTTTATTTATAAACATATAAGCATTATTTCATCATTTACCAAGTTAAAATAGCATACATACAAAATATGTTATAAAAGACAGAGAGCACTTCCAAAACTGAACCTAACTTGGAACATCTGTCATTTCTAAACTATAAGTCCAAATGCTACCAAAATTTAACAACTTGTTGTGCATACCAAAGGAACATCAGAAAGTATAGTGCCAACTTCTAAATAAATTATTTAATATTCTTTTATAATTTATTTAGTTAATTAGGTGATTAAAGAAACATATAGTAAAACTATATATAAAAATCTACAAAAATTACAGTAGCCACCTAATGCTTCACATAGGCTACCATAAAAATCTCACTTCATTTTGACAAGCAGATATGGAGATATCAAAAATAACAGATGGCAGGTCTATTTCTAGCATAAATAGGAAACCCTACTGAAATGTATCAAACAACAGATTTCATATTTTTCCTAACATCTTTCTAACATAAGAACAACATTCACCAAGTTTCACCCTTACTGGATCTATAGAAAAATTATGAAAATTCACACAAGATCCATTCAAGCAAACAAGATAATTATATAACTCCACCAAACCATATCCAAATTGCATGAAAATTTAACCATAATCTATTCATGGTATGAGCAGTTCACTATAAAAATTTCATGTCATTTGGAGCTTCACATAGAGAGATATCATTTTCTCCTTTTTCTACATGACTAAAAGATCTAATTAATAACTATTTATTTCAACACAAAACATGGCACACATTATATTTTTATAATAAACTAGACATTATGTAGAGCACACCAAAATTTAAAGCACCTCATTTGGGCCTCTAAAACAAGAGATACATATTTTTGAATTTATGCACAATTCTATAAAAAGGAATAAAAATAAAACGAAACCGGAGCCCTAAACCTAGCTGGGCCGGCCCGGCTTAACCGCTTGGCCTCGCACGCGGCTTGGCCCAACGCGCGGCTCGGCCCAGCCCGCTGGCTCAACCGGAGCCGAGATAGGGGAACGCCGACATGCGGGCCCCGCACGTCATAGAGAGCAGAGCAGGGCGCGGCTTTGCACGGCCACCGCTCGTCGACGGCGAGACCACCGGCGGCGAGGTCACTGTCATGGTCTTCCCTGCGACCACCCGCACACCAGGGTACCATCAATTTGACCGGTGGGGCACGGAAATACTGCCACCCGCGTGCATGGCGGACGGCGGAGGAACACGACGGTGCTCCGACGAAGTCCGGCCATCGCTGGCGCAACGAAGCTCGGTATGAGCTTCTTGGACCCACGGAGAAACCGAGGGAATGGAGAAAAAAGGGTGAAAGGGGCCCGGTGATAGCTGGCCATGGTGAGCTCCAACTCCGGCGAGGTCGGGCTTGCGGCGGTGGCGGCGGAAACGCCCGAAACTTGCTCACCTCGGCGTAATTGGCTCAGGGGAGGGACGGAGGAGCTAGAGGGTGGCGCTGCGGTGCTCTAGGCGGAAGGAATCGAGTGGTGGTGCTCGGCTGTGGTGGCGACGGCGGTCGCTGCGCTCGGCTTCCGCTCTCGCGTGCGGTGAAGGCGATAGAGAGGGGAAAGGAAATGGCGAGCGAGATGAGGGCAAGGAAGAGAGCCTCAGGTGGCATGGCGACCTTGAGCACATGAGGACAGTGCGGCCTCGACGCATGTTGGCCACGTGGCACGAGCTTCCTGCGAGGTGCCGGCCACGATCGAACTCAATTCGAGCTTCTGAACTCTGACGAAACTGAAACCGTTTTCCCGATTCAGTCAAACGCGATGACTGACAGCACGACTTTGCCCCCTAACAACTCCTAAACCAGCTTGATTTAGCGATAGGTTATATTAGCAAACTTGTAGACCTACATGAGATCTCCAATTTTGTCAATATGGACTTGAGCTAGTTCGGTCTGGATTGGAAGATAAAAGGTCCCAAAGGGAGGCACCTTGAAACTGAAACCGAGATTCAGTCAACCCACCCGACTGAAACCTGATTTTCAAAGCACTCTAGATCCTAAACCATTGAGAACTAGGTGATGGTGTTATTGACAATATTGTAGAGCTAAGTGAGTGCTACAAAAGTGTCAATATGGGTTAGAGCTGGTTCAGCATAGTTTGAGATTTACAATGCTCCAAAGGTGGGCACATGAAACTGAAATGTCACATTTTTGACTTAGAAAATTTGCTAAGTGTTGAAACAACATGGAAACCTGACTTGTGGGCCCTGTTTGAGGATGTTTTGTCCATTTTCATGAGATGGTCATATTGAGACTCTTGTTCCTTGATAAATTGGCTACAACTTTGGTAAAGGTTGCACAACCATGCAAGACCTCTAGATACCACTTTTAAATGACGATGCTTATGGTAATGTCATGCCATGATCATGCATTATGAATGCATTATGAGGCTAACTAACACCAGGGTGTTACAGTTGCATGCGGTGTTTCCTAAAATACACGCTCAAATCGACCATCTCCACACTATATAAGAGGACCCCCTCTCCACATTCAAGAGGATATACACATTTTGGAGAAGAAGAAGAAGGGCTACACATATTTTCATTAGCTTCTAGCTAGACTAGTTAGGGAGTGAGAGAGGGAAAGAGTTAGTGGAATAGCGGAGTAGTACCATCTACCTCGTGTACTCGACAGACCTTGTACCTCGGGTGGATGGAGTGCAAGACTTGTCGGCCTCCTCTACACTTGTACCTCTACATTTGTCTTACTAATTGGAGTAAGAAGTTCATGTTCATCTTTCGATTTTGATTCCCTAAGTTAAGTTATCATTGTTGCTACTTACTTGCGGGTTCATTGTCTGTCCTCATGATGGGTGCTCTAGTAGAGGACTCCTCATAAAGATGAAAGTTCCTGGCCAATGCTAGAGTAGTAGCGGTTAGCATAGACGTGGTGTCTGAGCTACACGTTACCTTTGTTTGGCTCGTATCCCACGGTTGAGGTGTAGGCTGTAGGTGGTGATACCCCTGTCTGTCCTTCATAATCCCCCACATTCAGATATGGCGTAGAGCTGTACGGTGGCAATGCTTGGCAAACCAAGTGTTCACTCGTGCCTGAAGTGAGTTTGTAGTAGCAAAGATATCTTCACTTGAGGTTTCTGCCCCTAGAAGAACCTCACTACCTAAGTTACCCTTAATCTTGTTCTTCTAGGTAAACTAGCTAAGAGACTACTTACAATACCATTCCTTTGGGAAAATACGATACCCTGAATACTTCCGGGTGAAGTGCTACAACGGTACTTCCGTGTGCTTGCAAACTTTTCTGCTTACACTAAGAAGCACCAACAAGCATTTCTGGCACCGTTGCTAGGGAACGGTTGTCGTTTTAGTCTCCGAACCTAGTTTACCAGTGTATCCTTTGTTTTACCTTTCTTTTCTTTTTTATCTTTTTCAATGGAGCAACCTACCATTCTTAACCTTTCTGCTCCCAAGGGTGAGTTCATTGAACCTCCACAATCATCGAAGCTAATCATAGCTTCAATTTATGAACTCTGCCCGTGCTTTATAGCCCATGGTTTGGGAACAAACCGTCTCGGGTTAGATTACGAAAACCCCTATCATCACCTACGGGGAGTTTGAGCAGCTCTGTGCTTGCCAGATCATCTCAGGCATGCCACAAGAAACACTTTAGTGGAAGTTGTTTCCCTTCTCCCTTGATGAGAGGGCAAAGCAATGGTACACCCATAATGTAGGGAAGGTAGCTGGTGAGTGGGAAGAACTAAGGAACATATTCTGTCTCGCATTCTTCCCTATATCCCAAATTGCTACCCTACGATAGGAGATGCTTAACTTCCAACAAAAAGAGAAGGAATCCATAGGTGCAGCTTGGGACAGATTCTCAATTTTAATGAGATCCGGCCCAGACTTGTCTATACCCAACCATGTGCTTTTGCAGCACTTCTGGTTAGGGCTTAGCAAGGAATCTGCCCTATAGCTCGACATAGCTACCGGAGGATCATTTACCCATAAAACCATAGCGAAAGGAGAAGCCCTCCTAGACTACATTCTAGAGAACACTCCCCCACTAGAACCCCTCCATGTAGAGACCGAGCTAAACCACGAGGAAGTCTCTTTGGCTGAAGCCGAACCTATAGTACCCATAGAGAAACCCTCACCCGAACCAGAAGATCCAGAGGAAGGTTTCCAACCTTCAGATCTTCCGTATTTTGAGGATGAATTTTTCAAAGATTTTGGGAATATCTCAAAGTACTCATGCCAAAAGAGGCCACTGATTCCTGTCACTCCTTCGGATCCGTTAGACGATCTTTTCCTTAGAAAATCTGTCAATGAGTTGATAGCCACCATGAGTAGTGAATGGGTAGAAGAAGTGGAGCTTTCATCTGACAAGATTTAGATACGCACCCCTTCCTCCACCATCAGCTGCTCGATCCGCAAAACCTCAGTAGATGTCCTCTACAATCCTATAGTTAGAGCTAACCTCATGTCCGCGTCATTTGCCCACACCTACTTTAGCAATGACGCCATCACTCCAACAATCAAATCCTGCAGAGTCGCACCACATGTTAGACTAGAAGGATTAGGGGTTCTTCATAACATTTTGCTCTATTACAATGATAATGAAGCTCCCCTAGACTTCCATGTCCTTGACACCTAGGATTTTGATATCATAATAGGGCATCCCCTTAAAAATCTTTTTGATCCACCAATAGCAGGGGATCTGGATGTAAAGCTGGGGAGGGACACTTTTACCATTCCTATTACTCGAGTCAAAAACTCGGTGGCAGAATCTCTCCCCTATCCTAACCTACCCAAGGAGGTTATGACGGTTTTAACCTTTGATTCTCTTGAGTCGTCCCTCGAAAAAGATGCCAAACTCTTCATAGAAGAAGAGGACGACTTAGGAGAAACCATAGACCTTCCTATAGAGGAAGTACCGGCACAACCTCCAGTTGAGCTAAAACCCCTACCCACTGGTTTTCGTTATGCTTTTCTAAATGGCGACAAAAACACTCCTGTAATCATTAGCGATAAGGTTTCTGATGAGGAGACGTCCAAACTCTTCTCCATTTTAGAGAAACATAGGTTAGTCTTCGGGTATTCCTTGCAAGATCTCAAGGGGATTAGCCCAACACTCTGTACCCATCGTATTCCAATTGACCCTGTGAGCACACCATCATGTGAACCACAATGCAGGCTCAATAATGCAATGTGGGAAGTCATGAAGAAGGAAGTCCTCAAACTTCTTCATGCTAGGATTTTTTATACTGTACCACATAGTGACTGGGTTAGTCCTGTCCAAGTGGTTCCTAACAAAGGAGGCATGATGGTCATTGAAAATAATAAAAATAAGTTAATCCCACAATGTGCCATCACGGGGTGAAGAATGTGTATTGATTACTGAAAGCTCAACGCGGCAACAAAGAAAGACCACTTCCCGCTGCCTTTCATTGATGAAATGTTAGAGCGGTTGGCAAAGCATTCTTTCTTCTATTTCCTCAATGGGTATTCGGGATATCATCAAATTCCCATCCACCTCGATGATCAAAGCAAGATAATGTTTACATGCTCGTATGGAACATACGCCTATCGCAGAATGTCGTTCGGGTTGTGTAATGCACCTGCATCATTCCAACGGTGCATGATGTCTATTTTCTCAGACATGATAGAGGAAATCATGGAGTTGTTCATGGACGAGTTTTCAGTTTATGGCAAAACCTTTGACCACTGTCTGAAGAATCTATACAAAGTCTTGTAGCGATGCCAAGAGAAGGACCTGGTACTTAACTAGGAAAAGTGCCATTTCATGGTCCATGAAGGCATCGTCCTTGGGCACCTTGTGTCCGAAAGGGGGATCAAGGTAGACAAAGCCAAAATAGAGGTCATTGAGCAACTATCACCCTCGTGAACGTAAAAGGGATCCGCAGCTTCCTAGGTCATCCAGGGTTCTATAAGCGGTTTATCAAAGATTTTTCACAAATCGCTAGGTCCCTCATGAACCTATTGGCTAAGGATGCACCCTTTGAGTTCACAGATGAGTGCTTAATTGCTTTTCATACTCTCAAGAAAGCACTCATCTCAGCGCCAATCATCCAACCACTCGATTGGTCGCTGCCATTCGAGATCATGTGTGAAGTTGGTGACTATGTTGTTGTTGTGGTCCTTGGCCAAACCAAAGATAAGAAGCATCACGCGATCGCATACGCTAGCAAAATGTTGACGGGAGCACAACTTAACTACGCTACCATAGAGAAAGAGCTCTTAGCAGTTGTTTTTGCTATCGATAAGTTTAGGTCTTATTTAGTGGGCGCAAATGTTATCATTTATACCAATCATGTTGCATTAAAATATCTGCTCACTAAAAAAGATGTTAAACCTCATTTAATAAGATGGATTCTCTTACTCCAAGAATTTGACCTTGAAATAAAAGATAAAAAGGGAGTAGAGAATACCGTTGCAGATCATCTATCATGTTTGCAAGTTACTAACATGCAAGAACTGCCAATAAATGACTTCCTACGCGATGACATGCTTCTGAAGGTGACAGACACAAACCCGTAGTGCGCAAACATTGTGAACTTCATGGTTTCAGGCTATGTACCACCAGGCAAAAACAGAAGAAACCTGCAAGCAGAAAGCAGACGTCACCTTTGGGATGACCCATACCTGTACAGGGTATACTCCGATGGCCTATTGAGGAGATGTGTACAAATGGCGGAAGGACTGCAAATCATCGAGAAATGCCATGCAGCACCATACGGGGCCATTATGGAGTATTCTGCACACAAGCCAAAATCTGGCAGTGCGGGTTCTTCTAGCCAACGATGTATGAGGACACCAAGGAGTTCATCCGAAGGTGTCAAAAATGCCAGCTGCAAGGTGGCATTATAGCTCATAATGCAATGCCTCTCCACTACAACCTGCAAGTGGAAATATTCGATGTCTGGGGCATTGATTTCATGGGATCATTCCAAAAGTCCCATGACAGCGAATACATCCTTATCGCCTTGGACTATGTGTCAAAATGGGTAGAAGCTCTACCATGCAGAGCTACTGATGCTAGGCATGCAAGGAAGATGTTTCATGAAGTGATCTTCCCCGCTTTGGAACACCATGAATGGTGATAAGCAACGAAGGATCCTACTTCGTTGATAAAACCTTCAGGGCCATCCTAAAAGAACTTGGCGCCAAGCATAACATCGCCACCCCATACCATCCTTAAACAAGTGGATAGGTAGAGACTTCAAATAAACATATCAAAAATATCCTGCAAAAAATGGTCAATGCAATGGGAAAGGGATGGAAAGATAAGCTACCTGATGCACTCTGGGCATACAAGACAGCTTACAAGTCTCCCATTGGCATGTCGCCGTTCCAGCTAGTCTATTGAAAGAGCTGCCATTTACTAGTGGAGCTTGAACACTGAGCTCACTGGGCCATAAAAAGCTGGAACATGGATGTGAAGCTAGCCGGAAGAAATCGCTAAAAAGAAATTGCCGAACTAGAAGAGTGGTGAGAGAAGGCGTACCACAGTGCCAAGCTCTACAAAGAAAGAACAAAGAGATGGCACGATCACCCAATCCAATACAAACAATTCAAGGAGGGAGATAAGGAAAACTAAGAAGCAAATGGCAAGCACCATACACTGTCACACCCGGTTTTCTAAAGAACAAAACCAGGCTAATCATATGTGTGCCCAGGAAGTCCACACATATGCCAGAATGAAAAAGTATCAGAAACAATGTTATTATATAACGTATACATAGCTATATTAACACTTACATCAGAGTATCGCGGAACGGTGACTAAACTTTGGGCTCCATTCTTCTCAGGGACGGCTGACTGGGGGTAACATATGCCTAGCACTTCTACTAGTCTTCTGGAAACTCCACTACACCTTTGTCCTTTTTCCGAGTAGCATCTTATTACACACTGGAGTGTTGGGGAAATAGCAAGAGTGAGTCCATGTCGAACTCAACAAGTATAACACAGGGTTCATGAGGCTCAAAAAGGCTAGACACTGTTTAACTGCGTTTAGCTTTTAATCATCATATAATTAGCAATTGAGTAGCATCAAGGTAATCCAAATCCCATTAATGAATCAATGATCAATTGTAATAAGGATAATGAATAGCATTAACATGAGCATAATAATAATCAACAATAATTAAGCATGATATAACAATGGTGATCAACTATTCTGTAAGAATCCCCAAGGCCGCTCGTATCCGTGAGCACGGCTAGTATACCAGTTTTTAACTCTGCGCAGAGGTGTACACTTTCACTATGAGTCATGATTTCCAAATGCATGGGTTTGCAAGGCCCAAAACATCAGAGACCATATAAAGCCATTCAAAAGTTCGTCTAACAAGTTAGGGCCATTAGATTCACTCGGCAGGCAGATGTAGAACCCCCCTTCCCTGTGGCACAACAACCGCAACCTATACACACTAGGCCAGGGGCTCGCACTACACCCAACGTGGCAAGCCATTCTTACGCCATTTAAGGTAACCTCTAACAAGCTAGAAAAGGTCTCTTGAACAACTAGAGCCAGAGCCATATAGCCCTCACAGCTGTACTGTATGTCCCGGTTATCACTTACAGGTAAGTCCTTACGGAGAGTAACTAGAGCATCAAAATAACCCACATGCTCTAGCCCCCTTTCAACAGAAATAACATCATCTTAACTGGTTGATTGCATAATCCATTAGTCAAATTACAAGATCATTGTTCATAATTAAGCGCTAGCAGTAGCTACCCAAATGCGTAACCCATAGGTGACAAGGAAACAAGATATCAATAGCTAAGTTATAATCTCTATGGTTGTCAAGGAAGACACATGCATATGTATAATAATTTCAGTGAATAGGTAACAAGGATGGTCCCATGTTATACTTGCCTTAATCAAAGCTTTCCTGATGATACTGCTGGTCTGGCTCAAAATAATACTCCTGATCGTCAAGAAATTGCTCACCGTCTATACTCGATCATCAATCAACAACACACATGCATCCAATCAAACATACACGAAGCAAACAAAGAGATACAATTAGAACAGTACACCAACAATAACAAAACAGTAATAAAAGTTTATAAAACTCTTCTACACGTTTCTACGATCACACAGACGCAAAGATCACCAAATTCGGATTTAAAACGTGAAGGTTATGAATTTTCTAAGATTTCCTATAGATAAATAAATACTTAATTATAAACTCGAAAAATAAATTATCAAAACCAACTGTACAACTACACTAACATGTAGAGCTCGCAAATACGAACCTAACGCAACTTGAACGGATCAAATCGAAGTTAAAACGAAGATTTTATGACCAAAACAATCCTAGTGGCAAAACTGTAAATATCTGAAAACGTATTTTTGATTTACCGCGAAGAAATACACTTTCAAAACACGAAGACACCATTCGGGAAATACGCTTAGGACGGCAGGTTCTATAACCTAAAAACCCAGGGACTCTTTAGAAAGATTACCCCGCGAAGGGGTATCTTCTAATCTTGGCCGTTGATCAGAGAACGAACGGCTACCGTTCGATCCAATCAAAGAAGAGAGAAAAGGCCGGCCCTCTACAGTGTATCCGGCCGGTGGCCACCATGGCCGCCGCCATGAACTCACCGGAGAGCTTCAGCCCCACCTTTTCCGACCACAACTCGCCCCGCCACCAACACAAATCGAAAGAGGAAGTAAACTCGAACTCATCTATGCGGTTTAGGAGCGCTACGATGACCCGATGAGAGAATGCGGCTCGGGGAGGATGGCGGCACCATTGCCGGCCGCGGTGAGCTCCAATCCCGTGATACAAAGCACAAAAACTCAAAAGAAGAGCATTGGGAGGGAGAGGAGAAGATGACAAACTCACCCAAGCGAAGAAAGAAGGCGCAAAACCACCCGTAAGTGACGGCGGTGTGCGACCGAACTCGCCTAGGGTTCCAAGCTCGCAAGGCTCGATTTCACGGGGTAAACTCGGCTTTTAGATGGAAAAAGGGGTAAGGGGGGTCGCGGCTTCACTTTTAAAGCTCTACCACATCGTGTTCGGGTAGGAGATCTCGGTATAGAGGCGGTGGAGATTCGGTGATTGCGAGCTTGAATCCGGCTCGGTTACGACGCGAGGAGGAAGGTGCGTCTGACATGTGGCTCCCACCCGTCAGCGACCAAGGAGAGAGGGAAACGCTGCTGCTGCGGTACTGGGCCGGCCCATCCGGTGGCTCGCGTGGAAAAGCAGGCCATCGGCCCAAGGGAGAGGGAGAGAAGGCAGGCCGGCCCAGGAGCACAGGAAGTGATTTTATATTTTTCTTTCTTTCTTTCTTTCACTTATATATATATTTTCCAAAACCAAATTAATAAAATAAAACAAATATAACCACACCACAAAACAAAATAAATGCAACAACATGAATGCATCACCAAATAGTTTTTAAAATTTTAATTTGCCCTTAATTGTTATCTAACTTATTTGAAATTCATTATTCCTAAAGTTTAGAATTTTTGGGTGTTACAAATTCTACCCCCCTTAAAAGAATCTCGTCCTCGAGATTGAACTGCTTACTCAAACAACTGCGGATATGATTTCCTCAATTCATCCTCTCTTTCCCAAGTTGCCTCTGCCTCTGAATATCGATTCCACTGCACCTTGCACATTTTAATAACCCGACTTCGAGTAACTCTCTCAGCAGTCTCTAAAATCTTAATCGGAAACTCTTCATATGTAAGATCCTCCTTAACAGTCAACTCTTCTAAAGGTATCTGCTCCTCAGGCACCCGTAAACACTTCTTAAGTTGTGAAACATGGAACACATTATGCACTCCAGATAAATTTTCAGGCAACTCTAATTGATAAGCAACTTCTCCACGTCTAGTAATAACTTTAAATGGTCCAACATACCTTGGTGCTAGTTTACCTTTCATGTTAAACCTCTTCACACTTATCATAGATGACACCTTCAAATAGACATAATCACCTACCTAAAAAAACTAGATCTCTTCTCCTATTATCAGCATAACTCTTCTGACGAGACTGCGCTACTCTCAAATTCTCATGAATCACTCGCACTTGATCTTCTGCGTTTCTAAGAACATCTGTACCAAACACCTGAGATTCACCTGTCTGATCCCAAAACAATGGAGTTCTACACTTACGTCCATACAAAGCTTCAAACGGTGCCATCTTAAGACTCTGTTGATAACTATTATTGTAAGAAAATTTCTGCATAAGGCAAACTCTTATCCCCACTAGTTCCATATTGCAATGCACAAGCTCTCAACATATCCTCTAATACCTGGTTGGTCCTTTCAGTCTGTCCATCTGTCTGTGGATGATATGCTGTACTAAAATTCAATTTTGTTCCCAATGATTCATGTACAGCTTTTCAAAAGTGCGACATAAACTGCGATCCTCGATCAGATACAATCTTCTTTAGAACTCCATGCAAACATACTATTCTTTCTATATACAAGGTAGCTAATTATACTCCCGTGTAATTTAATCTTAACTGGTATAAAATGAGCAACTTTAGTCAATCTATCCACTATCACCCAAATAGAATCATAACCTCTCTGAGTACGCGGTAACCCTACTATAAAGTCCATACCAACTTCCTCCCACTTCCATTCAGGAATCTTCATTGGTTGCACAATCCAGCAGGTCTCTGATGCTCTGCTTTCACCCTCTGACAAGTGTCACACAATGCCACATACTCAGCCACATCTCGCTTTAATCCAACCCACCAATATTTCTGTTTAAGATCCAAATACATCTTAGTACTACCAGGATGAATGGAATAAGCTGACTCATGAGCTTCTCTAAGAATTGCCTGTCGAACAGCTTGATCCTCAGATACACACAGCCTCTTTCCAAACCACAAAATCCCATTATCATCCATTCGAAAACCCTGGTGACTTACCAATCACTATATCTTCTGCTATCTTCTTCAGTTTCTCATCCTTCAACTGACCCTTGTAAATTTCTTACTCTAAAGTAGGCTCTATCACTAATTCCATTGTATTAGTAACAATTCCTAAATCCAAATATTTAAATTCAGCACATAACTCACTAGTCATAGACAACGTCCGTATCTCATTGGCATAACTTTTCCTACTAAGAGCATCAGCTACTTTATTAGCCTTACCAGGATGATAGTGTATCTCACTATCATAATCCTTAATCAACTCTAACCATCTTCGTTGCCTCAAATTCAGGTCTGACTGAGTGAAAATATACTTCAAACTCTTATGATCAGTGTATATATCACTCTTATGTCCAATCAAATAATGTCTCTAAATCTTTAAAGCATGAACCACAGCTGCTAACTCCAAATCATGTGTAGGATAATTCAACTCATGCTTTCTCAACTGCCTAGATGCATAAGCCACAACTCTGCCTTCTTGCATAAGAACACATCCCAAACCTTGACAAGAAGCATCACAATAAATAGAAAACTTCTTACTCAAATCTGGTAAAACCAAAACAAGCGCTGTAGTCAACCTCTTCTTCAATTCCTCAAAACTAGCTTGACATTTATCTGACCACACAAACTTGGCATTCTTCTCTAATAGAGATGTCATTGGTTTAGCAAGTTTAGAAAACCCTTCAATGAACCGTCTGTAATATCCAGCTAATCCCAAGAAACTATGAATCTCGCTAACGTCAATTTGTGGTTTCCAATTCAATAGATAAGCAAAATCTAATTTCTCTGTGCAAATTCCAATTTCAGTAACTCAGTAAAACTGTCATATCTCGAGCTACAGACGTCCAATTCAGATGATCTTTACATGGTTGGAAAGCTTACAAAATTATCTACAACTTTTATTCACAACCCTTTTTCTGAATCTGTCAAATAATTGGCCAAAAACTGAACTTAACCGAAACTGTTTCAGAATTCCAGACTGTGCAGTAACCCCAACTTGAAATAGATATATCTCTTAGCTCTTAATAGATATTAGAGTGATTCTTGCGGGGTTAGAAAGATATAGAAGTCTAATTATTCTCAGTATAATTTCTTAAATTTCCCATTAATGGATTTTAAGTTATTTCTTAAACATCCCAGACTGACCTAAAAATCAGCAAAGGACAGAACTATGTTCACCTCATAACCAACTAATATATTTTGATCAAACTTAATATTCTTAACCATGGAACTTGTAGGCCTGTCTACAAAACACCAGCACACATTACAAAGATCCAAATCACACATTATCATAATAACAATCCATCAATCACACAATTGTTCACACCACAAACTGACTCTCAAAACAATCCAACTTAAAATTGACTCGCAACTACTATCGTTCTTATTACATAGGGATTTTTCCTATTTCCTAGTTAAGCTTCTAATAAATCTTGGGACGACCTAACTCCGCCCTTAATTGGTCAATCTCCTTATAAGCTTGCTCCTTAAGTTCTTTTTCCTTCAGCAACTCTTATGCAATGATGATGCCACAAGCTCATAACCAACTTTGTAAATGTCTCCTTTAGACCCTTATGATTCTTATAGATGTTCTAATAGGTTACCAACCCTAAAAAAAATACCTGCGCTCGATAGTGACTTTACAACCATGTAGCTAGCTGATGCTTCCAGGTGACGAAATAGAACATATAAAACCTCCATCTTGTGTCATCTTTTAGCTTGACAACTCCCCTTAAGAAGAGATCAACTAGAGAACACCAAAGGATAGCTTGCATTTGTTTCTGAGTGATAACTACTATCGTGTCCTTCTATCATGTCAAAGAGACTCATGAGCATATGCAAGAACAATTAACCTGCACTTCCTCGCGAGCAGAAAAATAGCAGTGCAGAAATACAGTTATATCTCGAGTTCTACGAATCCAATGATATTATAGCTTATACCGTTGGAAAGCTTATCAAATTTACTACAACTTCCTTATAGAATTCTTCTCCAGATTCTGCAGTTAAGGTAGTCGAAAACTGTGCACAACAGAAACTATTCCAGATTGCTGACAGCACAGATGCATCGCCTTGTGATTTTCATAAATCCCAAACCATAGTAGCTATCAGGACGGTTCTTACGGTCAGAGAAAGATATTAAAATCTACTATTGTCCAGAATTTATCCATGATTTTTGGGCATCCAAAAATAGAGATATAAGCTAAGGTAGACAGACTGTTCTAAAAAAAACAGGATAAGGTAGAAACGAGATTCAAAGACACTAGAGAGATAGATAACACTAATCTTCAAGTCTTCATGCTTCTTTGCTTTGTGTTGATGAGATATAAGACATGGATCGAGGATAGCCAAAAGATGACAAGAAAGATAAAGTTTGATCTTTAGTTCTTCATGCCTCCTCATGCCTCGTCGCTTGAGATATTCAGGACTTGCTGTTGTTGATAGCAGATGCTACCCCACTTAACAAAGATCTTGTTTCACCTGAGGATGTCATTGAAGGCAACACTTTCTCTAAAGCTTGCTGCTAATGATAAGTCCTTCATGTGTTGATCATCCATTAAGATGAGATTAATAAGGTAGCATGACAACCAAGGGTAGACAGGAACGGTGTAAGAGAAAATGGCAAGAATTAGGATCGATTGAAAGATAAGTAAGATACAAGATGTCACTACCCCACTTAACATAGATCGAGCTACTTCTCAAGACTTATACCTTCCGGGCCTACCTTTGAAACACGAGAACAAGAACAACACACAAGCAACACATCAAGCAAAACAAGCACACATCACATCATCGGTACTACACGTGCTTCTTCAATAATGGTGGTCATCCTATTGGCACATTGGAGATGATGAAAGACCATCGAACTTTGAACCAGGTAAGATCAGAAAACTTTTAGTAAAAACAACATAAAACAAAATCCAAGAGAGTAAGAAATAATAGCTCAAAGGAAGCTATCAAGGAGAGGATACAACAGGACAAGGAAGAGGAATAGTCAAAATCAATGAGTCAAGGGATGACAAAACAGTTTTATCGTAAAATAAGTTTTAGAATACGTCCAGTGCTACTTGGCATACGTCCTACAGTCAACACCGCTCTGATACCACTCTGTCACACCCGGTTTTCTAAAGAACAAAACCAGGCTAATCATATGTGTGCCCAGGAAGTCCACACATATGCCAGAATGAAAAAGTATCAGAAACAATGTTATTATATAACGTATACATAGCTATATTAACACTTACATCAGAGTATCGCGGAACGGTGACTAAACTTCGGGCTCCATTCTTCTCAGGGACGGCTGACTGGGGGTAACATATGCCTAGCACTTCTACTAGTCTTCTGGAAACTCCACTACACCTTTGTCCTTTTTCCGAGTAGCATCTTATTACACACTGGAGTGTTGGGGAAATAGCAAGAGTGAGTCCATGTCGAACTCAACAAGTATAACACAGGGTTCATGAGGCTCAAAAAGGCTAGACACTGTTTAACTGCATTTAGCTTTTAATCATCATATAATTAGCAATTGAGTAGCATCAAGGTAATCCAAATCCCATTAATGAATCAATGATCAATTGTAATAAGGATAATGAATAGCATTAACATGAGCATAATAATAATCAACAATAATTAAGCATGATATAACAATGGTGATCAACTATTCTGTAAGAATCCCCAAGGCCGCTCGTATCCGTGAGCACGGCTAGTATACCAGTTTTTAACTCTGCGCGGAGGTGTACACTTTCACTGTGAGTCATGATTTCCAAATGCATGGGTTTGCAAGGCCCAAAACATCAGAGACCATATAAAGCCATTCAAAAGTTCGTCTAACAAGTTAGGGCCATTAGATTCACTCGGCAGGCAGATGTAGAACCCCCCTTCCCTGTGGCACAACAACCGCAGCCTATACACACTAGGCCAGGGGCTCGCACTACACCCAACGTGGCAAGCCATTCTTACGCCATTTAAGGTAACCTCTAACAAGCTAGAAAAGGTCTCTTGAACAACTAGAGCCAGAGCCATATAGCCCTCACAGCTGTACTGTATGTCCCGGTTATCACTTACAGGTAACTCCTTACGGAGAGTAACTAGAGCATCAAAATAACCCACATGCTCTAGCCCCCTTTCAACAGAAATAACATCATCTTAACTGGTTGATTGCATAATCCATTAGTCAAATTACAAGATCATTGTTTATAATTAAGCGCTAGCAGTAGCTACCCAAATGCATAACCCATAGGTGATAAGGAAACAAGATATCAATAGCTAAGTTATAATCTCTATGGTTGTCAAGGAAGACACATGCATATGTATAATAATTTCAGTGAATAGGTAACAAGGATGGTCCCATGTTATACTTGCCTTAATCAAAGCTTTCCTGATGATACTGCTGGTCTGGCTCAAAATAATACTCCTGATCTTCAAGAAATTGCTCACCGTCTATACTCGATCATCAATCAACAACACACATGCATCCAATCAAACATACACGAAGCAAACAAAGAGATACAATTAGAACAGTACACCAACAATAACAAAACAGTAATAAAAGTTTATAAAACTCTTCTACACGTTTCTACGATCACACAGACGCAAAGATCACCAAATTCGGATTTAAAACGTGAAAGTTATGAATTTTCTAAGATTTCCTATAGATAAATAAATACTTAATTATAAACTCGAAAAATAAATTATCAAAACCAACTGTACAACTAGACTAACATGTAGAGCTCGCAAATACAAACCTAACGCAACTTGAACGGATCAAATCGAAGTTAAAACGAAGATTTTATGACCAAAACAATCCTAGTGGCAAAACTGTAAATATCTGAAAACGTATTTTTGATTTACCGCGAAGAAATACGCTTTCAAAACACGAAGACACCATTAGGGAAATACGCTTAGGACGGCAGGTTCTATAACCCAAAAACCCAGGGACTCTTTAGAAAGATTATCCCGCGAAGGGGTATCTTCTAATCTTGGCCGTTGATCAGAGAACGAACGGCTACCGTTCGATCCAATCAAAGAAGAGAGAAACGGCCGGCCCTCTACAGTGTATCCGGCCGGTGGCCACCATGGCCGCCGCCATGAACTCGCCGGAGAGCTTCAGCCCCACCTTTTCCGACCACAACTCGCCCCGCCACCAACACAAATTGAAAGAGGAAGTAAACTCGAACTCATCTATGCGGTTTAGGAGCGCTACGACGACCCGATGAGAGAATGCGGCTCGGGGAGGATGGCGGCGCCATTGCCGGCCGCGGCGAGCTCCAATCCCGCGATACAAAGCACAAAAACTCAAAAGAAGAGCATTGGGAGGGAGAGGAGAAGATGACAAACTCACCCAAGCGAAGAAAGAAGGCGCAAAACCACCCGTAAGTGACGGCGGTGTGCGACCGAACTCGCCTAGGGTTCCAAGCTCGCAAGGCTCGATTTCACGGGGCTAAACTCGGCTTTTAGATGGAAAAAGGGGTAAGGGGGGTCGCGGCTTCACTTTTAAAGCTCTACCACATCGTGTTCGGGTAGGAGATCTCGGTATAGAGGCGGTGGAGATTCGGTGATTGCGAGCTTGAATCCGGCTCGGTTACGACGCGAGGAGGAAGGTGCGTCTGACATGTGGCTCCCACCCGTCAGCGACCAAGGAGAGAGGGAAACGCTGCTGCTGCGGTACTGGGCCGGCCCATCCGGTGGCTCACGCGGAAAAGCAGGCCATCGGCCCAAGGGAGAGGAAGAGAAGGCAGGCCGGCCCGGGAGCACAGGAAGTGATTTTATATTTTTCTTTCTTTCTTTCTTTCACTTATATATATTTTCCAAAACCAAATTAATAAAATAAAACAAATATAACCACACCACAAAACAAAATAAATGCAACAACATGAATGCATCACCAAATAGTTTTTAAAATTTTAATTTGCCCTTAATTGTTATCTAACTTATTTGAAATTCATTATTCCTAAAGTTTAGAATTTTTGGGTGTTACATACACCATCATCAACACTTCACCACATGGCGCGATCACCATTCAGGACGATGACGGTAACATTTTCAAAGTCAACGGTCAATGTTTAAAAGTTTTCCTAGAGTCTTCACATAACACTAACTCAGAAATAGATAGAATAGATTTAATAGCTTTTGATAAATTTATTCAAAACTTATAAAAAATTAAAATTTAACCATGCTAACATATTCTTTCATTTACTTAAAAATATAAAAATAGTTTATTCTTTCCAAGCAAGTCATCATGGTAAAATGACCTTTATGCCCTCACTAGACAAACCATGATCTTTGCTTAATTCTTGCTTGATTCATGCCGATTATAAGTATATTAACTCATTAATGCATGATCACAAGAAAATGTGCAACATGAATATCCTTGATTCACCTTGATCACAAACATATCTTGCTTTTATCACACTGTGATCATAATAAATAAAAATCCGACACTAGCATCACTAGGATCCCCATGCATGCAAATGAACATGGACAAAATCTTAGGCCAGGAGGGGCAGCTAGGGGTGCGGGCGCACCCATGGTGCAGCCGCACCACCGCTGGCTCCGCTGGCCCCTAATCTTCTTGTACCTCTTGCTGACCCCTAGTGTATTGTGTCCATGGCGGTGTTTGGTTCACTTCCATTACGGTAGAGGCCAGAGCAACTATAAAAGCTACCCCTAGCCTCTCCTCTGCTCACACCAAACATCTATCTCCCCCTCAACAAAGCACTCTAGCTCTTAAAGCTCTTAGAAGTTCAGCAATGGCTAGCTATGCGCTCTCCTTGTACACAGCCTCAAGCTCTATCTACGACCTTGATGTGGCACCGATGTCCATTGAATACACTCCCGAGAGTTCCTATGTGTGGGAGGAGGCTAGGATCATCACCGAGGCACCACTCGCTATCATGGCGCCTCCAAGCTATGCCATGAGCGGAGGATCAAGCCTCAAGACCACGGTGCGTTCCAAGGCACCCCATGGTGGTGCCAAGGAGAAGGAGATGGCGCCAACTCGTCCAACCATCGGTGCCATTGGCCTCAAGCGGAAGGCCCTGATGTTAGTGGACCTACCAAACGATCTGTTGTAATGCCTTTGGGCACCCGCACTAGTTCGCCTCTACCCTCCGCTAGGCCAACTCCTTCTTACACCGTGGTAGGCATGAGGGTATGGAAAGGCGCTCATGCGCAAACTGGCTAAAAAGTCGGTAAGCAAGCCGGCTCAGGAAGGAGTAAGAATCCTCGGGTGTGCCTCTTAGAATTAAGAGGTTTAGGAAGCTTCCCCCAATTAAGCACCCCGCAGGACAGTACGAGAGTAGTGATGATGAGGACGTACCTTCTAAGAGTCCTACCATCGCTTCTCTTAGCACTAAAAATCGCCTGTGAGAACTTCTTTGGGACCTTAACGATAGACTAGCCGCCAAACTCATCAAGATTAGAGATCTGGTCGATGACATCAATAGCCTATGCTTTAAGCTCGACTAGAAGTTAGAAAAGGTGGCTTGGGCAGCAAGAGTGGTAGATGCTTTGGATGAACCTCTCTAGGCAACTCCCACTACACAAATAAATTAGGCACATTTTCCTTTCAAGTTTTTCATTTCCAATCATTTTAAATCCCAATCATGTAATGTGCCTATCATTTATCATTGAATAAAGTTTTTATTATTACAAATATTTTGTTGCACTTGTTTTCTTTTCTCTGTGTCAAATAAGAATAGGTACAAAAACAAGTGTGGGGGAGGAACCACACTCACCTCCGACTTGGTTGCACAAAAGATGGTCAAATTTGAATTTGGCTTGTGCAACTCTCTCTCTCTCATTCCATACTTTAATAAAGAAGCTTTAAAATTGAGTAAATTTTGAATGAACCAAAATAACTATGCTCCATCTCCATGTCTTCCTATGATTAAAAAGTGTGCATACTTTTTGTTCCTTACTAATATTCCTAATAACTTGTGAACACTTATTAATAGGGAACCCATTGTATCTAAGTAATTGACGAATGAGATATAGTAGGATGATATGACTCTTGCTCATTTTTTGCAAAGTACTTGGGATTTATTTTACAAAACAAAAATTCAAATAGCATGTTCCTTGAATGACATTTAAATACCTACCAAGGCCATATATGATCTTACATGACAAGACCTTCCACATATGCCTCTTACTTTGTATTGAGTTTGGTCAAGTTTTGTGACCCCTGTCGAGAGTCGTTTCATGCTCCTAAGATCAAAACTCATGTACACGCCACAAATAAACAACTATTCCTATACTCGGAATACGCTATAACATGTTTCCCACCACCACTAAAATAAGTACTCCATGTTGTAGAATATGATCTCTCTAGCATATTTCTAGAAAGAGACAGCAAGGCTATGCAAAAAGATTGAAAAAGAATGGAACACATGAAGGTCCCAAAGTATAGAAAAAAATAGGGACACAATGAAGGTCCCAAAGGTATCCAAAAGAATAGAAAAAAATAAAAAAATGAAGATGACAAGCACATGAAGGATCGAAGAGAAAATAAGCTAACCATGTCTCAAAATAAAAGCTAGAAAAAGAGATCATATCCAATCGAGGAGTATAAATTCCAAAAAATTTCCACACTTGCACTGTTTTGATCTAAGAGTATGATGCTTCCCTCCAGTGCGGTCCGAGATTTGACTTAACAACATATGCAAGGTAAGTGTGTTTCACAAATTTTCATCCATACCCGAAAGATCCACATAAGCTTTTACAAATAGGATGATCATAAGAGAGGGAAAATTCTCAAATACGCCTTGGTAAGGAACCACTTACAAATTTGAGTGACCCGAGGGAATCATTCAAGGAACAAAAGCTATCTTTATGTTTTCAAAATCATACAAAAACCCAAGTTTCTGAGCATGATTAGAGTAAGATTTGAATCCAAGCTATTCCATTTTTCAATTACCCAAGATATTTTGATAGACACTTGGAAGTTCATAGGTTTAGGTGAAGCTTGGAATAACTTGTATGCAGATTTCAAATCTAAGGACATTAAACCCGCTTAATCCTTATAACTTTACTCGAGGACGAGCAAAGGACTAAGTGTGGGGGAGCTTGATGGCGGTTCTTAACTCACATTTCTACTGCCAACATTTAAATAAAATAAAACAAATATGAAATACCAAACCGTAAAATTTGGGTTTACAACTCACATTCTCCATGAGTTTTGGTATATACATGTTTGTAGGCACAAAAGTGGAAATATATCAAAATACGCTTTCCAGAAGGCGTATTTGAGAAAAACAACAAGCAAGCCCATCCAAACTATACAACTAGGCCAAAATACCAGTGTGGAGGCATCCAGACACAACTAGTAGCCCACCAGAGCAAGGCGGTACTGAGAGGGCTGGCCCAGGGTGTGGGCGCACCACCCCCAGCTCCTCTCAAGCCCACCTTTCTCTGGTGGTATCTGTAAGGTCCAAATAGGCTAGAGGGGGGTGAATAGCCTAATTAAAACTTCTACAAGAATTACTTAACCACAAGTTAGTACGAAAGGTGGCGAAGCAAAAACACTAGCTCTAACTAATTAAGCAAGCCACCTACACAAAGTCTAGTACAAGGCTATCCACTAAACACAACAACAACTACAAGCTAGAAACAAGAAGTAATACGAGAGAAGAGCTTTGAGTGATTATACCGCCGTGTAGAGATGAGAAGTACCAATCAATCAATCACACAAGAGAAATCCTCGGGAAGAGAATGACACAAGAATTTATCCCAAGGTTCACTTGCTTCCCAGCAAGCTACTCCCCGTTGTGGCGATACACCCACTTGTCGGTTCACGAGCTAATCGACTATCAAGAGTCAAGCCCTCGGCGGGCGCCGCACAACCGCACACAAGATGGGGATCCTCCAAGCCATGAGCTCCACTAGAGTATCCAATTTGTGAACTCCCACTGGGAAGGATCAAGAACCCATTACAACACTTGGTGAGGGCTCCAACAATCTCCAATTGTGAGCTCAATCACCTCCGCTGCTCCAAGCCGTCTACCGTGTCGGGAAACACGGAAGAGTAACAAGAAATCCACAGCAACTCAAAGATCAAGTGCTTCTAGAATGCAACTCTCAAGCAATGCACTTGAATCTCACTCAATCTCACTCAAGATGTGCAACTATGCAAAGAGATGAGTGGAGGGGTTGTTCTCTAGCTCAAAGTATGTCTCTAGGTCTCAAAATGTGCAAGAGATGCCCTCAAACCCCGGCCAACGTCTATTTATAACGAAGGGGTACGCAGCTAGCCATTACCAGACGACGCAGTTCAAATCGTGATGACCGGACGCACCGGTCACTACAGGACAAGCGTGAACAGTGCGCGTCAGAAGTTACCGTTGCTATGACCGGACGCGCCCTAGCGTATGACCGGACGCGCCCTAGCGTATGACCGGACGCTCCTCACCTGGCGTCCGGTCAGAGTCCAGTAAGCTCCCATCATGACCGGACGCGTCCGATCGCACGTGACCGGACGCGCCGCGCGTCCGATCACCACTTCACTGCTCTCTGCCCCTCTGGACGCCTGACCGGACGCGCCGGTCCCATGAAGGACCGGACGTGCCGGTCGCGCGCTCTGCTTTTGCGCACAGGTGAACTGACCGGACGCGCTGGTCAGGCCAGACCAGCATCCGGTCACTAACCCTAGGCGCACTGACCGAATGAATTGACCGGACGCGCTGGTCAGGCCAGACCAGCATCCGGTCACTAACCCTAGGCGCACTGACCGAATGAACTGACCGGACGCGCTGGTCAAACCGTGACCGCATCCGGTGCAGCGTCCGGTCACCACAGTGACCTCCGTTCGCCTCACTACCGCTCTCACAGTGACCCCAAAAAGCGCCGAATCCCACCTCACAAGCTCGGCGGGAGGGAGAGAGGAACCCAAACCCCTCTCTACCGCTTAAACTCCACCGCCTTCGTAAATGTGCTAACACCACCAAGTGTACACCACCATGTGCATGTGTGTTAGCATTTCACAATCATTTCTCAAGGCGTTATGTTAGCTCTTTTACTAGATCCTAATGCATATGCTCAAGACAATGATCTAGTGGCACTTGATTCCCGAGCTAACCGTGATTGCCCCTCTTGATAGTCGGCTATGTATCCTAAACCCGGTCAATCACTTCTCTACTCATCTTAGACCGGCAAAAGGAAAACCTTATGGTTATACCTTTGCCTTGCGCTCTTAGATCCTTCTCTTTCACTTGATCATCATGTCCTTCATTTTATGTGCATCTCCACCATGATCATTATTTCATGTCCATGCACCATCTCTCTGTGATCTTGTGGCCACCACTCCTTGCCACATACACCTTCATCACATGTGTTGCTTGTGCCTAACTCAAAACACTTAACACATGGCATTAGCAACTTGGTGTCATTAATTACCAAAACCAAACTTGGGCTTTCAATCTCCCCCTTTTTGGTAATTGATGACAACCATCACAAAGATATGAAATGAAATCAATTTTCAATTTCGATAGTATTAGCTCCCCCTACATATGTGCTTCCATGAGTTTGGTTCAATTATGCACATATGTATGGATTTGAATTTTGGGAGAGTTACTACTATCAAATTGATGCTAAGGTATATAGAATGGACCTTTGAAGCGTGATACCAATCGGAGTTGCCTTTATATACCATCCTTAGCATCGATGTAGCTAGACACCACTTATAATACATCACTTGTAAAGATCACAAACACTAAAGTACCCCGTGAGATCAACATTATAAGCAAAAGGTGTCTAGAAACTACTTGTAAAGCTACTCTTAACAAAACATCATTCAAGTTCTATTTCTAACATACACCATACAAACATGAATATGAATTTAAGCTTTGCAATGCAATAATTCATCATGTTAATGCACATACAAATGCAACAAATAATTCATGAGCTTGATCCCCCTACCTGTGTGCTCAATTTTAATCCCTTTCTCTGCCTTTGTAACTTAACTTTTTATCTTTGTGACTTTTCTCTCCCCCTTTGTCAACAATCACCAAAAAGGTGCCAATTTTAGTGAGAGATAAGTCAATCAATATGAGGGAGTCCAAATTATGGTTCAATCTAGATCACTTGCCTAGAATATGTAATTCGGTTTGATCCAAGCACAAGCTTCTTCACACCTCATAAAGTATAAGGGTTATCTTGAGCATGTTGAATTACACATCATGAGCTCATTTTCTAGATTTAACACTAGGTTTGCAAGCTCACAAACATGTCATATGCTACCACTAGATCAATCAAACATGGAAGCAATAGTGGTACCATATATACATTAAAATCATTTCATTTTCATGAATGAGCTTATTTGTCATGCAAATATGTCTATATGTTCTAACCATGTCCTTAGCAAAGTATGAATGATATGCCAAACAACTTTACCTTGCTATGTTGGAGGAGAGGCATGTCATATAAAAATGTGGGGGTGCACTCATTTCAAGTTGGAGAAGTCAAGTATGTTCAATTCATTCTTCAACTTGTAAAATCTCTTCTCATCAAGTGGCTTTGTGAATATGTCGGCTAATTGATCTTTGGTGCCAATGCTCTCAATGCTAATATCACCCTTTTGTTGATGGTCTCTTATGAAGTGATGCCATATGTCAATGTGCTTCATTCTTGAATGTTGAACTGGATTTTGAGTCATCTTAATAGCACTTTCATTGTCACAAAACAATGGCACATTCTTGAACTTGATTCCAAAATCATTCAAGGTGGCCTTCATCCAAAGCAATTGTGCACAACAACTACCGGCACTAATGTATTCGGCCTCGGCGGTAGATAGTGAAACACTATTTTGTTTCTTTGATGACCATGAAACAAGAGACCTTCCAAGCAATTGACAAGTGCCACTTGTGCTCATTCTATCAATCTTGCATCCACCATAGTCGGAGTCCGAATATCTAATCAACTCAAAATTAGACCCCTTTGGAAACCATAATCCAACATCATGAGTGCCCTTAAGATATCTCAATATTCTCTTTGTTGCTTTCAAGTGACTTTCCCTAGGTGAAGCTTGATATTTTGCACACTTGCACACACTAAACATCACATCCAGCCTAGAAGCGGTGACATAGAGCAAACTTCCAATCATAGACCGATATTGCTTTTGATCTACCATGTTGCCACTAGCATCAATACCCAATTGATCATTAGTGCCCATTGGTGTACTCATTTGCTTGGCATCTTGCAATCCAAACTTCTTGATCATGTCCTTGATGTACTTGCCTTGACTTACAAAAGTGCCATTCTTCATTTGCTTGATTTGAAGTCCAAGGAAATAACTAAGCTCTCCAATCATAGACATCTCAAACTCATTAGCCATCATATTTCCAAACTCTTCACAAAAGTCTTGGTTAGTTGATCCAAAGATAATGTCATCCACATAGATTTGCAACACAAACAAGTCATTTCCAAGCTTCTTGGTGAAGAGAGTGGTGTCAACCTTTCCCATCTTGAATCCTTTAGAGAGGAGAAAGTCCCTCAACCTCTCATACCATGCTCTAGGTGCTTGCTTCAAACCATACAATGCCTTCTTTAGCTTGTAAACATGGTCGGGCTTCTTATCATCTTCAAAACCGAGAGGTTGCTCAACATAAACTTCTTCATTGATGTAGCCATTGAGAAATGCACTCTTGACATCCATTTGATAGAGCTTGATGTTGTGTGCACAAGCATATGCTAATAAGATTCTAATTGCTTCCAATCTTGCAACCGGTGCATATGTCTCTCCAAAGTCAAGACCCTCAACTTGAGTGTATCCTTGTGCTACTAATCTTGCTTTGTTCCTTACAACCATGCCATCTTGATCTTGCTTGTTTCTAAAGACCCACTTAGTGCCAATCACATTGTAGTTCTTTGGCCTCTTAACAAGTTTCCAAACTTGATTTCTAGCAAAGTTGTTTAGTTCTTCATGCATGACATTTACCCAATCGGAATCCTTCAAAGCATATTCTAATTTCTTAGGTTCTTCGAGTGACACAAATGAGTAATGCTCACAAAAGGATGCTAGCCTTGATCTAGTTTGAACACCACTTTGAATTCCACCAATGATTTGGTCCAATGGATGATCTCTTGCAATGCTAGTAGGTTGGAGTATTGGGAGTTGATTGCTTCCACTTGTTTGACCTTGAACTTGAGCTTCATCATGAGAACCACTAGAGCTTGCTTGATTTGTATCAATTTGCACATTTTGGTTGATCACATGAATATCACATCATCATCAACTTGCCTTGGCCTAACATCACCAATGTCCATGTTCTTCATTGCATTTGACAATCGATCTCCTCTCACATCATCAAGGTTTTGAGATTCATTTTGAGATCCTTGGGTTTCATCAAACTCAACATCATGAACTTCTTCCAAGGTGCCATTTGTGAGATTCCAAACTCTATATGCCTTACTTGTGGTAGAATAACCAAGTAAGAACCCTTCATCATATTTCTTTTCAAACTTGCTCAATCTAGTGCCTTTCTTGAGAATATAGCATTTGCAACCAAACACTCTAAAGTATGCAATGTTGGGCTTTCTTCCATTCAATAGCTCATATGGTGTCTTCCCAAGCTTTCCATGGCAATAGAGACGGTTGCTACAATAGCAAGCCGTGTTGATAGCTTCACTCCAAAATGAATGACTCACATTGTATTCACTAAGCATTGATCTAGCCATATCAATCAAAGTTCTATTCTTTCTTTCAACTACACCATTGGATTGAGGAGTGTATGTTGGTGAGAATTGATGTCCAATACCAAAATCATCACACAAATCTTCAATTCTTGTGTTCTTGAACTCACTACCATTGTCACTTCTAATCTTCTTGATGGTAGTCTCAAACTCATTTTGCACCCTCTTGACAAAAGACTTGAATAGATCATAAACATCACTCTTGTCATAGAGAAAGAACACCCAAGTGTATCTAGTGTAGTCATCCAAAATCACAAAACCATACTTGTTGCCACCAATGCTAGTGTATGTTGTTGGCCCAAACAAGTCCATGTGCAATAGCTCAAATGCCTTTGATGTGCTCATTTCACTCTTACTAGGATGTGTATTTCCAACTTGTTTGCCGGCTTGACAAGCACTACATAGTTTATCCTTTTCAAAAGTGACATCTTTCAAGCCTCTAACTAAGTCATGCCTCAAAAGTTTGTTCAATTGTTTCATTCCAACATGACCAAGCCTTCTATGCCATAACCATCCCATAGTAGATTTGCTAAGCAAGCATGATGTCAATTGTGTCTCACTATCATTGAAGTCAACCAAGTATAAGCTACCATGTCTAAATCCTTTGAATATCAAATTTGATCAATCAACACTTATGACTTCAACATCATCACTACCAAATATGCACTCGAAGGCAAGATCACAAAGTTGTGCCACCGACAAAAGATTGAAATCCAAGCTCTCAACTAGCAACACATTAGATATGCTCATGTCATTTTAGATAGCAATTTTACCAAGCCCCTTGACCTTGCCTTTCTTGTTGTTGCCAAAAGTGATAGCATCAAAACCACCATTTTGACTTGTATCAATTGAATTGAACATACAAGAGTCTCTGGTCATATGTTGAGTGCACCCACTATCAAGCACCCAATGCCTTCCTCCGGCTTTGTAATTGACCTACAAGACAAGATCAATTCTTTTTAGGTACCCAAACTTGTTTGGGTCCTCCAAGGTTAGAGACTAAGCTCTTTGGTACCCAAATGGCTTTCTTCTTTGAGCCCATCCATGGTGCACCAATGAACTTAGCATGAACACCATTTGTACCCTTGGTAAGCATATAGAAAGAATCAAACTTAATTGAGGATACATTTGCATTGGATTTCTTGTTCATGCAATGTTGCTCTATGTGACCAACTTGCTTGTAACTTTTACAATAGCTACCATTGTTCTTCACAAAACGAGTCTTATGAGGAGCAAAAGTGGCCTTGCCTTTCTTGGGGTTATAGCCCAATCCCTCTTTGTAGAGAGAAGCTCTTTGGCTACCCAAGCACATAAGCAAGCAGTCCTCACCACCATAAGCCTTAGCTAATGTGTGATTGAGCTCTTTTACCTCCTTCTTGAGATTTTCATTCTCAACTATTAGTGTGGAGTCACAAGTGAAACCACCACTACTAGATGAGGATGGTGTAGATGAGCTACATGAAGGGTTAGTGGGAGCAACAATAATAGGCTTATGACAAGATTCATCAATTATATCACATGATATGCCTATGTTGCAAGTTTTAGCTTTCTCAACATTAGTTGGCATGTTTTCATATTTTTCAACTAGAGAGGAATGAGCTTCTTCAAGCTTAGTGTGAGACTTTTGAAGCTTCTTATGGTCTATCTTTAGACTCTCATAAGATGCCCTAAGCTCATCAAGTTCTTGCATAAGGTTTTTCTTTTCCTTAAGCAAGCCCTTGCACTCCTTTCTAGATTCCTTAAAATATTGAGTGCAATCTTCTAGCATAGTGATTAGTTCATCTTTAGTGAATTCTTCTTCATCACTATCACTATCACTAGCATTATCATGATCACTCTCATCGTTAGAAGATACCTTAGCGGCCTTAGCCATGAAGCACGATGGAGTGTCGAAGAGGGAGACCTTCTCTTGGATGGCAATGCTAGCATGTCCCTTCTTCTTGCTCTTGTTGTCATCCTCATCATCACTTGAGGAATCATCACTATCCCAAGTAGCAACATGAGAATCATTCTTCTTCTTATGAGAGCTTTTCTTCTTTTCTTGCTTCTTCTTCTCCTTCTTGATAGCATCTTCATCATCACTATCATAAGGACACTTTGCAATGAGATGGTCCTTGCTATGGCATATAAAGCATCTCATGGTATGCTCACTCTTCTTGGATGAGTTCTTCCTCCTTGCACGATAGCCTTTCTTCTTTATGAATTTGCCAAATTGCTTGACAAAGAGAGCCATCTTCTCATCAATGTCATCACTATCACAAGAGCTTGAGTCTTCATCACTTGATGATTCAATCTTGGATTTGCCCTTGGATGTGGTGGCTTTGAATGCCACACTCTTCTTCTTTTCATCATCTTTCTTCTCATTTTCCTTCTTCTTCTTCTTGACCAACTCATCCTTCTCATCATCTTCTCTATATGAATCATCGGTCATCACTTCTTGGAATATTTGTTGAGGAGTTGAATCCTTCAATGTAGTCCTCACTAGCATGGTGATCAATGTATCAAATCTCTTGGGTAGACTTCTCAAGAACTTCATAGAGAATTGATTGTCCTTGACCTCCTCACCAAGTGCCTTGAGCTCATTGACAATGACTTGCAACCTATGAAACATCTCTGATACACTCTCATCATCTTGCATCTTGAAGCTTGAAATTTTTTCTTGCAAGATATATGCTTTAGCGGTCTTTGTGCCTTCGATGCCCTCAAATGTTTCTTCTAGCTTGGCCCAAGCATCATGAGCAATCTCAATGTTCTTTACTTGCTCAAAGGTCTTGTCATCTAATGCCTCATGAAGAGCACTAATGGCAATGTCATTGCATTGGAGCTTCTTCTCTTCCACCAGTGTAGGTGCTTCCGGATTAGCAACCTCAAATTTTGTTTCGGTGACCTTCCACACTTCTCTATTGATTGACTTTAGGTGTGCGGTCATCTTAACCTTCCAATATGCATAATTTGTGCCATCAAAGTGAGGTGCCTTCTTGGTGTTGTTGATGTGCAAGCTTAATTGAGCCATTTCTTTTTCACCGTAGGTTGTTAAGCCTCAAATAAACGGTGCCTCGGCTCCGATACCACTTGTAAGGTCCAAATAGGCTAGAGGGGGGTGAATAGCCTAATTAAAACTTCTATAAGAATTACTTAACCACAAGTTAGTACAAAAGGTGGCGAAGCAAAAACACTAGCTCTAACTAATTAAGCAAGCCACCTACACAAGTCTAGTACAAGGCTATCCACTAAACACAACAACAACTACAAGCTAGAAACAAGAAGTAATACGAGAGAAGAGCTTTGAGTGATTATACCGCCGTGTAGATATGAGAAGTACCAATCAATCAATCACACAAGAGAAATCCTCGGGAAGAGAATGACACAAGAATTTATCCCGAGGTTCACTTGCTTCCCGGCAAGCTACTCCCCGTTGTGGCAATACACCCACTTGTCGGTTCGCGAGCTAATCGACTATCAAGAGTCAAGCCCTCGGCGGGCACCGCACAACCGCACACAAGATGGGGATCCTCCAAGCCACGAGCTCCACTAGAGTATCCAATTTGTGAACTCCCATGGGGAAGGATCAAGAACCCCTTACAACACTTGGTGAGGGCTCCAACAATCTCCAATTGTGAGCTCAATCACCTCCGCTGCTCCAAGCCGTCTACCGTGTCGGGAAACACAGAAGAGTAACAAGAAATCCACAGCAACTCAAAGATCAAGTGCCTCTAGAATGCAACTCTCAAGCAATGCACTTGAATCTCACTCAATCTCACTCAAGATGTGCAACTATGCAAATAGATGAGTGGAGGGGTTGTTCTCTAGCTCAAAGTATGTCTCTAGGTCTCAAAATGTGCAAGAGATGCCCTCAAACCCCGGACAACGTCTATTTATAACGAAGGGGTACGCAGCTAGCCGTTACCGGACGACACAGTTCAAATCATGATGACCGGACGCACCGGTCACTATAGGACAAGCGTGAACAGTGCGTGTCAGAAGTTACCGTTGCTATGACCGGACGCGCGCTAGCGTATGACCGGACGCGCCCTAGCGTATGACCGGACGCGCCTCACCTGGCGTCCGGTTAGAGTCCAGTAAGCTCCTATCACGACCGGACGCATCTGATCGCATGAGACCGGACACGCCGCGCGTCCAATCACCACTTCGCTGCTCTCTACCCCTCTGGACGCCTGACTGGACGCGCCGGTCCCGTGAAGGACCAGATGCGCCGGTCGCGCGCTCTGCTTCTACGCACAGGTGAACTGATCGGACACGCTGGTCAGGCCAGACCAGCGTCTGGTCACTAACCCTAGGCGCACTGACCGAATGAACTGACCGGACGCGCTGGTCAAACCATGACCGCGTCCGGTGCAGCGTCCGGTCACCACAGTGACCTCCGTTCGCCTCCGTTTCTTTTCTAACTTCCGGCGCAGTAGAAAATAGGCATTTCACTTCCCCAAAAAGCGCCGAATCCATGCACCATCTCTTTGTGATCTTGTGGCCACCACTCCTTTCCACATACACCTTCATCACATGTGTTGCTTGTGCCTAACTCAAAACACTTAACACATGGCATTAGAAACTTGGTGTCATTAATTACCAAAACCAAACTTGGGCTTTTAGTATCATTAATGCATGTGGAGGCGGTTGCATGCGGTGTTTCCTAAAATACACGCTCAAACCGACCATCTCCACACTATATAAGAGGACCCCCTCTCCACATTCAAGAGGATATACACATTTTGGAGATGAAGAGCTACACATATTTTCATTAGCTTCTAGCTAGACTAGTTAGGGAGTGAGAGAGGGAAAGAGTTAGAGGAATAGTTGAGTAGCGGTACCATCTACCTTGTGTACTTCGCAAACCTTGTACTTTAGGTGGATGGAGTGCTGGACTTATTGGCCCCCTCTACACTTGTACCTCTACGTTCATCTTACTAATTGGAGTAAGAACTTCATGTTCATATTTTGGTTTTGATTCCCTAAGTTAAGTTATCATTGTTGCTACTTACTTGCAGGTTTGTAGTCTGTCCTCATGATGGGTGCTCAAGTAGAGGACTCCTGATAAAGACAGAAGTTCCTAGCCAACGCTAGAGTAGTAGCGGTTAGCATAGACGTGGTCTCTAAGCTACACATTACCTTTGTTTGCCTTGTGTCCCATGGTTGAGGTGTAGGCGGCAGGTGGTGATAGCCCTGTCTGTCCTTCATAATCCCCCACGTTCGGATATTGCATAGAGCTATAGGGCGGCAACGCTTGGCACACCAATTGTTCACCGGTGCCCAAAGTGAGTTTGTAGTAGCAAAGATATCTTCACTTAAGGTTTCTGCCCCTAGAAGAACCTCACTACCCAAGTCACCCTTCATCTTGTTCTTCTATAGGTAAACTAGCTAAGAGACTACTTATAATACCATTCCTTTGGGAAAATACGATACCCTAAATACTTTCGGGTAAAGTGCTACAATAGTACTTCCGTGCGCTTGTAGGCTTTTCTGCTTATGCTAAGAAGCACCAACATGGGCGCATGAATCCTTGTGACTTCATCTTCCACCCTTCAGCAAAAACACAAGTGTGATCCAAGGGTGGGGAATGGCTCTAGGATACTTCACATGGATCCTGCCACCTTGGCAAGGCTTGGTAGGTCCATAGGGAGGTCAGGCGATGTAACAACCCAGTTTTTCTGAAAGCAAAAAACACAACTGAATTTTTTTTCAAAAATAAACCCCTATTTGGTGAGTGACATGTAGGAAAAACACCCAGTAGTTGCACAAGTAGCCTCTATTTAGTTGGTTAGCATTTGCACTAAATCAATCTACATGTGATTTGGGCTCTTCTTGATTTTATGTATTGTTAATAAAATCAACTACTCCTATAATTAATTAATTGTGAAATTAATCAATTAACAACCTTGTCTAAGTGCCTACCTTTGGAATGGACCCCACCTATCCTAGATCCCTAGAAGACTACCCCTAAGGGTTTATATGTGCATGGCACACATATATACACACATAGAAGCCTTGGAGTATGAAAGGATCAAGATGCCCAGGAGGGGGGTGAATTGGGCTTTTCTAAATTTTATTGCAAGAATTAAATCCTACTAAGCCATAATTCACCCCTAGTGCCTACAAGTGTTCCTAGTGATTCTACCGATAAAAGTTTTGCACCCTAAGTTCCAATCCTAGTCTAGCATGTCAATTCTAGGAATGTAAACCAAGCAACAAAAGTAATGCGAGAAAGTAAATTGCTTGAATGTAAAGAGTTAGGAACACGATGATGTTTTCCCGAGGTATCAGAGAGTTGCCACTCCCCACTAGTCCTTGTTGGAGCACATGCGCAAGGGTGTAGCTCCCCCTTGATCCACGCGAGGATCAAGTGCTCTCTACGGGCTGATTCTTTGACACTTTGTCACAGTGAATCGCCCACAACCGCTCACAAGATGAGTTGGGTCATCCACAAGCTCCGCCGGATGATCACCAAGCTCCCAATCACCACCAAGCCATCTAGGTGATGGTGATCACCAAGAGTAACAAGCAAGAACTCTCACTTAACCACAACAAGCCTAATGAGAAGGTGGATGCACACTTGCTACTCCCTAATCACTAGTGAGGACTATCAAACTTGAATTCTCAAGACTCAATTCTCACTAGGGCTCTTGCACTTCCTTGCACATGAAAGGAGTTTCTCATCTGACCAAATGAGCAAGAGTACCTCTAATGTAGGGGTAGAGGAAGTATTTATACTCCCCCTCAACTCCCCCAACCGTTATCTTTGAAAACAACACTTTTCGTGACCGACAGACACGATGACGCCCACCGACAGACGCGTCTGTCGCTCTGGAGGGACGCGTCTGTCGCCTCTGAGGAGCGCGTCTGTCGCATGAAAATGGATCAAAACGTTCAACTAGCCATTAGGGCTCGATAGACACTGGCCTGCGTCGTCACCCTAGCAACAGACGCGTCTAATGCTATCAACATCTTTAGAGCATTCTGGACCACGTCTGTTGACCACCAGACGCGTCTGACGCTCAACTCTCACTGCGTCTATCGCTCGTATACATGTAGGGCGCATCTGTCGCCCTTCATCCTCGCATCTAACGCTCTCGGCAGTGAAGAGACCACACAATAGATGCTGACGTTAGCGTCTGTTGCCCTCTGTTTTCAGCGTCTGTCGCCCTTTGAAGGGCCGAAACAACTTCCGATTCAAACGCTTCTTGAACGACTTTTGTTCCAAATAATCTCAAGGCCATCCTGGAGCCACCTAGTGCTATGTTTGACAAGTGTGCACCACACCTAACCATTAGACTCACCTAGGTCAAGCTACTTTCCATGCCCCCTTTATAGTACGGCCAAAAGGAGAAAAACGAAAGTCCTAATGACTATTCCGAACGTAGCTCACCTCCTCGATGTCCGGAACTAACCGTTCTTAACCTTATCGATCATCCTTTGAAAACCAAAAATGATTTCCATCGATAAGGGGCATGATCACCATATCTCCCATGATTGCCATTACCATGACCTAACACTCTATTGTTTCTGCAAAACACACGTTAGTCATGATAATTAACCATTGTCATCAATCATCAAAACCCACTCTAGGGGCCTAGATGCTTTCAATCTCCCCCTTTTTGGTGATTGATGACAACCCCTGAGTATGAAGATAAGATTTGAGGTTGTCAAAGATGCTTGTTTCACATAAGCAATTTTCAAATATAACAAGAGATTAGGATTGCTTATGTGCTCCAAGCCAACATGGCAAACTCATAAGATAAGACATGAAATGTTAGTACACAATGACATAGCTCATAAGAGATCAGAGTAAAACATGGAAGCAAGACATTATGAGCTAGAAACAATCAAGTGACATGATATAATAGAGACAAGATAACCAACATATCACTAAAGTAACTCGCAAGCACATATGTCACACAATGCAAGTGCAAAGAAGTAGACATGATGCATGAAAGTAGCACACAAAAAGAATCAAAACCCTCTCATAAAGCTCCCCCTATCTACATACTCTCTCTCCCCCTTTGGCATCAAGGACCAAAAACTAAGGATCAGAGGAAGGAGAAGCAGACAAGCCGACCACAGGAGTGCGGTGAGAAACAATAAACTGATCTGGGGCATCATCTGGACTGCTCTCAGGAGACGGCTATGGCTGTACTGGCGAGCCTATTGGACCCTCAAATACTGGAAGTGCAGGTGAAATGGTCCAGGTCTGCTTAGTGGTCTCAGTGGCTGACTGTGGAGGAGGTAGAGAACCGGTGTGTCGTCCCTGTGACTCTGAAGTTGTAGCGGTCCGAGTAGGGGTCACTAGGGGCACGGTCTATGTGACAAGAACCAAAGGTGGATCCGATGAAGCAACGGATGACGGGATCGACTCGGTAGTGCCCGTCCCTATCATGCCCTTAGGAGCTAGGTCTAACTGTGGCTGCACTGCTAACACATCCGAAACTGAGGTAGCTGCTAGAGTATAAGTCAGTGTTGGCTGCCCGGTGATCTGACTGTAGGTGGTGTAACGGAACCGTCCAAATTATAAGAGCATAAGTACAAAAACAATCACCAAAATGATCAAATTCTCGCACTTGAGCCCATATAACTCCGGTAGTCCAATGAAATCACGAGGGATTTCAAACCAACCAACATACAAGCCAAGATCGTAGTGATTCAACATAACAAGTCACATGTTACAACCATTTTACAAGTAAATCAATTTACATCGGAGTTCAACATAGTTATTACAACTTAAGTTCAAAAGTAGCGGAAGCAAAGTAATTTAAAACTAACATTAATCTTATTTCAAATACATGCCAGTACCACGGTCGACTTTCAACGAAAGCATTAGAGATAAGGTAAATAAGAAGGATCATGCCCGTGATCACACTCCGCCTCTATGGTAGGAGCCAACCAACTCTTGCAGTCGCCATGATACATCATAACCTGCGACAAGTGGGGATAAAACCCTGAGTATGAGAAAGTACTCAGCTAGACTTACCCGTCAGAAACCAGAAATAAGGTGACACCAAGGATCATGCAAGGCTGATATAAAGTGGGCTGGCTTGACAACATTTTGCATAAAAGCTTATATAGATGATCAATCATTAATGCTTAAGCATCAAGTTAATTATTATTAACCTACCATCTATATTAGAACCTGTACTAGAGCACTCACTTTATTAGGAGCAAACAATATTAACCATAGCAGGTATAAATTGAGGCAACCTTTCCATCATGATCCAATTAACCATCCGTTAAATTTAATGGAATCTACATTGCCGCTGCTCAAGTCAAGTGCTCACTAACCAGGAGCGACGGCGATTCAAATCGAATTCCTATCCAGCTGGAGGCGTATTTCTAACACTCACCGCGCAGGCCCCTGCCAGGGTCGCACAAGCCACCTTTTCATATGATTCAGGAATCGCGGGTCCGAATGATGTCGCGACCCCAAGGGCGACACTCTGCCAGGTGATAGGGACTCTAACCCCCCCTTGGTCTCACGCCAATGTCCCCAAGCACATCCTTTCTCTCCTCCAAGAAGCAACCTACCATTCGATTCCTGGCCTGAATCACATTACTCGGCTTCGCGGTTGGAACGACTTATCCGGCCAACTAAGTGTTAGACTGCGTTCAACATGACTCAAGGACGTACAGCGAATCGGTCCTTAAACGACTCAGACGGGGATAGATTCACACCCAAGACCTCCATGCCTTGTTGCTTCACTATCGTCATCCCGCCCGGACTCATTTCATTTTATTAACACATGGTTCCATTCCACGATAGCAAATATAGCCAACCGTGCCATATATGAATATCCCTATATCTCGTAGGTGACAGGAAATCACCTGACTTCTACCGCTTAAAGCAGGGCTAAGCATCTACTCGATCCTAGTCTATGTAGGATTCAAGGATTCATATATCTGGACAAGGAATGATATAATGCAGCAAGGTTTTCAACCAACTCCTACCACTTAATGCAACAATACTTATATATATATATATATATATATATATATATATATATATATATATATATATATATATATATATATATATATATATATATATATATATATATATATATAATTGCTTTGAAGATAGGAGGCTTATAATGCTCCGGGGCTTGCCTGGGGTCTGACTCAAGTTGGTGTTGGTCAGATGAAACTCGCTGAGTACTTCCATCTTCGGGATAGTTCCACCAAACACCGTCTTCGGGTTTGGCTCCAACACCACATCTTTCACGTGTTTTAGCTAGCGTACCTAAATGAAATGCAAGATGCAAGCACATGAATACAAGGAAATGCAATAGATGATACATCGCACGTTAATCAAGGCAAGTATAAGGTTATAGTAAAGACACGTAAGCACATCACTTTGCTTAAATCACATCACACAAACCAACATGCTAAGATAGCAAGGAGGGCACACTTAGCATGGCACACAAGTTCCACAAGATCTCAGGTGTATTTAACTTAATTACCAAGGACATGAATCACACGTAGCAACATGCAAAGCAAGTCAAGGTGAAGCAACAACTATAACTAGAATATGTCAATTTCTGGACTTGCAAATAGTAGCTTCATAAATCAATCATATCTGGAGTTTCATAAATCCAAATGACTTGCAAGAAGACATTCTGAAAAGCTTAGGAAATTATATACATTTCATCTTTAAACATCACAGCATGATTCCAAAGTTTAACATGTCAAATTTACACAAACATAGAAACTGGTCTAACAAGACAGAGAGCAAGCAATTCTGTAACCCAACTTTAAACAGCTATAACCCCCAAACCACATGGACAAATGCCACCAAATTTTAACAGCAGCTAGATATATAAATTATCTACAACTTTTGTATAAACAAGTTTCACAATAAAGCACATTATCATGAAGAACTTTACCAAGTTTCCAGATCTGTCCAGAAACTTCATTTGCAAGAAATAATTATTAACTTATGTTGCAAACATATAATTAGACCAAACCAACTTTACCAACATGTCACACATGACTAATGAACATCAGAAAACATAGTGTCAATTACCAAATAAATTCTTTTAATACATTTTCTTAATTTATTTAGATAATTAGGTGGAATTGTGAACACCTACCAAAAGTGCACAATAAATTCTACCAAAATTACAGGGGTCTACAAATGCCCTCAAAAGTCTACTGTCCAAATTTCAATCCATTTAGACAAGTATATCAACCTCTATGAAAAAGACAAATAGCTAATGCAATAATTCATGTAAGAGAAAATTAAACCTAAAACTCAATATTTTCTGTGAACACAAGGCCATATTATGAATCAATATGATAGAGAAACATCATACTAAGGTAATGGAACAATATTTTCTATTTTATCATTTATATATTATTTATAAGCTATTTATCGAGCTATAAACAAGTTAAATCAATAACTTGAGCATACAGTAAGCAATGGACATGAAATTTATACAACAGTACATCCATAGCATGACAAGCCTACCATAAAAATTTCACACCAATTGGAGCAACACAACTCAAGATATAAAATGACAAGCAATATGATGCAGATTTCCTTATTTAACAAGGTCCAATCAAAACCCTAAGAAAACAGTGAACAAATAGTGTGTTTAATATTTTTACTAGCAAGTACATGTCATTACAAAATTAACAAAACAAGAATCACTATTTTTGGGGTTCTAAAACTCAAGATATGGCTCTGGTCAAGTTTATAAGCATTTTTAGAGTATTTTTAAGGCTTAAATAAAGACACCAGAAAATATCTATCAACATGTAACATATTATGACTCCACTGCATAGATCTTTTCTCAAGGTTTCCAAAAAGTCCACTTTTGCTATTTTTAGAATTACCTAGCAAGAGATATGCATTTTAGAAGATTTAACCAAATTCTGAAATTCAAAATCGGAATAAAACAACCTTAACAATATTCGCTAGGCACACCCGATTTCCTACCCCAGATCTATCACTACTTAACCGACATGTGGGACCCGCTGTTCATCCGGACCCGCTCGTCAGTCAATCACACAGAGAGAGATAGAGAGGAGGGGCGCCGGTCTTCATCCCCTGGCGAACAGAGGAGCTCGTCGAAGCTTGCTGCTCCGGCCGGAGGAGGCCACGCCGGCAGCCGAGAAATGGCGGTGGAGCAAGAGGAGGCCGACACACACCCGTGGGTGGCCATGGCTCGGCTCAAGGTGGTTCGAGGTGGCCTAGCCACGTGCGCCGGCGGCCATGCTCGGGGCGTCTCCGGCGGCAGGGTGCTCCGGCGACGGTTAGGGACAGGGAAGAGGTGCGCCGGGCACGGTGTGAGGTGGTGAGGGTGTTGACGCGCTCAGCTTGGGCTGGGGAGGCATGTGGTGGAGGGTCGACGGTGGCCATGGAGCTCGGCCGGTCGGCCATGGCGTGCTCCGGTGGCCGCGCTCTACTGCGGCGAGGAGAGGCCGGAGATGGTGCGGTGGTGCAGCAGGGAGAGGCAGAGGTGGTGCTGTGCTGGGGGATGCTAGGGAGCTCGGAGATGGAGGGACAATGGTGGCGGCTTAGAGCTCCATGGGCAGCCATGGCGGGCACGCGCTCCCATGACGAACAGAGCGAGGCGAAGGCGGAGGCAAGCTTAGGGACGAGGGAGGGGACTCAGACGTCCACCCTTGAGGGCGCAGAGGCACGGGGCACGCGTCTAAGAAGGTGGAGCGCGTGGCAGCTGCGTTCGGCCATGGTGGGGGCGCGGCCAGCGCATGGGGGGCGCGTGGACATCCTCCCGAACAGGTGGCGGGCGAAGGACTGAGCACCTCGGTTGCTGTTTTTTAGCATATTCCGTGAAGATTCAGCTCTAGCTCCTTAAACAAATTTTGTTGTTCTACTAATGCTCCACAACTTTCATTTCGGGTGCAAGATCAATAGTGCTCTAGATTAGGAGATAATTAGCATCTAAGTTAGCAATGTCAACACATTACTAATCAATAAGGAAACTGGATTTTTGCTGATCAAATGAGGTCAAACTTAAGCCATCTTTTTGCATGCTCTTCTACACCATCTACACTCCAACTTTTATATTGGGACCATGTGAAGTTGTTTAACAAAATCTCGAGAACGCGGCGTGTCAACATGCCAAGGTCAAATAGTGATAAAACAACTTTTTGCTGTTTTGGAAACTCTTATAGAAGGTCCAACTAAGCTCCATTTTTAGTGACACTTGATCCATTGTTTCCATCATGAAAAGTACTACAACTCATATTAAGGAACCTAATTGAGCTACCATATGAAATTGGAAGATAAAATGTTGCAAAGTGACCAACTTGCTGCTGTCACAACAAGGACTTAGAATATTTTTCTAAGTGCTGAAAACAGCAGCTGATTCCACATTGTGATCTCTATTTGACTAGGTTAGAGGCCAAACTAGCTCTTGACCATTAAACAAAGTTTGTTATACACAAGATGAACTACAACTTTTGTTTAAGGTCAAACCTCATAACTGGTACAGAACTTAAAGTTCCACTTTGGTCAAAGTAGCAACTCGATAAAGCCGAAACTAGGGTTTTAGGCCAATCGAGGCAATTTCTTGACATTTGCTCAATATGAACCCTTCATGACCTTTGTTGTAGAGTTCATCTAGAGTCTTTTGGGCAAGGTTGCAAGGTTTGTTTGATGACCTATAGTCCCATCCATTTAAGGGTGCAAATTCCAATAGGAATAGAACTTATCATTTCATGTGACTTTTTGATTCCAAACTTCATGAAACTTTTCCAGAGGTCACTATAGATAGGTACTAAGGTGAGACACATGAAGATATTGCAATAACACCATCCAAACATATATCTTTGAAAATGGCCTATATGTAAAGCAATTGTGCAGCATCCAACTCTAAGTTAGGCTCATCTCCATAGGTTGACCTTGACATCGTCATCTCCACTAATCTATCATGTTTGAGCTTAAACCCACTATTTAATTGCTGATAAACACCTGGGGTGTTACAGCCCTCCCCCCTTAAAAGAATCGCGTCCCGAGATTCGGAATGGAAGACCTTTTTAAGGAAGAGAGGCACGTTATCTAGTTTCCATCATCTGCTATAGCATTCGGCTGCAAAGCTTCAACATCGGTGAACAATTTGAACAAAGGCACTTTCTGATACTTACTCTTCATGGTAAAATTGGTCTGAAGAATTTCCTTCATTGACTTCCATGAAGCATTGTTACTTTGGGAGGAATCCAAGATAGCACATACTGCATTCTCAATGTACGGAGATCATTTGGTCCATGAGTGAACCACTCATAAGTATCTGACTTTCTAATGACCACAACATAGGCCATATGAACTTGACTCTATACCGAAATATTCAGAAGTATATTCGTTGAAATGACCCTATGTTCACAATTTTTGAAAAACAGTCCTCTACCAAAAATGGCTTGAGCACAACCTTCCAAAGGGTGAGATCATAGACGACAAACATTCTCTGAGGTTATATGGTACTAACTAACCAATAGACAGGGTCTATGTTGGTCGTAATTGTTCAAACATTCATATATCAACTAATGGAAAACTACTTTAGGTTCCCTATGTGCAGTTCTCTTTCTCTGACGACAACACTATATTATCTGAGTCTGTCGAGGGGTTAGTGAATGTGATAGCTGACTCTGTCGGCTTCCTATTTCTGCCAAATGTTACCTAAGAAGATCCTCTTATCCAAAGGCAATAGTTATCTGGGTTGAATCAGATGCAACCTCTTGGGTAAAAACATTAATAAGGTACCAAAGATCAGTGAGTATTATCAATTATTGCCAAATAAGGATATAGCGAGGTCTGGCAGACAACAAAAATTGCAAGTATTTACCAACTTCGGTAATTAGTTCACTACCGAGCAAATTTCCCTTCGTGAGGCAGTTGCATAGTAAGTTGAGTTGACTTGCAGCATAACAACTTTGTCAGGCCAACTTTCACCTTGAGGCTTCCTTTTTAGGATCAAACAGCAGCTCTAAGATGGGAAATCTGTTGTTTGACACTTTTCAAATTGCTTTTGATTCGCGATGGCATACATTGATTTGCAGAACCCAAGGCTGCTCGTACATTAGGGATACGAGAAAGCAAAAGCAAATGAAAGAGTGTAAACTAGTATCTATGAGACCTCAAAAGGGTCATCCAACAGCAGATCTCGACTATTAAATTACATATCAATTCGAGGATGTACACGCTTTGAACTGGCGGGTTACTTTTGCAAGGCAAAACACATACTTTCTCTACTCTTCACCTTAGCTGATAGAACACCTTGCACTATCTGTGTGATTGTCCAAGATGGAATTGACTTGGTCACAATGGCTCTAGAAGATAGAATATCACTCAAGTTGTTGGCTAGTTGATTAACTTCTTGTTGGTTATTGCTCTGTAAGACATAGCCTTTGTAGTTACCAAAGAGTCGTTACCTAGCTGGAGATTAACCTTCCTATTGGTAACTAATCAGTTGCCTCTCAACACTAAAAAGTTTCAAATCTTCACTCTTGACCACAGCACTGTGGTTGATGCAGAACAGATGGTTGCCATCGAAGTTAGCAAATAAGGAGTCACACCAGAGACGGTTGATTTCGATGGTATGGCCATTATGTATACAAGGTTAAAACTTGCATAATGTGACGATTGAGTCTGATCCAACGGATGACTTGTCCAATTGTAAGTGTTGTGTGTCCGGATTATCCAATAGAGATGAGATACTTTGCTCACTAGATGACGTTCGTCAATGCTGGGACAACTAAGTAGAGTCACTTGTCTACCACCTATTGCAGTCTGATTAATGTTTATGTCAGTAATCTGTTCTTCAAAGGTTATCCTCGTAGCAACTTCAGAAGGACACTCCACTACTTTCGGTCCAATATAAGGGTCTTTTGATAAGATATGAAAAGACAACCAAGGAAGAAGGTCACGTGAAAATCACATCAGTATTGTTCTGCAATGGATTATGATTAGAAACCATGATACCAGCGCGTGCCGAGCAGCACAACCTTGTGTGTGCACCCACAGGAGGCTCTCGGTTTCGTCGCGGCACCATTAGTTGCTACTCACAACACCATTACTGAACATGCACCCGATGAGGAATTTCAAATGGCATAGATTGGGTTGTCAAGGTAGATGAATGAATTTGCAAGCACACGATTTAGAGGCCATAGCAGAGAGACGTTGCATCACACTAGCTAACCTTTGGGAGAGGTAACCGGAAGGTCCAACCTGGATTTGGGTACGGTCTCCACCATTGGCAACATACGAACCATGGTCAAAGGCTAGCATTGATGGAAATTAACTTGGTTGGTCAGTCGACAAGGGTCTTCACAAAGAGGGTTGCAAAACATCCACGGCTTATACAACATATAGGAGAACTAAACTTTGGGCTTTCGGTCAAGCAAGGGCATGGATACAAACATTCAAGGACTAACCACTAAGTCTATATGCTCAGGCTCCTAAGATAGAGAACCTAATGGAAGAAAACAACCATTCAATTACATATGTGAACTTTGTTCTAGGATAAAGCTATGTGACCCTCGTATGCTCACCGAGGACAAACGAGGTGACAACTAGAGCACTACCCAGATGCAAACACACATACAATATCACAATCAAGCAGTCCTTTGAGAAAATTCAAATGAATGGTTTAAGCAACCAATACAAGGCACAAGGCTCACCCAAAACAAGCATTTATCTCAAGCATAAACTAACTACAAGTTTAGCTCAAAACAACGCTAGCTAAGGAAGTCAACTTAGCATGTGCCCAGAATCTGGACAGCAACGCAGTACTTACTTGTTTCAACTATAACTGAGGTTATAGACATCCCACAAAGGTGATCCTAGACTTTCTAGAAAGATTAGGAAGATGACTACACTTTAGCTATTCATACCAAAAGCAAATTCATAGATTAACATGACCAAAAATGCTAATGTTTCAGATCTGTACCAATATGGACAGAAAACTGACAAGAACTTCAAAAATGCACAACTAGAGTTCTAGGAACCTAACAAAAGTGATCCGTAACTTTATGTAAAGCTTATTAAATTGTCTATAACTTTCTTATTATCGTATTAGGATGATTCTTTAGCTAACAATGTTAATCAACACAAAGAAGACATTTCTGCCCAGATTTGGACAGATTCTGTCATTCAACTTCACAAGCTCGTAACAGGTGACTCACACCATCAAAAGTAGTGATCTTTAGCATTTTGGGAAAGCTTATAAAAAGTACTACACTTCCTATAATATTTTCAAGACATGATTCCATAAGCACATAGGTCAAACAACCCAAACATTCAGATCTATTCAGAGCATAAGCAAAACCTGACAGCAAACTTCTATAGGTCATAACTCTCAAACCATAAGGCTTAGTGTCACGAAATTTTAGGACAAGCTAGATAAGAAAGTTTGCTACAACTTTGGTATTCCCCATAACTACAGAAAACACCATTATGACCACGAAAGCATCACTACAACAGAAAACGTTCTAGCAGCCAACATTCGACAAGCAAAACTAAACTTGCCTTTGTTCTACTTAACAAGAGAGCACACAAACATGTTATTCTAGTAGCTCTAAATATTATTACCTTAGACCAACTAATTTAATTCATTAATAAGAATCACAATTACTTAGGTAAGGTCTAAAGCATTTGCAACCACTTGTATGACAACAAATTCACCCCTTGACTAAACTAGAGGGCATTTATAGGGTCAAGCAGGTAACCATAATTATTTCTAACAAGGCTAAACACACACTTTTCTCAAGCATTTCCTATTTACGCAACATGGAACAAGGAATTCTTGTTTTACTCCACACAAGGAAGATAGTGTACCATATCAATCACAAGTTACTTAATATAGAATAAGGGTGAGAGGAGCATAGCTATGCATGAAGCAACAATCATGAAGATGCATGCTTCGTCCTATTCGTCCTCACAAGATTGCCAACCTAAAGTGGCGATCACGTTCTATGTCGGTGGCATAACACGCACTCTCTCGATATATAGCTAGTCGTCAGCTACATTCGACTTACGCATTCGTGGTTAGCGTACCTGCAGAAAAGTTTCATTGCAGCCCAACATTTCCCAATATAGCACACAATGAAAGCAGTGAAGTAAAATTCTAAGTACTCCCATGTACACATACCCCCGTATATATACATGTAGCACCAAGACTACCCGAATCATTAATCACCCACAATTAAGTATCTTCATATATACATGTGTGTAACATGTAAATAATCCAGTAACCAAAACTAGCTCTCCCCTAGACCGCAGGTTGTACGGTCATGCTCTCACAACTCACACTTACCTGAGCATAGGTGCGACGTTTCATAAAAGTAAACTAACAACATATATGGCTATTTCATATATGAAGGCTACCTCTAATCTAACACACCGGTAGCATAGTGTAGGAGAGTCATCACACATACATACCTTGGCCTGGCGTAGATGCATAAATGAAAAACCCCCAAGTTAGTACTTATATAAGCCACCTACTAATCCTTATATGGGCATAAGGAAATTGACCACTGGCATACTAAGTTTAGAATTTAGATTTCACAAACCTATATATAGCTATAAGTTGATAAACTGATTTTATAAAACAAAACCTTTGTTTTAAATACACATATGACAAGTTTAATGTTGAATCTTGCTCCGATACAAGCTGTAACGGAACCGTCCAAATTATAAGAGCACAAGTACAAAAACAATCACCGAAATAATCAAATTCTCGCACTTGAGCCCATATAACTCCGGTAGTCCAATGAAATCATGAGGGATTTCAAACCAACCAACATACAAGCCAAGATCGTAGTGATTCAACATAACAAGTCACATGTTACAACCATTTTACAAGTAAATCAATTTACATCGGAGTTCAACATAGTTATTACAACTTAAGTTCAAAAGTAGCGGAAGCAAAGTAATTTAAAACTAACATTAATCTTATTTCAAATACATGCCAGTACCACGGTCGACTTTCAACAAAAGCATTAGAGATAAGGTAAATAAGAAGGATCATGCTCGTGATCACACTCCGCCTCTATGGCAGGAGCCAACCAACTCTTGCAGTCGCCATGATACATCATAACCTGCAACAAGTGGGGATAAAACCCTGAGTACGAGAAAGTACTCAGCTAGACTTACCCGTCAGAAACCAGAAATAAGGTGACACCAAGGATCATGCAAGGCTGATATAAAGTGGGCTGGCTTGACAACATTTTGCATAAAAGCTTAATATAGATGATCAATCATTAATGCTTAAGCATCAAGTTAATTATTATTAACCTACCATCTATATTAGAACCTGTACTAGAGCACTCACTTTATTAGGAGCAAACAATATTAACCATAGCAGGTATAAATGGAGGCAACATTTCCATCGTGATCCAATTAACCATCCGTTCAATATAATGGAATCTACGTTGCCGCTGCTCAAGTCAAGTGCTCACTAACCGGGAGCGACGGCGATTCGAATCGAATTCCTATCCAGCTGGAGGCGTATTTCTAACACTCACCGCGCAGGCCTCTGCCAGGGTCGCACAAGCCACCTTTTCATATGATTCAGGGATCGCGGGTCCGAATGATGTCGCGACCCCAAGGGCGACACTCTGCCAGGTGATAGGGACTCTAACCCCCCTTGGTCTCACGCCAATGTCCCCAAGCACATCCTTTCTCTCCTCCAAGAAGCAACCTACCATTCGATTCCCGGCCTGAATCACATTACTCGGCTTCACGGTCAGAACGACTTATCCGGCCAACTAAGTGTTAGACTGCGTTCAACATGACTCAAGGACGTACAACGAATCGGTCCTTAAACGACTCAGACGGGGATAGATTCACACCCAAGACCTCCATGCCTTGTTGCTTCACTATCGTCATCCCGCCCGGTCTCATTTCATTTTATTAACACATGGTTCCATTCCACGATAGCAAATATAGCCAACTGTGCCATATATGAATATCCCTATATCTCGCAGGTGACAGGAAATCACCTGACTTCTACCGCTTAAAGCAGGGCTAAGCATCTACTCGATCCTAGTCTATGTAGGATTCAAGGATTCATATATCTGGACAAGGAATGATATAATGCAGCAAGGTTTTCAACCAACTCCTACCACTTAATGCAACAATACTTATAACATATATATATATATAATTAATTGCTTTGAAGATAGGAGGCTTATAATGCTCTGGGGCTTGCCTGGGGTCTGACTCAAGTTAGTGTTGGTCAAATGAAACTCGCTGAGTACTTCCATCTTCGGGATAGTTCCACCAAACACCGTCTTCGGGTTTGGCTCCAACACCACATCTTTCACGCGTTTTAGCTAGCGTACCTAAATGAAATGCAAGATGCAAGTACATGAATACAAGGAAATGGAATAGATGATACATCGCACGTTAATCAAGGCAAGTATAAGGTTATAGTAAAGACACGTAAGCACATCACTTTGCTTAAATAACATCACACAAACCAACATGCTAAGATAGCAAGGAGGGCACACTTAGCATGGCACACAAGTTCCACATGATCTCAGGTGTATTTAACTTAATTACCAAGGACATGAATCACACGTAGCAACATGCAAAGCAAGTCAAGGTGAAGCAACAACTATAACTAGAATATGTCAATTTTTGGACTTGCAAATAGTAGCTTCATAAATCAATCATATCTGGAGTTTTGTAAATCCAAATGACTTGCAAGAAGACATTCTGAAAAGCTTAGGAAATTATCTACATTTCATCTTCAAACATCACAGCATGATTCCAAAGTTTAACATGTCAAATTTACACAAACATAGAAACTGGTCTAACAAGACAGAGAGCAAGCAATTCTGTAACCCAACTTTAAATAGCTATAACCCCCAAACCACATGGCCAAATGCCACCAAATTTTAACAGCAGCTAGATATATAAATTATCTACAACTTTTGTATAAACAAGTTTCACAATAAAGCACATTATCATAAAGAACTTTACCAAGTTTCCAGATCTGTCGAGAAACTTCATTTGCAAGAAATAATTATTAACTTTTGTTGCAAACATATAATTAGACCAAACCAACTTTACCAACATGTCACACATGACTAATGAACATCAGAAAACATAGTGTCAATTACCAAATAAATTCTTTTAATACATTTTCTTAATTTATTTAGATAATTAGGTGGAATTGTGAACACCTACCAAAAGTGCACAATAAATTCTACCAAAATTACAGGGGTCTACAAATGCTCTCAAAAGTTCACTGTCCAAATTTCAAGCCATTTAGACAAGTATATCAACCTCTATGAAAAAGACAAATAGCTAATGCAATAATTCATGTAAGAGAAAATTAAACCTAAAACTCAATATTTTCTGTGAACACAAGGCCATATTATGAATCAATATGATAGAGAAACATCATACTAAGGTAATGGAACAATATTTTCTATTTTATCATTTATATATTATTTATAAGCTATTTATCAAGCTATAAACAAGTTAAATCAATAACTTGAGCATACAGTAAGCAATGGCCATGAAATTTATACAACAGTACATCCATAGCATGACAAGCCTACTATAAAAATTTCACACCAATTGGAGCAACATAACTCAAGATATAAAATGACAAGCAATATGATGCAGATTTCCTTATTTAACAAGGTCCAATCAAAACCCTAAGAAAACAGTGAACAAATAGTGTGTTTAATATTTTTCCTAGCAAGTACATGTCATTACGAAATTAACAAAATAAGAATCACTATTTTTGGGGTTCTAAAACTCTAGATATGGCTCTGGTCAAGTTTATAAGCATTTTTAGAGTATTTTTAAGGCTTAAATAAAGACACCAGAAAATATCTACCAACATGTAACATATTATGACTCCACTGCATAGATCTTTTCTCAAGGTTTCCAAAAAGTCTACTTTTGCTATTTTTAGAATTACCTAGCAAGAGATATGCATTTTAGAAGATTTAACCAAATTCTGAAATTCAAAATCGGAATAAAACAACCTTAACAATATTCGCTAGGCACACCCGATTTCCTACCCCAGATCTGTCACTACTTAACCGACATGTGGGACCCGCTGTTCATCTGGACCCGCTCGTCAGTCAATCACACAGAGAGAGATAGAGAGGAGGGGCGCCGATCTTCATCCCCCGGCGAACAGAGGAGCTCGTCGGAGCTCGCTGCTCTGGCCGGAGGAGGCCACGCCGGCAGCCGAGAAATGGCGGTGGAGCAAGAGGAGGCCGACGCACACCCGTGGGTGGCCATGGCTCGGCTCAAGGTGGTTCGAGGTGGCCCAGCCACGTGCGCCGGCGGCCATGCTCGGGGCGTCTCCGGCGGCAGGGTGCTCCGGCGACGGTTAGGGACAGGGAAGAGGTGCGCCGGGCGCGGTGTGAGGTGGTGAGGGTGTTGACGCGCTCAGCTCGGGCTGGGGAGGCATGTGGTGGAGGGTCGACGGTGGCCATGGAGCTCGGCCGGTCAGCCATGGTGTGCTCCGGTGGCCGCGCTCTACTGCGGCGAGGAGAGGCCGGAGATGGTGCGGTGGTGCAGCAGGGAGAGGCAGAGGTGGTGCTGTGCTGGGGGATGCCAGGGAGCTCGGAGATGGAGGGACGATGGTGGCAGCTCAGAGCTCCATGGGCAGCCATGGCGGGCGCGCGCTCCCATGACGAACAGAGCGAGGTGAAGGCGGAGGCAAGCTCAGGGACGAGGGAGGGGACTCAGACGTCCACCCTTGAGGGCGCAGAGGTGCGGGGCACGCGTCCAGGAAGGTGGAGCATGTGGCAGCTACGTTCGGCCATGGTGGGGGCGCGGCCAGCGCATGGGGGGTGCGTGGACATCCTCCCGAACAGGTGGCGGGCGAAGGACTGAGCACCTCGGTTGCCGTTTTTGAGCATATTCCGTGAAGATTCAGCTCTAGCTCCTTAAACAAATTTTGTTGTTCTACTGATGCTCCACAACTTTCATTTAGGGTGCAAGATCAATAGTGCTGTAGATTAGGAGATAATTAGCATCTAAGTTAGCAATGTCAACACATTACTAATCAATAAGGAAACTCGATTTTTGCTGATCAAATGAGGTCAAACTTAAGCCATCTTTTTGCATGCTCTTCTACACCATCTACACTCCAACTTTTATATTGGGACCATGTGAAGTTGTTTAACAAAATCTCGAGAACGCGGCGTGTCAACATGTCAAGGTCAAATAGTGATAAAACAACTTTTTGCTGTTTTGGAAACTCTTATAGAAGGTCCAACTAAGCTCCATTTTGAGTGACACTTGATCCATTGTTTCCATCATGAAAAGTACTTCAACTCATATTAAGGAACCTAATTGCGCTACCATATGAAATTGGAAGATAAAATGTTGCAAAGTGACCAACTTGCTGCTGTCACAACAAGGACTTAGAATATTTTTCTAAGTGCTGAAAACAGCAGCTGATTCCACATTGTGATCTCTATTTGACTAGGTTAGAGGCCAAACTAGCTCTTGACCATTAAACAAAGTTTGTTATACACAAGATGAACTACAACTTTTGTTTAAGGTCAAACCTCATAACTGGTACAGAACTTAAACTTCCACTTTGGTCAAAGTAGCAACTCGATAAAGCCGAAACTAGGGTTTTAGGCCAATCGAGGCAATTTCTTGACATTTGCTCAATATGAACCCTTCATGACCTTTGTTGTAGAGTTCATCTAGAGTCTTTTGGGCAAGGTTGCAAGGTTTGTTTGATGACCTATAGTCCCATCCATTTAAGGGTGCAAATTCCAATAGGAATAGAACTTATCATTTCATGTGACTTTTTGATTCCAAACTTCATGAAACTTTTCCAGAGGTCACTAAGATAGGTACTAAGGTGAGACACATGAAGATATTGCAATAACACCATCCAAACATATATCTTTGAAAATAGCCTATATGTAAAGCAATGGTGCAGCATCCAACTCTAAGTTAGGCTCATCTCCATAGGTTGACCTTGACATCGTCATCTCCACTAATCTATCATGTTTGAGCTTAAACCCACTATTTAATTGCTGATAAACACCTGGGGTGTTACAGGTGGCATGGAACTGACTCAAATCAGGCATAAGCATTTGTGATTGTGTCAAAGGTGTAAACCCTGTCTAAATAGGAGTGAATCCTAGAGACACAAATGACTGAGGCACCAGGTGAACAGGAGAGGTGAACAACTGTGCCTGACTACCAAGCTGAGACTGACTCTGAAGCCCACTAGGCTGTGACGCTGGAGTCGTCTGAAGAAGGCTCTGAGGTAGCTGAATACCTACAACCTGAACCAACTAGGTGATCAAACCTAAGTATTGTTGCTAGCTCTGATGCTACTGTCTCTGTAGCTCAAGAACCTGCCTCTAGAACTCGTCTTGGCGGGCCTGCACCTATGCAAAAGCAGCGGCAGTCTTCTGTTGGTCCTGCTGACGGTGTCGCTCTGCCCACTCCTAGTTCTCTATTAGTCTAGAGAGAATGGAAACCAGAGCGGGGTCAGTGGCTGACCCTGAGCCGCTAGCCTCTCTATCGTGTGGGCGAGGAGAATGATATGTAGGCAATGGCTGTTAGTCGTTGTTTGAACTATCTATGGGGTCTGAGTCTAGCTTAACCTGTGCTGCCCCTGCTCCCTGAGTCTCCAGCTGCTCTAACTCGGTCTCTGCTTGGCCCTGCATGGTAGCATCCTGCTGTGCAGCTATCTCTGTAACCACTGGCCTGTGACTCACTCTCACTAGTGTGGTTGTAATTATGCGAACAATCTGTGAGAAGTCATAGATAGGGTACTTGAAGGTAGTTGTGCTCCACTCCTGAACACTGGCTGCCAGCATAGGCTCAACTCCCATATAGATAAGAAAAGAGATGGAATGGGCATAGTTCATGTGCCTCTTAGCATTGAAGCTCTCATATATAGTATCTTCCAGCTCACGTAGCATTAAGTCCCACATATCAAATGCGATCCCCCTCACAAGGTGTGACAAGAGCCACTGCTGCAGTCGAGTGGTCCCATCCCTGAAGTTCAGACAAGGAAGGATCGTCCGCCTGATGATAGCATCAAGCAAGCAAACTGGTGGCAGCATATCAACAGGTCTCCTGCTAGAACCCTCCCCGAAGTCACTACCAAACAAGCACCTAACAACGTCGACAGGAGGCACAATCTCACTATGAGCGCGCCTGGGAGGGTCAACTCCTAGATAGCATAGCTGATGGAGACGTATAGTCTAGAGTAGAATCCTCAGCAGCTCTCTAGCTCTAGCACTAGAAATCTCTTGCTGCTCACCCAAGATGCTAAAGGAAATCCCAGTGTGATCTGGGTGGATCCAAAGTGTAGCAAAGAACTCTCTCACCCAAGACAACACATACGAGCCATTCTGCTGAACTAGGTCAGTCAAACCAAACACTGTCTATAGTTATGTATGAACCTCTTCTCCAACCAAGTCAACTATACTCTGAAGTGGAATAACTCTATGAGCTATGACTGATACGTTGGCATTTACATATGCCATGTGAAAATCCTCCTGGAGAGCTGTGTAGAAGTGATCAACTCCTAGCTGCCTCTGAAGTGGGAACCACTCGTGAAGCTGAACTTTGCGGAAAGTCTGAATCTGACGAGCCGAAGCCTTCCGCAGGTCGTAGTGAATGACCTGAGACCTAGGAGCTAGACGACCTCCACGTCTTGGTCTCTCTGGAGGGGCTGCTAGTGTCATCTAAGAATGCGTGGTGCGTCTAGAATGACGTCTGGGTGGTGTCTGCTGCTCCTGCTCTGCTGGCTCCTTAGGCTCGTCCTCAGTCGCCTCGGTACCAAGTACACGTCCAGAGAGCAGGACTCATGTACGAGACTCATCGATAAGAATGCCACTGCCCCTACCACCACTCTTTGCTCTGTCTGTCGCTCGGGCAACTGCTAGGGCTTCCTCTGCCTCTCTCTCTTTTCTGGTGCGCTTCTTCCTGCTGATAAGCTTACACTTTCCTTGAGCCACCTCTGTAATACGAGGAGGACTATCACCCATGTCACCTCCATCACCTCTAGGAGGAGAGCCTCCGACATTCTTGCACCTACCCATGGTGACAAGAACAGAGATACACTGTCACACTCACAAGTGAAACTCCCCTTGTCTCTCTAGCACTGTCAGATCTGACTGTCAATCTCTGGAGAAACAATTGACACTCGGAGAGATGGTGTACTGATGTCTTGTGAGGCTTGGCCTCAATCCGTATCCATAGGCTTGGCCTCGGATTCAACTGCCACTAACAACGGTGCCCAAACCACACAACATAGAGAACCGACTCGCTACACAAGATAGAATAGAGAGTTTTACAATAAGCACTATAATTTCTAGGGTTATGAGATCCTATCGGAAGCAAAGAATTGAGGTACAAATTGAGTGAAGCAAAATGTTTTCTACCTTGAAAGGAGGATGAACAGTGAATTAGAGACGAGTGTCGACGATGTAGGGCACCACACACTAAGGATTTGACACAGCAAGAAATGCAAGATCAACGGAATGAGCTAGACATCGAAACGGTGGGTGAGGCATTCCATCGAGCACCTGAAGAACACAGTGCCGAGAACCAGAAGGGGGGAGGGCTTACCCTGGGACTAGACACTGGTTCACAAAAGGGGAAAGCCACACGTGTTGCGGAGGACATCGAGGTCAGGCGAGGTGGTGCTCTTGATCGCGACAAGTGCAGGCCATGCTAGGGTTTGGTGGTGGCGGCACTGGGGTTTGGTGGTGAGGGCGGCACACCGCGGTCGAGCACAGAGCGATGATGGCGAGATGGAAAATGGTCGTGCAAGCACGCGAGGAAGGGGTGGCGTGAAGAGAAGCAAAGGAGCGGCGGTGGATGGGAGGAACGTCGACGAGGTCAAGCGGCAGCGTACGGGGGCTCAGGAGGAACACGGGCCGTGAGACGATACAAAGAGAGGAAGGTGGTGGCCCTACATATCGAATAGATTTTGGATCAAAACCGTTTCGGATCCAAGCGACAGACGCGATGACGGTAGGTGTCGGACACAGCACAGTGGCAACGGATGCTCCACAAAAAGCAATTTTTCTCTAAAGACCCGACAGACGCGTCCATTGAACTAGCATCTGACGCTAGTCAGTGTCCATCGCTCATAGTAAAAAACATCTCCATGGTCGACAGACGCGATGATGATTTTGCGATAGACGCGTCTGATGACACTGTTGTAGCGTTTATCGGTCCCCCGTGGCAGACTCCTTCATTTGCATGCGACAGACATGTCTGACGCTAAAACCCAGCGTCTGTCGCAGCGTCTGACACCCTGAAAACATCATTTCGATCAACTTTCTTCGCGATGCTTTCTCCCAACCAGGTTCCAAGCCAAATAAGAACCTAATAAATACCAAATGGAACCTGATATGAGTGACCTCTCTCAAGCCCTCAAAATTTTCAAATTATTTTGCCTTAGGCTAGTATTATTTTTTAAGAAAATAAGCAATAAACACCCGAGAAATAACATATGGCCATGCAATGGAGTTTCCAAACCTTTGGGAGCGTCAAATGCTCTCTCCATTCATGGACGAACACATTGGTTGCTCAAAGCTTAACTGAAAAGAAACAACAAAGCAACAACCATGCATATGCAATGCAATGCAAGAAAGTAAAGCTAGGTTGCTTGTCAAGTTTGATCCACAGTTAGGCTTCTTCACTCCTCCAAAAGAGGATTATTGTAACCGTGTTAGATAAGTCCTAGATGCAATATGAAATTTAAACATGACATATATTACAATGCAATGCAAGGGACAACACAAGCTCATTTCTTAAAGTTACTTGAGTCAAGCACATTGAGTTCACTTATCAACCTACAAAAGGTAGCTTCATCCAAAGGTTTAGTGAAGATATCCGCCAATTGATTTTCACTCCTTACACCTTCTAGTGATACATCATTTTTAGCAACATGAACCCTTAGAAAGTGATGACGGATATCAATGTGCTTGGTGTGTGAGTGTTGTACCAGATTATTGGCAATTTTAATGGCACTTTCATTATCACATAAAAGTGGCACCTTATCAAGAACAATACCATAGTCTAGAAGGGTTTGGTTCATATATAATATTTGTGCACAACAAGCCCTCGCGGCAATGTATTCTGCCTCGGCGGTGGACAAAGCCACACTATTTTGCTTTTTAGATGACCAAGATATAAGTGACCTCCCAAGCAAATGACACCGTCTGGATGTGCTTTTTCTATCAATTTTGCAACCGGCATAATCCGAGTCGGAATAGCCAACTAGTTGGAATCTAGCTCCTTTGGGATACCAAAGACCAATGCTTGGGGTGTACTTAAGATATCTTAAAATTCTTTTCACGACACTTAGGTAAGGTTCTTTAGGACAAGCTTGAAAGCGAGCACATATGCACACACTAAACATGATATTTGGCCTAGATGCGGTAAGATACAACAAACTACCAATCATAGAACGGTAGAGAGTTTGATCAACCGGTTTACCTCCCTCATCTAGGTCAAGATGTCCATTTAAGGGCATTGAGGTCTTCATTGGCTTATAATCATCCATCTTGAACCTCTTGAGAAGATCCTTCGTATACTTCTCTTGAGAGATGAAAATCCCTTCTCTCATTTGCTTGACTTGAAAACCAAGAAAGAATGTAAGTTCACCAATCATGGACATCCACTACACCACAAACCCCTCTCTTGCATCGGATAGCCTGCAACGCACCTTGCTACCGTTGTTGTGGGCTCGTTCGTAGACACGATTGTGATTCGGCCCACTCCGCGTCTCCACCTGCACACTCACGTTAAAACCGCAACCCTTCCTTGTGCATCCATATTCTTCCTCTTCCTCTTGGATCTAAAAGCACCACCGCCGGCAGTGACGGTTCTCTGATGTGCCATGGCAGAAGGCATCTCCTAGATTCACAGAGATGATAGTTTCGAGAACTGCAGCGCCCGTGGCACCAGAATTACCAATATGTGTAATGGCGGCGACGGCGGCGGCTGCCTCTGGATGTGCAGTTCTGGTGCATGTGCATCACACGAGTGGTTAGTTATCTACTCCCATCTTTAATCCCTATTACTTAGTTCACCTGGATGGATGTCACGCACCTTTTTCTGTCTTGATTTAATGGATTCATCTCCGATCTATGTGTTTGATATATCCTTTTTCTTTCTTTCAATTTCTATTTCCTGTATATGTATTCCTCTTATGTTTCTAGATACGAACACTGTAACAGAACCGACCAAATTATAAGAGCACAAGTACAAAAACAAGCACCGAAGCGCTCAAATTTTCAAACTTGAGCCCATATAATCCCGGTAGTCAATTGAAACCACGAAGGATTTCAAACCAACTTGCTTACAACCAAGATCGCATCATTCAACATACAACATCGTACATTACATTTCGCAAGTAGTTCCGAAATAAGTTTACACACACGGAGTCGCAAATTATTACAAACCAAGTTTATAAAAGTAGCGGAAGCAAACGCACACCAGTTGTTTAACTACTGCCAGTCTTGTTGATCAACAACCCGCCAAAGGCATCAGCAAAGTACATAAAAGATGATCACGCCCAAGTGATCTAGTCTTCGTCACCCGCAGGGTGGAGACAATTTTTGCAGAAGCCTTGGTAGAGCATATCATCTGCAACAGGAGGGAATAAACCCTGAGTACTGGAATGTACTCAGCTAGACTTACCCGTCAAAAACCAGAAATAAGATGACACCAAGGATTATGCAAGGCTTACACAAGAGGCTAGCTGACATCACATTTTTGCATAAAGGCATAAGTAATTGAAACGCTTATAACCTGTACTAGCAGTTATTTTTAGCATTTACCTGTCATCTATCTTAGCACCTGTACTAAACATTCACTTGAGTATAATCAAACAACATTATTATTATATCCACAGCAGGTATATCATTGTGGCAACATTATATCATTCACTTAACCATCTGTTCATTTAATGAGATCTACGTTGCCGCTGCTCAAGTCAAGTGCTCACTAACCGGGAGCGACGGCGATTCGAATCGAATTCCTATCCAGCTGGAGGGGTATTTCTAACACTCACCGAGTCACGCCTGGCGAGGGCTGCTCAGGTCATCTTTGGTACAGTTCAGGAATCACGGGCCTAAATAATGTCGCGTCCCCAAGGGCGACACTCTGCCAGGTGCTAGGGACTCTAACCCCCCCTTGTCTCACGCCAATGTCCCCAAGCACATCCTTTCTCTCCTCCAAGATGCAACCTACCATTCGATTCCCGGCCTGAACCATACTACTCGACTTCACGGTCGGAACGGCTTATCCGGCCAACTAAGTGTTAGACTGCGTTCAACATGACTCAAGGACGTACAGCGAATCGGTCCTTAAACGACTCAGACGGGCATAGCTCCACACCCAAGACGTGAAGTGTCTTGTGGTTGTACTATCGAACTCCCGCCCGGTCTCAATTTCACTTTTAAAGCATGGTTCCGTCCATGATAGCCATAAAGCCACTCGTGACTCCTTCCTACATCTCGCGGATGACCGAAAATCACCCGACTTCTACCGTACTAAGCAGGGCTAAGCATAGACACGTGCCTAAACCTAATATAGGAGTAAGTACGATACCTGGACAAGGACAGGTATAATGCAACAATTGTTTTCATACAACTCCTACAACTTAATGCATTAAACAATTAAAAGTACTCAAGATAGATTTATAAATTGATGGGTTCAGCATGCACCGGGGCTTGCCTTTCAGAAAGGTCGAAGGCCGGTGGTCAGGACACTCAGGCAAGTCTTCAGCGGTGTCTCCTCCGCCGACTGGTTCCGCTGGCTCCTCTGGCTGGTCCTGGATTTCCTCCGGAATCACTGGCTCGAACTCGAGGAGTGTTATCCCCTCCGGAACACCTATTGCATGAGTGCACAATAAATATTATGGATGCATAATGGTGCAACATGCTCGGAATGAAATGCATTTCAGAAATAAAAACAATAATCTAATCAAGTTACTTTATCAGTACGTGCAAATCTCTTCTCCGGAGGAGAAGTACTTACCTAAGCTACTCAACCTAAAGTATAGTTGTTCATCTTCGGTTAAGGCCCTAACACCTAACAAACACAAGAGTGACATTATTTAGGTTAACACATCCAACCCAAAATATCACAGTAAGACATTCTGGACAGCAGCTACTTGTTTCTAACCTAACTGGAGATTCCCAACTCCAAAAGATATGGTCTAAGAAAATCTAGAAAGCTTATGAAATGCACCACAAAATATTTTCAGACCACAACACTTAATTCCAAAGTTTACCTAGTCAAAATCCCAAAGTTCCAGAATCTGTCCTCCCCAAACAGAGAGCAGCCAATTCTGGACTGTCACTTAAAACAGCAATAACTCCTAAATTACTAAGCCAAATACTCCCAAATTTTGACACAAGCTAGTTTACCAAGTTTACTACAATTTTGGTATTCACAAGTTTTCCAGCAAACACTTTTATTAAGGGTCAAACCCAAAGATACTACCAGCTGTCCAGAAAAACTAGAATTGTAAAGGTTAAATATTTATTGATGTGGCAAACATCCCATAAGACCAAACTAATGTTACCACAAGTTCACAAAGGTCACAAAAACACCAGAAAGTAAGGTGTACCCACCTAGAATATTTATTTAGACTCATTTCTTAATTTACTTAAGTAATTAAGTGGAATTTTAAACATTTATGTAAACTGCTCCTAAAATTATACAAAAATTACAGGAGACTCTTTGACCCAAAAAGAGGCTACTGTAAAAATTTGAACTAAATTTATTCAAAGGAACTTCCTACACAAAATTCACAAACCAAAAAGGCTGATTTTTGTATAAATAACAAAGTATAGTAAAAAGTGGCAAACAACAGATTTCCTAATTTTCTTAGACACTCTAGGGTACCAATACATTCTCCAAAAATTTTTATAAACATTGCACATGTAGAAAAATTACAAAAATTCATTTAAGTATTTCCTAAAATAACAAGATAGCATTATAACTTGAAAAGTACTTAAGCACTACTGCCAAATTTTTACCAGAGCTAGAGCAAGTACAAATTAGCCTACCCACCAAATTTCATAATTTTTGGAATACTGAAACTCAAGATATGATTTAAACAAGTTTGCATGTAATTTAAAACACATTTCAAAGACCTATTTAAATATCCCAGAAGCTAAACATCACATATCCAATTTATATTTTTCTAAAATACTACACATCATGTAGATCCTAACAAAATTTATCTCATACTTTTTGGGCAATTAAAACCCTAGATATACATTTTTCCAAAACTTAACAAAAACTGTGACAGAATAAAGAAATTGAATAAACCGTATCGGATGCTGGGCCAGCCCGGAAAACCGACGTGGCCCACTTCGCGCGGCGCGGCCCACTCCCGCGCGCGACCTGCTCGGGCCCCCGCCCGCGCGCGCGTGGCGCTGACAGCGTGGGCCCGCAGGCCAGAGAGAGAAGAGCAGAGGGGAGGAACGGTGGCCGGAGTTCGCCGCCGGTAGCGGTTTCGGCGCGGCCAAGTGCACCGTCATGTTCCCCACCTCGATACGATTCTAAGGGTACCATCTAAGAGGGCTACGGCGGCAGCTAAGGTAGTCAGCGACGGCAATGGCGGCTCGCGGCCATGGCATGCCGGCTCCGATGAGCTAGACGGCTGCTCGGCCCTAATAGCCGGTCCGGTGAGCATCAGTGGCTCAAGGCAGACTCACAAGGCTAGAGAAAGAAAGCTGTGGGGTCCTAGAGGAGCACGGCCACGACGACGGTGGCGCTCCGGCGAGAAACGCCCGAGGCGGACGGTGGCGGAGATGGCAATACGGCCGTACCTTCACACGATTGGCTCAGGTAAAAGATGGAGGAGGTAGAGGGGACTCCGGTGGAGCGGAGGACGGGGTTTGGGTGGCTGTGGCGTGACGGCGAGCTCGCGCGCCCATGGGAAGGGTACGGCGGCAATGGCGGCTCAGTTTCTCCGTGTCGAAGCCGAATGAGGGAGGGAGAGGAAATGGGGACAGCTCTGGTGCGTCGTGGCGGCCTTGAAGGCTCGGTGGACTGACCGGTGGGGCCACGGCCGGCGTACGGTTGCCACCGCGTGGCCACGCGTCGACGACGACCTGCGGCCGGTCGGCCACGACGATCTCTGAAGAGCGCCCGTTTGACTGAATCGATGTCTGAAAAGGTGACTGACAGAGTTACTTCGTCGCCGAATAACTCCCAAACCAGTGAGAACCAGGCGTAGTTGATGTTGGCAATGTTGTAGAGCTACATGAGGGCAACAAGTTTGTCAATTGGAGTTTGGGCTGGTTCGGCCTAGATTTGAAACTACAGAGCTCCAAAGTGGAGTACCCGAAAACTGAAACTTAGTTTCAGTCCATTATGCCGACTGAAACTCATTTTTCCAGGCACCATATCTCCTAAACCATTTAGAACTAGGTGATGGTGATATTGACAATGTTGTAGAGCTATGTGTGGACAACAACTTTGTCAATTGGCTCAAGGACTGGTTCGGCCTAGTTTGTGAGTTACAAGTTGCCAAAGTGAGGTACAGTGATACGGTTTTCAGCTTCACACTTAGCCAAAATTGCTAAGTCCCAAAACAGCCTCTAATACTGACTTGTGGGCCATTTTTGAGCATGTTCTGATTATTTTAATGAGATGGCCATATTAGAACTTTTGTTCCTTATGAAATTCTCTACAACTTTGCTTAAGGTTGCTCCTCCATGTAAGATCTCTAAACTGGACTTTTTAAATGGTCAAACTAGAGCATCCTAGGGCTAAATGGTGGTCAACTACACCTTGGAGGGCATTTTGGTGATTTTGGTCAACATGAACCTCGCTCCATGAGTGACCCTAAGTATAACTAAGATGTTGTGAGATATAATTGGCTACTCTACCCTTTAGTTACACCAACTCCATAGTGCCACAAGATGTGAGTCAAACAAAACTTTAAAAACAAAACACATTTGTTGCAACCACAGGAATTAACATGAAATGATGCATGCTTATGCTCATGCAATGCAATGCAATTATGGAGCTAAACACCTGAGGTGTTACAACCCTCCCCCCTTATAAAAATCTCATCCCGAGATTTGGAAAGCGTACCATTTTTCATAGAATTCCTTATAACATCCCGCAAATAGTCCTCCCGTTCCCATGTAGCGTCACTTTCACTACCCTGATTACTCCACATTACTTTATACCATTTAACCACTTTGCTTCTAGTCACTCGTTCCTGAGTATCGATCACTCAGACTGGCTTTTCTTCGTAAGTTAAATCGGATTCCAGTCTGATATCTCCTAAAGGGACTCTTTCCTCAGGAACTCGAAGACACTTTTTGAGCTGAGAAACATGGAAGATGTTGAATATGGCACTCATTTCAGGAGGTAACTGGATTTTGTACGCAACAGCACCACTCTTGCCTATGATCTGGAAAGGACCCACGTATCTTGGCGCAAGTTTCCGCTTAACACCAAAACGTTGGACACTCTTCATTGGAGAAACTTTCAGGTAAACGAAGTCTCCAACTTCAAACTCGAGTGGTTTTCTACGACGATCAGCATAACTTTTCTGTCTAGCTTGGGCTGCAGCCATATGTTTTTGGATGGTACGGACTTGTTCCTCCGCTTCCTCAACAAAAGCAATACCATAAAATCTCCTCTCACCAGCTTCTATCCAATTTAGTGGGGTTCTACACTTATGACCGTACAAAGCTTCGAATGGGGCCATCTTAATACTCTCTTGGTAACTATTATTGTACGAGAATTCGGCTAGAGGTAACCATTTTTCCCAAGAACCCTTGGATGAAATGACACATGCCCGCAATAGATCTTCCAAGATTTGGTAAACCCGTTCCGTCTGACCAGACGTCTAGGGGTGATAAGCAGAGCTTCTCACTAACTTGGTTCCTAGAAGGTGATTCAAGTGCTCCCAAAAACGAGCAGTGAACTGGGGACCACGGTCAGATATGATAGTACGAGGTATCCCATGGAGCCAGACTATCTGATTGAAGTACAACTCAGCATAGTCAGTAGGACGATAGTCCACTCTCACAGGAATGAAGTGAGCTGACTTGGTTAGGCGGTCCACAATTACCCAGATGGAGTTATGATTTTTGAGAGTAGGAGGAAGTCCAACAATGAAATCCATACTTATTTCTTCCCATTTCCAACCTGGGATAGAAAGTGGTTGAAGCAACCGAGCTTTCATATGCACAGCTTTAACTCTACAGCAGGTGTCACACCTAGCCACATATGCAGCTATCTCCTTCCGCATCTTGGTCCACCAATAGTATGGCTTCAAATCATAATACATCTTATTGCTACCAGGATGGATGGACAACTTAGAGGAGTGTGCTTCAGACATAATATCATTTCTAAGCTCACGGTCCTTAGGCACAACTAACCTATCCTTGAACCATAGTACACCCTCTTCATCTACCCTGAACTGTGTAGTTTCTTGCTCTTTTATCTTACGCTTGATGTGGAATATACCAGTGTTAGTCTTTTGGAGCTCAATAATTCTGCTTTTGAGAGTACAACTGACAGTGATGTTGTACAAGACTGCTAGATGTAGAAGGCGAGATCGATAAAAATCAGTTTCAACTAGGGAAAGGCAATGAGACTTATGGCTTAAAGCATCCGCAACCACATTTGCCTTGCCAGGATGATAGTGCACTTGAAGGTTATAATCCTTAATCAACTCGAGCCATCTTCTTTGATGCATATTTAACTCGGGTTGGATGAAGATGTATTTGAGGCTTTTGTGGTCTGTGTAGATATTGCAGACATTGCCCAGCAGATAGTGCCGCCAGGCTTTCAAAGCATGAACAACTGCGGTGAGTTCTAAGTCATGCGTTGGATAATTTGCCTCATGCTTCCGAAGTTGTCGAGAGGTATATGCAATTACTCGGCCTTCCTGCATCAGAACACCTCCCAAACCTATGCCTGAGGCATCACAATAAACATCAAACGGTTTCTCGATATCCGGTTGTGCCAAAACCGGAGCTGAGGTTAGGAGGGTTCGCAGTTGGTGAAAAGCCACATCACAATCAGGAGTCCAGACAAACCTGGTGTCTTTTTGTAGCAACCGAGTCATTGGCTTGGCTATTTCAGAGAAATCTAGGATGAAGCGACGATAATAGCCAGCCAAACCAAGAAAACTCCGGACCTCGTGAACCAAGATAGGAGCCTTCCAGTTCAGTACTTCTTGTACCTTGGCGGGGTCCACCATAATTCCTCCATCGGACAACACATGCCCAAGGAAAGGTACTTCTCGAAGCCAGAATTCGCACTTACTGAACTTTGCATATAGTTGATGTTCACGTAGTCTTGTGAGGACTATACGCAAATGTTCAGCGTGATCTTCCTCATTTACAGAATATATCAGGATGTCATCAATAAATACCACCACAAACTTGTCTAATTCGGGCATAAACACCGAATTCATCAAGTACATAAAGTGTGCGGGGGCATTTGTCAAGCCAAAGGACATAACAAGATACTCATAAAGACCGTATCTGGTAGAGAAGGCGGTTTTTGGAACATCTTCAAGATGGATTTTAATTTGATGATAGCCAGATCTTAGATCAATCTTGGAGAAAACTTTAGCTTTAGACAACTGATCGAACAAGATGTCGATGCGCGGTAGAGGGTACTTATTTTTGACAATGACTGCATTGAGAGGTCTATAATCAACGCACATTCGTAATGACTGATCCTTCTTCTTCACAAAGATAGCAGGACATCCCCACGGCGACGAACTAGGACGAATCAACCCCTTCTTCAAAAGTTCATTCAATTGCACCTTAAGTTCAGCTAGTTCATTCGGAGGCATCCTATAGGGTCTCCTAGAGATGGGAGCCGTGCCAGGCAACAACTCAATTTTAAATTCCACATCCCGATCTGGAGGGAGCCCCGGCAAATCATCGGGAAAAACGTCCGGAAACTCATTTACTACTGGAATTTCGGCCAACGCCTTTGCTTGCACAGCATGAACTTCCACAGCCAAATCAACTTTTTTGGGGAGTTGTACCAGAAAACCCTTTTGATCTGTAGGATCTCTGAGCATAACTACCTGAGTGGATGTATCAATGAGCACCCCATTCTGACTCATCCAATTCATGCCCAAAATAACATCTATGCCTAAGCCCGGCAAAACCACTAAGGCAAGCGAGTACTTTCGCCCTTCTATCTCAAGCTCAAGATTCCCCACTACTTTATTTGTGGAAATATTCCCACTTGCTGTGCTAATACAATAACCCCCACCTTCAACAGTATGCAATTTGTGTGCAAACTCTGATGCAAACTTAGGACTGATAAAGGAATGCGAAGCACCTGAATCAAAAAGTACCACTGCAGGGTGTTGGTCAACTAGGAACTTACCAGCAGTGACAACCTCACCAGATGGGATTTCCTCAATACTGTTATAATGAGCGTGCCCTTGACGGCCACCTTGGTTGACATTCTTCTTAGGGTAAGGGCAGTTCCTAGACCAATGGCCTGGCTTGTTGCAGTTCCAGCAAGGCATGTTGCTAGGAGGAACACTGGAGCTGCCTTGGTCCGAATTACCCTTTGGCAGAGCCACTGTATATGCCTTGCGAAACCCAGTCTTCACTGGCGCCTTCTTTTGCGGAGGACGAAACTTAGCACTTGTGGCAGGGGAGCGAGGAGGAGCCCTCGGGGCAGCTGGAGCTCGAGACTGTGAAGCACCTGCCTCAATTGCCCTCTTGCGGCTCTTAGAAGCAGCATAGATAGAGTTATTGTTTTCTTGAGTCAGAGCATCACTGATAAATTCATTGAAGGTAGTACACTTGCTAGTGCCTATAGTCTTCATCAGCTTTAGGCCGAGGCCTCTTTTAAAGCTAGCAATTTTCTTGAAATCGGTATCCACAAACTCTGTGGCATACCTTGCCAGGTTGTTGAAAGATTGCAGATATTCAGTCAAGCTTTTATTGCCCTGCGACAGCCTCATAAATTCTGTGTGTTTGATAGCCATAAGACCTGGAGGAATATAGTTCCCACGGAATGCGGCCTTGAACTGGTCCCAAGCAATCGGGACATTTGCAGGCAGTGTGGAACGATAGTGGCTCCACCAAATCCCCGCTAGACCATGCAGTTGGTGAGAAGCATATTCAGTCTTTAGCTCATCAGTCAAGCGAAGCAGACGAAACTTTTGTTCAATAGTGTTCAACCACTCATCGGCTTGCAGTGGCTCCTCCGCCTCCTTAAAGAGCGGGGGCTTAGTATCAAGAAAGTCCTTGAAATCACTGTACTGATTGGGTTCTGGGCCCTGGCGGCCATGACGAGCCTCCCGGTTGGCAAGCTGGCGCATAGCATCTGCCAGCATGCGCTGCCCTTCGACCACGGTCTGCATCAGATCAGCCGGGGTAGGTGGTGGCGGAGGGGGTGGCTGTTCCTCATCCTCATTGCCATGACCCCGACGGAGATTGTACGACATCTGCAAAATATATAGCCAATGAGCACTGACAATGTGGGAAATTTGTAGATGAATTATTGTAAATATGTCAAACTGACTTCATGAAATAGACTTCTCAAAATAATCATGGCACAATAATTCATCACAACCGCACCATCCATTCAAGCGCATCAAGTGACGAAATCAGGCGAGAGAATCCAACAAGATGTACTTTGATAAAGGCTCACTCACAAGGAGCACAGCAGTTACTGAACCGTTTACGTTAATATCTACGTGATTTTTGACCTTTCACCCGGTACTTGGATTCGATTTCGACATTTTTAGTTGACTGAGAAAGGCTACTTCCAACTGACCACAAAGAGACTTCTCAACGGTAGAGTTCCATGGTGGATCATGACTAGCCACCTCGATACTAGCGCGTTCCAAGCAGCACAACCTTATGTCGCACGCCATAGGAGGCCCTCGGTTTCGTCGTGGCACCGAAGAGTGCTAATCGTGACACCATCATCGAACGCAACACAATAAGACATCCAATTGCGATCGAAATTAACAGGTTCCAATAAACATCTAGGAAACATAGGGTTCGACCTTACATCCCAAAAGTCAAGTTATTACAAAGCCTCACTCCAACACAGGGAGGGCACAAAAGACAATCCTACATCAAGCTACGTGATAGCTACTCTAAGCATCGTCCTCAGAGTCAGTGTCAAGGATCTCCCCGCCGTCCTCATCACTAACAGGCTCTAACTCCTCATCTTGTTCTTCTTCTTCTTCTGGTGCTTCTTCTGGTGCGGCATCTTGGGGCCCATTGACCTCCACTTCATCATCATTTTTAGCCATGAAGATTCCCGAACCCATGTCCTCATCTGCGTTGATATTTCTAGGCAGCAGAGGATTTAGCTGGTTGTTCAGGCGGTGCACTTCTTCATGAAGATTGTCATTGTATTCTTCAGCATTCTCCAACTGCTGTTCGAGCTTAAACTGACGAGCTCTCAGAACGTTCTCCTCGTGCCAGGCTTCATCCCTCTGATTCATGACACGGACCAGCATGCATTGACAGTTGCGGTTTGCTACTGTCAATCTCTGAACTGCAAGGGTTTCCTGGTCACGATCACGGATCACTTGCTCCAGTTGCTGACGCGCTGCATTCCGGGCAGCAGTCACTTCGGCCAACTCAGCCCTCAACCTTTCCACCTCAGTGGGCTCAGGGCAGGGCTCACGTGGAGCGAGCTGGTGACGAGGTGCCCTGCCTCCAGTGGACTTGCGAGCGGTCCTCTTGGTACGTGTCATCTGTAGCAACAAGACACGACTGAAAGTGAGGATCATTTAGAGGATACGAAATTTAATTTAGTCGGGGCTATTGAAAAATTTTTATGGAGGGAGTAAATGATATGTATGATATAATTAAACATGATGCATGCACGTTCCGTACACCCTCTCATCCTAGTAGAATCATAAATTTCTAACGCCAGGCGGTGGCATACATACGTTCTCTCATATAGACGACACTATCGGTCTACTCGTTTGCGCTGTTAGTGTACCTGCAGAAAATCTCATTTCAGCCCAACAGTTTCCCCAAAAATCAGCACACAAGAAAGTGGTAAATTAAATACCTTCCATATACACATCCCCTGATGTATATACTTTAGTATCAAAGCTACCCAATATAAAGATTCCCACAATTAAGTGCCTACATAGTTACACGGTTTAAACATGTAAGTATGCAAGTCACCAAAACTACTCTCCCCTAGATCGCCGGTTGGACGATCATGCTCTCACAACTCACACTTACCAGAGCGTCGAGGCAATTGATCCATACATTATCACCCAAGTGGATGGCATCCATACAATATCACGCCGTATGGACAACGAAACAAAAACAAACAAGGCCCCCAAGTTAGTCTTTATAATAAGCCACCTAAGAGTCCTTATTTGGGCTAAGGGATGTGATCACTGGCATACCTATGAAATAATTTTTAATGTTTTAACCCCTTTTTATAATCAAATACTTTTGTTTTTAAAGACTCATATGATGTGTTTAATGTTGAATTATGCTCCGGTACCAGCTGTAACAGAACTGACCAAATTATAAGAGCACAAGTACAAAAACAAGCATCGAAGCGCTCAAATTTTCGAACTTGAGCCCATATAATCCCGGTAGTCAATTGAAACCACGAAGGATTTCAAACCAACTTGCTTAGAACCAAGATCGCATCATTCAACATACAACATCGTACGTTACATTTCGCAAGTAGTTCCAAAATAAGTTTACACACACGGAGTCGCAAATTATTACAAACCAAGTTTATAAAAGTAGCGGAAGCAAACGCACACCAGTTGTTTAACTACTGCCAGTCTTGTTGATCAACAACCCGCCAAAAGCATCAGGAAAGTACATAAAAGATGATCACGCCCAAGTGATCTAGTCTTCGTCACCCGCAGGGTGGAGATAATTTTTGCAGAAGCCTTGGTAGAGCATATCATCTGCAACAGGAGGGAATAAACCCTGAGTACTGGAATGTACTCAGCTAGACTTACCCGTCAAAAACCAGAAATAAGATGACACCAAGGATTATGCAAGGCTTACACAAGAGGCTAGCTGACATCACATTTTTGCATAAAGGCATAAGTAATTGAAACTCTTATAACCTGTACTAGCAGTTATTTTTAGCATTTACCTGTCATCTATCTTAGCACCTGTACTAAACATTCACTTGAGTATAATCAAACAACATTATTATTATATCCACAGCAGGTATATCATTGTGGCAACATTATATCATTCACTTAACCATCTGTTCATTTAATGAGATCTACGTTGCCGCTGCTCAAGTCAAGTGCTCACTAACCGGGAGCGACGGCGATTCGAATCGAATTCCTATCCAGCGGGAGGGGTATTTCTAACACTCACCGAGTCACGCCTGGCGAGGGCTGCTCAGGTCATCTTTGGTACAGTTCAGGAATCGCGGGCCTGAATAATGTCGTGTCCCCAAGGGCGACACTCTGCCAGGTGCTAGGGACTCTAACCCCCCCTTGGTCTCACGCCAATGTCCCCAAACACATCCTTTCTCTCCTCCAAGATGCAACCTACCATTCGATTCCCGGCCTGAACCATACTACTCGACTTCGCGGTCAGAACGGCTTATCCAGCCAACTAAGTGTTAGACTGCGTTCAACATGACTCAAGGACGTACAGCGAATCGGTCCTTAAACGACTCAGATGGGCATAGCTCCACACCCAAGATGTGAAGTGTCTTGTGGTTGTACTATCGAACTCCCGCCCGGTCTCAATTTCACTTTTAAAGCATGGTTCCATCCACGATAGCCATAAAGCCACTCGTGACTCCTTCCTACATCTCGCGGATGACCGGAAATCACCCGACTTCTACCGTACTAAGCAGGGCTAAGCATAGACACGTGCCTAAACCTAATATAGGAGTAATTACGATACCTGGACAAGGACAGGTATAATGCAATAATTGTTTTCATACAACTCCTACAACTTAATGCATTAAACAATTAAAAGTACTCAAGATAGATTTATAAATTGATGTGTTCAGCATGCACCGGGGCTTGCCTTTCAGAAAGGTCGAAGGCCGGTGGTCAAGACACTCAGGCAAGTCTTCAGCGGCGTCACCTCCGCCGACTGGTTCCGCTGGCTCCTCTGGCTGGTCCTGGATTTCCTCCGGAATCACTGGCTCGAACTTGAGGAGTGTTATCCCCTCCGGAACACCTATTGCATGAGTGCACAATAAATATTATGGATGCATAATGGTGCAACATGCTCGGAATGAAATGCATTTCGGAAATAAAAATAATAATCTAATCAAGTTACTTTATCAGTACGTGCAAATCTCTTCTCCGGAGGAGAAGTACTTACCTAAGATACTCAACCTAAAGTATAGTTGTTCATCTTCGGTTAAGGCCCTAACACCTAACAAACATAAGAGAGACATTATTTAGGTTAACACATCCAACCCAAAATATCACAGTAAGACATTCTGGACAGCAGCTACTTGTTTCTAACCTAACTGGAGATTCCCAACTCCAAAAGATATGGTCTAAGAAAATCTGGAAAGCTTATGAAATGCACCACAAAATATTTTCAGACCACAACACTTAATTCCAAAGTTTACCTAGTCGAAATCCCAAAGTTCCAGAATCTGTCCTCCCCAAACAGAGGGCAGCCAATTCTGGACTGTCACTTAAAACAGCAATAACTCCTAAATTACTAAGCCAAATGCTCCCAAATTTTGACACAAGCTAGTTTACCAAGTTTACTACAATTTTGGTATTCACAAGTTTTCCAGCAAACACTGCTATTAAGGGTCAAACCCAAAGATACTACCAGCTGTCCAGAAAACCTAGAATTGTAAAGGTTAAATATTTATTGATGTGGCAAACATCCCATAAGACCAAACTAATGTTACCACAAGTTTACAAAGGTCACAAAAACACCAGAAAGTAAGGTGTACCCACCTAGAATATTTATTTAAACTCATTTCTTAATTTACTTAAGTAATTAAGTGGAATTTTAAACATTTATGTAAACTGCTCCTAAAATTCTACAAAAATTACAGGAGACTCTTTGACCCAAGAAGAGGCTACTGTAAAAATTTGAACTAAATTTATTTACAGGAACTTCCTACACAAAATTCACAAGACAAAAATGCTGATTTTTGTATAAATAATAAAGTAGAGTAAAAAGTGTCAAACAACAGATTTCCTAATTTTCTTAGACACTCTAGGGTACCAATACATTCTCCAAAAATTTATATGAACATTGCACATGTAGAAAAATTACAAAAATTCATTTAAGTATTTCCTAAAACAACAAGATAGCATTATAACTTGAAAAGTACTTAAGCACTACTGCCCAAATTTTTACCAGAGCTAGAGCAAGTATAAATTAGCCTACGCACCAAATTTCATAATTTTTGGAATAAAGAAACTCAAGATATGATTTAAACAAGTTTGCATGTAATTTAAAACACATTTCAAAGACATATTTAAATCTCCTAGAAGCTAAACATCACATATCCAATTTATATTTTTTCTAAAATACTACACATCATGTAGATCCTAACAAAATTTATCTCATACTTTTTGGGCAATTAAAACCCTAGATATACATTTTTCCAAAACTTAACAAAAACTGTGACAGAATAAAGAAATTGAATAAACCCTATCGGATGCTGGGCCGGCCCGGAAAACCGACGTGGCCCACTTCGCGCGGCGCGGCCCACTCCCACGCGCGGCCTGCTCGGGCTCCCGCCCGCGCGCGCGTGGCGCTGACAGCGTGGGCCCGCAGGCCAGAGAGAGAAGAGCAGAGGGGAGGAACGGTGGCCGGAGTTCGCCGCCGGTAGCGGTTTCGGCGCGGCCAAGTGCACCGTCATGTTCCCCACCTCGATACGATTCTAAGGGTACCATCTAAGAGGGCTGCGGCGGCAGCTAAGGTAGTCAGCGACGGCAATGGCGGCCCGCGGCCGCGGCATGCCGGCTCCGATGAGCTAGACGGCTGCTCGGCCCTAATAGCCGGTCCGGTGAGCATCAGTGGCTCAAGGCGGACTCACAAGGCCAGAGAAAGAAAGTTGTGGGGTCCTAGAGGAGCACGGCCACGACGACGGTGGCGCTCCGGTGAGAAACGCCCGAGGCGAATGGTGGCGGAGATGGCAATACGGCCGTACCTTCACACGATTGGCTCAGGTAAAAGATGGAGGAGGTAGAGGGGACTCCGGTGGAGCGGTGGACTGGGTTTGGGTGGCTGTGGCGTGACGGCGAGCTCGCGCGCCCACAGGAAGGGTGCGGCGGCAATGGCGGCTCAGTTTCTCCGTGTCGAAGCCGAATGAGGGAGGGAGAGGAAATGGGGACAGCTCCGGTGCGTCGTGGCGGCCTTGAAGGCTCGGTGGACTGACCGGTGGGGCCACGGCCAGCGTACGGTTACCACCGCGTGGCCACGCGTCGACGACGGCCTGCGGCCGGTCGGCCACAACGATCTCTGAAGAGCGCCCGTTTGACTGAATCGATGTCCAAAAAGGTGACTGACAGAGTTACTTCGTCGCCAAATAACTCCCAAACCAGTGAGAACCAGGCATAGTTGATGTTGGTAATGTTGTAGAGCTACATGAGGGCAACAAGTTTGTCAATTGGAGTTTGGGCTGGTTTGGCCTAGATTTGAAACTACAGAGCTCGAAAGTGGAGTACCCGAAAACTGAAACTTAGTTTCAGTCCATTATGCCGACTGAAACTCATTTTTCCAGGCACCATATCTCCTAAACCATTTAGAACTAGGTGATGGTGATATTGACAATGTTGTAGAGCTATGTGTGGACAACAACTTTGTCAATTGGCTCAAGGACTGGTTCGGCCTAGTTTGTGAGTTACAAGTTGCCAAAGTGAGGTACAGTGAAACGGTTTTCAGCTTCAAACTTAGCCAAAATTGCTAAGTCCCAAAACAGCCTCTAATACTGACTTGTGGGCCATTTTTGAGCATGTTCTGATCATTTTCATGAGATGGCCATATTAGAACTTTTGTTCCTTATGAAATTCTCTACAACTTTGCTTAAGGTTGCTCCTCCATGCAAGATCTCTAAACTGGACTTTTTAAATGGTCAAACTAGAGCATCCTAGGGCTAAATGGTGGTCAACTACACCTTGGAGGGCATTTTGGTGATTTTGGTCAACATGAACCTTGCTCCATGAGTGACCCTAAGTATAACTAAGATGTTGTGAGATATAATTGGCTACTCTACCCTTTAGTTACACCAACTCCATAGTGCCACATGATGTGAGTCAAACAAAACTTTAAAAACAAAACACATTTGTTGCAACCACAGGAATTAACATGAAATGATGCATGCTTATGCTCATGCAATGCAATGCAATTATGGAGCTAAACACCTGAGGTGTTACAAAGACAACCCTAGATGTTGCTTTTTGATGTTGCTGCTATTAGGTCTGTTGTCGTATTATTAAATCCTAAAAGAAAAAAATGTCCGCCTTCATCCTATACACTAATAATCCATCTTATTGCCCCTTGTTGGTCCACCACCATCACTGATTTTATTTGATTGGATCAGATACAAATGTGTAGGAACTGTGACGGTGGCTCTCAAACGGTTTGCGTCGGGTGGTGATGCGTAGCGGCAGTGCGGCCGCTCCTAGGTGTTCAGCGTCGGCACAGCTGTTCTGCAGTGACGGCAATGGTATTGGTGCAGCACAGGCGGTTAGCCATCTCCCCCTTCTACAATCCTTGTTCGTTGGCATATCTAGCCTGATTTTTATGTTCATTATTTTTCTTTGTACACAGTTTCTTCTTCAGGGTTCATTCTTCTTTGATATGTCTGTGCGGCATCCATTCTTCTCTGATCCATAGGTTTGTGTTTCATGTATATGTATGGATTTATATTATGTTTTTCAGATGATCCTAAGCCATATATTTCATAAGCCATCATGTGAGATGCAGTTAGAACTGATCTAGATATTGCTAGGTGTTGTTGCTAGCTTAGATCCATTAATTTTGTTAATGTACAATATAATAGCAAATGAGAAAAAATGGATTCGCTATTGAATCAAGATTTTGTTATTGTATGATAGAATAGCAAATGAGAAAAAATGGATTCGCTATGAAATCAAGATGTCATCTCATCTCTGGATGCTGACACAAACATGCACTGCATATGCAGGCTATAGAAATGGAAATTTTTCTAAGTTAATGCTCTTGAAACTGAACCTGGAAGACTACTAGTGCAAGTTGAATTTCTCTATGAGGTAATTTAAAATAGTATCTATTATACTATCAAATAGTAGCTTGTTCTTCAGTTATGAAATTAACAAGTATTTGGTAATAATTCAGTTATCCTTACTGACGGATGATGTTATCTTTTTGAACTTGTGCAGACAATGATAAATCTTCTGAAGTTTTTACTATGATTCTGTGATATATAACTATGAAGTATGAGGAGGTGACTGAAGAAAAGATCTAGTAAGGTAAAGGTGTCCTTCTTCAAGTATATATATGGTTTGTTGTCTATATTTTGGCATTGTTTGATTATAGTAGTATATACTTGCAGACTGATCTCTAGTTTAAGATTGTTTCTAAGCTTTTGCTTTAAATTCCACATACAAAAGTTATCTAGGTATCAAAAAAAATTCTGACTTTTCTAATGACCAGTCCCATGTACAGGAGATGTATATCAGGCGTATGACCCAAGATATGTGGAACCCTATTCTTCTGCTTATGCTATACAAAACTAAGGAAGACAGTTGTCTTTATTTGCATTGCTAGTTCTAATTTGAGAGAACTTCCCCTAAAAAATTAGGGCACGCACATCCACCTGTTACAATTTATATTTGCATGGCTTTATTGGTTCTAATTTAGCTCAGCTTCTTTTATGTCAAGGTTGTTGTGTCACTGTATACAAAAGGTATTAATGAAACATTAATTCTAGAAGAGCTGCCAGCAACAGGTATATATACATTGTCTCATTTTTCTTCCTTCACCATGATTTGTAAATTGATGGGAAAATCGCATATACTTTCCTAAATATATGTTCTTAATGAAGCACTGTGTTCACGTAGGACAAAGATATGATATTTTGGATGTTCCTATGATTGAAGGATGAAGAACAAGATTTTCCATCAAGAATAGTTGTTTAGGAGTGGTGTTACACTTGTGTATATTTATTTTCAGTATGAAACTTTGTAGTTAGTGAATCATTGTATACAATTACAGAGTGGACCATTTTCCTGTATCTATAAAATCATTTACTTAACTTCAACTATTTAATTATCTTGAGTATCAAAAATATCTTTTAAATGCTTGTGGCTGCTTTATCAAGCTATTTATACTATAAAAATAACATATATATGATTTTAATAATAAATCCCAAAAGCATGTGGCATATTTTACCAGCAACATATATATGCGTAGCTACATATTCGTTACTAGCATGCAACGCTTACATATCCTTCTTACCAACATATATATATGCATTGCAATTGATCCTTGCAACGCCACTTTAAGCAACGCATGTCAGATGCGTTGGTATAGATCCTACCAACACTTATTTGGGCTTATAGCAATGCATATATGCGTTGCTAAAGGGGGTGTCCTCTTGTAGTGATCTCGAACTCCTTCGACATCAATTCACCAAATTCCTTGCAATAATCTTCATTTGTTGAGCCGAAGATAATATCATCAACATAGACTTGACAAATGAAGATCTCCCCATTAAGCTTATTGGTGAATAGTGTTAGGTCGACCTTCCCAATAATGAAGCCCTTCTCAATGAGAAAGTCCTGGAGGTGCTCATACCACGCTCTAGGGGCTTGCTTGAGCCCATATAGCGCCTTGGACAACCTATAAACATGATTAGGATATCTAGGGTCTTCAAACCCGGGAGGTTGACCAACATAGACTAGTTCATTTATGAAACCATTAAGAATGCACTTTTAACATCCATTTGATATAATTTCATTTCATGATGCGATGCATATGCAAGAAGATACGGATGGCTTCAAGTCTTGCAACGGGTGAAAAGGTCTCTCCAAAGTCAAGGCCTTCAACTTGAGAGAACCCCTTTGCAACTAGTCTTGCCTTGTTCCTCACAACTATGCCTTAGTCATCTTGCTTGTTGCGGAACACCCACTTGGTTCCAATGACCCTTGCACCTTTTGGATGCTCCTCAAGTGTCCAAACTTGATTGCGAATGAAGTTGTTCAAGTCTTCGTGCATTGCATTCACCCAATCTGGATCTTAAAGAGCTTCATCTACATTCTTAGGCTCAATACAAGAGACAAAAGAGTGATGTTCAACAAAAGAAGCAAGCTTTTGAGATCGAGTTATTACACCCTTTGTAGGACTCCCTATGATGAGATCTTGTGGATGTGCTTGAAGTAGGGGTGAGTGTCTTCTATCAATCACTTGAGGAGGAGGTTAGGGAGCATCAACATCTTTAGCTTGTGCCTCGGCTTGTTCATGAGAAACATAAGTGTCTTCATTTTTGACTCCCTCATTTTTGTCATCATCTTGAGGCACACATGATGAAGATGGTGGATTGATCACTTGAGTATCATCTTCATCATCTTTAGGCTTGATGTCTCCCACTGACATATTCTTCATTGCCTCCCTTAATGGTTCATCACCTACATCATCACAATTCTCAATTGCTCCTTGGGAGCCATTAGATTCATCAAATTCCACATCATATGTTTCTTCAACCAAACCGATGGCATGGTTAAATACTCTATATGCTTTGGACTTTGATGAGTAGCCAACAAGAAAGCCAATATCACAACATCTTTGGAACTTCCCTAGGTGTTGCCGCTTCTTGTAGATGTAGCATTTACAACCAAACACCCGGAAGAATGAGACATCCGGCTTCTTCCCATTTAGCAACTCATAGGGGGTCTTGCCAAGAAACTTTTGTAGGAAGAGGCGATTTGATGCATAGCATTCGATATTAATTGCCTTGGCCCACAATCTTTCTAGTGTGTTGTACTCATCTAGCATTGTTCTTGCAAGGGTGATCAAGGTCCGGTTCTTTCTCTTAACTACACCATTTTGTTGAGGAGTGTAGGTTGATGAAACCTCATGCTTGATCCCAATCTCATCACAATAAGCTTCAATGTTTGTGTTGTCAAATTCTTTGCCATTGTCACTTCTTATCTTCTTGATCTTGACTTCAAATTCATTTTGAGCTCTCTTAGCAAACTTCTTGAAACAAGTGGCCACTTCGGATTTGTCATGAAGAAAGAATGTCCAAGTATATCTTGAGTAGTCATCAACAATCATAAGATAATAAAGATTTCCACCCAAGCTCTAGTATGTTGTTGGTCCAAACAAATCCATGTGTAGAAGCTTTAGCACTCTTGATGTTGACATGTAGGCTTTTGTTGGATGAGTATTGGCAACTTGTTTATCGGCTTGGCATGCACTACAAGGTTTGTCCTTCTCAAACTTGACATCTTTCAAGCCTCTCACTAACTCTTTCTTCAATAACTTGTTGAGAGTGTTCATTCCAACATGAGCAAGCCTCCTATGCCAAAGCCACCCAAGTGAAGCCTTGGTGAACAAGTATGTCATCAAATTTGCATCTTCTGAGGTGAAATCAACAAGATAGAGATTGTTGTATCTAAAGCCCTTGAAAATCACTTGCTTGTCATCTATCTTTGATACTACCACTTCATTTAGAGTGAATGAACATTGATAGCCAAGATCACAAAGTTACCCAATGGACAGTAGATTGAAACTCAAAGAAGCAACATAGAGCACATTTGAAAGAGAGTGATCATTTGATATTGCAATCTTGCCTAGACCCTTGACTTTGCTCTTTGAATTGTCCCCAAATGTGATCTTCTCTTGACATTCCCCATTTTCTTCAAGTGAGGTGAACATACGAGGATCACCGGTCATATGTTGAGTGCAACCACTATCAATAACCCAATGAGTTCCACCGGTCTTGTAGTTCACCTACACACAAGAGATCAAGCATTTTGTTTAGGGACCCAAACTTGAGAGGGACCCTTGACTTTCTCAACTAGTAACTTGGCAACCCAAATTTTCTTAGGCCTATTCTTGTTTGGGGGACCCAACAACATGACTTTCATCTTTCCACTACAATCTTTTCTTAGCATGTAGTGAGCATTGAAAGCAAAGGGTCTAGCATGCTTGGGCAAGGGTTGTGGTGGTGGAGTTTCACACTCATGAGCAAAGTGGCCCTCTTGTCCACACTCAACACATCTCTTAGGCTTGGGCTTTGATTTGTTTTGTTGTTGTTGTTGTTGTTGGGTTTTGGCCTTTTTCTCTTGATTTGCCAAGTAACCAATACCACTTCTATCCATCTTCAGGACGATATTCATGAGTAGCTCACTTTGCAAGTATTGACCTCTTGTAATCTTGCTCAATTTGGTCTTAAGATGCTCTTTCTCTTGCTTTAGTTTCTTGTTCTCCTCAATGAGTGACTCATTTGATGTTTGCTTTTCAAGAGCCATCAACCCTTTTAGCTTCTTGCTCTCATCTCTAAGCATTTCAATTTTACTCTTGAGCTTGACATAATCATCATAATTGTCAGACTCAACCACTTTCTTGCCTTTGCCACTAGAGCCTTGCTCAATGCTCTCAATAATCAAGTCATCACAAGATGTGGCTATATCAATCTTAACAACTTGGTTAGTAGCATCATGTGTCTCAAGAGAAAGCTCATTAGCAACAACAAGACTATCATAATTGATTTTCAATGAAGTATAGTCATCTTTTAGCAAGTTGTGCCTAGTGTTGAGCTCATCATGCTTCTTCTCATGTTTATCATGTTCATCTCTAAGCTCTTTATTGAAGATTTTGAGCTCCTTGAGAGTATAAGACACTATTGCATTTTGATCTTTAAGCTCATCACTAGTCTTTTGTGCAATCTCAAGCTTAGACGAGAGTGATTCATTTTCATTTTGAAGCTCATCATTTTCATTTCTAGTCTTTCTTATGACTTTAGAGTATTTGTTGAGCAATTTTACAAGTTCATCATAAGAAGGTGCATCAAACTCATCATCACTATCACTATCGTCATCATCATCACTGTCATTATTTTGTACCTTTCGTTCACCCTTGGCCATGAGGCATAGGTGAGTAGTGGATAGGGATGGTGAAGATGGCGGTGAAGGTGGTGGTGAAGATGTTGATGAAGATAATGATGGCCCAATCACAAACGCGGCGACCTTCTCTTTCTCGTCGTCGCTCTCATCGCCAGAGGACTCACATGATGACTCAATGTCAGTGAGCCGATCACCAACAATGTAAGCTTTGCCTCCCTTCTTCTTTTTGTGATATTCTTTCTTCTTACCATCCTTCTTGTATGGCTTGTTCTTCTTCTTTTCATCTTCTTCATCACTATATTCATGCTTCTTGCCCTTGTTCTTGTTCTTGTATTTGTCTTTTGGAGGCTTAGGGCATTGATGAGCTAGATGGCCAAGTTCACCACAATTGTAGCAATCCATTTTGGATATAGGCTTTCTTTTGCTACTTGTGAAGAACTTCTTCTTCTTGCCATCGAACTTGATGCCACTCTTATTAAGCTTCTTTAGCATCTTGGTGGTCTTTTTCACCATGAGAGCAAGTGATGCATCATCAATGTCACTCTCAATTGAGCTTTCGTGCACAATCATGGCTTGGCTCTTCTTCTTTTTCTTGTCATGGATAGCTTTGAAAGCTAAGTCCTTCTTCTTGGAAGATGATGAACCCTCTTCCCGAGTGATGTGCATGTACATCTCATGAGCATTGATCTTTCCTAATACTTGTGTCGGTGTTGCGATGGAGAGATCGCTTTGGTGAAGCACGGTGACAATTGTCGCACCTGGTTTTCCAAAGAAGACCAAGTACTCACTATATGTGTGCCCAGGATGTCCACACGACACATATAGCAACAGATATGGAGATTATCAAAGAAACAATGCTTTATTACATATCAAAACATAGTTACAACAAGACTTACAACTATTACAAAAGCATAGAGGAAACTATTCTTAATCTTCACTTTGGGTCTCCATACTCCACAGGGACGGTTGACTAGGGGTACACTTGCCTAGTACTCTTGGAACATCTCAAGGAAACTTCGCATGTGGATCACCATCTGGTTACCATCCAGGATTTTTGTTGATTGTAAAGCAAGTGTGAGCGCACCATACTCAACAAGTATAACATGAGGGGATGCAAGGCTCAAAAGGCTAGACATGGCTGAACTGCGATAAGCATTTTAGTTGGTCATATTTTATTTATTAAACCTATGTTGCTAGGCTATTCTTAAGCTCCCAAGGTGAGAAGTATAATAACTATCATCAAGATTAAATCATCACTTGAACCATCCATCAAACCATCTATCTCGAAAAGAATCCAGGTCGCTCGTGTCCGTGAGCATGACTATTATAACAGTTTATTAACTCTGTAGATTGTGTGCATCTTTACCCATGAGTCGTGATTGCCCTTTGCCCGAGGTGGCCAACCTCTTGACTCACTTCCAAGGTAAGTCGGTAGGGATCACTAGGTAACCTTTCACTAGACAACCTAACTAGTTAGTGGCCATGAGGTTTCAGCGGCAAGTGTGCATAGATGTCCTCCTCCGAGAGGCACATGTGGTCGCGGCACTATACACACCAAGGCAGGAAAACAACTATACACCATGAGGCACCCCCTTCTTGTGCCTTTTGGTAACCACTAACAAGCTAGAGACATACTAGTTACTTGATTAAGATCAGAGCCATGTGATTCTCATGGTTGTACTGTAAGTCCTGGGTTGCCGCTTTAAGATTCAGTCCTTATGGAGGGCAAACTAGAGCACCCAAAAAGACCTAATGCTCTAGCCCCCTGATATCCATGTTGCTAAAAAGCATCATTTTAACATTGATTTCATGATCCATTAATCAAGATTAACATTATAACAGTTTGGTGATTGTAGGCTAAGCAAAACTACCCATATGCATAACCCAAAGGTAACAAGGAATATAGGATAACAAGGTTCTAGGTAAGGTCCTTAGGGGTTTATCATATTAGACACATGCATATGAAAAGGTGATTAAATAGTTATTGGGTAACAAGGGAACTCATGTTACACTTGCCTTCCAAAAGCTTGCCATGCACTTTCCAACCTTTCTGAATCATCCTTGCATAACTTCTTCTAACGATAGAAGCAACCATCACAAGCATCATAGATGAACCTAGAAACAATATGTAACACCCCTGGTGCTAGTTAGCCTCATAATGCATTCATAATGCATGATCATGGCATCCTAGTCTCTTATCATGATCATAGCATCATGTTTGATTAGTAAGAGTGTTGAAACATTCATTTGCAACATTTCAAACAATTGCAACATTTGTGGTTTTCTATGTATTTCCTTTATGTGTTGCTAGGGTTTTTGTGTAGTTGACACTTGTGATGCTCTTACATGACCCCTAGTAGCTTAACTATGCTTAGGACACCTAATGGAGCACTGTTCATGTTGACCAAAATGACTAATTTGCCCTCTAGCGGAGGTTTGACCTTGAGGTGACCTCTAGAGTGCGCTAGTTTGACTAATTAAAAAGTCCAACCGAGAGACCTTGCATGGATGTGCACCCTATACCAAAGTTGTAGAAAATTTATCAAGGAACAAAAGTCTCAATATGACCATCTCATGAAAATCGCTGGAAGATGTTCAAACTGGGCCCACAAGTCAGTAAGTGGACTGCCCAACACTTAGCAAAATTATTCTAAGTCAGGGTGCATTTTAGTTTCAAGGTACCCCACTTTAGGGCTATGTAGTTTCAAATCTAGGCCGAACTAGTTCAAGTCCATATTGACAAAATTGAAGCCCTCACATAGATCTACAAGTTTGCTAATTACGGTTTTCATCAAATCGGCCTAGATTGGGAGCTCTAGAGTGTTGAAGTTCGTCTGTCAGTCACCTCTATCGGCTTCCATTCAGTCGGGTTTCAGTTTCGTCAGAGTTCAGAAACTTGAACTAAGCTCGATCATGACCGGCACCTCGCAGGAAGCTCGTGCCGCGTGGCCAACACGCGTCCACGCTGCACTTTAGTCATCTACGCGAGGTCGCCATGCCACCTAGAGGCCCCAGCTCGCCCACATTCTCACTCCAGCGCTCCTCGCCTCGCTTGGCTCCGCCACAGCGCCATCGCCAGCCTCGCTATGTCCACGCTCGTGCTACCGCGCCTCTAGCCACTGTGTTCGCACCAAATGCGCTGCTGTAGCATGCTCTATCCTTGCGTTCCTCAGTCGTGCCATTAGCACCATCGGTTAGGGCAAGAGCCGACATCTCCACTGACCACCATTGCCAGAGCGCTGCCTAGCTCGGAACTCGCTGTGGCCCGATCAACCTAGAACCCATCCGTCCCTATTGGATCATGTTTCAGGATCCCTTTGAGGTGTAGGTGGGGGACTGGAGATGTTGTTATCTCTACCGTAGTGGTTTGGCTAGAACAGATGCGTTGCCGTGCGCACTCCGCCATGCCCATCGTCTGTGTCGAGCTCGATCCCAGTGAACTTGCTTCCCCTTTCTTCCTTTTCGCTAGTGCATAGCATGTCCTGGAAGTAGGACTCCACGCGGGTGAGATGCTACCGCCTTTAGTGCCCTCCTTGCTGAACGTCGTCGCGGCCACAACTTCACTATCACCGCCGCAGTACCTCACACACGGCTGGACCTCCCTCGCCGTTTTGCCGCTTCTTCCTTAGCCCTAACAACTCCACTGTGACTCCCTGAGTGGGTAGAAGCTCTCCGCGCGCGCAGCCGTGCCCTATGCTTGCCGGTGCGCCACCACCGAGCGCCGCCACCAGCCATTGCCGGCAGTGACCTACCTCGGGCTAACCCCAGCCGCCCCTAGGGACCTCAATCGAATCGCCTTCTTGTGAGGATTGCAATGGGCACTTGGATTCGCCGGAATTTTCACCGCCGGTGAGGTTCTGGCCGGCGACCACTATCCCCTACCCCTGTGTGTATGACGAGTGGGCCGCGCTAGTCAGCGTGTGTTCCCCTCCCTCTGTTTGATTGCTGGGCTTCGGGTGGGCCGGCGGGTCACGGTTGGCCCCATGGCCTTAGCGGGCCGAGTGGCTTCGGCCTGTTTAGGGTTCCGGATTCGTTTTATTTTTATTCTTTTTCACATATTTGTGCGTAGATTCAAAAATACATATCTCATGATTAATAGATCCAAATGATGTGGTTCCAATTTTGTTGGTTTCCTAGTAATGTCTAGTTTATTTAGAAAATATAATATGGGGTATGCTTTTTAAAAATTTCTGAGATTTGTAATTAATCTTCTGATGCACTTTATTTAAACATGTGTTTTAGTAATTTTGTAACTCTCTGTGTATTAATTCAATTGTCATGAAATTTTTGAGAGATGCAGGTCATGGTATAATGATGCTCTAGTTAAAGTTTTAGCCTTGTTGGAGGTCATTTGCTCCAATTATGAAATTCCTTTGTTATTGGTTTTATTGGCACTTATCTTTTTGTTATTTTGATATCTCCTAATTAACTTGTCAAATTGAGGTGAAATTTTTATGGTAGCCTGTTGTTAGCATGTAATTGCCTCTATAATTTTATTAGAATTTTATAGTTAAATTTTATATGTGATGCCATGTATGCTTATGCACTCTAAATAAATAGAAAAGGGGGATTAGATATATGATTATGCTAGTGCCATGACTTGATTTTGTGTTACTTAAATATGATCTAACTGTTAGTAAAGTTGGGTAAGTCATTTGTGATGTTCCCAACATCACTTAATATTTAATTGTACAAATCTATCTTTTCTGGACAGATTTGGTGGTTAAGTAAGTTAGGCTATGTTAATGAGGTTTTCTTGCTTGGTGATCTATAGCAAAGTTGATGAGAACTTCATGAAGTAGTTGCTGGTAAATTTTGGTAGCATTTGGACTTATAGTTTAGAAATGGCCGCTGTCCCAAGCTGGGTTTAGTTTTGGAAGTGCTCTCTGTGTTCTAGAACAGATTCTGTACATGTGCTATTTTAACTTCGTAAATGATGAAATCATGCTTAGATGTTTATAAATGAAACATAGACAATTTCATAAGCTTTCCAGAATATCCTCTTGCAAGTCATTTGGATTTGTAGAACTCCAGTTATGAATGTTCTTAGCTACTGCTGATAACTTGTTGGAAATGTTAAATTGCTGGAATCTTGTTATGTGTGGGTTTAGTCTTAACCTTGTGGCACTTAGTGGTTTCTTAGAGATGTTCAAACATGTTAATATCAGATAGGAAATTTGCAGCTAAGTTTGAAGTGATTTGAATAGAGCACCACATAACTGGGTTTTGTGCTTACGATATTGCTATGTCATTGCATCCATCTTCACATCATTCATGCATGTTCATAAATCATCATGTCATCCTTGGTGCATACATGAAATTCATTGGCTGCATATACATGCAATAGGTGTGCCGAGAATCGTGTCTCGAGCAAAGTCTCGCTGGGCATGGAATCCGAAGTTGGAGTCCGTTCGGGGGCCGGAGGTCCAGTCCGATGAAGCCGGAGAAGACGTGGGAACCGTTCTTGAAGCCGACCTTTGATCTATCTTCTTTCGGTTAAGGCAAGCCCCGGAGCATTATAAGCCTCCTACTTTCAAAGCAATTATCTATATATACATGTTATATGTATTGTTGCATTATGTGATAGGAGTTGTTTGAAAACCCTTGTCGCATTGATAACATTCCTTGTCCAGCAATTCGAACCTTGAATCCTAAGTAGACAGGATCATATCTATGCTTAGCCCTGCTAAATTAGACCGGTAGAAGTCGGGTGATTTCCTGTCACCTGCGAGGTATAGGGACTTATCAGGTCACGGTTGGCTGTATTTGCTATCGTCGAAATGAACCATGTGTTATTGAAATAAAATGAGACCGGGCGGTATGACGATAGTGAAGCAGCAAGGCATGGAGGTCTTGGGTGTGGATCTATCTTCGTCTGTGTCGATTAAGGACCGAGACCTAGAGCCTTCTATGTCATTTTGAATGCATGCCTGACATTTAACTGGCCGGCCTGAGGTTGCCGACCGCAAAACCTAGTAGCTCAACTCAGGCTACGAAGTCGAAAAGAGAAAGTCGCCTCGGATGGGAGCCAGAGGGTTCAAGGGCAGGTGAGTTAAAAGTCCTGAGCGTCCTAGCCACTGGTATCCCTGAGAACGCGGCGCTGTTCGGGCCCACCCTGAGTTGTACCAAAGGTTATCTACGGCTACCTTTAGCGTGGTTTGCCGGGTGAGTGTCAAGAATACCCCCCCTCAACTGAGTTGGAATCGATTCGAGTCACCGTCTCTCCCGGATAGTGAGAAACTTGACTGGTTATCTCCAACGTAGATTCACTAATTTTAATGATGGTTCGGAATTGATGATAATGATGATGATAGCCTTATTATACCTGCTATGGTTAATATTGTTTGCTCCTAATAAAGTGATTGCTCTAGTACAGGTGCTAATCTAGATGATAGGTTAATGATTATTAACTTGATGCTTAAGCATTAATGATTACTTATATGTAACAAGCTTTTATGCAATTGAGTCAAGCTAGCCCACTTCATAAAGCCTTGCATACTCCTTGGTGTCACCTTTGTTTCTGGTTTTTGTCGGGTAAGTCTAGCTAAGTACCTTCTCGTACTCAGGATTTATTCCCACCTGTTGCAGGTAGCAGATTCGTACTTGTTGCTGCAAGTATTGTCTTCACCTTGTGGGCGTGAAGACTAGACCATATGGGCGTGGTCTCTATAGTATCTCTTCTGGTACGCTTTTGTAGGATGTGACTATGTACTGGCAGTATTTGACTTCAAATGGTTTTAGAAATTATGTTGCTTCCGCTAATCTTTACGTTGGTTTGTAATAAAATTATTCATACTCCGATGTATGAGTTTACTTATGAACTATTGTAACAAGTGCTGTGTTATGTTGAATCACTACGATCTTGGTTGCTCTCGGTTTGGTTTGAAATCCCTCGTGATTTCTTGGACTACTGGAGTTATATGGGCTCAAGTTTGAGAATTTGATCGTTTCGGCGATTGTTTTTGAACTTTTGCTCTTATAATTTGGACGGTTCGGTGATAGCTGGCATTGGAGCAAGAATCAATAGTTAAACATGTCATTTGTGTATTTAAACAAAAGCTTTTGTGAAAAATGTTAATTCTATTCTAAAGAGTGCCAGTGGTCATATCCTGTATGCCCAAATAAGGACTATTAGGTGGCTTACTAAGGTACTAACTTGGGGGTTCTTTCTTGTTTTCTGTTTTGTTGTCCATACAGCGTGCTATTGTATGGATGCCATCCGCTTGGGTGGTAATGTATGGATCAAAATACCTCTACGCCCTGGTAAGTGGGAGTTGTGAGAGCATGACCGTCCAACCGTCAGTCTAGGGGAGAGTAGTTATGGTTACTAGCATACTTACATGTTTAATTATGTGACTATGAAAGTACTTAATTATGGGTATATTTGTCGGGTAACTTTGATACTGAAGTATATACCTCGGGGGATGTATGTATGGAAAGTATTTAGTTTACTGCTTTCTTGTGTGCTATATTGGGAATTGTTGGGCTGAAATGCAATTTTCTGCAGGTACACTAACAACGTTTCCTATAGAGCGACTAGTTATCTTTAATGAGAGAATGTGTGTATGCCACCGAAGTATATGCTAGAAATTTCAAATTCTTCCTAGGTTTGTGAGGACGTACGGTTCGTGCATGCACCATGTTCGCATCATACATTGCATTCTGCATTACTCCCTCCCTTATAAATTGCTTATTCTATTGTTTAAAAAATTTTCTTTCCCTCAAATAGTTGCATTTCTTTCGTGAAGAATTGTGGTAGTCAACCAACCTAGTGGAGTGGTCAGTAGTGTCAGCCTTGAAACCCAATTCCTACCTGGCCCGTGAAAGAAAGCAAGACACAATTTCAAGATGTATCTCCTCGAGTTGGGATGTGTTTTGATCTGCAACTCGCCTCTCCATTGCCTCTACCCTTGTATTCATCCTAGTTTGCTACCCTCTCTTTGGATGATACTGTTTCTACACGCTTAATTCCTGACACGTGAGGATTCCTCATGGGTGTGTTCGGCAATGGTGTTGCGATTAGTACTCCAAGGTGCCGCGATGAAACCGGGAGCCTCCTATGGCGTGTGACACAAGGTTGTGCTACTCGGCACACGCAGGCATCAAGGATTGCTAGTCATGATCCATTATGGAGCTATATCAATGTGTTATCTTCTCGTGAACCTTTTCCTTGGATGTCGTTCCCTATCTTGTCCGAAGATCAGTACCTCAAACCAAGAAATTTCCCTCTTTTGAGATTGGAATTTGGATAGTTGGATACAATCTCTTCCTCATGCTTATATAATTCGTCAGCAGCCTTCCGATGTCATCAATGCTTACTAGTTTCACCTACTTGCAGATGTCTCGTCAGTTTTGCTCTAGCAGTCAGAGTCGTGGCAATACAGAACCGCCATCGTCTCCTCCGCAACCTACCTCTGCTGAGATGCTGCAAATGTTTGCCGAAAGTCAGCAAGCTTTGGGTGAGAGTGTCAGAAACCATGTCCATCAGGAACCTGAGCCTGCCCAGTACAACAACTATAAGGATTTCTTGGATACTGAGCCTCCTATTTTTTGAGAAGCAGAAGAACCACTTCAAGCAGACGAATGGTTGAACACTATCGAATAGAAGTTCTATGTGCTCAAGGTGGCAGATGATATGAAAACAGAATATGCTTCACAACAGTTGCAAGGACCTACAGGTGTTTGGTGGTGTCACCATCAGAATACCCTGCCTGAGAATATGGAAGTAGTTTGGGATCAGTTCAAGGAAGCATTTTAGGGACATTACATTCCTGCTGGCCTCATGGCAATCAAGCACACCGAGTTTATGAAGCTCACCCAAGGAGACAAAAGCGTAACAGAATATCTACATGCTTTCATCAACTTATCAAGATATGCTCCGGAATTTGTTAATACGGAGGTTAAGAAGATCGCAAGTTTTAAAAGAGGGTTGTGTCCCAAATTGATGAAGACCATGTGCAATAGCAAGTGTGCGGCTTTCAACGAGTTTGTCAGTGATACTATCGTTCAAGAGAACTGTAATGCTGTGTATGCTGCTTCTAAGAGCCACAAGAAATCTCATGAATCTAATGCACCTACGACCAATACTCTTGTGATGATTACACCTCAGTATTATTTGCCTAACATATCTACTAGATATCACCCATATCAGAAACAGGATTCAGTCAAGAGGAGTAGCATTAAGAAAGGAAAGCCTAAGGCACCACCAAGTCACCTGCCATGTTGGAATTGCAAGATGTCAGGTCATTGGGCCAAAGATTGTCCTCTCCCACAGAAGAAATCAAATGATAATAAGGCAGATGTGTGTAAAGGATGGGTTCGATACACCACGGTGGAATCCATTCCTATGGGTGAGATTATCACTGCCGGTGCATTTTTAGTGAACCAACATCCTGCAATTATGTTGTTCGATTTAGGTGCTTCCCACTCTTTTATCAGTTCAATGTTTGTAGCCAAGCATGGTATGAAGGTCATTACTTTAGATAATAGTGGTTATAATATTAGTGCTGCCGGAAATAATATTTCAACCAACCAGTTGGTCTTAGGAGCAAAGATCGAGATAGAAGGTTGCCTGTATGATCTGGATCTCGTGGTATTACCAGGATTGGGCCTAGATGTAATCTTAGGTATGAAGTGGATGAGTGGAAACAGTGTTCTGATTGATACCTCTACGAGAGTGGTTATGTTGAGGGATCCAAAAGACCAACAAGCTTTTCTAGTGCAACTTCCTAGAGACGTTAGTCCTCAGACTACAGTTAACGCTATGATAGCAAAAGCAAAAGAGATTGTAGAAGTTTCGGTAGTGTGTGAATTTCTAGATGTTTTTCCCGATGAATTGCCAGGATTACCTCCAGATCGTGATGTAGAGTTTAAGATTGAGTTAATTCCGGGTACAGCACCAATTTCTAAAAGACCGTATAGAATGCCGCCGAATGAGTTAGCTGAACTCAAGACACAACTTAGTGAACTTTTACAAAAAGGGCTGATCCGTCCTAGTTCTTCTCCATGGGGTTGTCCTGCTATCTTTGTGAAGAAGAAGGACCAGTCTCTGTGTATGTGTGTAGACTATCGACCACTCAATGCAGTCACTATCAAGAACAAGTATCCGTTGCCTCGTATTGATATCTTGTATGATTAGTTATCTAAAGCAAAGGTATTCTCGAAGATTGATCTGAGATCTGGTTATCACCAAATTAAAATCCGTTCGGAAGACATACCAAAGACTGCTTTCTCTACCAGATATGGATTATATGAATATCTTGTCATGTCTTTTGGTCTGAATTCAGTATTCATGCGAGAGCTGGACAAGTTTGTGGTGATATTCATTGATGATATTCTCATCTATTCTGAAAATGAAGAACATGTCGAGCATCTGAGAATTGTTTTATCCAGATTACGTGAACATAAGCTTTACGCCAAGTTCAGCAAATGTGAATTCTGGTTAAATAAGATACCTTTCCTCGGTCATGTATTGTCTGGTGAGGGAATTTCAGTAGACCTGACTAAAGTACATGAAGTTTTGGATTGGAAGGCACCAACTACAGTCCATGAAGTTCAGAGTTTTCTTGGATTGGCTGGCTACTATCATCGTTTTATCCCGGATTTCTCTAAGATAGCTAAGCCTATGACTCAACTACTTGAGAAGGATAGAAAGTTTGATTGGACTCCGGAGTGTGAGCAAGCTTTCCACACTCTACGTACCTTATTAACCTCATCTCCTGTATTAGCGCAACCTGACATTGAGAAATCATTTGATGTGTATTGTGATGCATCGAGTACTGGTTTAGGAGGTGTACTTATGCAAGAAGGCTGAGTTATTGCGTATGCTTCCCGTCAGTTAAGAAAGCATGAAGTTAACTATCCGACTCATGACTTAGAGTTAGCTGCTATCGTCCATGCTCTGAAAATCTAGAGACACTATTTGCTTGGAAATATATGCAATATTTATATAGATCATAAGAGTCTTAAGTACATATTTACTCAGCCTGAGTTAAATATGCACCAGAGAAGGTGGTTAGAGTTAATCAAGGATTATAACCTCCAAGTGCATTACCATCCTGGTAAAGTGAATGTGGTTGCCGATGCCTTGAGTAGAAAATCTCATTGCAACTCCCTGATAGAAGAAGATTTTCATTTATCTCATCTCTTACATCCTGTTGTAATCCATCATATCACTGTAGATTGTTCTTTGAGAAGTAGAATCATTGAGTTACAAAAGACTGATACTGGTGTATTTCACATCAAGAGAAAGATGAAAGAGCAAGTAACTAAGCACTTTCAAGTGGATGACAAAGGAATTCTCTAGTTCAAGGATAGACTCGTTGTGCCAAAAGATAGAGAGCTTAGAAATCAAATCTTATATGAAGCCTATTCTTCTAAGTTGTCCATCCATCATGGTAGTAGTAAGATGTATTAGGATCTCAAGCCGTACTATTGGTGGACCAAGATGAAGAAGGAAATTGCAGCCTATGTTGCTAGGTGTAATAATTGTTGTAGAGTTAAGGCCATTCACATGAAGCCTAGTTTACTCCAGCCTTTATCTGTTCCAGGTTGGAAGTGGGACGACATTGTTATGGACTTTATTGTTAGATTACCAACCACCCAAAGAGGTTTTGACTCTATTTGGGTTATAGTTGATCGCTTGACCAAGTCTGCTCACTTTATTCCCGTGAAGAGTAACTATCACCCACACCAGTATGCTGATATTTACTTCCAAGAAGTTATACGTCTTCATGGAGTGCCTAAGTCTGTTGTCTCTGACAGAGTGCCACAGTTTACTACTCGTTTATGGGAGCGCCTACATCAGAATCTTGGAACTAACTTGATCTATAGTTCTGCTTATCATCCACAGACATCGGGGCAGACTGAGCGTGTGAATCAAATTCTTGAAGACATGCTTAGAGCTTGCATCATCTCTTGTAATGTCTCCTAGGAGAAATGGTTGCCTCTCGCTGAATTCTCTTACAACAATAGTTATCAAGAGAGCATCAGAATGGCCCCTTTTGAAGCTTTATATGGTCGCAAGTATAGAACTCCTTTGAACTGGGTGGAACCAGGAGAAAGAAGGCTCTATGGTATTGACTTTGTAAAAGAAGCCGAGGAGCAAGTTCTTGCTATACAGAAAAATATAGCAGCCGCTCATGCTAGACCAAAGAGCTACGCAGATAAGAGGAGGAAACCTATTGAGTTTGAAGTAGGTGACCATGTCTATCTAAAGGTGTCCCCTATGAGAGGAGTAAAGCATTTTGGGATCAAAAGAAAGCTTGAGCCTCGATACGTTGGACCCTATCGGATCATCGAGAAAAGTGGAAGAGTAGCTTATAAGCTTAGTTTACCTCATGAGTTGGGAGCTATCTTTCTAGTCTTCCATGTTTCTCAACTAAAGAAATGTCTCCGTCTTCCTGAGGAAAGAGTAGAAGTGAGACGCATCAAGTTGAAATCCGATCTTTCTTATGAGGAGAAACCGGTATATGTTCAGGTTACTTTGGAAAGGGTGACTTGAAGTCGAGTAGTCAAATTATACAAGGTGGTTTGGAGTAATCACGGTGAACGTGATGCAACTTGGGAAAGAGAGGATTATTTAAAGGACAACTATTCCACTTTTTTATGAAAAATGGTACGACTTTCAAATCTCGGGACAAGATTTTTATAAGGGGGGAGGGTTGTAACACCCTTGGTGTTAGCTAGCCTCATAATGCATTCATAATGCATGATCATGGCATCCTAGTCTCTTATCAGGATCATAGCATCATGTTTGATTAGTAAGAGTGTTGAAACATTCATTTGCAACATTTGAAACAATTGCAACATTTGTGGTTTTCTATGTGTTTCCTTTATGTGTTGCTAGGTTTTTGTGTAGTTGACACTTGTGATGCTCTTACATGATCCCTAGTAGCTTAACTATGCTTAGGACACCTAATGGAGCACTGTTCATGTTGACCGAAATGACTAATTTGCCCTCTAGGGGAGGTTTGACCTTGAGGTGACCTCTAGAGTGCCCTAGTTTGACTAATTAAAAAGTCCAACCGAGAGACCTTGCATGGATGTGCACCCTTTACCAAAGTTGTAGAAAATTTATCAAGGAACAAAAGTCTCAATATGACCATCTCATGAAAATGGCTGGAAGATGCTCAAACTGGGCCCACAAGTCAGTAAGTGGACTGCCTAACACTTAGCAAAATTATTCTAAGTCAGGGTGCATTTCAGTTTCAAGGTACCCCTCTTTAGGGCTCTGTAGTTTCAAATCTAGGCCAAACTAGTTCAAGTCCATATTGACAAAATTGAAGCCCTCACATAGATCTACAAGTTTGCAAATTACGGTTTTCATCAAAATTGCCTAGATTGGGAGCTCTAGAGTGTTGAAGTTCGTCTGTCAGTCACCTCTATCGGCTTCCATTCAGTCGGGTTTCAGTTTCGTCAGAGTTCAGAAACTCGAACTGAGCTCGATCATGACCGGCACCTCGCAGGAAGCTCGTGCCGCATGGCCAACACGCGTCGACGCCGCACTTTAGTCATCTACGTGAGGTCGCCACGCCTCCTGGAGGCCCCAGCTCGCCCACATTCTCACTCCAGCGCTCCTCGCCTCGCTTGGCTCCACCACAGTGCCATCGCCGGCCTCGCTATGTCCGCGCTCGCGCTGCCGCGCCTCTGGCCACTGTGTTCGCACCAAATGCGCTGTTGTAGCATGCTCTATCCTCGTGTTCCTCAGCCGTGCCATTAGCACCATCAGTTAGGGCAAGAGCCGACATCTCCACTGACCGCCATTGCCAGAGCGCTGCCTAGCTCGGAGCTCGCTGTGGCCTGATCAACCAAGAACCCATCTGTCCCTATTGGATCATGTTTCGGGATCCTTTTGAGGTGTAGGTGGGGGGCTGGAGATGTTGTTATCTCTACCGTAGTGGTTTGGCCAGAACAAATGCGTTGCCGTGCGCACTCCGCCATGCCCATCGTCTGTGTCGAGCTCGATCCCAGTGAACTTGCTTCCCCTTTCTTCCTTTTCGCTAGCGCATAGCATGTCCTGGAGGTGGGACTCCACGCGGGTGAGATGCTACCGCCTTTAGTGCCCTCCTTGCTGAACGTCATCGCGGCCACAACTTCACTGTCGCCGCTGCAGTACCTCGCACGCGGCTGGACCTCCCTCGCCGTTTCGCCGCTTCTTCCTTAGCCCTAACAACTCCACTGTGACTCCCTGAGTGGGTAGAAGCTCTCCACGCGCGCAGCCGTGCCCTATGCTCGCCGGTGCGCCACCACCGAGCGCCGCCGCCAGCCATTGCCGGCAGTGACCTACCTCGGGCTAACCCCAGCCGCTCCTAGGGACCTCAATCGAATCGCCTTCTTGTGAGGATTGCAATGGGCACTTGGATTCACCGGATTTTTCACCGCTGGCGAGGTTCTGGCCGGCGACCACCATCCCCTGCCCCTGTGTGTATGACGAGTGGGCCACGCTAGTCAGCGTGTGTTCCCCTCCCTCTGTTTGATTGCTGGGCTTCAGGTGGGCCGGCGGGTCACGGTTGGCCCCATGGCCTTAGCGGGCCGAGTGGCTTCGGCCTGTTTAGGGTTCCGGATTCGTTTTATTTTTATTCTTTTTCACATATTTGTGCGTAGATTCAAAAATACGTATCTCATGATTAATAGATCCAAATGATGTGGTTCTAATTTTGTTGGTTTCCTAGTAATGTCTAGTTTATTTAGAAAATATAATATGGGGTATGCTTTTTAATAATTTCTAAGATTTGTAATTAATCTTGTGATGCACTTTATTTAAACATGTGTTTTAGTAATTTTGTAACTCTCTGTGTATTAATTCAATTGTCATGAAATTTTTGGGAGATGCTGGTCATGGTATAATGATGCTCTAGTTAAAGTTTTAGCCTTGTTGGAGGTCATTTGCTCCAATTATGAAATTCCTTTGTTATAGGTTTTATTGGCACTTATCTGTTTGTTATTTTAATATCTCCTAATCTACTTATCAAATTGCGGTGAAATTTTTATGGTAGCCTCTTGTTAGCATGTAATTGCCTCTGTAATTTTAGTAGAATTTTCTAGTTAAATTTTATATGTGATGCCATGTATGCTTATGCACTATAAATAAATAGAAAAGGGGGATTAGATATATGATTATGCTAGTGCCATGACTTGATTTTGTGTTACTTAAATATGATCTAACTGTTAGTAAAGTTGGGTAAGTCATTTGTGATTTTCCCAACATCACTTAATATTTAATTGTACAAATCTATCTTTTCTGGACAGATTTGGTGGTTAAGTACGTTAGGCTATGTTAATGAGGTTTTCTTGCTTGGTGATCGATAGCAAAGTTGTTGAGAACTTCATGAACTAGTTGCTGGTAAATTTTGGTAGCATTTGGACTTATAGTTTAGAAATGGCAGCTGTCCCAAGCTGGGTTCAGTTTCGGAAGTGCTCTCTGTCTTCTAGAACAGATTCTGTACATGTGCTATTTTAACTTTGTAAATGATGAAATCATGCTTAGATGTTTATAAATGAAATATAGACAATTTCATAAGCTTTCCATAATATCCTCTAGCAAGTCATTTGGATTTGTAGAACTCCAGTTATGAATGTTCTTAGCTACTGCTGATAACTTGTTGGAAATGTTAAATTGCTGGAATCTTGTTATGTGTGGGTTTAGTCTTAACCTTGTGGCACTTAGTGGTTTCTTAGAGATGTTCAAACATGTTAATATCAGATAGGAAATTTGCACCTAAGTTTGAAGTGATTTGAATAGAGCACCACATAACTGGGTTTTGTGCTTACGATGTTGCTATGTCATTGCATCCATCTTCACATCATTCATGCATGTTCATAAATCATCATGTCATCCTTGGTGCATACATGAAATTCATTGGGTGCATATACATGCAATAGGTGTGCCGAGAATCGTGTCTCGAGCGAAGTCTCGCTGGGCGTGGAATCCGAAGTTGGAGTCCGTTCGGGGGCTGGAGGTCCAGTCCGACGAAGCCGGAGAAGACATGGGAACCGTTCTTGAAGCCGACCTTTGATCTATCTTCTTTCGGTTAAGGCAAGCCCCGGAGCATTATAAGCCTCCTACTTTCAAAGCAATTATCTATATATACATGTTATATGTATTGTTGCATTATGTGATAGGAGTTGGTTGAAAACCCTTGTTGCATTGATAACATTCCTTGTCCAGCAATTCGAACCTTGAATCCTAAGTAGACAGGATCGTATCTATGCTTAGCCCTGCTAAATTAGACCGGTAGAAGTCGGGTGATTTCCTATCACCTGCGAGGTATAGGGACTTATCAGGTCACGATTGGCTATATTTGCTATTGTGGAAATGAACCATGTGTTATTGAAATAAAATGAGACCGGGCGGGATGACGATAGTGAAGCAGCAAGGCATGGAGGTCTTGGGTGTGGATCTATCCCCGTCTGTGTCGATTAAGGACCGAGACCTGGAGCCTTCTATGTCATTTTGAATGCATGCCTAACATTTAGCTGGCCGGCCTAAGGTTGCCGACCGTGAAGCCTAGTAGCTCAACTCAGGCTGCGAAGTCGAAAAGTGAAAGTCGCCTCGGAAGGGAGCTAGTGGGTTCAAGGGCAGATGAGTTAAAAGTCCTGAGCATCCTGGTCACTGGTATCCCCGAGAACACGGCGCTATTCGGGCCCACCCTGACTTGTACCAATGGTTATCTATGGCTGCCTTTAGCGGGGTTTGCCGGGTGAGTGTCAGGAATACCCCCCTCAGCTGAGTTGGAATCGATTCGAGTCGCCATCTCTCCTGGATAGTGAGAAACTTGACTGGTTATCTCCAGCATAGATTCACTAATTTTAATGATGGTTCCGAATTGATGATAATGATGATGATAGCCTTATTATACCTGCTATGGTTAATATTGTTTGCTCCTAATAAAGTGATTGCTCTAGTACATGTGCTAATCTAGATGATAGGTTAATGATTATTAACTTGATGCTTAAGCATTAATGATTACTTATATGTAATAAGCTTTTCTGCAATTGAGTCAAGCTAGCCCACTTCATAAAGACTTGCATACTCCTTGGTGTCACCTTTGTTTCTGGTTTTTGTCGGGTAAGTCTAGTTGAGTACCTTCTCGTACTCAGGGTTTATTCCCACCTGTTGCAGGTAGCATATTCGTACTTGTTGCTGCAAGTATTGTCTTCGCCTTGTGGGCGTGAAGACTAGACCATATGGGCGTGGTCTCTGTAGTATCTCTTCTGGTACGCTTTTGCAGGATGTGACTATGTATTGGCAGTATTTGACTTCAAACGGTTTCAAAAATTTTGTTGCTTCCGCTAATCTTTACGTTGGTTTGTAATAAAATTATTCGTACTCCGATGTATGAGTTTACTTATGAACTGTTGTAACAAGTGCTGTGTTATGTTGAATCACTACGGTCTTGGTTGCTCTCGGTTTGGTTTGAAATCCCTCGTGATTTCGTGGACTACCGGAGTTATATGAGCTCAAGTTTGAGAACTTGATCGTTTCGGGGATTGTTTTTGAACTTGTGCTCTTATAATTTGGACGGTTCCGTGACACAATACATCAATCATTATAAAATAACATATAAAGGTTTTTAAACATGTAGGGTTTGTAACTATGACTGTTGAGTGTAGAAACAACTAAATAGAGCTACAATTAAAGGACGTGAAAGATCGAAGGTAGAAGCTAGAAGGTTTGATTAATGATAGGGATAGAATAGACATGATGTATGTGGGCTAACTTGAAAGATTTAGAAAGCATGTGGATTTATAGATGAAGGGCAATTGATCAGAGGATTGTATACAAGATGGACTGGACATTATGAAGAATGAAGCATAACGAAGATTTAAGGGCTAGATCACACGGGATGACTATGCATGATTGATGAGAGGAAACTTATACTAAGGTTGAGGTCCGATGAATACATGATTTTGGGGAATATATAAGTGAAACATACAAAGGCATGCTATCGGTCGGTCAGCCGACCAGTGCCATTGGAAAGTCATGGATTTGGGAATTGGAGCTTTGAATAGGTTTTGGCTAAGAGATAATGGCTCACTAGTTATAGAAAGTGACGAGTCAATGAACTGGTAGTGGTTGGATGGCTAGAACTTGATGAGGGTGAAGCAAGGGAAGATGCAAGGCCAGCAAGGATGTTTAACAGATATATTGTGTACTAACTACTCCTTTGAGATATGAGTCAGTGCTGCTGGATATATGTCGAGGATATATGAGGACACGTCATGGTCAACCAGTACATGGAGACACATATTAGTTCAGCGGGCACGCAGTTATAGCGACTAGTGCACACAAGATGTGTATGTTGGCGGATAGCAAGGGTTTTGATCATCAAAGGCATGGTATTTGTATAACCAATTGGTGATACATTTTGTGGAGCTGTTATGGACAGTATGGAGTATGTTGTGGCAAAAGAGCATGATGTTTCGACCATCGGATAGCCAGGAAACGAGATTGCAAGATGGTACTGCATGACTGTTGGCATGGCAGGAGCAGTGACACGGTGATGCTTATATTTTGGGTGTTGTGATTCATATGACCAAGAAAACTTGCAGAGATGTGTGTAAGTATATGATATACACTATGATCGAAGGGCATGACCTCCGGAGTGGTGAATCATCGGGAACAAGCATGCCAACTGGTCTCAGCGCGGCTGCGGGGCAGCAGGGACAGCGAGGACAAGATAGGAACATATCTCTTTCATATTTGATCCTATAGCCATGAAACTTTGCAGAGGCATGTGCAAGGATGATATTTACACTGTGGTCAAAGGATTTGATACTTGGGATCATGGTTTGCTGGGGAATGCGAAAACAAGTTAGTGCCGCACAGCTGCTAGGACAGCAGGGCAGTGAGTGTGAAAGCTGACCAAAACACCATCTCCGCTGGTCGGATGGGTGACCAACTCTGCATAACCATGTGCAAGTATGTGATACACGTGTGGGTCGAAGGGAATGAGCACTGGATTGGTAAAACAACGGGAACATGCATGCCAATCAGCAGTAGTGCTGCTGCATGAATAAATAGGACAGCAAGATTAGTGAGCGTGCAACATTAATATCTTCGGCACCGCAGCTCCTCTAGCCACAAAATTTTGTGTAGGCATGTGCAAAGATGTGAAACATATTATGGTTAAAGGAGATGGTCACCAGAGCAATGAAACGACGAGAACATGTATGCCAACCGGCAGGTATGCTGCTGCAGGGCAGCAGGGACAACAAGCATGAGAAAAAAGATAACTTGTTTGGATTGGACTTTATGGCCACAGGATTTTACGGGGACATGCGCAGGTTCATGATACACACATGGATCAAAGGAATTGTAAAACGGAGGTGCGATTTGCCGGGAACAAACGCGCCAACCGGCCGCGACATCGCTGTCCAGAAAAGAACAGCAACGCGATTGTGGGAAACGTTGCCAGAATTCGATCAAAATTGAATATGAGTACATGGTTTGCTGCAGGGACCATGAAAACATCATGGAAGATATTACGAGAGTTCTTACATTGGGAAATTGCAACAATTGTGATGAGGTTGACGGCAGCCGGTAGCAGTAACGGGTGACAATAATGTCGGTGATCAACGGAGCAGCGGCAAATCCACCTTGGGGATCATCCGTGCCACGCGAGATATCAAAGGAATGCATGAATGACAAATAGGAAGCAAGATGAAGGTCAGGGAGGGACGTCCTCAGCATGGCTTACAGAAATGGCAGCGATGATAATCATCGAGTTGCTGCTGCGGTTTCGAGGAGACAGCAAGACGCACCAGAATGACCTCCATGAGACGGTGCAGCGCCATGGCTTTCCTTGAGAGGTTACAACAGAGAGGGGTCATGGTTAGCATGAGTTTCAAGGAAGAACAAGGAGACATTGATCCTTACCACAGCACAAAGTGAAGGATTCTAGGAATTCGATGATGGAAAGAAACGTGCAGTGGCAAAATGGATTCAGTGCAGCGAGATCACTGCATTTTGGTGGAGAATATGGAGCGGAATTTGGAGAGGAGAGGAGGGGCGTCCATGGAGGTGGGAGGGGAGGAGATGGAGTGCTTCTATTGCTCTGGTGCTAGTGTAAGAAGGTGAGAAGAAGAGGAGAAGATATGGCTGCTGCTGGTGTGAAGAAAGGAGAGGGAAAATATAGAAGAGGAGAGGGCTGCCATGGGAGAGGAAGGAGAGAAAATGAAAAGCTTCTCCTCTGGTGTTTTGCTTGCATGAGGAAGAGAGGGGAAGAGGGGGAGACGCCACCTGCTGGAGAAAGAAGAGGAAATGAGGGGCTGCCTACTGGTGCTTGCGTGAGGGAATAAAAGAGGGAGATGGAGGGAATGCATGCAAGAATTAGTGAGGATAAATGAGGTAGGCATGTAAAGATAATTCAAGTGCTATATTATGGCTGTTGTTATTTGCATGAGGGAGAGGAAATGGCTGCTGCGTGAGAGAAAAAGTAGGAGGAAGTATGGCTACTATTATGTACATGCAAAGGAGCTGACATAAGAGAGAATGAGAGGGAGGTATAACCAAAGGAATTAAAGGGTGAGGGCTGTTGTTATTTCTGCATGTCAATGTCAGCTCCTTTGCATGTACATAATAGTAGCCATACTTCCTCCTACTTTTTCTCTCACGCAGCAGCCATTTCCTCTCCCTCCTCATGCAAATAACAACAGCCATAATATAGCACTTGAATTATCTTTACATGCCTACCTCATTTCTCCTCACTATTTCTTGCATGCATTCCCTCCCTCTCCCTCTTTTATTCCCTCACGCAAGCACCAGTAGGCAGCCCCTCATTTCCTCTTCTTTCTCCAGCAGGTGGCGTCTCCCCCTCTTCCCCTCTCTTCCTCATGAAAGCAAAACACCAGAGGAGAAGCTTTTCATTTTCTCTCCTTCCTCTCCCATGGCAGCCCTCTCCTCTTCTATATTTTCCCTCTCCTTTCTTCACACCAGCAGCAGCCATATCTTCTCCTCTTCTTCTCACCTTCTTACACTAGCACCAGAGCAATAGAAGCACTCCATCACCTCCCCTCCCACCTCCATGGACGCCCCTCCTCTCCTCTCCAAATTCCGCTCCATATTCTCCACCAAAATGCAGTGATCTCGCTGCACTGAATCCATTTTGCTACTGCACGTTTCTTTCCATCATCGAATTCCTAGAATCCTTCACTTTGTGCTGCGGTAAGGATCAACGTGACCCTGTTCTTACTTGAAACTCATGCTAACCATGACCCTGTTCTTTGAGGGGGAGTGTATGTCACACCCGGCCCAATTTGGAATTTGGCCCATAGTGGCCCATGTGAATGCTATGAGATATTGTGGAGAGTTTAGTTCTAGCTTGGTTGTTTAGAGTGGGATAGACCAACATATAAGGCTTCTAGAGTCCATCTCACCATCCCCAGGTTAATCCTTTTACCCGAAGCGAGGACGAAAGTGTAAGTGGGATGATGGTAGGTGTGGTTCATTCAGCGTGCAGAGTGGATCTGAGCCGTTTGGACTCTGAGGTGTTACAACAATATGGCCATACTTCTCAATGGGAAGAACACTCAAGATCCTCCTTGCAACATCCGATGGACTCATTTGAGTGAGCCCAAGAGCATTGAGATCCTCTACAAGAACATTCAAGCGAGTGTACATGTCATTAGCACTTTCTTTGGGAAGCATCTTGAACGAATTAATCTTCTTTAAAGCAATATGGTAGCGTTCCTCATGCTCACTCTTAGTTCCCTCATGGAGAGCACAAAGGTTTTCCCACAATTCATGAGCATTTTTTGCATTACTCACACAATTGAAGATATCCTTGCCAAGGCCCTGGTAGAGTGCATTTCTTGCCTTTGCATTCCACCGGTCGTACTTCTTCTCATCACCAATGGGGTTAGCGGTATCCTTGACTTCTAGAATCCCTTCGGTGGCGGCTCTAAGACACCCGATGTCTATGGCTTCTAGGTACGCCTCCATGTGGATTTTCCAATATGGAAAATCATCTCCCTCAAAGATGGGAGGTGGTCCTTCCCCATTAGACATCTTGCTCTAGGCGGTTAAGCCTAATTTAGGAGCAACTCGCTCCGATACCAATTGAAAGGATCAAGATGCCCAAGAGGGGGGTGAATTGGGCTTTTCTAAATTTTATTGCAAGAATCAAATCCTAATAAGCCATAATTCACCCCTAGTGCCTACAAGTGTTCCTAGTGATTCTACCAATAAAAGTTTTGCACCCTAAGTTCCAATCCTAGTCTAGCATGGCAATTCTAGGAATGTAAACCAAGCAACAAAAGTAATGCGAGAAAGTAAATTGCTTGAATGTAAAGAGTTAGGAACACGGTGATGTTTTCCTGAGGTATCAGAGAGTCGCCACTCCCCACTAGTCCTCGTTGGAGCACCCGTGAAAGGGTGTAGCTCCCCCTTGATCCGCGCGAGGATCAAGTGCTCTCTACGGGCTGATTCTTTGACACTCCATCGCAGTGAATCACCCACAACCGCTCACAAGATGAGTTGGGTCATCCACAAGCTTCGCCAGATGATCACCGAGCTCCCAATCACCACCAGGCCGTCTAGGTGATGGCGATCACCAAGAGTAACAAGCAAGAACTCTCACTTGACCACAACAAGCCTAATGAGAAGGTGGATGCACACTTGCTACTCCCTAATCACTAGTGAGGACTATCAAACTTGAATTCTCAAGATTCAATTCTCACTAGGGCTCTTGCACTTTCTTGCACATGAAAGGAGTTTCTCAGCTGACCAAATGAGCAAGAGTACCTCTAATGCAGGGGTAGAGGGAGTATTTATACTCCCCCTCAACTCCCCCAACCATTATCTTCGAAAATAGCACTTTTCGTGACCGACAGACGCGATGACGCCCACCAACAGACGTGTCTGTCGCTCTGGTGGGACGCATCTGTTGCCTCTGAGGAGTGCATCTGTCGCATGAAAATAGATCAAAATGTTCAACTAGCCATTAGGGCTCAATAGACGCTGGGCTGCATCTGTTTCCCTAGCAACGAACGTGTCTAACGCTATCAACATCTTCAGAGCATTCTAGACCGCGTCTGTTGACCACCAGACGCGTCTGACACTCAACTGTCACTGCGTCTATCACTCGTATACGCGTAGGGCACGTCTGTCGCCCTTCATCCTCACGTCTGATGCTCTTGGCAGTGAAGAGACCACGCAACAGACGCTAACGTCAGCGTCTGTCGCCCTTCGTTTTTAGCGTCTGTCGCCCTTTGAAGGGCTAAAATGACTTCCGATTCAAACGCTTCTTGAATGACTTTTGTTCCAAACAATCTCAAGGCCATCCTAGAGCCACCTAGTGCTAAGTTTGACAAGTGTGCACCACACCTAACCATTAGACTCACCTAGGTCAAGCTACCCATCCATGCCCCCCTTTATATTATGGCCAAAAGGAGAAAAATGAAAGTCCTAACAACTATTCTGAACGTAGCTCACCTCCTCGATGTCCGGAACTAACTATCCTTAACCTTGTCGATCATCCTTTGAAAACCAAAAATGATTTCCATCGATAAGGGGCATGACCTAACACTCTATTATTTCTGCAAAACACACGTTAGTCATGATAATTAACCATTGTCATCAATCATCGAAACCCACTCTAGGGGCCTAGATGCTTTCAGAGTAAATAAATCTAGATTTAGGAAATAGAAAAGGATTTGGAAAAGGAGGGAAATTGGAAAAGCCAAAGCAGCCCGCGACAACAACCAACCCGGCCTGCCTTGTTCCGCCCGCATCCTCTTGAGCCCACCATGGCCCAGCGAGCAGGCCTCGCCTACATGGCCGAGCAGGCCGGCCCAGCAGCCACTGACCCAGCACCGTGGCCTAGCCAGCCACGCACTCGCACAGTCCACTCCCTCGTGCCCGCCCGCATGGTCACTGCACACCGTTGTTTCTCCCCCTGCCACTGACACGCGGACCCTGCCTTTCATCCCTCACCTCCCCCTCTTCTTTTTCTTTGGTGAGGAGCAAAAGTAGAGCAACACCGCCTACGCCTTGCACGGTCCCCGCCTGCCCTTCACCATCCGTGCTCGCCACCAACCGCACCAGCGCATGGATTCACGCCACGTCTGCGATCCGTGGTGCTCAAGCCGCCTAGCTAGACGTGCCGCTATTGACGTTAATTAACTCCAATTTTTAACCACCAACTACTTCAGGAAAAGGTCTGAAATAATGTGTGAAGTAGGGTTATAGATGTTTATTCTAATGAGTTCCACGAGTTGTGTTGTTCTCACTTGTTTTGCAGGATATGCAGTATTTCATTATATAAAAGTACCTCGAGTGAAGAATCTGAGCACACCATTGCGAAGAGCTTGTTGAGATGATCGAGATGGACATATCATTTGCCATATTTGGAGCACCGGAGAAGAAGTCCTCGATGGATACGACTCGGAAGACTCTAGAAGACCCTAGAACCATCATCATCACAAGACCAAGGACTAAACCGACAAGATTCCATAGCTTTGCGAAATAATCTTTTCTAGGGATTTATCCAGAGGCTGGGAAGGAAGGAATCCACTCAAGACATGACTCATTACATGAACGGATAGGAAAGTGGCACTAGAAGGATGTAGAAGACACCAGAAGGCACAGGAACGAAGCGAAGGCCCGGTGGCTGCCAGGTGGGGCCGGTCGGCCCCACAGGTCAGGCCGGCCGGCCTGGCTCCCCAACTAAGTGGGTCCCCCTTCGCATGGCGGCCTCCAACCGACCTCTATGACGCATCCTGACCATTGGTTCATGTTGGTTTGATCCGAGGGCTACGGTTCATCCCATCGGGCTTTATAAACAGAGGCATACCCCCCTCCTGACTCAATCAATCTATCATCTCATCATTGTTCAGTTCAGGGTAGTCCCTTAAAAGGATAACTTAGAGCTCCACCAGCTAGGGCATAGCTAGAACATAAGAAAAGAAATTAGAGGAGGCAAGCAATGCTTGGATTCCGGATCTAGTCGCGAGGAGGCTAGGTATAGCCTTGTACTTCTCTCTTGTATTCAACATTATTAATCTATTATGCTATTTGTCTTCTAGTTCACTGTGTTCATCTTCTAGTTCGTCTACTTGTTCTTCTAGTTCATCTTGTTCATCTTATAGTTCATCATATTCTTGTCTAGTTCATGTTGATCCTCTAATTCTTGTTTTAGTTTGTGTATGAGTCGAATACTTGATAGGACTTGGTATAATTCTAGATTCATAATTATAATGTTCATTGCCTATGTTGATTATATGTTTAGTATAGTTGGAGTAGTTTTGTGTTTATTCTCTTGTTCGTATAGCGCTCATTCCGATGATCAAGGGGTGGGTGGTAGAAGTTGTGTAAGCGTGGTGCTTAGACAATATCTATATGCGAGTGCTCCCTATGTTCCGAGCCATGTGGTAGATCACGAAGGTGACTATTATAGCTTTGTTGAGTCCTCTATAGTCCACTCCCCGAATATAGGACTAGTACGGCTGAGTTGCGGGGTGATATCTTGCTCTGTTCCTGATCCACCCTAGGAATGTCTCTTGAGTATGAATACGAGGTTACCTTGACCATGATTGCTAAAGGTAATTGCACTAATTGATGTAGCTCAATGACCTATAGTTAGAATAACCCTAGGAGTTAGTTTCTATTTTCTAGTTCTTTCTAGAGTCACGCCCAAGTAGGAAAATGCTCGGTGGAACCCCTTTTAGAATTACCATGATCTGTTATTAATTATCCTTTATTATGATATGATTGATCCCTATTTTGAGATTGATCTAGTGGAACTCTTATCATAAGTGTAAGTTATATTTTTTATTCTTATACCTCCAAGTGCCTTCCCAGTGGTAGAATTATAAATAACGATACCTGGACCTTTCCTGGGTGAAATGCTACAACTGATGTATTTTATCTATGCGCTTGCGGATAACCTTTATTCATATATTTATAAGTGCTATGATCATAAGTACAACCACATATTTTGGTATTGTGTTGGGGATGACAACCTGGCTTAAGCAATGCTAAGAGATATCTCGAACATTTTGAATGCCTTTGCTAAGGAAGGGTTTGACCTACCTTATTTGTAATCATGTTAGAGATGTCAACAAGCATTTCTAGCACTGTTGCTAGGGAAGGCAATGGAGGTTTAGAATAATACATATTGAATATCAAGGAATAATCTTACACATGTGATAATTGAGACACACTATTGATCTTTTACTCAAATAGGCTTACCTTGTCTTTTGTCTATTCATGAATATCTTATTACAGGGTAATGTATGTCTGGATATCTTTGTTCGACAAACTACGTGAGGATCCATAAGAGATAATCAGAAAAGCTAGAGCCAAGCTCAGGAAAAAGAAATCCCCAACAACTTTGTCAGAAGAAGACCAACCAAGAAGAAGTTTGACACTAGTGTTCGAAGCCATGGCTAACAAGACTCTCCGTGAATTCTCCGCTCCAACCACTGCCAACATTAGGACTAGACCAGCAGTCAATGTGGGAGAAGAAGGATTTGAGCTCAAGCCAGCCTTGATCAACATGGTGCAAGCCAACCAGTTTTGTGGGAAAGCACATGAAGATGCCAAGTGCCCATCTCCAACACTTCCTGGAGATCTACAACACATTCACCATCAAAGGAGTTGAAAGAGATGTCATACTACTCCGCGTTTTCCCATTTTCACTCTTGGGAAGGATGAAGCAATGGTTCTATGCCAACAGAGAGAAAAACACTACATGGAATATCTGCTCCACTACTTTCCTAGCAAAGTTCTTTCCCATAGGCAAAACCAATGCCCTATGTGCAAAGATCTCAACTTTTTAGCAGCAGTACGATGAGTTTGTCCCTGAGGCATGGTAACTCTTTCAAGATTACATATCAGAATGCCCTCAGCATGGGATGGAGGATTGGTTACTCATGCAGACATTTTATCATGGGCTCACCACAAGTGCCTGTGAGAATATTGATGCAGCCGCTGGAGGATCGTTCTTGTCACTCACTATTCATGAAGCCACCACTCTTGTTGATAAAATAGCTTAGAACCTGGGATGGAACAAAGAACGCACTCAACCACGCAAGATAGGAGGAATGCATCAAGTCAAGGAGGTGGATATGTTGTCTGCCAAGATGGACCTGCTCATGAAGAAGCTTGACGAACATGATCAACAAAAGAAGGAAGTCATGCACATCCATGATTCTCACATGACTTGTGAAGAGTGTGGAGGCACTAGCCACACAGGAAGCAACTATCCTAAAGTCTAAGAGGATGTCAACTATATCAACAACAACGCCAATTATCATCCTCAACAGAATCAAGGATGGAACCAACAAAATCAAGGGTGGAATCAGTAACAAAAACCTAACTACCCAAGTAACTACTCAGATAACTACCAAGCTAACAATTTCAACCAACCACCTTTGAGAGAGATGTTTGTTAATAAGAATAAAGTTATTGATAATATGTCCAAAAAGATAGCTTCAGTACCTGTGGCTGAAAAAGGTAAGATTTTGGGGAATCCAAAAGAATTAGAAACTACGAATCTTGTAGACATCTTCAATGCAAGAGAATACTTCATCGCACCACCCAGACCACTGAGACCAGTATGGGGAGAAGAGGACATGCCAGAAAAGAAAGGAGATCTAGGAAGACCCGTCATCCCCATCCGCATTGGAGCTCAGACTTTCGATGAAGCTGTCTGTGATTTGGGAGCAAGTGTCAACATTATGCCTAAGGTAATCTACGAGAAAATTCATGGTCAACCTTTGTTGTACACAACCATGTGTTTGTAGCTCGCAGATCAGACATTGTGCTACCCTAAGGGAATTCTCAAAAATGTTCTCGTGGGAGTTGGACACTCAACTCTACGAGTAGACTTTGTGGTGATAGAAACATGAGGAGATGATAGAGCACCCATCATTTTGGGATGACCATTCCTCAGCACAGCCAAAGCCATCATCTAAGCTGACACCGCCAAGATCTGTTTCACCATTGGAGACACCAAGGAGAGATTCAGCTTCAGGAATCATGCACTCAAAATGCGAGTCCATCCTCAACACCCGTACAATTACTTGGATTTTGACAAGATCCTAGAAAAGAAGAACAAGATTCTAGAAAGGAAGGTTCCATAAAAGAAGGCTCCAGTCAAGAAGAACGTCTACACTTATGAAGGCATCTTGCCTACTCCAAACAAGAACAATAACAAGAAGGGGAAAGAGCAAAGCAAAGCAACCTGTTCAAGAACCAGTCTTGATGATCAACACTATTGAACCACCTATTGACCCTGCTTTTCCTCCATCACACCTTGAAAAGAAGGAAGATCCTAGAGTACCTACCATCGATTGTATGATTGAAGGAAGTACCTTCTATAAGACATTCTGTGACATCGTCTCAAGCATCAACATCATGTCTACGGTAACACATAAACATTTATGTCAAGATAGACCCTTGTGCCCAACATATTTGCAGCTGCAGCTGGCGGACCAATCGTTCCAATTTCCAAAAGAAATAGCCAAGGACATAACAGTCAATATCAGGGATCAAGAAGTTCCCGCCGACTTCATGGTTCTAGACATGGGTGAAGAAGATGTCCACCTTATTCTAGGGAGATCGTTCCTTCATACCACTAGCGTGATCATCCATATGAAGCAAGGGGAGATCCATTTCCACTTCCCTAGGGAGAAGGTATGTTGTTACTTTAATAGCTATACTACTTATGAGAAGCCCAAGAAGAATAGGAATAGGAGACGCCGCTCTCAGCGTCTAAGACAGCAAGCCATCAAGGAAGAAGGGGTTGATCAAAAAAAGGAAGTTGTTGAAGGAGAAGCTGCCCTAGAGGCAAAAGAAGAAGATAAGTTTCTAGACAAGGAACCACAGGAAGAGAAACCGAAGACTAAGAAAGTGTGGAGAAAGAAAGAGACAACACCACTAAGCACCCCCACACAAGAAGAAGAATCACTATCTCCTGACTCACTAGATACTCAAGTATAACCAGAAGAGGAGAAATCAGGGGAGGACTCTATCCCCTCAGACACCACCTCAAGTGTGTGATCGAGCCAGAAGGTCCGGTTCGACGGACCTAAATCTCTGAACCTTCACCAAAAGGTTACATCGGTAGTTATCCTGATATTTACCTTCCTACATAGTTTTACTTTAGCATATTTATTTTTTCACATCTAGTCATTAGCATTTAGCATATTTATATTTCCTCCATTGCATTAAAAAGAAAATAAAAATTAATTTATGTTGCATCATATCATTGCATCTTAAGCCCCATGTGAATAAGTCTCAGCTGTTTACTGTGGAGGCATAAAAATAATTTTTGCATCTGCATACAAAAACAGAAAATCCAAAAATATTGAGATCTTGTTGAAAATGGCTTAATTGGTAGTCCATAAGATTCCAAAAAATGGATAAAACATAAATGGTTTTACCATTAATGCTTAATCTGTTCCACGAGCTTTGTTGCCTATTTTGAGTTAAGCAGGATTCAATGAGAAGATTAGCCAGAAGTTTTCATCCACTCTAGAAGGACCTCTTCATCGACCATCCACTTTGGAGATCTAGAGGGACAAGGAACATCTACGCTGTCAAGATTCAAGACAAACGACTACGTCAACATCTAGCTTGGTGGAGGAGCATCCCCCATATTTCTAGCTAAGTATTTCTTTCCTTATGTGTGATTTATTTTAGAAAAGAAATAAAAAGATAAATAATTTAGAAAACAAAACAAAAAGAGTCTACTATCTATGTTAGTTATTAAATGCTTAGGTAGTAAAGAGAGAGTGTATAGGACTATTTAACCTATCCTTAAAGGAATTGAGCTCCAAAAAATCTGTTTGCATGGAAATGATGAATAGTTGCTCTGCCGTAATCCCTTTCAAGTGCCTAGTGTTCAACCTTAAATTCTCCCAAGTTTTAGGATACGATTGTTTTGACATGAAGATTTGCCCCTAAACCTGAAACTTGTGGGTTGCAAAAGCTTGATCTAAGTCTAGGTGTTTGATGAATATGATATGAGAAGGTTTTGAGCTGCTATTTATCTTGTTCCTAGTGATACTAGAGTTCTAGAGATTTATCTTTTGAAAACTTAAAATTGTTACATGATGAGTTCCTATATGATGAGTGATTAAATTCCTACCACGGCTATATAGCTAGACTAGGAAAACCAGCTCATAGGCTACTTGCTTTGTATTGAGTTTGATCAACCTGTGTAAGACCCTTATCGAGAGGTTCATCATACTCCCAAGATCAAGATCACGTACACTCCACCTAAATATGGTACTTCTACCCTGGAAGTACGCAACAACATTCTTTCCACTTAGATCCACCAAAGATGTTCTATTCCTACCCTAGGAATGAATAACCAAAAATATTCCCTTTTTCCCATTTCATCCATTAAACCTTACCATTGTCATTTAGTAAATTGCTCCAATAGTCCTTGTTATTTATCTCTTGATATGTAATAGCAAAAGAAGCTTGGGTTCTAGTTTAAAAAAAAGAAAGAAAAAAAAGAAAAGAAAAAAAAGAAAGAAGAAAAAGTATCGAGCTTAGGTATTCTTCAAAGTTCAAAAGAGAGAAGTATCCCCCCAAGGAGCAAAGTAAGATATGGTTTTATGTTTTCACCCTTGCCATGTCACACCCTTTATCACCATTGTTCCACCATATATCCACCACCACATACATACCCATTCCACATATATAGGTCCACACACATGCACATCATGATCTAAGGGTATGATTTCCCCTCCGAGGATCTCGGTTTTGATTAGGCAATACATACCAGGTAAGTATGCTACATCCTTGAAATACCTTCCGCTCCAAATAAGCTTGATAGTTATAGGGAGAGAAGAGGGAAGGTATGATGCTACTCTGCCTTATGCCAAAAATACCACAAATCTTGAGAGAAGAGAAAGCAGAACACCATTGTTGCCTTAGAGAGGAATCCATAAATACCACATATGAGAGACTTGAAAGGATCATACGAAGGAATCTCTGAGTTTTATGTTGAAAACCTTGCAAAACTCTGGAATAAAGGTGATCGAAGAGCTTGAGACATAGTGCTTGACTTGATCATTCTGCTTTTCAACTACTCAACACCCAAGTGAAGGTTACAAGCCCCATGACTGAAGGTAATATGGGTAAGTTGGAAGTTAAAATGGTTTATTCTAACTCAGAGGAGAGTTTTTGTTTGAACATCTGTGTACTCCTGAGGTGTGAAAGCATTGTAGCAACTCCTGATCCATCTTGTTAAACCAAACCACTATTTGCTAAGGGACTAGCAAAGGGTAAGCTTGGGGGAGTTTGTTGACATTAATTAACTCCAATTTTTAACCGTCAACTACTTCATGAAAAGGTCTGAAATAATGTGTGAAGTAGGGTTATAGAGGTTTATTCTAATGAGTTCCACGAGTTATGTTGTTCTCACTTGTTTTGCAGGATATGTAGTATTTCATTATATAAAACTATCTCGAGTGAAGAATCTGAGCACACCATTGGAAAGAGCTTGTCGAGACGATCAAGACGGACATACCATTTGCCATATTTGGAGAACTAGAGAAGAAGTCCTCGATGGATATGACTCAGAAGACTCTTGAAGACCCTAGAACCATCATCATCACAAGACCAAGGACTAAACCAACAAGATTCCATCGCTTTGCGAAATAATCTTTTCTGGGGATTTATCCAGAAGATGGGAAGGAAGGAATCCACTCAAGACATGACTCATTACGCGAATGGATCGAAAAGTGGCACTAGAAGTACGAGAAGACACCAGAAGGCACGGGAATAAAGCGAAGGCTCGACGGCTGCCAGGTGGGGCTAGCCGGTCCCACATGTCAGGCCGGCCGGCCTGGCTCCCCTACCAAGTGGGTCCCCCTTCGTGTGGTGGCTTCCAAATGACCTTTGCGATGTATCTTGACCATTATTTCATGTCGGTTTGATCCGAGTGCTACGGTTCATCACACTAGGCTATATAAACAGAGGCAGACCCCCTCCTAAATCAATCAATCTATCATCTCATCATTTTTTAGTTCATGGTAGTCCCTCAAAAGGATAACCTAGACCTCCACCAGCTAGGGCATAGCTAGAACATAAGAATAGGAATTAGAGGAGGCAAGCAATGCTTGGATTCTGGATCTAGTCACGAGGAGGCTAGGTATAGCCTTGTACTTCTCTCTTGTATTCAACATTATTAATCTATTATGCTATTTGTCTTCTAGTTGATTGTGTTCATCTTCTAGTACATCTACTTGTTCTTCTAGTTCATCTTGTTCATCTTATAGTTCATCATATTCTTGTCTAGCTCATGTTGATCCTCTAATTCTTGTTCTAGTTTGTGTATGAGTCAAATACTTGATAGGACTTGATATAATTCTAGATTCATAATTATAATGTTCATTGCCTATGTTGATTATATGTTTAGTATAGTTGGAGTAGTTTTGTGTTTATACTCTTGTTTGTATAGCGTTCATTCCGATGATCAAGGGGTGGGTGGTAGAAGTTGTGTAAGTGTGGTGCTTAGACAATATTTATCTACGAATGCTCCCTATGTTCCGGGCCATGTAGTAGATCATAAAGGTGACTATTATAGCTTCGTTGAGTCCAATGTATTCCACTCCCCGAATATAGGACTAGTAAGGCTGAGTTGCATGGTGATATCTTGCTCTATTCCTGATCCACCTTAGCAATGTCTCTTGAATATGAATATGAGGTTACCTTGACCATGATTGCTAAAGGTAATTGCACTAATTGATGTAGCTCAATGACCTATAGTTAGAATAACCCTATGAGTTAGTCTCTATTTTCTAGTTCTTTCTAGAGTCATGCCCAAGTTGGAAAATGCTCGGTTGAACCCCTTTTAGAATTACCATGATCTGTTATTAATTATCCTTTATTATGATATGATTGATTCCTGTTTTGAGATTGATCTAGTGGAACTCTTATCACAAGTGTAAGTTATAGTTTTTATTCTTATACCTCCAAGTGCCTTCCTAGTGGTAGAATTATAAATAACGATACCTAGAACTTTCCTGGGTGAAATGCTACAACGGGTGCATTTTATCTATGCGCTTGCGGATAACCTTTATTCATATTTTATAAGTGCTATGATCATAAGTACAACCACATATTTTGGTATTGTGTTGGGGATGACAACCTGGCTTAAGCAATGTTAAGAGATGTCTCGAACATTTCTAATGCCTTTGCTAAGGAAGGGTTTGACCTACCTTTATTTGTAATCATGTTAGAGATGTCAAAAGCCACGCTGATGCCACCATAGTGGACCCGCACCGCTGTCACCATGGTACCCCAGTTCCCTTGACCATCGGTTTTGAATTCGAGAGCACCAGCCTCGCCGCAACCACCCCGCACCCCTAAAACCCTAGGCCAAGGGCCGTATCGACCCTACACGTGACCTTTGTTCATCCCTCGCCATTAGTCGAGCTCCAAGCCATCAATGGCCACCACCCACCTATAAAAGGGTACCTCGGGTGCCCTAGCCACCCTTCCTGACCCACGTTGCCACTTCGTGGCATCACCAACACCACCACACCAGAGGAGCAGGAAGGGGGAGAGAAGGAGAAGGGGGAGCTTGCCACCAAAGCCGCTCGAGCCACCGGGGTTCGAAGCTGCTCGTCATGACACTGCACCAACCCATCTCGGCATCGTCTCTTCACTGCACCGCTAGCCTCTCCTCACTGCCGCCCACGGTGAGCCCTAGGTCCTTTCCCCACGCACACCGATGTGATTGACTGCCGTCGAGCACACACCGGCCACCTAGGCATTCCTGCATCAGGTACAACCAAAGGCTAGGCCTTGTTGGAGCACACGGTGTACTTTGGGCACACGCACACACACACGCACCCAAGCGCGACCTTGCCAAGCTGCAACTGCCCTGGAGCGCCACCACGCATGAACACAAAGCGCTCTCGCCATGGCCAGAGCACGGCCATGGCGACGCGGTCCTACCACCCACACCACGGTAGAGGTAGAGGTAGAGATAGAGATAGAGATAGAGACACTACCTGCTTCGCCTTGTCGAGATGCGAACCATGCACACGCTAGGAGGGAGAGGGTGCCTCAGGAACCACCTATTGGAGAACACCGTGCTAGCATGACCGTGCACCGAGGCACCACCGCGACGTGCGCATCCCTGCCTCGTTCGACCTTGTTGCGTACCATGAAGGACTCCATAGTGACCGCCAAGGTCCCCTGAGCCGTGGAAGCCCTAGCGTATAAGCCTAGCAACTGCATAGTGTGAACGCACGGCCTCACCACCGGTGAGAGCACCACCATGGGGAGGTAGAGGAGGAGTTGGGGAGGAGACGCGTCCACCGCCTGAGCTGGGTGCACGTAGACCAGAGGGAGAGAGAAGGAAAAAGGACGCGGTCCATGTAAACCAAACCAGGGGTCCGTAGACCAGCAGCCGTGCGTCCACCGTGGACCCAACCTGTGCACCCGCGGCCTGATTTAGGATCCAGCCCGTGATGTGGCATCTCCATTTCTTGACACATGTTTGGGCTAGGCCAGCCCAACCCAGCCCAGGACTGGCCCTGACCTAGGCCCATCCAAGCCTAGTCTCGGCCCGGTCAGCGTTGACCGTTGACTCACCCCACCTGTCACTGACTGCACAGTCTCTGCCCAATCAGATCACGCCACGTGTCAAGCCCTGAGTAATTCACCCCTTTTTCTTTTTCTGAAAATGATTTAAACTTCAAAAATTCATAACTAATTCATACTAGCTCAGAAAAATGCCAAACCACAGTCCAAATTTTTCTAAAATCAAGCTCTACGTCATAGGCTTATGTTGAGTGCATTTGGATCTTTGAATTTTTAGTTTCTTCTTTGTGCACCTCTATAGGAGCCACTGACATGGCTATATGTTATGTTTAATAGACCCGGAGGAGCCACCGACTGAGGAGTTCAACCTTGACTACACTGACGTCTTGGGTGATGACCTGCCAGGTGCCACACCTCACCCATTCGTAGATCCTATTACGCATTGCAAATACTTAGAATTGCTAGTGCTTTACTTTTATGCAATAATGATGCTGATAGGTTGCATGGTAGTTTACTGCTTTTGAGCCATTTACCTTGTTGCAACCTTACACCTGCTCACCCTACTGCTAGACTAGATGCTGCTATATCACTTGTTACTTACTGCTTCACTCTTACTCGCATTATATCTGTGTTGTGATGCTGGTGAGTGAGTGGCATAATGAGATAAGGCACGAGGTGCCATTAACCTGATGATAACTAGATAATGAACCTAGGGAGATCTTGGCGTGAGTCTTGGGTGTGTGGTGAGGGTCGAGTCGACCGAGCAGGATCTACGATGAGTCGGGAGGACAAGTCTTGCCAGAGGATGCTACCTAGGCATTTGCCATGTGAGGTGCCTGTGGTGGGTACATGTGATAGGGAGAGGTCCTAGGGTGGAGTGTCTTTGTGGGATGAAGCCCTAGGATGGGAGGTGCTGTGATGGCACGGGGTACCAGGAGTCCCATTGAGCGAGAAACGGTTTCCCCTTATGAAGACATCCTACTTATTCACCCTAAGGACTGATACGCCTGTGGACTGGGTCTTAGGAATACTTGCATGCCCACTCGCTTCTGTGGGGAGGAGACAGACATTCGACTTGCTGGTGCGGTGCCACTACTATTGAGAGGTTAGCAGATAGTGTAGGGAGGTATGGGCATGAGGACCCACACCCTCCTAAGATAGCATAGTACCCAGGAGCCAAGTACTACATCTCATAGTATCAGCGTGTTGGTGGTACTCTGACATGGCCCCAGTTCTGAGTGAAAGGGTGGTACCGTTTCTAGTCAGAAGGTGGCCCGAAATTAGCTTAGATGAGGCATCATCGAGGATAGATATCTTCTAGGACGTGTAAACCTCTATAGAGTTTCTGGTTGATCGATCGATACATATGCTGAACCTTTTAGCTATGGACCTTTCCTAAGTACAACTTCACTTGACTAGTTGAGAGGAGTCCTTCTACCTTCCCTGGGATTAGTGTAGTGTTCTGGCCTTAGCCGTTGAGACATGGGTGAGAGGGAGTCGCCCGTGCCGATGAGAGAGTGAGATGAGATGTGGAAATGGGATAGGTGTTGGGATGGGGTATCATGTAACACCTCAGGTGTTTAGCTCCTTAATTGCATTGCATTTGCATAAGCATAAGCAAGCATCATTCATTTCATGCATAAGCTTATAATATGTGAAACATGCTTTGGAAACATTGCCACATATGTTTATATTTCATGTGAAGTAAAGAAGTGAGTAGTGTGCAAAACATAAGTACCTTATGTGCAATTTCCTTTGTGAGACATGTCAACCACTTTAGTGTAACATAATTAGCAAGTGTTATGCAACACACTCATGAAACATGTGCAACATGAGCTTGCAACATTTGGGTGAAAGTATTGAATTACTTGTTCTAAAGTATGTGACACTAGGAATTTTGTGCAACCAATGGGTAGAGTGGCTAATTAGGTCTTATAACACCTTAATTACATTTAGGGTAAGTAGTGGAGCAGTGTTCATGTTGACCAAAATTACCAAATTGCCCTTCCAAATGTTGTTGACTAAGTTGGACCCCTAGAGTGATCTGGTTTGACCAATTAAAAAAGTCCAATTTAGAGATCTTGCATGGAGGAGCACCCTTAAGCAAAGTTGTAGAGAATTTCATGAGGAACAAAAGTTCTAATATGGCCATCTCATGAAAATGATCAGAACATGCTCAAAAATGGCCCACAAGTCAGTATTAGGGGCTGTTTTGGGACTTAGCAAATTTTGGCTAAGTGTGAAGCTGAAAACCGTTTCACTGTACCTCACTTTGGCAACTTGTAACTCACAAAATAGGCCGAACCAGTCTTTGAGCCAATTGACAAAGTTGTTGTCCACACATAGCTCTACAACATTGTCAATATCACCATCACCTAGTTCTAAATGGTTTAGGAGATGTGGTGTCTTGAAAATAGGGTTTCAGTCGGGTTCACTGACTGAAAACACGTTTCAGTTTCCGAGTACACCCCTTCGGAGCTCTGTGGTTTCAAATCCAGGCCGAACCAGTCCAAACTCCAATTGACAAACTTGTAGCCCTCATGTAGCTCTACAAAATTGGTGTAATCATCTTCGACTAATTCAAACCGGTTTGGGAGATAATCATCGTTAAACTTGGCCTGTCAGTCAATCACCAACGACACCGTTCGACTCGTTTCAGTTCGTCAGAGAAGGGGGAGTGGCCGACCGGCCACAGGGCCTCGCTGATGCGTGGGCATGCGGTGGCGACCGTACGCCGGTCCTGGCCCCACCGGTCAGTCCACGGCGCCTTCAAGACCGCCACGACGCGTCGAGGCTGCCTCCATTCCCTCTCCCTCCCTCGTTCGGCTTCAAAGCGGAGAAACCGAGCCGCCATTGTCGCCCCCACTCCGGCGAGCTCGCGCACACTCCCCACCGCACCACCGCTCACCAGATCACGCTCGTCCCTCCGCCTTACCGCCCTACACCTCTACGACCAACCGGTGGCTTTGATTGAGCCCGAGGTGAGCCACATTGCCGCCTCCGCCCGTTCCCGAGAGGTCACCGGAGCTCCACCATGCAGGTTCACCGTGGCCGGGGTAGTTTGGGCCTCTCTCCGTCTTCCCGTCCTACCTCAATCGCTCCGCCTAGCTACAGTAAAGCTCGTACCGAGTTTAGTTGTGACCGTGCGGCCTCACCGGCGGCGGCGCACCGTCACCGACCCTCACCGGTCGCCGTTCCCAGTGGCGAGCCCCTCCCACTCCAACCCAAGCCTTCTTGCTTGCACGAATCGAAGCACCGTATGACGGGGAACGCATGGGTGTGTTTGTTTTCCCAAGCGAGCTCCCCTCCGACGAGCTTGAGCTCGCCGGAGCTCGCGGTTCGCCGCTTCCCGGACTTTCAAGTTATAATGCTATCTTGTTATTCTAGGAAATACTTAAATGAATTTTAGTAATTTTTCTACATGTGCAATGTTCATATAAATTTTTGGAGAATGTCTTGGTACCCTAGAGTGTCTAAGAAAATTAGGAAATCTGTTGTTTGACACTTTTTACTATGCTTTGTTATTTATGCAAAAATCAGCCTTTTTGGGCTTGTGAATTTTGTGTAGGAAGTTCCTGTGAATAAATTTAGTTCAGATTTTTACAGTAGCCTCTTTTTGGGTCAGAGAGTCTCCTGTAATTTTTTGTAGAATTTTAGGAGCAGTTTACATATATGTTTAAAATTCCACTTAATTACTTAAGTAAATTAAGAAATGCGTGTAAATAAATATTCTAGGTGGCACACCTTACTTTCTGGTGTTTTTGTGACCTATGTGAACTTTTGGTAATATTAGTTTGGTCTTATGGGATGTTTGCCACATCAATAAATATTTAATCTTTGCAATTCTAGGTTTTCTGGACAGCTGGTAGCATTTCTAGGTTTGACCCTTAATAAAAGTATTGGCTAGAAAACTTGTGAATACCAAAGTGGTAGTAAACTGGTTAAACTAGCTTGTGTCAAAATTTGATGGCAATTGGGCTAGTAGTTTAGGAGTTATTGCTGTTTTAAGTAACAGTCCAGAATTGGCTGCTCTCTGTTTAGAGAGAGCAGATTCTAGAACTTTGGAATTTCGATTAGGTAAACTTTGGAATTAAATGCTGTGGTCTGAAAACATTTTGTGGTGCATTTTATAAGCTTTCCAGATTGTCTTAGATCATATCTTTTGGAGTTGGGATTCTCCAGTTATGTTGGAATCTTTGAGCTGCTGTCCAGAATGTCTTACTGGGGTAACCTAAGTAATATTACTCTTGTATTGTTAGGTGTTAGGGCCTTAACCGAAGAAGAACAGCTGTATCTTAGGTTGAGTAGCTTAGGTAAGTACTTCTCCACCGGAGAAGAGATTTGCACGTACTAATAAAGTAACTTGAATAGAGTATTTTATTTCTGAAATGCATTTCATTCCGAGCATGTTGCACCTTTATGCATCCATGATATTTATTGTGCATTCATGCAATAGGTGTACCGGAGGGGGTAACTCTCCTCGAATTCGAGCCGGTGGTTCCGGAGGAAATCCAGGACCAGCCGGAGCAGCTAGAGGAACCAGCCGGTGGCGAAGCTCCTGCCGAAGATCTACCTGAGTGTCCTGACCACCGGCCTTCGACCTTTCTGAAAGGCAAGCCCCGGTGCATGCTGAACCTACTGTTTTATAAATTAATCTTGAGTACTTTTAATCATTTACTGCATTAAGTTGTAGGAGTTGTATGAAAACAATTGTTGCATTATACCTGTCCTTGTCCAGATATCGTACTTAATCCTATATTAGGTTTAGGCACGTGTCAATGCTTAGCCCTGCTTAGTACGGTAGAAGTCGGGTGATTTCCGGTCATCCGCGAGATGTAGGAAGGAGTCACGAGTGGCTTTATGGCTATCGTGGATGGAACCATGCTTAAAAATGAAATTGAGACCGGGCGGGAGTTCGATAGTACAGCCGCAAGACACTTCACGTCTTGGGTGTGGAGCTATGCCCGTCTGAGTCGTTTAAGGACCGATTCGCTGTACGTCCTTGAGTCATGTTGAACGCAGTCTAACACTTAGTTGGCCGGATAAGTCGTTCCGACCGCGAAGCCGAGTAATGTGGTTCAGGCCGGGAATCGAATGGTAGGTTGCTTCTTGGAGGAGAGAAAGGATGTGCTTGGGGACATTGGCGTGAGACCAAGGGGGGGTTAGAGTCCCTATCACCTGGCAGAGTGTCGCCCTTGGGGTCGTGACATTATTCGGACCCGCGATTCCTGAATCATATGAAACGGTGGCATGTGCGACCCTGGCAGGGGTCTGCACGGTGAGTGTTAGAAATACCCCTCCAGCTGGATAGGAATTCGATTCGAATCGCCGTCGCTCCCGGTTAGTGAGCACTTGACTTGAGCAGCGGCAACGTAGATCTCATTAAATGAACCGGTGGTTAAGGGAATGATACAATGTTGCCACAATTCATACCTGCTCTGGATATAATGATGATAATTGTGTGATTATAATCAAGTGCATGTTTAGTACAGGTGCTAAGATAGATGACAGGTAAATGCTAAAAATAACTGCTAGTACAGGTTATAAGAGTCTCAATTACTTATGCCTTTATGCAAAAATGTGATGTCAGCTAGCCTCTTGTGAAAGCCTTGCATAATCCTTGGTGTCATCTTATTTCTGGTTTTCGACGGGTAAGTCTAGCTGAGTACATTCCAGTACTCAGGGTTTATTCCCTCCTGTTGCAGATGATATGCTCTACCAAGGCTTCTGCAAAAATTGTCTCCACCCTGCGGGTGACGAAGACTAGATCACTTGGGCGTGATCATCTTTTATGTACTTTCCTGATGCTTTTGTGGGATGTTGATCAACAAGACTGGCAGTAGTTAAACAACTGGTGTGTGTTTGCTTCCGCTACTTTTAAAAACTTGGTTTGTAATAATTGTGACTCCGTGTGTGTAAACTTATTTCAGAACTACTTGTGAAATGTAACGTATGATGTTGTATGTTGAATGATGCGATCCTGGTTGTAAGCAAGTTGGTTTGAAATCCTTCATGGTTTCGATTGACTACCGGGATTATATGGGCTCAAGTTCGAAAATTTGAGCACTTCGGTGCTTGTTTTTGTACTTGTGCTCTTATAATTTGGTCGGTTCTGTTACAGCTGGTACCGGAGCATAATTCAACATTAAAAACATCGTACAAGTATTTAAAAACAAAAGTATTTGATTATGAAAAGGGTTAAAACACTAAAAATTATTTTTAGGTATGCCAGTGATCACATCCCTTAGCCCAAATAAGGACTCTTAGGTGGCTTATTATAGAGACTAACTTGGGGCCTTGTTTGTTTTTGTTTCGTCGTCCATACGGCGTGATATTGTATGGATGCCATTCACTTGGGTGGTAATGTATGGATCAATTGCCTCGACGCTCTGGTAAGTGTGAGTTGTGAGAGCATGATCGTCCAACCGGCGATCTAGGGGAGAGTAGTTTTGGTGACTTGCATACTTATATGTTTAAACCATGTAATTACGTAAGCACTTAATTGTGGGAATATATTTATATCGGGTAGCTTTGATACTAAAGTATATACATCAAGGGATGTGTATATGGAAAGTATTTAAATTACTGCCTTCTTGTGTGCATATATTGGGAAACTGTTGGGCTGAAATGAGATTTTCTGCAGGTACACTAACAGCGTAACGAGTAGACCGATAGTTTCGCTTATATGAGAGAACATATGTATGCCACCGCCTAGCGTTAGAACTTTAGGTTTCTACTAAGGTGAGAGGGCGTACGGAACGTGCATGCATCATGTTTAATTATATCATACATATCATTTACTCCCTCCTTAAAAATTTCAGTACTCCCGACTAAATTAAATTTCGTATCCCCTAAATGATCCTCACTTTAAGTCGTATCTTGTTGCTACAGATGGCACGTACCAAGAGGACCGCTCGCAAGTCCACTGGGGGCAGGGCACCTCGTCACCAGCTCGCTCCACGTGAGCCCCGCCCTGAGCCTACTGAGGTGGAAAGGCTGAGGGCAGAGTTGGCTAAAGTGACTGCTGCCCGGAATGCAGCGCGTCAGCAACTGGAGCAAGTGATCCGTGATCGTGACCAGGAAACCCTTGCAGTCCAGAGATTGACAGTAGCAAACCGCAACTGTCAACGCATGCTGGTCCGTGTCATGAACCAGAGGGATGAAGCCTAGCACGAGGAGAACGTTCTGAGAGCTCGTCAGTTTGAGCTCGAACAGCAGTTGGAGAATGCTGAAGAATACAATGACAATCTTCATGAAGAAGTGCACCGCCTGAACAACCAGCTAAATCCTCTGCTGCCTAGAAATATCAACGCAGATGAGGACATGGGTTCGGGAATCTTCATGGCTGAAAATGATGACGAAGTGGAGGTCAACGGACCCCAAGATGCCGAACCAGAGGAAGAACCAGAAGAAGAAGAAGATGAGGAGTTAGAGCCTGTTAGTGATGAGGACGGCGGGGAGATCCTTGACACCGACTCTGAGGACGATGCTTAGAGTAGTTATCACGTAGCTATGATGTTAGGATCGTCTTTTGTGCCTCCTGGGGTTGGAGTGAGGCTTTGTAATAACTTGACTTTTCGGATGTAAGGTCGAACTCTATGTTTCCTGGATGTTTAGTTGGAACCTGTTAATTTCGATCGCAATTGGATGTCTTATTGTGTTGCGTTCGATGATGGTGTCACGATTAGTACCCTTCGGTGCCGCGACGAAACCGAGGGCCTCCTATGGCGCGCGACATAAGGCTGTGCTGCTTGGCACGCGCTGGTATCGAGGTGGCTAGTCATGATCCACCATGGAACCCTACCGTTGAGGAGTCTCCTTGTGGTCAGTTTGAAGTAGCTTTCTCAGTCAACTAAAAACTTTGAAATCGAATCCAAGTACCGGGCGAAAGATCAAAACTCACGTAGACTTTAGTGTAAACGGTTCAGTCACTGTTGTGCCTCTGTGAGTGAGCCTTTATCAAAATACATCTTGATGGATACCCTCGCATGATTGCGTCCCTTTGATCCGCTTGAACGGATTGTGCGGTTGTGATGAATTATTGTGCCATGAGTATTTTGAGAAGTCTATTTCATGAAGTCAGTTTGACATATTTACAATAATTCATCTACAAACTTCCCACATCGTCAGTGCTCATTGACTATGCATTTTGCAGATGTCGTACAATCTTCGTCGGGGTCGTGGCAATGAGGATGAGGAACAACCACCCCCTCCGCCACCACCTACCCCGGCTGAGCTGATGCAGACAGTGGTCGAAGGGCAGCGCATGCTGGCAGATGCTATGCGCCAGCTGGCCAACCAGGAAGCTCGTCCTGGCCGCCAGGGCCCAGAACCCAATCAGTACAGTGATTTCAAGGACTTTCTTGATACTAAGCCCCCGCTCTTTAAGGAGGCGGAGGAACCACTGCAAGCTGATGAGTGGTTGAACACTATTGAACAAAAGTTTCGTCTGCTTCGCTTGACTGATGAGCTAAAGACTGAATATGCTTCTCACCAACTACATGGTCCAGCGGGTATTTGGTGGAGCCACTATCGTTCCACATTGCCTGCAAATGTCCCTATTGCTTGGGATCAGTTCAAGGCCGCATTTCGTGGGAACTATATTCCTCCAGGTCTTATGGCTATCAAGCACACAGAATTTATGAGGCTGTCGCAGGGCAATAAAAGTTTGACTGAATATCTGCAATCCTTCAACAACCTGGCAAGGTATGCCACGGAGTTTGTGGATACCAATTCCAAGAAAATTGCTAGCTTTAAAAGAGGCCTCGGCCCAAAGCTGATGAAGACTATGGGCACTAGCAAGTGCACTACCTTCAATGAATTTATCAGTGATGCTCTGACTCAAGAGAACAATAACTCTATCTATGCTGCTTCTAAGAGCCGCAAGAGGGCACTTGAGGCAGGTACTTCACAGTCTCGAGCTCCAGCTGCCTCGAGGGCTCCTCCTCGCCCTCCTGCCGCAAGTGCTAAGTTCCGTCCTCCGCAAAAGAAGGCGCCAGTGAAGACTGGGTTTCGCAAGGCATATACAGTGGCTCTGCCAAAGAGTAATTCGGGCCAAGGCAGCTCCAGTGTCCCTCCTAGCAACATGCCTTGCTGGAACTGCAACAAGCCAGGCCATTGGTCCAGGAACTGTCCTTACCCTAAGAAGAATGTCAACCAAGGTGGCCGTCAAGGGCACGCTCATTATAACAGTATTGAGGAAATCCCATCTGGTGAGGTTGTCACTGCTGGTAAGTTCCTAGTTGACCAACATCCTGCAGTGGTACTTTTTGATTCGGGTGCTTCGCATTCCTTTATCAGTCCTAAGTTTGCATCAGAGTTTGCACACAAATTACATACTGTTGAAGGTGGGGGTTATTGTATTAGCGCAGCAAGTGGGAATATTTCCACAAATAAAGTAGTGGGGAATCTTGAGCTTGAGATAGAAGGGCGAAAGTACTCGCTTGCCTTAGTAGTTTTGCCGGGTTTATGCATAGATGTTATTCTGGGCATGAATTGGATGAGTCAGAATGGGGTACTCATTGACACATCCACGCGGGTAGTTATGCTCAGAGATCCTACAGATCAAAAGGGTTTTCTGGTACAACTTCCCAGAAAAGTTGATTTGTCTGGGGAAGTTCATGCTGTGCAAGCAAAGGCGTTGGCCGAAATTCTAGTAGTGAATGAGTTTCCGGACGTTTTTCCCGATGATTTGCCGGGACTCCCTCCGGATCGGGATGTGGAATTTAAAATTGAGTTGTTGCCTGGCATGGCTCCCATCTCTAGGAGACCTTATAGGATGCCTCCGAATGAGTTAGCTGAACTTAAGGTGCAATTGAACGAACTATTGAAGAAGGGGTTGATTCGTCCTAGTTCGTCGCCGTGGGGATGTCCTGCTATCTTTGTAAAGAAGAAGGATCAGTCATTGCGAATGTGCGTAGATTATAGACCTCTCAATGCAGTCACTGTCAAAAATAAGTACCCTCTACCATGTATCGACATCTTGTTCGATGAGTTGTCTAAAGCTAAAGTTTTCTCCAAGATCGATCTAAGATCTGGCTACCATCAAATTAAAATCCGCCCGGAAGATGTTCCAAAAACCGCCTTCTCTACCAGATACGGTCTTTTATGAGTATCTTGTTATGTCCTTCGGCTTGACAAATGCCCCCGCGCACTTTATGTACTTGATGAATTCGGTGTTTATGCCCGAATTGGACAAGTTTGTGGTGGTATTTATTGATGATATCCTGATATATTCTGTAAATGAGGAAGATCACGCTGAGCATCTGTGTATAGTCCTCACAAGATTGCGTGAACATCAACTATATGCAAAGTTCAGTAAGTGTGAATTCTGGCTTCGTGAGGTACCTTTCCTTGGGCATGTGTTGTCCGATGGAGGAATTATGGTGGACCCCGCCAAGGTACAAGAAGTACTGAACTAGAAAGCTCCTATCTCGGTTCACGAGGTCCGGAGTTTCCTTGGTTTGGCTGGCTATTATCGTCGCTTCATCTTGGATTTCTCCAAAATAGCCAAGCCAATGACTCGGTTGCTACAAAAAGACACTAGGTTTGTCTGGACTCCTGAGTGTGATGCGGCTTTTCACCAACTGCGAACCCTCCTAACCTCAGCTCCGGTTTTGGCACAACCGGATATCGAGAAACCATTTGATGTTTATTGTGATGCCTCAGGCATAGGTTTGGGAGGTGTTCTGATGCAGGAAGGCCGAGTAATTGCATATACCTCTCGACAACTTCGGAAACATGAGGTGAATTATCCAACACATGACTTAGAACTCGCCGCGGTTGTTCATGCTTTGAAAGCCTGGCGACACTATCTGTTGGGCAATGTTTGCAATATCTACACAGACCACAAAAGCCTCAAATACATCTTCACCCAACCCGAGATAAATATGCGTCAACGAAGATGGCTCGAGTTGATTAAAGATTATAACCTTCAAGTGCACTATCATCCTGGCAAGGCAAATGTGGTTGCGGATGCTTTAAGCCGTAAGTCTCATTGCCATTCCTTAGTTGAAACTGATTTTCATCGATCTCGCCTTCTACATCCAGCAGTCTTGTACAACATCACTGTCAGTTGTACTCTCAAAAATAGAATTATTGAACTCCAAAGGACTAACACTGGTATATTCCACATCAAGCGTAAGATGAAAGAGCAAGAAACTACACAGTTCAGGATAGATGAAGAGGGTGTACTATGGTTCAAGGATAGGTTAGTTGTGCCTAAGGACCGAGAGCTTAGAAATGATATTATGTCTGAAGCACACTCCTCTAAGTTGTCCATCCATCCTGGTAGCAATAAGATGTATTATGATTTGAAGCCGTACTATTGGGGACCAAAATGCGGAAGGAGATAGCTGCATATGTGGCCAGGTGTGACACCTGCTGTAGAGTTAAAGCTGTGCACATGAAAGCTGGGTTGCTTCAACCACTTTCTATCCCAGGTTGGAAATGGGAAGAGATAAGTATGGATTTCATTGTCGGTCTTCCTCCTACTGTCAAAAATCATAACTCCATCTGGGTAATTGTGGATCGTTTGACCAAATCAGCTCACTTCATTCCAGTTAGAGTGGACTATCGTCCCACTGACTATGCTGAGTTGTACTTCAATCAGATAGTTTGGCTCCATGGGATACCTCATACTATCATATCTGACCGTGGTCCCCAGTTCACTGCTCGCTTTTGGGAGCACTTGCATCACCTTCTGGGAACCAAGTTAGTGAGAAGCTCTGCTTATCACCCCCAGACGTCAGGACAGACGGAACGGGTTAACCAAATCTTGGAAGATCTGTTGCGGGCATGTGTCATTTCATCCAAGGGTTCTTGGGAAAAATGCTTACCTCTAGCTGAGTTTTCGTACAATAATAGTTATCAAGAGAGTATTAAGATGGCTCCATTTGAAGCTTTGTACGGTCGTAAGTGTAGAACTCCACTAAACTGGGTAGAAGCTGGCGAAAGGAGGTATTATGGTATTGATTTCATTCATGAAGCTGAGGAACAAGTCCGTACCATCCAAAAACATATGGCTGCAGCCCAAGCTAGACAGAAAAGTTATGCTGATCGTCGTAGAAAACCACTCGAGTTTGAAGTTGGAGACTTCGTGTATCTGAAAGTTTCTCCAATGAAGAGTGTCCAACGTTTTGGTGTTAAGCGAAAACTTGCGCCGAGATACGTGGGTCCTTTCCAAATCATAGGCAAGAGTGGAGTTGTTGCGTACAAAATCCAGTTACCTCCTGAAATGAGTGCCATATTCAACGTCTTCCATGTATCTCAGCTCAAAAAGTGTCTTCGAGTTCCTGAGGAAAGAGTCCCTTTAGGAGATATCAGGCTAGAATCCGATCTAACTTACGAAGAAAAGCCAGTCCGAGTGATCGATACACAGGAACGAGTGACTAGAAGCAAAGTGGTTAAATGGTATAAAGTAATGTGGAGTAATCAGGGTAGTGAAAGTGACGCTACATGGGAACGGGAAGACTATTTACGTGATGGTTATAAGGAATTCTATGAGAAATGGTACGCTTTCCAAATCTCGGGACGAGATTTTTATAAGGGGGGAGGGTTGTAACACCTCAGGTGTTTAGCTCCTTAATTGCATTGCATTTGCATAAGCATAAGCAAGCATCATTCATTTCATGCATAAGCTTATAATATGTGAAACATGCTTTGGAGACATTGCCACATATGTTTATATTTCATGTGAAGTAAAGAAGTGAGTAGTGTGCAAAACATAAGTACCTTATGTGCAATTTCCTTTGTGAGACATGTCAACCACTTTAGTGTAACATAATTAGCAAGTGTTATGCAACACACTCATGCAACATGTGCAACATGAGCTTGCAACATTTGGGTGAAAGTATTGAATTACTTGTTCTAAAGTATGTGACACTAGGAATTTTGTGCAACCAATGGGTAGAGTGGCTAATTAGGTCTTATAACACCTTAATTACATTTAGGGTAAGTAGTGGAGCAGTGTTCATGTTGACCAAAATTACCAAATTGCCCTTCCAAATGTTGTTGACTAAGTTGGACCCCTAGAGTGATCTGGTTTGACCAATTAAAAAAGTCTAATTTAGAGATCTTGCATGGAGGAGCACCCTTAAGCAAAGTTGTAGAGAATTTCATGAGGAACAAAAGTTCTAATATGGCCATCTCATGAAAATGATCAGAGCATGCTCAAAAATGGCCCACAAGTCAGTATTAGGGGCTGTTTTGGGACTTAGCAAATTTTGGCTAAGTGTGAAGCTGAAAACCGTTTCACTGTACCTCACTTTGGCAACTTGTAACTCACAAACTAGGCCGAACCAGTCTTTGAGCCAATTGACAAAGTTGTTGTCCACACATAGCTCTACAACATTGTCAATATCACCATCACCTAGTTCTAAATGGTTTAGGAGATGTGGTGTCTTGAAAATAGGGTTTCAGTCGGGTTCACTGACTGAAAACACGTTTCAGTTTCCGAGTACACCCCTTTGGAGCTCTGTGGTTTCAAATCTAGGCCGAACCAGTCCAAACTCCAATTGACAAACTTGTAGCCCTCATGTAGCTCTACAAAATTGGTGTAATCATCTTCGACTAATTCGAACCGGTTTGGGAGATAATCATCGTTAAACTTGGCCTGTCAGTCAATCACCAACGACACCGTTCGACTCGTTTCAGTTCGTCAGAGAAGGGGGAGTGGCCGACCGGCCACAGGGCCTCGCCGACGCGTGGGCATGCGGTGGCGACCGTACGCCGGTCCTGGCCCCACCGGTCAGTCCACGGCGCCTTCAAGACTGCCACGACGCGTCGAGGCTGCCTCCATTCCCTCTCCCTCCCTCGTTCGGCTTCAAAGCGGAGAAACCGAGCCGCCATTGTCGCCCCCACTCCGGCGAGCTCGCGCACACTCCCCACCGCACCACCGCTCACCAGATCATGCTCGTCCCTCCGCCTTACCGCCCTACACCTCTACGACCAACCGGTGGCTTTGATTGAGCCCGAGGTGAGCCACATTGCCGCCTCCGCCCGTTCCCGAGAGGTCACCGGAGCTCCACCATGCAGGTTCACCGTGGCCGGGGTAGTTTGGGCCTCTCTCCGTCTTCCCGTCCTACCTCAATCGCTCCGCCTAGCTACAGTAAAGCTCGTACCGAGTTTAGTTGTGACCGTGAGGCCTCACCGGCGGCGGCGCACCGTCACCGACCCTCACCGGCCGCCGTTCCCGGTGGCGAGCCCCTCCCACTCCAACCCAAGCCTTCCTGCTTGCACGAATCGAAGCACCGTATGACGGGGAACGCGTGGGTGTGTTTGTTTTCCCAAGCGAGCTCCCCTCCGACGAGCTTGAGCTCGCCGGAGCTCGCGGTTCACCGCTTCCCGGACCTCCGTCGCTGACCGCGGGGACCCACCTGTCAGGTGCCGCGCGCGGGCGGGATGGCCGAGCAGGCCGCGCGTGCGTCGCGGGCTGCGCGCGTGCGTCTTGGGCCGCGTCTTTTCCCGGGCCGGCCCAGTAACAAATCTGATTTATTTCATTTCTTTTATTCTGTCACAGTTTTAGATAATGTTTAGAAAATGTAGATCTAGGGTTTTACTTGCCCAAAAATTATGAGAAAAATTTTGTTGGAATCTACAGGGTGTGTAGTATTTTAGAAAAATATGAATTTGTTATGTGATGTTTGTTTTCTGGGATATTTAAATAGGTCTTTGAAATGGGTTTTAAATCACATACAAACTTGTTTAAATTATATCTTGAGTTTCAGTGTTCCAAAAATTATGAAATTTGGTGAGTAGGCTAACTTATACTTGCTCTAGCTTTGGTAAAAATTTGGGCAGTAGTGCTTAAGCACTTTTCAAGTTATAATGCTATCTTGTTATTCTAGGAAATACTTAAATGAATTTTAGTAATTTTTCTACATGTGCAATGTTCATATAAATTTTTGGAGAATGTCTTGGTACCCTAGAGTGTCTAAGAAAATTAGGAAATCTGTTGTTTGACACTTTTTACTATGCTTTGTTATTTATGCAAAAATCAGCCTTTTTGGGCTTGTGAATTTTGTGTAGGAAGTTGCTGTGAATAAATTTAGTTCAGATTTTTACAGTAGCCTCTTTTTGGGTCAGAGAGTCTTCTGTAATTTTTGTAAAATTTTAGGAGCAGTTTACATATATGTTTAAAATTCCACTTAATTACTTAAGTAAATTAAGAAATGGGTGTAAATAAATATTCTAGGTGGCACACCTTACTTTCTGGTGTTTTTGTGACCTATGTGAACTTTTGGTAATATTAGTTTGGTCTTATGGGATGTTTGCCACATCAATAAATATTTAATCTTTGTAATTCTAGGTTTTCTGGACAGCTGGTAGCATTTCTAGGTTTGACCCTTAATAAAAGTATTGGCTAGAAAACTTGTGAATACCAAAGTGGTAGTAAACTGGTTAAACTAGCTTGTGTCAAAATTTGATGGCAATTGGGCTAAGTTATTGCTGTTTTAAGTAACAGTCCAGAATTGGCTGCTCTCTGTTTAGAGAGAGCAGATTCTAGAACTTTGGAATTTCGACTAGGTAAACTTTGGAATTAAATGCTGTGGTATGAAAACATTTTGTGGTGCATTTCATAAGCTTTCTAGATTGTCTTAGATCATATCTTTTGGAGTTGGGATTCTCCAGTTATGTTGGAATCTTTGAGCTGCTGTCCAGAATGTCTTACTGGGGTAACCTAAGTAATATTACTCTTGTATTGTTAGGTGTTAGGGCCTTAACCGAAGAAGAACAGCTGTATCTTAGGTTGAGTAGCTTAGGTAAGTACTTCTCCACCGGAGAAGAGATTTGCACGTACTAATAAAGTAACTTGAATAGAGTATTTTATTTCTGAAATGCATTTCTTTCCGAGCATGTTGCACCTTTATGCATCCATGATATTTATTGTGTATTCATGCAATAGGTGTACCAGAGGGGGTAACTCTCCTCGAATTCGAGCCGGTGATTCCGGAGGAAATCCAGGACCAGCCGGAGCAGCTAGAGGAACCAGCCGGCGACGAAGCTCCTGCCGAAGATCTACCTGAGTGTCCTGACCACCGGCCTTCGACCTTTCTGAAAGGCAAGCCTCGGTGCATGCTGAACCTACTGTTTTATAAATTAATCTTGAGTACTTTTAATCGTTTACTGCATTAAGTTGTAGGAGTTGTATGAAAACAATTGTTGCATTATACCTGTCCTTGTCTAGATATCGTACTTAATCCTATATTAGGTTTAGGCACGTGTCAATGCTTAGCCCTGCTTAGTACGGTAGAAGTCGGGTGATTTCCGGTCATCCGCAAGATGTAGGAAGGAGTCACGAGTGGCTTTATGGCTATCGTGGATGGAACCATGCTTAAAAATGAAATTGAGACCGGGCGGGAGTTCGATAGTACAGCCGCAAGACACTTCACGTCTTGGGTGTGGAGCTATGCCCGTCTGAGTCGTTTAAGGACCGATTCGCTGTACGTCCTTGAGTCATGTTGAACGCAGTCTAACACTTAGTTGGCCGGATAAGTCGTTCCGACCGCGAAGCCGAGTAATGTGGTTTAGGCCGGGAATCGAATGGTAGGTTGCTTCTTGGAGGAGAGAAAGGATGTGCTTGGGGACATTGGCGTGAGACCAAGGGGGGGTTGGAGTCCCTATCACCTGGCAGAGTGTCGCCCTTGGGGTCGCGACATTATTCGGACCCGCGATTCCTGAATCATATGAAACGGTGGCCTGTGCGACCCTGGCAGGGGTCTGCACGGTGAGTGTTAGAAATACCCCTCCAGCTGGATAGGAATTCGATTCGAATCGCCGTCGCTCCCGGTTAGTGAGCACTTGACTTGAGCAGCGGCAACGTAGATCTCATTAAATGAACCGGTGGTTAAGGGAATGATACAATGTTGCCACAATTCATACTTGCTCTGGATATAATGATGATAATTGTGTGATTATAATCAAGTGCATGTTTAGTACAGGTGCTAAGATAGATGACAGGTAAATGCTAAAAATAACTGCTAGTACAGGTTATAAGAGTCTCAATTACTTATGCCTTTATGCAAAAATGTGATGTCAGCTAGCCTCTTGTGAAAGCCTTGCATAATCCTTGGTGTCATCTTATTTCTGGTTTTCGACGGGTAAGTCTAGCTGAGTACATTCCAGTACTCAGGGTTTATTCCCTCCTGTTGCAGATGATATGCTCTACCAAGGCTTCTGCAAAAATTGTCTCCACCCTGCGGGTGACGAAGACTAGATCACTTGGGCGTGATCATCTTTTATGTACTTTCCTGATGCTTTTGTGGGATGTTGATCAACAAGACTGGCAGTAGTTAAACAACTGGTGTGTGTTTGCTTCCGCTACTTTTAAAAACTTGGTTTGTAATAATTGTGACTCCGTGTGTGTAAACTTATTTCAGAACTACTTGTGAAATGTAACGTATGATGTTGTATGTTGAATGATGCGATCCTGGTTGTAAGCAAGTTGGTTTGAAATCCTTCATGGTTTCGATTGACTACCGGGATTATATGGGCTCAAGTTCGAAAATTTGAGCACTTCGGTGCTTGTTTTTGTACTTGTGCTCTTATAATTTGGTCGGTTCTGTTACAGCTGGTACCGGAGCATAATTCAACATTAAAAACATCGTACAAGTATTTAAAAACAAAAGTATTTGATTATGAAAAGGGTTAAAACACTAAAAATTATTTTTAGGTATGCCAGTGATCACATCCCTTAGCCCAAATAAGGACTCTTAGGTGGCTTATTATAGAGACTAACTTGGGGGCCTTGTTTGTTTTTGTTTCGTCGTCCATACGGCGTGATATTGTATGGATGCCATTCACTTGGGTGGTAATGTATGGATCAATTGCCTCGACGCTCTGGTAAGTGTGAGTTGTGAGAGCATGATCGTCCAACCGGCGATCTAGGGGAGAGTAGTTTTGGTGACTTGCATACTTATATGTTTAAACCATGTAATTACGTAAGCACTTAATTGTGGGAATATATTTATATCGGGTAGCTTTGATACTAAAGTATATACATCAAGGGATGTGTATATGGAAAGTATTTAAATTACTGCCTTCTTGTGTGCATATATTGGGAAACTGTTGGGCTGAAATGAGATTTTCTGCAGGTACACTAACAGCGTAACGAGTAGACCGATAGTTTCGCTTATATGAGAGAACATATGTATGCCACCGCCTAGCGTTAGAACTTTAGGTTTCTACTAAGGTGAGAGGGCGTACGGAACGTGCATGCATCATGTTTAATTATATCATACATATCATTTACTCCCTCCTTAAAAATTTCAGTACTCCCGACTAAATTAAATTTCGTATCCCCTAAATGATCCTCACTTTAAGTCGTATCTTGTTGCTACAGATGGCACGTACCAAGAGGACCGCTCGCAAGTCCACTGGGGGCAGGGCACCTCGTCACCAGCTCGCTCCACGTGAGCCCCGCCCTGAGCCTACTGAGGTGGAAAGGCTGAGGGCAGAGTTGGCTGAAGTGACTGCTGCCCAGAATGCAGCGCGTCAGCAACTGGAGCAAGTGATCCGTGATCGTGACCAGGAAACCCTTGCAGTCCAAAGATTGACAGTAGCAAACCGCAACTGTCAACGCATGCTGGTCCGTGTCATGAACCAGAGGGATGAAGCCTAGCACGAGGAGAACGTTCTGAGAGCTCGTCAGTTTGAGCTCGAACAGCAGTTGGAGAATGCTGAAGAATACAATGACAATCTTCATGAAGAAGTGCACCGCCTGAACAACCAGCTAAATCCTCTGCTGCCTAGAAATATCAACGCAGATGAGGACATGGGTTCGGGAATCTTCATGGCTGAAAATGATGACGAAGTGGAGGTCAACGGACCCCAAGATGCCGAACCAGAGGAAGAACCAGAAGAAGAAGAAGATGAGGAGTTAGAGCCTGTTAGTGATGAGGACGGCGGGGAGATCCTTGACACCGACTCTGAGGACGATGCTTAGAGTAGTTATCACGTAGCTATGATGTTAGGATCGTCTTTTGTGCCTCCTGGGGTTGGAGTGAGGCTTTGTAATAACTTGACTTTTCGGATGTAAGGTCGAACTCTATGTTTCCTGGATGTTTAGTTGGAACCTGTTAATTTCGATCGCAATTGGATGTCTTATTGTGTTGCGTTCGATGATGGTGTCACGATTAGTACCCTTCGGTGCCGCGACGAAACCGAGGGCCTCCTATGGCGCGCGACATAAGGCTGTGCTGCTTGGCACGCGCTGGTATCGAGGTGGCTAGTCATGATCCACCATGGAACCCTACCGTTGAGGAGTCTCCTTGTGGTCAGTTTGAAGTAGCTTTCTCAGTCAACTAAAAACTTTGAAATCGAATCCAAGTACCGGGCGAAAGATCAAAACTCACGTAGACTTTAGTGTAAACGGTTCAGTCACTGTTGTGCCTCTGTGAGTGAGCCTTTATCAAAATACATCTTGATGGATACCCTCGCATGATTGCGTCCCTTTGATCCGCTTGAACGGATTGTGCGGTTGTGATGAATTATTGTGCCATGAGTATTTTGAGAAGTCTATTTCATGAAGTCAGTTTGACATATTTACAATAATTCATCTACAAACTTCCCACATCGTCAGTGCTCATTGACTATGCATTTTGCAGATGTCGTACAATCTTCGTCGGGGTCGTGGCAATGAGGATGAGGAACAACCACCCCATCCGCCACCACCTACCCCGGCTGAGCTGATGCAGACAGTGGTCGAAGGGCAGCGCATGCTGGCAGATGCTATGCGCCAGCTGGCCAACCAGGAAGCTCGTCCTGGCCGCCAGGGCCCAGAACCCAATCAGTACAGTGATTTCAAGGACTTTCTTGATACTAAGCCCCCGCTCTTTAAGGAGGCGGAGGAACCACTGCAAGCTGATGAGTGGTTGAACACTATTGAACAAAAGTTTCGTCTGCTTCGCTTGACTGATGAGCTAAAGACTGAATATGCTTCTCACCAACTACATGGTCCAGCGGGTATTTGGTGGAGCCACTATCGTTCCACATTGCCTGCAAATGTCCCTATTGCTTGGGATCAGTTCAAGGCCGCATTTCGTGGGAACTATATTCCTCCAGGTCTTATGGCTATCAAGCACACAGAATTTATGAGGCTGTCGCAGGGCAATAAAAGTTTGACTGAATATCTGCAATCCTTCAACAACCTGGCAAGGTATGCCACGGAGTTTGTGGATACCAATTCCAAGAAAATTGCTAGCTTTAAAAGAGGCCTCGGCCCAAAGCTGATGAAGACTATGGGCACTAGCAAGTGCACTACCTTCAATGAATTTATCAGTGATGCTCTGACTCAAGAGAACAATAACTCTATCTATGCTGCTTCTAAGAGCCGCAAGAGGGCACTTGAGGCAGGTACTTCACAGTCTCGAGCTCCAGCTGCCCCGAGGGCTCCTCCTCGCCCTCCTACCGCAAGTGCTAAGTTCCGTCCTCCGCAAAAGAAGGCGCCAGTGAAGACTGGGTTTCGCAAGGCATATACAGTGGCTCTGCCAAAGAGTAATTCGGGCCAAGGCAGCTCCAGTGTCCCTCCTAGCAACATGCCTTGCTGGAACTGCAACAAGCCAGGCCATTGGTCCAGGAACTGTCCTTACCCTAAGAAGAATGTCAACCAAGGTGGCCGTCAAGGGCACGCTCATTATAACAGTATTGAGGAAATCCCATCTGGTGAGGTTGTCACTGCTGGTAAGTTCCTAGTTGACCAACATCCTGCAGTGGTACTTTTTGATTTGGGTGCTTCGCATTCCTTTATTAGTCCTAAGTTTGCATCAGAGTTTGCACACAAATTACATACTGTTGAAGGTGGGGGTTATTGTATTAGCGCAGCAAGTGGGAATATTTCCACAAATAAAGTAGTGGGGAATCTTGAGCTTGAGATAGAAGGGCGAAAGTACTCGCTTGCCTTAGTGGTTTTGCCGGGTTTATGCATAGATGTTATTCTGGGCATGAATTGGATGAGTCAGAATGGGGTACTCATTGACACATCCACGCGGGTAGTTATGCTCAGAGATCCTACAGATCAAAAGGGTTTTCTGTTACAACTTCCCAGAAAAGTTGATTTGTCTGGGGAAGTTCATGCTGTGCAAGCAAAGGCGTTGGCCGAAATTCTAGTAGTGAATGAGTTTCCGGACGTTTTTCCCGATGATTTGCCGGGACTCCCTCCGGATCGGGATGTGGAATTTAAAATCGAGTTGTTGCCTGGCATGGCTCCCATCTCTAGGAGACCTTATAGGATGCCTCCGAATGAGTTAGCTGAACTTAAGGTGCAATTGAACGAACTATTGAAGAAGGGGTTGATTCGTCCTAGTTCGTCGCCGTGGGGATGTCCTGCTATCTTTGTAAAGAAGAAGGATCAGTCATTGCGAATGTGCGTAGATTATAGACCTCTCAATGCAGTCACTGTCAAAAATAAGTACCCTCTACCATGTATCGACATCTTGTTCGATGAGTTGTCTAAAGCTAAAGTTTTCTCCAAGATCGATCTAAGATCTGGCTACCATCAAATTAAAATCCGCCCGGAAGATGTTCCAAAAACCGCCTTCTCTACCAGATACGGTCTTTTATGAGTATCTTGTTATGTCCTTCGGCTTGACAAATGCCCCCGCGCACTTTATGTACTTGATGAATTCGGTGTTTATGCCCGAATTGGACAAGTTTGTGGTGGTATTTATTGATGATATCCTGATATATTCTGTAAATGAGGAAGATCACGCTGAGCATCTGTGTATAGTCCTCACAAGATTGCGTGAACATCAACTATATGCAAAGTTCAGTAAGTGTGAATTCTGGCTTCGTGAGGTACCTTTCCTTGGGCATGTGTTGTCCGATGGAGGAATTATGGTGGACCCCGCCAAGGTACAAGAAGTACTGAACTAGAAAGCTCCTATCTCGGTTCACGAGGTCCGGAGTTTCCTTGGTTTGGCTGGCTATTATCGTCGCTTCATCTCGGATTTCTCCAAAATAGCCAAGCCAATGACTCGGTTGCTACAAAAAGACACTAGGTTTGTCTGGACTCCTGAGTGTGATGCGGCTTTTCACCAACTGCGAACCCTCCTAACCTCAGCTCCGGTTTTGGCACAACCGGATATCGAGAAACCATTTGATGTTTATTGTGATGCCTCAGGCATAGGTTTGGGAGGTGTTCTGATGCAGGAAGGCCGAGTAATTGCATATACCTCTCGACAACTTCGGAAACATGAGGTGAATTATCCAACACATGACTTAGAACTCGCCGCGGTTGTTCATGCTTTGAAAGCCTGGCGACACTATCTGTTGGGCAATGTTTGCAATATCTACACAGACCACAAAAGCCTCAAATACATCTTCACCCAACCCGAGATAAATATGCGTCAACGAAGATGGCTCGAGTTGATTAAAGATTATAACCTTCAAGTGCACTATCATCCTGGCAAGGCAAATGTGGTTGCGGATGCTTTAAGCCGTAAGTCTCATTGCCATTCCTTAGTTGAAACTGATTTTCATCGATCTCGCCTTCTACATCCAGCAGTCTTGTACAACATCACTGTCAGTTGTACTCTCAAAAATAGAATTATTGAACTCCAAAGGACTGACACTGGTATATTCCACATCAAGCGTAAGATGAAAGAGCAAGAAACTACACAGTTCAGGATAGATGAAGAGGGTGTACTATGGTTCAAGGATAGGTTAGTTGTGCCTAAGGACCGAGAGCTTAGAAATGATATTATGTCTGAAGCACACTCCTCTAAGTTGTCCATCCATCCTGGTAGCAATAAGATGTATTATGATTTGAAGCCGTACTATTGGGGACCAAAATGCGGAAGGAGATAGCTGCATATGTGGCCAGGTGTGACACCTGCTGTAGAGTTAAAGCTGTGCACATGAAAGCTGGGTTGCTTCAACCACTTTCTATCCCAGGTTGGAAATGGGAAGAGATAAGTATGGATTTCATTGTCGGTCTTCCTCCTACTGTCAAAAATCATAACTCCATCTGGGTAATTGTGGATCGTTTGACCAAATCAGCTCACTTCATTCCAGTTAGAGTGGACTATCGTCCCACTGACTATGCTGAGTTGTACTTCAATCAGATAGTTCGGCTCCATGGGATACCTCATACTATCATATCTGACCGTGGTCCCTAGTTCACTGCTCGCTTTTGGGAGCACTTGCATCACCTTCTGGGAACCAAGTTAGTGAGAAGCTCTGCTTATCACCCCCAGACGTCAGGACAGACGGAACGGGTTAACCAAATCTTGGAAGATCTGTTGCGGGCATGTGTCATTTCATCCAAGGGTTCTTGGGAAAAATGCTTACCTCTAGCTGAGTTTTCGTACAATAATAGTTATCAAGAGAGTATTAAGATGGCTCCATTTGAAGCTTTGTACGGTCGTAAGTGTAGAACTCCACTAAACTGGGTAGAAGCTGGCGAAAGGAGGTATTATGGTATTGATTTCATTCATGAAGCTGAGGAACAAGTCCGTACCATCCAAAAACATATGGCTGCAGCCCAAGCTAGACAGAAAAGTTATGCTGATCGTCGTAGAAAACCACTCGAGTTTGAAGTTGGAGACTTCGTGTATCTGAAAGTTTCTCCAATGAAGAGTGTCCAACGTTTTGGTGTTAAGCGAAAACTTGCGCCGAGATACGTGGGTCCTTTCCAAATCATAGGCAAGAGTGGAGTTGTTGCGTACAAAATCCAGTTACCTCCTGAAATGAGTGCCATATTCAACGTCTTCCATGTATCTCAGCTCAAAAAGTGTCTTCGAGTTCCTGAGGAAAGAGTCCCTTTAGGAGATATCAGGCTAGAATCCGATCTAACTTACGAAGAAAAGCCAGTCCGAGTGATCGATACACAGGAACGAGTGACTAGAAGCAAAGTGGTTAAATGGTATAAAGTAATGTGGAGTAATCAGGGTAGTGAAAGTGACGCTACATGGGAACGGGAAGACTATTTACGTGATGGTTATAAGGAATTCTATGAGAAATGGTACGCTTTCCAAATCTCGGGACGAGATTTTTATAAGGGGGGAGGGTTGTAACACCTCAGGTGTTTAGCTCCTTAATTGCATTGCATTTGCATAAGCATAAGCAAGCATCATTCATTTCATGCATAAGCTTATAATATGTGAAACATGCTTTGGAGACATTGCCACATATGTTTATATTTCATGTGAAGTAAAGAAGTGAGTAGTGTGCAAAACATAAGTACCTTATGTGCAATTTCCTTTGTGAGACATGTCAACCACTTTAGTGTAACATAATTAGCAAGTGTTATGCAACACACTCATGCAACATGTGCAACATGAGCTTGCAACATTTGGGTGAAAGTATTGAATTACTTGTTCTAAAGTATGTGACACTAGGAATTTTGTGCAACCAATGGGTAGAGTGGCTAATTAGGTCTTATAACACCTTAATTACATTTAGGGTAAGTAGTGGAGCAGTGTTCATGTTGACCAAAATTACCAAATTGCCCTTCCAAATGTTGTTGACTAAGTTGGACCCCTAGAGTGATCTGGTTTGACCAATTAAAAAAGTCTAATTTAGAGATCTTGCATGGAGGAGCACCCTTAAGCAAAGTTGTAGAGAATTTCATGAGGAACAAAAGTTCTAATATGGCCATCTCATGAAAATGATCAGAACATGCTCAAAAATGGCCCACAAGTCAGTATTAGGGGCTGTTTTGGGACTTAGCAAATTTTGGCTAAGTGTGAAGCTGAAAACCGTTTCACTGTACCTCACTTTGGCAACTTGTAACTCACAAACTAGGCCGAACCAGTCTTTGAGCCAATTGACAAAGTTGTTGTCCACACATAGCTCTACAACATTGTCAATATCACCATCACCTAGTTCTAAATGGTTTAGGAGATGTGGTGTCTTGAAAATAGGGTTTCAGTCGGGTTCACTGACTGAAAACACGTTTCAGTTTCCGAGTACACCCCTTTGGAGCTCTGTGGTTTCAAATCTAGGCCGAACCAGTCCAAACTCCAATTGACAAACTTGTAGCCCTCATGTAGCTCTACAAAATTGGTGTAATCATCTTCGACTAATTCGAACCGGTTTGGGAGATAATCATCGTTAAACTTGGCCTGTCAGTCAATCACCAACGACACCGTTCGACTCGTTTCAGTTCGTCAGAGAAGGGGGAGTGGCCGACCGGCCACAGGGCCTCGCCGACGCGTGGGCATGCGGTGGCGACCGTACGCCGGTCCTGGCCCCACCGGTCAGTCCACGGCGCCTTCAAGACTGCCACGACGCGTCGAGGCTGCCTCCATTCCCTCTCCCTCCCTCGTTCGGCTTCAAAGCGGAGAAACCGAGCCGCCATTGTCGCCCCCACTCCGGCGAGCTCGCGCACACTCCCCACCGCACCACCGCTCACCAGATCATGCTCGTCCCTCCGCCTTACCGCCCTACACCTCTACGACCAACCGGTGGCTTTGATTGAGCCCGAGGTGAGCCACATTGCCGCCTCCGCCCGTTCCCGAGAGGTCACCGGAGCTCCACCATGCAGGTTCACCATGGCCGGGGTAGTTTGGGCCTCTCTCCGTCTTCCCGTCCTACCTCAATCGCTCCGCCTAGCTACAGTAAAGCTCGTACCGAGTTTAGTTGTGACCGTGAGGCCTCACCGGCGGCGGCGCACCGTCACCGACCCTCACCGGCCGCCGTTCCCGGTGGCGAGCCCCTCCCACTCCAACCCAAGCCTTCCTGCTTGCACGAATCGAAGCACCGTATGACGGGGAACGCGTGGGTGTGTTTGTTTTCCCAAGCGAGCTCCCCTCCGACGAGCTTGAGCTCGCCGGAGCTCACGGTTCACCGCTTCCCGGACCTCCGTCGCTGACCGCGGGGACCCACCTGTCAGGTGCCGCGCGCGGGCGGGATGGCCGAGCAGGCCGCGCGTGCGTCGCGGGCCGCGCGCGTGCGTCTTGGGCCGCGTCTTTTCCCGGGCCGGCCCAGTAACAAATCTGATTTATTTCATTTCTTTTATTCTGTCACAGTTTTAGATAATGTTTAGAAAATGTAGATCTAGGGTTTTACTTGCCCAAAAATTATGAGAAAAATTTTGTTGGAATCTACAGGGTGTGTAGTATTTTAGAAAAATATGAATTTGTTATGTGATGTTTGTTTTCTGGGATATTTAAATAGGTCTTTGAAATGGGTTTTAAATCACATACAAACTTGTTTAAATTATATCTTGAGTTTCAGTGTTCCAAAAATTATGAAATTTGGTGAGTAGGCTAACTTATACTTGCTCTAGCTTTGGTAAAAATTTGGGCAGTAGTGCTTAAGCACTTTTCAAGTTATAATGCTATCTTGTTATTCTAGGAAATACTTAAATGAATTTTAGTAATTTTTCTACATGTGCAATGTTCATATAAATTTTTGGAGAATGTCTTGGTATCCTAGAGTGTCTAAGAAAATTAGGAAATCTGTTGTTTGACACTTTTTACTATGCTTTGTTATTTATGCAAAAATCAGCCTTTTTGGGCTTGTGAATTTTGTGTAGGAAGTTCCTGTGAATAAATTTAGTTCAGATTTTTACAGTAGCCTCTTTTTGGGTCAGAGAGTCTTCTGTAATTTTTGTAAAATTTTAGGAGCAGTTTACATATATGTTTAAAATTCCACTTAATTACTTAAGTAAATTAAGAAATGGGTGTAAATAAATATTCTAGGTGGCACACCTTACTTTCTGGTGTTTTTGTGACCTATGTGAACTTTTGGTAATATTAGTTTGGTCTTATGGGATGTTTGCCACATCAATAAATATTTAATCTTTGTAATTCTAGGTTTTCTGGACAGCTGGTAGCATTTCTAGGTTTGACCCTTAATAAAAGTATTGGCTAGAAAACTTGTGAATACCAAAGTGGTAGTAAACTGGTTAAACTAGCTTGTGTCAAAATTTGATGGCAATTGGGCTAGTAGTTTAGGAGTTATTGCTGTTTTAAGTAACAGTCCAGAATTGGCTGCTCTCTGTTTAGAGAGAGCAGATTCTAGAACTTTGGAATTTCAACTAGGTAAACTTTGGAATTAAATGCTGTGGTATGAAAACATTTTGTGGTGCATTTCATAAGCTTTCTAGATTGTCTTAGATCATATCTTTTGGAGTTGGGATTCTCCAGTTATGTTGGAATCTTTGAGCTGCTGTCCAGAATGTCTTACTGGGGTAACCTAAGTAATATTACTCTTGTATTGTTAGGTGTTAGGGCCTTAACCGAAGAAGAACAGCTGTATCTTAGGTTGAGTAGCTTAGGTAAGTACTTCTCCACCGGAGAAGAGATTTGCACGTACTAATAAAGTAACTTGAATAGAGTATTTTATTTCTGAAATGCATTTCTTTCCGAGCATGTTGCACCTTTATGCATCCATGATATTTATTGTGTATTCATGCAATAGGTGTACCAGAGGGGGTAACTCTCCTCGAATTCGAGCCGGTGATTCCGGAGGAAATCCAGGACCAGCCGGAGCAGCTAGAGGAACCAGCCGGCGACGAAGCTCCTGCCGAAGATCTACCTGAGTGTCCTGACCACCGGCCTTCGACCTTTCTGAAAGGCAAGCCTCGGTGCATGCTGAACCTACTGTTTTATAAATTAATCTTGAGTACTTTTAATCGTTTACTGCATTAAGTTGTAGGAGTTGTATGAAAACAATTGTTGCATTATACCTGTCCTTGTCTAGATATCGTACTTAATCCTATATTAGGTTTAGGCACGTGTCAATGCTTAGCCCTGCTTAGTACGGTAGAAGTCGGGTGATTTCTGGTCATCCGCAAGATGTAGGAAGGAGTCACGAGTGGCTTTATGGCTATCGTGGATGGAACCATGCTTAAAAATGAAATTGAGACCGGGCGGGAGTTCGATAGTACAGCCGCAAGACACTTCACGTCTTGGGTGTGGAGCTATGCCCGTCTGAGTCGTTTAAGGACCGATTCGCTGTACGTCCTTGAGTCATGTTGAACGCAGTCTAACACTTAGCTGGCCGGATAAGTCGTTCCGACCGCGAAGCCGAGTAATGTGGTTTAGGCCGGGAATCGAATGGTAGGTTGCTTCTTGGAGGAGAGAAAGGATGTGCTTGGGGACATTGGCGTGAGACCAAGGGGGGGTTAGAGTCCCTATCACCTGGCAGAGTGTCGCCCTTGGGGTCGCGACATTATTCGGACCCGCGATTCCTGAATCATATGAAACGGTGGCCTGTGCGACCCTGGCAGGGGTCTGCACGGTGAGTGTTAGAAATACCCCTCCAGCTGGATAGGAATTCGATTCGAATCGCCGTCGCTCCCGGTTAGTGAGCACTTGACTTGAGCAGCGGCAACGTAGATCTCATTAAATGAACCGGTGGTTAAGGGAATGATACAATGTTGCCACAATTCATACTTGCTCTGGATATAATGATGATAATTGTGTGATTATAATCAAGTGCATGTTTAGTACAGGTGCTAAGATAGATGACAGGTAAATGCTAAAAATAACTGCTAGTACAGGTTATAAGAGTCTCAATTACTTATGCCTTTATGCAAAAATGTGATGTCAGCTAGCCTCTTGTGAAAGCCTTGCATAATCCTTGGTGTCATCTTATTTCTGGTTTTCGACGGGTAAGTCTAGCTGAGTACATTCCAGTACTCAGGGTTTATTCCCTCCTGTTGCAGATGATATGCTCTACCAAGGCTTCTGCAAAAATTGTCTCCACCCTGCGGGTGACGAAGACTAGATCACTTGGGCGTGATCATCTTTTATGTACTTTCCTGATGCTTTTGTGGGATGTTGATCAACAAGACTGGCAGTAGTTAAACAACTGGTGTGTGTTTGCTTCCGCTACTTTTAAAAACTTGGTTTGTAATAATTGTGACTCCGTGTGTGTAAACTTATTTCAGAACTACTTGTGAAATGTAACGTATGATGTTGTATGTTGAATGATGCGATCCTGGTTGTAAGCAAGTTGGTTTGAAATCCTTCATGGTTTCGATTGACTACCGGGATTATATGGGCTCAAGTTCGAAAATTTGAGCACTTCGGTGCTTGTTTTTGTACTTGTGCTCTTATAATTTGGTCGGTTCTGTTACATATCATGTGTGAATGAGATGGGTTAAAAATTTGAAAAACTTATAATATTAAAATATTGATTACTCGCATAGGAAACCCTAGCCCAAGATAGGTCTTTTCTCACCCTTAATGCATCCAGTTCCACAAAGCTTTACATCATAGGGTGGGAGATGCGTGGCCAGTACCAAGTGTACTGATAGATTTTTGGCAGGCTCGAAGCCCGAGTACAACGAGGAGGATGACTGGGAGGAGTAGGGGTTCACCCTGTGCTCAAGCTTGGTGCGAGGAGTCCTAGTTTCCGCTGCTGTCTTCGAGAGTTGCTGTTCCAGATGCTGAGTTTGAGTGTGTTCTGCCCTGCGTGGCAATGGGAATAATTATGTAAACCTTCTAATTTTACTCTGATATTAGTGTATGACTCTGTTTATCGACTGAGGTTTGGGTAATGTGACAGATCCGTTCATCTATTACACTTTGAATTTGTGGCTTCTCCTTCGCGAGAAGCAGGATCGTTTTAGGCGACCTCCATATGGTGGGTCCACAAGTCCAAATTACCTTCATTTGTCATCTCCTGAATAAAAATACCTCAAGGTACAAGTGAAACTTGTTATTGATAAAATATCTTCATGTCATGTTACTCTCCCTTTTAAACCGAGGTTGTTAACAGTGTTTTGAGTGTGTAATTTTGTGACATTTTCACCGTCAACATATCCCAAGGGAGCAAACTTTGAGTTGATTGGATATTCGGACTCTGATTATGCGGGATGCAAAGTGGAGAGAAAGAGCACATCGGGCACATGTCAACTATTGGGAAGATCACTTGTATCTTGGTCACCAAAGAAGCAAAAAAGTGTTGCACTTTCAACAGTCGAAGCATAATAATCCGTCGGTAGTTGTTGTGCACAAATACTTTGGAATAAGGCCACGTTGAATGATTTTGGAATCAAGTTCAAACGAGTACCATTGCTATATGACAATGAGAGTGCTATCAAGCTCACCAACAATCTAGTTCAACATGCAAGAACAAAACACATTGATGTCCACCACCATTTCATTAGAGATCATCAACAAAAAGGGGACATTTCAATTGAGAGTGTGGGCACCGAAGATCAACTCGCTGATATATTCACCAAGCCACTTATGAGAACATGTTTTATAAGCTAAGGAATGAATTGGACATACTTGACTTCTCAAATATGTGTTGATACACCCCCACTTATTATATGACATGCCTTTCCTTCGAGCAAAGCAAGGTAAAATTGTTTGGCATGGCATTCATCCTTTGCTAAGGACTTGTTTAGTGCATCTAGTCATTCCTCACATGTCTTAGGCTCATTCATGAAAATCAAATGAATTTGATGCTTGTATGATACCACTATTTCTTGTATGATTGACTTAATCTAGTGGTAGCATATGATATGTTTGTGGGCTTGCAAACCTAGTGTTTAATCTAGCTAATGAGCTAAAAGGGTTTAACTCAACATGGGCAAGATAACTAATGAAAGTTGTGTGAAGAAGCTTGTTCTTGGATCAAACCGAGTTAAATTTTCTTTGGTAAATGATCTAGATTGAACCATATTTGGGAAAATGATCCTCACTTTCACCCAAACCCATCTAAAATTTGAGCTCACCTTTTGTGGTATTTAATGACAAAGGGGGAGAGAAATTCACAAAGAAATTACAAAGATAGTAACAAAGGGGGAGATTGGACAAAGAAAGGGGATCAATTAAAATTTAAAGCACATAAGTAGGGGGAGCAAGCTCATGAACTTGTATGTTGCATTTGAATGTGCATTTACATATGTATGCTTGTATAGCACAAGTTTTTAAATTAAATATACATGCTTGTGTGGTGTATGGTAGTTGAAGGATTGATTGATGAAATGAAAAACTAGCATGCATAGGATAAGAACTAGACACTTGGTATGTTTTATAAGTGGTACTAGGGCCTTGCTTATAATGTTGATCTCACAAGGTATCTAGTGTTTATGTTTTTCCAAGTGGTATCTAGCTAACCATAGTGCTAAGGATGGTATTATTGGTGCACTCCGATTGGTATCACGCTTTAAAGGTCCATTCTTTACACCTTAGCATCATTTGGTAGACATTACTCTCCCAAACTTCCTTTCTATGCATATGTGCAAGCTTTCAATCCAAACTCTTAGCACATATGTAGGTGGAGCTAATGCTACCAATTTAGGTTCATGAAACTTGTTGAAATCCTTTACACATGGTAAAAATGCTTGGGCAAGCAACATGGACTCAATATGATTTTAATTCATATCTTTGTGAAGGGTTGTCATCAATTACCAAAAAGGGGGAGATTGAAAGCCCTAGTTTGGTTTTGGATAATTGATGAAACCTATTTGGACTAATCCTTGATCTAAGTGTGTAGACTATATAAATTGGTCCAAGGCCAAATGTTGGAGCAAGATAAAATCCAAGGTGATGATGGTGGACATGTGATGATAATCAAGCCCAACATGGAAAAGAAGAATGAGAAAAACAAAATAGGCTCAAGGCAAAAGTATATTTGATAGGGCCATATTGTTTTGCCACTCAAGACACCAAGTGAGTGTGAGTGGGTTTAGGATAGATAGTCGTACTATTAAGAGGGGTGGTCTCATGGTTAATGCAGTTATCTAAGTGCCACTAGGTGATTTTACACTTGCATTTGTATTAGGACCTAGTAAGGGCTAGCATCCCTTGGAAAACTTGTTTGTGAAATGCTAACTCACGTGCACAAGTGATGAAACTTGGTGGAGTTAATGCATTTGTAGAAGGGATGAAGTTATAGTGTGAAAGGAGGTCATTGGGGTGACCAGACTCTATGATTGGATGTGTCAAGAGAATACGGTCTTTGTCCCCAGGCTTGGCCATGGTGGTCGAGGTGACCGAATGCTCCCCCCTAGGAGCGACTAGATGCGACGGTGCTCCTGTTCACCAGCTGGCACGCGTGAAGCAGAGGGGACCAAACACTGTGTTGATGACCGGACGCTGGGGCTCAGACACGTCCAATCAAGATTTGGGTGCTCTCTGTTTGATGAAATAATTCATCGGACTCTGACTAAGTCCGGTCACATGGACTAGACGCGTCTGGTCATGGTTCAGCAGCTTTGGGAGCTCTCTAGACACCGATTATACGTAGGGCTCTAGAGGGTCCGATCGTGGACCATCAAGTCCGGTTAGTTGCTAACTATGCGCGTGCGAGTAGACTGTTGGGCAGCAACAGTCGAATTTAAATGGTCAGGACACTTGGTAGCGTTGGAGTGACTGACACAGGTGACCGGACATGTCCGGTTATCTCTATAGAGGGTTCGGTCATCTTGTAGAATTTAGATTAAGAGCCCAATGGGTATGTGACTTGTTGGGGCTCTATAAATGTGTTGGCCAGCTCAACCTCTCTCTTGGACATTTTGATCATTGATACATCCTTGTGAGCTAAGCCAAACACCTCCCGCTCATCTCCTTCATTGATTCACCATCTTTGTGAGATTGGGAGTGATTCTAGTGCATTTGCTTAGTGTTGAGGCATCTAGGGGCACTAGTGATCGTGTGAGCTGCGGGATTGCTTGTTACTCTTGGTAGTTGCCACCACCTAGACAGCTTAGTGTAGCTCTTGGTGATTGGCACGAGTTGGTGATTGTTTGTGGCCATCTCGTTCGTGATTGTGAGGGGTTCTTTACCTTTCTCCAGCGGAGAGCCAAAAGGTACTCTAGTGGATTGCGTGTAGCTTGTGGATCCTCATCTTGTGTTAGTTGTGTGGCACCTAGTTGCGGGTTAGGCGTGTGATGCCTATAAGCGCGTGAACCTCCAAGTGAGTGAATCACTACAACAAGGACGTAGCTTGCCAGCAAACAAGTGAACCTTGGTAACAATCTTGCTATTCTTGATTGATTGATCATCTATTATCTCTTGCCACGACGGTATAATCACCTTGCCTCTACCTACATTATATTCATATTTTCCTTTGTGTAGAGCTTGTGGTAGTCTTGCTAGTTGAGTAGTGTAGCTTAATTAGGTGTAATTAGTATTCTAGCTTTATCACTAGTCAGTTAAAGTAGAGACATAGCCATTGAGTGTTTAGTGATCATAATTGACTAAAATTGTTGGTAGGTGGCTTGCCTTTTAAGTAGAGCTAGAGCAAAACACATTTCTCCATTTAGTTAACTAACAAAGTTGGTCTAGTGATTTTGTAGAAATTTTTATAGGCTATTCACCCCCTCTAGCCATTTAGGATCTTTCAAGGGTGCCGAGAAGGCAGGGTCTCACCCAACAAGAGATTTCCGAAGACTTCTCCTAGCTCCAAGTTCTTCACTCTCACTCGCTATTAGTGTCACGGGGTCAAAACCACGTGTAACATCCTAGATGTTTAGAAGCAATTAAAATCTTGATCATGATCATCATCATGTAATATCATCAAGCATTATGGCATTAATGTAACCTATGTTTCAATTATAGCAAGTCCATGTTGCATATTTTGTGATATATGTGTTGCATGAAATGTTGTCATTGATATTAGTTAAGGTTCTTTGTGAATTTATAAGTTAATAATTTGATTAAACAATTAAAATTTTGTTAATATAAACTTTGTTGTTTAAAGTATTCCCTTGAACATAGAAGCCAAGTTGGGAAATGCTTTCAAGTCAAACATGTTTAAAATTGAGCCCAAAGATTGTATTCAATGCTGAATTTCACACAACAAATTTTGCCCATCCCTGAAATGCAGTTATTAAGTTCAATTTTTGGAGATTTATTAAATGAATTATTATAGATAAAATTTGTCCAACTTTTGTTGCATTGCTTGGTAGTATGTTTGAGCTATGTTAATGGGTAATTAGTTGTAATGATTGAGTATTGGTTGCTCATGAATTAAATCCCAAAGTTGTTATGGAAAACTTCTTTTCAAAACCTAAAACTGAGGTTCAGTTTAACTGAACCCTTGTTTGAATCTAAAAATCTCAAAATCTATTGATCTTTTGATGTTGATCCTTTAATCAAAGATGGAGATCTATCATAGATCAACAACTTTTGTTAAAGTTGATCATCATGTTTCTTTGCAAAATCAAGAGAACGAGGGGGTAGAAATGGCTCTGTCGGCCATGAGCAGTGGCCTCGGAAAGTAGCTGCCATGTAGCTGCTCGCCGATGGTGGCCGCCCACCCCTTCGCGCCGCTTGTCGAGCGTGGCACGCAGCTGCTTGCATGGAGATGGTAAAGTAGTTGATGGAGAACTCTCCTGCCTCACCCTCACCTTCAAATACCAAGCTACCAACTGTCCTTCTCTTTTCTTCCCTGTCTGCTCATCGCCGATGAACTCAATGCGCTGACAAAATTCATCGCGCTCGCTTGCCCTCCACTCAATTGCTCGCACCCTCAGCTCCGCCCAGTTCGTGCGCTCCTCCCTGACCCTGTTGCGCCACCTTTCCTAGCCGGAGTTGGCCATGGGCTAGATTTCTGTCATGGCCATGCCGCCATGGCCGTCGTAAGTCACTCGCCATGGCCAGGCCACTCTAAAGCTCCTCTTGCTACTTCGTCTCTTGTTTTGGCTTCTTGGTTATGCCATGAAGCTCATCGGCTCTTTAATTCTATCTCTACCATTCAGGTTACGCCAGAACGCCACCATGTCTGCCTATGCATGCTGCTACATGCACCATGATCATTGGTCACCTAGTTCTGCCATTCGTTCGCTTCAACCATCAAGCCAAGCATGCCTGCGGTGAGCTCCTGATCATGCTTACCGCTTTCGTTTTATCCCTACTAGACCCTCATCGCCGGCATGTAGTCTGTCACTCTACCGTGGCCACCATGGTCGGCGTTGAGCTCGCTGTGAAGCTTTACCTGCTCAACCATCACCCTAGATCGATGCGCAAGGTCACCGCGATCACGTAGGTGGTGGTATCATCGCCGACGACCTCACCATCGGCGGGTACCCACCGGTCAATGGCCGAGAACCCACCCACGGGGTTTAGCTCAATGCAACTCAGTTTTCATGACCATGGCGTCTGTAGGATAGACCTAGCGGCATCGTGCCTTCCTTCAATTTCTTCTCTTCGGGGTGCGAGGGAACTTCCCTTCCCTTTCCTAGCATGCAAGTGCTCGGCCTTGCTTGGAGCTGGCTTTAAGGGTTTGGCTTCATGCGACCCGTAGATGCGTGTCGAAGCATGATGTGTTGTAGTGTATCCCCTGCAAGCGAGCCGTGTCGACTGACATGCGCCGATCGACACAGGTCACTTGGGGTGGAATGCCTCGCCAGAGTTTCACTCTGACATGTACTCCTTAATGCATCATGGCGGCTGCACTGTGATCTCTGGGCACAGGGACAAATTCGCATGAATAATGATGTTCACAAATTTAGCTTGGGAAACTCGTGTCTTAGGGTGACTTTGGTGTGAACACTGGGTGTCCGCATCGCTGATCATGGCCCTTGACATCCGTGGTGCTTGGTGCGGCGAGGCCTGGGACGCGTGGCTCATCGAATCAAGGAATGCGCTATGTTGCGAGGAATCCCGAGCTCATCGATCACGTCATCCTCGCGCTGGGTCATTGCAGGTCTCGTCACATGCCACAGTCAAGGTCGCAAGGCACAACCTCCATGTGCTCCCCTACCATGTAGGGAAGTCACATTCGGGCCCGGCCCCCGAGGGTTGCCCTTCAGAACTTAACTCTAGCGTGGCGCCAGTCATCGTCGCCCAAGCGAGTTGAGGCTCTAGCGGTTGGCATGCAGTAGTCGTGATGTCATAGTCCTCCTATTCATAAAGGTGGGCCTGTTGAAGGTCGCCTCCTATGGTGATGATCCCATGACGATCGGGCATCTTGAGCTTGAGGTAAGTATAGTTAGGGATGACCATGAACCTGGCGTAACATGGTCGACCCATGATGGCATGCTAGGCGCTAGGGAAGTCCGCTATCTCAAAGGTGAGCATTTCCATGCAAAAGTTAGCTCGAGCTCTAAATGTCATGGGCAAGTCGACCTGCCCAAGGGGAATGGCTTGAAGCCTAGGTATGACTCCGTGGAATAGAGCACCGGATGGCCATATCACTGCTCATGATAGCCCCATGGCATCATAAGTCTCGGCGTAGAGGAGGTTGAGGCTGCTCCCGCCATCTATGAGGACAAAAGATAGGTGGGTCTTACCGATGATCGGGTCAATGACAAGGGGGAAGCACCTCAATTGCAGAATATGGTCAGGGTGATCCTTTCTATCAAAAGTGATTACAGTTTCTGACCATTTTAGGAAAGCCGAGACGGCTTCACCCTGAGTGACTGCATTGACCTTCCTGGCCATGAGCTTTTGTCGACGCTTGGACTCGTACGCCACCGGTCCACTTAAGATCATGAGGCACCCATTTAGGTTGGGATATGCATCCCTTTCTCCTCATTGCTAGTGGATTCAGACGGCGCGTTCGTGCCTGTTGTCTTGTAGTCGCCTTTGAAGTAGCATTTGATGAGGTCACACTCCTTGAGGGTGTGCTTAACTAGATAGCTGTGGTTGCAGCACGACAACTTGACTATCTTATCGAAAATGATGTGGTTGAGCTTGCTAGTTGTTGACGTTAATTAACTCAAATTTTTAACCATCAACTAATTTAGGAAAGGTCTGAAATAATGTGTAAAGTAGGGTTATAGGGGTTTATTCTAATGAGTTCCACGAGTTGTGTTGTTCTCACTTGTCTTGCAGGATATTTGATATTTTGCCATATAAAAGTATCTCAAGTGAAGAATCTGAGCAAACCATTGTGGAGAGCTCGTCGAGACAATCAATACGGACAAATCATTTGCCATATTTGGATCACTGAAGAGGAAGTCCTCGATAAATACAACTCGGAAGACTCTAGAAGACCCTAGAAGCATCATCATTAAAAGACCAGGGACTAAACTGATAAGATTCCACAGCTTTGCGAAATAATATTTTCTAGGGATATATCCAAAAGTTGGGAAGGAAGGAATCCACTCAAGACACGACTCATTACGCGAACAGATCGAAAAGTTACACTAGAAGGATGTAGAAGACACCAGAAGGCATGGAAATGAAGCGGAGGCCCGGCGGCTGCCAGGTGGGTCCCCCTTCACGTGGCGGCATCCAACCGACCTCTATGATGCATCTTGACCATTGTTTCATGTCGGTTTGATCCGAGGGCTGCGGTTCATCCCACCAGGCTATATAAGCAGAGGCAAACCCCCCTGAGGCATCCATCATCTCATAATCATCCATCATTATTTAGTTTAGGGTAGTCCCTCAAAAGGATAACCTAGAGCTCCACCTGCTAGGGCATAGCTAGAACATAAGAATAGGAATTAGAGGAAGCAAGCAACGCTTGGATTCTGGATCTAGTCGCGAGGAGGCTAGGTACAACCTTGTACTTCTCTCTTGTATTCAACATTATTAATCTATTTGTGTTATTTGTCTTCTAGTTCATTTTGTTCATCTTCTAGTTCGTCTACTTGTTCTTCTAGTTCATCTTATAGTTCATCATATTCTTGTCTAGTTTGTCTAGTTCATCATGTTCTTGTCTAGTTCTTTTTTATCCTCTAGTTCTTGTTCTAGTTTGTGTATGAGTCGAATACTTGATAGGACTTGGTATAATTCTAGATTCATAATTATAATATTCATTGCCTATGTTGATTATATGTTTAGTATAGTTGGAGTAGTTTTGTGTTTATACCCTTGTTCGTATAGCGCTCATTCCGATGATCAAGGGGTGGGTGGTAGAAGTTGTGTAAGCGTGGCGCATAGACAATATCTATCTGCGAGTGCTCCCTATGTTCCGAGCCATGTGGTAGATCGTGAAGGTGACTATTATAGCTTTGTTGAGTCCTCTGTAGTCCACTCCCTGAATATAGGACTAGTAAGGCTGAGTTGCAGGGTGATATCTTGCTCTGTTCCTGATCCACCTTAGCAATGTCTCTTGAGTATGAATACAAGGTTACCTTGACCATGATTGCTAAATGTAATTGCACTAATTGATGTAGCTCAATGACATATAGTTAGAATAACCCTAGGAGTTAGTCTCTATTTTCTAGTTCTTTCTAGAGTCACGCCCAAGTAGGAAAATGCTCGGTGGAACCCCTTTTAGGATTACCATGATATGTTATTAATTATCCTTTATTATGATATGATTGATCCCTATTTTGAGATTGATCTAGTGGAACTCTTATCACAATTGTAAGTTATAGCTTTTATTCTTTATAACTCCAAGTGTCTTCCCAGTGGAAGAATTATAAATAACGATACCTGGAACTTTCCTAGGTGAAATACTACAACAGGTGTATTTTATCTGTGCGCTTGCAGACAACCTTTATTCATATTTTATAAGTGCTATGATCATAAGTACAACCACATCTTTGGGTATTGTGTTGGGGATGACAACCTGGCTTAAGCAATGCTAAGAGATGTCCCGAACATTTCTAATGGCTTTGATAAGGAAGGGTTTGACCCCTCCTATTTGTAATCGTATTAGAAATGTCAACAGGCATTTCTGATGTTGTTGCCGGGGAAGGCAAATGAGGTTTAGAATAGGAAATTTTTCATATCTAGGAATAATCTTACACATGTGATAATTGAGACACACTATTGATCTTTTACTCAAATAGGCTTACCCTGTTGTTTTGTCCCCTGTCGTTTTGTCTACTTATGAATATCTTATTACAGGGTGATGTATGTCTAGTTTTGCTTGACCGACAAACTACATTGAGGATCCTAAGGAAATAATCAGAAAAGCTAGGGCAAAGCTCAGGAAGAAGAAACCCCCAACCACTTTGCCAGAAGAAGACCAACCAAGGAGTTTGACACCACTGTTTGAAGCTATGGCCAACAAGACTCTCCGTGAATTCTCTGCTCCAACCACTGCCAACATCAGGACTGGGCCAGTAGTCAATATGGGAGATGAAGGATTTGAGCTCAAGCCAGCTTTGATCAACATGGTGCAAGCCAACTAGTTTTGTGGGAAAGCACATGAAGATGCAAGTGCCCATCTCCAACACTTCCTAGAGATCTGTAGCACATTCACCATCAAAGGAGTTGAAAGAGATGCCATACTACTCCACCTATTCCCATTTTCACCCTTGGGAAGGGCGAAGCAATGGTTCTACGCCAATAGAGAGAAAAACACTACATGGAATATCTGCTCCACTACTTTCCTAGCAAAGTTCTTTCCCGTAGGCAAAACCAATGCCCTACGTGCAAAGATCTCAACTTTTCAGTAGCAATATGATGAGTCTGTCCCTGAGGCATGGGAATGCTTTCAAGATTACATATCAGAATGCCCTCACCATGGGATGGAGGATTGGTTACTCATGCAGACATTTTATCATAGGCGCACCACAAGTGCCTATGAGAATATTGATGCAGCTGCTGGAGGATCGTTCTCGTCACTCACTATTCATGAAGCCACCACTCTTGTTGAGAAGATAGCTTCAAACCAGGGATGGAACGAAGAACACACTCAACCATAGAAGAGAGGAGGAATGCATCAAGTCAAGGAGGTGGACACGTTGTCTGCCAAGATGGACCTGCTCATGAAGAAGCTTGACGAACGTGATCAACAAAAGAAGGAAGTCATGCACATCCACGATTCTTGTGGACGCACTGGCCACATAGGAAGCAACTGTCCTAAAGTCTAAGAGGATGTCAACTACATCAACAACAACACCAACTATTGTCCTCAATAGAATCAAGGATGGAACCAACAGAATCAAGGGTGAAATCAGCAACAAAGACCTAACCACCCAGGTAACTACTCAGGTAACTACCAAGGTAACAATTTCAACCAACCACCCAGAATAAAGTTATTAATAATATGTCCAGAAAGATAGCTTCCAATGATAAAGTGCTTGAAACTATAAACAATAGAATGGATAGCTTTACTTCTGCCATAAAGAATCAACTCAGCTTGAATAAGATGATAGAATCAGAAATCTCTCAGCTAGCCGCTTTAGTACCTGTGGCTGAAAAAGGTAAGATTCTGAGGAATCCAGAAGAATTACAAACTATGAATCTTGTAGGCATCTTCAATGCAGAAGAATACTTCATCACACCACCCAGACCACTGAGACCAGTATGGGAAGAAGAGGACATGCTAGAAAAGAAAGGAGATCTAGGAACACCCGTCATCCCCATCCGCATCGGAGCTCACACTTTCGATGAAGCCATCTACGATTTGGGAGCAAGTGTCAACATTATGCCTAAGGTAATCTACGAGAAAATTCATGGTCAACCTTTGTTGTACACAACCATGTGATTGCAGCTTGTAGATCAGACATTGTGCTACCCCAAGGGGATCCTTGAAAATGTTCTCGTGGGAGTTGGACACTCCGCTCTATGAGTAGACTTCATGGTGATAGAAATAGGAGGAGATGATAAAGCACCCATCATTTTGGGATGACCATTCCTCAGCATAGCCAAAGCCATCATCTACGCTGACACCGCCAAGATCTGTTTCACCATTTGAGACACTAAGGAGAGATTCAGCTTCAAGAATTGTACACTCACAACACGAGTCCATCCTCAGCACCCGTACGATTACTTGGATTTTGACAAGATCCTAGAAAATAAGAACAAGATTCCAAAAAGGAAGGTTCCAGAAAAGAAGGTTCCAGTCAAGAAGAACGTCTACACTTATGAAGGCATCTTGCCTACTCCAAACAAGAACAACAACAAGAAGGGGAATCGCAAAGCAACGCAACCTATTCAAGAACCAGTCTTGATGGTCAACACTATTGAACCACCTATTGACCCTGCTTTTCCTCCATCACACCTTGAAAAGAAGGAAGATCCTGGAGTACCTACCATCGATTGTATGATCAAAGGAAGTACCTTCTACAAGACGTTCTGCGACATAGGCTCAAGCGTTAACATCATGTTTATGGTAACATATAAACATTTATATCGTGATAGACCCTTGTGCCTAACATATTTGTAGCTATAGCTGGTGGACCAATCATTCCGATTTCTGGAAGGAATAGCCAAGGATGTAACAGTCAAGATCAGGGATCAAGAAGTTCCCGCCAACTTCATGGTTCTAGACATGGGTGAAGAAGATGACGTCCACCTTATCCTAGGGAGACCATTCCTTCATACCACCAGCGTGATCATCTACATGAAGCAAGGGGAGATCCATTTCCCCTTCCCTGGGGAGAAGGTATGTTGTTACTTTAATAGCTATACTACTTATGAGAAGCCCAAGAAGAATAGGAATAGGAGACGCCGCTCTTAGCGTCTAAGACAGCAAGCCATCAAGGAAGAAGGGGCTGATCAGAAAAAGGAAGCTATTGAAGGAGAAGCTGCCCTAGAGGCAAAACAAGAAGAGAAGCTTCTAGACAAGGAACCACAGGAAGAGAAACCGAAGACCAAGAAAGTGTGGAGAAAGAAAGAGATAACACCACCAAGCACTCTCGCACAAGAATTGGAAATACTATCAAGTAAACTAGAGGAAGAGAAGTCTCTTGAGGATCATTAGAAAGAAGCAAATATAGCAGGATTGCAACGAATGGATCAAGAATCTAAGGTACCCTCCCTCTATCGTCAAAAAACACTACCCAATATGCCAACAAAAGAGGAGAAATCAGGGGAGGACTCTATCCTCTCAGACACCCCCTCAAGTGTGTGATTGAGCTAGAAGGTCCGGTTCGACGAACCTAAATCTCTGAACCTTCGCCGAAAGGTTACATCGGTAGTTATCCTTATATTTACCTTCCTGCATAGTTTTAATTTAGCATATTTATTTTTCTGCATTTAGTCATAAGCATTTAGCATATTTATATTTCCTCCATTGCAAATAAAAATTAATTTATTTTGCATCATATCATTGCATCTAAAAAAACTTAAGCCCCATGTGAATAAGTCTTGGCTGTTTACTGTGGAGGCATAAAAATAATTTTTGCATCTGCATACAAAAAAGAAAATTAAAAAATATTGAGATCTTGTTGAAAATTGCATAATTGGAAGGCCATAAGGTTCCAAAAACAGATAAAGCATAAATGGTTTTACCACTAATGCTTAATCTATTCCATGAGCTTTGTTGCCTATTTTGAGTTAAGCAGGATTCAATGAGAAGATTAGCTAGAAGTTTTCATCCACTCTGGAAGGACCTCTTCATTGACTATCCACTTTGGAGACCGAGAGGGACAAGGAACATCTACGATGTCAAGATTCAAGACGAACGACTACGTCAACATCCAGCTTGGGGGAGGAGCATCCCCATGTATCTAGCTAAGTATTTCTTTCCATATGTGTGATTTATATTTGAAAAGATAAATAACTTAGAAAACAAAACAAAAAAGAGTCTACTATCTATATTAGTTATTAAATGTTTAGGTAGTAAAGAGAGAGTGTACAAGTCTGTTTTACCTGCCCTTAAAGGAATTGAGCTCCAAAATAATCTGTTTGCCTCGAAATGATGAACTGTAACACCCTAAAATTTTGAAAAGAAGAAAAATAGGAGAAATATGATTTTTATATATTTTTGTGAGCATGCAAATTTAGAATGATAATAATTTTTATAAATTTAAAATCAAATATAAGGGTAGAAACATGATTGAGCATTCATGCTGCTGCATTTGAAATTTTGTGTTGAGTGGTTTTAGTCAAATTCAAATTGGATTTGAAAATCTCTTGAAAAATGGCTTTGAAAAATTAGGAAAAGAAAAAGAAAAGGAATTCTTCCTGCTCGGGCCGCTTCTCATACCGCAGCCCAACTCTTCGGCCTGCCTCCCCGCGCGCGGCCCGCCTTCTCCCGCGCCCGCCTCCGGTTTCTGGGCCGAGCCCACACCACGGCCAGCCAGCCCACTTCGCGCGTGCGCGGCCGCTTCCCGCACCCGAGCCGCTGACGAGTCGGTCCCACCTGTTAGCGACCGTCTCCCCTTTCCTTTCTTCTTCCTCCGGTTCTTTCCAACCATGAGCACCGCCTTCTTTGATTCGGTGATCCGAATCCGCCTTGAATCTCTTCCTTTCCTTGTATACCGATGCCTTCGGGCTATAAAACGGAGCCCCCGCATCCCTCCGCCCTCATCCCATCTCTTTGGGGCCGCTGTAGCTATCAAATATCGCCACCGCAAGCACCACCGCCGCCATAGCCGCCATCGCGAGCTAGCTGCCGTTGTCCGGTCATCCTCCGGTCCTATCTTCGCGCGGGGTGAGTTCGCCGTGAGCTTCTCGATCTTCCGGTGTTCTCCTTTCATCGTTTGGTGGACGGAGTGGTGTTTTGGCCTTCTCCGATGATGGCACCGCCGTGAGAGCTCACCGACGGCCGGGAACTGGCCGGAGCGCCGCTGGCTGCTCTCTCTCTCCTTCCATGTTTTGATCTCGGCCGTCCATTTTGAATCGGACGGATGTTATTCATTGATACCGGTTCGGTTGTAACTTTTGCTAAAGAGTCCCTGCCCTTTTCTAGTTTAGAATCCGCAGTCCAAAACATAATAACCTGTGTTCGTTTTGATTGGTTGAAAACGTATTTTGTCTCGGTAAATGAAAAATACGTTTTCTGATATTTACAGTTTTGCCACTCAACTTGTTTTAGTCGTAGAATCTCCGTTTTAACTCCGATTTGATCCATTCAAATTGCGTTAGATTCATATTTGTGAGCTCTACGTGACTATAGAACTGTACAGTAGGTTTGGATTAATTTATTTTCGAGTTTTTATTAAAGTATTTATTTTTCTATAGGAAATCTTCGTAAATTCATAACTTTGTCGTTTTAGCTCTGTTTTTCGTGATCTTTGCGTCTGTGTGATCCTAGCGAGTCGTAGATTCATTTTAAAGACTTTTTATTTTGTTTTCTTACTGATGGTGTACTGTTCTAATTATAGTCTTGTTTGTTTATGCATGATTGCCTCTGGATGTGTGTTGTTGTTGTTGTTGATCGAGTATAGACGGTGAGCAATTCGTTAGAGATCAAGAGTTTTACTACGAACAAGATCACCAGGACCAGTTTGAGCAAGGCAAGTATAGCATGGGATTATCCTTGTTGTCCTATTCACATTAAGCAAATAATATCATTATGCATATATTCCTTGTTAAGGATGACTTAGTATTGATCTTATTCCTTGATACCTATTATATTGCATGGATTAGTATTGCTAGTGCTCAACATGGACAATGATCATGTAATTTGATTAATGGAATATGCAATAAACATTAAAAGATGATTTTATTACTGTTAAAGGGTACTAGAGCATGGGGTTACTTTGGTGCTCTTATTACTCTCCATAAGGACTTATCTGTAAGCGAAAATCCGGGATTTACAGTACAACTGTGAGGGCTAAAATGGCTCTGGCTTTAGTCATATAGAAGGACCTTTTCTAGCTTGTTAGAGGTATTCCTTTATGGCGTAAGAATGGCTTGATGAATCGGGTATAGTGCGGCCTCTGTCCTCATGTGTATAGGCTGCGTGTTATTGTGCCATCAGGAAGGGGGGCTCTACATCTGTTTGCCGAGTGAAATCTAATGGCCCTAACTTGTTAGATGAACCTTCGAAAGACTTCATAGTGTTTCCCTGCCTGCTCACCTTGGAAGTGTTTTGGGAGTAATTAACCCGGGCATATGGGCAACATGACTCACAGTGAAAGTGTACAACCTCTGCAGAGTGTAAAACTGTTATAACAGCCGTGCTCATGGTCATGAGTGGCCTTGGACCCTTATGGAATAGTGGATCATTAATAATGATTATGTTTTTGCTATTTGTTAATCATTTTACATGGATCATATGTTTATTGTTCACATTGAGACACTTTGATATCATTGATATACTGAATTAATGTTAATTAAAAGCTACATGCTGATAAACCTTTGTTATGCCTTTGAGCTTCATGAACCCCATGTTACACTTGTTGAGTACGAGATGTACTTACGCTTGTTTATTTTTCTTACTTGGATAAAAATCCCGGATGGGTAACAGATGGTGCGAGTAGTGACTACTTCTACTTCCCGGAAGATTACTAGACTTGCTGTCAACCAGTCAATGTGCCTGTGATTGGAGCTACCACAAGAGTTTTTATATTTTACTTCCGCTATATTATTGTAAAGACTATGTGTTATTAATCGTGATGTAATAACATTTGTGATGATACATCCTTTATAATTTGTTAACTTATGTGTGATTGATCTCTGGGCACACATAAGGGTATACACTCCATTTGGTCATTAAATGGGTGTGACAAATTGGTATCAGAGCTATTGTTGACTGTAGGACGCAAGCCTAGATAGAAATGGTCGATTTAGTGTCATCCTTTCACTATTTTTATGCTCATTATCTTGCTCTTGTTATTTGATAAATTTTTATGCTTCTTATGTCTCATTCTATTACGAAATTTTGCCTCTATTCTAATTACTTCTAAAAACTCTGTAGATGGTTCGTGGCCGCAAGACTACCCGCATCACCACTGGAGGACACTACCCACCTCGTGCTTTGATTGCACCTGAAGAGCCACAAGAGGAAGTACCTCAGGAGAATGAGTAGACCTCTGAAGTACCAATCCAAGTGTCAGCACCTCCTCAGGAAGAACCCGAGCCTGAAGAAGACCCTGAGATCATCGAGATTGAAGATGATGAAGAGGAGGAAGCCAATGGAGGAGAGCAACCCCCGTCTCCCCCACCTAGTGCAGCTGCTGAGGATGTGCCACCCCCTCCAATGGGTTGGACTGTGAAGATCTACCACAAGGCAGGAGGAAATGCTGTTTCTCACCATCGACTTGTGAGAATGCTCTCTGCCTACTTCGCTGATTGGCATCCAGCTGTGGAGTATGTCTGTTGGGAGTACACCCATCCGCTGGAGGACACTTACTGGAAGGCAAGAGCGAGCATTTTTCCTAAGGATGAAGAAAAAGGAGCATACCAGCTGGACAGGATGTATGCTCACATGGGTCGTCGAGCTACCATGGAGGATAGTATTGAAGATGCTGCTTTTGAAGCATGTATGGGCCTTCGCTACCTTCACTTTGACAGCATGAAGCATGATATCCACCACTACCTCCCTCGTGCACACCCTGACCTTGGATGGGCCATGATGGATCCAGTGCAGTTGGAACCACTTCCTCGGGTGATGGTGAACTTTGTCTATGACATGATGGAGAGGAAGCTGCAGTTAGAGGAGATGGTGAAGGCACAGGGGAAGACCATCAAGAGGTGTCAAGCAATGATTGATGAACTCTGAGCAAACCAAGGCATGACAAAGATTTATGAGACATTAGAGCATGAGCCACGCCAGTAGAAAATAGGAGTCCTTTATGTAATAAGAACATTCTTAGTAACGTCAGTTGAGTCAGTCGAGTCTGTCGTGTGGTTTGAACCTTAGTGTGCTAGTTGCTTTATTATTATGCTTATGTGTGAGTTGGATCTTTGTTTGAGTGTTGGGACTTGTAGGCATGTCTACAAGTTCCATTTTTAAGAATAAAAAGTCTATTAGTCAAGGGAATAATAGTTGGGTTTGGTATTGTCTCGTTTCTGTCCTTTCTGTTTTCTGGAGCAGTCTGCAATATTTCTGATATGGTTCAAAAACGGTTTAGGCAACATTTATGAAATTTTTATGAGAGAAACTAGGCTTAAGCACCTTTCAAATGCCACTGGAATCACCTTTTTATCTGATCTGATTCGAGAGATATAACTGTCACAAGTTAAAGTTTCTACACAGTCTAGAATCTAGAACAGTTTCTGTTGCGCATTAATTTTTGTTAACTTAACGACAGAATCTGGTCTTGTGGTCTAAATAGAAGTTGTGGGGAACTTCATAAGCTTTCCAACCATATAAAGCACGCCTCTATTGGACTTCTGTAGTTCGAGATATGATTGATTTACTGAACTGATCACATTGATATTCGCCCAGAAAACTTTCAGATATCATTCTTTATCTTATAAGTGGTTGATAACATGGAAATCTCAAAGTTTGCATTCTTATGGATGGCAGATGGCCGGAAGAGGAAGAGGCAGGGGTCGTGGAGGTGTTCCCCCGAATCCACCACCACCACCGCCACCAACTATTGAGCAGCTTCTGGCAGTGCAGACACAACTTATGCAACAATTGGTGCAAAACCAACATAATCATCCAGTTGTTGGGGCACCACCACGTGATAAGCGTGGTGAGTTTTTGAAGGGTCATCCCCCGGTGTTCACTCACGCTGCTGATCCCTTAGAAGCAGATGATTGGCTTCGTGCCGTAGAAAAGCAACTCAACATTGCTCAATGTGATGACCGACAGAAGGTGTTGTTTGCTTTTGGACAACTCCAGGGAAAAGCTCAGGACTGCTGGGAATCATATGAGTATGGTCGTCTCGCCAATGCTCCCGCAGTCACCTGGCAGGAGTTTAGAGAGAACTTCAGAGCCTACCATATACTAGAAGGGATAATAGAACTGAAGGCAGAGGAATTCAGGAATTTGACCCAAGGGTCATTGTCTGTAGCTGAGTATCGTGACCGGTTTGCCCAGTTGTCACGATATGCTCCGCATGAGGTGGCCAATGACAATGATAAGCAGCGCCGCTTTTTGAAGGGATTGTATGATGGATTACAACTGCAGCTGATGTCCAATACTTATCCCAATTTTCAGACGCTTGTGAACCGCGCTATCGTGGTGGACAACAAGCGCAAGGAGATGGATGCCAAGAGGAAAAGGCTTTAGGGATAGACTTTTGGTAGTAACACTCGTCCTCGTACTGGTTTCCAGCAGGTTAATCAACAGAGGCCTCCTTCTGGTCAGTGGAATCGTGGTCAGGTCCCTTTCCGCAATCAGTTTCCGCAACGTCCCCCATTCCAGCTGCAGAATGGTAACCAACGCCCTCCGCAGCAGAATGGAAATCAACCTTAGCGCCAGGGTCCTTCCAATAATACTCCAATGAAGACCAGTGCTCCCAATACCCCCAACAAGTGTTTCTGATGTGGAAAAGAAGGTCACTTGTCCTACAACTGCCCTAAGAAGATCAATCAGCAGACTCCGCAGAGGCAGGGTAGTCACCAGAAGCCAGCATCTAACACTGGAAGAGTGAATCACTTGTCCCAGGAAACCACAGTGGAGGAACCCAAAGTTATGCTTGGTACGTTCGATGTCCATTCCACTCCTGCCACTGTTCTTTTTGATTCTGGAGCATCACATTCTTTCATATCACAATCATTTGTTAGAATACATAGAATTCATTTGTGTGCCATGAAGGATCCTATATTAGTAAACTCACCTGGTGGAAGTATGCCAGCATCTTATCATTGTCTCCCGATTAGTCTCATTCTAAGGGGGGTAGAGTTTAAGGTGAGTCCTATAGTATTGAGAACAGCTGGGATCGATCTTATCTTGGGAATGGATTGGATGATGCAACAACAAGCAGAGATTCAGTGCAAAGGTAAATCAGTAGTACTGCCAACACCAAAGGGAGATAGGATCAGAGTTGATGTGAAAGTTCAAAAATAGGAGACCGCTACAGTGAACCAGATTACTGATGGTGCCAATAAGGAGGACCAGGTTGTGGAGGAATTCTCCGATGTGTTTCCTGAGGAATTGCCAGGTATGCCACCAGACCGTGACATTGAATTTATTATTGAATTATTACCTGGAACTGCACCCATAGCTAAGCGTCCATATAGAATGGGAGTAGATGAATTAGAATAACTTAAGAAACAAATTAAGGAATTGCAGGATAAGGGTTTCATTCGTCCTAGTTCTTCACCTTGGGGAGCACTAGTGATTTTTGTGGATAAGAAAGATGGTACTCAGAGAATGTGTGTAGATTATCGGTCTCTCAATGAGGTCACCATCAAGAATAAGTACCCGTTGGCTAGGATTGATGACTTGTTTGATCAGTTAAGAGGTGCTTGTGTATTCGCCAAGATTGATCTACGTTCTAGATATCATTAGTTAAAGATTCGTGCTAGTGATATACCAAAGACAGCTTTTACCACACGGTATGGGTTATATGAGTATACAGTGATGTCTTTTGGTCTGACTAATGCTCCTGCATACTTTATGTATTTAATGAATAAGGTGTTCATGGAATATCTGGACAAGTTTGTAGTGGTATTCATTGATGATATTCTAGTATTCTCCAAGACTGAGGAAGAACATGCTGAACATTTGAGGTTGGTCTTGCAAAAGCTCAGAGAACACCAGCTATATGCCAAGCGGAGTAAATGTGAGTTTTGGTTGAAGGAAGTTTCCTTTCTTGGTCATGTTGTTTCAAACGGAGGAATATCAGTAGATCCTAACAAAGTGAAAGATGTATTGGACTGGGAGCCACCAACCAATGCAAGTGAGATCCGTAGTTTCTTGGGATTAGCAGGCTATTACCGGAGATTTATAGAGGGATTTTCTAAGCTTGCAAAGCCTATGACTGCATTATTAGAGAAGAATGCTAAGTTTGTGTGGTCTGAGAAGTGTCAGACTAATTTTGAGGAATTGAAGAAAAGATTGACCACTGCACCAGTATTAGTTTTGCCAGATCTGAGTAAGCAATTCTCTATCTACTGTGATGCATCTCGTTTGGGTTTGGGATGTGTTCTTATGCAAGAGGGTAGAGTTGTGGCATATGCATCGAGACAGTTGAGGAAGCATGAGTTGAATTACCCTACTCATGATTTGGAATTAGCTGCAGTGGTTCATGCACTAAAGATATGGAGACACTATTTAATTGGACATAAGAGTGATATATACACTGATCACAAGAGTCTGAAGTACATCTTCACTCAATCAGATTTGAACTTGAGACAACGTAGATGGCTAGAATTAATAAAGGATTATGATCTAGAGGTGCATTATCACCCAGGAAAGGCTAACGTTGTTGCTGATGCTCTTAGTAGGAAAAGCTACGCTAATGAGATGCAAGTAATGCTCTGGTCAAGAGAGTTGTGTGCTGAATGTGAGCATCTTAACTTAGGATTTACCACCAATGCAGTAGAATTAGTACTAGAACCTACCCTGGAGCAAGAAATCCGCAAGAATCAGATGAAAGATGCAAAGTTGAGAGAGATAGCTGAAAATATAGTGAAGGGTAAATCACCAGGATTCCATAAGGATGATAAGGGTACATTATGGTTTTGAAAAAGGCTGTGTGTGCCAGAGGATAAGACTATCAGAAAGGCAATTTTGAGTGAAGCTCATGAGTCAGCTTATTCCATACATCCGGGGAGTACTAAGATGTATCTAGATCTGAGAGAGAAATATTGGTGGTATGGTTTAAAAAAAGATGTTGCTGAATATGTTGCTTTGTGTGACACATGTCAAAGGGTGAAAGCTGAACATCAGAGACCTACAGGATTGTTACAGCCTATGCAGATACCTGAATGGAAATGGGAAGAAGTTGGTATGGATTTTATAGTTGGATTGCCATGTACTCAAAGAGGGTATGATTCGATTTGGGTAATAGTAGATCGCTTAACAAAGGTTGCTCATTTTCTGCCAGTTAGGACTACATATAGCAGTGCAAGGTTGGCAGAATTGTATATGGAAAGAATAGTGAGTCTGCATGGAGTGCCCAAGAAAATTGTGTCTGATTGAGGTACCCAGTTTACATCTCATTATTGGCAAAAGATACATGAATCACTAGGAACCAAGCTGAACTTTAGTACAGCCTACCATCCACAGATAGATGGACAGACGGAAAGAATTAATCAGATATTGGAGGATATGTTGAGAGCTTGTGCTTTATAATATGGTACTAGTTGGGATAAGAGCTTGCCTTATGCAGAATTCTCATATAACAATAGTTATCAGAAGAGTCTTCAGATGGCACCGTTTGAGGCTCTGTATGGACGAAAGTGTAGAACCCTGTTGTTCTGGAATCAGACAGGGGAAAGTCAAGTGTTTGGGCCTGATGTACTCAAGGATGCTGAAAAGAAAGTAAGAATGATTAGGGATAATCTAAAAATAGCTCAGTCCAGACAGAAGAGTTACGCTGATACTCGGAGAAGAGAGTTGACTTTTGAGGTAGGGGATTATGTTTACTTGAAAGTGTCTCCCATGAGAAGTGTGAAGAGATTTAATATGAAAGGTAAATTGGCACCAAGGTATATTGGACCTTTCAAGATTATAGAGAGACATGGTGAAGTGGCATATCAGTTGGAATTACCAGAAAGTTTGGCAGGTGTACATGATGTGTTTCATGTATCCCAATTTAAGAAGTGTTTGCGAGTACCAGAGGAACAGATTCCGTTAGAAGAGCTTACTGTTAGAGAGGACCTCACATATGAAGAGTTTCCAGTTAAAATTCTAGAGACTGCTGAAAAAGTTATGAGAAGTCAAACTATTAAGATGTGTAAAGTTCAGTGGAATCGGTACACCGAGGGTGAGGCCACATGGGAAAGAGAAGAGGATCTGAGAAAAACCTACCCGAAACTGTTTGAGTAAGCATCTTTCGAATCTCGGGATGAGATTCATCTTAAGGGGGGTAGAATTGTAACACCCTAAAATTTTGAAAAGAAGAAAAATAGGAGAAATATGATTTTTATATATTTTTGTGAGCATGCAAATTTAGAATGATAATAATTTTTATAAATTTAAAATCAAATATAAGGGTAGAAACATGATTGAGCATTCATGCTGTTGCATTTGAAATTTTGTGTTGAGTGGTTTTAGTCAAATTCAAATTGGATTTGAAAATCTCTTGAAAAATGGCTTTGAAAAATTAGGAAAAGAAAAAGAAAAGGAATTCTTCCTGCTCGGGCCACTTCTCATACCGTAGCCCAACTCTTCGGCCTGCCTCCCCGCGCGTGGCCCGCCTTCTCCCGCGCCCGCCTCCGGTTTCTAGGCCGAGCCCACGCCATGGCCAGCCAGCCCACTTCGCGCGTGCGCGGCCGCTTCCCGCACCCGAGCCGCTGACTAGTCGGTCCCACCTGTCAGCGACCGTCTCCCCTTTCCTTTCTTCTTCCTCGGGTTCTTTCCAACCGTGAGCACCGCCTTCTTCGATTCGGTGATCCGAATCCGCCTCGAATCTCTTCATTTCCTTGTATACCGATGCCTTCAGGCTATAAAACGGAGCCCCCGTGTAACACCCTAGGTGTTTATCACCAATTAGGCAGTGGGTTTGAGCTCAAACATAATAGATTAGTGGAGATGACGATGCCAAAGTCAAACCTATGGAAATAAACCCTAACCTAAACTTGGATATTGCACCCTCGCTTACATATAGGCTCAATTAAAAGATATATGCTTGGGTGTTGCTATCAAAGTATCTTCACATGTCTCACCTCAATAACTATCTATATTGATCCCTGGAAAAGTTTCATGAAGTTTGGAATCAAAAGGTCACATGAAATAATAAGTTATATGCTTGTTTGGATTATAACTAAAACCTGCCTTACATCCTATGGGAACTAGTGTTGAGCAACATACAAATGCAATATGTGCAACACATCTTGGACACATGTGGAACACCCTAGTGGAACATGTGTAGCATGTATCTTGAAACAAGCACTACAATTATAGTGACTTCTATGTTTCAGTGCATGTGAGGCCTACACTTTTGTGCAACCTATGCATGGTGTGTATGTTTGTCCTCTACAACACCTTAACTACACTTAGGGCACTTAATGGAACAATGTTCATGTTGATCATTTTGCCTAATTATGCTTCTAATTGGTGGTTGACCATGTATGGGCCCTGGAGCCCTGTGGTTTGACCATTTCAAAAGTGTGACCTAGAAGCTTTGCATGACTGGGCACCCTTTGACAAAGTTGTAGGGAATTTTATAAGGAACAAACTTTGTTTAAGAGTCAAGTCATGAAAATATGTGGAACATGCTCAAACAGGGCCCACAAGGCAGTTTTAGGGCTGATTTCAGCACTTAGCCATTTTTAAGCCCTAATTCCGGTAACATCGACATTGACATTCCGCGTTCTCCAAAATTCGTTAAGCAACTTGAGTTGGTCCAAAAATAAAAGTTGAAGGTTATATTATGGGGAAGAGCATGCAAGAAGATGGCACTTGATAAAATCCAATTGCACCTCAATTTTGAAGGTTTACCAATTTTTGTCAACACATTGACAATGCTGCCTTGGCACATCATTATATCCTAAATTAGGCCACCAATGACTATGACCCCCAAATAGAAATTGTAGAGCATACTGAGATGAACAACTTTGCTTTTTGGCCCATGGCCCAGTTCGGCCCAGAAGTGGCCTAAATCGGCGTCCAAAACAGGCCAAGTCGCCGCTCACCACGTGCTCGTCGAAATGCTTCAGCGGGCGGCGCGTGTCCAGTGCGTGGCAGCCATGCCCAGTGCGCGCCCCCACCATTGTTGCCACGCGCCCTGCCCTTCCTGCGCCGTTGGGGAGAGGCTGAGGCACTTCAACGCCCTCTGCCTCACTCTACCTCACTCCCCACACCTCCATGTCCCTTCCACTCGCTCGCTCTCTGGCGCTCGCGCGCGCCGAACGCGGATGCGGCCGCCATTGTCGGTCGGGCCGAGCTCGCTGCCACACCGTCCTCGCTGCTCCGCGTCTGCTCCGCCCTAGCTAGCTGCGTCCTGGTATTCCGCACCCCGCGCCGCTCCTTTTCGCCTAGGTAAGCTTGCCGCTGCCACCCTCGGGCCACTGCCGGCGAGCTGTGCCGTCGTGGCCGCTCGGTCGCACGTGGCCAAGCCACCTCCGTCCACCGCGGGTCAAGCTGCGGACGCCGGCGGGTTCGCGCCGTCCCGTGGAGGCTCTCCCGCCCCGTCTCCAGCCGGTCTAGCCGCCGGCACCACCTCTGTTGTCGGCCGAACCGGCCACGGTTGCTCAGTTCGCGTGAACGGGAGGTAGAAGAAGACCGGGTGGGAGTATGACATGTGGGTCCCGCCCGATTTCATTTGGTGCCCGAATTTACAGATTTTCCTTTTATCTTGTAAAATCTATATCTCATATTTGGTAGCTCCAAAAATTGTGCAATTTGTTTTGTTGGAATCCTTGTGAAGTTCTCTGCATGTTAGGGTAATCAGTTGTGCCGTGCATGCATGTGTTTGTGCTGTAGAAATTCATTAGTGAAAAGTGGTTTTGGAAATGGATTAACTTGCTTTCATCAATATCTGGAGTTTTAGAAGTCCAAAATTAGTGATTCCAATTTTGTTGGTCTTCTAGTAATATGCAATGTCTAAGAAAAATATAAAACTTATAGGTTGTTTCCAGGTTTCTGGATGTTTTACCTAGATCTTGTTAAATAGAAAATAAATGCTTGTTTTCCTTGTTATTTTTATATCTTGAGTTGTGATGCTCCAATTGATGTGAAATTTTTATGGTAGGATTGTCTTGTTATGGATGTACTGTGGTACAAATATCTTGGTCACTACTTATTGGATGATCTAGTTATTGATTTAACTTGTTTAGGGCTTGATAAATAGCTTATAAATAATATATAAATGATAAAATAGAAAATGTTGTTCCATTACCTTAGTATGATGTTTCTCTATCATATTGATTCATAATATGGCCTTGTGTTCACAGAAAATATTGAGTTTTAGGTTTAACTTGCTCTCACATGATTTATTGCAACAGCTATTTGTCTTTTTCATAGAGGTTGATATACTTGTCCAAATAGCTTGAAATTTGGACAGTAGACTTTTGGTAGCATTTGTAGACCCTTGTAATTTTGGTAGAATTTATTGAGCACTTTTGATAGGTGTTCATAATTCCACCTAATTATCTAAATAAATTAAGAAAATGCATTAAAAGAATTTATTTAGTCATGGAAACTAGGTTTTCTGGTGTTCTTTAGTCATGTGCGAAATATTGGTAAAGTTGGTTTTGCCCAATTATGTATTTGCAACATAAGTTAATAATTATTTTCTTGCCGATGAGGTTTCTGGACAGATTTGGAAACTTAGCAAAGTTCTTCATGATAATGTGCTTTGTTGTAAAACTTGTTTATACAAAAGTTGTAGATAATTTATGGATCTAGCTGCTGTTAAAATTTGGTGGCATTTGGCCATGTGGTTTAGGAGTCATAGCTATTTAAAGTTGGGTTACAGAATTGCTTGCTCTCTGTCTTGCTAGACCAGTTTCTGTGTTTGTGTAAATTCGACATGTGAAACTTTGGAATCATGCTGTGATGATTATAAATGAAATGTAGATAATTTCCTAAGCTTTCCAGAATGTCTTCTTTCAAGTCATTTGGACTTATGGAACTCCAGTTATGATTGATTTACTGAGCTACTGTATGTATGTCCAGAAGGTAGCAATTTCTAGTTCTAATACTTGATTAACTTTGTCATGCTTGGGTATTGAAGTGTGACTCATATCTTTGATGATACTTGGGTGGTACCCTGTGATCTTGTGAGACTTGTTTCTTGATTGATGTGCTAGCCCTCTTCTATATTATGTCTTAATGAGGATTAAGTTAATTAGCTCTAGGGTTTATGTGAACTTTGGTATGCTTGCATGATTACTTTGTTTATTGCATTTCTATGCATTCATACATATGCATTGTTGCACCTCATTTAGGTACGCTAGCAGAAACGCGTGAAGGATCTAAGGTGGAGCCAAACCCGAAGATGGAGTTGGTGGATCCATCCCGAAGATCGAAGGACCGGACAAGTGCAGATTGGAAGATGCTCGCCAAGCGGGTTTTATCTGACATACTCTAACTTGAGTCAGATCCCAGGCAAGCCCCGGAGCATTATAAGCCTCCTATCTTCAAAGCAATTAATTTTATATATGTTATAAGTATTGTTGCATTAAGTGGTAGGAGTTGGTTGAAAACCTTGCTGCATTATATCATTCCTTGTCCAGATATATGAATCCTTGAATCCTACATAGACTAGGATCGAGTAGATGCTTAGCCCTGCTTTAAGCGGTAGAAGTCAGGTGATTTCCTGTCACCTGCGAGATATAGGGATATTCATATATGGCACGGTTGGCTATATTTGCTATCGTGGAATGGAACCATGTGTTAATAAAATGAAATGAGACCGGGCGGGATGACGATAGTGAAGCAACAAGGCATGGAGGTCTTGGGTGTGAATCTATCCCCGTCTGAGTCGTTTAAGGACCGATTCGCTGTATGTCCTTGAGTCATGTTGAACGCAATCTAACACTTAGTTGGCCGGATAAGTCGTTCCGACCGCGAAGCCGAGTAATGTGATTCAGGCCGGGAATCGAATGGTAGGTTGCTTCTTGGAGGAGAGAAAGGATGTGCTTGGGGACATTGGCGTGAGACCAAGGGGGGGTTAGAGTCCCTATCACCTGGCAGAGTGTCGCCCTTGGGGTCGCGACATCATTCGGACCCGTGATTCCTGAATCATATGAAAAGGTGGCTTGTGCGAGCCTGGCAGGGGCCTGCGCGGTGAGTGTTAGAAATACCCCTCCAGCTGGATAGGAATTCGATTCGAATCGCCGTCGCTCCCGGTTAGTGAGCACTTGACTTGAGCAGCGGCAACGTAGATTCCATTAAATTGAACGGATGGTTAATTGGATCACGATGGAAAGGTTGTCTCAATTTATACCTGCTATGGTTAATATTGTTTGCTCCTAATAAAGTGAGTGCTCTAGTATAGGTTCTAATATAGATGATAGGTTAATGATAATTAACTTGATGCTTAAGCATTAATGATTAATCATCTATATTAAGCTTTTATGCAAAATGTTGTCAAGCTAGCCCCACTTTATATCAGCCTTGCATGATCCTTGGTGTCACCTTATTTCTGGTTTCTGACGGGTAAGTCTAGCTGAGTACTTTGTCGTACTCAGGGTTTTATCCCCACTTGTTGCAGGTTGTGATGTATCATGGCGGCTGCAAGAGTTGGTTGGCTCCTGCCGTAGAGGCGGAGTGTGATCATGGGCATGATCCTTCTTATTTATCTTCTCTCTAATGCTTTTGTTGGAAGTCGACCGTGGTACTGGCATGTATTTGAAATAAGATTAATATTTGTTTCAAATTACTTTGCTTCCGCTACTTTTCAATGTAAGTTCTAATAACTATGTTGAACTCCGATGTATATTCAATTACTTGTGAAATGGTTGTAACATTTGACTTGTTATGTTGAATCACTACGATCTTGACTGGTATGTTGGTTGGTTTGAAATCCCTCGTGATTTCATTGGACTACCGGAGTTATATGGGCTCAAGTGCGAGAATTTGATCACTTCGGTGATTGTTTTTGTACTTGTGCTCTTATAATTTGGACGGTTCTGTTACAGCTGGCATCGGAGCAAGATTCAATATTAAACTTGTCATATGTGTATTTAAAACAAAGGTTTTGTTTTATAAAATCAGTTTTATCAACTTATAGCTATATATAGGTTTGTGAAAACTGAATTCTAAATCTAAGTATGCCAGTGGTCAATTTCCTTATGCCCATATAAGGATTATTAGGTGGCTTATATAAGTACTAACTTTGGGGTTTTTCATTTATGCATCTACGCCTAGGCCAAGGTATGTATGTGTGATGACTCTCCCATACTATGCTACCCGGTGTGTCAGATTAGAGGTAGCCTTCATATATGAAATAGCCATATATGTTGCTAGTTTACTTTTATGCAACGTCGCACCTACGCTCAGGTAAGTGTGAGTTGTGAGAGCATGACCGTCCAACCCTTGGTCTAGGGGAGAGCTAGTTTTGGTTACTGGATTATTTACATGTTACACACATGTATATATGAAGGTACTTAATTGTGGGTGATTGATGATTCGGGTAGTTTTGGTGCTACATGTATATATACAGGGGTATATGTACATGGGAGTACTTAGAATTTTACTTCTCTGCTTTCATTGTGTGCTATATTGGGAAATGTTGGGCTGCAATGAAAATTTTCTGCAGGTACGCTAACCACGAATGCGTAAGTCGAATGTAGTTGACGACTAGCTATATATTGAGAGAGTGTGTGTTATGCCACCGACATAGAACGTGATCGCCACCTTAGGTTGGCAGTCTTGTGAGGACGAATAGGACGAAGCATGCATTATCATGATTGTTGCTTTATACATAGCTCTGCTCCTCTCACCCTTATTCTATAGCAAGTAACATGTGATTGATGTGTTACACTATCTTTCTTGAGTGAAGTAAAACAAAAATGCCTTGTTCCATGTTGCTTGAGAAAAATGTGTGCTTAGCCTTACTAGAAATAAGTGTGGCTACATGCTTGAACTTAGAGATATCCTCTAGCTTAGCCAAGTGGTGAATACGTTGTTCACCCAAACGTTTGCCAATGCTTTAGATCTCACTTAAGTAATTATGGGTTCTCATGAATGAATTAAATTGGTTGGTCTAAGGTAATAATGTTTAGAGCTGCTAGAATAATATGTTTGTGTGCTCTCTTGTTAAGTAGAACAAAGGCAAGTTTAGTTTTGCTTGTCGAATGTTGGCTGCTAGAACGTTTTCTGTTGTAGTGATGCTTTCGTGGTCATAATGGTGTTTTCTGTAGTTATGGGGAATACCAAAGTTGTAGCTAACTTACTTATCTAGCTTGTCCTAAAATTTCATGACCCTAGGTATTATGGTTTGAGAATTATGAATTTTAGAAGTTTTCTGTCAGGTTTTGTTTATGCTATGAATAGATCTGAATGTTTGATTTATTTGACCTATGTGCATAGGGAATCATGTCTTGAAGATAATAGAAGAAGTGTAGTACTTTTTCTAAGATTTCCAAAGTGTCCTATAGCACTAATTGTAGTGGTATAAATCTCTAGTTATGAGCTTGTAAAGTGGAATGATAGAATCTGTCCAAATCTGGGCAGAGATATCTTCTTTGTCTTGTTTGGCCTTGTTAGCTATAGAATCATCTTAATATGATAATAAGAAAGTTATAGACAAATTAATAATCTTTACATAAAGTTAAGGCTCAGCCTTGTTGGGTCCCTAGAACTCTAGTTATGCAATTTTGAAGTTCTTGTCAGTTTTCTGTCCATGTTGGTATAGATCTGAAACATCAGCATGCTTGACCATGTTAATCTATGAATTAGCTTTTGGTGTGAATAACTAAAGTGTAGTCATATTCCTAAGCTTTCTATAAAGTCTAGGATCACCTTTGTAGGATGTCTACAGCCTTAGTTATGGTTGAAACAAGTAGTCACTATGCTGCTATTTAGATTCTATGCACATGTTAAGTTAGTCACCTTAGCTAGCGTTTGTTTTGAGCTAAACTTGTAGTTAGTTCGTGCTTGAGATAAATGCTTATTTTAGGTGAGCCTTGTGCTTTGGATTGTTTGCTTAAGCTCAATCGTTTGAATTTTTCTCAGATGTCTGCTTGACTGGTGTTGTATGTATGTTTGTTATCTAGGTAGTGCCCTAGTTGTCACCTCGTTTGTCCTCGGTGAGCGTACGAGGGTCACATAGCTTTATCCTAGAACAAAGTTAACATACGTAATTGTATGGTTGTTGTCTTCCATTAGGTTTCTCTCTTAGGAGCCGAGCCTGTAGACATGGTTGCTTGCCTTGAGTGCTTGTATCCATGCCTTTCCTTGACCGAAAGCCTAAAGTTTAGTTCTCCTATATGTTTGTATGAGTCATGGATGTTTTGCTACCCTTTTTGTGAAGACCTTTGTCGACTGACCTATCAAGTTAACTCTCATCAACGCTAGCCTTTGACCATGGTTCGTACGTTGCCAATTGTGGAGATCATACCCAAATCTATGTTGGACCTTTTGGTTACCTCTCCTAAAGGTTAGCTAGTGTGACGCAACGTCTCTCTACTATGGCCTCTAAATCGGGTGCTTGCAAATTCATTCATCTACCTTGACAACCCAATCTATGCCATTTGAAATTCCTCATCGGGTGCATGTTCAGTAATTGTGTTGTGAGTAGCAACTAATGGTGCCACGACGAAACCGAGAGCCTCCTGTGGGTGCACACACAAGGTTGTGCTGCTCGGCACGCGCTGGTATCATGGTTTCTAATCGTAATCCATTGCAGAACAACACTGATGTGATGTTTACGTGACCTTCTTCCTTGATTGTTTTCTCATATCTTATCAAAAGACCCTTATGTAGGACTAAATATAGTAGAGCTTCCTCCTGAAGTTACTAAGAGGATAACCTTTGAGGAACAGGTCACTGACATAAATATTAACAGACTGCAATAGGTGGTAGACAAGTGACTCTACTTAGTTGTCCCATTACTGAAGACCACCATCTAGTGAGCCAAGTATCTCATCTCTATTGGATAAAAAGGACACACGACACATAATGTTGGACAAGTCATCCGTTGGATAAGACTCGATCGTTACAATATGCAAGTTTTAACCTTTGTATGCATAAGGACCATACCGTTGAGATCAACCATCTCTGGTGAGACTCCGTATCTGCTAACTTCGATGGCAACCATCTGCTCTGTATCAACCATGATTATTGTGGACAAGAGTGAAGATTTAGAATTTTTAGTGTTGAGAGACAACTGATTAGTACCAATAGGAAGGTTAATCTCCAGCTAGGTAATGACTCATTGGTAGCTACGAAGGCTAGGTCTTACAGAGCAATAACCAACAAGAAGTTAATCAACTAGCCAATAACTGGAGTGATACTCTGTCGTCCAGAGTCATTACGACCAAGTCAATTCCATCTTGGACAATCACACAGATAGTGCAAGGTGTTCTATCAGCTAAAGCGAAGAATTAGATAAAGCATGACCTAGTTTCAATTAGCATCCTTGTGTCCATAGGTGCCACAAATGGTTTGTCCATAACTTTATTGGACGAAGTGTCAAGGAATATTCAGAAGCGGTTCCTTATCCTTGTAGGAATGTTCTCCAGGCAGAATATGTGTTTTGCCCTGCAAAAGTAACCCGCAAGTTCAAAGCGTGTGCATCCTCGGATTGATATGTAAATTAATGGTCGAGATCTGCTGTTGGATGGCCCTTTTGAGGTCCCACAGATACTTGTTTACACTCTTTCACTTGTTTTTGCTTTCTCGTATCCCCAATGTACGAGCAGCCTTGGTTTCTACCGATCAATTTATACCATCGTGAATCAAAAGCAATTTGAAAAGTGTCAAACAACAGATTTCCCATCTTAGAGTTACTATTTGATCCAAAAGGAGAAAAGCTTAAGGTGAAAGTTGGCCTGACAAAGTTGTTATGCTGCAAGTCAACTCAACTTACAGTACAACTAAGTCACTAAGGAAAATTTTTACTCAATCGCTTGGTGGTAGACTACTCCCCGCGGTTAAGTGAATAATTACAACTTTTGTTGTCCTTAAGGCCTCGTTACATCTTTCTTTAGGAATTATTTTCCAATGATGACATACTTTGGTACCTTATACATGTTTTTACCAAGAGCTTGCATCTGAATCCACCCGGATAACTGTTGCAATTCGATAAGAGAATCTTCTTAGGTAACATTTGGCAGAAATACGGAGCCAACTGAGTCAGTTATCATATGTATTAATCCCTTGACAGACTCAGATAATACAATGTTGTCATCAGAGAAAGAGAACTGCACACATGGAACCACAAGTAGCTTTCCATTGGTTGATATCGGAAGGATTGAACATTTACGACCAACATAGATCCTGTCTATTGGTTAGTCAGTATCCTATAACCTCAGAGAATGTTTGTCGTCTCTAATCTCACCCTTTTTGAAAGGTTGTATTCAAGCCATTTTGGTAGAGAACTGCTTTTCAAAACCGTGTGAACATAGAGTCATTTCAACGAGTATACTTCTGATAATTTTGGTCTAGTGTCAAGTTCATATGGCCTATGTTGTGCTCATTAGAGAGTCGGATACTTGTGAGTGGTTCGCTCATGGACCCAAGGATCTATGTACATTGAGAACGAAGTACTGCGTTGTCTTGGATTCCTCCCAAAGTAACAATGCCTCATGGAAGTCAATGAAGGAAATTCTTCAGACAAATTTTATCATGAAGAGTAACTATCAGAAAGTGCCTTTGGTCAAATTGTTCACCGATGTTGAAGCTTTTAGCTTAATGCTATAGCAGATATTGGGAACTAGATAACGTGTCTCTCTTCCTTAAAAGGTCTTCCATTCCGAATCTCGGGACGCGATTCTTTTAAGGGGGGAGGGCTGTAACACCCTAGGTGTCTATCACCAATTAGGCAGTGGGTTTGAGCTCAAACATAATAGATTAGTGGAGATGACGATGCCAAAGTCAAACCTATGGAAATAAACCCTAACCTAAACTTGGATATTGCACCCTCGCTTACATATAGGCTCAATTAAAAGATATATGCTTGGGTGTTGCTATCAAAGTATCTTCACATGTCTCACCTCAATAACTATCTATATTGATCCCTGGAAAAGTTTCATGAAATTTGGAATCAAAAGGTCACATGAAATAATAAGTTATATGCTTGTTTGGATTATAACTAAAACCTGCCTTACATCCTATGGGAACTAGTGTTGAGCAACATACAAATGCAATATGTGCAACACATCTTGGACACATGTGGAACACCCTAGTGGAACATGTGTAGCATGTATCTTGAAACAAGCACTACAATTATAGTGACTTCTATGTTTCAGTGCATGTGAGGCCTACACTTTTGTGCAACCTATGCATGGTGTGTATGTTTGTCCTCTACAACACCTTAACTACACTTAGGGCACTTAATGGAACAATGTTCATGTTGATCATTTTGCCTAATTATGCTTCTAATTGGTGGTTGACCATGTATGGGCCCTGGAGCCCTGTGGTTTGACCATTTCAAAAGTGTGACCTAGAAGCTTTGCATGACTGGGCACCCTTTGACAAAGTTGTAGGGAATTTTATAAGGAACAAACTTTGTTTAAGAGTCAAGTCATGAAAATATGTGGAACATGCTCAAACAGGGCCCACAAGGCAGTTTTAGGGCTGATTTCAGCACTTAGCCATTTTTAAGCCCTAATTCCGGTAACATCGACATTGACATTCCGCGTTCTCCAAAATTCGTTAAGCAACTTGAGTTGGTCCAAAAATAAAAGTTGAAGGTTATATTATGGGGAAGAGCATGCAAGAAGATGGCACTTGATAAAATCCAATTGCACCTCAATTTTGAAGGTTTACCAATTTTTGTCAACACATTGACAATGCTGCCTTGGCACATCATTATATCCTAAATTAGGCCACCAATGACTATGACCCCCAAATAGAAATTGTAGAGCATACTGAGATGAACAACTTTGCTTTTTGGCCCATGGCCCAGTTCGGCCCAGAAGTGGCCTAAATCGGCGTCCAAAACAGGCCAAGTCGCCGCTCACCACGTGCTCGTCGAAATGCTTCAGCGGGCGGCGCGTGTCCAGTGCGTGGCAGCCATGCCCAGTGCGCGCCCCCACCATTGTTGCCACGCGCCCTGCCCTTCCTGCGCCGTTGGGGAGAGGCTGAGGCACTTCAACGCCCTCTGCCTCACTCTACCTCACTCCCCACACCTCCATGTCCCTTCCACTCGCTCGCTCTCTGGCGCTCGCGCGCGCCGAACGCGGATGCGGCCGCCATTGTCGGTCGGGCCGAGCTCGCTGCCACACCGTCCTCGCTGCTCCGCGTCTGCTCCGCCCTAGCTAGCTGCGTCCTGGTATTCCGCACCCCGCGCCGCTCCTTTTCGCCTAGGTAAGCTTGCCGCTGCCACCCTCGGGCCACTGCCGGCGAGCTGTGCCGTCGTGGCCGCTCGGTCGCACGTGGCCAAGCCACCTCCTTCCACCGCGGGTCAAGCTGCGGACGCCGGCGGGTTCGCGCCGTCCCGTGGAGGCTCTCCCGCCCCGTCTCCAGCCGGTCTAGCCGCCGGCACCACCTCTGTTGTCGGCCGAACCGGCCATGGTTGCTCAGTTCGCGTGAACGGGAGGTAGAAGAAGACCGGGTGGGAGTATGACATGTGGGTCCCGCCCGATTTCATTTGGTGCCCGAATTTACAGATTTTCCTTTTATCTTGTAAAATCTATATCTCATATTTGGTAGCTCCAAAAATTGTGCAATTTGTTTTGTTGGAATCCTTGTGAAGTTCTCTGCATGTTAGGGTAATCAGTTGTGCCGTGCATGCATGTGTTTGTGCTGTAGAAATTCATTAGTGAAAAGTGGTTTTGGAAATGGATTAACTTGCTTTCATCAATATCTGGAGTTTTAGAAGTCCAAAATTAGTGATTCCAATTTTGTTGGTCTTCTAGTAATATGCAATGTCTAAGAAAAATATAAAACTTATAGGTTGTTTCCAGGTTTCTGGATGTTTTACCTAGATCTTGTTAAATAGAAAATAAATGCTTGTTTTCCTTGTTATTTTTATATCTTGAGTTGTGATGCTCCAATTGATGTGAAATTTTTATGGTAGGATTGTCTTGTTATGGATGTACTGTGGTACAAATTTCTTGGTCACTACTTATTGGATGATCTAGTTATTGATTTAACTTGTTTAGGGCTTGATAAATAGCTTATAAATAATATATAAATGATAAAATAGAAAATGTTGTTCCATTACCTTAGTATGATGTTTCTCTATCATATTGATTCATAATATGGCCTTGTGTTCACAGAAAATATTGAGTTTTAGGTTTAACTTGCTCTCACATGATTTATTGCAACAGCTATTTGTCTTTTTTATAGAGGTTGATATACTTGTCCAAATAGCTTGAAATTTGGACAGTAGACTTTTGGTAGCATTTGTAGACCCTTGTAATTTTGGTAGAATTTATTGAGCACTTTTGATAGGTGTTCATAATTCCACCTAATTATCTAAATAAATTAAGAAAATGCATTAAAAGAATTTATTTAGTCATGGAAACTAGGTTTTCTGGTGTTCTTTAGTCATGTGCGAAATATTGGTAAAGTTGGTTTTGCCCAATTATGTATTTGCAACATAAGTTAATAATTATTTTCTTGCCGATGAGGTTTCTGGACAGATTTGGAAACTTAGCAAAGTTCTTCATGATAATGTGCTTTGTTGTAAAACTTGTTTATACAAAAGTTGTAGATAATTTATGGATCTAGCTGCTGTTAAAATTTGGTGGCATTTGGCCATGTGGTTTAGGAGTTATAGCTATTTAAAGTTGGGTTACAGAATTGCTTGCTCTCTGTCTTGCTAGACCAGTTTCTGTGTTTGTGTAAATTCGACATGTGAAACTTTGGAATCATGCTGTGATGATTATAAATGAAATGTAGATAATTTCCTAAGCTTTCCAGAATGTCTTCTTGCAAGTCATTTGGACTTATGGAACTCCAGTTATGATTGATTTACTGGGCTACTGTATGTATGTCCAGAAGGTAGCAATTTCTAGTTCTAATACTTGATTAACTTTGTCATGCTTGGGTATTGAAGTGTGACTCATATCTTTGATGATACTTGGGTGGTACCCTGTGATCTTGTGAGACTTGTTTCTTGATTGATGTGCTAGCCCTCTTCTATATTATGTCTTAATGAGGATTAAGTTAATTAGCTCTAGGGTTTATGTGAACTTTGGTATGCTTGCATGATTACTTTGTTTATTGCATTTCTATGCATTCATACATATGCATTGTTGCACCTCATTTAGGTACGCTAGCAGAAATGCGTGAAGGATCTAAGGTGGAGCCAAACCCGAAGATGGAGTTGGTGGATCCATCCCGAAGATCGAAGGACCGGACAAGTGCAGATTGGAAGATGCTCGCCAAGCAGGTTTTATCTGACATACTCTAACTTGAGTCAGATCCCAGGCAAGCCCCGGAGCATTATAAGCCTCCTATCTTCAAAGCAATTAATTCTATATATGTTATAAGTATTGTTGCATTAAGTGGTAGGAGTTGGTTGAAAACCTTGCTGCATTATATCATTCCTTGTCCAGATATATGAATCCTTGAATCCTACATAGACTAGGATCGAGTAGATGCTTAGCCCTGCTTTAAGCGGTAGAAGTCAGGTGATTTCCTGTCACCTGCGAGATATAGGGATATTCATATATGGCACGGTTGTCTATATTTGCTATCGTGGAATGGAACCATGTGTTAATAAAATGAAATGAGACCGGGCGGGATGACGATAGTGAAGCAACAAGGCATGGAGGTCTTGGGTGTGAATCTATCCCCATCTGAGTCGTTTAAGGACCGATTCGCTGTACGTCCTTGAGTCATGTTGAACGCAGTCTAACACTTAGTTGGCCGGATAAGTCGTTCCGACCGCGAAGCCGAGTAATGTGATTCAGGCCGGGAATCGAATGGTAGGTTGCTTCTTGGAGGAGAGAAAGGATGTGCTTGGGGACATTGGCGTGAGACCAAGGGGGGGTTAGAGTCCCTATCACCTGGCAGAGTGTCGCCCTTGGGGTCGCGACATCATTCGGACCCGTGATTCCTGAATCATATGAAAAGGTGGCTTGTGCGACCCTGGCAGGGGCCTGTGCGGTGAGTGTTAGAAATACCCCTCCAGCTGGATAGGAATTCGATTCGAATCGCCGTCGCTCCCGGTTAGTGAGCACTTGACTTGAGCAGCGGCAACGTAGATTCCATTAAATTGAACGGATGGTTAATTGGATCACGATGGAAAGGTTGTCTCAATTTATACCTGCTATGGTTAATATTGTTTGCTCCTAATAAAGTGAGTGCTCTAGTATAGGTTCTAATATAGATGATAGGTTAATGATAATTAACTTGATGCTTAAGCATTAATGATTAATCATCTATATTAAGCTTTTATGCAAAATGTTGTCAAGCTAGCCCCACTTTATATCAGCCTTGCATGATCCTTGGTGTCACCTTATTTCTGGTTTCTGACGGGTAAGTCTAGCTGAGTACTTTGTCGTACTCAGGGTTTTATCCCCACTTGTTGCAGGTTGTGATGTATCATGGCGGCTGCAAGAGTTGGTTGGCTCCTGCCGTAGAGGCGGAGTGTGATCATGGGCATGATCCTTCTTATTTATCTTCTCTCTAATGCTTTTGTTGGAAGTCGACCGTGGTACTGGCATGTATTTGAAATAAGATTAATATTTGTTTCAAATTACTTTGCTTCCGCTACTTTTCAATGTAAGTTCTAATAACTATGTTGAACTCCGATGTATATTCAATTACTTGTGAAATGGTTGTAACATATGACTTGTTATGTTGAATCGCTACGATCTTGGCTGGTATGTTGGTTGGTTTGAAATCCCTCGTGATTTCATTGGACTACCGGAGTTATATGGGCTCAAGTGCGAGAATTTGATCACTTCGGTGATTGTTTTTGTACTTGTGCTCTTATAATTTGGACTGTTCTGTTACACCCCGCATCCCTCCGCCCTCATCCCATCTCTTTGGGGCCGCTGTAGCCGTCAAATATCGCCACCGCAAGCACCACCGCCGCCATAGCCGCCATCGCGAGCTAGCTGCCGTTGTCCGGTCATCCTCCGGTCCTATCTTCGCGCGGGGTGAGTTCGCCGTGAGCTTCTCGATCTTCCGGTGTTCTCCTTTCATCGTTTGGTGGACGGAGTGGTGTTTTGGCCTTCTCCGATGATGGCGCCGCCGTGAGAGCTCGCCGACGGCCGGGAACTGGCCGGAGCGCCGCCGGCTGCTCTCTCTCTCCTTCCCTGTTTTGATCTCGGCCGTCCATTTTGAATCGGACGGATGTTATTCATTGATACCGGTTCGGTTGTAACTTTTGCTAAAGAGTCCCTGCCCTTTTCTAGTTTAGAACCCGCAATCCAAAACGTAATAACCTGTGTTCGTTTTGATCGGTTGAAAACGTATTTCGTCTCGGTAAATGAAAAATATGTTTTCTAATATTTACAGTTTTGCCACTCAACTTGTTTTAGTCGTAGAATCTTCGTTTTAACTTCGATTTGATCCATTCAAATTGCGTTAGATTCATATTTGTGAGCTCTACGTGACTATAGAACTGTACAGTAGGTTTGGATTAATTTATTTTCGAGTTTTTATTAAAGTATTTATTTTTCTATAGGAAATCTTCGTAAATTCATAACTTTGTCGTTTTAGCTCCGTTTTTCGTGATCTTTGCGTCTGTGTGATCCTTGCGAGTCGTAGATTCATTTTAAAGACTTTTTATTTTGTTTTCTTACTGATGGTGTACTGTTCTAATTATAGTCTTGTTTGTTTATGCATGATTGCCTCTGGATGTGTGTTGTTGCTGTTGTTGATCGAGTATAGACGGTGAGCAATTCATTGGAGATCAAGAGTTTTACTACGAACAAGGTCACCAGGACCAGTTTGAGCAAGGCAAGTATAGCATGGGATTATCCTTGTTGTCCTATTCACATTAAGCAAATAATATCATTATGCATATATTCCTTGTTAAAGATGACTTAGTATTGATCTTATTCCTTGATACCTATTATATTGCATGGATTAGTATTGCTAGTGCTCAACATGGACTATGATCATGTAATTTGATTAATGGAATATGCAATAATCATTAAAAGATGATTTTATTACTGTTAAAGGGTACTAGAGCATGGGGTTACTTTGGTGCTCTTATTACTCTCCATAAGGACTTATCTGTAAGCGAAAATCCAGGATTTACAGTACAACTGTGAGGGCTAAAATGGCTCTGGCTTTAGTCATATAGAAGGACCTTTTCTAGCTTGTTAGAGGTATTCCTTTATGGCATAAGAATGGCTTGACAAATCGGGTATAGTGCGGCCTCTGTCCTCATGTGTATAGGCTGCGTGTTATTGTGCCATCAGGAAGGGGGGCTCTACATCTGTTTGCCGAGTGAAATCTAATGGCCCTAACTTGTTAGACGAACCTTCAAAAGACTTCATAGTGTTTCCCTGCCTGCTCACCTTGGAAGTGTTTTGGGAGTAATTAACCCGGGCATATGGGCAACATGACTCACAGTGAAAGTGTACAACCTCTGCAGAGTGTAAAACTGTTATAACAGCCGTGCTCACGGTCACGAGTGGCCTTGGACCCTTATGGAATAGTGGATCATTAATAATGATTATGTTTTTGCTATTTGTTAATCATTTCACATGGATCATATGTTTATTGTTCACATTGAGACACTTTAATATCATTGATATACTGAATTAATGTTAATTAAAAGCTACATGCTGATAAACCTATGTTATGCCTTTGAGCTTCATGATCCCCATGTTACACTTGTTGAGTACGAGATTTACTTATGCTTGTTTATTTTTCTTACTTGGATAAAAATCCCGGATGGGTAACAGATGGTGCGAGTAGTGACTACTTCTACTTCTCGGAAGATTACTAGACTTGCTGTCAACCAGTCAATGTGCCTGTGATTGGAGCTACCATGAGAGTTTTTATATTTTACTTCCGCTATATTATTGTAAAGACTATGTGTTATTAATCGTGATGTAATAACATTTGTGATGATACATCCTTTATAATTTGTTAACTTATGTGTGATTGATCTCTGGGCACACATAAGGGTATACACTCCATTTGGTCGTTAAATGGGTGTGACATGAATAGTTGCTCTGCCGTAATCCCTTTCAAGTGCCTAGTGTTCAACCTTAAATTCTCCCAAGTTTTAGGATAACATTGTTTGGACATGAAGATTTGCCCTAAGCCTGAAACTTGTGGGTTGCAAAAGCTTGATCTAAGTCTAGGTGTTTGATGAGTATGATATGAGAAGGTTTTGACCTGCTATTTATCTTATTCCTAGTGATACTAGAGTTCTAGAAATTTATCTTTTGAAAACTTAAAATTGTTACATGATGAGTTCTTGTATGATGAGTGATTAAATTCCTACCATGGCTATATATTTGCTAGACTAGGAAAACCAGCTCATAGGCTACTTGCTTTGTATTGAGTTTGATCAACCCATGTAAGACCCTTGTCGAGAGGTTCATCATACTCCCAAGATCAAGATCATGTACACTCCAGCCAAATATGCTGCTTCTACCCTAGAAGTACGCAACAACATGCTTTCCACTTAGATCCACCAAAAATGTTATATTCCTACCCTAGGAATGGACAACCAAAAATATTCCCTTTTTCCCATTTCATCCATTAAACCTTGTCATTGTCCTCATTGTCATTCAATAAATTGCTCCAATAGTCCTTGTTATTTATCTCTTGATATGTACTAGCAAAAGAAGCTTGGGTTCTAGTTCTAAGAAAAGAAAAAAATGAAGAAAAAAAAGAGTGTATCGAGCCCAAGTATTCTTCAAAGTCTTCAAAGTTCAAAAGAGAGAAGTATCCCCTCAAGGAGCAAAGTAAGATAAGGTTTCATGTTTTCACCCTCGTCATGTTACACCCTTTATAGCCACTGTTCCACCATATATCCACCACCACATACATACCCATTCCACATATATAGGTCCACACACATGCACATCATGATCTAAGGGTATGATCTCCCCACCAAGGATCCCAGTTTTGATTGAGCAATACATACCAGGTAAGTATGCTACATCCTTGAAATACCTTCAACTCCATATAAGGTTGATAGTTATAGGGAGAGAAGAGGGAAGGTATGATGCTACTCTACCTTATGGCAAAAATACCACAAATCTTGAGAGGAGAGAAGGCAAAACACCATTGTTGCCTTAGAGAGGAATCCACAAATACCACATCTGAGAGACTTGAAAGGATCATACGAAGGAATCTCTGAGTTTTATTTTGAAAACCTTGCAAAACTTTGGAATAAAGGTTGGTCTAAGAGCTTGAGACATAGTGCTTGACTTGATCATTCTGCTTTTCAACTACTCAAGACCCAAGTGAAGGTTACAAGCCCCACGGCTGAAGGTAATATGGGTAAGTTGAAAGTTGAAATGGTTTATTCTAACTCGGAGGAGAGTTTTTGTTTGAACATTTGTGTACTCTTGAGGTGTGAAAGCATTATAGCAACTCCTGATCCATCATATTAAACCAAACCACTATTTGCTAAGGGACCAACAAAGGGTAAGCTTGGGGGAGTTTGTTGACGTTAATTAACTCCAATTTTTAACCATCAACTACTTCAGTAAAAGGTCTGAAATAATGTATAAAGTAGGGTTATAGGGGTTTATTCTAATGAGTTCCATGAGTTGTGTTGTTCTCACTTGTCTTGTAGGATATTTGATATTTTGCCATAGAAAAGTATCTCAAGTGAAGAATCTAAGCACACCATTGTGGAGAGCTCATCGAGACGGACATATCATTTGCCATATTTGGAGCACCGTAGAGGAAGTCCTCGATAAATACGACTCGAAAGACTATAGCAGACACTAGAATCATCATCATCACATGACCAGGGACTAAACCGACAAGATTCCACAGCTTTGCAAAATAATCTTTTCTAGGGATTTATCCAGAAGCTGGGAAGGAAGGAATCCACTCAAGACACGACTCATTACGCAAACGGATCGGAAAGTAGCACTAGAAGGATGTAGAAGACACTAGAAGGCACAGGAATGAAGCAGAGGCCCGACGGCTACATGGTGGGGTGACTGGCCCCACATGTCAGGTCGGCCGTCCTGGCTCCCCTGCCAGGTGGGTCCTCCTTCGTGTGGCGGCCTCCAACCAATCTCTATGATGCATCTTGACCATTGTTTCATGTCGGTTTGATCCGAGGGCTGCGGTTCATCCCACCGTGCTATATAAGCAGAGGCAGACCCCCCTAAGGCAACCATCATCTCATTATCATCCATCATTGTTTAGTTCAGGGTAGTCCCTCAAAAGGATAACCTAGAGCTCCACCAGCTAGGGCATAGCTAGAACATAAGAATTGGAATTAGAGGAGGCAAGCAATGCTTGGATTCCGCATCTAGTCTCGAGGAGGCTAGGTACAACCTTGTACTTCTCTCTTGTATTCAACATTATTAATCTATTTGTGCTATTTGTCTTCTAGTTCATTGTGTTCATCTTCTAGTTCGTCTACTTGTTCTTCTAGTTCATCTTATAGTTCATCATATTCTTGTCTAGTTTGTCTAGTTCATCGTGTTCTTGTCTAGTTCTTGTTTATCCTCTAGTTCTTGTTGTAGTTTGTGTATGAGTTGAATACTTGATAGGACTTGGTATAATTCTAGATTCATAATTATAATTTTCATTGCCTATGTTGATTATATGTTTAGTATAGTTGGAGTAGTTTTGTGTTTATACCCTTGTTCGTATAGTGCTCATTCCGATGATCAAGGGGTGGGTGCTAGAAGTTGTGTAAGCGTGGCGCTTAGACAATATCTATCTATGAGTGCTCCTTATGTTCCGTGCCATGTGGTAGATCACGAAGGTGACTATTATAGCTTCATTGAGTCCTCTGTAGTCCACTCCCTGAATATAGGACTAGTAAGGCTGAGTTGCAGGTTGATATCTTGCTCTGTTCTTGATCCACCTTAGCAATATCTCTTGAGTATGAATACGAGGTTATCCTGGCCATGATTGCTAAATGTAATTGCACTAATTGATGTAGATCAATGACCTATAGTTAGAATAACCCTAGGAGTTAGTCTCTATTTTCTAGTTCTTTCATGAGTCACGCCCAAGTAGGAAAATACTCGATGGAACCCCTTTTAGGATTACCATGATCTATTATTAATTATCCTTTATTATGATATGATTGATCCCTGTTTTGAGATTGATCTAGTGGAACTCTTATCACAAGTGTAAGTTATATCTTTTATTCTTTACAACTCCAAGTGCCTTCCTAGTGGTAGAATTATAAATAACGATACCTAGAACTTTCCTAGGTGAAATGCTACAACGGGTGTATTTTATCTGTGCACTTGTGAATAACCTTTATTCAGATTTTATAAGTGCTATGATCATAAGTACAACCACATCTTTTGGTATTGTGTTAGGAATGACAACCTAGCTTAACAATGCTAAGAGATGTCCCAAACATTTTGAATGCCTTTCATAAGGAAGGGTTTGACCCTCCTATTTGTAATCATATTAGAAATGTCAACACTAGTTTTCTGCTTGTGGACCTTATCGACTGCCATGATGAACTCGTTGTCACAATGCCTCCAGCTGTCCTTTTTGCCCTTCCCCCACCGATTGCAGTACTAAGCCTCGTTCGTGGGTTTAGCTTGAGCCTTACCCTTACATTTGCAAAAGATTGCCTAGACGGCCTCCTCGTCGGAGGCATGGCTTGTCACGAGGTCGAGCAACTCCTGCGTTGTCCACGATTTGCTGCATCCAAGCTCATGGACGAGTGCTTCATTGGTGTTCCAGAGATGAACGCTCTGATCACATCTACATCCACGATATCGGGAAGCTCATTGCACTTCTTGGAAAAGCGACGGATGTACTCGCATAGAGTCTCTCCTGCCTTTTGCTTATAGGCTTTGAGATCTTAGGAATTTCCAAGGCGCATGTATGTGCCATAAAATTTCCCTACAAAGATGTGCTTGAAGTCTACCCACGAGTGGATGCTGTCTGCAGGGAGATGCTCAAGCCATGCTCGGCGCTTCCCGTGAGGTAGAGTGGCAAGTACTGGTTGATGAAGAGATCATCATCCACCCTGCCTGCTCGACAGGCAAGGAAAAAGTCTTCCAGCCATACAGTAGGGTTGTTGCCCCCGAAGTACTTGATGATGTTTGGTGGCGCATGAAAACGTGTCGGGAACAACGTCTGCTAGATCCTCTTCGTGAACGCCTAAGGGCCGCAAGCGTCTGGGCTCACACTGTGTCAAATGTCTTAGATCCTGGGATGTCAGCCATGGTTGTCTAGGTCACTCTCACCGTAGTATGGTAGATCCTTGCTCGCTAGGTCTGGCCTCGAGTGTCTAGTGCCTTGGGCTAGACGTGCGTTGTGGTTTCCAACGTAACGGCTACGTGCTAGGGAAGGCTCCCGCCTATGTGTGGCCCCATCATTGCTAGGTCAAAGCATGCTCGGCGTGTGGTACCCCTTAGGGGTGCCACACGCGAAGGAGATGTGCACAAGGTTGGTCTCGGGGTGCCACCTCTCTATGGAGCTTTGAGCCTGTTGTACCATCACAGTTTCTAGCAGGTCTCCTAGCTCTTGGTGAACATGCTTTCCTCCATTGTTCGAGGGTTCAGGGACCGTTCACATGATCGTGGTGGCTGCCATGACATTCTAGCTGGCTCAAGGGAAGATGGGCATCTCTCTCTTGCCCTGTTGGATTTGATCATACACGTAGTGTGCCCACGCCTGCGCGCCCTCGGCATCGAGGTGTTGCAGGCTAGGGCATCTATCATCACAGCGCTTGTTGGTATTTATTAACTTGTCACTTATTTTAGTAGCCACCTTTTGTATGCCTACATCTCCTAACATTGCTTACTAGGTTTTCATCCCTAGTGATGCCAGAGATGCTTGTTGGTACTACCTAGCATTACTACTAGAATAATGCTAAGCAGTTCTTTATCATTTTTTGTGACTAGAAAGATTATATTGATATGAAAGGAAAATGAATCTGCAAGCACACAGATAATATACCATTGTAGCACTTCACCTAAGAGTATTCTTGGTATCGTTATTTATATTTTATGACAGGGAAGGTCTAGCACGGTCATGTATTGATAACTTATACTATTGATGGAGAAGTAAACCATAACCAAGATTGTACTCACAACAGGGCTAAGTCATAGGATAAATTATGTATATGAAAGTATGGATCAATGATAGATCACTCAGAGTACTCCTTTCTATGGCATTAGCATGGTTAAGTAGAATATTAGAGGAATAATTCCTAAGTCATTCTTAATTACAAGTCAAAGCTACATTAATTAGTGCAATTATACCTAGTAGTCATGGCTAAGGTCATCTTTATATCTACACATAAGAGATATTACTAAGGAGGATTAAGAATAGAGCTTGTTCTTCCTTCATAACTATAACACCTCTGGTGTTTAGCTCCATAATTGCATTGCATTTGCATGAGCATAAGCATGCATCATTTCATGTTATTTTATGTGGTTGCAACTAATGTGGTTGTTTTAGAATTTTGTTTGGTTCACATCATGTGACACTAGGTAGTTGGTGTAACAAAAGGGGGAGAGTAGCTAATTATACCTCACAACACCTTAGTTATACTTAGGGTCACTAATGGAGCAAGGTTCAGGTTGACCAAAATCACCAAAATGCCCTCCAAGGTGTAGTTGACCAGCATTTAGCCCTAGGATGCTCTAGTTTGACCAATTAAAAAGTCTAGCTTAGAGACCTTGCATGGAGGAGCACCCTTAAGCAAAGTTGTAGGGAATTTTATGGGGAACAAAAGTCTCAATATGACCATCTCATGAAACTGGCCAGAACATGCTTAAAAATGGCCCACAGGTCAGCTAGAGGGGATGTCTCAACACTTAGAAATTTTGCTAAGTCCCAAAAGTGCCCTCTAGTTTTACTGTGGCCTACTTTAGAAGCTTGTAGTTTGCAAACCAGGCCAAACCAGCTTCCACTCATGTTGACAAACTTGTAGCCCTCATGTAGCTCTACAACATTGCCAACATCACCCATACCTGGTTCTCACTGGTTTAGGAGTTAATCATCGACGAAGTTGCTCTGTCAATCGGGCATGGAGGGCTCGATTGCAGCTAAGTTCAGACATCAGCGTGAGGTGGCTGACAGGGGCAGACCATCGCCGCCGCGTGTCCCTCCACGCGCCGCGCGTGACCTGGCGTCGTGGCCAGCTGCTCGACGCTTAGAAGGCGTCCCTGCTGCCTCGCCAAACTCTCCCGGCCATTTCTCTCTTTCCCGCGCGCACCGGAGGCAGAAAAACGACGCTCCTCCTCGCTGCCGCGACCGCCGACGTGCTTGGCCAGCCGTGTCATCACGGTTGAGCCCAATCCCCTCCGCTCGGAGCTTCCACACCCAACCCTCTAGCTTCTCTCCATCTCCCTTTTCTACCTCAATCAGTCCGCCTAGTTACAGTGAAGCTCGTACCGAGCTCAGATGTGACCGTGCGGCCTCACCGGTGGCGGCGCACCGTCACCCGACCCTCACCGGTTGCCGCTCACGACGGCGAGCCCCTCCCACTCCAACCCAAGCCTTCCTACTTGAACGAATCGAAGCGCCACGTGATGGGGAACGCGTGGGTGGGTTCGGTTTCCCGGGCGAGCTCCCCTCCGACGAGCTTGAGCTCGCCGGAGCTCTCGGATCGCCGCTCCCCTGTCTCCCTTCCACTGACACGGGGGGCCCTCTTGTCAGCGCCACGCGCGCGGGTGGGAGTCCAGGATGGGCCGCACGCTGGCTGGGCCGCGCTAGCAAGCCGGGCCGGCCCAGCACTATAGCGGTTTAGGGTTCGGTTTTGATTTTTCTTTTCATATTATCACAGATTTTTGTTGTTGTTTGGAAAATGTAGATCTAGGGTTTTACTTGCCCAAAAATTATGAGATAAATTTTGTTAGGATCTACATGATGTGTAGTATTTTAGAAAAATATAAATCTAGTATGTGATGTTTAGTTTTTGGGAGAATTAAATAGATCTTTCAAATGTGTTGTGAAATGAAGGCAAATTTGTTAAATGTATAACTTGAGCTGTAATCTTCCAAAAATTATGAAATTTGATAGGTAGGCTAAGTTATACCTATTTTAGCTTTGGTAAAAATTTGGGCAGTAGTGCTTAAGTACTTTTCAAGTTATAATGCTATCTTGTTATTTTAGGAAATATTTAAATGAATTTTAGTAATTTTTCTACATGTGCAATGTTCTTATAACTTTTTGGAGAATGTCTTGTTACCCTAAAGTGTCCAAGAAAATTATGAAATCTGTTGTTTGATACATTTAATATGATTTGTTAATTATACAAAAATCAGCCTTTTGGGCTTGTGAATTTTGTTTAGGGAGTTTCTTTAAATAATTTTAGTTGAAAATTTTACAGTGGTCTCTTGTTGGTTCATAGAGTCTCCTGTAATTTTTGTAGAATTTTAGGAACGGTTTACGTATATGTTTAAAATTCCACTTAATTACTTAAGTAAATTAAGAAATGAGTATAAATAAATATTTTAGGTTGGCAAACCTTACTTTCTGGTGTTTTTGTGACCTATGTGAACTTGTGGTAACATTAGTTTGGTCTTAAGGGATGTTTGCCACATAAATAAATATTTAATCTTTGCAATTCTAGGTTTTCTGGACAGCTGGTAGTATTTCTAGGTTTGACCTTTGATAAAGGTGGTTGCTGGAAAACTTGTAAATACCAAAGTTGTAGTAAGCTTGATAAACTAGCTTGTGTCAAAATTTGGGAGCATTTGGCTTAGTAGTTTGGGAGTTATTGCTGTTTAAAGTGACAGTCCAGAATTTGCTACTCTCTGTTTAGAGAGGACAGATTCTGGAACTTATGAAATTCGACATGGAAAACTTAGGAATTTAGGGTTGAGATCTGAAAATGAATTGTAGTGCATTTCTTAAGCTTTCCAGATTGTCTTAGATCATATCTTTTGGAGTTAGGAATCTTCAGTTATGTTAGAATCTTTGAGCTGCTGTCCAGAATGTCTTACTGTGGTATTTTGGTGTTGGATGTGGTAACCTAAGTAATGCTACTCTTGTAATTGTTAGGTGTTAGGGCCTTAACCGAAGAAGAACAGCTATATCTTAGGTTGAGTAGATTAGGTGAGTACTTCTCTACCGGAGAGGAAATTTTGCACCTAATATTTGAAGTGATTTGATTAGAGCTTTAAGAATGTTGTAATGCATTTCATTCCGAGCATACTGCATCTTTCACTATGCATACATGAGATTTATTATGCACTCATGCAATAGGTGTTCCGAAGGGGGTAACGCTCCTCGAATTCAAGCAAGTTATTCCGGAGGAAGTCCAGGACCAGCCGGAGCAGCCAGAGGAACCAACCGGCGACGAAACTCCTGCCGAAGATGTACCCGAGTGTCCTGACCACCAGCCCTCGACCTTTCTAAAAGGCAAGCCCCGGTGCATGCTGAACCCATCATTTTATAAATCTATCTTGAGTACTTTTAATTGTTTAATGCATTAAGTTGTAGGAGTTGTATGAAAACAATTGTTGCATTATACCTATCCTTGCCCAGATATCGTACTTAATTCCTAATTTAGGTTTAGGCACGTATCAATGCTTAGCCCTGCTTAGTACGGTAGAAGTCGGGTGATTTCCGGTCATCCGGGAGATGTAGGAAGGAGTCACGAGTGGCTTTATGGCTATCGTGGATGGAACCATGCTTTAAAATGAAATTGAGACCGGGTGGGAGTTCCATAGTACAGCCGCAAGACACTTCACGTCTTGGGTGTGGAGCTATGCCCGTCTGAGTCGCTTAAGGACCGATTCGTTGTACATCCTTGAGTCATGTTGAACGCAGTCTAACACTTAGTTGGCCGGATAAGTCGTTCCGACCGCGAAGCCGAGTAATGTGATTCAGGCCGGGAATCGAATGGTAGGTTGCTTCTTGGAGGAGAGAAAGGATGTGCTTGGGGACATTGGCGTGAGACCAAGGGGGGGTTAGAGTCCCTATCACCTGGCAGAGTGTTGCCCTTGGGGTCGTGACATCATTTGGACCCACGAATCCTGAATCATATGAAAAGGTGGCCTGTGCGACCCTGGCAGGGGTCCGCACGGTGAGTGTTAGAAATACCCCTCCAGCTGTATAGGAATTCGATTCGAATCGCCATCGCTCCCGGTTAGTGAGCACTTGACTTGAGCAGCGGCAACGTAGATCTCATTAAATGAACAGATGGTTAAGTGAATGATACAATGTTGCCACAATTTATACCTGCTCTGGATATAATGTGGATAATTGTTTGATTATAATCAAGTGCATGCTTAGTACAGGTGCTAAGATAGATGACAGGTAAATGCTAAAAATAACTGCTAGTATAGGTTATAAGAGTTTCAATTACTTATGCCTTTTATGCAAAATGTGATGTCAGCTAGCTTCTTGTGTAAGCCTTGCATAATCCTTGGTGTCATCTTATTTCTGGTTTTTGACAGGTAAGTCTAGCTGAGTACATTCCAGTACTCAGGGTTTATTCCCTCCTGTTGCAGATGATATGCTCTATCAAGGCTTCTGCAAAACTTGTCTCCACCCTGCGGGTGACGAAGACTAGATCACTAGGGCGTGATCATCTTTTATGTACTTTCCTGATGCTTTTGCGGGTTGTTGATCAACAAGACTGGCAGTAGTTAAACAACTGGTGTGTGTATGCTTCCGCTACTTTATAAACTTGGTTTGTAATAATTGCGACTCTGTGTGTATAAACTTATTTTGGAACTACTTGTGAAATGTAACGTATGATGTTGTATGTTGAATGATGCGATCTTGGTTGTAAGCAAGTTGGTTTGAAATCCTTCGTGGTTTTGATTGACTACCGAGATTATATGGGCTCAAGTTCGAAAATTTGAGCGCTTCGGTGCTTGTTTTGGTACTTGTGCTCTTATAATTTGGTCGGTTCTGTTACAGCTGGTATCAGAGCATAATTCAACATTAAACACATCGTACGAGTATTTAAAAACAAAAGTATTTGATTATGAAAAGGGTTAAAACTCTAAAAATTATTTTCATAGGTATGCCAGTGATCACATCCCTTAGCCCAAATAAGGACTCTTAGGTGGCTTATTATAAAGACTAACTTGGGGGCCTTGTTTGTTTTTGTTTCGTCGTCCATACGGCGTGATATTGTATGGATGCCATCCACTTGGGTGGTAATGTATGGATCAATTGGCTCGACGCTCTGGTAAGTGTGAGTTGTGAGAGCATGATCGTCGAACCGGCGATCTAGGGGAGAGTAGTTTTGGTGACTTGCATACTTACATGTTTAAACCGTGTAATTATATAAGCACTTAATTGTGGGAACCTTTATATCAGGTAGCTTTGATACTGAAGTATATACATCAGGGGATGTGTATATGGAAAGTATTTAAATTACTGCTTTCTTGTGTGCTTATATTGGGAAACTGTTGGGCTAAAATGAGATTTTCTGCAGGTACACTAATAGCGTAACGAGTAGACCGATTGTTTCGCTTATATGAGAGAACGTATTTATGCCACCGCCTAGCGTTAGAACTTTAGGTTTCTACTAAGGTGAGAGGGCGTACGGAACGTGCATGCATCATGTTTAATTATATCATACATATCATTTACTCCCTCCTTAAAAATTTCAGCAGTCCTGACTAAATTAAATTTTGTATCCCCTAAATGATCCTCACTTTAAGTCGTATATTGTTGCTACAGATGGCACGTACCAAGTGGACCGCCCGTAAGTCAACCGGGGCAGGGTCCCTCATCACCAGCTAGCTCCACGTGAGCCCCGCCCCGAGCCCACTGAGGTGGAAAGGCTGAGGGCTGAGTTGGCCGAAGTTACTGCTGCCAGGAATGCAGCGCGTCAGCAACTAGAGCAAGTGATCCATGATCGTGACAAGGAAACACTTGCAGTCCAGAGATTGACAGTAGCAAATCGCAACTGTCAACGCATGCTGGTCCATGTCATGAATCAGAGGGATGAAGCCTGGCACAAGGAGAACATTCTGAGAGCTCGTCAGTTTGAGCTCGAGCAACAGTTGGAGAATGCTGAAGAATACAATGACAATCTTCATGAAGAAGTGCACCGCCTGAACAACCAGCTAAATCCTCTGTTGCCTTGAAACAACAACGCAGATGAGGACATGGGTTCGGGAATCATCATGGCTGAAGATGATGATGAAGTGGAGGTCAATGGGCCCTAAGATGCCGCACAAGAAGAAGAGCCAAAAGAAGAAGAAGAAGACGAGGAGTTAGAGCCTGTTAGCGACGAGGATGGCGGGGAGATCCTTGACACCGACTCTGAGGACGATGCTTAGAGTAGTCATCGCGTAGCTACGATGTTAGAATTGTCTTTTGTGCCTCCTGGGGTTGGAGTGAGGCTTTGTAATAACTTGACTTTTGGGATGTAAGGTCGAACCCTATGTTTCCTAAATGTTTAGTTGAACCTGTTAATTTCGATCACAATTGGATGTCTTATTGCGTGCGTTCGATGATGGTGTCACGATTAGCACCCTTCGGTGCCGTGACGAAACCGAGGGCCTCCTATGGCGCACGACATAAGGTTGTGCTGCTTGGCACGCGCTGGTATCGAGGTGGCTAGTCATGATCCACCATGGAACTCTACCGTTGAGAAGTCTCTTTGTTGTCAATTTGAAGTAGCCTTTCTCAGTCAACTAAAAATTTTGAGATCGAATCCAAGTACCGGGCGAAAGGTCAAAAATCACGTAGATATTAACGTAAACGGTTCAGTAACTGTTGTGCTCCTTGTGAGTGAGCCTTTATCAAAGTACATCTTGTTGGATTCCCTCGCATGATTGTGTTAATTGATGCGCTTGAATTGATTGTGCGGTTGTGATGAATTATTGTGCCATGAGTATTTTGAGAAGTCCATTTCATGAAGTCAGTTTGACATATTTACAATAATTCATCTACAAATTTCCCACATCGTCAGTGCTCATTGGCTATGCATTTTGCAGATGTCGTACAATCTCCGTCGGGGTCGTGGCAATGAGGATGAGGAACAGCCACCCCCTCCGCCACCACCTACCCCGGCTGAGCTGATGCAGACCGTGGTCGAAGGGCAGCGCATGCTGGCAGATGCTGTGCGCCAGCTTGCCAACCGAGAGGCTCGTCATGGCCGCCAAGGCCCAGAACCCAATCAGTACAATGATTTCAAGGACTTTCTTGATATTAAGCCCCCGCTCTTTAAGGAGGCGGAGGAACCACTACAAGTCGATGAGTGGTTGAACACTATTGAACAAAAGTTTTGTCTGCTTCGCTTGACCGATGAGCTAAAAACTGAATATGCTTCTCACCAACTGCATGGTCCAGCGGGTATTTGGTGGAGCCACTATCGTTCCACACTGCCTGCAAATGTCCCGATTGCTTGGGACCAGTTCAAGGCCGCATTCCATGGGAACTATATTCCTCTAAGTCTTATGGCAATCAAGCACACAGAATTCATGAGGCTGTCGCAGGGAAATAAAAGCTTGACTGAATATCTGCAATCTTTCAACAACCTGACAAGGTACGCCACAGAGTTTGTGGATACCGATGCCAAGAAAATTGCTAGCTTTAAAAGAGGCCTCGGCCCAAAGCTAATGAAGACTATGGGCACTAGCAAGTGTACTACCTTCAATGATTTTATCAGTGATGCTTTGACCTAGGAGAACAATAATGCTATTTATTCTGCCTCTAAGAGTCGCAAAAGGGCCCTTGAGGCGAGTGCTTCACAGTCTCGGACCTCAGCTGCACATAGGTCTTCCCCTCGCCCACCTACTCAGAATACCAAGTTCCATCCGCCACAGAAGAAGCCTACTGCCAAAACTGGGTTCCGCAAGGCTTATACAGTCGCTCTGCCAAAGGGAAATTCTAGACAGAGCAGTTCTAGTGTTCCTCCCAGCAACATGCCTTGCTGGAACTGCAACAAGCCAGGCCATTGGTCCAGGAACTGTCCTTACCCTAAGAAGAATGTCAACCAAGGTGGCCGTCAAGGGCACGCTCATTATAACAGTATTGAGGAAATCCCATCTGGTGAGGTTGTCACTGCTGGTAAGTTCCTAGTTGACCAACATCCTATAGTGGTACTTTTTGATTCAGGTGCTTCACATTCCTTTATCAGTCCTAAGTTTGCATCAAAGTTTGCACACAAATTGCATACTGTTGAAGATGGAGGTTATTGTATTAGCACAGGAAGTGGGAATATTTCCACAAATAAAGTAGTGGGGAATCTTGAGCTTGAGATTAAAGGGCGAAAGTACTCGCTTGCCTTAGTGGTTTTGCCGGTATTAGGCATAGATGTTATTCTGGGCATGAATTCGATGAGTCAGAATGGGGTACTCATTGATACATCCACTCGGGTAGTTATGCTCAGAGATCCTACAGATCAAAAGAGTTTTCTGGTATAACTTCCCAGAAAAGTTGATTTGTCTGGGGAAGTTCATGTTGTGCAAGCAAAGGCGTTGGCTGAAATTCCTGTAGTAAATGAGTTTCCGGACGTTTTTCCCGATGATTTGCCAGGACTCCCTCCGGATCGGGATGTGGAATTTAAAATTGAGTTGTTGCCTGGCACGGCTCCCATCTCTAGGAGACCTTATAGGATGCCTCCAAATGAGCTAGCTGAACTTAAGGTGCAGTTGAATGAACTTTTGAAGAAGGGGTTGATTCGCCCTAGTTCGTCTCCGTGGGGATGCCCTGCTATCTTTGTGAAGAAGAAGGATCAGACCTTGTGGATGTGTGTAGATTATAGACCTCTAAATGCAGTCACTGTCAAAAATAAGTATCCTCTGCCACGTATCGATATCCTGTTCGATCAGTTGTCCAAAGCTAAAGTCTTTTCCAAGATTGATCTGAGGTCTGGTTACCATCAGATTAAAATCCGTCCCGAAGATATTCCAAAAACAGCTTTCTCGACAAGATACGGCCTTTATGAGTTACTTGTTATGTCCTTCGGCTTGACCAACGCCCCCGCACATTTCATGTACTTGATGAATTCGATATTTATGCCCGAATTGGACAAGTTTGTGGTGGTATTTATTGATGACATCCTGATATATTCTGAAAATGAGGAAGATCACGCTGAACATCTGCGTATAGTCCTCACCAGACTGCGCGAACATCAATTATATGCAAAGTTCAGTAAGTGTGAATTCTGGCTTCGAGAAGTACCTTTCCTTAGACATGTGTTGTCCGATGGAGGAATTATGGTGGATCCCGCCAAGGTACAAGAACTACTGAACTGGAAGGCTCCTATCTCGATTCATGAGGTCCGGAGTTTTCTTGGGTTGGCTGGCTATTATCGTCGCTTCATCCCGGATTTCTCAAAAATAGCCAAACCCATGACTCGGTTCCTGCAAAAAGACACCGAGTTTGTCTGGACTCCTGAGTGTGATGCGGCTTTTCACCAACTACGAACCCTCCTAACCTCAGCTCTGGTTTTGGCACAACCGGATATCGAGAAACCATTTGATGTTTATTGTGATGCCTCAGGCATAGGTTTGGGAGGTGTGTTGATGCAGGAAGGCCGAGTGATTGCATATACCTCTCGACAACTTCAGAAACATGAGGTGAATTATCCAACGTATGACTTAGAACTGGCCGCAGTTGTTCATGCTTTGAAAGTATGGCGGCATTATCTGCTGGGCAATGTCTGTAATATCTACACAGACCACAAAAAGCCTCAAATACATCTTCACCCAACCCGAGTTAAATATGCGTCAAAGAAGATGGCTCGAGTTGATTAAGGATTATAACCTTCAAGTGCACTATCATCCTGGCAAGGCAAATGTGGTTGCGGATGCTTTAAGCCGTAAGTCTCATTACCATTCCCTAGTTGAAACTGATTTTCATCGATCTCGCCTTCTACATCCAGCAGTCTTGTACAACATCACTGTCAGTTGTACTCTCAAAAGCAGAATTATTAAGCTCCAAAAGACTGATCCTGGTGTATTCCACATAAAATGCAAGATGAAAGAGGAAGAAACTAAGCATTTCAGGGTAGATGAAGAAGGTGTGCTGTGGTTTAAGGATATATTAGTGGTACCTAAGGACCGAGAGCTTAGAGATCAGATCCTGTCCGAAGCACATTCGTCCAAGTTGTCCATCCATCCTGGTAGTAATAAGATGTATTATGATTTGAAGCCACTTTATTGGTGGACCAAGATGCGGAAAGAGATAGCTGCATATGTTGCTAGGTGTGACACCTGCTGTAGAGTTAAAGCTGTGCATATGAAAGCTAGGTTACTTCAACCACTTTCTATCCCAGGTTGGAAATGGGAAGAGATAAGTATGGATTTCATTGTCGGACTTCCTCCTACTGTCAAAAATCATAACTCCATCCGGGTAACTGTGGATCGTTTAACCAAATCAGCTCACTTCATTCCTGTTAGAGTGGACTATCGTCCCACTGACTATGCTGAGTTGTACTTCAATCAGATAGTCCGGCTCCATGGGGTACCTCGCACTATCGTTTCTGACCGTGGTCCCCAATTCACTGCTTGCTTTTGGGAGCACTTGCATCACCTTCTGGGAACCAAGTTAGTGAGAAGCTTTGCTTATCACCCTCAAACGTCAGGTCAGACGGAACGGGTTAACCAAATCTTGGAAGATCTGTTGCGGGCATGTGTCATTTCATCTAAGGGTTCTTGGGAAAAATGGTTACCTCTAGTCAAATTCTCGTACAATAATAGTTACCAAGAGAGTATTAAGATGGCCCCATTCGAAGCTTTGTACGGTCGTAAGTGTAGAACTCCACTAAACTGGGTAGAAGCTGGTGAAAGGAGGTATTATGGTATTGATTTTGTTCAGGAAGCTGAGGAACAAGTCCGTACCATCCAAAAACTTATGGCTGCAGCCCAAGCTAGATAGAAAAGTTATGCTGATCGTCGTAGAAAACCGCTCGAGTTTGAAGTTGCAGATTTTGTTTATCTGAAAGTTTCTCCAATGAAGAGTGTCCAACATTTTGGTGTTAAGCGGAAACTTGCACCAAGATACGTGGGTCCTTTCCAGATCATAGGCAAGAGTGGAGCTGTTGCATACAAAATCCAGTTACCTCCTGAAATGAGTGCCATATTCAACGTCTTCCATGTATCTCAGCTCAAAAAGTGTCTTCGAGTTCCTGAGGAAAGAGTCCCTTTAGGAGATATCAGGCTAGAATCCGATCTAACTTACGAAGAAAAGCCAGTTCGAGTGATCGATACTCAGGAACGAGTGACTAGAAGCAAAATGGTTAAGTGGTATAAAGTAATGTGGAGTAATCAGGGTAGTGAAAGTGACGCTACATGGGAACGGGAGGACTATTTGCGGGATGGTTATAAGGAATTCTATGAAAAATGGTATGCTTTCCAAATCTCGGGACAAGATTTTTATAAGGGGGGAGGGCTATAACACCTCTGGTGTTTAGCTCCATAATTGCATTGCATTTGCATGAGCATAAGCATGCATCATTTCATGTTATTTTATGTGGTTGCAACTAATGTGGTTGTTTTAGAATTTTGTTTGGTTCACATCATGTGACACTAGGTAGTTGGTGTAACAAAAGGGGGAGAGTAGCTAATTATACCTCACAACACCTTAGTTATACTTAGGGTCACTAATGGAGCAAGGTTCATGTTGACCAAAATCACCAAAATGCCCTCCAAGGTGTAGTTGACCAGCATTTAGCCCTAGGATGCTCTAGTTTGACCAATTAAAAAGCCTAGCTTAGAGACCTTGCATGGAGGAGCACCCTTAAGCAAAGTTGTAGGGAATTTTATGGGGAACAAAAGTCTCAATATGACCATCTCATGAAACTGGCCAGAACATGCTTAAAAATGGCCCACAAATCAGCTAGAGGGGCTGTCTCAACACTTAGAAATTTTGCTAAGTCCCAAAAGTGCCCTCCAGTTTTACTGTGGCCTACTTTAGAAGCTTGTAGTTTGCAAACCAGGCCAAACCAGCTTCCACTCATGTTGACAAACTTGTAGCCCTCATGTAGCTCTACAACATTGCCAACATCACCCATACCTGGTTCTCACTGGTTTAGGAGTTAATCGTCGACGAAGTTGCTCTGTCAGTCGGGCATGGAGGGCTCGATTACTGCTAAGTTCAGACATCAGCGTGAGGTGGCTGACAGGGGCAGACCATCGCCGCCGCGTGTCCCTCCACGTGCCGTGCGTGACCTGGCGTCGTGGCCAGCTGCTCGACGCTTAGAAGGCGTCCCTGCTGCCTCGCCAAACTCGCCCGGCTATTTCTCTCTTTCCTGCGCGCACCAGAGGCAGAAAAATGCCGCTCCTCCTCGCTGCCGCAACCGCCGACGTGCTCGGCCAGCCGTGTCATCACGGTTGAGCCCAATCCCCTCCGCTCGGAGCTTCCACACCCAACCCTCTAGCTTCTCCACCATTTGGTCTAGCGAGCCAAGCCGTGGTAAGGATCTTGAGCCAGTTCTGCCATTGCCGCCATGGGCGACCCCCTTGCCGGAGTTGGGCGCTCCATGGCCGGGGTAGTTAGGGCCTCTCTCCATCTCCCTTTTCTACCTCAATCAGTCCGCCTAGTTGCAGTGAAGCTCGTACCGAGCTTAGATGTGACCGTGCGGCCTCACCGGTGGCGGCGCACCGTCACCCGACCCTCACCGGCCGCCGCTCACGACGGCGAGCCCCTCCCACTCCAACCCAAGCCTTCCTACTTGCACGAATCGAAGCGCCACGTGACGGGGAACGCGTGGGTGGGTTCGGTTTCCCGGGCGAGCTCTCCTCTGACGAGCTTGAGCTCGCCGGAGCTCTCAGATCGCCGCTCCCCTATCTCCCTTCCACTGACACGGGGGGCCCTCTTGTCAGCGCCACACGCGCGAGCGGGAGTCCGGGACGGGCCTCGCGCTGGCTGGGCCGCGCTAGCAAGCCGGGCTGGCCCAACACTGTAGCGGGTTAGGGTTCGGTTTTGGTTTTTCTTTTCATATTGTCACAGATTTTTGTTGTTGTTTGGAAAATGTAGATCTAGGGTTTTACTTGCCCAAAAATTATGAGATAAATTTTGTTAGGATCTACATGATGTGTAGTATTTTAGAAAAATATAAATCTGGTATGTGATGTTTAGTTTTTGGGAGAATTAAATAGATCTTTCAAATGTGTTGTGAAATGAAGGCAAATTTGTTAAATGTATAACTTGAGCTGTAATCTTCCAAAAATTATGAAATTTGGTGGGTAGGCTAAGTTATACCTATTTTACAGTGGTCTCTTTTCGGTTCATAGAGTCTCCTGTAATTTTTGTAGAATTTTAGGAACAGTTTACATATATGTTTAAAATTCCACTTAATTACTTAAGTAAATTAAGAAATGAGTATAAATAAATATTTTAGGTAGGCAAACCTTACTTTCTGGTGTTTTTGTGACCTATGTGAACTTGTGGTAACATTAGTTTGGTCTTAAGGGATGTTTGCCACATAAATAAATATTTAATCTTTGCAATTCTAGGTTTTCTGGACAGCTGGTAGTATTTCTAGGTTTGACCTTTGATAAAGGTGGTTGCTAGAAAACTTGTAAATACCAAAGTTGTAGTAAGCTTGATAAACTAGCTTGTGTCAAAATTTGGGAGCATTTGGCTTAGTAGTTTGGGAGTTATTGCTGTTTAAAGTGACAGTCCAGAATTTGCTACTCTCTGTTTAGAGAGGACATATTCTGGAACTTATGAAATTCGACATGGAAAACTTAGGAATTTAGGGTTGAGATCTGAAAATGAATTGTAGTGCATTTCTTAAGCTTTCCAGATTGTCTTAGATCATATCTTTTGGAGTTAGGAATCTTTAGTTATGTTAGAATCTTTGAGCTGCTTTCCAGAATGTCTTACTGTGGTATTTTGGTGTTGGATGTGGTAACCTAAGTAATGCTACTCTTGTAATTGTTAGGTGTTAGGGCCTTAACCGAAGAAGAACAGCTATATCTTAGGTTGAGTAGATTAGGTGAGTACTTCTCTACCGGAGAGGAAATTTTGCACCTAATATTTGAAGTGATTTGATTAGAGCTTTAAGAATGTTGTAATGCATTTCATTCCGAGCATACTGCATCTTTCACTATGCATACATGAGATTTATTATGCACTCATGCAATAGGTGTTCCGGAGGGGGTAACGCTCCTCGAATTCGAGCAAGTTATTCCGGAGGAAATCCAGGACCAGCCGAAGCAGCCAGAGGAACCAACCGGCGACGAAGCTCCTGCCGAAGATCTACCCGAGTGTCCTGACCACCGGCCCTCGACCTTTCTAAAAGGCAAGCCCTCGTGCATGCTGAACCCATCATTTTATAAATCTATCTTGAGTACTTTTAATTGTTTAATGCATTAAGTTGTAGGAGTTGTATGAAAACAATTGTTGCATTATACCTATCCTTGCCCAGATATCGTACTTAAATCCTAATTTAGGTTTAGGCACGTATCAATGCTTAGCCCTGCTTAGTACGGTAGAAGTCGGGTGATTTCCAGTCATCCGCGAGATGTAGGAAGGAGTCACGAGTGGCTTTATGGCTATCGTGGATGGAACCATGCTTTAAAATGAAATTGAGACCGGGCGGGAGTTCGATAGTACAGCCGCAAGACACTTGATGTCTTGGGTGTGGAGCTATGCCCGTCTGAGTTGTTTAAGGAACGATTCGCTGTACGTCCTTGAGTCATGTTGAACGCAGTCTAACACTTAGTTGGCCGGATAAGTTGTTCCGACCGCGAAGCCGAGTAATGTGATTCAGGCCGGGAATCGAATGGTATGTTGCTTCTTGGAGGAGAGAAAGGATGTGCTTGGGGACATTGGCGTGAGACCAAGGGGGGGTTAGAGTCCCTATCACCTGGCAGAGTGTCGCCCTTGGGGTCGCGACATCATTCGGACCCGCGATTCCTGAATCATATGAAAAGGTGGCCTGTGCGACCCTGGCAGGGGTCTGCACGGTGAGTGTTAGAAATACCCCTCCAGCTGGATAGGAATTCGATTCGAATCGCCGTCGCTCCCGGTTAGTGAGCACTTGACTTGAGCAGCGGCAACGTAGATCTCATTAAATGAACAGATGGTTAAGTGAATGATACAATGTTGCCACAATTTATACCTGCTCTGGATATAATGTGGATAATTGTTTGATTATAATCAAGTGCATGCTTAGTAAAGGTGCTAAGATAGATGATAGGTAAATGCTAAAAATAACTGCTAGTACAGGTTATAAGAGTTTCAATTACTTATGCCTTTTATGCAAAATGTGATGTCAGCTAGCCTCTTGTGTAAGCCTTGCATAATGCTTGGTGTCATCTTATTTCTGGTTTTTGACGGGTAAGTCTAGCTGAGTATATTCCAGTACTCAGGGTTTATTCCCTCCTATTGTAGATGATATGCTCTATCAAGGCTTATGCAAAACTTGTCTCCACCCTACGGGTGACGAAGACTAGATCACTAGGGCATGATCATCTTTTATGTACTTTCCTGATGCTTTTGCGGGTTGTTGATCAACAAGACTGGCAGTAGTTAAACAACTGGTGTGTGTATGCTTCCACTACTTTATAAACTTGGTTTGTAATAATTGCGACTCTGTGTGTGTAAACTTATTTCGGAACTACTTGTGAAATGTAACATATGATGTTGTATGTTGAATGATGCGATCTTGGTTGTAAGCAAGTTGGTTTGAAATCCTTCATGGTTTTGATTGACTACCGGGATTATATGGGCTCAAGTTCGAAAATTTGAGCGCTTCGGTGCTTGTTTTGGTACTTGTGCTCTTATAATTTGGTCGGTTCTGTTACAATAACCGGACCCTACTTGCACCTATATTCAGGGATTGGACTATAAAGGACTCAATAGGAGTGTCACATTCGTGATCTGCCACATGACCTGGAATATAGGGTGTATCCGCAGGCAAACAATGTTTAAGCAACACGCTTAAACAATGTTGACCACTCACCCCGTGTACATCAGAGCGAGCACTATACGAACTTATGCATAAACATAATGATAAACTAGCTATACTAAGTATATAATCAAAGTAGATGATGAACATTATAACTAAGAACATAATTATTGTGAATACCAATGTTATCATAACAATTGTAGCAAACATATAAAAGTAATGGAGATACAAAAGAGAGGGGGTACAAAGATTATACCAAACCATGCTCTTGACCAGATCAGGAATCCAAGCGAAGCCTGCATGCCTCCCTCTAGACGTAGCCTAACTAGTTATGCCCTAGAATATGGTGGAGCTTTGAGTATGATTAGGGTTTCTATCTTCTCAAATGACTTATGCCTTACAGAGGGTGATAGGGCTGGTATATATTAGTCAAAGCATCCATCGTGAGCCCTTGGATCAAACTGACTTAAAGGACGGTGTAGATGCAACCTAGGAGGCGGTGGAGAACCAACATTGCAACGGGGGTTGACATGTGGGCCCTAGGGGGCTGGCTGCCTACAGGTTGGGCTAGCCAGCCCCACCTGGTAGCCACTCGAGCTCTGCCTCGATGTGGAGTCCTCTCGAGTCTTCTAGAACCTTCTGGTGTCCATTTCACTAGAGATAAGCGCAATTAATTCCAATAGGTAGGTCCATCTTGATGGTTTTCTGTAACGGATCAATGTAATTATACGAGATTAAGTAAGAAAATCTTCCACCGAGGCAGTTAATTTATCAAACTTAAACCCGTATAACCCGAGATTCCGGGAAATCACGAGGGATTTCAAACCAACCAACATACAACCAAGATCGTACTGATTTAGCAGCCATAGTTCACATGATACATAGAGTTCACAATAAAAGTGGAGTACATCGGAGTTCGGAATAAAAGTTATTTCAACACAGTTCAAAATAACATAGCAGAAGCAAATAGTTTTACACCCACACTTAGTTCAAATATAGTGCCAGTAGATAGTCATGGTCCACACAAGCAGTAGATAAGACGAACAGAGTGACCCTTGCCCAAGGTCCTAGTTGTCGCCCATCGCCGGATACAGACAGTTGGAGCAGTACCCATAGTACATCTGACCATCTGCAACAACAATGGGAACAACGCCCTGAGTACGAGAATGTACTCAGCTAGACTTACCCGTCATAAACCAGAAATAAAAGACACCAAGGATCATGCAAGGCTTTATAGATTGGACTGGCTTGACTCATTTGCAAAAAGCATAAGTTGTTATGAAAAACTATGCCAGTACTTTTTGCCTCGCTTTTAGTATAACCTATTCAAGCTAGGTAAACACCTATTGCTAGAACAATCACTTGATCCATCATTAACAATCTAGATTACCATGTCAGGTTTAGCATTTCCAACATCATTCACTTAACCATCAGTGTTCCGTTAATGTTACTACGATGCCATAGCTCGAGTCAAGTGCTCACTAACCGGGAGCGACGGTGATTCAAATCGAATTCCTATCCAGCTGGAGATTTATTCCTCACACAAACCCTGTTTCCCCCGTCAGGGTCGCATAGATCACCAATGACACTTTCCAAGAAGCCACGGGATAACAATCATGGATCGCACTACCCAGGGACCGCCCAACTGCCATGACGCACCTTGGGCTCACTCTTCGCGTCCCCGTTACACCCCCTTCAACACCAGTCTGCCAACCCGAGTTTATCCCGGCTCGAAAAGTGTCACTAGCTTCGTGGTCGAAAGGTACTTTATTCAGCCAGCTAAATGTGAGGCATGCGTTCAACATGACAAGAGGGACGAGCAACGATCGGTCCTTAATCAACACAGACGGAATCACTATAGTCCAAAACCCTATAAGACTCTGCCCGGTCTTCGTTTATCCATCAACACTTGGTTACTTTTTATGATCACAATTACAGCTAACCATAACCCGGTATCCACCTATAACTCGCAGGTGACAGGAAATCACCCGACTTCTACCGGTCTAAGCATGGCTAAGCAATTTACTCGATCTTGACCTAACAGGGTGAAAGATAATCTGGTGGCCAAGGTAATAATGCAACAACGGTTTCACTCAACTCCTATAACTTAATGCAACAATATATGTATAATTATAGTTCATGTAGTAAGGAACAACTTTAATAAAATAGGAGACTTAAAATGCTCCGGGGCTTTCCTCTTTCGAACGAGCTAGGATGGTGGTCGACGCACTCTGGCAGCTCCTCGCCTGACTCTTCCTCCTCGGGCACCTCCTGTGCCTGGGGCTCCTGCTAATCGGTCCAAACTTGCTCCTCCGGTACTGCTACCTGCGACTCCTCCTGCGATCCTGTATGATGCAAGTGCATAAGTAATCATGCGAATGATGCATCGGATTACGGTGGAATGCTTTGATGACATGATATGCAGATGAGAACATAGAATGGACAGTTTGGATTATAACCATATCTTCTACAAGGTAGTCCACGTCATCCAAGAACATGTACCCTAAAACATGCACCTTATTATTCTACTAGTTAGCACATAATCTACACATACAAGTGATCCTATGCTACCAAAGCTTACCAACCTAACTCAACCACAACATCAGCAAGGCATAATGATGCTTCAAGGATACACCAAACATATTTTATTTCTCTTAATTTCTCATAAAGAATAATCTTTCATTCCCTATTTAACTAGGGTTACACAGCAATACCTATTTTTGCTGTAGATAAAAATCTACAAAAATTACAGTAGATTACTCTTACCCTAACTAACCTACTACTAAATTTTCATGAGAATTGAATAAGTAAAACTATCTTTACAAAATAAACAAGTTATGGCATAATAATGAGCATGAAATTATTTTGTACTAGAAAAAGTATCAAACAACAGATTTCACATTTTTCCTATGTTACTAACAGTAAACTAACATAGTACAAAAATTATCACATGCATGTTCTATACAAAATTAGCTCTCTACTAAAAATAACAAAGATTATTAATTAAAGACATTTGAACTACACCTCAATAATCTTTCATAGAACATACTTCACCAGTATTTTTCCTAGAAAGTACATCACTAAGAAAGATTAAAGCAACAAGAATCACATTTTTCCCTTCATTATTTTATTTACTACATATTTTCTAAGATATCAACATTTATAGCAATTAAATAATTTTGCACAGTAAAGTGTTACAAAAATAACATGAGATATTTTTAAACTGTAGATCTATTCAAGAGGAACATTTCAAGATTTGTTTCATAATTTTTGGAGCTATAAATTGTACACAAACATTTCTAAAGTACTTTCTTTTCCCAAAATAAATAGAAATTTAAAAAACGAAATTTCGAAATCGCTGAACAGGCCGGCCCACTTGGCAACACTGGCCCGCGGCCAAAATCAGCCGGAGCGCCGAGCGGGGAAAAAGAAAAGCGGTCCGGTTCGGGCCTCGGCCCAAGGCCGCTTGGCCCAGCGAGCAGAGGGGAGTGCAGCGGGACGCGGGGCGTGGCGGCGCGGCTGCGACGTCGCGGCGGCGGTGATGCCCGCCGGCGGCTAACGGGCGTCTCCGGCCGTGCGAAAACCAACGAACGGGCGCACGGAGATCCTGGAGTGACGGCGAACACCGAAGGGCGGCGCAAGAGTGACGAGGCGGGGGAAGAACGCCGGAACGGCGGAGTGAGCGCGCGGTGGCCGGAATGGCGTCGCGGCGAGGCGCACGAAGTGGTGCCTTACCGCGGGGCAGAGGTGGAGTGTGGGGGTGCGTTCGGAGGAGAGGAGGACTGGACGGAGCTGGTCATGCGAGCAATTGCTCGGAGGTGGCTGGCCAGCGGCGGAACGTGGCAAGGAAGTGCGCAGCTGCGGTGGCGAGCGCGTGGGGAATGTGGACGTGCGCGGCAAGCTCACAACGGCAGAAGCGAGAGCAAGTGAGGGAGAGGGAGGAGGCAGGGGAGCGGGTGCGTGGCCAAGGCGCCGGGTGAGTGGGGCCCACGGACGGCCACGCGGCGGGCGGTGCCGGCGCATGGCGGACACGGGGCGGCGGTGTTCTGCCGCGGCGCCACGGCGTCGCGCGCGCGCGCGGGCGGCAGGCGCGGACGCGGACGCGGGCCGGGCTGCCAGAGCCGTTGGGCCAAAAAGGAGGCCGCGGCCCAGTTAAAGAGGAACACCCATTTTCTTTTATAAATAATATTTTCAGGTTTATTTCTTTGTTTCAAAACTGAATTTGAAGATGAAAAAGAGGTTTTCAGAATTTTGGCCCAAAATAAAAGTTGTTCAAAATTTTATTCTCTACAACTTTCATGTAGGGCATTTTTCAAAATTCTCAATAGATTTTGAATTTGGGATTTAAAGCTAAATTTTTAAGTAAAAATTCATTTTTCTAGAATATTTTTAAAAGCAAAATTTTGAAGGAATTTAAATTCAAGAGTTGCTCCAAAAATCATGTTTATTTATTCTAGATTATCTAAAATTGTAGCTACACAAAATTTTACCACTCTTTAGCACTTAAATGCAGAATTTGGGTTTTGAGTAATTGTTTTTTTTTCAACTTTAAATTTAAAAGGGTCTATATTGCATGCAATGATAACCATGTATGAGATGATTATGACTAATGCTTTGGATGCTACTGCATGCTTAACACCCAGGGGTGTTACGTTTTCTAAATAAACCCTGCAAAAAATATAGATTCACCAAAATCATGGAATTGTTAGTTTAAACCCCTAAACCTTTGTTGGTGATTGCTTTCATGTCCTTATTCATGCTATATTGATGGTTTATAATGGTTATTAACTAGTCGGCTTCATAGGCCCTGGCTTGTTCCAGACGCTCCTAGTCATACTCCGCATGTTCCCTGGTGGTGCATGGAATCGGATAGGCATCGTCCTACATGCCTCCTACCGCTACCGCCCTATCCTCTGAGAGGTGCAGCATGTTGCATTCCCTTAGTCTATGGTAGCTCCTTTTGGAATTAGACTCGGAGTCCATGTTCCTAGGGGTCATCAGTAGGAGATTGTAGATGGACTCTGGATGCCGCTCCATCATCCCCACAAACCTAGAGGAACCTATCATTGTATGGCCATTGCACCTAGCTAGCTCTCGCTCGAAGAGTGTGATCGCATCCCTCATTTCAGAGGGCAGTGCAGTGCTGGGGTTCCAGAATTTAGCCTCGGGCGGCATGGGCCTACTCCCAGAGAGCTAGGCAAAAGCGTTTGCCAACACAAAGAAAATGCGTCGGCTTAGCTCTGGCTCGGGGTTTGCCCCAAGATAGGCGCCGATCTTGCATGCTAGCGCATCAGAATTGATGATCGCAGGACCAACATAGGCCGGTCTGTGATCAAGCATAGAGATGTGCGATGGAGCCGTATTCCCTTCTTTGAGATGTAGCTGACCCATGTGGTCGGTTATGAAGTCTAGGTCCTCGAAGCATAGAGCTTGACCAGGGAGAAGGCTGTCAACGGGTGCTATCCCATTGACGCCGGTGAACTCAAGGCTTCCAAAGAGGTTGCTGCCACCTGGGGCCACACCAAGAGCAAGTCCGACATAGGTGCAGGAGCCATTGCTTCCTTCTCAATGAGAGTGCACGACTGTCCCCTACCTAGCACGCCAACTATTGATGTTTTGTAAATCAGCTAGTAAATTTATATGAATGCTACGCTGCTCTAGGAAGACGATGATAGCATCCAAAAGACATGAGGAGTTATGCTGGTTTAGGATGGAGCCCTATGTCCAGTCTTAGAGATGATTGAGTTCATGTTTCTCACTTGAATGCTCTGAAGTTCTTGCAATAGGGGGTGCAAGAATGGTGGAAGAGGTAGGAGAGCTAGAGCTAGAAGATGGACTGCCCGAATGAGAGCTTCAAGAGTCCATATCTCATGCTTGGAAGGGTGCCCTAGCTACCCTTATATAGAGTCCGGGGCCAGGCCATATACAAAGAAGAAGGTTCTCCCGACCGAGGGGTCATGAGCCTGAGAGAGGGAACCTAGCTAACTTGGCTTGCAAGTAACACTGTCTTGTGGTGCACGTCTGTTGATGGTCATTAAACTCTAAATTTAACCATCATTTATTGCATGAAAAGACATGAAATGAATCGTGAACTATAGCTATCAGGTTTGATTCTGACAAGTTCCATGAGTTTTGGTGTTTCCACTATCTTGCAGGAATATTTAATTTTTCACTGAATAGAAGTGTCTCAAATGATGAATTGGAGTACACCATTGCATAAAGCTCATCACGCTAATTGAAACAGATATATTACTTGCTATATTTGGAGCCCAGAATAAAAAGATATGAATTTTGCAAATAAAAGAAAAGCTCCACATCTTGAGCTATGGGATTAATTGGGCCAAAATCAAAATTAGGCCCATATGCCTGGGATCACAGGGGAATATTCTTTCGTGATCCCATGGCAGTTCTATGGGGGTATAGACCCATATACCCTCATGGCTACTCATGGGCCGCACCGAAGGAGGTGTCCTAACTCGCCAGAACATGTCACGCAGATCACCCAATTGATCGGTGTACCGTGCGGGATATACATAGATCAACTTAATGATCAAGGGAACCTAGTCGGTTAGGATAGATTTTGTATCCCATGCGGATACAGTTGTTGTAACCAATTGGAACTAGGTTCCTTAGATTTGTAACCTTGCCCCCCGTACTAAGATTTGTAACCTTGCCCCCCGTACTATATAAGGTGGGCAAGGACCCCCTCAATTCATCTCATACACAATCAATACAATCCACAGAGATGCAGGACGTATGGTGTTACGCTGTTTTCATGGCCCAAACCTTGATAAATCCTTATGTTCACCTTGCGCCACCATCTAGTTCATTGTCTCGCACACCTCCACCGATTAATCTACTACCGTGGGCATACCCCTTGGTAGACTGCCGACCACATCTCATCGATAGTGGCGCGCCAGGTAGGGGGTGTGCGTGCAGATCCCATGGCGAGCCAGATGGTCGTCTTCCTTGCTTTCATGGTCCTTCCGGTAGTCCAAACCTTCACGATCAGGATGTTCACCTAGACCACTAGCGTGGATGGCACCGTCAAAGTCATGGAGGCGGTGCAGGCTCCTCCTGTACCAACCAAATCTACACTAGCACCAGCGAATCCGATCTCAGGATTATTCTCGGGGTCGCCTTCTTCGGCAACTCGTTGTCCGCTTCCCCACTACCAAGGGAGGCGGCTCGACAACTCTGATCAGATCAAGTCCATCGATTGGGTCACTGCAGGCCTTGTAGAAACCCTAATCTTGGTAGAGTGGATCAGAGATAAATCTACCAAGGACAGCTAAGGCCCCATCCGTCATCACCGAACCAAGCGACCTACTCAGGCTGGCCACCAGAGGCATCTAGATTCTAATCTAGTGATCATGGCATCTCCTAAAGGGCGAATGGTTCATTACCAACCAGCTCCCACCACCGCCCTGAGGTCGGCGAACTATGAGGCCCTGATGGAGCATCCATCCACCGTTTACCCGTACGAGCTGGCGAACACGATGTCTGAGTACATGGTTCGCGTCTCTCATCTATTTGTGGATCCCGCTAAGTGCGACCACATTTTGGATCAATTCTTGTTAGAGATACCAGAGATCGACAGCCCTGCCCCCATCATCAACATGGTGGATATTAGGCAGATTGGTAGGGATTTGCTCTCTACCATCTCAGAGGAAAGCACTAGATCTACCGGTTCTACCCATGCCATTACCAACCCATACGAAGAGGAGTTCCTGACGTTTCCCCGGCTTCGGAGGCACGATCTTTGCCATCATCACCTTGGAACAATCCTGCGAAGGGGAGACAGACCAAGAGAGCTGCTCGAGTGGAAAGAAACGCCGATCGCACGGCTCGTAGGGTGGAGCGAGAGAATGCCAAAGAGGAGGTCTAGCTGATGCTTTCAACATGTGCGGCAACCAACAAGTCCACAAGACACCAAGCACCAACATTGCTGTCGCTATGAATGAGCTCGCAAAACTCCCCAGCCCCCGGTGCTTGATGCCATCATAGTCTATCTGAAGGTTGCCATGGTCCAAGTCAACGAGAACTGGCAAGGGTGACATGCACCTGCTCCTTCCGTAGCTTCCAGTCACAGCCGTCATCCCCATGACTCCCGATGAGGTCAAAGTCAGCGCTAGGCGTCGGGAGTCCACCAGAGTCAGCAACGGGGAGGTCCCTACCTCTATCAGGGGCCAGATGGAAACTACGAGGTGCACCCACATGAAGATGGTCTACCTCCCCACCCCCATGACTAGGGCAGGGGGAGTGATGCGGACCAAGGGGGCGCGCGTGACGTAGACCAATGTGGCGGATGCGGCGCTCACTATGGGGGCAAACGAGGAGCAAATCATGGCGGTGGTCATGGTGGCCACCGCGGTGCTGACCAGGAAGTGGAGCAACAAGTCAGAGGTCCATGACCATCTCAGTGCCAATATTGTAACAGAACCGACCAAATTATAAGAGCACAAGTACAAAAACAATCACCGAAATGATCAAATTCTCGCACTTGAGCCCATATAACTCCGGTAGTCCAATGAAATCACGAGGGATTTCAAACCAACCAACATACAAGCCAAGATCGTAGTGATTCAACATAACAAGTCACATGTTACAACCATTTCGCAAGTAATTCAATATACATCAGAGTTCAACATAGTTATTAGAACTTACATTGAAAAGTAGCGGAAGCAAAGTAATTTGAAACTAACATTATTCTTATTTCAAATACATGCCAGTACCACGGTCGACTTCCAACAAAAGCATTAGAGATAAGGTAAATAAGAAGGATCATGCCCGTGATCACACTCCGCCACTAAGGCAGGAGCCAACCAACTCTTGCAGTCGCCATGATACATCACAACCTGCAACAAGTGGGGATAAAACCCTGAGTACGACAAAGTACTCAGCTAGACTTACCTGTCAGAAACCAGAAATAAGGTGACACCAAGGATCATGCAAGGCTGATATAAAGTGGGCTAGCTTGACCACAATTTGCACAAAAGCTTAATATGGATAAGTAATCATTAAAGCTTAAGCATCAAGTTAATTATCATTAACCTGTCATCTATATTTGAACCTATACTAGAGCACTCACTTTATTAGGAGCAAACAATATTAACCATAGCAGGTATAAATTGAGACAACCTTTCCATCGTGATCCAATTAACCATCCGTTCAATTTAATGGAATCTACGTTGCCGCTGCTCAAGTCAAGTGCTCACTAACCGGGAGCGACGGCGATTCGAATCGAATTCCCATCCAGCTGGAGGGGTATTTCTAACACTCACCGTGCAGACCCCTGCTAGGGTCTCACAGGCCACCTTTTCATATGATTCAGGAATCGCGGGTCCGAATGATGTCGCGACCCCAAGGGCGACACTCTGCCAGGTGATAGGGACTCTAACCCCCCCTTGGTCTCACGCCAATGTCCCCAAGCACATTCTTTCTCTCCTCCAAGAAGCAACCTACCATTCGATTCCCGGCCTGAATCACATTACTCGGCTTCGCGGTCGGAACGACTTATCCGGCCAACTAAGTGTTAGACTGCGTTCAACATGACTCAAGGACGTACAGCGAATCGATCCTTAAACGACTCAGACGGGGATAGATTCACACCCAAGACCTCCATGCCTTGTTGCTTCACTATCGTCATCCCGCCCGGTCTCATTTCATTTTATTAACACATGGTTCCATTCCACGATAGCAAATATAGCCAACCGTGCCATATATGAATATCCCTATATCTCGCAGGTGAAAGGAAATCACCTGACTTCTACCGCTTAAAGCAGGGCTAAGCATCTACTCGATCCTAGTCTAGGTAGGATTCAAGGATTCATATATCTGGACAAGGAATGATATAAATGCAGCAAGGGTTTCCAACCAACTCCTATCACTTAATTCAACAATACTTATAACATATATAGAATTAATTGCTTTGAAGATAGGAGACTTAGAATGCTCTGGGGCTTGCCTGGGATCCGACACAAGTCAGTAGTTGTCAGATGAAATCACTTGGCGAGCAACCTCCAATCTACCACTTGTCCGGTCCTTCTATCTTCCGGTTTGGATCCACCAAACACCGTCTTCGGGTTTGGCTCCAACGCCATATCCTTCACACGTTTCTGCTAGCGTACCTATATGAGATGCAACCATGCACATGTGTGAATGCATAGAAGTGCAATAAATAGAGTAATCAAACAAGCATACCAAAGTTCTCATCAACACCTAGAGCTAATTAACTTAATCCACAATAGGGCATAACATAGAAAATGGCAAACACATCAAGCAAGACACAAGTCTCACAAGATCACAGGGTACCACCCAAGTATCATCAAATATATGAGTCACACTTCAATACCCAAGCATGACAAAGTTAATCAAAGTACTAGAACTAGAAATTGCTACCTTCTGGACATCAGACCAACAGCTGCGTAATTTAATCATAACTGGAGATCTACAACTCCAAATGACTTGCAAGAAGACATTATGGAAAGCTTATGAAATTATCTAAATTTCATTTACAATCATCTAAACCTGATTCTAACATTTACTAGGTCGAAATACAGAAGGTACAGAATCTGTCCTGGAAGGACAGAGAGCAACCTAAATCTGAACCCAACTTAGAACAGCTGTAGTTTCTAAACCATATGTCCAATTGCCACCAAAATTTAGCAGTAGCTAGATCATGAAATTCACAACAACTTTGTTATAGCACACAAGACATGAAAACATCATTTGCATAGGGTAATTAACAATATTTTTAAATCTGTTCAGAAACCTCATTTGCAAGAAATAATTATAAACTTATGTTGCAAACATATACTTGGACAAAAATAACTTTACCAACATGTCACACATGACTAATGAACACCAGAAAACATAATGTCCATTCCTAAATAAATTATTTTAATGCATTTTCTTAATTTATTTGGATAATTAGGTGGAATTATGAACACATATCCAAGGTGCACAATAAATTCTACCAAAATTACAGCGGCCTACACATGCTCCCAAAAGTCTACTGTCCAAATTTGAAACCATTTGGACATGTATATCAACCTATAAGAAAAAGACAAATTTCTATGGCAATAAATCATGTGAGAGCAAGTTAAACCTAAAACTCAATATTTTCTGTGAACCCAAGGCCATATTATGAATCAATATGATAGAGAAACATCATAATAAGGTAATGGAACAACATTTTCTATTTTATCATTTATATATTATTTATAAGCTATTTATCAAGCCTTAAACAAGTTAAATCAATAACTAGATCGTACAATAAGCAATGACCATGAAATTTATACCACAGTACATCCATATCATGACAAACCTACCATAAAAATTTCACATCATTGGGAGCATCACAACTCAAGATATAAAAATGACAAGCAAAATAATATAGATTTCCTTATTTATCAAGGTCTAATCAAAACCCTAAGAAAACAGTAAACAACTAGGGTGTTTAACATTTTTCCTAGCAAGTACATGTCATCACAAAATTAACAAAACAAGAATCACTATTTTTGGATGTCTAAAACTCTAGATCTTGCTCTGGTTTGGTTTAAAGGCATTTTTAGAGCATTTTTAAAACTTAAATAAAGACATTAGAAAATACCTAGAAACATGTATCATATTATGACTCCACTGCATAGATCTTTTCTCAAGGTTTCCAAAAAGTCCACTTTTGCTATTTTTGGAATTACCTAGCATGAGATATGGATTTTCAAAGATTAGCATGAAATGGAAATTCAAAATCAGAAATAAACAACCCTAACTAATTTTTGCTAGGTGCACCCGATTCGGTACCCATTCTCAGCCACCACTCAAACTGATAGGCGGGACCCGCTGTACCATTGGGCCCACTTGTCATATACACAGAGAGATAGAGAGAGAGACAAGGAGAGGGAAGGCGTCGGTCTTCCCCTTCCGGCCGCCGGAAACAGAGGAGGCGGCCGGACATGCGGCTCCGGCCGGCAGGGGCGGCGCCAGCGGTGAGGGAGGGGCCGGTGAGTGTCGCGGCGTCGAGGCGCATCCAAAAACAGTCTTGCCTTGGCGTGAGGTGGTCCATGGTCTCCTAGCCGCGTGCGCGGTGACACGCCGGGGCACGGCTCCGACGGCGACGGCGCTCCGGTGGGCTAGGCGGCCAAGAAAGGGACGGAGGATGGTCGGCATGCAACGGGGAAGCTGATGGCGGGTTCAATTGACCCGGTAGCGGTCCGAGGGGACCCGGCCATGGGAGCTCATGGCTCGTCGGTGGAGCTGCACGGCGACGGTGCGCTCCGGTGACCTGGAGCCTGGGCGAGCGCGCGCGCGGGGCGGAGCACGGCGAGGCGGAGGCGGTGATGCGCTCGATTGAGATGGAGAAAGAGCACAGCAGTAGTTGGGAAGGGAGCTCCACCGCTCGGCAATGGTGGCCGTGGCCATGGCGCCCGCGCTCTGCAGCGAGAGGAAGCAGAGAGCCAGCGAAGAGCTCGAGGGCGAGTGGGAGCGTAGAGTGGAGCTCGGGTGAGCGTCCTGGTACCTCCCCATCGACCCAAGTCCACGGGATGCGCGACAGCGGAGGTGGGGAGCACTGCGGCGCATGGAGGCCACGTCCCGGACGCGTGGCTCCCGTTGGGGCATTCCACCGAACACGCGGCGTGCGTGAAGCTGCCTGACTTGGAGGCCGTGTTTGGGCCTGCTCGGGTCCGAATTTGGATATGGGCCAAAAAGAAAAGTTGTTCATCTCAGTATGCTCTACAATTTCTATTTAGGGGTCATAGTCATTGGTGACCTAATTTAGGATATAATGATGTGTCAAGGCAGCATGGTCAATGTGTTGACAAAAATTGGTAAACCTTCAAAATTGAGGTGCAAAATGGATTCCAACAAGTGCCATCTTCTTGCATGCTCTTCCCCATAATATAACCTTCAACTTTTATTTTTGGACCAACTCAAGTTGCTTAACGAATTTTGGAGAACGCGGAATGTCAATGTCGACGACACTGAAATCAGGGCTTTAAATTTCTAAGTGCTGAAATCAGCCCTATTTCTAACTTGTGGGCCCTTTTTTAGCATGCTCCACACATTTTCATGACTTGACTCTTAAACAAAGTTTGTTCCTTATAAAATTCTCTACAACTTTGTAAATTGGTGCACAGTCATACAAAAATTCTAGGTCACACTTTTAAAACAGTCAAACCAAAGTGTTCTAGGGTCCATACATGATCAACCATCACTTAGAAGCACATTTAGGCAAAATGATCAACATGAACATTGTTCCATTATGTGTCCTAAGTGTAGTTAAGGTGTTGTAGAGGCCAAACATACCCACCATTCATAGGTTGCACAAAAGTGCAGGCCTCACATGCCTTGAAACATAGAACTCAAGTGAAATGCTATAGTCATTTCATGTGGTTGTTTCAAGATACATGCTACACATGTTCCACTAGGATGTTCCACTTGTGTCCAAGATGTGTTGCACATATTGCATTTGTATGTTGCACAACACTAGTTTCCATGGGATGTAAGGCAGGTTTTAGTTATAATCCAAACAAGCATATAACTTATCATTTCATGTGACTTTTTGATTTCAAACTTCATGAAACTTTTCCAGGGATCACTATAGATAGGCACTAAGGTGAGACACATGAAGATATTGCCATAACACCATCCAAGCATATATCTTTGAAAATGGCCTATATGTAAAGCAATGGTGCAACATCCAACTTTAGGTTAGGCTCATCTCCATAGGTTGACCTTGACATTGTCATCTCCACTTAATCTGTCATGTTTAAGCTCAAACCCACTGCTTAATGAGTGACAAACACCTGGGGTGTTACAGCCCTCTCCCCTTAAAAGAATCGCGTCCTGAGATTCGGAATGGAAGACCTTTTTAAGGAAGAGAGGCACGTTATCTAGTTCCCATCATCTGCTATAGCATTCGGCTACAAAGCTTTAACATTGGTGGAATATTTGGTAAAAAGGCACTTTCTGATACTTGCTCTTCATGGTAAACTTTGTCTGAAGAATTTCCTTCATTGACTTCCATGAAGCATTGTTACTTTTGGAGGAATCCAAGATAGCACAGTACTGCATTCTCAATGTATGGAGATCGTTTGGTCCATGAGCGAACCACTAACAAGTATCTGATTCTTTAGTGAATACAGCATAGTCCATATGAACTTTACATTAGACCAAAATCTTCAGAAGTATACTCATCAAAATGACTCTATGTTCACAAAGTTTGAAAAGCAGTCCTCTACCAAAATGGTTTGAGCACAACCTTCCAAAAGGGTGAGATCATAGACGACAAATATACTCTGAGGCTATAGGATACTAACTAACCAATAGACAGGGTCTATGTTGGTCGTAAATGTTCAAACATTCATATATCAACTAATGGAAAACTACTTTAGGTTCTATGTGTGCAGTTCTCTTTCTCTGATGACAACACTGTATTATCTGAGTCTGTCGATGGGTTAGTAAATGTGATAGCTAACTTTGTCGGCTCCATATTTCTGCCAACAGCTATCAAAAAAAAATTTCTTTTATCCAACGACAACAGTTATCTGGGTTGAATCAGATGCAACCTCTTGGGTAAAAACATGTATAAGGTACCAAAGTACATCATTATTTGGAAAATTAGTACCAAGCAAAATGTAGTGAGGCCTTAAGGACAACAAAAGTTGTAATTATTCACTTAACCGCGGGGAGTAGTCTACCACCAAGCGATTGAGTAAAAATTTTCCTTCGTGACTTAGTTGCACTATAAGTTGAGTTGACTTGCAGCGTAGCAACTTTGTCAGGACAACTTTCACCCGAGGCTTCCTCTTTGGGATCAAACAACAGCTCTAAGATGGGAAATCTGTTGTTTGACACTTCTCAGATTGCTTTCGAATATTCCTCAATACTGCATCCAATAGAGTTATGAACAAACCATTTGTGGCACCTAAGGGCACAAGGACGTTGATCAAAACTAGGGCATGCATTTCTCTAATTCTTCACCGCAGCTGATTGAACACCTTGCACTATCTGTGTGATTGTCCAAGACGGAATTGACTTGGTCACAATGGCTCTAGAAGATAGAATATCACTCAAGTTGTTGGCTAGTTGATTAACTTCTTGTTCGTTATTGCTTTGTAAGACATAGCCTTTGTAGTTACCAAAGAGTCGTTACCTAGCTGGAGATTAACCTTCCTATTGGTAACTAATCAGTTGTCTCTCAACACTAAAAAGTTCCAAATCTCACTCTTGACCACAACAACTGTGGTTGATGCAGAACAGATGGTTGCCATTGAAGTCAGCAGATATGGAGTCACACCAGAGATGATTGATTTCGATTGTATGGTCATTATGCCTACAAAGGTTAAGATTTGCATAATGTGATGATCGAGTCTTATCCAACGGATGACTTGTCCAGTAGTAAGTGTTGTGTGTCCTTTTTATCCAACAGGAATGAGATACGTTGCTCACTAGATGGTGGTCGTCAATATTGGGACAACTAATTAGAGTCACTTGTCTACCACCTATTGCAGTACATTAATGTTTATGTCGGTGACCTGTTCTTCAAGGGTTATCCTCTTAGCGACTTCAGAAGGAAACTCTACTACTTTTGATCCAATATAAGGGTCTTATGATATGATATGGGAAGACAACCAAGGAAGAAGGTCACGTGAAAATCACATCAGTGTTGTTCTATAATGGATTATGATTAGAAACCATGATACCAGCGCGTGCCGAGCAGCACAACCTTGTGTGTGCACCCACAGGAGGCTCTCGGTTTCGTCACGGCACCATTAGTTGCTACTCACAACACCATTACTGAACATGCACCCGATGAGGAATTTCAAATGGCATAGATTGGGTTGTCAAGGTAGATGAATGAATTTGCAAGCACACGATTTAGAGGCCATAGCAGAGAGACGTTGCGTCACACTAGCTAACCTTTGGGAGAGGTAACTGGAAGGTCCAACCTGGATTTGGGTACGGTCTCCACCATTGGCAACATACGAACTATGGTCAAAGGCTAGCGTTGATGGAAATTAACTTGGTTGGTCAGTCGACAAGGGTCTTCACAAAGAGGGTTGCAAAACATCCACGGCTTATACAACATATAGGAGAACTAAACTTTGGGCTTTCGGTCAAGCAAGGGCATGGATACAAACATTCAAGGACTAACCACTAAGTCTATATGCTCAGGCTCCTAAGATAGAGAACCTAATGGAAGACAATAACCATACAATTACATATGTGAACTTTGTTCTAGGATAAAGCTATGTGACCCTCGTATGCTCACCGAGGACAAACGAGGTGACAACTAGAGCACTACCCAGATACAAACACACATACAATATCACAATCAAGCAGTCCTTTGAGAAAATTCAAACGAATGGTTTAAGCAACCAATACAAGGCACAAGGCTCACCCAAAACAAGCATTTATCTCAAGCATGAACTAACTACAAGTTTAGCTCAAAACAACGCTAGCTAAGGAAGTCAACTTAGCATGTGCCCAGAATCTGGACAGCAACACAGTAGTTACTTGTTTCAACCATAACTGAGGTTGCAGACCTCCCATAAAGGTGATCCTAGACTTTCTGGAAAGCTTAGGAAGTTTTCCACATTTTTGTTATTCATACCAAAAGTTAAATCATAGGTTAGCATGGTCAAACATGCTGATGTTTCAGATCTGTACCAATATGGACAGAAAACTGACAAGAACTTCAAAAATGCATAACTGGAGTTCTATGTACACCACAAGGCTGAGCCTTAACTTTATATAAAGCTTATTAAGTTGTCTATAACTTTCTTATTATCATATTAAGATGATTCTATATCTAACAAGGCCAAACAAGACAAGGAAAACATCTCTGCCCAGATTTGGACAGACTCAGTCATCCCACATTACAAGCTCATAAGTAGAGATTTAGACCACCAAAATTAGTGTTATAGGACATTTTAGAAAGCTTAGAAAAAGTACTACACTTCTTCTATTATCTCCAAGACATGATTCCATATGCACATAGATCAAACAACCCAAACATTCAGATCTATTCAGAGCATAAGCAAAACCTGACAGCAAACTTCTATAGGTCATAACTCTCAAACCATAAGGCTTAGTGTCACGAAATTTTAGGACAAGCTAGATAAGTAAGTTAGCTATAACTTTGGTATTCTCCATAACTACAGAAAACACCATTATGACTATGAAAGCATCACTACAACAGAAACTATTCTAGCAGTCAACGTTTAATAAGCAAAACAAAGTTTGCCTTTGTTCTACTTAACAAGAGAGCACACAAACATATCATCCTAGTGGCTCTAAACATTGTTACCTTAGACCAACACCAATTTAATTCATTCATGAGAATCCAATTTACTTAAGTGAGGTCTAAAACATTTTCAATGACTTGTATGACAGCATATCCCTAAACTAGAGGGCATCTATAGGTTCAAACAGGTAACCACACCTATTTCTAGCAAGGCTAAGTACACATTTTTCTCAAACAAATGGAGTAAGGCATTCTTGTTTTACTCCACACAAGAAAGATAGTGTAACACATTGATCACAAGTTACAAACTATAGAACAAGGGTGAGAAGAGTACAACCATGCATAAAGCAACAATCATGATAATGCATGCTTCGTCCTATTCGTCCTCACAAGACTGCCAACCTAAGGTGGCGATCACGTTCTATGTCGGTGGCATAACACGCACTCTCTCGATATATAGCTAGTCGTCAGCTACATTCGACTTACGCACTCGTGGTTAGCGTACCTGCAGAAAAGTTTCATTGCAGCCCAACATTTCCCAATATAGCACACAATGAAAGCAGAGAAGTAAAATTCTAAGTACTCCCATGTACACATACCCCCGTATATATACATGTAGCACCAAGACTACCCGAATCATTAATCACCCACAATTAAGTACCTTAATATATACACGTGTGTAACATGTAAATAATCCAGTAACCAAAACTAGCTCTCCCCTAGACCGCAGGTTGTACGGTCATACTCTCACAACTCACACTTACCTGAGCGTAGGTGCGACGTTTCATAAAAGTAAACTAACAACATATATGGCTGTTTCATATATGAAGGCTACCTCTAATCTAACACACCGGTAGCATAGTGTAGAAGAGTCATCACACATACATACCTTGGCCTGGGCGTAGATGCATAAATGAAAACCCCCAAGTTAGTACTTATATAAGCCACCTAATAATCCTTATATGGGCATAAGGAAATTGACCACTGGCATACTTAGGTTTAGAATTCAGATGTCACAAACCTATATATAGCTATAAGTTGATAAAACTGGTTTTAGAAACAAAACCTTTGTTTTAAATACACATATGACACGTTTAATGTTGAATCTTGCTCCGATACCAGCTGTAACAGAACCGACCAAATTATAAGAGCACAAGTACAAAAACAATCACCGAAATGATCAAATTCTCGCACTTGAGCCCATATAACTCCGGTAGTCCAATAAAATCATGAGGGATTTCAAACCAACCAACATACAAGCCAAGATCGTAGTGATTCAACATAACAAGTCACATGTTACAACCATTTCGCAAGTAATTCAATATACATTGGAGTTCAACATAGTTATTAGAACTTACATTGAAAAGTAGTGGAAGCAAAGTAATTTGAAACTAACAGTATTCTTATTTCAAATACATGCCAGTACCACGGTCGACTTCCAACAAAAGCATTAGAGATAAGGTAAATAAGAAGGATCATGCCCGTGATCACACTCCGCCACTAAGGCAGGAGCCAACCAACTCTTGCAGTCGCCATGATACATCACAACCTGCAACAAGTGGGGATAAAACCCTGAGTACGACAAAGTACTCAGCTAGACTTACCCGTCAGAAACCAGAAATAAGGTGACACCAAGGATCATGCAAGGTTGATATAAAGTGGGCTAGCTTGACCACAATTTGCACAAAAGCTTAATATGGATAAGTAATCATTAATGCTTAAGCATCAAGTTAATTATCATTAACCTGTCATCTATATTTGAACCTGTACTAGAGCACTCACTTTATTAGGAGCAAACAATATTAACCATAGCAGGTATAAATTGAGGCAACCTTTCCATCGTGATCCAATTAACCATCCGTTCAATTTAATGGAATCTACGTTGCCGCTGCTCAAGTCAAGTGCTCACTAACCGGGAGCGACGGCGATTCGAATCGAATTCCTATCCAGCTGGAGGGGTATTTCTAACACTCACCGTGCAGACCCCTGCCAGGGTCGCACAGGCCACCTTTTCATATGATTCAGGAATCGCGGGTCCGAATGATGTCGTGACCCCAAGGGCGACACTCTGCCAGGTGATAGGGACTCTAACCCCCCTTGGTCTCACGCCAATGTCCCCAAGCACATCCTTTCTCTCCTCCAAGAAGCAACCTACCATTCGATTCCCGGCCTGAATCACATTACTCGGCTTCGCGGTCGGAACGACTTATCCGGCCAACTAAGTGTTAGACTGCGTTCAACATGACTCAAGGACGTACAGCGAATCGGTCCTTAAACGACTCAGACGGGGATAGATTCACACCCAAGACCTCCATGCCTTGTTGCTTCACTATCGTCATCACACCAGGTCTCATTTCATTTTATTAACACATGATTCCATTCCACGATAGCAAATATAGCCAACCGTGCCATATATGAATATCCCTATATCTCGCAGGTGACAGGAAATCACCTGACTTCTATCGCTTAAAGCAGGGCTAAGCATCTATTCGATCCTAGTCTAGGTAGGATTCAAGGATTCATATATCTGGACAAGGAATGATATAATGCAGCAAGGGTTTCCAACCAACTCCTATCACTTAATTCAACAATACTTATAACATATATAGAATTAATTGCTTTGAAGATAGGAGGCTTAGAATGCTTCGGGGCTTGCCTGGGATCCGACACAAGTCAGTAGTTGTCAGATGAAATCACTTGGCGAGCAACCTCCAATCTACCACTTGTCCGGTCCTTCTATCTTCCGGTTTGGATCCACCAAACACCGTCTTCGGGTTTGGCTCCAACGCCACATCCTTCACACGTTTCTGCTAGCGTACCTATATGAGATGCAACCATGCACATGTGTGAATGCATAGAAGTGCAATAAATAGAGTAATCAAACAAGCATACCAAAGTTCTCATCAACACCTAGAGCTAATTAACTTAATCCACAATAGGGCATAACATAGAAAATGGCAAACACATCAAGCAAGACACAAGTCTCACAAGATCATAGGGTACCACCCAAGTATCATCAAATATATGAGTCACACTTCAATACCCAAGCATGACAAAGTTAATCAAAGTACTAAAACTAGAAATTGCTAGCTTCTGGACATCAGACCAACAGCTGCGTAATTTAATCATAACTGGAGATCTACAACTCCAAATGACTTGCAAGAAGACATTATGGAAAGCTTATGAAATTATCTAAATTTCATTTACAATCATCTAAACCTGATTCTAACATTTACTAGGTCGAAATACAGAAGGACAGAGAGCAACCTAAATCTGAACCCAACTTAGAACAGCTGTAGTTTCTAAACCATATGTCCAATTGCCACCAAAATTTAGCAGTAGCTAGATCATGAAATTCACAACAACTTTGTTACAGCACACAAGACCTGAAAACATCATTTGCATAGGGTAATTAACAATATTCTTAAATCTGTTCAGAAACCTCATTTGCAAGAAATAATTATTAACTTATGTTGCAAACATATACTTGGACAAAACTAACTTTACCAACATGTCACACATGACTAATGAACACCAGAAAACATAATGTTCATTCCTAAATAAATTCTTTTAATGCATTTTCTTAATTTATTTAGATAATTAGGTGGAATTATGAACACATATCCAAGTTGCACAATAAATTCTACCAAAATTACTGTAGCCTACACATGCTCCCAAAAGTCTACTGTCCAAATTTGAAACCATTTGGACATGTATATCAACCTCTAAGAAAAAGACAAATTGCCATGGCAATAAATCATGTGAGAGCAAGTTAAACCTAAAACTCAATATTTTCTGTGAACCCAAGGCCATCTTATGAATCAATATGATAGAGAAACATCATAATAAGGTAATGGAACAATATTTTCTATTTTATCATTTATATATTATTTATAACCTATTTATCAAGCCTTAAACAAGTTAAATCAATAACTAGATCGTACAATAAGCAATGACCATGAAATTTATACCACAGTATATCCATATCATGACAAACCTACCATAAAAATTTCACATCATTTGGAGCATCACAACTCAAGATATAAAAATGACAAGCAAAATAATATAGATTTCCTTATTTATCAAGGTCTAATCAAAACCCTAAGAAAACAGTAAACAACTAGGGTGTTTAACATTTTTCCTAGCAATTACATGTCATCACAAAATTAACAAAACAAGAATCACTATTTTTGGATGTCTAAAACTCCAGATCTTGCTCTGGTTAGGTTTAAAGGCATTTTAGAGCATTTTTAAAACTTAAATAAATACATTAGAAAATACCTACAAACATGTATCATATTATGACTCCACTGCATAGATCTTTTCTCAAGGTTTCTAAAAAGTCCACTTTTTCTATTTTTGGAATTACCTAGCATGAGATATGGATTTTCAAAGATTAGCATGAAATGGAAATTCAAAATCAGAAATAAACAACCCTAACTAATTTTTGCTAGGTGGACCCGATTCGGTTCCCATTCTCAGCCACCACTCAAACTGACAGGCGGGACCCGCTGTACCATTAGTCCCACTTGTCATATACACAGAGAGATAGAGAGAGAGACAGCGAGAGGGAAGGCGTCGGTCTTCCCTTTCCGGCCGCCGGAAACAGAGGAGGCGGCCGGACTTGCGGCTCCGGCCGGCAGGGGCGGCGCCAGCGGTGAGGGAGGGGCTGGTGAGTGTCGCGGCGTCGAGGCGCATCCGAAAATGGTCTTGGCTTGGCGTGAGGTGGTCCATGGTCTCCTAGCCGCGTGCGCGGTGACACGCCGGGGCACGGCTCCGACGGCGACGGCGCTCCGGTGGGCTAGGCGGGCAAGAAAGGGACGAAGGATGGTCGACATGCAACGGGGAAGCTGATGGCGGGTTCAATTGACCCGGTAGCGGTCCGAGGGGACCCGGCCACGGGAGCTCATGGCTCGTCGGCGGAGCTGCACGGCGGCGGTGCGCTCCGGTGACCTGGAGCCTAGGAGAGCGCGCGCGCGGGGCGGAGCACGGCGAGGCGGAGGCGGTGATGCGCTCGATTGAGATGGAGAAAGAGCACATCTGCAGTTGGGAAGGGAGCTCCACCACTTGGCAATGGTGGTCGTGGCCATGGCGCCCGCGCTCTGCAGCGAGAGGAAGCAGAGAGCCAGCGAAGAGCTCGAGGGCGAGTGGGAGCGCAGAGTGGAGCTTGGGTGAGCGTCCTGGTACCTCCCCATCGACCCAAGGCCACGGGACGCGCGGCAGCGGAGGTGGGGAGCACTACGGCGCATGGAGGCTACGTCCCGGACGCGTGGCTCCCGTTGGGGCATTCCACCGAACACGCGGCGTGCATGAAGCTGCCTGACTTGGAGGCCATGTTTGGGCCTGCTCGGGTCCGAATTTGGATATGGGCCAAAAAGAAAAGTTGTTCATCTCAGTATGCTCTACAATTTCTATTTAGGGGTCATAGTCATTGGTGACATAATTTAGGATATAATGATGTGTCAAGGCAGCATGGTCAATGTGTTGACAAAAATTGGTAAACCTTCAAAATTGAGGTGCAAAATGGATTCCAACAAGTGCCATCTTCTTGCATGCTCTTCCCCATAATATAACCTTCAACTTTTATTTTTGGGAGAACGCGGAACTCAAGTTGCTTAACGAATTTCGGAGAACGCGGAATGTCAATGTCGACGACACTGAAATCAGGGCTTTAAATTTCTAAGTGCTGAAATCAGCCCTATTTCTAACTTGTGGGCCCTTTTTGAGCATGCTCCACACATTTTCATGACTTGACTCTTAAACAAAGTTTGTTCCTTATAAAATTATCTACAACATTGTAAAAGGGTGCACAGTCATGCAAAACCTCTAGGTCACACTTTTAAAACGGTCAAACCAAAGTGTTCTAGGGTCCATACATGGTCAACCATCACTTAGAAGCACATTTAGGCAAAATGATCAACATGAACATTGTTCCATTATGTGTCCTAAGTGTAGTTAAGGTGTTGTAGAGGCCAAACATACCCACCATGCATAGGTTGCACAAAAGTGCAGGCCTCACATGCCTTGAACCATAGAACTCAAGTGAAATGCTATAGTCATTTCATGTGGTTGTTTCAAGATACATGCTACACATGTTCCACTAGGGTGTTCCACATGTGTCCAAGATGTGTTGCACATATTGCATTTGTATGTTGCACAACACTAGTTTCCATGGGATGTAAGGCAGGTTTTAGTTATAATCCAAACAAGCATATAACTTATCATTTCATGTGACTTTTTGATTTCAAACTTCATGAAACTTTTCCAGGGATCACTATAGATAGGCACTAAGGTGAGACACATGAAGATATTGCCATAACACCATCCAAGCATATATCTTTGAAAATGGCCTATATGTAAAGCAATGGTGCAACATCCAACTTTAGGTTAGGCTCATCTCCATAGGTTGACCTTGACATTGTCATCTCCACTTAATCTGTCATGTTTAAGCTCAAACCCACTGCTTAATGAGTGACAAACACCTGGGGTGTTACAAATATGAACCTGAGGGGTCGCATCGAGAATAGCAAAGACATGCGACATGCATCTGAGATGCAGTGCAAGCACGATTACGATCAAGAACATGGAGCACCCGAGCGTGGTTGCGCATTGCCTAGGGGCATTATCCCAGGCCTCTGACCTTTCACCGACCGGCTCCGTGTCGTCGTCTGGCCAAAAAACTTCAAGCTCCATGACTTGGACAAATATGACGAAAAGGCCAACCCCGAGCAGTGGGTAACGTTGTACGAGATCATTGTCCGAGCAGCAGGAGGGGACAAAGATGTTGTGGCCAACTACCTGCCTATGGTCATCAACCAATCTTCAAACCAATGGCTCCTTAACATGCGGGAAGGCTCCATCAACACCTAGGCTAAGCTCAGGAAGGCCTTTATTGATAACTACATGGCCACTTGTTAGCAGCCCAACAACAAATACGATTTGGAGAAAGTCAGAGACTATCCAAATGAGCCGCTGCGTGACTACATCAGCCGCTTCTTGGAAGCTCGGATATCCATCCCCAACATCAGCAACGATGAGGCCATCTTCATGTTTATCAGGGGCCTCCTAAAAGGTCTTGATGGCTAGAGGGGGGTGAATAGCCTTTTAAAATTTTCTACAAAGACAAGCTAAACAAGTTTATCAATATAACAAATATCGAGATGCGAGTTTTTCTTAGCCTACGGGGTGTTTGCAAGCCACCTAACCAATTCACAATTCTAGTATTTGCACTCAACCGCACAAGTCAAACCGAGAAGGTAACTACAACTACAACTAGCAAGCTACAGAAAGGAGCTACTAAAACAAAGCTAACTAGCTAGCAAAGATAACTAAGAAAGTAATGCGGAGTTGAGTTGCGAGAGTTTCACCGAGGGGTGAAGTAATGAGCCAACCAATATGATCAACAATGAATACCAAGATAACCGAACACCGGGATCAATCAATCACAATATGAAAGTGATGACACGAAGATTTATCCTGAGGTTCACGTGCTTGCCGGCACGCTAGTCCCCGTTGTGTCCCTCTTCACCACGTGGTTCGGTGGCTAATCGGTCTCACACCGAGCCTCTCAAAAGGCATCACAAGAACCTACCAAATGGCAAAAGGTTGCAAATGACATGAGCAATTCACTAACGTTGCCTTTGGTGCTTCACCGAGGTAGGCACAAACCCCTCACAATCACCGGAGGTTGCCAAGAATAATCACCAACTCTTGCCAATGCCTTCAAGCTGCTCCAAGCCATCTAGGTGGCGGCAACCACCAAGAGAAACAAGAATCCCGCAGCAAATCAACCACCAAGTGTCAACTAGATGCAATCTCACAATGCAAATGCACTTGGATCACTCAATCTCACTTCGAATATGTAAAGAAGCAAGAGAGATGAGTGGGAGGGGAGTTGCTTAGCTCAAAGTGCTCACAAGTATGTCAAATGTTCGAGAGAGAGAGAGCCTTGAGCCGGCCAACGAGTATTTATAGACGTACCCCTTCGAATAGAGCCGTTAAAAACTTAAACAGCCTAAATCGCACTGACCGGACGCGCTGGTCCAACTGACCGGACGCGCCGGTCGCACAACGGCTAAGTCATGAAACACCGACCGGACGCGCTGGTCGTGTAGACCGGACGCGCTGGGATTGACCGGACGCGCTGGTCCCATGACTGACCGTACGCGCTGGTCAAGCCTGAGTAGCGCTCAATGAAACAGTGACCGGACGCGCTGTAGAACTGACCGGATGCCATAGTGCTAGCGTCCGGTTTGAGTCTAGTAAGCTCCCTAAATGACCGAACACGTCCGGTCGACAGTGACCGGACGTGCTGCATGTCCGATCATCAAACTAAAACACGTGCAAACGCTGAACACTGACCAGACGCGTCCGGTCAAACAGAGACCGCGTTCGGTTCAGCGTCCGGTCACCTCTGTGACCTCCGTTCGCCTCTGTTTCTTTTCCGACTTCCGGCGTAGAGGAAAAAATAGTCATTTCAACTCCTCAAAAACGCCTGAATCCCGCCTCGCGAGCTCGGCGAGAGGGAGAGAGGACCCCAAACCCTCTCTACCGCTCAAACTCCACCGCCTTCGCAAACGTGCTAACACCACCAAGTGATCTCATCATGTGTGAGTGTGTTAGCATTTTCACAATCATTTTTCGAGGCGATATTAGTTCTATCCAAATGCATATGATTATGAAATGCACATCTAGAGGCACTTAGGAGTTCAATAGCCGCGTCATTCCCCTCTTTATAGTATGGCTATCTAACCTATAATGTAACCACACCCACTAGGTGTCTTGGTTACTAAAACACAACCCTTAAGCATATACCTTTGCCTTGATCACGTAAGGTTGCGTCCAAATCCAAGTGTGGCTATCATGATCACCATGTCCATCTTTCCACCAACCTTGGAATGTACTAATACTCATATGCTACATACAACTTAGGCATAGGATTAGTACTTAGGCATTGTCACTAATTACCAACACCAAACATAGGACTTTCAATCTCCCCCTTGTTGGTAATTGGTGACAACCCTTTCACAAAGATGTTATGAAATTTTTTTTGATTAAAACCATGTCACATTGTCCAAGTATATTACCATGTGTAAGAATTATGGACATGTGGTCATGAATTCAAATTGATAGTAATGGCTCCCCCTACATGTATGCTATATGTTTGGATTTTGGAAGCATACATGTTAGATAGGAAAAAATATAGGAGCATTGACTATCAATAGGTGCTAAGTGTTTAAGATTATAGACCTTTGAAGAGTGATACCATCAGAGTAGCGATAAACACCATCTTAGCACCTTGTGTAGTTAGATTCCACTTGGAAAAGCACAAACATAACTAGAAACCTCGTGAGATCAACATTATAAGCAAGGCTCTAGTACCACTTTGAAAAACATGAAGCAAGAAAAATCTAACTACTTCCTATTCATGCTAGTACCTCAATATACAATTCAAATTATACTATCAAGTCACCACACAAGCAAAGTATCAGAGAAAAAGAAATGCATAACTATGCATCATACATATGAAGTGCACATGGAAATGTAACATTCATGTTTAAGATCTTGCTCCCCCTACTTGTGTGCTCAAAAAATTTTAGTTGATCCCCTTCTTTTATCAATTATCCCCTTTAGGTTTTCTTCCCCTAGAATCTATCTTTGTGAACAATATTTTCTCCCCCTTTGGCACCAATGACCATAAGGGACCAACTTTTTGATAGAATATCATGTCATGTTATGGGGTGAGAATCAAGTTTGTGATTCAACCTAGATTGCTTGCATAAGTGAAATGCTTCGGTTTGATCCAAGGGCAAGCTTCTTCACACCTCACTAAAAGGGTTATCATGCACCATGTTGAAGCAAATATTTAGACAAGTTTTCTAGATTAAACACTTAGGATCACAAGCTACTTAAACAAGTTATATGCTACCACTAGATCATACAAGTCATGGAAACAATAGTGGCACCATATAAACTTCAAATTCATTTGATTTTCATGAATGAGCCTAGAACATGTAAATTATGACTAGATGCACTAAACAAATCCTTAGCATAGAATGTATGACATGTCAATCAATTGTACCTTGGGGCTCGAAGGAGAGGCTGTCATATATGGGGTGCATCAACTCATGTTGGAGAAGTCAAGTATGTTCAACTCATTCTTTAGCTTGTGAAATCTCTTCTCATCAAGTGGCTTGGTGAATAGATCGGCTAATTGATCTTCGGTGCCCACACTCTCAATAGAAATGTCACCCTTTTGTTGATGATCTCTAATAAAGTGATGGCGAATATCAATATGCTTTGTTCTTTGATGTTGAACCGGATTGTTGGTTAGCTTCACGGCACTTCCATTGTCACATAGCAATGGCACATTTTTTAAGTTGATTCCAAAATCTTTCAATGTAGCCTTCATCCACAAGATTTGTGCACAACTACCCGCGGCGATGTATTCGGCCTCGGCGGTAGATAGTGCAATACTATTTTGCTTCTTGGATGACCATGAGACAAGTGATTTTCCCAACAATTGACAAGTCCCGGAAGTGCTCTTTCTCTCCACTTTGTCATCGGCATAGTCGAAATCCGAATATCCAACTAGCTCAAAGCTTGCACCTTTGGGATACCATAATCCAACATCTTGTGTATGCTTTAAGTACCTCAATATTCTCTTTGTTGCCTTCAAATGACTTTCTCTTGGTGAGGCTTGAAATCTTGCACACATGCATACACTAAACATCACATCGGGCCTTGATGCCGTCACATAGAGTAGGCTACCAATCATTGATCTATATTGCTTTTGATCCACCATATTGCCATTCTTGTCACTATCCAAGCTTCCACTAGTGCTCATTGGAGTGGTGATTCCTTTTGCATCTTCCATACCAAACTTCTTTAGCATATCCTTTATGTATTTGGTTTGGCTTACAAATGTTCCTTCCTTCATTTGTTTGATTTGAAGTCCAAGGAAGAAACTAAGTTCACCAATCATTGACATTTCCAATTCCTTTGCCATCATTTTTCCAAACTCATCACAATAATCTTGATTGGTTGAACCGAATATGATATCATCAACATAATTGTATCACAAACAAGTTTTTTCCAATCTTCTTGGTGAATAGTGTTGTATCAACTTTGCCCATGACAAATCCTTTGGATAGCAAGAAATCTCTTAATCTTTCATACCATGCTCTAGGTGCTTGTTTCAATCCATACAAAGCCTTTCTTAACTTGTATACATGGTTGGGTTTCTTGTCATCTTCAAAACCGAGAGGTTGCTCCACATACACTTCTTCTTGAATGTACCCATTAAGAAATGCACTTTTCACATCCATTTGATATAGCTTGATATTGTGAGCACAAGCATAGGCAAGTAAGATCCTAATTGCTTCCAATCTTATAACCGGGGCATACGTTTCACCAAAGTCAAGACCCTCTATTTGTGTGTAACCTTGAGCCACTAGTATTGCTTTATTCCTTACTACTATCCTATCTTGATCTTGCTTGTTGCGAAAGACCCATCTTGTTCCAATGACATTGTGATCCTTAGGCCTCTCAACTAATTCCCATACTTCATTTCTCTTGAAGTTGTTGAGCTCTTCATGCATTGCATTTACCCAATTCGGATCTCTCAATGCTCTATCAATGTCCTTGGGTTCTTCTATTGACACAAAAGAAGAGTGAGCACAAAAAGATGCCAATCTTGATCTAGTTTGAACTCCCCTTTGTATGTCACCAATGATGGAATCCAATGGATGGTCTCTTGCAATGTTAGTTGGTTGAAGCACTTGGACTTGATTGCTTGGATGTTGATGTTGATCATAAGTTGGAGATGATGAACTAGCCACTTGTTGATCTTGTTGCACTTGAGATGATGTACTAGCTTGATTTTGCATTAGAGAACCACTAGTTTGTGTAATTGGACTTTAGAGCACTTGATCTTTGTTGTCATCCACATCAATCACTTGCTTTGGCCTAATATCACCAATATCCATTTCTTTCATAGCATTGGTCAATTGAGTTCCCCTCACATCATCCAAGTTATCTTCTTCATTTTGAGAACCATTGGTTTCATCAAACTCAACATCATGCACTTCTTCAAGTTGACCACTAGCCAAATTCCAAACTCTATAAGCTTTGCTAGTGGTTGAGTAACCAAGTAGGAATCCTTCATCACATTTCTTCTCAAATTTGCTTAATCTAGTGCCCTTCTTCAAGATGTAGCATTTACAACCAAATACCCGAAAGTATGCAATGTTGGGCTTTCTTCCATTTAAGATCTCATATGGTGTCTTCTCTAAGAACTTGTGGCAATAGAGGCGGTTGCTATAGAAGCAAGCCGTGTTGATTGCTTCGGCCCAAAATGAATGACTCACATTATACTCATTCAACATTGATCTTGCCATATCAATTAAGGTTCTATTATTCCTCTCAACTAAGCCATTTGATTGAGGTGTATACTTGGCCGAGAATTGATGTTTGATTCCAAGCTCATCACATAGCTCATCAACTCTTGTGTTTCTAAACTCACTTCCATTGTCACTTCTTACTTTCTTGATTGTGGTCTCAAACTCATTTTGCACTCTCTTGATGAACTTCTTGAATATGTCAAATACATCACTCTTGTCCACAAGAAAGAATACCCATGTGTATCTAGTGAAATCATCCACAATCACAAAGCCATACTTGTTGCCACCAATGCTTGTGTATGTAGTAGGCCCAAATAGATCCATGTGCAACAATTCAAATGCCTTGGAAGTACTCATAATGCTCTTCAATGGATGAGTGTTGCCCACTTGCTTTCCGGCTTGACATGCACTACATAGCTTATCCTTCTCAAATGTGACATCCTTCAAGCCTCTAACTAAGTCATGCTTCACTAACTTGTTCAATTGCTTCATGCCAACATGACCAAGTCTTCTATGCCATAACCAACCCATACTTAATTTGGTGAGCAAGCATGTTGAAAGTTGAGTGTCACTAGCATTGAAATCAACCAAGTATAGATTCTCATATCTAAAGCCTTTGAAGATCAAGTTAGAGCCATCAACACTAACTATGTCCACATCATCAACACCAAATATGCACTTGAAACTGAGATCACACAATTGAGCAACCGAGAGAAGATTGAAGTTCAACTTTTCAACTAAGAGCACATTGGAAATGCTATGATCACTAGAGATTGCAATCCTTCCAAGAGCCTTTACATCACCCTTGCCATTGTCACCAAATGTGATGCTATCAATGCCACTATCATTTGATTTGAGAGAGTTGAACATTCTTGAATCACCAGTCATATGTTGAGAGCACCCACTATCAAGCACCCAATGCCTTCCTCCGGCCTTGTAATTTACCTACAAAACAATTTAATGTCTTTTAGGTACCCATACTTGCTTGGGTCCTTAGAGGTTAGTAACTAAGTTCTTTGGTATCCAAATGGCCTTCTTCTTTGGACCCACAATTGGTGTACCAACAAACTTAGCATGCACACCTTTCTCACCCTTGGTAAGCACATAACAAGAATCAAAAGGAATGTAAGGTACATTAGCATTTTTCTTGTTCTTGTTCATTTTGTTGCAATTAATCTCTAGATGCCCAACTTGCTTGCATCTATTGCAATAACGACCATTGCTCTTCACAAAGCGAGGCTTTGGAGTAGCAAAGGCCGCCTTACCCTTCTTGGGAGTATAGCCCAAACCCTCTTTGTTAAGAGAGAACCTTTGGCTACCTAAGTATTTTAGCAAGCGGGCATCCCCACCATAGGCATTGCCTAATGTGTGGGTGAGATCAACCACCTCTCTCTTGAGAGTCTCATTCTTAACCTCAAGTGATGACTCACTAGTAGTAGAGATAGAGTTGGTTGTGGTGGATGATGATGAGCTACATGAAGCATTAGTACGACCAACAATTAAAGAATCATCAATAATATCACATGTTAGTCCAATATCACAAGTGACAATCACTTGCTCCTCCTTAGCTTCCTTCATGACCTTCTCCAACTTAAGGTCCTTTTCCTTGATGAGCTCAAGTAGAGTGGAGTGGGCTTCCTTAAGCCTAGTGTGAGCAACTTCAAGATCCTCGTGGTCTTCCTTTAGACACTCACGAGAGGCCTCTAGCTCATTAAAGGATTTCCTAAGAGCTTTGAGCTCTTGTTCAATTCCTTTGCACTCCTTAAGTTTTTTAGAGCAACAAGCTCCTCCATCAAGGTATCATTTTCATTGCTCTTGGCAATGAGCTCTTGCTCCAAGATCTTGCACTTCTTGGTTGTCCTCTTGTAGCCCTTGCTCATTTGATCTATTATGCCTAATAGATCATCCTTAGAGTAGTCCTCATCCTCCTCATTATCACTCCTACAATCATCACTAGCACAAGAATCATCATCACTATCATCATGTTTTACCTTGGTAGGCTTGGCCATAAGGCATGTCGATGTAGTGTCGAAGATGGATGGCTTATTGGAGAGGGCGATGCTTGCAATGGCTCGCCGAGTGATCCTCTCATCATCACTAGAGCTATCATCATCACTATCGGAGTTATCACTATCCCAAGTGACCACATAGCCACCACCGTTCTTCTTCTTGTTGATAGTGAAGGTCTTCTTCTCTTTCTTCTCCTTCTTGTTCTTCTTCAACTTTAACTCCCTATCATGATATCTTTTGTCTTCATAGGGGCACTTTGCCACTATATGATCGGGGCTATTGCAATTGTAGCAAAGCACCTCCTTTGCCTTCATGAAGTCCCTTCTCTTTCTTGCACCATATCCTTTCTTCTTCATGAACCTTCCCATCTTGTGCACTAGGAGGGCCATGGTCTCATCATCGAATGGATCATCATCATCGCTCTCCACCTTGCTCTTGCCCTTAGAGGATGAAGCCTTGAATGCAATGGGCTTCTCTTGCTTGACCTTGATCTCCTTCTTCTCATCTTCATCTTCATCATCATCATATTGAGCATCGGTCATGACATCTCCAAGCACTTGGTTTGGAGTCACCTTGTCCAAACCCTCTCTTTGGATCATCTTCCTTAAGATAGCAAACTTCTTAGGTAATTTCATCAAAAACTTTTGTGAGAAGTCCTTGTCCTTGACATCTTCTCCTAGGCTCTTGAGATCATTGACAATAACTTGTAGCCTATAGAACATCTCCGGTATGGACTCATCATCCTTCATCTTGAAGCTTGCAAATTTATCCTTGAGCATATAGAGCTTGGCACTCTTTACCGTTGAAGTGCCCTCATATGTTTCCTCTAATCTTGTCCACACTTCACTTGCCATCTCAAGATCCTTGATTTGCTCAAAGACCTTTGCATCAATCCCATTGTAGAGAGTATTGAGAGCCATAGTGTTGCATTGGTTGTTGATGCGATCATTGTTGGTGAGGTTGTCGGGATCAATGATAGCATAATCATAGTGTGTCACCTTCCAAACGTTCTCATGAATAGAGCCAAGATATTGCTTCATCTTTCTTTTCCAATGATCAAAAGATGTGACACCATCAAAGAATGGAGGCTTGCCTCCGACATAGTTGAACACAACTTGAGCCATCTTACACCGAGGTTGTTAAGCCTTGAAAACGGTGACCACGGCTCTGATACCACTTGAAAGGTCTTGATGGCTAGAGGGGGTGAATAGCCTTTTAAAATTTTCTACAAAGACAAGGTAAACAAGTTTATCAATATAACAAATAGCGAGATGCGAGTTTTGCTTAGCCTACGGGGTGTTTGCAAGCCACCTAACCAATTCACAATTCTAGTATTTGCACTCAACCGCACAAGTCAAACTGAGAAGGTAACTACAACTACAACTAGCAAGCTACACAAAGGAGCTACTAAAACAAAGCTAACTAGCTAGCAAAGATAACTAAGAAAGTAATGCGGAGTTGAGTTGCGAGAGTTTCACCGAGGGGCGAAGTAATGAGCCAACCAATATGATCAACAATGAATACCAAGATAACCGAACACCAGGATTAATCAATCACAATATGAAAGTGATGACACGAAGATTTATCCCGAGGTTCACGTGCTTGCCGGCACGCTAGTCCCCGTTGTGTCCCTCTTCACCACGTGGTTCGGTGGCTAATCGGTCTCACACCGAGCCTCTCAAAAGGCCCACAAGAACCTACCAAATGGTTGCAAATGACATGAGCAATTCACTAACGTTGCCTTTGGCGCTTCGCCGAGGTAGGCACAAACCCCTCACAATCACCAGAGGTTGCCAAGAACAATCACCAACTCTTACCAACGCCTCCAAGCTGCTCCAAGCCGTCTAGGTGGTGGCAACCACCAAGAGAAATAAGAATCCCGCAGAAAATCAACCACCAAGTGCCAACTAGATGCAATCTCACAATGCAAATGCACTTGGATCACTCAATCTCACTTCGAATATGCAAAGAAGCAAGAGAGATGAGTGGGAGGGGAGTTCCTTAGCTCAAAGTGCTCACAAGTATGTCAAATGTTCAAGAGAGAGAGCCTTGAGCCGACCAACGAGTATTTATAGACGTACCCCTTCGAATAGAGCCGTTAGAAACTTAAACGGCCAAAATCGCGCTGACCGGACGCGCTGGTCCAACTGACCGGACGCGCCGGTCGCACAATGGCTAAGTCGCGAAACACCGACCGGACGCGCTATAGAACTGACTGGACGCCACAGTGCCAGGGTCTAGTTTGAGTCCAGTAAGCTCCCTGAACGACCGGACGCGTCTGATCATCAAACTGAAACACGTGCAAACGCTGAACACTGACCGGACACGTCCGGTCAAACAGAGACCGCGTCCGGTTTAGCGTCCGGTCACCTCTGTGACCTCTGTTCGCCTCCGTTTCTTTTCTGACTTCCGGCGTAGAGGAAAAATAGTTGTTTCAACTCCTCGAAAACGCCTAAATCCCACCTCGCAAGCTCGGCGGGAGGGAGAGAGGACCCAAACCCTCTCTACCGCTCAAACTCCACCGCCTTCGCAAACGTGCTAACACCACCAAGTGATCTCGTCATGTGTGAGTGTGTTAGCATTTTCACAATCATTTTTTGAGGCGATATTAGTTCTATCCAAATGCATATGATTATGAAATGCACATCTAGAGGCACTTAGGAGTTCAATAGCCACGTCATTCCCCTCTTTATAGTATGGCTATCTAACCTATAATGTAACCACACCCACTAGGTGTCTTGGTTACTAACACACAACCCTTAAGCATATACCTTTGCCTTGATCACGTAAGGTTGCGTCCAAATCCAAGTGTGGCTATCATGATCACCATGTCCATCTTGCCACCAACCTTGGAATATACTAATCCTCATATGCTACATACAACTTAGGCATAGGATTAGTACTTAGGCATTGTCACTAATTACCAACACCAAACATAGGACTTTCACCTCCACTATCATGAGACCCTCAGGACTAAGCTGATCCATAAGAGGCCTAAATTGGTCCAAGACCTGCTCAAGGTGGCAAAAAAGTGGGCAGATGCTGACAAGGGCGACCAGTAGATCAAGGAGGATGTTAGATGAGCTCCTCGTTCTGACCAGCAAAATTGTCGCTATGACGACTGGCATGATGAGCGGTGCCACGATGACCGCCGTGTTGATCGGTGCAATGATAACCTCAACCGCTACAATGACAACCACGACCAGCGTCGTGATCGGCAAGACGACTCTAGCGGGTGGCAGAGCCACAACCACCCAGTGGACAACACCATCAATGTTGTCAAGCCAGGGGCCAAGCGTGACTATGAAGACGCCTACTCCAAGGTCCTCCAAGGTCCCTATCCATCTCACCTAGATTTTGGCCACACAATGGGAAACTGCAGGGGCCTAAAGTCTAGTTACCACTCAGATCCTCGTAAGAGGATGTGCGGTGGTGGCAAGGACAATGAGCGCGATGACCAATGTAACGGAACCGTCCAAATTATAAGAGCACAAGTACAAAAACAATCACTGAAGTGATCAAATTCTCGCACTTGAGCCCATATAACTTTGGTAGTCCAATGAAATCATGAGGGATTTCAAACCAACCAACATACAAGCCAAGATCGTAGTGATTCAACATAACAAGTCACGTGTTACATCCATTTCACAAGTAATTCAATATACATCGGAGTTCAACGTAGTTATTACAACTTAAGTTCAAAAGTAGCAGAAGCAAAGTAATTTGAAACTAACAACGCTCTTATTTCAAATACATGCCAGTACCAAGGTCGACTTCCAACAAAAGCATTAGAGAGAAGCCCGTGATCACACTCCGCCTCTACGGCAAGAGCCAACCAACTCTTGCAGTCGCCATGATACATCACAACCTGCAACAAGTGGGGAATAAAACCCTAAGTACGATAATGTACTCAGCTAGACATACCCGTCATAAACCAGAAATAAAGTGACACCAAGGATCATGCAAGGCTGATATAGAGTGGGGCTAGCTTGACAACATTTTGCATAAAAGCTTAATATAGATGAATAATCATTAATGCTTAATCCTCAAGTTAATTATCATTAACCTATCATCTATATTAGAACCTGTACTAGAGCACTCACTTGATTAGGAGCAAACAATATTAACCATAGCAGGTATAAATTGAGGCAACATTTCAATCATCATCCAATTAACCATCCGTTCAATTTAATTGAATCTATGTTGCCGCTGCTCAAGTCTAGTGCTCACTAATCGGGAGCGACGGCGATTCGAATCAAATTCCTATCTAGCTAGAGGGGTATTTCTAACACTCACCGAGTCACGCCTGGTGAGGGCTGCTCAGGTCACCATTGGTACCGTTCAGGAAAGTGCGGGTTCGACTGATGCTGCATCCCCAAGGGCAACACTCTACCAGGATGATAGGGACTCTAACCCCCCCTTGGTCTTATGCCAATGTCCCCAAGCACATCCTTACTACTTCCAAGATGCGACCTACCATTCGATTCACGGCCTGAACTGTATTACTCGGATTCGTGTTCGGAACGACTTATCCGGCCAACTAAGTGTTAGACTATGTTCAACATGACTCAAGGACGTACAACGAATCGGTCCTTAAACGACTCAGACGGGGATAGATCTACACCCAAGACCTCCATGCCTTATTGCTTCACTATCATCATCCCGCCCGGTCTCATTTCATTTTATTAACACATGATTCCTTTCCACGATAGCAGATATAGCCAACCGTGCCATATATGAATATCCCTACATCTCGCAGGTGACATGAAATCACATGACTTCTACCACTTAAAGCAGGGCTAAGCATCTATTCAATCCTAGTCTATGTAGGATTCAAGGATTTATATATCTGGACAAGGAATGATATAATGTAGCAAGGGTTTCCAACCAACTCCTACCACTTAATGCAACAATACTTATAACATATATAGAATTAATTGCTTTGAAGGTAGGAGGCTTATAATGCTCCGGGGCTTACCTGGGATCCGACTCAAGTCAGAGGTTGTCAGAAGAAACTCGCTTGGCGAGCATTCTCCCATTCTAGCACTTGTTCGATCCTTCCCTCTCCGAGATAGGTCCACCAACACCATCTTCTAGTTAGCTCCACATCAGGTCTTTCACGTGGTTCAGCTAGCATACCTAAATGAGGTGCAATAATGCATATGTATGAATGCATAGAAGTGCAATAAACAAAGTAATCACGTAAGCATACCAAGTTCACATAAGCACCTAGAGCTAATTAACGTAATCCTCATTAAGGCATAACATAGAAGAGGGCAAGCACATCAATCAAGAAACAAGTCTCACAAGATCACAGGGTACTAAACCAAGTATCAAGTAGTGCCACCAATATACTTTTGTAACTCAAACTATGCTTAACAGAAAAGTTCAGATTTGCAATCCCCATGAACAGTCAGAAATAACATCATTCCAGGAGCTACATAATTCCAAATGACATGCAAGAGGATAATCTAGAAAGCTTAAGAAATTCTCTATAATTCCTTTAATATCACCTAAGCCTGATTCCTAAGTTTACTAGGTCAAAAAGATGAAACTACAGACTCTGGTCTGCTCCAAACAGAGAGCAACCAACTCAGGAACCTGACTTTAAACATCTATAACTCAAAAACTACTTGACCAAATGCCACCAATTTTTAACACAAGCTAGATACATGAATTATATACAACTTTGATACAGACAAGGTGCTCAGAAAACATCATTAACATGGGGTAATCTACATTGCCCCCAGAACTGTCCAGAAACTAATAATTGCAAGAAATAATTATTAACATATGTTGCAAACATATAATTATGCAAAACCAACTTTACCAACATTTTATACATGACTAATGAACACCAGAAAACATCGTGTCCAATGCTAGATAAATTCTTTTAATGCATTTTCTTAATTTATTTAGATAATTAGGTGGAATTATGAACACCTACAAAAATGCTCAATCAATTCTACCAAAATTACAGTGGCCTACAGATGCTCTCAAAAGTCTACTGCCCAAATCTGAAGCCATTTGTACATGTATATCAACCTCTATGAAAAAGACAATTGACCAATACAATAAATCATGTGAGAGCAAGTTAAACCTAAAACTCAATATTTTCTGTAAACACATGGCCATAGTATGAATCAACATCATAGAGCAACATCATAATAAGGTGATGGAACAACATTTTCTATTTTATCATTTATATATTATTTATAAGCTATTTATCAAGCCATAAACAAGTTAAATCAATCACTTGATCATACAGTAAGCAATGACAATAAAATTTATACCACAGTACATACATAGCATGACAAGACTACCATAAAAATTTCACATCCTTTGGAGCATCACAACAGCAGTTATGAACTTCCCAACCAATATATGCAAGAATGACGAATTAGCAAGAGTAAATCACAACCCTAAGAAAACAGTGAACAACTACTAGGTTTAATATTTTTTATTAGTTATCAAATGCCATCATAAGATTAACAAAACAAGAACCACTATTTTTGGACTTCCCAAACTCTAAATATGGCTCTGGTCAAGTTATAATCATTTTTAGAGCTCTTTTCCAACATAAATCAAAACACCAGAAATTTCCTACAAACAAGTAACATTTTATGCCACTACTGCATATAGATTTTCTCAAGGTTTCCAAAAAGTCCACTTTTGCTATTTTTGGAATTACCTAGTATGAGATATGAATTTTAGAAGATTTAACACAAAATCTGAAATTCAAAAACAGAATTAACTCAAACCCTAACTTAACGCTAGGTGCACCCGAACATGCACCCAAATCAGTCACCACATAACCGACGGGTGGGACCCGCTGCTTAGCCGGGCCCACTTGTCATCAATACAGAGAGAGAGACAGAGAGGAGAGGCGCCGGTCGTCTTCTTCATCCTACCGACGAACAGCGGAGGCGGCGGTGCGGCTTGGCCGGCCGGCAGGGGGCAGCTCTGGTGGCGAGGGCGGGCCGTGCGGCACCAGGGGCCCCACGCGCACCCATCGGTGCACGCGGCATGGCCTGGCATGCTCGGAGGAGGCAGGACCATGAGCGCCGGTGGTCAGCAGCTGCGCCGCCGCGGCTGGCTATGCTCCGGTTGATAAAGACACACCTACGATGTCCAATATTGGCCCAATCTTTCACGGTACATAGGAATTAAAATATAGCTTTCTCTGAAATTTTATCAACTCTGAATAGTCACAACAAATAATCTGAGATCTCGGATGATGAATAGTAGGCGACAAACTGTAACAGTAATTATATTGTATTCGGCAAGGACTCTAGTACTGTAGCAATAAATTATCTCCAAAGTAATCACGTCAAGCAACAAGTACCAGATCAGCTCACGAACTATATGTATATATGCAGTACTAGGCACGATCTCGTCTCCAGAAATATAATTAAACCAATGAGGAATGAGCCCAATTGTATCACAATAATTAGAGAAATCTCCCGACAATTAAGTGTTGACCAAATAGATAATTGAGATGGATAAAATAATTCCGTTTATCAGCCAAACACAAAGCAGTAGCAATATCAATGATAGAGGGATCGGCTTACACTGAGATGCAAACCAAACCCTAAATAACTCCTTCCACCCGCAGCCTTGACGACCACGATCAGAAGATGGGGAACTCCGAGAATTCCAAGCGACGTACCCAAGCTGTAGCAGCTCGATCATGCACTCCACGCAAATCCGTGAGGATCCGGATCAACACCCGCTAGGGTTTCACGAGCGGCGGCTCGATGAGGAATTACTCCTAAATAAAATCCAATCTCCAAAAAAAACTCCAATTACAAGGAGTGAACAACTCCCTAATATATGCACGCAGACATAGGCTAATTAAACGGACTCGGCCACAAGGCCACCAACTTGGTTCGGCCCAGCATGTGCACGCTGCACCATGACCAAAACTAATTGAGCCCAGAAAATAGTAAACTAATGCGGCCACAATGCTAATCATGTTATTTGGAAACTACTTTAATTAAGCAAATAAATCCATGACGTACTTAGATTGGACAGCCCTAAACCATAGCGCGCTCAGGTTGGACTGCCCTTCATCTCCTCCGGCGTAGAGCCTGTATAGACATATCTCCTTGATGGCATATTATCTTTTCTCTTAAACAATGTTGCATCTCCAACATATATCTTTGATAACAATCTGGTAGCTGTAAATAAATCATCCTTCTTTCTATATTTGCCATCACATACAAAAGCACCAAATTGAATTGGACTTACGTAAGAGATACTAGTTGCCATATTAGAACCAATGATAGAATTTTCTGCATGAATATTTTGGATAGTCATGGGCTCATCACCGGTGGTGACATTGGCCAAGGGAGGGGTGCGGGAGGTGTGACATGAGGGGAGGAAGGTGTTGCGGTGGTTCGATTTGGCGATAGAATGCTTGGTGGTGGCCGGCCACGGAGCTCTGCGGCTCGGCAATGGCGGCCAGGGTGATGGCGTGCTCCGGCGGCCGAGGCAGCCGGCGAAGGGGCGCGTGAGGTGTCGCGCGACTTGGAGAAGACTGTGCTGCGCACGGTTGAGGACGAGGAGGTGTGGAGAAGTGGATTGGGTGGCGGCCATGGAGCTCTACTCGACTGGCAATGGCGGCCACGACCACTGTGGCGTGCGCGCGCGAACAAGAACGGTGAGGCAGAGTGAGGAGAAGGGAGGGGCTCGGGCTAGTCGCTCTGGTGCTCCACCAAGCCAAGCGAGGCACAGGCACGCGGCAGGGAAGGGGACGTGCGGCGTCCATGGTGGAGACGCGTGGGTGCATGGCCGCCACGCCCTCCCCTAAGGGGGCAGCTGTCGAGCATGTGGCAGGCAACAACGAAGCCAGGTGGATACGCCATGTTGGGCTCAATACAGGCCAATTTTTGAATTGGGTCAAATAGCAAAGTTGTTCATCTCAGTATGCTCTATATTTTCTATTTAGGGGTCGTAGTCATTAGAGCTATAGATTAGAAGATAATCAGCCCCAAAATTACTAGTGTCAACATGTTAAGCTAGGGCTCGGTTTTGGGATTTTGCAATGCCAAACTTGGTCAAATTGATCCCAACTTTTTACATGTTGTTCTCCAACGAATTGTTTTCAACTTTCATGTTTGGCTCCACAAGAATTACTCAACAAAATTCGGAGAACGTGAGATGCCAACGTCGAAGACACTGAAATCAGGGCTTTGAATTTCTAAGTGTTGAATTCAGCCCCATTTCTAACTTGTGGGCCCCTTTTGAGCATGTTCCACCCATTTTCATGACTTGACTCTTAAACAAAGTTTGTTCCTTATAAAATTCTCTACAACTTTGTTAAAGGGTGCACAGTCATGCAAAGCTTCTAGGTCATACTTTTGAAATGGTCAAACAAAAGGGTTCTAGGGTCCATACATGGTCAACCATCACTTAGAAGCACATTTAGGCAAAATGATCAACATGAACATTGTTCCATTAAGTGTCCTAAGTGTAGTTAAGGTGTTGTAGAGGCCAAACATACCCACCATGAATAGGTTGCACAAAAGTGTAGGCCTCACATGCCTTGAAACATAGAATTCAAGTGAAATGCTATAGTTGTTTCTTGTGGTTGTTTCAAGATACATGCTACCCATGTTCCACTAGGTCATTCCACATGTGTCCAAGATGTGTTGCACATGTTGCATTTGTATGTTGCACAAACACTAGTTCCCATGGGATGTAAAGCAGGTTTTAGTTATAATCCAAACACTAGTTATAACTTATCATTTCATGTGACTTTTTGATTCCAAACTTCATGAAACTTTTCCAAGGGTCACTATAGATAGAAGGTGATGTGAGACACATGAAAGAAATGACATCCACACTCACTTGCATTACCAAGCATGAGCATCTAACATACACACATTGAAACATAATTAACAAGAGTATGTTGCATATGTTTCAAGAAGATGTTGCAGATGTTTCAAAGCACATTCCTATAGGCATGTTTCACATGTTGCACTAGTGCACCACATATGTCTCATGCTCATATATGAACAAATGATGCTTAAGCTCATGCAATCAAGTGCTAAATGCAAGTCTAACACCTAGGGTGTTCAACCAGCGGGATGACAAGAAGGGTGACGAGGAAGAGAAGGACGAAGAGGAGGAAGACAAAAACCCCGTCACACCTACAAAGATCCCGAGAGAACCATCTGCACCATATTTGGCAGCAAGGTAGCCTTGGAGACTAGGAGGGAGAGGAAGCTGACTGCCTGAGCTGTCATGGCCCTCACCAACTCTGATGAAAAGACTGCTGATCCCAAGTACCAGAACTAGTCGCACTAGGCCATCATGTTCAGCAGAGCTGACTAGTGGGCCAAGATCCTAGAACCAGGTCACTTCCCCCTCGTTCTAGATCTAGTCATAAAAAACGTTCGGTTCGAGAAGGTGCTCATTGACGATGGTAGTGCCCTCGACATCCTTTTCTGCAATGCCCTAATTGAGTTAGGCCTTAAGATAGAGGACCTCGAGTCGTATGATGCACCTTTTCTAGGGGGTGCTCCCGAGGTAGACCTCTCATCCCCTAGGTCAGATAATGGTACCGGTCCAGTTTGGCACTCCCGACCACTTCCGTGTCGACTACATCAACTTTATCATCGTAGATTTTGAGGGAATGTACTATGCCATCCTTAGCAGACTAGCCCTGCCCAAGTTCATGGTGGTACCACATTATGTCTACCTGCTGTTGAAGATGCCAACTGAGAAGGGTGTGCTCACCCTCAGAGGCAACGTGTTCATTGCCTACACATGCGAGAAAGAGAGTTTCGCCACCGCTGAGGCCCTCGAGCTCTCGATCCGCATGCAGGAGTCTATCGCTGATTCCAAGAAGATTGCTTCGGAGGAGCTAGAGATCCCGAGCAAGGAGGTTGCTCGTGCCACTGCGAAGTCTAAGGAGACCAAGGAGGTGGAGCTGGTCGAGGGCGATAATACCAAAATGGCCCGCATCGGGGCTGACCTGGATCCCAAATAGGAAGACGTGCTTGTCAGCTTCCTAAGGAAGAACATAAGCGTGTTTGCATGGAAACCTGCTGATATGCCTAGTGTACCTTAGGAGTTGATCGAGCACTCCTTAGACGTATCGAAGACCTCCAAGCCAATCAAGCAGAAGCTACGATGATTCTCGTGTGACAAAAAGGAGGTGATTAGGGTAGAAGTAACCCGGATTTTAGCCACCGGTTTTATTAAAGAGGTGTATCATCCAGAGTGGCTTGCCAACCGAGTTCTTGTACGAAAGAAGAATAAAGAATAGAGAATGTGCGTTCATTACACCGATCTCAACAAACTTTGCCCTAAGGACCACTTCGCCCTGCCTTGTATAGACGAGGTTGTAGACACTATGGCGAGCTGCAAGCTCTTGTGTTTCCTAGATTGCTACTCTGGCTATCATCCAATCTTCCTGAGGGAGGAAGACCAGATTAAGACGTCTTTCATTATGACCTTCGGCGCCTACTACTACACGGCCATGTCATTCGGGCTCAAGAACGCTGGGGTGACTTATCAAAGAGCCATACAACAGTGCCTCAAAGACTAGATCAGAGATCAGCTCATTGAGGCATATATTGACGATGTAGTAGTAAAGACCAAAGTGGCCTCTAGCCTAGTCGACGACCTTGACCAGACTTTCAAGGCCCTTAATGCTTTTCAATGGACACTGAATCCTAAGAAGTGCATATTCAGTGTTCCATCTAGTATACTGCTCAGCAATATAGTCAGCCGTGATCGTATAAGGCCCAACCTAGAAAAAGTCTAGGCTGTCCTGAGGATAAAGCCGGCCAAGTGTGTCAAGGACATTTAGAAGCTTACCGGGTGCATGGCTGCTCTGAGTCGTTTCATATCACGGCTCGGAGAGAAGGGTCTATCTTTTTCCAAGCTCCTCAAGGCGAAGGAGAAGTTTGAGTGGTTGGAGGAGGCTGACGTTGCTTTTGCAGAGCTCAAGTAGTTTCTCACATCCCTCGGTCCTCATGGCACCCAAGGAAGGCGAAACCTTGCTACTTTACATCGCGGCAACTAATCAGGTGGTCAGTATGGCCATCGTCGTCGAGCGCGAGGAGGTCGGGCATGTTTACAAGGTCCAACGACGAGTATACTTCATTAGCGAGGTCCTTACTGAGTCTAAAACCTACTATCCGCAGGTCCAGAAGCTGTTGTACGCTATCCTGATCACCTCTCGCAAATTGCACCATTATTTCGACACCTACCCCATAGAAGTGGTTATGGAGTTTCTGTTGGGGGACATCTTGCGTAACAAGGATGACAATGGGGGCATCATTAAGTGGGCATTGGAGCTTAGCATGTACATGTTAGAATTCTAAAGTGGTCAGACCATCAAGTCACAGGCGCTGATCGATTTCATTATCGAATGGATAGACATGAACATGCCCATCTCGGAGAGCTGCCCTGAGCACTAGAAGATGTACTTTAATGGCTCCCTCAACATTGATGGTGCTAGGGCAGGCGTGTATTTTATCTCGTCATTTGGGGACAAGCTGAGCTATGTTCTCCGGGTCCACTTCAAGGCCTCTAATAATGCCGCTGAATACAAGGTGGCACTATACGGCCTCCGTATCGCTGTTGAGTTTGGCATCAAACGACTCATGGTTTTTGGTGACTCTGCTATTGTCATCCATTAGGTTAACAAATATTGGGACTGCACTGGCGAGAAGATGGATGCTTATTGCCCTCAAATCAAGAAGTTAGAGAACAAATTCTATGGTCTAGAGTTTCATAAGATGCTTGTAACACCCCTAGGTGTTAAGCATGCATTCACATCCCAAAGCATGATTATTAGCATTTCATGTATGTTCATCATCACATGCAATATAAGTTAAAATTAATTAAATTGTGAAAAACATATGTTTGAACCCTAAATTATTGCAATTGCTAGCTAAGAGTGGTAAAACTTGTTTGGCTATAACTTTAAATGGCTTAGAATTAATTAGCAAGATTTTTGGAGCAATTTTTGTATTCAAAATCTCCCCAAATTTTGCTTTTAAAAATATTCTAGAAAAATGAGTTTTATTTAAAAATTGGACTTTAAATCACTAATTCAAAATCTGTTTAGAATTTTGAAAAGTGCTCTAAATGAAAGTTGTAGAGAATTAAATTCTGAACAACTTTTGTTTTGGGGACAACTTGTGAAAATGCCTTTTTAATCTTCAAAAATTTGAATTTGAATCAATTTAGAAAATCTGGAAATTTATTAGAAAAGAAAAACGCTTTCCCGGCCTTAACGGGCCGCCGCCTCACTTCCCGGCCTGCTCGCAAAGCGGCCCGGCCCGCACCAGCGTCCGCCTCCTCCGCCCGTGCGCGTGCGCGCGACGCCGTGGCGCTCGCGGCAGAGGTCGCCCACCCCGTGTCGCCCGTACGCTGGCGTTGGCTGCCCTGTGGTGCCCAGTGGCCCCCGCGGTCGCGCTCTCCTTCACCCGCGTCTCGGCAACCTCGTCCGCGCCCACTCACTCCTCCCCTCCCTCAACTCGCTAGCCACGAGAGCAGAGCCCACGCACCGCCTCCGCCTCGTGGCCGAGCACGCGCCCTCGCCGGCGCTGCCGTTCCGGCCGGTCCACCTCACCGTGAGCCGCTCCATCTTGCCTCGAGTTTCCCCTCCCTCTGGCACAGCCCGTGAGCACCTCAGCCGTCCGTGGTAAGCTCTCCATCTGCGGGAATCGCTCACCGGAGTCCGGTCGAGCTCGCCGGAGCTTTCCACTCCATGGACCGCACCTCTCTGCTCCACTTCAATCCCTCCTAGCGCACACATTTTGTTTGCCCTAGCTCACTAGTGCTCGAGCACCCTTCCATTTCCCGTTCCATGGTCGGAGGTGGCCGGCCGGTGGCCACCCGTGCCACTGTTCTGCCATGAACGGCGGTGACTGGTCCTCCGAGCTCCATTGGCCACCGCATGTGTACCATTGGGCTCGCAAGCACGAGGTGGTTCGCGTGGTGCCTTTGGCCTGGCCGGAGACCTCGCCGCCGGCGAGCTATGGACGCTGGTGTCTTCCTCCCTCTCCCTTGATGACATGTGGGGTCACGGGTCCACCTGTCTATCTCTGTGTGCGCTCGCGTGTGCGCTGTACCGGGTGCATCTAACGTTTTCCGCGGCTGATGTTTAAAAGGAATTCGAAAATGATTTTTCAGAAAATATGAAAATGGTTTAGAAATTCATGACTTGCTCATTTTAGCTCCAAAAATTGTGAAACAAATTTTGTAGTGTTTCTCATAAGTAGATCTATGATCTAAAAATATTGCATGTCAAGTTTGAAATACTTTTCTGTAGGGTTTTTATTTAATCACTGAAATTGCTGTTTTCTTGATAAATATGTAATAAATCATAGAAAGCTGAAAAAAATATGGTTCCATTTGCAATAATTTTCTTTTGTGATGAACTTTGTAGGAAAAATATGTGCCATGCATGTTCTGTAGAAAAATTTTTATGTGTAGTACAAGTGTTTATTATTGTTAATAATTGTTATTTTTGCTAGAGAGAAAAATATGAATAAAACATGCATGTAATAAATTTTCTATAGTGATTGTTTATTGTGTAGAATGTAGGAAAAATACTAAATCTGTTGTTTGATACTTTTCATAGTATAAAGTATTTTTATGCTCATTTTTAGGCCCTAGCTTGTTATTTTTGTGTAGGCAGTTCTAGTAATCCAAATGGAATGATAATTTTGTGGAATGCTAGATTAGATGAGAGTAAGCTACTGTAATTTTCTCAGATTTTTCTATGCTACCAAAGTAGGTGTTGCGGTTCAAACCTAGTTGCAATTAGGGTTTAATTAACCTTGTTAATGCATGACTAATTAATAAGATTTACTTTGGTGTATCTTTGAAGCATCTTGGATTTCTGTGATGACTTGACATGGTAGAGAATGTTGGTCGTAGTATACGAGTACTTGTTCTTGGATGATGTTGACTACCTTTGTAGAAGAGTTGTATTCCTACTTTATGCAATAAAGTAAAACCTATTCATCTACATTTCATTCATTATGATCATTACATGTCATCTCTACAATGCACCTAGGCATGAGCACTTATACGTTTGCATCATACAGGATCGCAAGAAGTAACTCTGGTAGCAGTTCCCAAGGAGCCAGAAGAGCAGCCCAAGGTGCCAGAGCAGGAGGTGCTCGAGGCTGACGAGGAGGTCGGTGAGGATCTTCCAGAGTGTCCCGACCACCGTCTGAGCTCTTTCGAGAGAGGCAAGCCCTAGAGCATTTTCTCTCCTGGTTTGCAAATAATTTTATTAATGCTTTACTTTAACTGATGCATTACGTTTAGGAGTTGTTTGCAACCGTTGTTGCATTATACCTTGTTTACCCTGTTCTACCATATCCTTGTTACCTTGGTGTTCGCAGTCAAGAAATGCTTAGCTTGCTTAGACCGGTAGAAGTCGGGTGATTTCCTGTCACCTGCGAGCTATAGGAGGTTACCTGGATCTGCTTGAGTAAGTATGTCATCGTAAAATAACTAAGAGTTAATGTGAAATTGAGACCGGATGGAAACTTGCAGGGTTTTGGACTGTAGTGTTTTCTGTCTGTGTCAATTAAGGACTGACCATTGTTGGGCCTCGAGTCATGTTGAATGCATGCCTTACATTTAGCTGGCCAAATAATGTACCTTTCGACCGCGAAGCTGGGAGATTATTTGGGCCGAGTGGATTGCCCGCAACGCACTGTACCGGAGGAGGTGTGGTAGGACACGGGGGCGCGATGATAAGGCCAAAGAGCAGTCAGGCGGCCCCCGGGTACATGTGGTTCCTAGCAAACTCGAGACTTTACCTGAATGGTTGACTCGGTGACCAATACCTCACTTTAGCGGGTGAGTGAGGTTTATGTGAGGAATAAATTACCAGCTGGTTAATAATCGATTCGAATCGCCATCGTTCACTGGATAGTGAACACTTGACTTGAGTTACTTCATCGTAGTGATCTTGATGGAACACTTGGACAGTTATATGAAATATGACATGATAGAAGTCGTTAATGATCATTGGTCAACCTTACCTGTTTAATTACATGTTATTCTAGTATAGGTGCAAATGTAGTTGATAGGTTAATAAAGATTTAACTTGATGCAAAGCTTCTAGAAAAGATTCTTTAAATACTAAAAATGCCTTTTGCAAATGAGTCAGCTACCCTACCATAAAGCCTGTCATGATCCTTGGTGTCTTTTATTTTCGGTTCTATCGGGTAAGTCTAGCTGAGTACCTTCTCGTACTCAGGGCTTTATTCCCACTTGTTGCAGATGGGCAGATGTATTACGGCTACTGTATCAACTGCCTTTATCCTGCGATGGGAGAAGCTTAGGACCATGGGCAATGGTCATTCACTACGTCTCGTCTGATGCTTTTGTTGGAAGATGATCCTGAGCTAGCACTTTATTTTGAACTCTGTGTGAGTGTGTGGTTTGAACTAAATGCTTCCGCTACCTTTATTTGAACTTGGTTTGTAATAACTATGTTTAAACTCTGATGTATTTGTGACGCAAACTTTTATGTAACTTGTGATGGTGACCGTTGAACTTATTACGATCTTGGCTGGTATGTAAGTTGGTTTGAAATCCGTCGTGATTTCATGAACTACCGAGTTATACGGGATTAAGTTTGTTAAATCGTCTGCTCGGTGGATGATTTTCTTACTTAATCTCGTATAATTGGTCGGTTCTGTTACAATGCTCCGGGCTAATAATCAAGCGCCTGATGAGTTGTCAAAGTTAGGGTCAACTCGAGTAGAGATTCCCCATAGAGTTTTCATCAGGACCTTGTGAAGCCATCCATCGAGGAGGAAGAAATGCCTATGGCTGAAAAGCCACTCGCAGACCAGCTAGTCACCGTGGTTCTGACCAGCGGCGGTGACTGGAGAGAGCCGTTCATACGATATCCCATGACTGCAGATGTTCCCCATGACAAAATTGAGATGGAGCACCTTGTCCAGCATAGCAAGCACTATGTACTCGTCGAGGCAGACATGGATGTTCCCCATGACTCTAGAGTTTTTTTTGCTTAAAGCCACGACTGCAGATTATACTAAGTATAATACCTAGTCTGAGCTAGCACCGAGTGCTCCAACACAACTTAATGATTCACAAAAGCACCAAGTGCTTCATCACAACTTAAGTACAAAAGTACTTCATTACACTAACTTACTAACTGGTCTGCCCAGTTATAGGGTTATGAGGGTGCTACGCTAGCCATAAAACCAAAATTTTGACCTCATAAACCAGGATCTACTACTAGTCACCGGTTACAGAATTACCACTAGACGCGTAGGTGCAGCGGAAGCGACTCGATGTAGTCGAACGTGTCGTAGTAGTGTTGTGCAGTTGTGTGGTCGTCCGTCACGTCCACCCTCCGCTTGTGGATCGTCCCTCTCATGCAGTTCGTCCTTGTGCTCTAGATGCAGCACCTCCAAGGTATCCCACATGTACGGGGACAAAGCGTTGCGCCTCCGGACTGCTAGGTCGGTGAGGAGCAGTAGGCGTGAGCGTGGGGGCGACGGTGGCTGCCCAATGGCATGGGTCACCTGGCCGTGCCCCCTCCCTCTCTTATATAGGCGCATCTAATCAGCCCCAAGTTGGAGGCCCAATTAGAAAACCCTAATCCTAGTCAAATTCGGGTCCTACCCGAATTAGGCTTCTAGCCCCTTAAGTGTGCGACCCTATGGGTTCATGCACATGTAGACGTGGCCCAAGTACTCCAACTCATCCATTAGTTGATAGCAGTCTCTATCAAGACGTGTCAACTCCTATGTGTACGCAAAGATCATATTAGACGAACCACCACAAATCATATACATGTTATTCCTTTTGCCACACGATATTTGGTCCAACTCATAGGTTAACACTTAACCTAAGCATGGCCATGCATTTGTTGATCCAATCATTAGAGTGTTCCATTGATATCTCTCTCACATAGAGAGAGGCAAATTCCATCTTGATTGTCTGTCTCACAACATGTTTCTTGACAAACCCGAAGACCACCTTTATAACTACCCAGTTACAGAGTAGCGTTTGATAGTCTCTAAGTAGGTAATTTCACATCTTGAGTACATACAACAATCTCAGGTCTAAGGACATAACGTACATGATGTGAATCGAGACAATAACATCTCACGTTGGGTCAGTCCAGCCTACATGACACACATGTGCCCACATTATTAGTTTGACATCTCTATGTCTATGACTTGTGAAACATAGTCATCAACTAATAATGTGCTGATCTAATATCCATGTGTGTCCTAACATGAACTCCAATCAGGGACCATTCTAGAATAACCATACAAGTAAAAGAGTTTCATAAACAATTCACATAATTGCTAATCGATACAAGTTGTCTTTAATGGATATTCAATGGACTCATAATATGTCATGGATACAAGGCAATACAATCATCTCTATGATAACCTCTATGACATACTCCCAACACTAGTCTCGCAAAACAGGTCTACATCAATAATCATCTTCATGGTCGTCGCTTGGGAGGTAGCTCTGAGCTGCTCTACCTTCTCTTGGTCAGTGTTGCTTGACACGCCGACCTCAAGCCTTCTCAGGTCCACACCGGGGTAATGTGACCACACCACGGCTAGGATGTGGGTGGCCACATACTTGTCGGCATCCTGGATGTATTGCTTGAACCACGACCAGGAGTTCTTGCACTTGTCGACGATGGCGCTTGGTCGGGGTGCTTGACCGGCTGTTGGCTCTTCAGGCTCCATCCCAATCAGGTTTAGAACTAGCATGATGCCATCCTCCATCGCCTAGCACTTGTCTTGGTACCATTTGACCTCCTGAGTGAGGACATCAAATTGTGCCATCCTATTTTGGTGAATGTTGACGGTAATTAACTATCATTTTAAACCATCAACATAATAGGAATAAATGATAAAAAGAATCACTATAGTAGGTTTAGAGGTTTAAACTAACAAATTCCATGAGTTTTGTTGATTCTGTGTTTTTAGGGGCTAAGCTACATAATACAGAACTAATCTCTCTCCAAGAGAAGAAACCAAAGCAATCGGCCTAATCTCCACGTCATGGATGCGGATAGGGATTCTAGAAGACCTAAACCGACTCCACGAGGCGACATGAGCCAACCCGTCGCCAGGTGGGGCCGACCGACCCTAGGGCTAGGCCGACCGACCCTCCCGTACGCCGCCTCGGCTCCTTCTCTTGCAAGCTACCTATACTGCCTCTAAGGATACATGCAAACCCCACGCCAAGGTCGGTTTGATCCAAGGGCTGGGGTTCCACGCCCTGGGCTATATAAACAGCCCCTAGGATCTCCTTTCAAGGAATCAGTTGAAGAATTAGATCATCTCTTCCACATTGGTGAAGGCAAGGCCAGAAGTTAGGGTTTCCAGAGAGAAAGAGAGTTAGAGTTCTAGTTCAAGTTTAGAGTTTAGTCTAGATTGATTCAAGTAGAGGCAAGCAACTGCTTGGGATCAGGATTGTTCGTTGGAGACTTGGTAATTTCGTTGTAATCATCATTTGACTTTATGCTACTTCAATATATTTCTATATTTCAACTTTATTCTATTCTTGAGATTGTTCTTGTTCTACATCTTGATATGAATACGATTAGTAGAGATTTTATGAATATGTTTGTAGAAAGCTTGATCCAATTCTGGATAGGATTGAGTGGCTGGCATATTGTAGGCGTGGTGCTTAGATTATGCTTGTCTACGAATGCACTCTATGCTCTGGGCCATGTGGTATAACGCGGGTGTGATATTCCTGTTGAGTCCTTTGTAGTCCACTCCTCGAGTATAGAACTTAGTAGAACACAGTTACAGGGAAGAGATCATTACTCTGTTCTTGACTTTTCTCTCAGTAATGTTCCTTATTCATAGATGACATGTTGATTATATCATAGATGATTGTGTGTAGCTAGATTGATTAATAGACTAATTGAATGAGAAACACTTATGATTTACATCTCTAAATTAATCTCCATGACTACTTGACTTGAATAATGTTAACTCCCTCTTGTCTCTAGAATACCCATGATTATCATTTACCATTTATCTTATTTGTTTTACCCCTTTCATGACAAGTGATTAGTTGTTTTGATATTTATTATTGAGTAAGTGCAAATGATTATCTCTACTACCATTGTAACTATTTATATAGTCCCATTTTGATTTTCCTTTCCTTGGTAAAATTATAAATAACGATACTTAGGAAAACCTAGGTGAAATGCTACAATGGGTGTGTTTATCTGTGTGCTTGCGGATATATACTATAATATCTTTATTTAGTTAAATGGCATAAGTATAATATAACCACACTCTTGGTGTCATGTTGGGGATGACAACCTAATACGAGTGATGTTAAGAAGTGTCAACAAGCATTTTTGGCGCCGTTGCTGGGGAGTTGGAAAACTTCACTTTCCGACACGGGATGTCATAGGGATTTACTTTTCAAGAGAATTACCTTTATGACAATAAGAGATTAATCAATACCACTTACTCATAATAAAAATCACAACTAGTACCTCTATCTTGACAGGCTTACCCTTGTTTCGTCTTTGTTCATATCTTTTGCAGGGTAATACAAGTTCAGTTGTGACTTATCAATTTCTAATCCAAGAGTCAACCAAATCTAGAGGAAGATCAACACCAGTAGTGAAGCTATGGCTAATAAGACTTTACTTGAATGTTCAGCTCCAAATGTAAGGAACATTCATACTAGACCAACACTCCAAGCGAACAACCTTGAATTCGAGCTCAAGCCAAGTCTAATCAACCTAGTGCAAGCTACTACATTTGGTGGAAAGGAGGAAGAAGATGCCACTAAACATCTGCAGAATTTTCTAGAGATTGGAAGCACCATCATCATCAAGGACGTCACCCAATACATCATACTCCTTCGTCTCTTTCCATTCTCACTAGCAGGGAGAGCGAAGCAGTGGTTCTACACCAACAAAGAAGACATCAACACATGGGATAGATGTTCGAAGGACTTTCTGTCAAAGTTTTTCCCTATAGGCAAAACTCATGCCTTAAGAGGAAAGATTTATAATTTTCAGCAGCAAAAAGGAGAAACCATTTCAGAGGCATGGGAACATTTTCAAGAGAACATCTTGGAATGCCCACACCATGGAATGTAAGATTGGTTACTCATGCACAGATTCAACTATGGATTAACCCAAAGATCATGTGAGCAACTAGATGCTACTGTTGGAGGTTCATTCATGTCACTCACTCTTGGAAAAGCAGAATATCTGATGGAGAAGATAGCAAAGACCAGAGTTGGAAACAAGACAACACTCAACGCTGTCGCCAAATTGAAGAAGTTACAGAAGAAGTGTGTGCACTATCAACAAAGATGGATACACTGTTGAACTGGCTTGACCAAAGAGCCAATTTCAAGAAAGATCGTCAAGCAATTCAAGATGCATTTGATGCTCAGACCAGATGTGAAGAGTACCTAGGAATGGAAATTCCAGAGAATCAAAAGCAATAGACTACATATCCAGCTAAGTACTCAGGCAATTTTAATAATTCTTCCAATTTTAGGCAACCCCCTCTATGAAATTTAATTTTAGAACAAGCTAGAATTAATGATACTATTGTTAAGAAACTTGCTTCTAATGATAAAATTCTAGAGGATATAAATACTAAAATGGATAACTTTTCTTCTGCTATAAAAGACCAACTTGATCATAATAAAAAGGTAGAAACTCAATTATCATGGTTAGCTGCTTCTTTTGCCACTAACAATGAGCAGGTCAAGGGTATAACCACCAGACTTGGTAAAACCACTAAAGACCCACCTTATCTAGAAGGGGCACAGAGAAGATAACTAGTACCAGTGATACCCATAGTGATAGAAGAAAAGGATGATGAAGTAGAAGAAGTTCAACTACAAGTGCAAGATTTCCAAGACACCAATATCTTACCCTTCCCACACAGAGATCGAAAACTCAAGATGGATGCACAGTTCAGTAAGTTTGTGGAGATTATTCAAAAATTATATATCAATGTCCTTTGTTAGATGCGTTGTAGGTTCCCACCTATGCAAAGTATGTTTGAGACATCCTCAACAATAAAAGACCACTGCCTACCACTGAAGTGATCAAGCTGATAGAAGAGTGTAGTGCGGCCATCCTCAACACATCAATCAAGAAAAAGGATCTAGGATGCCCCACTATCAACTGTTCAATTGGAGATCAACATTTTGACAATGCGTTGTGCGACCTTGGAGCAAGTGTCAGTGTGATGCCCAAGGCGATCTTCGATAAACTTCCACATGCAAAGCTCGATCCAACCTCGATGTGCCTGCAGCTAGCGGACTAGTCACTGTGGGAATCACCGAGAATATTCCAGTCAAGATTAGAGAATTCTTCATACCAGTTGACTTTGTGGTTTTGGACATGCAACCTGACTCAAGAGTGTCACTCATTCTTGGGAGACCCTTTTTGAGTACCACAAATGCCCACATCGATGTTGGAATTATAGAAGTCAAATTCAACATTGATGGACGAGAAGAGTGTTTTCCATTTAAACCAAGACCTGAGTTAAGCTCCACTGCGAAGATGATAGATGAAGAAGGAGTCACACAGTCACCACTCACAGGGATGACTATGACCCCCGAAGAATAAATCCAGCTAGAGTAGTCAGATTCGGTGGACTTAAAAATCCCGAACCATCGCTGGGAGGTAACTCAGTATTTATCTACATTTCATTTTTGCATAACATATTTACTTATTCATGCATAGAAAAAAATAATAATAAAAATAAATCTCATGGCATAATTATTATAGCCCCATATAATTAATATTTACCGAGCGTGAAAACCTTTGGTAAATAATAATCACTATGGTGGCAGAAAAATACCATCATTAGAATTCTAATTTTTCATAGATACATAAAAGTAATTTTTCTTTGCATACTTGTGTGATTATACGGTACAAATAAGGGAGACATACGGACCCATGGGACCCACCTCAATCACCTCACATCACTTCACATCACTTCACTCCACCACCTTCACTCTCCTCCATTCTTTTTCAACCACCACATCACATGGAGCGTCGGCAGGTGAAGGCATCTCTTAATAACGAAGCAAGGAAGTTAGAGAAGGAAGGGATGGATGAGTGGGCCCCAAATGGGGCCGGTCGGCCCCACCACTAGGCCGCCCGACCTCCCTCTCTCGCGCCTATAAAAAGGCTACTTCTCCCTCTACTCCACACACCGTAAAACACTCAGAAAAACATACCCCCAACTCAAAATTCCAAAATCCAAGTATGGTTTGAGAATTCTTAGTTTTTGAGTAGATTCTAGAAGTTCTTGAGTGGAGAGAAGTATTTTGAAATTTTTAGAGACACATTGAGATAAGAATCAGTAGAGAGAAGTGCTAGAAGTCCGTCTGCCAGAATAATGAGAAACACTGTGCCTAGGTACACAGGGAAGATGGTGCACCCCCTGCACCAGCTTTCACTCACTATCAAGGATTTGACCAACCAGGACCATCTGAACCGAGACACCGGGCATGGGAAGATCAAACTTCCTATGATCTGCCCACGCCAGAAGAAAATTGGGGGCAAGGTAATTTTTCTAATTATGTTCCGCAGGAATACAAAGATTTGGCATACATCTAGAGAGGATGCATGTCTTTCTCTGTGAGGGGAGTCCATGATGCAGCGCCTACACCACCACCGTACTCATACCATGCCTCTCATGGCTACCCTGGGTACCAGCTGGAGCAATACCCGCCTCATCCTCAGCCTCAGCCGTACCACCAGCCAGACTTCCAGAACTTTGATACCCGTCTCACTCATCTTGAGACGGGGCAACAAGGTATCATAAACATGCTACATCAGCATACACAGTGGTAGGAGAGCACGAGCAACATGCTTGGGGAGATGCGTGAACAAGGGACATAAACGTATGAAGGCCTCCTCTACTTCTTCGAGCAAATGGGTGTCGATTACCCGCCACCAGCACCACCTCAGTGACCGAAGTTGAGCCAGCTTGGGGGGAGGAACCCCTCAGACAGTAATTTTTTCTTACCCATATTATTATTAGTATTAATATTAGTATTACTACTATATCTAAAAAATGGGGAATATGATAAAAATACAAAAATATATATTAATATGTTTAGATTATTTTTCTTTGCGAGCCTTTTGAAATAAAAATAGAGTGTGTATGAACTTGTTTTTGTGTCAAATAAAAAAACCTTGAACTATCATAAATAGTTGCTTCATTTGTAATTCTTCTGAAGTACCTAGCTTCATTTAAGAATTATTCCTCTATTCCAAAAATATTCATTGCCAAATCTTTAAACCTGTGGAGGAATATGCTTGATCCAAAGCTTAGGTAGTTGGGAGATAAGAAGTGAAAGAGTTTTGAGCTGCCATTTATCTTGTTCTAAGTTTCAATGAAGTCCTGAAGAGTTCACTTTTGAAAAAAATTAAATGCACATGATGAGTCTTTGTATGACAGAGAGATTAAATTCCTACCACAACCATACATGCTAGGATAGAAAACCAACACTTATTTTATTGTTACTTGTATTTACATTAAGTACTGTCAAACTTTGTTGACCTTTAGAGACCTGTCATACTCTTAAAATCAAGATCACGTACACTCCACTTAAATTTGCTGCTTCTACACTGGAAGTACGCAACAACATGCCTTTCCATTTATAACCACCATAAAAATGTTTTACTCCTACACTGGGAGTGAACAACAAAAACATGCCTTGTAGGATTTTTCCACCTATTCATACATTTCATAGCATCAGTTATTATTGCTCCAAATGTTTATTGTTATTATCTCTTAATTATTTCATGATAGACAAGAAGTCTGAGCTATATAAAAAAAATAATAAAAATAATAATATATAGAGAGTAAAACATGGACAAGTGTCCTACCAAAACAATGGGTGCTAGACACTCGCCTCTTTGAAAATAATAATAATAATAATATATATATTTATGCATAGCCAAGACTTTCTTTGTCTAAGTTCTTAAGTTTTAAGAGAGATCAATCTTTCTAAAGGAGCAAGATAGAATTATGATTCATTATTACTTCCACCATATATTTAACCTATTTCTTGTATCCACACACATGCACATCTTGATTTGATTGTATGACTAGTTTCTCTAGATCCATTGTTTGACTTTACAATATATGTTTTGCAAGTATGTATGAGTGATCTCACCCATAAACTCCATATAAGCTTCTTAGTCATACGGTGAGAGAGAAGGCACAATGATATTCTGCCTTATTCCAAAATACTTTGAGAGAAGGCAAAACACCATCGTTGCCTTGGTAAGGAATTTCAATGTCACATATTGAGAGATTTGTAAGTGTCATAAAATACAGACTCTGAGTTTTATTTTAAAAATATAATTAAAAACTTCAGGATGGAAATAGAGATGAAGAAGTTGAGACATAGTGCTTGACTTGATTACTTTTGTTTTCTGATTATCCAAAGCTCAAGTGAAAGTTAAAACCCCATGGCTAAGGAACTAGAGCAAATTTCCAAAATCTTTTTGAGGATAATTCTTTTCTGATGGTTGTGTATTTTTGAAGGATGATAATTTGAAGTAACTTAGTTATCTCTGGATTTAGTTTTGCTAAGGGACTAGCAAAAGTTTAGCTTGGGGGAGTTGTTGACAGTAATTAACTATCATTTTAAACCGTCAACATAAGAGGAATAAATGATAAAAAGAATCACCATAGTAGGTTTAGAGGTTTAAACTAACAAATTCCATGAGTTTTGGTGATTCTATGTTTTTCAGGGGCTAAGCTACATAATACAGAACTAATCTCCCTCCAAGAGAACAAAACCAAAGCAATCGGCCTAATTTCCATGTCACGGATGCGGATAGGGATTCTAGAAGACCTAAACTGACTCCACGAGGCGACATGAGCCAACCCACTGCCAGGTGGGGCCGACCGGCCCTAGGGATAGGCTGACCGGCCCTCCCCTGCGCCGCCTCGTCTCCTTCTCTTGCAAGCTACCTATACCACCTCTAAGGATACATGTAAACCCCACGCAAGGTCGGTTTGATCCAAGGGCTGTGGTTCTACGCCCTAGGCTATATAAATAGCCCCTAGGATCTCCTTTCAAGGAATCAGTTGAAGAATTAGATCATCTCTTCCTCATTTGTGAAGGCAAGGCTAGAAGTTAGGGTTTCCAGAGAGAAAGAGAGTTAGAGTTCTAGTTCAAGTTTAGAGTTTAGTCTAGATTGATTCAAGTAGAGGCAAGCAACTGCTTGGAATCAGGATCATTCATCGGAGACTTGGTAATTTCGTTGTAATCATCATTTGACTTTATGCTACTTCAATATATTTCTATATTTCAACTTTATTTTGTTCTTGAGATTGTTCTTGTTCTAGATCTTGATATGAATATGGTTAGTAGAGATTTTATGAATATGTTCGTAGAAAGCTTGATCCAATTCTAGATAGGATTGAGTGGCTGGCATATTGTAGGCGTGGTGCTTAGATTATGCTTGTCTGCGAATGCACTCTATGCTCCGGGCCATGTGGTAGATCGCGGGTGTGACATTCCTGTTGAGTCCTTTGTAGTCCACTCCTCGAGTATAGAACTTAGTAGAACATGGTTACAAGGAAGAGATCATTACTCTGTTCTTGACTTTTCTCTCAGTAATGTTCTTATTCATAGATGACATGTTAATTATATCATAGATGATTGTGTATAGCTAGATTGATTAATATACTGATTGAATGAGAAACACTTATGATTTACATCTCTAAATTAATCTCGATGACTACTTGACTTGAATAATGTTAACTCCCTCTTGTCTCTGGAATACCCATGATTATCATTTACCATTTATCTTATTTGTCTTACCCCTTTCATCACAAGTGATTAGTTGTTTTGATATTTATTATTGAGTAAGTGAAAATGATTATCTCTACTACCATTGTAACTATTTATATAGTCCCATTTCGATTTTCCTTTGCTTGGTAAAATTATAAATAACGATACTTAGGAAAATATGGGTGAAATGCTACATTGGATGTATTTATCTGTGCGCTTGTGGATATATACTATAATATCTTTATTTAGTTAAATGACATAAGTATAATACAACCACACTCTTGGTGTCATGTTGGGGATGACAACCTAACACAAGTGACGTTAAGAAGTGTCAATAGTGAATAGCTGCATTTAAAATAAGAGGGCCATGCTGAGCATGGTGACTTAAGAATTAATTTACAATCGACTTGTCGGACACTTACTTTGGAGATCCTTGTCAAGCAGGTCCACCCGTTTCATCAGCTCCTTATTTTCATTGGTCAAGTGGGCCACCTCCTCATGCAGCAGGATTTTCTCTGCTTCGATCTCTGGCGAGCAGGGCATGGTTCATCAATAAGTCAAAAGATAGAAATAGTTAGAGTTTTTACTATGCACCTCTCTTCTCCTGGTTGAGGTGGTTGCGCTGCTCGGCAATTGCTGCCCTCCCCACGTCTAGCGCAGCTTGCTCATCCTAGGCCTCTTGCAGCCTCTCCTGGAGACACGCTATGTTATCCTTGAGCCTCTCATTTTCCTCCACCATCGGGATGATGGTGTCAAAGCATCGTCTACGATACTCCGATGTCTTCTCAATACTCTACGATACAACAATGGGTTACTCCTATAATACTACAAAAGACTCATCTGCACAAGATAGGGCTCGTGGCGCTTTTACCTTGATCTAGCTCATCAGGTCATCACCGGTGCGCTGTAGCTTATGCACAGCTCTATCAGAATGGTCTTCCTCGTGGAACACCCACTCGTCGTGATGCTTCCTGGCCATGTGGATGCACTGCGGTTGCACTATTTCCATTGGAGATTGGTTGATCTCCTTGATCTCTAGCTACTCTTCAGTCGTCGCTACCTCCAGTGCATCTTCTTCTACAGCAGGATTATCATTGCTGGTCCCAACGCCGAGCACGACACCTATAGTATTGCCAGAGGCGGCATCGGGTGTGTCAGCATTGGGCACTAAGCCCTCACTGCACTAGTCTGCGACATGCTGTTTGGCAGTACCAGTGTGCTCGGCGTGCTCCTCTGCACAGCTACTTTCTATAGCTGCTGGCTCTTGGTCGCCAATAGGATGTTCCACATTTTCCATAGACTTCGCCCTGCAGCACTATGAATAAGAACACACTCAAAGATAACAGCAAATGAGTATAGAGTTACTCACACGTCAGAGCATCTGAATGCAGCTCTGAATGGATGACCGCGGCGGCTACCACTACCCATGGCACAAGCACTGCTGCCTGCCTGTCTTGCTATGGTCTACGTGTACTCGAGGACTGCTGAGCTTGTCCCGTGGGTGCTCGATGGTGGTGTTACCATGCGAGGCAGTGTTGCTGCTCGGGGCGATGTCAGCGTCCTTGGTGGCTTCAGTACTCGAGGTGGTGGTGGCACCCTCGGTGGCGTTGTTGCTCGGGTGGTGCCGGCGCCCTCGGCGGCATCGGTGCTCATGGTGGTGTTGCTGCTCAGGGAGGTGTGGACACTCTTGGTGGCATTAGCACGTGGGGTGTAACACCTCAGGTGTTCAGCTCCATAATTGCATTGCATTACATGAGCATAAGCATGCATCATTTCATGTTATTTCATATGGTTGCAACAAATGTGATTTGTTTTTAAAGTTTTGTTTGGCTCACATCATGTGACACTAGGGAGTTGGTGTAACTAAAGGGTAGAGTAGCCAATTATATCTCACAACACTTTAGTTATACTTAGGGTCACTAATGGAGCAAGGTTCATGTTGACCAAAATCACCAAAATGCCCTCCAAGGTGTAGTTGACCAGCATTTAGCCCTAGGATGCTCTAGTTTAACCAATTAAAAAGTCTAGGTTAGAGACCTTGCATGGAGGAGAACCCTTAAGCAAAGTTGTAGAGAATTTCATAAGGAACAAAAGTTCTAATATGGCCGTCTCATGAAAATGATCAGAACATGCTCAAAAATGGCCCACAAGTCAGTATTAGAGGCTGTTTTGGGACTTAGCAATTTTGGCTAAGTGTGAAGCTGAAAACCGTTTCACTGTACCTCACTTTGGCAACTTGTAACTCACAAACTAGGCCAAACCTGTCCTTGAGCCAATTGACAAAGTTGTTGTCCACCCATAGCTCTACAACATTGTCAACATCACCATCACCTAGTTCTAAATGGTTTAGGAGATATGGTGCCTGGAAAAATGGGTTTCAGTCGGTTAGTTAACTGAAACTCGGTTTCAATTTCTGGGTACCCCACTTCAGGGCCCTGTATGTCACTAACCAAGCCAAACCAGTCTCCGATCTCTCTTACCAACTTGTAGTCCTTGCATAGGGCTACGACTTTGCTAATTGGAGATTTCACTAATTCGAGCTCGTTTACGAGTTAATCAACGTCAAACATTCGCTGTCAGACCACCACGCCGGGCTCCATTCAGTCGACCGACACCGACAGCTTCGCGTCGTGGCGCTCGGGCAGAGCCCGGTGGCTGCGTGGCGCTCGCGCCCTGCCGTCGCCTCCACGACACGAGCATGCGCGCGGGTGTGAAGTCGGGGCCGACACCTCAACCCCCACCACTCGCGCCAAAACTCCCCCTCTCTTCCGCTCTCTCCTCACCGAGGCGGAACAACCGAGCACCATTGCCGCCTCCACTCCGGCGAGCTCGTGCGCGCTCTCCACCGCACTGCCGCCCACAAAAACGCGTCCACAGCTCCGCCTTGAAGCCCGCTACCTCACCGTCCACTCCAAGCAGCCAATCGCGCTTTGGTAGGGTCACATTTTCTTTTTCCACCACCGCGGTACCTCGCCGGAGTTCCTCCACGCGACGGCTCTCCGTGGCCAGGGGTCTCTGGGCGTCTCTGTCGCCCGCTTGTAGGTGCGTTAGGGTCGAAGTAGAATGGGGATGCTCGTCGAGGGTTAGGGTTGGGACGTCAGGCTCACCGGCGGCGAGATTTCGCCACCACCGTACCGGTGGTCCGCCATGCCCGACGGCGAGCACCTTACCATGGCTCTGCTGTCCCATTCTTGCCACCAATCGGCTTAGCTCGATGACGTGGTCATGCTCGTCCGCTCAGCTTCGCCGGTCGGCTCACCGACGGTGAGCTCCGGCGACCGCAGCTCCTCCCCTCCGCCTCTCTCTCTCTGACCGGTGGGGCCACCTGGTCAGTCACACGCGCGCACAGCGCGGGAGCCGTAGCAGGCCGCGCGCGGGAGCCGTAGCAGGCCGGCCCAGTAACAAATAAGATTTATTTCATTTTTATTTATTCTGTCACAGTTTTAGATAAGTTTTGGAAAATGTAGATCTAGGGTTTTACTTGCCCAAAAATTATGAGATAAATTTTGTTAGGGTCTGCATGATGTGTAGTATTTTAGAAAAATATAAATTGGATATGTGATGTTTAGTTTCTGGGAGATTTAAATAGGTTTTTGAAATGTGTTTTAGATTGCATGCAAACTTGTTTAAATCATATCTTGAGTTTCATTGTTCCAAAAATTATGAAATTTGGTGGGCAGGCTAATTTATACTTGCTCTAGCTTTGGCAAAAATTTGGGCAGTAGTGCTTAAGTAATTTTCAAGTTATAATGCTATCTTGTTATTTTAGGAAATACTTAAATGAATTTTAGTAATTTTTCTACATGTGCAATGTTCTTATAACTTTTTGGAGAATGTCTTGGTACCCTAGAGTGTCTAAGAAAATTAGGAAATCTGTTGTTTGACACTTTTTACTATGCTTTGTTATTTATACAAAAATCAGCCTTTTTGGCTTGTGAATTTTGTTTGGGGAGTTTCTATAAATCATTTTAGTTCATATTTTTACAGAGGTATCTTTTTGGTTCATAGAGTCTCCTGTAATTTTTGTAGAATTTTAGGAGCAGTTTACATATATGTTTAAAATCCCACTTAATTAATTGAGTAAATTAAGAAATGAGTATAAATAAATATTCTAGGTGGGCACACCTTACCTTGTGGTGTTTTTGTGACCTTTGTGAACTTGTGGAAATATTAGTTTGGTCTTATGGGATGTTTGCCACATAAATTAATATTTAATCTTCGCAATTCTAGGTTTTCTGGACAGCTGGTAGTATTTCTAGGTTTGACCCTTAATAAAAGTGTTTGCTGGAAAACTTGTGAATACCAAAGTTGTAGTAAACTTGATGAACTAGCTTGTGTCAAAATTTGGGAGCATTTGGCTTAGTAGTTAGGAGTTATTGCTGTTTTAAGTGACAGTCCAGAATTGGCTGCTCTCTGTTTAGAGAGGACAGATTCTGGAACTTGGGAAATTCGACATAGAAAACTTTGGAATTTAAGGTTAAGGTCTGAAAATGATTTGTAGTGCATTTCTTAAGCTTTCCAGATTGTCTTAGACCATAACTTTTGGAGTTAGGAATCTTCAGTTATGTTAGAATCTTTGAGCTGCTGTCCAGAATGTCTTACTGTGGTAACCTAAGTAATATTACTCTTGTGTTGTTAGGTGTTAGGGCCTTAACTGAAGAGGAACAGCTGTATCTTAGGTTGAGTAGCTTATGTAAGTACTTCTCCACCGGAGAAGATATTTGCACGTACCGATAAAGTGACTTGATTAGATTATTGTTTTTATTTCTGAAATGCATTTCATCCCGAGCATGTTGCACCATTATGCACCCATGATATTTATTGTGCACTCATGCAATAGGTGTTCCGAAGGGGATAACACTCCTCGAATTCGAGCCTGTGATTCCAGAGGAAGTCCAGGACCTGCCGGAGCAGCTAGAGGAACCAACCGGCGACGAAGCTCCTGCCGAAGATCTACCCGAGTGTCCTGACCACCGGCCCTCGACCTTTCTGAAAGGCAAGCCCCGGTGCATGCTGAACCCATCAATTTATAAATCTATCTTGAGTACTTTTAATTGTTTAATGCATTAAGTTGTAGGAGTTGTATGAAAACAATTGTTGCATTATACCTGTCCTTGTCCAGATATCGTACTTAACCCTATATTAGGTTTAGGCACATGTCAATGCTTCGCCCTGCTTAGTACGGTAGAAGTCGGGTGATTTCCGGTCATCCGCGAGATGTAGGAAGGAGTCACGAGTGGCTGTATGGCTATCGTGGATGGAAACATGCTTACAAATGAAATTGAGACCGGGCGGGAGTTCGATAGTACAGCCGCAAGACACTTCACGTCTTGGGTGTGGAGCTATAACCGTCTGAGTCGTTTAAGGACCGATTCGCTGTACGTCCTTGAGTCATGTTGAACGCAGTCTAACACTTAGTTAGCCGGATAAGTCGTTCCGACCGCGAAGCCGAGTAATGTGATTCAGGCCGGGAATCGAATGGTAGGTTGCTTCTTGGAGGAGAGAAAGGATGTGCTTGGGGACATTGGCATGAGACCAAGGGGGGGTTAGAGTCCCTATCACCTGGCAGAGTGTCGCCCTTGGGGTCGCGACATTATTCGGACCCGCGATTCCTGAATCATATGAAACGGTGGCCTGTGCGACCCTGGCAGGGGTCTGCACGGTGAGTGTTATAAATACCCCTCCAGCTAGATAGGAATTTGATTCAAATCGCCGTCGCTCCCGGTTAGTGAGCACTTGACTTGAGCAGCGGCAACGTAGATCTCATTAAATGAACCGGTGGTTAAGGGAATGATACAATGTTGCCACAATGATATACCTGCTATGGATATAATAATAATGTTGTTTGATTATACTCAAGTGAATGTTTAGTACAGGTGCTAAGATAGATGACAGGTAAATGCTAAAAGAACTGCTAGTACAAGTTATAAGAGTTTCAATTACTTATGCCTTTATGCAAAATGTTATGTCAGCTAGCCTCTTGTGTAAGCCTTGCATAATCCTTGGTGTCATCTTATTTCTAGTTTTTGATGGGTAAGTCTAGCTGAGTACATTCCAGTACTCAGGGTTCATTCCCTCCTATTGCAGATGATATGCTCTACCAAGGCTTCTGCAAAAATTGTCTCCACCCTGCGGGTGACGAAGACTAGATCACTAGGGCGCGATCATCTTTTATGTACTCTCCTGATGCTTTTACGGGTTGTTGATCAACAAGACTGGCAGTAGTTAAACAACTGGTGTGTGTCTGCTTCCGCTACTTTTATAAACTTGGTTTGTAATAATTTGCGACTCCGTGTGTGTAAACTTATTTCGGAACTACTTGCGAAATGTAACGTATGATGTTGTATGTTGAATGATGCGATCTTGGTTGTAAGCAAGTTGGTTTGAAATCCTTCATGGTTTCGATTGACTACCGGGATTATATGGGCTCAAGTTCGAAAATTTGAGCGCTTCGGTGCTTGTTTTTGTACTTATGCTCTTATAATTTGGTCGGTTCTGTTACAGCTGGTATCGGAGCATAATTCAACATTAAACACATCGTACGAGTATTTAAAACAAAAGTATTTGATTATGAAAAGGGGGTTAAAACATTAAAAATTATTTTCATAGGTATGCCAGTGATCACATCCCTTAGCCCAAATAAGGACTCTTAGGTGGCTTATTATAAAGACTAACTTGGGGTTCTTGTTTGTTTTCGTTTCGTCGTCCATACGGCGTGATATTGTATGGATGCCATCCACTTGGGTGGTAATGTATGGATCAGTTGCCTCGACGCCCTGGTAAGTGTGAGTTGTGAGAGCATGATCGTCCAACCGGCGATCTAGGGGAGAGTAGTTTTGGTGACTTGCATACTTACATGTTTAAACCGTGTAATTATGTCGGCACTTAATTGCGGGAACCTTTATATCGGGTAGCTTTGATACTGAAGTATATACATCAGGGATGTGTATATGGAAAGTATTTAATTTACTGCCTTCTTGTGTGCTAATTTTAGGGAAACTGTTGGGCTGAAATGAGATTTTTCTGCAGGTACACTAACAGCGCAAACGAGTGGACCGATAGTTTTGTCTATATGAGAGAACGTATGTATGCCACCGCCTAGCGTTAGAAATTTATGATTCTACTAGGATGAGAGGGCGTACGGAACGTGCATGCATCATGTTTAATTATATCATACATATCATTTACTCCCTCCTTAAAAATTTCAATAGTCCCAACTAAATTAAATTTCGTATCCCCTAAATGATCCTCACTTTCAGTCGTATCTTGTTGCTACAGATGGCACGTACCAAGAGGACCGCTCGCAAGTCCACTGGAGGCAGGGCACCTCATCACCAGCTCGCTCCACGTGAGCCCTGCCCTGAGCCCACTGAGGTGGAAAGGCTGAGGGCTGAGTTGGCCGAAGTGACTGCTGCCCGGAATGCAGCGCGTCAGCAACTGGAGCAAGTGATCCGTGATCGTGACCATGAAACACTTGCAGTCCAGAGATTGACAGTAGCACATCGCAACTATCAACGCATGCTAGTCCATGTCATGAATCAGAGGGATGAAGCCTGGCACGAGGAGAACGTTCTAAGAGCTCGTTAGTTTGAGCTCGAGCAACAGTTGGAGAATGCTGAAGAATACAATGACAATCTTCATGAAGAAGTGCATTGCCTGAACAACTAGCTAAATCCTCTGCTGCCTCGAAACAACAACGCAGATGAGGACATGGGTTCAGGAATCTTCATGGCTGAAGATGATGATGAAGTGGAGGTCAATGGGCCCCAAGATGCCGCACCAGAAGAAGCACCAGAAGAAGCACCAGAAGAAGAAGAAGAAGATGAGGAGTTAGAGCCTGTTAGTGATGAGGACGGCGGGGAGATCCTTGACACTGACTCTGAGGGCGATGCTTAGAGTAGTCATCGCGTAGCTACAATGTTAGGATCGTCTTTTGTGCCCTCCCTGTGTTAGAGAGAGGCTTTGTAATAACTTGGCATTTGGGATGTAAGGTCGAACCCTATGTTTCCTGGATGTTTAGTTGGAACCTGTTAATTTCGATCGCAATTGGATGACTTATTGTGTTGCGTTCGATGATGGTGTCACGATTAGCACCCTTCGGTGCCGCGACGAAACTGAGGGCAAGGGCCTCCTATGGCACGCGACATAAGGTTGTGCTGCTTGGCACGCGCTGGTATCGAGGTGGCTAGTCATGATCCACCATGGAACTCTACCATTGAGCAGTCTCTTTGTGGTCAGTTTGAAGTAGCCTTTCTCAGTCAACTAGAAACTTTGAAATCAAATCCAAGTACCGGGCGAAAGATCAAAAAAAATCAAGTAGATTTTAACGTAAACGGTTCAGTAACTGTTGTGCTCCTTGTGAGTAAGCCTTTATCAAAGTACATCTTGTTGGATTCCCTCGCATGATTGTGTCAATTGATGCGCTTGAATGGATTGTGCGGTTGTAATGAATTATTGTGCCATGAGTATTTTGAGAAGTCTATTTCATGAAGTCAGTTTGACATATTTACAATAATTCATCTACAAATTTCCCACATCGTCAATGCTCATTGGCTATGCATTTTGCAGATGTCGTACAATCTCCGTCGGGGTCGTGGCAATGAGGATGAGGAACAGCCACCCCCTCCGCCACCACCTACCCCGGCTGAGCTGATGCAGACAGTGGTCGAAGGGCAGCGCATGTTGGCAGATGCTATGCGCCAGCTTGCCAACCGGGAGGCTCGTCATGGCCGCTAGGGCCCAGAACCCAATCAGTACAGTGATTTCAAGGACTTTCTTGATACTAAGCCCCCGCTCTTTAAGGAGGTGGAGGAACCACTGCAAGCCGATGAGTGGTTGAACACTATTGAACAAAAGTTTCGTCTGCTTCGCTTGACCGATGAGCTGAAAACTGAATATGCTTCTCACCAACTACATGGTTCAGCGAGTATTTGGTGGAGCCACTATCGTTCCACACTGCCTGCAAATGTCCCGATTGCTTGGGACCAGTTCAAGGCCGTATTCCATGGGAACTATATTCCTCCAGGTCTTATGGCTATCAAGCACACAGAATTTATGAGGCTGTCGCAGGGCAATAAAAGCTTGACTGAATATCTGCAATCCTTCAACAACCTGACAAGGTATGCCACGGAGTTTGTGGATACCGATGCCAAGAAAATTGCTAGCTTTATAAGAGGCCTCGGCCCAAAGCTGATGAAGACTATGGGCACTAGCAAGTGCACTACCTTCAATGAATTTATCAGTGATGCTCTGACTCAAGAGAACAATAACTCTATCTATGCTGCTTCTAAGAGCCGCAAGAGGGCACTTGAGGCAGGTGCTTCACAGTCTTGAGCTCCAGCTGCCCCGAGGGCTCCTCCTCGCCCTCCTGCCACAAGTGCTAAGTTCCGTCCTCCGCAAAATAAGGCGCCAGTGAAGACTGGGTTTCGCAAGGCATATACAGTGGCTCTGCCAAAGGGTAATTCGAGCCAAGGCAGCTCCAGTGTTCCTCCTAGCAACATGCCTTGCTAGAACTGCAACAAGCCAGGCCATTGGTCCAGGAACTGCCCTTACCCTAAGAAGAATGTCAACCAAGGTGGCCGTCAAGGGCACGCTCATTATAACAGTATTGAGGAAATCCCATCTGGTGAGGTTGTCACTGCTGGTAAGTTCCTAGTTGACCAACATCCTGCAGTGGTACTTTTTGATTCGGGTGCTTCGCATTCCTTTATCAGTCCTAAGTTTGCATCGGAGTTTACACAAAAATTGCATACTGTTGAAGGTGGGGGTTATTGTATTAGCGCAACAAGTGGGAATATTTCCACAAATAAAGTAGTGGGGAATCTTGAGCTTGAGATAGAAGGGCAAAAGTACTCGCTTGCCTTAGTGGTTTTGCCGGGCTTAGGCATAGATGTTATTCTGGGCATGAATTGGATGAGTCAGAATGGGGTACTCATTGATACATCCACTCGGGTAGTTATGCTCAGAGATCCTACAGATCAAAAGGGTTTTCTGGTACAACTCCCCAGAAAAGTTGTTTTGTCTGGGGAAGTTCATGCTGTGCAAGCAAAGGCGTTGGCTGAAATTCCTGTAGTGAATGAGTTTCCGGACGTTTTTCTCGATGAATTGCTGGGACTCCCTCCGGATCGGGATGTGGAATTTAAAATTGAGTTGTTGCCTGGCACGGCGCCCATCTCTAGGAGACCCTATAGGATGCCTCCGAATGAACTAGCTGAACTTAAGGTGCAATTGAATGAACTTTTGAAGAAGGGGTTGATTCGTCCTAGTTCGTCGCCGTGGGGATGTTCTGCTATCTTTGTAAAGAAGGATCAGTCATTACGAATGTGCGTTGATTATAGACCTCTCAATGCAGTCATTGTCAAAAATAAGTACCCTCTACCGCGCATCGACATCTTGTTCGATCAGTTGTCTAAAGCTAAAGTTTTCTCCAAGATTGATCTAAGATCTGGCTATCATCAAATTAAAATCCGTCCTGAAGATGTTCCAAAAACCGCCTTCTCTACCAGATACGGTCTTTATGAGTATCTTGTTATGTCCTTCGGCTTGACCAACGCCCCGCACACTTTATGTACTTGATGAATTCGGTGTTTATGCCCGAATTGGACAAGTTGTGGTGGTATTTATTGATGACATCCTGATATATTCTATAAATGAGGAAGATCACGCTGAACATCTGCGTATAGTCCTCGCAAGACTGCGAGAACATCAACTATATGCAAAGTTCAGTAAGTGCGAATTCTGGCTTCAAGAAGTACCTTTCCTTGGGCATGTGTTGTCCGATGGAGGAATTATGGTGGACCCCGCCAAGGTACAGGAAGTACTGAACTGGAAGGCTCCTATCTCGGTTCACGAGGTCCGGAGTTTTCTTGGTTTGGCTGGCTATTATCGTCGCTTCATCCCGGATTTCTCCAAAATAGCCAAGCCAATGACTCGGTTGCTACAAAAAGACACCAGGTTTGTTTGGACTCCTGAGTGTGATGCGGCTTTTCACCAACTGCGAACCCTCCTAACCTCAGCTCTGGTTTTGGCACAACCGGATATCGAGAAACCATTTGATGTTTATTGTGATGCCTCAGGCATAGGTTTGGGAGGTGTTCTGATGCAGGAAGGCCGAGTAATTGCATATACCTCTCGACAACTTCGGAAGCATGAGGTGAATTATCCAACGCATGACTTAGAACTGGCCGCAGTAGTTCATGCTTTGAAAGTATGGCGGCATTATCTGCTGGGCAATGTCTGCAATATCTACACAGACCATAAAAGCCTCAAATACATCTTCACCCAACCTGAGTTAAATATGCGTCAAAGAAGATGGCTCGAGTTGATTAAGGATTACAACCTTCAAGTGCACTATCATCCTGGCAAGGCAAATGTGGTTGCGGATGCTTTAAGCCATAAGTCTCATTGCCATTCCCTAGTTGAACCTGATTTTCATCGATCTCGCCTTCTTCATCCAGCAGTCTTGTACAACATCACTGTCAGTTGTACTCTCAAAAGCAGAATTATTGAGCTTCAAAAGACTGATCCTGGTGTATTCCACATAAAACGCAAGATGAAAGAGCAAGAAACTACACAATTCAGGGTAGATGAAGAGGGTGTACTATGGTTCAAGGATAGGTTAGTTGTGCCTAAGGTCCGAGAGCTTAGAAATGATATTATGTCTGAAGCACACTCCTCTAAGTTGTCCATCCATCCTGGTAGCAATAAGTGTATTATGATTTGAAACCATATTATTGGTGGACCAAGATGCGGAAAGAGATAGCTGCATATGTTGCTAGGTGTGACATCTGCTGTAGAGTTAAAGCTGTGCATATGAAAGCTGGGTTACTTCAACCACTTTCTATCCCAGGTTGGAAATGGGAAGAGATAAGTATGGATTTCATTGTCGGACTTCCTCCTACTGTCAAAAATCATAACTCCATCTGGGTAATTGTAGACCGCTTAACCAAGTCGGCTCACTTCATTCCGGTTCGAGTAGACTATCGTCCTACTGACTATGCTGAGTTGTATTTCAATCAGATAGTCCAGCTCCATGGGATACCTCGTACTATCATATCTGACTGTGGTCCCTAGTTCACTGCTCGCTTTTGGGAGCACTTGCATCAACTTCTGGGAACCAAGTTAGTGAGAAGCTCTGCTTATCACCCCCAGACATCAGGACAGACGGAACGGGTTAACCAAATCTTGGAAGATCTGTTGCGGGCATGTGTAATATCATCCAAGGGTTCTTGGGAAAAATGGTTACCTCTAGCCGAATTCTCATACAATAATAGTTACCAAGAGAGTATTAAGATGGCCCCTTTCAAAGCTTTGTACGGTCGTAAGTGTAGAACTCCACTAAACTGGGTAGAAGCTGGTGAAAGGAGGTATTATGGTATTGATTTTGTTCATGAAGCTGAGGAACAAGTCCGTACCATCCAAAAACATTGGCTGCAGCCCAAGCTATACAGAAAAGTTATGCTGATCGTCGTAGAAAACCACTCGAGTTTGAAGTTGGAGACTTCGTGTATCTGAAAGTTTCTCCAATGAAGAGTGTCCAACGTTTTGGTGTTAAGCAGAAACTTGCGCCAAGATACGTGGGTCCTTTCCAAATCATAGGCAAGAGTGGAGCTGTTGCGTACAAAATCCAGTTACCTCCTGAAATGAGTGCCATATTCAACGTCTTCCATGTATCTCAGCTCAAAAAAGTGTCTTCGAGTCCCTGAGGAAAGAGTCCCGTTAGGAGATATCAGGCTTGAGTCTGATTTAACTTATGAAGAAAAGCCAGTCCGGGTGATAGATACTCAGGAACGAGTAACTAGAAGCAAGGTGGTTAAGTGGTATAAAGTGATGTGGAGTAATCAGGGTAGTGAAAGTGACGCTACATGGGAACGGGAAGACTATTTGCGGGATGGCTATAAGGAATTCTATGAAAAATGGTACGCTTTCCAAATCTCGGGACGAGATTTTTATAAGGGGGAGGGCTGTAACACCTCAGGTGTTTAGCTCCATAATTGCATTGCATTACATGAGCATAAGCATGCATCATTTCATGTTATTTCATATGGTTGCAACAAATGTGATTTGTTTTTAAAGTTTTGTTTGGCTCACATCATGTGACACTAGGGAGTTGGTGTAACTAAAGGGTAGATTAGCCAATTATATCTCACAACACTTTAGTTATACTTAGGGTCACTAATGGAGCAAGGTTCATGTTGACCAAAATCACCAAAATGCCCTCCAAGGTGTAGTTGACCAGCATTTAGCCCTAGGATGCTCTAGTTTGACCAATTAAAAAGTCTAGCTTAGAGACCTTGCATGGAGGAGCACCCTTAAGCAAAGTTGTAGAGAATTTCATAAGGAACAAAAGTTCTAATATGGCCATCTCATGAAAATGATCAGAACATGCTAAAAAATGGCCCACAAGTCAGTATTAGAGGCTGTTTTGGGACTTAGCAATTTTGGCTAAGTGTGAAGCTGAAAACCGTTTCACTGTACCTCACTTTGGCAACTTGTAACTCACAAACTAGGCCAAACCAGTCCTTGAGCCAATTGACAAAGTTGTTGTCCACCCATAGCTCTACAACATTGTCAACATCACCATCACCTAGTTCTAAATGGTTTAGGAGATATGGTGCCTGGAAAAATGGGTTTCAGTCGGTTAGTTAACTGAAACTCGATTTCAGTTTCTGGGTACCCCACTTCAGGGCCCTATATGTCACTAACCAAGCCGAACTAGTCCCCGATCTCTCTTACCAACTTGTAGTCCTTGCATAGGGCTACGACTTTGCTAATTGGAGATTTCACTAATTCGAGCTCATTTACGAGTTAATCAACGTCAAACATTCGCTGTCAGACCACCACGCCGGGCTCCATTCAGTCGACCGACACCGATAGCTTCGCGTCGTGGCGCTCGAGCAGAGCCCGGTGGCCGCGTGGCGCTTGCGCCCTGCCATCGCCTCCACGACACGAGCATGCACGCGGGCGTGAAGTCGGGGCCGACACCTCAACCCCCACCACTCGCGCCAAAACTCCCCCTCTCTTCCGCTCTCTCCTCACCGAGGCGGAACAACCGAGCACCATTGCCGCCTCCACTCCGGCGAGCTCGTGCGCGCTCTCCACCGCACTGCCGCCCACAAAAACGCGTCCACAGCTCTGCCTTGAAGCCCGCTACCTCACCGTCCACTCCAAGCAGCCAATCGCGCTTTGGTAGGGTCACATTTTCGTTTTCCACCGCCGCGGTACCTCGCCGGAGTTCCTCCGTGCGACGGCTCTCCATGGCCAGGGGTCTCTGGGCGTCTCTGTCGCCCGCTTGTAGGTGCGTTAGGGTCGAAGTAGAATGGGGATGCTCGTCGAGGGTTAGGGTTGGGACGTCAGGCTCACCGGCGGCGAGATTTCGCCACCACCGTACCGGTGGTCCGCCATGCCCGACGGTGAGCACCTTACCGTGGCTCTGCCGTCCCGTTCTTGCCACCAATCGGCTTAGCTCGATGACGTGGTCATGCTCGTCCGCTCAGCTTCGCCGGTCGGCTCACCGACGGCGAGCTCCGGCGACCGCAGCTCCTCCCCTCCGCCTCTCTCTCTCTGACCGGTGGGGCCACCTGGTCAGTCGCATGCGCGCGCGAGCGGGAGCCGTAGCAGGCCGCGCATGGGAGCGGGCCATGCCGCGAGTTTGGGCCGTGTCTGTTCCCGGGCCGGCCCAGTAACAAATAAGATTTATTTCATTTTTATTTATTCTATCATAGTTTTAGATAAGTTTTGGAAAATGTAGATCTAGGGTTTTACTTGCCCAAAAATTATGAGATAAATTTTGTTAGGGTCTTCATGATGTGTAGTATTTTAGAAAAATATAAATTGGATATGTGATGTTTAGTTTCTGGGAGATTTAAATAGGTTTTTGAAATGTGTTTTAGATTGCATGCAAACTTGTTTAAATCATATCTTGAGTTTCAGTATTCCAAAAATTATGAAATTTGGTGGGTAGGCTAATTTATACTTGCTCTAGCTTTGACAAAAATTTGGGCAGTAGTGCTTAAGTACTTTTCAAGTTATAATGCTATCTTTTTATTTTAGGAAATAGTTAAATGAATTTTAGTAATTTTTCTACATGTGCAATGTTCTTATAACTTTTTGGAGAATGTCTTGGTACCCTAGAGTGTCTAAGAAAATTAGGAAATCTGTTGTTTGACACTTTTTACTATGCTTTGTTATTTATACAAAAATCAGCCTTTTTGGCTTGTGAATTTTGTTTGGGGCGTTTCTGTACATCATTTTAGTTCAAATTTTTACAGAGGTCTCTTTTTGGTTCATACAGTCTCCTGTAATTTTTGTAGAATTTTAGGAGCAGTTTACATATATGTTTAAAATCCCACTTAATTAATTGAGTAAATTAAGAAATGAGTATAAATAAATATTCTAGGTGGGCACACCTTACCTTCTGGTGTTTTTGTGACCTTTGTGAACTTGTGGTAAAATTAGTTTGGTCTTATGGGATGTTTGCCACATAAATAAATATTTAATCTTTGCAATTCTAGGTTTTCTGGACAGCTGGTAGTATTTCTAGGTTTGACCCTTAATAAAAGTGTTTGCTGGAAAACTTGTGAATACCAAAGTTGTAGTAAACTTGATAAACTAGCTTGTGTCAAAATTTGGGAGCATTTGGCTTAGTAGTTTAGGAGTTATTACTGTTTTAAGTGACAGTCCAGAATTGGCTGCTCTCTGTTTAGAGAGGACAGATTCTGGAACTTGGGAAATTCGACATGGAAAACTTAGGAATTTAAGGTTGAGGTCTAAAAATGATTTGTAGTGCATTTCTTAAGCTTTCTATATTGTCTTAGACCATAACTTTTGGAGTTAGGAATCTTCAGTTATGTTAGAATCTTTGAGCTGCTGTCCAGAATGTCTTACTGTGGTAACCTAAGTAATATTACTCTTGTGTTGTTAGGTGTTAGGGCCTTAACCGAAGAGGAACAGCTGTATCTTAGGTTGAGTAGCTTAGGTAAGTACTTCTCCACCGGAGAAGAGATTTGCACGTACCGATAAAGTGACTTGATTAGATTATTGTTTTTATTTCTGAAATGCATTTCATCCCGAGCATGTTGCACCATTATGCACCCATGATATTTATTGTGCACTCATACAATAGGTGTTCCGGAGGGGATAACACTCCTTGAATTCGAGCCTGTGATTCCGGAGGAAGTCCAGGACCTGCCGGAGCAGCTAGAGGAACCAACCGGCGACGAAGCTCCTGCCGAAGATCTACCCGAGTGTCCTGACCACCGGCCCTCGACCTTTCTGAAAGGCAAGCCCCGGTGCATACTGAACCCATCAATTTATAAATCTATCTTGAGTACTTTTAATTGTTTAATGCATTAAGTTGTAGGAGTTGTATGAAAACAATTGTTGCATTATACCTGTCCTTGTCCAGATATCGTACTTAACCCTATATTAGGTTTAGGCACGTGTCAATGCTTAGCCCTGCTTAGTACGGTAGAAGTCGGGTGATTTCCGGTCATCCGCGAGATGTAGGAAGGAGTCACGAGTGGTTGTATGGCTATCATGGATGGAAACATGCTTAAAAATGAAATTGAGACCGGGCGGGAGTTCGATAGTACAGCCGCAAGACACTTCACGTCTTGGGTGTGGAGCTATGCCCGTCTGAGTCGTTTAAGGACCGATTCGCTGTACGTCCTTGAGTCATGTTGAACGCAGTCTAACACTTAGTTGGCCGGATAAGTCGTTCCGACCGCGAAGCCGAGTAATGTGATTCAGGCTGGGAATCGAATGGTAGGTTGCTTCTTGGAGGAGAGAAAGGATGTGCTTGGGGACATTGGCGTGAGACCAAGGGGGGGTTAGAGTCCCTATCACCTGGCAGAGTGTCGCCCTTGGGGTCGCGACATTATTCGGACCCGCGATTCCTGAATCATATGAAACGGTGGCCTGTGCGACCCTGGCAGGGGTCTGCATGGTGAGTGTTAGAAATACCCCTCTAGCTAGATAGGAATTCGATTCGAATCGCCGTCGCTCCCGGTTAGTGAGCACTTGACTTGAGCAGCGGCAACGTAGATCTCATTAAATGAACCGGTGGTTAAGGGAATGATACAATGTTGCCACAATGATATACCTGCTATGGATATAATAATAATGTTGTTTGATTATACTCAAGTGAATGTTTAGTACAGGTGCTAAGATAGATGGCAGGTAAATGCTAAAAGAACTGCTAGTACAAGTTATAAGAGTTTCAATTACTTATGCCTTTATGCAAAATGTTATGTCAGCTAGCCTCTTGTGTAGGCCTTGCATAATCCTTGGTGTCATCTTATTTCTGGTTTTTGACGGGTAAGTCTAGCTGAGTAATTCTAGTACTCAGGGTTCATTCCCTCCTGTTGCAGATGATATGCTCTACCAAGGCTTCTGCAAAAATTGTCTCCACCCTGCGGGTGACGAAGACTAGATCACTAGGGCGTGATCATCTTTTATGTACTCTCCTGATGCTTTTGCGGGTTGTTGATCAACAAGACTGGCAGTAGTTAAACAACTGGTGTGTGTCTGCTTCTGCTACTTTTATAAACTTGGTTTGTAATAATTTGTGACTCTGTGTGTGTAAACTTATTTCGGAACTACTTGTGAAATGTAAGGTATGATGTTGTATGTTGAATGATGCGATCTTGGTTGTAAGCAAGTTGGTTTGAAATCCTTTGTGGTTTCGATTGACTACCGGGATTATATGGGCTCAAGTTCGAAAATTTGAGCGCTTCGGTGCTTGTTTTTGTACTTGTGCTCTTATAATTTGGTCGGTTCTGTTACATGGGGCAGTGTCTGCGTCCTCTGCTAACGAACCAGCGGCGTCTCCTCCTCCTCGTCTGTCAAGCCGGCCGTGACCTTATGTCATTTCTGGCTGCTCTCCTCATCATCAATATTCAAGCAGCCCCCTGTGCCTAGGGGCCCAGTGAATGTCTTCTTCTGGGAAGGTCCCTCTGATGCGGGGCGCTTCCCGACCACCTTCCTCATCATGTGGTGCTCGGTGTCTTTCGCCCCCTCTTTGCTCTATCACTTGAGCTCAGGGCAGTATTGCGATGACTGGTCACCCTTTGTCAGCATTGCGCATGGGTCTCCTAGACATCCACATCGGTCGGCCAGTCATCGGTGGGCACGTCGGAGACATATACCTCTGCCCGGTCCTAGCCACAGGGCTTGCACAGATCAAACTCAATGTTATGAATGCAAACCAGCAACTATCGGGCATGGAGTTAAATTGTGGATGACTTTGCATGTACCTGTGGTGAAGGCAAAGTCAACATGTACTCCCTCATTACGTTCGACAGTAGGTGGTATCTCGGCAAGTCGAATAGCTATGCTAGTTGCCTATCTATCTCCGCACTCGGGAGCTCCTCTAGTGAATCCTAGGTCGCGTCATCGGACCCGGTGTACTTGTACATCGGATGCACCCTATCCTTATAGGACTGCACCCGTCTGAAGATGAAGTTGGTCATGACAATTGGGTCATCGATCTAGGTCTTGTCAAACAACCCGAGTAGCTCTTGCACTTGCACCATCTCGGCGCTGGTCAGTCTCGCCGACCAGCTCTCCTGCTACTCGGGAATCTGGCTGATGTCACATGCCACCAATGGTTCCTGCTCCTACTGCACGTAGAACCATTTGTGGTACCAAACCCTCATTGAGGTGTTCAGAGGGACATTCAGATACTGCGCTTTCATGTGATCCTAGAGAAGCAGATATGCTCCTCCGACTATTTTGGACCCCCCAGATCCCCCTTTCTTTTTGAGGCAGAAGAAATGACACCATAGATTGAAGTGGGGATAGATTCCAAGGTACGCCTCATAGAAGATGATGAAGATGGAGATGGAAAGAATAGAGTTGGGATGTAGATTACATAGACTAACTTTATAATAATCAAGAAGCTTGTGTAAGAATGGGTGATAAGGAGTCCCAAACCCGCGCTAGTAAAAATCCTCAAAAACAACGAGTTCACCAGGGTGGGGGTCTGGGTAGCTCTCACTAATAGATTGTAACAGAACCGACCAAATTATAAGAGCACAAGTACAAAAACAAGCACCGAAGCGCTCAAATTTTCAAACTTGAGCCCATATAATCCCGGTAGTCAATCGAAACCACGAAGGATTTCAAACCAACTTGCTTACAACCAAGATCGCATCATTCAACATACAACATCATACGTTACATTTCACAAGTAGTTCCGAAATAAGTTTACACACATGGAGTCACAAATTATTACAAACCAAGTTTATAAAAGTAGCGGAAGCAGACACACACCAGTTGTTTAACTACTGCCAGTCTTGTTGATCAACAACCCGTAAAAGCATCAGGAGAGTACATAAAAGATGATCACGCCCTAGTGATCTAGTCTTCGTCACCCGCAGGGTGGAGACAAGTTTTGCAGAAGCCCTGATAAAGCATGTCATCTGCAACAGGAGGGAATAAACCCTGAGTACGGGAATGTACTCAGCTAGACTTACCCATCAAAAACGAGAAATAAGATGACACCAAGGATTATGCAAGGCTTTCATAAGAGGAGCTGGCTGACATTACCTTTTGCGGAAAAGCATAAGTAATTAAAACTCTTTTAACCTGTACTAGCATTTATTTTTAGCATTTACCTGTCATCTATCTTAGCACCTGTACTAAGCATGCACTTGATTATAATCAAACAATTATCAACATTATATCCAGAGAAGGTATGAATTGTGGCAACATTATAATATTCCCTTAACCACCTGTTCATTTAATGAGATCTACGTTGCCGCTGCTCAAGTCAAGTGCTCACTAACCGGGAGCGACAGCGATTCGAATCGAATTCCTATCCAGCTGGAGGGGTATTTCTAACACTCACCGCGCAGGCCCCTGCCAGGGTCGCACAAGCCACCTTTTCGCACAAGCCACCTTGTCCAAGGAAAGGTACTTCTCGAAGCCAGAATTCACACTTACTGAACTTTGCATATAATTGATGTTCGCGCAGTCTGGTGAGGACTATACGCAGATGTTCAGCGTGATCTTCCTCATTTTCAGAATATATCAGGATGTCATCAATAAATACCACCACAAACTTGTCCAATTCGGGCATAAATACCGAATTCATCAAGTACATGAAGTGTGCGGGGGTGTTGGTCAAGCCGAAGGACATAACAAGATACTCATAAAGACCGTATCTGGTAGAGAAGGTGGTTTTCGGAACATCTTCCGGACGGATTTTAATTTGATGATAGCCAGATCTTAGATCAATCTTGGAGAAGACTTTAGCTTTAGACAACTGATCGAACAAGATGTCGATGCGCGGTAGAGGGTACTTATTTTTGACAGTGACTGCATTCAGAGGTCTATAATCTACACACATCCGCAAGGTCTGATCCTTCTTCTTCACAAAGATAGCAGGGCATCCCCACGGAGACGAACTAGGGCGAATCAACCCCTTCTTCAAAAGTTCATTCAACTGCACCTTAAGTTCAGCTAGCTCATTCGGAGACATCCTATAAGGTCTCCTAGAGATGGGTGCCGTGCCAGGCAACAACTCAATTCTAAATTCCACATCCCGATCCGGAGGGAGTCCCGGCAAATCATCGGGAAAAACATCCGGAAACTCATTTACTACGGGAATTTCAGCCAACGCCTTTGCTTGCACAACATGAACTTCCCCAGACAAATCAACTTTTCTGGGAAGTTGTACCAGAAAACCCTTTTGATCTATAGGATCTCTAAGCATAACTACCCGAGTGGATGTATCAATGAGTACCCCATTCTGACTCATCCAATTCATGCCCAGAATAAGATCTATGCTTAATCCCGGCAAAACCACTAAGGCAAGCGAGTACTTTTGCCCTTCTATCTCAAGCTCAAGACTCCCCACTACTTTATTTGTGGAAATATTCCCACTTGCTGCGCTAATGCAATAACCCCCACCTTCAACAGTATGCAATTTGTGTGCAAACTTTGATGCAAACTTAGGACTGATAAAGGAATGCGAAGCACCTGAATCAAAAAGTACCACTGCAGGATGTTGGTCAACTAGGAACTTACCAGCAGTGACAACCTCACTAGATAGGATTTCCTCAATACTGTTATAATGAGCGTGCCCTTGACGGCCACCTTGGTTGACATTCTTCTTAGGGTAAGGACAGTTCCTAGACCAATGGCCTAGTTTGTTACAGTTCCAGCAAGGCATGTTGCTGGGAGGAACACTAGAACTGCTCTGTCCAAAATTTCCCTTTGGCAGAGCGACTGTATAAGCCTTGCGGAAGCTAGTTTTGGCAGCAGGCTTCTTCTGTGGCGGACGGAACTTGGTATTCTGGGCAGGTGGGCGAGGGGAAGACCTAGGTGTAGCTGAGGTCCGAGACTGCGAAGCACTCGCCTCAAGGGCCCTTTTGCAGCTCTTAGAGGTAGAATAAATAGCATTATTGTTCTCCTGGGTCAAAGCATCACTGATAAAAATCATTGAAGGTAGTACACTTGCTAGTGCCCATAGTCTTCATCAGCTTTGGGCCGAGGCCTCTTTTAAAGCTAGCAATTTTCTTGGCATCGGTATCCACAAACTCTGTGGCATACCTTGCCAGGTTGTTGAAAGATTGCAGATATTCAGTCAAGCTTTTATTTCCCTGCGACAGCCTCATGAATTCTGTGTGCTTGATTGCCATAAGACCTGGAGGAATATAGTTCCCACGGAATGCGGCCTTGAACTGGTCCCAAGCAATCGGGGCATTTGCAGGCAGTGTGGAACGATAGTGGCTCCACCAAATACCCGCTGGACCATGCAGTTGGTGAGAAGCATATTCAGTTTTTAGCTCATCAGTCAAGCGAAGCAGACGGAACTTTTGTTCAATAGTGTTCAACCACTCATCGGCTTGCAGTGGTTCCTCCGCCTCCTTAAAGAGCGGGGGCTTAGTATCAAGAAAGTCCTTGAAATCACTGTACTGATTGGGTTCTGGGCCCTGGCGGCCATGACGAGCCTCCCGGTTGACAAGCTGGCGCATAGCATCTGCCAGCATGCGCTGCCCTTCGACCACGGTCTGCATCAGCTCAGCCGGGGTAGGTGGTGGCGGAGGGGGTGGCTGTTCCTCATCCTCATTGCCATGACCCCGACAGAGATTGTACGACATCTGCAAAATGCATAGCCAATGAGCACTGACGATGTGGGAAATTTGTAGATGAATTATTTTAAATATGTCAAACTGACTTCATGAAATGGACTTCTCAAAATACTCATGGCGCAATAATTCATCACAACCGCACAATCCATTCAAGCGCATCAATTGACGCAATCATGCGAGGGAATCCAACAAGATGTACTTTGATAAAGGCTCACTCACAAGGAGCATAGTAGTTACTGAACCGTTTACGTTAATATCTACGTGATTTTTGGCCTTTCGCCCGGTATTTGGATTCGATCTCAAAATTTTTAGTTGACTGAGAAAGGCTACTTCAAACTGACCACAAAGAGACTTCTCAATGGTAGAGTTCCATGGTGGATCATGACTAGCCACCTCGATACCAGCGCGTGCCAAGCAGCACAACCTTATGTCGCGCGCCATAGGAGGCCCTTGGTTTCGTCGCGGCACCGAAGGGTGCTAATCGTGACACCATCATCGAACGCACGCAATAAGACATCCAATTGTGATCGAAATTAACAGGTTCAACTAAACATCTAGGAAACATAGGGTTCGACCTTACATCCCAAAAGTCAAGTTATTACAAAGCCTCACTCCAACCCCAGGAGGCACAAAAGATGATTCTAACATCGTAGCTACGCAATGACTACTCTAAGCATCGTCCTCAGAGTCGGTGTCAAGGATCTCCCCGCCATCCTCGTCGCTAACAGGCTCTAACTCCTCGTCTTCTTCTTCTTCTTCTGGCTCTTCTTCTGGTGCGGCATCTTGGGGCCCATTGACCTCCACTTCATCATCATCTTCAGCCATGATGATTCCCGAACCTATGTCCTCATCTGCGTTGTTGTTTCGAGGCAGCAGAGGATTTAGCTAGTTGTTCAGGCGGTGCACTTCTTCATGAAGATTGTCATTGTATTCTTTAGCATTCTCCAACTGTTGCTCGAGCTCAAACTGACAAGCTCTCAGAACGTTCTCCTCGTGCCAGGCTTCATCCCTCTGATTTATGACATGGACCAGCATGCATTGACAGTTGCGATTTGCTACGATCAATCTCTAGACCGCAAGTGTTTCCTAGTCACGATCACAGATTACTTGCTCCAGTTGCTGACGCGCTGCATTCCTGGCAGCAGTCACTTCGGCCAACTTAGCCCTCAGCCTTTCCACCTCAGTGGGCTCAGGACGGGGCTCACGTGGAGCGAGCTGGTGACGAGGTGCCCTGCCTCCAGTGGACTTGCGAGCGGTCCTCTTGGTACGTGCCATCTGTAGCAACAAGATACGACTTAAAGTGAGGATCATTTAGGGGATACAAAATTTAATTTAGTCGGGACTATTGAAATTTTTAAGGAGGGAGTAAATGATATGTATGATATAATTAAACATGATGCATGCACGTTCTGTACGCCCTCTCACCTTAGTAGAACCCAAAGTTCTAACGCTAGGCGGTGGCATACATACGTTCTCTCATATAAGCGAAACTATCGGTCTACTCGTTACGCTGTTAGTGTACCTACAGAAAATCTCATTTCAGCCCAATAGTTTCTCAATATAAGCACACAAGAAAGCAGTAATTTAAATACTTTCCATATACACATCCCCTGATGTATATACTTTAGTATCAAAGCTACCCGATATAAAGGTTCCCACAATTAAGTGCTTACATAATTACACGGTTTAAACATGTAAGTATGCAAGTCACCAAAACTACTCTCCCCTAGATCGCCGGTTGGACGATCATGCTCTCACAACTCACACTTACCAGAGCGTGGCAATTGATCCATACATTACCACCCAAGTGGATGGCATCCATACAATATCACGCCGTATGGACGACAAAACAAAAACAAACAAGGCTCCCAAGTTAGTCTTTATAGTAATCCACCTAAGAGTCCTTATTTGGGCTAAGGGATGTGATCACTGGCATACCTATGAAAATAATTTTTAGAGTTTTAACCCTTTTCATAATCAAATATTTTTGTTTTTAATACTCGTATGATGTGTTTAATGTTGAATTATGCTCCGATGCCAGCTGTAACAGAACCGACTAAATTATAAGAGCACAAGTACAAAAACAAGCACCGAAGCGCTCAAATTTTTGAACTTGAGCCCATATAATCCCGGTAGTCAATCGAAACCATGAAGGATTTCAAACCAACTTGCTTACAACCAAGATCGCATCATTCAACATACAACATCATACGTTACATTTCCCAAGTAGTGCCAAAATAAGTTTACACACATGGAGTCACAATTATTACAAACCGAGTTTATAAAGTAGCGGAAACATAAACACACCAGTTGTTTAACTACTGCCAGTCTTGTTGATCAACAACCCGCAAAAGCATCAGGAAAGTACATAAAAGATGATCATGCCCTAGTGATCTAGTCTTCGTCACCCGCAGGGTGGAGACAAGTTTTGCAGAAGCCCTGATAAAGCATGTCATCTGCAACAGGAGGGAATAAACCCTAAGTACAAGAATGTACTCAGCTAGACTTACCTGTCAAAAACCATAAATAAGATGACACCAAGGATTATGCAAGGCTTTCATAAGAGGAGCTGGCTGACATTACCTTTTGCGGAAAAGCATAAGTAATTTAAACTCTTTTAACCTGTACTAGCATTTATTTTTAGCATTTACCTGTCATCTATCTTAGCACCTGTACTAAGCATGCACTTGATTATAATTAAACAATTATCAACATTATATCCAGAGCAGGTATGAATTGTGGCAACATTGTAATATTCCCTTAACCACCTGTTCATATAATGAGATCTTCGTTGCCGCTGCTCAAGTCAAGTGCTCACTAACCAAGAGCGATGGCGATTCGAATCGAATTCCTATCCAGCTGGAGGGGTATTTCTAACACTCACCGCACAGGCCCCTGCCAGGGTCGCACAAGCCACCTTTTCATATGATTCAGGAATCGCGGGTTCGAATGATGTCGCGACCCCAAGGGCGACACTCTGCCAGGTGATAGGGACTCTAACCCCCCTTGGTCTCACGCCAATGTCCCCAAGCACATCCTTTCTCTCCTCCAAGAAGCAACCTACCATTCGATTCCCGGCCTGAATCACATTACTCGGCTTCGCGGTCGGAACGACTTATCCGGCCAACTAAGTGTTAGACTGCGTTCAACATGACTCAAGGACGTACAGCGAATCGGTCCTTAAATGACTCAGACGGGCATAGCTCCACACCCAAGACGTGAAGTGTCTTGCGGCTGTACTATCGAACTCCCGCCCGGTCTCAATTTCATTTTAAAGCATGGTTCCATCCACGATAGCCATAAAGCCACTCGTGACTCCTTCCAACATCTCGCGGATGACCGGAAATCACCCGACTTCTACCGTACTAAGCAGGGCTAAGCATGGATACGTGCCTAAACCTAAATTAGGATTTAAGTACGATATCTGGACAAGGATAGGTATAATGCAACAATTGTTTTCATACAACTCCTACAACTTAATGCATTAAACAATTAAAAGTACTCAAGATAGATTTATAAAATGATGGGTTCAGCATGCACCGGGGCTTGCCTTTTAGAAAGGTCGAGGGCCGGTGGTCAGGACACTCGGGTAGATCTTCTGCGGGCGCTCCTTCACCGGCTGGATCCTCGGGCTCCCTCGGCTGCTCCTGGTCCTGGACTTCCTTCGGAATCACTTGCTCGAATTCGAGGAGCGTTACCCCCTCTGGAACACCTATTGCATGAGTGCATAATAAATCTCATGTATGTATAGTGAAAGATGCAGTATGCTCGGAATGAAATGCATTACAATATTCTTAAAGCTCTATTCAAATCACTTCAAATATTAGGTGCAAAATTCCTCTCCGGTAGAGAAGTACTCACCTAATCTACTCAACCTAACAATTACAAGAGTAGCATTACTTAGGTTACCACATCCAACACCAAAATATCATAGTAAGACATTCTGGACAGCAGCTCAAAGATTCTAACATTACTGAAGATTCATAACTCCAAAAGATATGATCTAACACAATCTGGAAAGCTTAAGAAATGCACTACAATTCATTTTCAGATCTCAACCCTAAATTCCTAAGTTTGCCATGTCGAATTTCATAAGTTCCAGAATCTGTCCCCTCTAAACAGAGAGTAGCAAATTCTGGACTGTCACTTTAAACAGCAATAACTCCCAAACTACTAAGCCAAATGCTCCCAAATTTTTACACAAGCTAGTTTATCAAGCTTACTACAACTTTGGTATTTACAAGTTTTCCAGCAACCACCTTTATCAAAGATCAAACCTAGAAATACTACCAGCTATCTAGAAAACCTAGAATTGCAAATATTAAATATTTATTTATATGGCAAACATCCCTTAAGACCAAACTAATGCTACCACAAGTTCACATAGGTCACAAAAACACCAGAAAGTAAGGTGTGCCCACCTAGAATATTTATTTGTACTCATTTCTTAATTTACTTAATTAATTAAGTGGGATTTTAAACATATATGTAAACTATTCCTAAAATTCTACAAAAACTACAGGCGACTCTATGAACCAAAAAGGGACCACTGTAAAATTTTAAACTAAAATTATCTAAAGAAACTCCCTAAACAAAATTCACAAGCCCAAAAGGCTGATTTCTGTATAATTACAAATCATATTAAAAAGTATCAAACAATAGATTTCATAATTTTCTTGGACACTTTAAGGTAACAAGACATTCTCCAAAAAGTTATAAGAACATTGCACATGTATAAAAATTACTAAAATTCATTTAAGTATTTCCTAAAATAACAAGATAGCATTATAACTTGAAAAGTACTTAAGCACTACTGCCCAAATTTTTACCAAAGCTAGAGAAAGTATAAATTAGCCTACCCACCAAATTTCATAATTTTTGGAATACTACAGCTCAAGTTATACATTTAACAAATTTGCCTTCATTTCCCAACACATTTGAAAGATCTATTTAATTCTCCCAAAAACTAAACATCACATACCAGATTTATATTTTTCTAAAATACTACACATCATGTAGATCCTAACAAAATTTATCTCATAATTTTTGGGCAAGTAAAACCCTAGATCCACATTTTCCAAACAACAACAAAAATCTGTGACAATATGAAAAGAAAAACCAAAACCGAACCCTAACCCGCTACAGTGCTGGGCCGTCCTGGCTTGACAGTGTGGCCCAGCAAGCGCGCGGCCCGCCCCGGACTCCCACCCGCGCGCGCGTCGCGCTGACAGCGCGGGCCCGCAGGCCAGAGAGAGAAGAGCGGAGGGGAAAGACGGCCGTGACTCCGGTGAGCTCTAGCTCGCCGACGACGGCGCCTCCGGCGACGGGAAGAGCACCAACGGCTTCCCCGCGACTTCCCGCATCGACCAAACCTAGATTTGCTGACCCTATCCCACCGTAGCTACGACGGCCATGGCGACCGCGGCTCAGAGGCGGCACCCGGTGGTGGTCCGGCGAGCTCCGGGGGCCAGGGACCTAAGTGAGGTGTGCTGCAGCTTCCTGAGGACATGGCAGACCTCTCCATGCCAAGGAAGAGGACGGAGGTGGAGCGAGTGCCGCTGGCCATGTGAACACCGCACCTGCGGCCATGGCGCGGCAGCGCACGACGGTGTTCCGACGTGTACCGGCCATCCCATCCGGTAGCGTCATCACCTAGGCTGCTCTACCCACCTCGGAACCCATAACACGTAGTGGGGAGACTAGAGGGAGACCGTAGGGAGCTAGCCACGGTGAGCCGCTGCGCGGATAGTACACCGGCTAGGACTCGCGGTGGCAGAAACCGAAATTCGCCCTCACCTCTGCACAATTGGGTCAAGCAACGGGTGAAGGAGGTGGAGGGGATGTTGGTGGAGTAGTGAACGGGATTTGGAGGACGGTGGTGAGACGGTGAGCTCGCACGAGCACGGAGAAGGCTGCGGTGGCAATTGTGCCTCTGTTTTCTGCCTCGGTGAGCCCGGCCAGAGTGAGAGGGAGGGGGAGGAGAGTGAGCGCGAGTGAGGGGGTGGAGGTGTCCGCTCAGTGTTCATACTCGCGCCTGGGCTCACGACGTGGAGGCGACGGCAGCGCTTGGACGCCACGCGGCGACGCTCTTCTGCCCGAGCACCACGACATGGCCGGTGTCCGACAGAAGGCGTGAACATGGACTGAATCGATGAGGCTGAACGGTGACAGTGAAAGTTTGTCGATGATTATCTCCTAAACCAGCTCGAGTTAGCAGAAGGTGATAATACCAAAATTGTTGAGCTACATGAGGACTACAACTTTGTCAATTGGAGTTTGGACTGGTTCGGCCTAGATTTGAAACTACATAGCCCCAAAGTGGTGCCCTTTGAAACTGAAACGTGTTTTCAGTTAGTGAAACCGACTGAAACCCTATTTTCAAGACACCATATCTCCTAAACCATTTAGAACTAGGTGATGGTGATGTTGACAATGTTGTAGAGCTAAGTGAGTACTACAAAAGTGTCAACATGAGTGTGAGCTAGTTTGGTCTGGTTTGCAAACTACACGCTTCCAAAGTAGGTCACAGTAAAACTGGGGGAACACTTGGAGTCTTAGAAAATTTCTAAGTGTTGAGACAGCCCCTCTAGCTGACTTGTGGGCCATTTTTGAGCATGTTCTGGCCAGTTTCATGAGATGGTCATATTGAGACTTTTGTTCCCCGTAAAATTCCCTACAACTTTGCTTAAGGGTGCTCCTCCATGCAAGGTCTCTAAGCTAGACTTTTTAATTGGTCAAACTAGAGCATCCTAGGGCTAAATGGTGGTCAACTACAACTTGGAGGGCATTTTGGTGATTTTGGTCAACATGAACCTTGCTCCATTAGTGACCCTAAGTATAACTAAGGTGTTGTGAGATATAATTAGCTACTCTCCCCTTTTGTTACACCAACTACCTAGTGTCACATGATGTGAGCCAAACAAAATTCTAAAAACAACCTCATTAGTTGCAACCATATAAAATAACATGAAATGATGCATGATTATGCTCATGCAAATGCAATGCAATTATGGAGCTAAACACCTAGGTGTTACATAGATGACCTCCAACCTCTGATGGCGGCATTGGGAAGCACGTCGCCATCAACGAGCTTGCGGATGGAGCTCTCTATGCTTGTGGATTTCATCCACTCCGTCGACATCATCTGAGCCCTCCGTCCACGGGACCCGCGGGCCATCTCCCTCTTCTCAGGCAACAAAATGTGGCCTCAGTGTGCGAGATGGATACAGTGAGGCTACATCTGGCAAAAATGCAGTGGCTACAAGTGGTTTGGATCTAGGGTTCAAGATGCAACTATAGAGGCTATGCGGGAAGCGAAAGAGACGGAGCAAGTGAGGAAGACGAACCGACGAGAAATGAGAAGTGGAGTAGTGGGGCGGCGCCGCATGAGTATTTATATGAAATGGGGTGACCCTTTGACTTCTAGGTTTTTAGGTAACCATGCCCCATGCACCGCATCCATTTCCTCAATTATTGGCGTTGAGTGGGCTGCTAACTCGGACTCATCTTTTGACTATCATGGCATAGTGGGCCTAAGGCCATCATCTTTGGATTTTAGCGTGCCATTATTTCATTGGGATATTCTGATTGCTGCAAGAGGTCCACAGTGGAGATAGGGACTGGGTCCACAGCGAAGCTGAGGGCTGGGCCCTAGGCTAAGCTAGGGACTGCCCCAAAGACAAAAGCTAGGGACTGCTCCATGGCAGAGTCATGGCTTGTTTCTCCGAATTCTTGAGGTCAATGCTCCCATCTGTAGTAGAGCTAGGGACTTGGCCTCCAGCAGAGCTAGGCACCGTGATAGATTCATGGTTTATTTCTCAACTAAGTTGGGGTTATTTCTTTTTGGACCCTGGCACCACGTGACTGAGTCACCTACTGTCAGGCTCGGGGACTAAGTGGGAACATTTCACCTAGCGGTGAATGTGCTTACTATTTTTGCAATAGAGTTGTCAGACAGTGCCAGAGGCATGACCCCTACCTTGGATATATTGATCCTGAGGATCATCTCTTGTCCATTTTGGCAGAGCCAATGGTGCAGAGCATCAATAACTTTCCCTAATGAAACTTAAGTGGGCACACTTCACCAGAGGTGAATTGTTTTCTTTTTTCTCAGAGCACCATGTATTTTTTGGACAAGTCACTTTTCCGATTAGGATGGTGGTCAACATTCAGTTAAACTGGTCGATGGGTTAAACGCTCTTCTATTATGGATACCTTAGGTCAGAAGCTTCAAGACTTCAAGCCTCACTGGTCGGAGACGGTCAAGACAGTGTGTCACATCAAAACGCATGGCACTCAGGGACTAGCTGTGGGGGTATAGACCTATATACCCTCATGGCTGCTCAAGGGCCACGCTGGAGGAGGTGGCCCAACTCACCAGAACATGTCGTGTGGATCACCCAATTGATCGGCGTACCCAATTGATCGGCGTACTGCGCCGGATATATGGAGACCAACTTGACGATCAAGGGAACCTGGTCAATTAGGATAGATTTTGTATCCCATGCAGATACGGTTATGGTAACCAATTGGAACTAGGTTCCTTAGATCTATAACCTTGCCCCCCGTTCTATATAAGGTGGGCAAGGACCCCTAATTCATCTCATACACAATCAATACAATCCACAGAGATGCAAGACGTAGGGTGTTACGTTGTTTCCGCAGCCCGAACCTAGATAAATCCTTGTGTTCGCCATGCATCACCATCTAGTTCATTGTCTCGCGCACCTCCATCGATTAATCTACTACTGTGGGCATACCCCTCGGTAGACTGCCGACTGTAACGGAACCGTCCAAATTATAAGAGCACAAGTACAAAAACAATCGCCGAAGTGATCAAATTCTCGCACTTGAGCCCATATAACTCTGGTAGTCCAATGAAATCACGAGGGATTTCAAACCAACCAACATACAAGCCAAGATCGTAGTGATTCAACATAACAAGTCATATGTTACAACCATTTCACAAGTAATTGAATATACATCGGAGTTCAACATAGTTATTACAACTTAAGTTCAAAAGTAGTGGAAGCAAAGTAATTTAAAACTAACATTAATCTTATTTCAAATACATGCCAGTACCACGGTCGACTTCCAACAAAAGCATTAGAGAGAAGATAACTCAGAAGGATCATGCCCGTGATCACACTCCACCTCTACGGCAGGAGCCAACCAACTCTTGCAGTCGCCATGAAACATCACAACCTGCAACAAGTGGGGATAAAACCCTGAGTACGAGAGGGTACTCAGCTAGACTTACCCGTCATAAACCAAAAATAAAGTGACACCAAGGAGTATGCAAGGCTTTCTTTCAGTGGGCTAGCTTGACTCATTTGCGAAAAGCATAAGTTATCATGAATAAACTAATTTAAGTCCTTTTGCATCATATTTATTATAACCTATTCAATCTAGGTAAGCACCTATGCTAAAGCAATGACTTGATTAACCATTAACATCAAAGGTTACCATCTTAGGTTTAGCATTTCCAACATTATCCACATAATCATCCGTGTTCCATCATCATTACTACGATGCCGTAACTCGAGTCAAGTGTTCACTATCCAGTGAACGATGGTGATTCGAATCGATTATTAACCAGCTGGTAATTTATTCCTCACACAAACCTCACTCACCCTCTAAAGTGAGGTATTGGTCACCGAGTCAACAATTCAGGTAAAGTCGCGAGTTTGCCAGGAACCACATGTACCCGGGGGCCGCCCGACTGCTCTTTGGCCTTATCATCGCGCCCCCGTATCCTGCCACTACTACTCCGGTACAGTGCGTTGCGGGCAATCCACTCGGCCCGAATAATCTCCCAGCTTCACGGTCGAAAGGTACGTTATTCGGCCAACTAAATGTGAGACATGCGTTCAACATGACTCGAGGCCCAACAACGGTCGGTCCTTAATCGACACAGGTGGAAACTACAAGCACCCCAGAACCCTGTCTGGTTGCCCCATACTTATTCCGCCCGGTCTCCAAGTTATCCATCAACACTTGGCTATTTCCAGGATATCATCCATTCCATAGCTAAAGTATTCCAGTAACCACCTATAGTTGCCGGTGACAGGAAATCACCGATCGCTACCGGTCTAAGCAGGGCTAAGCAATATTTTCGATCCTGAACCAAAATAGGATTCCAGGCATATTTACGGGACAAGGAAAGGATATATATATGCAGCAAGTGTTTTCAATCAACTCCTATAACTTAATGCAACAATACATATATAACATATATATACTCAATTGCTTTTGTAAAGTAGGAGGCTTAGAATGCTCCGGGGCTTGCCTGGGATCCGACTCAAGTTAGAGTATGTCAGATGAATTCACTTGGCGAGCATCTCCCAATCTATCACTTGTCCGGTCCTTCTATCGTCGGGATAGATCCACCAACTCCATCTTCGGGTTTGGCTCCACACCAGGTCCTTCACGTGCTTCAGCTAGCGTACCTAAATGAGGTGCAATAATGCATATGTATGAATGCATAGAAGTGCAATAAACAAAGTAATCATGCAAGCATGCTAAAGTTCACATAAACCCTAGAGCTAATTAACTTAATCCTCATTAAGACATAACATAGAAGAAGGCAAGCACATCAATCAAGAAACAAGTCTCACAAGATCACAGGGTACCACCCAAGTATCATCAAAGATATGAGTCACACTTCAATACCCAAGCATGACAAAGTTAATCAAAAGTACTAGAACTAGAAATTGCTATCTTCTGGACATCAGACCAACAGCTGAGTAATTTAATCATAACTGGAGACCTACAACTCCAAATGACTTGGAAGAAGACATTATGGAAAACTTATGAAATTATCTATATTTCATTTATAATCATCATAGCATGATTCCAAAGTTTAACATGTCGAATTTACATAAACACACCAACTGATCTAACAAGACAGAGAGCAAGCAATTCTGTACTCCAACTTTAAACAGCTATAACTCCTAAACCACATGGCCAAATGTCACCAAATTTTAACAGCAGCTAGATACATAAATTATCTACGACTTTTTTATAAATAAGTTTCACAACAAAGCACATTATCATGAAGAACTTTGCTAAGTTCCCAGATCTGTCCAGAAACCTCATTTACAAGAAATAATTATTAACATTTGTTGCAAACATATAATTAGACAAAACCAACTTTACCAACATGTCACACATGACTAATGAACACCAGAAAACATAGTGTCCATTCCTAAATAATTTCTTTTAATGCATTTTCTTAATTTATTTAGATAATTAGGTGGAATTATGAACACCTATCAAAAGTGCACAATAAATTCTACAAAAATTACAGTGGCCTACAAATGCTCTCAAAAGTCTACTTTCCAAATTTCAAGCCATTTAGACAAGTATATCAACCTCTATGAAAAAGACAAATATCTATTGCAATAATTCATGTAAGAGCAAATTAAACCTAAAACTCAATATTTTCTGTGAACACAAGGACATATTATGAATCAATATGATAGAAAAACATCATACTAAGGTAATGGAATAACATTTTCTATTTTATCATTTACGTATTATTTATAAGCTATTTATCAAGCTATAAACAAGTTAAATTAATAACTTGAGCATACAGTAAGCAATGACCATGAAATTTATACCACAGTACATCCATAGCATGACAATCCTACCATAAAAATTTCACATCAATTGGAGCATCACAACTCAAGATATAAAAATAACAAGGAAAACAAGCATTTATTTTCCATTTAACAAGATCTAGGTAAAACATCCTGAAACCCGGAAACAACCTATAAGTTTTATATTTTTCTTAGATAGTGCATATTACTAGAAGACCAACAAAATTGGAATCACTAATTTTGGACTTCTAAAACTCCAAATATTGATGAAAGCAAGTTAATCCATTTTCAAAAACCACTTTTCACTAATGAATTTCTACAGCACAAACACATGCATGCATGGCACAACCGATTACCCTAACCTGCAGAGCACTTCACAAGGATTCCAACAAAATAAATTGCACAATTTTTGGAGCTACCAAATATGAGATATAGATTTTACAAGATAAAAGAAAATCTGTAGATTTGATGTGGTATTGCTCTTTTAGGTGGGGCCCACTCGTCATAGGGACAGAACCATCTTCTACCTCCGAACAGCAAGCAGAGGAATGGAGAGAGCGGCTTGGCCGTCCGGCGGGGCGGCTCTCCGGTGGCGGAGGAGCGGCGTTGAAGGGCGGCACGAGCACTACTGTGCCATTTCGCACCTATGGGTGGCTGAGGAGCGGCGTGAGGCGGTCGGCAGCTGCTCGGCCACGGCGTAGGCGGCCCGTCGGTGGCCGTGCCGGCGGCGGCGGCGCTCCGGTGACCGAGGCAGCCAATGAATGGGCGCGGGAGGTGCAGCACGAGGTGAGGAAGATGGTGAGGTGGTTCATTCGGGCGAAGGGAAGCCGGAGACAAGGAATCGCGGTGGCGGCCAGAGCTCTACTCGGCCGGCCATGGTGCTGTGGCCTTGCGTGCACGAGAGTGCGAGCAGAGAGGGGAGAAAGAGTTCGACGAGTGCTTTGGTGCTTCTCCACTTCCAACGGGCGTAGGGGCACACGGCAGCGGCAACAGGCGATGGTGGAGGCGCGGCTCGCGCATGGAGGCCACGTCCATGGACACCCGTCGACCATTGAAGCCTATTACCGAACACGAGGTGGCTGACGTTGAGGTCATATTGGGGCACCATTTTGGGCCTGCTCGGGTCCAAATTTGGATATGGGCTAAGAAGCAAAGTTGGAGCCCACTCGATACGCTACAACTTCTATTAAGGTTGCATGGCCATTAGAGCTGTATGTTAGTGAGTAATCATGCTCCAAAGTGACAGTGTCAGTGAGTTAACAGTGATTAGAGGCAAGGGTCAAAACTTGATCAAACTTAATCCAACTTTTTGCATGCTCTTCTCCAAGATGTAAACTCAAACTTTTATTTTTAGCTCAACTCAAGTTGTTTAGCAAAAACACGAGAACGCGACGTGCCAACCGTCTTGTCGTTGCCGGTCTAACTTCATGAACATGACAAAACTAGCAGTTTTGTGAATTGATTTTGAAGGTCCAACCAAGCTCCAAATCTGGTGAGACTTGATCTATTCTTTCCTTCACAAGGTGTACTCCAACTCGTATTAAGGACTCCAATTGAGCTTCCACATGAATTTGGAAGATAAAAGGTCATAAACATAGCAACTCACTGCTGTCAATCCAGGACTTAGAATATTTCCTGGGCCTTGAAAAACAGCAGCTGATCCAAACTTCGAGCATCTGTTTAACAAGCTTACAAGTTGATCTAGCTCTTGGTCCAAAAACAAAGTTTCTTCTACATAACATGAACTACAACTTTCATTTAAGGTCCAACCTCAAAACTAGTATAGAACCTACATTTCTACTTTGACCAAAGTAGGATCACGATAAAGCTTAAATTATCCTTTTTTGATTAACTGGAGCATTTTCTGGGCATTTGCTCAACACGAACCTTTCTTGACTTTTGTTGTAGAGTCCATCTAGAGTCATTTGGGCAAGGTTGCAAGATTTTGGTGATGATCTATATTTCCATCTGCTTAATAATGCAATTCCAGCACTTAGTAAAGTCATTCCAACAAGCATATAACTTATCATTTCATGTGACTTTTTGATTCCAAACGTCATGAAACTTTTCCAGTGACCAATATAAATAGGTACTAAGGTGAGACATATGAAGATATTGCAATAACACTACCCAAGCATATATCTTAAAAATGGACTATATGTAAAGCAAGGGTGCAACATCCAAGTTTAGGTTGGGGCTCGCTTCCATAGGTTTGACCTTGACATCTTCATCACCACTTAAACTACCATGTTTGAGCTCAAACCCACTGCTTAACTGGTGGCAAACACCTCGAGTGTTACACCGACCACATCTCATCGACAAGTTCCTTGGCCTCTACTCTACCCCAGGCCTATATAAGGTGCCCCCACCCCTCTAGGAGGTCGTCTCTCATTCAGATCAAGGCACAACCACCAGGATAATTAGGGCTAGACTCTCGAATGTAGTAGATTAGTTCTAGTTAAGAGTTAGGGAGAGTCAAGCTACACTTAGGTTCTAGAGAATTCTTCAGAGATCTGGTATATCTTTGTATCTTATCTTTGCAAGACCTATGCTTTAATATATTTATCTTCTCTTTTTACTTTTATGCCTTTCATGTGATTGGTTAGTATAGTTGTTATACCTTGGCATGGGATCTCCACTCGCATCAAGTGATTTAGTTATTAATTGTGACTAGAGTAGTAATCAATGGTGTAGGCATGGTGCTTAGACTAAAGGTTTACCTGAGATTGCGCTCAACCTCACAGATAGTTGTGGTAGCCCAGGTGGTGACAACCCTAATGGCCGACATATTCCACCACATTGAAGTTGATGTTTGTAGGACCATAGTCAAAGCTTCCTAGCCCCTTTCTCATCCCTTTCTGTGGCTTGTGTTCTGATGTCCCAAAGTGCAATTGTGTGATTGCTATATCTACCAATGCTTCAGTTATCATAGAACCAAAGTAATAGAGAAGTATATAGGAACCTTGAACTCACCCATTATCCTCTCAGTAGTGCTAAACTACTCATTTATTTTACCATGGAATTCTCCTATATGTGTGTCATTATGCACAACTCCTATCATTTATCATTTACCCCTACTTTAGTCTAGTTGGTGTATTAAGTTAGTAGATACATGATGGTGAATTATTAGTCTCTTTAACCATTGCTTCCCTATGGATAAATACGATACTCTGGAATACTCCTGGGTAAAAGCTATAACGGTATCCATGCGCTTGCGGAATTTTCTATGTGCGTTAATAAATACCAACAAGCTTTTTAGCGCCCTTGTCGGGGAAGCAATTGGCATAAAGATTTTGATAATGATCTTGATGTCTGCTAATGTAGTGTACCACTAGCTTTAGTAGGATTATCTCTGTTCTGTTGAATTGTGGAATAGACAGGACAACAATTGCCGTTTTGACCTTCCGGCAAGCTTCCACAAGAAAAGAAAAGATGAGAGAAACATTGAAGAATCTAGGGTGTCTAAACATTCATGATCCATCAACTCTAGAACCCTGCCATCTCATAGGTTTGTGTATACATATATATATATTATTCTAACCATGTGTGGTTTGGAGAAAAGGTCATCATCATAAGAATTCAAATCACATCTCAATGATGAACATAGATGCTGCACTACTCACAAATTCCATCTTGTGAGTCATGGTAAGTGTGATCAAGAAAGGTGAGATAGTCTTGCTCATGGACTTTAAACTTTTTGAGTAGTTATCTTTTTAATTTTTACATTCCACTTCATGTTTACTTTGAATAAATTCATGCATCCTCTCTATTTAGTTTATCTCAAATCAAAATCCATAGCATATTTAGTACCTTGCATACATTCATGTCGCTTGCATTTTATCTAAAAAAAGAAAAAAAATATAACTCACCATGATCATGCTCATTCATCTCTATTTGAATAAATCTCTAAAATGCTTTCATGCTACCTTTGTTTGCTATAGTATGTTTAACGTTTGGAGTATGTTCTTTTTAAATTAAGCGTGGTGCTTAGGTTAAAATGCTTTCCTAGATTAAATTAGATATGGTGTCTAATTTGATTTTTGAACCAAGAATATGCTATAGTAGATATTGGTTATTTTGTTGGACTAACCCCTGTAGAAAACTCTCAAATTGAATATGGGTAAGTCCTGAGATGAATTCACATCAGAGATGAATCAAGACACATGATGAATTTAAACAACTTTGCGCAAAAGGAGGCACAACTCATTCTTCATGGAAGGAAGAAATGTAAGTATCAAAATTCATCTATTCTGTCTTTTGTTGCAAGTTATCTTTTCCTTGAACCATGCTAGAATGCAACAAACACACAAACACATGACAAAACAAAATCTATGCTAAAGTAATCTAAAAAATTCATTAGCATTGTAACACCCTAGGTGTTAAGCAACAAACTCAAACTGGTCATGTCATCATCATGCACAATGCACCATGTTTAGTAGATCACCATGTGATGCATTCAATAAAATAATATTTAATTACTTTGTTATAATGCATTGTTATGATGTAATGAGCTCAAATCAAAAATCCTTCCAAGGTACTTTGTGACCTTTTATTTTTGACTTCCATTAAAATACTTGTGTTTATGCCTTAATAAACTTGGGAGTGTAATTAGTGAAATTACACTAGGAACAAGTATGGGGTATGATCCTATTGGGTATTTTAATGCACACAGAAAAAGATCCGTAAGCGCATGGATACCGATGTAGCTTTCACCTGGGAGTATTCTAAGGTATCGATTTCCATGGGGAACGTGAAGTGTGCTAGAAAAATTAGGAACGTCCAAGGAAAGGGTAATTATAGGGTAGAGAGGTATTTTAGGGTTTTCTAAGTGATCCTATCTTGTTGAAGGCTTACGCTACTTTACTTACTTCGGAGCAGTAGGTCCTTTCAAACTCTCGAAAAAGACTAGGAAAATAGTAGTTTGGAGAAGGCTGCCAAAAGCTCTATGAAAACACCAACCCTAACATGGTGGATTACAAAGGCCTAACAGAGCTGTCACCTTTGGGGCTGCCACAACAATCCAGAGGATTAGGTGCAAACTTAGGTAAACCTTAGTCTAGACGCCATGTCTACACTAACGCTTACTACTCTAGTTACCGCGAATAACTAGAGCACTCAATATGAGCAGAGATCCAGTAAATAAAATAAAGCAAGAACTAAAACTAAACAAAATACTTAGAATTAAATGTTGAAGAACCTGGAGATTGCTCAAGATGAACCAGACGCTGAAGTTGTACAATGTTGGGGGAGATCCGACAGCTCTGGCTCCTCAACTCTCTCCTCTCCTCTCTCCCTGATCTCTACTTTACAACTAGATGAACTAGAACTAGAACTAGAAGTAAAAGATCATCTAGAGGGACCTCTACTTGTACTTGGATAGAGGGTTGAAACCCTAGCTTTTGCTTTGGATGTAGCTAATGAAGGTCAAGATGGCCTAAGGGAGGGGGTCTACCCCTGCTTATATAGCCCGGTGGGGTGAACCGCAGCCCTCGGATCAAACCAACTTGAAACAATGGTTGAGATGCATCGTAGAGGTCGGTTGGAGGCCGTCACACAAAGTTGGTCTCACTTGGAGGTGGGCCCAGGCCGGCCGGCCTGACATGTGGGGCTGGTTGGCCCCACTTGTCAGCCTCCAGGCTTCCGCTTCGTTCCCATGTCTTCTCGTGTCCTCTAGAACCTTCCCGTCAATTTTTGCAGAATTTTGACTTGATTTGGTTTGGTTTCTTGACTCCTACTTCTCCTCGGCTTATTCTGTTTTTAACCCTGAAAATTCATAATTCAATAAAGCTTTGGAAATTGTTATGTTAGTCCCTAAAACTCTTGCTTGGTGATGGTTCTAGGTTCTTCTAGAATCTTCCGAGTCGTATCCATCGGGGACTTTCTCTTCGGAACTCCAAATATAGCAAATGATATGTCCGTTTCGATCGTCTTGACGAGCGCTTCACAATAATGTGCTCTAATTCATCACTTGAGACACTTTTATATAGTGAAATATTAAATATCCTACAAAACAAGTGAGAATAACACAACTCATGGAACTCGTTAGAATCAAACCCTACAACTATGCTCTGTGGTCCATTTCATTCTTTTTCATGCAATAGTTGATGGTTAAAAATGAGCATTAGTGATCGTTAACAAGTTCCCCCTAGCTTAACCTTTGCTTGTCCCTGAGCAAAGCTAATCTCAACAATGGATCAGGAGTTGCTACAATGCTTTTACGACTCAAAAGTACACATGCGTTCAGACAAGAATTCTCCTCTGGATTAAAGCAAACCATTATGACTTTCAAGCTTACCCGTATTACCTTCTACCGTGGAGCTTTTAGCCTTCACTTGGGTCTTGTGTAGTTGAAAGATAGAACAATCAAGTCAAGCACTGCGTCTTGAGTTCTTTGATCAACCTTCATTCTGGAGTTTTTGTAGATTTTCAAAATAAAACTCAGAGATTCCTCTTGTATGACCCTTCCTGGTCTCTCTTGTATGGTATTTGTGGATTCTCACCTAGGCAATGATGGTGTTTTGCCTCTTCTCTCTTACCCTATAACTAATAGGCTTATATGGAACTGAGGGTAATTTAAGGATGTAGCATACTTACCCTATAACTAATAGGCTTATATGGAGCTGAGGGTAATTCAAAACTGGGATCCTTGGAGGGGAGTGTCATACCCTTAGATCAAGATGTGCATGTGTGTGGGAATATTTGGTGGCTAACCTAATTCTACTTTGCTCCTAGAGAGACTGCCTCCAACTAAAGAATTTATGAAGAACTTTGTTGTGGAGATCTTGGGATATCTTCTTTCTCCTTTCTTCGATGATAATGATGAACTTCTAGGCATAGAGATCACAGACTTCTCTTTTTCTCCCTCTTTCTTTTCTTCTTCTTTTTTTTCTTTTTTTACAAAGGATCTCCTACCTCTTACTTTAAGATACAATGAACTTGGAGAAGAGATAAATCACAATCTTGGAGCATTTATTTGGAAACCTAACAATCCTTTTAGATCCTCTCCTAGTGTAGGAGATAGATTTTTGGGTCAAAAAGGCATGTTTTTGCGTACTCCCAGGGTAGGAGCAGCAGGATATATGTGGGTGTAAGTGATCTTGATCTTGGGAGCATGACCATCCTCTCAACAAGGGTCTCACACGGGTTGACCAAACTCAACACAAAGTAAGCAGCCTATGAGCTGTTTTTTCTATTCTAGCAAGCATGTATATATGGTTGTGGTAGGAATTAAAGCTCTCGTCATATATGAACTCATCATGTGGCAATTTCAAGTTTTTCAAAAGATAAATCTCCAGAAATCTAGTGTCACTCAGAACAAGATAAACAATAACTCAGACCTTCTCATATCATATCCATCAATTACCTAGACTTAGATCAAGCATTCACAACCCACAAGTTTCAAGTTCAGAGTAAATCTTAGGTCAAAACAGTCATTTCCAAAACTCGGGAGAGTTCGAGGTTGAAAACTAGGCACTTGAAAGGAATTACGGTAGAGCAACTATTCATCATTTCCATACCAGAGATTATCTCCAGAGTCCATTTATTTAAACAGAAAAGCAAACTTTTATACACACTCTAATTAGCACACACTAATATGAAATAACATAATATAGAATGAATACTCGATAGGATAAGTGTGAACCTTCATGTGCTCACTTTTTCTTAAATTTTATTTATAAAGACAAAACTTTTAAGAGGGTAAGGATACTTACCTGGATACATGGGAGTGCCCTCCCCCAAACTGAATGTTGATGTAGTCGCTTGATCTTGCAATGTAGCAGACTGGCGTTGGAGATGTACTTCCTCTATCGAAGCATTGCTTGACATTGATAGCTGCTGGGACAGTGCTCTAATAGTGGGTGGAACATCCACTTACTTGTCAGCTTTTCTTAATAACTCCTGCACAACTCAAATAGACAACAAAACTCATGGAACTAATTAGGTATTAGGCATATGAGTTTCAGTTGTCTAGAACCTTGGTGATTGATTATTTTAGATAGGATCATTGAATTGTAAAAATTCAATCACATCAATCTCTTCAGAGTTTCTAGGTTCGAGAAAAACTTTCAAACGTTGGCCATTTACCTTGAATATGTTACTGGTATCATCCTAAAGTGTGAAGGCACCATGTAATGCAATATCAATCACCTTGAATGGCCCTTCCCATTTGCTTCAAAGTTTTCCATGACCGAATAGCTTCACTCTTGAGTTGAATAAGAGAACTTTATCTCTAGGCTTGAACTCATTATGCTTGATTCTCTTGTCATGCCACCTTTTTGTTCTCTCTTTGTAAATCTTGGAGCTATGATAAGCTTTTCCTCACCATTCTTCTAGCTCTGAGACTTGTATCTAACGGTTCCTGCCGGCTTGACGAAGATCCATGTTCCATTTCTTAAATGCCCAATGAGCTCTAAATTCTAATTCAATAGGCAAGTGGCATGTTTTTCCATATACAAGTTGATAAGGTGACATGCCTATGGGTGTCTTGTATGCAATTCGGTATGCCCATAGTGCATCAGGAAGCTTGAACTTCCATTTCTTTCCCATCTCATCAACAGTCTTTTGCAGAATGTTCTTGATTTTGCTTATTTGATGTTTTAGCTTGACAGCTTGTTTGAGGATGGTATGGAGTTGCTATGTTGTGCTTAACTCCATATTCTTAGGAACTGTATGAAGGACTTGTCAATGAAGTGTGATCCTCCATCACTTATGATCATGCTTGGTGTTCTGAATCTTGGGAATATCACTTCATGGAACATCTTATTGGTGTGCTTGGAATCGGTAGCTCGACATGGTAATGCTTCTACCCACTTAGACACATAGTCAACTGCCACCAAGATGTATTCAGTTGTCACACCCATGTTTTGAAAACATAAAATTTGGATGCAAACCATATGTGTAGAACATATAGAACAAATTGTAAAGGAGAAGTATCATACTCAGTGCCTTATTACAATAGCGAACCATAGTTCATTACATAAAAAGACATCTCAACATATCGAGATCTGATAAATAAACTAAACAACTCCATGGGCGTCTCCATCACAACAGGATTTGGTCGACTAGTTGACCCCAAACCTAGTTGTCCTCATAGTAATCATCGTAGTCATTGCCATCTGTACCCACCCGGGATTTTTATCCAAATAAAGAAAATAAACAAGCATAAGTACATCTCATACTTAACAAGTTAATATGGGGTTCATGAGGCTCAAAAGGTAGATAATGGTTTAACTGCGGTTTGCTTTTAATGAGTTACATCTATCATTATTTAAGTATGATTATGCTTAGGCTCCAATTAATCCTAGTAGTATCAAGAATAAGTAATCAATATGAATCATCATCATTTAATGAGCATCATTACATTATCATCAACAATAATTCATCTATTTCATGAGTTTTCCGGGCCGCCCGTGACCGTGGGCATGGCTAGTATACTAGTTTATTAAACTCTATGCAGAGGTGTACACTTTCACAGTGAGTCATGATTCCATGTGCCCGGGGTGATTAGCCCCCTAACACTTCGAAGGTTAGTGGGCAGGGTACACTATGAAGCCTTTCAAAAGTTTGTCTAACATGTTAGGGCCGCTAGGTTTCTGTGGCAAGCAGATATAGGTATCCCCTTCCCAAATGGCACAATGACACGCAACCTATACATATAGGGACAGGAGCCAAACTATACCTGAGTTGGCAGACCACTTTTTGCGCCCTTTCAGGTAAACTCTAACATGCTGGAAAAGGTCTTCATACTTGACTAAAGCTAGAGTCATGTGGCCCTCATAGTTGTACTATAAATCCTAGCTTTTGCCGATGAATAAGTCCTTATGGAGGGCCAAGAGCATCATGATAAACAAAAGCTCTCTCACCCTAAGTTAGGTTTCTCAAAAGCAAGTTTTAACGTATGTTGCATATAATCGTTAATCATTATTTAGATCTAATGCATTTAAGTTGGCGCTAGCAACTACCCATATGCAAGTGTAAACCCATCGGTAACAAGGTACAAGGTAATCAAAAACTAGGATGTCCTTATGTTGCACCAAATTGACACATGCATATGTCTAATTAAATCATGAATAGGATAACAAGGAATATATCATATTATACTTGCCTTGCTCATAGCGCTCCTGCTAGTCCAGATAATCACAGTAGTAGCTCTCGTGACCGATGTAGCAATCACCGTCTACTCGAACCATAACCAATAACACGCATTCCAAGACCATTCATGCAAGGAAAACAATACTATAGGTTAGAACAGCACACAATCAGAGAAAAATCAGTATAAAAGGTTTATAAAATGAATCTATGTGTCTCTATGATCACACAGACGCGAAGATCACACAAATCGGAGCTAGAATGTGAAAGATACGAATTATTTATGATTTTCTAAAGCATTTTAATAGATTAAATCTAAACATGAAAATTAATAGTGTACAACATGGCTAACAATATGATAAACATGTAGATTATTTTGCTACGATCCTAATGCAACTTGAACGGATCGAATTGGAGTTAAAACGGGGATTTTATAAGCATTTGAAATTAGTGGCAATCCTATAAATAACTCAAACTATTTTTGGATTAAAATAAATCAAGAAAATCAGGATTTTAAATCAACCGAGGACCACGGGTTTGAATTCAAGGAAACCCGAGGGCTCTTTAAGAAAATTATGCCGCGAAGGGGTATGCTCCACCCAGGACCGTCCGATCGAATCTGGACGGCCCATATTAGACCAAGGCCAAGGGGGGCGGCGCACCCATCGGAGAAGACAGCCACGCGGTGGTGCACCATTGCCGGCGGTGAGATGGCTCACCAGCGCAACTGAAAAGGGCCTTAGAGGCCACCATTTGGCTCGGGGCCAGTACGAAATGAAAGAGGCGACAACGGGGAGTCTCACCGCGTAGACGAAGGAGGCAGGAAGGGATCGACGACGGCGGGGCAGGTAAAAATGGTGGCCGGTGCAACCCCTGCAAGTTCGACAATGAACTATGAGTCAACAGAGGGGTCAAGGAAGGGGAAAATGATGCCAAGGTGCTCCATACCATGCGGCGGAGCTCGGCAGCGAGTCGATTCTGTTAGCGAGGTGATGGAGAAGCTCGACCCGAGCTCAGCAACTCGAGCTAGGAACACAGGAGAGAATGGCAAGCTTGATTCAGCGAGTTGGAATGGAAAAATAGCTCGTAAAGGGGGCGGCTAGCTTTATAGGAGAACTTGGTGTGGAATCCGCTGCAAAATCAAGAAGGAAATGGGCTTGATTGCCCGATTTGCAACGACGGCGAAAATTGGAAGGTGCTGGTGCCTTCGGTTGGAGGTAGGGGACGACTCCAGGTGGTGGGTCCACCTGTCAGCAAAAAGAGGTAGCGGGGGGCCGTGCGTCAGCGACCGAGCGGGCGGGAACGAGGGCGCGGCTGCGTTCGTTGCTAGGCTGGCTCAAGAAGGCGATTAGGGCGCGCAGGCCTGAGGAAGGGGAGCAAAGTGGGAGCGGGCGGGCTGTCTTGGCCACGCCGAGGGAAAGGATGGGCAGCGCCCATTTGGGCCTGCGGAAGGCAAGGGGGGTGGCGGGCTGGTTGGACCAGCGAGCCAAAAACCAAGGAAGAGGGGGCAAATAAAGGATTTCCCTTTTTCTTTTATGAAATAATTTTGTAAATTCATTTTCAAGAGATTTTGAACTCCTTTTTGAATTCTGTCAAAACCACTCACCACATAAATAAATATGCAACAGCATGTATGCATCAACATATGTCTAACCTTATATTTGATTTTAAATTCATAAAAAATATTATTTCCCCTATGTTAAATGCCCACAAATAAACATATATAAATCAAATTTCATCTATTTGAAAGTATGCAAAATTTTGGGTGTTACAATTCTACCCCCCTTAAAGATAATCTCGTCCTTGAGATTGGATGGTGCTTACTCGAACAACTATGGATATGCCTTTCTTAGATCCTCTTCTCTTTCCCAAGTGGCCTCTTCATCACTATGCCTATTCCACTGTACCTTGCACATCTTGATTGCCCAACTCCTTGTAACTCTTTCCGCCATTTCTAAGATTTAACAGGATACTCTTCATATGTTAGGTCTTCCTTAACAACAATTTCCTCAAGTGGTATTTGTTCTTCTGGTGCACGCAGACACTTCTTTAACTGTGACACATCGAACACATCATGCACACCAGATAGATTTTCAGGCAATTCTAGTTGGTAGGCCACTTCTCCATGTCTCGCGAGAATCTTAAAAGGACCAATATACCTTGGGGCTAACTTCCCTTTTATATTGAACCTTTTCACACCTTTCATTGGCGACACTTTTAAATACACATAATCCCCTAATTCGAAGGTCAATTCCTTCTTCTAGTGTCAGCATTGCTCTTCTATCGAGACTGTGCCACTCTCAAATTTTCTCTGATCTTTCTCACTTGCTTCTCAGCATTTCTAAGAACATCGAGTCCACACACTTGAGTCTCTCCTGTTTGATTCCAAAATAGTTGAGTTCTGCATTTACGTCCATACATGGTCTCGAAAGGTGCTATCTTGAGACTTTGTTGGTAACTATTATTGTAAGAGAACTCAGCTTAGGGCAAACTCTTATCCCAACTATCACCATATTGCAATGCACAAGCTCTCAACATATCTTCCAAAATTTGATTGATCCTTTCAGTTGGCCCGTCAGTTTGGGGGGTGATAGGCAGAACTGAAATTCAACTTGGTCCCAAGGAATGATGTATCTTATGCCAGAACTATGAGGTGAACTGAGTAACCCTATCGAACATGATCTTCTTTGGAACTCCATGCAGACTTACTATCCCTTCCATATAAAATTCGCCCAGTCTAGCACCTTTATAGGTAGTATTGACCGGTAAGAAGTGAGCAACTTTAAAAAGTCGGTCCATGATTACCCATATTGAATCATAACCTCTCTGAGTGCGAGGTAACTGAAATGATCCATGATTTCCTCGAAGGGAAATCCACAGATTACAACATAATGTGATAATCCCAGAAAGACCAAGTTATCAAATTATCTTTATTCAGCTGATATCACAGTCATACATCGCGGAAGTACAAGTTACAAGTCATTACAACACTAGTTAACACACCTAATTACATCGTTGATCTAGCAGAAACGCACACAAATCTTCATCAGAGTTGACGTAGCGCATCGGCGGGTGAAGGCTCTTCCTTCACGGGCAATCATCAGAGTTGGCGTAGAATGTCAGCGAGCGTATACTTCATCTCCTCAACCAAACTTGAGCGTAAGAACGAGACCATCTAATCCTACTCCTTTAATCTCCGTTGTCATCGCAGATGACATCCAATCCTGCTGAACAATTATTAGTATGGTTTGTACTAGCCACTGGCTCCCACCCTATGCTTTGCGTATGCTTCGTGGTGTGGAATGCAAGGGTAGAGCAAAAGTCCTATATATGGCTATAGGTTTCCTATGCAAGTTCATCAATATTTTATAATAATAGTTCATCAAGTTTTAACCCATCTCATCAACATATCTCCCATCCCATCACACCCATCTCACCACACTCTCACACTCTCTAGGCGGCAAGGACGACTCCCGCTCGTACCTTGCCTCAATAGCCAAAGCCGGAAGCCAACACCAAACCCGAGGGAAGGTAGAAAGGACTCCTCTCTCTAGTCAAGTGAAGTTATACTTAGGAAAGGTCCATAGCCAACAAGTCGGCATATGTATCGATCGATCAACCAAGACTATGTAGAGGTTTACACTACCCACAAGATCACCATCATCGACGATCTGAGTCATCTAGGCTGATAACGGGCCACCTTCCAACTAGACACGATGCCACCCTATCACTAAGAACTAGAGCCACATCGGAGTACCCCGTACACCGGCACGCTGAGACTGTGAAACATAGTACTTGGCCCCTTAGGTACTACGCTGTCTTAGGAGGGTGTGGGCACTCGACGCTCGTACCTCCCTACACTATTTGCTAACCTCCCAATAGTAGTGGCACCGCACTATAAAGTCGAACGTCCGCCTCGTACCCATTTAGAGCGAATGGGTGTGTAAGGCTTCCTATGATCGGGTCCACAGGACATATCAGTCATTAGGGTGAATAAGCAGGATTTCTTCACAAGGGTAGTTGTTTCCTGCTCGACGGGACACCCGGCACCCCATTCCCTCACATAACCTCCCATCCCGGGGCTTCATCCCCCGAAGACACTCCACCTCGGGACCTCTCCCTGTCACATTGCCCGCCACAGGAATCTCACATGGCGAATGCCCAGGTAGCGCCCTCCGGCAAGACTTGTCCTCGTGAGTCGTCATAGATCCTGCTCGATCGACTCGACCCTCACCACACACCCAAGACACACGGCAAGATATCCCTGAGTTCATTACCAAGTTATTACCGTGTTCTCGGCACCACGTGCCTTATCCACTCACAAACAGTGATCCACCATGCATCACATCACAGATATAATGCGTAGTAGAAAAGGTAGTAACTAGTAAGTGAGCGTCTAGCCTAACAGCGGGTGTGTAGGGGGAATAGGTTGCGACAAGGTAAAGGCTCACAAGCATTTCAACCATGCAACCTATCTCAGTTCATTTGCATAAAAGTAAAGCACTAGCATCTACATTGTAGCATGCCTAATAGGATTCTACGAGGTTGGGTGGGACACGGAACCTGTTGAATGTCATGTTCGAGATCCTTAGTGCTCTTGTAGTTGTTCTCCTCCAAGGTCCTTCCATCTGCATGTCCTTCCTCCAATGGATCCCGATCCAAACAACGCTATCCTCGAAGCAACTACCTCGATACAACAACAAGCAAAAGGGCAATCAGACCACTAAACCTAGGAAGATTGTGAAAAGAGACAACAGAGCACGAGAAGAACAACTACACTGAAAGAAGATGAAAGGAGAAGCAACTTAACCCTCTCGGTGGATGTCCGATCTCTGGGCCAACAAAACAGGAGCGATTGCTTGCTAAACACAAGCTTAAGCCTTAGCCTAGCCAGTACTTCCTAGGTTGATCATGTCAACATGTACGGCTTAAAGATAAATGGCATAGTCTTTAGCTCATCCTAAGCAAATACCATAGCTTGTGGCCTTCGATCCGAGCGTCATGGAGAATGACAAGAATCGAAAAGCTAAGAGCAAGAGAAGCTCTATTCTCTCTTAATTCGAACACCATTGCAAATGACGGGAATCAAGAGGGGGTGGAATGAAGGAGAAGAGAAGAAAGAAGAGAGGTAGTCTACTTCTTCCAATACACACACCATGGCAAAAAGGCGAGGCATCAGAGAGAAGCAACACACAAAGAACACGAGTGCTCAAGCTTACTAGTAGGGTGCCAAGACCTAGGTGCACTAAATGCACTAAGACATCCCCTAGGTTTGACATGGTGTGGTTGTCACCACGAGAACCTTAGAAATGCTACGATCAAAGATGGTACAAACATACAAGGGATTGAGCATGAAGAGCAAAAGACAGAACAAAAGCGGGATTCACCTTCCTTTGATCCACTCGCCATTGCAACGACGGGAATCAAAGAAATGGAATCAAGAAAGCGAAAGCACCAACAAGCAAGAGGCTCAATCCACACCTTACTGGATCATTGGGGGTCGAGAATGAAAGAAGAACAGAAGGAGGAATGGAATCTGCACCCTTTCATCCAACACGTCATGGAACGGGCATAGGTTGGAAGCAAAGAGGCACGATCCCCTAAACCAAACCCACTCGTAGGGTGCCACGACCGTGAATCTAAATGGCACAAGGATATTTCTATAGCTCATAGCGATGCGGTTGTTAGCGCTAGATCTAGAGAAATGCCTTGGTAGAAGTGGCACGAACATACGAGATGGTTCGGATAAAACAAGTGAACAAGAGAGGTAGAGCCCGATGGCCATAGTGAAGTGACTCATGGCCATGAGCTCAACCTACACGAGTTGGCATTCATCGAAAAGCAAAGGTCGTCCCCAAGTTGTATCTCACTAGACCAAGTCACGAAGGCTCAAATTAAGCAGGTGAGAACTGCATCATTATCGACATTGACATCAAGTCCGCATTGACCATGTCCTAGGGATGATGACAGGGGCAACAATCACCATTCGGCAGAGACAACTAAAAGGCGAAGGAGTGAGTTACAGTTGGCGTTACGGTCACGATGGGATGAACCCACGACTAGAACAACCAAACGATATACGATCCTTCGACCGTCTCGATGGCTTGGTCTAGAGGCGCGACACAAACAACCCCACCACACGACAACAACGAACCATGACTCGACAAGTGATAACCCAACGACACAACATGGAGTAGCACGCATCCCAAAACCATCACAAGAGATAGATAGACCGACATGAAGGCACAACACAGGCAGTGGTGTTGATAGGTGATCAAGTAGCATGATGATAACATTTATAATGCAAGTATCGGTGCATGAGCAATGTACATGATAGACGATATAGTGATGTATGATCAAGCGAAAGAATAAGGACTAGAGTTTGTCAACATCACGAACGGCGTCGACGGGTTTGAAGGCTCAAACTTGTCGATGGCGAGGAAGGCGAGGATAATCGTAGAGTGTCCGGGGGAGCTCTGGCTTGCTGTGTCCAGTCTTGGCTAACTTGTGGCCAGTTGGGGCCAGTCGGATGAGGCTGCTATTGGCTATAGGCTAGCCAGGCATGGCCAGCGAAGTCCAGTAGTGCTGCAGCTCTCCTGCCAGAAGGTATTCACGGCACGAAGGGCGGACATAAGCACGACACGAAGGTCGGTTCCACATGATGATCGACGAGGTTGGCAGCGATGTATGGCTTGTGAACGGGGACACTATGGGGCTGCAGCCTTCCTGCAGGGATGTGAAGAGGTGGCACGAGGGCCGATCTTAGCATGGATAGTGTCAAAATCGATGGAAAGGAGAAATTAGGCAGGGCTTGGTGTGCTGGTGGCTCACCGGTGCATAGATCCTCTGGTGGGGCCATGTGTGGTTCGCTACTCAGTGAACAGAGCTGAGGTAAGGCGAGGATGGTGGCTCGGTGGATGTTGTCGCGGCCCTGCAGATGTGGACAGGGTCTAGGGGGCTCCAGCGGCATGGTGGAGACGATAGACGTGGAGGCAGGGAAGGTCGTGGATGCAACGCTCCTAGCCCTGGCTCCTATGACGGGGTAGCTCTCGCGGAGATGGCGGAGCTCGGCGTCGTTGTTGTTTGGCTCGACGTAGAGGTGGCTGGCAAGGCGGGTGCAGAGGCATGGTCGGGTGGTGGCGTTCTTGTGGTGCCACGCCATGGCGAGGCCGGTTTGGTTGAGGGGGTCAGGGCCACAACTTTGGGTCGACGCGGAGGGCGCTGGAGTCACAGTGGCACGACCGACTAGGCTCCTCCGTGGTCGGCTCATCGATAGGGCGCTCGGCTTGCGGCACGGTTTGGCCCTGGTGTCGGTCAGTGAGGAGGAAGGTTGAGCGCGGAGTAGTGGTGCGGTGGCGTGGCTCGACTGGGTGCCAGTGGTTTTGTGGGCTCGGTGGTCAGCGCTGCTTGGAGGAGGGGAAACAGTGGTGGGTGGAGCTAAAGAGGGAAGGAGATGGCGGCGGATTAGTGAATAGGGAAGCAAGGGAGTGGCGGTGGGGGTATTTGTAGGTGCCACGGGCTAGGTTTGGTAGCTGCCTCAGCGTCCGTGCCATCGATGTGACGGCCGGAACACACGGCATGCATCCGCTAGGCGGGGTAGGGAAGCGGGGTCTGGGCGCTGATGTTGAGGAGGCGCGATCTCTCACATCGGTGGCGGCGGCGGCTCTAGCTTGGGTGTGTTCCGCTCTAGGGTTAAGGTGGGGGAACAGGCCCGCGAGGGCTGCACACTAGGCCTGCGGGGGCCTCCAAACGGGCTGGCGGGGGCTACTGCTGGGTTGGCGGGCTCTCGCCATAGAGCAGGCCGACCTGGTTTGCGGCTTGAGGAGAGGGGGTCATGCGGGCTGGTGGTGCTGCTCAGCATGTGGGCCAAGGGGCGCAGACGGGACAACAGGACGGGAAAGGGAATGGGCTGGTTGCCTAGATTTGGAAAAAGGAAAAAGGAAATTTCCTTTAACGATTTATTTGCTTAAAGGAAATTGCAAGATATTTAAAAAGGGAGAATGGGGAAGATTCAAATAGAGGTTCAAGATGATTCAAAAATGAATTTTGATAGGGGAAATTTCCCAGGGGAGTTTTTGGGAAAATTACCCGATGAGATTTGAGATAAATTTCAAAAGGAGCCTTTAGGATGGATTTAGAAGAAATTCTCGAGGGAATTTGAGAGGAGATTTATCCAACAGAGTATGGTGAAATTTGGAAAGAGATCGGAGAATGGTTTAAAGGAGATTTAAGAGAAACTTCGAGGGGAGTTTGGAAAGGGATTCAGATGGGATTCAAAAGAGATTTAGCAGAGGAACTTGCTATGGATTCATGCACTCCGACACAAAACCCTAAATCGACAAAAGAACTCTGGTACACTCCTATAAACAAATCTATATGTAGGCAACGTTCCGCCAGTGAGTTAGACTTGGGTTAGACCTATAAGCTACATGCTTCACTCAATTGCAAGAAAAAAAATTAAAAAGCTCGTATTTTTGGTTGCCTGAAAATCCGGGATGTTATAGTCCACCCCCCTTACAGGGATCTCATCCCCGAGATTTAGGGGTTACTGGTCTTGAAGGATGGTCGATAGGTTTACCTAGGGTATCAGGCTTTTACTGGGTATTCTTTGTGCATTAATGCATTAGGTTTTTTCAATGGAGCTTTTGAAAGAAGGGCTCTTGGAAAGTCATTTTCACAAACCTTTTTAAATTGGGAAAGGAGAGGGAGACAATTTTTGCATTCTCGAATCAGTTTTTGGAAAAGAGCCTTTTCTCAAAAGAGCTTTTGAAACTTTCGCAAACTAAGTTTTGATTTTTGGCCTTTTAAAATCATTTTGTTTTTTGTTAATCAAAGTTTTTGGGAAGCAAGTTTAAATACTGGATGAAAATATTTTCACGTGCCAAAATTTTGCAAGGCGAGTTTTAAAAGCCATTTGTGAAAGCTTATTTTTCTTTAGACAATAGCTTTTGGATCAAAAGACAATTTTGAAAGGAGTTTTCTTTGTGAAACAAAATCCATCTTGCAAGGTAGGGAAGCAACTTAAAATAGTTTTCATTTGAAAACAAACTCTCTTTTGAAGTTGGTCCTAGGTTTTTGAAACCAAAAATTCTTTGTAACCTTGTAAAGTATTTTGATGAAGCTTTGAAAATAGGTTTTTCACAAAATCCACTTTTGGAAAACCCTATTTGAAGAAAACCACTTTTCTTAAATTTTTTTAAAGGACACACACAAATTGTCTGAAATGCCCTTTTTGCAAAGCATTTTGAAATAGGGGCAAGACTTCCTAAATATCTGAAAGAGGCCAAGAGCTTTGAATGGAACAAAAACTTTTCAAAATCCCCTTTCCTTTGAAAGTCATTTTTACTCTCAATAAGAGTTTATTTTGGCAAAGCTTGGGGTTTGAAACCTCTTTTATTAAAACAAGATAGGGTATTAGAACAAGATAGGGTATTTGAACGAAGATTTTGAAACCCAAAATGTCCTTTGCTTTGAATAAAATTCTTTTAAAGCGGTTGCTTTTGAAAAAGTTGAGCTTAGGATTAGAGTAGTATGCGAGTACCACTTAGGAGTGGTCATAGTCACGTACCTCGATACCTGCATATGCCCGGCAGTAGCCATGTGGATGCATCACACATGGGGCACCAAGTTTCGTAGCGGCACCAAGGGTTATGATTACAACACACTACCAATTAAGTCCCTGGCAACAACTTGATATCCCAAGCTAGAGGGAGGGGAGAGTTTTCAGAAGGGACAAGGAAAAAGCCTTTGTAAAACCATTTTGGAAACCCATTTTTTAAAACAAAGCTTTAAATCACTTGCTTCGTAATTCCTGTAAGGAGGAAGGTCACAACCTTGGATTTTGAAATCAAATCAACACAAAGATATTTGAAATAGGTTGTAACCCGCTTTGGTTTTTGGAACTCAAATCCAAACTTTTGAATTTTGGTCAAAATAGATCAAACCCTTAAAAGAGATTTTTGGAAATACTTTAATAGATTTTTGGCTTGTGAAATCAAAAGATGTTTTTGTTTTTCTAAAACCTTTTTTAAAATGATTTTTAGAAACATGTGGCCTTTTGAAGAGGTAGTTTTAGAAATCAAACCATTTTATAAACTGTTCCAAACGGGCTTTTTGGACAAAAGACGTTTTGAAATAGTGAGCATGCGAAGTTTGCAATCATTTTGATGAAAGCCTTTTGCAATTACCCAAAACTTTTGAAGATGATCAGCTTTGAAACCTTGTTTGAATGATGTGGGGGGGATTGACTTACAGAACTTTTGAAACCCGGGGTAGATCAGACTTTTGAAAATGGGTTAAAATCAATGTAAGTTTTGAAAACAAAATCCTTTGAAAGGCTTTGTTTTCTAAATCAAAACACACCCCTTTTCTTTTAATGTTTTCAAATCATAGATTTTGAAACTCATTTTATTTTTGAAAACAAAGAGTTGTCTCCCTTTTCATTTGAATTAACAAAACTAGTTTCGAAGAGGACTTGAAATCATTTCTCATTTTAAGAAGGTAAAGCTTTCACAATCAGAATTTTGTTTTTATAAACCTTTTCCTAAGTGATACTTGTAAAACTAGATTTGGAAAGTTAATTTTGGTTTTGCTAAAATTTTTGGAAACATTACAAACAAAATCTTTTCACAAGGGTTTTGTTTTATTAATCAATTACAACACATTTTTGAAAGCAAGGTTTGTTTTGAAAAGAATTTGGCTCCTAGGTCAAAATCAAAAGCTTTTAAAGCAATACTGAGGCAAAGACTTTGGTTGGAAAACATTTTGTTGATTGAAAATCAAAACTTCTATGCTTCGGAAGTGAAATTGTAACTCTTTTTGAAAGGAGACGGATTTTCAAACTGTTTCAGAATAGCTTTTGAAATCAACTCGGATCGAGAAAAGAATTGGAACTGCTTTTCTTTTTGAAAGAGGAAAACCTTTTAAGAAGTTTTGAGACCATTTTTCCTTGAGATGGGGATGCTTTTATTAAAGAGGGGTCATTTACCTAGTCAAGGGACGACCTTGGGTTTAGCCTGGTAGTTTAGCTAGGGTCCTAGAGTCACACGCGACAATAGGTTCTATAGCCTACATTCAGGCAACAAGAAGCATGAGAGAACAACAACTCAAGATCTAGGCATTCAAACAGCATTACAACTCCTAATGCATAGTGTTGACTTAAGGCGACTCTAGTGCCTTCGAAGTCTCACACACTACCGATCTAACGTGGTCGGCAAGCTGGGAGAGGGTTCTACAGGTCAACTTTCTGAAACCAAGCTCAGTTAGCACCAGAATTCAAGGCAGAGGGGGAAATCAAGTGTCAGCACCTATAGCCTGCAACAGACGGAGGGTTTGGCTTCTAAACTAGTGTTTGGCTCTAAGGGTCTCGTCCTAGGGTCAATGCTTTGATACCAACTGAAACGATCCATGATTTCCTCGAAGGGAAATCCACAGATTACACCATAATGTGATAATCCTAGAAAGACCAAGTTATCACATTATCTTTATTTAGCTGATATCAAAGTCATACATCACGGAAGTACAAGTCACAAGTCATTACAACACTAGTTAACACACCTAATTACATCGTTGATCTAGCGAAAACACACATAGATCTTCATCAGAGTCGACGTAGCGTGTCAGCGGGTGAAGGCTCCTCCTTCACGGGCAATCATCAGAGTTGGCGTAGAATGTCAGCGAGCATAGACTTCATCTCCTCAACCAAACTTGAGCATAGGAACGAGACCATCTAATCCTACTCCTTTAATCTTCGTTGTTGTCGCAGATGACATCCAATCCTGTTGAACAATTATCAGTATGGTTTGTACTGGCCACTGGCTCCCACCCTATGCTTTGTGTATGCTTCGTGGTGTGGAATGCAAGGGTAGAGCAAAAGGCCTATACATGGTTGTAGGTTTCCTATGCAAGTTCATCAATATTTTATAATAATAGTTCATCAAGTTTTAACCCATCTCATCCACATATCTCCCATCCCATCACACCCATCTCACCACACTCTCACACTCTCTAGGTGGCAAGGACGACTCCTGCTCGTACCTTGCCTCAACAGTCAAAGCCGGAAGCCAACACCAAACCGAGGGGAAGGTAGAAAGGACTCCTCTCTTTAGTCAAGTGAAGCTATACTTAGGAAAGGTCCATAGCCAACAAGTCGGCATATGTATCGATCGATCAACTAAAACTCTACAGAGGTTTACACTACCCACAAGATCACCATCATCGACAATCCGGGTCGTCTAGGCTAAAAACGGGCCGCCTTCCAACTAGACACGATGCCACCCTATCACTTAGAACTAGGGCCATGTCGGAGTACCCCATACACCGGCACGCTGAGACTATGAAACGTAGTACTTGGCCCCTCGGGTACTATGTTGTCTTAGGAGGGTGTGGGCGCTCGATGCCCGTACCTCCCTACACTATCCGCTAGCCTCCCAATAGTAGTGGCACCGCACTAGAAAGTCAAACGTCCACCTCGTACACATTTAGAGCGAATGGGAGTGCAAGGCTTCCTAAGAACCGGTCCATAGGACATATCAGTCCTTAAGGTGACTATGTAGGATTTCTTCACAAGGGGTAGCCTTTTCCCGCTCGACAGGACACCTGGCACCCCATGCCCTCACAGCACCTCCCATCCCGAGGCTTCATCCCACGAAGACACTCCACCCCGGGACCTCTTCCTATCACATTGCCCGCCACAGGCATCTCACATGGCGAACGCCCAGGTAGTGCCCTCCGGTAAGACTCATCCTCATGACTCGTCGTAGATCCTGCTCGTTTGACTCGACCCTCACCACACACCCAAGACTTACGCCAAGATCTCCCCGAGTTGATTACCAAGTTATTACTGTGTTCTCGGCACCACGTGCCTTATCCACTCACAAATAGTCATCCACCATGAATCACATCACAGATATAATGCGTAGTAGAAAAGGTAGTAACTAGTAAGCGAGCATCTGGCCTAACAACGGGTGTGCAGGGGGAATAGGTTGTGACAAGGTAAAGGCTCACAAGCATTTCTACCATGCAACCTATCTCAGTTCATTTACATAAAAGTAAAGCACTAGCATCTACATTGTAGCATGCCTAATAGGATTCTACGAGGTTGGGTGGGACGTGGCACCTATTGAATGTCATGTTCGAGATCCTTAGTGCTCTTGTAGTTGTTCTCCTCCAAGGTCCTTCCATCTGCATGTCCTTCCTCCAATGGATCCTGATCCCAACAACGCTATCCTCGAAGCAACTACCTCGATACAACAACAAGCAAAAGAGCAATTAGACCACTAAACCTAGGAAGACTATGAAAAGAGACAACAAAGCACGAGAAGAACAACTACACCGAAAGAAGACTAAAGGAGGAGCAACTTAACCCTCTCGGTGGATGTCCGATCTCTGGGCCAACAAAACAGGAGCGGTTGTTTGATAAACACAAGCTTAAGCCTTAGCCTAGCCAGTACTTCCTGGGTTGATCGTGTCAACCTGTATGGCATAAAGATAAATGACATAGTCCTTAGCTCATCCTAAGCAAATACCACAACTTGTGGCCTTCGATCCGAGCGTCATGGAGAATGATGAGAATCGAAAAGCTAAGAGCAAGACAAGCTTCGTTATCTCTTAATTCAAACACCATTGCAAAATGACAGGAATCAAGAGAGGGTGGAATGAAGAAGAAGAGAAGAAAGAAGAGAGGTAGTCTACTTCTTCCAATACACACGCCATGGCAAAAAGGCGAGGCATCAAAGAGAAGCGACACACAAAGAACACGAGTGCTTAAGCTTACAAGTAGGGTGCCAAGACCTAGGTGCACTAAATACACTAAGACATCCCCTGGGTTCGACGCGGTGTGGTTATCACCACGCGGTGTGGGATTCACCTTCCTTTGATCCACTCTCCATTGCAACGACAGGAATCAAAGAAATGGAATCAAGAAAGCGAAAGCACCAACAAGCGAGGGGCTCAATCCACACCTTACTAGATCAATGGGGGTCAAGAACGAAAGAAGAACGGAAGGAGGAATGGCAGTTGTCAGCACTAGATCCGAAGAAATGCCCTGGTAGAAGTGGCATGAACATACGAGATGGTTCAGATAAAACAAGTGAACAAGAGAGGTAGAGCCCGATGGCCATAGCGAAGTGACTCGCGGCCATGAGCTCAACCTACACGAGTTGGCGTTCGTCAAAAAGCAAAGGTCGTCCCCAAGTTGTATCCCACTCGACCAAGTCATGAAGGCTCAAATTAAGCATGTAAGAACTGCGCCATTATCGACATTGACATCAAGTCCGCATTGACCATGTCCTAGGGACAATGACAGGGGAAACAATCACCATTCGGCGGAGACAACTAAAAGGCAAAGGAGCGAGTTACGGTTGGCGTTACGGTCACGATAGGACGAACCCACGACCGGAACAACCAAATGATATACGATTCTTTGACCATCTCGACGGCTCGGTCCATAGGCGCGACACAAACAACACCACCACATGACAACAATGAACCACGACTCGACAACCGACAACCCAACGACACAACATGGAGTAGCACGCATCCCAAAACCATCACAAGAGATAGATAGTCCGACACGAAGGCATGGCACAGGCAGTGGTGCTGATAGGTGATCAAGTAGCATGATGATAACATTAATAATGCAAGTATCGGTGCATGAGCAATGTAGATGATAGACAACATAGTGATGTATGATCAAGCAAAAGAATAAGGACTAGAGTTTGTTGATGTCGCGAACAGCATCGATGGGTTTGAAGGCTCGACCTTGTCAATGGCGAGGAAGGCGAGGATGATCGTAGAGTGTCCGGGGGAGCTCTAGCTTGCTGTGTCTAGTCTTGGCTAACTTGTGGCCAGCTGTGGACTGTCGGATGAGGCTACTGCTAGCCATAGGCTAGTCAGGCATGGCCAGCAAAGTCCAGTAGTGCCGTAGCTCTCCTGGCAGAAGGTATCCACGGCATGAAGGCCAGACAGAAGCACGACACGAAGGCGGTTTCACATGATGATCGATGAGGTTGGCGGCGATGTATGGCTTGTGAACAGGGACGCTGCGGGGCTGCAGCCTTCCTGCAGGGATGTGAAGAGGTGGCAGGAGGGCCGATCTTACCATGGATAGTGTCAAAATCAATGGAAAGGAGAAATTAGGCAGGGCTTGGTGTGCTAGTGGCTCACCGGTGCATAGATCCTCTGGTGGGGCCACGTGTGGTTCGTTGCTCGACGAACAGAGCTGAGGCAAGGCGAGGATGGTGGCTCGATGGACGTCATCGTGGCCACGCAGATGTGGATGGGGTCTAGGGGCTCCAGCGGCATGGTGGAGACGATGGACGTGGAGGCGGGGAAGGTCGCGGACATAGTGCTCCTAGCCCTGGCTCCTGTGATGGGGTAGCTCTCACGGAGACAGTGGAGCTCGATGTCATTGTGGTTTGGATCGACGCAGAGGTGGCTAGCGAGGCAGGTGCAGAGGCGTGGCCAGGTGGTGGCGTTCTAGTGGTGCCACGCCATGGCGAGGCCGGTGTGGTCAAGGAGGTCAGGGCCGCAGCTTTGGGTCGACACAGAGGGCGTTGGAGTCACGGTGGCACGATCGGCTGGGCTCCTCTATGGCTAGCTCACCGGTGGGGCGCTCGGCTTGCGGCACGGTTTGGCCCCGGCATCGGTCGATGAGGAGGAAGGGCGACCGCAGAGTAGCAGTGCGGTGGTGTGGCTCGGCCGGGTGCCGGCGGTTTTGTGAGCTCAGTGGTCGGCGCTGCTTGGAAGAGGAGAAACAGCGGCGGGTGGAGCTGAAGAGGGAAGGAGATGGCGGCGGATTAGGGAATAGGGAAGCAAGGGAGCGGCGCGCGGGGGTATTTGTAGGTGCCACGGGCTAGGGTTGGTGGCAGCCTCGGCGTTCGCGCCATCGATGTGACGGCCGGAACACACGGCACACATTCGCTAGGCAGGGTAGGGAAGCAGGGTCTAGGCGCTGACATCGAGGAGGCGCGGTCTCTCACATCGGTGGCGGCGGCGGCTCCAGCTTGGCTGTGTTCCGCTCTAGGGTTAAGGTTGGGGAACGGGCCGATGGGGGCTGCGCACTAGGGCTACGGGGGCCTCCAAACAGGTCGACGGGGGCCGCTGCTGGGTTGGCGGGCTCGCGCCATAGAGCAGGCCGACTATAACACCCTAGGTGTTTATCATTCACTAAGTAGTGGGTTTGAGCTCAAACAAGACAGATTAAGTGGAGATGAGGCTAATCTAAACTTGGATGTTACTCCTTTGCTTTGCATATAGGACATTTTCAAGATATATGCTTAGGTGGTGTTATGGAAATATCTTCATGTGTCTCACATCACCTTCTATCTATATTGATCTCTGGAAAAGTTTCATGAAGTTTGGAATCAAAAAGTCACATGAAATGATAAGTTATACGGTTGTTTGGATTATAACTAAAATGCAACCTATGCATGGTGGGTATGTTTGGCCTCTACAAAACCTTAACTACACTTAGAACATTTAATGGAACAATTTTCATGTTGATCATTTTGGCTAAATGTGCTTCTAAGTGATGGTTGACCATGTATGGACCCTAGACCCTTTCGTTTGACCATTTCAAAAGTCTGACCTAGAAGCTTTGCATGACTGTGCACCCTTTTACAAAGTTCTAGAGAATTTAAAAGGAAGAAACTTTGTTTAAGAGTCAAGTCATGAAAATGTGTGGAACGTGCTCAAAAGGAGCCCAAAAGTCAGAATTTGGGCTGTTTCCAACACTTAGCATTTTCTAAGCCTGGAAATTCATCGTCGTCGACATTGGCATCTCACGTTCTCCAAATTTTGTTGAGTAACTCAACTTGACCCAAAAATAAAAGTTGGAGCTTACCTGTTGGGGAAGAACATATAAGAAGATGGCACCAGTTGCAATTCATTTTGACCCTCATTTTGGATTGTTGCTCGTTGCTTTCAAATCGCTAACAATGTCAACTTTGGGGCTAATTACCTCCTAATGCATGACTCTAATGACTATGACCCTTAAACAAGAATTGTAGGGCATTATGTGGGCTTCGATTTTGCTTTTGGACCCGTGACCTAATTCGGCCCGTAGGCAGCCCAAAATCACAATTCACCTTGGTAACATCGGCGCTCGCCACGTGCTCGGTGATTTGCCTGCGTGGCGGCCATGCACCGGGAGCACCCCACCATTGCTGCCGCGTGCTCCTTCGCGGCTCGCTCTTCCTCTCGTGCGAGGGACAGCAGCAAGCACTCCCAGCTTCTCCACTTGCCCCTCCGCTCACCCCAGCACTCTCTCTCTCGCCTCTCCCTTGCCTTTGCCGCGCGCAGACGCTGAGCCTGCCATGGCCGGTTCGAGCTCCAGCTCGAGCTTCTGCCGCAGCCACTTCCGTCGCTCCAGGCCGACTCACGCTAGTCGCTAGCCACCACCTGCTCCGCCTCCCTCCGTTCTCCGTGTCGCCGTGGGGCGCTGCAGCCGAGCTGCCCTCCTCACCACTGCTGTCGAGCCACCGGCTCGCACTGCCGGTGGGTCGCGAGCCCCTGCGGTCAAGCTGCGCCCTGCGGGTGCATGCGCACGGGTCTGGGCGAAGCCCCCTAGCACCCAGCACCGCCGCTCACTGCCGGCGCCACCCTGTTGCCAGACGACCGAGCCGCCCCCCGAACCTCCTCTGCTCTCCTCCAACTGAACTGGAGGAAGAAGAAGACCGGGTGGGATTATGACATGTGGGTACCGCCTGACTTCATTTGGTGCCCGAACTTACAGATTTTCTTTTATCTTGTAAAATCTATATCTCATATTTGGTAGCTCCGAAAATTGTGCAATTTGTTTTGTTGGAATCCTTGTGAAGTGCTCTGCATGTTAGGGTAATTGGTTGTGCCATGCATGCATGTGTTTGTGCTGTAGAAATTCATTAGTGAAAAGTGGTTTTGGAAATGGATTAACTTGCTTTCATCAATATCTGGAGTTTTAGAAGTCCAAAATTAGTGATTCCAATTTTGTTGGTCTTCTAGTAATATGCACTGTCTAAGAAAAATATAAAACTTATAGGTTGTTTCCTGGTTTCAGGATGTTTTACCTAGATCTTGTTAAATGGAAAATAAATGCTTGTTGTTCTTGTTATTTTTTTGATCTGGAGTTGTAGTGCTCAAAATGACATGCAAATTTATTTTAGCCTCTCCGAGTGATGCTTGATGCATGGTTAAAATTGCATGATTTATGGTGCATGCATGACTGAGTTAGTGATTTATCTTGCTAGGGGCCAAATAAACGGTTTTAAATGCCTTATAAATATTATATGAATGTAAAAATGGAAAATGGTGTTCTACTGTCCTTGCATGATATTGTGGTAACCTGAGAAACAATAATATGATCATGTGTTTCAAGAAAATATATAGTTTTAGATTTATCTTGTTCTCTCATGCTTTATTGCATTAAAGATTTGTTTATTATGATATCTCATGTTTGGCTTATCAAATGGGGTTGAAATCTTTATGGTTTTCTCCTAGTACCTTGTACTTGCCTCTGTAATTTTATTAGATTTTTTTCTGGACACTTTTCATATATTTTAATATTTATGCCTATGCAATCAAGTAAATAGAAAAGTCCAATTAAATAAATGTTAACATAAGTAACATGACTTGATCTGGTATTCTTTAAACATGTTCTAAATGATGGTCAAGTTGGTTTGGCCATTTGCAATGTTTTGTTCATCATTTATAATTCAATTTTTATAATTCATTGATTTCTGGACAGATTTTAGAATGTTGTTAATTACCCTATGCAAATAATGTTTTTATGTCTTGTGTGCTATAACAAAGTTGTTGTGAATTTCATGATCTAGCTGATGTTAAATTTTGGTAGCATTTGGTCCTGTAGTTTAGAAACTACAGCTGTTCAGTTTTGGAATATTCTCTGTTATCAGGAATAGATTCTGAAACTTTATAAATTCAACTTGTTTAATTTGTGAATCACACTGTGATGATATTAAATGAAATATAGACAATTTCATAAGCTTTTCAGAATGTCTTGTTACAAGTCAATTGGAGTTACAGAACTCCAGTTATGTTTGATTTAACCAGCTGCTATTCTGATCTTCAGAAAAATAGCAGATTCTAAATTAAGTTGTTGCTTCACCTTGCTTTGCTATGTTGATTTCTAAGAGTGATATACACCTTGTTAGTGTTAAGTGTGCTTGAGATCTTGTGTGACTTTTGTCATGATCGATATGCTGGTCATCTTCTAAGGATATGCTTAAGTGATAGTTAAGTTGATTAACTCTAGTGCCCATGTGAACTTGGTGTGCTGGCATGAATGCTGTGTTATTGCATTTCTACGTATTCATACATATGCATTGTTGCACCTCATTTAGGTACGCTAGCTGAAACACGTGAAGGACATGGTGTGGAGCAAACCAGAAGAAGATGTTGGTGGATCCATCCCGAGGATGGAAGGACCCTGGAGTGCATACTTGGAGTGGAGGCATCATCAAGACGACACAAGCTAACTTGACTGATTCGTGTCGGATCCCAGGCAAGCCCCAGAGCATTATAAGCCTCCTACCTTCAAAGCAATTAATTCTATATATGCTATAAGTATTGTTGCATTAAGTGGTAGGAGTTGGTTCGAAATCATTGCTGCATTATATCATTCCTTGTCTAGATATATGAATCCTTGAATCCTACATAGACTAGGATCGAGTAGATGCTTAGCCCTACTTTAATCGGTAGAAGTCAGGTGATTTCTTGTCACCTGCGAGATGTAGGGATATTCATATATGGCACGGTTGGCTATATTTGCTATCATGGAAATGAACCAGGTGTTAATAAAATGAAATGAGACCGGGCGGGATGACGATAGTGAAGCAACAAGGCATGGAGGTCTTGGGTGCGGATCTATCCCCATCTGAGTCGTTTAAGGACCGATTCGCTGTACGTCCTTGAGTCATGTTGAACGCAGTCTAACACTTAGTTGGCCGGATAAGTCATTCCGACCACGAATCCGAGTAATACAGTTCAAGCTGGGAATCGATTGGTAGGTCACATCTTGGAGGAGAGTAAAGGTTGTGCTTGGGGACATTGGAGTGAGACCAAGGGGGGGTTAGAGTCCCTAGCACCTGGCAGAGTGTCACCCTTGGGGATGCGGCATCAATCGAACTCGCGGCTGCTGAACTGTACCAAAGGTGACCTGAGCAGCCCTCACCAAGCGTGACTCGGTGAGTGTTAGAAATACCCCTCCAGCTAGATAGGAATTCGATTCGAATCGCCGTCGCTCCCAGTTAGTGAGCACTTGACTTGAGTAGCGGCAACTTAGATTCAATTAAATTGAACGGATGGTTAATTAGATGACGATGGAAATGTTGCCTCAATTTATACCTGCTATGGTTAATATTGTTTGCTCCTGATAAAGTGAGTGCTCTAGTACAGGTTCTAATATAGATGATAGGTTAATGATAATTAACTTGATGCTTAAGCATTAATGATTGATCATCTATATTAAGCTTTTATGCAAAATGTTGTCAAGCTAGCCCCACTTTATATCAGCCTTGCATGATCCTTGGTGTCACTTTATTTCTGGTTTCTGATGGGTAAGTCTAGCTGAGTACCTTCTTGTACTCAGGGTTTTATCCCTACTTGTTGCAGGTTGTGATGTATCATGGCGGCTGCAAGAGTAGGTTGCCTCCTGCCGTAGTGGCGGAGTGTGATCACGGGCATGATCCTTTTGAGTTATCTTCTCTCTAATGCTTTTGTTGGAAGTCGACCTTGGTACTGACATGTATTTGAAATAAGGGTGTTGTTAGTTTCAAATTACTTTGCTTCCGCTACTTTTGAACTTAAGTTGTAATAACTACGTTGAACTCTATTGAACTACTTATGAAATGGATGTAACATGTGACTTGTTATGTTGAATCACTACGATTTTGGCTTGTATGTTGGTTGGCTTGAAATCCCTCGTGATTTCATTGGACTACCGGAGTTATATGGGCTCAAGTGCGAGAATTTGATCACTTCGGTGATTGTTTTTGTACTTGTGCTCTTATAATTTGGACGGTTCCGTTACACCGGCCTGGTTTGCGGCTTGAGGAGGGGGGTCGTGCGGGCTGGTGGTGCTGCCCAGCAGCTGGGCCAAGGGGCGCAGACGGGCCAGCAGGAGGGGAAAGGGAATGGGCTAGCTGCCTAGATTTGGAAAAAGGAAAAAGGAAATTTCCTTTAACGATTTATTTGCTTAAAGAAATTGCAAGATATTTAAAAAGCGAGAATGGGGAAGATTCAAATAGAGGTTCAAGATGATTCAAAAAGGAATTTTGAGAGGGGAAATTTCCTAGGGGAGTTTTTGGGAAAATTACCCGATGAGATTTGAGATAAATTTCAAAAGGAGCCTTTGGGATGGATTTAGAAGAAATTCTCGAGGGAATTTGAGAGGAGATTTATCCAATGGAGTTTGGGGAAATTTCGAAAAGGGATCGGAGAATGGTTTAAAGGAGATTTGAGAGAAACTCCGAGTGGAGTTTGGAAAGGGATTCGGATGGGATTCAAAAGAGATTTAGCAGAGGGAATTTGCTATGGATTCGTGCACTCTGACATAAAACCCTAAACTGGCAAAAGAACTCTGGCACACTCCTATAAACAAATCTATATGTAGGCAACGTTCCACCAATGAGTTAGACTCGGGTTAGACCTAGAAGCTACATGCTTCACTCAATTGCAGGAAAAATTTTAAAAAGCTCGTATTTTTGGTTGCCCAAAAATCCGGGATGTTACAGTAACCCAACAATGAAATCCATACCGACTTCTTCCCACTTCCATTTGGGTATCTTCATTGGTCGTAATAACCCTGCGGGTCTCTGATGCTTAGCTTTAACCCTCTGACAGGTGTCACACAATGCCACATATTCTACCACATCTCTCTTTAATCCATACCACCAATATCTTTCTTTAAGGTCCAAGTACATCTTGGTACTTCCAGGGTGGATGGAGTAAGCTGGCTCATGTGTCTCTCGTAGAATTGCTTCTCGGATAGCTTTCACTTCAGGCACACATATCCTCTTTCCAAACCATAACGTGCCATTGTCATCTATCCTAAAACCTGGTGCCTTTCCAAGTGGTACATTCTCCAATATCTCCTTAAGTTTCTCATCCTCTTGTTGACCTTTACAAATATCCTATTCCAAGGTAGGTGTTACTTCTATTCCCATTGCATTGGTGATGATGCTTAGGTTCAACAGTTTAAATTATGCACACAACTCGTTAGACTCTAGCATTGCCTGAACCTTGTTAGCATAACTCTTCCTACTAAGAGCATCAGCTATGACATTGGCCTTACTAGGATGGTAGTGCACTTCCAAGTCATAATCCTTAATCAGTTCCAACCACCGTCGTTGCCTCAGATTCAGATCTGATTGGGTGAAGATATACTTCAAACTCTTGTGATTCGTGTAGATGTCACTCTTGTGACCAATCAGATAGTGTCTCCAAATCTTTAAGGCATGGACAACTGTGGCTAATTCCAAGTCATGAGTAGGATAGTTCAACTCATGTTTTCTCAATTGCCTAGAAGCATAGGCCACAACTCATCCTTCTTGCATAAGAACACATCCGAGTCCTTGACAAGATGCATCACAATAGATGGAGAAACTCTTACTCAAGTCTGGCAAGATCAGTATAGGAGCCGTAGTCAACTTCTTCTTTAATTCCTCAAAGTTAGCCTAGCACTTCTCAGACCATATGAACTTAGCATTCTTCTCCAACAGGGCAGTCATGGGCTTGGCAAGCTTGGAAAACCCTTCAGTGAACCTTCTATAATACCTGGCCAATCCTAAGAAACTACGGATCTCAAACACAGTGGTTGGTGGCTTCCAGTTCAGCACATCCTTTACCTTGCTAGGGTCCACTGCTACTCCACCATTGGAGACAACATGACCCAAAAATGATACTTCCCTCAACCAGAACTCACACTTGCTCTGCTTTGGCATATAACTTGTGTTCTCTAAGCTTTTGCAAAACAAATCTCAGATGTTCAACATGTTCCTCTTCATTCTTAGAGAATACTAGAATGTCATCAATGAACACCACCACGAACTTGTCTAGATACTCCATGAACACTTTATTCATCAGATACATGAGTAGGCAGGTGCATTAGTCAACCCAAATGACATGATTGTATATTCATACAACCCATACCTTGTTGTGAAAGCCATCTTTGGTATGTTCGAACGTCGGATTTTCAACTGATGATAACCCGAACGAAGATCCATCTTTGAGAACACACAAGAACCTCTGAGCTGATCAAACAGGTCATCAATCCTAGATAAAGGGCATTTGTTTTTTATGGTGACCTCATTAAGAGACCTATAATCTACACACATCCGTTGAGTTCCATCCTTCTTGTCAACAAAGATCATAGGTGCACCCCAAGGAGATGAACTAGGGTGTATAAAGCCTTTGTCCTGCAACTCCTTTAACTGTTTCTTAAGTTCTTCTAATTCATCAGCCCCCATTCTATATGGACGCTTAGTTATGGGTGCAGTTCTAGGTAATAAATCAACAATAAACTCAATGTCACGGTCAGATGGCATACCTGGCAAGTCATCAGGGAATACGTCCGAAAAATCATCCACAACACGTTCCAAAGGCTTAGCATCATCAGTCATTTGATTCATGGTGGTCGTAGGTGGTGCTTGCACTGCCACTTCAACACTCATTCTATCCCCTTTAGGGGTGGTCAGCACAACTACCTTCTCCTGACATTGAATCACTGCGTTGTGTTGTTTCATCCAATCCATTACCAAATCACATCAATGCCAGCTGTCCTTAGCACAATAGGTTGAGCAGGGAACTCTACACCCTTAAAGATATGCTAGCAGAGGGGCAATAGTACGAAGCTGGTATAGTCCCTCACGGTGAATTCACTATGATAGTGTGCTTCATAGCAACTAAGGGTATACTATGATTTCTAACAAATGCTTGGGAAATAAATGAATGCACGGCTCCTGATATGACCACGTCAACCAACAACATGTTACAACCTCCAAGTCAAGTTACACCAACACCAGTCCAAGTCTTTGATGGACCAATTACACGTAGTCGAGCCAAGAAGCTACAACAAGAGGTGCACGTGCTACTTTCTAAAAATCATTTTAATGTTAATGAGAATTATATACTGCCTAAGTCGTGCACATTGCTATTGCTTAGGTGCACCACGGAGGATGACAAGAAGACACCAAGGGTGAACCAAAGAGGAGGATCACGTTCGAGCCAGTCCCATGTGACAGAACCATCAGAAAGAATCAGTCACAACTTTTTGCTCGCAAAAGCTATGAAGGCCCATGAGGACTTGCTGGAAAGCTTATCAAGTCTAGTTTCAATCCCAAGTTCTCCCACTTGATTTGGATTCTCCAATGTTGATATTCGACTGATTTAGTACAGACTGGTCAGCTAGTCAGCAGTCAGCCTGATGTCCAAGTTCCCATGCAAAACTATACCAATCTACAATATTTTGTGGTACATGCTGCACATGGTGTGAAAGTTTATCAAGTTAACTTTCCAACCCAACAAATCGCATGTCATTTGGAGTTTCCAAGACAGAGTTATTGCCAAAACACTGAAGACTGCGCTGACAACCAGCAGCCACACGAAAACTCTCCAGGAAGGCATCTCGAGGAGGCCCGTTCACATAGTGCGTCTTATATTTTTCTTTTCGAGTTTCCACCTATCTAGCAGGGCTGTTGCTAGTATAAATACCTCCTAGACTCATTGCAATCGCAGACTTTTGATAATGGAATACAAACCCCCCTTTTATTCAGCTGTGTGCTTACAAATATTGAGAGAGATCTCTACCCCTTTGCTCTTGTGATTTCCTTTGCGGGATTTACAGAAGCGGCGGCTTCATCCACTCCCAATTGGTGCTCCTACTCCCTTCGAGGTTTCCTTGATTGATTGTAGGTTGTGTTGGTTGGTTCTTTGAGAGTGTGGTTGGGCGAATCCTCGATTCAGGTTGCCGGTTAAAGACGGTGGTTGGCTTCGAGTTTTATTTGCCAGGTTGCACTAGTTATCGCTGCCTGCAGCAAGTTATCCGACTGTTCTTCAGCTAGTTATCGGTGATCATCCTACGTCGTGAAGATCGGGACCCCCTGAGCATATCATCTGGTATCGAAGCTTTCGTTACCACGGTAGGATATTTTCCATTAGCTACTTATATATTTTGTTTCGTCCTATCCACCAAAAAGCCTAAAAAATACCTTGCTTAGCCCTTTGTTTCAATCTGTTATTTTAGTGAGTTTTGTCAAGTTTCAGTTCATTAGAGTCATTGTTTTAGTTGCTGATCATTATCCTTTGCGTGTCCTTTGAGCCTCTTTATATATCTAAAGATCCCTACAAAAAAAATCTGAAAACGCATATCATGTCCTTCGCGTAAACTTTGATCCTATTATAGCTACCGGTTGTGTTTTGTTCTTATCTTAATTGTGCAAGTGTCTTAATCTAGTCTCTTTGTTTAGTTATAAAAAAAGTGTGTCAAAAAAAAAGATAAGAAAGAAAAGTAAAAAAAAGAGAATAGAGAAAAACTGAGAAAGAAAGGTTGAAAGATCAGTAGGTTTATGTGCACAAGTGCTGAAAGTTTTCATATCAAGTAGTGCAACCAGTGTGCTATCCTTGTTTGGTGCAAAATTTTGGTTGGGTCTGATCGCAACACTTGCATCCCAATCATACTCCTTGTTTGCATCAAATCTGAAATTTCCTTACGTGTGTGTGTGATCGATTTACATCTCATTCATATTCTGTGATCAGCACTAGGCAGAGAACTTCTAGTTTGGATTGTTACTTAATATTACAATAACTAGAATTTAGATTGCTTTCCTTGTATTATTCCCCACCAAGCTCCACATAAAAACCACCGTAATCGGTACTCTCTAGTCTTGTATTCGCCTCGCCATCACTTTCAGTTACCACCACACATTTGTTTCTCTGTAATCCGCAGCAGGGAATTCATAAGATCTTTGGTTGGTAAGAGAGGTGAGGTTGTGAGAGTTCTACATATTTTCCTATACCACATATAAGCTTGCTATTTTTCATATGCAATAACCATGACAGGCCGAAGATATACCAATCTTCCATTCTATGGAAGTAATGATCCGGAGGAATTTCTCGTTTGGGCAGAAGAAATGGAGATTGAACTTGAGGTTCAAGATTTTTCAGAAGCCAAGGAGATATCATGAGTTGTGCTTGAATTTGAAGATTATGCTCATGATTGGTGGAAACAATATCCACATAAGCATCTCATCAAGAATTGGGAAGATTTGAAGAAGGCCATGAGAAAAGAATTTGTTCCAAGGGAATATCGGCTGATTTTGCTTCGTCGTTTGCAGCGTGTGAAGCAAGGTAGTAAATCTGTCCAAGCATATTATGATAAGCTGAATTCTTCCTTGCATCGTGCAAATGTTGTTGATGACATGAACGCAATGGAATATTTCAAGAGAGGTCTTAATGGTAACATTGCTGCTGCGCTTGAGGGCAAATATTTTAGAAGTATGCAAGATCTTCTAAGTTGTGCAATTAGAGAGGAAAAGAAAGTTATGAAGGTGCAGCAAGGCAAGGTCACCCAGAACATTAGTTTGTGCCAAGATAAAAGTGTTAAGTTGCAGCCCAATATGTCCTCCATTGTTGGAAAGAAGCAATCATCAAGTCCATGCAAGAAGAGAGGACATGTTGTCCCAAAAGTTTCTTTAGTTGATTCTAGTACCAAGAGAAGTGAACATCAACAATTCAACTCTAAGAAGAACTTTGTTGTGCAGCAAGAAGAAGGCTCTATGTCCCAAATTGATATGGAAAATGGTGAGGTGTGTGACATTACAATGGATCATAGTGTTACACCATCTCTTGATGTTGTTGCTATCCCAAAGTGTCATTTACAATCTGAGGTTGATGAGAATCAAGTTGCAAATGTTCCCATCAATGTTTGTCTCAGTTTTGAGCAAGATCAAGAAGAAAATTCTGCTGCACATGACACACAAAGTGAGGTAGCAGAAGCCACTATGCAAGTTGTGGAAGATCATCAGTTGAGTTGTGAAACTTGAGAAGATACTTCTCTGATCGAGGCTGATCCTTTGTGTGTTGAGTTGAGGGAACATGCTACAGTTCCACGCCATGGAAATCTAAAAAATTTTCATCAAGAAGCACTGCCACCATGTCTGAACACAAGTGTTGTAGATCTTAGAAGTTCTGAGCCTTATTCTAGTGCTAAAAGTGGAGAAGTTATATGCTCCAAATCTGTCCAGAATTTTTCTATGTCATCCGATGAAAAATCAGTACCCAATTATGACCAAGAGGTTGACAACACTCTGATTTTTGAAGGTGAATCTAATCTGAATTTGAAGGCCAATCATTGTTTCAGTTTGAGAGCTGAATGTGAGCACAAAGATGATGCTATTGTGCCGTCTATTGCTAGTAATAAATCTGTCCAAGATGAAGTTCATCATGATCTAATGGATCTGAAGTTTCGAACCTACGTGGTTCCAAGCACAAATGTGGTGTCAAGATGTGTTGTACCATCAGCTGCATTATGTGATGAATTATTGGACAGTGGTGCTGAAATTTTGTGCTCCCCCATGACACAGAGTGTTGAGATTATTGAAGGAAAGATTAGTGCACATGATTCCACTTATACTAATGCCAGTCCAACATCTTTGGAGGAGGTCAAAGATGATTATTTGGTTGCATCTATTGCTGTTCCAATGCCACAGAAAGTTCAGATTGAAGGCAATATTAGTGGGGATGAATCCACATCAGCAATTGAGAGATCATCATTGTTTGAAGAAGATAGACCTGATGGTGTTGCTGCCACCATTACTGCCCCAATGGCAATCGATTACATCATGAATGATGGAAGATATTCATATGTTGCTCTAGAAGACATTGAAGATATTATGCATCAAATCCCTTGTGAGAATGAGTGCCACATAGCCAAATTGAGTGAGAGTGAAAACAAAAGTGAGTTGTGTGATTCCACCAAATGTGAGATGGAGAGTATCCACAGTATGAGTGTGAGAGATACACCACACAAAAAGAGAGAGCTTTATTGCAAGGCATGCACGGATGATTTTAACACTAACCCACTAATGTGTACTCTTAGTGTTGTTTCTCCCAACATGCAGGTCTATAAAAGAAGATTCGGTGGAGATGGCTGCTCAAAAGACCCCCAAACTTGGCCAGAGAAATATGAGGGTTGGCATTATTGAGAACCAACTCTATGCTGTGCAAAACCTGAACCATGACAAGGAAAAAGGTAAAAGTTCAGAGATACAATGCATCATTCATGCACCATCACAAAATCTGAAAGGTAATGCAAACAATTTAGAACTGAATCTGCAACATATATTGACCAGTAATTGTGATGACAAATTTGCTTCAACTGAAATTGAGTATACACGAAATCTTTGTGCTGATTTGATTGATCCACATGTTGATACAAGTGCTGAAATTTTGAAAGTTGACAAACATTGTTCAATCATGCATGACCATTGCTATACTTTGACTGAAATATATGATAATTTACATGTCGATAATGTGGGCCATGTGAAATTGATTAGTCATGCTGAATTCTTTAGAAGAATATCTCCTGCTGAATGTATGTTCTATGTCAAGCTTGATGAATTTGTTGATATTAATAAAATGGTTGAAAGTGTTCTTGATATATCATCTATGACATCTTTGAATAGTGCCTACAGCTGCAAGTTTACATTTAACATCATTGGACACTACATTATAAATAAATTTTTTGTTTGTGCTCTTTGCATAACATGTCACAACATTGCTGAATTGAAGTTGAATAAAATGAGTTGTACATCTTGTGAACCATACTTTTCTTTATTTGAGATAAAAAGGTTGTTTAGAGCTTGCTGTTCAGAACAATTAGTGTTATTTTCTTGTTCATATTCTTCACTGAAACAAAGAAATCTTGTGCAAATGTGTTTGGTTCATTCACCCAAAGTCTTTCCATATACATGTGGAACCATTGAGTATGAAAGGTACATTACTAAACCTTTGCATGAGTTGAGCATCAAGAATTATTGGAATATCAAACATGCTTCGTTCACATCTGTTGAAATGATTGATTTTGCAAAGATAAAACATGATAACCTGAATCAAATGAGTGGTTTAAAAGAAATTTTTGTGCTTCCATTTTCAAAGTTAATTTTAGGTTCACAAAATATGAGAAACTATTCATCTCATCGAAAAGGAAATAATGTGCATATGAATTATAAAGAAGATAATGAACAAACTTCAACAAGTAATCATAGCAATTGGCATATGCATCCACTCTCTATTTTCTTTAGACTGTTTTTAGGAGAGCAAAAGCAGAGGACAAGTTTTTTGGAAGAGAGGAAGGATGATAGGATCATGCCAAGGACATCAACATTCACTCTTAATTCTAAGGATCCATTCAAGGTGAAAGCTAAACTTGATTCTAAATCCTTTTGGTTTCCACCTATAAGACTGCTACTTGGTTTATATGATTATAGATTCAAACACATTGCTGTGATGGAAGAAGGAGATTGCAACAGAAACATAGCATCTACCCCTGTTGGCCTAGCACAATTTTTGGACTTCGACGGATTAGAGTCGAGGACGACTCTTTTTCAAGGGGGGGAGGATGATATGACCACGTCAACCAACAACATGTTACAACCTCCAAGTCAAGTTACACCAACACCAGTCCAAGTCTTTGATGGACCAATTACCTGTAGTCGAGCCAAGAAGCTACAACAAGAGGTGCACGTGCTACTTTCTAAAAATCATTTTAATGTTAATGAGAATTATATACTGCCTAAGTCGTGCACGTTGCTATTGCTTAGGTGCACCATGGAGGATGACAAGAAGACACCAAGGGTGAACCAAAGAGGAGGATCACGTTCGAGCCAGTCCCGTGTGACAGAACCATCAGAAAGAATCAGTCACAACTTTTTGCTCGCAAACGCTATGAAGGCCCATGAGGACTTGTTGGAAAGCTTATCAAGTCTAGTTTCAATCCCAAGTTCTCCCACTTGATTTGGATTCTCCAATGTTGAGATTCGACTGATTTAGTACAGACTGGTCAGCTAGTCAGCAGTCAGCCTGATGTCCAAGTTCCCATGCAAAACTATACCAATCTACAATATTTCGTGGTACATGCTGCATATGGTGTGAAAGGTTATCAAGTTAACTTTCCAACCCAACAAACCGCATGTCATTTGGAGTTTCCAAGACAGAGTTATTGCCAAAACACTGAAGACTGCGCTGACAACCAGCAGCCACACGAAAACTCTCTAGGAAGGCATCTTGAGGAGGCCCGTTCACATAGTGTGTCTTATATTTTTCTTTTCGAGTTTCCACCTATCTAGCAGGGCTGTTGCTAGTATAAATACCTCCTAGACTCATTGTAATCGCAGACTTTTGATAATGGAATACAAACCCCCTTTTGTTCAGCTGTGTGCTAACAAATATTGAGAGAGATCTCTACCCCTTTGCTCTTGTGATTTCCTTTGCGGGATTTACAGAAGCGGCGGCTTCATCTGCTCCCAATTGGTGCTCCTACTCCCTTCGAGGTTTGCTTGATTGATTGTAGGTTGTGTTGGTTGGTTCTTTGAGAGTGTGGTTGGGCGAATCCTCGATTCAGGTTGCCGGTTAAAGACGGTGGTTGGCTTTGAGTTTTATTTGCCAGGTTGCACTAGTTATCGCTGCCTGCAGCAAGTTATCCGACTGTTCTTCAGCTAGTTATCGGTGATCATCCTACGTCGTGAAGATCGGGACCCCTGAGCATATCAGCTCCATAATCAAAGAGAATGGTAGCGGGGATAGAGTTGACACTGAACGTACCAGCATAACTTCTGATGCCTCTTGTGTAGTCTCCACATTCACGTGGCTCACTCTGGGACCATTAGAAGCCATCGTCTGATTGCCATTCCTGAAAGAATTCGGCTGGTTGGGAAATTCTGGTCAATTGTAAGACATGTGGCCTTCCTTGCCACAGTGGAAACACTTTCTAACATCATTTGATCCACCATTTTTCATAGGAGCTTTGTTGGGTGGATACTGGCATGGTGCTTGGTAACCCTTCTATTGTTGTGGTCATTGACCAACATTCTGTTGCTGAGGAACTGAGGACGTTGGCCACCACTCTGCTGGGGGTACTGAGAATGTTGCTGGTTCGGGCCCTTGTTCCACTGGTTAGGAGGTCCCTAGTTCCTCTATGGGAAGCCTGACTATGGGTTAGGACGGGGACGGGTGTTACTCCCAGATGCATGTCCCTGGAACCTCCTCTTTTTGGCATCCATCTGTCACACCCCAAAATTTTCAATTTTGGGTTGTGCATAGGAAACACTAAATAAAATAAATGTCTTAATATTTGGATAAAATTTTCCAAGTTTAGTTTATGATAGCATCAATTAGTTATAGAAAAAAAAATAATAATAAAAAAATAAGAATCTTTAAAAAATTTTAAAAGCTAATTTGACGGGCTATTGTTTGATGTGATGTTTGCTCGTTAAATCTCGTGTGTTAAGAGCGAACAAAGTCTTTCAAAATGCGTTTAGTGGATCGATCTTTCTTCTCCAGCATGTCTTTATTTTTTTTTCTACGATCAATATACCTTGTTTCTCATCTTAAGTTCTCGTTGGGAGTTTTCTAAAATCTTTTCTTTATAACGTAAATTATTCCTTTCAGTTTCTCATGTGTCAATCAATCTCAGTGAACTCTTCGGGAATTATTCTGGCTTTTTCTGGAGCTAGTTCACGCTTTTCTGCGAGCGTTATCTAACTTTTAGATGCTCCAAAATATCTTTTCATGAGCTCCAAATACTTTATTTGGGTTCCTCATGTTCCATAATGTCTCTAGAAAATTCCCTCGAATTTTCGGAGCTTTCGGAGTATTTTTCGTGGCTTAAATAATAATTCTGGACTTTTCTAGAATTATTTTATCCATGAAATTAATTAAATCCGAAAATAATAAAATATCTCAGATTTCCTCATGCCCAAAGGCCCATGTCTTTATTTACTAATGGGCTTTAATAATTAATTAGGCCTATTAGTAAAGGTGGATGGTGCAACGTCAATTAGCACCATATCGCTAGTTAACATGGAGGTGGAGAGTTTTTCTCCCTATATATACGTATCTATCCCTTAGGTAAAAGCACACCAAAACTACCGTAGAGGAGCCCCTAATTTGGGAAATCTCTCGTGTAGTAAATTAGAATTTTCTCCCTTCTTATCGCGAGCCGCCGCTCGTAGCTCCCTCCACCCCTCGCCGAAGTTCTGCATCTACAGCTTGCGTTCCGGCGAACTTTCGACGAAGGTTCGGCGAGCTTTTCCGGCCACGTTTCTCGTCTCCGGCGAAAACCATCGCTGCTGCAAGGTAGCCCTCGTCGTTCTCTACGCTGTAGTATACTCGTTTTCTCGAATCCGTGTTCGTTTGATCATGTTCCTAATTTATCTCCCTCTTTTCCGGCGAAAACCACCAGAGAGGGGTTCAGCTTTGATCTGTCCCGGTTTAAGGAAGATCCGCTCGCGCGCCGCGCCGCTGAGTGCGTCTTCGGACAGGAAGTCGTGAACGACGCATTTTCAAGATTTCACCGGCCGAACTTTCCTATGAAGCGCTGGTGAGTGACCTTCTGACGTATGAGCAACGTCATGCTCTGTCAGGCCCAACTCGCTCCGATCCAGTGTACCAGATGGCAATACAGTCTGTCCAGGAGGATTTGCACTGTGATGAGAAATTAAATCCATATACTATTAGAGCTATGGCGAGACTTAGTGAATTCCCGAAGGCTAAGTCTCCAGGTTTACCTTGGAAGCTACAAGAATATAAGAGCAAAGGTGATGTTGTTGCCGAGCCAGACAACGTGCTGAGATGAAGTAATTATAAGTTTGCCACTAGTTAGTATAATCCCCGCCGTTTAATCGTTTTAAGTCCGATTTGAGTCGTTCCAGTCGCGTTAGATTCGTGTCGTCGTGCTCTATGCAGTAGTGGCATTGTTTATCGTGTCATTTAGTTATGAATTTATTGATTAAAATACTAATTTGATTAATAATTATTTAATAGCTTTTTAGTTAAAATCAACATAGGGGTATAATTTCGTTCTTGTTGCTTCGTGATTATGCTGGCATAAGAGACGCATTAGCAATGTTGTTTACCATGTCACGTTATGTGCTTACAAATTAAATTATATTTATTTGATTAATGTTTATGTCATGCTCTTTTAAATTAGAAGCGACTTAGGTTCATACATAGAACATTCTTAAATAAATGTTAATTTGATTAATATTAACTTAAATGTTTCTTAATCATAATTAGTTTAGTTAAACATGAAGCATGTAGTTAATTTAATTAATATTTAGCTACTGTCTTTTCAAATTAAAAGTAACTTTAGTTTATAATTTATATTTTATAAATAATTAAATGCTATCATAATTAATAAGAACTTAAGTGTTTCTTAAATAGAACTTGTTTAGTTTATGCAAGAAACATATAATGATTCAATTAGCTGTTATAACCTTCTTTATGCTTTCTAATTTATAAATGTTTAAATGACTTAAACACTAAATGAATATTTATAAATAAAATATAACTAAGGTTTAACTTCGGCTTTATAATTTGATTAATGACCATGCAAACTTGGTTCTAAATAAAAGCAACATAGGTGATGTACTTAAAGGTTTTTCTATACAAATATTAATATGATTAATTGCTACATAAATACATTCTTAATTTCTTATTACTTAGTTTAAACAAGTTGTATATATTAGGCACTATTAAGTATGCACGTGTCCCTTTTCATATTTCAAACTTTAAGTTGAACTTGCTTAATTCCTACGGTAATATTTATAAAATAAGATTGGTCTTAACTCAGCTTGGAATTAGAATATAATTTAAGTAATCTGAGTTAGTAACTATCACGTGGTTTTTATTCAATTAAGAAAATTAAGCATGTAATTGTTTCTTTTATAATATAAACTCTCGGTAGTCGTTTCTTTTCCATCGTAGTTTCGTTATCGGCGTTTCTTATGTTCTCGTGACCGTAGCCGGTAGTTCTCTTTTAGTACGTTGTTTTCTTTTGTGTGGTGTATTGTTCTTAGTTGTTCCTATTTGTTTGCTTGTATGCCTGTTAGTGTGTTGGGTTGTTATGATCTACGAGTAGAAGAAAAGGCTATCCGTGAGCGCCGAAGATCCGAAGATGAAGCCCAGAAGCTGAGTGCTAGAAGTTGCAAATGAAAGATTAAGTTGATGTTTTCAGAGCAAGTTGCTTTGGGCATAAAGCAAGTTCTAAGGCAAGTATAACATGGGATTTCCTTGTTGTCCTATTCACAATAAGCAAATAATATCATTATGCATATGTTTCCTTGTTAAGGATGACTTAGTATTGATCTTATTCCTTGATACCTATTATACTGCATGGATTAGTATTGCTAGTGCTCAACATGAACTATGGTCATGTAATTTGACTAATGGAATATGCAATAAACAATAAAAGATGATTTTATTACTGTTTAAGGGTACTAGAGCATGGGGTTACTTTGGTGCTCTTGTTACTCTCCATAAGGACTCATCTATAAGCGAAAATCCGGGATTTACAGTACAACTGTGAGGGCTAAAATGGCTCTGGCTTTAGTCATATAGAAGGACCTTTTCTAGCTTGTTAGAGGTATTCCTTTATGGCGTAAGAATGGCTTGACGAATCGGGTATAGTGCGGCCTCTGTCCTCATGTGTATGGGCTGCGTGTTATTGTGCCATCAGGAAGGGGGGCTCTACATCTGTTTGCCGAGTGAAATCTAATGGCCCTAACTTGTTAGACGAACCTTCGAAAGACTTCATAGTGAACCCTGCCGACCTTCCTTGGAAGTGGGTCAAGAGGCTGATCACCTCGGGCGAAAGGGTAAATCACGACTCACAGTGAAAGTGTACAACCTCTGCAGAGTGTAAAACTGTTATAACAGCCGTGCTCACGGTCACGAGTGGCCTTGGACCCTTATGGAATAGTTGATCATTAATAATGGATATGTTTTTGCTATTCGTTAATCATTTCACATGGATCATATGTTTATTGTTTATATTGAGACACTTTGATATCATTGATATACTGAATTAATGCTATATAAAAGCTACATGCTGATAAACCTATGTTATGCCTTTGAGCCTCATGAACCCCATGTTATATTTGTTGAGTTCGACATGGACTCACTCTTGCTATTTCCACCACACTCCAGTATGTAGTAAGGTGTTGCTTAGAAGAAGGATGAAAGTGTAGTGGAGTTTCCAGAAGTCTTTTCAGAAGTGCTTGGCATACGGAGCCACCAGTCAGCCGTCCCTGTGATGTTGGAGCCTGAAGAAAAGATTAGTGACCGTTCCGCGACACTCTGATAGTTGTAAGTGTTAATATAGTATATTTTCCGCTTTATATAAACATTGTTTTGATACTTTTTCATTCTGACATATGTGTGGACTTCCTGGGCACACATATGATTAGCCTGGTTTTGTTCTTTAGAAAACCGGGTGTGACAGAGTGGTATCAAAGCGGTGTTGACTGTAGGACGTATGCCAAGTAGCACTGGACGTATTCTAAAACTCATTTTACTATAAAACTATTTTTGTAATCCTTTGACTCATTGATTTTGACTATTTCATGTTCCTTGTCCTGTTGTATCCCTTCCTTGATAGCTTCCTCTGAGTTATTATTTCTTACTCCCTTGGTTTTGGATTTGTGTTGTTTTTACCAAAAGTTTTCTGATCTCATCTTGTTCTAAAGTTCGATGGCTTTTCATCATCTATAATCTACCATTTAGGATGACCACCATTGTTGAAAAATCACGTGTAGTATCGATGATGTGATGTGTGCTTGTCTTGTTGGATGTGATGCCTGTGTGTTGTCCTTGTTCTCGTGCTTTGAAGGTGACCCGAAAGGTTTCATCTTGAGAATTAGCTCAATCTATGTTAAAGTGGGGTAGTATCCTCTCTTGACCTACCTAACCTTCGATCAATCCTAATTCTTATAGTCTTTTTCCATAAATCATCCATGCTTACTCTTGGTTTCTATGCTTTCTCCTTTATCTTAACCTAAGAGAGGATCAACACATGAAGAACTCATCAATAGTAGTAAGCCTTAGAGAAAGTGTTGCCTTCAATGACATCGCTAGGTGGAACAAGATCTTTGTTAAGTGGGGTAGCGTCCGCTACCATCATTAATATCAAGCATCTCAAGTCACGAGACAAGAAGATCCAAAGACCAATCGCTATCGTATTATCATCTTTTACTAGTCCTTGCCTCTTAACTAGTCTCACCTTCTTGCCATCAATCTTTACTTTTTCTTATCAACATTTGACAACTTTTGACCCTTGTCCTTACATCTTATAAATCCTGAATTCAAGGACCTACAAAGACTTGAAGATCAATTTATTCTTCTCACTGGTCTCCCAGAATGGTAAAATGGAAAAACTAGTCTTTACCTTTCTTCAACCAATGCTAATCTGTCACTTTTTCGTGATATCTCATAAATCTTGAATCTAGGAGTTTTGAGCACCTTAAGATATCTCTTTATCTCTTACGTTATCTTTTGCTAATCTCCACCCTTGTTTTTACACCTTATAAAGTGAAGACTCGATGATCAACCTTGATATATCTTTTCAATCTCCTTTGATCTTCCTTTTCACTTATGCTGACCTTCAATCCTTTGACCTTCTTTCATTAACTTGAATCAATCTTAACGATCAATCCAATGTTCTTTTGTTATCCTTTGATAATCCTTGACGCTTATATCCGAACTTGTCAAAAGTCTCGAAACAACCTTATTGGTCTGTTTTGTCTTTCTCCCTAGTCTCTTCGAATCTCGGGACGAGATTCCTGTTAAGTGGGGTAGAATTGTCACACCCTAAAATTTTCAATTTTGGGTTGTGCATAGGAAACACTAAATAAAATAAATGTCTTAATATTTGGATAAAATTTTCCAAGTTTAGTTTATGATAGCATCAATTAGTTATAGAAAAATAATAATAATAAAAAAATAAGAATCTTTAAAAAATTTTAAAAGCTAATTTGACGGGCTATTGTTTGATGTGATGTTTGCTCGTTAAATCTCGTGTGTTAAGAGCGAACAAAGTCTTTCAAAATGCGTTTAGTGGATCGATCTTTCTTCTCCAGCATGTCTTTATTTTTTTTTCTACGATCAATATACCTTGTTTCTCATCTTAAGTTCTCGTTGGGAGTTTTCTAAAATCTTTTCTTTATAACATAAATTATTCCTTTCAGTTTCTCATGTGTCAATCAATCTCAGTGAACTCTTCGGGAATTATTCTGGCTTTTTCTGGAGCTAGTTCACGCTTTTCTGCGAGCGTTATCTAACTTTTAGATGCTCCAAAATATCTTTTCATGAGCTCCAAATACTTTATTTGGGTTCCTCATGTTGCATAATGTCTCTAGAAAATTCCCTCGAATTTTCGGAGCTTTCGGAGTATTTTTCGTGGCTTAAATAATAATTCTAGACTTTTCTAGAATTATTTTATCCATGAAATTAATTAAATCCGAAAATAATAAAATATCTCAGATTTCCTCATGCCCAAAGGCCCATGTCTTTATTTACTAATGGACTTTAATAATTAATTAGGCCTATTAGTAAAGGTGGATGGTGCAACGTCAATTAGCACCATATCGCTAGTTGACATGGAGGTGGAGAGTTTTTCTCCCTATATATACGTATCTATCCCTTAGGTAAAAGCACACCAAAACTACCGTAGAGGAGCCCCTAGTTTGGGAAATCTCTCGTGTAGTAAATTAGAATTTTCTCCCTTCTTATCGCGAGCTGCCGCTCGTAGCTCCCTCCACCCCTCGCCGAAGTTCTGCATCTACAGCTTGCGTTCCGGCGAACTTTCGACGAAGGTTCGGCGAGCTTTTCCGGCCACGTTTCTCGTCTCCGGCGAAAACCATCGCTGCTGCAAGGTATCCCTCGTCGTTCTCTACGCTGTAGTATACTCGTTTTCTCGAATCCGTGTTCGTTTGATCATGTTCCTAATTTATCTCCCTCTTTTCCGGCGAAAACCACCAGAGAGGGGTTCAGCTTTGATCTGTCCCGGTTTAAGGAAGATCCGCTCGCGCGCCGCGCCGCTGAGTGCGTCTTCGGACAGGAAGTCGTGAACGGCGCATTTTCAAGATTTCACCGGCCGAACTTTCCTATGAAGCGCTGGTGAGTGACCTTCTGACGTATGAGCAACGTCATGCTCTGTCAGGCCCAACTCGCTCCGATCCAGTGTACCAGATGGCAATACAGTCTGTCCAGGAGGATTTGCACTGTGATGAGAAATTAAATCCATATACTATTAGAGCTGTTGCGAGACTTAGTGAATTCCCGAAGGCTAAGTCTCCAGGTTTACCTTGGAAGCTACGAGGATATAAGAGCAAAGGTGATGTTGTTGCCGAGCCAGACAACGTGCTGAGATGAAGTAATTATAAGTTTGCCACTAGTTAGTATAATCCCCGCCGTTTAATCGTTTTAAGTCCGATTTGAGTCGTTCCAGTCGCGTTAGATTCGTGTCGTCGTGCTCTATGCAGTAGTGGCATTGTTTATCGTGTCATTTAGTTATGAATTTATTGATTAAAATACTAATTTGATTAATAATTATTTAATAGCTTTTTAGTTAAAATCAACATAGGGGTATAATTTCGTTCTTGTTGCTTCGTGATTATGCTGGCGTAAGAGACGCATTAGCAATGTTGTTTACCATGTCACGTTATGTGCTTACAAATTAAATTATATTTATTTGATTAATGTTTATGTCATGCTCTTTTAAATTAGAAGCGACTTAGGTTCATACATAGAACATTCTTAAATAAATGTTAATTTGATTAATATTAACTTAAATGTTTCTTAATCATAATTAGTTTAGTTAAACATGAAGCATGTAGTTAATTTAACTAATATTTAGCTACTGTCTTTTCAAATTAAAAGTAACTTTAGTTTATAATTTATATTTTATAAATAATTAAATGCTATCATAATTAATAAGAACTTAAGTGTTTCTTAAATAGAACTTGTTTAGTTTATGCAAGAAACATATAATGATTCAATTAGCTGTTATAACCTTCTTTATGCTTTCTAATTTATAAATGTTTAAATGACTTAAACACTAAATGAATATTTATAAATAAAATATAACTAAGGTTTAACTTCGGCTTTATAATTTGATTAATGACCATGCAAACTTGGTTCTAAATAAAAGCAACATAGGTGATGTACTTAAAGGTTTTTCTATACAAATATTAATATGATTAATTGCTACATAAATACATTCTTAATTTCTTATTACTTAGTTTAAACAAGTTGTATATATTAGGCACTATTAAGTATGCACGTGTCCCTTTTCATATTTCAAACTTTAAGTTGAACTTGCTTAATTCCTACGGTAATATTTATAAAATAAGATTGGTCTTAACTCAGCTTGGAATTAGAATATAATTTAAGTAATCTGAGTTAGTAACTATCACGTGGTTTTTATTCAATTAAGAAAATTAAGCATGTAATTGTTTCTTTTATAATATAAACTCTCGGTAGTCATTTCTTTTCCATCGTAGTTTCGTTATCGGCGTTTCTTATGTTCTCGTGACCGTAGCCGGTAGTTCTCTTTTAGTACGTTGTTTTCTTTTGTGTGGTGTATTGTTCTTAGTTGTTCCTATTTGTTTGCTTGTATGCCTGTTAGTGTGTTGGGTTGTTATGATCTACGAGTAGAAGAAAAGGCTATCCGTGAGCGCCAAAGATCCGAAGATGAAGACCAGAAGCTGAGTGCCAGAAGTTGCAAATGAAAGATTAAGTTGATGTTTTCAGAGCAAGTTGCTTTGGGCATAAAGCAAGTTCTAAGGCAAGTATAACATGGGATTTCCTTGTTGTCCTATTCACAATAAGCAAATAATATCATTATGCATATGTTTCCTTGTTAAGGATGACTTAGTATTGATCTTATTCCTTGATACCTATTATACTGCATGGATTAGTATTGCTAGTGCTCAACATGAACTATGGTCATGTAATTTGACTAATGGAATATGCAATAAACAATAAAAGATGATTTTATTACTGTTTAAGGGTACTAGAGCATGGGGTTACTTTGGTGCTCTTGTTACTCTCCATAAGGACTCATCTATAAGCGAAAATCCGGGATTTACAGTACAACTGTGAGGGCTAAAATGGCTCTGGCTTTAGTCATATAGAAGGACCTTTTCTAGCTTGTTAGAGGTATTCCTTTATGGCGTAAGAATGGCTTGACGAATCGGGTATAGTGCGGCCTCTGTCCTCATGTGTATAGGCTGCGTGTTATTGTGCCATCAGGAAGGGGGGCTCTACATCTGTTTGCCGAGTGAAATCTAATGGCCCTAACTTGTTAGACGAACCTTCGAAAGACTTCATAGTGAACCCTGCCGACCTTCCTTGGAAGTGGGTCAAGAGGCTGATCACCTCGGGCGAAAGGGTAAATCACGACTCACAGTGAAAGTGTACAACCTCTGCAGAGTGTAAAACTGTTATAACAGCCGTGCTCACGGTCACGAGTGGCCTTGGACCCTTATGGAATAGTTGATCATTAATAATGGATATGTTTTTGCTATTCGTTAATCATTTCACATGGATCATATGTTTATTGTTTATATTGAGACACTTTGATATCATTGATATACTGAATTAATGCTATATAAAAGCTACATGCTGATAAACCTATGTTATGCCTTTGAGCCTCATGAACCCCATGTTATATTTGTTGAGTTCGACATGGACTCACTCTTGCTATTTCCACCACACTCCAGTATGTAGTAAGGTGTTGCTTAGAAGAAGGATGAAAGTGTAGTGGAGTTTCCAGAAGTCTTTTCAGAAGTGCTTGGCATACGGAGCCACCAGTCAGCCGTCCCTGTGATGTTGGAGCCTGAAGAAAAGATTAGTGACCGTTCCGCGACACTCTGATAGTTGTAAGTGTTAATATAGTATATTTTCCGCTTTATATAAACATTGTTTTGATACTTTTTCATTCTGACATATGTGTGGACTTCCTGGGCACACATATGATTAGCCTGGTTTTGTTCTTTAGAAAACCGGGTGTGACACCATCTCTCTATGCTCATTGTCTATCACAATGGCATGGTTCACTAGTGTCTAATAATCAGGGTAAGTGGTGGTCTTCAGCTGCAATCGGAGATCATCATATAGACCCTTGAGGAAGTGACGCTGTTTGTCTGAATCTCTAGCCACCTCGTCAGGATCATAGCATGATAGCTGAGTGAACCTATCACGGTACTCACTCACGGTCATGGATCTTTGCCTTAAGGACCTGAATTCTTCTCGCTTGAGCTCCATCAATCCCTCAGGGATATGGTATGATCTGAAATTCTCTGTAAATTCAGCCCAAGTAATAGGAGCGGCATTTGCAGGGCGTCCAAACTTGATGGAATCCCACCAATCTTGAGCTGCCCCTGTAGTTGCCCCGATGCATACAACACCTTTTCCATGTCGTTGCATTGAGCTATGTCCAGTTGCTTTTCCACCGTGCGCAACTAGTCGTCAGCATCTAATGGATCAGTCGAGTGTGTAAAAACCGGTAGACGTCCCTTCATAAATTCACCATGCTTGTCCCTAACATGGACAGGTGGTGGTCCTCCAACAGGCTCATTGTCCATACGCTGCATCATTGCCTGCATGAGTTGAGCTTGCATCCCCATCAGTTGCTCCATTGTCACTGCAGGCGGGTTGGGCGGATCGATGGCGACATTCCTACCACGGCCTTTGCAACTGCCACGTCCTCTGGCTGCCATATGTTGTTCAAACAAATGCTCAGATTTAGAGTTTATCCAAATTTAAAATCACTTATAAATGATAAAAGATACAAATCTGAAATTTTTTGGACGAATTCCAGTGGCAATAGATCAGTAAAACAAACATAACTCTAACTCCAGATATCCAATTAAGACGTTCTATACATGGTTGGAAAGCTTAAGAAGTTCTATACAACTTTTGTATTTAACACGTTTTCAGATTCTGTCATTATGTCAGCCGAAAACGGAGCACAACCCAGACTGTTCCAGACTCTCAGTAAGCGCAGCAACCTCAACTTAAAACTGTTATAACTCCCAGACCAGAACAGATATAAACTTGATCTCAGATGCGTTGGAAAGGTGTGGAAGTCTAGTTATTGCTGTAAAAGTTTCACAATTTGTGGACGTACCAAAACTGAGATATTAAATAAAGAACACAGGCTGTCCCAGAAAACAGCAACAGTGGAGATAGATAAAGTGAAACCCAACTTTATTATGCATCAACTCTAGACCTTAAAACTTAACTTAAGAGAACCACGAACAAGCCCATGAATTCTCAGCAATCATATCAAAAAGAGTTCCACTCAAACATGACCACAATAACAAATCATCAAACACACCAAAGTTCAGGACCCAAGCAAATGACTCGACTCGATCGGCGCGACTAACGATCTTTATTACAAAAATGGGCATCGCAAATCTAAGAGTCATCAACATGCACGTCATAGTCCTCATCCAGCTTCTTGTAGAGCAGAGGCTACCCAAGCTGAGCCCTCAGCTTGTCGATTTCCTTCTGGTAACGCCTCGTGGCCTTGTACACTCCACGCAGCTCCTTTTGGAGATCTTCATTCCCCACCTTCAGTGCAAGAGCATACCGCACTGTAGTGTCCAAGGCAGGATAGCTGTGTTGAGGGTCTGTCACCACCCAATCCTTCTTCTGTGCATCATAGCGAGGTAGGTACCTGAAGCAATCTGCCTCCATAGCCTCATACCGTAAGCCATGGTAGTACTCATAGGCCTCCTGGGCGGCGTCTTCCATACTGTCGAAAGTTTCAGCATGCTTGGACGTGTGCCCATGGACAGTGTTCACCACCCTGCCATTCTTGTCGTCCTTCCAGATGGTGACAGTCAGCTCCGTCTTCCAGTAAGTCACCTCAGTGGGGTGGGTGTACTCAGCACAATAGTACTGGATGTCGGTGTTCAGGTCAGCGTAGTAGTCCTAGAGCATGTCGTTGAGCAGCTTGTGATGATAGGCTATGTGAGGAGCATGCTTGTAGATATAGGTACAGGTCCATCCCGGCTCTTCAGTAGGTTCCTCCTCGTCAGTAGGCGCCATCTCCTGCTCTCCCATTGCAGCAGGTGCAGCTGGTGCTAGAGCAGGCAAAGCAGGAAGTGGTGGAGCCGGTGTAGCTGGTGCAGGTTCTTCATCATCCTCCTCATGCCTAGTGATGTCCTCTAGGAGCACGGTTTCCTCCTCCATGGGTTCCTCTTCCACCATCATGGGCTCCTCATCATCATCAGAGATGATGACAATCTCTGGTGGTGGCGCCTCTGTTGGGAACAGGACACGTGGTGGAAGGCTAGCTCCAATGCTCTTTCAGGCGGTTTCCCTAGTGCGTGCCATCTACATAAATTGTTTTTAGATAGGATTAGTCATAATAGAATAAAGTGGAAGGAGCATAAAAATTTTAATAAATAACAAGGCTATAGTAGTAATCAAGAACAAGTAAAATAATAAGTATTAAACAACCATTTCTAACTAGGCTTGCGTCCTACAGTCGACACGAGCTTTGATACTAATTTGTCACACCCATATTTTGAAAACACAAAATTTGGATGCAAACCATATGTGTAGAACATATAGAACAAATTGTAAAGGAGAAGTATCATACTCAATGCCTTATTACAATAGAGAACCATAGTTCATTACATAAAAAAACATCTCAACATCTCGAGATCTGATAAATAAACTAAACAACTCCTTGGGCGTCTCCATCACCATAGGATCTAGTCGACTAGTTGACCCTAAACCTAGTTGTCCTCATAGTAATCATCATAGTCATTGCCATCTGTACCCACCTAGGATTTTTATCCAAATAAAGAAAATAAACAAGCATAAGTATATCTCATACTTAACAAGTTAATGTGGGGTTCATGAGGCTCAAAAGGTAGACACTGGTTTAACTGCGGTTTGCTTTTAATGAGTTACATCTATCATTATTTAAGTATGATTATGCTTAGGCTACAATTAACCCCAGTAGTATCAAGAATAAGTAATCAATATGAATCATCATCATTTAATGAGCATCATTACATTATCATCAACAATAATTCATCTATTTCATGAGTTTTCCGGGCCGCCCATGACCGTGGGCACGGCTAGTATACTAGTTTATTAAACTCTGCGCAGAGGTGTACACTTTCACTATGAGTCATGATTCCCATGTGCCCGGGATGATCGGCCCCCTAACACTTCCAAGGTGAGTGGGCAGGGTACACTATGAAGCCTTTCAAAAGTTCATCTAACATGTTAGGGCTGCTAGGTTTTGGTGGCAAGCAGATATAGGTCTCCCCTTCCCAAATGGCACAATGACACGCAGCCTATACACATAGGGACAAGAGCCAAACTATACCCGAGTCGGCAGACCCCTTTTGTGCCCTTTCGAGTAAACTCTAACCTGCTAGAAAAGTTCTTCATAATTGACTAAAGCTAGAGCCATGTGGCCCCCACAGTTGTACTATAAGTCCCAGCTTTTGCCGATGAATAATTCCTTATGTTGGGCCAAGAGCATCATGATAAACAAAAGCTCTCTCGCCCTAAGTCAAGTTTCTTAAAAGCAAGTTTTAACGTATGTTGCATATAATCATTAATCATTATTTATATCCAATGTATTTAAGTTGGCGCTAGCAACTACCCATTTGCAAGTGTAAACCCATCGGTAATAAGGTACAAGGTAATCAAAAACTAGGATGTCCTTATGTTGCACCAAATTGACACATGCATATGTCTAATTAAATCATGAATAGGACAACAAGGAATATCCCATGTTATACTTGCCTTGCTTGTAGCGCTCCTGCTGGTCCGGATAATCACAATAGTAGCTATCGTCACCGGTGTACCATTCATGCAAGGCAAACAAGACTATAGGTTAGAACAGTACACCATTAGAGAAAAATAAGTATAAAAGGTTTATAAAATGAATCTACGTGTCTCTACGATCACACAGACTCGAAGATCATGCAAATCGGAGCTAGAATGTGAAAGATATGAATTATTTATGATTTTCTAAAGCATTTTAATAGATTAAATCTAAACATGAAAATTAACAATGTACAACATGACTAACAATATGATAAACATGTAGATTATTTTCCTATGATCCTAACGCAACTTGAACGGATCGAATCAGAGTTAAAACGGGGATTTTATAAGCATTTGAAATCAGTGGCAATCCTGTAAATAACTCAAACTATTTTTGGATTAAAATAAATCATGAAAATCAGGATTTTAAATCAACCAAGGACCATGGGTTTGAATTCAAGGAAACCTAGGGGCTCTTTAAGAAAATTACCCCGTGAAGGGGTATGCTCCACCTAGGACCGTCCGATCAAATCTGGATGGCCGAGATTAGATCAAGGCTAAGGGGGGCGGCACACCCACCAGGGAAGATAGCCACGCGGTGGTGCGCCATTACCGGCAGTGAGAAGGCTCACCAGCGCAACTGAAAAGGGCCTTAAAGGCCACCATTTGGCTCGGGGCCAGTACAAAATGAAAGAGGGGACAACGGGGAGTCTCACCGCGTAGACGATGGAGGTGGGAAGGGATCGACGACGGCAGGGCGGGTGAAAATGGTGTTTGGTGCAACCCCTGCAAGTTCGGCAACGAACTGTGAGTCAACACAGGGGTCAAGGAAGGGGGAAATGATGCTAGGGTGCTCCATACCGTGAGGCGGAGCTCGGTAGCGAGTCGATTCCGTCAGCGAGGCGACGGAGAAGCTTGACCCGAGCTCGGCAACTCAAGCTAGGGACACGGGAGAGAATGGCGATCTCAATTCAGTGAGTTGGAATGGAAAAAGAGCTTGTAAAGGGGGTGGCTAGCTTTATAGGAGAACTTGGCATGGAATCCGCTACAAAATCAAGAAGGAAATGGGCTTGATTGCCCGATTTTGCGGCGGCGACGAAAATTGGAAGGTGCCGGTGCCTTCGGCTGGAGGTAGGGGATGACTCCGGGTGGTGGGTCCACCTGTCAGCGAAAAGGGGTAGCGGGGGCCCGTGCATCAGCGGCTGAGCGGGTGGGAACGCGGGTGCGGCTGCGTTCGTTGCTAGGCCGGCCCAAGAAGGCGATCAGCGCGCGTGAGCCTAAGGAAGGGGAGCAAAGGGGGAGCGGGCGGGCCGTCTTGGCCACGCTGAGGGAAAGGAGGGGCAACGCCCATTTGGACTTGAGGAAGGCAAGGGGTAGTGCTGGGCTGGTTGGGCCAATGGGCCAAAAACCAAGAAGAGGGGGGGAATAAAGGATTTCCCTTTTTCTTTTATGAAATAATTTTGTAAATTCATTTCAAGAGATTTTGAACTCTTTTTGAATTCTGTCAAAACCACTCACCACATAAATAAATATCCAACAACATGTATGCATCAACATATGTCTAACCTTATATTTGATTTTAAATTCATAAAAATTATTATTTCCCCTATGTTAAATGCCCACAAATAAACATATATAAATCAAATTTCATCTATTTGAAAGTATGCAAAATTTTAAGTGTTACGTGAGCATCTCTAGACTTTTGGAATGGTCCCATGTAGTCAATTCCCCAAACATCAAACAACTCTATTTGGAGGTTGTTCTGAAGTGGCATTGCATCTCGAGTGTTGATGTTTCCATGTTTTTGACATCTGGTACACCTTCTAACAAACTCCTTTGTATCTTGATACATCTTTGTCCAGAAGAGTCCGCTTTGCCAGATCTTTGCATTTGTACGGAATGCTCCATAGTGTCCTCCATATGGTGATGCGTGACATCTTTCTATGATTTTCATGGCTTCAAGCATTGGAACACATCTTCGTAGCAATCCATCGGCATAGATCCGATAAAGATATGGATCATCCCACAAGTGGCAACGAGCATCATATTTGAGCTTTCTCTAGTCTCCTCCAGGTGGAACATAACCTACAACCATATAATTCACAATATCCGCATACCTAGGGTTTGAGTGTGTTACCGCGAGGAGTGTATCGTCCCTCAGATAGTCATTAATGTGTAATTCATGTATTTCCTTATACTGGAGCCTAGACAAGTGATCGGCTACTGAATTTTCTACTCCTTTCCTATCTCTTATTTCTATATCAAACTCTTGGAGCAAAAGAATCCATCTTATAAGCCGAGGTTTAGCATCTTTCTTAGTGAGCAGGTATTTAAGTGCAGCATGATCTGAATAAATGATTACCTTTGCTCCAACTAAGTAGGATCTAAACTTGTCTATTGCAAAAACAAGTGCCAACAACTCCTTTTCAGTGGTTGCATAATTGAGTTGTGGTCCAATCAAGGTTTTGCTAGCATAGGATATAGCATAATGCTTCTTATCCTTTGTTTGGCCAAGAATGGCTCCAACAGCAAAGTCTCTAGCATCACACATGATCTCAAAAGGTAGAGTCCAATCGGGTGGTTGGATGATTGGAGCTAAAATGAGTGCTTGCTTAAGGATTTGAAATGCTTCATGGCACTCATTGTTGAAGATGAAAGGTGCATCTTTGGCTAAAAGGCTAGTCAGGGGTCTAGCGATTTGAGAAAAGTTTTTGATGAAACGCCTATAGAACCCTATGTGGCCTAGGAAGCTTCTGATTCATTTCACATTTGTGGAGGTGGAAGTTGTTCAATTACTTCGATCTTTTCTCTATCCACTTCTATCCCCCGTTCGGACACCTTGTGTCCTAGCACTATTCCTTCTCGAACCATAAAGTGGCATTTTTCCTAGTTTAGGACTAAGTGCTTTTCTTCACACCGTTGTAAGACTTTGTCTAAATTCTCTAAATAGTCATCGAAGGTTTTTCCATAGATAGTAAAGTCATCCATGAACACCTCCATGATTTTCTCGATCATCTCGAAGAAAATAGACATCATGCACTGTTGGAAAGAAGCTGGAGCATTACATAATCCGAACGACATTCGTCGGTATGCGTAAGTTCCATTTGGGCATGTGAAAGTGGTCTTACTTTGGTCATCAAGGTGGATTGGGATTTGATGATATCCAAAATACCCATCAAGAAAACAAAAGAAAGAGTGGTTTGCAAGCTGTTCCAACATTTCATTAATGAAGGGTAACGGGAAGTGGTCTTTCTTTGTAGCCTTGTTAAGTTTCTAGTAGTCTATGCACATTCACCACCAAAGTGACAGTGCATTGAGGAATGAGTTCATTCTTCTCATTTCTGACTACCATCATTCCTCCTTTCTTTGACACAACTTGAACAGGGCTAACCCACTCACTATGTGGCACAGGATAGATAATCCCGGTGTGTAAAAGCTTTAGGACCTCTTTCTTAACAACCTCTCGCATGGCATTGTTAAGTCTCCATTGTGGTTCCCTGATGGCGATGAATCAGGATCCATAGGGATATGATGAGTGTAGAGAGTGGGACTAATCCCTTTGAGATCATGGAGTGAGTAGCCTATGGCTGATTTATGTCTTTCTAAAATAGTGACAAGCTTATAAGTCTCTTCTTGAGAGAGCTTGTCACTTATGATGATAGGAGTTTCTCGATTATTATTGAGAAAGACATATTTCAAACTAGGAGGAAGGGGTTTTAGCTCAACTAGGAGTTGTGGTGGCACCTCCCAAGGGTTTAGCTCAATAGGTCCTACCAGCTCTTCTTCTTCTTTAATGAAGTGTTCAACATCAAAAACTAGTTGGGCCATGTCCTCTAAAGATGCCACTAACACTTCCTCAACAGCATCTTGTTCAGGCTTGGGTTCTACTATCACGTTATGTGAGCGTTCAAGTGAGACATCGACAGCAGAATTCCCTAGCTTTAAATTCAAGAGACTTTGTTTGGGTCACTCTCGGAAGAATGTTCCCAAAGGTACACCAATCAAGAGGGACGTGTTTGAGATGTCATAGATGTGAAAATCTAGAAAATACTCGAAGCCTCTTATGCGTAACATAATAGTCCTTATGACCCCATAACTTTCAAGAGTAACTCCAGAAGGAATTCTTAGAAGCTTATGAGATGGAATCATGGACTCGTTGGGATAGAGATTTTCGGCCAAAGCCTTTGGAAAAATGTTCATCCCAACAGTAGGACTATAATAAGCCTCTATGGTAGTCCCCTTAAGGTTGCAAGATATGACTTCTGAGGGGGCAGAGATTCGAGCTATGGATAACTCCATTTCCGCCAACGACTCATAGCTTATGACGGCTGAAAATCCTTTAATGTGCCCTAAAAGGAAGGCATCATTGTGTGGACCATCGTCATCCTCAAGTGCTGCTGAGTGCACCAAAGGCTTCACTTGAACTGGTAGTTTCGAGGCATTCCCTAAATCTTCAAAAAGATCTACCTCGATTTCAGAGAGGAACACCAAAGGATGGGGTTCATCATTTTCTAAAATGTGGGGTGTTCCCTCTGTGGAAGGTTCTATGGCAACCAAATCATTAGAAGGATTTGAAGGAATTTCAGATTCGGTTGTGTGTCCCTTATCTTTTGGTTCGAGGCTTGGCTCGACTTCTTTTTCTTCTTTGGGAAACTCATCATAAATGCCCGTGTAAGGGGTGTTTTCAAGGATTTTCTATAGAATGGCTTCCCCCTCGCTAAAGGACATGTGTGTGAATGAGCCTCCAGAAGATAGGTCAAGATGAAAAGCAGCTTCTTTGCTTAGACCATGGTAGAAGTGACTTAAAAGGACGTGGTCAGACAAAGAGAGGTCTAGGCCCATGTTTTTAAGGCTTGTGAATCTAGCCCAGGATACTCCTAGAGTCTCCTCCTTTTGTTGGAATGTAAGAATTTCTATTAGAATGACATTAACTTGGGATGTTGGGAAGAAGGCTAGACCAAAGTTTTTCTGAGGTTTATCCCAATCTCCATTTATGCCTCATACGGAATGAGCATACCACTGTTTCGCTTTTCCCAAGAGTGTGAAAGGAAATAATTTCCATTTAATGGTCTCTTGCAATAGCAAGGCAAGAACACAAAGTGCTCAAATTCCCTAAGGTAGGTGTATGGATTTTTTTCTTTTAGCCTAGAGAAGGGTTGGTCCCGAACCATGGCTATGAAAGCAGGGTGAAGCTTATAGCCATCTATAAGAATCGGTTGTGAAGATGGTGGAGGCTCCAACATGTCACCCTTTGGAGCAAAATATTTATAAATAGGAGTGGAATCCATGTGGTATGGTGGTGGTGGTGGTGATAAAAAGGTGGTAAACTAAAAAGGTAGTAAAATGAACAAGAAAACTCGGACGAACTTGGTTTGATTCTAGAACAGCTACTGTTCCCCGATAATGGCGCCAGAAAGCTTGTTGGATATTTTAATGCACACAGAAAAAGATCCGCAAGCGCACGGATACTGATGTAGCTTTCACCTGGGAGTATTCCAAGGTATCGATTTCCATGGGGAACGTGAAGTGTGCTAGAAGAATTAGGAACGTCCACGGAAAAGGTAATTATAGGGTAGAGAGGGATTTTAGGGTTTTCTAAGTGATCCTATCTTGTTGAAGGCTCACTTTACTTTACTTACTTTAGAGCAGTAGGTCCTTTTGAACTCTCGAAGAAAGACTAGGAAAATAGTAGTTGGGAGAAGGCTGCCAAAAGCTCTACGAAAACACCAACCCTAACGTGGTGGATTACAAAGGCCTAACAAAGATGTCACCTCTGGGGCTACCACAACTATCCGGAGGATTGGACGCAAACTCAGGTAAACCTTAGTCTAGGCGCCACATCTACACTAATGCGTACTACTCTAGTTACCGCGAATAACTAGAGCACTCAATACAAGCAGAGATCCAATAAATAAAATAAAGCAAGAACTAAAACTAAACAAAATACTTAGAATTAAATGTTGAAGAACCTGGAGATTGCTCAAGACGAACCAAACACTGAAGCTGTACAATGTTGGGGGAGATCCGATAGCTCTAGCTCGTCCTCAGCTCTCTCCTCTCCTCTCTCCCTGATCTCTAGTTTACAACTTGATGAACTAGAACTAGACCTAGAACTAGAAGATCATCTAGAGGGACCTCTACTTCTACTTGGATGGAGGATTGAAACCCTAGCTTTTGCTCTAGATGTAGCTAATGAAGATGGAGATGGCCTGAGGGAGGGGGTCTGCCCCTACTTATATAGCCCGGTGGGGTGAACCGCAACCCTCAGATCAAGCCGACTTGAAACAATGGTTGAGATGCGTCGTAGAGGTCGGCTGGAGGCCATCATGTGAAGCTGGTCTCACTTGGAGGTGGGCCCAGACTAGCCAGCCTGACATGTGGGGCTGGCCGGCTCCACTTGTCAGCCTCCGGGCCTCCGCTTTGTTCCCGTGTCTTCTCATGTCCTCTAGAACCTTCCCGTCAATTTTCACAGAATTTTGACTTGATTTGGTTCGGCTTCTTGACTCCTACTTCTCCTCGGCTTATTCTATTTTTAACCCTAAAAATTCACAATTCACCAAAGCTTTGGAAATTGTTATGTTAATCCCTAAAACTCTTGCTTGGTGATGGTTCTAGGTTCTTCTAGAATCTTCTGAGTCGTATCCATCGGGGACTTTCTCTCCGGAACTCCAAATATAGCGAATGATATGTCCGTTTCGATCGTCTTGACGAGCTCTTTGCAATTATGTGCTCTAATTCATCACTTGAGACACTTTTATATAGTGAAATATTAAATATCCTGCAAAACAAGTGAGAATAACACAACTCGTGGAACTCGTTACAATCAAACCCTACAACTATGCTCTGTGGTCCATTTCATTCTTTTTCATGCAATAGTTGATGGTTAAAAATGAGCATTAGTGACCATCAATGGATCCCAAGTCCAACTAATTAAAAATGGAGTCTCAAATTTTAAAATATAATGAAATTTGAATACATAAGCTCTTTTGATTAAGTGTTAGGATGGATTTATAAGTTCAATTTTGGGAGCTCAATTAAAAAGAATTTTGTTAAATAACTTGATCAACTTTTGGCACCATGTGTTGGTACAAAGTTTATACTTTGGAGTGGTGAAATTAGTGGGGTGGTTTGTTCATTAAGTAATCACCAATTAAATCCCTAAGAAACTAAGTTGTTACTTTTGAAATGTATTAGTGAAACATGCATGTTTCAGCTTTGAAACATGGATGTTTCATATATAGCCCTAATCTGATCCTACTTCCATCTCTTGCCCTATTACTTCTCAGTTCTTGGTCTCTTTAGCAAAGTTGTAGTTTAGGGCTTGAGCAATAATTTTCATAATTGGAGCATCTTCTAATTCTATCTCTATCTTGCTTTATTGGATGAAACAAGTTGTTGTTTGTTTATGCAACATTCATGTTTCATCTCTTTGTTTCAAACACTACCACCTCCTTGCCTCTCTATTTCCACTATGCTGCCACCTCCTCCTTGCCGCCCACCGCTCGGCCACCGCCACTCACACATGCTGAGCCACACAGCTGCCCGCTTCCACCTTGGCGAGCAGGTGCTGGACATCTCGAAGCCGCCTGTCACCCCTTCTTCTTCTACTTGAGCCACAGAGCGTCACCTCCTTCCCTTTCCTATCCACCTGGCACCACCACCACTGAGAGCTCGTTAGAGCCATTCACCTCCATCACTCCACCGGTTAAAAATTCACCTCACCATCATGTTCGTAATCATCTTGCGCCCCTCTTGATCCTATCTGCACCACCCCGCGCTGTCCTAGTTGGTCGCATGCCGTTTTCTTCTCTAATTCCGACTAGAGGTGCCACCGTGAGCACCTCACCATGGCCAGGCCACCTCGGCTACTCTCTGTGCCATCTTAATCATATTTTGTGTACCTTGTATGGTCTTTATGCTCATGCTCGTGCCTTTTTCTCCAGCGCACATGTAGCCACCTCGGAATGCAGTCATCTTCCTCGGTTCACGTCACCAGAGCCGCCATCACTGTCGCACAACACCGTCTACCTCGTCTCCGTTCTAACCATGAGGATGCGTAAGTCATGTTGAGATCCTCGGACATGTAGAGGTTCCTATCTAGGCTGATTTGAGTTAGGTTTGGCCGAAGCGCTACCGCGCCAGCGAGCTCTGCTCTGTTGTGCCACCACGGCCATAGGCGAGCTCGTCCCATGCCTAATCCACCCAATTAACCCCTTGGGCGGGTTCAGGAGGTCGTGGCAACTGCGTAGAAGAAGATGTCGTCACTGGAATGGTCACGAAGGATCACCACCGTATCACTAGAGATCAGAGCGCCGCCCCCGTCATCGTGCTGCTCACCGTAGGCCTCGGTAGGAGGAGGAAATGGTGTGCCGGGGTGCGGAAGGGGGAGAGGAAGCTAGTGGGATGCTTGTTGTCACTCGAGACTTCACCGTCGTAATGCACGTTGTGGCCGGAGTGGCACCAGCGTTGGTCAGCGGTGGGAAGAGGGGAGAAGGGAGAAGGTTGGCCGGGCTAACTCGGCCTTGGGCTTTGGCTACGTCCTGGGCCGTCTCGGGCCAGGAGGAGCGAAAAGAGAGAGAGAGAGCTGGCCGAGCCACCTGTTGGCCTTGGGGCGTGGCTCCACGTTGGGCCAGCTCGGGCTGGTTATTGACACATCTAACACCACATAAGCTAGCTTGTCATCCCTAGCATGGCGCTAGAGGTGCTGGTATTAATAAATGCAAATGCTCATCTAGAACAAATATGAAATCCGCAAGCGCACAGATAATACCGATGTAGAATTTCAACCGGGAGTGATCCAAGTATCGTTATTTATATTTTTACCACTGGAAAGGGAGTGCTAAGGATAATGAGCAATGAGCATCACTGCATGTGCTAATGCAGAGCATAAATATGTCTTTATCTATCTTCTCATACAGGGTAAGTGTCACAAGATAAATAGTATATATAAATGATAAAGAATAATTGATAAGCACATAGCCACATAATAAAAAGATAAACATCTCAATAGATTACTCTAAGCTTATAGCACTAGCATGGATTAGGATGAACTACAAAGATAACTCCTAAGTTATTCTAACTATAAGGTCAAAGCATATGATGATTTGTGCAATTACACTTGGCAATCATAGCAAGAGAAGGTTATATCTATGCATAGTAATATTATGAAGGAAGATGAAGAACATAGCAATCACTTCCCTATAATAGTTGTGTTCTGCCTGCCCTATACTCGGGAGATGGACTATGAATGACTCAATAGGACTGTCACTCCCACAATCTACCACACGGTCTAGAATAAAGGGTGCAGTCACAGGAAAATACGGTATAGGCACCACGCCTACACAATATTTACCACTCACCCATCGATCTAATGAGCAAGCGCTATACGATCCTATACTTGAATATAATTCTAATCTAACTATGCCAAGCATATAATCAAAGTACACTAAGAACAATATAATTGAGAACATAATCAAATAGAGCAAAGTCATATCCAATTTGATAGAATAGACTAAAGTAATATTCATACAAATGATGAACTAGATGAATAATGCAAGAATGAATATAAAAGTAGGAGAGAATTACCAATAATCCTCTTGATAGATCTAGAATCCAAGCAAAGCTTGCCTCCTTCTAGTTCTAACCCTATGTAGCTATGCTACTAAACTATAGAGATCTAATTGAGATGGTGGCTCTGAGGCTTCTCAGAGGAATGCTCTGTATCTTGGAATGAATTAGGGTTTCTCCTAGGGCTAGGGGCCTTGCTTATATAGCCCTCTAGGAAGCACCATAGCCCTTGGATCAAATGGACCTTGATGGACGATTATTATTGATCCTCAAAGGCAGTGGAGGCATGATCCGCGAGGTGGCTTATGATTGGCCACCTAGGTGGAGCGGCCACCTAGGGGGGTGGGGCGCCCGCCCCTATCACAGTGACAGGTGGGTCCCACCTCCCAAGGTTTTGCTTCCCATGTATTATAGATTATTCTTTTTATATATGTGGCCCTTTTCTCTCTACGTAAATATGACATGTGGGCCTCCTTTGGTTGTTTCCTGATAACCCCCTGTAGAAATAGACATTCACCAAAACTCGTGGAATTCTATTAGTGTAACCCCTATATCTAGCTAGTAATTATATTTTAGGTCCTTTCTCATGCTATGTTGATGGTTAAAAATGACACTTATCTACCATCAACAAACTCCCCCAAGCTTAGCTTTTGCTCGTCCCTGAGCAAAGATTTTCTCAGTGATGGATCAGAAGTTGCTACAATGCTTTCACGCCTTTCAGGTACACATGCGTTCAAACTAGAATTCTCCTCTGGATTAGAATGAACTATTCTGATAAAAAAACTTACTCATATTACCTTCCACCATGGGGCTTGTAGCCGTCCCTTGAGTCTTGAGTAGTTGAAAGACAGAACGGTCAAGTCAAGCACCATGTTTCAAGTTCTTTGATCAACTATTATTCTGGAGTTTTGCACAATTTTCAAAATAAAACTCAGAGATTCCTATGTATGACCCTTTTAAGTCTCTCCTTTGTGGTATTTGTGGATCCTCTCCAAGGCATTTATGGTCTATGCCTTTTCTCTCCTCTCAAGATATGTGGTATTTTTGGTATTTTAGGTATAGTAAAATTGCCTTCTCTCTCTCACCCTACTTCTAATAGGCTTATGTGGAGCTCATAGGTGGGGAGACAGTGAATACATACTTGCAAACATTTTATTGCATAGTGAAACTACAAATCCAGAGAAACAAGTCATACAATCAAATCAAGATATGCATGTGTATAGGCTGGATGGTAGGTGGTGAATAGTAGGTGGTATATGGGTTAGGAGTGGTGATGTAGGGGTGAAGGAATGGTGATGGTGAATACTTAGCTCCTTTGAGAAACTTTATTTTTCTCATACCTCTCTTGAAAACTTGAAGATTTTGGAGAGAACTTGGGCTGCTCAATGGATCTTTTTCGTCTCTCTCTTCTTTTCTTTTTTTCATAGTGGGACATTTGTCCTCTTTCTTTTATTTCTTCTTCTCTCTCTTTCTTTTTTTAGAGCACCCAAGCCTCTTTTTGGGATATAATAACAAGTGGTAGTATAGCTGGATATTTGGAGCTTTATTGGCTAGCAAGGGATAAATAAGGGTGATAGGAATATTTTTGGGTAGTTCACTCTCAGTGTAAGAGTAGAACTATTTTCTGGGTGGATCTGAATGGTGTATATGTGGATTCATACTTCTAGGATAGAAGCAGAATATATAGGTGGATGCATATGGATGCGTACTTCTAGGATAGAAGTAGCATGTATAGGTGGAGAATATATGTGGATCTTGATTTTAACCACATGACCAGTTCCTAAGGGTCGACACAGGTTGACCACACTCAATGCTTACAAGCAGTAAATACAAATGTAGGGCTTCCTAATCTAGCAAGCATGTATATGGCTATGGTAGGAATTTTAAACTCTCGTCATATAGGAACTCATCATGTAGCAAGTTAATTTTTAAAAGATAAATTATCCAGAACTCTAGTATCTCTAGGAACATGATAAACAACAGCTCAAAACCTTCCCATATCATATCCTTCAACTACCTAGACTTAGATCAAGCATTCGCTACCCACAAGATTAGGTTTAGAGCAAATCTTAAATCAAAAACCATTGTATCCAAAACTCGGGAGAATTCGAGGTTGAAAACTAGGTACTTGAAACAAATTACGACAGAGCAACTATTCATCATTTCCACATAAGAGTTTATTCTAGGGGTTCATTTTAGCAAGATAAAAACTTACCATACTCTCCTCTAATTATTTAGCAAACTTAAAGATCATACAGAAACATATAAATATAAAGGCAAACATTTATTTGGTTTTTTAAAGGTTATGCATCTTTTTATCAGAGCAGAAGTAAATAGATAGGTAAGGAAATACATAGCTAGATACAGGGGGGCGCTCTCCCCCAAGATGGATGTTGACATAGTCTTGATTGATGTAGCTGATAGACAATGAAGGTGTATTCCCCTTGTCAGAGTGCTTATGATGATGACTGTTGAGACAGCACTCCGGCAGGGGACAGAGCGTCCTTCTGTCTGTTAGCTTTTCTTGATCCTTCGAATTTTGTGAAGCTCAAATAGACAACAAAGCTTGTGGAACTTAATTAAGTGTTAGTGATAAACCTCTAAGCCTTAGATATCTAGAAACTCTTAACATATGAATCTTTCTAGCAGGATCTTCAAAATAATCTTTTTGTACTTTTATACTATTCAAGGAATTATAAAGAACGATGCATGCTTCTTTTTTTTATTTTTACGCCACCACAGCAACTAGACTTATGGGTTTTATGCCACAAATTTATTTGCATGGGACTTAGTAGTTTTAGAATGCAATGCACAAGAAATTTATTTTCTTTTTTGATGCAGGAATAAAATGTAACATGCAATTAAGGAAAGTAAACATGATACGGAAAATTAAATGCTGAAAGGGAAATATGATAACTACCAAGTTACCTCTTGGTGCGGTGTTCGGTGATTTTAAGTCCGTCGAACAGGATCTCTTGTCTGTTTACTCCTTCTAAGGCACCTCGGATGGCTCGAGTGGTGCCACTGGCTGAACCTCTTCTTGTGTTGAATTTGAAATTGATTTTACCTTTACTTTCCATACCTATTTTGTTGGTGAGGTTGACTCTGAGGGAGAAGCTTGCTCTTCTATCTTGTTTTCTATGTGATCATCAGTGACTGGTTCACTTTCTATTGGTGGTACAGCTTCCTCCTCTGGAGATGTATTGTCTTCAGGGAATAAATCTTCATGTCTTGTTACTTTTCCTTCATAGTCAGCCCAGCCGTCCATAGCTGACTGGTTCTTATTGGTGCGAGTACGGCGCCTTCTCCTTGATCTATCCTTCTTGGGTTCTTCATCAATTACATAATTATTATTGAAATGGTGGCGTACCTTCTCTGAGGGAAATTGGAAATGCACTTCTCTTGTTGTGATGTAGATGATGGCCTTGGTGGTGCTTAGGAATGGTCTTCCTAGGATGATTGGTGGATCATACTTATCTTCTCCCATGTCGATGACTAGGAAGTCGGTCAGGATGAAGTGGTTGTCAATCTGTATGGGAACGTCCTTTACTAGTCCTTCCATGAAGCGAAATGTTTGGTCCGCCATCTGCAGCTGCACATATGTAGGTTCCAAGGGCATAGTACCATATAGATATTCATAAGTTACCTTGGCCATTATGTTGATGCTCGATCCGGTGTCACAGACAACCTTCTGAAAGGACCTTCTATTGATGGTGCATTCAATGGCTAGGACACTTGGGTCATCCTTCTTGATCAAGTAGGGGGACTTGAGCTGACGATCATGCTCTCTGTGGACTGCATTGATCATCCTTACTGACTCCATCTATTGTGGCTTCTTGTTCCTATTTCTGTTCATATTCTTCTGATTGTTCTTCTTCTTTGGCTCGTAGGGATGTTGTGGGTGTGCAGGGAACTGTAGTACCCTATTCTTGAAGAAGAAGGTCTCTCCCTTACCTTTGATATTGAAACAGATCTTGGTAGTGTTGGCATACATGATAGCTCTAGTGGTGTTCAAGAATGGTCATCCCAAAATGATGGGCGACCCCTCTTCACCACCTGTCTCTATAACCACAAAGTCTGCAGGAACGTACGAGCTACCTACTCGTACACAGATGTCTTCTAGGATCCCTTTGGTGTAACAGAGTGACTGGTCTGCAAGCTGCAAGCACATGGTTGTATACAATAAAGGATAATTGAACATTTTATCATAGATAATCTTAGGCATGATGTTGACACTTGCACCGAAGTCATAGATAGCTTCATTGAATTTCATGGTTCCAATGGAGATCGGGATGACCAATCTCCCTGGATCACCTTTCTTGATTGGCAGAGTCTCATCGTTCCACCTTTTTGAGATAGGGTCACTCCAATAGCTTCCTGCATTGAATATGTCTACAAGATTTGTAGTTTCTAGATCTTTCGGTTGTCTCAAAATCTTACCTTGGTTAGCAGGAGGGACAACATTTGCAAGCTGTTGCAACTGAGACTCTAGCATTTTAATAAAGCTAAGTTGATTCTTAATGGTAGTAGAAAAGTTATCCATCCTATTATTAATTGTCTCTAGCACTTTATCATTTGATGCTAACTTCTTAGACAGGTTATCCATTAACTTTCCTTGATTCAGCACTAACTCTCTCAAAGGTGGCTAATTAAAATTATTATAAGAGTTATTACCTTTATAGTTACTTGAGTAGTTAGGCCTTTGCTGTTGGTTCCAACCTTGATTCTGTTGAGGGCGATATTAGTTGTTGTTGTTGAGGTAGTTCACATCCTCTTGTAGCTCTGGGCAACTGCTGCCTGAATGCCCAGTTTCTCCACACTCTTGACAAGTCATGCGAGAATCATGGATATACATGACTTCATTCTTCTCACTGGCTCTCTCATCGAGCCTCTTCATAAGTAGGTCCATCTTGGCAAACAACATGTCTACCTCCTTCAACTGGTGCATACCTCCACCACTCTTGCTGGTTTGAGTTCTCTCTTCGTTTCAACCTTGGTTGGATGCCATCTTTTCCACAAGAGCTATGGCTTGAGAAATTATAAGTGATAAGAATGCTCCTCCAGCGGCAGCATCCATGGTCTCACGGGTGCTATTGGTGAGCCCGTGATAGAAGGTCTATATGAGTAGCCAATTCTCCATTCCATGATAAGGACATTCTAGGATGTAATCTTGAAAGCGCTCCCATGCTTCTAGGACTGACTCATCATGTTGTTGCTGAAAACTTGATATCTTTCCATGGAGAGCATTTGTCTTGCCCATGGGAAAGAACTTTGCCAAGAAATTGGTGGAGCAGAGTGCCCACATAGTATTCTTCTCTTTAGTTGCATAGAACCACTGCTTCGCTCTCCCCAAGAGTGAGAATGGGAAGAGGCAAAGTAGTATGGCATCTCTGGGGACATCCTTGATGGTGAAAGTGCTACAAATCTCTAGGAAGTGTTGGAGATGAGCACTAGCATCTTCATGTGCCTTCCCATAAAACTAGCTAGCTTGCACCATGTTAATCAGCGCTGGCTTGAGCTCGAATGACTTCTCAATGTTCACAGCAGATCTAGTATGAATGTTGTCCGTAGTGGGAGCTGAGAACTCATGGAGTGACTTGTTGTCCATGGCGTCGAACTCTGGTGTTAAGCTTCGAAATATGCTTGGTTGAACTCCCAACTCAGAAGGTGGAGGTTCAAGCTGAGATGTTGATGATGATGCTTTTGTTTGAACTTTCTTTAGCTTGGCTCTTGTCCTTCTAATTAATGTTTCTGGGTTGTTGATGAAATTATCTAGAAGATCAAACCTGCTCATACATTACCCTATATATGATATATAAATAGACAAAAGACAAGGGTAAGGCTGTATGAGTAGAGAAGGATGATGGTTTCTCAATCTCATTAGTGGATGCAAGTGATGGCTCATTATCCTTTGAATAGCAATTCAACCTTTCCTGGCAACGACGCCAAAAAATGCTTGTTGACACCTCTAATGCCACCTAAGCTAGGTTGTCATCCCTAGCAATTAATAAATGCAAATACTCCTCTAGAATGAATATGAAATCCATAAGCGCACAGATAATACCGATGTAGCATTTTAACCGGAAGTGATCCAAGTATCGTTATTTATATTTTTACCATTGGGAAGGCAGTGCTAAGGATAATGAGCAATGAGCATCACTGCATGTGGTAATGGAGAGCATAACCATGTCTTTATCTATCTTCTCATAAACGGTAAGTGTCACAAGATAAAGAATAACTGATAAGCACATAGCCACATGATAAAAGATAAACATCTTAATAGATTACTCTAAGCTTATAGCACTAGCATGGAATAGGATGAACTACAAAGATAACTCCTAAGTTATTCTAACTATAAGGTCAAAGCATACAATGATTAGTGCAATTACACTTGGCAATCATAACAAGAGAAGGTTATATCTACGCATAGTGATATTACAAAGGAAGATGAAGAACATAGCAATCACTTCCCTATAATAGTTGTGTTCTGCCTGCCCTATACTCGAGAGATGGACTATGAATGACACAACAGGACTGTCACTCCCGCGATCTACCACACAGTCCGGAATATAGGGTGCAATCGCAGGAAAATACAGTATAGGCACCACGCCTGCACAATATTTACCACTCACCCATCGATCTAATGAGCAAGCGCTATACGATCCTATACTTGAATATAATTGTAATCTAACTATGCCATGCATTAATCAAAGTAGACTAAGAACAATATAATTGAGAACATAATCAAATAGAGCAAAGTTATTTCCAATATGATAGAATAGACTAATGTAATATTCATACAAATGATGAACTAGATGAATAATACAGGAACAAATATAAAAGTATGAGAGAATTATCAATAATCCTCTTGACAGATCCAGAATCCAAGCAATGCTTGCCTCCTTCTAGTTCTAATACTATGTAGCTATGCTACTAAACTATAGAGATCTAATTGAGATGGTGGCTCTGAGGCTTCTCAGAGAAATGCTCTGTATCTTGGAATGAATTAGGGTTTCTCCTAGGGCTAGGGGCCTTGCTTATATAGCCCTCTAGGAAGCACCACAGCCCTTGGATCAAACCGACCTTGATGGATGATTATTATTGATCCTCAAAGGCGGTGGAGGCATGATCCGTGAGGTGGCTCCTGATTGGCCACCTAGGTGGGGCGGCCGCCCAGGGGGTGGGGCGCCCGCCCTTGTCACAGTGACAGGTGGGTCCCACCTCCTAGGGTTTTGCTTCATGTGTCTTCTAGATTATTCTTTTTATATATGTGACCGTTTCTCTCTATGTAACTATGACATGTGGGCCTCCTTTGGTATTTCTTGATAACTCCCTGCAGAAATTTACATTCACCAAAACTCGTGGAATTCTGTTAGTGTAACCCCTATATCTAGCTAGTAATTATATTTTAGGTCCTTTCTCATGCTATGTCGATGGTTAAAAATGACACTTATCTACCATCAACACTGGTCCAGGAAAGAAGGGGACAGAGGGAGCTAGGCCGCCAGCGTCGCTGGATCGGGCCGAGAGAGAGGGAAAGTGAAGAAGTTTTCTCCTTTTCTATTTTCTAAAAAGAATTAAATGCTGAATCTTGTAAATTCCATAACTAAATAAATAATGGTGCTAAAATTGTGAAACTTTGTGAGTAAGCTATTCTTGGTATGTTTAACATAAGAAAAATATAAATCTAAGAAAAACAGTAAGTTTTAGATGACTAAAAATTCCATGCTTTAATTAAGAAATGTAACTTCTAGGATTTTTATAGTTTAAAATATAACTCCAAAATTCATGAAAATTTGTGAGCAATCTTAATCTTTTGTTGTGAAGCTACACAAAAAGTTTGGTACTGTTTTGGGGTAAAATAATTGTTTCACTTAAGAAGGCTTGATTTATAAATTAATAAAATTATGAAAATGATTTCAAAGATATCATTAAGATGATGATGTGTATTTTTGGATTGATTGTGGACCTTGGAATATTTTACTCTACTATTCAAAGGCAATGGAAATTGATTGATTAAAGGTATGCTTCTTTATGATAATCTCTACTTGCTTAAGATAATAAATACCTTTCCGTTTATGAGGTGTTAATAGTTGCTATAAGAAAAGTATTTAACTTGCTTTTAGTAAATGATAGATAGATGTTAATGAACCTATTTAACTCTTAGATGCAACCTCTTGGGTAAAAAGTGAAATGTTTTATGATAACTACTTGTAACTATACCGCGAAGGAAAGTTGTACTCAAGTAGATAACTAATGTTTACCTTTCTAAATGTCTCTTTTATTTTATGCCATGTTAGCATCATCCATAAGCATGCATCCTTTTAACGTATAGTGAATGAAAGCGGAGATTCGTTAGTCGAGCAGACCTGTGATGATGAGCCCATGGTTTCTCAAAATATATCTGAAGAAAATTCTTGTCTAGTCTCAAATATGGTAACTGGTCTTCTATTTGGTGCATTTTCTTCTGATGAAAAATATATAAAGAAGGCGAAGGAAATATTTGCTTGAGGTGGACTTTTGTCGATGATCATCTTTAAGGGTGCAACATTCAAGAAAGAATATGATAAAAAGCCAAGAAAATATATTTATGTTGGTTCTATGAAGGTTGATATCACTTGAATTATTTTGCCATGAAGAACTACGCGGAGAGTTGAAACACTCGCCTCATGCTGAAGGTGAACAGGTGAAGGCCACAAGTCATCATGTTGATTAGCATCCTTGCTGCAATATTTTAGTATATCCCCTTGGGTGCTAGTTCAATAGATTAATTTGATTTGTTTTGTTTTGCAATTAGCCACTTTAGTCCGTGTTAGTAGGATGCACCAGGTCGATACTTTTATGGTCGAGTCAGACCCTATTCAGCGTGTCTGTCCTACGCCTGCGTGCGTATAAAGGGCACCTAATTGGCCATGTACCCGGCAGATTGGATTTTATTTGGGATTATTCCTCGTTGAGCCGCCGCTCGTGAAACCCTAGTTGGGTGTTTCCGGATCCTTGTGGATTTACGTGGAGTTGCGTGATCGAGCTGCTATAGTTTGGGCACGTCGCTTGGAATCTCGGAGTTCCTCGTCTTCTTATCGTGGTTCGTCGTGGCCGCGGGTGGAAGAAGTTATCTAGGGTTTGGTTTGGATCATCTATTGTAAGCTGATCCCTCTATTTATCGCTGCTACAGTTTGAGTTAATTAATTAGAGAAAGTTATTTGGTGCTGTCGATACTTTCATCTATCAAGTTTGGATTGTTGCATCTATTAATTCCGCGTGAGAATAATTTGTCAAGTCACTGCCCTGATGAGATTTGTTTGCTGATTATTTGAATTGGATTTCACGTGACATCTACAAGTGGTACTGTTCTGATTGAGAGGCTGGTAATACAGTTGTGTCTCTATTTCTTATTTGATAATTGCATCAGTCTATGCTTGCCACAAGTTTTGTTCAGTCAGCTATTAAAGGACAATATTGAGGTTGGCGCTGAGTTTATAAATTGTTGCTACTATCTATTCATACAAATTCATACTCTGATTGATTTGTACCATGAAAGATTGGACAATTATTTGGACAGCGTAGGCGTGTCCTTATCATTTGGTATCAGAGCTGGGCCCTTGTTTAAGGGGGTGGGAATGATAAGGACATCCTCCACTATTACCCGCTGGCAAAGACGCAACAAAAAAAAGCCAAGTGGCCTAGTTATAGCGGGCGGCGACCGTGTGAGCCTCTAAATAATCCCACCTTGCTTAGCTTGGTTGGAGGAAGCCACCTTAAAAGAGAGAGCCACCCTTCCCATATCGGACTAGTCTTTTAGGGATATTAGGCCTTTCCTTGAGTGGGTGTGCATAAGAACTGTTGGGGTCCGGGCAACCTTAATTTATTGGTCCTCGGCCAACCCCACCTGGGCCGGATGTATCATCTGAGGCGGGTGTTCACTCAAAGGGTGTTGAGTTGGAAAGTGGGGGTGATCTTGTAACAGCTGACAACCCTGACACTGCAGGCAGGCCCCAGAGCATAAACCATTCCTTGTGTTTTATAAAATGTTTATCACATAAGTCCTACGAATGTTGCATTTAAGTATTAGGAGTTGTATGATAAACTTTGCTGCATGACTACCTCGTTTATCCTTACTTACCCATGGTACCTATATTTAAGTAAAATTTGTTAAAATGCTTAGCCTTGCTTAGATGTAAATGTTAAAAGTAGGTTTTGCTAAAATTAAAGATGAGCCTGAAGTATGAGGATGATCATATTTTATAAATCTAGACCGGGTGGAATCTTGGCTTGCGCCCAGTATGGATCTGGACGTAGTGACCCCACCTGTGTCGATCAAGGACCGATCGTTGTAGAGCTGTATGTGATCATGACTTGTAGTACTGGCCACATACTCCGATAAGCCCAACATCTAGGCTATTCTTGTATAGGAAATGATAACCGCACACTAGGAGTGGAGAGATGGCGAGAGTATTGTGTACCCATGCTTGTGAATGCGTCAGGCTTGAACAATTCCAAGAGATGGGATACTGGCTCTCGGGTAGCGCTGGACCGATTTCCATACAGGAGGATCCGAGTGAGGGTTGATGTATGTAGGCACGGGTCTGGGGCCCAAACCTACATATATCGTGTGGTAAGGAAACCCCAGCTGGGCCAAACCGATTTGAATCGTCATTGCTTCTCGGTGAAGAAGACTCGATCAATTGTGCTGCATCGTAGTTAATCAACTAGAACTTAGATATGAGATCATATTGTGATGGTTTATAAGAAGTGCTTAGAATTTAGAATAGATGTTAATGATAGTCCTTAATATTAAATTGAAGTATAAAACTTGGAAAGTAAGGATCCACTTTAGTGCAGTTTTTAGCAAAAGTGTTCTTGATCTTGCTACAGACTCACCTTGATTCCCCTTACCTTGCATATCCTTGGAGTCTTTCCTATTTGTCGGTTAAGTCTTGTTGAGTACCCTCAGTACTCAGGGTTTGTTAAACCCTTATTGCAGGTGAACAACATGAGCAGGCTAGCACTAGCCTATGCTATATGTTGGTTCCTAAGGAAGAGTCCCAGCAGTGAGAGTGTTGAAGTGCACCCTTGTGCAGGGTGAAGTTCTTTTGGTGATGTAATATAAGTACCTCTTTTGCTACCCACTGCCTATATGGCAAAACTATGGTTTGTAATAATAGTAGTTTGTAAGAACTTAATGCTAGTTTGTAAACTTATGTTATTGTAAGACTTCTGCTAAACTCTGATGTAATAAATTTGTATATTTGTATAACTGTTGTAATCCTGCAATGCTACTGTAATTGATCATGCTCAAAAGACAAAACATGGATGATTTAGGTTTTCTGAGGACACCCGACAGACTATCGAGTTATAGGGCACTCATGTGCTATTACCAAAGGTCTGGAAGACAATGGTAAGCACATGTGGGCCATATGATTCAGATGGTTCTGCCACAAGCATAGATGAAAAATCATGCAGATATGGACAACAACCCGTATTTCAAACTTGTTGTATTCCCTCGAGTACGTGTCCTCTAACATGTTGCAGGAAAGAATGAATCCACGTTGTGCATGTTCATGGTTTGGCATGAACCTGCCAAACCACTACTTTAGTGATGGAACAAAGAAGGAGATGAGTGCCATAAAAAAGATCTACAATAGAAGCACTCACTTATAAGAAGTGGACAAACAATTCAATAGGCTGTAAGCAACACCAAAGACAACCTAGCATTGAGCTTTGCCAAGATTCAAGCTAGGGTGCTGATGAGAAGCAAGGTGCAACATACTTCATATTAGGCAATCTGATACCTGCTTTCATCATCTTTGAAGACACCATCCTACATGTTGGCAGCAAGGGCAAGGATGACGAGATGCCATTACACCATGACATGCATCCTTATGTTAGCAAACATCAATCAATGGTGGACTGCCGACTATGTCTCATGAAACCATGAACAACCATGGTAGCAAGATGACATCCCTAAGTCATTGGAGATGAAGTTTTCACTCAAGTACCAATGAGGTTCCTTTCTTGACCATCAAGATGGCTGGCATATCACTGACAAGCAAAAAAGAACAGCTCTTCACCACGCCGTTGGAGGACAAAGACTATCAAGGAGGAACTTAAGTTTTGCATCTCCAGTGAACACTAATTCATCAACCAAGAATCATCAAAAATCAAGAAAGGTTGATGGAATAAGATCGTGCAACTATCTACATCCTCATCTCCTAGATCAGATGGTATAAAGAAAAGCTTAATGCAAGGGAGAGGTCTTGCTCAACGGACCTAAAAGCATGAGCCCTTTCCGACAGGTAAATTGGTATCTATCTCATACTTGATTTCCATGCAACTTTTGATTTTTGCATGTTTAGTTTTCAATTCAAACTCTTTTCCTTCATGCATAATAACTTGAAACAAACTTGTCTTAAGTTATGAAAAGAAAAATATATATAAATATATCTAAAAGAAATAAAAATTTGCTCATATTACTTCTTTGCATAATAAAATTTGAGTTAGCTTAGTTTTTCTAAAGCTATGTTGTCAAGGTTTTTCACGCCCCATAAAACACCTCTGTGGAGTGTAACAACCCACGAGATGCTTAGTGTGGTGGCAATAAAGTCCCTAACAACTCATCTTGGAACAACTAAACTCTCACTTCCCTCTATAAGAAAGTCTTCCATAAATAAAAAAGGAATTAACAAGAACATGTTCCTAGGACAAGTTCCCTTCAGGTATTCTTGGCCACTAACCATTGCAGGTTAAGACTCAAGATGAAGGATGAACAATGTCTAAGAACATGGGAGTTGCAATACACTCTGAGGGATGCTCCAACATTCACACTTGACTTTAAGTGTCGAGTGACATAAAAGTCCAAGTGTGGGGGAGGAAGGACGACTCTTCTACAGATGGTACGACCATGCTCTTCCCTCGTCTCAAGCTCCCATTGTTCTAACACGCTGGTTTGTAATCCCTCTACTCACTATTACTTTGTCTCTAAAAGTTTGAATGATTTTACTAATTCCATACATGAAAATCAAACTTAAAATACAAAATAAAATCAACCCTCAAGAGAAGAAGTAATGGTGAATAATAAAGGTATATCATTTAAAACATGGTATAAAAGTTCTATGCTAATTAAAATATTAGAACTAACTTTTCTATAGCATAGAAGATGACCTTTAGCTCTAGACAACCCTACCCGTGTTCCAAATTTTCTGTATATTCCTTCAGGTATGTGTTGTTGACTAATGCTTTGCAGGAAAGAATCAATGAGTGGAGCAAAGAGGTGCAAAGACAATGTTAAGATTCACAAAGATGGCATGACAAAAAGATGAGAAGGAAGGAATATAGTCTAGGAGACAAGATGCTCGTGAACAGCTTAAGATTAAAAACTAGCCTAGCAAGGGAAGCTTGAGAAGAAAGAAAGGACCACTACAAATCGTCTACCCTTCATGTGGTGCCTTCACGCTCCAATGACATAGGTAACATCTTAAGCTAAGTGGTAATTATTTAGAAAGCTTTACCTTGATCTTGAGTATGCACATAAACAAAGAAATAAAACATGTTTGAGTTACATCTTTGCTTGATCCAACCTAACTAATTCGACATGTCTTGTTCTTTAACTTTGTTCATAGCACCACTCTCTTGATCTCATAGTCTTAACCAAATGAGCTAAAATGTTGTATATCTTATCTTTGGAAGATGATAGTCGCAATCATGTAAAGTTTGTTACATTATGTAAAGTTAGACAATCCTTCCATAGGTTAAGTAACTCAACCTTTTTCTAGATGTACTCAAATACGACATTCATGCTCATCCTTCTGATCTTGTCACCCATGTTATAAGAATGAACAATGTACATAATATCAACCTTACCATGTTCAATGTGCCTAAGGTTAGAGATGTATGAATAAAGGTTTTGGTTTTGTTGGTGTTTTTCTATGAACAGTGCCCATGCATTAGATCTCTACCTTGTCTTTATGAGCAGAACACACTTCGAGCAAGTGTTGGGGAATCAATATCCCAATTTCTACATGTGAAAGTTCTGAATTTGCAACAGTGATGCACACTGAACAAGATGTCACCAACTTTCACTACTAATGCTTCACTTCAAAACGCTGGTTTGACATTTCCTCCCACCTTCTTAGTACATATGTGATATTTTGACATGCTTTTATGCAATTTAAAATGAACCAAGATCACACTAAAATTAAAATTTTGAAAAATGACATGTCTACAACATTTTTGAGATAGAATCTTACATAGAGATTGTTCCATATACATATACTTATGCATGTGTGTCACACCCGGTTTTAAGGACAAAACCAGACATACACCATATGTGAAATAAAGAAGACAAATCTCACATATAGCCACAGATAAGTGTAATATCAAGAGACAAATGCTTAATATACATAACACAATAGTATAAAATATACCTTAAAAAGCAACACAGCGGAAAGACAACTCCGAACACCGGGTGCAACCTTCACTCCAGGATCAAACTAACTGGTTGATCACAAGCCTAACAATTCCAGAATCTAACAGTCTGGTACCCTTCCTGAGATGTGGGGAAATAGCAAGAGTGAGTCCATGTCGAACTCAGCAAATATATCATGGGGTTCATGAAGCTCAAAAAGTTTGACACGGGTTTACTGCAATAGCTTTTAGTGAGTCATCTCTTTAACAATTGAGTAGCAACAAGTTTACCAAAATCCCAAATAATCTCATGATCATGTAAACGAGAATAATGTATAGCAAGAAACAATAATCATTAGTGAGCATCAATATCATCAGTATTATCATTATCATCAGTGTTCATCATTTATTCTGTAAGGGTCCAAGGCCACTCGTGACCGTGAGCACGGCTGTTATAACAGTTTTACACTCTGCAGAGGTTGTACACTTTCACTGTGAGTCATGATTACCCATATGCCCGGGATCGCGACTCCCAAAACACTTCCAAGGTGAGCAGGCAAGGAATCACTATGAAGCCTTTCAAAGGTTCGTCTAACAAGTTAGGGCCGCTAGGTTTCAGAAGTCAGTCCGTGTGATACACCACGCAGGGATCCACAGTCTGCTTTACCCCATTTGCGCCACAAGGGTAACCTCTAACAAGCTAGAAAAGGTCCTCATACTGAGCTAAAGCCAGAGCCATATAGCCCTCACAGTTGTACTGTAAGTCCCGGATGTTCGCTTACAGATAAGTCCTTAGGGAGAGAAACTAGAGCACCATAAAAACAACCAAATATGCTCTAGCCCTCTTGAGCCATATTGCTTTAAAGCATCATTTAAACGTTTATTGCATATACCATTAGTCAAGTTACAGATCATAGTTATTTATCTTGAGCACTAGCATAAATACTACCCAATGCAATGTCCCATGGGTGTCAAGGTACAAGATACAAAAACTAGGATATCCTTAGTGGTAACAAGGTAGACACATGCACATGAATTAAGTATATTAAAGGTGAATAGGAAACAAGGATAATCCCATGCTATACTTGCCTTAAACACCGATCCTTCGGTAAGCTTTAATCTTCAACGTTCTTCTTCTTCTTCTTGATAACCTCGTATATCTCACCGACTGGACGAAATCATAAATCACCACACACGTATCCATACAATCATACACGAAGCAAACAATAGATCTAAATTAGAACAGTACACCAAACATAAAATTAAGATGAAAAGTTTGTAGAACGAATCTACGTCTCGCTACGAATACACAGACGCGAAAAGCACACTAATCAGAGCTACGGTTGAAAAGATACATCTACCGAAAGATTTGCTCATAGGAGAAAATATAAAACTATTAGCTTCATGAGTTTTCATTATATAATAACATATATAAAATATTTTATAAATACTATATACGGAATTAAGTCAAATTTAGATTCAAATTATAAAACTAAAGTAAAACAAATCATATTTTATTTACAAAACCCAGTTGCATAATTATTAATCAAGATATGATTTAAACCATAAAATTTCAGAATTAGTAATATGGTAAACACTGTCACTAACGCGTAGATCTCGTTGCTATGAATCTAACGCAACTCGAATGAGCTAAAACGGATCTAAAACGTAGAAGATATGATTTAAACAAGATCTACTTTATTAAAGTAATAGATTAAATCTCACATCGGAACTTAAAGATAGAAAACCTAACCAACAGTAACACTAACAGTATAACAAGTTTGTAAAACTCTTCTACACGTTACTACGATCACATAGACATAAAGATCACGAAATTTGGATTTAAAACGTAAAAGTTATGAATTTTCTAAGATTTCCTATAGATAAATAATTACTTTAATATAAACTCGAAAATAAATTATCTCAAACCTACTGTACAGTTCTATAATCATGTAGAGCTCACAAATACGAATCTAACGCAATTTAAACGGGTCAAATCGGAGTTAAAACGGATAATTTATAACTAAAACAAACTCAGTGGCAAAACTGTAAATATCAGAAAGCGTATTTTTCAATTACCGAAACGAATTACGTTTTCAATTAATCAAAACGTATTTTCCGGTTTACGCTTTGGACCACGGGTTAATCAATTGAAAAACACAGGGTCTCTTTAGCAAAAACTCCGGCCGAACCGGTAACTTCTAATCCTGGCCGTTGGATCTGATTTGGGCGGTTCGGATTGGATCGAAGAGGGTGCCGGCGGCGCTCCGATCGGAACAGGGCCGCGACAGCAGTCTCTGCGGCGGCGCCATGGCCGGATATGGCTTCCTCGCGCTACAGAGCACGAGCTTACGAACGGAAAACACAGGGAGATCGAGAAGCTCACGGAGAACTCACCCTGCGCGAAGACGGGACTGGAGGATGACCGGAAGGCGGCGGCTAGCTCGCGGTGGCGGACGGTGGAGGCGGTGGTGCTCACGGTGGCGCGTCGAGACGACTAGAGCGGCTCCAAAAGGATGGGACGGATGCGAAATAGCACGGGGGTTCCGTTTTATAGCCCGTAGACGCGAGAAAACAAGGAAAGGGGAGAGATTCGAGATCGATTCGGTCGATCGAATCCGGTGAAGAGGGAAGGCGGCGTTCGGCCGGAGGAAGAAGAAAGGAAGGTGGAAGGAGACGCTGACAGGCGGGTCCCACATGTCGGCGACTCGGAGGGGGAACGGCCGCGCGCTGGCTTGGCGGGCCGCGGTGGCTGGGCTTGGCCCACGCGGGCGAAGGGGGCGCGGGACTGGGCCGCGGCCAAGGCAGCCGAAACGGGCCGAAAACCAAGTGAATAGTATTTCTCTTCCCTTTTTTCTTTTTTTTCCAATTTTTCAAATTCGTTTTTCAAATGATTTTCAAATCAAATTTGAATTTAATTTAAACCACTCAATACAAAACTTCAAATGCAGCAGCATGAATGCTCAATCATGTTTCTACCCTTATATTTGATTTTAAATTTATAAAAATTATTATTATCCTAAATTTGCATGCTCACAAAATTATACAAAAATCATATTTCTCCTACTTTTCTTCTTTTCAAAATTTTAGGGTGTTACAATTCTACCCCCCTTAAGATGAATCTCGTCCCGAGATTCGGAAGATGATGATAAAAGAGATAATGACACTTTGTCTTTATTTGATCCTCATTTTTTTCAAATTACTCTTTCGTTCAGAGTCATAAGACAGTTTCTCATATCCTGACTAACTAATCTGCCTAAGCATGATCATCTCTCCTATTGAGCTCCTCCAAAGTTATTTGTTCCTCTGCTATGACTTCAGTAAACTCATGGTCCACTTTGCTATCCTTGGTGTACCTATCTTCTAATTGATCATTCTCATCTCCCTCAGGTAAAAGTCGACCACCTTGATACTCAATTCTTTTCCCTGACGGTGTTGTTAAGAGCATTGTGCACCGAGTACCATGAATCACTCCTTTGTGTGCACAGAGCCATCCATTACCAAGAACCACGCGAATTTTAAGTGACTCCAACACAATGAGTGTCGCGGTGAAGTTTTCTTTGTTTATGACAAGACTGACATTCGGGCATATCTGATCTGCCTGCATTTCTCCCACTGGGGTTTGAACTAGCAAAGGCCTCCTCATTGGACACTTCACCATCTTGCACGTCTCTACCATGTCGGCGGAAATGAAAGAATGCGAAGCACTAGGGTCAAATAGAGCAAAAACTTGTACTGAACTTACTTGAATATAACCTCCCACTACTTTGGTAACCCCATGAATTTTATCCATATCCACATTGCTCAGTCTTCCATTGACATAGTTTTGCTGCGCTTTGCTTCCTTGAGCAGGCTTCTTATGGGCTTTCCTTTTTCGCTTTCGTTGTTGTGGATTCTGACTTAGTTCACTCCCAACTTGCTCTTCAACATTGTTGTTTTGATAGTGCTCGGCATCATCATACCCATAACATTCTTCAATGGCAGAAACATCAATCTTTTCCCACATATTAGTGCGAGACGTCATATAGGGCTCCTGAGTCATGAGACACTACACTTCCTGTCATCAAGTGACCAACATCAGCAACACGAGCAAGTATAGATGATCATAATCATGAACTATCCAAAAGGACAACTCTTGTCTCCATGGATCCAAAATTATCAACCTTGTTCACAGAACATTTTTGCTCAAGAGTGGCAACTCAATCATGGAGACTAACCAATACTTCCAACTAAAGAGTTCAATCTTAATAATCCTTCTTTACATTGGCTACCCCCCTTAAAATAAGAGACACTAAATAGGGTAGCTTGAACCCTTTTCTAGATGAGCTACTTAGCATAAAAGTGTTCTGACATCCCAATAATACTCTTGTGCATGGGTAAGAACAAGAAATCTGAAATTTCGCACGAGCAGAAAATCAGCAGTGCAGTAAAACAGTTGTAACTCTCATTCTGTTAATCCAATGAAACTGTAGTTTACACCGATCGAAAGCTTATAAAATTCTCTGCAACTTTCTTATAGAACACACTTCCAGATTCTGTAGTTAACTTGGTCGAAAACAGTACTTATCAGAAACTGTTCCAGGTTTATGACAGCACATATACATTGCCTTATGCTTTTTGTATCTCCCAATCCAAAATAGCTGTGAGGGTAGTTCTTGCATTTAGGGAGAGATGTTGAAGTCCACTCTTGTCCAGAATTTTCTCTCATGATTTTTTTTGGTCTTTCAAGAACAAAGATATAAGTTGATAAAGACAGGCTGCTCCGAAAGACAAGATATAGAAAGCAGGAGATAAACAAAACCCAACTATTTATTTCATTAATCCTTATACCTTATACATATAAACTAAATGAAATCATGGTCAAAACCCACGAGATCATTCCACTCATTACAAAATTCCAACTCAAGCATAAACATAAGCACAAAGCAACTAAACACTTTAATGTTCATTAGCCACACATTAAGACGACTCAACTTGGCTACTAACGGTTTTATTACACGGGACATAACTCCTATTCCTTAAACCTGGTGTGATTGTAGCAGCATCCAGAGTAGATAACGTCTCTTACATTCCTTATTGCTTTATATGGACATCTGAATCTCTGCATCTACCATTCTTATAACTCATACCTTAAGATGGGTCAACCTGGCATCCCTCAGGTATAGATTTAATACCCTCATACTTAATCCTTTCTCCTGAAAGTGTAGTTAGAAACACTGAACATTGGGCATACTCAATCACTCCTTTACAAGTAGATAACCAGTCTATTCCAAGGATAACATCAATGCCCATTAATTCCAAAACAATGAGGTTTACCTTAAAATTTACCCCCTTTATGTCAAGACTAACTTTTGGGCATACGCGGTCTGCCTTTATTTCACCTCTTGGAGTTTCAACCATCACTGTTTTCCCCCTTGGAAGCATAAGTATGTTATGATCTTTTACATATTGTCTAGATATGAACGAATGTGAGGCACTGGGGTCAAACAAAACCTTGGCATTTCCTGAACTTACTGGTATTGATCCAAACACGACCTCCTTAGCTCCAAGAATGGTGGAAATATCCACATGTTTCAACCTTCCATGATTGTAATTTCTCTTTAATTTATTTCCCTGCACATGCTCCTTTTGGACATCCTGTCCTAGGTCTCGCTGTTGTGGATTCTTCTGTGGGCAAGATTTGATATAATGTCCTTCCTGCTGGCAATGATAACACTTTCTCTTAGCTGGATCTTTTGTGATGTCATACTCCAAGGAACTGTTGTTTGGTATGTTGCTATCTTGCTGGCCATAAAAGTTCACCTTCGTCCCTTTGGCTTGTTTCTTAGCTTGTTTGGCCTTTCGGGGTTGATACTCCTTATAGGTAATTGTCCATCCATCTATGACTACTTCATGGGGAGTAGTTTTAGCGGGAGGGGCTTCTAACTCTTCAGGGTTTGGATTTGTTTGACAGGGGATCAGGGCTGCATGTGACAATGTAGTAGAACTCGCTTGCTCATTGCTTTCCACTAGTGGTTCTAATGAGATTGCCTTTCTCTTCTTGTCCATGTTGTTCTCAAAATTTGGATCCACCTTGATTTTCCCCTTATTAGACTCATTTCGAAGACAGGGAAAACCATAATGCTTACAGCAGTGACATTGTTCCTGCTCTCCAAATGCCTTATTATCAATATCTTTATTGGATTTCATATTCTTCCAAACTTCTGCTACTTGTATCTTCTCTGACCCCTTGGATATGTTGGCTTGACCTTGAGATAAGCATCGTTGAGAATTCCCATGTTGAGCTATTTCTTCTAGTAATTGGTTTTGCATCGCTAATGGTTTCTTGTCAAAAGTGAGCAAGAGCGACACAATTCAGTCCTCTTAACCTCTGAAATCCATAGTCTTCTCGTCATGAGCCGTCTAATAGACAAGGAGAAAAGGTTCAAAATAGAGACAAGGTTTTTATAACAGAACGGGGAAAGAATTAAGCATAACTTTGAGAAAATAACAAAGTTAAAGAGAAGCAAGAAATAGGCAACAATGAGAACATGCTAAACGTCCAGTTCTAACTAGGCTTGCGTCCTATAGTCAGCATTGCTCTGATACCACTCTGTCACACCCGGTTTTAAGGACAAAACCAGACATACACCATATGTGAAATAAAGAAGACAAATCTCACATATAGCCACAGATAAGTGTAATATCAAGAGACAAATGCTTAATATACATAACACAATAGTATAAAATATACCTTAAAAAGCAACACAGCGGAAAGACAACTCCGAACACCGGGTGCAACCTTCACTCCAGGATCAAACTAACTGGTTGATCACAAGCCTAACAATTCCAGAATCTAACAGTCTGGTACCCTTCCTGAGATGTGGGGAAATAGCAAGAGTGAGTCCATGTCGAACTCAGCAAATATATCATGGGGTTCATGAAGCTCAAAAAGTTTGACACGGGTTTACTGCAATAGCTTTTAGTGAGTCATCTCTTTAACAATTGAGTAGCAACAAGTTTACCAAAATCCCAAATAATCTCATGATCATGTAAACGAGAATAATGTATAGCAAGAAACAATAATCATTAGTGAGCATCAATATCATCAGTATTATCATTATCATCAGTGTTCATCATTTATTCTATAAGGGTCCAAGGCCACTCGTGACCGTGAGCACGGCTGTTATAACAGTTTTACACTCTGCAGAGGTTGTACACTTTCACTGTGAGTCATGATTACCCATATGCCCGGGATCGCGACTCCCAAAACACTTCCAAGGTGAGCAGGCAAGGAATCACTATGAAGCCTTTCAAAGGTTCGTCTAACAAGTTAGGGCCGCTAGGTTTTAGAAGTCAGTCCGTGTGATACACCATGCAGGGATCCACAGACTGCTTTACCCCATTTGCGCCACAAGGGTAACCTCTAACAAGCTAGAAAAGGTCCTCATACTGAGCTAAAGCCAGAGCCATATAGCCCTCACAGTTGTACTGTAAGTCCCGGATGTTCGCTTACAGATAAGTCCTTAGGGAGAGAAACTAGAGCACCATAAAAACAACCAAATATGCTCTAGCCCTCTTGAGCCATATTGCTTTAAAGCATCATTTAAACGTTTATTGCATATACCATTAGTCAAGTTACAGATCATAGTTATTTATCTTGAGCACTAGCATAAATACTACCCAATGCAATGTCCCATGGGTGTCAAGGTACAAGATACAAAAACTAGGATATCCTTAGTGGTAACAAGGTAGACACATGCACATGAATTAAGTATATTAAAGGTGAATAGGAAACAAGGATAATCCCATGCTATACTTGCCTTAAACACCGATCCTTCGGTAAGCTTTAATCTTCAACGTTCTTCTTCTTCTTCTTGATAACCTCGTATATCTCACCGACTGGACGAAATCATAAATCACCACACACGTATCCATACAATCATACACGAAGCAAACAATAGATCTAAATTAGAACAGTACACCAAACATAAAATTAAGATGAAAAGTTTGTAGAACGAATCTACGTCTCGCTACGAATACACAGACGCGAAAAGCACACTAATCAGAGCTACGGTTGAAAAGATACATATACCGAAAGGATTTGCTCATAGGAGAAAATATAAAACTATTAGCTTCATGAGTTTTAATTATATAATAACATATATAAAATATTTTATAAATACTATATACGGAATTAAGTCAAATTTAGATTCAAATTATAAAACTAAAGTAAAACAAATCATATTTTATTTACAAAACCCAGTTGCATAATTATTAATCAAGATATGATTTAAACCATAAAATTTCAGAATTAGTAATATGGTAAACACTGTCACTAACGCGTAGATCTCGTTGCTATGAATCTAACGCAACTCGAATGAGCTAAAACGGATCTAAAACGTAGAAGATATGATTTAAACAAGATCTACTTTATTAAAGTAATAGATTAAATCTCACATCGGAACTTAAAGATAGAAAACCTAACCAACAGTAACACTAACAGTATAACAAGTTTGTAAAACTCTTCTACACGTTACTACGATCACATAGACATAAAGATCACGAAATTTGGATTTAAAACGTAAAAGTTATGAGTTTTCTAAGATTTCCTATAGATAAATAATTACTTTAATATAAACTCGAAAATAAATTATCTCAAACCTACTGTACAGTTCTATAATCATGTAGAGCTCGCAAATACGAATCTAACGCAATTTAAACGGGTCAAATTGGAGTTAAAACGGATAATTTATAACTAAAACAAACTCAGTGGCAAAACTGTAAATATCAGAAAGCGTATTTTTCAATTACCGAAACGAATTACGTTTTCAATTAATCAAAACGTATTTTCTGGTTTACGCTTTGGACCGCGGGTTAATCAATTGAAAAACACAGGGTCTCTTTAGCAAAAACGCCGGCCGAACCGGTAACTTCTAATCCTGGCCGTTGGATCTGATTTGGGCGGTTCGGATTGGATCGAAGAGGGTGCCGGCGGCGCTCCGATCGGAACAGGGCCGCGACAGCAGTCTCCGCGGCGGCGCCATGGCCGGAGATGGCTTCCTCGCGCTACAGAGCATGAGCTTATGAACGGAAAACACAGGGAGATCGAGAAGCTCACGGAGAACTCACCCCGCGCGAAGACGGGACCGGAGGATGACCGGAAGGCGGCGGCTAGCTCGCGGTGGCAGACGGTGGAGGCGGTGGTGCTCACGGTGGCGCGTCGAGACGACTAGAGCGGCTCCAAAAGGATGGGACGGATGCGAAATAGCACGGGGGTTCCGTTTTATAGCTCGTAGACGCGAGAAAACAAGGAAAGGGGAGAGATTTGAGATCGATTCGGTCGATCGAATCCGGTGAAGAGGGAAGGCGGCGTTCGGCCGGAGGAAGAAGAAAGGAAGGTGGAAGGAGATGCTGACAGGCGGGTCCCACATGTCGGCGACTCGGAGGGGGAACGGCCGCGCGCTGGCTTGGCGGGCCGCGGTGGCTGGGCTTGGCACATGGAACACATCATGTACACCCGCAAACTTTCTGGTAATTCCAACTGATATGCTACTTCACCACGTCTCTTTATAATCTTGAAAGGTCCAATATATCTTGGTGCCAATTTACCTTTCATGTTGAACCTTCTCACACTCTTCATTGACGATACTTTCAAATATACATAATCTCCTACTTCAAAGATTAACTCTCTTCTCCGAGTATCAGCGTAACTCTTCTGTCTGGACTGAGCTATTTTTAGATTATTCCTAATCATTCTTACTTTCTTTTCAGCATCCTTGAGTACATCAGGCCCAAACACTTGACTTTCCCCTGTCTGATTCCAGAACAACGGGGTTCTACACTTTCGTCCATACAGAGCCTCAAACGGTGCCATCTGAAGACTCTTCTGATAACTATTGTTATAGGAGAACTCTGCATAAGGCAAACTCTTATCCCAACTAGTACCATATTGTAAAGCACAAGCTCTCAACATATCCTCCAATATCTGATTAATTCTTTCCGTCTGTCCATCTGTCTGTGGATGGTAAGCTGTACTAAAATTCAGCTTGGTTCCTAGTGATTCATGTATCTTTTGCCAATAATGAGATGTAAATTGGGTACCTCGATCAGACACAATTTTCTTAGGAACTCCATGCAGACTCACTATTCTTTCCATATACAATTCTGCCAACCTTGCACTACTATATGTAGTCCTAACTAGCAGAAAATGAGCAACCTTTGTCAAGCGATATACTATTACCCAAATCGAATCATACCCTCTCTGAGTACGTGGCAATCCAACTATAAAATCCATACCAACTTCTTCCCATTTCCATTCGGGTATCTGCATAGGTTGTAACAATCCTGCAGGTCTCTGATGTTCCGCTTTCACCCTTTGACATGTGTCACACAAAGCAACATATTCAGCAACATCTCTTTTTAAACCATACCACCAATATTTCTCTCTCAGATCCAGATACATCTTAGTACTCCCTGGATGTATGGAATAAGCTGATTCATGAGCTTCACTCAAAATTGCTTTTCTGATAGTCTTATCCTCTGACACACACAACCTTTTTCCAAACCATAATGTACCCTTATCATCCTTATGGAATCCTGGTGATTTGCCCTTCACTATATTCTCTGCTATCTCTCTCAATTTTGCATCTTTCATCTGACTCTTGCGTATCTCTTGCTCCAGAGTAGGTTCTAGTACCAATTCTACTGCATTGATGGTAAACCCTAAGTTCAGATACTCACATTCAGCACACAACTCTCTTGCCAAAGGCATTACTTGTATTTCATTAGCGTAGCTTTTCCTACTAAGAGCATCAGCAACGACATTAGCCTTTCCTGGGTGATAATGCACCTCTAGATCATAATCCTTTATCAACTCCAACCATCTACGCTGCCTCAAGTTCAGATCTGATTGAGTGAAGATATACTTCAAACTCTTGTGATCAGTATATATATCACTTTTATGTCCAATCAAATAGTGTCTCCATATCTTTAATGCATGAACCACTGCAGCTAATTCCAAATCATGAGTAGGATAATTTAATTCATGCTTTCTCAACTGTCTTGATGCATATGCCACAACTCTACCTTCTTGCATAAGAACACATCCTAAACCCAAACGAGATGCATCACAGTAAATAGAGAACTGTTTACTCAGATCTAGCAAAACTAATACTGGTGCAGTGGTCAATCTTTTCTTTAATTCCTCAAAATTAGCCTGACACTTCTCAGACCACACGAACTTGGCATTCTTCTCTAATAGTGCAGTCATTGGCTTCGCAAGCTTAGAAAATCCCTCTATAAATCTTCTGTAATAGCCTGCTAATCCCAAGAAACTACGGATCTCACTTGCACTGGTTGGTGGCTTCTAGTCCAATACGTCTTTCACTTTGCTAGGATCTACTGATATTCCTCCATTTGAGACAACATGACCAAGAAAGGAAACTTCCTTCAACTAAAACTCACATTTACTCCGCTTGGCATATAACCGGTGTTCTCTGAGCTTTTGCAAAACTAACCTCAAATGTTCAGCATGTTCCTCCTCAGTCTTGGAGAATACTAGGATATCATCGATGAATACCACTACAAACATGTCCAGATATTCCATGAATACCTTATTCATCAAATACATAAAGTATGCAGGAGCATTAGTCAGACCAAAAGACATCACTGTATACTCATACAACCCATACCGTGTGGTAAAAGTTGTCTTTGGTACATCACTAGCACGAATCTTCAACTGATGATATCCAGAACGAAGATCAATCTTGGAGAATACACAAGCACCTCTTAACTGATCAAACAAGTCATCAATCCTGGGCAATGGGTACTTATTCTTGATGGTGACCTCGTTGAGAGACCGATAATCTACACACATCCTCTGAGTACCATCTTTCTTATCCACAAAAATCACTGGTGCTCCCCAAGGTGAAGAACTAGGACGAATGAAACCCTTATCCTGCAATTCCTTAATTTGTTTCTTAAGTTCTTCTAATTCATCTACTCCCATTCTATATGGACGCTTAGCTATGGGTGCAGTCCCAGGTAATAATTCAATAATAAATTCAATGTCACGGTCGGGTGGCATACCTGGCAATTCCTCGGGAAACACATCGGAGAACTCTTCCACAACCTGGTCCTCCTTGTTGGCACCATCAGTAAGCTGATTCACTAAAGCGGTCTCCTGTTTCTGCACTTTCATATCAACTCTGATCCTATCTCCCTTTGGTGTTGTCAGTACTACTGATTTACCTTTGCACTGAATCTCTGCTTGTTGTTGCATCATCCAATCCATTCCCAAGATAAGATCGATCCCAGCTGTTCTCAATACTATAGGACTCACCTTAAACTCTACCCCCCTTAGAATGATACTAATCGGGAGACAACGATAAGATGCTGGCATACTTCCACCAGGTGAGTTTACTAATATAGGATTCTTCATGGCACACAAATGAATTCTATGTATTCTAACAAATGATTGTGATATGAAAGAATGTGATGCTCCAGAATCAAAAAGAACAGTGGCGGGAGTGGAATGGACATCGAACGTACCAAGCATAACTTCTGGTTCCTCCACTGTGGTTTCCTGGGACAAATGATTCATCCTTCCAGTATTAGATGCAGGCTTCTGGTGACTACCCTGCCTCTGTGGAGTCTGCTGATTGATCTTCTCAGGACAGTTGTAGGACAAGTGACCTTCTTTTCCACATCGAAAACACTTGTTGGGGGTATTGGGAGCACTGATCTTCATGGGAGTATTATTGGAAGGACCCTGTCGCTAAGGTTGATTCCCATTCTGCTGCGGAGGGCGTTGGTTACCATTCTGTGGCTGGAATAGGGGACGTTGCGGAAACTAATTGCGGAAAGGGACATGTCCACGATTCCACTGACCAGAAGGAGGCCTCTGTTGATTAACCTGCTGGAAACTAGTACGGGGACGAGTGTTACTACCAGAAGTCTGTCCCTGAAGCCTTTTCCTCTTGGCATCCATCTCCTTGCGCTTGTTGTCCACCACGATAGTGCGGTTCACAAGCGTCTGAAAATTGGGATAGGTATTAGACATCAGCTGCAGTTGCAATCCATCATACAATCCCTTCAAACAACGGCGCTGCTTATCATTATCATTGGCCACCTCATGTGGTGCATATCGTGACAACTGGGCAAACTTGTCACGATACTTAGCTATAGACAATGACCCCTGGGTCAAATTCCAGAATTCTTCTGCCTTCAGTTCTATTATTCCTTCTGGTATATGATAAGCTCTGAAGTTCTCTCTAAACTCCTGCCAAGTGACTGCAGGAGCATTGGCGGGACGACCATACTCATATGATTACCACCAGTCCTGAGCTTCTCCCTGGAGTTGTCCAGAAGCAAACAACACCTTCTGACGGTCATCACATTGAGCAATGTTGAGTTGCTTTTCCACGGCACGGAGCCAATCATCCGCTTCCAATGGATTAGCGGCATGCGTGAACACCGGGGGATGACCCTTCAAAAACTCACCACGCTTATCACGTGGTGGTACTCCAGCAACTGGATGATTATGTTGGTTCTGCACCAATTGTTGCATGAGTTGTGTCTGCACTGCCAGAAGTTGCTCAATAGTTGGTGGCGGTGGTGGTGGTGGATTCGGGGGAACACCTCCACGACCCCTGCCCCTTCCTCTTTCGGCCATCTGACATCCATAAAATGCAAACTTTGAGATTTCCTTGTTATCAACCACTTATAAGATAAAGAATGATATCTGAAAGTTTTCTGAGCGAATATCAATGTGATCAGTTCAGTAAATCAATCATATCTCGAACTACAGAAGTCCAATAGAGGTGTGCTTTATATGGTTGGAAAGCTTATGAAGTTCCCCACAACTTCTATTTAGACCATAATACCAGATTCTGTCGTTAAGTTAATGAAAACTAAGGCGCAACAGAAACTGTGCTAGATTCCAGACTGTGCAGAAACTTTAACTTGTAACAGTTATATCTCTCGAACCAGATCAGATAAAAAGGTGATTCCAGTGGCCTTTGAAAGGTGCTTAAGCCTAGTTTCTCTCATAAAAATTTCATAAATGTTGCACGAACCGTTTTTGAACCATATCAGAAATATTGCAGACTGCTCCAGAAAACAGCAAGGACAGAAACGAGACAATACCAAACCCAACTATTATTCCCTTGACTAAAAGACTGTTATTCTTAAAAATGGAACTTGTAGACATGCCTACAAGCCCCAGCACTCATAACAAAAATCCAACTCACACATAAACATAAGGATAAAGCAACTATCACACCAAAGTTCAAACCACACGACAGACTCGAAGACTCAACTGACGTTACTAAGAACGTTCTTATTACATAAAGGACTCCTATTTTCTACTGGCGTGGCTCATGCTCTAATGTCTCATAAATCTTTGCCATGCCTTGGTTTGCTCAGAGTTCATCAATCATTGCTTGGCACCTCTTGATGGTCTTCCCTTGTGCCTTCACCATCTCCTCTAACTGCAGCTTCCTCTCCATCATGTCATAGACAAAGTTCACCATCACCCGAGGAAGTGGTTCCAACTGCACTGGATCCATCATGGCCCATCCAAGGTCGGGGTGTGCATGAGGGAGGTAGCGGTGGATATCATGCTTCATGCTGTCAAAGCGAAGGTATCGAAGGCCCATACACGCTTCAAAAGCAGCATCTTCAATACTATCCTCCATGGTAGCTCGACGACCCATGTGAGCATACATCCTGTCCAGCTGGTATGCTCCTTTTTCTTCATCCTTAGGAAAAATGCTCGCTCTTGCCTTCCAGTAAGTGTCCTCCAGCGGATGGGTGTACTCCCAACAGACATACTCCACAGCTGGGTGCCAATCAGCGAAGTAGGCAGAGAGCATTCCCACAAGTCGATGGTGAGAAACAGCATTTCCTCCTGCCTTGTGGTAGATCTTCACAGTCCAACCCATTGGAGGGGGTGGCACATCCTTAGCAGCTGCACCAGGTGGGGGAGACAGGGGTTGCTCTCCTCCATTGGCTTCCTCCTCTTCATCATCTTCAATCTCCATGATCTCAGGGTCTTCTTCAGGCTCGGGTTCTTCCTGAGAAGGTGCTGGCACTTGGATTGGTACTTCAGGGGTCTGCTCATTCTCCTGGGGTACTTTCTCTTGTGGCTCTTCAGGTGAAATCAAAGCACGAGGTGGGTAGTGTCCTCCAGTGGTGATGCGGGCAGTTTTGCGGCCACGAACCATCTACAGAGTTTTTAGATGTAATTAGAATAGAGGCAAAATTTCGCAATAGAATGAGACATAAGAAGCATAAAAATTTATCAAATAACAAGAGCAAGATAATGAGCATAAAAATAGTGAAAAGATGACACTAAATCGACCATTTCTATCTAGGCTTGCGTCCTACAGTCAACAATAGCTCCGATACCAATTTGTCACACCCATTTATCGACCAAATGGATTGCATACCCTTATGTGTGCCTAGAGATCAATCACACATAAGTTAACAAATTATAAAGGATGTATCATCACAAATGTTATTACATCACGATCAATAACACATAGTCTTTACAATAATATAGCGGAAGTAAAATATAAAAACTCTCGTGGTAGCTCCAATCACAGGCACATTGACTGGTTGACAGCAAGTCTAGTAATCTTCCGAAAAGTAGAAGTAGTCACTACTTGCACCATCTGTTACCCATCCGGGATTTTTATCCAAGTAAGAAAAATAAACAAGCGTAAGTACATCTCGTACTCAACAAGTGTAACATGGGGTTCATGAGGCTCAAAGGCATAACATAGGTATATCAGCATGTAGCTTTTAAATAGCATTAATTCAGTATATCAATGATATCAATGTGTCTCAATATAATCAATAAACATATGATCCATGTGAAATGATTAACGAATAGCAAAAACATATTCATTATTAATGATCCACTATTCCATAAGGGTCCAAGGCCACTCGTGACCGTGAGCACGGCTGTTATAACAGTTTTACACTCTGCAGAGGTTGTACACTTTCACTGTGAGTCGTGATTTACCCTTTCGCCCGAGGTAGCTAATCTCTTGACCCACTTCCAAGGAAGGTCGGCAGGGTTCACTATGAAGTCTTTCGAAGGTTCGTCTAACAAGTTAGGGCCATTAGATTTCACTCGGCAAACAGATGTAGAGCCCCCCTTCCTGATGGCACAACAGCACGCAGCCTATACACATGAGGACAGAGGCTGCACTATATCCGATTCGTCAAGCCATTCTTACGCCATAAAGGAATACCTCTAACAAGCTAGAAAAGGTCCTTCTATATGACTAAAGCCAGAGCCATTTTAGCCCTCACAGTTGTACTGTAAATCCCGGATTTTCGCTTATACATGAGTCCTTATGGAGAGTAACAAGAGCACCAAAGTAATCCCCATGCTCTAGTACCCTTAAACAGTATTAAAATCATCTTTTAATGTTTATTGCATATTCCATTAGTCAAATTACATGATCATAGTTCAAGTTGAGCACTAGCAATACTAATCCATGCACTATAATAGGTATCAAGGAATAAGATCAATACTAAGTCATCCTTATCAAGGAATATATGCATAATGATATTATTTGCTTAATATGAATAGGACAACAAGGATAATCCCATGCTATACTTGCCTTGCTCAAACTGGTCCTGGTGATCTTGTTCGTAGTAAAACTCTTGATCTCCAACGAATTGCTCACCGTCTATACTCGATCAACAATAGCAACAGCATTCATCCAGAACAATCATGCATAGACAAACAAGACTATAATTAGAACAATACACCAACAGTAAGAAAATAAGATAAAAAGTCTTTAAAACGAATCTACAACTCGCTAGGATCACACAGACGCGAAGATCACGAAAATCGGAGCTAAAACGACAAAGTTATGAATTTCCAAAGGTTTCCTATAGAAAAATGAATACTTTAATTAAAAACTCGAAAATAAATTAATCCAAACCTACTGTACAGTTGTATAGTTACATAGAGCTCGCAAATATGAATCTAACGCAATTTGAATGGACCAAATCGGAGTTAAAACGAAGATTCTACGACTAAAACAAATTAAATGGCAAAACTGTAAATATCAGAAAGCGTATTTTTCATTTACCGAAACGAAATACGTTTTCAACCGATCAAAGCGTACTCTGAGCTTTACATTTTAGGACTGCGGGTGGATATACTAAAAACTTAGGGTTTCTTTTACAAAATTACGAACGAACCGGTATCGGCTATTCTCAGCCGTTGGATCTAAAGTGAACGGCTCGGATGGGATCGGAGAGGGAGCCGGCGGCGCTCCGGCCGGATTTGGTCCCGACGGCAACCTCCCGCGGCGGCGCCATGGCCGGATGGAACCCGAGCTCGCCGGAGCTTGAGAAGATGACCATCCCGAGCACCAATCGCCAAACCGAAAGTACCAAAAGAAAGAGCGCATCATCGCGACCTTACCCCGCGCGAGAACGAAGCTAGAGAGCAACCGGAGAGCGGCGGCTAGCTCGGCAAGGCGGCGGTGGAGGCAGAGCTTCGACGGTGGCCTTCCCGGGATGTCGAGGCTACGGTTTTAGGGGCTCAATGAGAAGCGAGGAGGCACGGGGTTCCATTTTATAGCCCGGAGGCGTCACCGGTTATGGAAAGGAAAGGATACGGAGGGGGATTCGGATCTCCCATATCCGATGGAGAGAGGAAGGCGGCGCTCGCGGTTGGAAGGAACCGGAGGAAGGAGAAAGGAAAGGGGAGGCGGTCACTGACAGGTGGGACCGACTCGTCAGCGGCTCGGTGCGGGACGCGGCCGCGCGCGCGCGTAGACGGGCCAGCAGCCGCGACTTGGGCTCGGCCCAGGAGGAGGATGCGGGCGTGGAAGAAAACGACGGGCCGCATGCTGGGCAGGCCGAGGCGGCGGGCTGCGGCTGAGTTGGGCCGAAACCAAGATGAGCTGATTTTCCATTTTCTTTTCTTTTTTTCTAATTTTTCAAAGCCATTTTTCAAAAGATTTTCAAATCCAATTTGAATTTGACTAAAACCACTCAACACAAAATTTCAAATGCAGCAGCATGAATGCTCAATCATGTTTCTACCCTTATATTTGATTTTAAATTTATAAAAATTATTATCATTCTAAGTTTGCATGCTCACAAAAATATACAAAAATCATATTTCTCCTATTTTTCTTCTTTTCCAAATTTTAGGGTGTTACATACCCCCAGTCAATCGTCCCTAAGAAGAATGAAGCCTGAAGTTTAGTCACCGTTCCGCGATACTCTGATGTAAGTGTTAATATGGCTATGTATACATTATATAATAACATTGTTTCTGACACTTTTTCATTTTTACATATGTGTGGACTTCCTAGGCATACATATGATTAGTCTGGTTTTGTTCTTTAGAAAACCGGGTGTGACACCCACCACAAAAAAATGAAAAGAGAGATAGCCCCTGCTCTTACAAATATTTCAAGTTTCAATAAGAGAGATATGTCTCAAGGAGCAAAGTAGAATTAGGTTAGCCACTAGACATTTGATCTAAGAGTATGACACTTCCCTCCTTGGATCCAGGATTTGACTTTACAATCTATGCAATGGAAGTATGCCTTCATATTTTTCCCTACCTAAAGCTCCACACAAATCTTTTAGATGTAGGATGACACAAAAGAAGGCAATGCTATGCCTTGGTGAGGAATCATACACCATTGAGCGATTCGAGAGTACCATTTGAGGAGTATTAAGTGATCTATGCTTTCTTTGTGAAAATATTAAAAAAACTCCAAGTTGCTAAGATGTGAATTTGGGAAGATGACTTCGCTTCGAGAGATGTTAAACTTTTCAACTGCCTGAGGATATATGTTAGACAATGCCACATATCCCACCTGTATGAGGAATGTTTTGGAATCACCTTTATGTTAGCTATATATCTTAAGATGTCATGCTCATGTTTAGTCTTTAAACTTTACTCGGGGTGAGCAAAGGACAAGTGTGGGGAAACTTGTTGATAGTCATTAAACTCTAAATTTAACCATCATTTATTGCAGGAGAAGACATGAAATGAATCATGAACTATAGCTATAGGGTTTGATTCGGACAAGTTCCATGAGTTTTGGTGTTTCCACTATCTTGCAGGAATATTTAATTTTTCACTGAATAGAAGTGTCTCAAATGATGAATTGGAGTACACCATTGCATAAAGCTCATCGTGTTGATCGAAATGGATATATTACTTGCTATATTTGGAGCTCAGAATAAAAAGATATGAATTTCGCAAATAAAAGAAAAACTCCACGTCATGAGCTGCGAGATTAATTGGGCCCAAATCAGAATTATGCCCATATGGCCGGGATCATAGGGGAATATTCTTTCATGATCCCATGGTAGTTCATTGGCCTCTACTCTACCTCAGGCCTATATAAGGCGCCCTCACCCCCTCCAGGAGGCCATCTCTCATTCAGATCAAGGCACAATGTAGTAGATTAGTTCTAGTTGAGAGTTAGGGAGAGTCGAGCTACGCTCAGGTTCTAGAGAATTCTTCGGAGATCTGGTATATCTTTGTATCTTATCTTTGCAAGACCTATGTTTTAATATATTTATCTTCTTTATTTACTTTTATGCCTTTCATGTGATTGGTTAGTACAGTTGTTATACCTTGGCATGGGATCAACGCTTGCATCGAGTGCTTTAGTTATTAATTGTGACTAGAGTAGTAATCAATGGTGTAGGCATGGTGTTTAGACTAAAGGTTACCTGAGATTGTGCTCAACTTCACAGATAGTTATGGTAGCCCCAAGTGGTGAGAGCCCTGATGGCCGACGTATTCTACCACGTTTAGGTTGATGTTTGTAGGATCATAATCAAAGCTTCCTAGCCCCTTTCTCATCCCTTTCTGTGGCTAGTGTTCTGATGTTCCAAAGTGTTATTGTGTGATTGCTATATCTATGAATGCTTCAGTTATCATAGAACAAAAGTAATAGAAAAGTATATAGGAACCTCGAACTCACCCGTTATCCTCTCAGTAGTGCTAAACTGTTCATTTATTTTACCATGGAATTCTCCTATATGTGTGTCATTATGCACAACTCCTATCATTTATCATTTACCCCTACTTTAGTTTAGTTGGTGTATTAAGTTAGTAGATACATGATGGTGAATTATCAGTCTCTTTAACCATTGCTTCCCTGTAGATAAATACGACACTATGGAATACTCCTGGGTAAAAGCTATAACGGTATCCGTGCGCTTGCAGAATTTTTTGTGTGTGTTAATAAATACCAACAACGTCCAGGCATGGTTGTCGCCATAGTCTTGTGCCCACGTTGCATCATGGTGCGACGTGGTGCTATAGTGTTGGGCACAGTGGCACTGTGGGCATGATGCTGTTTCACCAGCCGTCCTACACGACGTGGTCTCGTCGTGGCCTTCGTCATTGCTTCCTAATCTTTCGAGGGCATCGTACAAGAGTTCTTAGCCACCCTCGGGTCATCGTTCGTCTTGTTGTCTATCGATTTGGCGGCTACGATCCTGGGCTCTAGGGTCATGGCCCTTGTTGGCTTGGATGGCCTCTAAGTCAAGGACACCATTGTGGATCCCATCCCGTAGTGGGTGGAGTTGTACATGTGTCTCGTCGGGCCATATTTGGACGATGGGTCACCGTACTAGCCGTCACCACTCGATGATGTTTTCTTGTCTCTACTACGTGGCGCAGGGATGGCGTCTGACCGAACCGAGGTGACTGTTGTCCCCTTGGTCCTTGCAGGGTGAGTGCGGCGTGCCTGCTCCTATCAGAGCAGGCATGATGGGCAGAGCTCGACCTCTCCTCGTTCCTCCTAGGGGTTGGGTTGATAGAGGGGTCATGCGACGTGGTGCCGCATGTGGTGAAGGCAGAGGTAAGGGGTCATGGCCATCTCCTACCTTAGTGCTTGGCGTAAGCTCATGTAGCTTAGCTAGGCCTCGGTCATTTGGGCTTATACTAGCTAGCGTACCGTGGGCCGCCCGAGCTGTTAACTAGTCGGTGCCTTGAGATACCTGAGGTATCATAACACTGACAAGATGCGTCTCCCCAAGCTGGCTTTTGATGCAATTTGTTTTTATCAAAGTTTTTACATATTTTTATTTTGTTTTATATGCAGATAAGTTCTTTCATGCAAATGCAGAAAATAAACATGCTAAAGGAGATTTATGCAAATGAAAATAAATATGGATAACTATCGAGTTACCTTTTCGTAGGGGTTCGGTGTTTTAAGTCCTTTGAATAGGACTTCTCCTCATGAAGCTCATTGATCGAGTACCTCAGTTCACTCCAAAGATGAGGATTCTTGAGGTGGTGCTTCTAATATTAGTGCTTTTAATGGTGACATCACCTCCTTCTGATAAACCCGTATTGGTTTTGAGTTTGATTTTGGTTTGATAGGTCCAGAACTTTCACTTGTAGGAATTTGGGGAATTGACTAACTCCCCACACTTTGCTTGAAGTGTGTCCTACTCATAAAGACAAGGTAGAGATCAAGTGCATGGGCTCTGTTGGTGGGAAAACACAAACAGAACCAAAACTTTACTTATTCTTCTCTAACCTTAGGCACATTGAACAAGATAAAGTTGATGGTATGTGCTTTGTTCATTTATATCATGGGTGATAAGATCAGAAGATTGAGCATGAATGTATCATTTAAATAAATTTGGCTAAAAGGATTAAATTGATTAACCCATGGAAGGATTGTTCAACTTTACAAAATATATCAATTTTTACATGATTATGACTATCATCTTCCAAAGATAAGGTGTGCAACTTTTTGGCTATTTGGTTACGACTATGAGATCAAGAAAGTGGTGCTATGAACAAACATGAAGAACTAAACTTGTTGAATTAATTAGGTTGGATCAAGTAAAATTATAACTCAAACAAGTTTGTTTCTTATTTATGTGCACACTAGAATCAAGGAAAACTCTTTGAATAATGACCATTTACCTTAGGATGTTACCACATGACGAATGGTAGATGACTCATGAAGGTCCTTCCCTTTCGCTTGAAGTTTTCCTTGTTTAGCTAGCCTCGTAGCTTGAGCTGTTCATGTGCTTCTTGTCTCCTAGATTGCACCCTTTCTTTCTCATCATTTTGTCATGTCATCTTTTTGCTCTTTGATCTTTGACATTTTCTTGAACCTTTCGCTCCACTCATTGTTTTATGCCTACAAGGGATTAGTGGACAACACATACCTGAAGGATTGTACAAGTAATTTGAACAAGGATAGTGTTTCTATGCTACAAAAAAGTTGGTTTTAACATGTTAATTAGCATAAACTTTTATCCAATGTTTTAAATGATGTACCTTTATTGTTCACCAATACTTCAAAGCCTAAATAGGGTCAAGGCAAAGATATGTAAAATTGTTTTAAAGAATACCTCAAACCTTGATTTGTTTCCACAAATGATCTCCTTTTGATGAGGGCTTTTTTAGGTCCGTTGATCAGAACCTCTCCTTGCATTAGCTTTTCTATGCACCATTAGATCTAGGAGATGAGGACAGTACTTGTTCTTCTCCCATTAACCTTTCTTGATATTCGTTGATTCTTAGTTGACAAGATAATGTTCATTGAAGCTATAGACTCGAGTTCCTCCATGATGGTCTTTGTATTCTAGTGGCACGACAAAGAATAGTTCTTAGCAATATGCCAACCGTCTTGATGGTCGAGAGAGGAACCTTCATTGGTTCTTGCATGAAATCTTCATCTCCAATTACCTTGGGATGTCAATTTGCGACCATGGTCATTCACAACCTCACAAGGCACCATAGACAAACCTCCATTGATATGGCATTTGTTAACATGAGGATGCATCACTGCTACACTTGCACCTTTCATAGCCACGTCGTAACCCCCATTGTAGTCCAATTTTGGCCTCGGCAGTAAGATGTCGACAGTGACGATCATAGCCCTCGCTGTCGTTATCTGAGACCGTCTGTGTTGTACACTAACACCACCGCATTGGCTTATGATCCATCTATACTAAGGTCCTTACTTCCATTGTATTGGAGCATGACCCACCTGTGTGGGTATGCACTAAACTGTCGCATGGCTTATAATCCATCTGTAATCAGATCCTTATTCCATCGCATTGGAGCGTGACCCGCTTGTGTTTAGGTGAACATCACCATCACTTCAGCGTATGAACCGTCTGGTCATAGGGCATGGTCACTATCACATTGCAGTACGATCCGCCCATGATGATCATTTAGTTGGTCTCGGGTTACTAAATGGTTCGGCGGTGATACACTATTGACCCCTATCGCATCAGACAAATAGCGGCAGTGATGGCATCTGGTTTTCATAATGTATTTACTAATTTAGCTGGGCCTTGATAACTTACTGAACACACACCATACAAATTTAATCATTATAAATCATTCATCACGTCCATAATGAAGTGTACTTGTTATAATTACAATGCTTGAAACTAACATAACAACTGTGTCAACTGATGAATTAACACAAGCGGTACATAGATAGCATAATAAAGGTTATGCTCCCTACTATCAGAGATATGGGCCTGGGGTACCCTCACTGACCATATATCTAGCCCATCAATGGAGGACGACTGAGAAGGAAGCCTGTGAGGACTAGGCACAACTACCAACTTGGAGGTCACGATGTATCAAGGATATCAATTGCCATCGCAGCTATGGTAGGATAGAATTGATTTGTTGTAACAGACTCGGAATCCAATCCGTAGTGCCAATCACCCTTGTTGTAACGCTACCCCTATGCCTATATAAACAGGGGTAAGGACTCCGTGATCATCAGGTGCACCACGACACCATTATTGACATTTCTTAGCGTCACTACTAGGTTTTGTATTTCCTAGCAATGGCACCAGAAATGCTTATTGATATTTCTCATGCTCAAGTAGAATATCATTTTAGCATTTCACCCAGGAGTATTCTAGGATATCATTATTTATATTTTACCACAGGGAAGCAAGTGTAAAGATAGCAATAATTAACCATCATGTATCTACTAACTAGTATACCAACTAGACTAAGGTGGGGGTAAGTGATATAAACTAAGTGGGGTGACACTCAAACATCCAATCATGGAAAGGTTGTAACACCAGGTGTTAGGCTTGCATTTTGGCACTTGCATTGCATGAGCCTAAGCATCATTTGTTCATATATGAGCATGGAACATATGAGAAGCACTAGTGAAACATATGGAACATACTAGTGCAACATGTGAATCATGTATATATGGAATGTGCTTGAAACATCTCCTTGAAACATATGCAACATACCTTGTTATTCTGTGTTTCAATGTGATGAGGACATCGCCACGCTGGACACACCGACGTTATGGTCTTTTCCAAGTTACAATTCGTCCCCAACTCAGCTGCCACATCACCCTCGGATTCAGCAGACACGTCGTCACTGTTTTGGTCATAACTCTTTCATACGACATCAAAACAGGGCGTTCTTGGATGTGTTGGAAAGGGGACGACGACGCCGTCATTTTGGATCTGGTCCTAGCTCCAGAAGGTCCATGGATCATTCTGTGTGACCATGTCAAGGTGCTGCGTCACCTATTTGGGCCAACTTGTCCATGTATCGTGTCGGGCCTTAAGCCCAAGTTGTGGGCTCCCAACCCCTGGCCGTTCCCAACCCTAGGTCGAGTCTTAGACTATAAACATAGCCGCCGCCACTGTTAGACAATTGGGTTTTGTTTAGAGTTTAGTTTTCCATCGAGAAACTAAATCGTTCATTGTAACTGTGGTGACAAATCCTTTTACAATGATCTAGGGCCCCTGTTCTTGATCTCCTCCACTGTGTCGATTAGTCCTTTAGAACCGAGATTTTGAACCATCTATTGATATTCGCATCATTCATATTTGCAATTTCAGATTGTGTGTTTTTACCTTCTTGCTTGTGCTCTTCGATTCGCTTGCAGGAAAAGCCTTCTTGGCGAGGTTAATCAAGTTGTGCTTGGTTGATAACCAACGGAGCAGTGGTGTAACGGTTGTAGGGTTCGAATCATGTCTGATTTGAAGCCGGATCACCAATGTCGAGATCTCCACAAATCGAACTTACCGGTCACCTCTCGGAAGATCGGGCCAGTATTCATCAATTGGTATCAGATATTTTAGGTTTACCGCAAGGTATACTCTCGTTTGCCTTAGATTCATATTTGTTCATTACCTAGAGTCCACAAAAAGCCCAATACTATTTCAATTTCTGCTGTCCTATCACCTTTGTGCCTTTGCAATTTCGTTTCAGATTCGCGTTGTTGAGTTTGTGTCCGTGGTCGAGTCTTGTTGCTGGTTTAGGATTGTGTTCGTAGTTGTAGTTCAATCGCCTGTTGCTGTGATTTTTGTTTTCTGCCGCTATCCCATCCACCGTTTCCAAACAACAAGTCGAAGCCACCACATTACTCGACTTGCCCCGCTAGCCGCATTGTGTAACTTCTCGCCACCGCGCAAACCCTAGATAGGTTGCCAACCGCTCTTATTTTGCCTGCATCGCAGCCCTCCTTCCATCATCAGGAGAATACCTACTGCTCTTAGTCACAGGAACCATCTTGTGATCGGTGTTTGAGTTTAGGGACGTTTTGCCATAACTGCCGCTGCCGTATTGTGCCTTCCGGACAACATAACTTGAGATACCTTCGGTAAAACAGGCATAACTTTTCGCTCGTTTATCAGAAAAATCTGAAACTTTTTGAGCAGCTTCTTGACACCATTTGAGGCCAACCCAAACTGGTTTTGCCTTGTTTGGTTTCATCAAAATTGCCAAAAAAAATTCAGGAAAATAAAGAAAAAAATTGTCAAAGTTTTTGCACGCTTTTCAGAGAACTTGCTGTATTTCTGTAGACCACATCCCACCTCAGTTGTAGGTGCCAAATTTTGTGGTTGCATCTTTTTTTATTCTTATTTAGAGAAAAATATAAAAAAATAGCAAAAAAATAAAAAAGTTTGATTCCTACTAGTGCCTTTTGGGAAATTCCGGGAAAAATTCAGAAAAAGGAAAAATTCGGGTTATTTGCTTGTTCTGTGCGTTCTTTCCATCGTCCTTTGCTTTCACCTTGTTGCGCTATGTCTCGACACGTCTTAGCCAGCAGCTGTGATCTGTACTTTGGATCCGGATTGAATAATTGCTAATCTGCATTCGTTAATTGCTAATCCTTGCTGTCATATTGTGTGCCTACCCATAGCACCACATATTCTTCTGTCAGCACAGGTTCATCTTGCAACTGTTACCCACGCTCAACAACAGATTACTTTGCCACTTTGGTTTAGCTCTTGTTTGGCGTTGGTAAGAATACAGGCAAGATGGTGATAAACCGCTTGTGATTTTGCATTCCACTTTCACCATCAGCACTTGTTTCCTTTTAGTTGATAGGGATAATACTTTGGTGTTGTCTTTTTCTATCTTCTAACCATGGCAGGATCTCCGACGGACTTCAATGACTGCGTGTCTAAGGGCAAGCTTACAACGTTCATGACTGAACAACGCAATCTTATGACCGAGCTGACACGTAATGTGAACAATTTGGTCACCCGCATTGAACAACTCGAGCACCGCCCTCCACCTCATCGTGCTGGTGATGAAGATGCGGATGCTGATGGTTATGCCCGTCGCCGCCTCAACTTCAACCGTCGCGGTATGGGAGATAATATTCAAGGTAATAATGATCCTTTTGCTAAAATTAAATTTAGTCTTCCTCCTTTTGCTGGTAATGTTGATCTAGAGGCTTATTTAGATTGGGAGCTTACTGTTCAATAAAAATTTGATTCTCATAATGTTCCTGCTGAGCATAGAGTTAGACTTGCTACTAGTGAGTTTACTAATTTTGCTTTGTTCTGGTGGAGTGATCTTTGCAATGCTAATAATGCTGCTGCTGTGCCTCAAACTTGAAATGCTTTAAAGTAACGTATGAAATCTCGTTTTATTCCTCCTTATTACCAACGTGATTTACGTTTGAAACTACAAACTTTAAAACAAGGTGACAAAGGAGTCGAAGCATACTATCAAGAATTGCTTATTGGTTTAGCTCGTTGTGGTATAAATGAAGATGATAATGATTCGAGTGCTAGATTTTTTGGTGGTTTAAACCATGATATACAGAACATCCTAGATTACAAAGAATGGCGTAATTTTTCCCAATTGTATCATCTTGCTATTAAGGCAGAACGTGAAGTACAGGGACGCAAACAACACCAGCCTTTCAGGTCTAACAATGGGAGGAATTTTTAGCACCATTTAGAGTCGGAGACGCCCAAGATTCCTATTGCATCATAGCCATCTACACCTCCATTTTCTTCCGGGGTAAGTAAATTGTCTAATGTGCAGAAGAAAGGTGCCACTCCGATTGCTTCTCCTAGCTCCTCCTCATCCAGCTCTAAAATCATTTGCCACCGATGCAAAGGCATAGGACATGTCATGAAGGATTGCCCCAGTCGTCGTGCTTTCATTGCTACCGAGGATGGCTATGTAAGTGCTAGTGATGTTGAAGATGATTTAGCCCTTGTTGCTAACATTGATGCAGATTCCACTGAGGGCGATCAAGACAAGGAGGCCATCATCATTGACTCCGTGGCTACCGCCGCAGACTACCCTAGCCTTCTTGTGCAGCGTGTGTTCAGTACACGTGTGGGACATGAAGAAGAGATGACAATCCAACGCCACAATTTGTTCCACATGTATTTCATTGTGCAGGGTTGTCGTGTTCTCACTATCATTGATAGTGAGAGTTGCAATAACTTGGTGAGTTCAGATTTGGTTGACAAGCTTGGTTTGACCACACGACAACATTCGTATCCATATAAACTTCAATGGTTCAATAATAGTGGAAAGACTAAGGTAACTAAATCAGCACACATTAGCTTTTTTACAGGCTCTTATCATGATACTGCTGATTTTGATGTTGTTCCTATGCAAGCTTGTTCCATTTTATTAGGTCACCCATGGGAATTTGATAATGATGCTTTACACCATGGTAGAACTAATACATACACTATCATACATAAGGACAAGAAAATTACATTGCTACCTTTGTCTCCTACGGATATTATTAAACATGCTAATGAGATTAAAAATAAACCTCCAACTCACATTGCTAAAAAAATGGGATTAAGTTAAAAGGAGGTACTTTTCTTGCTACAACTTCTGCTACTACTGAGTTATGTGATAATCCTGATGCGCCATGTTATACTATGTTTTGTCAACCTATTCTGTCTAGTGCATTGCCTGCTGGCACTAACCTTTTGCAGGAGTTCGCTGATGATGGGATGAAGTCGAGGATGACTCCAATTCTAGAAGGAGGGGATGATGAGGACATCGCCAAGATGGAGTCGAGGACGACTCCAATTCAAGAAGGGGAGGATGATGAGGACATCGCCACGCTGGACACACCGACGTTATGGTCTTTTCCAAGTTGCAATTCGTCCCCAACTCAGCTGCCACGTCACCCTCAGATTCAGCAGATATGTCGTCATTGTTTTGGTCATAACTCTTTCATACGACATCAAAACGGGGCGTTCCTAGATGCATTGGAAAGGGGACGACGACACCGTCATTTTAGATCTGGTCCCAGCTCCAGAAGGTCCATGGATCATTCTGTGTGACCACGTCAAGGTGCTGCGTCACCTATTTGGGCCAACTTGGCCATGTATCATGTCGGGCCTTAAGCCCAAGTTGTGGGTGCCCAACCCCTGGCCGTTCCCAACCCTAGGTCGAGTCTTAGACTATAAACATAGCCGCCGCCGCTGTTAGACAATTGGGTTTTGTTTAGAGTTTAGTTTTCCATCGAGAAACTGAATCGTTCATTGTAACTGTGGTGACAAATCCTTTTACAGTGATCCAGGGCCCCTGTTCTTGATCTCCTCCATTGTGTCAATTAGTCCTTTGGAACCAAGATTTTGAACCATCTATTGATATTCGCATCATTCATATTTGCAATTTCAGATTGCGTGTTTTTACCTTCTTGCTTGTGCTCTTCGATTCACTTGCAGGAAAAGCCTTCTTGGCGAGGTCAATCAAGTTGTGCTTGGTTGATAACCAATGGAGCAGTGGTGTAATGGTTGTAGGGTTCAAATCGTGTCTGATTTGAAGCCGGATCGCCAACATCGAGATCTCCACAAATCGAACTTACCGGTTACCTCTCGGAAGATCGGGCCAGTATTCATCACAATGTGTGTATGTTTGGTGCTCATGCCTGGTAATGTTTTATGTCTCACATCACTTTCTATCTATAGTGATCTCTAGAAAAGTTTCACGAAGTTTGGAATAAAAAAGTCACATGAAATGATAAGTCATGTAATTGTTGCAAATATCTTTATTATGTGTTGGAATTGCACTATTAAGTGAATGGAATTATAGATCATCAACCAAACCATGCAACTTTGCCCAAATGGCTCTAGATGAACTCTACAACAAAAGTCATGAAGGGTTTATGTTGAGCAAATGCCAAGAAAATACCCCAATTGGCCTAAAACCCTAGTTTAGGCTTTATTAAGTTGCTGCTTTGACCAAAGTGAAAGTTTGACTTTTGTACCAGTTATGAGGTTCGACCTTCAATAAAAGTTGTGGTTCATCTAATGTAGAACAAACTTTGTTAAATAGTCAAGAGCTAGTTTGGTTTCTAACCTAGTCAAATAGAGCTCCCAAGATTCAATGAAGTGTTGTTTTGGAACCCCAAATTTTGGCTAAGTCAAATGGTGTCTCAGTTTCGGGTACCCTAATTTGGAGCTATGTAGTTTCCTAACCAGGCCAAACTAGTTGATGACTCTTTAATAGAAGTTGTAGTTTAGATTATGTACTACCAACTTTGTTTAAGCACCAAGGCCTGGTACAACTTCTAACCTAGCCAAATAAGGGCACCAAGTTTGAATGTGCTGCTTTTGTTCAGTCTGTAAGCAATCCTTTGTCATTAGGATTGGCATTCCGTGTTCTCGAGCTTTTGTTAAACAACTTGAGTTGATCCAAGAATAAAAGTTGGAAATTATTCTTTGGAGAGGAGCCTACCAAAAGTTGGAATTCGTTTGACCAAGTTTGGTCTCCCAAAACTCCCAAAAGCCGAGCTCTACTTTGATCATCATTAGTTGTTGACAATGATGTGTTGGAGCTTAATTATCTCCTAATCCGTTACTCTTATGGCCGAACACCCTTAATCAAAGTTGGAGAGCATCAGGTGGAGATCAAACTTCGTGTTCAGCCCATCTTCAAATTCAGACCAGAACGGGCCCAACTCGCGTCCCACGTCGGCCACACCGTCGCCTACCACGTGCTCGTCATAATGCCTCAAATGGGGACACCTGTTCTGGACATGGAAGCCATGCCCAAGCTGGGTGCCCCATCTCTGTCCACACGCCCTACTGGTCCTTTGCGAGTTGGAGAAGCCGGATACACTTGCCTCTCGTTTCCACTGCCGAGTTGGTCGCTCCCATGGTCGTCCTTGCCTAGCTTACCCTCGCCCTCACCATGGCGGAGCCAAAGCTCGAGCTACTGCTGCCACTATAGGCGCTGCTTGTTAATGAAACATGGTTGGCAGTCTACCAAGGGGTATGCCCAAGGTAGTGATTTGTCGGTAGACAGGTGCGCAAGCTACGAACTAGATGGTGATGCAAGACACGGAACAAGGTTTTATCTAGGTTCGGCCGCCGTAAGGGTGTAATACCTACGACCTATGTCTGATTTGTATTGTTGTGTATAATGAGATGTGTTTTGAGGGGGTCCCCTGCCCGCCTTATATAGTTCGGGGGCAGGGTTACAAATCTGGAAACTAATCCTACCTGGTTACAATTGACATAGCTGGCCGGATAAGGATTCCTATTCTAACCGACTAGGATCTTGCTTGATCTCCAAGTTTGCTTTCCTTCATTGCGTGGGACGCCGAGAAGATAGACTAGGCCACGTGTCATCTTCTGATGGACCGAGCCCACTAGTCTGGGCTAGCCCAAGTCTAGCCATAGGGGTATAGGGGTTAATACCCCCATAGCTAGTCCCTAAGCACTATGCATTGTGATGCGACACGCCGTCTTGACCTTCTCCAAACAATGAGGCTTGAGTTCTTGATGTCTTCGACCAGTTAAAATACCATCTGAGCAGTTGTTGCAGGCGTCCAACCAGCTTATAGTACAACCAACCACCGTTGTTGCTAGAGAAAGTAGGTTGTCCGAAGAATGTATGGTGCTCTTTGAGAAAAAGAAAAAGATTTCCTTTCTAGTGAAGTGTGCCCACTTGTATTTCTGAAAAGAAATGTAAGCAGGGTAAACAAAGCGTAGGGATCAAAAAATAAACACATTCACTGCTAGGTGAAGTGTGCCCACTTAGTCCCCGAGCTTGGTAGTAGGTGACGTAGGCACGTGGTGCCAGGGTCAAAAATGAAACTCCATGGAAACTTGATACTGAGATGCACCGACAGGTGCATCGTACCGATGTAGTCCTCAAGCTTGCTGGAAGGCGAAATATGAGCCTTGTAGCAAGGTCTAAAAAAGCACTGATTTCTCAAATGTATGCGAGTCCAATTTCACATGTAGCCGAGAAAATCAGGCGTCGAGCTGTTGTCAGAGAATTGTCAAAGCAGTCCCCGAGCACAGCGTGAGGTTTGGTTGACAAGTCCCCGAGCAGCATGAGACGTGGTCGACGAGTCCCCAAGCAGCATGAGACGTGGTTGATGAGTCCCCGAGCCTAGTCGAAGAATATAATGTGCTCGGTGGTCTGTGACAATCTGTGACCAGACCAGTCCCCAAGCATCTCTTACTGACTTCCTGTCTGACGCATAGTATTTAATTTGAATTTTTCTTTCTTCCTTGCTCTGACATGATATCACAAAAAGTTGACTGATGTGACGTTATCATCATGCTCATCTACCTTGTTAGTGTCACGATAAACCGTTCGCCAGACGGAGCATACCAGTGTGGGCCCTCCCATGGAGGAAACAAGGGGCGCATTTACTGGCGTGGTAACCGAGAAAAAGTGGAAACCAGAGAGATCGTGCCACGTTCCACACACACGTATCCCGAAAATCTTGAGGAGGTGGAACAGTGCAGTCAATGGGATAAATAGCCGTTGTGCGGCCATTCCCCATTTACGCCCAACAGTTGCCTTTGCAAATCAACCGCCTTCTTCCTCTAGTCTACGTGCCCTATTCCAATTCCGCCGCCACCATTAGCACTCCTTGCCATCGTTAGGAGCGATGCGCTCCCTGTACACCAGCTGAGCCAAAGCAAAGAGGTGAGAGAGATAGAAGATGACCAAGACGGAGGCGGCGAAAAGAGCCAAAGTGATGAGGAAGGAATGGTGGAAGTCGAAGTCCACCGAATCAACCATCAACGTCCACGTCGGCCCGAGGTGCTCCATATAACACCTCAGGTGTTTGGCTTCCATAATTGCACTTGCATTTCATAAGCTTGAGCATCATTCATTCATGCATGAGCTTATAATGTGTGAAACATGCCTTTGAAACATTGCAACATATGCTTATATTTCATGTGTGTTTATGAAATGAGTAGTGTGTAACACCCAAGTAAAACATGTGCAACTTCTTTTTGAGACATGTTATCCACATTAGTGAAACATGATTAGCAAGTGCTACGCAACACACTCATGAAACATATGAAACATGGCTTGGAAACAAAAGTAGCAACTCACTTGATTTCCTTGTTTCATTGCATGTGATGCTTGATTTGTGTGTAACTAAAGTATACAGTGGTCAATTATGTCCTATAGTACCTTAATCACACTTAGGATCATTAGTGGAACAATGTTCATGTTGACCAAATTGACCAAAATGCCCTCCTATGTGATGTTGACCAAGCCCTTAGCCCTAAAATGCTCTAGTTTGACTGTTTAAAAAAGTCTAGTTAGAGATCTTGCATGGAGAAGCAATCTTAATCAAAGTTGTAGAGAATTTCATAAGGAACAAAAGTTCTAATATGGCCATCTCATGAAAATGACCAGAACATGCTCAAAAGTGGCCGACAAATCAGTTTGAGGGGCTGCCCAACACTTAGAAAATTTCTAAGTCTGAAATTTGGAGTTACAGTTTCAAAGTACCCCACTTCGACGCCACGTAACTAACAAACTAGGCTAAACCAGTCCAAAATTGACAAAGTTGTAGTCCTCACATAGCTCTACAACTTTTCTGTTATCACCTCTTGCTAAATTAGGCCAGTTTAGGAGATAATCAATGATGAAATCACTCTGTCAGTCATCGTTTTCGGGCTTCCATTCAGTTTCTTCAATCGACCGTGGCCGACCAGCCTTAGGCCATTGCCGCCATGTGGACACGCCGTGGCGGCCGTACGCCGGCCGTGGCCCCACCGGTCAGGTCTGAGCGGGTCTCTTGAGCGCCACGACACTGCCTCCGCCCTCACTCCCGCCTTTGCTCCTCTCTCTCACTCTCTCCACGCCCAGGCAGACGAACCAAGCCGCCATCGCTGCCGCGTGCTTCCCCACAGCTATGTGAGCTCACCTTCACATCGTAGCCCACAAAACCTCGGCCACAACTCTGCCTTGGACCCCTCTACCTCCTCCACCTCTTGCTTGAGCCGATTGCGTGGAGGTAAGGGCACATTACTAGCTTATTTCTGCTCGGAGCTCACCGGAGCATCGCCGCCGTCACGGTCCACCGTGGCCAGCTCACGTCCACCGTTCTCTTCCTTCTCTAACCTCCATCCCCACTTCTTGAACCTGTGTGGATGCTCGTGGTTAGATGTTACCGCCAGAAACTGTCTGGGCAAACCGGGACGGCCCACGGGTGCGCCATGCGCTGGCCGCGCCTGCCATGGCCGCCGATGGAAAACCTCCACGGCTAGCCTCATCGTGACCGTCTCTGCCCTCCCTAGTGCACGCATGGGGATCACCTCGAGCCGTAGTACGCCTTTGGATCATGTAGCCCTGTATCTCTCCGTAGCTCGTCCGGAATGCTGGCCTCGCCGGAGCGCTCTGTGCGCCGCCGCTACTCGGTGCACGTGGTACAGCCTCTCTGTCACACCACCATCCCTCTTGAGCACTTCATCTTCTCCGCCATCGTTCGCTGATCCTTTCCCCTCACTATCTTGTCGTTTTGGGTCACCGGAGATGACCGGAGCATGGCAGCCTACCGCCGTCGTCCACCATGAACGACGGCAAGGTAGCTCTGGTGCAGTAGAATTAGGGAAAAGTGGGATGCCTAGATGCGGGTTGGCATGGGGAGTACGTAGGTGCGTTCATCTCCGTCGGGCGGGTCACCGGCGACGAGATACGCCGGCCGAAGCTCTCTCCCCTGTGTGCTGTCGCTGGCAAGTGGGGCCTTCCTGTCAGGCCGCACGCGCGGTCGGGAGTCCAAAGCAGGCCGCGCGTGATCTGGGCCGCGCTGGCATGTCAGGCTAGCCCAGTAGCTCTGTAGGGTTTATTTTGTGTTTTTCTTTTATTAATTTCATAGATCTATATGCTATGTTGTAAATTTCATATCTCATGCAATATAGATCCAATTGAGGTGATTCTAATTGTGTTTAGTTCTAGATAAAGTGTAGTATTTAGGAAAATATTAAATGTATATGTGTTGTTTAGTTTATGGAAGATTTAAATAGGTCTTCGAAATGTGTTTTAAAATGAATGCAAACTTGTTAAATGGATAACTTGAGTGGTAGTGTTCCAAAAATTATGAAATTTGGTGGGTATGCTATTTCATGTCTATGCTAGCTCTGGTAAAAAAAATGGATACTATTGCTTTAGTAATATTCAAGTTATGATATTGTCATGTTATATTAGGAGATAGTTTAATGAATTTTAATAATTTTTTGGTATATGCAATGCTCATGAAATGTTATGGAGAGTGTCAGGGTACCCTAAGGTTGCTAAGAAAAAATTTGTTTCTGTTGTTTGACACTTTTCTTTATGAATTGTTAATTATGCTAAATCAGCCTTTCTGGCTTGTGAAATTTGTGTAGGGAGTTTCTGTGAATAACTTTAGTTCAAATTTTTACAGTAGCCTCCTAGTATGGTATAGAGTCTCCTGTAATTTTTGAAGAATTTGCAAAGTAGTTCGCATATAAGTTTAATTTCCCACTTAATTATTTAATTAAATTAAGAAAGGGATTAAAATAAATGACTTTGGTGACCATACCTTACTTTCTGGTGGTTTCATGTAGTAGTGTCATTAGTTTGGTCATAAGGGTAGTTTGACACATGAATAAATATTTAATTTTCACATTTCTAGGTTCTCTGGATAGCTTGTAGAATTTTTGGGTTTGAACCTTGATAAAGGTGGTTGCTGGGAAACTTGTGAATACCAAAGTGGTAGTAAACTTGTTAAACTAGCTTGTTTCAAAATTTGGTGGCATTTGGCCCAGTAGTCTAGGAGTTGTGTCTGTTTAAAGTGGCTGTCCAGAAATAGTTGATCTCTGTTTGGGGAGGATAGATTTCTAGAACTTTAGAATTTTGACTAGGTAAACTTTAGAATTAAGTGTTGAGGTCTGAATGTGAATTGTAGAGCATTTTATAAGCTTTCCAGATTGTCTTGTATCATGTCATTTGGATTTTTGAATCTACAGCTATGGTGGAAATACTTAGCTGCTGTCCAGAATTTATCATTTTGTTATGTTGTGCTTAGGTTGGTGGTAACCTTAAGTAATGTTGTTCTGGTTGATTGTTAGGTGTTAGGACCTTAACTGAGGATGAACAATTATATATTAGGTTGTGTAGATTAGGTAAGTACTTCTCTACCGGAGAAGAGATTTGCACTTGTTGTGAAGTAATTTGAATAGAGCACTAGGATTGCTGTAGTTACATGTCATTCCGAGCATGTTGCATTTCTTCTTATGAATCCATGAGATTTATTGTGCATTCATGCAATAGGTGTATTGGAGGGAGTAACACTCCTAGAGTTCGAGGTAGCAATTCCGCAGGAGGATCTGGAGCAGCCGAGGGAGCCCGAGGAACCAGCCGGCGAAGGAGTTCCCGCAGACGAGCTAACTGAGTGCTCGGACCATCGCCCTTCCTCTTTCTTGAAAGGCAAGCCCAGGTGCATGCTGACCCAATTATATATATATAATATATATCTTGAGTTCTTTTACCTGTTTACTGCATTAAGTTGTAGGAGTTGGGTGAAAACACTTGTTGCATTATATCTATCCTTGTCCAGATATAGAACTTGAATCCCAATTTAAGTTTAGGTACGTGTCAATGCTTAGCCTTGCTTAGTGCGGTAGAAGTCGGATGATTTCCGGTCATCCGCGAGATTTAGGTGCAGTGGGTCACGAGTGGCTATGTTAGCCATCGTGGATGGAACCATGCTTAAAAATGAATTTGAGACCAGGTGGGAGTTCGATAGTGCAGCAGCAAGACACTTCACATCTTGGGTGCGAAGCTATGCCCGTCTGAGTCATTTAAGGACCAATTCGTTGTATATCCTTGAGTCATGTTGAACGCAGTCTAACACTTAGTTGGCTGGATAAGTCGTTCCAACCGTGAAGCTGAGTAATACAGTTCAGGCGGGGAATCGAGTGGTAGGTCGCATCTTGGAGGTAGTAAGGATGTGCTTGGGGACATTGGCGTGAGACCAAGGGGGTTAGAGTCCCTGTCACCTAGCAGAGCGTTGCCCTTGGGATAAGGCATCAGTCGAACCCGTTACTCCTGAATTGTATGAAAGGTGGCTTGTGCGACCCTGGCAGGGGCCTGCGTGGTGAGTGTTAGAAATACCCCTCCGGCTAGATAGGAACTCGATTCGAATCGCTGTCGCTCCCGGTTAGTGAGCACTTGACTTGAGCAGCGGCAACGTAGATTCCATTAATTGAACAGATGGTTAAGTGGATGATGATATAATGATGCCTCAATTTATACCAGCTATGGTTATTACTGGTTGCTTATAATCAAGTGAATGTTTAGTATAGGTGCTAAGATAGATGACTGGTTAATGCTAAAAATAACTGCTAGCACAGGTTAAAAGAGTTCCAATTACTTATGCTTTTCTGTAAAATATGATGTCAGCCAGCTCCGGTTAAGAAAAGCCTTGCATGATCCTTGGTGTCTTTTATTTTCCATTTTGATGGGTAAGTCTAGCTGAGTACATTCCCGTACCCAGGGTTTATTTCCTCCTATTGTAGATGACAAGCTTTATCAGGGCTTCTGCAAGACTTGCCTCCACCTCGCGGGTGATGAGGACTAGATCACTCGGGCGTGATCGTTTGTTAGTTTACTTTCCTTAATGCTTTTGTGGGATGTTGATCTGTAAGACTGGCAGTAGTATTTGAACTAAGTGTGTGTGTGTGTGTTATGCTTCCGCTACTTTATAAACCCGGTTTGTAATAATGGCGACTCCATTTGTTGTAAGTGGATTTCTGAACTACTTGTGAAATGTAACATGTGATGTGTATGTTGAATGATGCGATCTAGGTTGTAAGCGAGCTGGTTTGAAATCCTTCATGGTTTCGATTGACTACAGGGATTATATGGGCTCAAGTTTGAAAATTTGAGCATTTTGGCGCTTGTTTTTGTACTTGTGCTCTTATAATTTGGTCGGTTCTGTTACAGCTGGTACCAGAGCGGAATTCAACATTAAACACATCGTACGGGTATTTGAAAACAAAAGTGTTTGTTTGTGAAAAGTGTTAAAAATCTGAAATTTATTACTATAAGTATGCTAGTGATCACATCCCTTAGCCCAAATAAGGACTCTTAGGTGGCTTAGTAAAATATTAACTTGGGGGTCTTGTTTGTTTCTGTTTCGTCGTCCATACGGTGTGATATTGTATGGATGCCATCCGCTTGGGAGGTAATGTATGGATCAAACACCTCGACGCTCTAGTAAGTGTGAGTTGTGAGAGCATGACCATCCAACTGGCGGTCTAGGGGAGAGTACTTGTGGTTACTTGCATACTTACATGTTCAATCATGTAATTATGAAAGTACTTAATTGTGGGTATATCTATCGGGTAGTTGTGATACCTAAGTATGTACATCAGGGATGTGTATATGGAAAGTATTTAGTTTACTGCTTACTTGCATGCTTATATTGGGAAACTACTGGGCTGAAATGAGATTTTCTGTAGGTACACTAACAACGCAAACGAGTAGACCGATAGTTTTGCCTAAATGAGAGAGCGTATGTATGCCACCACCTAGTGTTAGAAGTTTATGATTCTACTAGGGTGAGAGGGCGTACGGAACGTGCATGCATCATGTTTAATTCATGTCATACATTTTATATTATTCCCTCCTTAAAATTTCGATTGTCCCGACTAAATTAAATTTTGTATCCCCTAAATTATCCTCACTTTAAGTTATAACTTGTTGCTACAGATGGTTCACACCAAGAGGACCGCTCGCAAGTCCACTAGAGGCCGGGCTCCTCGACACCAGCTCGCTCCACGTGAGCCCCGTCCTAAGCCCACCGAGGTGGAAAGGTTGAGGGCCGAGTTGGCTGAGGTGACTACTGCTAGAGATGCAGCTCAGCAACATCTAGAGCAAGTGATACATGATAGGGATCAGGAGACACTTGTGGTCCAGAGGTTGACTGTGGCTCATTGCAACTGTCAGTGCATGCTGGTCCACGTGATGAACCAGCGGGATGAAGCCTGACACGAAGAGAACATCCTGAGAGCTCGCCAGGTGGAGCTTGAGCAACAGTTAGAAGCTGCAGAAGAATACAATGAAAATCTTCATGAGGAAGTGCACCACCTAAACAATCAGCTCAATCCTCTGCTCCCTCATGACAATGACGAGGATGAGGAGATGGGCTCTAGAGTCTTCATGGCTGAAGGTGATGATGACATGGAGGTCAATGGGCCAGAGGATGTTCCACCAGAAAAAGAAGAAGATGATGAGGAGCTAGAGCCTGCTAGTGATGAGGATGGCGGGGAGATCTTCGACACTGACTCTGAGGACGATGCTTAGAGTAGTCATCGCATAGCTATGGCGCTAGAGTTATCTTTTGTGCCCTCCATGCGGGGAGTGGGGCCTTGTAATAACTTAGCTTTTGGGATGTAACACCGAACCCTATGTTATCCTAGATGTTAGTTTGAACATGTTAAATTTCAATCACAAAGGATGTCTCATTGTGTTGTGTTCGGTGATGGTGTCACGATTAGCACCCTCCGGTGCCGTGACGAAACCGAGGGCCTCCTGTGGCGCGCGACATAAGGTTGTGCTACTTGGCACACGCTGGTATCAAGGTGGCTAGTCATGATCCACCATGGAACTCTACCAATGGGTTGTCTCCTCATGGTCATTTACTTGGGTAGCTTTTCCTATTTGGCTAGAAGTTATATCGCATCTGGACACCATTGTTATGTAAGGTTGAAACCCCGTTGATATGGATGTAACTTGTTCAGTCATGTTTGTGCTCCTTGTATGTGAGTCTTTAATAAATTCCATCTTTTCATCAGGGGATATCTTGTTTGCTAAGTACATCGCATAATTGCGTCAATTGATGCGCTTGATGAGGTTGTGTGGTTGTGATGAATTATTGTGCCTCGATTGTTGTGTGAATTCATTTGCCAATGAAATTAGTTCGGCATATTTATACAATTCATCTACAAATTTCCCACATTGTCAGTGCTCATTAGCTATGCATTTTGCAAATGGCATATAACCTCCGTCGTGGTCATGGCGTTGAGGATGAGGAACAGCCACCCCCTCCGCCACCACCCACCCTAGCGAAATTGATGCAGACGGTGGTTGAAGGGCAGCGCCTGTTAGTAGACGCCATGCACTAGTTAGTCAACCGGGATGCTCGGCATGGTCATCAGGGACCGGAACCAAATCAGCATAGTGACTTCAAGGACTTTCTCGACACCAAGCCCCCGCTCTTAAAGGAGGCAAAGGAATCTCTGCAAGCTGATGAGTGGTTGAATACCATTGAGCAGAAGTTTCGTCTGCTTCGTCTGACTGAGGAGCTGAAGACCGAGTATGCTTCCCACCAATTGCATGGTCCGGCTGGTATTTGGTGGAGTCACCACCGCTCCACATTGCCTCCTAATGTCCCGATCACTTGGGACCAGTTCAAAGCGGCCTTCCGTCGGAATTACATTCCTCTAGGTTTGATGGCAATGAAGCACACTGAGTTCATGAGATTAACTCAAGGCAATAATAGTTTGACGGAATACCTGCAAGCCTTTAACAACCTTGCAAGGTATGCAACTGAGTTTGTGGATACTGATGCAAAGAAGATTGCTAGCTTCAAGCGTGGCCTCAGTCCAAAGCTAATGAAGACCATGGGCACTAGCAAATGTGCCACTTTCAATGAATTTATCAGTGATGCCCTAACCCAAGAGAACAATAATTCTATCTATGCTGCTTCTAAGAGCCGCAAGAGGGCCTTTGAGGCGGGTTCTTCACAGTCCCGAGCTCCAGCTGCACTGAGGGCTCCTCCTCATCCTCCTGCAACAGGTGCTAAGTTCTGTCCCCCGCAAAAGAAGGCCCCAGCCAAGACTGGGTTTCGTAAAGCATATACAGTCTCTTTTCCGAAGGGTCGTTCTGGCCAAGGTAGCTCCAGTGTTCCTCCAAGCAATATGTCTTGCTGGAATTGCAACAAACCAGGTCATTGGGCTAGGAATTGCCCGTATCCTAAGAAGAATGCAAATCAAGGTGGTCGTCAGGGCCATGTTCATTATAATAGTATTGAAGAAATTCCATCTGGTGAGGTAGTCACTGCTGGTAAGTTCCTAGTTGACCAACATTCCGTAGTGGTGCTATTTGATTCAGGTGCTTCGCATTCCTTTATCAGTCCTATGTTTGCATCGAAGTTTGCACACAAATTATAGACTGTTGAAGATGGGGGTTATTGCATTCGAGCAGCAAGTGGTAATATTTCCACAAATCAAGTAGTTAAGGGGGTAGAATTTGAAATAGAAGGGTGAAAGTACTTGATTACCTTAGTGGTTTAGCCTGGACTAGGAATAGATGTTATTTTGGGTATGAATTGGATGAGTCAGAATGGGGTACTCATTGATACATCAACCTGGGTCGTTATGCTCAGAGATCCTACTAATCAGAAGGGTTTTCTAGTGCAACTTCCCCAAAAAATTCATCTTTCTGGTGAAGTTCATGTGGTGCAAGCAAAGTCCATAGCTGATATTCTCGTAGTATGTGAGTTTCCTAACGTCTTTCCTGATGATTTGCCGGGATTGCCTCTGGATCAGGATGTGGAGTTGAAAATAGAGTTGTTGCCTGGCACGACACCCATCTCTAGAAGGCCCTATAGGATGCCTCCGAATGAACTAGCTGAACTTAAGGTGCAGTTAAATGAACTTTTGAAAAAGGGGCTAATTCATCCTAGTTTGTCTCCGTGGGGATGTCCTGCTATCTTTGTAAAGAAGAAGGACCAGTCGTTGCGGATGTGTGTAGACTATAGGCCTCTGAATGCAGTTACTGTCAAGAATAAGTATCCTCTACCATGCATCGACATCTTGTTTGATCAGTTGTCTAGAGCTAAAGTCTTTTCCAAGATTGATCTGAGGTCTGGTTATCATTAAATCAAAATCCATCCTAAAGATGTTTCAAAAATGGCTTTCTCTACAAGATACGGTCTCTATGAGTATCTTGTTATGTCCTTCGGCTTGACCAATGCTCCCGCACACTTCATGTACTTGATGAATTTGGTGTTTATGCCCGAATTGGAAAAGTTCGTGGTGGTATTTATCGATTACATCTTGGTGTATTCTGAAAATGAGGAAGATCACGCTAAACATCTGCATATAGTCCTCACAAGACTGCGTGAACATCAACTTTATGCAAAATTCAGTAAGTGCGAATTCTGGCTTCATGAAGTACCTTTCCTTGGGCATGTGTTGTCCGATGGGGGAATTATGGTGGATCCCACCAAGGTACAAGAAGTATTGGACTGGAAGGCTCCTATCTCGGTTCACGAGGTCTGGAGTTTTCTAGGATTGGCTGGCTATTATCATCGCTTCATCCCCGATTTCTCTAAAATAGCCACGCCAATGACTCGGTTGCTGCAAAAAGACACCAGGTTTGTCTGGACTCCTAAGTGTGATGCAGCTTTTCACAAACTGTGAACCCTCCTAACCTCAGCTCCGGTTTTGGCGCAATCAGATATCAAGAAACCATTTGATGTGTATTGTGATGCCCCAGGCATAGGTTTGGGAGGTGTTCTAATGCAGGAAGGCCGAGTAATTGCATATACCTCTCGACAACTTCGGAAGCATGAGGTGAATTATCCAATGCATGACTGAGAACTCGCTACAGTTGTTCATGCTTTGAAAGTCTGGCGACATTATCTGTTGGGCAATGTTTGCAATATCTATACTGACCATAAAAGCCTCAAATATATCTTCACTCAACCTGAGTTGAATATGCATCAAAGAAGATGGCTTGAGTTGATTAAAGATTATAATCTCCAAGTGCACTATCATCCTGGCAAGGCAAAGGTGGTTGCCGATGCTTTAAGATGTAAGTCTCATTGCCACTCCTTAGTTGAAAGCGATTTTCATCTGTCTCGCCTTCTACACCCAGCAGTTCTGCACCATATCACGGTCAGTTGCACTCTCAAGAGTATAATAATTGAACTCCAAAAGACTGACACCGGTATATTCCACATCAAGCATAAGATGAAAGAGCAAGAAACTAAACATTTCAGGGTAGATGAAGAGGGTGTGCTATGGTTTAAGGATAGATTAGTTGTGCCTAAGGACCGAGAGCTTAGGAATCACATTATGTCTGAAGCACATTCCCTAAGTTGTCCATCCATCCTGGTAGCAATAAGATGTATTATGATTTGAAGCCATACTATTGGTGGAACAAAATACAGAAAGAGATAGCTGCATATGTTGCTAGGTGTGATACCTACTGTAGGGTTAAAGTCGTGCACATGAAAGCTAGATTGCTTCAACCACTTTCTATCCTAGGTTAGAAATGGGAGGAGATAAGTATGAATTTCATTGTTGGACTTCCTCCTACTGTCAAGAATCATAACTCTATCTGGGTAATTGTAGATCGTTTAACCAAGTCGGCTCACTTCATTCCTGTTCGAGCAGACTATCGTCCTACCGACTATGCTGAGTTGTACTTCAATCAGATAGTCTGACTCCATGGGATCCCTTGCACTATCATTTCTGACCATGGTCCGCAGTTCACTGCTCATTTTTGGGAGCACTTGCATCATCTTCTGGGAACCAAGCTAGTAAGAAGCTCTGCGTATCACCCCCAGACGGCAGGTTAGACTGAACGAGTTAACTAAATCTTAGAAGATATGTTACGGGCATGTGTTATTTCATCCAAGGGTTCATGGGAGAAATGGTTGCCTCTAGCTGAGTTTTCGTACAATAATAGTTATCAAGAGAGCATTAGGATGGCCCCATTCGAAGCATTGTACAGTCGTAAGTGTAGAACCCCACTAAATTGGATAGAAGCTGGCGAGAAAAGCTATTATGGTATTGATTTTATCAAGGAAGTTGAAGAACAAGTCTGTACCATCAAAATACATATGGCTACAGCTCAATCTAGATAGAAAAGTTACGCTGATCGCCATAGAAAACCAATCGAGTTTGAAGTTGGAGATTTCATCTATCTAAAAGTTTCACCTATGAAGAGTGTACAACGTTTTGGTGTGAAGCGAAAGCTTGCACTGAGATACGTGGGTCCTTTCTAGATCATAGGAAAGAGTGGAGCTATCGCGTATAAGATCCAGTTACCTCCTGAAATGAGCGCCATTTTTCAATGTTTTCTATGTATCTCAGTTAAAGAAGTGTCTTCGGGTTCCTGAAGAAAGAGTTCCATTAGGGGATATCAAGCTAGAGTCTAATCTAACTTATGAAGAAAAGCCAGTTCGTGTGATTGACACTCAGGAGCGGGTAACTAGGAGTCGAGTGGTTAAGTGGTATAAAGTAATGTGGAGTAATCTGGGTAGTGAGAGTGATGCTACGTGGGAGCGAGAAGACTATTTACGAGAGGGTTATAAGGAATTCTATCAACAATGGTATGCTATCCAAACCTCGAGATGAGATTTTTATAAGGGGGAGGGCTGTAACACCTCAGGTGTTTGGCTTCCATAATTTCACTTGCATTTCATAAACTTGAGCATCATTCATTCATGCATGAGCTTATAATGTGTGAAACATGCTTTTGAAACATTACAACATATGCTTATATTTCATGTGTGTTTATGAAATGAGTAGTGTGCAACACCCAAGTGCAACATGTGCAACTTCTTTTTGAGACATGTTACCCACATTAGTGAAACATGATTAGCAAGTGCTATGCAACACACTCATGAAACATATGAAACATGGCTTGGAAACAAAAGTAGCAACTCACTTGTTTTCCTTGTTTCAATGCATGTGATGCTTGATTTTGTGTGTAACTAAAGTATACAGTGGTCAATTATGTCCTATAGTAGCTTAATCACACTTAGGATCATTAGTGGAACAATGTTCATGTTGACCAAATTGACCAAAATTCTCTCCTATGTGATGTTGACCAAGCCCTTAGCCCTGAAATGCTCTAGTTTGACTATTTAAAAAGTGCAGCTTAAAAATCTTGCATGGAGAAGCAACCTTAATCAAAGTTGTAGAGAATTTCATAAGGAACAAAAGTTCTAATATGGCCATCTCGTGAAAATGATCAGAACATGCTCAAAAGTGGCCCACAAGTCAGTTTGAGGGGCTGCCCAACACTTAGAAAATTTCTAAGTCTGAAATTTGGAGTTACAGTTTCAAAGTACCCCACTTCGATGCCATATAACTCACAAACCAGGCCAAGCCAGTCCAAGCTTGACAAAGTTGTAGTCCTCACATAGCTCTACAACTTTTCTGTTATCACCTCTTGCTAAATCGGGCCAGTTTAGGAGATAATCAATGATGAAATCGCTCTGTTAGTCATCGTTTTCAGGCTTCCATTCAGTTTCTTCAGTCAACCGTGGCTGACCGGCCTCAGGCTGTTGCCGCCATGTGGACACGCAATGGTAGCCGTACACCGGCCATGGCCCCACCGGTCAGGTCCGAGCGGGTCTCTTGAGCACCACGACGCTGCCTCTGATGAATACAGGCCCGATCTTCCGAGAGGTAACCGGTAAGTTCGATTTGTGGAGATCTCGACGTTGGCGATCTAACTTCAAATCAGACACAATTCGAACCCTGCAACTGTTACACCACTGCTCCGTTGGTTATCAACCAAGCACAACTTGATTGACCTCGCCAAGAAGGCTTTTCCTGCAAGCGAATCAAAGAGCACAAGCAAGAAGGTAAAAACACGCAATCTGAAAATTGCAAATATGAATGATGCAAATATCAATAGAGGGTTCAAGAACTCGGTTCCAAAGCACTAATCGACACAGTGGAGGAGATCAAGAATAGGGGCCCTAGATCACTGTAAAAGGATTTGTCACCACCGTTACAATGAACGATTTAGTTTCTCGATGGAAAACTAAACTCTAAACAAAACCCAATTGTCTAGCAGCAGCGGCGGCAGCTGCGTTTATAGTCTAATACTTGACTTAGGGTTGGGGACGGCCAAGGGTTGGGCACCCACAACTTGGGCTTAAGGCCCGACGCGATACATGGCCAAGTTGGCCCAAATAGGTGACACAGCAACTTGCCGTGGTTACACAAAATTATCCACAGACCTTTTGGAGCTGGGACCAGATCTAAAATGATGGTGTCGTCATCCCCTTTCCAACGCATCCAAGAACGCCCTGTTTTAATGTCGTACGAGAGAGTTATGACCGAAATAGTAACGACATGTCTGCTGAATCCGAGGGTGACGTGGCAGCTGAGTTGGGGATGAATTGCAACTTGGGGAAGACCATAGCGTCGGTGTGTCTAGCGTGGTGATATCCTCATCAGCCTCTGCCCTCACTCCCACCTCTGCTCCTCTCTCTCTCGCTCTCTCCACGCCTAGGCGGACGAACCGAGCCGCCATCGCTGCCGCGCACTTCCCCGCGGCCGTGCGAGCTCACCTTCGCATCGCAGCCCACCAAACCTCGGCCACAGCTCCGCCTTGGACCTCTCTACCTCCTCCACCTCTTGCTTGAGCCAATTGCATGGAGGTAAGGGCACATTACTGGCTTATTTCCGCTCGGAGCTCACCGGAGCATCGCCACCGTCACGGTCCACCGTGGCCAGCTCACCTCTGCCGTTCTCTTCCTTCTCTGACCTCCGTCCCCACTTCCTCAACCAGTGTGGATGCTCATGGTTAGATGTTACCGCTGGAAACTGTCCGGGTGAAACGGAACGGCCTGCGGGTGCGCTGTGCGCTGGCCGCGCCCGCCACGGCCGCCGATGGCAAACCTCCACGGCTAGCCTCGTCGTGACCGTCTCTGCCCTCCCTAGTGGGCGCATGGGGATCGCCTCGAGTCACAGTACACCTTTGGATCATGTAGCCCTGTATCTCTCCATAGCTCGTCCGGAACGCTGGCCTCGCCGGAGTGCTCTGTGCGCCACCGCTACTTGGTGCACGTGTTCTGGCCTCTCTGTCGCACCACCATCCCTCTTGAGCACTTCGTCTTCGCTGCCATCACTCGCTGATCCTTTCCCCTCGCTGTCTTGTCATTCTAGGTCACCGGAGATGACCGGAGCACGACAGCCTACCTCCGCCGTCCGCCATGAACGACGGCGAGGTAGCTCCGGTGCAGTAGAATTAGGGAAAGTGGGATGCCAAGATGCGGGTTGGCATGGGGAGTACGTAGGTGCGTTCATCTCTGTCGGGCGGGTCACCAGCGGCGTGATACGCCGGTCGGAGCTCTCTCCCCTGTGTGCTGTCGCTGGCAAGTGGGGCCTTCCTGTCAGGCCGCGCACGTGGGCAGGAGTCCGAAGTAGGCCCTGCGCGATCTGGGCCGCGCTGGCATGTCAGGCCGGCCGAGTAGCTCTGTAGGGTTCATTTTGTGTTTTTCTTTTATTAATTTGACAGATCTATATGCTATGTTGTAAATTTCATATCTCATCCAATATAGATCCAATTAAGGTGATTCCAATTGTGTTTAGTTCTAGATAAAGTGTAGTATTTAGGAAAAATATTAAATGTATATGTGCTATTTAGTTTATGGAAGATTTAAATAGGTCTTCAAAATATGTTTTAAAATGAATGCAAACTTGTTAAATGGATAACTTGAGTGGAATTGTTCCAAAATTATAAAATTTGGTGGGTATGCTATTTCTTATCTATGCTAGCTCTGGAAAAAATTTGGATGCTATTGCTTGAGTAATTTTCAAGTTATGATATTGTCATGTTATATTAGGAGATAGTTTAATGGATTTTAATAATTTTTCTGTATGTGCAATGCTCATGAAATTTTATGGAGAGTGTCATTGTACCGTAAGGTTGCTAAGAAAAATATTGTTTCTGTTGTTTGACACTTTTCTTTATGAATTGTTAATTATGGTAAATCAGCCTTTCTGGCTTGTAAATTTTGTGTAGGGAGTTTCTTTGAATAAATTTAGTTCAAATTTTTACAGTAGCCTCCTAGTATGGTATAGAATCTCCTGTAATTTTTGTAGAATTTTCTAAGTAGTTTGCATATAAGTTTAATTTCCCACTTAATTATTTAATTAAATTAAGAAAGGGATTAAAATAAATGACTTGGGTGACCATAACTTACTTTCGGGTGGTTTCATGTCATATGTGACCTAGTAGTGTCATTAGTTTGGTCATAAGGGTAGTTTGACACATGAATAAATATTTAATTTTTACATTTCTAGGTTCTCTGGACAGCTGGTAGCATTTTTGTGTTTGGACCTTGATAAAGGTGGTTGCTAGGAAACTTGTGAATACCAAAGTGGTATTAAACTTGTTAAACTAGCTTGTGTCAAAATTTGGTGGCATTTGGCCTAGTAGTCTAGGAGTTGTGGCTGTTTAAAGTGGCTGTCCAGAAATAGCTGCTCTCTGTTTGGGGATGACAGATTTCTGAAACTTTAGAATTTCGACTAGGTAAACTTTGGAATTAAGTGTTGAGGTCTGAAAGTGAATTGTAGAGCATTTTATAATCTTTCCAGATTATCTTGTATCATGTCATTTGGATTTTTGAATCTACAGTTATGGTGAAAATACTTAGCTGTTGTCCAGAATTTGTCATTTTGTTATGTTGTGCTTAGGTTGGTGATAACCTTAAGTAATGTTGTTCTTATTGATTGTTAGGTGTTAGGACCTTAACTGAGGAGGAACAATTATACATTAGGTTGTGTAGATTGGTAAGTACTTCTCTACCGGAGAAGAGATTTGCACTTGTTGTGAAGTAATTTGAATAGAGCACTAGGATTGCTGTAGTTACATGTCATTCCGAGCATGTTGCATTCCTTCTTATGCATCCATGAGATTTATTGTGCATTCATGCAATAGGTCTACCAGAGGGAGTAACACTCCTAGAGTTTGAGGGAGCAATTCCGGAGGAGGATTAGGAGCAGCCGAGGGAGCCCGAGGAACCAGCCGGCGAAGGAGTTCCCGCAGACGAGCTGCCTGAGTGCCCGGACCATCGTCCTTCCTCTTTCTTGAAAGGCAAGCCCCGGTGCATGCTGACCCAGTTTTATATATAAAATATATATCTTGAGTACTTTTACCTATTTACAGCATTAAGTTGTAGGAGTTGGGTGAAAACACTTGTTGCATTATATCTATCCTTGTCCAGATATAGAAATTGAATCCCAATTTAAGTTTAGGTACGTGTCAATGCTTAGCCCTGCTTAGTGCGGTAGAAGTCGGATGATTTCCGGTCATTCGTGAGATTTAGGTGCAGTGGGTCACGAGTGGCTATGTTAGCCATCGTGGATGGAACCATGCTTAAAAATGAATTTGAGACCGGGTGGGAGTTCGATAGTGCAGCCGCAAGACACTTCATGTCTTGGGTGCGAAGCTATGCCTGTCTGAGTCGTTTAAGGACCGATTCACTGTACGTCTTTGAGTCATGTTGAACGCAGTCTAACACTTAGTTGGCTGGATAAGTCATTCTGACCGCGAAGCCGAGTGATACAGTTTAGGCCGAGAATCGAGTGGTAGGTCGCATCTTGGAGGTAGTAATGATGTGCTTGGGGACATTGGCGTGAGACCAAGGGCGGTTAGAGTCCCTGTCACCTAGCAGAGTGTTGCCCTTGGGGATGCAGCATCAGTCAAACCCACGACTCCTGAATTGTATGAAAGGTGGCTTGTGCGACCCTGGCAGGGGTCTACGCGGTGAGTGTTAGAAAAACCCCTCCAGATGGATAGGAACTCGATTCGAATCACCGTCGCTCCTGGTTAGTGAGCACTTGACTTGAGCAGCAGCAACGTAGATTCTATTAATTGAACAGATGGTTAAGTGGATGATGATATAATGATGCCTCAATTTATACCTGCTATGGTTATTACTAGTTGCTTATAATCAAGTGAATGTTTAGTACAGGTGCTAAGATAGATGACAGGTTAATGCTAAAAATAACTACTAGCATAGGTTAAAAGAGTTCCAATTACTTATGCTTTTCTGCAAAATATGATGTCAGCCAGCTCCAGTTAAGAAAAGCCTTCTGTGATCCTTGGTGTCTTTTATTTTCTATTTCGATGGGTAAGTCTAGTTGAGTACATTCTCGTACTCACGGTTTATTCCATCCTGTTGCATGTGACATGCTTTATCAGGGCTTCTGCAAGACTTGCCTCCACCCCGCGGGTGATGAGGACTAGATCACTCGGGCATGATCGTCTGTTAGTTTACTTTCCTTAATGCTTTTATGGGATGTTGATCTATAAGACTGGCAGTAGTATTTGAACTAATTGTGTGTGTGTTATGCTTCCGCTACTTTATAAACATGGTTTGTAATAATGGTGACTCCGTGTGTTGTAAGTGGATTTCTGAACTACTTGTGAAATGTAACGTGTGATGTGTATGTTGAATGATGCGATCTGGGTTGTAAGCGAGCTGGTTTGAAATCCTTCGTGGTTTCGATAGACTACCGGGATTATATAGGCTCAAGTTCGAAAAATTTGAGCATTTCAGCGCTTGTTTTTGTACTTGTACTCTTATAATTTGGTCAGTTCTGTTACACTCCACAACCGGGAGCTTGCTGGATGGCGGCCACCGGGCAGCGACAGCTACCCCAATCCAAATCCTGGTGAGATAGTTGTCTTTGAAGATTTTTTTAAGCAGGTTTTTGGGGTTCCTGTCCATCTGTTCCTCCAAGGGCTATGTCTATATTACGTGATTGGGATTTGCAATTTGCATCCCAACTCGATTCTCCTTGTTTTAGGCTTTATCCACCTTTGTGAGGCGTATGGGGAAATCCAATCCCATTTCGACCTATTTCTATATCTATTTTGCTTGAGGAAGAAGGGGTCCCAAGGCGGCTCCAAAATTGCCAGTGGAGCGTACCTGACCCTTCGGGATGGGATGAAGCAAGAGTACCTCAACTGCCCCTAGAACACCTCCCTCAGAGATTGGTACAAGAAGTGGTTTTATATTCACGAAGAGCCCGACAGCACTACGTTTTGTGACGTTGGGTATATTCCGGACAAGAGGGTGGCCTAGAATGAGCGACTAGAACTGGCCGGGCAGGTGGAGGAGTTGATGGCGCTGCTCCCATGGAATCGCCTGGACAGGCCGGCTGTGGCTAGGAGCTTCATTAGCCATACATCCGTGCCAGAGGAGGGTGCACGCTGGGTACGAGTACCAAGGATCGGCCGACTAGACGAGGATGCGTTCGGAGGATCTGGACCACGATGAAGTCAAACGCCGAATTGGGGATTTGTTCAATCTGGTAGACCAAAACTACTCTCCCCCGAGCAGGTTCCAGCATGCGTATAAGCTCATCCGACCAGCCCCGAAGGTAAACAACCAAACTCCTTAGCTTTGAGAAGTGTTGCCGTCCACCGTAGAATAAAAATTCCTATTTTTTCTTGTCTTGCATGTATACAAGTGCACGGTGTGGAGAGACACAACATGTTCATGTCATTGGACACTACATTATAAATAAATTTTTTGTTTGTGCTCTTTGCATAACATGTCACAACATTGCTGAATTGAAGTTGAATAAAATGAGTTGTACATCTTGTGAACCATACTTTTCTTTATTTGAGATAAAAAGGTTGTTTAGAGCTTGCTGTTCAGAACAATTAGTGTTATTTTCTTGTTCATATTCTTCACTGAAACAAAGAAATCTTGTGCAAATGTGTTTGGTTCATTCACCCAAAGTCTTTCCATATACATGTGGAACCATTGAGTATGAAAGGTACATTACTAAACCTTTGCATGAGTTGAGCATCAAGAATTATTGGAATATCAAACATGCTTCATTCACATCTGTTGAAATGATTGATTTTGCAAAGATAAAACATGATAACCTGAATCAAATGAGTGGTTTAAAAGAAATTTTTGTGCTTCCATTTTCAAAGTTAATTTTAGGTTCACAAAATATGAGAAACTATTCATCTCATCGAAAAGGAAATAATGTGCATATGAATTATAAAGAAGATAATGAACAAACTTCAACAAGTAATCATAGCAATTGGCATATGCATCCACTCTCTATTTTCTTTAGACTGTTTTTAGGAGAGCAAAAGCAGAGGACAAGTTTTTTGGAAGAGAGGAAGGATGATAGGATCATGCCAAGGACATCAACATTCACTCTTAATTCTAAGGATCCATTCAAGGTGAAAGCTAAACTTGATTCTAAATCCTTTTGGTTTCCACCTATAAGACTGCTACTTGGTTTATATGATTACAGATTCAAACACATTGCTGTGATGGAAGAAGGAGATTGCAACAGAAACATAGCATCTACCCCTGTTGGCCTAGCACAATTTTTGGACTTCGACGGATTAGAGTCGAGGACGACTCTTTTTCAAGGGGGGGAGGATGATATGACCACGTCAACCAACAACATGTTACAACCTCCAAGTCAAGTTACACCAACACCAGTCCAAGTCTTTGATGGACCAATTACACGTAGTCGAGCCAAGAAGCTACAACAAGAGGTGCACGTGCTACTTTCTAAAAATTATTTTAATGTTAATGAGAATTATATACTGCCTAAGTCGTGCACGTTGCTATTGCTTAGGTGCACCATGGAGGATGACAAGAAGACACCAAGGGTGAACCAAAGAGGAGGATCACGTTCGAGCCAGTCCCGTGTGACAGAACCATCAGAAAGAATCAGTCACAACTTTTTGCTCGTAAACGCTATGAAGGCCCATGAGGACTTGTTGGAAAGCTTATCAAGTCTAGTTTCAATCCCAAGTTCTCCCACTTGATTTGGATTCTCCAATGTTGAGATTCGACTGATTTAGTACAGACTGGTCAGCTAGTCAGCAGTCAGCCTGATGTCCAAGTTCCCATGCAAAACTATACCAATCTACAATATTTCGTGGTACATGCTGCACATGGTGTGAAAGGTTATCAAGTTAACTTTCCAACCCAACAAACCGCATGTCATTTGGAGTTTCCAAGACAGAGTTATTGCCAAAACACTGAAGACTGCGCTGACAACCAGCAGCCACACGAAAACTCTCTAGGAAGGCATCTTGAGGAGGCCCGTTCACATAGTGCGTCTTATATTTTTCTTTTCGAGTTTCCACCTATCTAGCAGGGCTGTTGCTAGTATAAATACCTCCTAGACTCATTGTAATCGTAGACTTTTGATAATGGAATACAAACCCCCTTTTGTTCAGCTGTGTGCTAACAAATATTGAGAGAGATCTCTACCCCTTTGCTCTTGTGATTTCCTTTGCGGGATTTACAGAAGCGGCGGCTTCATCCGCTCCCAATTGGTGCTGCTACTCCCTTCGAGGTTTCCTTGATTGATTGTAGGTTGTGTTGGTTGGTTCTTTGAGAGTGTGGTTGGGCGAATCCTCGATTCAGGTTGCCGGTTAAAGACGGTGGTTGGCTTCGAGTTTTATTTGCCAGGTTGCACTAGTTATCGCTGCCTGCAGCAAGTTATCCGACTGTTCTTTAGCTAGTTATCGGTGATCATCCTACGTCGTGAAGATCGGGACCCCCTGAGCATATCAGCTCCATAATCAAAGAGAATGGTAGCGGGGATAGAGTTGACACTGAACGTACCAGCATAACTTCTGATGCCTCTTGCATAGTCTCCACATTCACGTGGCTCACTCTAGGACCATTAGAAGCCATCGTCTGATTGCCATTCCTGAAAGAATTCGGCTGGTTGGGAAATTCTGGTCAATTGTAAGACATGTGGCCTTCCTTGCCACAGTGGAAACACTTTTTAACATCATTTGATCCACCATTTTTCATAGGAGCTTTGTTGGGTGGATACTGGCATGGTGCTTGGTAACCCTTCTATTGTTGTGGTCATTGACCAACATTCTGTTGCTGAGGAAATGAGGACGTTGGCCACCACTCTGCTGGGGGTACTGAGAATGTTGCTGGTTCGGGCCCTTGTTCCACTGGTTAGGAGGTCCCTAGTTCCTCTATGGGAAGCCTGACTATGGGTTAGGACGGGGACGGGTGTTACTCCCAGATGCATGTCCCTGGAACCTCCTCTTTTTGGTATCCATCTCTCTATGCTCATTGTCTATCACAATGGCATGGTTCACTAGTGTCTAATAATCAGGGTAAGTGGTGGTCTTCAGCTGCAATCGGAGATCATCATATAGACCCTTGAGGAAGTGACGCTATTTGTCTGAATCTCTAGCCACCTCGTCAGGATCATAGCATGATAGCTGAGTGAACCTATCACGGTACTCACTCACGGTCATGGATCTTTGCCTTAAGGACCTGAATTCTTCTCGCTTGAGCTCCATCAATCCCTCAGGGATATGGTATGATCTAAAATTCTCTGTAAATTCAGCCCAAGTAATAGGAGCGGCATTTGCAGGGCGTCCAAACTTGATGGAATCCCACCAATCTTGAGCTGCCCCTGTAGTTGCCCCGATGCATACAACACCTTTTCCATGTCGTTGCATTGAGCTATGTCCAGTTGCTTTTCCACCGTGCGCAACTAGTCGTCAGCATCCAATGGATCAGTCGAGTGTGTAAACACCGGTAGACGTCCCTTCATAAATTCACCATGCTTGTCCCTAACATGGACAGGTGGTGGTCCTCCAACAGGCTCATTGTCCATACGCTGCATCATTGCCTGCATGAGTTGAGCTTGCATCCCCATCAGTTGCTCCATTGTCACTGCAGGCGGGTTGGGCGGATCGATGGCGACATTCCTGCCACGGCCTTTGCAACTGCCACGTCCTCTGGCTGCCATATGTTGTTCAAACAAATGCTCAGATTTAGAGTTTATCCAAATTTAAAATCACTTATAAATGATAAAAGATACAAATCTGAAATTTTTTGGACGAATTCCAGTGGCAATAGATCAGTAAAACAAACATAACTCTAACTCCAAATATCCAATTAAGACGTTCTATACATGGTTGGAAAGCTTAAGAAGTTCTATACAACTTTTGTATTTAACACGTTTTCAGATTCTGTCATTATGTCAGCCGAAAACGGAGCACAACCCAGACTGTTCCAGACTCTCAGTAAGCGCAGCAACCTCAACTTAAAACTGTTATAACTCCCAGACCAGAACAGATATAAACTTGATCTCAGATGCGTTGGAAAGGTGTGGAAGTCTAGTTATTGCTGTAAAAGTTTCACAATTTGTGGACGTACCAAAACTGAGATATTAAATAAAGAACACAGGCTGTCCCAGAAAACAGCAACAGTGGAGATAGATAAAGTGAAACCCAACTTTATTATGCATCAACTCTAGACCTTAAAACTTAACTTAAGAGAACCACGGACAAGCCCATGAATTCTCAGCAATCATATCAAAAAGAGTTCCACTCAAACATGACCACAATAACAAATCATCAAACACACCAAAGTTCAGGACCCAAGCAAATGACTCGACTCGATCGGCGCGACTAACGTTCTTTATTACAAAAATGGGCATCGCAAATCTAAGAGTCATCATCATGCACGTCATAGTCCTCATCCAGCTTCTTGTAGAGCAGAGGCTACCCAAGCTGAGCCCTCAGCTTGTCGATTTCCTTCTGGTAACGCCTCGTGGCCTTGTACACTCCACGCAGCTCCTTTTGGAGATCTTCATTCCCCACCTTCAGTGCAAGAGCATACCGCACTGTAGTGTCCAAGGCAGGATAGCTGTGTTGAGGGTCTGTCACCACCCAATCCTTCTTCTGTGCATCATAGCGAGGTAGGTACCTGAAGCAATCTGCCTCCATAGCCTCATACCGTAAGCCATGGTAGTACTCATAGGCCTCCTGGGCGGCGTCTTCCATACTGTCGAAAGTTTCAGCATGCTTGGACGTGTGCCCATGGACAGTGTTCACCACCCTACCATTCTTGTCGTCCTTCCAGATGGTGACAGTCAGCTCCGTCTTCCAGTAAGTCACCTCAGTGGGGTGGGTGTACTCAGCACAATAGTACTGGATGTCGGTGTTCAGGTCAGCGTAGTAGTCCTAGAGCATGTCGTTGAGTAGCTTGTGATGATAGGCTATGTGAGGAGCATGCTTGTAGATATAGGTACAGGTCCATCCCGGCTCTTCAGTAGGTTCCTCCTCGTCAGTAGGCGCCATCTCCTGCTCTCCCATTGCAGCAGGTGCAGCTGGTGCTAGAGCAGGCAAAGCAGGAAGTGGTGGAGCCGGTGTAGCTGGTGCAGGTTCTTCATCATCCTCCTCATGCCTAGTGATGTCCTCTAGGAGCACGGTTTCCTCCTCCATGGGTTCCTCTTCCACCATCATGGGCTCCTCATCATCATCAGAGATGATGACAATCTCTGGTGGTGGCGCCTCTGTTGGGAACAGGACACGTGGTGGAAGGATAGCTCCAATGCTCTTTCAGGCGGTTTCCCTAGTGCGTGCCATCTACATAAATTGTTTTTAGATAGGATTAGTCATAATATAATAAAGTGGAAGGAGCATAAAAATTTTAATAAATAACAAGGCTATAGTAGTAATCAAGAACAAGTAAAATAATAAGTATTAAACAACCATTTCTAACTAGGCTTGCGTCCTACAGTCGACACGAGCTTTGATACTAATTTGTCACGCCCATATTTTGAAAACACAAAATTTGGATGCAAACCATATGTGTAGAACATATAGAACAAATTGTAAAGGAGAAGTATCATACTCAATGCCTTATTACAATAGAGAACCATAGTTCATTACATAAAAAAACATCTCAACGTCTCGAGATCTGATAAATAAACTAAACAACTCCTTAGGCGTCTCCATCACCATAGGATCTAGTCGACTAGTTAACCCTAAACCTAGTTGTCCTCATAGTAATCATCATAGTCATTGCCATCTGAACCCACCTAGGATTTTTATCCAAATAAAGAAAATAAACAAGCATAAGTATATCTCGTACTTAACAAGTTAATGTGGGGTTCATGAGGCTCAAAAGGTAGACACTGGTTTAACTGCGGTTTGCTTTTAATGAGTTACATCTATCATTATTTAAGTATGATTATGCTTAGGCTACAATTAACCCCAGTAGTATCAAGAATAAGGAATCAATATGAATCATCATCATTTAATGAGCATCATTACATTATCATCAACAATAATTCATCTATTTCATGAGTTTTCCGGGCCGCCCATGACCGTGGGCACGACTAGTATACTAGTTTATTAAACTCTGCGCAGAGGTGTACACTTTCACTATGAGTCATGATTCCCATGTGCCCAGGATGATCGGCCCCCTAACACTTCCAAGGTGAGTGGGCAGGGTACACTATGAAGCCTTTCAAAAGTTCATCTAACATGTTAGGGCTGCTAGGTTTTGGTGGCAAGCAGATATAGGTCTCCCCTTCCCAAATGGCACAATGACACGCAGCCTATACACATAGGGACAGGAGCCAAACTATACCCGAGTCGGCAGACCCCTTTTGTGCCCTTTCGAGTAAACTCTAACCTGCTAGAAAAGTTCTTCATAATTGACTAAAGCTAGAGCCATGTGGCCCCCACAGTTGTACTATAAGTCTCAGCTTTTGCCGATGAATAATTCCTTATGTTGGGCCAAGAGCATCATGATAAACAAAAGCTCTCTCGCCCTAAGTCAAGTTTCTTAAAAGCAAGTTTTAATGTATGTTGCATATAATCATTAATCATTATTTATATCCAATGTATTTAAGTTGGCGCTAGCAACTACCCATTTGCAAGTGTAAACCCATCGGTAATAAGGTACAAGGTAATCAAAAACTAGGATGTCCTTATGTTGCACCAAATTGACACATGCATATGTCTAATTAAATCATGAATAGGACAACAAGGAATATCCCATGTTATACTTGCCTTGCTTGTAGCGCTCCTGCTGGTACGGATAATCACAATAGTAGCTATCGTCACCGGTGTACCATTCATGCAAGGCAAACAAGACTATAGGTTAGAACAGTACACCATTAGAGAAAAATAAGTATAAAAGGTTTATAAAATGAATCTACGTGTCTCTACGATCACACAGACTCGAAGATCATGCAAATCGGAGCTAGAATGTGAAAGATATGAATTATTTATGATTTTCTAAAGCATTTTAATAGATTAAATCTAAACATGAAAATTAACAATGTACAACATGACTAACAATATGATAAACATGTAGATTATTTTCCTATGATCCTAACACAACTTGAACGGATCGAATCGGAGTTAAAACGGGGATTTTATAAGCATTTGAAATCAGTGGCAATCCTGTAAATAACTCAAACTATTTTTTGATTAAAATAAATCATGAAAATCAGGATTTTAAATCAACCAAGGACCATGGGTTTGAATTCAAGGAAACCTAGGGGCTCTTTAAGAAAATTACCCCGCGAAGGGGTATGCTCCACCCAGGACCGTCCGATCAAATCTGGATGGCCGAGATTAGATCAAGGCTAAGGGGGGCGGCACACCCACCAGAGAAGACAGCCACGCGGTGGTGCGCCATTACCGGCAGTGAGAAGGCTCACCAGCGCAACTGAAAAGGGCCTTAAAGGCCACCATTTGGCTCGGGGCCAGTACAAAATGAAAGAGGGGACAACGGGGAGTCTCACCGCGTAGACGATGGAGGTGGGAAGGGATCGACGACGGCAGGGCGGATGAAAATGGTGTTCGGTGCAACCCCTGCAAGTTCGGCAATGAACTGTGAGTCAACACAGGGGTCAAGGAAGGGGAAAATGATGCTAGGGTGCTCCATACCGTGAGGCGGAGCTCGGTAGCGAGTCGATTCCATCAGCGAGGCGACGGAGAAGCTTGACCCGAGCTCGGCAACTCGAGCTAGGGACACGGGAGAGAATGGCGATCTCAATTCAGTGAGTTGGAATGGAAAAAGAGCTTGTAAAGGGGGTGGCTAGCTTTATAGGAGAACTTGGCATGGAATCCGCTACAAAATCGAGAAGGAAATGGGCTTGATTGCCCGATTTTGCGGCGGCGACGAAAATTGGAAGGTGCCGGTGCCTTCGGCTGGAGGTAGGGGATGACTCCGGGTGGTGGGTCCACCTGTCAGCGAAAAGGGGTAGCGGGGGCCCGTGCATCAGCGGCTGAGCGGGTGGGAACGCGGGCGCGGCTGCGTTCGTTGCTAGGCCGGCCCAAGAAGGCGATCAACGCGCGTGAGCCTAAGGAAGGGGAGCAAAGGGGGAGCGGGCGGGCCGTCTTGGCCACGCTGAGGGAAAGGAGGGGCAACGCCCATTTGGACTTGAGGAAGGCAAGGGGTAGTGGTGGGCTGGTTGGGCCAATGGGCCAAAAACCAAGAAGAGGGGGGGAATAAAGGATTTCCCTTTTTCTTTTATGAAATAATTTTGTAAATTCATTTCAAGAGATTTTGAACTCTTTTTGAATTCTGTCAAAACCACTCACCACATAAATAAATATCCAACAACATGTATGCATCAACATATGTCTAACCTTATATTTGATTTTAAATTCATAAAAATTATTATTTCCCCTATGTTAAATGCCCACAAATAAACATATATAAATCAAATTTCATCTATTTGAAAGTATGCAAAATTTTAAGTGTTACATGAGCATCTCTAGACTTTTGGAATGGTCCCATGTAGTCAATTCCCCAAACATCAAACAACTCTATTTGGAGGTTGTTCTGAAGTGGCATTGCATCTCGAGTGTTGATGTTTCCATGTTTTTGACATCTGGTACACCTTCTAACAAACTCCTTTGTATCTTGATACATCTTTGTCCAGAAGAGTCCGCTTTGCCAGATCTTTGCATTTGTACGGAATGCTCCATAGTGTCCTCCATATGGTGATGCGTGACATCTTTCTATGATTTTCATGGCTTCAAGCATTGGAACACATCTTCGTAGCAATCCATCGGCATAGATCCGATAAAGATATGGATCATCCCACAAGTGGCAACGAGCATCATATTTGAGCTTTCTCTAGTCTCCTCCAGGTGGAACATAACCTACAACCATATAATTCACAATATCCGCATACCTAGGGTTTGAGTGTGTTACCGCGAGGAGTGTATCGTCCCTCAGATAGTCATTAATGTGTAATTCATGTATTTCCTTATACTGGAGCCTAGACAAGTGATCGGCTACTGAATTTTCTACTCCTTTCCTATCTCTTATTTCTATATCAAACTCTTGGAGCAAAAGAATCCATCTTATAAGCCGAGGTTTAGCATCTTTCTTAGTGAGCAGGTATTTAAGTGCAGCATGATCTGAATAAATGATTACCTTTGCTCCAACTAAGTAGGATCTAAACTTGTCTATTGCAAAAACAAGTGCCAACAACTCCTTTTCAGTGGTTGCATAATTGAGTTGTGGTCCAATCAAGGTTTTGCTAGCATAGGATATAGCATAATGCTTCTTATCCTTTGTTTGGCCAAGAATGGCTCCAACAGCAAAGTCTCTAGCATCACACATGATCTCAAAAGGTAGAGTCCAATCGGGTGGTTGGATGATTGGAGCTAAAATGAGTGCTTGCTTAAGGATTTGAAATGCTTCATGGCACTCATTGTTGAAGATGAAAGGTGCATCTTTGGCTAAAAGGCTAGTCAGGGGTCTAGCGATTTGAGAAAAGTTTTTGATGAAACGCCTATAGAACCCTATGTGGCCTAGGAAGCTTCTGATTCATTTCACATTTGTGGAGGTGGAAGTTGTTCAATTACTTCGATCTTTTCTCTATCCACTTCTATCCCCCGTTCGGACACCTTGTGTCCTAGCACTATTCCTTCTCGAACCATAAAGTGGCATTTTTCCTAGTTTAGGACTAAGTGCTTTTCTTCACACCGTTGTAAGACTTTGTCTAAATTCTCTAAACAGTCATCGAAGGTTTTTCCATAGATAGTAAAGTCATCCATGAACACCTCCATGATTTTCTCGATCATCTCGAAGAAAATAGACATCATGCACTGTTGGAAAGAAGCTGGAGCATTACATAATCCGAACGACATTCGTCGGTATGCGTAAGTTCCATTTGGGCATGTGAAAGTGGTCTTACTTTGGTCATCAAGGTGGATTGGGATTTGATGATATCCGAAATACCCATCAAGAAAACAAAAGAAAGAGTGCTTTGCAAGCTGTTCCAACATTTCATTAATGAAGGGTAACGGGAAGTGGTCTTTCTTTGTAGCCTTGTTAAGTTTCTAGTAGTCTATGCACATTCACCACCAAGTGACAGTGCATTGAGGAATGAGTTCATTCTTCTCATTTCTGACTACCATCATTCCTCCTTTCTTTGACACAACTTGAACAGGGCTAACCCACTCACTATGTGGCACAGGATAGATAATCCCGGTGTGTAAAAGCTTTAGGACCTCTTTCTTAACAACCTCTCGCATGGCATTGTTAAGTCTGCATTGTGGTTCCCTGATGGCGATGAATCGGGATCCATAGGGATATGATGAGTGTAGAGAGTGGGACTAATCCCTTTGAGATCATGGAGTGAGTAGCCTATGGCTGATTTATGTCTTTCTAAAATAGTGACAAGCTTATAAGTCTCTTCTTGAGAGAGCTTGTCACTTATGATGATAGGAGTTTCTCGATTATTATTGAGAAAGACATATTTCAAACTAGGAGTTGTGGTGGCACCTCCCAAGGGTTTAGCTCAATAGGTCCTACCAGCTCTTCTTCTTCTTTAATGAAGTGTTCAACATCAAAAACTAGTTGGGCCATGTCCTCTAAAGATGCCACTAACACTTCCTCAACAGCATCTTGTTCAGGCTTGGGTTCTACTATCACGTTATGTGAGCGTTCAAGTGAGACATCGACAGCAGAATTCCCTAGCTTTAAATTCAAGAGACTTTGTTTGGGTCACTCTCGGAAGAATGTTCCCAAAGGTACACCAATCAAGAGGGACGTGTTTGAGATGTCATAGATGTGAAAATCTAGAAAATACTCGAAGCCTCTTATGCGTAACATAATAGTCCTTATGACCCCATAACTTTCAAGAGTAACTCCAGAAGGAATTCTTAGAAGCTTATGAGATGGAATCATGGACTCGTTGGGATAGAGATTTTCGGCCAAAGCCTTTGGAAAAATGTTCATCCCAACGGTAGGACTATAATAAGCCTCTATGGTAGTCCCCTTAAGGTTGCAAGATATGACTTCTGAGGGGGCAGAGATTCGAGCTATGGATAACTCCATTTCCGCCAACCACTCATAGCTTATGACGGCTGAAAATCCTTTAATGTGCCCTAAAAGGAAGGCATCATTGTGTGGACCATCATCATCCTCAAGTGCTGTTGAGTGCACCAAAGGCTTCACTTGAACTGGTAGTTTCGAGGCATTCCCTAAATCTTCAAAAAGATCTACCTCGATTTCAGAGAGGAACACCAAAGGATGGGGTTCATCATTTTCTAAAATGTGGGGTGTTCCCTCTGTGGAAGGTTCTATGGCAACCAAATCATTAGAAGGATTTGAAGGAATTTTAGATTCGGTTGTGTGTCCCTTATCTTTTGGTTCGAGGCTTGGCTCGACTTCTTTTTCTTCTTTGGGAAACTCATCATAAATGCCCGTGTAAGGGGTGTTTTCAAGGATTTTCTATAGAATGGCTTCCCCCTCGCTAAAGGACATGTGTGTGAATGAGCCTCCAGAAGATAGGTCAAGATGAAAAGCAGCTTCTTTGCTTAGACCATGGTAGAAGTGACTTAAAAGGACGTGGTCAGACAAAGAGAGGTCTAGGCCCATGTTTTTAAGGCTTGTGAATCTAGCCCAGGCTACTCCTAGAGTCTCCTCCTTTTGTTGGAATGTAAGAATTTCTATTAGAATGACATTAACTTGGGATGTTGGGAAGAAGGCTAGACCAAAGTTTTTCTGAGGTTTATCCCAATCTCCATTTATGCCTCATACGGAATGAGCATACCACTGTTTCGCTTTTCCCAAGAGTGTGAAAGGAAATAATTTCCATTTAATGGTCTCTTGCAATAGCAAGGCAAGAACACAAGTGCTCAAATTCCCTAAGGTAGGTGTATGGATTTTTTTCTTTTAGCCTAGAGAAGGGTTGGTCCCGAACCATGGCTATGAAAGCAGGGTGAAGCTTATAGCCATCTGTAAGAATCGGTTGTGAAGATGGTGGAGGCTCCAACATGTCACCCTTTGGAGCAAAATATTTATAAATAGGAGTGGAATCCATGTGGTATGGTGGTGGTGGTGGTGATAAAAAGGTGGTAAACTAAAAAGGTAGTAAAATGAACAAGAAAACTCGGACGAACTTGGTTCGATTCTAGAACAGCTACCGTTCCCCGATAATGGCACCAGAAAGCTTGTTGGATATTTTAATGCACACAGAAAAAGATCCGCAAGCGCACGGACACTGATGTAGCTTTCACCTGGGAGTATTCCAAGGTATTGATTTCCATGGGGAACGTGAAGTGTGCTAGAAGAATTAGGAACGTCCACGGAAAAGGTAATTATAGGGTAGAGAGGGATTTTAGGGTTTTCTAAGTGATCCTATCTTGTTGAAGGCTCACTTTACTTTACTTACTTCGGAGCAGTAGGTCCTTTTGAACTCTCGAAGAAAGACTAGGAAAATAGTAGTTGGGAGAAGGCTGCCAAAAGCTCTACGAAAACACCAACCCTAACATGGTGGATTACAAAGGCCTAACAAAGATGTCACCTCTGGGGCTACCACAACTATCCGGAGGATTGGACGCAAACTCAGGTAAACCTTAGTCTAGGCGCCACATCTACACTAATGCGTACTACTCTAGTTACCGCGAATAACTAGAGCACTCAATACAAGCAGAGATCCAATAAATAAAATAAAGTAAGAACTAAAACTAAACAAAATACTTAGAATTAAATGTTGAAGAACCTGGAGATTGCTCAAGACGAACCAAACACTGAAGCTGTACAATGTTGGGGGAGATCCGATAGCTCTAGCTCGTCCTCAGCTCTCTCCTCTCCTCTCTCCCTGATCTCTAGTTTACAACTTGATGAACTAGAACTAGACCTAGAACTAGAAGATCATCTAGAGGGACCTCTACTTCTACTTGGATGGAGGATTGAAACCCTAGCTTTTGCTCTAGATGTAGCTAATGAAGATGGAGATGGCCTGAGGGAGGGGGTCTGCCCCTACTTATATAGCCCGGTGGGGTGAACCGCAACCCTCAGATCAAGCCGACTTGAAACAATGGTTGAGATGCGTCGTAGAGTTCGGCTGGAGGCCATCATGTGAAGCTGGTCTCACTTGGAGGTGGGCCCAGACTAGCCAGCCTGACATGTGGGGCTGGCCGGCTCCACTTGTCAGCCTCCGGGCCTCCGCTTTGTTCCCGTGTCTTCTCATGTCCTCTAGAACCTTCCCGTCAATTTTCACAGAATTTTGACTTGATTTGGTTCGGCTTCTTGACTCCTACTTCTCCTCGGCTTATTCTGTTTTTAACCCTAAAAATTCACAATTCACCAAAGCTTTGGAAATTGTTATGTTAATCCCTAAAACTCTTGCTTGGTGATGGTTCTAGGTTCTTCTAGAATCTTCTGAGTCGTATCCATCGGGGACTTTCTCTCCGGAACTCCAAATATAGCGAATGATATGTCCGTTTCGATCGTCTTGACGAGCTCTTTGTAATTATGTGCTCTAATTCATCACTTGAGACACTTTTATATAGTGAAATATTAAATATCCTGCAAAACAAGTGAGAATAACACAACTCGTGGAACTCGTTAGAATCAAACCCTACAACTATGCTCTGTGGTCCATTTCATTCTTTTTCATGCAATAGTTGATGGTTAAAAATGAGCATTAGTGACCATCAATGGATCCCAAGTCCAACTAATTAAAAATGGAGTCTCAAATTTTAAAATATAATGAAATTTGAATACTTAAGCTCTTTTGATTAAGTGTTAGGATGGATTTATAAGTTCAATTTTGGGAGCTCAATTAAAAAGAATTTTGTTAAATAACTTGATCAACTTTTGGCACCATGTGTTGGTACAAAGTTTATACTTTGGAGTGGTGAAATTAGTGGGGTGGTTTGTTCATTAAGTAATCACCAATTAAATCCCTAAGAAACTAAGTTGTTACTTTTGAAACGTACTAGTGAAACATGCATGTTTCAGCTTTGAAACATGGATGTTTCATATATAGCCCTAATCTGATCCTACTTCCATCTCTTGCCCTATTACTTCTCAGTTCTTGGTCTCTTTAGCAAAGTTGTAGTTTAGGGCTTGAGCAACAATTTTCATAATTGGAGCATCTTCTAATTCTATCTCTATCTTGCTTTATTGGATGAAACAAGTTGTTGTTGGTTTATGCAACATTCATGTTTCATCTCTTTGTTTCAAACACTACCACCTCCTTGCCTCTCTATTTCCACTATGCTGCCACCTCCTCCTTGCCGCCCACCGCTCGGCCACCGCCACTCACACATGCTGAGCCACACAGCTGCCCGCTTCCACCTTGGCGAGCAGGTGCTGGACATCTCGAAGCCGCCCGTCACCCCTTCTTCTTCTACTTGAGCCACAGAGCGTCACCTCCTTCCCTTTCCTATCCACCTGGCACCACCACCACTGAGAGCTCGTCAGAGCCATTCACCTCCATCACTCCACCGGTTAAAAATTCACCTCACCATGATGTTCGTAATCATCCTGCGCCCCTCTTGATCCTATCTGCACCACCCTGCGCTGTCCTAGTTGGTCGCATGCCGTTTTCTTCTCTAATTCCGACTAGAGGTGCCACCGTGAGCACCTCACCATGGCCAGGCCACCTCGGCTACTCTCTGTGCCATCTTAATCATGTTTTGTGTACCTTGTATGGTCTTTATGCTCATGCTCGTGCCTTTTTCTCCAGCGCACATGTAGCCACCTCAGAATGCAGTCATCTTCCTCGGTTCACGTCACCAGAGCCGCCATCACTGTCGCACAACACCGTCTACCTCGTCTCCGTTCTAACCATGAGGATGCGTAAGTCATGTTGAGATCCTCGGACATGTAGAGGTTCCTATCTAGGCTGATTTGAGTTAGGTTTGGCCGAAGCACTACCGCGCCAGCGAGCTCTGCTCTGTTGTGCCACCACGGCCATGGGCGAGCTCGTCCCATGCCTAATCCACCCAATTAACCCCTTGGGCGGGTTTAGGAGGTCGTGGCAACTGCGTAGAAGAAGATGTCGTCACTGGAATGGCCACGAAGGATCACCACCGTATCACTAGAGATCAGAGCACCGCCCCCATCATCGTGCTGCTCACCGTAGGCCTCGGTAGGAGGAGGAAATGGTGTGCTAGGGTGCGGAAGGGGGAGAGGAAGCTAGTGGGATGCTTGTTGTCACTCGAGACTTCACCGTCGTAATGCTCGTTGTGGCCGGAGTGGCACCAGCGTTGGTCGGCGGTGGGAAGAGGGGAGAAGGGAGAAGGTTGGCCGGGCTAACTCGGCCTTGGGCTTTGGCTACGTCCTGGGCCGTCTCGGGCCAGGAGGAGCGAAAAGAGAGAGAGAGAGCTGGCCGGGCCACCTGTTGGCCTTGGGGCGTGGCTCCACGTTGGGCCGGCTCGGGCTGGTTATTGACACATCTAACACCACATAAGCTAGCTTGTCATCCCTAGCATGGCGCTAGAGGTGCTGGTATTAATAAATGCAAATGCTCATCTAGAACGAATATGAAATCCACAAGCGCACAGATAATACCGATGTAGAATTTCAACCGGGAGTGATCCAAGTATCGTTATTTATATTTTTACCACTGGAAAGGGAGTGCTAAGGATAATGAGCAATGAGCATCACTGCATGTGCTAATGCAGAGCATAAATATGTCTTTATCTATCTTCTCATACAGGGTAAGTGTCACAAGATAAATAGTATATATAAATGATAAAGAATAATTGATAAGCACATAGCCACATAATAAAAAGATAAACATCTCAATAGATTACTCTAAGCTTATAGCACTAGCATGGATTAGGACGAACTACAAAGATAACTCCTAAGTTATTCTAACTATAAGGTCAAAGCATATGATGATTTGTGCAATTACACTTGGCAATCATAGCAAGAGAAGGTTATATCTATGCATAGTAATATTATGAAGGAAGATGAAGAACATAGCAATCACTTCCCTATAATAGTTGTGTTCTGCCTGCCCTATACTCGGGAGATGGACTACGAATGACTCAATAGGACTGTCACTCCCACAATCTACCACACGGTCTAGAATATAGGGTGCAGTCACAGGAAAATACGGTATAGGCACCACGCCTACACAATATTTACCACTCACCCATCGATCTAATGAGCAAGCGCTATATGATCCTATACTTGAATATAATTCTAATCTAACTATGCCAAGCATATAATCAAAGTACACTAAGAACAATATAATTGAGAACATAATCAAATAGAGCAAAGTCATATCCAATTTGATAGAATAGACTAAAGTAATATTCATACAAATGATGAACTAGATGAATAATGCAAGAATGAATATAAAAGTAGGAGAGAATTACCAATAATCCTCTTGATAGATCTAGAATCCAAGCAAAGCTTGCCTCCTTCTAGTTCTAACCCTATGTAGCTATGCTACTAAACTATAGAGATCTAATTGAGATGGTGGCTCTGAGGCTTCTCAGAGGAATGCTCTGTATCTTGGAATGAATTAGGGTTTCTCCTAGGGCTAGGGGCCTTGCTTATATAGCCCTCTAGGAAGCACCATAGCCCTTGGATCAAATGGACCTTGATGGACGATTATTATTGATCCTCAAAGGCGGTGGAGGCATGATCCGCGAGGTGGCTTATGATTGGCCACCTAGGTGGAGCGGCCACCTAGGGGGGTGGGGCGCCCGCCCCTATCACAGTGACAGGTGGGTCCCACCTCCCAGGGTTTTGCTTCCCATGTATTATAGATTATTCTTTTTATATATGTGGCCCTTTTCTCTCTACGTAAATATGACATGTGGGCCTCCTTTGGTTGTTTCCTGATAACCCCCTGTAGAAATAGACATTCACCAAAACTCGTGGAATTCTATTAGTGTAACCCCTATATCTAGCTAGTAATTATATTTTAGGTCCTTTCTCATGCTATGTTGATGGTTAAAAATGACACTTATCTACCATCAACAAACTCCCCCAAGCTTAGCTTTTGCTCGTCCCTTAGCAAAGATTTTCTCAGTGATGGATTAGAAGTTGCTACAATGCTTTCACGCCTTTCAGGTACACATGCGTTCAAACTAGAATTCTCCTCTGGATTAGAATGAACTATTCTGATAAAAAAACTTACTCATATTACCTTCCACCATGGGGCTTGTAGCCGTCCCTTGAGTCTTGAGTAGTTGAAAGACAGAACGGTCAAGTCAAGCACCATGTTTCAAGTTCTTTGATCAACTATTATTCTGGAGTTTTGCACAATTTTCAAAATAAAACTCAGAGATTCCTATGTATGACCCTTTTAAGTCTCTCCTTTGTGGTATTTGTGGATCCTCTCCAAGGCATTTATGGTCTATGCCTTTTCTCTCCTCTCAAGATATGTGGTATTTTTGGTATTTTAGGTATAGTAAAATTGCCTTCTCTCTCTCACCCTACTTCTAATAGGCTTATGTGGAGCTCATAGGTGGGGAGACAGTGAATACATACTTGCAAACATTTTATTGCATAGTGAAACTACAAATCCAGAGAAACAAGTCATACAATCAAATCAAGATATGCATGTGTATAGGCTGGATGGTAGGTGGTGAATAGTAGGTGGTATATGGGTTAGGAGTGGTGATGTAGGGGTGAAGGAATGGTGATGGTGAATACTTAGCTCCTTTGAGAAACTTTATTTTTCTCATACCTCTCTTGAAAACTTGAAGATTTTGGGGAGAACTTGGGCTGCTCAATGGATGTAACACCCTAAAATTTTGAAAAGAAGAAAAGTAGGAGAAATATGATTTTTGTATAATTTTGTGAGCATGCAAATTTAGGATAATAATAATTTTTATAAATTTAAAATTTAATATAAGGGTAGGAACATGATTGAGCATTCATGCTGTTGCATTTGAAGTTTTGTATTGAGTGGTTTAAACCAAATTCAAATTTGATTTGAAAAATCTTTTGAAAATTTGCTTTGAAAAATTGGAAAAAGAAAAAAAGAAGAGAAATGCCATTCATTTGGTTTTCGGCCCGTTTCGGCTGCCTTGGCGCGCGGCCCGCTCACTCCCGCGGCCTCCTTCTCCTTCGCGGGCCGAGCCCAGCCGCAGCCGCCGGCCCAGTATCGCGCGCGCCTTCCTTCTCCCGTTTCAGCCGCTGACTTCGCGGGCCCATGCGTCAGTCGCGTCCCCTTCCCCAAGCTGCCGGCACGAAGCTTTCCAAAAACTCCACCGACCGAATCCGCCGCCAAATCTCCCTCCTTCCTTTCTTAGAACCGCCTTCGGGCTATAAAAACAGGGTGCCGCCTCCCTCCGCTTCACATTGGACTACAAATTGCAGCCTCTATCATCCCGTGGTGGCTACGCCCGAAGCTCCGCCTCTACCGTCCGCCACCGCGAGCTAGCCGCCGCCTTCCGGTCATCCTCCGGTCCCATCTTCGCGCGGGGTGAGCTCGCCATGCCATTCTCTCTCTCCCTGTGTTTTCCGTTCGTAAGCTCATGCTCTGTAGAGCGAGGAAGCCATCTCTAGCCATGGCGCCGCCGCGGGAAGCTCACCGACGGCCGGAGTCCGGCTGGAGCGCCGCCGGTTCTCCCCAGATCCGATCTGGACCGTTCATTTTAAATCGGACGGCCGTTATTTAAAGATACCGGTTCGGCCGACACATTTGCTAAAGAGCCCCTGAAGTTTTTAAGTTCTTAACCCGCAATCCAAAGCGTAATCTGGAAAATACGTTTTGATTTATTGAAAACGTAATTCGTTTCGGTAATTGAAAAATACGCTTTCTGATATTTACAGTTTTGCCACTGAGTTTGTTTTAGTCATAAATTATCCGTTTTAACTCCGATTTGATCCGTTTAAATTGCGTTAGATTCGTATTTGCGAGCTCTACATGATGATAGAACTGTACAGTAGGTTTGAGATAATTTATTTTCGAGTTTATATTAAAGTAATTATTTATCTATAGGAAATCTTAGAAAACTCATAACTTTTACGTTTTAAATCCAAATTTCGTGATCTTTATGTCCATGTGATCGTAGTAACGTGTAGAAGAGTTTTACAAACTTGTTATACTGTTAGTGTTACTGTTGGTTAGGTTTTCTGTCTTTAAGTTCTGATGTGAGATTTAATCTATTACTTTAATAAAGAAAATCTCGTTTAATACATAATTTATTTGTTTTAATTCCGAATTAGTCCGTTCAAATTTCAATAGATTTATAACAATATGAACTATGTACTAGTATTAATGTTTTCTTTATCAAAATCTCTGAAATTTCATAGTTTAGATCTAATTTGATTAATAACTGTGCAACTAGATTTATGAATAAAATATTATTGATTTCTCCTTTAAATGTAATTTAGCCTAAGTCACTTTTGAATGTCTATAAAGAGTATTTTATCCTATATATATGATTTTATATAGTTAAAACAAATGAGACCTATAATTTTTTCGTTTTATACAACAAAATCTTTTGGTAGTCGTTTCTTTCACCGTAGCTTCGATTAGAGTGCTTTTCGCGCCTAGCCTGTGTGTTCATAGCAATGCGTAGAACCTCTTTAAAATCTTTTCACATATTGTTTCATATGTTTGGTGTACTGTTCTAATTTAGATCTATTGTTTGCTTCGTGTATGATTGCTCGATGTGTGTGTGGTGATTTATTGATCAAGTCCAGTCGGTGAGATATACGTGGTTATCAAGAAGAAGAAGAAGAACGTTGAAGATTAAAGCTTACCGAAGGATCGGTATTTAAGGCAAGTATAACATGGGATTATCCTTGTTTCCTATTCACCTTTAATATACTTAATTCATGTGCATGTGTCTACCTTGTTACCATTAAGGATATCCTAGTTTTTGTATCTTGTACCTTGACACCCATGGGACATTGCATTGGGTAGTATTTATGCTAGTGCTCAAGATAAATAACTATGATCTGTAACTTGACTAATGGTATATGCAATAAACGTTTAAAAGATGCTTTATAGCAACATGGCTCAAGGGGCTAGAGCATGGGGTATTTTTGGTGCTCTAGTTTCTCTCCTTAAGGACTTATCTGTAAGCGAACATCCGGGACTTGCAGTACAACTGTGAGGGCTATATGGCTCTGGCTTTAGTCAAGTATGAGGACCTTTTCTAGCTTGTTAGATGTATTCCTTCATGGCGTAAGAACGGCTTGACGAATCGGGTATAGTGCGGCCTCTGTCCATATGTGTATAGGCTACGCGTTATTGTGTCATTTGGAAGGGGGGCTCTACATCTGTTTGCCGAGTGAATCTAATGGCCCTAACTTGTTAGACGAACCTTTGAAAGGCTTCATAGTGAACCCTGCCGACCTTCCTTGGAAGTGGGTCAAGAGATTAGCTACCTCGGGCGAAAGGGTAAATCACGACTCACAGTGAAAGTGTACAACCTCTGCAGAGTGTAAAACTGGTATATCAGTCGTGCTCACGGTCACGAGTGGCCTTGGACCCTTACAGAATAAATGATGAACGCTGATGATAATGATAACACTGATGATATTGATGTTCACTAATGATTATTGTTTCTTGCTATACATTATTCTCATTTACATGATCATGAGGTTATTTGGGATTATGTTAAACTTGTTGCTACTCAATTGCTAAAAGATGACTCACTAAAAGCTATTGCAGTAAACCCGTGTCAAACCTTTTGAGCATCATGAACCCTATGATATATTTGTTGAGTTCGACATGGACTCACTCTTGCTATTTCCCACATCTCAGGAAGGGTACCAGACTGTTAGATTCTGGAATTGTTAGGCTTGTGATCAACCAGTTAGTTTGATCCTGGAGTGAGGTCTACACCCGATGTTCGGAGTTGTCTTTCCGCTGTGATGCTCTTTAAGGTATACTTTATACTATTGAGTTATGTATATTAAGCATTTGTCTTTTGATATTACACTTATCTGTGGCTATATGTGAGATTTGTCGTCTTTATTTCACATATAGTGTATGTCTGGTTTTGTCCTTAAAACCGGGTGTGACAGATTGGTATCAAAGCAGTGCTGACTGTAGGACGCAAGCCTAGTTAGAACTGGACGTTTAGCATGTTCTCATTGTTGCCTATTTCTTGCTTCTCTTTAACTTTGTTATATTCTCAAAGTTATGCTTAATTCTATCCCCGTTCTGTTATAAAAACCTTGTCTCTATTTTGAACCTTTTCTCCTTGTCTATTAGACGGCTCGTGACGAGAAGACTATGGATTTCAGAGGTTAAGAGGACTGAATTGTGTCGCTCTTGCTCACTTTTGACAAGAAACCATTAGCGATGCAAAACCAATTACTAGAAGAAATGGCTCAACATGGGAATTCTCAACGATGCTTATCTCAAGGTCAAGCCAACATATCCAAGGGGTCAGAGAAGATACAAGTAGCAGAAGTTTGGAAGAATATGAAATCCAATAAAGATGTTGATAATAAGGCATTTGGAGAGCAGGAACAATGTCACTGCTGTAAGCATTATGGTTTTCCCTGTCTTCGAAATCAGTCTAATAAGGGGAAAGTCAAGGTGGATCCAAATTTTGCGATCAACTTGGACAAGAAGAGAAAGGCAATCTCATTAGAACCACTTGTGGAAAGCAATCAGCAAGCGAGTTATACTACATTGTCACATGCAGCCCTGATCCCCTGTCAAACAAATCCAAACCCTGAAGAGTTAGAAGCCCCTCCCGCTAAAACTACTCCCCATGAAGTAGTCATAGATGGATGGACAATTACCTATAAGGAGTATCAACCTCGAAAGGCCAAACAAGCTAGGAAACAAGCCAAAGGGACGAAGGTGAACTTTTATGGCCAGCAAGATAGCAGCATACCAAACAACAGTTCCTTGGAGTATGACATCACAAAAGATCCAGCTAAGAGAAAGTGTTATCATTGCCAGCAGGAAGGACATTATATCAAATCTTGCCCACAGAAGAATCCACAACAGCGAGACCCAGGACAGGATGTCCAAAAGGAGCATGTGCAGGGAAATAAATTAAAGAGAAATTACATCCATGGAAGGTTGAAACATGTGGATATTTCCACCATTCCTGGAGCTAAGGAGGTCGTGTTTGGATCAATTCCAGTAAGTTCAGGAAATGCCAAGGTTTTGTTTGACCCCAGTGCCTCACATTCGTTCATATCTAGACAATATGCAAAAGATCATAACATACTTATGCTTCCAAGGGGGAAAACAGTTATGGTTGAAACTCCAAGAGGTGAAATAAAGGCAGACCGCATATGCCCAAAAGTTAGTCTTGACATAAAGGGGGTAAATTTTAAGGTAAACCTCATTGTTTTGGAATTAATGGGCATTGATGTTATCCTTGGAATAGACTGGTTAACTACTTGTAAAGGAGTGATTGAGTATGCCCAATGTTCAGTGTTTCTAACTATACTTTCAGGAGAAAGGATTAAGTATGAGGGTATTAAATCTATACCTGAGGGATACCAGGTTGACCCATCTTAAGGTATGAGTTATAAGAATGGTAAAGAGGGATGCAGAGATTCAGATGTCCATATAAAGCAATAAGGAATGTAAGAGACATTATCTACTCTGGATGCTGCTACAATCACACCATGTTTAAGGAATAGGAGTTATGTCCCGTGTAATAAAACCGTTAGTAGCCAAGTTGAGTCGTCTTAATGTGTGGCTAATGAACATTTAAGTGTTTAGTTGTTTTGTGCTTATGTTTATGCTTGAGTTGGAATTTTGTAATGAGTGGAATGATCTCGTGGGTTTTGACCATGATTTCATTTAGTTTATATGTATAAGGTATAAGGATTAATGAAATAAATAGCTGGGTTTTGGTTATCTCCTGCTTTCTATATCTTGTCTTTCGGAGCAGCCTGTCTTTATCAACTTATATCTCTGTTCTTGAAAGACCAAAAATCATGAGAAAATTCTGGACAATAGTAGACATCAATATTTTTCTCTGAGCGTAAGAATCGGCTCGATATCTATTTTGGATTGGGAGATACAAAAATCACAAGACGATGCAACTGTGCTGTCTGAAACCTGGAACAGAATCTGTTATGTGTTGTTTTCGACCAAGTTAACTACAGAATCTGGAAGTGTGTTCTATAAGAAAGTTGCAGAGAATTTTATAAGCTTTCCATCGGTGTAAACTACAGTTTCATTGGATTAACAGAATGAGAGTTACAGCTGTTTTACTGCACTGCTGATTTTCTGCTCGTGAGAAATTTCAGATTTCTTGTTTCTACCTATGCACAAAAGAATCATTAGGATATTAGAACGTATGGATGCTAGTTAACTCATCTAGAAGAAAAAGGTTCAAAGTTACCTTATTTGGTGTCTCTTATTTTAAGGGGGGTAGCCAATGTAAAGAAGGATTATTAAGATTGAACTCTTTAGTTGGAAGTATTGGTTAGTCTCCATGATTGAGTTGCCACTCTTGAGCAAAAATGTTCTGTGAACAAGGTTGATAATTTTGGATCCATGGAGACAAGAGTTGTTCTTTTGGATAGTTCATAATTATGATCATCTATACTTGCTCGTGTTGCTGATGTTGGTCACTTGATGACATGAAGTGTAGTGTCTCATGACTCAGGAGCCCTATATGACGTCTCGCACTAATATGTGGGAAAAGATTGATGTTTCTGCCATTGAAGGATGTTATGGGTATGATGAAGCCGAGCACTATCAAAACAACAATGTTGAAGAGCAAGTTGGGAGTGAACTGAGTCAGAATCCACAACAACGAAAGCGAAAAAGGAAAGCCCATAAGAAGCCTGCTCAAGGAAGCAAAGCGCAGCCAAACTATGTCAATGGAAGACTGAGCAATGTGGATATGGATAAAATTCATGGAGTTACCAAAGTAGTGGGAGGTTATATTCAAGTAAGCTCAGTACAAGTTTTTGCTCTATTTGACCCCAGTGCTTCGCATTCTTTCATTTCCGCCGACATGGAAGAGACGTGCAAGATGGTGAAGTGTCCAATGAGGAGGCCTTTGCTAGTTCAAACCCCAGTGGGAGAAATGCAGGCAGATCAGATATGCCCGAATGTCAGTCTTATCATAAACAAGGAAAAATTCACCGCAACACTCATTGTGTTGGAGTCACTTAAAATTCGCGTGGATCTTGGTAATGGATGGCTCTGTGCACACAAAAGGAGTGATTTATAGTACTCGGTGCACCATGCTCTTAACAACACCGTCATGGAAAAGAATTGAGTATCAAGGTGGTCGATTTTTACCTGAGGGAGATGAGAATGATCAATTAGAAGATAGGTACACCAAGGATAGCAAAGTGGACCATGAGTTTACTGAAGTCATAGCAGAGGAACAAATAACTTTGGAGGAGCTCAATAGGAGAGATGATCATGCTTAGGCAGATTAGTTAGTCAGTATATGAGAAACTGTCTCATGACTCTGAGCGAAAAGAGTAATTTGGAAAATGAGGATCAAATAAAGACAAAGTGTCATTATCTCTTTTATCATCATCTTCTGAATCTCGGGACGAGATTCATCTTAAGGGGGGTAGAATTGTAACACCCTAAAATTTTGAAAAGAAGAAAAGTAGGAGAAATATGATTTTTGTATAATTTTGTGAGCATGCAAATTTAGGATAATAATAATTTTTATAAATTTAAAATTTAATATAAGGGTAGGAACATGATTGAGCATTCATGCTGTTGCATTTGAAGTTTTGTATTGAGTGGTTTCAACCAAATTCAAATTTGATTTGAAAAATCTTTTGAAAATTGGCTTTGAAAAATTGGAAAAAGAAAAAAAGAAGAGAAATGCCATTCATCTGGTTTTCGGCCCGTTTCGGCTGCCTTGGCGCGCGGCCCGCTCACTCCCGCGGCCTCCTTCTCCTTCGCGGGCCGAGCCCAGCCGCAGCCGCCGGCCCAGTATCGCGCGCGCCTTCCTTCTCCCGTTTCAGCCGCTGACTTCGCGGGCCCACGCGTCAGTCGCGTCCCCTTCCCCAAGCTGTCGGCACGAAGCTTTCCAAAAACTCCACCGACCGAATCCGCCGCCAAATCTCCCTCCTTCCTTTCTTAGAACCGCCTTCGGGCTATAAAAACGGGGTGCCGCCTCCCTCCGCTTCACATTGGACTACAAATCGCAGCCTCTATCGTCCCGTGGTGGCTACGCCCGAAGCTCCGCCCCTACCGTCCGCCACCGCGAGCTAGCCGCCGCCTTCCGGTCATCCTCCGGTCCCATCTTCGCGCGGGGTGAGCTCGCCATGCCATTCTCTCTCTCCCTGTGTTTTCCGTTCGTAAGCTCGTGCTCTGTAGAGCGAGGAAGCCATCTCCGGCCATGGCGCCGCCGCGGGAAGCTCACCGACGGCCGGAGTCCGGCCGGAGCGCCGCCGGTTCTCCCCAGATCCGATCTGGACCGTTCATTTTAAATCGGACGGCCGTTATTTAAAGATACCGGTTCGGCCGACACATTTGCTAAAGAGCCCCTGAAGTTTTTAAGTTCTTAACCCGCAATCCAAAGCGTAATCTGGAAAATACGTTTTGATTTATTGAAAACGTAATTCGTTTCGGTAATTGAAAAATACGCTTTCTGATATTTACAGTTTTGCCACTGAGTTTGTTTTAGTCATAAATTATCCGTTTTAACTCCGATTTGATCCGTTTAAATTGCGTTAGATTCGTATTTGCGAGCTCTACATGATGATAGAACTGTACAGTAGGTTTGAGATAATTTATTTTCGAGTTTATATTAAAGTAATTATTTATCTATAGGAAATCTTAGAAAACTCATAACTTTTACGTTTTAAATCTAAATTTCGTGATCTTTATGTCTATGTGATCGTAGTAATGTGTAGAAGAGTTTTACAAACTTGTTGTACTGTTAGTGTTACTGTTGGTTAGGTTTTCTATCTTTAAGTTCTGATGTGAGATTTAATCTATTACTTTAATAAAGAAAATCTCGTTTAATACATAATTTATTTGTTTTAATTCCGAATTAGTCCGTTCAAATTTCAATAGATTTATAACAATATGAACTATGTACTAGTATTAATGTTTTCTTTATCAAAATCTCTAAAATTTCATAGTTTAGATCTAATTTGATTAATAACTGTGCAACTAGATTTATGAATAAAATATTATTGATTTCTCCTTTAAATGTAATTTAGCCTAAGTCACTTTTGAATGTCTATAAAGAGTATTTTATCCTATATATATGATTTTATATAGTTAAAACAAATGAGACCTATAATTTTTCCGTTTTATACAACAAAATCTTTTGGTAGTCGTTTCTTTCACCGTAGCTTCGATTAGAGTGCTTTTCGCGCCTAGCCTGTGTGTTCATAGCAATGCGTAGAACCTCTTTAAAATCTTTTCACATATTGTTTCATATGTTTGGTGTACTGTTCTAATTTAGATCTATTGTTTGCTTCGTGTATGATTGCTCGATGTGTGTGTGGTGATTTATTGATCAAGTCCAGTCGGTGAGATATACGTGGTTATCAAGAAGAAGAAGAAGAACGTTGAAGATTAAAGCTTACCGAAGGATCGGTATTTAAGGCAAGTATAACATGGGATTATCCTTGTTTCCTATTCACCTTTAATATACTTAATTCATGTGCATGTGTCTACCTTGTTACCATTAAGGATATCCTAGTTTTTGTATCTTGTACCTTGACACCCATGGGACATTGCATTGGGTAGTATTTATGCTAGTGCTCAAGATAAATAACTATGATCTGTAACTTGACTAATGGTATATGCAATAAACGTTTAAAAGATGCTTTATAGCAACATGGCTCAAGGGGGCTAGAGCATGGGGTATTTTTGGTGCTCTAGTTTCTCTCCTTAAGGACTTATCTGTAAGCGAACATCCGGGACTTACAGTACAACTGTGAGGGCTATATGGCTCTGGCTTTAGTCAAGTATGAGGACCTTTTCTAGCTTGTTAGAGGTATTCCTTCATGGCGTAAGAACGGCTTGACGAATCGGGTATAGTGCGGCCTCTGTCCTTATGTGTATAGGCTGCGCGTTATTGTGCCATTTGGAAGGGGGGCTCTACATCTGTTTGCCGAGTGAATCTAATGGCCCTAACTTGTTAGACGAACCTTTGAAAGGCTTCATAGTGAACCCTGCCGACCTTCCTTGGAAGTGGGTCAAGAGATTAGCTACCTCGGGCGAAAGGGTAAATCACGACTCACAGTGAAAGTGTACAACCTCTGCAGAGTGTAAAACTGGTATATCAGCCGTGCTCACGGTCACGAGTGGCCTTGGACCCTTACAGAATAAATGATGAACGCTGATGATAATGATAACACTGATGATATTGATGTTCACTAATGATTATTGTTTCTTGCTATACATTATTCTCGTTTACATGATCATGAGGTTATTTGGGATTATGTTAAACTTGTTGCTACTCAATTGCTAAAAGATGACTCACTAAAAGCTATTGCAGTAAACCCGTGTCAAACCTTTTGAGCATCATGAACCCTATGATATATTTGTTGAGTTCGACATGGACTCACTCTTGCTATTTCCCACATCTCAGGAAGGGTACCAGACTGTTAGATTCTGGAATTGTTAGGCTTGTGATCAACCAGTTAGTTTGATCCTGGAGTGAGGTCTACACCCGGTGTTCGGAGTTGTCTTTCCGCTGTGATGCTCTTTAAGGTATACTTTATACTATTGAGTTATGTATATTAAGCATTTGTCTTTTGATATTACACTTATCTGTGGCTATATGTGAGATTTGTCGTCTTTATTTCACATATAGTGTATGTCTGGTTTTGTCCTTAAAACCAGGTGTGACTATGGATCTTTTTCTTCTCTCTCTTCTTTTCTTTTTTTCATAGTGGGACATTTGTCCTCTTTCTTTTATTTCTTCTTCTCTCTCTTTCTTTTTTTAGAGCACCCAAGCCTCTTTTTGGGATATAATAACAAGTGGTAGTATAGCTAGATATTTGGAGCTTTATTGGCTAGCAAGGGATAAATAAGGGTGATAGGAATATTTTTGGGTAGTTCACTCTCAGTGTAAGAGTAGAACTATTTTCTGGGTGGATCTGAATGGTGTATATGTGGATTCATACTTCTAGGATAGAAGCAGAATATATAGGTGGATGCATATGGATGCGTACTTCTAGGATAGAAGTAGCATGTATAGGTGGAGAATATATGTGGATCTTGATTTTAACCGCATGACCAGTTCCTAAGGGTCGACACAGGTTGACCACACTCAATGCTTACAAGCAGTAAATACAAATGTAGGGCTTCCTAATCTAGCAAGCATGTATATGGCTATGGTAGGAATTTTAAACTCTCGTCATAGAGGAACTCATCATGTAGCAAGTTAATTTTTAAAAGATAAATTATCCAGAACTCTAGTATCTCTAGGAACATGATAAACAACAGCTCAAAACCTTCCCATATCATATCCTTCAACTACCTAGACTTAGATCAAGCATTCGCTACCCACAAGATTAGGTTTAGAGAAAATCTTAAATCAAAAACCATTGTATCCAAAACTCGGGAGAATTCGAGGTTGAAAACTAGGTACTTGAAACGAATTACGACAGAGCAACTATTCATCATTTCCACATAAGAGTTTATTCTAGGGGTTCATTTTAGCAAGATAAAAACTTACCATACTCTCCTCTAATTATTTAGCAAACTTAAAGATCATACAGAAACATATAAATATAAAGGCAAACATTTATTTGGTTTTTTAAAGGTTATGCATCTTTTTATCAGAGCAGAAGTAAATAGATAGGTAAGAAAATACATAGCTGGATACAGGGGGGCGCTCTCCCCCAAGATGGATGTTGACGTAGTCTTGATTGATGTAGCTGATAGACAATGAAGGTGTATTCCCCTTGTCAGAGTGCTTATGATGATGACTGTTGAGACAGCACTCCGGCAGGGGACAGAGCGTCCTTCTGTCTGTTAGCTTTTCTTGATCCTTCGAATTTTGTGAAGCTCAAATAGACAACAAAGCTTGTGGAACTTAATTAAGTGTTAGTGATAAACCTCTAAGCCTTAGATATCTAGAAACTCTTAACATATGAATCTTTCTAGCAGGATCTTCAAAATAATCTTTTTGTACTTTTATACTATTCAAGGAATTATAAAGAACGATGCATGCTTCTTTATTTTTATTTTTACGCCACCACAGCAACTAGACTTATGGGTTTTATGCCACAAATTTATTTGCATGGGACTTAGTAGTTTTATAATGCAATGCACAAGAAATTTATTTTCTTTTTTGATGCAGGAATAAAATGTAACATGCAATTAAGGAAAGTAAACATGATACGGAAAATTAAATGCTGAAAGGGAAATATGATAACTACCAAGTTACCTCTTGGTGTGGTGTTCGGTGATTTTAAGTCCTTCGAACAGGACCTCTTGTCTGTTTACTCCTTCTAAGGCACCTCGGATGGCTCGAGTGGTGCCACTGGCTGAACCTCTTCTTGTGTTGAATTTGAAATTGATTTTACCTTTACTTTCCATACCTATTTTGTTGGTGAGGTTGACTCTGAGGGAGAAGCTTGCTCTTCTATCTTGTTTTCTATGTGATCATCAGTGACTGGTTCACTTTCTATTGGTGGTACAGCTTCCTCCTCTGGAGATGTATTGTCTTCAGGGAATAAATCTTCATGTCTTATTACTTTTCCTTCATAGTCAGCCCAGCCGTCCATAGCTGACTGGTTCTTATTGGTGCGAGTATGGCGCCTTCTCCTTGATCTATCCTTCTTGGGTTCTTCATCAATTACATAATTATTATTGAAATGGTGGCGTACCTTCTCTGAGGGAAATTGGAAATGCACTTCTCTTGTTGTGATGTAGATGATGGCCTTGGTGGTGCTTAGGAATGGTCTTCCTAGGATGATTGGTGGATCATACTTATCTTCTCCCATGTCGATGACTAGGAAGTCGGTCAGGATGAAGTGGTTGTCAATCTGTATGGGAACGTCCTTTACTAGTCCTTCCATGAAGCCAAATGTTTGGTCCGCCATCTGCAGCTGCACATATGTAGGTTCCAAGGGCATAGTACCATATAGATATTCATAAGTTACCTTGGCCATTATGTTGATGCTCGATCCGGTGTCACAGACAACCTTCTGAAAGGACCTTCTATTGATGGTGCATTCAATGGCTAGGACACTTGGGTCATCCTTCTTGATCAAGTAGGGGGACTTGAGCTGACGATCATGCTCTCTGTGGACTGCATTGATCATCCTTACTGACTCCATCTATTGTGGCTTCTTGTTCCTATTTCTGTTCATATTCTTCTGATTGTTCTTCTTCTTTGGCTCGTAGGGATGTTGTGGGTGTGCAGGGAACTGTAGTACCCTATTCTTGAAGAAGAAGGTCTCTCCCTTACCTTTGATATTGAAACAGATCTTGGTAGTGTTGGCATACATGATAGCTCCAGTGGTGTTCAAGAATGGTCGTCCCAAAATGATGGGCGACCCCTCTTCACCACCTGTCTCTATAACCACAAAGTCTGCAGGAACGTACGAGCTACCTACTCATACACAGATGTCTTCTAGGATCCCTTTGGTGTAACAGAGTGACTGGTCTGTAAGCTGCAAGCACATGGTTGTATACAATAAAGGATAATTGAACATTTTATCATAGATAATCTTAGGCATGATGTTGACACTTGCACCGAAGTCATAGATAGCTTCATTGAATTTCATGGTTCCAATGGAGATCGGGATGACCAGTCTCCCTGGATCACCTTTTTTGATTGGCAGAGTCTCATCGTTCCACCTTTTTGAGATAGGGTCACTCCAATAGCTTCCTGCATTGAATATGTCTACAAGATTTGTAGTTTCTAGATCTTTCGGTTGTCTCAAAATCTTACCTTGGTTAGCAGGAGGGACAACATTTGCAAGCTGTTGCAACTGAGACTCTAGCATTTTAATAAAGCTAAGTTGATTCTTAATGGTAGTAGAAAAGTTATCCATCCTATTATTAATTATCTCTAGCACTTTATCATTTGATGCTAACTTCTTAGACAGGTTATCCATTAACTTTCCTTGATTCAACACTAACTCTCTCAAAGGTGGCTAATTAAAATTATTATAAGAGTTATTACCTTTATAGTTACTTGAGTAGTTAGGCCTTTGCTGTTGATTCCAACCTTGATTCTGTTGAGGGCGATATTAGTTGTTGTTGTTGAGGTAGTTCACATCCTCTTGTAGCTCTAGGCAACTGCTGCCTGAATGCCCAGTTTCTCCACACTCTTGACAAGTCATGCGAGAATCATGGATATACATGACTTCATTCTTCTCACTGGCTCTCTCATCGAGCCTCTTCATAAGTAGGTCCATCTTGGCAAACAACATGTCTACCTCCTTCAACTGGTGCATACCTTCACCACTCTTGCTGGTTTGAGTTCTCTCTTCGTTTCAACCTTGGTTGGATGCCATCTTTTCCACAAGAGCTGTGGCTTGAGAAATTATAAGTGATAAGAATGCTCCTCCATCGGCAGCATCCATGGTCTCACGGGTGCTATTGGTGAGCCCGTGATAGAAGGTCTGTATGAGTAGCCAATTCTCCATTCCATGATAAGGACATTCTAGGATGTAATCTTGAAAGCGCTCCCATGCTTCTAGGACTAACTCATCATGTTGTTGCTGAAAACTTGATATCTTTCCACGGAGACCATTTGTCTTGCCCATGGGAAAGAACTTTGCCAAGAAATTGGTGGAGCAGAGTGCCCACGTAGTATTCTTCTCTTTAGTTGCATAGAACCACTGCTTCGCTCTCCCCAAGAGTGAAAATGGGAAGAGGCAAAGTAGTATGGCATCTCTGGGGACATCCTTGATGGTGAAAGTGCTACAAATCTCTAGGAAGTGTTGGAGATGAGCACTAGCATCTTCATGTGCCTTCCCATAAAACTAGCTAGCTTGCACCATGTTAATCAGCGCTGGCTTGAGCTCGAATGACTTCTCAATGTTCATAGCAGATCTAGTATGAATGTTGTCCGTAGTGGGAGCTGAGAACTCACGGAGTGACTTGTTGTCCATGGCGTCGAACTCTGGTGTTAAGCTTCGAAATATGCTTGGTTGAACTCCCAACTCAGAAGGTGGAGGTTCAAGCTGAGATGTTGATGATGATGCTTTTGTTTGAACTTTCTTTAGCTTGGCTCTTGTCCTTCTAATTAATGTTTCTGGGTTGTTGATGAAATTATCTAGAAGATCAAACCTGCTCATACATTACCCTATATATGATATATAAATAGACAAAAGACAAGGGTAAGGCTGTATGAGTAGAGAAGGATGATGGTTTCTCAATCTCATTAGTGGATGCAAGTGATGGCTCATTATCCTTTGAATAGCAATTCAACCTTTCCTGGCAACGGCGCCAAAAAATGCTTGTTGACAGCTCTAATGCCACCTAAGCTAGGTTGTCATCCCTAGCAATTAATAAATGCAAATACTCCTCTAGAATGAATATGAAATCCATAAGCGCACAGATAATACCGATGTAGCATTTTAACCGGAAGTGATCTAGGTATCGTTATTTATATTTTTACCATTGGGAAGGCAGTGCTAAGGATAATGAGCAATGAGCATCACTGCATGTGGTAATGGAGAGCATAACCATGTCTTTATCTATCTTCTCATAAACGGTAAGTGTCACAAGATAAAGAATAACTGATAAGCACATAGCCACATGATAAAAGATAAACATCTTAATAGATTACTCTAAGCTTATAGCACTAGCATGGAATAGGATGAACTACAAAGATAACTCCTAAGTTATTCTAACTATAAGGTCAAAGCATACAATGATTAGTGCAATTACACTTGGCAATCATAACAAGAGAAGGTTATATCTACGCATAGTGATATTACAAAGGAAGATGAAGAACATAGCAATCACTTCCCTATAATAGTTGTGTTCTGCCTGCCCTATACTTGAGAGATGGACTATGAATGACACAACAGGACTGTCACTCCCGCGATCTACCACACAGTCCGGAATATAGGGTGCAATCGTAGGAAAATACAGTATAGGCACCACGCCTGCACAATATTTACCACTCACCCATCGATCTAATGAGCAAGCGCTATACGATCCTATACTTGAATATAATTGTAATCTAACTATGCCAAGCATTAATCAAAGTAGACTAAGAACAATATAATTGAGAACATAATCAAATAGAGCAAAGTTATTTCCAATATGATAGAATAGACTAATGTAATATTCATACAAATGATGAACTAGATGAATAATATAGGAACAAATATAAAAGTATGAGAGAATTATCAATAATCATCTTGACAGATCCAGAATCCAAGCAATGCTTGCCTCCTTCTAGTTCTAATACTATGTAGCTATGCTACTAAACTATAGAGATCTAATTGAGATGGTGGCTCTGAGGCTTCTCAGAGAAATGCTCTGTATCTTGGAATGAATTAGGGTTTCTCCTAGGGCTAGGGGCCTTGCTTATATAGCCCTCTAGGAAGCACCACAGCCCTTGGATCAAACCGACCTTGATGGATGATTATTATTGATCCTTAAAGGCGGTGGAGGCATGATCCGTGAGGTGGCTCCTGATTGGCCACCTAGGTGGGGCGGCCGCCCAGGGGGTGGGGCGCCCGCCCTTGTCACAGTGACAGGTGGGTCCCACCTCCTAGGGTTTTGCTTCATGTGTCTTCTAGATTATTCTTTTTATATATGTGACCGTTTCTCTCTATGTAACTATGACATGTGGGCCTCCTTTGGTATTTCTTGATAACTCCCTGCAGAAATTTACATTCACCAAAACTCGTGGAATTCTGTTAGTGTAACCCCTATATCTAGCTAGTAATTATATTTTAGGTCCTTTCTCATGCTATGTCGATGGTTAAAAATGACACTTATCTACCATCAACACTGGTCCAGGAAGGAAGGGGACAGAGGGAGCTAGGCCGCCAGCGTCGCTGGATCAGGCCGAGAGAGAGGGAAAGTGAAGAAGTTTTCTCCTTTTATATTTTCTAAAAAGAATTAAATGCTGAATCTTGTAAATTCCATAACTAAATAAATAATGGTGCTAAAATTGTGAAACTTTGTGAGTAAGCTATTCTTGGTATGTTTAACATAAGAAAAATATAAATCTAAGAAAAACAGTAAGTTTTAGATGACTAAAAATTCCATGCTTTAATTAAGAAATGTAACTTCTAGGATTTTTATAGTTTAAAATATAACTCCAAAATTCATGAAAATTTGTGAGCAATCTTAATCTTTTGTTGTGAAGCTACACAAAAAGTTTGGTACTGTTTTGGGGTAAAATAATTGTTTCACTTAAGAAGGCTTGATTTATAAATTAATAAAATTATGAAAATGATTTCAAAGATATCATTAAGATGATGATGTGTATTTTTGGATTGATTGTGGACCTTGGAATATTTTACTCTACTATTCAAAGGCAATGGAAATTGATTGATTAAAGGTATGCTTCTTTATGATAATCTCTACTTGCTTAAGATAATAAATACCATTCCGTTTATGAGGTGTTAATAGTTGCAATAAGAAAAGTATTTAACTTGCTTTTAGTAAATGATAGATAGATGTTAATGAACCTATTTAACTCTTAGATGCAACCTCTTGGGTAAAAAGTAAAATGTTTTATGATAACTGCTTGTAACTATACAGCGAAGGAAAGTTGTACTCAAGTAGATAACTAATGTTTACCTTTCTAAATGTCTCTTTTATTTTATGCCATGTTAGCATCATCCATAAGCATGCATCCTTTTAACGTATAGTGAATGAAAGCGGAGATTCGTTAGTCGAGCAGACCTGTGATGATGAGCCCATGGTTTCTCAAAATATATCTGAAGAAAATTCTTGTCTAGTCTCAAATATGGTAACTGGTCTTCTATTTGGTGCATTTTCTTCTGATGAAAAATATATAAAGAAGGCGAAGGAAATATTTGCTCGAGGTGGACTTTTGTCGATGATCATCTTTAAGGGTGCAAAATTCAAGAAAGAATATGATAAAAAGCCAAGAAAATATATTTATGTTGGTTCTATGAAGGTTGATATCACTTGAATTATTTTGCCATGAAGAACTACGCGGAGAGTTGAAACACTCGCCTCATGCTGAAGGTGAACAGGTGAAGGCCACAAGTCATCACGTTGATTAGCATCCTTGCTGCAATATTTTAGTATATCCCCTTGGGTGCTAGTTCAATAGATTAATTTGATTTGTTTTGTTTTGCAATTAGCCACTTTAGTCCGTGTTAGTAGGATGCACCAGGTCGATACTTTTATGGTCGAGTCAGACCCTATTCAGCGTGTCTGTCCTACGCCTGCGTGCGTATAAAGGGCACCTAATTGGCCGTGTACCCGGCAGATTGGATTTTATTTGGGATTATTCCTCGTTGAGCCGCCGCTCGTGAAACCCTAGTTGGGTGTTTCCGGATCCTTGTGGATTTACATGGAGTTGCGTGATCGAGCTGCTATAGTTTGGGCGCGTCGCTTGGAATCTCGGAGTTCCTCGTCTTCTTATCGTGGTTCGTCGTGGCCGCGGGTGGAAGAAGTTATCTAGGGTTTGGTTTGGATCATCTATTGTAAGCTGATCCCTCTATTTATCGCTGCTACAGTTTGAGTTAATTAATTAGAGAAAGTTATTTGGTGCTGCCGATACTTTCATCTATCAAGTTTGGATTGTTGCATCTATTAATTCCGCGTGAGAATAATTTGTCAAGTCGCTGCCCTGATGAGATTTGTTTGCTGATTATTTGAATTGGATTTCGCGTGACATCTGCAAGTGGTACTGTTCTGATTGAGAGGCTGGTAATACAGTTGCGTCTCTATTTCTTATTTGATAATTGCATCAGTCTATGCTTGCCGCAAGTTTTGTTCAGTCAGCTATTAAAGGACAATATTGAGGTTGGCGCTGAGTTTATAAATTGTTGCTACTATCTATTCATACAAATTCATACTCCGATTGATTTGTACCGTGAAAGATTGGACAATTATTTGGACAGCGTAGGCGTGTCCTTATCATTTGGTATCAGAGCTGGGCCCTTGTTTAAGGGGGTGGGAATGATAAGGACATCCTCCACTATTACCCGCTGGCAAAGACGCAACAAAAAAAAGCCAAGTGGCCTAGTTGTAGTCGGGCGGCGACCGTGTGAGCCTCTAAATAATCCCACCTTGCTTAGCTTGGTTGGAGGAAGCCACCTTAAAAGAGAGAGCCACCCTTCCCATATCGGACTAGTCTTTTAGGGATATTAGGCCTTTCCTTGAGTGGGTGTGCATAAGAACTGTTGGGGTCCAGGCAACCTTAATTTATTGGTCCTCGGCCAACCCCACCTGGGCCGGATGTATCATCTGAGGCGGGTGTTCACTCAAAGGGTGTTGAGTTGGAAAGTGGGGGTGATCTTGTAACAGCTGACAACCCTGACACTGCAGGCAGGCCCCGGAGCATAAACCATTCCTTGTGTTTTATAAAATGTTTATCACATAAGTCCTACGAATGTTGCATTTAAGTATTAGGAGTTGTATGATAAACTTTGCTGCATGACTACCTCGTTTATCCTTACTTACCCATGGTACCTATATTTAAGTAAAATTTGTTAAAATGCTTAGCCTTGCTTAGATGTAAATGTTAAAAGTAGGTTTTGCTAAAATTAAAGATGAGCCTGAAGTATGAGGATGATCATATTTTATAAATCTAGACCGGGTGGAATCTTGGCTTGCGCCCAGTATGGATCTGGACGTAGTGACCCCACCTGTGTCGATCAAGGACCGATCGTTGTAGAGCTGTATGTGATCATGACTTGTAGTACTGGCCACATACTCCGATAAGCCCAACATCTGGGCTATTCTTGTATAGGAAATGATAACCGCACACTAGGAGTGGAGAGATGGCGAGAGTATTGTGTACCCATGCTTGTGAATGCGTCAGGCTTGAACAATTCCAAGAGATGGGATACTGGCTCTCGGGTAGCGCTGGACCGATTTCCATACAGGAGGATCCGAGTGAGGGTTGATGTATGTAGGCACGGGTCTGGGGCTCAAACCTACATATATCGTGTGGTAAGGAAACCCCAGCTGGGCCAAACCGATTTGAATCGTCATTGCTTCTCGGTGAAGAAGACTCGATCAATTGTGCTGCATCGTAGTTAATCAACTAGAACTTAGATATGAGATCATATTGTGATGGTTTATAAGAAGTGCTTAGAATTTAGAATAGATGTTAATGATAGTCCTTAATATTAAATTGAAGTATAAAACTTGGAAAGTAAGGATCCACTTTAGTGCAGTTTTTAGCAAAAGTGTTCTTGATCTTGCTACAGACTCACCTTGATTCCCCTTACCTTGCATATCCTTGGAGTCTTTCCTATTTGTCGGTTAAGTCTTGTTGAGTACCCTCAGTACTCAGGGTTTGTTAAACCCTTATTGCAGGTGAACAACATGAGCAGGCTAGCACTAGCCTATGCTATATGTTGGTTCCTAAGGAAGAGTCCCAGCAGTGAGAGTGTTGAAGTGCACCCTTGTGCAGGGTGAAGTTCTTTTGGTGATGTAATATAAGTACCTCTTTTGCTACCCACTGCCTATATGGCAAAACTATGGTTTGTAATAATAGTAGTTTGTAAGAACTTAATGCTGGTTTGTAAACTTATGTTATTGTAAGACTTCTGCTAAACTCTGATGTAATAAATTTGTATATTTGTATAACTGTTGTAATCCTGCAATGCTACTGTAATTGATCATGCTCAAAAGACAAAACATGGATGATTTAGGTTTTCTGAGGACACCCGACAGACTATCGAGTTATAGGGCACTCATGTGCTATTACCAAAGGTCTGGAAGATAATGGTAAGCACATGTGGGCCATATGATTCAGATGGTTCTGCCACAAGCATAGATGAAAAATCATGCAGATATGGACAACAACCCGTATTTCAAACTTGTTGTATTCCCTCGAGTACGTGTCCTCTAACATGTTGCAGGAAAGAATGAATCCACGTTGTGCATGTTCATGGTTTGGCATGAACCTGCCAAACCACTACTTTAGTGATGGAACAAAGAAGGAGATGAGTGCCATAAAAAAGATCTACAATAGAAGCACTCACTTATAAGAAGTGGACAAACAATTCAATAGGCTGTAAGCAACACCAAAGACAACCTAGCATTGAGCTTTGCCAAGATTCAAGCTAGGGTGCTGATGAGAAGCAAGGTGCAACATACTTCATATTAGGCAATCTGATACATGCTTTCATCATCTTTGAAGACACCATCCTACATGTTGGCAGCAAGGGCAAGGATGACGAGATGCCATTACACCATGACATGCATCCTTATGTTAGCAAACATCAATCAATGGTGGACTGCCGACTATGTCTCATGAAACCATGAACAACCATGGTAGCAAGATGACATCCCTAAGTCATTGGAGATGAAGTTTTCACTCAAGTACCAATGAGGTTCCTTTCTTGACCATCAAGATGGCTGGCATATCACTAACAAGCAAAAAAGAACAGCTCTTCACCACGCCGTTGGAGGACAAAGACTATCAAGGAGGAACTTAAGTTTTGCATCTCCAATGAACACTAATTCATCAACCAAGAATCATCAAAAATCAAGAAAGGTTGATGGAATAAGATCATGCAACTATCTACATCCTCATCTCCTAGATCAGATGGTATAAAGAAAAGCTTAATGCAAGGGAGAGGTCTTGCTCAACGGACCTAAAAGCATGAGCCCTTTCCGACAGGTAAATTGGTATCTATCTCATACTTGATTTCCATACAACTTTTGATTTTTGCATGTTTAGTTTTCAATTCAAACTCTTTTCCTTCATGCATAATAACTTGAAACAAACTTGTCTTAAGTTATGAAAAGAAAAATATATATAAATATATCTAAAAGAAATAAAAATTTGCTCATATTACTTCTTTGCATAATAAAATTTGAGTTAGCTTAGTTTTTCTAAAGCTATGTTGTCAAGGTTTTTCACGCCCCATAAAACACCTCTGTGGAGTGTAACAACCCACAAGATGCTTAGTGTGGTGGCAATAAAGTCCCTAACAACTCATCTTGGAACAACTAAACTCTCACTTCCCTCTATAAGAAAGTCTTCCATAAATAAAAAAGGAATTAACAAGAACATGTTCCTAGGACAAGTTCCCTTCGGGTATTCTTGGCCACTAACCATTGCAGGTTAAGACTCAAGATGAAGGATGAACAATGTCTAAGAACATGGGAGTTGCAATACACTCTAAGGGATGCTCCAACATTCACACTTGACTTTAAGTGTCGAGTGACATAAAAGTCCAAGTGTGGGGGAGGAAGGACGACTCTTCTATAGATGGTACGACCATGCTCTTCCCTCGTCTCAAGCTCCCATTGTTCTAACACGCTGGTTTGTAATCCCTCTACTCACTATTACTTTGTCTCTAAAAGTTTGAATGATTTTACTAATTCCATACATGAAAATCAAACTTAAAATACAAAATAGAATCAACCCTCAAGAGAAGAAGTAATGGTGAATAATAAAGGTATATCATTTAAAACATGGTATAAAAGTTCTATGCTAATTAAAATATTAGAACTAACTTTTCTATAGCATAGAAGATGACCTTTAGCTCTAGACAACCCTACCCATGTTCCAAATTTTCTGTATATTCCTTCAGGTATGTGTTGTTGACTAATGCTTTGCAGGAAAGAATCAATGAGTGGAGCAAAGAGGTGCAAAGACAATGTTAAGATTCACAAAGATGGCATGACAAAAAGATGAGAAGGAAGGAATACAGTCTAGGAGACAAGATGCTTGTGAACAGCTTAAGATTAAAAACTAGCCTAGCAAGGGAAGCTTGAGAAGAAAGAAAGGACCACTACAAATCGTCTACCCTTCATGTGGTGCCTTCACGCTCCAATGACATAGGTAACATCTTAAGCTAAGTGGTAATTATTTAGAAAGCTTTACCTTGATCTTGAGTATGCACATAAACAAAGAAACAAAACATGTTTGAGTTACATCTTTGCTTGATCCAACCTAACTAATTTGACATGTCTTGTTCTTTAACTTTGTTCATAGCACCACTCTCTTGATCTCATAGTCTTAACCAAATGAGCTAAAATGTTGTATATCTTATCTTTGGAAGATGATAGTCGCAATCATGTAAAGTTTGTTACATTATGTAAAGTTAGACAATCCTTCCATAGGTTAAGTAACTCAACCTTTTTCTAGATGTACTCAAATACGACATTCATGCTCATCCTTCTGATCTTGTCACCCATGTTATAAGAATGAACAATGTACATAATATCAACCTTACCATGTTCAATGTGCCTAAGGTTAGAGATGTATGAATAAAGGTTTTGGTTTTGTTGGTGTTTTTCTATGAACAGTGCCCATGCATTAGATCTCTACCTTGTCTTTATGAGCAGAACACACTTCGAGCAAGTGTTGGGGAATCAATATCCCAATTTCTACATGTGAAAGTTCTGAATTTGCAACAGTGATGCACACTGAACAAGATGTCACCAACTTTCACTACTAATGCTTCACTTCAAAACGCTGGTTTGACATTTCCTCCCACCTTCTTGGTACATATGTGATATTTTGACATGCTTTTATGCAATTTAAAATGAACCAAGATCACACTAAAATTAAAATTTTGAAAAATGACATGTCTACAACATTTTTGAGATAGAATCTTACATAGAGATTGTTCCATATACATATACTTATGCATGTGGGAAAAATATCTTTATAGGACAATCATATTGACTAAGTTGTTGTGGAGTGTGATATAGCTCTAGCTTAGAAATCCTACCGGTTCTAATCAAGGTGCTTGGAGAATTTGTTTTTGATAAAAATATTATAAAACCATAGTGTCATACTCCTCAATGGTGATAAATCCTACCAGAGCCATATGCATACTTATAGGACACAAACCTTTCACATCAGCTACTTGATTTGTGTTGAGTTTTGTCAAGTCTTTTTGACCCTTGTTGAGAGATTTATCATGCTCCCAAGATCAAGATCATGTACACACCACATATGTGTGCTGCTTTTACACTAGAAGTACGCAAAAACATGCTTTCCATCCACCTCAAAATGGTTTACTCCTACATTAGGGGTGAACACAAAAATATGTTTGATAGGTTTATCCACCAAATAAATGCTCCAAGTTCTTGTGAATATCTCTCTTGAAAAGTTTTATTGCAGAAAAGAGATAAGGGGCTATGTAAAAGAAAAAAGTGAAAAAAGGGAAGAAAAAAAGAGGGTTCAAAAAATGGACACAAAGATGTTTGGAGCATTAAATACAATGGGTACAAAGATGGCCACTGTAACACACTAAATTTTGCACTTTTTTGAGAATAGGGTTCAAATGATTTAAATTGGAGTTTTGTGTTCATGAAAACATAAGAAACTAAAATTTTCATTAAATTAGAATTCATCATAGAAAGTTAGTAACAAGGAACAAGGTTGTGCATACATGCTGGTGCAACATTCAAGAACCAAGAGCATGAAGGAAAAAAAATTAAAAATAACATATATATATATATATATATATATATATATATATATATATATATATATATATATATATATATATATATATATATATATATATATATATATATATATATATGTGTGTGTGTGTGTGTGTGTGTGTGTGGGTTCTATGAAAGTTGATGTCACTTGGAAATTATTTGCATCAAGGAAAACATGGAGAAGTGCACGCTTTTTTGCTTCATGCCGGTGGTCAACAGGTGAAGCCGTGAAGGTCACATGTGCTCACGTTGATTAGGGCCCTTGCCGCAATATTTTAATATATATTTGCAGCACTAGTATTAGTTAGCTATTTTTAATTCACATATGGGTTGGGCTTAATTTGGGCTAAGTCGCGTAGGTGTAGAGTCTGTTTGCTCGTCGTCGCAGCCTGATCAAGTTGGACTCGGGATCAATCGAACAAGACTTCCTATTTATATCAAGCTGCCGTACGTCTAGGTTGTTTTCTCTACGGCGAATCAAGAATCATATCGCTTGTGCCCTAGCTCATATCTAAGCGCTGCCACCGCCACCGCCTCGTCTTGCATCACCGGCCGCTCGCACGATCCAAACCATCATGCCTGACCAAAGCTGTCCAAGGAAAAGCTTCGCCGACCTGCCTCTGAACTGTTCTATGCCTCATCGTCGTCTGCTGGCAGCTGGATCTCGGCGCTCAATGAATGCTTCAGCCCCTGTGAGCTTCACCACATCTAGCCACTGTTGTTTCCCTCGGCTCTGTTGCTTCATAATCGCGGGTGAGAACTCCTGTTTCCAGCATGCTTTTATCTCCTCCGCTATGGCATACATATGCTCACGTCCAGATTAATTCATCCTTTACCATGCGAGATTGCTGACCCGTTTCTTTCATTGCTCGCACGCCTGAGCCACCTGCCATGCAATGCACCATGACATCATGTACGTGCAATGTTTTCGCTCACCGTAACATCAGCAGCAAACACCATGGTGGTCAGATAAAGGTCAGTTGCATCTCCCTGTCCATTGTTTTATCGATCAAAGTGTTTTGATCTTGCCCAATGATCCATCCTTGTTTTTTTATCTATTTCTAAATTCTAGATTTTGTGCGTGTAAAAACTGTGCTCTACTGAAATCGTATAAGACGGTGCATGACTGTCTACTCACTCACATACAAAGGTACATTGTTTAGCTTATATCTTTATCATTTTAACTCCGATTTGAGTCGTTCTAGTCTCGTTAGATTCGTGTCATCGATCTCTACGCAGTGGTGCTACCATTTGTCATGTCACACAATTCTAAAAATTATTAACTTAAATACTAATTTAATTAATGATTATTTAATGCTTTGTTAATTAAAAGCTATCTAGTGATTCAAATCTGTTCTTGTCGTGTTGCGGTCGTGCCGACCAAAGCTACATGTTAGTAGGAACATTTAACCTATCCCACCTTATTGAATTTTATAAGTTAGATATTAATTTGATTTATGCTTGTGCAATTGAGTTTCTAATTAAAAGCAACATGAGTTTATACTTCAGTCTGTCCTAAATTAATGTTAATCTAATTTTATAAGTGATTTCGTTCAGTTGGCACATGTTTTTCTATATACCATTAAATATTAAATTGATTAATACACTTGTATCTATTTTATAATTAAAATTTGCTTAGTCTAAGTATGTTGCATATATGATAAACTTGTGTAGATAATTTCACATGCACTTTTTTTTACAAAGTTAACGTTTAGATTGATTAAATGATACATAACATGTTAGTTTGATTAATTATTAACTTAAATATGTCTTTAACTGTACTTAGGGTAAACACACGCTGCACGTGTACACCATTAGATGTTCACAATTTACTTTGTTTTTGCAAGTGAAAGAATAATCTGTATATAAAAGACATTGAAATATTTGTAACTAAAGTATGACTAGCTTTAGCTCAGCCTTTCAATTAAAATATGATTTCTGTAATTTGAATTAATAATGTTTCACGTAGTTTTACTTGATTAAAAAAATCAAACAGGTAGGCTTCTCTTTTATAATATATATGAACTTCCGGTAGATATTTCTTTCTAACGGTAGTTTTGTTATCGACGTCTTTTGCATTCTTATGACCGTAGCGACTAGCTCTCTTCTAGCACGTTGTTCTATCTTGCGTGGTATACTATTTTTAGTTGTTTCTATTTGTTTGCTTATATGTATGCTAGTGTGCTTGTTTGCTACGATCTGTGAATAGGAGAAGGACTGTCTGTGAGCGCCGAAGATCAGAAGACCATATGCTAATGTTTGAGAAAGTTTGAGCAAGTGTTAAGGCAAGGATAGCTTGAGTTTTCTTTCTGTGACCATGATCTTGTGACTTAATTAATGTAAGAGCTATGATGGTTGAGAAATGACTTTTTTAGCAACATAATATCTTGTCTGTATGTGAACCTCCGGGACTGACAGTACAACTGTGAGGGCTATATGGCTTTGGCTTTAGCTCAGTATGAGGACCTTTTCTAGCTTGTTAGAGGTTACCCTTGTGGCGCAAATGGGGAAAAGCAGACTGTGGATCCCTGGGACTGGTTGTATCACATAGACTGACTTCTGAAACCTAGCGGCCCTAACTTGTTAGACGAACCTTTGAAAGGCTTCATAGTGAACCCTGCCTGCTCACCTTGGAAGTGTTTTGGGGATTGGCCGCCCCGGCATATGGGTAATTACGACTCATAGTGAAAGTGTACACCTCTGCGCAGAGTTTATTAAACTGGTATACTAGCCTTGCTAAAGGACACGAGCGGCCTTAGAGACATCTACATTAAAGATGATGATTCTTGTTTTGTTAAGATGCTCATTTACTTATCGATTATGCTTTATATTGATTATGTTACATTGATCATGAGTTTATGGGATCTATACTACCTTGTTGCTATGCTTGTGGAGTTCAACATGGACTCACCCTTGCTATTTCCCCCACACTCTAGTGTGTAGTAAGATGCTGCTCAGAAGAAGGACAAAGGTGTAGTGGAGTTTTCAGAAGACTAATAGAAGTGCTAGGCATATGTTACCCCCAGTCAGTCGTCCCTGAGAAGAATGGAGCCTGAAGTTTAGTCACCATTCCATGATACTCTGATGTAAGTGTTAATATAGCTATGTATATGTTATATAATAACATTGTTTCTGATACTTTTTCATTCTGACATATGTGTGGACTTCCTGGGCACACATATGATTAGTCTGGTTTTGTTCTTTAGAAAACCGAGTGTGACAGAGTGGTATCAGAGCGGTGTTGACTATAGGACGTATGTCAAGTAGCACTGGACGTATTCTAAAACTTATTTTACTATAAAACTATTTTCTCATCCCTTACTCATTGATTTTGACTATTTCCTCTTCCTTGTCCTGTTGTATCCCCTCCTTGATAGCTTCCTTTGAGCTATTTCAGCTTATCCCCATTGGTTTTTGTTTTGTTGTTTTACAAAAGGAAAAAAAACTCTGATCCCACCTTGTTCAAAAATTCGATAGCCTTTCATCATCTATAATCTGCCATATAGGATGACCACCATTGTTGAAGAAGCACGTGTAGTATCGATGATGTGATGTGTGCTTGTTTTGCTTGATGTGTTGCTTGTGTGTTGTCCTTGTTCTCATGTTTTGAAGGTGGCACGAAAGGTTTCGTCTTGAGAAGTAGCTTAATCTATGTTAAGTGGGATATTGTCATCTTCTATCCTACTTAATTTTTTAATTGATCCTAATTCTTGTTGTCTTTTCCTTATATCGTCCTTGCCTACTCTTGATTTCCATGCTTTCTCCTTTATCTTAACCCAATGAAGGATAAACACATAATGGATGAATCAATAGTAGCAAGCCTTCAAGAAAGAGACGTGTTCAATGACATCGCCAGGTGGAACAAGATCTGGTTAAGTGGGGTAGCATCTGTTGTCAAGAACAACAAGTCCTAAATATCTCAAGCGACGAGGCACGAAGAACTAAAGATCAAACTTTATCTTTCTTGTCATCTTTTGGCTATACTCAATCCATGACTTATATCTCATTAGCACAAATCAAAGAAGCATCAAGACTAGAAGATTAGTGTCATCTATCTCTCTAGTCTCTCTGAATCTCGTTTCTGCCTTATCCTATTTTTTAGAACAGTCTATCTTCCTTAGATTATATCTCTATTTTTGGATGTCCAAAAATCATGGATAAATTCTTGACAATAGTAGACTTCAATATCTTTCTCTGACTATAAGAACCACCCTGATAGCTATTATGGTTTGGGAGTTATGAAAATCACAAGGCGACGCATCTGTGCTGTCAGCAACTTGGAATAGTTTCTATTGTACACAGTTTTCGACTACCTTAACTATAGAATCTGGAGAGGTGTTCTATAAGAAAGTTATAGTAAATTTGATAAGCTTTCCAACGGTATAAGCTACAACATCATTGGATTCATAGAACTTGAGTTATAACTGTATTTCTGCACTATCATTTTTCTGCTCGTGAGAAAGTGTAGGTTACTTGTTCTTGCATATGCTCATGAATTTCTTTGGGATGCCAGAAGGACATGATGATAGTCATCACTTAGAAACAAATGCAAGTTATCCTTTGGTGCTCTCTAGTTGATCTCTTCTTAAGGGGGTTTGACGAACTAAAGACAATACAAGATGGAGGTTTTATACGTTCTATTTTCGTCACCTGGAAGCATCACCTATCTACATGATTGCAAAGTCATTATCGAGCGTAGGTATCTTTTCTCAGGGTTGGTAACCTGTTGGAGCCATCTACAAGGATCGTAAGGGTCTAAAGGAGACATTTACAAAGTTGGTTTTGAGCCTGTGGCATCATCATTGGATAAGAGTTGATCAGGGAAGAGTAAAGACTTGCAGATTAACTTATCTTTCTCCCTAGTCTCTTCGAATCTCGGGACGAGATTCTTGTTAAGTGGGGTAGAATTGTAACACCATAAAATTTGCACTTTTTGAGAATAGGGTTCAAATGATTTAAATTGGAGTTTTGTGTTCATGAAAACATAAGAAACTAAAATTTTAATTAAATTAAAATTTATCATAGAAAGTTAGTAACAAGGTTGTGCATACATGCTGGTGCAACATTCAAGAACCAAGAGCATGAAGGAAAAAAATAAAAAATAATATATATATATATAAAGTTGACGTCACTTGGAAATTATTTGCATCCAGGAAAACTTGGAGAAGTGCACTCTTTTTGCTTCATGCCGGTGGTCAACAGGTGAAGCCGTGAAGGTCACATGTGCTCACGTCGATTAGAGCCCTTGCCGCAATATTTTAATATATATTTGTAGCACTAGTATTAGTTAGCTATTTTTAATTCACATATGGGCTGGGCTTAATTTGGGCTAAGCCACGTAGGTGTAGAGTCTGTTTGCTCATCGCCGTAGCCTGATCAAGTTGGACTCGGGATCAATCGGACTAGACTTCCTATTTATATCAAGTTGCCGTACGTCTAGGTTGTTTTCTCTACGGCGAATCAAGAATCATATCGCTTGTGCCCTAGCACTTGTCTAAGCGCCCTGCCGCCGCCGCCTCGTCTTGCATCACCGGCCGCTCGCATGAGCCAAACCATCATTACTGACCAAAGCCGTCCAAGGAAAAGCTTCACCAACCTGCCTCTGAACTGTTCTGTGCCTCATCATCGTCTGCTAGCAGGTGAATCTCAGCGCTCCATGAATGCTTCAGCCCCTGTGAGCTTCACCACGTCCAGCCACTGATGTTTCCCTCGGCTCTATTGCTTCATAATCGTGGGTGAGAACTCCTATTTCCAGCATGCTTTTATCTCCTCGTCTATGGCATACATATGCTCACGTCCAGATTAATTCATCCTTTACCATGCGAGATTGCCGACCCATTTCTTTCATTGCTCGCACGCCTGAGCCACCTGCCGTGCAATGCACCATGACATCATGTACGTGCAATGTTTTACCTCACCATAACATCAGCAGCAAACACCATGGTGGTCAGATAAACGTCAGCTGCATCTCCCTATCCATTGTTTTATCGATCAAAGTGTTTTGATCTTGCCCAATGATCCATCCTTGTTTTCTATCTATTTCTAAATTCTAGATTTTGTGTGTGTAAAAGCTGTGCTCTACTGAAATCGTATAAGACAGTGCATGACTGTCTACTCTCTCACATACAGAGGTACATTGTTTAGCTTATATCTTTATCATTTTAACTCCGATTTGAGTCGTTCTAGTCTCGTTAGATTCGTGTCATCGCGCTCTACACAGTGGTGCTATCATTTGTCATGTCACACAATGCTGAAAATTATTAACTTAAATACTAATTTAATTAATGATTATTTAATGCTTTGTTAATTAAAAGCTATCTAGTGATTCAAATCCGTTCTTGTCTTGTTGTGGTCTTGCCGACCAAAGCTACATGTTAGTAGGAACGTTTAACCTATCCCACCTCATTGAATTTTATAAGTTAGATATTAATTTGATTTATGCTTGTGCAATTGAGTTTCTAATTAAAAGCAACATGGGTTTATACTTCAGTCTGTCCTAAATTAATGTTAATCTAATTAATACTAAACTAAATGTCTTCTGAATTATAAGATGCTTAGTTCAACTTTGAAACATAAGTGATTTCATTCAGTTGGCACATGTTTTTCCTGTATACCATTAAATATTAAATTGATTAATATACTTGTATCTATTTTATAATTAAAATTTGCTTAGTCTAAGTACGTTGCATATATGATAAACTTGTGTAGATAATTTCACATGCACTTTTCTTTTACAAAGTTAATGTTTAGTTTGATTAAATGATACATAACGTGTTAGTTTGATTAATTGTTAACTTAAATATGCCTTTAACTGTACTTAGGGTAAACACACGCTGCACATGTACACCATTAGATGTTCACAATTTACTTTGTTTTTGCAAGTTAAAGAATAATCCGCATACAAAAGACATTTAAATATTTGTAACTAAAGTATGGCTAGCTTTAGCTCAGCCTTTCAATTAAAATGTGATTTCTGTAATTTGAATTATAATGCTTCACAAAGTTTTACTTGATTAAAATAAATCAAACAGGTAGGCTTCTCTTTTATAATATACATGAACTTCCGGTAGATGTTTCTTTCTAACGGTAGTTTTGTTATCGGTGTCTTTTGCCTTCTTATGACCGTAGCGACTAGCTCTCTTCTAGCACATTGTTCTATCTTGCGTGGTGTACTATTCTTAGTTGTTTCTATTTGTTTGCTTATATATATGCTAGTGTGCTTGTTTGCTACGATCTGCGAATAGGAGAAGGACTGTCCACGAGCGCTGAAGATCAGAAGACCATAAGCTAATGTTTGAGAAAGTTTGAGCAAGTGTTAAAGCAAGTATAGCTTGGGTTTTCTTTCTGTGACCATGATCTTATGACTTAATTAATGTAAGAGCTATGATGGTTGAGAAATGACTTTTTAGCAACATAAGATCTTGTCTGTACATGAACCTCCGGGATTGACAGTACAACTGTGGGGGCTATATGGCTCTGGCTTTAGCTCAGTATGAGGACCTTTTCTAGCTTGTTAGAGGTTACCCTTATGGCGCAAATGGGGAAAAGCATATTGTGGATCCCTAGGACTAGTTGTATCACACAGATTGACTTCTAAAACCTAGTGGCCCTAACTTGTTAGATGAACCTTTGAAAGGCTTCATAGTGAACCCTGTCTGCTCACCTTGGAAGTGTTTTGGGGATTGGCCGCCCTAGGCATATGGGTAATCACGACTCATAGTGAAAGTGTACACCTCTGCGCAGAGTTTATTAAACTGGTATACTAGCCTTGCTCAAGGACACGAGCGGCCTTGGAGACATCTACATTAAAGATGATGATTCTTGTTTTGTTAAGATGCTCATTTACTTATCGATTATGCTTTACAATGATTATGTTACATTGATCATAAGTTTAAGGGATCTATACTACCTTGTTGCTATGCTTGCAGAGTTCGACATGGACTCACCCTTGCTATTTTCCCCACACTCCAATGTGTAGTAAGATGCTGCTCAGAAGAAGGACAAAGGTGTAGTGGAGTTTCCAGAAGACTAATAGAAGTGCTAGGCATATGTTACCCCCAGTCAGTCGTCCCTAAGAAGAATGAAGCCTGAAGTTTAGTCACCGTTCCGCGATACTCTGATGTAAGTGTTAATATAGCTATGTATACATTATATAATAACATTGTTTCTGACACTTTTTCATTTTGACATATGTGTGGACTTCCTGGGCACACATATGATTAGTCTGGTTTTGTTCTTTAGAAAACCGGGTGTGACACCCACCACGAAAAAAAAAGAAAAGAGAGATAGCCCCTGCTCTTAGAAATATTTCAAGTTTCAATAAGAGAGATATGTCTCAAGGAGCAAAGTAGAATTAGGTTAGCCACTAGACATTTGATCTAAGAGTATGACACTTCCCTCCTTGGATCCAGGATTTGACTTTACAATCTATGCAATGGAAGTATGCCTTCATATTTTTCCCTACCTAAAGCTCCACACAAATCTTTTAGATGTAGGATGACACAAAAGAAGGCAATGCTATGCCTTGGTGAGGAATCATACACCATTGAGCGATTCGAGAGTACCATTTGAGGAGTATTAAGTGATCTATGCTTTCTTTGTGAAAATATTAAAAAAACTCCAAGTTGCTAAGATGTGAATTTGGGAAGATGACTTCGCTTCGAGAGATGTTAAACTTTTCAACTGCCTGAGGATATATGTTAGACAATGCCACATATCCCACCTGTATGAGGAATGTTTTGGAATCACCTTTATGTTAGCTATATATCTTAAGATGTCATGCTCATGTTTAGTCTTTAAACTTTACTCGGGATGAGCAAAGGACAAGTGTGGGGAAACTTGTTGATAGTCATTAAACTCTAAATTTAACCATCATTTATTGCAGGAGAAGACATGAAATGAATCATGAACTATAGCTATAGGGTTTGATTCGGACAAGTTCCATGAGTTTTGGTGTTTCCACTATCTTGCAGGAATATTTAATTTTTCACTGAATAGAAGTGTCTCAAATGATGAATTGGAGTACACCATTGCATAATGCTCATCATGTTGATCGAAATGGATATATTACTTGCTATATTTGGAGCTCAGAATAAAAAGATATGAATTTCGCAAATAAAAGAAAAACTCGACATCATGAGCTGCGAGATTAATTGGGCCCAAATCAGAATTATGCCCATATGGCCGGGATCATAGGGGAATATTCTTTCATGATCCCATGGTAGTTCATTGGCCTCTACTCTACCTCAGGCCTATATAAGGCGCCCTCACCCCCTCCAGGAGGCCATCTCTCATTCAGATCAAGGCATAATGTAGTAGATTAGTTCTAGTTGAGAGTTAGGGAGAGTCAAGCTACGCTCAGGTTCTAGAGAATTCTTCGGAGATCTGGTATATCTTTGTATCTTATCTTTGAGTCGAGCTACGCTCAGGTTCTAGAGAATTCTTCGGAGATCTGGTATATCTTTGTATCTTATCTTTGCAAGACCTATGTTTTAATATATTTATCTTCTTTATTTACTTTTATGCCTTTCATGTGATTGGTTAGTACAGTTGTTATACCTTGGCATGGGATCAACACTTGCATCAAGTGCTTTAGTTATTAATTGTGACTAGAGTAGTAATCAATGGTGTAGGCATGGTGTTTAGACTAAAGGTTACCTGAGATTGTGCTCAACTTCACAGATAGTTATGGTGCCCCAAGTGGTGAGAGCCCTGATGGCCGACGTATTCTACCACGTTTAGGTTGATGTTTGTAGGATCATAATCAGAGCTTCCTAGCCCCTTTCTCATCCCTTTCTATGGCTAGTGTTCTGATGTTCCAAAGTGTTATTGTGTGATTGCTATATCTATGAATGCTTCAGTTATCATAGAACAAAAGTAATAGAAAAGTATATAGGAACCTCGAACTCACCCGTTATCCTCTCAGTAGTGCTAAACTGTTCATTTATTTTACCATGGAATTCTCCTATATGTGTGTCATTATGCACAACTCCTATCATTTATCATTTACCCCTACTTTAGTTTAGTTGGTGTATTAAGTTAGTAGATACATGATGGTGAATTATCAGTCTCTTTAACCATTGCTTCCCTGTAGATAAATACGACACTATGGAATACTCCTGGGTAAAAGCTATAACGGTATCCGTGTGCTTGCAGAATTTTTTGTGTGTGTTAATAAATACCAACAACGTCCAGGCATGGTTGTCGCCATAGTCTTGTGCCCACATTGCATCATGGTGCGACGTGGTGCTATAGTGTTGGGCACAGTGGCACTGTGGGCATGATGCTGTTTCACCAGCCGTCCTACACGACGTGGTCTCGTCGTGGCCTTCGTCATTGCTTCCTAATCTTTCAAGGGCATTGTACAAGAGTTCTTAGCCACCCTCGGGTCATCGTTCATCTTGTTGTCTATCGATTTGGTGGCTACGATCCTGGGCTCTAGGGTCATGGCCCTTGTTGGCTTGGATGGCCTCTAAGTCAAGGACACCATTGTGGATCCCATCCCGTAGTGGGTGGAGTTGTACATGTGTCTCGTCAGGCCATATTTGGACGATGGGTCACCGTACTAGCCATCACCACTCGATGATGTTTTCTTGTCTCTACTACGTGGCGCAGGGATGGCGTCTGACCGAACCGAGGTGACTGTTGTCCCCTTGGTCCTTGCGGGGTGAGTGCGGCGTGCCTGCTCCTATCCGAGCAGGCATGATGGGCAGAGCTCGACCTCTCCTCGTTCCTCCCAGGGGTTGGGTTGACAGAGGGGTCATGCGACGTGGTGCCGCATGTGGTGAAGGCAGAGGTAAGGGGTCATGGCCATCTCCTACCTTAGTGCTTGGCGTAAGCTCATGTAGCTTAGCTAGGCCTCGGTCATTTGGGCTTATACTAGCTAGCGTACCGTGGGCCGCCCGAGCTGTTAACTAGTCGGTGCCTTGAGATACCTGAGGTATCATAACACTGACAAGATGCGTCTCCCCAAGCTGGCTTTCGATGCAATTTGTTTTTATCAAAGTTTTTACATATTTTTATTTTGTTTTATATGCAGATAAGTTCTTTCATGCAAATGCAGAAAATAAACATGCTAAAGGAGATTTATGCAAATGAAAAAATATGGATAACTATCGAGTTACCTTTTCGCAGGGGTTCGGTGTTTTAAGTCCTTTGAATAGGACTTCTCCTCGTGAAGCTCATTGATCGAGTACCTCAGTTCACTCCAAAGATGAGGATTCTTGAGGTGGTGCTTCTAATATTAGTGCTTTTAATGGTGACATCACCTCCTTCTGATAAACCCGTATTGGTTTTGAGTTTGATTTTGGTTTGATAGGTCCAGAACTTTCACTTGTAGGAATTTGGGGAATTGACTAACTCCCCACACTTTGCTTGAAGTGTGTCCTACTCATAAAGACAAGGTAGAGATCAAGTGCATGGGCTCTATTGGTGGGAAAACACAAACGAAACCAAAACTTTACTTATTCTTCTCTAACCTTAGGCACATTGAACAAGATAAAGTTGATGGTATGTGCTTTGTTCATTTATATCATGGGTGATAAGATCAGAAGATTGAGCATGAATGTATCATTTAAATAAATTTGGCTAAAAGGATTAAATTGATTAACCCATGGAAGGATTGTTCAACTTTACAAAATATATCAATTTTTACATGATTATGACTATCATCTTCCAGAGATAAGGTGTGCAACTTTTTGGCTGTTTGGTTACGACTATGAGATCAAGAAAGTGGTGCTATGAACAAACATGAAGAACTAAACTTGTTGAATTAATTAGGTTGGATCAAGTAAAGTTATAACTCAAACAAGTTTGTTTCTTATTTATGTGCACACTAGAATCAAGGAAAACTCTTTGAATAATGACCATTTACCTTAGGATGTTACCACATGACGAATGGTAGATGACTCATGAAGGTCCTTCCCTTTCGCTTGAAGTTTTCCTTGTTCAGCTAGCCTCGTAGCTTGAGCTGTTCATGTGCTTCTTGTCTCCTAGATTGCACCCTTTCTTTCTCATCCTTTTGTCATGTCATCTTTTTGCTCTTTGATCTTTGACATTTTCTTGAACCTTTCGCTCCACTCATTGTTTTATGCCTACAAGGGATTAGTGGACAACACATACCTGAAGGATTGTACAAGTAATTTGAACAAGGATAGTGTTTCTATGCTACAAAAAAGTTGGTTTTAACATGTTAATTAGCATAAACTTTTATCCAATGTTTTAAATGATGTACCTTTATTGTTCACCAATACTTCAAAGCCTAAATAGGGTCAAGGCAAAGATATGTAAAATTGTTTTAAAGAATACCTCAAACCTTGATTTGTTTCCACAAATGATCTCCTATTGATGAGGGCTCTTTTAGGTCCGTTGATCAGAACCTCTCCTTGCATTAGCTTTTCTATGCACCATTAGATCTAGGAGATGAGGACAGTACTTGTTCTTCTCCCATTAACCTTTCTTGATATTCGTTGATTCTTAGTTGACAAGATAATGTTCATTGAAGCTATAGACTCGAGTTCCTCCATGATGGTCTTTGTATTCTAGTGGCACGACAAAGAATAGTTCTTAGCAATATGCCAACCGTCTTGATGGTCGAGAGAGGAACCTTCATTGGTTCTTGCGTGAAATCTTCATCTCCAATTACCTTGGGATGTCAATTTGCGACCATGGTCATTCACAACCTCACAAGGCACCATAGACAAACCTCCATTGATATGGCATTTGTTAACATGAGGATGCATCACTGCTACACTTGCACCTTTCATAGCCACGTCGTAACCCCCATTGTAGTCCAATTTTGGCCTCGGCAGTAAGATGTCGACAGTGACGATCATAGCCCTCGCTGTCGTTATCTGAGACCATCTGTGTTGTACACTAACACCACCGCATTGGCTTATGATCCATCTGTACTAAGGTACTTACTTCCGTCGTATTGGAGCATGACCCACCTGTGTGGGTATGCACTAAACTGTCGCATGGCTTATAATCCATCTGTAATCAGATCCTTATTCCATCGCATTGGAGCGTGACCCGCTTGTGTTGAGGTGAACATCACCATCACTTCAGTGTATGAACCGTCTAGTCATAGGGCATGGTCACTATCACATTGCAGTACGATCCGCCCGTGATGATCATTTAGTTGGTCTCGGGTTACTAAATGGTTCGGCGGTGATACACTATTGACCCCTATCGCATCAGACAAATAGCGGCAGTGATGGCATCTGGTTTTCATAATGTATTTACTAATTTAGCTGGGCCTTGATAACTTACTGAACACACACCATACAAATTTAATCATTATAAATCATTCATCATGTCCATAATGAAGTGTACTTGTTATAATTACAATGCTTGAAACTAACATAACAACTGTGTCAACTGATGAATTAACACAAGCGGTACATAGATAGCATAATAAAGGTTATGCTCCCTACTATCAGAGATATGGGCCTGGGGTACCCTCACTGACCATATATCTAGCCCATCAATGGAGGACGACTGAGAAGGAAGCCTGTGAGGACTAGGCACAACTACCAACTTGGAGGTCACGATGTATCAAGGATATCAATTGCCATCGCAGCTATGGTAGGATAGAATTGATTTGTTGTAACAGACTCGGAATCCAATCCGTAGTGCCAATCACCCTTGTTGTAACGCTACCCCTATGCCTATATAAACAGGGGTAAGGACACCGTGATCATCAGGTGCACCACGACACCATTATTGACATTTCTTAGCGTCACTACTAGGTTTTGTATTTCCTAGCAATGGCACCAGAAATGCTTATTGATATTTCTCATGCTCAAGTAGAATATCATTTTAGCATTTCACCTAGGAGTATTCTAGGATATCATTATTTATATTTTACCACAGGGAAGCAAGTGTAAAGATAGCAATAATTAACCATCATGTATCTACTAACTAGTATACCGACTAGACTAAGGTGGGGGTAAGTGATATAAACTAAGTGGGGTGACACTCAAACATCCAATCATGGAAAGGTTGTAACACCAGGTGTTAGGCTTGCATTTTGGCACTTGCATTGCATGAGCCTAAGCATCATTTGTTCATATATGAGCATGGAACATATGAGAAGCACTAGTGAAACATATGGAACATACTAGTGCAACATGTGAATCATGTATATATGGAATGTGCTTGAAACATCTCCTTGAAACATATGCGACATACCTTGTTATTATGTGTTTCAATGTGATGAGGACATCGCCACGCTGGACACACCGACGTTATGGTCTTTTCCAAGTTACAATTCGTCCCCAACTCAGCTGCCACATCACCCTCGGATTCAGCAGACACGTCGTCACTGTTTTGGTCATAACTCTTTCATACGACATCAAAACAGGGCGTTCTTGGATGCGTTGGAAAGGGGACGACGACGCCGTCATTTTGGATCTGGTCCTAGCTCCAGAAGGTCCTTGGATCATTCTGTGTGACCATGTCAAGGTGCTGCATCACCTATTTGGGCCAACTTGTCCATGTATCGTGTCGGGCCTTAAGCCCAAGTTGTGGGCTCCCAACCCCTGGCCGTTCCCAACCCTAGGTCGAGTCTTAGACTATAAACATAGCCGCCGCCACTGTTAGACAATTGGGTTTTGTTTAGAGTTTAGTTTTCCATCGAGAAACTAAATCGTTCATTGTAACTGTGGTGACAAATCCTTTTACAATGATCTAGGGCCCCTGTTCTTGATCTCCTCCACTGTGTCGATTAGTCCTTTGGAACCGAGATTTTGAACCATCTATTGATATTCGCATCATTCATATTTACAATTTCAGATTGCGTGTTTTTACCTTCTTGCTTGTGCTCTTCGATTCGCTTGCAGGAAAAGCCTTCTTGGCGAGGTTAATCAAGTTGTGCTTGGTTGATAACCAACGGAGCAGTGGTGTAACGGTTGTAGGGTTCGAATCATGTCTGATTTGAAGCCGGATCACCAATGTCAAGATCTCCACAAATCGAACTTACCGGTCACCTCTCGGAAGATCGGGCCAGTATTCATCAATTGGTATCAGATATTTTAGGTTTACCGCGAGGTATACTCTCGTTTGCCTTAGATTCATATTTGTTCATTACCTAGAGTCCACAAAAAGCCCAATACTATTTCAATTTCCGCTGTCCTATCACCTTTGTGCCTTTGCAATTTCGTTTCAGATTCGCGTTGTTGAGTTTGTGTCCGTGGTCGAGTCTTGTTGCTGGTTTAGGATTGTGTTCGTAGTTGTAGTTCAATCGCCTGTTGCTGTGATTTTTGTTTTCCGCCGCTATCCCATCCACCGTTTCCAAACAACAAGTCGAAGCCACCACATTACTCGACTTGCCCCGCTAGCCGCATTGTGTAACTTCTCGCCACCGCGCAAACCCTAGATAGGTTGCCAACCGCTCTTATTTTGCCTGCATCGCAGCCCGCCTTCCATCATCAGGCGAATACCTACTGCTCTTAGTCACAGGAACCATCTTGTGATCAGTGTTTGAGTTTAGGGACGTTTTGCCATAACTGCCGCTGCCGTATTGTGCCTTCCGGACAACATAACTTGAGATACCTTCGGTAAAACAGGCATAACTTTTCGCTCGTTTATCAGAAAAATCTGAAACATTTTGAGCAGCTTCTTGACACCATTTGAGGCCAACCCAAACTGGCTTTGCCTTGTTTGGTTTCATCAAAATTGCCAAAAAAATTCAGGAAAATAAAGAAAAAAAATTGTCAAAGTTTTTGCACGCTTTTCAGAGAACTTGCTGTATTTCTGTAGACCACATCCCACCTCAGTTGTAGGTGCCAAATTTTGTGGTTGTATCTTTTTTTATTCTTATTTAGAGAAAAATATAAAAAAAATAGCAAAAAAATAAAAAAGTTTGATTCCTACTAGTGCCTTTTGGGAAATTCCGGGAAAAATTCAGAAAAAGGAAAAATTCGGGTTATTTGCTTGTTCTGTGCGTTCTTTCCATCGTCCTTTGCTTTCACCTTGTTGCGCTATGTCTCGACACGTCTTAGCCAGCAGCTGTGATCTGTACTTTGGATCCGGATTGAATAATTGCTAATCTGCATTCGTTAATTGCTAATCCTTGCTGTCATATTGTGTGCCTACCCATAGCACCACATATTCTTCTGTCAGCACAGGTTCATCTTGCAACTGTTACCCACGCTCAACAACAGATTACTTTGCCACTTTGGTTTAGCTCTTGTTTGGCGTTGGTAAGAATACAGGCAAGATGGTGATAAACCGCTTGTGATTTTGCATTCCACTTTCACCATCAGCACTTGTTTCCTTTTAGTTGATAGGGATAATACTTTGGTGTTGTCTTTTTCTATCTTCTAACCATGGCAGGATCTCCGACGGACTTCAATGACTGCGTGTCTAAGGGCAAGCTTACAACGTTCATGACTGAACAACGCAATCTTATGACCGAGCTGACACGTAATGTGAACAATTTGGTCACCCGCATTGAACAACTCGAGCACCGCCCTCCACCTCATCGTGCTGGTGATGAAGATGCGGATGCTGATGGTTATGCCCGTCGCCGCCTCAACTTCAACCGTCGCGGTATGGGAGATAATATTCAAGGTAATAATGATCCTTTTGCTAAAATTAAATTTAGTCTTCCTCCTTTTGCTAGTAATGTTGATCTAGAGGCTTATTTAGATTGGGAGCTTGCTGTTCAATAAAAATTTGATTCTCATAATGTTCCTGCTGAGCATAGAGTTAGACTTGCTACTAGTGAGTTTACTAATTTTGCTTTGTTCTGGTGGAGTGATCTTTGCAATGCTAATAATGCTGCTGCTGTGCCTCAAACTTGAAATGCTTTAAAGTAACGTATGAAATCTCGTTTTATTCCTCCTTATTACCAACGTGATTTACGTTTGAAACTACAAACTTTAAAACAAGGTGACAAAGGAGTCGAAGCATACTATCAAGAATTGCTTATTGGTTTAGCTCGTTGTGGTATAAATGAAGATGATAATGATTCTAGTGCTAGATTTTTTGGTGGTTTAAACCATGATATACAGAACATCCTAGATTACAAAGAATGGCGTAATTTTTCCCAATTGTATCATCTTGCTATTAAGGCAGAACGTGAAGTACAGGGACGCAAACAACACCAGCCTTTCAGGTCTAACAATGGGAGGAATTTTCAGCACCATTTAGAGTCGGAGACGCCCAAGATTCCTGTTGCATCATAGCCATCTACACCTCCATTTTCTTCCGGGGTAAGTAAATTGTCTAATGTGCAGAAGAAAGGTGCCACTCCGATTGCTTCTCCTAGCTCCTCCTCATCCAGCTCTAAAATCATTTGCCACCGATGCAAAGGCATAGGACATGTCATGAAGGATTGCCCCAGTCGTCGTGCTTTCATTGCTACCGAGGATGGCTATGTAAGTGCTAGTGATGTTGAAGATGATTTAGCCCTTGTTGCTAACATTGATGCAGATTCCACTGAGGGCGATCAAGACAAGGAGGCCATCATCATTGACTCCGTGGCTACCGCCGCAGACTACCCTAGCCTTCTTGTGCAGCGTGTGTTCAGTACACGTGTGGGACATGAAGAAGAGATGACAATCCAACGCCACAATTTGTTCCACATGTATTTCATTGTGCAGGGTTGTCGTGTTCTCACTATCATTGATAGTGAGAGTTGCAATAACTTGGTGAGTTCAGATTTGGTTGACAAGCTTGGTTTGACCACACGACAACATTCGTATCCATATAAACTTCAATGGTTCAATAATAGTGGAAAGACTAAGGTAACTAAATCAACACACATTAGCTTTTTTACAGGCTCTTATCATGATACTACTGATTTTGATGTTGTTCCTATGCAAGCTTGTTCCATTTTATTAGGTCACCCATGGGAATTTGATAATGATGCTTTACACAATGGTAGAACTAATACATACACTATCATACATAAGGACAAGAAAATTACATTGCTACCTTTGTCTCCTACGGATATTATTAAACATGCTAATGAGATTAAAAATAAACCTCCAACTCACATTGCTAAAAAAATGGGATTAAGTTAAAAGGAGATACTTTTCTTGCTACAACTTCTGCTACTGCTGAGTTATGTGATAATCCTGATGCGCCATGTTATACTATGTTTTGTCAACCTATTCTGTCTAGTGCATTGCCTGCTGTCACTAACCTTTTGTAGGAGTTCGCTGATGATGGGATGAAGTCGAGGATGACTCCAATTCTAGAAGGAGGGGATGATGAGGACATCGCCAAGATGGAGTCGAGGACAACTCCAATTCAAGAAGGGGAGGATGATGAGGACATCGCCACGCTGGACACACCGATGTTATGGTCTTTTCCAAGTTGCAATTCGTCCCCAACTCAGCTGCCACGTCACCCTCAGATTCAGCAGATATGTCGTCATTGTTTTGGTCATAACTCTTTCATACGACATCAAAACGGGGCGTTCCTAGATGCATTGGAAAGGGGACGACGACACCGTCATTTTAGATCTGGTCCCCAGCTCCAGAAGGTCCATGGATCATTCTGTGTGACCACGTCAAGGTGCTGCGTCACCTATTTGGGCCAACTTGGCCATGTATCGTGTTGGGCCTTAAGCCCAAGTTGTGGGTGCCCAACCCCTGGCCATTCCCAACCCTAGGTCGAGTCTTAGACTATAAACACAGCCACCGCCGCTGTTAGACAATTGGGTTTTGTTTAGAGTTTAGTTTTCCATCGAGAAACTGAATCGTTCATTGTAACTGTGGTGACAAATCCTTTTACAGTGATCTAGGGCCCCTGTTCTTGATCTCCTCCATTATGTCAATTAGTCCTTTGGAACCAAGATTTTGAACCATCTATTGATATTCGCATCATTCATATTTGCAATTTCAGATTGCGTGTTTTTACCTTCTTGCTTGTGCTCTTCGATTCACTTGCAGGAAAAGCCTTCTTGGCGAGGTCAATCAAGTTGTGCTTGGTTGATAACCAATGGAGCAGTGGTGTAATGGTTGTAGGGTTCAAATCGTGTCTGATTTGAAGCCGGATCGCCAACATCGAGATCTCCACAAATCGAACTTACCGGTTACCTCTCGGAAGATCGGGCCAGTATTCATCACAATGTGTGTATGTTTGGTGCTCATGCCTGGTAATGTTTTATGTCTCACATCACTTTCTATCTATAGTGATCTCTAGAAAAGTTTCACGAAGTTTGGAATAAAAAAGTCACATGAAATGATAAGTCATGTAATTGTTGCAAATATCTTTATTATGTGTTGGAATTGCACTATTAAGTGAATGGAATTATAGATCATCAACCAAACCATGCAACTTTGCCCAAATGGCTCTAGATGAACTCTACAACAAAAGTCATGAAGGGTTTATGTTGAGCAAATGCCAAGAAAATACCCCAATTGGCCTAAAACCCTAGTTTAGGCTTTATTAAGTTGCTGCTTTGACCAAAGTGAAAGTTTGACTTTTGTACCAGTTATGAGGTTTGACCTTCAATAAAAGTTGTGGTTCATCTAATGTAGAACAAACTTTGTTAAATAGTCAAGAGCTAGTTTGGTTTCTAACCTAGTCAAATAGAGCTCCCAAGATTCAATGAAGTGTTGTTTTGGAACCCCAAATTTTGGCTAAGTCAAATGGTGTCTCAGTTTCGGGTACCCTAATTTGGAGCTATGTAGTTTCCTAACCAGGCCAAACTAGTTGATGACTCTTTAATAGAAGTTGTAGTTTAGATTATGTACTACCAACTTTGTTTAAGCACCAAGGCCTGGTACAACTTCTAACCTAGCCAAATAAGGGCACCAAGTTTGAATGTGCTGCTTTTGTTCAGTCTGTAAGCAATCCTTTGTCATTAGGATTGGCATTCCGTGTTCTCGAGCTTTTGTTAAACAACTTGAGTTGATCCAAGAATAAAAGTTGGAAATTATTCTTTGGAGAGGAGCCTACCAAAAGTTGGAATTTGTTTGACCAAGTTTGGTCTCCAAAAACTCCCAAAAGCCGAGCTCTACTTTGATCATCATTAGTTGTTGACAATGATGTGTTGGAGCTTAATTATCTCCTAATCCGTTACTCTTATGGCCGAACACCCTTAATCAAAGTTGGAGAGCATCAGGTGGAGATCAAACTTCGTGTTCGGCCCATCTTCAAATTCAGACCAGAACGGGCCCAACTCGCGTCCCACGTCGGCCACACCGTCGCCTACCACGTGCTCGTCGTAATGCCTCAAATGGGGACACCTGTTCTGGACATGGAAGCCATGCCCGAGCTAGGTGCCCCATCTCTGTCCACACGCCCTACTGGTCCTTTGCGAGTTGGAGAAGCCGGATACACTTGCCTCTCGTTTCCACTACCGAGTTGGTCGCTCCCATGGTCGTCCTTGCCTAGCTCACCCTCGCCCTCACCATGGCGGAGCCGAAGCTCGAGCTACTGCTGCCACTACAGGCGCTGCTTGTTAATGAAACATGGTTGGCAGTCTACCAAGGGGTATGCCCAAGGTAGTGATTTCTCGGTAGACAGGTGCGCAAGCTATGAACTAGATGGTGATGCAAGACACGGAACAAGGTTTTATCTAGGTTCGGCTGCCGTAAGGGTGTAATACCTACGACCTATGTCTGATTTGTATTGTTGTGTATAATGAGATGTGTTTTGAGGGGGTCCCCTGCCCGCCTTATATAGTTCGGGGGTAGGGTTACAAATCTGGAAACTAATCCTACCTGGTTACAATTGACATAGCTGGCCGGATAAGGATTCCTATTCTAACCGACTAGGATCTTGCTTGATCTCCAAGTTTGCTTTCCTTCATTGCGTGGGACGCCGAGAAGATAGACTAGGCCACGTGTCATCTTCTGATGGACCGAGCCCACTAGTCTGGGCTAGCCCAAGTCTAGCCATAGGGGTATAGGGGTTAATACCCCCATAGCTAGTCCCTAAGCACTATGCATTGTGATGCGACACGCCGTCTTGACCTTCTCCAAACAATGAGGCTTGAGTTCTTGATGTCTTCGACCAGTTAAAATACCATCTGAGCAGTTGTTGCAGGCGTCCAACCAGCTTATAGTACAACCAACCACCGTTGTTGCTAGAGAAAGTAGGTTGTCCGAAGAATGTATGGTGCTCTTTGAGAAAAAGAAAAAGATTTCCTTTCTAGTGAAGTGTGCCCACTTGTATTTCTGAAAAGAAATGTAAGCAGGGTAAACAAAGCATAGGGATCAAAAAATAAACACATTCACTGCTAGGTGAAGTGTGCCCACTTAGTCCCCGAGCTTGGTAGTAGGTGACGTAGGCACGTGGTGCCAGGGTCAAAAATGAAACTCCATGGAAACTTGATACTGAGATGCACCGACAGGTGCATCGTACTGATGTAGTCCTCAAGCTTGCTGGAAGGCGAAATATGAGCCTTGTAGCAAGGTCTAAAAAAGCACTGATTTCTCAACTGTATGCGAGTCCAATTTCACATGTAGCCGAGAAAATCAGGCGTCGAGCTGTTGTCAGAGAATGGTCAAAGCAGTCCCCGAGCACAGCGTGAGGTTTGGTTGACAAGTCCCCGAGCAGCATGAGACGTGGTCGACGAGTCCCCGAGCAGCATGAGACGTGGTTGATGAGTCCCCGAGCCTAGTCGAAGAATATAATGTGCTCGGTGGTCTGTGACAATCTGTGACCAGACCAGTCCCCAAGCATCTCTTACTGACTTCCTGTCTGACGCATAGTATTTAATTTGAATTTTTCTTTCTTCCTTGCTCTGACATGATATCACAAAAAGTTGACTGATGTGACGTTATCATCATGCTCATCTACCTTGTTAGTGTCACAATAAACCGTTCGCCAGACGGAGCATACCAGTGTGGGCCCTCCCATGGAGGAAACAAGGGGCGCATTTACTGGCGTGGTAACCGGGAAAAAGTGGAAACCAGAGAGATCGTGCCACGTTCCACACACACGTATCCTGAAAATCTTGAGGAGGTGGAACAGTGTAGTCAATGGGATAAATAGCCGCTGTGCGGCCATTCCCCATTTACGCCCAACAGTTGCCTTTGCAAATCAACCGCCTTCTTCCTCTAGTCTGCGTGCCCTATTCCAATTCCGCCGCCACCATTAGCACACCTTGCCATCGTTAGGAGCGATGCGCTCCCTGTACACCAGCTGAGCCAAAGCAAAGAGGTGAGAGAGATAGAAGATGACCAAGACGGAGGCGGCGAAAAGAGCCAAAGTGATGAGGAAGGAATGGTGGAAGTCGAAGTCCACCGAATCGACCATCAACGTCCGTGTCGGCCCGAGGTGCTCCATATAACACCTCAGGTGTTTGGCTTCCATAATTGCACTTGCATTTCATAAACTTGAGCATCATTCATTCATGCATGAGCTTATAATGTGTGAAACATGCCTTTGAAACATTGCAACATATGCTTATATTTCATGTGTGTTTATGAAATGAGTAGTGTGTAACACCTAAGTAAAACATGTGCAACTTCTTCTTGAGACATGTTATCCACATTAGTGAAACATGATTAGCAAGTGCTACGCAACACACTCATGAAACATATGAAACATGGCTTGGAAACAAAAGTAGCAACTCACTTGTTTTCCTTGTTTCATTGCATGTGATGCTTGATTTGTGTGTAACTAAAGTATACAGTGGTCAATTATGTCCTATAGTACCTTAATCACACTTAGGATCATTAGTGGAACAATGTTCATGTTGACCAAATTGACCAAAATGCCCTCCTATGTGATGTTGACCAAGCCCTTAGCCCTAAAATGCTCTAGTTTGACTGTTTAAAAAAGTCCAGTTAGAGATCTTGCATGGAGAAGCAATCGTAATCAAAGTTGTAGAGAATTTCATAAGGAACAAAAGTTCTAATATGGCCATCTCATGAAAATGACCAGAACATGCTCAAAAGTGGCCGACAAATCAGTTTGAGGGGCTGCCCAACACTTAGAAAATTTCTAAGTCTGAAATTTGGAGTTACAGTTTCAAAGTACCCCACTTCGACGCCACGTAACTAACAAACTAGGCTAAACCAGTCCAAGATTGACAAAGTTGTAGTCCTCATATAGCTCTACAACTTTTCTGTTATCACCTCTTGCTAAATTAGGCCTGTTTAGGAGATAATCAATGATGAAATCACTCTGTCAGTCATCGTTTTCGGGCTTCCATTCAGTTTCTTCAATCGACCGTGGCCGACCAGCCTCAGGCCATTGCCGCCATGTGGACATGCCGTGGCGGCCGTACGCCGGCCGTGGCCCCACCGGTCAGGTCCGAGCGGGTCTCTTGAGCGCCACGACACTACCTCCGCCCTCACTCCCGCCTTTGCTCCTCTCTCTCGCTCTCTCCACGCCCAGGCAGACGAACCAAGCCGCCATCGCTGCCGCGTGCTTCCCCACAGCTATGTGAGCTCACCTTCACATCGCAGCCCACAAAACCTCGGCCACAGCTCTGCCTTGGACCCCTCTACCTCCTCCACCTCTTGCTTGAGCCGACTGCGTGGAGGTAAGGGCACATTACTGGCTTATTTCTGCTCGGAGCTCACCGGAGCATCGCCGCCGTCACGGTCCACCGTGGCCAGCTCACGTCCACCGTTCTCTTCCTTCTCTAACCTCTATCCCCACTTCTTGAACCTGTGTGGATGCTCGTGGTTAGATGTTACCGCCAGAAACTGTCTGGGCAGACCGGGACGGCCCACGGGTGCGCCATGCGCTGGCCGCGCCTGCCATGGCCGCCGATGGAAAACCTCCACGGCTAGCCTCATCGTGACCGTCTCTGCCCTCCCTAGTGCACGCATGGGGATCACCTCGAGCCGTAGTACGCCTTTGGATCATGTAGCCCTGTATCTCTCCGTAGCTCGTCCGGAATGCTGGCCTCGCCGGAGCGCTCTGTGCGCCGCCGCTACTCGGTGCACGTGGTACAGCCTCTCTGTCACACCACCATCCCTCTTGAGCACTTCATCTTCTTCGCCATCGTTCGCTGATCCTTTCCCCTCACTATCTTGTCGTTTTGGGTCACCGGAGATGACCGGAGCACGGCAGCCTACCGCCGTCGTCCACCATGAACGACGGCAAGGTAGCTCTAGTGCAGTAGAATTAGGGAAAAGTGGGATGCCTAGATGCGGGTTGGCATGGGGAGTACGTAGGTGCATTCATCTCCGTCGGGCGGGTCACCGGCGATGAGATACGCTGGCCGAAGCTCTCTCCCCTGTGTGCTGTCGCTGGCAAGTGGGGCCTTCCTGTCAGGCCGCACGCGCGGTCGGGAGTCCAAAGCAGGCCGCTCGTGATCTAGGCCGCGCTGGCATGTCAGGCTAGCCCAGTAGCTCTGTAGGGTTTATTTTGTGTTTTTCTTTTATTAATTTCATAGATCTATATGCTATGTTGTAAATTTCATATCTCATGCAATATAGATCCAATTGAGGTGATTCTAATTGTGTTTAGTTCTAGATAAAGTGTAGTATTTAGGAAAATATTAAATGTATATGTGTTGTTTAGTTTATGGAAGATTTAAATAGGTCTTCGAAATGTGTTTTAAAATGAATGCAAACTTGTTAAATGGATAACTTGAGTGGTAGTGTTCCAAAAATTATGAAATTTGGTGGGTATGTTATTTCATGTCTATGCTAGCTCTGGTAAAAAAAATGGATACTATTGCTTGAGTAATATTCAAGTTATGATATTGTCATGTTATATTAGGAGATAGTTTAATGAATTTTAATAATTTTTCTGTATATGCAATGCTCATGAAATGTTATGGAGAGTGTCAGGGTACCCTAAGGTTGCTAAGAAAAATATTGTTTCTGTTGTTTGACACTTTTCTTTATGAATTGTTAATTATGCTAAATCAGCCTTTCTGGCTTGTGAAATTTGTGTAGGGAGTTTCTGTGAATAACTTTAGTTCAAATTTTTACAGTAGCCTCCTAGTATGGTATAGAGTCTCCTGTAATTTTTGAAGAATTTGCAAAGTAGTTCGCATATAAGTTTAATTTCCAACTTAATTATTTAATTAAATTAAGAAAGGGATTAAAATAAATGACTTTGGTGACCATACCTTACTTTCTGGTGGTTTCATGTAGTAGTGTCATTAGTTTGGTCATAAGGGTAGTTTGACACATGAATAAATATTTAATTTTCACATTTCTAGGTTCTCTGGATAGCTGGTAGCATTTTTGGGTTTGAACCTTGATAAAGGTGGTTGCTGGGAAACTTGTGAATACCAAAGTGGTAGTAAACTTGTTAAACTAGCTTGTGTCAAAATTTGGTGGCATTTGGCCCAGTAGTCTAGGAGTTGTGTCTGTTTAAAGTGGCTGTCCAGAAATAGTTGATCTCTGTTTGGGGAGGATAGATTTCTAGAACTTTAGAATTTCGACTAGGTAAACTTTAGAATTAGGTGTTGAGGTCTGAATGTGAATTGTAGAGCATTTTATAAGCTTTCCAGATTGTCTTGTATCATGTCATTTGGATTTTTGAATCTACAGCTATGGTGGAAATACTTAGCTGCTGTCCAGAATTTATCATTTTGTTATGTTGTGCTTAGGTTGGTGGTAACCTTAAGTAATGTTGTTCTTGTTGATTGTTAGGTGTTAGGACCTTAACTGAGGATGAACAATTATATATTAGGTTGTGTAGATTAGGTAAGTACTTCTCTACCGGAGAAGAGATTTGCACTTGTTGTGAAGTAATTTGAATAGAGCACTAGGATTGCTGTAGTTACATGTCATTCCGAGCATGTTGCATTTCTTCTTATGAATCCATGAGATTTATTGTGCATTCATGCAATAGGTGTATTGGAGGGAGTAACACTCCTAGAGTTCGAGGTAGCAATTCCGGAGGAGGATCTAGAGCAGCCGAGGGAGCCCGAGGAACTAGCCGGCGAAGGAGTTCCCGCAGACGAGCTAACTGAGTGCTCGGACCATTGCCCTTCCTCTTTCTTGAAAGGCAAGCCTAGGTGCATGCTGACCCAATTATATATATATAATATATATCTTGAGTACTTTTACCTGTTTACTGCATTAAGTTGTAGGAGTTGGGTGAAAACACTTGTTGCATTATATCTATCCTTGTCCAGATATAGAACTTGAATCCCAATTTAAGTTTAGGTACGTGTCAATGCTTAGCCTTGCTTAGTGCGGTAGAAGTCGGATGATTTCCGGTCATCCGTGAGATTTAGGTGCAGTGGGTCACGAGTGGCTATGTTAGCCATCGTGGATGGAACCATGCTTAAAAATGAATTTGAGACCGGGTGGGAGTTCGATAGTGCAGCAGCAAGACACTTCACATCTTGGGTGCGAAGCTATGCCCGTCTGAGTCATTTAAGGACCGATTCGTTGTATGTCCTTGAGTCATGTTGAACGCAGTCTAACACTTAGTTGGCTGGATAAGTCGTTCCAACCGTGAAGCTGAGTAATACAGTTCAGGCGGGGAATCGAGTGGTAGGTCGCATCTTGGAGGTAGTAAGGATGTGCTTGGGGACATTGGCGTGAGACCAAGGGGGTTAGAGTCCCTATCACCTAGCAGAGTGTTGCCCTTGGGATAAGGCATCAGTCGAACCTGTTACTCCTGAATTGTATGAAAGGTGGCTTGTGCGACCCTGGCAGGGGCCTGCGCGGTGAGTGTTAGAAATACCCCTCCGGCTAGATAGGAACTCGATTCGAATCGCTGTCGCTCCCGGTTAGTGAGCACTTGACTTGAGCAGCGGCAACATAGATTCCATTAATTGAACAGATGGTTAAGTGGATGATGATATAATGATGCCTCAATTTATACCTGCTATGGTTATTACTGGTTGCTTATAATCAAGTGAATGTTTAGTATAGGTGCTAAGATAGATGACTGGTTAATGCTAAAAATAACTGCTAGCACAGGTTAAAAGAGTTCCAATTACTTATGCTTTTCTGCAAAATATGATGTCAGCCAGCTCCGGTTAAGAAAAGCCTTGCATGATCCTTGGTGTCTTTTATTTTCCATTTTGATGGGTAAGTCTAGCTGAGTACATTCCCGTACTCAGGGTTTATTTCCTCCTGTTGTAGATGACAAGCTTTATCAGGGCTTCTGCAAGACTTGCCTCCACCTCGCGGGTGATGAGGACTAGATCACTCGGGCGTGATCGTTTGTTAGTTTACTTTCCTTAATGCTTTTGTGGGATGTTGATCTGTAAGACTGGCAGTAGTATTTGAACTAAGTGTGTGTGTGTGTTATGCTTCCGCTACTTTATAAACCCGGTTTGTAATAATGGCGACTCTGTTTGTTGTAAGTGGATTTCTGAACTACTTGTAAAATGTAACATGTGATGTGTATGTTAAATGATGCGATCTAGGTTGTAAGCGAGCTGGTTTGAAATCCTTCATGGTTTCGATTGACTACAGGGATTATATGGGCTCAAGTTTGAAAATTTGAGCATTTTGGCGCTTGTTTTTGTACTTGTGCTCTTATAATTTGGTCGGTTCTATTACAGCTGGTACCAGAGCGGAATTCAACATTAAACACATCGTACGGGTATTTGAAAACAAAAGTGTTTGTTTGTGAAAAGTGTTAAAAATCTGAAATTTATTACTATAAGTATGCTAGTGATCACATCCCTTAGCCCAAATAAGGACTCTTAGGTGGCTTAGTAAAATATTAACTTGGGGGTCTTGTTTGTTTTTGTTTCGTCGTCCATACGGTGTGATATTGTATGGATGCCATCCGCTTGGGAGGTAATGTATGGATCAAACACCTCGACGCTCTAGTAAGTGTGAGTTGTGAGAGCATGACCATCCAACTGGCGGTCTAGGGGAGAGTACTTGTGGTTACTTGCATACTTACATGTTCAATCATGTAATTATGAAAGTACTTAATTGTGGGTATATCTATCGGGTAGTTGTGATACCTAAGTATGTACATCGAGGATGTGTATATGGAAAGTATTTAGTTTACTGCTTACTTGCATGCTTATATTGGGAAACTACTGGGCTGAAATGAGATTTTCTGTAGGTACACTAACAACGCAAACGAGTAGACCGATAGTTTTGCCTAAATGAGAGAGCGTATGTATGCCACCACCTAGTGTTAGAAGTTTATGATTCTACTAGGGTGAGAGGGCGTACGGAACGTGCATGCATCATGTTTAATTCATGTCATACATTTTATATTATTCCCTCCTTAAAATTTCGATTGTCCCGACTAAATTAAATTTTGTATCCCCTAAATTATCCTCACTTTAAGTTATAACTTGTTGCTACAGATGGTTCACACCAAGAGGACCGCTCGCAAGTCCACTAGAGGCCGGGCTCCTCGACACCAGCTCACTCCACGTGAGCCCCGTCCTAAGCCCACCGAGGTGGAAAGGTTGAGGGCCGAGTTGGCTGAGGTGACTACTGCTAGAGATGCAGCTCAGCAACATCTAGAGCAAGTGATACATGATAGGGATCAGGAGACACTTGTGGTCCAGAGGTTGACTGTGGCTCATTGCAACTGTCAGTGCATGCTGGTCCACGTGATGAACCAGCGGGATGAAGCCTGACACGAAGAGAACATCCTGAGAGCTCGCCAGGTGGAGCTTGAGCAACAGTTAGAAGCTGCAGAAGAATACAATGAAAATCTTCATGAGGAAGTGCACCACCTAAACAATCAGCTCAATCCTCTGCTCCCTCATGACAATGACAAGGATGAGGAGATGGGCTCTAGAGTCTTCATGGCTGAAGGTGATGATGACATGGAGGTCAATGGGCCAGAGGATGTTCCACCAGAAAAAGAAGAAGATGATGAGGAGCTAGAGCCTGCTAGTGATGAGGATGGCAGGGAGATCTTCGACACTGACTCTGAGGACGATGCTTAGAGTAGTCATCGCATAGCTATGGCGCTAGAGTTATCTTTTGTGCCCTCCATGCGGGGAGTGGGGCCTTGTAATAACTTAGCTTTTGGGATGTAACACCGAACCCTATGTTATCCTAGATGTTAGTTTGAACATGTTAAATTTCAATCACAAAGGATGTCTCATTGTGTTGTGTTCGGTGATGGTGTCACGGTTAGCACCCTCCGGTGCCGTGACGAAACCGAGGGCCTCCTGTGGCGCGCGACATAAGGTTGTGCTACTTGGCACACGCTGGTATCAAGGTGGCTAGTCATGATCCACCATGGAACTCTACCAATGGGTTGTCTCCTCGTGGTCATTTACTTGGGTAGCTTTTCCTATTTGGCTAGAAGTTAGATCGCATCTGGACACCCTTGTTATGTAAGGTTGAAACCCCGTTGATATGGATGTAACCTGTTCAGTCACGTTTGTGCTCCTTGTATGTGAGTCTTTAATAAATTCCATCTTTTCATCAGGGGATATCTTGTTTGCTAAGTACATCGCATAATTGCGTCAATTGATGCGCTTGATGAGGTTGTGTGGTTGTGATGAATTATTGTGCCTCGATTGTTGTGTGAATTCATTTGCCAATGAAATTAGTTCAGCATATTTATACAATTAATCTACAAATTTCCCACATTGTCAGTGCTCATTAGCTATGCATTTTGCAAATGGCATATAACCTCCGTCGTGGTCATGGCGTTGAGGATGAGGAATAGCCACCCCCTCCGCCACCACCCACCCTGGCGAAATTGATGCAGACGGTGGTTGAAGGGCAGCGCCTGTTAGTAGACGCCATGCACTAGTTAGTCAACCGGGATGCTCGGCATGGTCATCAGGGACCGGAACCAAATCAGCATAGTGACTTCAAGGACTTTCTCGACACCAAGCCCCCGCTCTTAAAGGAGGCAAAGGAATCTCTGCAAGCTGATGAGTGGTTGAATACCATTGAGCAGAAGTTTCGTCTGCTTCGTCTGACTGAGGAGCTGAAGACCGAGTATGCTTCCCACCAATTGCATGGTCCGGCTGGTATTTGGTGGAGTCACCACCGCTCCACATTGCCTCCTAATGTCCCGATCACTTGGGACCAGTTCAAAGCAGCCTTCCGTCGGAATTACATTCCTCTAGGTTTGATGGCAATGAAGCACACTGAGTTCATGAGATTAACTCAAGGCAATAATAGTTTGACGGAATACCTGCAAGCCTTTAACAACCTTGCAAGGTATGCAACTGAGTTTGTGGATACTGATGCAAAGAAGATTGCTAGCTTCAAGCGTGGCCTCAGTCCAAAGCTAATGAAGACCATGGGCACTAGCAAATGTGCCACTTTCAATGAATTTATCAGTGATGCCCTAACCCAAGAGAACAATAATTCTATCTATGCTGCTTCTAAGAGCCGCAAGAGGGCCTTTGAGGCGGGTTCTTCACAGTCCCGAGCTCCAGCTGCACTGAGGGCTCCTCCTCATCCTCCTGCAACAGGTGCTAAGTTCTGTCCCCCGCAAAAGAAGGCCCCAGCCAAGACTGGGTTTCGTAAAGCATATACAGTCTCTCTTCCGAAGGGTCGTTCTGGCCAAGGCAGCTCCAGTGTTCCTCCAAGCAATATGTCTTGCTGGAACTGCAACAAACCAGGTCATTGGGCTAGGAATTGCCCGTATCCTAAGAAGAATGCAAATCAAGGTGGTCGTCAGGGCCATGTTCATTATAATAGTATTGAAGAAATTCCATCTGGTGAGGTAGTCACTGCTGGTAAGTTCCTAGTTGACCAACATTCCGTAGTGGTGCTATTTGATTCAGGTGCTTCGCATTCCTTTATCAGTCCTATGTTTGCATCGAAGTTTGCACACAAATTATAGACTGTTGAAGATGGGGGTTATTGCATTCGAGCAGCAAGTGGTAATATTTCCACAAATCAAGTAGTTAAGGGGGTAGAATTTGAAATAGAAGGGCGAATGTACTTGATTACCTTAGTGGTTTAGCCTGGACTAGGAATAGATGTTATTTTGGGTATGAATTGGATGAGTCAGAATGGGGTACTCATTGATACATCAACCTGGGTCGTTATGCTCAAAGATCCTACTAATCAGAAGGGTTTTCTAGTGCAACTTCCCCAAAAAATTCATCTTTCTGGTGAAGTTCATGTGGTGCAAGCAAAGTCCATAGCTGATATTCTCGTAGTATGCGAGTTTCCTGACGTCTTTCCTGATGATTTGCCGGGATTGCCTCTGGATCGGGATGTGGAGTTGAAAATAGAGTTGTTGCCTGGCACGGCACCCATCTCTAGAAGGCCCTATAGGATGCCTCCGAATGAACTAGCTGAACTTAAGGTGCAGTTAAATGAACTTTTGAAAAAGGGGCTAATTCATCCTAGTTTGTCTCCGTGGGGATGTCCTGCTATCTTTGTAAAGAAGAAGGACCAGTCGTTGCGGATGTGTGTAGACTATAGGCCTCTGAATGCAGTTACTGTCAAGAATAAGTATCCTCTACCATGCATCGACATCTTGTTTGATCAGTTGTCTAGAGCTAAAGTCTTTTCCAAGATTGATCTGAGGTCTGGTTATCATTAAATCAAAATCCATCCTAAAGATGTTTCAAAAATGGCTTTCTCTACAAGATACGGTCTCTATGAGTATCTTGTTATGTCCTTCGGCTTGACCAATGCTCCCACACACTTCATGTACTTGATGAATTTGGTGTTTATGCCCGAATTGGAAAAGTTCGTGGTGGTATTTATCGATGACATCTTGGTGTATTCTAAAAATGAGGAAGATCACGCTAAACATCTGCATATAGTCCTCACAAGACTGCGTGAACATCAACTTTATGCAAAATTCAGTAAGTGCGAATTCTGGCTTCATGAAGTACCTTTCCTTGGGCATGTGTTGTCCAATGGGGGAATTATGGTGGATCCCACCAAGGTACAAGAAGTATTGGACTGGAAGGCTCCTATCTCGGTTCACGAGGTCTGGAGTTTTCTAGGATTGGCTGGCTATTATCGTCGCTTCATCCCCGATTTCTCTAAAATAGCCACGATAATGACTCAGGTGCTACAAAAAGACACCAGGTTTGTCTGGACTCCTAAGTGTGATGCAGCTTTTCACAAACTGCGAACCCTCCTAACCTCAGCTCCGGTTTTGGCGCAATCAGATATCAAGAAACCATTTGATGTGTGTTGTGATGCCCCAGGCATAGGTTTGGGAGGTGTTCTAATGCAGGAAGGCCGAGTAATTGCATATACCTCTCGACAACTTCGGAAGCATGAGGTGAATTATCCAATGCATGACTGAGAACTCGCTACAGTTGTTCATGCTTTGAAAGTCTGGCGACATTATCTGTTGGGCAATGTTTGCAATATCTATACTGACCATAAAAGCCTCAAATATATCTTCACTCAACCTGAGTTGAATATGCATCAAAGAAGATGGCTTGAGTTAATTAAAGATTATAATCTCCAAGTGCACTATCATCCTGGCAAGGCAAACGTGGTTGCCGATGCTTTAAGATGTAAGTCTCATTGCCACTCCTTAGTTGAAAGCGATTTTCATCTGTCTCACCTTCTACACCCAGCAGTTCTGCACCATATCACGGTCAGTTGCACTCTCAAGAGTATAATAATTGAACTCCAAAAGACTGACACCGATATATTCCACATCAAGCATAAGATGAAAGAGCAAGAAACTAAACATTTCAGGGTAGATGAAGAGGGTGTGCTATGGTTTAAGGATAGATTAGTTGTGCCTAAGGACCGAGAGCTTAGGAATCACATTATGTCTGAAGCACATTCCCTAAGTTGTCCATTCATCCTGGTAGCAATAAGATGTATTATGATTTGAAGCCATACTATTGGTGGAACAAAATACGGAAAGAGATAGCTGCATATGTTGCTAGGTGTGATACCTACTGTAGGGTTAAAGTCGTGCACATGAAAGCTAGATTGCTTCAACCACTTTCTATCCTAGGTTAGAAATGGGAGGAGATAAGTATGAATTTCATTGTTGGACTTCCTCCTACTGTCAAGAATCATAACTCTATCTAGGTAATTGTAGATCGTTTAACCAAGTCGGCTCACTTCATTCCTGTTCGAGCAGACTATCGTCCTACCGACTATGCTGAGTTGTACTTCAATCAGATAGTCTAACTCCATGGGATCCCTTGCACTATCATTTCTGACCATGGTCCGCAGTTCACTGCTCATTTTTGGGAGCACTTGCATCATCTTCTAGGAACCAAGCTAGTAAGAAGCTCTGCGTATCACCCCCAGACGGCAGGTTAGACTGAACGAGTTAACCAAATCTTAGAAGATATGTTACGGGCATGTGTTATTTCATCCAAGGGTTCATGGGAGAAATGGTTGCCTCTAGCTGAGTTTTCGTACAATAATAGTTATCAAGAGAGCATTAGGATGGCCCCATTCGAAGCATTGTACAGTCGTAAGTGTAGAACCCCACTAAATTGGATAGAAGCTGGCGAGAAAAGCTATTATGGTATTGATTTTATCAAGGAAGCTGAAGAACAAGTCTGTACCATCAAAATACATATGGCTACAGCTCAATCTAGATAGAAAAGTTACGCTGATCGCCATAGAAAACCAATCGAGTTTGAAGTTGGAGATTTCATCTATCTAAAAGTTTCACCTATGAAGAGTGTACAACGTTTTGGTGTGAAGCGAAAGCTTGCACTGAGATACGTGGGTCCTTTCTAGATCATAGGAAAGAGTGGAGCTATCGCGTATAAGATCCAGTTACCTCCTGAAATGAGCGCCATTTTTCAATGTTTTCTATGTATCTCAATTAAAGAAGTGTCTTTGGGTTCCTGAAGAAAGAGTTCCATTAGGGGATATCAAGCTAGAGTCTAATCTAACTTATGAAGAAAAGCCAGTTCGTGTGATTGACACTCAGGAGCGGGTAACTAGGAGTCGAGTGGTTAAGTGGTATAAAGTAATGTGGAGTAATCTGGGTAGTGAGAGTGATGCTACGTGGGAGCGAGAAGACTATTTACGAGAGGGTTATAAGGAATTCTATCAACAATGGTATGCTTTCCAAACCTCGAGATGAGATTTTTATAAGGGGGAGGGCTGTAACACCTCAGGTGTTTGGCTTCCATAATTTCACTTGCATTTCATAATCTTGAGCATCATTCATTCATGCATGAGCTTATAATGTGTGAAACATGCTTTTGAAACATTACAACATATGCTTATATTTCATGTGTGTTTATGAAATGAGTAGTGTGCAACACCCAAGTGCAACATGTGCAACTTCTTTTTGAGACATGTTACCCACATTAGTGAAACACGATTAGCAAGTGCTATGCAACACACTCATGAAACATATGAAACATGGCTTGGAAACAAAAGTAGCAACTCACTTGTTTTCCTTGTTTCAATGCATGTGATGCTTGATTTTGTGTGTAACTAAAGTATACAGTGGTCAATTATGTCCTATAGTAGCTTAATCACACTTAGGATCATTAGTGGAACAATGTTCATGTTGACCAAATTGACCAAAATTCTCTCCTATGTGATGTTGACCAAGCCCTTAGCCCTGAAATGCTCTAGTTTGACTATTTAAAAAGTGCAGCTTAAAAATCTTGCATGGAGAAGCAACCTTAATCAAAGTTGTAGACAATTTCATAAGGAACAAAAGTTCTAATATGGCCATCTCGTGAAAATGATCAGAACATGCTCAAAAGTGGCCCACAAGTCAGTTTGAGGGGCTGCCCAACACTTAGAAAATTTCTAAGTCTGAAATTTGGAGTTACAGTTTCAAAGTACCCCACTTCGATGCCATATAACTCACAAACCAGGCCAAGCCAGTCCAAGCTTGACAAAGTTGTAGTCCTCACATAGCTCTACAACTTTTCTGTTATCACCTCTTGCTAAATCGGGCCAGTTTAGGAGATAATCAATGATGAAATCGCTCTGTCAGTCATCGTTTTCAGGCTTCCATTCAGTTTCTTCAGTCAACCGTGGCTGACCGGCCTCAGGCTGTTGCCGCCATGTGGACACGCAATGGTAGCCGTACACCGGCCATGGCCCCACCGGTCAGGTCCGAGCGGGTCTCTTGAGCACCACGACGCTGCCTCTGATGAATACAGGCCCGATCTTCCGAGAGGTAACCGGTAAGTTCGATTTGTGGAGATCTCGACGTTGGCGATCTAACTTCAAATCAGACACGATTCGAACCCTGCAACTGTTACACCACTGCTCCGTTGGTTATCAACCAAGCACAACTTGATTGACCTCGCCAAGAAGGCTTTTCCTGCAAGCGAATCAAAGAGCACAAGCAAGAAGGTAAAAACACGCAATCTAAAAATTGCAAATATGAATGATGCAAATATCAATAGAGGGTTCAAGAACTCGGTTCCAAAGGACTAATCGACACAGTGGAGGAGATCAAGAATAGGGGCCCTAGATCACTGTAAAAGGATTTGTCACCACCGTTACAATGAACGATTTAGTTTCTCGATGGAAAACTAAACTCTAAACAAAACCCAATTGTCTAGCAGTGGCGGCGGCAGCTGCGTTTATAGTCTAAGACTTGACTTAGGGTTGGGGACGGCCAAGGGTTGGGCACCCACAACTTGGGCTTAAGGCCCGACGCGATACATGGCCAAGTTGGCCCAAATAGGTGACACAGCACCTTGCCGTGGTTACACAAAATTATCCACAGACCTTTTGGAGCTGGGACCAGATCTAAAATGACGGCGTCGTCATCCCCTTTCCAATGCATCCAAGAACGCCCTGTTTTAATGTCGTACGAGAGAGTTATGACCGAAATAGTGACGACATGTCTGCTGAATCCGAGGGTGACGTGGCAGCTGAGTTGGGGACGAATTGCAACTTGGGGAAGACCATAGCGTCGGTGTGTCCAGCGTGGTGATATCCTCATCAGCCTCTGCCCTCACTCCCACCTCTGCTCCTCTCTCTCTCGCTCTCTCCACGCCTAGGCGGACGAACCGAGCCGCCATCACTGCCGCGCACTTCCCCGCGGCCGTGCGAGCTCACCTTCGCATCGCAGCCCACCAAACCTCGCCCACAGCTCCGCCTTGGACCTCTCTACCTCCTCCACCTCTTGCTTGAGCCAATTGCATGGAGGTAAGGGCACATTACTGGCTTATTTCCTCTCGGATCTCACCGGAGCATCGCCACCGTCACGGTCCACCATGGCCAGCTCACCTCTGCCGTTCTCTTCCTTCTCTGACCTCCGTCCCCACTTCCTCAACCAGTGTGGATGCTCGTGGTTAGATGTTACCGCTGGAAACTGTCCGGGTGAAACGGAACGGCCTGCGGGTGCGCTGTGCGCTGGCCGCGCCCGCCATGGCCGCCGATGGCAAACCTCCACGGCTAGCCTCGTCGTGACCGTCTCTGCCCTCCCTAGTGGGCGCATGGGGATCGCCTCGAGTCACAGTACACCTTTGGATCATGTAGCCCTGTATCTCTCCATAGCTCGTCCGGAACGCTGGCCTCGCCGGAGTGCTCTGTGCGCCGCCGCTACTTGGTGCACGTGTTCTGGCCTCTCTGTCGCACCACCATCCCTCTTGAGCACTTTGTCTTCTCTGCCATCACTCGCTGATCCTTTCCCCTCGCTGTCTTGTCATTCTAGGTCACCGGAGATGACCGGAGCACGACAGCCTACCTCCGCCGTCCGCCATGAATGACGGTGAGGTAGCTCCGGTGCAGTAGAATTAGGGAAAGTGGGATGCCAAGATGCGGGTTGGCATGGGGAGTACGTAGGTGCGTTCATCTCTGTCGGGCGGGTCACCGGCGGCGTGATACGCCGGCCGGAGCTCTCTCCCCTGTGTGCTGTCGCTGGCAAGTGGGGCCTTCCTGTCAGGCCGCGCGCGCGGGCAGGAGTCCGAAGTAGGCCCTGCGCGATCTGGGCCGCACTGGCATGTCAGGGCGGTCGAGTAGCTCTGTAGGGTTCATTTTGTGTTTTTCTTTTATTAATTTGACAGATCTATATGCTATGTTGTAAATTTCATATCTCATCCAATATAGATCCAATTAAGGTGATTCCAATTGTGTTTAGTTCTAGATAAAGTGTAGTATTTAGGAAAAATATTAAATGTATATGTGCTATTTAGTTTATGGAAGATTTAAATAGGTCTTCAAAATATGTTTTAAAATGAATGCAAACTTGTTAAATGGATAACTTGAGTGGAATTGTTCCAAAATTATAAAATTTGGTGGGTATGCTATTTCTTATCTATGCTGGCTCTGGAAAAAATTTGGATGCTATTGCTTGAGTACTTTTCAAGTTATGATATTGTCATGTTATATTAGGAGATAGTTTAATGGATTTTAATAATTTTTCTGTATGTGCAATGCTCATGAAATTTTATGGAGAGTGTCATTGTACCGTAAGGTTGCTAAGAAAAATATTGTTTCTGTTGTTTGACACTTTTCTTTATGAATTGTTAATTATGGTAAATCAGCCTTTCTGGCTTGTAAATTTTGTGTAGGGAGTTTCTTTGAATAAATTTAGTTCAAATTTTTACAGTAGCCTCCTAGTATGGTATAGAATCTCCTGTAATTTTTATAGAATTTTCTAAGTAGTTTGCATATAAGTTTAATTTCCCACTTAATTATTTAATTAAATTAAGAAAGGGATTAAAATAAATGACTTGGGTGACCATAACTTACTTTCGGGTGGTTTCATGTCATATGTGACCTAGTAGTGTCATTAGTTTGGTCATAAGGGTAGTTTGACACATGAATAAATATTTAATTTTTACATTTCTAGGTTCTCTGGACAGCTGGTAGCATTTTTGTGTTTGGACCTTGATAAAGGTGGTTGCTAGGAAACTTGTGAATACCAAAGTGGTATTAAACTTGTTAAACTAGCTTGTGTCAAAATTTGGTGGCATTTGGCCTAGTAGTCTAGGAGTTGTGGCTGTTTAAAGTGGCTGTCCAGAAATAGCTGCTCTCTGTTTGGGGAGGACAGATTTCTGAAACTTTAGAATTTCCACTAGGTAAACTTTGGAATTAAGTGTTGAGGTCTGAAAGTGAATTGTAGAGCATTTTATAATCTTTCCAGATTATCTTGTATCATGTCATTTGGATTTTTGAATCTACAGTTATGGTGAAAATACTTAGCTGTTGTCCAGAATTTGTCATTTTGTTATATTGTGCTTAGGTTGGTGATAACCTTAAGTAATGTTGTTCTTATTGATTGTTAGGTGTTAGGACCTTAACTGAGGAGGAACAATTATACATTAGGTTGTGTAGATTGGTAAGTACTTCTCTACCGGAGAAGAGATTTGCACTTGTTGTGAAGTAATTTGAATAGAGCACTAGGATTGCTGTAGTTACATGTCATTCCGAGCATGTTGCATTCCTTCTTATGCATCCATGAGATTTATTGTGCATTCATGCAATAGGTCTACCAGAGGGAGTAACACTCCTAGAGTTTGAGGGAGCAATTCCGGAGGAGGATTAGGAGCAGCCGAGGGAGCCCGAGGAACCAGCCGGCGAAGGAGTTCCCGCAGACGAGCTGCCTGAGTGCCCGGACCATCGTCCTTCCTCTTTCTTGAAAGGCAAGCCCCGGTGCATGCTGACCCAGTTTTATATATATAATATATATCTTGAGTACTTTTACCTATTTACAGCATTAAGTTGTAGGAGTTGGGTGAAAACACTTGTTGCATTATATCTATCCTTGTCTAGATATAGAATTTGAATCCCAATTTAAGTTTAGGTACGTGTCAATGCTTAGCCCTGCTTAGTGCGGTAGAAGTCGGATGATTTCCGGTCATTCGTGAGATTTAGGTGCAGTGGGTCACGAGTGGCTATGTTAGCCATCGTGGATGGAACCATGCTTAAAAATGAATTTGAGACCGGGTGGGAGTTCGATAGTGCAGCCGCAAGACACTTCATGTCTTGGGTGCGAAGCTATGCCTGTCTGAGTCGTTTAAGGACCGATTCACTGTACGTCTTTGAGTCATGTTGAACGCAGTCTAACACTTAGTTGGCTGGATAAGTCGTTCTGACCGCGAAGCCGAGTGATACAGTTTAGGCCGAGAATCGAGTGGTAGGTCGCATCTTGGAGGTAGTAATGATGTGCTTGGGGACATTGGTGTGAGACCAAGGGCGGTTAGAGTCCCTGTCACCTAGCAGAGTGTTGCCCTTGGGGATGCAGCATCAGTCAAACCCACGACTCCTGAATTGTATGAAAGGTGGCTTGTGCGACCCTAGCAGGGGTCTACGCGGTGAGTGTTAGAAAAACCCCTCCAGTTGGATAGGAACTCGATTTGAATCGCCGTCGCTCCTGGTTAGTGAGCACTTGACTTGAGCAGCGGCAACGTAGATTCTATTAATTGAACAGATGGTTAAGTGGATGATGATATAATGATGCCTCAATTTATACCTGCTATGGTTATTACTGGTTGCTTATAATCAAGTGAATGTTTAGTACAGGTGCTAAGATAGATGACAGGTTAATGCTAAAAATAACTACTAGCATAGGTTAAAAGAGTTCCAATTACTTATGCTTTTTTGCAAAATATGATGTCAGCCAGCTCCAGTTAAGAAAAGCCTTCTATGATCCTTGGTGTCTTTTATTTTCCATTTCGATGGGTAAGTCTAGTTGAGTACATTCTCGTACTCACGGTTTATTCCATCCTGTTGCTTGTGACATGCTTTATCAGGGCTTCTGCAAGACTTGCCTCCACCCCGCGGGTGATGAGGACTAGATCACTCGGGCATGATCGTCTGTTAGTTTACTTTCCTTAATGCTTTTATGGGATGTTGATCTATAAGACTGGCAGTAGTATTTGAACTAAGTGTGTGTGTGTTATGCTTCCGCTACTTTATAAACATGGTTTGTAATAATGGTGACTCCGTGTGTTGTAAGTGGATTTCTGAACTACTTGTGAAATGTAATGTGTGATGTGTATGTTGAATGATGTGATCTGGGTTGTAAGCGAGCTGGTTTGAAATCCTTCGTGGTTTCGATAGACTACCGGGATTATATAGGCTCAAGTTCGAAAAATTTGAGCATTTCAGCGCTTGTTTTTGTACTTGTACTCTTATAATTTGGTCAGTTCTGTTACACTCCACAACCGGGAGCTTGCTGGATGGCGGCCACCGGGCAGCGACAGCTACCCCAATCCAAAGCCTGGTGAGATAGTTGTCTTTGAAGATTTTTTTAAGCGGGTTTTTGGGGTTCCTGTCCATCTGTTCCTCCAAGGGCTATGTCTATATTACGTGATTGGGATTTGCAATTTGCATCCCTACTCGATTCTCCTTGTTTTAGGCTTTATCCACCTTTGTGAGGCGTATGGGGAAATCCAATCCCATTTCGACCTATTTCTATATCTATTTTGCTTGAGGAAGAAGGGGTCCCAAGGCGGCTCCAAAATTGCCAGTGGAGCATACCTGACCCTTCGGGATGGGATGAAGCAAGAGTACCTCAACTGCCCCTGGAACACCTCCCTCAGAGATTGGTACAAGAAGTGGTTTTATATTCACGAAGAGCCCGACAGCGCTACGTTTTGTGACGTTGGGTATATTCCAGACAAGAGGGTGGCCTAGAATGAGCGACTAGAACTGGCCGGGCAGGTGGAGGAGTTGATGGCGCTGCTCCCATGGAATCGCCTGGACAGGCCGGCTGTGGCTAGGAGCTTCATTAGCCATACATCCGTGCCAGAGGAGGGTGCACGTTGGGTACGAGTACCAAGGATCGGCCGACTAGACGAGGATGCGTTCGGAGGATCTGGACCACGATGAAGTCAAACGCCGAATTGGGGATTTGTTCAATCTGGTAGACCAAAACTACTCTCCCCCGAGCAGGTTCCAGCATGCGTATAAGCTCATCCGACCAGCCCCGAAGGTAAACAACCAAACTCCTTAGCTTTGAGAAGTGTTGCCGACCACCGTAGAATAAAAATTCCTATTTTTTCTTGTCTTGCATGTATACAGGTGCACGGTGTGGAGAGACACAACATGTTCATGTCATTGGTGCCTGGAGTCGAGCACCCGCAGAGCGTGGAGCCACCACCACTGAACGTGCAGCGATGCTACATGCACGTCGAGGATGACGACGAATCCGGGGCCCGGGCAGTAGCTGGGAAGAGTCCAGTTGCTGCGGATCAATCAAAGAAGAGGGCTGGAAGCTCCCAGCACTACAGGAAAAGGTCACTCTAGGCATGCTTTTATAGTAACACATGTTAAAAATGTCTCTACATAGTCATGTAAAGATGTTTTTTGACATGATTTTATGAACGTCTCAACATAACACGATATTAGACATGTTTTTAGTGTTAAAAGGCATATAAAGACACTTTTTATGATGATATTATAAGCGTCTCAAAATGACACAGTACTGGACACACTTTTAATCGTCAATAGCTTCTAGACACATTACAAAACATATCAGAGAATGCTCCACAACTAATTAAATATATTTTTTGATACAATACTAAAGTCATCTCATAATAACATGTAGTTAGACACACTTTAAACTGTCAGTATAATTCATACACATTGCAAAACGTGTCAATAATCATACATACTCACGTAAACATGCTTCCTGATATGATATTGAAAGCATCTCAAAGTGAAATGAAATTAGATGTGCCTTCATCATCCATCAGTAACATGTAGTGATATTGTAAAAATTAGTAGTTACAAGGAATTCACGAGCAATCAATATAGCCACAACACACAGCGACATTAATGTCTAGAGTCGATGAAATATTTTCATTATTGCTATAAGAAAATACGGGCCAAAGCTAAACATTTGTACTTATGACTTATGCCATAAAATTTATTTTTTATAATTTTAAAATAATTTTCTTAACATTCTATCCAAGTATCTTTAATGTATATAATATCATATAATGAAAAAGAACACAAAAACTACTTTAGAATATATACGAAATAATAATATAATGTAATGAAATAGAACACAAAAAATAGTAGTACAAATTGGTTTGAGCCTTGATCCTTTCGTGTCTTGGATAACAACAATACCGCTAGACTACAAGGGGATCTTGTGCTTTATCCATCTACAACATTTTCTATATACTTTTCTAATGACAGGCTATAATTGCCAATTAAATTATATTATAGGTGTCAATAATTATCACAAAATAAATTATATTTTAAATTTCTATAGAAAAGGTAAAACATACGCCAATTTCTATTGTCATTTTTGTGAATGTTTGATAATTTTTTTCTCTCATTACAAAACATATACTTGTTTTTGCTAGTAATAATAAACATTTAAAGTATGTTTTAGAAATCTAGTTGAAAATTTATTTTAAAATGCATTAAATTATTTTAAAAATCCTGAAAGTCAAGCTCATCACATCTATAATCTTTTTCTTTGTGCTCCTAGGAAACATTGGTGGCACCATGCTTGGAAAAGAATTTGTTGGGGTGTTTATGTTGATGCCCTTGAAAATAATGGCAATGGAAACGATGGAGATGAGATGTTATCTAGACCACTCTATTCTATCAAAACAATAAGAGACGCTATTGACTTCATTGTTGCTTGGCCCTGTTCATAACATGTAAGTTTTCTCTTATACTAACAAATGCTTTACAATTTTGTAATTTCCTAGAATTATACTATATATATCCCTCTCTAAACACGTCCCATTGTAGGTTAAGAGACTTAAGAGTACTACTCAAACCTGTACAACCTTAGCGTGTTTCGTTCTTGTTATATCCATTTGAGAATTCATGTCAGCCAACTTAATCTCCTCTTATTTTGCAGCATGATGGAAACGTGTAACTTGATGTGGATGGAAAGACAAGCTACAAGTTTCAGAGTGAACAAGATAGACTTTAGATTTTAGTGAAAAATATAGATATTTTTATGATGTTACTACTTTTTCTATGCTTCTTTATGAATATGTGGTTTATCTTTGAGAGCACCTTTAGTTAGTGATTAATCAATATCTTGTTTTGTTAAGACAATGGATTTTTTCAATGTAATGCCTTTGTGATTTACTTTTTCACTTTGTGTCCAAATTTATAAAAAAAATCTCTTTATTTCTAGTAAGTAAGAAGGCATTATTGTAAATGTGTCTATTAATAGACACATACTATGTAACGTTTCTATATTAGTAGACACGAAATATAAATACATGTATAAAATTGTCTCTATATTTTTTGAAACACAAAATAATATTACTAAACAATGTATCTATATTGTTAGACATGTAATATAAATGTATCTACTCAAATGTCTCTATACTTCTTAATACATAATACAATGTCATTACACAATGTGACTATGTTAGTACACACATAATATAAATGTATCTATGAGAACGTTTCTACATTTCTTAGCGCATAACGAAGCACTGCTATATAACGTAACTACATAAATAGACATGTTTGATAAATGTATCTATAAAAGTGTATCAATATGCATAGGCATGCAACTAACGTCTCTACAAAATGACTCTTTGTCATCTTGACACGCTTAGAGAACTCGTCTCACAAGTCCTGACACGGTCCGTGCGAAGACGCTTCTAACATGCTTTATAAAAAACGTGCCTACAATCTTGTAGAGACAAAATAAAGCGTGTCTAACATATAAATAAAGCATCATTATAGGGCTATTTCTAGTAGTGCGGGCAAAGGAGAGCCCAGAAGACTCGACTAGGAAACGCCATCGCATGGTGCGAGACTGGTCGAAAGACGAAGAGGATGACGCGAGCATCTATATGCTCAATCCCAGGAAGAAGAGGAGTGAGCAGACAAGGCAAGGGGGTTTGACCCCACTGCTAATGGTGCCGATAGAGGGCACCATGGGTACACGATCCGAGACGGCATGTGAGGTGATGCAAGAGGGCCAGACGTTGCTAGTGGGGCTGACACCGAGCGTGATGGCGGCTGAAGAGCTAGCCAGGCCGCCACCACAGGACGGAGGCCAGGGTTCATCCACCTAGCCCACAAGCTAGGGGCAACCATGACGTCGTGCCTTCACCACTGTACATCGAAGCTCAGATCTGTAAGTTCCTAAAAACTCGTTAGACAGTATAACGATAGCATTAGCGAGCAAGTAAAGAGTAATTGTTCTGTTGTCATGTGCTAGCCTGGCATCAATAGAGAGACCCGAGCAACTGGCCACCACTGGAACGACCATGCCGGCGACCACCACAACATGCTCCGAGCAGTTGGTGGATCGGACCACCAAGGGAGTGGAGCCAATGATGATGACAGCTCATATAGTCGAGTCGTCGACGGGCAAGGATGCGATCAACGTGGCGACCACGGAAGTGACCGAACAGGAGACGTCTGGGCAGGTAGCGCCTAAACAAGACGCGGCCACCACAAGCTTGACTCAAAGTGGTCTACCTGACACCGCAGCTAGGGTAAAAATGGTGGTGAGACCATCGACCGTCGAGCCTAGCCAGGAGCAAGAGCAAACCGGCCAAGCAGGAGCAAGGGCGGGCCAGTGCAGATCAAGCGGCTGAGTCTAATGATGATGTTGTCGAAGAAATCCAGGGGCACCCACAAGACGGGTGGCAACACGTGTACATCTACCGTGAACATGGAGATCATTACGTCTGCCACGTGGAGATCTCCATCGATGAGGAGACAGAGAGAGTGGAGTGAGCAGCAAGATGACTCATCGGAGAAGTACATGTAGGAGGACTCCTTGATCACTATCATAGACCAGCCTTAGTATGTGGACACACATAAATGATATTATTTGTGACTTGTAGGGCCTCGTGAAGACTGCAAAGTACCGTAAATGGTGCTTTGACCAAATTCAAGGCATCTTCGAAGACAATAAGGAGCTGACAGCTGAAGTGGATCGACTGCGCAAGCAGCTCGAGACCGCTGAAAAGGACTAGATAGAGATTGAGTCGCAAAGGCTCAATGCTGTCCTCCAGCTTCGTCAGAAGGAGCGGGAAAGGGCAGGTAACTTGTCTTAGCCACACCCCCAAGCACTAGAAAAAATATTGTTCATATGTATTGATGTGTCTCCCAGAGCCTGTTGTAGACCTGGCGGAGGAAGTCACCAAGCTTCAAGCGACAAATGTGCGCATGGTCGAAGAGTGCGCCGATTAGCAGCGGAGAATACCTGGCTGGTCAAGGACCACGCACGGCTCTGAGACCATTCGATGAAGTTGACCGAGGACGTGAAGACCAAAAACCAAGAGATAACCAGTAAGTGGCCATTTGCCTGATCATGGTTTCACGACTGAATGTATGTCCTTTGGCATTTTTCTGGCCAGAATGCCCTCCTACAGCATTAAAAACCAATGCCAAGAAGCATATTGTAGAGATCTAGAAGGACCGCAACCACTAGAAGGATCATTGCACGTGAATGGTGCGGGGGATTGGGCTAGTGCTTGACTTGATCGATCCGGGACTGCCACCAACCGAACCTCAAGCCCAGCAGCTAGGAGTAATAGACAAGTGTCAACTCGCCTAGGGTTGGCTTCAATAGTTCATGAAGGAGGTCGGAGAATTTGCGGGCGCCCATATGCTAAGCATGGTGCGCGCGCATTATCCCCTGATCGACTTCATGCCCTTCGCCAAGGGGTTCCCCAAGGAAGTTGGCATGCAGGAAGCGGGAGAGCTGCGTGGCTAGTTGGCTGAGCTGGTGGCGATGATCATCGGCAATATAAACCTTTGCGGAACACCAACGCCGCCATCGCAAGGAATGCTGATAATAGCTTCTCTGGGGTCTTCGAGCCGACCACCTAGGACTATGGTCTTGACCAGCCAGTTCTAGGCCAGGAAAACTTCTAGCAAAGAGCAGCCAGAGCCTGCGGTCACGACCAGCCAGACTTCAGCGGCTCAGACTCCACTAGCAGAGGCAGCGCCACAGCCATAGATGGGCGGAGAACATAAGCCAAGCCCATATCATTCTTCGACCATGAAGTAGCTAGTTGCCTGTAACTGTAGAGCAGTCAATAGTTTAGTTTATTGTAAACTTGTACCTCATCAAGCAAGCTTGTAATAAAGTACTATTGGCAACAAAGTAAGCTTGTGTTGTTTTTGTCTGAAAAAATGCTTTAATCTTGTATATTGTGTTCGATAACTAAGTTAGAACGTATAAGTATTCTAGTTTAGTTGTAACACTTGGAAGACACATCATCTTGTGGAATCTATATGGCCCTAGCCAGATCTATGGTCAGAGTGCGAGGCGCAGAGCCTATTCACACGTAAGAGCACACAGGTCAGACCAGGGAGCACCCGCCGACCACCCGGAGCGTAGAGAGCTGGTCCCATGCACGCGTGGGGAGAAACGGAGACAGGACTGCCTCTAAGGACTCGAGAAAGATAGGTGGTCTATCAACTGGTCTTTTATAAAACATTGATAAAGTAGTCTCCAGACAAACACCTTAGAGTGATCAAAAGAAAACATGTATGCTTTATTGAAATAATCAGAGTACAAGAAAGGTACATATCTTTATTTATGCACTCTACGGGTAGAAACGTCTAATCTTGTCAATATGCCAGGAGTTGAGTACTTCAGTACTGTCAAGGTGAGCCAGCCTATATAAAGTAGGCCGGGTGACTTCGATGACCTCAAACGGTCCTTCCCAAGGAGATGAGAGCTTGTGCATGCCTTCTTAGTTTGTTTTCCACTTCAAGACCAGATCCTCGACCACGAAGAGACGTTCTTTGACATTCTTGTTGTAGTATCTATGTAGTATGGCTAGGTACTTGGCTATATGTACACAGGAGTCAAGCCGTGGCTCTTCAGAGTAGTTGACCTCGAGTTCACATGCATCATCAGATCTGTCTTCATCAAAGTTCTCAACACGTGGCGATCTGAAAGCGATATCTACAGGGAGTACTGCTTCTGCACTGTAGACCATGAAGTATGGGGAGGCACTAGTGTTGTGACTAGGCTGAGTTCGCAGTCCCTAGACCACAGCCAGCAATTCTTTAAGCCATCTTCTAGGGGCTTTGTCATTTTTCCTATACAACCTCTTCTTAGTGTGTCGAGAATCATGCCATTGGCTCTTTTGACCTACCCATTAGCTCTGGGATGCACCACCGACACACATTTCACCACTATGCTCCTTGCATCGCAGAAGTCCCAGAATGCACTGCCAGTAAACTGAGTCCCTAGGTCTATAATGATGCTATTGGGGAAGCCAAAATGGTGTATAATCTGATCAAGGAACTCGACCGCCTTCTCTGATGATGCCTTGGTTAAAGGCATGTACTCTCTCCATTTGGAAAACTTGTCAATCAACATGAAGACACATTTGAAATTGCCAGAGGTCAGCTTGAAGGGACCAATCATATCCAGTCCCCAGCATGCAAAGGGCCAAGAGCCTGGTATGGTCTGGATCTCATGTGCTAGTACGTGTATACGTTTGGTGAAAAACTAACATCCATCGTAGCGGCGGACCAGCTTCTCTGCATCGGCCACGATAGACAGGCAGTAGAAACCTACTCAGAAAGCTTTGCCGACTAGGGTCCGAGAGGCGGCGTGATTGCCGCAAGTACCACTGTGAATTTTGTGGAGCAGTTGAATACCTGCTTCTCAAGTGATACACTTCATCAGAACTTCCTCCTTTGCATTTTTGCGCATCAGGACACTGTCGACCAGTAGGTATTGCTTACTGTGGCACATAAGTCACTCATTCTCTATTCGGTCGGTATAGCCGGTTCCATCCTGCAAGTATTTGATGAAGGGTACTCTCCAATCACCATTATCAATGGGTTGGCTTACAGCAGGAGTGGTCAGAGATGATTCCGTACTAATTGGCAGAGGAACCATGGCCACCAGTTGTTGATCGACCACTCGGTCTTCTTCTTCTTTGATTGATGGTTTGACAAGATCTTGGATGAATATGCCATGTGGAACTTTAGCTCGGGATGACCCTAACTTAGACAACTCGTCGGCTGCTTGATTTTTGTCCTGGATCACATGTGTGTACTCAATGCCGTAAATTTTCCCTTCCAACTTTCTAATTTCTTTGCAATAAGCATCGATCTTCTCACTAGTCATGTCCCAGTCTTTGTTAAGTTGGTTAATGAATAGGGCCGAATCGCCATAGACGTGGAGACATTTTACACCAAGCTCAACCGCAATCCGCACGCCGTAGAGGCAGGCCTCGTATTCTGTAGCATTGTTAGATGTAGGGAAATAAATCCTAAGGACGTAGCGGAGTTGTTCTTTGGTTGGTGAGATAAAGAGCACGCCTGTGTCTGCGCCATCGATGTTCAGAGAGCCATCGAAATACATCTTCTAGTATTCGAGTGGCCCTTGATCGGGAAGTGCGCTAAGGTCTGTCCATTCGATGATAAAGTCCACTAGAGCCTAAGACTTGATGGACGTGTGACCCTGGAACTCGATTGAATAAGGGCATAACTCCATTGCCCACTTGACGATTTGTCTGTTAGCGTCCTTATTTCGAATGATGTCTCCCAATGGGAAATTAGTCTTGACCACCACCCGATATCCGTTGAAGTAATGTTTCAACTTTCGAGATGTAATCAGTATGGCGTAGATCAACTTTTGAACTTGCGGGTACCTAGATTTGGACTCATTGAGCACTTCGCTGATGAAGTAAACAGGGCGCTAGACTTTGTACACATGGCCAGGTTCCTCACGCTCGACCACGATGACTATGGAGACCACGCAATCGGCGGCCGCAATGTAGAGCAGAAAAATGTTGTCTTTCTGAGAGGGCTATAAGGACATGGAGGAGAGTTTAAGAATTCTTTGAGTTGCGTGAAGGCAGCATCAGCCTCTTCTGACCAGACAAACTTCTCCGAAGCCTTGAGTAACTTGAAGAAAGGTAGGCCCTTTTCGCCGAGTCATGAGATGAAACGGCTTAAGGCGACCATACATCTAGTGAGCTTCTGGATATCCTTGACGTTTTTGGGTGGCTGCATATCCAAAACGGCCTTTACCTTTGTCGGATTGGGGCATATGCCAACGTGGCTGATGACGTTGCCCAATAATATACCAGATGGGACTCCGAAGATACACTTCTTTGGATTAAGCTTCCATTGGTACTTGTTGAGAGCCGTGAAGGTACGCTGGAGATTGTCAACCAGGGTGTGAGCCTCCCTAGTTTTCATGACCACATCATCGACGTAGGCTTCGACCAGGTCATCCTTGATCTCATAAGCAAGGCATTGCTGGATAGCACGCTGGTATGTGGCCCTGGTGTTCTTAAGCCCAAACGACATAGTCATGTAGCAGTAGGTGCCGAACGGTGTAATGAAGGATGTCTTGATCTGATCATCCTTGTTGAGAGCGATCTAGTGATAACCAGAGTAGCAATCGAGAAAGGACAGCAGCTCGCAGCCGGCTGTGGAATCAATGACTTCGTCTATGTGAGGTAAGCCGAAGGGGTCTTTAGGGCAGAGTTTGTTGAGATCAGTATAATCAACACACATTCTCCATTCATTATTCTTTTTTCATACAAGGACCAGGTTGGCTAACCAGTCCGGATGATACACTTCTTTAATAAATCCAGCTACTAAAAGCTAGGTATTTTTTGCCCTAATAGCCTCCTTTTTGTCGCGAGCGAACCATCGTAGCTTTTGCTTGATAGGTCTTGTGGTCTTCGAGACGTTCAAGGACTGCTCGATCAGGTGCCGAGGAACACCGGGCATGTTAGCGGGTTTCCACGTGAACACACTTATGTTGTCCCTTAGAAACCTGAGGAGTGCTCGATCAAGGAGGGCAGTCTTGCTGGGATCATCGTCGACCAGCTGAATCTCCTTATGCTCATTGGACTTGATGTGCTTCCGCGGTGCTTGGCACTCTAGGATCTCCAATTGGCTGGCGAGAATCTTGGAGGCGTTGAGCAGGGTTTGCTCCATGCTAATTGAGAGGTCGGTGGCCTCTGCCACCTTAAAGCTTTATTCTTCACAGGTATAGGTAGTGTAAACATTGCCTTTGAGAATAAGGACACCCTGCTCGGTAGGCATTTTGAGCACCAAGTAAGAGTAGTGCGGCATAGCCATGAACTTAGTGAGCGCTGGTCGACCAAGGATGGCGTGGTAAGTACCCTCAAAGTCCGTGACCATGAAATTGATGTAGTCGGTGCGAAAGTGGTTTGGATTGCCGAACTGCACAGGGAGCATGATCTACCTGAGAGGTATGGAGCTCTGTCTAGGAAGGATGCCCTAGAACTGTGCATCGTAAGGATTGAGATCAACCTGAGTTAGTTTAAGGGTAGGCAAACTGCTGTGAAATAGGATGTCGATGGAACTGCCACCGTCCATGAGTACCCTCTTGAACCGGATGCTGTTGATGCAGGGGTCGAGGATGAGGGGAAAACGACCAGGTTCCGAAATTGCCGCCCACCGGTCTACTCGGCTGAAGGAGATTTAGCGGTGGGACCAAGCCGGGAGCCTAGGATCGGAGATGAGGTCATCGGTGTTGACGACGCTCAAGCAGGCCCGCTTCAGCAGCTTGCGCTCGCGCTTGGACTCTAAAGACACTTTTCCACCAAAGATGGAGTGGATGGTTTTGGTGGGATTGACATATTGGTGATGAGGATTTCTATCCTATTCGTCATCATCGTTGTCATCACCGTCACGCAACGGTCCATCGTCAATGGCCTTTGGAGCATCATCATTAGCGAGTTGCTTGGCATAGATGTTCTTGAAGAAGCGGCAGTTCTCCATGGTGTGATTGGACTTGGGATGGATCTGGTAGGGACCCTTCAAAGCTTTGTTGTAATCCTCTTGATAGTCATGGCGACCAACAGATTTCTTGACCGCGTGGACCTCATGATCGTCTTTGTGGGGGCGCTTGCCTCTGTAATCACCACGATTATCGAGCCACCTATCACGATTATCTCGGTGGTCGTGATTGTTGTTGTTGCGCTGATCATGATGTTCGCGGTTGTTGGTCCGACCACGGTCATTGGGTTTCTCATCCCGGTGCAGTGGGTGCTCGGGGCATGATGACCCACCCACGTCTTCTTTAATGATCTTCTCGGTGTCATCGACATTCGTGTAGTTCTTAGTAGTAGCGAGGAGCTCGGAGACCGTAGATGACCATTTTTGGAGCAGCTTGCTTCTGAGGGCGTCGTGGTGGCAAAGGCCTTTGATGAAAGCCGAGACTGCCTTGTCATGAGTGATTCTTGGGATCTTGAGACGCATATCCGAGAAGCGACGGATGTAGTCACACAATGGCTCACCTGCTCGGTCACTTATGCGCTTGAGGTCAAACTTGTTGCCTAGATGGTCACATGTGGCGATGAAATTATCGATGAAGGCTTGCCGAAGGTCTGACCAAATGTTGAACTGGTTCTCTGGGAGGCTGAGAAGCCATTGATGACCTGCCAGATAAAGAACAACTGGAAGATAGTTAGCCATTACGTGCTCATCACCTGCAGCGGACCGGACGGTGATCTCATAGACTATGACCTAGCTTTCGGGGTTCTCCTTACCGTCATATTTCCTGAGCTTCTCAAGCTTGAAATTCCTCGGCTAGACGACTTGTCAGAGATGAGGAGTAAACTATTTGAGGCCTGGGGGCCATGTTCGGTGTCATACTAGATGCAGCGCTATTCTAGCTAGTGATTGTGGCTATACAGATAAACCAACATAATGCAAGGTAGGATGAAATAGCCCTTGAGGTGTAGTGCCCCAAACTCACCCAGAGGGTTGATTGGGCACAAAGCACCATGAGCCCTATGATTTAACAACTAGGCCTACCATGGGGGAACACATAGGATGGACAGAGCTGTCACCACCTTTCAACTACCCCGATCTATCCGGAGGCCTAGCCACATTGCGAGTTACCCTATAGTATAAGCACCATGCTTACACTATTTGATACTACCCTAGCCTCACGTTAAGACTAAAGCATCAACTAGTGATGAACAACCCATGCTACTGAGAGCCCACTTATCGTAGGAATATAAGCAAAACCAAAGCATAACTAGAGCACAAGACTAATACATAAAGTAAAAGACTTGAAATAATACTTGCATAGAAAGTAATATACTAATAAATAAAGTACTTACAAAAGAGAGACAAAGCTAAACTAGACTACTAAAGACTGCTCCAGAGCTCCTACCAAGACTAGCACTACTACTAGAGCTACATCTTGATAGAGTAGAGAGAGCTACATCTCTTATGAGTGAAGGTGCAAGCTACAAGTGAGGGGTGAGGGTCCTATTTATAGTGGGAGGTGGAGTAGGGGCTACTCCAATGCAACATCATCAATCTGTGTGCTCTCCATCCACCTTTGTTGGATCAAACCGTCATATGATCAAGGGTAGAGAGCATTTGAGTATGTGCTTCTTTGCATGGAGGCATGCAATGGCGGTGGAGAGAGAGTAGGGTGCCGAGCAGCGATAGGGTGGCACCGACTAGCCCCCATATGACAGGTGGGGCCTCCCCCAACCTTCTAGAAGGTTGGCCCACATGTCATGAGTGGTGTGGATGGCTGGAGATGTTTGTTACGTTGGTTGAATTGCCATGCCACGTCAGCGATCCATGTGATGCTTCATTTGAGCCCTTGATGATCAATCGACTTGAGATCAGTGGTGGAGAAGCCTTGGAGGACCTCTCCCATGAATCAGTGACATAGTAGGGGTAGGTGGGGCACTGGGTGGTGCCAGCAAGTGACCCATGGTGGCCCACCTTGCTCCAATTGCTTCTAGTTGCTTGATTTTTTATGTTTTTGTATAGTTTTCCTACATGAGCAAAGATCTCCAAGTAAAAGTGGAATATGAACACAGCTTATGCGAATATTTGGCTAGTAAGGTAGTTCCAAGGTCGGTTGGAGGGCTCCAAGTCCATGACAGTGGACCCATGGATCCAAGACCACTCCGTCATGAGCATCGGTGCAAACCGACTTAAGATCAATGCTAGAGAAGGTTTGGAGGACCTCTCCCACAGATCGGTGATGTGGAATGGGCAAGAGGGGCACCAAGCGACACCATGGTGGGGCCAGGTGGCATGGCATGTGGGCCCCTGGCCTCCCTATCATGTCCACTTGCCTCCTATGTGTGTATTTGTCACTATTTTGGCCAAAATTCCTGCATACAAATATATTTCCATGTACAAGTGGAACTAGGTGAATTATAAATCAAATCCTACACATGTGATGATGATTTACCTCACTTTTCTTAGCTTTTGGATGAAATGTTGATGGTTAAAACGGGTATTAGTGACCGTCAACACCTACCAGGATCTAAGGCTACAGAAGCTGACTCATAGACAGATCTATGCAACCGCACTGGCTGCCCCGCTATACCTATGCTGGTTAGAATGGCCAATTACTTACAATCAAACCGATCATCTAGACCAGGTGGTTGAGGCAGGCTGATTCCCTCTGGTGGTAACTGCAGTCATCAAGAACACGAGGGTGACGAATACCCTCATGGATGGAGACAGTGGCATCAACATCCTTTACAAGGATGCCTTCGACAAGCTCAATGTGGACATAAGGAAGCTACATGCATCGTAGTCCCCCTTCCACGGCATAGTCCCTAGGTGGCGCATTATGCCCCTAGGTATGATAGATCTCTCTGTGACATTTGGCGACATGGTACACTACTGAAAGGAGACACTCTCCTTCGATGTTGTTGACTTTTAGGGACCTTACAACGCCATATTTAGGAGACCATGTTACGCCAAGTTCATGGCAGTCCTGAACTATGCCAACCTCAAGCTAAAGATTCTAGGACCGTGTGGTGCAATAATGGTGTTGGGAAACTTCTAGAGCACCCGCTAATGCGAGAGAGACGCCATCGAGTACACAAAGGCCAACAACTTGGACTCGAGGCTTCGAGCTTCCCCTGCATGAGGCCGGGGAAGAAGCTCTTGTCAATGAATCTAGGACAGTAGCCTACCACCACCCTTGACCCATCATCCTCGACTCCATCACTGACTCTAACCCCTGTGACCCTTATCGTTGGATCATGAGAAGGCAGCCATCGATCCACGGTTTCATCGGCCCCTTTATTTTTTCTAAATTTTGGTTATCATTTACAACTTGCAAAGAACATCTATTTGTTACATGAATAAATTATGATCTCTTGAGTACCTTACAAAGAACCTCTCTAAGTTGCTTGGGGGCTAACCTTTGCAGCTATTGTGTTCCTGTCAAGCACGTTCACATGTTATACTAACTTATCAATGTGCTCGAGGGCTACAATGACAACTATATGTATTGCCCACTCATACTTTTTCTCAATCGACCAATGTCTCATAGGCCTTGAAATGCTATTAGTGACTTAACAAGACCTTGCATGTACTTGATCAAAATGTTTCATTTTGGTCAAATAATCCCTAGGTTGTTGGTCCAAAGCTTAAACAACATCAGAAACTAAAGACACTGAAAGATAGAGCATATAAAGTTGAGTGCAGCACATTACAATATGGCCTCAAGCGCTGCTCGAATCCTCTGATGAATCAGGCATACTGCCATGCACTATCATAGAGAGATCAACATCGCGAATGATGGCCTCAAAAGGTTCTATGGCTTATTGCTGAATCTGACTATATAGCAAGGGATCTATGTCAATGGGTTTCCCTCTGATGGAGTCGATGTTCAGGTCAGTGTAGATTGTCCCGATGGTCACCAACGCCATGTGCGCTCTGATGACCAAACCATATTGGGCAATCTCCTCTAGGTGCCTTGGGATCCCCCTTAGCTAGAAGCCACCTCTAACAAAAATACAGGCCCTCCCGACTCAGCATAGGCCACCTGGCAAGCAGCGCGGCCAGCCATGACTATGCTCCTAACCTCGTCCTCAAGGGATGACACCCGCGACATGTACTTTGCCTCCATGGTTGAAAGGGTCCCCGTGTGCAGCCATTCAACTTCAGTAGCCATGGCCTCTAGGTTCACGTACCTAGACTTACACTCAACAAGCTCGTCCTTAAGGCGTCTCGCCTTAGCTGACTCCGCTGTGAACAAAGTGTATCAGTCCAAAAATCTACATACAATCATAACACGATTCATTGCCAAAAACAAGGCATACCTTGGATCTACTTTCGAAGCTTCTCTGTCTCTTCCTAAGAAAGTACCCGTTTCTGCCTCTCCCTCCAATACACATAGCCTGAGGCACAGAAAGCGGCCTTCTCTCGGGATAGCCCGATGATAGCCTCGGTGGCAGCTAAAAATGCAATAAAGGTTTTACAAGCCTCACCAAACATTAAGGAGAAAGGTCCTAGCGGAAACCCTACCTTGGTTCTCATCCTAATGGTGCTTCAGGGCCACCACCTCTCTCTCTAGCTCAGCTATCTGCGCCTTTGCTTCATCGCCCAGCCGAGAGAACTCTCCCGGTTGAACGTGGACTTGGCCGAAGAATTCTTCTAAAGATACTATAAGAACAAGACAGCATAAGTCTTAGCTTCATTCAGAATGAATCAACCAAAGACTCAGGGGCTAGACCGATCGGGTCCACTGCATGGTCCTGAGTGCAAACCAAGGGCACCCGACACTTGGGGGTTGGGACACTCGACGTGAATCATACCTCTAAAGTAGCACTAAGGGAATCCCCAGCTGAGATGCTCTTGGTCTTCACAATGTCAGCCAGGGCTACATAGCAGATAAACTATCTGCATGTTTTGCCATCCCGTCTAGCTCTCCAAAGCCAGAGACGAGGTGACGCTGCTCCTCTACATCGTCAAACAAGCTCTTGCCTTCAGCGTCGAAAGCTTACAATGATGGACCTCCCCCTGCTCATTCGGTTCAAAACCCAAGAGGGACCAGGCGAACATCATCCACCTGCGAAGGAGAGTCAACTCGCAACAGCACCCTCTCGAGGTTGTCCTCTATAGAATAACTTTTAGGGATGACCCTAACAGATCAAGCTTGTGAACCTGCTCAATGATAGGCTCTTTCCCTCAGGCACCCACACTAGGAACCCGAGCAGGTTCATCCTGCACAGGCCTCGCATGAATCACCAAAGAAGCATCTCCCCGAGCATCTTCCAAAGGTGGCACGCTTGTGTTGAAACTAGCCGTGAAGTCATTAAGGGTATCAGTGATCCAAATCTTCTCTAAAATACTCAAATCCGCACTCTTGTTTGGGTGAACTCCTAGAGTTATGATCTCACTAGCGCTGTCTAGCCCGATTGCTTCGAGCAACCTCTTGGTTGACAAGGTCTTCGACTAGGAACTACACCTAAAAAGCAAGCATAGTGGGATTGAACTTACATGTTCTCATCACTGGGAACATCCAATAGCATGGGTGTTGACAGTCCTTAATGTCAACTATAGACCATCAACTAATGCCTGATTTGATATAAAAACTTATAAAGCATAGTTGTAGGGTTTGATTCTAACGAGTTCCAAGAGTGTTGGTGTTCTCACTTGTTTTCCAGGATATTCAATATTTCACCATATAAAAGTATCTCAAGTGATGAAACAGAGTGCACCATTGTGAAGAGCTCGTCGAGATGATCAAAACGGACATAGCACTTGCTATATTTGGAGTTCTAGAGAGAAAGATATCACATCTTTGGTGGAATATGTGGGGGTATAAACCCCTATAGCCTTACGACTAGACATGGGCAGGCCTAGACCAGACGGTCCAGCCCATTACATGATGACACGCGATCTAGATCATCGGGATGGAGTCTCGCGCAAGGCATCAAACCAGACTTGGTAATCAAGCAAGGTCTTGGTCGGTTAGATTAGGAATCCTTATCCGGCTTTGTATGATAATTGTAACCGGCTAAGATTAGTTTCCAGATCTATAACCCTGCCTCCCGGACTATATAAGGAGGGCAGGGGATTGTCACACCCAGTTTCAAGGACAAAACCAGACATACACCATATGTGAAATAAAGAAGACAAATCTCACATATAGCCACAGATAAGTGTAATATCAAAAGACAAATGCTTAATATACATAACTCAATAGTATAAAGTATACCTTAGAGAATAACACAGCGGAAAGACAACTCCGAACACCGGGTGCAACCTTCACTCCAGGATCAAACTAACTGGTTGATCACAAGCCTAACAATTCCAGAATCTAACAGTCTGGTACCCTTCCTGAGATGTGGGAAATAGCAAGAGTGAGTCCATGTCGAACTCAACAAATATAACATGGGGTTCATGCGGCTCAAAAGGTTTGACACGGGTTTACTGCAATAGCTTTTAGTGAGTCATCTTTTAGCAATTGAGTAGCAACAAGTTTAACATAATCCCAAATAACCTCATGATCATGTAAACGAGAATAATGTATAGCAAGAAACAATAATCATTAGTGAGCATCAATATCATCAGTATTATCATTATCATCAGTGTTCATCATTTATTCTGTAAGGGTCCAAGGCCACTCGTGACTGTGAGCACGGCTGTTATAACAGTTTTACACTCTGCAGAGGTTGTACACTTTCACTGTGAGTCGTGATTTACCCTTTCGCCCGAGGTAGCTAATCTCTTGACCCACTTCCAAGGAAGGTCGGCAGGGTTCACTATGAAGTCTTTCAAAGGTTCATCTAACAAGTTAGGGCCATTAGATTCACTCGGCAAACAGATGTAGAGCCCCCTTCCAAATGGCACAATAACGCGCAGCCTATACACATGAGGACAGAGGCCGCACTATACCCGATTCGTCAAGCCGTTCTTACGCCATGAAGGAATACCTCTAACAAGCTAGAAAAGGTCCTTCTATATGACTAAAGCTAGAGCCATATAGCCCTCACAGTTGTACTATAAGTCCCGGATGTTCGCTTACAGATAAGTCCTTAAGGAGAGAAACTAGAGCACCAAAAATACCCCATGCTCTAGCCCCCTTGAGCCATGTTGCTATAAAGCATCTTTTAAACATTTATTGCATATACCATTAGTCAAGTTACAGATCATAGTTATTTATCTTGAGCACTAGCATAAATACTACCCAATGCAATGTCCCATGGGTGTCAAGGTACAAGATACAAAAACTAGGATATCCTTAATGGTAACAAGGTAGACACATGCACATGAATTAAGTATATTAAAGGTGAATAGGAAACAAGGATAATCCCATGTTATACTTGCCTTAAATACCGATCCTTCGGTAAGCTTTAATCTTCAACGTTCTTCTTCTTCTTCTTGATAACCACGTATATCTCACCGACTGGACTTGATCAATAAATCACCACACACACATCGAGCAATCATACACGAAGCAAACAATAGATCTAAATTAGAACAGTACACCAAACATATGAAACAATATGTGAAAAGATTTTAAAGAGGTTCTACGCATTGCTATGAACACACAGGCTAGGCGCGAAAAGCACTCTAATCGAAGCTACGGTGAAAGAAACGACTACCAAAAGATTTTGTTGTATAAAACGGAAAAATTATAGGTCTCATTTGTTTTAACTATATAAAATCATATATATAGGATAAAATACTCTTTATAGACATTCAAAAGTGACTTAGGCTAAATTACATTTAAAGGAGAAATCAATAATATTTTATTCATAAATCTAGTTGCACAGTTATTAATCAAATTAGATCTAAACTATGAAATTTCAGAGATTTTGATAAAGAAAACATTAATACTAGTACATAGTTCATATTGTTATAAATCTATTGAAATTTGAACGGACTAATTCGGAATTAAAACAAATAAATTATGTATTAAACGAGATTTTCTTTATTAAAGTAATAGATTAAATCTCACATCGGAACTTAAAGATAGAAAACCTAACCAACAGTAACACTAATAGTATAACAAGTTTGTAAAACTCTTCTACACGTTACTACGATCACATAGACATAAAGATCACGAAATTTGGATTTAAAACGTAAAAATTATGAATTTTCTAAGATTTCCTATAGATAAATAATTACTTTAATATAAACACGAAAATAAATTATCTCAAACCTACTGTACAGTTCTATCATCATGTAGAGCTCGCAAATACGAATCTAACGCAATTTAAACGGATCAAATCGGAGTTAAAACGGATAATTTATGACTAAAACAAACTCAGTGGCAAAACTGTAAATATCAGAAAGCGTATTTTTCAATTACCGAAACGAATTACGTTTTCAATAAATCAAAACGTATTTTCCAGATTATGCTTTGGATTGCGGGTTAAGAACTTAAAAACTTCAGGGGCTCTTTAGCAAATGTGTCGGCCGAACCGGTATCTTTAAATAACGGCCGTCCGATTTAAAATGAACGGTCCAGATCGGATCTGGGGAGAACCGGCGGCGCTCCGGCCGGACTCCGGCCGTCGGTGAGCTTCCCGCGGCGGCGCCATGGCCGGAGATGGCTTCCTCGCTCTACAGAGCACGAGCTTATGAACGGAAAACACAGGGAGAGAGAGAATGGCATGGCGAGCTCACCCCACGCGAAGATGGGATCGGAGGATGACCGGAAGGCGGCGGCTAGCTCGCGGTGGCGGACGGTAGAGGCGGAGCTTCGGGCGTAGCCACCATGGGATGATAGAGGCTGCGATTTGTAGTCCAATGTGAAGCGGAGGGAGGCGGCACCCCGTTTTTATAGCCCGAAGGCGGTTCTAAGAAAGGAAGGAGGGAGATTTGGCGGCGGATTCGGTCGGTGGAGTTTTTGGAAAGCTTCGTGCCGGCAGCTTGGGGAAGGGGACGCGACTGACGCGTGGGCCCGCGAAGTCAGCGGCTGAAACGGGAGAAGGAAGGCGCGCGCGATACTGGGCCGGCGGCTGCGGCTGGGCTCGGCCCGCGAAGGAGAAGGAGGCCGCGGGAGTGAGCGGGCCGCGCGCCAAGGCAGCCGAAACGGGCCGAAAACCAGATGAATGGCATTTCTCTTCTTTTTTTCTTTTTCCAATTTTTCAAAGCCAAATTTCAAAAGATTTTCAAATCCAAATTTGAATTTGATCAAACCACTCATCTCAAAAATTTAAATGCAACAGCATGAGTGCACAAACATGTTTCTACTCTTATATTTGATTTTAAGTTAATAAAACTTATTATTACTCTAAAGTTGCATGATCACAAAAATATATAAAAATCATATTTTTCCTACTTTTCTTCTTTTCAAAATTTTAGGGTGTTACAATTCTACCCCCCTTAAGATGAATCTCGTCCCGAGATTCGAAAGATGATGACAAAAGAGATAATGACACTTTGTCTTTATTTAATCCTCATTTTCCAAATTACTCTTTTCGCTCAGAGTCATGAGACAATTTCTCATATCCCGACTGACTAATCTGCCTAAACATAATCATCTCTCCTATTGAGCTCCTCCAAAGTTATTTGTTCCTCTGCTATGACTTCAGTAAACTCATGGTCCACTTTGCTATCCTTGGTGTACCTATCTTCTAATTGATCATTCTCATCTCCCTCAGGTAAAAGTCGACCACCTTGATACTCAATTCTTTTCCCTGACGGTGTTGTTAAGAGCATTGTGCACCGAGTACCATGAATCACTCCTTTATGTGCACAGAGCCATCCATTACCAAGAACTACGCAAATTTTAAGTGACTCCAACACAATGAGTGTTGCGGTGAATTTTTCCTTGTTTATGACAAGACTGACATTCGGGCATATCTGATCTGTCTGCATTTCTCCCACTGGAGTTTGAACTAGCAAAAGCCTCCTCATTGGACACTTCACCATCTTGCACGTCTCTTCCATGTCGGCGGAAATGAAAGAATGCGAAGCACTAGGGTCAAATAAAGCAAAAACTTGTACTGAGCTTACTTGAATATAACCTCCCACCACATTGGTAACTCCATGAATTTTATCCATATCCACATTGCTCAGTCTTCCATTGACATAGTTTTGCTGCGCTTTGCTTCCTTAAGCAGGCTTCTTATGGCTTTCCTTTTTCGCTTTCGTTGTTGTGGATTCTGACTTAGTTCACTCCCAACTTGCTCTTCAACATTGTTGTTTTGATAGTGCTCGGCTTCATCATACCCATAACATCCTTCAATGGCAGAAACATCAATCTTTTCCCACATATTAGTGCGAGACGTCATATAGGGCTCCTGAGTCATGAGACACTACACTTCCTGTCATCAAGTGACCAACATCAGCAACACGAGCAAGTATAGATGATCATAATCATGAACTATCCAAAAGGACAACTCTTGTCTCCATGGATCCAAAATTATCAACCTTGTTCACAGAACATTTTTGCTCAAGAGTGGCAACTCAATCATGGAGACTAACCAATACTTCCAACTAAAGAGTTCAATCTTAATAATCCTTCTTTACATTGGCTACCCCCCTTAAAATAAGGGACACCAAATAGGGTAGCTTGAACCCTTCTTCTAGATGAGCTACTTAGCATAAAAGTGTTCTGACATCCCAATGATACTCTTGTGTATGGGTAAGAACAAGAAATCTGAAATTTCTCACGAGCAGAAAATCAGCAGTGCAGTAAAACAGCTGTAACTCTCATTCTGTTAATCCAATGAAGCTGTAGTTTACACCGATGAAAAGCTTATAAAATTCTCTGTAACTTACTTATAGAACACACTTCCAGATTCTGCAGCTAACTTGACCGAAAACAACACATAACAGATTCTGTTCCAGGTTTCAGACAGCACAGTTGCATCGTCTTGTGATTTTTGTATCTCCCAATCCAAAATAGCTATGAGGGTGGTTCTTGCATTTAGAGAGATATGTTGAAGTCCACTCTTGTCCAGAATTTTCTCATGATTTTTGGTCTTTCAAGAACAGAGATATAAGTTGATAAAGACAGGTTGCTCCGAAAGACAAGATATAGAAAGCAGGAGATAACCAAAACCCAGCTATTTATTTCATTAATCCTTATACCTTATACATATAAACTAAATGAAATCATGGTCAAAGCCCACGAGATCATTCCACTCATTACAAAATTCCAACTCAAGCATAAACATAAGCACAAAACAACTAAACACTTAAATGTTCATTAGCCACACATTAAGACGACTCAACTTGGCTACTAACAGTTTTATTACACGGGACATAACTCCTATTCCTTAAACATGGTGTGATTGTAGCAGCATCCAGAGTAGATAACGTCTCTTACATTCCTTATTGCTTTATATGGACATCTGAATCTCTGCATCCCTCTTTACCATTCTTATAACTCATACCTTAAGATGGGTCAACCTGGTATCCCTCAGGTATAGATTTAATACCCTCATACTTAATCCTTTCTCCTGAAAGTATAGTTAGAAACACTGAACATTGGGCATACTCAATCACTCCTTTACAAGTAGTTAACCAGTCTATTCCAAGGATAACATCAATGCCCATTAATTCCAAAACAATGAGGTTTACCTTAAAATTTACCCCCTTTATGTCCAGACTAACTTTTGGGCATATGCGGTCTGCCTTTATTTCACCTCTTGGAGTTTTAATCATCACTGTTTTCCCCCTTGGAAGCATAAGTATGTTATGATCTTTTACATATTGTCTAGATATGAACGAATGTGAGGCACTGGGGTCAAACAAAACCTTGGCATTTCCTGAACTTACTGGAATTGATCCAAACACGACCTCCTTAGCTCCAGGAATGGTGGAAATATCCACATGTTTCAACCTTCCATGGATGTAATTTCTTTTTAATTTATTTCCCTGCACATGCTCCTTTTGGACATCCTGTCCTGGGTCTTGCTGTTGTTGATTCTTCTGTGGGCAAGATTTGATATAATGTCCTTCCTGCTGGCAATGATAACACTTTCTCTTAGCTGGATCTTTTGTGATGTCATACTCCAAGGAACTGTTGTTTGGTATGCTGCTATCTTGCTGGCCATAAAAGTTCACCTTCGTCCCTTTGGCTTGTTTCCTAGCTTGTTTGGCCTTTCGGGGTTGATACTCCTTATAGGTAATTGTCCACCCATCTATGACTACTTCATGGGGAGTAGTTTTAGCGGGAGGGGCTTCTAACTCTTCAGGGTTTGGATTTGTTTGACAGGGGATCAGGGCTGCATGTGACAATGTAGTAGAACTCGCTTGCTCATTGCTTTCCACTAGTGGTTCTAATGAGATTGCCTTTCTCTTCTTGTCCATGTTGTTCTCAAAATTTGGATCCACCTTGACTTTCCCCTTATTAGACTCATTTCGAAGACAGGGAAAACCATAATGCTTACAGCAGTGACATTGTTCCTGCTCTCCAAATGCCTTATTATCAACATCTTTATTAGATTTCATATTCTTCCAAGCTTCTGCTACTTGTATCTTCTCTGACCCCTTGGATATGTTGGCTTGACCTTGAGATAAGCATCGTTGAGAATTCCCATGTTGAGCCATTTCTTCTAGTAATTGGTTTTGCATCACTAATGGTTTCTTGTCAAAAGTGAGCAAGAGCGACACAATTCAGTCCTCTTAACCTCTGAAATCCATAGTCTTCTCGTCACGAGCCGTCTAATAGACAAGGAGAAAAGGTTCAAAATAGAGACAAGGTTTTTATAACAGAACGGGGATAGAATTAAGCATAACTTTGAGAAAATAACAAAGTTAAAGAGAAGCAAGAAATAGGCAACAATGAGAAGATGCTAAACGTCCAGTTCTAACTAGGCTTGCGTCCTACAGTCAGCATTGCTTTGATACCAATCTGTCACACCCGGTTTCAAGGACAAAACCAGACATACACCATATGTGAAATAAAGAAGACAAATCTCACATATAGCCACATATAAGTGTAATATCAAAAGACAAATGCTTAATATACATAACTCAATAGTATAAAGTATACCTTAGAGAATAACACAGCGGAAAGACAACTCCGAACACTGGGTGCAACCTTCACTCCAGGATCAAACTAACTGGTTGATCACAAGCCTAACAATTCCAGAATCTAACAGTCTGGTACCCTTCCTGAGATGTGGGAAATAGCAAGAGTGAGTCCATGTCGAACTCAACAAATATAACATGGGGTTCATGCGGCTCAAAAGGTTTGACACGGGTTTACTGCAATAGCTTTTAGTGAGTCATCTTTTAGCAATTGAGTAGCAACAAGTTTAACATAATCCCAAATAACCTCATGATCATGTAAACGAGAATAATGTATAGCAAGAAACAATAATCATTAGTGAGCATCAATATCATTAGTATTATCATTATCATCAGTGTTCATCATTTATTCTGTAAGGGTCCAAGGCCACTCGTGACCGTGAGCACGGCTGTTATAACAGTTTTACACTCTGCAGAGGTTGTACACTTTCACTGTGAGTCGTGATTTACCCTTTCGCCCGAGGTAGCTAATCTCTTGACCCACTTCCAAGGAAGGTCGGCAGGGTTCACTATGAAGTCTTTCAAAGGTTCATCTAACAAGTTAGGGCCATTAGATTCACTCGGCAAACAGATGTAGAGCCCCCCTTCCAAATGGCACAATAACGCGCAGCCTATACACATGAGGACAGAGGCCGCACTATACCCGATTCGTCAAGCCGTTCTTACGCCATGAAGGAATACCTCTAACAAGCTAGAAAAGGTCCTTCTATATGACTAAAGCCAGAGCCATATAGCCCTCACAGTTGTACTGTAAGTCCCGGATGTTCGCTTACAGATAAGTCCTTAAGGAGAGAAACTAGAGCACCAAAAATACCCCATGCTCTAGCCCCCTTGAGCCATGTTGCTATAAAGCATCTTTTAAACGTTTATTGCATATACCATTAGTCAAGTTACAGATCATAGTTATTTATCTTGAGCACTAGCATAAATACTACCCAATGCAATGTCCCATGGGTGTCAAGGTACAAGATACAAAAACTAGGATATCCTTAATGGTAACAAGGTAGACACATGCACATGAATTAAATACATTAAAGGTGAATAGGAAACAAGGATAATCCCATGTTATACTTGCCTTAAATACCGATCCTTCGGTAAGCTTTAATCTTCAACGTTCTTCTTCTTCTTCTTGATAACCACGTATATCTCACTGACTGGACTTGATCAATAAATCACCACACACACATCGAGCAATCATACACGAAGCAAACAATAGATCTAAATTAGAACAGTACACCAAACATATGAAACAATATGTGAAAAGACTTTAAAGAGGTTCTACGCATTGCTATGACACACACAGGCTAGGCGCGAAAAGCACTCTAATCGAAGCTACGGTGAAAGAAACGACTACCAAAAGATTTTGTTGTATAAAACGGAAAAATTATAGGTCTCATTTGTTTTAACTATATAAAATCATATATATAGGATAAAATACTCTTTATAGACATTCAAAAGTGACTTAGGCTAAATTACATTTAAAGGAGAAATCAATAATATTTTATTCATAAATCTAGTTGCACAGTTATTAATCAAATTAGATCTAAACTATGAAATTTCAGAGATTTTGATAAAGAAAACATTAATACTAGTACATAGTTCATATTGTTATAAATCTATTGAAATTTGAACGGACTAATTCGGAATTAAAACAAATAAATTATGTATTAAACGAGATTTTCTTTATTAAAGTAATAGATTAAATCTCACATCGGAACTTAAAGATAGAAAACCTAACCAACAGTAACACTAACAGTATAACAAGTTTGTAAAACTCTTCTACACGTTACTACGATCACATAGACATAAAGATCACGAAGTTTGGATTTAAAACGTAAAAATTATGAATTTTCTAAGATTTCCTATAGATAAATAATTACTTTAATATAAACTCGAAAATAAATTATCTCAAACCTACTGTACAGTTCTATCATCATGTAGAGCTCGCAAATACGAATCTAACGCAATTTAAACGGATCAAATCGGAGTTAAAACGGATAATTTATGACTAAAACAAACTCAGTGGCAAAACTGTAAATATCAGAAAGCGTATTTTTCAATTACCGAAACGAATTATGTTTTCAATAAATCAAAACGTATTTTCCAGATTACGCTCTGGATTGCGGGTTAAGAACTTAAAAACTTCAGGGGCTCTTTAGCAAATGTGTCGGCCGAACCGGTATCTTTAAATAACGGCCGTCCGATTTAAAATGAACGGTCCAGATCGGATCTGGGGAGAACCGGCGGCGCTCCGGCCGGACTCCGGCCGTCGGTGAGCTTCCCGCGGCGGTGCCATGGCCGGAGATGGCTTCCTCGCTCTACAGAGCACGAGCTTACGAACGAAAAACACAGGGAGAGAGAGAATGGCATGGCGAGCTCACCCCGCGCGAAGATGGGACCGGAGGATGACCGGAAGGCGGCGGCTAGCTCGCGGTGGCGGACGGTAGAGGCGGAGCTTCGGGCGTAGCCACCACGGGACGATAGAGGCTGCGATTTGTAGTCCAATGTGAAGCAGAGGGAGGCGGCACCCCATTTTTATAGCCCGAAGGCGGTTCTAAGAAAGGAAGGAGGGAGATTTGGCGGCGGATTCGGTCGGTGGAGTTTTTGGAAAGCTTCGTGCCGGCGGCTTGGGGAAGGGGACGCGACTGACGCGTGGGCCCGTGAAGTCAGCGGCTGAAACAGGAGAAGGAAGGCGCGCGCGATACTGGGCCGGCGGCTGCGGCTGGGCTCGGCCCGCGAAGGAGAAGGAGGCCACGGGAGTGAGCGGGCCGCGCGCCAAGGCAGCCGAAACGGGCCGAAAACCAGATGAATGGCATTTCTCTTCTTTTTTTCTTTTTCCAATTTTTCAAAGCCAAATTTCAAAGAATTTTCAAATCCAAATTTGAATTTGATCAAACCACTCATCTCAAAAATTTAAATGCAACAGCATGAGTGCACAAACATGTTTCTACTCTTATATTTGATTTTAAGTTAATAAAACTTATTATTACTCTAAAGTTGCATGATCACAAAAATATATAAAAATCATATTTTTCCTACTTTTCTTCTTTTCAAAATTTTAGGGTGTTACAGGGATCCCCCTCAAAAACATCAAAACATACTCTAGGGCAATCTAGCTTTAATACATTGTTCGAGACAGTAATAACAAAGCAGAGCAGGACGTAAGGTATTACGCCCACACGGCGGCCTGAACCTGAGTAAACCTGCGTGTTGTTCTACATCACCATCTCATTCGTGGCTTGCACACCTGTCTGCCGACAATCTACTACCTTGGGCATACCCCTCGGTAGACTGCCGACCAGGTTTTGTCGACAGTGGCATGCTAGGTAGGGGTTGTGCATACAGACTCCTAGGCGAGCCAGATGGGCTTGACTCCATGGCCACGGCAGTGGGCCTCACGTTCACGATCAGCCAGATCACCTAGACCACCGGCTCCAACAACTTTGTGGCCATAGCCATGGAGGAGGTGTAGATCCGATCTGCATCGACTACTTCCCCGACACCGGTGTCGACTATGACTACGCTGGCTCTGGCTTCACCTGCACTAGCTCTATCACCGACCACGCCGGCAACTCATCGACTCCTTCTTCGCTACCAAGGAAGGAAACTCGAATCCACCGACCTGATTGACTCCATCGACTGACTCGGTGGTAAACTCTCGTTTACCCTATCTCTAGTTGACTCGCTCCAAGAGTAGTTTACCGAGCAGAACTCAAACATCTACAACCGATCTACTCGACCCATTCGAGCCACCCGTTTTCAACGGTTGGGTATAGATCTAGTGGTCACTCAACCTCGACCTCGACCTCGATAATGCAACTTTGTCAATATGGTGGGCTTTGATCAAGTTTCAACCCAAATAGATAGCCATTTGAGCTCTAGATCGAGCACTGCATCTGACGAAAATACTCAAACCATGGTATTACACCATGTGAGTAGCGATGATGAAGAGATGCTATATCCTCCAGGCTTTCCTCGAATCCCGGCTTTCCCCCCAAGGTGTGGCGCCATGATCAACGTGGTTTGCCAAGATGAAGACCCACCTATTGGGGGTGAGACCGATCAACAGCGACAAGAGCGACAACAGCGCAATGCTGACTGAGCTCAACGTCGCATAGATGAAGACACACGCCTAGCACAACAGCAAGCAGACCACGACCAGCAAGAAGCTAACGCTGTAGCTAGGCGTAATTGGTTGCAAGCGTGCAACCACAATGATGCTTTTGACATGGTAGGGAACATACCAGTATTAAAAACCCCAACCGCCAACGTGGCAGTCGCCATTGAAAGCCTGAAGCGGTTACCAGATACCCCAGAAATCCAAAACATCCGGGAGGATCTACAGGCTTATCTCCAGGCGGCCATTGTTTAGACCAACGAACGTGTCGCGGGCCCATCGGTGTTTGGCGTGACTAGCAGGAGCCACCAGCACTCCAGTCGACTTTTTAGGTCTAGTCAACGTGGCTTACGTGCACCCGTCGGCCCAGACCACCACGTAGGCAACGATAATCACATGGCTCCTGGCGTCAATCCAAGGGCTGACGGAGGCAACGACGGCAATCACATGAACCCTCCCCACAATGATAATCGCCAGCTCGACCACCGCCGCAATAACAACGATGATGACCAACGCAGCGATAACCAGCATAATGACCACCGAGACCACCGTCGTCAGGGGCAACAACACAGTGACGAACGAGATCGCCATGATGGCAATCACGATCTTCGTCGTGACCTCAACAACCATGACCTACGTCCTCGCATTGAACAGAGAGCTCGGGACCATGTGTCCCATGAAACCAGTCGTCGCATGGAGTACGATATGGTCCATGGTCCCCCAGCCCCCAATCAATTCTCCAACCACCTACGACAAGTTGTCTGGCCTAGAGGTTTTAAGGTTGGAAAGCTTAACCATTACGATGACAAGGTCAATCCCGAGCTATGGGTCCAACTTTACAAGATCTGCTATGGGTGACGAGCACGTCATGGCTAATTACTTTCCCGTGGCGGTCAGCCCAGTGGGGCACCAATGGCATATCAGTCTCCCTGAGAACCAATTCGACTCCTGGTATGCTGTGCATTAAGCCTTTGTCAAAAACTTCATTGCTACCTATGAACAGCTAGGCAACAAGTACGATCTGCAGCGCATCGGTGACGCTAGGGACGAACCATTGCGCGAGTACATCTGACGCTTCTCGGATATGCGCATTAGGATTCCCAGGATCACTGACAATGAGACTATTGAAGCCTTCATTACTGGTCTATGCTACCACAATGATCTTAGGGACAAGCTCCTTCATAAATGGCCTATAACGGTGGTTGACCTCCTCACCATCGCTAAGAAGTATGCGGATGCCGAAGATGCCAAGAAGCTACTGAACGAGGGCATCAGCAAAGCACCGTACTCTCCGTGATGCGATGACAACCGTGACAACCACCACCACGACGACTTTAGAGGTCACAGTGACATCAGGGACCGCCGCAACGATAATCATGATCGGCGCGACAACAGAAATCAGCACGGCGATCGCCGTGACAACTTCAAGGGCAAGCGTGCTCGCAATGACGATGGCGAAGTCAACACCATGAAGAAATTTGGTGGGCGTCGCAATTATGAAGAAGACTACACTAAAGCCTTGAAGGGGCCCTGCCCAGCTCATCCTAAGTCCAACCGTATGTTGGAAAACTGCAAAGTCCTCAAGGAGATCTACCGCCGCAAACAGGCTTCAGAAAATGCCAACAAGCCTAATGACACAGCAAACCAGCGTAACCGTAGGGACCATGATGAGGATGATCCTGACAAGAACCCCAAGCACTAGTATCAGGAACCAGTGAGGCATGTTGCAACCATCATCGGGGGTAAGGTGTCTGTTGAAAGAAAACACGAGCGGAAGCTGCTCGCCCGCGCCTGCTTGAACGTGGCCAAGACAGACGACCTCATTGCAGATCCAAGATTACCCCATGGTCACACCAAGAAATCAACTTCAGCAGGGCGAATCAATGGGCCACCATCCCTGAACCAGGTCATTTCGCTCTTGTCCTCAGTACCTGTATCAATAAAGTGCAATTTGATAGGGTGCTCATTAACGGCGGTAGTTCCATCGACATCCTGTTCAAGAATAGCCTCTCAGCATTGAACATATCTGAAGCTGACTTAAAGCCATATGATGCATAGTTCTAGGGGCCTGCCCAAACAGAGCTATATGCTTCTCGGGCAAATTACCCTACTTGTGCAGTTTGGCACGGCAGACCACTTCCGTACCGACTACGTCAACTTTGTGGTCGCTAACTTCGATGGCACCTACCATGCTATCCTTGGTCGCCTCGTGATCAACAAATTCATGGCCATACCTCATTACAGGTAATTGTGCTTAAGATGCCAATGGAAAAGGGAGTCCTCACTCTCAGAGGCAATGTATTCATTGCCTATACCTATGAAGAGGATAGTTTTCGCATAGCCGAAGCCCGCGACCTCTCCCTGCACATGGCGACAACGACGATGGAGGCAAAGAAGACTCCTCCAAACCAGGTGGAGATTCCAGAGCTTGAAGCACCACAAAAGTCTATCAAGTCCAAGGAGTATAAAGAGATCCAGCTGGTCGAGGGTGACTCTAGGAAGATGACACTAATAGGGTCAAACCTTGACCCCAAATAGGAAGACGTGCTCGTCCGGTTCTTAAGAGAGAATGTAAACGTGTTCGCTTGGAAACCATCGGACATGCCCCGATGTATCTCGAGACCGGATCGAGCACTCCTTGAACATCAACCCCCAGGCAAAACCCATCAAGCAGAAGTTGCGGCGGTTCAGGAAGGACCAAAAGGAGGCTATTAGGGTAGAAGTTACATGGCTTCTGGCAGCTGGTTTTAACAAAGAGGTGTATCATCCGGACTAGTTAGCCAATCTGGTTCTTGTACGCAAAAAGAATAATGAATGGAGAATGTGCGTTGACTACACCAATCTCAACAAACACTGCCCTAAAGACCCCTTTGGCTTACCTCGCATTAACGAAGTCGTGGACTCCATGGCCAGCTGCGAGCTACTATCTTTTCTCGACTATTACTCTGGTTATCACCAGATCACTCTAAACAAGGACGATCAGATCAAGATGTCCTTTATTACACCCTTTGGTGCTTATTGCTACACGACCATGTCATTTGGGCTAAAAATGCTGGATCTACTTATCAGCGTGCAATACAAGAGTGCCTCGAAAAGGAGATACAAGATGAACTGGTCAAAGCTTATGTAGATGACGTAGTTGTCAAAACCAAGGAATCTCACTCCTTGATTGACGATCTAACACATACTTTTGCAGCGCTCAATCAATATTAATGGAAGTTGAACCCTAAAAAATGCATCTTTGGTGTTCCCTCTGGTATATTACTAGGCAATGTCGTCAGTCATGATGGCATACGTCCTAACCTAGAGAAGGTGTAAGCTATCCTCAATATGAAGCGACCAACAAATGTCAAGGATGTCCAGAAGCTTACAGGGTGTATGGCCACCCTAAGCCGATTTCTATCTTGATTTGGTGACAAGGGCTTACCTTTTTTCAAGTTACTCAAGGTAGGCAAGAAGTTTGAGTGGTCGGAGGAAGCAGATATTGCCTTTACACAACTAAAGTAGTACCTTGCATCACCTCTAGTCCTTACTATCCCCAAGTCAGGAGAAGTCCTTCAACTTTACATTGCCGCGACAGATCGAGTCATCTCCACTATCCTAGTCGTCGAGCGCAAGGAGCTCGACCACGCTTATGGTGTTCAGCGCCCAATCTATTTCATTAGTGAGGTGCTCAACGAGTCCAAAACTAGGTACACTCAGATTCAAAAATTGATCTACGCCATACTCATTACAACCCAAAAGTTGAAACATTACTTTGATGGGTTCCACATGGTGATCAAAACTAAGTTTCCCCTTGGTACCATTATACGCAACAAAGATGCAAACGGACGCATCGCCAAATGGGCAATGGAGTTATGTCCTTTTGACCTGGAGTTTACATGCCGCGATACTATCAAATCCCAAACATTGGCTGACTTCATGGTCGAGTGGACGGACTTAAGTATCCTGACCTCTCAAGGACCCATTGACTACTGGAAAATGTATTTTGACGGCTCACTGACTATTGATGGTGCAGGAGTGGGCATATTATTCATATCACCAACCAATGAGCGATTACACTACGTCCTCAAGATTCACTTCCTGGCATCTAACAATGCTATAGAATACGAGGCATGTTTTCATGGTTTGCGCATTGCAGTCGACCTCGGTATCAAGCGCCTTTATGTCCACGGCGACTCGGTCCTAGTTATTAACTAGCTCAACAAGGACTAGGATACAACTAGCGAGAAGATGGATGCATATTGCAAGAAAATTAGGAAGCTTGAAGGCAAGTTTTATGGCATTGAATATTCCCATGTGGTCCAACACAAAAATCACACAGCAGATACGTTGTCGAAGTTAGGATCATCTAGAGCTCAAGTACCGCATGGTGTTTTTATTCAAGACCTTTTTAAACCATCAATTAAGCAAGAAGGTGACCCCGTGGTCGAGAAGCCCCCAGATGAGCCTCTAGTAGCTATGGTTCCATCACCGACCACTATGGAACCACCTCCCACCACCGTGGGACCATCTCAGACCTCTACTAAGATAGTGGACTGGCATGTTTCATTCATTAAGTATCTAACAGATGGCACCGGGTACTCTGATCGAACTGAGAATGAACGCCTTATACGCCGCAGCAAACAATACCTGGTGGTTGAGGGTAAGCTGTGGCGCAAAAATGTGAAAGCAGAAGTATTGATGAAGTGCATTGAGCAAGAAGATGGTAATAAACTCTTAGAAGAAATACATTCTGGCACCTATGGTAATCATGCCGCATCTCAGACACTGGTCGGTAAATCATTCCGTGTAGGTTTTTACTGGCCATCCGCAGTAGCTGATGCAGAGAAGCTTGTTACACACTGCGCCAATTGTTAGTTTTTCTCCAAAAGAGTTCACGTGCCAGCCCATGAGATCCAGACCATACCAGCCTCCTAGCCCTTTGCATGTTGGGGCCTAGATATGATTGACCCCTTCAAACCAGCACCAGACAACTTCAAGTTCGTATTCGTACTGATTGATAAATTTTCCAAATGGATAGAGTACATGCCCTTGGTCAAGGCATCTTCCGAAAAAAGCAGTCGAGTTCCTCGACTAGGTCATCCACCGCTTCGGTATACCCAACAACATCATTACAGACCTGGGGACTCAGTTTACCAGGAACATGTTTTGGGACTTCTATGATGAACGGAGCATTATAGTGAAATACGTCTCGGTGGCACATCCTAGAGCTAATGGACAGGTCGAGCGGGCTAATGGAATGATTCTGGATGCATTGAAGAAAAGAATGTACAGAGAGAACGACAAAGCCCCTGGACGATGGATTAAGGAGTTACCAGCCATGGTCTGGGGACTTCGTACATAGCCTAGTCGCAATACTAGTGTCTTTCCATATTTCATGGTTTATGGCGCCAAAGCTATGCTCCCTCCAGACATTAAATTCCGGTCACCTCGGGTTGAGAACTACAACGAAGATCAAGTTACTGAACAATGAGAGCTCGAGGTGAATAGTGCAGAGGAACGATGCCTTGACTCCTGTATATGTATGGCCAAGTACCTCGCTGTGTTACGAAGGTACTACAACAAAAATGTTCAGGAACGTTTCTTTGTGGTCGGCGACATGGTATTGAAATGGAAGACTAGCCAAGATGGTGTCCACAAGTTGGCAACTCCATGGGAAGGGCCATACATCGTCAAGGCTGTTACACGACCTACTTCGTACAGGCTTGCAAGACTTGATGGCACTGATGTGCCCAACTCCGTCCATATCGACAATCTTAGGCGTTTTTACCCCTAATTCCCAAATACAGATATGTACCTTTTTTCTATACTACTTTTGTACTTTGAATTATGATATATATATATACTCGACTATAGTTGACTACACTTGTTTACATTGTTGATTCTACAACTACAACAACTTTTTGAAAAAATAGTACATCGATCACCAATCCCTTTAGGTTCTCGGAGCAGCTCTGTCCTCGACCTCACTCATAGCGTGCATGAGATCCGCCCTTTGCATTTTGGGTGGTTGACAGATGCCCTTTGGCTAGACCAGTCGTACTCTTAAGTGTATACAGACTCTGACAGCCTTACACTCGGATCACTGGCCTCTCCAAAGCCGTACAGACCTACAGGATGACATCGATTACGTTGGAACAACTAAAAACAGAACATTCCGCTGTTCTAACTTAGTTCTCATCGATTACGCTGGAACAACTAAAAACAGAACATTCCGCTGTTCTAACTTAGTTCTCATCGATTACGCCGGAACAATTAAAACAGAACATTCTGCTGTTCTAACTTAGTTAAATTCACACGTAATACAAAGCTTCAACGTTTTTTCATACAAAAACATAAATAGCTTTACATTGTACTACTTATTACCTTATTACAAGCTTGCCTCTTTGCAGGCACGAGTTTACAATAAGCTTATGAAAATTAACTACTCCTATGAACTATTCGTAGGTTCCTCCTACTGTGGGCCCTTTGGTAGTTTCGAGACTTTTGGCGTGGTCGATGATGGAGCAGAGCGTGTTTCGCTAGAAGCCAGAGATGGTGGCATCGGTATTTGACCCACATACAATTGAATTGTCACTCTGATCGATGGGGCTGTAGCTGGGCACAAGATGATATCCTTCGTAATCGCAGTAGCATGCTTCATCTCCTCTAACCGCAGCTCGTCAGCTCGCTCCACCCTGACCTCCCTGGGATAACCAGCTTCCAAGCGAGCAATATCCAACAAAGGGTAGTGGGCACGTACCAAGCTAAGTACATGTGCACCCACATACTCCTTGATGTCCTTCGTCCATTGTTGGAGCCATCCCCATGCTTTTTGGGATTTCTCGACCAGGCCTATCTTTGGTGCCTCCACTTCAGATTCAGTGGAGTCAGTGCCAATGATTTCGAGTACTAGTGTGATCCCTTTCGCCATCTCCGCACAGGCGTGCTTCCAAGTCTCTCGCTCCTTGACGAGTATCTTGCATTTGCCATTAAGGGCTTCTTGCTCCGTCATAAGCTTGCTGCACTTCTGAGACCACGCCTCGATCTTTTTTGCACCAGCCTAGTTTTGAAGCTCCAGGTCGTCGCAATCTTTCTTCATCTTCTCAATGTGCATTTTGGTATTTTTCTTTACAACTGCAAGACATCATGTTGATAAGAATTTAATGCCACAAACTTCAATAAACGCTACAACAATGTTGAGGAATACTTACTCTCCAGATCCTTGGCTAATTTAGCATTCTCCTCCTTCATGGCCCGCTGTGTTTGCAGCCATTTGGTATTCTCTTCGGTGAGCTAGTCACGCTCAGCAGTTACCTGAGCATTTTCTTCACGAAGCCAGCTGACTTTGATGTCTAGACCTGTATCAATACTCTGATTATGAATAGTACAGTAATACAGCACCCTACAGAGATCGAGTACCTAACAACAGAAGGGACCCTTACCCGATCTCTATTTCTCGACCACTTCCAGCCATTGGAGTACCGTGTGCATATTTTCTTCATGATCAATACTTTGCCTCACATAACTCTCCAACTATTGCTGCAGTTTCTTCTGTTCTGTGTTCAGCTGTCTGTTCTTCTCAGCCACAGTCTATAATATACAGGGTCATAAGGTAGTTCTTATGGATTATACAACAATGACTTATACAGTTATGTGAGGCTTACCTTAACTTCCTCTAGGAATATTTTACCAACCGCTTCTACGGCCCCGACCTTGTCTCCTACTGGGATCTCCATAGTGTAGGAGCGGGTACCATAAAATCTATTTTCTTCTTCATAGTGCCCGAGGATTTCTTTCGTGGCTGGGGCTGAAGACTCGGCTTTGTCTCCTGGTCTAGCAGTTCCAGTTGGCTCCTTGGTGGTCCCACCAACTTTTGTAGATTTTGGGACTTGCAGCTCTGAGGCTAGCTAGGGCTGTTCTAGGCTTTCTAGGGCTGGCTGGTGCTGTACTGCTGGTTCCAGGGCTTTCTGTGGTTGTTCTGGCAGCTTTAGGGCCCCACCATCTCCTGTCTGCCCCCAAAATTTCAGTTTGTGGACCAGGAGCAGATGCTGAAGGAGCTTGCGGCTCAAGGACTACTCTCTCTGCTCTGGTCTGCTCCAGGACCTACCACTCGGTGATGGCAGTATTAAGTGGTGGTGGTGTTGCACCGCCAGACAGTTCATCCAGCCTTTGGGTCGATGTAGAGCTATACAAATCAATAACAAGTTACAAAGGTGATGATATTGACCAATTATGTTATACTCAAACAAGTTTTCGACGACTTACAGGTCTGTAGTGTGGAAAACGGTGGCAAACCAAGATTTCTTCATCTTCTTAGGCCCGACACCCTTCTCTACCACTGCTCTGGTGGTCGGGACTGGCTTAGCCACGTCGCTTCTAACAGCGGCAGCATGCTTTGGGATTCTTGAGGCCTACTCCTGTGGTTGCGGTGGACGAGGTGGTGGCTCAGTTGTTTGCAATGGCAGTGTCGGCTCTTGCCTTCTAGCAAGCCGCTCCCTCTGGCTGCTTGCTACGATACCAGAGACCTCCTCGACCTCCTCATCTTCATCTTCTGGCCAATCTGCAATAACACGTTGACATTTACTTGCTAGGTCCTCTGCTTCCTTTAGGTCAATTACCTCTTTTGGATTTTCATTTGCAGAGGTTCCTTATGAGGTCTGGCCCCTTTTCTTTGTCGGGGCAACCACTGGTTTCTTGCCTGCAAGTCGGTTGGCTTGCTCTGATTCATCCTCAATTTCAAGCCAATCAACTTTAGAAGGATCATCGTCCACGGGCAGCGGTTGTGCATCATGGGCCCGTGGCACGACCTCTGCCCACTCCACGCCTGGAGGGCAAGAGACGAATGCTTGCGCTCTCTCCTATGCATTAAACTAGGCGACATATAGCAACATGAATTTCAGAATGACAGCACACCAAAAAAGTTGTTATTATGTAGCGTTTCAATCACAAGGATAAACTATCAAACAACACTTGACTTACCAGTGGTGGTGGGTGAGTAAGCTTGAACGCTGGCTTGATGACTGTCAGCTTCTTAAAGTTGGGATCTTTCAGGTTAAATAGGTCTCAGACCCTGATCTTCACTTCTTTCGGTTCGAAGTCTTCATTCCTCATTCTGGTCGGGTCCATGCGACCTTGGTATTCATATGCCACGTGCACTCTGGCCTGACACGGTTGGATCCGATGACTGATCAAATTACTGACTACACTTGGTCCATCTAGCCTTGACCAAGGTAGCAGCTGCATTATTACTTCAATCTGGATTGTGTTCTGCGGCAACTCTTTCCAACTGTTAGTTTTCTCTGGGACCAAGGATATGTCACAGTATGAGGCCTGGCTTGGTTCTTCACAGATGTAAAACCAATGCCTGTACCAGTCCTCTAATGTGGTCTTCCAAGGGCAGTGTAGGTACTCCGCCCTAATCCCTTCCTGCATGTTCAGATAGCAGCCACCAGCCACGTTGGAGCCACCTCGACCTCCTTTCTTCTTCAACCAGAACAAGTGATGAAAATAATTGAAGTGGGGTTGGAAACCACCATATGCTTCGTAGAGATGGATGAAGCAAGCGACAAGCAACATAGAATTTGGATGCAGATTGCAGATACTGATTTCATAATAGTTGCAGAGCCCTTGCAAGAATGGATGTATAGGAACACCAAATCCATGGGTAAAGTATTCTTCAAAAATAACAATTTCACCTCCTTTGGGATCCAGGAATGGCTCCAGATCGGGTGCACACCATCCCGCCAGTTCTTGGGCATGCAGCACACCAATCCGCACGAGTCGCTCGAGGCTGAGTGGGGTGCACTTTGACATACTACATTCCTTCTTCATGATCTCCTTGCGAACTTTGGCTTCCGTCTTGGTCTTCCTCATGGCCATTCTTCGACTCTTTTGACTCTTCCTTTCTACAGAGGTAAAGGAGGGCGCCGCTCTTCCCAGTGGTTAGGGTTTGGTGGCGGCGATTCAAGCGGCGGCGGCGCGTGAAGAACTAGGGGCAACTTCATCAATGCATACGGTGGTGATTATGGATTGCACTACGATGGTGGCACTAGAGCTCGAGAGGGCTCTGTGATGACAATGGCATGGCGGTGGCGGAAGCAAGAAGACAGTTAATTGCGGATATGCGAGTGTGAGTAGATTGGAATCATTCCCTTTCCCGGTCTTTAAGAGGCAGGGTCGATTCAGTTTCCAAAAGAATGGGGCACGTGGCGCGAGATTTGCGGTAACTGACAGATTTCCTTCGCAAAATTTGCGTCCCTTCGATTTTGGTGCCATTTGGTACGCGACCCAAACGTGTCTTGTTATAGACATTGGGTCACTATTCACATGATGCGCCAGAAAGGAACTACGGCGCCGCCCACGTCATCAGCGTGTCAGATTGGACCGGTCAAAAAAACAAAAATGAAAATAAAAAGAAGAAAAAAGAAAGAGATCTATCGAGACAGCGTGGCGAGGGACTCGCTAGACCAGTGTGCTCTGGAACCTGTAGCCTGAGCTCTGAGCTCTGGAACCTGCAGCCAGACCTCCAAGCTTGGGGACTTGCTAGACCAGCGTGCTCTGGGACCTGTAGCCAGACCTCTGAGCTCGAGGACTCGTCGTCAGACCTCTGAGCTCGGGGACTCATCGCTAGACCTCCGAGCTCAGGGACACGATGCTAGACCTCCAAGCTCGGGGACTCTTTGCTAGACATCCAAGCTCAAGGACTATTCGTTAGACCTTCGAGCTCGGGGACTTGTTATACCACTTCCTGCTCTAGAATTCATCTTGCTCGACTACATGTACTATGCTTGCATAAAGTCGATGGACGCTTGATATTCTTAGACCTTGCTACAAGGCTCATTTTTCGCCTTCAGCAAGCTCAGGGACTACATCATATATGATGCACCTGACGGTGCATAATGATCATTGGTTCTTGAGGATTCTTTTTTAGACCCTGGCATCACGTGCCTACGTCACCTATTACCAGGCTCAGGGACTAAGTGGGTGTAATGGATCAATATGATTATACGAGATTAAGTAAGAAAATCTTCCACCGAGGCAGATAATTTACCAAACTTAAGCCCGTACATCCCGAGATTTCGTGAAATCATGAAGGATTTCAAACCAACCAACATTCAACCAAGATCATACTAATTTAGCAGGCACTATCACATGCTACATAAAGTTTGCAACGAGAGTTGAATACATCGGAGTTCAGAATAAAAAGTTATTACAACATGAGTTCAAATTAACATAGCGGAAGCAAGTAGTTTTAAACCACACACACACACACTTAGTTCAGATACAGTGCCAGCAGGTAGTCATAGCCCACAAAAGCATGAGATAAGACGAATGGAGTGACCATTGCCCTTGGTCCTAGTTGTCGCCCATCGCCAGATATAGATAGTTGATGCAATAACCATAGTACATCTGACCATCTTCAACAATAATGGGAACAACACCCTGAGTACAAGAAGGTACTTAGCTAGACTTACCCGTCATAAACCAGAAATAAAAGACACCAAGGAGTATGCAAGGCCTTTATAAAGTGGACTGGCTTGACTCATTTGCAAAAAGCATAAGTTATCAGTTATGAACCATTTAAACTGTAAGCATCAACTTAATTATACCTGATTAGTCTAAATAAGCACCTATGCTAGAGCAATCACTTGATTAACCATTTACATCAAAAGTTACCATATCAGGTTTAGCATTTCCAACATCATTCACATAACCATCTGTGTTCCATCATTGTTACTACGATGATGTAGCTCGAGTCAAGTGCTCACTATCCAGGAGCGATGCCGATTCAAATTGATTCCTAATCAACTGGTGATTTATTCCTCACACAAACCATGCTTCCCCCATCAGGGTCGCTTAGATCACCAATGACACTTTCCAAGTAGCCGTGGGATTCATGGACCACACTACTAGGGACTGCCCGACTGCCAGGACGCACCTTGGGCTCACTCTTCGCGTCCCCGTCATACCCCCTTCAGCACCAGTCTGCCAATTCGAGTTTATCCTGGCTTGAAATAGTGTCACAAGCTTCATGGTCGAAAGGTACTTTATTCGGCCAACTAAATGTGAGGCATGCGTTCAACATGACAAGAGGGACGAGCAACGATCGGTCCTTAATCGACATAGACGGAATCACTATAGTCCAAAACCCTATAAGACTCTGCCTGGTCTCCCTTTATCCATCAACACTTGGTTACTTTCCATGATAACAATTATAGCTAACCATAACCAGGTATCCACCTATAACTCGCAGGTGACAGGAAATCACCTGACTTCTACCGGTCTAAGCATGGCTAAGAAATTATTCGATCCTAACCTAACAGGGTAAAAAGGTAACCAGGTGGACAAGGATAATAATAAATGCAACAACGGTTTCACTCAACTCCTATAACTTAATACAAAAATATATAAAACATATATATAAAGGATTGATCTTATAAAGTAGGAGACTTAGAATGATCCGGGGCTTGCCTCTTTCAAACGAACTAGGCTGGTGATCTACGCACTCGGGCAACTCCTCTCACTGTTCCTCTTCCTCGGGCACCTCCTATGTCTAGGGCTCTTGCTGATCGGTCCAAGTCTACTCTTCCGGCACTGCTACCTGTGACTCCTGCGATCCTGTATGATGCAATTGCATAAGTAACCATGTAGACGGTGCATCAGATGCGGTGGAATACTATGATGACATGATATGCAGATGAGCACATTTAACTGATGGTATGGATTACAGACAACATCTTCTACAAGGTAGTCCACATCATCCAAGAACATGTACCACAAAACATATCATCTACTCTTATACTAGTTATCATATAATGCTCACACAAGTGTTGCTACACTTTACCAAACCCTAATACCTTAACCTATCAAGTAATACTAGCAAGGTAGTTTGGTGCTTCAAAGATACACCAAACACTTTTTATTACTTTTAATTATTCATAAAGAATAACCTTTTATTTCTTGTTTAAACTAGGGTTACACATCAACACCTATTTCTATTGCAGGTAAAAATCTACAAAAATTACAGTGGTACAATTCTACTCCAAATAGTATACTACAAAAATTTTATGGAATTTGAATAAGTAAAACTATCTGTACAAAATAAACAATCTATAGCATAATAATGAGCATAAAAATACTTTGTACTAGAAAAAGTATCAAACAATAGATTTCATATTTTTCCTATGTTACCCACAGTAAACAAGCACATCACAAAAATTATCACATGCATGTGTTATACAATTCTTGCTCTCTACCAAAAATAATAAAAATCATCAATTAAAGGCATTTGAACAACACTTCAATAATTTTTCACAGAGCATACCTCAAATACATTTTTCCTAGAAAGTACATCACTAAAGAAGACTAATGAAATAGGAACCATATTTTTCTGATCTTTCTTTAATTTACTACACATTTTCTAAGATAACAGCAATAACAAGAATTAAATAATTCTACACAGAAAAGTATCACAAAACTGACATGCAATATTTTTAGACTGTAGATCTACTCATGAGAAACACTACACAATTTGTTTCATAATTTTTGGAGCTATAAATCTTGAGATAATAATTTTTGAAGCTTTTTCACAATTTCTAGAAAATCCTTTTCTTTAAAAACCAAAAATCCATCCGGTTCTAAATGCTACGCGTACCTAGCGCCGTGTACTCGGGTTTTCCCCCGGTCACTGCGGCTGGTCCCCTTGGCCCCACTACCCAGTGAGACTGAGGCAGGGGAGAAGCTCCGCCACCGGCGTTCTTGCCGGTGGCAAGGTTCCTAGTGACGCGAGCGGCTCCCGGTGATCCCCTACGGCAATGCGGAGGTGAGGGTGGAAGAAGTGGAGGTGGGAAAAGCACCCTGGCAGTGGCAACAGTGGTTGCCGGCAAGCTCGAGCGGACGGCGTGCGGTGGTGGAGGAAATCCGGTCACCGCGAGGGACGGGAGGTGAGGCAATCGCCTTAGTAGGGTTCAGGAGGCGTGAAGCGCAGGCAAAGGCGACCCACCGGCGGCTGGAGATGCCGACGAGCAGTGGCAGGCGGTGGTGGGCGGCGGTAGAGCTCCCGCTGTAGCTCAGAAGGAGGATAGGAGGTGGATGGAGCGTGAGTGAAGGCAGTGGAGTGGAGCAGGCGTTGGCGGACGACGTCTTGAAGTCGGCCGAGCGACCGCGGGGCCCACGGGACGCCACCCGGACGCCGTCACCGGCGAGCGGCGACCACGTGGCGGGCGGGCTCTGACGCGGCCGGTCGCGCTGGCGTGGGCGAGTGTGCGTGAGCGGGGAGCACGTGTGAGCGGGGCTAGGCTGGCTTCGGCTCGTGGCCCGAAAGGGTGGCCGCAACCCGTTAAGGTAAGGAGCCCTTTTTCTTTTCAAATTTCCATTTACAGAAATTCCAAACTATTTTAGATTCAAATTTTGAAGATGAAAAAGGCATTTTCAAGAGTTGACCCCAAAACAAAAGTTGTTCAAAATTTAATTCTCTACAACTTTTATTTAAGGCATTTTTCAAAATTCCAAATAGATTTGAATTAATGATTTAAAGCCAAAATTTTAATTAAAAACTCACTTTTCTAGAATATTTTTAAAAGCAAAATTTGGGGAGATTTTGAATACAAAAGTTGCTCCAAAAATCATGCTAATTAATTCTAAGTTATTTAAAGCAAATGCAATAATTAGGGTTCAAACAGATGTTTTTCACATTTCAATTCAAATGAACTTATATTGCATGTGATAATGAACATGTATGTGATGCCAATGCTCATGCTTTGGGATGTTAATGCATGCTTAACACCTAGGGGTGTTACAGCCCTCCCCCCTTATAAGAATCTTGTCCTGAGATTTTGAGTTACGAACCACTTGTTGTAAAAATTTTTATAAATGATTTGTAGATATTCTCCTATTTCCCACGTCGCATCACTCTCATCATGATGGCTCCACTGAATCTTGTAAGTTGTCACCACTTTATTCCGAGTGACTCGGTCCTAAGTATCCAAAACTCGAATCGGTTGTTCATGATATTCCAAGTCTACCTTTATCCGAATACCCTAAGGTTCTATTCTCTCTTCCGGAACACGCAAACACTTCTTCAACTGTGATACGTGGAAGACGGGAAATATTGAACTCATCGCTTCTGGTAACTACAGCTTATAAGCCATGGGACCCTTTTTCTCTATGATCCTGTATGGTCCTACAAATCTAGCAGCCAGTTTCTTCTTGATTCCAAACCGTTTCTTCTTCATTGGGGTAACCTTCAAATAGACATAGTCACCCACTTGGAATTCTAGCGGTCTTCTCCTCTTATCTGCATAACTCTTCTGACGTGATTCTGCAGCTTGCATGTTTTGTTGAATAATACAGACCTTTTTCTCGGCCTCATCTACAAAATCAATCCCATAAAACCTTCTTTCTCTAGGTTCAACCCAATTTAAAGGTGTCCTACATTTTCTACCATACAGGGCTTCAAAAGTGCCATCTTGATACTCTCTTGATAACTCGAATACAAGACTTGTGTTGGTCTATGAGGGCAGTCTATGTCCTAGAAAAGCGACCAGATGTAAGCGGGCCTAGCCTCGAGGAGGTGGGACATTACAACTTCTCTCGATCATACAATCGATGGTGGGTACTCTAGGATCTCCCAGCTTAGTGAGGTATGGTGATGGAAGGAGGTGGTCAAGTTCTGACTCAATAGTGTTGACCATCCATACTGTTTCTTTTACCTGATGCTTAGCTTTGTTCCTCCTTCTCCTATTCTTCTTCTTCTTCTTTGTTGGGGCAGCGGTTGTATCCTCGTAGAGGTACGGCGTCTGTGGGTGAACTCGAATATTGATGGTACGCTTCTTGAAATTGAATCTTTCTTTTCTCCCATTGATTGTGAAATAGATCTTGGCGCTATCTGCATAGATGATGGCTTTGGTGGTACTCAAGAACGTTCGTCCCAAGATGATGGGTGCTTTTTCGTCTCCACCTGTTTCTACAATAACAAAGTCTACCAGCACATATGAGTGTCCAACTATGATCTAGACATCTTCAAGAATTCCCCTGGGGTAGCACAGTGTCTGATCTGCAAGCTGCAAACACATAGTTGTATATAATAAAGGATCACCATGATTTTTCTCATAGTTTACCCTAGGCATGATGTTGACGCTTGCTCCAAGGTCACTGGCAGCTTCTTCAAAGCTGTGGGGTCCAATGCGAATAGGGATGATAGGTCTCCCTGGGTATCCTTTCTTCACTAGTAGAGTGTCATCTACCCATGTTCCCCATTGCTTTGGAGGTGCGGTGAAGTATTGCCCTGCTTTATAAATGTCTACAAGATTTGCAGTTTCTAAATCCTCTGGCTTCCCCAGAATCTTACCTCTTTCGGTCATTGGTACAGAAGCTGCTAGCTGAGATATTTGTGATTCTATCATTTTATTACAGCTATGTTGATTCTTTATGGCACAAGTAAAGCTATCCATTCTAGTATTAATATTTTCAAGCAATTTATCATTGGAAGCTATCTTTCTAGACATAGTATCAATAACTTTATTCTGATTAGAAATCATTTCTCTCAAGGGTGGTTGATTAAAGTTATTATTAAGAATGTTACCTTAGTAGTTACCTGAGTAGTTAGGCCTTGATTGCTGATTCCATCCTTGATTTTGTTGAGGAAGATTGTTGAAGTTGTTGTTGATGTAGTTCACATCCTTTTGAATCTCAGGGCAGTTGCTCCCTGAGTGGCCAATGCCTCCACACTCTTCACAGGTCATGCGAGAATCATGGATGTGCATGACTTTGTTCTTCTCAGTGGTGCGTTCATCAAACTTCTTCATGAGCAGGTCTATCTTGGCAGATAGCATGTCTACTTCCTTCAATTGATGCATTCCTCCCCCTCTCTTGCGAGGTTGAGTGTGTTCCTCGTTCCATCCTTGGTTAGGGGCCATCTTCTCAATCAGAGTGGTTGCTTCAGTGATGTTGAGCGATAAGAATGATCCTCCAGTAGCTGCATCCACATTCTCATGGGTACTAGAAGTGAGCCCATGGTAGAATATCTGCATGAGTAGCCAATTCTCCATTCCATGGTGAGGGCATTCTGATATGTAATCTTGAAAGCGTTCCCAGGCTTCAAGGATTGATTAATCGTGTTGTTGCTGGAAGGTTGAAATCTTCGCACATAGAGCATTTGTCTTCCCCACTGGAAAGAATTTTGCAAGAAAAGCAGTAGCACAGATCGACCATGTGGTATTCTTGTCCTTGTTGGCGTAGAACCATTGCTTTGCTTTTCCTAGGAGTGAGAAAGGGAACAAGCGAAGCAATATGGCGTCTCTTGCGACTCCCTTGATGGTGAAGGTGCTACAAATCTCCAAAAAGTGTTGGAGATGAGCACTCGCATCTTCATGTGCTTTTCCACAAAACTGGTTTGCTTGCACCATGTTGATCAAAGCAGGCTTGAGCTCAAATCCGTTATCTCCCACATTTACTATCGGTCTAGTCCTGATGTTAGCAATGGTTGGAGCGGAGAATTCACGGAGTGATCGATCGGCCATGGCTTCAAAGTCTGGTGTTAAGCTTCTTCTCAATTGGTTGATCTCAGATGAAGTGGTTGGAGCCTTCTTGAGCTTTGCTCTTGTTCTTCTGATTAGAGCTTCGGTGTTCTCAACATAGTTTGTCGGGAGTTCAAAACCAGTCATACATCACCCTGCATAAGATAAAAAAATAGACAAAGGACAGGGTTGGCTTGTTAGAGTAAAGGATCAAGTGATGTAATTCGAATATCACATGTGTAAGAGTGTTCCTAGATGTGGAAGCATGTTTATGCTCTTATGAATGTTTTCTAACTTAGTGTGCCAATCCGTTGCCTCCCCAGCAATGCTTGTTGACACTTCTTAGCATCACTTGCGTTAGGTTGTCATCCCCAACATGACACCAAGAGTGTGATTGTATTGTACTCATGCCACTTAACTATATAAAGATATTAAAGTATATATCCGCAAGCGCACAGATAAATACACCCGTTGCAGCATTTCACCCAAGTTTATCCTAGGTATCGTTATTTATATTTAACCAAAGGAGAACAAACAGAGGGGCACATATTAATTAAAGGCTACTCTACACATGTGATATGAATATTTGAAATCACTATCCTTTACTCTCAAATAGGAATCAATCAAATAAAAAGAGATAAAATATATGATAATCAGACCATTCAGATGATATTCCTTAGAGCAGTACTACTATGGCAAGTATTGACCAGAATATAAAGTAAGAAAATAACTCCTAAGTAATCCGTTAACTATTAGTCATAATCTACATTGATTAGTGCAATTATATCAGGCAATCATTGGCTAGGTTATCTCATATCCATAAATAAGGAACATCTCCATTACGAAGCTGAGAAATAGAGTAACAACTAAGTAATGAGACCACGTTCTACTAAGTTCTACACTTAGGGAGTGGACTACAAAGGACTCAACAGGAATGTCACACTCGTGATCTACCACATGGCCTGGAGTATAGAGTGCATTTGTAGGTAAACAGTGTATAAGTACCACACTTACACAATATTGACCACCCACCCATGACTCAATAAGGTGAGTGCTTTGCAAACATGTGTATAAACATAATGATAAACTATCTATGCCAAATATATAATCAAAGCAAACTAATCACGTAATAATCAAGGATATAATATAGATTAAGAACAAGATCATATCTAATGTATCAAGAATAATGATCAAGAACAATGAACTAGAACTAGACAAAGTTGAACTAGAACAATTATGAACTAGAACATAAACAATTAGAACATGAAGAACTAGAACATGAACTAGATCAAGAACTAGAAGAACTGATAAACTAGATGAATATCTGAAGAACAATGTTGATACAAGAGAGAAGAACTGGATTTACCAAGCTCCTCTTGACTAGATCTGGAGCCTAAGGCTGCTTGACTCCTCTACTTCTAATTCTAATCTAGCTATGCCTAGATTTGATGGAGCTCTAAGGAGATGAGAGTTGATGGTTGGTCTTCTGCTTTCTGGTTGATGATTGATTGAATGAATTCCCCTTTGGAGGAGGGTTTGGGCCTCGTTTATATAGCCCAGAGCATGGAACCATGGCCCTTGGATCAAACCGACCTTCACGTAGGGTTAGGATGCATCCTTGGAGGTGGTTGAAGTAGCTTGCAAAGGAAGGAGCCGAGGGGCGGCGGCTAGGGGCCGGTCGGCCTAGGGTTGAGGTTGGTCGGCCCCACCTAGCGGCGCCTCATGGTGGCCCTCCTTGTGGAGTCCTCTGGTGTCCTCTAGAAGCCTCTTGCATATTCATGACGTGGAGATTAGGCCGATTGACGTGGGTTCCTTCTCATGGAAGATATAAATTCCTTAATTATTCTGATAACCCCCTGTAAAATATAGATTCACCAAAACTCATGAAATTTCGTTAGTTGACACCCTAAACCTATGTTGGTGATCATTTATTAGCCCTTTATATATTTATTTTAACCCTTTATTATGGTAGATAACCATCGTCAACATCGACGAAATGTGGCCGGTAGTCTACCGAGGGGTATGCCCAAGGTAGTGATTTGTCAGTAGACAAGTGCGCAAGACACGAACCGGATGGTAATAGGACACAAGACATAAGATTTATACAGGTTCACGCCATTAGCATGATGTAAAACCCTACATCCTGTGCTCTGTTATATTGTATTGAGTTGTGTGGTGTATGACCTGTCCTCTAGGGGACCCCTGCCTCTCCTTATATACTCTAGAGGAGGAGGCTTACAAGCAGAATAGCCTCTTTGGTACTATTGTAATATCTAGTACAGCCTGTAATCTTGTGATGTACGCCTTGATGTTATGGGCGGGGCCACCTTAGATGGTGCGGCCCATGTACCATCTTGTGGTACCGGGGGTTTATACCTCTACAGCTAGTCCCCGAGCGCCATGTATTCTGATGTGACAAACGCCAGCTTAACCTTCTTCAAACAGTGAGGCTTGAGTTCTTGACGTCTTCAACCAGTCAAAGCGGCATCCGAGCAGTTGTTGCAAGCATTGTTGCCGGAGAAGTAGGTTGTTCGAAGAATGTATGGTGCTCTTGAGAAAAGAAAAAGATTTGTCCTTCCTGGAAAGTGTGTCCATTTGGGTTTCTATGAAGAAACGTAAGTGTGTCTTGAAGCATAGCGTCTTTGATCATCAGAGGCTTAGGGGTCAAAAAACAAGCACATTCACCGCAAGGTGAAGTGTGCCCACTTAGTCCCCGAGCCTGGTAGTAGGTGACATAGGCACATGGTGCCAGGGTCTTAAATGAAACTCCGTGGAAACTTGATACTGAGAGGCGCCGATAGGTGCATCATACCGATGTAGTCCCCGAGCTTGCTGGAAGGCAAAGTATGAGCCTTGTAGCAAGGTCTAAAAAATAATGATCTCTCAACTTTATGTGAGTCCAATTTCACATGTAGCTGAGGAAATCAGGCATTGAGCTGTGGTTGAAGAGTGGTCAAAGCAGTCTCCGAGCACAGCGTGAGGTATGGTCGACAAGTCCCCAAGCGTGGTCGAGGAGTATAACATGCTCGGTGGTCTGAGACAAGCTGTGTTTACCAGACCAGTCCCCGAGCATGGTTGGAGACGTGGTTCGAGCAGCGAGAGCTCGGCGACGATGAGCGATGAGAGCTTAGTGAGGAGCGACGAGAGCTCAGTAAGAGCTCGGTGAGAGGCGACGATGAGCGACGAGAGCTCGGCGAGGAGCAGTGAGAGCTTGGCGAGGAGCGGCGAGAGCTCAATGAGAGCTCAGCGACGAGCAGTGAGAGCTCGGTGATGAGCAGCGAGAGCTTGACGACGAGCGGCGAGAGCTCGGCGACGAGCTTGGTGACGAGCAGCGAGAGCTCGGTGATGAGCGGCGAGAGCTCGGCGACGAGCAGCAATAAGTGACGAGAGCTTGGTGACGAGTCCCAGAGCACTGGTCGAGTGGTCGAGGGAGAACACTGGTCTGGTGATTGAGTGTAACACCCTGGTGTTACGCATGCATTTAGCACATCGAGGAGGCAGTCCCCGAGCGCTAGTCGAGGAGGTAGAGGAGGCGTAGTCCCCGAGCACTGGTCGGGGAGCGAACGACGAAGTCCCCTAGCGTAGCTCGAAATTCTTGCAATATATATATATATATAGTTTAATGTAAGCTTCTACCTCGTCATTAGGCAAGTTTATAATAATGTACTATTGTGACAATGTAAGCTTGTTTGACTTTTTGTGGAAAAAACATTTAAAGCTTGTATATTGTGTGGAGGATAACTAAGTTAGGAACGTATAAGTGTTATGTTTTAGTTATATCAGTTGGTAGATACGTCATCCTATAGAATCCGTACTGCCTTGACCAGCCTGAGGTCCGAGTGCGAGGCGCGGAGCCTGTTCGCACGTAAGAGTGCACAGGTCGAACCAGGGAGCGCCCGCCGACCACCCGGAGCGCAGAGAGTGGGTCTCGTGCACGCGTAGGGAGAAGCCGGAGACGGGGCTGGCTCCGAGAACTCGAGAAAGGATGGTGCTCTGTCAACTAGTATTTTATAAAATATTAATAAAAAGTGATCTTCAGGTAAGCACATTAGAGTGGTTGGAAGAAATTGTATTAAATACGAATATTAGAAGTGTACTTATCTTTGGACAGAAAACTAGTCGGTGGTGATGAAATTGCCTGGCCCTCGAGCTTTCCGATCAGTCATGATGATGGTGGTCGCGGTTGTTGTAGCACCGTTCTTCACAGTGATCGATGCGACAAGTGGTCGGAGTAAGCCGAGCAGCTCGCTTGGCAGTTCGAACGGACGTGGTCGGTGCTCGACGGAGTTGGAGTCATACGGACATGGTCGGAGCTCAGACGGATGTGGTCGGAGCTCTGCGCGGTTCGCTCAACAGCTCAGCTATGACATCAAAAAACATAACCAAATTCCTGCCAGCAGCTTAAAGCACATGTATGTAGATGTACGCGGAGACGTGTGTATCTTAGTTGAAAATTAAAAATCACTTAGCTTTTGGATGATCGTTGTCAACGTGCAGTTGCTTGCTTGTTCATGTGGTCCATTGGGAATGAGGGATGCATGATTAATGGGCAATTGATCTCCGTGGTCCCGATGTTGAGACGTGCTGCCTCGAGCCGATGAGTCACCGTGTTGGTACCGCCGGTGGTTTGAAAAGGTTTCTGCCGCTGAAGTCGCCGAATCCATCGTTGTCGAGTTAATTCTCAATATTAATTCCAGCGAACCGATTTTTAGTAGAGAATTAACAAAAAAATTCCCATCTGGCTTGCTTGGGAGTATGTACGCACTCCCCCCCACCTGGCGCGCCACTGTCAACGAAACGTGGTCGGCAGTCTACCGAGGGGTATGCCCAAGGTAGTGATTTGTCGGTAGACAGGTGCACAAGACACAAATCGGATGGTAACAGGACACAAGACACAAAATTTATACAGGTTCAGGCCATCAGCATGATGTAAAACCCTACATCTTGTGCTCTGTTATATTGTATTGAGTTATGTGGTGTATGACCTGTCCTCTAGGGGATCCCTACCTCTCTTTATATACTCTGGAGGAGGAGGGTTACAAGCAGAATAGCCTCTTTGGTACTATTACAATATCTAGTACAACCTGTAATCTTGTGATGTACGCCTTGATCTTATTGGCCGAGCTACCTCAGATGGTGCGGCCCATGTACCATCTTGTGGTACCGGGGGTTAATACCCCCACAACCACTAAGGCTTATGTGGAGTTCATAGGTAGGGAGAAAGCTAGAGCATACTTGCAATGCATATATTATAAAGTCAAACCTCGGATCCAAAGAGAGTTGAGTCATACAATCAAATCAAGATATGTATGTGTGTGGATATATGGTGGATATATATGGTGGCTATCCTAATTCTACTTTACTCCTTGAAAACATCTCTCTCTTTTGAAACTTAAAAACAACTTTGTAAGAGAACATGGACTATCTTATTTATCTCTTTTTTTAGGCGGGCATCTGAGTACCCGTTGTTTTCAATATCTTGGACACTTGTCCATTTTTTTCTTAGCTCTTTTTCTTTTCTATGAATAACTTTTGCATAGCCCATGCCTCTTCTCTACAACAAAACTTTTGAGAGATAGCAACAAGAACTTTGAAGCATTTATTTGGTGGATGGAAAAAACCTATCAAGCATGTTTTTGTTGTTCACCCCCAGTGTAGGAGTAGAACGGTTTTGGGTGGTTCTAAATGGAAGACATGTTTTGGCGCGTACCCCCAGTGTAGGAGTAGTGCATATGTGGGTGGTGTGTATATGATCTTGATTTTAAGAGCATGACAAATTTCTCATAAGGGTCAACAAAGCTTGACAAAACTCAATGCAAAAGCAAGCAGCATATATGAGTGGAAGTTTTCCTAGCCTAAATAACATGTAAGGCTCTAGTAGGAATTCAAGCTTTGTCATACAGAACTCGTCATGTAGCATTTTTGTGTTTTTTAAAAGATAAATCTCTAGAACTTTAGTGTCACTTGGAACAAGATAAACAACAACTCAGACCTTCTCATATCATATCCGTCAATTACCTAGACTTAGATCAAGCATAATCTACCCACGAGTTTCAAGTTTAGAGTAAATCTTTATATCAAAACAATTTTATCCAAAACTCGGGAGAGTTTAAGGCTGAAAACTAGGTATTGAAAGGAATTACAGCAGAGCAACTATTCATCATTTCTATGTTAAGAGATTATCTTCAGAGTCCCTTTTTATTTATTTAGCTCTTAAAGGAAATTAAAGCAAACTAGACACACTCTTTTTTTCATTTTTTTTATAAAGCAAACTAAATAAAATAAAACAAAGAAAGAGAAATACTTAGCTGGATACACGGGGGTGCCTCTCCCCCAAGCTAGTTGATGGTAAACCTCGCTGAGGATGAAGTGCAAGGCTAGCAGACCCAAGACAGGTTGGCCTACCTTTGTCGTGGTTCTTTTGTTATTTGTCGATGTCGTGCTTTTCTTGGGAGGTTTTCCTCTCTCACACTTGAATTTTGTTACCTTGCATAAACAACATGTGGAGACAAGTACCAACAAAAGACTAGAGAGATCCTAGCAATACTTTAGCAGGTAAACATGGTTTTTAAGGTTTTTCACAGAGTAAAGAAGAAGAGCTGAATTGAAAACATTATTTAAATTTTATAAAGTTAATTATATCCAATTCTTCTTCTGGCAATTGTGTGTCATGGAAAACTTTTAAATGATGACCATTTACCTTGAAAAGAATAACTTTGTCATTTTGAAGTGTGACTACTCCATGAAACGATGTGCTAATTACCTTGTAAGGTCCTTCCCATTTGCTTCATAGTTTCCCATGTCCGAACAACTTGACTCTAGAGTTGAAAAGTAGCACCTTGTCATGTGGTTTGAATTCCTTCTTTTTCAATCTTTTGTCTACCACCTTTTTGTCCTCTCTTTGTAGAGTTTTGCATTATTATATGACTTTTCTCTCCATTCCTCTAGCTCAGATAGTTGCATTTTTCTTTTCTATCCAGCTGCTTCAAAGTTCATGTTCCACCTTTTTATGGTCCAATGTGCTTTGAATTCCAACTCGATAGGTAAACGACATGTGTTCTCGTAGACAAGTTGGTATGGTGACATTCCAAGAGGTGTTTTGTAGGCCGTTCTGTAAGCCCATAGTGCTCCAAATAACTTATCTTTCCATGTTGTCCCCATCTCATTAACAGTTTTCTATAGAATGTTCTTGATTTGCTTGTTTGACGCTTATGCTTGTCCACTAGTTTGAGGATGATATGGTGTCATGATGTTATGACGGACCCCATGATCAAATAAGAATTGTCAGAACTTTCTATCAATGAAGTGAGGGCCTCCATCACTAATTACCATCCATGGAACTCCAAAGCATGAAAAGATGGTCTCTAAAAATATCCTCTTGGCGTTATTGGAATCTGCAGCTCGACATGGTAAAGCTTCAACCCACTTTGAGACATATTCGACTGCCACTAGGATGTATTCGCACTGCTGGGATTTTGGAAATGGTACCATATAATTGATTCCCCAAACATCAAAGAGTTCTAACTGGAGGTTAGTGGTGAGTGGCATGGCGTCTCTTGCATTGATACTCCCATGTTTTTGACACAGAGTACACCTCCGTATGAAGTCTTTAGTGTCATCGTACATGGTTGGCCAGAAGAATCCACTTTGCTAGATCTTAGCATTAGTGCGGAATGCCCCATAATGTCATCCGTATGGTGCCAAGTGGCATCTCTCGATGATCTTGGTTGCTTCCTCAATGGGAACACACCTCATAAGTAGTTCATCGGAGCAGACTTGGTAGAGGTATGGTTCATCCCATAGGTGGAGGTGACTTTCATAGATGAGCTTGCGCCTGTTCTCCCATGGTGGTACATAACCTACAACCATAAAATTAACAATATTTGCATACCAGGGGTCAGATCCTGTGACCTTCAGGAGAATGTCATCCCATAGAAAATCATTGATGGGCAACTCCTGTGATTCTCGAACTGCATTCTTGACAAGTGATTGGCTACAAAATTTTCTATTCCTTTCTTATCTTTAATTTCTAATTCAAATTCTTGAAGCAAAAGGATCCATCTTATAAGCCGAGGCTTAGCATCTTTCTTAGTAAGGAGATATTTAAGGGTAGCATGATCAGTGTAAACAATAACTTTGGCTCCTACTAAGTAAGATCTAAACTTGTCAATGGCAAAAACAACAGCCAGGAGCTCTTTTTCAGTTGTTATATAATTAAGTCGAGGTCTTGATAGAGTTTTACTAGCATAAAAATTGTATGATGCTTTCTATCTTTCGTTTGACCCAAAACTGCCCCCACAACATAATCACTAGCATCACACATGATTTTAAAAGGCAGCGACCAATCAGGGGGTTGAATGATTATTGCAGAGATGAGTGCTTTCTTAAGGATTTGAAAAGCATTTAAACACTCATCATCAAACTCAAAGGGAGCATCTTTGGCTAACAAACTTGTAAGGGGTCTAGCAATATGAGAAAAATCTTTTATAAAACAACGATAGAACCCTGCATGACTAGTTTTGTACCCCTTTGATATTTGTGGGAGGAGGTAGTTGTTCTATTACTTCTATCTTAGCTTGGTCTACCTCAATTCCCTATTCGGACACCAAGTGTCCAAGCACTATAACTTCTCTAACCATGAAATGACATTTTTTCCAATTAAGGACTAAGTGCTTTTTCTCACATCTTTGCAAAACTTTGTCTAGATTTTCTAAACAATCATTGAAAGTTTTTCCATAAATAGAAAAATCATCCATAAAAACTTTTATGATTTCTTCTATCATATCAGAAAAAATAGACATTATGCACCTTTGGAACAAAGCTGGAGCATTGCATAATCCAAAAGACATCCTGCGACAAGCATATGTTCCATGGGGACAAGTAAAAGTAGTTTTGCTTTGGTCATTAGGATGGATCGAGATTTGATGATAACCTGAATACCCATGAAGGAAATGGAAGAAAGAATGCTTTGCAAGCCGTTCCAACATCTCATCGATGAAGGGTAATGGGAAGTGATCTTTCCTTGTTGCCTTGTTAAGTTTTCGATAATCAATGCACATCCGCTATCCTGTGACTGTTTGTTGTGGGATTAATTCATCTTTTTTATTTTTTACCATAGTCATGCCCCTTTCTTTGGTACAACTTGTACCGGGCTTACCCACTCACTATATGGCACGGGATAGATTATCCCTGCATGCAAAAGTTTCAAAATCTCTTTCTTAACAACTTCTCTCATCACATTGTTAAGCCTACGTTGGGTCTCCCTAGAAGGTGCATATACTGGATCTATGGGAAAACGATGGGTGCAAAGGGTAGGACTAATCCCCTTGAGGTCTTTGAGTGAGTAATTGAAGGAAGAGTGATGCTTTTCTAAAGCAGTAAGGTGCTAGAGGGTCTCGTCCTGAGAGAGTTTATCGCTAATAATCACAAGTGACTCCCTATTATTGTTTAGAAAAGTGTATTTCAAACCTGAAGGAAGGGGTTTAAGCACAATGGGGGTTTTGGCGGCTCTTGAGTTTCATGTAGAGGGAAAGGATCCACGGTTCTTCTTCATCTTGTATGAACTCTAGGGTGTCTTCTTTGAGATGTTTGTTGAAAACTTTTAGGAGAGAAGCTACCATAATCTCCTCCATTGGATCTTGCTCGGGACTCATCTCCGTCATAACATGTAACAAGCGAGTAATGGGAATAGAAAGGTTTAGGCTTTTCTTGAGTCTTACATTTATACTCCCCTTTCTTCCTTCATTTAGAAGTCTCTCTATTGGATGCCCTATCAAAAGATCAAACTCCCAAATATCAAAAACATAAAAACTAAGATACACCTTGGTTTCTCTACTTTGATAGGGATGAAGTGAAAGATTCCTTCACTTGGAAGGATTTGCCTTGAGAGACTTTTTAAGAGTTTGGTTGTTGGAGTTAATTGCATATTTCCAGGAAGGGTATGTGCAAAAGATTTGGACATAAGATTTACTCCTACAACCGGATTATAAAAAGTGTCGAAGGAGGTTTTACGAATCTAACACGAATGGAGGTAGAGGGAGAATCTAAACGAATTACTTCTAGAGAAAGCTTGGATTCTCCTAACCACTCATTGCTTACGATCATTATCAAGTCCTTCACAGTCTTTTTAAGGAACTTCTTTTAGGTAGGGTCAGGAAGATGTTGGTTATGTGCTGATGGTGCCAAAGATTTCCTTATTGCATAATAATTCGAGGTGTTTCCAAAATCCAAGAAAAGATCTTCATCAAATTCAAACATATTTTCCAAATGCGGAATTTCTTCCTCCTTCGGTGGTTCAGGAACTTGGAGGACAGTTGAGGCTTCAAGTGAAGTGGTTGAAGGCTCAGGCTCAACTATCACAAGTTCTATCTGAGGAGTTTTCTCAACTACATCTTCTTGGTTGTCGTCATGAACATTGGTTTAGGGGGTGTTTTCTAGGATTTTTCTCCCTTCACTAGCAAAGCAATGTAAGAAGGCACCTCCAAAAGCTATATCAAGAAACTGTGCGGTCTCCCCACTAAGACCCATGTAAAAGTGTTGTATAGGGTCTTGAATGGCAAGGTCAGGGCCTGAATTGACTAGGTCATTAAAACGTGCCCATGCTGCACCAAGAGATTCTTTTTCTTTCTGTTTGAAAGATAGAACCTCTCTTTGATGGCTAACCACTCTAGAGATAGAAAAGAAAGATAAGCAAAAGCTAGAGTATAAAGCTTCCCAATCTCCTTGTGCACTCCCTACGGTTCAGGTATACCGATGTTTAGCTATTCCCATTAAAGAGAACGGAAATAGCTTCCACTTTAAGGTTTCATGTGACATGCCTACGATATGCAAGCATGCACGAGTTTGCTCAAACTCTCATAGGTAAGTATATGGGTTTTTATTGCCTTCTCCTAAGAATGATTGTTCCTGGACAACTCGAACGTAACTCATAGCTAGGTGTAAGGATAGGTTTTGAAGATTTCGGTGGCTCTAGTTGTGCACCCGTAGGAGCAGTGAATTGATTGATAGGCATGATGTTGTCCATGCTATAAAATAAAATAAAAGATACAAGGACAAACCTGGTTTGATAAAATCACAACAACCATTTCCCCAGCAACGGCGCCAAAAAACTTGTTGACACCTATGGTGGCACACAGAGATAAAATTTGCAAGTGCATGGGTATCGAAGTAGTTTTCACCCAAAGTATTATCGAGTATTGTATCCATGGGGAAACATGTGTGTGTTGTCTAACAATTAGTTTGTCTAGGGATAGCAATCAAGGTATAAGTATGAGTAGAGAGGATTCCTATGGTTATGACCCTATGCAAAGCAAGGCTTATGATTCTAGTGTTCACTTTGAGATGCCGCTTAGATGGAAAAGCACTGCTAATAGATAACTCTGCCGACATGACTATGGTCCTACTGATTTAAGAACCTGCTCAATTCGAAGTGGACTACAAAGGATAGATGGGGCTGTCACCTCCCACTACTACCATATAACCAAGGAGCAGGGAGCAAACTTAGGTAACCAATAACCCAAGCACCACGCTTATGCTATCGATTACTACTCTAATCTAGAGATCTGTCATGAAACTGTCCAAATTATAAGAGCATAGGTCCAAAAACAATCACCGACGCGATCAAATTCTCAAACTTGAGCTCATATAACTCTGGTAGTCCACGAAATCACGAGGGATTTCAAACCAAATTGGGAACAACTAAGATCGTAGTGATTCAACATAACACAACACTTGTACAACAGTTCATAAGTAGTTCTCATACCTCGGAGTATGAACAAGTTATTACAAAACAACTTAGGAATTAGCGGAAGCAACATAGTTTTGAAACCATATTCAATTAAGTATGGCCAGTACGTAGTCACATCCTGCAAAAGCATATTAGGAGAGAATACTACAGAGACCATGCCCAATGGTCTAGCCTTCACACCCCATGACGAAGATAGTACTTCAGGTAACCAGTAAGAATCTGCTACCTGCAACAAGGTGGGAATAAACCCTGAGTATGGGAATGTACTCAGCTAGACTTACCCGTCAAAAACCAGAAATAAAGTGACACCAAGGAGCATGCAAGGCTTATATATAAGTGGGGCTAGCTTGACATATTTGCATAAAAGCTTAAGTACAGATAAGTAATCATTATTGCTTTAAGCATCAAGTTAAACATTATTAACCTGCCCTCTAGATTAGCACCTGTACTATAGCAATCACTTGATTCAGCTAAGCAAACAATAGTAACCATATCAGGTTTATAAGGCCATCATTATATCATCATCATCTTCAGAGCCATCAGTAGCTTTAGTGAAATCTACGTTGCCTCTGCTCTGTCAAGTTTCTCACTATCCGGGAGAGACGACGATTTGAATTGATTCCAACTCAGCTGAGGGGGTATTCCTAACACCAACTGGGCATTCTTTGCAAGAGTCATCAATAGTCACCTTTGGTACAACTCAGGATGGGCCCAAACAGCTCCGCATTTTTAGGGATACCAGTGGTCAGGATGATCAGGACTTTTTAACTCACCTGCCCTAACTCCACTGACTCTCCTCTGAGGTGACTTACACTTTTCGACTTCGTAGCCTGAGCTGAGCTACTCGGCTTCGCGGTCAGCAACCTCAGGCCGGCTAGCTAAGTGTTAGGCTGCGTTCAAAATGATAAAGGAAGTACAGTGGATCAGTCCTTAACCGACACAGATGGGGATAGTTCCACACCTAAGACCTCCATGCCTTGTTGCTTCACTATCGACATCCCGCCTAGTCTAATTTCATTATTAACATGTGGTTCTTTTCCACGATAGCAAATATAGCCAACCGTGACCAAAACTTCCTATCTTACAAGTGACAGGAGATCACCTGACATTACCATTCTAATTAAGTAGGGCTAAGCGTATAGTCGATCCTGTCTACATAGGATTCAGGGATTCATATATCTAGACAAGGAATGATATAATGCAGCAAGTGTTTCCAACCAACTCCTACCACTTAATGCAACAATACATATAACATATATATAATTAATTGCTTTGAAAGTAGGAGGATTATAATGCTCTAGGGATTGCCTTAAACAACAAGGATGACTCGAGGTTCAGTGCTCAACCACGGTCCCTTCGCCGGCTTTGGTTCTGTCAGACTCGGCCTCTTGCCCCCGAACTAGTTCCAACTCCACCAGGTACGTCTTGTGGAACTTCACCATTGTCACGTTACTCGGTGCACCTATTGCATGCATATACATAGGATCAACTTCATGTATGCACCAAAGGTGAGATGACATGACGAATTTCGTTGACTGAGTAAGTGCAAGGCCCTATTCAATTCACTTCAAAGTATCATGATCAGGTTCACACACTTAATCACACTTAGCAATTCAAGACCTACACAGGAATTATAGCACTACATGCAAGTGATAACATAAAACATCACAAACATAGCAAGATTTCAGCACTCATTGCATACATGCAACAGAAACAAGATTTACATGCAACTGGAGCTACAGAACTCCAATGGCCTTGCCATAAGACAATCTAGAACGCTTATAAAATTTTCTACAAACCATCTTCAGATGTCAAAGCATGACTCTTAGCTTAAGTAGGGTAAACAAACAGATTTCTCAGATCTGGTTCAGAATTCCAGAAAAATAACAATTTCTGAACCCTTACTTAAAATAGGTGTAACTCCTAAACTACTTAGCCAATGGCTACCAGATTTTCACAGCAACTTAACCAAGTAATTCACTACAACCTTCATTTATACCACATCTTATGAAAACATCATTACCCATACTCAAATCCACAAGCTTTGACTTGCTGTCCTGAAACATGTATTATAGCAACTACCAAATTATGTGTTCAATCTAAACAAAATAGGAAACCCTACTTAGGAACATCAAACACAGCTGATAAATTTACCATAGTCACATCGTATCCCCATACCAGCACTGACCAAATTTCACATTTATATAATGCACCAACAAATCACAAAAATTAGTACAAGATATCTCTAATTTAATACAAGCACAAAAGGAATAAATCATAAACTTATTTTTTCACTACAGAACCTGCACCATTTCATATTTTTAATAAAAACTAGACATTTCACATAGCACAGTGCAAGTTGAACCATCTCAAATGGATATTTCTAGCTCCAGTTATGATTTTACAAAATTCAGCACAACATTTCATTTTTCAGGGAAAAAGAATAAAACGAAAATACTAAACAGGCCTTAACTACTACTGGGCCTTCCTGCTGCTGCTCGATCCGGCCTAGCTAAAACAAGCAGGGGGAGCCCACGCTGATAGGCCGGCCCCGCCTGCCATAGACACAGAGGCAGGGGAGAGGAAGTCGATGGCCGAAACTCGCCGCTAGTGAGTCGGCCGGCGGATTCAAGCACACTAGCGTGCTCCACTCATCAACGCGATTCGATTGAAGTACCCAAGGGCGGCTAGGGTTTGCCCGAGGTGGCCACTGCTAGCAATGGCAGGCAGCGGCGTTCGGTGGTGGCACACCGGTGAGCACCGGGCACGACAACGCTAGTGAAGAGCATTAGCGAGCTCCACGCGATGAGACAGATCGGTCTAGGTCAAACACCAAGCGGCAGGGTGGCTGATACGGCCTAGCCCCGTGCGAGGCATTGTGGCTACTACGGCGAGGCCATGGATGTGGTGACCTTCACCGCTGATGAGGCCACCATCCATGGTAACCTCATGCATGCGAGCAACACTACTCCTAAGCTTTCACGAACACAACCGCACGAGAGCAGAGAGGCAGGGGGTTAGACGGTGGCGAGCTCAATCTACCGGCCGGTCATGGCAGAGCACACACCACGACATGCTTGTTTCAGCCAATCCGTTGTGAGAGAGGCGGTAGCATCTAAGGGCATTCATCTAGGACTCAATGGGACCTCGAAACACTACCAGAGATGAAGAGTGGAGCTCGAGCTTGCTCTGACGACAGTGGGCTTCAAGCTCAGCGATGCTTTAGTCAAAACCACGACAGCGGAATCGCGACTTCGGCAAGCGCACGGCTCAAGCGATGAAGCTAGGTGGTGCAGATGCTAGAGCAGGTGATGGAAAAGGTTTTAGCGCGAGTGCTTTGGCCAGAGGCGTGGCGGCGCGAGCGCGAGACGCAGCAAGGCAAGCGGCGGCGTAGCTAGTGGCGCAGAACGAGGTGAGGAGAGGTGGAGTGTGAATGAGGGCGAGCTGAGGATCTCCAGGCGGCGTGGTGACCTCACGCGTACGTCCTGGACGCAGCGTCGACGAGTGTTGGCCATGTGGTGCCGGGTTTCTGAGGACAATTGGCCATGGCCGAAGTTCAAGTTTGAAAACCGAAACTCTGAATGGGTTCATTTCAGTTACGAACGATGACTGATAGGTGAACTTGAGGACTTGTTAACTCTTAAACCAAGCTGAGTTAGAGGGAGCCATAGAAGGATCTTAACTAGAGCTACAAGAGTTCTTCCTACAATTCTAATAGCACTTGCTCTAATTCGGCATGGTTCACGAGATACAAAGCTCGAAAGGAGGGTACATGCGAACTGTGCAGTCAAGTAATGACTAACAACCGATGTTGAGTAGCTCCTAACTTTGAAACCAGCTTGAATTAGAGAATGACACAAGGAGTTAGATAGATCTAGGTGAGGTCTTGTTATGAGTCTATAAGAGCTTAAGCTAGAACAACAAGGTTAGCAAGCTACATGCCCCAAAAGAAAGGTACCTAGAAACTGTATGCAGCCAGGACTTAGCCAAATTGGCTAAGTGCTGAAACAACACCCAAACCTCCCCTGTGGGCCATGTTTGGACATGATCCAAGCATTTTCATGAGATGGCTAGTGAACAACATTTGTTCCTCATGAAATTTAACACAAACTTGGTTGAGGTGGCACCTACATGCAAAGTCTCTAGGTGAGACTTTTTGTTAGGTCAAACAATGAAGGTCCTAAAGGTCCACTAGGTCAAACATGAGTCAAGAAGGAATTTAGTCATGACATGAACACAAACTCTTGGTCATTTTGGATCACTAACATGTTACAAACATTATCATGGACTTAAACACACCCTAGCATCATATGTACATGAAAGTTACATAAGGGTGCAATGAAACACTATTTCTATAACTAATGAAACATCACTAACATAATTATCGAAACATGGTGTTGCATATGTTTCATGAGCATGTTTCACATGTTTTCAAGCATAACAAACCTAACACATGTACTAGCATGGTCCACACACATGATCTTGTCACTAGCACACATAGCATACATATGTTGCAATTGTTGCAAGGTCATGTTTCAAGCAAAGATGCACATGAAATGATGATGCTTATGGTAATGCCATGCTATGATCATGCTCAAATGATGCACAAATGCAAGGCAAACACCTAAGGTGTTACAAGATCTTGCAAGGATTAAAGCACTCAAAGAACTGAGAACCCGTGAACAAGAGAACACAATACTTACTTTAAATAGAAATCAATTACCTGAAGTATCTCAGATGTAGACTTGGAGAAGCCTAGATCTGCCAAAGTACAAATTGTAGAGGTAGCACCGACAGGTTGGCACTTCCTCCAAACTCTTTCTTCACTCTCTGTCTCACTATATCTATTTACAAGACTAGATCTTATAGAGGACTAATCTTCTCTTAAGAGCTGGCTCTGATCCCGATGAGGAGGATATGAATTAGGATTTTAGGATGTCTTTAGGGAGGGGCTAATGGCTGCTATATATAGGGGGAACCATCAATTATGAGCCCTCGGATCAAACTGACTTGAAACAACAACGTAGATTTGATCTTTAAGGCGGTGGGAAACTGACGTACGAAGGAGGGGTTGACTGGTGGGGCCCAAAGGCCGGCCAGCCTGCAGGTAGGGCCAGTCGGCTCCCCTATTAGCCTCTTGGCTCAATCTTTCATGGAGAGTCTTATGGTGACTTCTAGAGTCTTCTAGTGTTGTTTTCGTCGTGGATAAACACGATTAAATCTGACGATTGGGTCCACCTTGCCGGTTTTCTAGATAAACCCTGCTGAAAACACAGATTCACCAAAACTCATGGAATTTATTAGTTTAAACCCCTAGAACTATATTTGGTGATGGAATTAAGTATATATGTAGGTTATATTGATAGTTTATGATTGATGTAAACAACCGTCAACAATCAACTTTTATCTTAATGTGATATGACAGGATGCTTGAGAAGGAGCGAGTTATGAAAGAGTTCTTTGCTACTTTCATTACCTCTATCCTTGCAAAACATCAAAGACTTTGGTGATGACTTTGCAGGGCTCGTGGGGAGCCGTCCTTGAGCCCGAACGACATTAAGGAGGTGCTGGCGGAGGAGCTTCTACTAGACATTGAGAACTGACGTTATAATTTTTACTATTGCCCTAATGCTAGTGATAGGTAGACCAATGTGTAAAGGCATGTATTCGACTGTTTATTTCTATCGTAAGAAGGCATCGTGGGTGTTTATGTGTTTGTGAAGCTATAGTTTGCTGTGCATCAGCCTTTCGACATTATCCTGTGGGACTTCATTCTTTTTGGGGGAATTTATTGTTTTTATTACAATGCCTTATACAATGGTTATGGCATAGGGAGCTAGCGAATGGGTGTATTGGCAGACATGCAGGGCCTTGTTACTCTTTTCGCTTCTTGGCTTGCAACATCTCACACGTTTTAGCAGTCCCTTTGTATAGGCAAAAATTCATTACTGAGGAGTCTTGAGAAATAGGCAACCGTGCCTTGCCCTTCTGCTAGGCTATGGGCGGCTATGCCCAAGTTGTGATGACTTTGCACTTATTGACCCACTGCAGCTACCTAGTTGAGAATTGTTGGGGCCGTGAAGCTATGAATAGTTCTTTCGGCTGGCTGGGGGATGTTACATTTTCTCTTGCGGTATCCCCCAACCGTCTCTTTTCGCTGTTGGTCACCCCTAGTCTGCTTAGTGATACAAGGGCTTGGCGCGTGGCCATAGTCATGTGCTTCTTCCTCTCGCGCTGCCTGTGCTCTCCTTCTTACGTAGTCTCTTGCGGTAGCTGTTGGTGGTCTTTATCGATCAAATCAGACCGCCAATTAAGTGAAAAAGGGGAGAAATTAGCAAACTTAGTTACATATGCACTTACTATTAACCAAGTTCCACATGTATTTGGAGATTATTATTTTGCAGGTTACAAACACAAATACATGGAGGATTTCACCAAAGGCGCTTTCGAAACACCGATTTGCACAGAAGAATAAGGGAGACTCCCACCAAAACATTTCAAATAGGATGAAACACCATAGAGTAGTGGTCCATGTCCAGCCTAGAGCCCACCACACAAAGACAGTGGCGAGGTGGCTCAGTTAGGGACCGGCCGCTCCCCTGCCAGTGCCTCTCGGCCACTCCTTCCTCTAGCGGTGGCATGGACACTTGCTAAGGCGGTGCATCACATGTCTCCACGCCAAAGATAGCTAGAAGCACCACCATAGCTTGTGTATAAATAGAGGGGCACACCCTTCCTCTCAACACACTCATCTTGAGCATTCCCTCACACACCTCACTCTCTAGTTGTAGCTTTCACTTTCTTAGTTGTTTAGAGCAAGGCAAAGCTACCTTGCAGAGCTTGGCTACTTGGAAGAAGTGACTCTTTAGTATGAATAGAATTATGAGTTCTTCAAAAGTTATGCTCTCATATTACGTTTATAGTCATACTTATGAATTAGAGTATGGTTTTTGTGTCATGATCATGATATATGAACTCGTGCAGAGTTTATGTGTCATGAGAGTAGCACATTTAACTTTATGCTTAACCAATCATATAACTTGTATAACTGGAATTAGAGTAAAGTTGAGGTGGCAGTTCATCGTGCCATCAGGTGTGCCCAAGTTCTTTACCTGTCGATCCATAGGGTCTAGGATCTGGGGGAATTTGGGTAGTTTCTGTATATGCAAGCGTGGTGCTTGGATATGGAGAGACAGGTGATTGCATTGTCCCTTTCCATGGTCGAGGGATAGGCGGCAGGTTGTGACAGCCCTGTCTGTCCCTTGTATTCCCCCATGTTCGACTGGGGTGTAGGAGTCTAAATTATCACATGAGGTTGTTAGTAGACTAGTACTCGGTGGCCTCCCGACCTGCTTCACACTTAGCTCTAATACTAATTATATAAGTTGTATGATTATCAACTTATCTTTGTATGACTATACTAGATCATTGCCTGCTCAATTTTATTCTTTCTTTTCTATTTTATCCTTGAGGATTGTCAAGTGTGTGTCCACTATCTTGAATACATCATTCTTAAGCATGTTATATACAATTGGTGTACTCGCAAGAATTATTATTCAAGTTCATATCCATACTAGACTCTTAATCAATGCCTTCCTTTAGGAAAATATAAATGAACGATACCCTGAACTACACCCTCTGTGCCAATACCCAGAGGGGATGTATTTCTGGGTGAAATGCTACAATTATAACTCCGTGCGCTTACGGATAAATATCTAAAATTGTTAAGGAACTATCAACGATGTACTTAGTAGCATTAGTTAATAGTAAAGTTGCTAAGTAATACCAACAGTCATTTCTGGCACTGTTGCTAAGGACGGATGCAAACCCCATACTTAGTAGAGGTGCTAAGAAACGCCAATAGTAGCAAAGTTTTGTAGTGCTCTACTCTATGCCTGTACAATCTTTTGCTCCACGGGCGAAAAACTTGGGTGTCTACTATTCCTAACTCTAGTCCCCGCTCGTTCGCTGCTCTCCATCTACTCTCTACCATATCTAATCCTCCCCATAGCTCTAGTTCTTGTGCTCTATGACTTGAGCGTCTGCGAGGACTCGGCTCCCTTTTATAGGCCTTATACTGATGCTAGGGTTTTTACTTTGGTTAGGTGAGGTAGGTGTAGTTTATTAAGTATACTATTGTACTATGTACCCAACTGTATTTACTGAATGATGCCATCCTTTTTGCTAGTTCTCTTCCTAGCAGTCGGTTTTGATTTGATGGTAGTATGTTCCCTGCTTCTGTGCATCTGTGACGAATGACGAAAGGCAAATGCATAGGTCACCTATGTGCCAACCCTTCGCCGTTGTTTAAGCAAGAATAGGCACCGTCCCCCATCTTTTTAGGGTGAGGGGTGGCGAAAAGGTGAGCGCCCAAGGGACTTACGTGCCAGCCCCTCGGCGTCGTCTGAGCAAAAATATGAGTCGTCCCCCCATCTTTTTAGGGGAGAGGGGGTGGCGAAAAGGCGAATGCTCAAGGGACTTATGTGCCAACCCCTCAGCATCATCTGAGCGAGAATAGGTGCCATTCCCCCATCTTTTTAGGGTGAGGGGTGGCGAAAAGGTGAACGCCAGAGGGACTTATGTGCCAGCCCCTTGATGTTGTGTTAACAAAAATAGGCGCCACCCCCATCTTTTTTGGCGAAGGGGTGGCGAAAAGGTGAATGCCCGAAGGACTTATGTGCTAGCCCCTCGGCGTCATCTGAATGAGGATAGGCGCCATCCCCCCATCTTTTTTAGGGTGAGGGGTGGCAAAAAGGCGAACACCCAAAGGACCTATGTGCCAGCCCCTCGGCATCGTCTGAGCGAGAATAGGCGCCATCCCTCATCTTTTTTAGGGCGAGGGGTGGTGAAACACCGAGGCATGATCTCTATTGAAAAACTTTTATTTATAAGTTGAATGATTTCCATGCATGGCTGCCCCTTCGGGCTAGGTGTATTGGCAGAAATTGTACAATTGGTAGTTTTCCTTCCGCCTTTTGAGTTGAGGCCTCTTGCTTCTTTGTTTGCTTAGCTAGAGCGGATTGCTAGGTTAAGGAGCAAATTAGCTAAATTGCTCGGTTCCCTTGTATTTGCACGCTTCCCAGCACATAGTTGCTACCGTGGTTGGGAGGGTCAGTGGGGCAAAGTTTGAAGATGAAGTATCGCCCGGTTGGGGGTATCCCGTTTTTCTTGCGTTGCTCCTCCATGCTTGCTTGTCGTTGGGAACCATTCTTATTCTACTGAGCCATCTTCCAGCTTTGTGCGTAGCAATAATCAAGTGCTTGCTCCTTTTGGATAGTATGTGGCTTGGGCCTTATGTTTCCTCTCATGATAACTACATTTTGCCAGTTTGCGCTTCATGCTTGCGTAGCCTTTTGCCCGATGTGTGGGCTGCTGCGCTGCTGTCGGTATCTGTCTCTACTCCTCCCTTAGGTGTCTTTGACTTGGTTTGTGGGCTTTAACTGGGATCTGAGGAGAGGCTTTGGGTGCTTCATCTATAGGGTTCTAGCAGCTTGCCCTAATTGAAGTTTGGTAGTTGTGGTAGGTTACTGCATTTATTGTTTGAGTTTGGTTCTAGATTTGAATGCTTCTGTCCTTTTTGCATGCCCCGTGGGCCTTTTGCTTTCATCCTTTCTCTTTTTTGGAAAGTTGTGATATGCGCTAGCTCGTGGGCTCTTGACTTTGCCCTTTCTTCTTTTCAGAAGGTCGAAATATGTGCTAGCCTGTGGGTTCTTGACTTCGCCCTCTCTTCTTCTCGGAGGATCAAAATATGTGCTAGCCCGTGGGCTTTTGACTTCACCCTCTCTTCTTTTTGGAGGATCAAAATATGCATTAGCCCATGAGTTTTTGGTTTCTCCCTCTCTTCTTTTTGGAGGGTCAAAATACCCATCTTGCCCATAGGCTTTTGTGGTTGCGGAGTATGCTTGTGATTGCCCACGAAATGACAACTGGAGCAACCTTTTTCCTTGAATACTGTTGTCGATACTCAAGCCCAATGCAAGCTTGTTTTGACACTTAGTCGATATTGCTTTTTTGGGGAAAGTTTGCTTGATAATTATAAGGGGTTACAAAGGATTGCCTCATTAAAAACTTCACACCCTTTTGCAAGGGTTTCCCTTATGAGGAAAAAGAGTGCTAGTCCCCCTGAAATTGCAAGTAGCAAAATCAAAATTACATGAAGATTAAAAGAAAAAAAGAAAGAAAACAGGCACTAAAGGGATTTTGTGGGTAGAAATGATGCATGTTGTCTGAATTCTAGGTGTGATCCATCTTGACTCCTTCGTCATTCATCAATCGATATGTTCTAGGCTTGATCATGCTTGCCACGATAAACGGGCTATACCATTGTGACTGGAGCTTTCCTTGCTTGACAGGATGGCGGATAAGGACCATGTCACCTGGGCTGATGTCCTTTTGGACTACCCTCTTGTCCCTCCATACCCTTGTTTCTACATGGTATTTGTTGAGGTTGTCGGTGGCACGGAGCCGTGATGTTTCGATCATTTCGATTTCAACATACCGCTGTACTGGTGTTGTGGCTTCTATCTTCGTCTGAAATGACCCTAGCTTTAGCTCTTTCTGGGGTGATGGCCTCTTCACCGTATGGTTATTGGAAAGGGGTGAAACCAGTCACCCTTGATCGTGAGATGTTATGACCCCAGACTGATATGATGAGTTCCTGAGCCCATCTTCCTTTCGCAGTGTCGAAAAGTGGCTTTGAAATGGCTTTCAAAATTAGATCAATGGCCCTTTCGATGGCCTGATTGCTCTAGGGGTGGTCGATAGAGGCGAAAGCGAGTTTGATGTTGAGCTCAGTGTAGTCAAATAACTTTCCATTGTCCACTGTTATGTAAGTTGGCACTTTGAATTGACATATGATTCTTTGCCAGACGAAACTTATCAGCATTCCTGAGGTGATTTTTACCAGGGGTTTTGCCTCTATCCACTTGGAGAAATATTCCAAAGCCACAGCCATGAAGCGAAGATTGCTTGGAGCTGGTGGTAGTGGTCCGACTATGTCAACACTCCATCATTGTAGTGGACAGGTTGGGATGATGGACCTGGTTGGGTTAGCCGGTGAGTTTTGTTTTCTTGCAAACATCTGACACTTTTCACATGTTTCCACTAGTTGCTTGGCATCTTTGGCCGCTGATGGCCAATAAAGACCCTACCTTATCACTCTGTGTGCACTCTCATGTGGTCCTCTATGTGCTCTACATGACCTCGCATGGATTTTTTCCAAGAGCTCCATGCCCTGTTGCCTGCTTATGAATTTGAGCAAGGGAGATGTGATTCTGCTTCTGTACAAATATGATCCTATGACTGAGTACTACCTAGTCCTTGCTTTCATCCTTTTAGCTTCATGCTTGCTGGGTGGCTCGTAGGTTCTAAATTAGAATGCAAATATCGGGGATCTCCAATCTTTGCTGGAAATCACATGTAATGTGGTTGGGTGGACTTCTTCTTCCTTAATGGCTTTGATTGTTAATGTTTGGATGAATACATCTAGGGGTAGAGTTAAGTTTTGGGCTGCTACCTTTGCCAGTTCATCTACTTCTATGTTCTTGGCTCTTGGTATGTGCCTCAGGCTAAACCTGGTGAAATGCTTTTCTATTCTTCTTACTATTGCGAGATATTTGACTAACTCAGGCTCCTTTGCCATGAAGGTCATTTCAATGTGGCCGACGACTACTTGCAAATTGGACTTGATGATGCTCCTTCCAACACCCAATGCTCTGAGCTTTCGCAGGACTAGCAAAACTGCTTCATATTTGGTGATGTTGTAGGTAGTGAGGAATTGAAGTTGGGCAGTGTATCTTAGCTTTGGGCCATTTGGTGGGGTTAGGGTAGCTACGATTCCTGCGCCTGATTGTCCCCATGCTCCATCGCAATGCATGGTCCATACTAGCTCTTCGAACCGTAAGGTTGTGTCGAATGCGAAAAGTGTCCAATTCGCGATGAAATCTGCTAGTACTTGTGACTTGATCGCTGATTTGTGTTCAAAGTCGACCACATACTCGTTTAGCTTAGTGGCCCACTTCCTAATTCACCCTATAGCTTTGTTGTTTTAGAACAAAGCCTCTAGGGGTTGGGCCGGTAACACCTTGATGTGTGAGCTTGGAAATAATGCTTCAATTTCCTAGAGGCCATGACCATATTGTATGCTATCTTTTTGAGTTCTGAATAATTGAGCTTCGCTCCTAATAATGCTTCAGACATGAAATAGATTGGGAACTACTTCATCCTATTTTTGTGTTCCTTCTCTTCTACCAGAACAACACTTAATGCAGTTGGCGATGCATCCAAGTAGCAATGTTGCCCCTAGCAAAGGCTTTGTTAGTGTTGTAAGCTTTGTCAAGTACTTCTTAAGGTCATCAAAAGCTCGTTGCTGCTCAGTGCTCCATTTGAGCTGACCTTGCGATAAACATGTTTAGTGCTGCTAACCTTCCTATCAATTTCTGTACCTACTTTCTGTTTGTTGGTGGCTGCATGTTAATTATTGCTGAAATCTTATTTGGGTTTGCTTCAATTCTCCTAGCTGACACCAAACAGCCTAGCAATTTCCCTTTACAAATGCCAAAAATACATGTGTCTGGATTTAGTCTTAGACCACTCTTGCGGAGGTTTGCGAAAGTTTCTTGCAGGTCTTCGATGTGTGTTTCTTTCTTATTGCTCTTGACCACTATATCATCAACGTATGCAACCAGGTTGTTGCCCTTCTGCTTGTGGAAGACCCCATCTGTCATTCTAGAGAAGGTGGGTCCCGCATTTCGCAATCCTTCGGGCATGCGGCGAGAGTAGTAGGTCCCCCTATGGGTGATGAAGCTCATTTTCTCTTTGTCCTCTAGGTTTAACTAGATTTGGTGATAACCCAAAAAGCAATCTAGTAAACTCATAACTTTGCAGCCAATGGCGATGTCCACTAGCTTATCGATCTAGGTAAGGGGTACGGATCTAGGAAAAAATAATCTTAGCATGCTCTACATAGATGATAGCTTTGGTTGTACATAGGAATGGTCATCCCAAAATGATTGGTGCTCTTTCATCTCCTCCTGTCTCCACTACCACAAAATCCACTGGGACATATGATTACCCCACACGAACAATAGCTTCTTCCAATACTCGCTCAGGGTAGCAGATGGACTGATCTACAAGCTACAAACGCATATTTGTGTACAACAAAGGATTACCTAATATCTTTTCATAAATTACCTTGGACATGATGTTGACACTTACGCTGAAGTCATAGACAGCTTCTGGAAAGACATGGCATCTTATAGAGATAGAAATGATAGGTCTCCCTGGATCACCTTTCTTATCGGGAAGTGAATAGTCAATCCACTTCACTTCTACCAGTTGAGTGTAGTAGTTGGTTGCATTGTGAATATCGACAAGATTTGCAGTTTCTAAATCTTCCGGCTGGCCTAGAATTTTACCTTTCTCTAGTGGAGGAATAGTAGCTGCCAGCTGAGCTAATTGTGATTCTAACATTTTATTAAAGCTATGTTGGTTTTTAATAGCAGAAGTAAAGGTATCCATTCTAGAATTTATATTTTCTAAAACTTTATCATTAGAGGCTACCTTCTTACTCATTTAATCTAGAAGTTTAGATTGACCAGCAACAAAATCTCTCAAAGGTGGTTGATTGTAATTGCTATAATTATTATTACCTTGAAAGTTACATTGGTAATTACCTTGATAGTTTGGCCTTTGTTGCTAATTCCATTGATTCTGCTGAGGACGATAGTTGTTGTTGTTATTGATGTAGTTTACATCCTCTTGAAATTCTAGGCAATTGACTCCTGAGTGCCCAACATCTCCACATTCTTCAAAAGTCATGCAAGAATCACTGATGTGCATGACTTCTTCATTGTGTCTCTAGCTTCAAGCTTCTTCATGATGAGGTCTAACTTCACAGACACCATGTCGGCTTCCTTGAGCTGATGCATACCTCCTCCTTTCTTATGAGGTTGAACACATTCTTCATTCCAGCTTTGATTTGAGGCCATCTTCTCAATGAGCGCTATTGCATCTGTGAGGTTTAGTGACAAGAATGCACTTCTAGCTGTAGCATCGACTGATTCACGTGTACTAGTTAATAGCTCGTGGTAAAAGGTCTGCACAAGCAACCACTTCTCCATCCCATGATGAGGACATTTTGATATGTAATCTTGGAAACGCTCCCACGCCTCAGTGACAGATTCATCATGTTGTTGCTAAAAGCTTACAATTTTCCCACGCATAGCATTGGTCTTGCTTGTTGGAAAGAACTTGGCTAGGAAAGCAGTCGAGCAACTGTCTCATGTAGTGTGACTCTCTCTGTTGGCGTAGAACCACTACTTGCCTTTCCCCAATAGTGAGAATAGGAAAAGGCAAAGTAGAATAGCATCTCTGGTTACTCCCTTGATCGTGAAGGTGTTGCAGATCTCGAGAAAGTGTTGTAAATGTGCACTTGCATCTTCATGAGCCTTTCCACAAAACTGACTTGCTTGCACCATGGTAATGAGCGCAAGCTTAAGCTCAAATCCATCTTCTCCAACATTGACTTGAGGTCCAGTATGGATGTTTTCTGTTGTCGGAGCAGAGAACTCATGGAGAGTCTTGTTGGCCATAGCTTCAAACTCCGGTGCTAAATTTCTCTTGGCTTGGCTGACTTCTGAATTTTCTATAGAAACCTTCTTGAGCTTGGCTCTGGTCTTCTTTAAGATTGCTTCTAGGTTGCCTGTGTAATTCTCTGGAAAGTCAAAGCCCATACATTACCCTGCATAAGATAAATAAATAGACAAGAACAAGGGTAAGCCTGTTTGAGTTAGAGGTCAATTGGTTACTTTGATCTTTTCATAAATATAAGTTATCAATACTTCTTAAATTTAATACCTTCCCCAGCAACGGTGCCAAAAATTCTTGTTGACATTAATTAATGCAATCGCTAAATAGCAACGGCACTAAAAAATGCATGGTAATAAATTAACATGTCTCTAAATACTAGTCACCTTTTATATTTACCTATACTTCTTAGCATGGAACTAGGTTGTCATCCCTAGTGAAATAAGCTTAAAAGTATATAAGCGGCACTATGATTCTATATGACTAGGCAGAAATATAAATGATATAAAGATATGATCAATTAAGATTAAGAACAATTACAAACATATGCAAGCGAGCAGATAATTATACCATTGTAGCATTTTTACCTAGAGTATTACCAGGTTGTCATTTATAATTTTACCACTGCGAAGGTCTAGCTAAACTTCTATCTAGAATATTGATAAACTTTATATTCATGATAAAGAGAGTAAACCAATGTTATGCACTCTTACTCAATAACAGGGACAAGTCACATGATAAAAGATATATATATATATATATATATATATATATATATATATATATATATATATATATATATATATATATATATATATATATATATATATATATATATATATATATATATATATATATATATATATATATATATATATGTGTGTGATAAGTAACAATCAGTCATCATAAATAAATAAGTAGATACACTCTGAGCTCCCTAACTATTACTAATAATGTAATCCAATCAGAATATTAGAGGAATAATTCCTAAGTATTCAAGTTACATGTCCAGCTACTACAACTAATAATCATCATCAAGTAATACTACCATATGTCCCAACCACAATGGAGCCATGAACAGGAGAAGTTATGTTTAGAAACCTCTGATATACGAATATATCCTTAACCAGACAATGCTGCTCTACCAATAATCCACTGCACAGGAGGAGGACTATAGAGGACTCAATGGGCCTATAAAGTCACACCCAGGATCGACCACATGACCCTGAACAACTAGAGGCATCTGCAGATATGCAAAGCGTCTAAGCACCATGCTTACATAATGCATACTACTCTAACTATACTAAAATTGAAGTAGACAATGAACGATGCATTCAACAACGTAATAAAGATGAAGAATAATGTTGACATTGCAATAATTGTGCAAAGATAGAATTACAATAAGAGCAGAGAACTAGAACATTACCAAAAATCCACGGTCACCAACGATCGAGAATCCAAGCTAGGTTGACTCAGCTTGACTTCCATTTTTCTACATAAATCCCTGCAAACATTAAAATTCAACAAAGCTCGTGGAATTCGTCAGATAACACCCTAGTCTTCTATGTTTTCATGTATTTTGACCATTCTCTCATGTTTATTTCACTATATATTGTTGACATTAACGACTGTCAACACTGCTCCTAGAGGCTTCATCCTTTTCTTTGAGTTCTTTTGCCATCTTGTTGTACTTACAATCTCTGGTTATATGCCTGGTGTTTTCACTGCATACCACGCAATATGGCAATCTTTGGCCTCTGCCTCGTCCCCTGTTATCGCGTCCTACTCTCACACCATGTCCTCCTCGGTTGCCTAGTGAATCTGAATCGAAAGGGTGGTTTGAGTTGAACTGCGACTGGCTGGGCTAAGCCCGCTCTGGCGCTCACTGACCTGATTCTTCTTGCAGGTTGTTGATCGCATAGTAGGGCCTCACATTTCACTGAATGGGTGTTTAGGGTGGTCTTGGCACCTTTGGGTTTGCCCTAGCTGACTGCGCGTAGCCTTTCATCGCTTGAAATCATCGTCGGATCTGGCATACTGACCCATTATCTTGAATAGCTCTTTGATTGTTCTGGGTGGCTTTCTAGATAATTTGGTGGCACATTGTGATGAGGACATCCTCCACTATTACCTGCTGGCAAAGACGTAACAAAAAAAGGCCAAGTGGCCTAGTTGTAGTCGAGCGACGATCGTGTGAGGCTCTGAATAATCCCACCTTGCTTAGCTTGGGAGGAGGAAGCCACCTTAAGAAGAGAGAGCCACCCTTCCCCTATCGAACTAGTCTTTTAGGGACATTGGGCCTTTCCCCGAGTGGGTATGCATAAGAACTATTGTGGTTTGGGTAACCTTAATTTATTGGGCCTTGGCCAACCCCACTTGGGCCGGATGCATCATTTGGTATCAGAGCTAGGCCCTTGTTTAAGGGGGTGGGAATGATGAGGACATCCTCCACTATTACCCACTAGCAAAGATGCAATAAAAAAAGCCAAGTGGCCTAGTTGTAGTTGGGCGGCGATCGTGTGAGCCTCTGAATAATCCCACCTTGCTTAGCTTGGGAGGAGGAAGCCACCTTAAAAGAGAGAGCCACCCTTCCCCTATCAGACTAGTCTTTTAGGGACATTGGGCCTTTCCTCAAGTGGGTGTGCATAAGAACTATTGGGGTCCAGGCAACCTTAATTTATTGGGCCTTGGCCAACCCCACCTGGGCTAGATGCATCACATTGCCCTACTGCTAGCCCTTCAATTGCTGCTGCGATAACAATTGCTTCTGGCACATTTGGCACTTGGGCTTTGACTTGGATAAATCTTTCAAGGTACTTGGATAGTGACTCATTGTTTTGCTGGATGCAATTTAAGAGATCACTCGTCGTTTTTGCTCTAGGCTAGTAGCCTTGAAATGTTGCCAGCAATTCTGCTTTTATCTGCTGCCATGAATTGATTGATAGCGGCTTAAGTGACATGTACCAATCATGGGCGATGTCTTCAACTACCATTATGAGTGATTTTGCCATGGTTTGTGCATCCCCACTGGCCGAAGAAACTATGGTTTTGTAGCTTGCAATGAATTTCCTTAGATTGGTCTTCCCATCGAAAGCTGGGGTATGCAGTTTGTACCTGATTTGCCATGGGTTCAACTGCAGCTGCCTTGACAGTGGAGAGTTGGAGTCATGCAATTCTAGGTCTCCTTCTTGTTCAGGTGCTTCGGGTATTACAATGTTTCTAACTGGCTAGACTATGTCTGCCGCTCCTGCTCTCTACATCCTCTAAATTTCTTTGACCAGTCTGTCTCTTTCACATTTGGCCTGCCTGGCTGCTCGTTGAGTTTGCTCAGCCTTGTTTCTTGCCATGGCTTGCTGGACCAGCTGATCCCTTTTGCGCTACAACCTTATGATGTATTGTTGGTACTGCTCTAGCCTTCTTAACTCCCTTGCTTGATCAGTGATTTCGTTGTCTTTGTCATCTTCATTGCCTTGATCTTCGTCTTCATCTTGGACATGTGCTTCTGGCGTTTTCACTCGTCCTGCTAATAGTGCTATCTCTTCACCTCACGGCTGCGATGCGCCTGGCTCCATGATGCCTGGTTTCATCACGGCAACAGTGGTGGCTGCTACATCCACTGCAGTCTTTGATACTTTAGACTTTTTGTTCACCATCTTTGGTCCCTTTCTTTCAACCATGATAAGCTCGACCAACAACCACAGTGGCGCCAATATTGTTCTAGGCCATAACCTTAGAACCTTGGTTGTCGCCCGAACAATCCCAGCTAAGAGAGAGAGGGAATGGCGAAAGGATAGCTTTGACAGAACTAGCCTTAGATCATCATCTGGAATAAAGGTTCTCTGGGTTTACAACCTCCGTAGGGGCGCTATTTATACACTTCTGTAGCATTTACATGGACACAATTATCCTTACAACTACCCTGATCCCGGAGAATATTCCTTTTTGCCTGGGGCACACCAGTTTTTTGCCTTCTTTAGCTCCCCTAGGCTCCACCTGCCCTCGTCGTAGGCTAGTGGTCCTGTTAGCCAGCTGTAGCTGCCGGGCCCCCACACCGCCTTCTCAGTGACGAAAGGGTTGAGAGTTCCTACAACACCAGAGAAGGTTACTTTGCACGAATGTTTAATCAACCTCATGCTTTCGCCCGAACAGGTGAAAGCCCCATTTTTATAAGCCTGTTTCCATGATGCACGAAGACACATGTAACAGCCGAATGCTCCCTTTTACCCTCAAAGGAACATGAAAATGCTAAACGTTGATCAACTCCCCTTTTTGCCAGCCGGGGGTGCGAAAGGTGGGGGAGTAACCCAACATATACCTGTTGACGGTAATTTCACCACGTTTTTATATCATCAAAATCGTTGACAAAACACTATTTCTGAGAGCTAACAAACAAAGACATAGTGACTTAGGTACAAATAATTTGGTTCCATATGTACATGTCATTGTTTGCTTGTAGGTACACAAAGCATGGACTTTGGGTGGCTGGAGGCTCCATATGCAGGTCACCCAACCTGAACATGGACCCACTGCCCCCTCTCAAGCCTCTCGTGATCCTCCTAACACTTCTAAAGTCAATATCCACCTTTGGATCCCAAGGTTCACTTCTCCTATTGGCTAGAAAGGAGAGCACACGGATTCCTAGACCCACAATGAAGCATCCAACATGACCAAAGTACCCAACCTTCACTATGACACATGGGGACACCATCTAGAAGGTGGTGGCATGGCCCACCTACATAGGGAGGTCAGTCAACTCCTTAGGTGGCTAAACCACCTCAACTTTGGTGCACCACTTCTATGCATGCCCCTATGCATCCCCCTTGATCTGAACCATTGATCAAAGGTCGGTGGGATCCAAGGGCTAGGAGAAGTCACCTGGATCACTAACATGGCACTACCCCTCACTCTAGCTATAAATACTATAACACCCTAGGTGTTTGGCTTCCACATTTGCACTTGCATTTCATAAGCATGAGCGTCATTCATCTCATTTATGCAATTGTTTTGTTTGAAACATGAGTATGCAACATGTCAATGTGTGTGTTTCATAGTTTTTTGATTTTGAAATGTAGTTTGTGCAACATGTAGATGCAACATGTGTTTTCCATACCTTGAAACATGTCAAACCTATTGGTGTAACACGACAAGCTTAAGCTTTGCAACAAAGTCATGAAACATGTGAAACATGGTTTTGAAACAAATGAAGTAACCTGCTTATTTTGCTTGTTTCAACATATGTGATACTTAGAAGTTGGTGTAACAAATGGGTAGAGTGGTTCATTATGTCCTAATACACCTTAACTACACTTAGGATAATTAGTGGAGCACTGTTCATGTTAACTAAATTGACTAATTTGCCCTCTAGGTGAAGTTTGACCATATGATGACCTACAGAGTATTTTTGTTTGACTATTTAAAAAGTCTAGCCTAGAGATCTTGCATGGATGTGCACCCTAAACAGAGTTGTAGCCAATTTATTAAGGAACAAAATTTGTAATATGGTCATCTCATGGAAATGACCCTGACATGCTCAAATAGGGCCCACTAGTCAGTTGGAGTGTTGTTTCCCTAGTTGACTTGAGAAGTACATTTGCTAAACTGTCCAAAATGTCCATCTTAGACTCCAAATATGCTAAAGTCATCTATAACAAAGTTGTGTAAAATTTTATCAGCTACAAACTTTATTTTTGGCTCATTTCATGAATCACCCTCTAACCCTCTGAAAATTCAGCTTTTCTGCTCTGCTGGATTTCTGTTATCTCCTCAAAACAGTTCCTGTTCTTTGCCTTGTATCTCTCAAACTGTGCTGATCTAGACTTGACTTGTTAAAACAAAGTTGTAGAAACATTGTCAAACTCCAACTTTGTCCATTGGCTCACCTCGACATTCAGTCTGGATCATGAGATATCGGCCAATGAGGTAGCTGCTATTTCTGGCTTTGTGATGTTGCAAATGTTTTAGAACATTGTTGCACATGTTTTAGTTCAAACTAAAAACGGGGGGGGGGGGGATGCCCGACCGGCCTCACGCCGTTGACGCGTGTCGACATGTCGTGGCAACCGTATGCTAGCTTGGGGTCCACCGGCCGGGTCATGGCGCCCTCAAGGCCGCCACGCCTCTCTCCAGTTCGCCCCCTCCTCCATTCACTTCCTCCCTCTGTTGTGCTCGCCGTGGTGGAGGAGCAGAGTGCCAGCGTCGCCGCGCACTCACCGAGCCAGTGCGTTGTCGTCGTCACGCCTCCACCCAAACCCTACTGCATGGAGCACCGCCGCAACCTCCCCTACCTCCACCTCTTCCCGGAGCCAACTGAGTAGAGGTGAGGCCACATTGGGCGTTTCCGCCACTGTTGCCATGGCCTTGACCTCACCAGAGCTCAAGCTCGCTGTGGCCGGCATAGCTAGAGAACACCCAGTCCTCCTTTTTCAACCTTGGTAGCACCATCGTAGCCTCATGGAGCTTGCCCCGCGCTCGGCTGGCACTGTGGGGGCTCGTCATCGCTGGTGTACCACCACCCACCGCCACCGAGACGCCATGCACATCAGCAAGCTGTCCCCGCTGGCTTTGCCGCTCCTTAAGCTAGGTCAATCGGTGCGGCTCGTGGAGTACGTCACATTGGTGACCTCGATTTCGTCGGTCGGCTCACTGACGACGAGCTTCGCCGTCACCTTCTTCCCCCTCTATCTCGGTGCGACTGGCTAGCGGGTCCCGCTGTTAGCGCAGGCGGGCGAGAGATGGCTGCGGGCCGCGCGTGTTAACCAGGACAGCCCAGTAGCCGGATTAGGCTTTTTGTTTTTGTTTTTCGTTTATTATTTCATTGCTTTGAATGCTAGATTCAAAAATCATATCTCAACATTGGTAGATCCAAATGATGTGATTCCAATTTTGTGGTGTTCCTAGTCAAGTCTTGTTTTTATTAAAAATATAAAATATACTATGTTCTATTATGGAAATTGAAGCTTTAAATTATCCCTTTTATTCCTAAGAAAATAGGAGGAAATTGCATCTGCTATTGTATAGCTCCAAATGACTTGAAAATTTTATGGGGTGTTGTTTAGGCCGTGAGTAGCTTGTAATTTAAATTTCATCAATTTTGGTTAATGCATGGTGGAGTTATATATTTATCTTGTTTGATTGAGTGGATCTTATGTTGAATCAGTACGATCTTGGTTTGTATGTCGAAAGTTGTTTGAAATCCTTCGAGATTTTTGGACTACCGGGATTATGGGAGCTTAAGTACAGGAATTGGATCATTGCGGTGATTGTTTTTGTACTTACATTCTTATAATTTGGTAGGTTCTGTTACAAATACCTCCTATACTTCACTCTCATTCATGACACATTAGAGTAAACCACTCTCTAGTAGCTTTTTTAGTGAAGCTCTGCTATAGTGCTATGCAATTAGGGAGAGAGTGATGGAATCTTTAAGAGAAAGCCCTAGGCTTGTCGGGAGTCTTCTCCAAGGTGTACCTCGGTGGATGCTATCTTCTAGTAAGTAATACATCCAAGTTCTTTATAGTATATGATATTCTGTCTCTGCTAGTAGTTATATAGCCTTCTTACCTATACACCACTTTACTTTAGTAGAGTGCTCTAATCTCTCGCGAAGGTTAGAGTTGTAAGTGTAGTGTAAACATGGTGTCTAGACTATATCTTGCATGTGTAGATCGCTTGTCACACGGATAGTTTGTGGTAGCTAGCAGGTGGTGACAGCCCTATCTAGCCTTTGTAGTCCACCACGTGTGTAAGACAAGTTCTTAAAGGTAGGGCCTCAATACAACAAGTTAGCCACTTCGGGTCGGGTTTCATTTCCTATGGTCTCGCCTATCGCCTCTTGGAAGTGGGTGGGTGACTAACCCTTTATAACTACTATATTTACTAGATATCATTGCTATCTAGAACCTCTCAACCCAAGTTCCATAGGGTCTTTTGTATCATCATAGGATGGTCTTGATCCTTAGTTAGTTCACTTCACATTCCCCGTGGAAATACAATACCTGGAATACTCCCAGCGGAGGCTACATTGACAATCATACGCTTGCGGTATACCCGTTTGCCACTTCTAGTGTCAACATGCTTTCTAGCACCATGGCTGGGGAATGGTAGCTGTCTTAACTAGAATCGAGTCATCTGAGTTATCCTTGTTTGATCAAACCCTTCTTTCCACATACACCATGGATCAAACACCTATCTTTGAGTATGCTGCTCCATCGGGCGCTAGTTTGGAGCCACCTTGTTCATCCCAAGCCATTTTGGATGTTCGTTATGAGCTTCGCCCGAGTCTCATAGCGATGGTTTAGGAGAAGCCTTTGTCTGGGGATGAAGATGAGAACCCCTATAACCATCTATGTGACTTTGAACAGTTGTGCTCATGCATACACATTCAAGGCATGAGGCGAGATACCCTTAAGTGGAAGCTATTTCCGTTCTCTTTAACATGAATAGCCAAATAATGGTATACTCGCCACATAGAAAGTGTACAAGGAGAATGGGAGAGATTGCAATCCAAATTCTGCCTAACTTTCTTCCCTATTCCCTGCGTTGTTTGCCTTTGAGTAGAGATCCTAACCTTTAGGCAAAAGGAGGAGTCTCTAGGAGTGGCATGGGCCCGTCTCACAGAATTAGTATCATTAGGCCTAGATCTAGCTATAGCCAAGCCAACTTTGTTGCAACATTTCTATCTTAGTCTTAGCTAGATTTTCGCACAATTCCCTGACCTAGCCTTTAGGGGAGCATTCTTGCATCTCCCCTTAGTGAGGGGAAGGATGTTCTTGCAAAAAATCTTGAGAACACCCCCTACACTAATGTCTACGATGAAGCCCCTAAGGAGGAGGAGAACCTGGCCCCTAAGATAGAAGAAGGAACCTCGATAGCTAAAACTTTGTTGTCCACATCCCTAGAACCAGCTATCGAATCTGAACCACCAACCCCGAACATTCCAAAGGAAGAAGAAATTCAACCTTTGGAATTTCCTTTTGATATCGAGGATAATCTCTTTTCTGATTTTGAAAATGCCTCGAATCAACCTGTGCAAAAGAAGTCTATTGCTCAAAAAGCTCCTAATTGTCATATCCTAGATCGACTTGAGGAATAATACCTCAAGGAGAAAATCAAGGAGCTCGCATCTATCATGAGAAATGAATGGCTCAAGGAGGCCAAAGCTTCAACAGAAGTAATTCATATTCTTTCATCGTCGACAACCAGTCCATGCGTTATAAATAGGATAGCTCTAGACTCTCTTTATGATCCCGCCATCAGAGCAAGCATCATGTCTAAATCTTTAGCAAATGCGCTCCTCGGAGAGGAACCACTAGCCTCGACCCATAAATTCCTTAAGTTGCCTTCTAAGCAGTTGGTCGAGAGCTGCAAGATCACACAGATTATTCCTACCACAATTAAAAAAGATCAACATCCTCTTGAATTTCTTTATCTTTGATGTAGAGGAGTTTGACTTGTTAATTAGGCACCCTCTCATGAAACTCCTTGATGAGTATTATGAGGGGAGCCTTAAGGTCATCTCGGGAAGACTTTTAGCCTTTCGAATCTGCTAACCAACTCTACAAATTCCAAGATAGAATCAAACCCCGAGCCTAATCCAATGGAGAAAGTGATGGCCACATCTCTTCTAGAGTCTTCTCATCCCAATCTAGAAGAAGATGCTGAAGATTTCATCCAAGAAGAGTCTAAGCTAGAAGAACCCTTAGATTTGGAGAAATATGAGCTTCCATCCAAGCCTCCAATAGAACTCAAACCCCTTTCTTCTAGACTCAAGTATGCTTTTCTCAATGGAGATCATGAGGCCCTCGTAATCATTAGTGATAAACTCTCTATGGAGGAGACCTTCAAACTCCTCACTATTCTAAAAAAGCATCAATTTGTCTTAGGCTACTCCTGTCACAGAACTTCCAAAATATAAGAGCACAAGTCCGAAAACAATCACCAAAGCGATTAAATTCTCAAACTTGAGCCCATATAACTCCGGTAGTCCACAAAATCATGAGGGATTTCAAACCAAATCGAGAGCAACCAAGATTATAGTGATTCAACATAACACAGCACTTGTTACAATAGTTCATAAGTAGCTCCCATACATCAGAGTATAAATAATTTATTACAAAACCAAAGTAAAGATTAGCGGAAGCAACATAATTTGTAAAACCATTTGAAGTTAATTACTGCTAGTACATAGCCACATCCTGCAAAAGCTTACCGGAAGAGATACTATAGAGACCATGCCCATATGGTCTAGTATTCACACCCACATGGAGAAGACGATACTTGCAGCAACAAGTACGAATCTGCTACCTGCAACAGGTGGGAATAAACCCTGAGTACGAGAAGGTACTCAGCTAGACTTACCCATCAAAAACCAGAAACAAAGTGACACCAAGGAGTATGAAAGGCTTTATAAAGTGGGCTAGCTGACTCATTTGCAGAAAAAGCTTAACACAGATAAGTAACCATTATTTGCTTAAGTATCAAGTTAATCATCATTAACCTGCTAACTACATTAGCACATGTACTATAGCAATCACTTGATTAAGCTAAGCAAGCAATAATAACCATATCCGGTTTAATCATGGCTGTCATCATCATCCATATTATCAATTCCGAACCATCAATATAATTAGTGTATCTATGTTGGAGATAACCAGTCAAGTTTCTCACTAACCGGGAGAGACGGCGACTCGAATCGATTCCAACTCAGCTAAGGGGGTATTCCTGACACTCACCTGGCAAACCCCGCTAAAGGCAGCCGTAGATAACCTTTGGTACAACTCAGGGTGGGCCCGAATAGCGCTGCGTTCTCGGGGATACCAGTGGCCAGGATGCTCAGGACTTTTAACTCACCTGCCCTTGGACCCTTTGGCTCCCTTCCGAGGTGACTTCCACTTTTCGACTTCGTAGCCTGAGTTGAGCTACTAGGCTTCACGGTCGGCAACCTCAGGCTAGCTAGCTAAATGTCAGGCATGTGTTCAAAATGACATAGAAGACTCCAGGTCTCGGTCCTTAATCGACACAGGCGGCATCACTATAACCGTAAGACCCCACCCGGTCTTTCATTCATATTAACACATGGTTCTTTTCCACAATAGCAAATATAGCCAACCGTGACCAGGTAAAGCCCTATATCTCACAGATGACAGGAAATCACCTGACTTCTATCGGTCTAATTAAGCAGGGCTAAGCATAGATATGATCCTATCTACATAGGATTCAAGGTTCAAATTGCTGACCAAGGAGTGTTATCAATGCAGCAAGGGTTTGCAACTAAGTCCTATAACGTAATGCAACAATACACATATAACATGTATATAAAGATAATTGCTTTGAAAGTAGGAGGCTTATAATGCTCTGGGGCTTGCCTTAACCGAAAGAAGATATATCAAGGTTCAGCTTCAAGAACGATTCCCATGCCTTCTCTGGCTTCGTTGGACTGGACCTCCGGCTCCCGAACGGACTCCAACTTCGGGGTTCACGCCTTGCGGAGCTTTACAGTCTACACGATTCTCGGCACACCTATTGCATGTATATGCACCCAATGAATTTCATGTATGCACTAAGGATGACATGATCATTTATGAACATGTATGAATGATGTGAAGATGAATGTAATGATATTGCAACATCATGAGCACAAAAACAAGTCATGTTGTGCTCTATTCAAATCACTTCAAGCTTAGGTGCAAATTTCCTCTCTAGTATTAACATGTTTAAACATCCCTAAGAAACCACTAAGTGCCACAAAGTTAAGACTCAACGCACACATAACAAGATTCTAGAAATTTAGTATTTCCAACATGTTAACAACAGTAGCTAAGAACATTCATAACTGGAGTTCTACAAATCCAATTGACTTGCAAGAGGACATTCTAGAAAGCTTATAAAATTGTATATATTTCATTTATAAACATCTAAACATGATTTCATCATTTACAAGGTCGACATAGCACATGTATAGAATCGGTTCTAGAAGACAAAGAGCACTTCCAAAACTGAACCCAGCTTGGAACAGCTGCCATTTCTAAACCATAAGTCCAAATGCTACCAAAATTTACCAGGAACTAGTTCATGAAGTTCTCAACAACTTTGCTATAGATCACCAAGCATCAAAACATCATTAACATAGCCTAATTTTCTTAACCACCAAATCTAATTTATACAATTAAATATTAAGTGATGTTGGGAACATCACAAATGACCTACCCAACTTCACTAACAGTTAGACTGTAACACCCCAGGTGTTTACCACTAGTTAAGCAGTGGGTTTGAGCTCAGACATGGCAGATTAAGTGGTGATGAAGATGTCAAGGTCAAACCTATGGAAACGAGCCTAAACTAAACTTGGATGTTGCACCATTGCTTTGCATATAGGCCATTTTCAAGATATATGCTTGGGTGGTGTTATTGTAATATCTTCATGTGTATCACCTTAGTACCTATCTATATTGGTCACTCAAAAAGTTTTCATGACGTTTGGAATCAAAAAGTCACATGAAATGATAAGTTATATCATTGTTGGAATGACTTTACTAAGTGTTAGAATTGCATTATTAAGTGGATGGAAATATAGGTTATCAACCAAACCTTGCAACCTTGCCCAAAAGACTCTAGATGGACTCTACAACAAAAGTCATGAAAGGTTCGTGTTGAGCAAATGCCTGAAAAATGCTCCAATGGATCAAAAAAGGATAATTTAAGCTTTATCATGATCCTACTTTGGTCAAAGTATAATAGTAGTTTCTATATCAGTTTTGAGGTTGGACCTTAAATGAAAGTTGTAGTCTATGTCATGAAGAACAAACTTTGTTTAAGGCTCAAGAGCTAGTTTGGCCCATAACCTAGCCAAATAGAGCTCACAAGATTCAATGCAGTGCTATTTTGGAGCCCAAGATTTTGGCTAAGTCCTAACTGCTGTTCAGTTTCGTGTAGCACATTTCGGAGCTTTGTATCTTCCTAACCAAAACAAATCAGTCAAAGATCCTTTAATAAAAGTTGTAGATTGGTATGAGGACAACGAACTTTATTTTTGGAACATACCATGAATCAGCTTGGAAGCAAGTCAAACTGAGGCTCAAAGATTCAATCAGCTGCTGTTTTTCAGCCCAGAAAGTATTCTAAGTCTGGAATTACAATATCGTTGATGATTGGCATGCCGCGTTCTCAGAATTTTCTTAAGCAACTTGACTTGATCCAAAAATAGAAGTTGGACATAACTCCATGGAGAAGGCACAGGAAAAAGTTGCATTCCATTTGACCAAGTTTTGGCTAGAGAATTAGAGCCCAAAGTTAAGCTTGTTAAGTCGTTGACGCTGCTGTTTTGGAAGGTAATTAGCTGCTAATCTGTTGCCCTAATGGATGAACATTCTTAACAAAAGTTGGAGGGTATCATGTGGGCTTCAAACTTTGTTTTTGGTCCGAGGTCTGATTCGGCCCAGAAGCAGCCCAAAATGGCCTCCCACTCTGGCCACGCCGATGAACGCCACGTGCTCAACGAAATGTCGACGCGTCCTTCATGCAGGCAGGGCGCACCCACCATTGCTGCGCCCCTGCTGCTGCCCCATCTCACAATTTGGAAGGCCAGAGGCGCTCCCCACTTCCTCATTCACTCCCTCCGCTCTCTCCCTTGCTCTCAGCTCCCTCCCTTGCGCTGCTGCTCGCGCCTGCCACCATGGCCGCGAGCTGAGCTCCATGGCCGTTGCGTTCCCGCCTCTCCTCTGCACCGCAGTCGCGGCCACGTGCTCAACAGCCCCCACTGCTTCCTCCTCTCCGACCGGCACCCCTTGGTCAAGCAAGACGACCGCCAGAGCAGCCAGCCATGGGAGCCGTTCCTATCGCCGCCGCCGATGTCCGCGGCCTGGCCTCGTCGGGCCACCTCAGGGTGAGCCACGGCAACCCATGGTTTGCACGGGCCTGCTCGTGCTCCGCCGCCACTTCCCCTGCCACCGACGTGCCTCCTCAGGCCAATGGTGACGAGCTCTGCCACCTCCCTTACTATGATTCGCGACCAGGGACCTCGGGCTTGAATTTGAAGAAAGGAAGGGGTCTTTCTGTGAAGTCTATGACTCATACGAATAGTGCCGAAAGGACCTGTTTGTTGTAGTTTTGACTGAACTTTGGAAATTCATAGTAAATCATAGAAAATCATAAAATAGCAAATGAGGACTTTTTGGAATCCTTGCAAAATTCTCTATGCATTAGGTCTATAATATTGTATGTTTTAGTTTAAAGTATTCTCTGTAAAAATAGATTTATGCAGTTAGGTTTTAAGGCTAGTTGTGTTTTGTCTTTTTTTGTATCTGAAGATCTAGGGCTTCAAATGAGGTGACATTTTTGTGGCATGCTATTCATGTGATGTTTGAGGTGTGGTAAAAGTTTCATGAATTTTAGCTGCTATATGAGTGAGTTATTAGTGTATCTTGCTCTGACATGAATTCTTGCAATAGCAACTTGTCTTTTTCATAGAGGTTGACATACATATCCAAATGACTTGAGCTTTGTATAGTAGACTATTGTGACGATATGATAGCTACTATAATTTTTGTAGAATTTATGGTGCACTTTTGGTATATGTTTATTAAATCACCTAGGCATTTAAATAAATTAAGAAATGCATTAAAAGAATTTATTTAGTGATGAGCACTATGCTTTTTGGTGATCATTTAACATGTACTTTATGTTGGTTACATTGGTTGTGGCCAAATGTATGTTTGGAATATAAGTTAATATTTATTCTTGCAATTGATGTTTTCCTAGACAGCTTCTGGGACTTTGGTAATTGCACCATAAAAATGATGTTTGATGAGAAACATGCTTATAACAAAGATGTAGATGACTCATTAATCTAGCTTGTGATAAATTTTGGTGGCATTTGGCCTTGTAGTTTGTGAGTTATGACTGCTCCAAGTTGGGTTCCAGAAATAGTTATTCTCTGGAATCTCTAGACCAGATTCTGTAGATATGCATGTTTGACTTGGTTAACTTAAGAATCATGCTAAGATGATTAAATATGAATTGTGGATAATTTCATAAGATTTCTGGGGCAGACTGAGTGTGTGAATCAGATTCTTGAAGACATGCTTAGAGCTTGCATCATCTCTTGTAATGGCTCCTAGGAGAAATGGTTGCCTCTCGCTGAATTCTCTTACAACAACAATTATCAAGAGAGCATCAAAATGGCTCCTCTTGAAGCTTTATATGGTTGCAAGTGTAGAACTCCTTTGAACTGGGTGGAACCAAGAGAAAGAAGATTCTATGGTATTGACTTTGTAAAAGAAGCTGAGCAGCAAGTCTGTGCTATACAGAAAAATATGGCCGCCGCTCAGGCTAGACAAAAGAGCTATGTAGATAAGAGAAGAAAACCCATTGAGTTTGAAGTAGGTGACCATGTCTATCTGAAGGTGTCCCCTATGAGAGGAGTAAAGCGTTTTGGGATCAAAAGTAAGCTTGAGCCTCGATACGTTGGAACCTATCGGATCATTGAGAAAAGTGGAAGTGTAGCCTATAAGCTCAATTTACCTCGTGAGCTAGGAGCTATCTTTCTAGACTTCCATGTTTCTCAATTGAAGAAATGTCTCCGTCTTCCTGAGGAAAGAGTAGAAGTGAGACGCATCAAATTGAAATCCGATCTTTCTTATGAGGAGAAACTGGTATATGTTCTGGATACTCTGGAAAGGGTGACTCGAAGTCGAGTAGTCAAATTATACAAGGTGGTTTGGAGTAATCACGGGGAACGTGATGCAACTTGGGAAAGATATGATTATTTAAAGGACAACTATTCTGCTTTTTATAAGGGGGGAGTTGGTTATATGTATTGTGCTATCGTGATCATGCTGTGATGATTACACTTGGTTCTTTTTTCACGATAACAAATATAGTTGTCCTTTAAATAATCATCTGTAATTACACAAACCCTTTAAAAGATAGTTTAAAAGATATTATAGAAAGCTTAAGAATTTTTCTACAATTCATTTGTAATCATCACAGCATGATTCTAAAGTTTAACATATCGAAATTACACAAACCTAGAAACCGCTCTAACAAGACAGAAAGCAAGCAATTCTGTAACCCAACTTTAAATAGCTATAACTCCTAAACCATATGGCCAAATGCCACTAAATTTTAACATCAGATAGATATATGAGTTATCTACAACTTTTGTATAAACAAGTTTTACAACAAATCACATTATCATGAAGAACTTTGCTAAGTTCCCAGATCTGTCCAGAAACCACATTTGCAAGAAATAAATACTAACTTATGTCGCAAAAATATAATTGGACAAGACCAACTTTACCAACATGTCACACATGACTAATGAACACCAGAAAACATAGTGTCCATTCCTAAATAAATTATTTTAATACATTTCTTAATTTATCTAGATAATTAGTTGGAATTATGAACACATAACAAAAGTGCACAATAAATTATACCAAAATTACAGTGGCTCTCACATACCCCCAACAGTCTACTATCCAAATTTCAAGCCATTTGGACATGCATAGTAACCTCTATGAAAAAGACAAATTGCTATTGCAAGAATTTATGTGAGAGCAAGATGAATCAATAACTCATTCATACTACAACCAAAATTCATGAAATTTTTACCACATACCAAACATAACATGAGTAGCATTCCACAAAAATTTCACTTCATTTGGAGCCCTAAATTTGCAGTTATGAAAATGACAAATACAACTAACATTGAAAACCTAATCTGAAAAATCTATTTTTACAGCAAAAACATTAAACTAAAACATGACATATTATAGATCCACTGCATAGAGAATTTCATAAGGATTCCAAAAAGTCCTCATTTGCTATTTTACGATTTTTCTATGATTTACTACGAATTTCCAAAGTTGCAGCAAAAACAAAGCAAACAAGTCCTTAATGCTACTATTCATATGAGTCAGTGGCTTTGCAAATCCACCCCTCACTTAAGTCTAATTGCTGCAGGACGCCCCTGACGCGATTTTCAGCATGGGGCGCACTGGAGCTCACCGTTTCCGGCGAACTGGAGGCACGTCGGCGACGGGGACGCGGCGGGGGAGCACGGGGGAGTCGGCGCGCATCCTAGGGGAGGCTCGGCGCGGCTAGGGCCTGCCCGTGGCAGCCCAGCCACAGAGGCCAGCGGCTGCTGCGACCATGGCTCTGGCGGCCCGGGACTCCAGGCGATGATGCGGCATGGAAGGTGGTGCTACGGGGGCAGCGCGACACGAGGAAGGAGCTGACGAGGTTGGCTGGCGCAGAGGCATTACGAGAAGGGAAAACAGCGGCGACGCAAGGGCGAGCTCGGCTGGCTCGGCAATGGCGGCGTCCGCGCGTGGCCTGGTGAAGGAGCGAGATAGCGGACCGAGAGAAGGCGAGCGTGAGTGGAGATGAACGCGGAGACAGAGCTCGGTGTGGAGAGGAAGGAGGAGGGGTGACGGTGGCTGTGAGCTCCAAGCTCGCCTCTACCAAGGTGAGGAACAGAGAGGGGAATGGAGAGACCGAGCAGAGAGGGACAAAGAGTGCCCGGCTTTCTCTAGCTGATGGGCTGGGCGAGCTGGTGGGCATGCACGAGCGAGGATGGGCGAGGTGTCGAACGAAGCCAGCATGACGGAGCCTCGCGGCGCGTGGGAGCAGAGCCTGTCGACCATTGCTGTTGTTCCTGCCGATTCAAATCCTGATAAAGGAGCTACTAATACTACCTTAAAAGTACTCCTGAAACACCATTTTCGTCCCTTCATAACTCTCAAACCAATTAGTGATTTGTTGAACCGATTGCACCATGTCTTAGAGCTATAGGAGTACTCTAACTCTCCTTAAAGTGTCAAAGTCTAACTCAACCAAGATTGGAATATATAGAGCTTTGAAAGAGGGTACATCAAAACTGAATTATGTAGCTTAGTTTCAATCGACTGAAACTGCCGTCTTCTCCACCTTATAACTCATAAACCGTTTAATGATTTGATCAACCGATTTCACCAATACGTAGACCTATAAGAGCACTCCAACTTTGACTAAAGGATTTTGGCCAGATTCTAAATGGTTTGCAAACTACAATTCTCTAAAGATAGGTACATGGAAACGGAATCTAGAAATTCAGTCATCCCAGAATTAGCTGATTTTCGAATCCTGAAAACAGCACTGGATTCGATTTTGTGAGCTCGATTTGACCAATCTAGAAACTGAACTAGCTCTGTCCCATATAATAAAGTTTGTTCCTCATGATATGTACTACAACTTTTATTAAAGAACCTTTGACTAGATCAGCCTGATTTGGAAGACACCAGGCTCCAAAGATGGGTACCCAAAACTGAATTCAGACTTGAAAAATATTTTCTGCTCTTCAAGAATAGCAGCTACTTCTTGGCTCCGTAACTCAGAATCCAACCCGAATCTCGAGGTGAGCCAATTGACAAAGTTGGAGATTAATAAATTCTCTACAACTTTGTTAATATGAGCTAAGACCAGATCAACATAGTTTGGGAGATAATGAGCAAGAACAGAACCTGTTTTGAGGAAACATTGGAATTCCAGCAGGATAGAAAATTGGACTTTTGAGGGACTTAGAGGCTGAATCATGAGATGAGCCAATTGACAAAGTTGGAGCTTATAAAATTTGCCACAACTTTTTTATAGTTGACTTGCACAGATTCAAACCCTAAGTTGGAGATTCAGAAGGATCAGTTTGGATCACTCCACTAATCAACTTGGAAAACAGCACTTGGGTGCTTAATTAGCATAACCACCCAACATGAGAAATGTTCCAAAAAACTAATTGAGTACTCCTAAGGTGTTTACAAACACTCATGGCCATCACTTGCATTAGTACACATGATCCTATCATTACAAGGCAATGAAACATAAAACAACAATCACATTCCACTAATGAAACAAAGGTGTTGCACTAGTTCCATATAAGAGTTTCATGTATAATTCTCATGCATGGATGAATGATGCTTATGCTCATGTAATGCAAGTGCAATGATGCAAGGATAACACCTGGGGTGTTACAACCCTCCCCCCTTAAAAGAATCTCGTCCCAAGATTTAGGGCGAAAGACTTTCAAAGGAAGAGAAGTATGTTATCCATGTCCAACATTTGCGATAGCATTAGGCTACTAAGCTTCAAGCATTAGAGAGGCTAATTTAGCCGGGGCAACTTTCTTGATACTTGTTCTTCATGGTAGATTTTGTTTGAAGAATTTCCTTCATTGGCTTTCATGAAGCATTGTTACTTTGGGAGGAATCCAAGACAACACAGTACTTCATTCTTAGTGTACGGAGGTCATTTGGTCCATGAGATAACCACTCCCAAGTATCTGATTCTTTAGTGAACACAACATAGGCCATATGAACTTTACTCTAGGCTGCAATCTTCAAAAGTATACTCGTTGAAATGACTCTATGTTCACAAGTTTGAAAAGCAATCCTCTACCAAAGTGGCTTGAGCACAACTTTCCAAAGGGGTGAGAACATAGACAACAAACACCTGCAGAGGCTATAGGAAACTGACTAACCAACAGACAAGGTTTAGACTGATCGTAAATGTTCAATCATTCAGATATCAACTAATGGAAAACTACTTACTATTCCATGTGTGCAGTTCTCTTTCTCTTATGACAACACTGTATTATCTGAGTTTGTCGAGTGTGTGGTGAATGTGATAGCTGACTTTGTCAAGTCAACGTTCTCGACGATCATTATTTAAGCAAATCCGCGTATCCAAACGGTAATAGCCAGCTGGGTTGAACTGGATGTAGCTTCTTGGGTAAAAACATATATTAGGTACCCAAGACATGTTAGCATTGGAGGACCATTACCAAGGAAAAGATGATAGCAAGGCTTGAAGGACAACAAAAGTTGCAAGGATTCACTAAACTTTAGGAGAAAGTTCACTACCGAGCAAGTTGAGTACAAATTCTTTCATGGTGCAGTTGCGCAATAAGTTAGGTTGACTTGCGTTGTAGCAAAACTAGCCTTCTTGAACTACATTTGCCAATGAGGCTTCTGTTCTAAAGTCAATTAGTGTCTTAAAACCATAATCAAGATTATGTGGTTTGACACCTTTCATATTGCTTTTGATTCATGATGGTACAAATTGATTTGCAGAACACCATGGCTGCTCATACATTATTGATACGAGAAAACAAAAGCATAGCGAAAGAGCGTGAAATAGTATCCTTGAAACCTCTCTTAGATCTGATGTTTTGCTCAACCAATCCTCAAACCAACTTAAGGCATTGAAGAGTCCTAAGTGAGGAATGAGATCATTAAATTTGGGGTCAATCCAACCATGTCCGAGTCACTACTCATTGGCTTAAAGATAACCAATTTAGTGCCACAAAAATCTAGAAGGATTTGTTGTTCTTCTTTTTCTTTGCTTCACACATTGAGATGGGTGTTTCGCACTCTCTAACTCTTTGTACCACAATAGCAGCTCTCTCTGTTGATGGAGGCTAAGACTTACCTCATATGCTTCTTGGGAATTAACCTCAACCATTAATTTACATACCAATCCGACGATGCACACACTTCAAGCTTGCGGCTGCTCTTGCAAGGCAAAATGCATACTCCACCTGAAGGACATTCCTATAAGGATAAGGAACCATTTCCGAATATTCCTCAACACTTCGTCCAATAGAGTTCTGAACAAAACCTTTTGTGGCACCTAAGGGCACAAGGATGCTGATCGAAACTAGGGCATGCTTTCTCTAATTCTTCACTTTAGTTGATACAACACCTTGCACTATCTGTGTGATTGTCCAAGATAGACTCGACTTGGCAACACAAGGTCTGGCGAAGAAAGTGGTACTTGCATTGGTGAGTGTCTTTGTTGTTTCCTTGCTCAATTTCGATCTGTGAGACATAGTCTTCATAGCTACCAAGGAGTCGTTACCTAGCTAGAGATTAACCTTTCTATTGGTAACTAATCAGTTGTCTCTCAACACTAAAAGTTCCAAATTTTCACTCTGGACAGCAACAACTGTGGTTGATGCAGAACAGATGGTTGCCATCGAACTAAGCAGATAAGGAGTCACACCGAAGATGATTGATTTTGATTGTATGGTCATTATGCATACAAAAGTCAAGATTTGTATACTATAACAATTGATTCTTATCCAATGGACGACTTGTCTAACATCAAGTGTTGTGTGTCCTTTTTATCCCACAGAGATGAGATACTTTGCTCACTAGATGGTGGTCGTCACTACTAGGATAGCCAGGTAGAGTCACTTGTCTACCACCTCTTGTAGTCTATTAATATTTATGTCGGTGACCTATTCTTCAAAGGTTATCCTCTATGTATCTTCAGATGGAAGTTCTACTACTTTCGGTCTGAGGTATGGATCTTACGATAAGATATGGGAAAGATAACCAAAGAAAAGTTCACATGAGAATAACACATTGATGTTGTTTTGCAATGGATCATGACTAGGAACCACGATACCAGCGCGTGCCAAGCAGCACACCTTATGTCGGCTGCCCACAGGAGGCTCTCGGTTTCGTCGCAGCACTGTTAGTTGCTACTCATAGCACCATTACCGATCACACCACCAAGGTGAAATTTCAAGTGACACAATTTGGGTTGTACGAACAAGCGCCATACAAGGAGAGATAGCAAGCAAAGGTAGTCACAAGGTTTAGAATCAATCGAGAAGCTATTCCCAGATCAAAACACATCATAAGAGAACATAGCTCAATTGCCGAAGGCAACTGAGCATGAGATTTTTGCGTAATTCCATGCATACCTTGTGTTCACCAAAGTGATGACAAGATGAAAGATTACCATGAGATTTGGTCATGTTGGACAACAACATGAGATCAAGACTAGTAAACATCCTGAGACTGGGGAAGGTTGGGGATGGATTAAGTAAACTTCAAGGGCGAAAACCGATATGTCAATCAGAGATTGAGTCGATAAGGTAGATACACAAATTTGCAAGCAAACGATTTTTAGGCCACAGCAAAGAGACGTTGCGTCACGCTAGCTAACCTTTGGGAGAGGTAACCAGGAGGTCCAACATGGATTTGGGTACGGTCTCCATAACTAGCAACATACAAACCATGGTCAAAGGCTAGCGTTGATGAGAGTTAACTTGGTTGGTCAGTCGACAAGGGTCTTCCCCAAAGGTACAGGTGTCTACGGCATAAGCAACATTAATGAAACAAGCTTGGGCTTTTTAGGTCAAGCAGATGCACAAATGCAAAACATTCAAAGGTTAACAACCACGTCATAGGCTCAGGCTCCTAAGAGAAAGAACCTAATTAGAGATGACACCAAGAGATCATTTCGCGTAACTCGAGTGTTGCTCTAAGATAAAGCTATTCAACACTCGTATGCTCACCGAGGACAAACGAGGTGACAACTATGGCACTAATTAGATAACAAGCATACATACAAACATCACAGTCAAGCATTTGAGATATTCAATCAAATTAACTTAAGCAACCATTACTAAGCACAAGGCTCACCCATAACAAGCCTTATCTAAAGCAAGTACTAACTACAAGTTGAGCCCAAAACAAACGCTAGCTAAGGTAGCCAACTTAGCATGGGCACAGAATCTGGACAGCAACACATCAGTTGCTTGTTTCAGCCATAACTGAGGTTGTAGACATCCCACAAAGGTGATCCTAGACTTTTTGGAAAGTTTAGGAAGTTGTCCTCAACTTTGTTACTCATTCCAAAAGCTAATTCATAGGTTAACATGACCAAACATGCTAATGTTTCAGATCTATACAACATGGTCAGAAAACTGACATGAACTTCAAAAATGCATAACTGGAGTTCTAGGGACCCAACAAAGCTGATCCCTAACTTCATGAAAATCTTATTAAGTTATCTATAACTTTGGTATTCTTTATAACTACAGAAAACACCAATATGACCATGAAAGCATCACTACAACAGAAAACGTTCTAGCAGCCAACGTTCAACAAGCAAAACAAAGCTTGCCTTTGTTCTACTTAACAAGAGAGCACACAAACATGTTATTCTAGTAGCTCTAAATATTGTTACCTTAGACTAACACCAATTTCAAGAACATTCATGAGAATCCACAATTACTTAAGTGAGGTTTAAAGCATTTGCAAACACTTGTATGAACAACATATCCACCACTTGGCTAAACTAGAGGACATTTATAGGTTCAAGCATGTAACCACATTTATTTCTAGCAAGGCTAAGCACACACTTTTCTCAAGAACTTCCTATTCAAGCAACATGGAACAAGGCATTCTTGTTTGACTCCACACAAGGAAGATAGTGTACCACATCAATCACAAGTTACTTACTATAGAACAAGGGTGAGAGGAGCATAGCTATGCATAAAGCAACAATCAGGATGATGCATACTTCATCCTATTCATCCTCACAAGATTGCCAACCTAAGGTGGCGATCACGTTATATGTCGGTGGCATAACACGCACTCTCTTGATATATAGCTAGTCAGCAGCTACATTCAACTTACGCATTCGTGGTTAGCGTACCTGCAAAAAAAATTTCATTGTAGCCCAACAATTCCCAAATAAAGGATACAATGAAAGCAGGAAAGTAAAATTCTAAGTACTCCTATATACATATACACCTGTATATATACATGTATCACCAAAACTACCTGAATCACCAATCACCCACAATTAAGTACCTTCATACATACATGTGTGTAACATGTAAATAATCTAGTAACCAAAACTAGCTCTCCCCTAGACCGATGGTTATTCAGTCATGCTCTCACAACTCACACTTACCTGAGCGTAGGTTCGGTGTTGCATAAAAGTAAACTAGCAACATATATGACTATCTCCTATATGAAGGCTACCTCCAATCTGACACACCGGGTAGCATAGTGTAGGAAAGTCATCACACATACATACCGTGGCCTAGGCATAGATGCATAAATGAAAACCCCCAAGTTAGTACTTATATAAGCCACCTAATAATCCTTATATGGGCATAAGGAAATTGACCACTGGCATCCTCAGGTTTAAAATTCAGATTTGACAAACCTATATATATCTATAAGTTGATAAAACTGATTTTATAAAACAAAACCTTTGTTTTAAATACACATACGACATGCTTAATGTTGAATCTTGCTCCGATGCCAGCTATCATGGAACCGTCCAAATTATAAGAGCACAAGTACAAAAACAATCGCTGGAGCAATTAAATTCCCGTACTTAAGCTCCCATAACTCCGGTAGTCCAATAAAATCATGAGGGATTTCAAACCAACCAACATAGAAGCCAAGATCGTAGTGGTCCAACATAACAGGTCATATGTTACATCCATTTCATAATTAATTCAACATACATCGGAGTTCAGTAGAGTTATTACAACTCAAGTTTAAAAGTAGCGGAAGCAAAGTAGTTTCCAACTAATATCATCTTAATTCAAATACATGCCAATACCAAGGTCAATTTCTAACAAAAAAGCATGAAAGACAAGATAGCTCAGAAGGATCATGCCCATGATCACACTCTGCCACTATAGCAGAAGTCATCCAATTCTTGTAGTAGCCATGATACATCACAACCTGCAACAAGTGGGAATAAACCCTGAGTACGAGAAGGTACTCAGCTAGACTTACCCGTCATAAACCAGAAATAATATGACACCAAGGAGTATGCAAGGCTTTTATAAGGTGGACTGGCTTGACTTGTTTTGCAGAAAAGCATAAGTTATCATCTATGAACCATTTAAGTATAAGCATCAACTTAATTATAACTGATCAATCTAAGTAAGCACCTATGCTAGATCACTTGATTAACCATTAACATCAAAGGTTACCATCTCAGGTTTACCATTTCCAACATCATCCACATAACCATCTGTGTTCCATCATTATTACTACAATGCTGTAGCTCAAGTCAAGTGCTCACTATCTAGGAGCGATGGCGATTCAAATCGATTCCTAACCAGCTAGTGATTTATTCCCCACACAAACCACACTTACCAATCAAGTGAGCTACAGATCACCAATGACACGATTCCGGTAAACGTCGCGGGATAAACTGGGGCCACAGTACCCAGGGACCGCCCGACTGCCAGGACACACCTTGAGCTCACTCTTCACGTCCCTGTCATACTCCCTTCAGCACCAGTACGCGCACCCATGTAGGTCCTGGCCCGAATCATGTCACTAGCTTCGCGGTCGAAAGGTACTTTATTCGGCCAGCTAAATGTGAGGCATGTGTTCAACATGACAAGAGGGACGAGCAATGATTGGTCATTAATCGACACAGATGGAAAACTAACCGCACACTAGAACCCTGTCTGGTTGCCTCCAACTTTTCTGTCCGGTCTCCAATTATCCAACAACACATGGTTATTTTTAGGATATCATTCACTCTATAGCTAAATCATTCCAGTAACCTCTATAAATGTAGGTGACCGGAAATCGCCGATCCCTACCGGTCTAAGCATGGCTAAGCATCCTGAACCAAAATAGGATTGTAGGCATATTGGTGGGACAAGGAAAAGGTGTATATATGCAGCAAGTGTTTTTACTCAATTCCTATAACTTAATGCAACCATATATATATAAAATCAATTGAATATATATATATATATATATATATATATATATATATATATATATATATATATATATATATATATATATATATATATATATATATATATATATATATATATATTCAATTGATTTTATAAAGTAGGAGGCTTAAAATGATCCGGGGCTTGCCTGGGATCAAACACTTGGGTTAGTGTTTGACAGATGACACTCGCTTGGTGAGCATTTTCCGACCCGGCACTTGCTTAGTCCTTCCATCTTCGGGATAGGTTCACCAAACATCGTCTTCGGGTTTGGCTCCAACATCTCATCCTTCACATTGTGGATCTAGCGAATCTAAATGAGATGCAAGATGCATGTGTATGAATATGATGAATGGTAACACAAGATGCATCACAAGCATTCAAGTAAACACAAGATTACGCAAGACATAGACACCAAAAGCTATTTAACTAACATCACACAACCAATTAAAGAGGGCAAGCACGTCAAGCATAACACAAGTTTAACAAGATCACAAGTATCTTAACTTGACCATCATCAAGGGCATAATCCACACTTAGTAACACATGGAATAAACAACCACAACTAGCATATGTCCATTTCTGGACTGCAAACAACAGCTACATGTTTGGATCATAACTAGAGTTATACAAATCCAATAGCCATGCAACAAGACATTCTGGAAATCTTATGAAATTATCCACAATTCATATTTAATCATCTTAGGCGCTCCACAATTCATAACTAGAGTTATACAAATCCAACAGCGATGAGGTTCCCGCACGTCTATGGATGATAAGTAGAACTACATATCAAATTAGTTCCAAGATTCTGATGTAGGCGCTTCCAGAAACGAGCAGTAAACTGTGGCCCTCTGTCAGAGACAAAAGACTTAGGCACTCCATGAAGACGTACAACTTCTTGGAAGTAAATATTAGCATATTGGTGTGGGTGATAGTTACTCTTCATGGGGATAAAATGAGCAGACTTTGTCAAACAATCAACTATAACCCAAATAGAATCAAAACCTCTTGGTGTGGTCGGTAATCCGACAATAAAGTCCATAACAATGTCATCCACTTCCAGCCTGGGACATATAAAGGCTGAAGTAAACCAGGCTACATGTGAATGGCCTTAACTCTACAACAATTATCACACCTAGCGACGTAGGCTGCAATTTCCTTTTTCATTTTGGTCCACCAATAATACGCTTGAGGTCCTGATACATCTTACTGCTGCTAGGATGGATCGATAATTTAGAAGAATGGGCTTCAGCCATGATTTGGTTTCTAAGTTCCTTGTCCTTGGGCACGACAAGTCTATCGTTGAACCAGAGAATTCCTTTGTCATCCACTCGAAAGTGCTTGGTTTCTTGCTCTTTCATGTTTCTCTTGATGTGACATATACTAGTATCAGTCTTTTATAGCTCAATGATTCAACTTCTTAAAGAACAATCAATGGTGATGTGATGGAGTACGATAGGATGTAAGAGATGAGACAAATGAAAATCTTCTTCTATTAGAGAGTTGTAATGAGATTTTCTCTTCAAGGCATCGGCAACCACATTTGCTTTACCAAGATGATAGTGCACTTGAAGGTTATAATCCTTGATCAATTCTAACAATCTTCTCTAGCGCATATTTAACTCGGGTTGACTAAATATATACTTGAGACTCTTATGATCTGTATAGATATTGCACACATTTCCAAGCAAATAGTGTCTCCAGATTTTTAGAGCATGCACTACAGCATCTAACTCTAAGTCATGAGTCGGATAGTTAACTTCATGTTTTCTTAACTGACGTGAAGCATATGCAATAACTCAGCCTTCTTGCATAAGTACACCACCTAAACCAGTACTCGATGCATCACAATACACATCAAATGGTTTCTCAATGTCAGGTTGCGCTAATACAGGAGCTGATGTCAATAAAGTCCATAGAGTGTGGAAAGCTTGCTCACACTCCAGAGTCCAATCAAATTTCCTATCCTTCTCAAGTAGTCGAGTCATAGGCTTAGCTATCTTAGAGAAATCCGGAATAAAACGACGATAGTAGCCAGCCAATCCAAGAAAACTCTGAACTTCGTGCACTGTAGTTGGTGCCATCCAATGCAAAACTTCTTGTACTTTAGTCAGGTCTACTGAAATCCCCTCACCAGACAATACATGACCGAGAAAAGGTACCTTCTTTAACAAGAATTCACATTTGTTAAACTTGGAGTAGAGCTTATGTTCACGTAATCTGGATAAAACAATTCTCAAATGCTCGGCATGTTCTTCTTCATTTTTAGAATAGATGAGGATATCAGCAATAAATATCACCATAAACTTGTCCAGCTCTCGCATGAATACTGAATTCATTAGGTACATGAAATGTGTAGGAGCATTGGTTAGACCAAAAGACATGATAAGATATTCATATAACCCATATCTGGTAGAGAAAGCGGTCTTTGGTATGTCTTTAGGATGGATTTTAATTTGGTGATAACCAGATCTCAGATCGATCTTTGACAATACCTTTGCTTTAGATAACTGATCGAACAATATATCAATACGAGGCAACGGATATTTGTTTTTGATAGTGACTGCATTGAGTGGTCGATAGTCTACACACATGCACAGAGATTGGTCCTTCTTCTTCACAAAGATAGCAGGACAACCCCATGGAGAAGAACTAGGACGGATCAGCCCTTTCTATAAAAGTTCACTAAGTTGGGTCTTGAGTTCAGCTAACTCATTCGGCGGCACTCTATATGGCGAAGATGATACTTGCAGCAACAAGTACGAATCTGCTACTTGCAACAGGTGAGAATAAACCCTGAGTATGAGAAGATACTCAGCTAGACTTACCCATCAAAAAACAGAAACAAAGTGACACCAAGGAGTATGCAAGGCTTTATAAAGTGGGCTAGCTGACTCATTTGCAGAAAAGCTTAACACAGATAAGTAACCATTATTTGCTTAAGTATCAAGTTAATCATCATTAACCTGCTAACTACATTAGCACCTATACTATAGCAATCACTTGATTAAGCTAAGCAAGCAATAATAACCATATCCGGTTTAATCATGGTTGTCATCATCATCCATATCATCAATTCTGAACCATCAATATGATTAGTGTATCAACGCTGGAGATAACCAATCAAGTTTCTCACTAATCGGGAGAGACGACGACTCGAATCAATTCCAACTCAGCTGAGGGGGTATTCCTGACACTCACCCAGCAAACCCCGCTAAAGGTAGCCATAGATAACCTTTGGTACAACTCAGGGTGGACCCGAATAGTGCCGCGTTCTCGGGGATACCAGTGGCTAGGATACTCAGGACTTTTAACTCACCTGCCCTTATACCCTCTGGCTCCCTTCCGAGGTGACTTCCACTTTTTGACTTCGCAGCCTGAGTTGAGCTACTAGGCTTCGCGATCGACAACCTTAGGCCGGCCAGCTAAATGTTAGGCATGCGTTCAAAATGATATAGAAGGCTCCAGGTCTCGATCCTTAATTGACATAGGCGGCATCACTACAACCGTAAGACCCTGCCCGGTCTTTCATTCATATTAACATATGGTTCTTTTCCACAATAGCAAATATAGCCAACCGTGACCAGGTAAAGCCCTATATCTCATAGGTGACAGGAAATCACCCGACTTTTACCGGTCTAATTAAGCAAGGCTAAGCATAGATATGATCCTGTCTACATAGGATTCAACGTTCAAATTGCTGACCAAGGAGTGTTATCAATGCAGTAAGGGTTTGCAACCAACTCCTATAACGTAATGCAACAATACACATATAACATGTATATAAAGACAATTGCTTTGAAAGTAGGAGGCTTATAATGCTCTAGGGCTTGCCTTAACCGAAAGAAGATATATCAAGGTTCGGCTTCAAGAACGATTCGCACGCCTTCTCCGGCTTCGTCGGACTGGACCTCCGGCTCCCGAATGGACTCCAACTTCGAGGTTCACGCCTTGCAGAACTTTACAGTCGACATGATTCTCGGCACACCTATTGCATGTATATGCACCCAATGAATTTCATGTATGCACCAAGGATGACATGATGATTTATGAACATGTATGAATGATGTGAAGATGAATGTAATGATATTGCAACATCATGAGCACAAAAACAAGTCATGTGGTGCTCTATTCAAATCACTTCAAGCTTAGGTGCAAATTTCTTCTCTGGTATTAACATGTTTAAACATCCCTAAGAAACCACTAAGTGGCACAAAGTTAAGACTCAACGCACACATAACAAGATTCCAGAAATTTAGTATTTCCAACATGTTAACAGCAGTAGCTAAGAACATTCATAACTGGAGTTATGCAAATCCAATTGACTTACAAGAGGACATTCTAGAAAGCTTATGAAATTGTCTATATTTAATTTATAAACATCTAAGCATGATTTCATCATTTACCAGGTCGACATAGCACATGTACAGAATCTATTCTAGAAGACAGAGAGCACTTCCAAAACTGAACCCAGCTTGAAACAGCTGCAATTTCTAAACCATAAGTCCATATGCTACCAAAATTTACCAGCAACTAGTTCATAAAGTTCTCAACAACTTTTCTATAGATCACAAAGCATGAAAACATCACTAACATGGCCTAATTTATTTAACCACCAAATCTGTCCAGAAAAGGTAGATTTATACAATTAAATATTAAGTGATGTTGGGAACATCACAAATGACCCACCGAACTTCAGTAACAGTTAGAGAATGTTTAAGTAACACCAAATCAAGTCATGGCACTAGCATAAACATTTATCTAATCACCCTTTTTCATTTATTTAGAGTGCGTAAGCATAAATGGCATCACATACAAAATCTACCCAGAAAATTCTAATACAATTATAGAGGTAACTACATGCTACCAGGAAGCTACCATAAAAATTGTACCTCATTTTGACAAGCAGATATGGGGATATCAAAATAACAAAAAGATAAGTGCTAATAAGGCCTATAACAAAGGAATTTCATAATGGCAACAAATGACCTCCAACAAGGCTAAAAATTTAACTAGAGCATCATTATACCATAAATAGCATCTCAAAAAATTTTCTTGGCGAAAGGATCACTACACAGTGAGATACAAAATTATCAAAATCACATAGTTAAATAAAGTGCATCACAAGATTAATTACAAACCTCATAAATTATTAACCAACATACCACATATTATATTTTCTAAATAAACTAGACATCATTTAGAGCGCACCAAAATTTAAATCACAATTTTTGGAGCTACCAAACTCAAGTTACATATTTTTTTAATTTAGCACAAATTCAGCATATATCAGAAAAGAACAAAAACAGAAAACACTAACAGGCCTCAAGCCCAACCGGGCCTCTGCCCACACTCGGTCCGGCCTAGCTACTGGCTCACGAAGGCAGAAACAGGGAAGGGGCGGCCGCCGGCCGATTCCTCGCCGGCGATGAGGTTCCCGGCGATGGTGAGCACACCACCATACTCCTCTCGACGAGACGGACTCAACGAGGTACAATACAAAGGCAGTGACCCGACGGAGGGAGCTCGTCGCCGTTCATGGCAGACGACAGAGCTCAGCAGCGCTGCGCCGGTCATCCCAGGGCGCGGCGAGGCTTGGGAAGAGCTCCTACATGCTTGTCAAGGCAGGGTGACTCTACTAGAACCCATATCTAGACGACAGAGCAGCAAACATGACGCACCCACATGCAAGGCACCACGGCGGCGATGGTGAACTTCTAGAGCGGCGGTGTTCCCCGGTGACGAGGGCACTACCGGTGGTAACATCTCACCAGGACACGGCTCTAGGTCTGGGACCCGCAACGCACTCGCAAGAAGGGAGAAAGGAAGGGCGAACACAGAGAGAGAGGGCTCGCTGGCCATGGCGGCCAAGGCGGAGCACGCTCCACGGTGAAGCCGTTCCGAAGAGCTCACTTCAGTAATGGTGGAATTGATGGGAGCTCCACGCTCCATGCTCCATGGCAGCACGGGGACGAAGTGGATGCACCTCGGTGGAGCTCGATGTAGGGCTAGCTATCACGGAACCGTCCAAATTATAAGAGCACAAGTCCAAAACACAATCACCGAAGCGATCAAATTCTCAAACTTGAGCCCATATAACTTCGGTAGTCCATGAAATCACGAGGGATTTCAAACCAAACCGAGAACAAACCAAGATCGTAGTGATTCAACATAACACAACATTTGTTACGATAGTTCATAAGTAGCTCTCATACATTAGAGTATGAATAAGTTATTACAAACCAAATTAGGAATAGCGGAAGCAACATAGTTTTGAAACCACATTTAGTTCAACTACTACCAGTGCGTAGTCACATCCTGCAAAAGCATAATAGAAGAGAATACTACAGAGACCATGCCGAATGGTCTAATCTTCACACCCAACAGCAGAGATAGTACTTCAGGTAACTAGTAAGAATCTACTACCTGCAACAAGGTGGGAATAAACCCTGAGTACGGGAAGGTACTCAGCTAGACTTACCCGTCAAAAACTAGAAATAAGATGACACCAAGGAGCATGCAAGGCTTTATATAAGTGGGCTAGCTTGACACATTTTCATAAAAGCTTAAGTACAGATAAGTAATCATTATTGCTTTAAGCATCAAGTTAATCATTATTAACCTATCCTCTAGATTAGTACCTGTACTATAGCAATCACTTGATTCAGCTAAGCTAACAATAGTAACCATATCAGGTTTATAAGGCTATCATTATATCATCATCATCTTCAGAACCATCAGTAGATTTAGTGGAATCTACGTTGCCTCTGCTCTATCAAGTTTCTCACTATCCGGGAGAGACGGCGATTTGAATCGATTCCAACTTAGCTAATGGGGTATTCCTAACAGCAACCGGGCATACTTTGCAAGAGTCATCAACAGTCACCTTTGGTACAACTCAGGATGGCCCTAAACAGTGCCATGCTCTCAGGGATTCTAGTGGCCAGGAAGCTCAGGACTTTTAACTCACCTGCCCTTGGTCCCACCTGGCTCCCCTCCGAGGCGACTTACACTTTTTGGCTTCGCATCCTGAGTTGAGCTACTCGGCTTCACCGTCGGCAACCTCAGGCCGGCCAGCTAAGTCTTAGGCTGTGTTCAAAATGACAAAGGAAGTACAGCGGATCGGTCCTTAACTGACACAGATAGAGATAGTTCCACACCCAAGACCTCCATGCCTTGTTGCTTCACTATCGATAACCTGCTCGGTCTAAGTAAATTATTAACACTTGGTTCTTTCCCGCGATAGCAAATATAGCCAACCGTGACCAAATACTTCCTACTTTGCAGGTGATAGAAGATCACCTGACATTACCATCCTAATTAAGCAGGGCTAAGCATATAGACGATCCTGTCTACATAGGATTCCTTGATTCATATATCTGGACAAGGAATGATATAAGGCAGCAAGGGTTCCAAACAACTCCAACCACTTAATGCAACAATACATATACATATATAATTAATTGCTTTGAAAGTAGGAGCCTTATAATGCTCTAGGGCTTGCCTTAAACAAACGAGGATGGTTCGGGGTTCATCGCCCAACCACGGTTCCTTCGCCTCCTCTAGTTCCGTCGGACTGGGCCTCCTGCCCCCGAACTGGCTCCAACTCCATCAGGTACGTCTTGTGGAACTTAACCATCGTCACGCTCCTCGGTACACCTATTGCATGTATATGCACCAATGAATCTCATGTATGCACAGATGTGACATGATGAGCTTATGAGCATGTATGCATGAGGAATGTGATGAATAATGCAACAATCTAAGCAATAAAAGTCAAGCTACATGGTGCTCTATTCAAATTACTTTAAGAGTAGGTGCAAATTTCCTCTCTGGTATTACATGTTTAAACATCCCTAAGTAACCACTAAGTACCACAAAGTTCATACTTAGCACACATATAACAAGTTCCAGAAATTTAGCGTATTGACATGTTGACCGCAGCAATTTATAAAGTTCATAACTAGAGTTCTATAACTCCAATTGATATGCATGAGGACAATCCGGAAAGCTTATGAAATTGTCTACAATTCGTTTATAAACATCTAAGCATGGTTTTATCATTTACCAGGTCGAAATAGCACACACACAGAAACTATTCTAAAAAGACAGAGAGCAAAACAATTCTGACTCGAATTTTGAACTGCTGCCATTTCTAAACCATGAGTCCAAATGTCACCAAATTTTACCAACAACTAGTTCATAAAGTTCTTAACAGCTTTTTTATAGTTCACCAAGCATTAAAGCATCATTATCATAGGTTACTTCTCTTAACTAGCAAATCTGTCTAGAATGGCAGATTCTCTAAATTAAATAATTAATGATGATGCAAAAGCACAATTGGACCAAACCAACTTTACTAACAGCTAGAGCATGTTAAAGTAACACCAGATCATATCATGTTACTTGCATAAACATTTATTTAATTGACCCTTTTCTATTTATTTAATTGCAAAGGCATAAATGGCAATAAATATACAAATGTGCCCAGAAATTCTAATAAAATTACAGTAGCACATACATGGTACCAGGAGGCTACTATAAAAATTTCATTTCAAATTGACAAGTAGAATTCGAGGTATCATAATAAACAAATGTATAGGCATATAAAGCATATACAAAAGGGAATTTATAAATGAAGCATGTGACCTCCAAAATTTATAAAAACTAAACTGGAGTACCATCATAGCATGCTTAGCATCTCACAAAATTTTCATAGCAAAAGGATCAATATATAGTAAGATACAAAATTATCTAAATCACATAATTAAATAGAGTGCTTAACAAAAGTAATTACCACTTCAGAAAAACATAAACTAACATGCCATATTTTATTATACTACTGCAAAGTACACATCTCAAGGATTCCAGAAAGTCCTTATTTTTCTTTTTATGATTTTTCTACTAATTTCTATGAATTTATAAAGACAGCACACCAAATATGCATTTACAGAAAAAGACTAAACCTAAAAACCTAAACGGGCTTTGACTCAAGCCGGCCTGTTAAGGCCTTGGGCCCTTTCGGCCAACAGGCCCACCTAGTGGCCTGAAATTGAAATAGAGGAAAGGGGGCACGCTGACAAGAGGGCCGCACCCGTCATACTCACGCAGAGCAGGGAGGAGCTCCGGCCGGCGTTTCCTCGCCGATGGTGATGACTCCGGCGAGCCTGAGGGCACCGGCGTGCTCACCTCGACTGTGCGCACCTATTGGTGTAGCTACTTGACACTACTACCATGGCTAGGGGGTGGTGGCGGCGGCAATGGTGGCCATGACCGCGGGCTTGCCGGCTCCGGCGAGTTAGCGGTGGCTTGGCCCAAACGGCCTACCCCGCGAGCATTAGTACATCGAGGCGGATATAGAGCATCGGAGAGGTGAGGCGGTAGGGGCACCGAGAAGCATGGCCACGCACGAGCTTGGCTTGGCGGCAACAATGGTGACCGCGGCGGAGCTGAAGGCTCGGTGAGCACTACCTGAGCCAATGTGGTTGCAAGGGGAGGTCGGGGACGTAGAGGAGCTCAAGGTGCGGCCAATGCTATGAGGAATCGGATGATGGTGCGTGGATGCGGGGGATTTTTCGGTGGTGGCCGCTGGTGCTCCTCCGGTCACTGCTCGCTCAGTGGAGAAGAAAACAGGGAGGCAGTGGGAATGAGCAGCAAGGAAGGGAGGCCGCGGTGCGTGGCGCCTTCACGAGCGCGAGCATGGTGCAGCCCCGACGCGTGGAGGCCACGCGGCGCCGGGTTTCTGAGCTTGGCCGGCCATGGCCAAAATTTATTTTCTGAACTCGAGACTGAAACGGAGGATGGATTCAACTACGAGCTCGTCTGACAGAGCTACTTAGAGGCTCCATAACTCACAAACGAGCAGGAATTAGAGGATGCCGCAAGAAAGTATTAGATAGAGCTAGGTGAGATCTTGTTACAAAACAATTGGAGCTTGAGCTAAAACGACGCGGTTTGCAAGATACGATGCCCCAAAATGAGGTACACGGAAACTGCTCAGTCAACAGACGGCTGACAGCCAATTTTCATTGGATCATAACTTCCAAACCAGTTAGAACCAGGAGATGTTGCAAGAGGCTTTTGGGTAGGGCTAAGTGAAGGCTTGATACAAGTCTACTAGCTCTAGAACTAGTTTGGCTTAGTTTGCAAAGTACAAGGCTTAAAAAGGGGATACATGAAACTGTTGTGCAGCTAGGACTTAGCTCAAACTGGCTAAGTGCTGAAATCAGCACCCCAATCTGCTTTGTGGGCCATGTTAGGTTGTGTTCCAAGCATTTTCATGAGTTGACCACTAAAAAACTTTTGTTCCCCATGAAATTTGGCACAAACTTTGTTAAGGTGGCACAGCCATGCAAAAACTCTAGGCTATACTTTTTGTTAGGTCAAACAAGGAAGGTCCTAATGGTCAACTAGTCAAAGCATGAGTCAAGATGGAATTAGGGCATGGCATAAACATAAACCCTAGGTCATTTTGGATTACTAGCATGCTACAACTATTGACAAGGCCCTATTCACAAATTAGCATCACATAAGCATGAAAGTTTCACAGTAGGCATTGAAACAATATTACTATCACTAATGAATCATCACTAACATAATTATTGAGACCTAATGTTGCATATGTTTTAGGAGCATGTTTCACATGTTTTCAAGCATAACAAACCTAGCACATGTACTAGCATGGTCCAGATACATGATATTATCACTACCACCCATAACATACATATGTTGCAATGTTGCAAGGTCATGTTTCAAGCAAGGATGCACATGAAATGATGATGCTTATGCTAATGCCATGCTATGACCATGCTCAAATGATGCTACAATGCAAGGCAAACACCTGGGGTGTTACAGCCCTCCCCCCTTATAAAAATCTCGTCCCGAGATTTGGAAAGCGTACATTTTTTATAAAAGGCGGGGTAAACTTCTTGCAAATAATCTTCCCGTTCCCAAGTTGCATGTCGCTCACTATGGTTACTCCACATGATCTTGTATAATTTCACCACTCGATTTTGTGTCATTCGATCCTTGCGATCCAAAATGTATACAGGCTCCTCTACATAAGTCAAGGTTTTCTTGATCTTGATATCCCTGATTTTGACTTCCTCTTCAGGCACTCAAAGACATTTCTTCAGTTGCGAGACATGAAACACCAGAAATATCATACGCATTTCTGAAGGTAACGGAAGTTTATAAGCGACCCTACCACATCTCTCAATTATTGGATAAGGTCCTACATATCTTGGTGCAAGCTTTCTTTTAACACCAAATCTTTGTACTCCTTTCATAGGTGATACTTTCAGGTATACATGGTCACCAACTTCAAACTCAATAGGTCTTCTTCGCTTGTCGACATAACTTTTCTATCGTGCTTGGGCAGCTGCCATGTGTTGTTGTATGATTCAGACTTGTTTCTCAGCTTCTTTCATGAAATCAATACCATAGTATCTTCGCTCTCCAGGTTCCACCCAATTCAATGGAGTTCTACATTTATGACCATAAAAGAGCTTCGAATGGGGCCATCTGGATACTTTATTGATAACTATTATTGTACAAGAATTCAGCTAAGGGCAACCATTTCTCCCATGATCCTTTTGAAGAAATTACACAGGCTCTCAACATGTCTTCTAAGATTTGATTTACCCGCTCAGTTTGCCCAGATGTTTGAGGATGGTAAGCAGAACTTCTAACTAAGTTGGTACCTAACTCTTTGTGTAGACATTCCCAAAAATGAGCAGTAAACTAAGGTCCACGGTCAGATATAATAGTCCTTGGTACTCCATGAAGACGAACTATCTGATTTACATATGTCTGAGCATATTGATGTGGGCGATAGTCAATTCCAACAGGGATAAAATATGCAAATTTGATCAATAGGTCAACAATAACCCAAATGGAATCATGACCCTTCTCAGAACGAGGAATTCCAGAGATAAAATCCATATTAATTTCTTCCCATTTCTAGCATAGAACTGATAATGGTTGAAGTAAACTAGCAGGCTTCATGTGTATTGCCTTGACTCTGCAACAGTTATCGCATCTAGCGATGTAGGCTGTGATCTCTTTCTTCATTTTAGTCCACCAATAGAGAGGTTTCAAATCTTGGTACATCTTACTACTACCCGGATGGATAGATAACTTAGAAGAATGGGCTTCAGATAAGATTTGATTTCTGAGCTCTCTATCTTTATGCACCACGAGTCTATCCTTGAACCAGAGAATTCCCTTCTCATCGACTCAAAAATGCTTAGTTTCTTGCTCTTTCATCTTTCTCTTAATGTGAAATACACCTACATCTATCTTCTGTAGCTCAATGATTTGACTTCTTAGAGAACCTTCAATAGTGATATTGTAGAGTACAGCAGGGTGTAAGAGATGAGACAAATGAAAATCTTCTTCTATTAGAGAGTTACAATGAGATTTCCTACTCAAAGCATCAGCAACCACATTTTCTTTGCCCAGATGATAGTGCACTTGAAGATTATAATCCTTGATTAACTCCAACCATCTTCTTTGTCGCATATTCAACTCGGGCTAAGTGAATATGTACTTGAGACTCTTATGATCTGTATAAATGTTACACACATTTCCTACCAAGTAGTGTCTCCAAATCTTTAAAGCAAGAACCACAGCAGCTAACTCTAAATCATGAGTTGGATACTTGACTTCATGTTTTCTCAACTGATGCGAAGCATAGGCAATAACTCGGCCTTCTTGCATGAGTACACAGCCTAAACCAGTGCATGAGGCATCACAATACACATCAAACGGTTTCTCAATATCTAGTTGAGCTAACACAGGCGCTGATGTTAGTAAAGTCCGTAGTGTGTGGAAAGCTTGCTCACACTCCGGAGTCCAATCAAATTTTTAGTCCTTCTCGAGCAATCGAGTCATATGCTTGGCTATCTTGGAGAAATTCGGGATAAAACGATGATAGTAGCCAGCCAATCCAAGAAAATTTCTAACTTCATGAACGGTAGTAGGTACCTTGCAATCCAAAACTTCCTATACTTTAGTGGGATCTACAGAAATTCTATCACCCGACAATACATGACCGAGAAAAGGTACTTTCTTCAACCAGAATTCACATTTGCTGAACTTGGCGTAGAGTTGATGTTCTCACAATCGGGATAGTACAATTCTTAGATGCTCAGCATGTTCTTCCTCATTTTCAGAATAGATGAGAATATCATCAATGAAGACGACCATTAATTTGTCTAATTCTTGCATGAATACCAAATTCATCAAGTACATGAAATATGCAGGGGCATTAGTTAATCCAAAAGACATGACCAGATACTCATACAACCCGTATCTGGTAGAGAAAGTCATTTTTGGTATATCTTCAGGACGAATCTTGATTTGATGATACCCAGATCTCAGATCAATTTTTGAGAATCCCTTCGCTTTGGACAACTGATCAAACAAAATATCAATGTGAGGCAATGGTATTTATTCTTGATAGTGACTGCATTGAGCGGTCGATAGTCTACACACACGCGTAAAGACTGATCTTTCTTCATCACAAAGATAGCAGGACAACCCCATGGAGATGAACTAGGATGGATCAGACTTTTTTGCAAGAGTTCTCCAAGTTGGATCTTGAGCTCAGCTAACTCATTTGGCGGCATTCTATATGGTCTTCTTGAGATCGGTGCAGTACCAGGAAGTAGCTCAATCTTGAATTCCACATCACGATCTAGAGGTAATCCAGGCAAATTATCAGGAAAGACATCCGGAAATTCGCATACCACAAGAACTTCTGCTATTTCCTTTGCCTTTGCTATGGTAGCATTAACTATAGTCTGAGGACTAACGTCTCGAGGAAGATGCACTAGAAATGCTTGTTGATCATTTGGATCCCTCGCATAATCACTCTTGTAGAGGTATCAATTAGAACATTGTTTCCACCCATCCACTTCATTCCCAAGATTACGTCAAGACCCAATCCTGGTAATACCACAAGATCCACATCATATAAATGTCCTTCTATCTCGATCTTTGCTCCTAAGACTAACTGGTTGGTGGAGATATTATTTCTAGATGCACTGATATTGTAACCACCTTTATCTAAGGTAACCATTTTCATACCATGCTTGGTTGCAAAGGTTGAACTGATGAAAGAATAAGATGCGACTGAATCAAACAACACAACGGCAAGTTGTTGGTTGACCAGAAATGCACTAGCCATAATGACTTCGCCGATAGGAACTTGTTCCACCGTGGTGTATTTGACATGTCCTTTACACACATCTACATCATTTCCATCTAAATTCGTTTGAGGATGAGGATAATCTTTGGCCCAATGACCTAGCGTATCGTCGTTCCAACACGGTTGGATACTTGGCGGAACGTTAAACTTCCCTTTCTTAACATTGCTCTTCTTGACCTGACCCTTTTTCTAATATGGATGATATCTAGCAGATACATCAGATGATTGAGGATGGGAAGTAATCATTATAAAAGTGTTAGATTGAGAAGCCCTAGCCTCATAAGCTATCTGGTGACACTTAGAAGCAGCATGAACAACATTGTAGTTTTCTTGCATTAGAGTATCACTGACAAACTCATTAAACGTTGCACACTTGCTATTACACATGGTCTTCATCAATTTGGGACAAAGTCCCCTCTTGAATCTAGCAATCCTCTTTGCATCGGTGTTGACAAAATCCAGAGCATACCTTGATAGATGAATGAACTCATGCCAATATTCGGTTACACTTTAGTCACCTTGAGTGAGCTTCATGAACTCTGTGTCCTTGATAGCCATAAGACTGGGAGGAATGTAATGTCCTCGAAAAGCTTCTTTGAATTGATCCCAAACTACCCCATCATTCTCAGGCAGAGTGCTCTTATAATGGTACCACCAATTACCTGCAGGCCCTTGTAATTGTTGCGAAGCATACTCTGTTTTCATATCATCGGCCACATTGACTAAGCAAAACTTCTGTTCAATAGAGTTCAACCATTCATCTGCTTGAAGTGGCTCTTCTGCTTCTCGGAAGATAGGAGGCTCAGTATCTAAAAAATCCTTATAGTTGTTGTACTGAATAGACTCAGGTCCTTGATAGACATTGATACAGACACTTTTAGCCAGGGCACGCTGACTTTCAGCAAGCATCTGCAGTAACTCAGCAGAAGTAGGTTGCGGAGGATGAGATGAGGGAGGCTCCACATTGTCATGACTCCTACTGCTAGAGTGAAGCTGACGAGGCATCTGCAGTTATGAAAAGCCAGTGAGTATAGACGATGTTGGAAGGTTGCTGACGAATAATATAAGCATGTCAAAGAGGTTGTATCCAACTATCAGGGTTTCAAATCCTGACGAAAGAAACATTTAGGTTTGAGACAAGGATCTTCTGACAAGATAGGGAAAGATATCCAAGGAAAAGCTCACAGAAAGATAACACATCGATGTAGCTCCATAACAGATCATGACTAGCAATCCTCGGTACCAGCGCGTACCGAGCAGCACAACCTTGTGTGCGTGCCCACAGGAGGCCCTAGGTTTCGTCGCGGCACCATAGATTGTAACACCCTAGGTGTTTGTCATGCATTAAGTAGTGGGTTTGAGCTCAAACATGATAGATTAAGTGGAGATGACGATGTCAAGGCCAACCTACGGAGATGAGCCTAATCTAAACTTGGATGTTACTCCTTTGCTTTGCATATAGGACATTTTCAAGATATATGCTTGGGTGGTGTTATGGCAATATCTTCATGTTTCTCACATCACCTTATATCTATAGTGACCCCTGGAAAAGTTTCATGAAATTTGAAATCAAAAAGTCACATGAAATGATAAGTTATATGCTTGTTTGGATTATAACTGAAACATGCATCTAAAACAAGGAAACATGCCTTACATTCCATGTGAACTAGTGTTTATGCAACATACAAATGTAACAGGTGCAACACATCTTGGACACATGTGGAACAACCTAGTGAAACATATGTAGCATGTACCTTGAAGCAAACACATGAAACAATTGAAATAGAGCTTTGAAACAAGCATTTCAATTATAGTGATTTCTATATTTCAGTACACGCGAGGCCTACACTTTGGTGCAACCTATGCATGGTGGGTATGTTTGGGCTCTACAACACCTTAAATACACTTAGGACACTTAATGGAACAATGTTCATGTTGATCATTTTGCCTAAATGTGCTTCTAAGTGATGGTTGACCATGTATGGACCCTAGAACACTTTTGTTTGACCGTTTCAAAAGTGTGACCTAGAAGCTTTGCATGACTGTGCACCCTTTTACAAAGTTGTAGAGAATTTTATAAGGAACAAACTTTGTTAAGAGTCAAGTCATGAAAATGTGTGGAACGTGCTCAAAAAGGTCCCACAAGTCAGAATTTGGACTGTTTCCAACACTTAGCAATTTAAAAACCCCGAATTCAGTGTCTTCGACATTGGCATCCTGCGTTCTCGAGTTTTTGCTAAGCAACTTAATTTGGTCCAAATACGAAAGTCGGAGCCTATATTATGGAGAAAAGCATGCAAAAAGATGGCACTTGTTGGTATCCATTTTGCCCAGCATTTTTGAAGGTTCGTCAATTTTTGACAATGCATTGACAATGCTGGTTTGGAGCCTCATTATCCACTAATTCGTGGCTCTAATGACTTTACACCCTAAATAGAATTTGTAGACCTTTGTATGGGCTTTAACTTTTATTTTGGGCCCAAGGTCCAATTCGGCACGTATCTGGCCCAAAAATGCATCCCACGTCGGCTAGACCGTCATCCACCACGTGTTCGGTAGAAGGCCTCCATGGGCACCGCGCGTCCAGACGTGGCACTCATGCCCGCCCCGCGCCCCCACTCCCTATCTGCATGCACAATTCCCCCCCCCCTTCACGATGTGGAGAACCGAAGCTCGTCCGCAGGCCACTCACTCGCCCCCTTCCTCGCTGCTGCACACGCACGCGCGGGCACAGACGCCGCCGCGGCCACCATGGCAGTCGCTGAGCTGAGCTCCAGCCATCGCTGCCGCTCCCAACGCTCCAAGCTCCCTCATGCTCCACCGCGCGCACCACCACCTCCGCCTCCATCTCCTTATCTTTCGACGCCCCTTTCTCGGACCCTGACCATCACCGGAGTGCGCCACCGCCATGGCCGACCGGCCGAGCTTCATGGCCGCCAACGTTCCTTCCCCCCGAGCCTCCTTGTCCTCAACCGGGCATAGAATCACCTTGACCTCCTCGCACTGCCCTCGAAGCGCCCCTTCCTCAGCCCCATTGGCCGCCGGCAAGCTCCACCGACGGAGCCACCGCGGGTAGCATCGCCGGTCACCGTGGTCAGGCTGCCACGAGCCACCCCAGGCCATGCTGAGGCCACCGGCAGTTGCACCCGAACACCGCGGTCCTTCCCCGCCGTTTTCACGGAGCCAGCGAGGCCTCCATCGCCGGAGCAGGGAGGTCCGGCGACCCCCCTCTGCTAACGGCGCCTGAGGAAGAGGACCGACGCCTCTCTCCTTTCTCTCTGTCTCTCGGTGTATGACAAGCGGGCCCGGCTGAACGATGGGTCCCACGTGTCGGTTTAAGTAGTGGCTAGTCTGGGTATGTAACCAGGTGCGCCTAGCAAATTAAATAGAATTTGGTGTATAGTAATTTGAATTTCAGAATTTGTGTAAATCTTCTAAATTCCATATCTCATGCTAGGTAATTTCAAAAATAGCAAATGTGAACTTTTTGGAAACCTTGAGAAAATATCTATGCAGTAGAATCATAAAATATTACATGTTTATAGATGTTTTCTGATGTATCTATTTAATCTTGAAAAGTACTCCAAAAATGCTTATAAACTTGACCAGAGCCATATTTAGAGTTTGGGACGTCCAAAAATAGTGATTATTGTTTTGTTAGTCTTATGATGACATGTACTTGCTAGGAAAAATATTAAACACACTAGTTATTCACTGTTTTCTTAAGGTTTTGATTTGACCTTGATAAATAAGGAAATCTACATTATATTGCATGTCATTTTTATATCTTGAGTTGTGTTGCTCCAAATAATGTGAAATTTTTATGGTAGTCTTATCATGCTATGAATATACTGTGGTATAAAGTTCATGGTCATTGCTTACTGTATTATCAAGTTATTGATTTAACTTGTTTATGGCTTGATAAATAGCTTATAAATGATATATAAATGATAAAATAGAAAATGTTGTTCCATTACCTTATTATGATGATTCTCTATGATGTTGATTTATACTATGGGCATGTGTTCATAGAAAATATTGAGTTTTAGGTTTAATTTGCTCTCACATGATTTATTGCAATAGCTATTTGTCTTTTTCATAAAGGTTGATATACTTGTACAAATGGCTTGAAATTTGTATAGTATACTTTTGGGAGCATAGTTAGGCACTGTAATTTTGGTAGAATTTATTGTGTATTTTTTATAGGTGTTCATAATTTCACCCAATTATCTAAATAAATTAAGAAAATGCATTAAACAAATTTATCTAGCATTGGACACTATGTTTTCTGGTGTTCATTAGTCATGTATGAAATGTTCGTAAAGTTGGTTTTGTCCAATTATATGTTTGCAACATATGTTAATAATTATTTCTTGTGATTATTAGTTTCTGGACAGTTCTGGGAGCAATGTAAATTACCCCATTATTGATGTTTTCTGAGCATCTTGTCTATAGCAAAGTTGTATATAATTCATGTATCTAGCTTTTGTTAAAATTTGGTGGCATTTTGTCAAGTAGTTTTTGAGTTATAGATGTTTAAAGTCAGATCCCAGATTTGGTTGCTCTCTGTTAGGAGCAGACCAGAGTCTGTAGTTTCATCTTTTCAACCTATTAAACTTGAGAATTAAGCTTAGGTGATTATAAATGAATTATAGACAATTTCATAAGCTTTCCAGATTATCCTCTTGCATGTCATTTGGAATTGTGTAGCTTCTGGAATGATGTTATTTCTGGACTGTTCATGCTTATGCAAATCTGGGCTTTTATGTTAAGTATAGTTGGAGTTACATAAGTGTGTTGGTGTCGCTACTTGATACTTGGATTGGTACCCTGTGATCTTGTGAGACTTGTGTCTTGATTGATGTGCTTGTCCTCTTCTATGTTATGGTTTAGTGAGGATCAAGTTAATTAGCTCTAGGTGCTTATGTGAACCTTGGTTTGGTTGCTTGATTTATTTGTTTATTGCATTCCTATGTATTCATACATATGCACGGCTGCACCTCATTTAGGTACGCTAGCTGAAACACATGAAGGACATGATGTAGAGCTAACCAGAATATGGTGTTGGTGGATCCATCCCAAAGATAGAAGGACCGCACAAGTGATAGATTGGAGGATGCTCGCCAAGCGAATTCATCTGACATACTCTAACTTGAGTCAGATCCCAGGTAAGCCCCGGAGCATTATAAGCCTCCTACCTTCAAAGCAATTAATTCTATATATGTTATAAGTATTGTTGCATTAAGTGGTAGGAGTTGGTTGGAAACCCTTGCTGCATTATATCACTCCTTGTCCAGATATATGAATCCTTGAATCCTACATAGACTAGGATCGAGTAGATGCTTAGCCCTGCTTTAAGCGGTAGAAGTCAGGTGATTTCCTGTCACCTGCAAGATGTAGGGATATTCATATATGGCACGGTTGGCTATATTTTCTATCGTGGAAAAGAACCATGTGTTAATAAAACAAAATGAGATCGGGCGGGATGACGATAGTAAAGCAACAAGGCATGGAGGTCTTGGGTGTGGATCTATGCCCGTCTGAGTCATTTAAGGACCGATTCGTTGTATGTCCTTGAGTCATGTTGAACACAGTCTAACACTTAGTTGGCCGGTTAAGTCATTCCGACCCCGAATCCGAGTAATACAGTTTAGGCCAGGAATCAAAGGGTAGGTCGCATATTGGAGGTAGTAAGGATGTGCTTGGGGACATTGGCATGAGACCAAGGGGGGTTAGAGTCCCTAGCATCTGGCAGAGTGTCGCCCTTGGGGATGCGGCATCAGTCGAACTCGCGACTCCTGAACTGTACCAAAGGTGACCTGAGCAGCCCTCGCCAGGCGTGACTCGGTGAGTGTTAGAAATACCCCTCCAACTGGATAGCAATTCGATTCGAATCGTCGTCGCTCCCGGTTAGTGAGCACTTGACTTGAGCAGCGGCAACGTAGATTCAATTAAATTGAACAGATGGTTAATTGGATGACGATGTATATGTTGCCTCAATTTATACCTGCTATGGTTAATATTGTTTGCTCCTAATCAAGTGAGTGCTCTAGTATAGGTGCTAATATAGATGACAGGTTAATGATAATTAACTTGATGCTTAAGCATTAATGATTGATCATCTATATTAAGCTTTTTATGCAAAATGTTGTCAAGCTAGCCCCACTTTATATCAGCCTTGCATGATCCTTGGTGTCACTTTATTTCTGGTTTATGACGGGTAAGTCTAGTTGAGTACATTGTCGTACTTAGGGTTTTATCCCCACTTGTTGCAGGTTGTGATGTATCATGGCGACTGCAAGAGTTGGTTAGCTCCTGCCATAGAGGCGGAGTGTGATCACGGGCATGATCCTTCTGAGTTATCTTCTCTCTGATGCTTTTGTTGGAAGTTGACCTTGGTACTGGCATGTATTTGAAATAAGGGTGTTGTTAGTTTCAAATTACTTTGCTTCCGCTACTTTTGAACTTAAGTTGTAATAACTACGTTGAACTCTGATGTATATTGAATTACTTGTGAAATGGTTGTAACATGTGACTTGTTATGTTGAATCACTACGATCTTGGCTGGTATGTTGGTTGGTTTAAAATCCCTTATGATTTCATTGGACTACCAGAGTTATATGGGCTCAAGTGCGAGAATTTGATCACTTCGGTGATTGTGTTTTGTACTTGTGCTCTTATAATTTGGACGGTTCCGTTACATAGATTACTAATCGTAACACCATTACTGAACCAACACCCATGAGGAATCCTCACATGTCAAGAATTAGGTGTGTAGAACACATCATACAAGAAGGGGTAGCAAACAAAGGTGATCCCAAGGTTAGAGTTACAGGGAGGCGAGTTGTAGCTCAAAAGATATCACAACTCAAGGCGATACATCTCGAGAGGTTCATCAAGACTTTTTGGGGTACTGCTCACTTCCACTGACAGGATATGAATCATGCTTCAAGGTTGACACTGACAACAACTCCGCTAGAGTGGTTGATTACCTCAGTCCTTTTGCGAAAGAATGCAACTGCTTACGGGAAAACCATTTGGAGGAAAGAAAATTTTTAAAGAGTGGGGTAAGCATTTATAAGGGAGGGAATAATGCAAAATGCAATGCATGATGTGAACATAGTGCATGTGCGAACCGTACGTCCTCACAAACCTAGGAAGAATTTTAAAATTCTAGCATATAGGTCGGTGGCATACACACGTTCTCTCAATAACGATAACTAGTCGCTCTACAGGAAACGTTGTTAGTGTACCTGCAGAAAATTGCATTTCAGCCCAGCAATTCCCAATATAACACACAAGAAAAGTAGTAAACTAAATACTTTCCATACATACATCCCCGATGTATATACTTCAGTATCAAAGCTACCCGTTAGATATACCCACAATTAAGTACCCTCATAGATACATGATTGAACATATAAATATGAGAGTAACCACAACTACCCTCCCCTAGACCGACGGTTGGACGGTCATGCTCTCACAACTCTCACTTACTAGGGCGTAGAGGTAATTTGATCCATACATTACCACCCAAGCGGATGGCGTCCATACAATAGCACGTCATATGGACAACAAAACAGAAAAACAAACAAGAACCCCCAAGTTAGTACTTTAATAAGCCACCTAATAGTCCTTATTTGGGCATATAGAATATGACCACTGGCACTTTTTAGATTAAAATTAATACTTTTCACAAAAGCTTTTGTTTAAATACACAAATGACGTGTTTAAATGTTGAATCTTGCTCTGATGCCAGCTGTCATGGAACCGTCCAAATTATAAGAGCACAAGTCCAAAAACAATCACCGAAGCGATCAAATTCTCAAACTTGAGCCCATATAACTCCGGTAGTCCATGAAATCATGAGGGATTTCAAACCAAACCGAGAACAAACAAAGATCGTAGTGATTCAACATAACACAACATTTGTTACAACAGTTCATAAGTAGCTCTCATATATTGAAGTACGAATAAGTTATTACAAACCAAATTAGGAATAGCGGAAGCAACATAGTTTGAAACCACATTTAGTTCAACTACTGCCAGTGTGTAGTCACATCCTGCAAAAGCATAATAGAAGAGAATACTACAGAGACCATGCCCAATGGTCTAGTCTTCACACCCAACAACAAAGACAGTACTTCAGGTAACCAGTAAGAATCTGCTACCTGCAACAAGGTGGGAATAAACCCTAAGTATAGGAAGGTACTCAGCTAGACTTACCTATCAAAAACCAGAAATAAGATGACACCAAGGAGTATGCAAGGCCTTATATAAGTGGGCTAGCTTGACACATTTGCATAAAAGCTTAAGTACAGATAAGTAATCATTATTGCTTTCAGCATCAAGTTAATCATTATTAACCTTTCCTCTAGATTAGTACCTATACTATAGCAATCACTTGATTCAGCTAAGCAAACAATAGTAACCATATCAGGTTTATAAGGCCATCATTATATCATCATCATCTTCAGAACCATCAGTAGATTTAGTGGAATCTACGTTGCCTCTGCTCTGTCAAGTTTCTCACTATCCGGGAGAGATGGCGATTTGAATCGATTCCAACTCAGTTGACGGGGTATTCCTAACACCAACCGGGCATACTTTGCAAGAGTCGTCAACAGTCACCTTTGGTACAACTCAGGATGGGCCCGAACAGCGCTGCGCTCTCAGTGATTCCAGTGGCCAGGAAGCTCAGGACTTTTAACTCACCTGCCCTTGGTCCCACCTGGCTCCCCTCTGAGTTGACTTACACTTTTCTGCTTCGTAGCCTGAGTTGAGCTACTCGGCTTCGCGGTCAGCAACCTCAGGCCGGCCAGCTATGTGTTAGGCTGCATTCAAAATGACAAAGGAAGTATAGCGGATCGGTCCTTAACCGACATAGACGGGGATAGTTCCACACCCAAGACCTCCATGCCTTATTGCTTCACTATCGACATCCCGCCTAGTCTAAGTTCATTATTAAGACTTGGTTCTTTTCCACGATAACAAATATAGCCAACCGTGACCAAATACTTCCTACTTTGCAGGTGATAGGAGATCACCTGACATTACTGTCCTAATTAAGCAGGGCTAAGCATATAGACGATCATGTCTACATCAGATTCCTGGATTCATATATCTGGACAAGGAATAATATAAAGCAGCAAGGGTTCCACACAACTCCTACCACTTAATGCAACAATACATATACATATGTAATTAATTGATTTGAAAGTAGGAGGCTTCTAATGCTCTGGGGCTTGCCTTAAACAAACGAGGATGGTTCGGGGTTCAGCGCCCAACCACGGTTCCTTCGCCTCCTCTGGTTCCGTCGGACTGGGCCTCCTGCCCCCGAACTGGCTCCAACTCCATCAGGTACGTCTTGTGGAACTTAACCATCGTCACGCTCCTCAGTACACCTATTGCATGTATATGCACCAATGAATCTCATGTATGCACAGATGTGACATGATGAGCTTATGAGCATGTATGCATGAGGAATGTGATGAATAATGCAACAATCTAAGCAATAAAAGTCAAGCTACATGGTGCTCTATTCAAATTACTTTAAGAGTAGGTGCAAATTTCCTCTCTGGTATTACATGTTTAAACATCCCTAAGTAACCACTAAGTACCACAAAGTTCATACTTAGCACACATATAACAAGTTCCAGAAATTTAGCGTATTGACATGTTGACCACAACAATTTATAAAGTTCATAACTAGAGTTCTATAACTCCAAATGATATGCATGAGGACAATCCGGAAAGCTTATGAAATTGTCTACAATTCGTTTATAAACATCTAAGCATGGTTTTATGATTTACCAGGTCGAAATAGCACACACACAGAAACTGTTCTAAAAAGACAGAGAGCAAAACAATTCTGACTCGAACTTTGAACAGCTGCCATTTCTAAACCATGAGTCCAGATGTCACCAAATTTTACCAGCAACTAGTTCATAAAGTTCTTAACAGCTTTTTTATAGTTCACCAAGCATGAAAGCATCATTATCATAGGTTACTTCTCTTAACTAGCAAATCTGTCCAGAATGACAGATTCTCTAAATTAAATAATTAATGATGATGCAAAAGTACCATTGGACCAAACCAACTTTACTAACAGCTGGAGCATGTTAAAGTAACACCAGATCATATCATGTTACTTGCATAAACATTTATTTAATTGACCCTTTTCTATTTATTTAATTGCATAGGCATAAATGGCAATAAATATACAAATATGCCCAGAAATTCTAATAAAATTACAGTAGCACATACATCGAACCCGGAGGCTACTATAAAAATTTCACCTCAAATTGACAAGTAGAATTCGAGGTATCATAATAAACAAATGTATAGGCAATATAAAGCATATACAAAAGGGAATTTATAAATGAAGCATGTGACCTCCAAAATTTATAAAAACTTAACTGGAGTATCATCATAGCATGCTTAGCATCTCACAAAATATTCATAGCAAAAGGCTCAATATATAGTAAGATACAAAATTATCTAAATCACATAATTAAATAAGAGTGCTTAACAAAAGTAATTACCACTTCAGAAAAACATAAACTAACATGCCATATTTTATTACACTACTGCAAAGTACACAACTCAAGGATTCCATAAAGTCCTCATTTTCCTTTTTATGATTTTTCTACTAATTTCTATGAATTTATAAAGATAGCACACCAAATATGCATTAACAGAAAAAGACTAAACCTAAAAACCTAAATGGGCTTTGACTCAAGCTGGTCTGTTAAGGCCTTGGGCCCTTTCGGCCAACAGGCCCACCTAGTGGCCCAAAATTGAAACAGAGGAAAGGGGGCGCGCTGACAAGAGGGCCCCACCCGTCATACTCACGCAGAGCAGGGGAGGAGCTCCGGCTGGCGTTTCCTCACCACCGGTGACGACTCCAGCGAGCCTGAGGGCACCGGCGTGCTCACCTCGACTGTGTGCACCTATTGGTGTAACTTCTTGACACTACTACCGTGGCTAGGGGCTGGTGGCCGTGGCAATGGCAGCCACGGCCGCGAGCTTGCCGGCTCTGGCGAGTTAGCGGCAGCTTGGCCCAAACGGCCTACCCCGCGAGCATCAGCACATCGAGGCGGACACAGAGCACCGGAGAGGAGAGGCGGTAGGGGCACCGAGAAGCATGGCCACACGCGAGCTCGACTTGGCGGCAACAATGGCAACTGCGGTGGAGCCGAAGGCTCGGTGAGCACTACCTAGCCAATGTGGCTGCAAGGGGAGGTCGGGGACGTACAGGAGCTCAAGGTGTGGCCAATGCTATGAGGAATCAGATGATGGTGCGCGGATGCGGGGGATTTCTCGGTGGTGGCCGCTGGTGCTCCTCCGGTCATCGCTCACTCGGTGGAGAAGAAAACAGGGAGGTAGTGGGAATGAGCAGCGAGGAAGGGAGGCCGTGGTGCATGGCGCCTTCACGAGCGCGAGCATGGTGCAGCCCGACACGTGGAGGCCACGCGGTGCCGGGTTTCTGAGCTCGGTCGGCCACGGTCGAAATTTATTTTCTGAACTCGATACTGAATCGGAGGATGGATTCAACTATGAGCTCGTCTGACAGAGCTACTTAGAGGCTCCATAACTCACAAACGAGCAGGAATTAGAGGATGCCGCAAGAAAGTATTAGATAGAGCTAGGTGAGATCTTGTTACAAAACAATTGGAGCTTGAGCTAAAATGACATGGTTTGCAAGATACGATGCCCCAAAATGAGGTACACGGAAACTGCTCAGTCAACAGACGGCTGACAGCCAATTTTCATTGGATCGTAACTTCCAAACCAGTTAGAACCAGGAGATGTTGCAAGAGGCTTTTGGGTAGGGCTAAGTGAAGGCTTGATACAAGTCTACTAGCTCCAGACCTGGTTTGGCTTAGTTTGCAAAGTACAAGGCTTAAAAAGGGGATACATGAAACTGTTGTGCAGCCAGGACTTAGCTAAGTGCTGAAATCAACACCCCAATCTGCTTTGTGGGCCATGTTAGGGTGTGTTACAAGCATTTTCATGAGTTGACCACTGAAAAACTTTTGTTCCCCATGAAATTTGGCACAAACTTTGTTAAGGTGGCACAGCCATGCAAAAACTCTAGGCTATACTTTTTGTTAGGTCAAACAAGGAAGGTCCTAATGGTCAACTAGTCAAAGCATGAGTCAAGATGAAATTAGGGAATGGCATAAATATAAACCCTAGGTCATTTTGGATTAATAGCATGCTACAACAATTTATAAGACCCTAATCACAAATTAGCATCACTTAAGCATGAAAGTTTCACAGTAGGCATTGAAACACTATTACTATCACTAATGAACCATCACTAACATAATTATTGAAACCTAATGTTGCATATGTTTCAGGAGCATGTTTCACATGTTTTCAAGCATAACAAACCTAGGACATGTACTAGCATGGTCCAGATACATGATATTATCACTACCACCCATAACATACATATGTTGGAATGTTGCAAGGTCATGTTTCAAGCAAGGATGCACATGAAATGATGATGCTTATGGTAATGCCATGCTATGACCATGCTCAAATGATGCTAAAATGCAAGGCAAACACCTAGGGTGTTACACTGGCCGTGGTGGCGGAGTGAGGTTGGCGGTGCTCCGTCGATGGTGACGGTGGCGGAGCTCGAACTGTAGCCACTCTAGGCCACCAATGGACCAATGAAGCCACGCATGGGAAAGAGGAAGGGATGGTGAGGTTGTATGCAGGCGCAATCTTGCAGTGATGCTACGGTGGCGGAGCTAGGAATGGCGAGTCCACGGCGGTGATGTTGCCAGAGCAGAGCAAGGCAGGGAGAGTGTTAAGGCGAATGAAGGAAGCTGGGGCAAGCTGTCACGAGCTCCGACCTCACCCATGCGAGCCCAAGCACGGTGTCAACACGCAGCGTCCACGTGTCAACCTGCTCCTGCCCTCAGTCAACCACGAACGCGAATGAGTTCAACATTTTTAACTATGACAAAACTAAACCGACTGAATGGAAGCCAATAGAGGTGACTGATAGCCAAACTTCAACGCCCTGGAGCTCCTAATCTAGGCCGATTCGGTGTGAGACATAGTTAGCAACATTGTAGAGGGACATGGGATCTACAAGTTTGTTAATAGAAGCTTGGACTGATTCGGCTTAGTTTGGGAGTTATAGCTCTCCAAATTAGGTCACCTGAAAATTGTGCTGTCCAGTGATGACTGATAGCTAATTTCTGGTCAAGGCTTATCTCCTAAACCAGCTCGAGTTAGTGATAGGTGATATTAGCAAACTTGTAGATCTATGTGAGGGCTTCAACTTTGCCAATAAGAACTTGAGCTATTTTGGCCTGAATTTGAAACTACAAAGCCTTAAAGTGGGGTACCTAGAAACTGTAAGTCAGTATACAAGACTTAGAAAAATTTCTAAGTGCTGAAACAGCATGGAAACCTGACTTGTGGGCCCAGTTTGAGCATGTTCTTGCCATTTTCATGAGATGGTCATATTGAGACTTTTGTTCCTTGATAAATTTGCTACAAATTTGGTAAGGGGTGCACATCCATGCAAGGTCTCTAGGTTAGACTTTTTAAACAGTCAAAGTAGGACACTCTATAGGTCTTCTCATGGTCAAACCTCACCTAGAGGGCAAATTAGTCATTTTGGTCAACATGAACAGTGCTCCATTAGGTGTCCTAAGCATAGTTAAGCTAATAGAGATCATGTTAGAGCATCACAAGTGTCATCTACACAAAAACTCTATTGAAACACTGTGTTGCAAGTATGTGTTGCATAGTTAAACTAAGCATGTTGCATGTGTTGCATGATCATGTTTCAATGACAATGCACATGAAATGATGGTGCACATGCTCATGTCATGCTCATATGGATGCACAGATGCAAGGCAAACACCTGGGGTGTTACAACTCCCTTCAAGATTTCAAAGGGATTAGTCCTGCTCTTTGCACGCATCGCATCCCTATCGAGATTAACACCAGACCTTCTAGGGAGCCTCAAAGGAGGCTAAACAATGTGATGAGAGAGGTAGTGAAGAAAGAGGTCCTGAAACTCTTGCACAAGGGTATAATTTACCCTGTTCCAAATATCAAGTGGGTTAGTCCTGTACAAGTTGTGCCTAAGAAGGGAGGTATGATGGTACTGTCACAGGTTGGAGGATGTTTATAGATTACCAAAAACATAACAAGGATATGAAGAAAGATCACTTCCCGTTACCTTTCATCGATGAGACGTTGGAATGGCTTGCAAAGCATTCTTTCTTTTGTTTACTTAATGGGTACTTAGGTTATCATCAAATCCCTATCCATCCCAATGATCAAAGTAAGACCATGTTCACATGCCCCTGTGGGACATATGCATATCGATGCATGTCTTTTGGTCTATGCAATGCCCCTATCAATTTTCAAAGGTGCATGATGTCCATTTTCTCTGATATGATCAAAGAAATCATGAAAGTTTTCATGGATGATTTCTCCGTCTATGGCAAGACTTTTGATGATTTTCTTGAAAACCTAGACTAAGTCTTACAATGATGTGAGGAGAAGCACTTAGTCCTAAACTGGGAAAATGCCACTTCATGGTTCAGGAAGGCATATTCGTAACTTTCTTGGGCATGTTGGTTTTTATAGACAATTGATAAAGATTTCTCTCAAATTGCCTATCCTTTAACAAACTTGCTTGCTAAAGATGCACCCTTTGACTTCAATGATCACTACTTAGATGCTTTTTACTATCTTAAGAAAGCACTTGTTTCCGCTCCAATCATTCAACCTTGAGATTGGACACTTCCCTTTGAGATAATGTCTGATGCAAGTGATTCTATTGTTGGTGCTATTTTAGGACAAACCAACGATAAGAAACATCATGTAATCTCATATGCTAGCAAAACCTTAATGGGGCCATAACTCAATTATGCAACAACTGAAAAAGAATTATTAGTTGTGGTTTTTGCTATAGACAAGTTTAGATATTGCTTAGTTGGAGCTAAAGTAATTATTTATACTGATCATGCAGCTCTGGAATACTTTCTCACTAAGAAAGATGCTAAACTCTGTTTATTAAGATGGATCTTGCTACTCCAAGAGTTTGATCTTGAAATAAAAGATAAAAAGAGAGTAGAATGCAATTCAAAGATGCAAAGGATTTGCCCATTCATGACTTCCTCCAATATGATACACTCCTCAAGATCACAGACTCCAACCCCTGTTATGCGAACATAGTTGATTTTATGGTTGCAGGACATGTACCACCAGGGGCAAACAAGAAAAAGCTCATTCCAGAGACCCATGTACATCTATGGGATGAGCCATATCTTTATAGAGTCTGTACTGATGGAATGTTGAGAAGGTGTGTACCTTTGGATGATGGAATCAAGATCATTGAAAAATGTCATGGAGCAGAATATGGAGGCCACTACGGAGCATTTAGAACTCATGCAAAGATTTGGCAGAGTGGTTTCTACTGGCCAACCATGTACAATGATACAAAAGATTATGTCAACAAATGTGCAAGGTGCCAGAGGCATGGGAACATCAACACCCGTGATGCAATGCCACTCACCAACAACCTACAAGTTGGACTGTTTGATGTTGGGGGCATAGACTATATGGACATTTCTCTAAGTGACAAGGCTGTGAGTACATCTTGGTGGCAGTGGACTATGTGTCAAAGTGGGTAGAAGCAATGCCACACCGCAATACAGACGCACTAAACTCAAGGAGGATGTTCCACGAAATTATTTTTCCAAGGTTTGGTACCCCAAAATTGGTCATAAGTGATGGGGGCTCCCACTTCATTGATAATGGCTTTCATCGCTTTTTGACGGAGCAAGGCATAAGACACATTGTTGCAACACCATATCATCCTCAGATAAGCGGTCAAGCAGAAACATCAAATAAACAAATCAAGAACATTCTGTAGAAGACTGTGAATGATGGGTTTAGAATGGAAAAGCAAGTTGCTAGATGAACTTTGGGCATACAGGACCGCATAAAAGACACCAATTGGTATGACACCATACCAACTTGTATACGAGAAGACTTTCCATCTGCCTGTTGAATTGGAGTTCAAAGCACATTGGGCCATCAAGCAATGGAACATGGATTTGCTAGCCACAGGAGTAAATAAAAAGCTACAAATCTCTAAGCTAGAAGGGTAGAGAGAGAAAGCCTACAACAATGCTAGAATCTATAAAGAAAAGACAAAGAGATGGCATGACAAGAGAATGAAGGTGAAGGAGTTTAACCCAGAGATAAGGTTCTCATGTTCAACTTGAGGGTCAAGCTATTTGGACATGGGAAACTCAAAAGCAAGTGGGAAGGACCATTCCTCGTCATTGATGCCATGACGCATGGAGCCATCACGCTCCAGGATGACGACGGCAACATCTTTAATGTAAATGGTCAATGTCTTAAAGTTTTCCATGAGCATGAACCACTAGAAGAAGAAGTTGACATGTTAGAATTTATCGTTAATCCTCAACTAACATAACTAAAATCTACATGTCTTCTTTTTGCTTTTGGTTAGTTTCTACACTAGTTAGACATCCTGGGCCATCGTTTAGAGAATACGTAGAAGAAAGTAAGGAGAGACCTGAACCAAAACCACTTTGTCTGGTTCAACCACATGCAGGTCGAGCAATCGCTTCGAGGAGCCATCTGGCTCGACCTAGTCATCCTGAACATTGCCCAATGTTCACAACGCGCCCTCAGTCATAATCCTCATGAAAATAGGGTTGTGAATGTTGGCACGATCTCTTTTTAACCTCTCCTCCCCTTCTCTCTTCTTCCACCTCACCTCCTTCCATCACCAGCTTCTCTCCTTCTCTCTTGTGCCTCCCAAGCCACCAAGGTAGCCTCCACCACGGCCCCAACTCATGATCTTGCCAAGATGCCCATTGTTCCCTTTAGGGAAGGCTCTTTCAACCCTCCAAATACCCATCCAAAGAAACAAACCGCCGTCATGGTCATTGGCACACTAGAGGTGGAGCCCCTAGACGTGATCCCACCGGCTGGAGGGCAACTAGGCGCCACCTTGCCTAGGTCCTCTAGCCATCCTCATGCTACTTCTTGGTCTCTGACTCCACGCAGAGATCTCCAAGATGAAATAATTGCAACATACATCTAAAATACCTAAAATATACATATGTATAACATAGGAGAGGGGAAGGCCGGGCTAGTCAATTTTGGCCATCAGGGTCTGAGCCATTGGTGAGCCACGGTGCATGAGCACCACTAGCACCACCCGCACTTGTGGGTGCCCTTGGCTCGGCTAGGGAAGACCTAAGGTGCCACGGCACATGCACCCTAGCAACCATGGTAGGTTAGCAATGGTGATGGGAGACAGATGGACAGACAGACAGTGATGGAGTGAGCAGCACAGGTGTTTGTGCGTGGTGCAGGCGGTGGGGCAGGATAAGGTAGTGAACGAGCGTGCGATGGGGAAGGGCGCGGACAATGAGCCATCATGTTGCTTCGGGGCCTAGCGAATAAGCATGAAGGAGTTGGGGGCAGATGGACGAATAAACATGAGGGAGTGGGGAATTTTGTTTATATGTTTGGAGCCTGCTCTTGGGGAGCCATGTCTGAACAGGAGTCATGTAACGGATCAATGTAATTATATGAGATTAAGTAAGAAAATCTTCCACCGAGGCGGTTAATTTATCAAACTTAAACCCGTATAACCCGAGATTCCGGGAAATCATGAGGGATTTCAAACCAACCAACATACAACCAAGATCGTACTGATTTAGCAGCCACAGTTCACATGATACATAGAGTTCACAATAAAAGTGGAGTACATCGGAGTTCGGAATAAAAGTTATTACAACACAGTTCAAAATAACATAGCGGAAGCAAATAGTTTTACACCCACACTTAGTTCAAATACAGTGCCAGTAGATAGTCATGGTCCACACAAGCAGTAGATAAGACGAACAGAGTGAACCTTGCCCAAGGTCCTAGTTGTCGCCCATCACCGGATATAGACAGTTGGAGCAGTACCCATAGTACATCTGACCATCTGCAACAACAATGGGAACAACACCCTGAGTACGAGAATGTACTCAGCTAGACTTACCCGTCATAAACCAGAAATAAAAGACACCAAGGATCATGCAAGGCTTTATAGATTGGACTGGCTTGACTCATTTTTGAAAAGCATAAGTTGTTATGAAAAACTATGCCAGTACTTTTTGCATCGCTTTTAGTATAACCTATTCAAGCTAGGTAAACACCTATTGCTAGAACAATCACTTGATCCATCATTAACAATCTAGATACCATGTCAGGTTTAGCATTTCCAACATCATTCACTTAACCATCAGTGTTCCGTTAATGTTACTACGATGCCATAGCTCGAGTCAAGTGCTCACTAACCGGGAGTGACGGCGATTCAAATCGAATTCCTATCCAGCTAGAGATTTATTCCTCACACAAACCCTGTTTCCCCCGTCAGGGTTGCGTAGATCACCAATGACACTTTCCAAGAAGCCGCGGGATAACAATCATGGATCGCACTACCCAGGGACCGCCCGACTACCAGGACGCACCTTGGGCTCACTCTTCGCGTCCCCGTTACACCCCCTTCGACACCAGTCTGCCAACCCGAGTTTATCCCGGCTCGAAAAGTGTCACTAGCTTCGCGGTCGAAAGGTACTTTATTCGGCCAGCTAAATATGAGGCATGCGTTCAACATGACAAGAGGGACGAGCAACGATCGGTCCTTAATCGACACAGATGGAATCACTATAGTCCAAAACCCTATAAGACTCCGCCCAGTCTTCGTTTATCCATCAACACTTGGTTACTTTTTATGATCACAATTACAGCTAACCATAACCCGGTATCCACCTATAACTCGCAGGTGACAGGAAATCATCCGACTTCTACTGGTCTAAGCATGGCTAAGCAATTTACTCGATCCTGACCTAACAGGGTGAAAGATAATCCGGTGGCCAAGGTAGTAATGCAACAACGGTTTCACTCAACTCCTATAACTTAATGCAACAATATATGTATAACTATAGTTCATGTAGTAAGGAACAACTTTTATAAATATAGGAGACTTAAAATGCTTCGGGGCTTGCCTCTTTCGAACGAGCTAGGATGGTGGTCGACGCACTCTGGCAGCTCCTCGCCTGACTCTTCCTCCTCAGGCACCTCCTGTGCCTGGGGCTCCTGCTGATCGGTCCAAACTTCCTCCTCTGGTACCGCTACCTGCGACTCCTCCTGCGATCCTGTATGATGCAAGTGTATAAGCAAACATGCGAATGATGCATCAGATTACGGTGGAATGCTTTGATGACATGATATGCAGATGAGCACATAGAATGGACAGCTTGGATTATAACCACATCTTCTACAAGGTAGTCCACGTCATCCAAGAACATGTACCCTAAACACATGCACCTTATTATTCTACTAGTTAGCACATAATCTACACATACAAGTGATCCTATGCTACCAAAGCTTACCAACCTAACTCAACCACAACATCAGCAAGGCATAATGATGCTTCAAGGATACACCAAACATATTTTATTTCTCTTAATTTCTCATAAAGAATAATCTTTCATTCCCTATTTAACTAGGGTTACGCAGCAACACCTATTTTTGGTGTAGATAAAAATCTACAAAAATTACAGTAGATTACTCTTACCCTAACTAACCTACTACTAAATTTTCATGAGAATTAAATAAGTAAAACTATCTTTACAAAATAAACAAGTTATAGCATAATAATGAGCATGAAATTATTTTGTACTAGAAAAAGTAACAAACAACAGATTTCACATTTTTTCTATGTTACTAACAGTAAACTAACATACTACAAAAATTATCACATGCATGTTCTATACAAAATTAGCTCTCTACTAAAAATAACAAAGATTATTAATTAAAGACATTTGAACTACACCTCAATAATCTTTCATAGAACATACTTCACCAGTATTTTTCCTAGAAAGTACATCACTAAGAAAGATTAAAGCAACAAGAATCGCATTTTTCCCTTCATTATTTTATTTACTACATATTTTCTAAGATATCAGCATTTATAGCAATTAAATAATTTTGCACAGTAAAGTGTTACAAAAATAACATGAGATATTTTTAAACTGTAGATCTATTCAAGAGGAACATTTCAAGATTTGTTTCATAATTTTTGGAGCTATAAATTGTACACAAACATTTCTAAAGTACTTTCTTTTCCCAAAATAAATAGAAATTTAAAAAACGAAATTTGGAAATCGCTGAACAGGCCGGCCCACTTGGCAACACTGGCCCGTGGCCGAAATCAGCCAGAGCGCCGAGCGGGGAAAAAGAAAAGCGGCCCGGTTCGGGCCTCGGCCCAAGGCCGCTTGGCCCAGCGAGCAGAGGGGAGTGGAGCGGGACGCGGGGCGTGGCTGCGCGGCTGCGACGTCGCGGCGGCGGTGATGCCCGCCGGCGGCTAACGGGCGGCTCCGGCCGTGCGAAAGCCAACGAACGGGCGCACGGAGATCCTGGAGTGACGGCGAACACCGAAGGGCGGCGCACGAGTGACGAGGCGGGGGAAGAACGCCGGAACGGCGGAGTGAGCGCGCGGTGGCCGGAATGGCGTCGCGGCGGGGCGCGCGAAGTGGTGCCTTACCGCGGGGCAGAGGTGGAGCGTGGGGGTGCATTCGGAGGAGAGGAGGACTGGGCGGAGCTGGTCGTGCGAGCAATTGCTCGGAGGCGGCCGGCCGGCGGCGGAACGTGGCAAGGAAGTGCGCAGCCGCGGCGGCGAGCGCGCGGGGAATGTGGACGCGCGCGGCGAGCTCGCAACGGCGGAAGGGAGAGCAAGTGAGGGAGAGGGAGGAGGCAGGGGAGCGGGTGCGTGGCCAAGGCGCCAGGCGAGTGGGGCCCACGGACGGCCACGCGGCGGGCGGCGCCGGCGCATGGCGGACACGGGGCGACGGTGTTCTGCCGCGGCGCCACGGCGTCGCGCGCGCGCGCGGGCGGCAGGCGCGGACACGGACGCAGGCCGGGCTGCCAGAGCCGCTGGGCCAAAAAGGAGGCCGCGGCCCAGTTAAAGAGGAACACCCATTTTCTTTTATAAATAATATTTTCAGGTTTATTTCTTTGTTTCAAAACTGAATTTGAAATGAAAAAGAGGTTTTCAGAATTTTGGCCCAAAATAAAAGTTGTTCAAAATTTTATTCTCTACAACTTTATGTAGGGCATTTTTCAAAATTCTCAATAGATTTTGAATTTGGGATTTAAAGCTAAATTTTTAAGTAAAAATTTATTTTTCTAGAATATTTTTAAAAGCAAAAATTTGAAGGAATTTGAATTCAAGAGTTGCTCCAAAAATCATGTTTATTTATTCTAGATTATCTAAAATTGTAGCTACACAAAATTTTACCACTCTTTAGCACTTAAATACAGAATTTGGGTTTTGAGTAATTGTTTTTTTTTTCAACTTTAAATTTAAAAGGGTCTATATTGCATGCAATGATAACCATGTATGAGATGATTATGACTAATGCTTTGGATGCTACTGCATGCTTAACACCCAGGGTTGTTACAAGTCACGAACAGATGCCTAAGTTAGATCATTTTTGTAGTTTTTATGTTTATACATGCCTTAATGCAGTTGTATACTATTATTTTTATTTCATATTTAAATTCATATTGATATAAGTATCATGATCAACATTATTATGCTCGTATTTGACATACTACTCCATGCCTCCATCCTAGACCGAGGGCGCTACGGTGGTGGGTCGGCCCTCTTCTTCTTGGTGCCTGGTTGCACGCGGCCCTCTCCTAGTCTCCCTCTTGATGGGTGGTGGCGCATGGTCAAGATCCAACGCGTCGTGGTTGATATAGGAACAATAATAGGGCTTTAGAAGAGCGAGTAGCAGAGTTGAGGATGGCTCACTTAGATCTAGATGACAACTTCTGTGCTCTTTGCATTAGCACCGATGCGAAGATGAAGTGCCTCGCTAAGGCCATAGGGTAATAGGATCTCCTCTTTCCACCCTCTCCTTAGGCATCTTAGCATCACTCTCAATAATTTTAGGCACTTAGGTTTATTTGATTCCATTTCCTTCATTTTATTTTCATTAATGTAACATGTGCCTATGATGAGTTAATGAGATCAATAAAATTTTGGCTCTACTGGTGTTGCCACCAGCAGAAGCCCCTACACTTCACATATCCTTTGTTTCTGTGAACCAGTACAAAGGGAGCCAAGTGTGGGGGGCATCAGATGACCCCCAAACACACCTTGGCACCACTTTGAATATGGAACATTGATGTCCATGGCCAAACACATCTGCTCATCAAATCTGGGCCCTAACAGCCACTTTTTGGCGTTGGACGACCTGCATATGGACACATAACCAAAAAGCACAAGCGCAGGAGTATGTCTTTAGAGGTAAGGACGTAGATGGCAAACACCGAGGTGGCTAGAGGCCCTAAGGCGGGGTCGCCCGACCCCACCATGGACCCCTAGGTCCACTAGTCAGCATCCAAAAATGAGGTTTGAGAAAGTGACATGATTTATGACATTTGAAGGGTAGAAGCTTTATAAAGTTTGATTCTTGCATATGCATATTGTCGGGTACCAAAAACTAGGGGTACCCACAATCAACGATTAAGAAAAACAAAATCGCTACCTACAAACAGGACGAGCCAAAATAGCCAACGAGACACCTCGACTACATTCCGACTCGTATGAGGCACGCTCGACAGGACACCTCGACTACGATCCGACTCATACGAGCCACGCTCGACGGGACGCCTCAACCGTGTTCCGACTCGTACGAGGCTCGCTTGACAAGACGCCTCGACTACCGAGAAATCTCCGACTCGCACGACCTCGGATCAGGCCACTCGACCCACCTTATTCACCAACTCTGAGACAGAAGTCAGAGCATTTAATGCGACTACCAACTACTTCCTACCATCATGGCTACAGCAGTAACCGGCATGGAAGCAGTACCGGTGTCAAATCTCACTTTTTACTACCCATCCCAGGATGGGAGGTGAAAACCTGTCACTGTACGCACCATACCGTGCACTATTTCGCCACTGATCACCCTCGAGGTAGAATACGACAAGGACCGTACCCCGTGATCCCGGGGACTCGGCCTTATCCGCCCACCATCGATCCACATCGACCCGTCCTTTACCCGTCCTCGACCCACCGCCGGTCAACAAGGAAGAAAGACCAACATGACACAAGACTCGGAGTCTTTTCGCCATCTCATTCTCTACGTCACCATGGTGTCCAGGGATGGCCGGCCATTCTCGGGGCACGTCACTACAACCACCTCCACAGGGATCGACAAAACATCACCTCAAAGGCACCCCCGGTGTTTCTGCCTCCTCTTACCCTATAAAAGGGCAGGCAAGGGCTCGACAAGGGGGAGAACGATGAACAACGGACGACGAAAAACCAGTCACCATCCCACCATAGAAGATCAACATCTCAAGCAATCTCCTTTGTACTCTCACTTTTTCTCTGAGACCTAGGCTTGGTTCCCTCTCTCACAGCTTGTAACCCCCTACGCAAGCACTTAGGTGCAAGGAAATACAATACTCCCCCCTCCCCGCTGGACGTAGGGCCTTCTTTTGCCTGAACCAGGATAAACCACTGTGTACTCTCCTTGCATCACCATCCAGATTAGGGACACGCAGCATTTGATTCACTCATTGGCTTAGGACCCCACAGGACCAAACGCCGATAGTTAGCGCGCCAGGTAGGGGACGCTGCGTGCCAACATCATTTTCTTGCCATTTTTCTAGATAGCTGACCCCAAACATCCACTCCCGTTGCCCACAGTGATCTGGTTTGGGAGCTTGGAGTTCATGTCCCTTGGCCATAGCTATGACATGGTCCTCCTCCCGCCCAGGCACCCGACTGACGGTGACCACGAGCTCTCCCAACCTGCGGGAGCCCTGCGCCGGTATCATCGCTCTCGTCAGGCACGCGCCGCTAGGCGATGGTGAGCCCAGCGCAACCGCCATCATCGCCTTGCGGAGGGCGATGGTATTCCCTGATTCGGCGCCTCTTAGCTAGACGCTGACATGGATTTCCTCGCTGAGGATCTGTGTAGGATGAGCTTGGCTGAGGGTAAGATGCCGATAGGGAGTCCAATCGCTCCACCGCCTAGTGTGGCGCCACCATCAGCCAGTTTGACTACTCCAGCACCAGGAACGACGCCTTCGTCAGCATTCCTGTTTGGACTTGACTCGGTTGCCCAGGCGTATGCTTCTTCTGTAAGCACTAGCATGAGTGCTTACGAGGAACTCCCCGGACACCATCTACGCTCCACCCTTGACCTCATTGCATCCACACCAGCTTCCAAGTACCTGGACTCCACAGAGACCCCAGATACGGAGCTCCGTGCAACTGCTTTCTGACATCACGACCCAAGAGACGCACGGCCTCACATGCACCCATTATACTACTATTTCGGCGCTCCAGACTCTGACTCTGCCAATGACACCTATGACCCGACTCATGAATGCTTCAATATCGATGGATTTTTCACGTCGGATTCAGAGGATGAGACAGCCGTGGGAGGAAGGAACACACCACCTCAGGTCGAGCTCCCTACTGAACGAGATGAGGCTCAATTCCTTGCCGATCAAGGAATGCAGCTTGAGCAAATCCATGAGTTGCAGGATAGGCTCAACGAGGAATGAGAAAATCTACGCCTACTTCAGCAAATCCTCAAGCAAGAGCGTGCGGCGTGCGCACACAGCAGAGGAGCTCGAGAGAGAGCTCACGATGTTAACCGTCGCATCATCGAGGATCAGGCAATCAAGCCCTCGGTTTTTGGTCGAGCCAGCCAGAACATGGTTGCAGCCGCCATGCTCCTTCATAACATGCCCGAGCTGTTGAACCCTGAGGCCCGTTGAGCCCATGATGAAATCTGAGGACTCCTCGAGACCGCTGCCATGCGGCAGGCCGAGAGTTCCTCCTCGAGGCGACGCGGGCTTGCCTCAGAGCAGCCTGTAGAGCCCTCCCAAAAGGAGAGAGAGGCCTTGGTTCATCCCGAGCACGCCCAACAGAACAAGGTGGTCTCTGTCCGTGAATGCGTCATCGACAACCATGAACCTCGAGATGCCCGTGACAACATCATCGAGCGCTGGAGGCGCAAACATGGTGACGGTGCAGCTCGAGGCTACCACGAGCATAGAGGCGGGCGATACGACAGCTCAGAGGATCAAAGCCCTTCACCCGAGCCACCGGGACCTCGGGTCTTTAGCAAGGCCATTCGCGGAACGTTACTCCCGGCTCGGTTCCGCCCCCACGACTCTTACCAAGTATAATGGCGAAACCAAACCTGGACTTTGGCTCGCTGACTTCTGCTTAGCTTGTCAGTTAGGTGGGGCCACCGATGACCGGGTCATCATTCAACAACTCCCCCTGTTCCTATCGGACACCACTCGATCCTGACTCGAGGACCTCTGACCTCGACAAATCCATGACTGGAACGACCTTGTAAGAGTGTTCGAGGGGAACTTCAAAGGAACCTACATGCGCCCCGACAACTCGTGGGATCTCTGAAGCTGCAAACAGAAGCCGGGTGAATCCCTTCAGGATTACATCCGGCGTTTCTCCAAACAACGCACCGAGCTCCCCAACATCACCGACTCCGACGTCATCATGGCCTTCCTCTCTAGTACCAACTGCAAAGAGTTGGTTTGAGAGTTGGGCCGCAACACTCCCATCACTGCCAACGGTTTGATGGATATTATCACCAACTTCGCCACCGGCGAGGAGGCGGTTGGTGCCATCTTTGGTAGCGATCAGGACAAGGGGAAGCACAAGGAAGAGGATCCCGTAGGCACCAGTCAGGGCTTGAAGAGGAACAATAGGAAGAAGAAGAAAAACCAGCAGGGCAAACAAGAGGCCTCGGCCGACGACCTTGTTGCTGCTGCTGATCGTAAGAAACCTCGAGGGCCCCTAGCGGGGGCATTTTTTACAAAATGCTCAAAGAGCCATGTCCCTACCACAAAGGGCCCATGAACCATAACCTCGAGGACTGCCACATGCTCCAAAGATACTTTGAAAGCATAGGCATCAAGAAGGATGAAAAGAAGGAAGATCCCAAGGGAGACGACAAGGACGAGGGGTTCCCTGAGATCCATGACTGCTTCATGATATATGGAGGACTCTCGACGCACCTCTCAACATGGCAGCGCAAGCGGGAACGTCGAGAGGTCTTCTCCGTGCAACTCGCAACACCCCTCTTCCTTGACTGGTCGGAGGTGGCCATCACTTTCTACCGTGATGACCACCTAGACTACGTCCCCAATCTTGGGGTCTACCCACTTGTTGTCGACCCATCATCACCAACACATGCCTCACCAAGGTGCTCATGGATGGCGACAGCAGTCTTAACATCATCTATGCCTAGACCCTCGACCTTCTGGGGATCATGAGGACGCACCTCTGACCCAGCGTCGGAGGCTTCCATGGAGTCATGCCAGGGAAGCGAGCAGAGCCCGTCAGGCGGGTCAACCTGCATGTCTGTTTTAGCACTCCCACCAACTTCAGGAAGGAGACTCTCACTTTCAAAGTGGTTGGATTCCATGGAACATACCACGCCATCCTTGGGCGCCCAAGCTACGCCCGGTTCATGGCGGTCCCCAATTACACCTACCTCAAGCTCAAAATGCCAGGCCCCAACGGTGTCATAACTGTCGGGGCCCTCCTATGAGCAAGCCTATGAGTGCGACATGGAGTGCGTCAAGCATGGAGAAGCCATCTTGGAGTCGGTGACCTTAGTGGCAAACCTCGACGGTTTGGCCAATGAGATCCCCGACCCTAAGCGCCACGTCGGCAACTTCGAGCCCACGGAAGACGTCAAGCTCGTGCCCCTCGATCCCACCGACCCAAAGGGAAAGGCATTGAGCATCAGCGCCACCCTCGACCCCAAATAGGAAACAGTGCTCGTTGACTTTCTTCACGCAAACATCGACATCTTTGCGTGGAGTCCCTTGGATATGCCGGGCATACCCAGGGAAGTCGCCGAGCATGCCTTAGAGATCCGAGCCGGCTCCAAACCAGTGAAGCAACGCTTGCGCCGCTTCGATGAAGAAAAGCGCAAGGTCATTGGCAAGGAGATCCATAAGCTATTGAAGGCCGAATTGATCAAGGAGGTTCATTATCCCAAGTGGCTAGCTAATCCTGTATTAGTTAAGAAAAAGAATGGGAAATGGAGGATGTGTGTAGACTATACTAGTTTAAATAAAGCATGTCCAAAAGTTCCTTTTCCTTTGCCACGTATTGATCAAATCATTGATTCTACTACGGGATGTGAAACTCTGTCGTTCTTAGATGCGTATTCCAGCTACCACCAGATCAAAATGAAGGAGTCCGACCAGCTCGCGACTTCGTTCATCACCCCATTTGACATGTATTGCTACGTTACAATGCCCTTCGGTCTTCGAAACGCAGGGGCTACGTACCAGCGATGCATGCAACACGTTTTTGGGGAACACATTGGACCAACCATCGAGGCTTACACCGACAATATCATTGTCAAAACCAAGAAAAACAATAATTTGATAAACGACCTCGACGTTGCGTTCAAGTGCCTTAGGGCCAAGAACATTAAGCTCAACCCCGAGAAATGCATCTTCGGCGTTCCTCGAGGCATGCTCCTAGGGTTCATCGTTTCCGAACGTGGCATCAAGGCCAACCCAGAAAAAATCACTACAATAACAAAAATGGGCCCTATCCGTGATCTAAAGGGCGTGTAGAGGATCACGGGCTGCCTAGTGGCCCTTAGTCGCTTCATTTCGTGCCTCGGTGAAAAAGCGCTCCCACTGTATCGTCTCCTGAGGAAATCAGAACACTTCTCATGGACCCTTAAAGCTGAAGAAGCCCTTGACAAGCTCAAGGCTACGCTGTCCAACTCATCGATCCTCGTCCCTCCAACCACAGGGGAACCCCTCCTACTTTATGTCGCCGCAACGACACAAGTAGTCAGTGCGGTCTTGGTTGTCGAGAGGGCAGAGGAAGGACATGCCCTGCTCGTCTAGATACTGGTCTACTTCATTAGTGAGGTGCTCTTGGAAACCAAGGTTCGCTACCCACAGATCTAGAATCTGTTGTACGCCATCGTCTTAACGCGGCGCAAACTCCGTCACTACTTCGAGGGCCACCGGTGACTGTGGTCTCTTCTTTCCCTCTAGGAGAGATAGCCCAGAAGTGGGAAGCCTCGGGTAGGATAGCCAAGTTGGCGGTCGAGCCCATGGGTGAGACCCTCTCTTATGCACCACGCAAAGCCATCAAATCCCAGGTACTAGCAGATTTCCTAGCGGAGTGGACCGACACTCAACTCCCTTCGATTCAGCCCCAGGCCGAGCTTTGGACCATGTATTTCGATGGGTCGCTGATGAAAATAGGAGCAGGTGCGGGTTTGCTCTTCATCTCACCCCTCAGAGTCCACATGCGCTATATCATCTGGCTTCATTTTCCTGCCTCCAACAATGTCATCGAATACGAGGCGCTCGTCACAGGCCTACAAATCGCCATCGAACTAGGGGTCCGACACCTCGATGTTCGAGGTGACTCTCAGCTCGTGATCGACCAGGTCCTGAAGAGCTCAAGCTGCCATGATCCCAAGATGGAGGCCTACTATGAGGAGGTACGGTACCTTGAAGACAAGTTTCACGGCCTCGACCTCAACCACATTGCACGCAGATATAATGAGGCCGCCGATGAACTCGTGAACATCGCTTCTAGTCGAACTACAGTTCCACCTAACATTTTCGCGAAAGATCTCCAATAACCATCCGTCAACATCAGGGTAGACGGAGGGGTCGATGGGCCATCACTCGACCCCCCACCTAAGGCGGAAGCCCCCTCGACCGGGGCTAAAGCCATGCAGGCGGAAGGCTCGACCCCGCCAGCCAACCTCGAGCCTGACTGGCGTATTCCGTACCTCGACCATCTCACTCAAGGGGACCTCCCCTCGGATAAGATCGAGACTCGACGGATCGCTCGCCGGGCCAAATCCTTTGTGATATTTGGCGACAGTAGGGAGCTGTATCGCCGCAGCCCTACTGGCATCCTCCAACGCTGTATCACAAATGAGGAAGGCAGGAACCTGCTCAATGATCTACACTCGGGAACACATTCCGATAAGGTTTCTATTGGCTGACCGCAGTCTCCGATGCAGTCAAGATAGTACGCTCCTGCAAAGGATGTTAGTACTATGCAAGACAAACCCACCTCTTGGCTCATGCCCTACAAACTATTCCCATCATATGGCCATTCGCTGTTTGGGGGCTCGACTTGGTCAGACCCCTGAAAAGGACAACTGGTGGCTTCACCCACTTGCTCATCTTCGTTGACAAATTTTCCAAGTGGATCGAGGCCGTCCTATCACCAGCATCAGGTCTGAGCAAGCTATGCTATTTTTTACCAACATCATCCACCGCTTTGGGGTTCCTAACTACATCATCATGGACAACGACACCCAATTTACTAGTAAAAAGTTTCTAGATTTCTGTGACAACCATCACATCCGTGTGCTCTAGTCGGTCGTAGCTCATCCAAAAACAAACGGCCAAGTAGAACGTGCCAACAGCATGGTCCTACAAGGCCTGAAGCCAAGAATTTTTGACAAGTTAAACAAACACGGCAAAAAAATGGGCCGCCGAGCTCCCCTCGGTCTTGTGGAGCCTAAGAATGACGCCGAGCCGAGCCACGAGGTTCACTCCGTTCTTCTTAGTCTACGGGACCGAGGCTATGCTCCCAACCGATGTAGAATATGGATCTCCGAGGCTGAAGGCCTACAACAAGCAAAACAATGACTCCACAAGAGAGGACGCCCTCGACCAGCTCGAGGAAGCTCGCGATGTGGCTCTGTTACACTCTGCCAGGTATCAGCAAAGTCTCCGACGCAACCATGACAAACACGTCCGCAGGCGGGACCTCAATGTTGGTGACCTGGTGCTACGACAAAACCAGAACAACAAGGGATGACACAAGCTTACTCCGCCATGGGAAGGGCCATACATCGTCGTGGAAGTACTAAAGCCCTGCACCTACAAACTATCAAATGAGAAAGGCAAAATCTTCACCAACGCATGGAACATTGAATAGCTACGTCGCTTTTTTCCTTAAAGCCTCGAGGCTCTATAAATTGTTTCACAATCTCATAGAATAAAGAATACATCGGTGTTCAAAGCATTGTTTTCACAACAACCAGGAAGGATCGACCCTGTTTTCTCAGAGTCGACCCTCCCTCGGGGGCTGCAAAGGGGGGAACCCCCTACGTATCCCCAAAAAATTTTGCTTTTTTTCAAAAAAGATGAGAACTGTCACATAAGTCGACCAGGCCACGAGCGCACCCTAAGGGTCGAGGGCCGCCGAGCCGCGAGATCACCTATGCCTCGAGCTATGATACCTCCACTCACCCCCATGCCAAGGGGTGCAACCGCGCGCTAAGTAGACCTAGTAATAGTTCACGACTTTGAAAAAGCTCACGACTAACATTCCTGTTCGCTTCGAATCAAGTTCTTACATAATCCCTGAGGCCGCAAGCGCGTCCTAAGGCTTGAGGGCCATCGAGCCAGGAGATCACTTATGCCTCCGAGGCTATGGTACCTCCACTCGCTCCCTTACGCCAAGGGGCGTAACCGCGTGCTAAGAAAATCATGCGAGAACGTGATTCAAGCGAGAAAGGGAAGAAAAAACTCAAACAAAAATTGACATTCAGTACAAGTTTACATCTAAGTGTTCCAATGCCCCCAAGGCCATCACGACCAAAGTTATGAATATTAACTCATTTACACGGGCCCTCATGCCCAGTTTTGGCTCATAGGCCCTCATCGTCAGCAGGCGGAACCACCTCGACCTTGAAAAGCTTGGCAAGGCGACTCCCAGGCTCCTCAGCGGCCTCGATCAGGTTCAGGCAGGTGACTTCGTTCTCCTCGTCTGTCCGGTCTGGATCTGTGATGAAGCAATTAGCGACAAGGTCCACGTCATACTTGAACCCAGACCGAACGACCGCCATAGCCCTCTTCACGCCATGATGCAGCCTGCCTCGTATCCTCTCACGGATGAGGCGGCCCATCGCCACCATCCAACAGACAAAGCAGTTCCCCGATGCGTCCTCCTCGGTATCGGCATCGGGCTCGACCCCCAGGCCGTCACATACCGAGGTGATAGCACCCTAGAGCAACTGAGTCCGCCCGGCCTTGGCCTCGAAGAGGTTTTCGAACGAGGTGGCCATCGCCTAGGCTGCATGTTGCTGCTTCTCCAACTCTGAAACGTAAGCACTGAGTTAGCATAATCCTGGGACCCCAATGCCAAAGACAGAACACAACAAGAGGTTTACACTCAGAGTGGGTCTGCAAACCCATGACCTCATCGCGCAGCTCCCCGCACGCCTTCTCGGACGCTCGAAGAGCTTCGTCCTTGTCGTGGACCGCCACCCTTAGCGCCTCAATCTCCCGACCGGTGCCCGAGAGAGCCTCGTCCCTCTCTCGGACCGTCCCCTTCAACATCACAACCTCATCCTCCAAGGTTCTGATGCGAGCGGACGCCATCCCGACCTGGATGTTGAGGGCATCGCGCTGACCACTGGCTAAGGCGACATCCTTTTTGAGCTCCTTCACACGTGCCAGTAGTGGCCTGAGGTCCTCATGAGCTTTAGCCGCCTCCTCCTGAGCCTACGCCGCCTCCTCCCTAACCGCTGCGTGGGTGACGCAGAGCTCGCCCGTCTCGGTGCTCTTCTGGGATAGCCGCTTGTTGGCTTCCTTGACCAGGGCCCATTGACAAGCAAGCGCCACCCACACGCCACTCTCATGACGAATAAAGAGTGACTTGCGGTGAGAACGCTCCTTGATCTCCTGACCATAGTTAAAACCTAAAAATTAGAACCAAGGAAAAGGGAAGGATAAAACATAGGGAAAGACTAACGAACCTGGCTTACCTCGAAAGCCTCCGACATACCCCACACCAGGGTATTCGAGACCATGCGCAGGGACTATAGGGAGTGCTTTCGGAGTCCCTCGAGGTACTCCTAGTGTTCCACCTTGTCCTTGTCGTCGAGGACGAAGAAGGGCCTAGCGCTGGGGTTGGACGCGTCCCTGAACTCGAGGGTCGACCGTGTAACACCCTAGGTGTTTATCACCAATTAAGTAGTGGGTTTAAGCTCAAACATGATAGATTAATGGAGATGACAATGTCAAAGTCAAACCTATGGAAATAAGCCCTAACCTAAACTTGGATATTGCACCCTCGCTTACATATAGGCTCAATTAAAAGATATATGCTTGGGTGTTGCTATCAAAGTATCTTCACATGTCTCACCTCAATAACTATCTATATTGATCCCTGGAAAAGTTTCTTGAAGTTTGAAATCAAGAAGTCAAATGAAATGATAAGTCATAGTAGAGTTGGAAATTTTGAAGGAATGAGTCATATCTTGCTTGGATTGTTTTGTTTAGAGAATGAGAACATATGTCATCAACCAAGTCTTGCAACCTTGACCAAACAACTCCAATTGAACCCTACAACAACACTTATGAAAGGCTCATGTGGAACAAGTGACAAGAAGATGCCGCAAATCGGTCCCGAACCTCAAAACTAGGGTTTCTTCCGACGCGGTGTTGACCGAAGTGAAACTACTATTTTTGTTCGAGATATGAAGTTTGACCTTTAATGAAAATTGGAGTTTAGTTTGTATGCAACAAACTTTATTTTTGGACCGCGTCCCGATCCCACCCCGAAGTGCTGTCAAGCTGATCACAGTGCAATTTTGACTCCTCCTGTGCAACCCTATGGTGGGAATTAATATCTCGCAAACCAGTGGAATTTGACTGAGCTCCTATAAGCAATGTTGTAGTACTCTCATAGCCCTACGCAGCGGTATAATTTGTTGGTCGAATTGTCATCTGGTTTAAGAGATAGAGGTGAGATTAGAAGAGTGGCAGACTCGTAAATACGTCGCTTTTGGATGGCAGTTTTGGAGGCGCTGAAACTTGGTGGCCGACATCAGAAAGGACCGAGCGCCGTGTGGCCTCCATGCCCGTGCATGAGCGCCACCTCCCCGGGCTGCTCTGTGTCGAGGGGGAGAAAAAGGGGATCGAGCCCGACCCTTCACTCGCTCCCTTCTCCTCTTTTCCTCGGTCTATTTCTCTCTCGCTCTCTCGTGCCCGAAGCCATGGCCGAGTCGGGCTGGAGCTCGCTGTTGCCGTCGCCCCTCCTTTGCCCCTCCTCTTCCAACACCAGCCACCCCTCTCCTCCTCCCTCCTGCCGCTGCTGTTGGCTGCCATCTGCTCCTTCGTCGTCCTGGGCCGCTATCTCACCGGAATCAAGCCGGCCTCCTCCGTCCCCTTCTCTGTTTTCCGTCGCTGTGAGGAAGAAGGACCATCTAGCGAGGCAGAAACTCTTTGTTGTGTTCACTTTGCAAAAGTGCTAGAGACAAAGGATTTACATATAGGGGCTTACATGATTTGTGGAAAGTTTTGTGTTGACTCTGCATAATGTTTTCTTTTTTTTCTTTTTCGGAATTAGTATTGCATTTAAATGGCTGAACTTTGAAAATACATAGTAAATGATAGAAAAATCGTAAAATAGCAAATGAGGACTTTTTGGAATCCATGTGAAATTTTCTATGCAGTGGATCTATAATATGGCATGTTTTAGTTTAAAGTTTTAGCTGTAAAAATAGATTTATGCAACTAGGTTTTGAATGCTAGTTGGATCTGTTATTTTTAATAACTGTAAATATATAACTCCAAATGAAGTGAAATTTTTGTGACGTGTTACTCTGGTGATGTATGATGTCTAGTAGAAATTTCAAGATTTTAGGCTTGATAGTTTAGGAGCTATAAAAATAACAAATGCTATATGCTGCTTTGCTTCTATTCTGGACAGTTCTTCATATATGCATTGTTTGGCTTAGTTAAGTTATGAATCATGCCTTGATGACAATAAATGATTTGTAGTAATTTTCTTAAGCTTTTCAAAAAGCTAAAGAGCACAATTTTTGGTTAAGTATATGTTTAACTATAGTAGTCTAAAGTGTTGTAGCTGTTTCTGTCCAAACCCAGACAGGGTTGCCTTGTTTATAATGTGTGACCTAGTTAGTAGCACAATTAGCTCTAGATGTTTATAAAAAAATTGTTCGCAACTTGTTAATCTTTCTAAAAAGTCCAGAACCATAATTATTGGATTTGTGAAACTCAAGTTATAACGGTTTAAAGTGGCATATCAGATTCTGTCCATATTTTGGACAGAGATGCAATTATTTAATTAATTGACCATGTTAACTGTAGAATCATCTTAAGATGATTACAAGAAAGTTGTAGGTAACTTTATAAGCTTTCCATAAAGTTGAGAATCATGTTTGTGGAGGTCTAGAACTCCATTTATGCTTCTCTGAAGTTTCTATCAGTTTTCTGTCTATAATTTTACCACTGCTGTTGGGCTGCATGTGTGGTGTTACTCGTGCAACTAGTTTCATGGTGTAAATGATGTTTACTGTGATTTTGGTAAATACAAAAGTTGTAGATAATTATCTTATCTTTCTTGTGTTAAATTTTCATGATCCCAGGTCTGATAGTTTAAGAGTTGCATGCTTAATAAGTCTACTGTCAGATTTTAATTATCTTCTGTGCAGACTTTAAAGATTGGCATGTTTGGTCATGATAACTTGGGAATCAGGTTGAGATGATTAAAGATGAAATGTAGATAATTTCATAAGCTTTCCAAAATGTCTTCTTGCAAGTCATTTGGATTTGTGTAACTACAGTTATGCTTCTCTGAAGTTGCAATCAGTTTTATGTCCATGTCTGGATAGGTCTGAAACATCTACATGTTTGACCTGTTTAACTTTGTAATTAGCTTTTTATGTAAACATCAATCTTGTAGACAATTTCTATGGATTTTCATAAAGTCTTAGATCATCCTTGTGGGATGTTTGTAGCTTAAGTTATGTTTGAAACAAGTGACTGTTTGCTGCTGTCCAAATCTACTTGTATCTAGAATTGTTTGCTTCTACTTGCTCTTGTTTGTATGATTGCAAATGGTTATCTTGGACACCTAGAGTTAAGGTAGCATGCCTAAAATGTTTTGCTAAATTGTGAAGTACTTGATCATGTATAGCTAGATGGTTGTATGACATGCTTATGTGTGTATAGTGTAACATATGCTTGTTTAGTATGCTTGTTGCATTCCTTCATGTGTATTCTTTATGTTCATGCATCTGCATCTATGCATCTCATCCTAGGTACGCTAGGTATAGCACGTGGATGTGGAGCGCATGATGTGGAGACAGATGATGGTGTAACGGTGGGATGTCCAGAAGATGGAAGAACCCCTGAATGCAAGTGCTAGGACCGGAGATGTCACCATGACGGTGCAAGCTAACTAAACTGACTTGTGTCGGATCTCAGGCAAGCCCCGGAGCATTATAAGCCTCCTATCTTCAAAGCAATTAATTCTATATATGTTATAAGTATTGTTGCATTAAGTGGTAGGAGTTGGTTGAAAACCTTGCTGCATTATATCATTCCTTGTCCAGATATATGAATCCTTGAATCCTACGTAGACTAGGATCGAGTAGATGCTTAGCCCTGCTTTAAGCGGTAGAAGTCAGGTGATTTCCTGTCACCTGCGAGATATAGGGATATTCATATATGGCACGGTTGGCTATATTTGCTATCGTGGAAAGGAACCATGTGTTAATAAAATGAAATGAGACCGGGCGGGATGATGATAGTGAAGCGACAAGGCATGGAGGTCTTGGGTGTGGATCTATCCCCGTCTGAGTCGTTTAAGGACCGATTCGCTGTACGTCCTTGAGTCATGTTGAACGCAGTCTAACACTTAGTTGGCCGGATAAGTCGTTCCGACCGCGAATCCGAGTAATACAGTTTAGGCCGGGAATCGAATGGTAGGTTGCTTCTTGGAGGAGAGAAAGGATGTGCTTGGGGACATTGGCGTGAGACCAAGGGGGGGTTAGAGTCCCTATCACCTGGCAGAGTGTCGCCCTTGGGGTCGCGACATCATTCGGACCCGTGGCTCCTGAACTATACCAAAGGTGACCTGAGCAGCCCTCGCCAGGCGTGACTCGGTGAGTGTTAGAAATACCCCTCCAGCTGGATAGGAATTCGATTCGAATCACCGTCGCTCCCGGTTAGTGAGCACTTGACTTGAGCAGCGGCAACGTAGATTCCATTAAATTGAACGGATGGTTAATTGGATCATGATGGAAAGGTTGCCTCAATTTATACCTGCTATGGTTAATATTGTTTGCTCCTAATAAAGTGAGTGCTCTAGTACAGGTTCTAATATAGATGATAGGTTAATGATAATTAACTTGATGCTTAAGCATTAATGATTGATCATCTATATTAAGCTTTTATGCAAAATGTTGTCAAGCTAGCCCCACTTTATATCAGCCTTGCATGATCCTTGGTGTCATTTTATTTCTGGTTTTTGACGGGTAAGTCTAGCTGAGTACTTTGTCGTACTCAGGGTTTTATCCCCACTTGTTGTAGGTTGTGATGTATCTTGGCGGCTGCAAGAGTTGGTTGGCTCCTGCCTTGTGGCGGAGTGTGATCACGGGCATGATCCTTCTTATTTACCTTATCTCTAATGCTTTGGTTGGAAGTTGACCGTGGTACTGGCATGTATTTGAAATAAGATTAATGTTAGTTTTAAATTACTTTGCTTCCGCTACTTTTGAACTTAAGTTGTAATAACTATGTTGAACTCTGATGTAAATTGATTTACTTGTAAAATGGTTGTAACATGTGACTTGTTATGTTGAATCACTACGATCTTGGCTTGTATGTTGGTTGGTTTGAAATCCCTCGTGATTTCATTGGACTACCGGAGTTATATGGGCTCAAGTGCGAGAATTTGATCATTTTGGTGATTGTTTTTGTACTTGTGCTCTTATAATTTGGACGGTTCTGTTACAGCTGGTATCGGAGCAAGATTCAACATTAAATATGTCATATGTGTATTTAAAACACAGGTTTTGTTTCTAAAACCAGTTTTATCAACTTATAGCTATATATAGGTTTGTGACATCTGAATTCTAAACCTAAGTATGCCAGTGGTCAATTTCCTTATGCCCATATAAGGATTATTAGGTGGCTTATATAAGTACTAACTTGGGGGTTTTCATTTATGCATCTACGCCCAGGCCAAGGTATGTATGTGTGATGACTCTCCCATACTATGCTACCCGGTGTGTTAGATTGGTGGTAGCCTTCATATATGAAATAGCCATATATGTTGCTAGTTTACTTTTATGCAACGTCGCACCTACGCTCAGGTAAGTGTGAGTTGTGAGAGCATGACCGTACAACCTGCGGTCTAGGGGAGAGCTAGTTTTGGTTACTGGATTATTTACATGTTATACACATGTATATATGAAGGTACTTAATTGTGGGAGATTGATGATTCGGGTAGTTTTGGTACTACATGTACGTATACAGGGGTATATGTATATGGGAGTACTTAGAATTTCACCTTTCTGTTTTCATTGTGTGCTATATTGGGAAATGTTGGGCTGCAATGAAAATTTTCTGCAGGTACGCTAACCACGAATGCGTAAGTCGAATGTAGCTGTCGACTAGCTATATATCGAGAGAGTGCGCGTTATGCCACCGACATAGAACGTGATCGCCACCTTAGGTTGGCAATCATGTGAGGACGAATAGGATGAAGCATGCATCTTCATGATTGTTGCTTTATGCATAGCTATACTCCCCTCAGCCTTGTTCTATAGTGTGTAACTTGTGATCAATGTGTTACACTATCTTTCTTGAGTGAAGTAAAACAAGAATGCCTTGTTCCATATTGCTTGAATAGGAAATGCTTGATAAAAGTGTGTGCTTAGCCTTGCCAGAAATAATCGTGGATTCTCATGAATGAATTATATTAGTGCTGGTCTAAGGTAACAAAATTTAGAGCTACTAGAATAACATTTTGGTGTGCTATCTTGTTAAGTAGAACAAAGGCAAGCTTTGTTTTGCTTATTAAACGTTGGCTGCTAGAACTGTTTCTGTTGTAGTGATGCTTTCGTGATCATAATGGTGTTTTCTGTGGTTATAGAGAATACTAAAGTTGTAGCTAACCTACTTATCTATCTTGTCCTAAAAATTTTATGACACTAGGTCTTATGTTTTGGGAGTTATAGATTTTAGAAGTTTGTTGTCAGAATCTGCTCATGTTCAGAACAAATCTGAATGTTTGCTTTATTTGACCTATGTGCTTATGGAATCATGTCTTGGAAATATTATAGGAAGTGTAGTACTTTTTCTAAGTTTTTCAAAATGCTAAAATCACTACTTTTGATGGTGTAAGTCACCAGTTATGAGCTTGTGAAGTTGAACGACAGAATCTGTCCAAATCTGGGCAGAGATGTCTTCTTTGTCTTGTTTGGCCTTGTTAGCTATAGAATCATCTTAATATGATAATAAGAAAGTTATAGACAACTTAATAAGCTTTACATAAAGTTAAGGCTCAGCCTTGTTGTGTCCCTAGAACTCCAGTTTTGTATTTTTGAAGTTCTTGTTAGTTTTCTGTCCATATTGGTACAGATCTGAAACATTAGCATTTTTGGTCATGTTAATCTATGAATTTGCTGTTGGTATGAATAACTAAAGTGTAGTCATCTTCCTAATCTTTCTAGAAAGTCTAGGATCACCTTTGTGGGATGTCTATAACCTCAGTTATAGTTGAAACAAGTAAGTACTGCGTTGCTGTCCAGATTCTGGACACATGCTAAGTTGGCTTCCTTAGCTAGCGTTGTTTTGAGCTAAACTGGTAGTTAGTTCATGCTTGAGATAAAGCTTGTTAGGGGTGAGCCTAGTGATTAGTAATGATTGCTGTGTGTGAGCTTTTTGCTTGGTAATAGTTGCTTGAGTTTGTTTGTGTAAGCTTCTTCATGTGTTGCTTGAAGTTATGATGTGTGTATGTATGCTTGTTATCTAGGTAGTACCCTAGTTGGCACCTCGTTTATCCTCGGTGAGCATGCAAGGGTCGCATAGCTTTATCCTAGAACAACGTTCATGTATGTAATTGTATGGTTGCTGTCTCCTATTAGGTTCTCTCTCTTAGGAGCCTGAGCATGTAGACTTGGTGGTTAGCCCTTGAATGTTTGTATCCATGCCTTTGCTTGACCGAAAGACCAAAGTTTAGTTCTCCTATATGTTTGCATAAGCCGTGGGTGTTTCGCAACTATTTTTGGGAAGACCCTTATCGACTGACCAACCAAGTTAACTTTTATCAATGCTAGCCTTTGTCCATGGGTCGTACGTTGCCAGTTGTGGAGACCGCACCCAAATTTATGTTGGACCTCCCGGTTGCCTCTCCCAAAGGTTAGCTAATGCGACGAAACGTCTTTTTGTTGTGACCTCTAAATCGTGTGCTTGCAAATTTGTGCATCTACCTTATCAACTCAATCTATGACTACATATCGGTTTTTACCCTGAAAATTTTGCTTAATCTGTCCTCAACCTCCCCAAGTCTTAAGATGTTCATCAGTCTTGATCTCATGTTATTGCTCAACATGATTGAATCTTCTGTTAATCTTTTATCTGGTACTCCCCTCGGTGGACGCAAGTCATATGTAGAATTTAAGCAAGAGCCTCTTGCTCAGTTATCCTTGGCAATTGCGTGATGTTCTCTTGTGCTATATTTTGATCTTCGGATCATTTTCGTGTTGATTTTAAACCTTGTGACTACCTTTGTTTCCTATCCCTTCTTGGGTGGCGCTTGTTCTTACAGCCCATTGGTGCCACTTGAAATTTCACTTTCGTTATGTGTTTAGTATTGGTGTTATGAGTAGCCGCTGATGGTGCCACGATGAAACCAAGGGCCTCCAGTGGCTGCAGACACATGGCTGGCTGCTTGGCATGCGCTGGTATCACGGTTTCTAGTCATGATCCATTATGAAACGATAGTCGATGTGTTATTTTCTCGTGTTCCTTCCTTGGTTATCTCTCCATATCGTATCGTAAGATCCATATCTTAGACCGAAAGTAGTGGAGTTTCCTTCTGAAGTTGCTAAGAAGATAACCTTTGAAGAACCGGTCACTGACATAAACATTAACAGACTGCAAGAAGTGGTAGACATGTGACTCTACGTAGTTATCCCAGTATTGACGAATATCATCTAGTAAGCAAGTATCTTGTCTCTATTGGATAAAAAGGACACACAACACTTAATGTTGGACAAGTTATCTGTGAGATGAGAATCGATTGTCGCATTGTGCATATGACCGGAGCTATCCAAGTCGCAATCTTGGGTGCATAATGACCATACAATCGAAATCAACCATCTCTAGAATAACTTCCTATTTGCTAACTTCGATGGCAACCATCTGTTCTGCATCAACTACAGCTGTTGTGGTCAAGAGGGAAGATTTGGAACTTTTTAGTGTTGAGAGACAACTGATTAGTTACTAATAGGAACGTTAATCTCCAGCTAGGTAACGACTCCTTGGTAGTTACGAAGGCTATGTCTTACAGAGCAATAACCAACAAGAAGTTAATTAACTAGTCAACAACTTGCATGGTATTCTATCTTCTAGAGCCATTGTGATCAAGTCAATTCCGTCTTGGACAATCACACAGATAGTGCAAGGTGTTCTATCAACTAAAGTGAAGAATTAGAGAAAGCATGTCCTTAGTTCCAATCAGCATCCTTGTGCCCCTAGGTGCCACAAATGGTTTTGTTCAGAACTTTATTGGATGAAGTATTGAGGAATATTCGGAAGTGGTTCCTTATCCTTGTAGAAATGTTCTCCAGGAAGAGTATGTGTTTTGCCCTGCAAAAGTAACCGGCAAGTTCAAAGCGTGTGCATCCTTGGATTGGTATGAAAATTAATAGTCGAGATCTGCTGTTGGATGGCCCTTTTAAGGTCTCACAGATACTAGTTTACACTCTTTCATTTGCTTTTGCTTTCTCATATCCCTAATGTACGAGCAGTCTTGGTTTCTGCAAATCAATGTATGCCATCGCGAATCAAAAGCAATTTGAAAAGAGTCAAACAACAGATTTTCCATCTTCGAGCTGCTGTTTGATCCTAAAAAGGAAGCCTCAAGGTGAAAGTTGGCCTGACAAAGTTGTTATGCTGCAAGTCAACTCAACTTATAGTGCAACTAAGTCACAAAGGAAAATTTTACTCAACCGCTTGGTGGTAGACTACTTCCCGCGGTTTAGTAAATATTACAACTTTTGTTGTCCTTAAGGCCTCGTTACATCTTTCTTTAGGAATTATTTTCCAATGATGACATACTTTGGTACCTTATAAATTTTTTTACCTAAGAGGTTGCATCTGATTCAACCTAGATAACTGTTGCCATTGGATAAGAGAATCTTCTTAGGTAACATTTGGCAGAAATACGAAGCCGACAGAGTCAGCTATCACATTCACTAACCCATCAACAGACTCAGATAATACAGTGTTGTCATTAGAGAAAGAGAACTGCACACATGGAACCTCAAGTAGTTTCCATTGTTGGTGTCTAAATGAATGAACATTTACGACCACCATAGACCATGTCTATTGGTTAGTTAGTACCATATAACCTCAGAGAATGTTCGTCGTCTATGATCTCACCCTTTGGAAGGTTGTGCTCAAGCCATTTTTGGTACAGGACTGCTTTTCAAAAATTGTGAACATAGGGTCATTTCAACGAATATACTTCTGAATATTTCGGTCTAGAGTCAAGTTCATATGGCCTATGTTGTGGTCATTAGAAAGTCAGATACTTGTGAGTGGTTCACTCATGGACCAAATGATCTCCGTACACTGAGAACGCAGTATGTGCTATCTTGGATTCCTCCCAAAGTAACAATGCTTCATGGAAGTCAATGAAGGAAATTCTTCAGGCAAATTTTACCATAAAGAGTAAGTATCAAAAAGTGCCTTTGACCAAATTGTTCACCGACGTTGAAGCTTTTAGCTGAATGCTATAGCAGATGTTGGGAACTAGATAACGTGTCTCTCTTCCTTAAAAGATCTTCCATTCCGAATCTCGGGACGCGATTCTTTTAAGGGGGAAGGGCTGTAACACCACAGGTGTTTATCACCAATTAAGTAGTGGGTTTAAGCTCAAACATGATAGATTAATGGAGATGACAATGTCAAAGTCAAACCTATGGAAATAAGCCCTAACCTAAACTTAGATATTGCACCCTCGCTTACATATAGGCTCAATTAAAAGATATATGCTTGGGTGTTGCTATCAAAGTATCTTCACATGTCTCACCTCAATAACTATCTATATTGATCCCTGGAAAAGTTTCTTGAAGTTTGAAATCAAGAAGTCAAATGAAATGATAAGTCATAGTAGAGTTGGAAATTTTGAAGGAATGAGTCATATCTTGCTTGGATTGTTTTGTTTAGAGAATGAGAACATATGTCATCAACCAAGTCTTGCAACCTTGACCAAACAACTCCAATTGAACCCTACAACAACACTTATGAAAGGCTCATGTGGAACAAGTGACAAGAAGATGCCGCAAATCGGTCCCGAACCTCAAAACTAGGGTTTCTTCCGACGCGGTGTTGACCGAAGTGAAACTACTATTTTTGTTCGAGATATGAAGTTTGACCTTTAATGAAAATTGGAGTTTAGTTTGTATGCAACAAACTTTATTTTTGGACCGCGTCCCGATCCCACCCCGAAGTGCTGTCAAGCTGATCATAGTGCAATTTTGACTCCTCCTGTGCAACCCTATGGTGGGAATTAATATCTCACAAACCAGTGGAATTTGACTGAGCTCCTATAAGCAATGTTGTAGTACTCTCATAGCCCTACGCAGCGGTATAATTTGTTGGTCGAATTGTCATCTGGTTTAAGAGATAGAGGTGAGATTAGAAGAGTGGCAGACTCGTAAATACGTCGCTTTTGGATGGCAGTTTTGGAGGCGCTGAAACTTGGTGGCCGACATCGGAAAGGACCGAGCGCCGTGTGGCCTCCGTGCCCGTGCATGAGCGCCACCTCCCCAGGCTGCTCTGTGTCGAGGGGGAGAAAAAGGGGATCGAGCCCGACCCTTCACTCGCTCCCTTCTCCTCTTTTCCTCGGTCTATTTCTCTCTCGCTCTCTCGTGCCCGAAGCCATGGCCGAGTCGGGCTGGAGCTCGCTGTTGCCGTCGCCCCTCCTTTGCCCCTCCTCTTCCAACACCAGCCACCCCTCTCCTCCTCCCTCCTGCCGCTGCTGTTGGCTGCCATCTGCTCCTTCGTCGTCCTGGGCCGCTATCTCACCGGAATCAAGCCGGCCTCCTCCGTCCCCTTCTCTGTTTTCCGTCGCTGTGAGGAAGAAGGACCATCTAGCGAGGCAGAAACTCTTTGTTGTGTTCACTTTGCAAAAGTGCTAGAGACAAAGGATTTACATATAGGGGCTTACATGATTTGTGGAAAGTTTTGTGTTGACTCTGCATAATGTTTTCTTTTTTTTCTTTTTCGGAATTAGTATTGCATTTAAATGGCTGAACTTTGAAAATACATAGTAAATGATAGAAAAATCGTAAAATAGCAAATGAGGACTTTTTGGAATCCATGTGAAATTTTCTATGCAGTGGATCTATAATATGGCATGTTTTAGTTTAAAGTTTTAGCTGTAAAAATAGATTTATGCAACTAGGTTTTGAATGCTAGTTGGATCTGTTATTTTTAATAACTGTAAATATATAACTCCAAATGAAGTGAAATTTTTGTGACGTGTTACTCTGGTGATGTATGATGTCTTGTAGAAATTTCAAGATTTTAGGCTTGATAGTTTAGGAGCTATAAAAATAACAAATGCTATATGCTGCTTTGCTTCTATTCTGGACAGTTCTTCATATATGCATTGTTTGGCTTAGTTAAGTTATGAATCATGCCTTGATGACAATAAATGATTTGTAGTAATTTTCTTAAGCTTTTCAAAAAGCTAAAGAGCACAATTTTTGGTTAAGTATATGTTTAACTATAGTAGTCTAAAGTGTTGTAGCTGTTTCTGTCCAAACCCAGACAGGGTTGCCTTGTTTATAATGTGTGACCTAGTTAGTAGCACAATTAGCTCTAGATGTTTATAAAAAAATTGTTCGCAACTTGTTAATCTTTCTAAAAAGTCCAGAACCATAATTATTGGATTTGTGAAACTCAAGTTATAACGGTTTAAAGTGGCATATCAGATTCTGTCCATATTTTGGACAGAGATGCAATTATTTAATTAATTGACCATGTTAACTCTAGAATCATCTGAAGATGATTACAATAAAGTTGTAGGTAACTTTATAAGCTTTCCATAAAGTTGAGAATCATGTTTGTGGAGGTCTAGAACTCCATTTATGCTTCTCTGAAGTTTCTATCAGTTTTCTGTCTATAATTTTACCACTGCTGTTGGGCTGCATGTGTGGTGTTACTCGTGCAACTAGTTTCATGGTGTAAATGATGTTTACTGTGATTTTGATAAATACAAAAGTTGTAGATAATTATCTTATCTTTCTTGTGTTAAATTTTCATGATCCCAGGTCTGATAGTTTAAGAGTTGCATGCTTAATAAGTCTACTGTCAGATTTTAATTATCTTCTGTGCAGACTTTAAAGATTGGCATGTTTGGTCATGATAACTTGGGAATCAGGTTGAGATGATTAAAGATGAAATGTAGATAATTTCATAAGCTTTCCAAAATGTCTTCTTGCAAGTCATTTGGATTTGTGTAACTACAGTTATGCTTCTCTAAAGTTGCAATCAGTTTTATGTCCATGTCTGGATAGGTCTGAAACATCTACATGTTTGACCTGTTTAACTTTGTAATTAGCTTTTTATGTAAACATCAATCTTGTAGACAATTTCTATGGATTTTCATAAAGTCTTAGATCATCCTTGTGGGATGTTTGTAGCTTAAGTTATGTTTGAAACAAGTGACTGTTTGCTGCTGTCCAAATCTACTTGTATCTAGAATTGTTTGCTTCTACTTGCTCTTGTTTGTATGATTGCAAATGGTTATCTTGGACACCTAGAGTTAAGGTAGCATGCCTAAAATGTTTTGCTAAATTGTGAAGTACTTGATCATGTATAGCTAGCTGGTTGTATGACATGCTTATGTGTGTATAGTGTAACATATGCTTGTTTAGTATGCTTGTTGCATTCCTTCATGTGTATTCTTTATGTTCATGCATCTGCATCTATGCATCTCATCCTAGGTACGCTAGGTACAGCACGTGGACGTGGAGCGCATGATGTGGAGACAGATGATGGTGTAACGGTGGGCTGTCCAGAAGATGGAAGAACCCCTGAATGCAAGTGCTAGGACCGGAGATGTCACCATGACGGTGCAAGCTAACTAAACTGACTTGTGTCGGATCTCAGGCAAGCCCCGGAGCATTATAAGCCTCCTATCTTCAAAGCAATTAATTATATATATGTTATAAGTATTGTTGCATTAAGTGGTAGGAGTTGGTTGAAAACCTTGCTGCATTATATCATTCCTTGTCCAGATATATGAATCCTTGAATCCTACGTAGACTAGGATCGAGTAGATGCTTAGCCCTGCTTTAAGCGGTAGAAATCAGGTGATTTCCTGTCACCTGCGAGATATAGGGATATTCATATATGGCACGGTTGGCTATATTTGCTATCGTGGAAAGGAACCATGTGTTAATAAAATGAAATGAGACCGGGCGGGATGATGATAGTGAAGCGACAAGGCATGGAGGTCTTGGGTGTGGATCTATCCCCGTCTGAGTCGTTTAAGGACCGATTCGCTGTACGTCCTTGAGTCATGTTGAACGCAGTCTAACACTTAGTTGGCCGGATAAGTCGTTCCGACCGCGAATCCGAGTAATACAGTTCAGGCCGGGAATCGAATGGTAGGTTGCTTCTTGGAGGAGAGAAAGGATGTGCTTGGGGACATTGGCGTGAGACCAAGGGGGGTTAGAGTCCCTATCACCTGGCAGAGTGTCGCCCTTGGGGTCGCGACATCATTCAGACCCGTGGCTCCTGAACTGTACCAAAGGTGACCTGAGCAGCCCTCGCCAGGCGTGACTTGGTGAGTGTTAGAAATACCCCTCCAGCTGGATAGGAATTCAATTCGAATCGCCGTCGCTCCCGGTTAGTGAGCACTTGACTTGAGCAGCGGCAACGTAGATTCCATTAAATTGAACGGATGGTTAATTGGATCACGATGGAAAGGTTGCCTCAATTTATACCTGCTATGGTTAATATTGTTTGCTCCTAATAAAGTGAGTGCTCTAGTACAGGTTCTAATATAGATGATAGGTTAATGATAATTAACTTGATGCTTAAGAATTAATGATTGATCATCTATATTAAGCTTTTATGCAAAATGTTGTCAAGCTAGCCCCACTTTATATCAGCCTTGCATGATCCTTGGTGTCATTTTATTTCTGGTTTTTGACGGGTAAGTCTAGCTGAGTACTTTGTCGTACTCAGGGTTTTATCCCCACTTGTTGCAGGTTGTGATGTATCTTGGCGGCTGCAAGAGTTGGTTGGCTCCTGCCTTGTGGCGGAGTGTGATCACGGGCATGATCCTTCTTATTTACCTTATCTCTAATGCTTTTGTTGGAAGTCAACCGTGGTACTGGCATGTATTTGAAATAAGATTAATGTTAGTTTTAAATTACTTTGCTTCCGCTACTTTTGAACTTAAGTTGTAATAACTATGTTGAACTCCGATGTAAATTGATTTACTTGTAAAATGGTTGTAACATGTGACTTGTTATGTTGAATCACTACGATCTTGGCTTGTATGTTGGTTGGTTTGAAATCCCTCGTGATTTCATTGGACTACCGGAGTTATATGGGCTCAAGTGCGAGAATTTGATCATTTCGGTGATTGTTTTTGTACTTGTGCTCTTATCATTTGGACGGTTCTGTTACAGACCGGCCCCAGCGTGGAAGCTCCTCCTCCACCCGTACAAGCGCCAGCCCGGTGTAGTTAGGCCACCTGGTCGACGCCTCGACCAAAAAATCCCCCAATGCCGTAGAGGTACCAGGCCGATCTGGGGCCTCGATCGTCTCGACATCAGCCTTTTGCTTCCCTTTGTCAGAAGGAGAGTCATCGACAATAAGGTCGATCAGGGCCGGGGTCAACCCTTGGGGAGGGGCTAGCGTTTCTACTGCTGGCACCACTGACTGTATGATGGGTGGTGGCACGACCGCCCCCTGTTTCGCCTCGACCGCCTACTCCGTTGGCCAATCCTGATGTGGCTGTGGCTCCCCCCGCGCCAGTTGTGACTCTAGCTACACCGCTTCTTGCCCCGCCTCTGGTGGGGCCTCCACTACCTCTTTTGAATTTTCAACATCTGCCTGCCCTACGTCGCGGATGGATGTTTCAGCCTCAGCGGCCTCGACGGTCACCTAGGTCATCGCAATCGACCTAGGCTCTGACCCACCAGCGCCGGGCACCTCGAGTCCGACATCACCCGGGACCGCCTCGGCCGACCCTGACCCCCGCGTGGTGACACCAGAACCGGTGACCTCCTAGGCACTTGCCCCTACCTTGGCAGCCGCCTCCCTTAGCCTGAGCTGCTCCGTCATAGCCTGGCACTTCGCAACCTAGGCGGTGTCGTCGGCTGCCGTCTGCATCATCAGGGCAGTGCCCGACCTGAGCGCCTTGACGGGAGTCGGATTCGCGAGCTCCGCCTTACGCTTATGGCTGAGTAACAAACAAACATGTCAGAACAAAGAACGAGATCACCGATGACGGAAAAACAAGGTGAGATACTTACCCAGATATGGGAACCAGGGGCCTAGACCTTGGCAAGCCCGAGCCACCCGGCGGCACCTGTTACGGCCCTACCGTTGAGCCTCCTGTCGGCCAGGTGCTCCTCGGAGCCCGGGCTGATGGCGCATCGAAGGATCTTTGCGCTACCGAGGCTATTTGGCCTCGGGTCCTTATGCCCGTCGATGGCGCCCTGGCTTCTAACGTCGACGCTGCTGCTCCGACCGCCGGCTGAGTCCGAGGTGATCGGGCTCACGGGAGCGGCGCCACCGACCCCTCATGCGGGGCCCTAGACGTGGTAGATCCTCTCGCTGAAGGACCCGCTCCGGCCCTTCCCTCTCCTAGCTCTCCTTCCCCCTCAATGGGCATCGAGACTTCCCTCGACGCCTAGGAAGTTGACCCCCCAACAGGCTCCAGCAGGGGCCACAGTCGGAGAGGTGTGCTAGAAAAGTCATGGTATCATACCGTGACCCGACGTCATCATTGCCGCTGTCTTAATCCTCCCTCGAGACCGTCTCGGAGGGAGACTCCTCGAGTGGGAGCCCTCAAGGCTCTATTGGCGACGGTGCTTCTTCAACGCCTCCTGCTCAAGGGTCTTCCGGACTTGACGCTTCTTGGCAGCGTCCTTCTCCTCCTTCTTCTGAGACGCCAAGAGGCGTCGAGCCTCCCAAGCGGCCCGATCCTCCGGAACTAGCGGCCGTGATTCCTTGACCGCCGACAGATCCTGCACACAGGTCTCGATTGAATTAGTCGAGGGAATCTAGAAGCAAAAGGGCTTAAGACTGTCAGAAACGACACTTACCAGAGGCTCAAAGCCTTGAGTGGGGTGCATCGGGACCGTGTCGATGTCCTCCTACTTGAAACTCCCCACCATCCACCGTGCACATCGGGCGACCTCATCGAGGGGGAGGGACTCATGCGACATCTGACTCCCCTCCAGCGATGCCTCCGGCGTCATCTCGTCGACCCAGAGCCGGCGCTACGTCAGCGGCATCACCCTCCGGCGATGGAACGCAGCGGCCACCATTCCTGCCGTTAGCCCGCGTTGACAAAGTCTCCTCAATGCGTTGAGGAGCAGCTACAGTTCGGCTTGTCATCCTCGATGATGTCGTACGTCCAGTTCTCGTCGCGCGACATCAGCACCCGGTCAGAGAACCTCTGCAGCTGGTCGCCATCGTTGCGCAAGTAGAACCATCCATCGTGTCAGCCGCTGTTCGATGAAATCAGCTGCACCGAGATGTATTGATCACCTCGACCCGACCAAACTTGGAGAGTGCAGCTCCCTGCATGCACTACGCGCCGCACCCCTCGCTTGCCCGCCTTCTTGGTGAAGTGTTCCGCCTTGAAGAGGTGGAGCCACAGATTCCAGTGTGGCTCCATCCCCAGGTACCCCTCGCAGACCGCCGCCAAAATGGCAGCTTGCGAGATGGAGTTGGGGGCGAGATGGTGCAGCTCCACCTTGTAGTAGTGGAGGAGCGCTCACATGAAGTGGCTCGGCGACACTCCGAGCCCCCTCTCGTGGAAAGCCACGAAGCTTACCACGTAGCCCTCCGGGGGCGCCGGCTCCCGGTGGTCGGACGGCAGCACCCTCCATTCCGGCTAGGTATGGCTCGCCCTTGGTCATAGAAGCCCATTGTGGACCAACTCCTCTAGCCTCCTCTCGGTCACTGAGGAACGAGCCCATGCATCCGCTAGAAGGATCTGGCTCTTGCTCGCCATGGTTGTCATAAAAATAGCGTGCGGCGACGGCAGACGAAGGAGCAACGGCGGCGGTGGACGGTGGCTGAAGGGCGCAAAGGAGGCAAAGGAGGCGAAGAAGGCTAAGATGCAAAAGGCCTGTAGAGGGCATATGGAACCCTAGGCCTCACAGTTATACCTTGATGGAAGGCCAACGGGCAGGTGAAAAGGTAGGAACAGTTGCCACATTCAATGACCTTACCTAACAGCTCCCTCAAAATCCGCAGATAGGGGCACGTGTCCGCCGTGCACTCCATAACCATCGCACCACGCTGTCCACTACCATGCCGATCTCACTTCACCTCCTAAAAAGATGCGCCCCAAACGGGCAGGAAAAGGATCCGTGGACGGATATTCCCAGACGAATGGGTAACGGGCTCCGAGCCTGATATAAACCTCGAGGGATCGAAAGCTGGCCCTCGACCAGGGTTCGATAGCCGCCCTCGAGTAGCAGAGTCAGGGATGACTAGGGACGCGCCCATACAAGGCCAGGGCTTGAGCCACGCTCTCGAGGCACCCCCAGACGTATTCAAGGCTAAAAGAGAGGTCGACGGAGGCATCGAGCCCTCGAATCCTATCGCAAGGAATCGAGATCCACGCGACTACTCTTTGGCATTTTTGAGAGCGCCTCCATGGCCGCTAGCCGACTCCTACCGAATGGAGCATGGGCTCCCACTCGAATTCCTCATTAACAGCTCACCGGAGACCGTCGAAACTCGCCCGACGAGGGTAGTACGATGTTCCCCACCCCTCCTCCTTTTTCCTAAAAAAGGGAGCATGAGGGTCGAACGATAAAAGACGGCCAAGACTCTGATCGACCTCGTGCGCATGAGGCTCGGGCGCTCGACCACAGAAAGCCAAACCTATAATGAAATAAGACAGAACACGCCACGATACAAGAGCATTTCCTCGATAAAGCGAGCAAAAGACCTCGGAGGAGTCAAAACACTCCACTGAGGCCTCTAGGGCTACACTCGGCGGGTGCACTCGCGTGCACCCCCCGGAAAAGGCTACGATGCTACGACTCTAGTTCATGAACCGCTGAGCCTCTGTGAGAGTGATACACACTCACCCAAAGGCTCGGGGGCTACTGTCGGGTACCAAAAACTAGGGGTACCCACAATCAACGATTAAGAAAAACAAAACTGCTACTCACAAATGGGACGAGCCAAAATAGCCAATGAGACACCTCGACTACATTTCGACTCGTATGAGGCACGCTCGATGAGACGCCTCGACTACGATCCAACTCATACGAGGCACGCTCGACAGGATGCCTCGATCGCATTCTGACTCATACGAGGCTCGCTCGACAAGATGCCTCAACTACCGAGAAATCTCCGACTCGCACGACCCCGGGTCAGGCCACTCGACCCACCTTATTCACCAACTCTGAGACAAAAGTCAGAGCATTTAATGCGACTACCAACTACTTCCTACCATCATGGCTACAGCAGTAACCGCATGGAAGCAGTACCGGTGTCAAATCTCACTTTTTACTACCCATCCCGGGATGGGAGGTGAAAATCTATCACTGTACGCACCATACCTTGCACTATTTCGCCATTGATCACCCTCGAGGGAGAATATGACAAGGACCATACCCCGCGATCTCGGGGACTCGGCCTTATCCGCTCACCGTCGATCCACATCGACCCATCCTCGACCTGTCCTCGACCCACCGCCGGTCAACAAGGAAGAAAGGCCGACGTGACACAAGACTTGAAGTCTTTTCACCGTCTCATCCTCTACATCACCATGGTGTCTAGGGATGGCCGGCCATTCTCGAGGCACGTCGCTACAGCCACCTCCATAGGGATCGACAAAAGTTCACCTCAAAGGCACCCCCGGCGTTCCTGCCTCCTCTTACCCTATAAAAGGGCAGGCAGGGGCTCTACAAGGGGGAGAACAACGAACAACGGACGATGAAAAACTAGTCACCATCCCACCATTGAAGATCAATATCTCAAGCAATCTCCTTTGTACTCTCACTTTTTCTCTAAGACCTGGGCTCGGTTCCCTCTCTCACAGCTTGTAACACCTACACAAGCACTTAGGTGCAAGGAAATACAATACTCCCCCCTCCCCGCTAGACGTAGGGCCTTCTTTTGCCCGAACCAGGATAAACCTCCGTGTACTCTCCTTGCATCACCATCCAGATTAGGGACACACAACATTTGATTCACTCGTTGGCTTAGGACCCCCGCAGGACCAAACGCCGACACTTATGCTTGTGGGGACATATCTAAATAGGACCATCATATTGACTAAGTTGTTTGATTCTTGGCTTATGATTCATACCTTTTCTACTCAAAGTACTTAGAGGTTTTTTTGAAAATGTCATAAAACCATAGTGTCACTTACTCCTCAATAGTGAGAAAATTCCTACCAAAGCCATACGTATTCATATAATGTTCAAAACCTTCTCTATATGCTACTTGTACTTATGTTGAGTTTGGTCAAACCTTGTTGACCCTTGTTGAGAATTTTGTCATAGTTCCAAGATCAAGATCACGTACACACCACATAGATATGCTGCTTCTACACTGGAAGTACGTAGAAACATGCTCTTCATTTTCCATCAAATAAATACTCCAAGTTTAGTATGATTTCTCTCTAAAATTCTTGCAAAAGAGATATGGCTATGGAAAGATATTTGAAAAAAAAGTGAGCAAAAGTGAAAAGCTCATGTTAAAAAAAGAGAGAGAAAAAGAAAAAGAAAAAGAAAAAGAAAAAGAAAAAGAAAAAGAAAAAGAAAAAGAAAAAGAAAAAGAAGAAGATAGCCATATCTCAACTAATCATAAGTTAGAGAGATCATGTTTGTCTAAGGAGTACAAAAAGTCTATCATCATTTTCCACACACTTGCACATCTTGATCTAGGATTATGATAGTTTTCTCCTTGGATCCTTGTTTTGACTTTGCAATATATGCAATGCAAGTATGCTATCATGTTTATCCCTACCTGAGCTCCACATAAGCCTGATAGATGTAGGATGAAACAAAAAGAAGGCAACTTCATGTTATGCCTCGGTAAGGACTCATAAACCTTTGAGTGATTTGAGACTACTATTTGAGGAGTAAGGTTGAGCTATGTGCTTTCTTTTCAAAAACTTCATCAAAAACTCTAAGTACCAAGAAGTGAAAAAGGGAAGATGACTTTGCTTTGAGAACTGTTCCATTTCTCAACATCTAAAGGATATATGCTAGACAGTGTCACATAACCCACCTATATAAGGTATTCTTGAATAAACTCATGATTGCTATATATCTTGAAGATGTCATGATCATTGTCTTCTTTTCTATCTAACCTTTACTCGAGGATGAGCAAAGACTTAAGTGTGGGGGTCTTGTTGATGGTAATTTCACCAATGTTTTTATATCATCAAAACCGTCAACAAAACACTGTTTCTAGGAGCTAACAAGCAAAGATATAGTGACTTAGGTACAAATAACTTGGTTTCAGATGTACATGTCATTATTTGCTTGTAGGTACACAAAGCATGGACTTTGGGTGGCTCACTAGTAGGAATATCTACTTCTATGATGATCAGCTTTTGTTACTGAATGAGCCAAATTCATCATAATTTTAGTTTTATGACTAATTTATGGCAAAAATCGGTTTGTCATAGAAGTCGTGTCACACTTGAAATTCTATGATGATTTTCACAAAACGTCATAAAAGTGGTTTGATATGTGATGAAAACAGAATGTTATAGAACTATTTTGGCATGCGTGGCAGGGGGGCTGCCACGCTGGTGGGTGCTTCCATTGAAGATGCTTTCCACGTGTACATGCTATAGCCAGTTGCATTGGAGATGGTTCAGGTATGTGTCACCTTCTTATTGCACAACGTGGCCATCTTTGGTTCTTGCACATTTTAGGTTCTTACTCGACCATGTGTCGTGTTCCTATTGTTCCACATGTCAGGTTTTTATGGGCACACATGTCGTGTTGCGGTTGGATCATGTGTCACTTCTTCATTGGACCATGTGGCGTAATTTTATTGGTCCACGTGGCCGTTTCTTATTCGACCACCCATCACGGAAATGTCCGTCCATGTTTTGCCTTTTTATTTGGCCATGTGGTGTGATGTCATCCTTCCACGTGTTATATTTTTAATAGCCCACATGACTTGATCTGGCTATTTCACATGTCATGCACTGGTTCCTCCACGTGTCATGCCCTAGCTACCGCGTGGAGTACAATCATGTAACACCCCTGGTGTTATAGTAACTAAAACTAGCCATGTCATCATATGCATTGCAAAGCATTCATGTTTTATCAATTTGATGTGCATCAATTAAAAAAAGTTTACATTTTCTAGGTTGATTGAGTTCTGGTGGTGTTTGACTTGAATCCAAAACCCTAGTTTTGAATATCATTTCAAATACTTGGATTATGCCCTATGCAATTTGAGGCATACAACTATGCTCTACACTAGTGTCAGGTGTAGGGGATAAACTCAAGTGCAACATGTAAAAATGAACTCCAAGTTTGAGGTTGAATTTGAGTTCCAAAACTTGCTCTAAGTTTTCCAATTCAAATTCAAATTCAAATTGGGAGGTTTATTAAAATGAATTTATAATTCAAATTTGGTCTAAACAAATGGAGCATTGGGAAGGTCATGTGTGATTTGACTCAATGGTACATTTGGATGACAGTTGTGATCACTAATTAATCATCAATTAATATAGAAACCAAATTGAGTTTGAATTTGATTCAAAACCCTGATTTTCGGAAAACCCTGTTTTACCCCTTTTTCTGTAATTCAAAATCTAAGCAAAATTTGGGGTGAGCAAAAAAGAAAAGTTGTATGTCTTGTCTAGATGTACAACTTTGGTGAGTTTTCAAAGTTTCAATGTAAAATTTAAAGTAATTTTGAATTTACCAATTTCCAGAAATTGTCCCCTTTTCATTTCAAATTCAAATTTCAAAATCTAAGCTGAATTTAAAAAAGTTTTTATTGAGCAACTTTTGTTTTTGGAGTTTTTCAACTTCTTTAGAAAATTTGGGAGTAATTTGCAAAATGGATTCAGTGGCATTTTCGTAAATTTTTCAAAATCGGTTTCAAAAGTAGGGCACCACCTCCTGCTTGCTGCTGATGAGCTTTGGTCAGTTTCCAGTCACACTCGAGGCCACCTCCTGCTCGACGTGGCTTCGCCAGGTTGTTGCTATCGCCTTCTCGTGTACTGTCGCGGCTATAAAGCCTAGGGCCAGCCGCTGTCACCCCTTTTTCCTTCCTCTTTACCACCGCCGTCAACCTCCACTCGCTGGCATCTAGTACCGCCACTAAGCCATCCTTGGCCAAATTGAGAGTACCACCACGTTTGCCCCATCCTTGCGAAGCTTTGGAACCTACTCGCGCACCCTCGCCCTGTCCAAATCGCCCGGTGTGCCATTTTCTTCCTCGCTGCCGGCAGAACACCGCCACGAGCCACCTCGCCGTGGTCAGCCCACTTTGGTGAGCCTCGTGTCGCGCCATCTCATGCTTTAGCTTCGCCTAGCGGTCCTATTGCTCATCGGTCCATTCGTTTCCTCAAAGAAGCTCCTAGGGCGCCGTAACGCCATCGCCACCGCCAGTTCAAGCCGCTACCATCATCCTCACCGCCGACCGAGCACCTCCGCCTTGTCTCCGCCTTGACTAACTAGCGCATTGTATCTGCGGTGAGCTACTAAAGCTGTAGGTGCCACCCGCGCGGTCGGAACCTTGCTGCCGGCCGAGGAACGCCAGTCACCAGCGGTCACTGCCGTGCTCTGCTCGGAGACACCGTGGACCGAGCCGAGGCTGAGTTGGGCCCCGTTCGTGTTTTGGTGGATTGGGCCGAAGTAAAAGAAATGAATTTTCCTTTTTCTGATAAATGAATAGTATTGAATTTTTTTTATTTCATAGAAAAATATTTAGAGCTCCAAAAATTCTAAAAAAAATTGTGTAGCCTCTTTGTGATGTGTACTATCTAGAAAAAAATACGAAATGACAATTTTGATTACTTTTTGCATGTTAATTAATTAGCTTCATTAATTGATAAATGAGTTTTCTATAATTTTTCTAGGCTTAAATAATTATCCAAAAATTGTGAAAATTGTTTTGCCACTTAGTTGTGAGGTAAGCTTCTTAAAATAAGAATTTGAGCTTAATTAGACAAAGTTGATTTTATACTTAATTATATGCTTAATTAAATAATCAATTAACCCTTAATCCTGTTTAATCATTTTAGGGTTTGATTGATTTTATGATTATGTGTTGACCCTAGGTCATTAACTTTTAATGACCTTTGGCACCTTTAATTAACTGTTTGAGTCTCTTAATCATGTTGTTAGGGCTTAATTAATATTATTTCATGTGCTTAATGTAAGTCATTAACAAAGTAGTTAACCTAATGAAACCCTAGGCTAGGGTTAGGTTAAGCTTTGTTGGCTTGCAACTGTACCATGAAGGAAAGTTGTACTCAAGTTCTTAATTTTGTCATACCATCATCAAGCATCATGTTTATTACTTCATCATGTTGAAACATATCATGTTATCTCGTATAGTCCCCGTGAACGAGGAAGTTAACATGGTCGAACCAATCCCCAAAGAAGAGCAGTCACCAGTGGAGGTTGGATTCGATATTTGTGGAACTGACCTTGAACCAAAAATTCCTATCGACCAAGGCAAGCCCCGGATGCATTTAACCCTACCTTGATGTAACACCCGAGTGTTACGCATGCATTCAGCACCTGCAAATCATGAGCATAAGCATTGTCATACATTCAATCACATTGCATGAAATAATGATTTAAATATTACCTTGAAACATGTTAATGAAAACATGCTTGTTGCATTGTTTGTTTTAAATAGAACTATGTCATGATTATGCTTGCAATGGTGTTAAACATGCTTGTTTGCTTGAGTAATTAGTTTAGAAATGTTTAGCAAAATTTTTGGAGCAAAGTTGTATTCAAACTTTTGACAAAATTTGATTTTGAAAATATTACTGAAAAAGGTCAAAAATCCTCCCTATCTAGCTTTTACTTTCCAATTCAAAATCTATTGGGAATTTTGAGTTGGTCCTTTAAGCAAAGTTGTAGAGGATTAAATTCTAAGCAACTTTCATTTTTGGGTCATTTCTAGAAAATGCCATTTTGTTGCTCAAAAATTGATTTAAAGCAGCTGCATTTTGAAAATTTGGAAAAAAAGAATTGAAAAAAATAAAGAAAAGCTTTTCTCTGCCTAAGTGGGTCGGCGCCCCACTTTCGGCCCGCAGCCACAGGCCGGCCCGGCCCATCTCGCGCTCGCGCCCGTGGTCTAGTGGACTAGGTCCACACCGCGCCTTGCTCCCCCGCCGCGCGCGTTGCCCAACCGGGTGCACCGTCGCCTGCCCGCCTCGCCGCGTGGCGCCCGCGCACCGGCGGTCGTGGGCGGTGGCCGTGCTCCGACTAGCCATGCCTTCAAATAGCTGTTTGAACGCCCGTCTGCTCCATCCCTCTCCCTTCGCTCGCCTACCTCTTCTTCCCCGTTCGAAACGACCAAGCGGGAGCTCGCTGCCACCGTGCGCCGCCCGCTGGCGTCGTGCCACGCCGACGAGCCCTCATTCCCTGATTCCTTCCGCATCCAGCTCTGCCTCGATCTCCACCTTCCCGTCCGCACGCTTTCGCCCTCATTTACACCACGGTAAGGCCAGGGCGAGTTTTTCCTTTGCACGGCGGCGCCATGGCCACCGAGCTCGGGCCTCCATGGAGGGAGCTCTATTCCCCTCCTTCCCTCCAATTTTTCGCGAAATCACGTCTGCCTTGACTTCGCGGACCTCGCGCGCGCTGAACCTCCCTTCGCCATGGCCGAAAGCGGCTCACCGTCGGTGACCCACACTGCCGCTCCACCATGCATGGCGGCGGCCGGCTTCCCGAGGTCCTTTGGTCATGCCACGAGCACCGTTGGGTTCGCGCGAGGGTGGGGATCACACCGGTCCTCTTGGCCCGCCCAGAGACCTCACCGCCGGCGAGAGGTGGCCGCCGGCGCCTCTCTCTCTTTCCTCTGTGACTGACCAGTGGGGTCGCGGGCCTGCCTGTCTGTCTCAGTGTGCGCACGCGTGTGCACAACTCTGGGTAGCTCTAGCATTTTCTGCCGGTTTTCAAAGAAAAGAATTTCTTTATTTCTGTGAAATTGCTTTGGAAATTTATTACTTGCTCATTTTAGCTCCAAAAATTGTGAAACAAATTTTGGTATACTTCTTAGGACCAGATCTATGATGTAAAAATATTGCATGTCAAGTTTGAAATACTTTTCTGTAGAGTTTTTATTTAATCATTGAAATTGTTGTTTTCTTAATAAATGCTTAATAAATCATAGAAAGCTTAGAAAAATATGGTTCCAATTTTGTTAATCTTTTTGTGCAATGTACTTTCTAGGAAAAATATGTGCCATGCATGTTCTATGGAAAGGTTATGATGTGCAGTTCAAGTGATTTTATTTGTTTGTTTTTATTATTTTTGTTAGAGAGAAAAATATGAATAAAACATGCAAGTGATAATTTTTATACAGTGATTATTTACTGTGTAGAATCTAGGAAAAATGATAAATCTATTGTTTGATACGTTTCATAACACAAAGTATTTTAATGATCATATTTATGCCAAATCTTGTCATTTTTGCGTAGGCGGTTCTAGTGCTGCAAATGTAATGAAATTTTTATGGCATGCTGGATTAGATGATAGTAAGTTACTGTAATTTTCCTAGATTTTTCTGTGCTACCAAAATAGGTGTTGCTGTTCAAACCTAGTTTCAATTAGGGTTTAATTAACCTCTTTAATGCATGTTTAGTTAATAATGATTGCTTTGGTGTATCTTTGAAGCATCTTGGCTTGTTGTGGTGACTCAGTAAGTGTATAGTGGTTGTAGTAGTAGTTTAGTAGTACGTGTTCTTGGATGATGTTGACTACCTTGTAGAAGAATTTGATTTCTACACTATCCAATAAAGTAAACATGTTCATATACGTCAATATCCTATTCATCATGATCATTACATGTCATCTCTCCAATGCACCATGCATGAGCACTTATACATCTGCATCATACAGGATCGTAGGAAGGGATTCCGGTAGCAGTTCCTGAGGAGCCAGAAGAGCAGCCCGAGGTGCAAGAGCAGGAGGTGCCCAAAGCCGACGAGAAGGTCGGTGAGGATCTTCCGGAGTGCCACGATCATCGTCCGAGCTCTTTCGAAAGAGGCAGGCCCCGGAGCATTTCTCTCTCAATTTGCAAATATTTTATTAATGTTTTACCTTAATTGATGCATTATGTTTAGGAGTTGTTTGCAACCGTTGCTGCATTATACTTTGTTTACCTTTGTTCTATCATATCCTTGTTACCCTGGTATTCGTACTTGAGTCAATGCTTAGCTGGCTTAGACCGGTAGAAGTCGGGTGATTTTCTGTCACCTGCAAGCTATAGGTGGTTACCTGGATCTGCTTGAATAAGTATGTCATCTTAGGATAACTGAGTGTTAATTTGAAGTTGAGACCGGACGGAGACTTACAGGATTTCAAACTATAGTGTTTTCCATCTGTGTCGGTTAAGGACCGACCGTTGTTGGGCCTCGAGTCATGTTGAATGCATGTCTCACATTTAGCTAGCTGAATAATGCACCTTTCGACCACGAAACTGGGAGATTATTCGGGCCGAGTAGATTGCTCGTAGCGCACTATACCAGAGCAAGTGTGGTAGGACACGGGGGCACGATGATAGGCCAAAGAGTAGTCGGGCGGCCCCCGGGTATATGTGGTTCCTGGCAAACTCGAGACTTTACCTGGATAGTTGACTCGGTGACCAATATCTCACTTTAGCGGGTGAGTGAGGTTTGTGTGAGGAATAAATTACCAGCTGGTTAATAACCGATTTGAATCACCATCGTTCACTGGATAGTGAACACTTGACTTGAGTTACTTCATCGTAGTAATGTTGATGGAACACTTGGACAGTTATATGAAATATGACATTATGGAAGTTGTTATTGATCATTGGTTATCCTTACTTGTTTAATCACATGTTTACTCTAGTACAAGTGTAAATGTTGTTAGCAGGTTAATAAAGATTAACTTGATATAAAAGCTTCTGGAAAAGGTTCTTTAAATGCTAAAAATGCCTTTTTGCAAATAAGTCAGCTACCCCACTATAAAGCCCTTCATAATCCTTGGTGTCATTTTATTTTCGGTTATGTCCGGTATGTCTAGCTGAGTACCTTCTCGAACTCAGGGCTTTGTTCCCACTTGTTGCAGATGGGCAGATGTATTATGGCTATTGTATCAACTGCCTCTATCCTACGATGGGTGATGCTTAGGACCATGGGCAGTGGTCGTTCCCTACATCTCATCTAATGCTTTTGTTGTAGATGATCATCAGCTGACACTTTATTTCAAACTCTGTGTGAGTGTGTGTATGGATTTGAACTAAAGGCTTCCACTACTTTTATTTGAACTTGGTTTGTAATAACTATGTTTAAACTCTGATGTATTCATGATGTGAACTTTTATGTAATTTGTGATGGTGACCGCTAAGCTTATTACGATCTTGGCTGGTATGTAAGTTGGTTTGAAATCCGTCATGATTTCATGGACTACCGGGTTATACGGGCTTAAGTTTGCTAAATCGTCTGCTTGGTGGATGATTTTCTTACTTAATTTCGTATAATTGGTCGGTTCTGTTACAGCTGGCATCGGAGCATGGTTTAGTGTGTTACTATTCACAAGTGTATTTAAAACCAAAAGGTGTTTGAAAAATGTGATTTCCAAACTAAAAAGTGTGCCAGTGGCCATATCCTTTATGCCCAGTTAAGGACTCTAGGTGGCTTATTTAAGTACTGACTTGGGGGTTCTTGCATCATATTTCTCTTTTGTTGCTCATTCGGCGTGCTATTGTATGAGTGCCACTTGTTTAAGTGGTAATGTATGGATCAATTGCCTCTACGCCTCGGTAAGTGGGAGTTGTGAGAGCATGATCGGATACACCGCCGATCTAGGGAGAGTGCTTATAGGATGCTGGAGTAATTACATGTTCTACGCATGTGTTACAAAAGTGTCGCATGTGTGGTTGTTCCGTCCGTTGAGGCGATGCCATCAATAGGGCAATGTTTTGGGTAGTCACTACTGTTGTATGTGTGTCTTGGGATTCATATAGAATGTGTAGATAAATTTACTGCTTTCATGCATCCATTGGGATTTGGGCTGAAATGAATCTTCTGCAGGTACATAACAACATTATCGTGTAGAAAGTATTAGTTACGTATTTGAGATATCATTGTATGCCACTGTCTCTACCGCTAGAATCCAATTATTTTCTATGTTTGTGAGAACATAAGAAACATACATACATCATGTTACTTGTGCATTTCATTCCTATCATGCATTCCTCCCCTTATAAATTGATTATCTCCTTTTGATAAAAATTTGTACCAACTTAAAATATGTTCTCATGGGGTAACCAAAATCTTTGCTACAGATGGCCCGCACGAAGCAGACTGCCCATAAGTCCACTAGAGGAAGAGCACCTCGACACCAGTTGGCCCCGAGGGAGCACCGTAGCACGGACACCTTTTTGAGCGAGTTTGGCATGCCAACCTTCCTTTGGAGAGTGCTCCATGATGTGGGGTACCCAGAGGGTCAGGAGCCAGTGTACTCTTGGAGTGAGAACCAACTGGCTGAGGATGGGATCGCAATAGTGGAGATCACAGTCACTACTCTTGGTGATGCTCTAGAGTGGGATGGCTGGCACTGGGAGTTTGAGGGTCGCACTCCTATTGAGGGTGCAGAGGGAGCAGCTTTTCGTGTCATCAGAGACATTATGAGCAGATTCCCCAATGAGCTGGTAGCCGCATTAGCAGGTACTTTTCCTCGGGATGATCCTTGCGATGCTATCTGGGTTCAGCCTCAGGGAAGTGCTTTGGTCAGAGGTCTAGATGAGGGACGGGCTAGCGACAACCATGCCATGAGCGGTATGTTCGCAGCTATCAGAGCTTATGAGGGTCTCGAGTGCACTTATTGGACTTTGATTGGTTTATGTGGGGATGATAAGCTCTAGGCAAGGAAGCAGAAGAAGAAGCAGGCCCGTGTGATAGCGAGCTTGCAGGAGCAGTTGGCTGACATGACCTTGCAGTGCGACTAGGCTGTGGTTGTAACAGAACCGACCAAATTATAAGAGCACAAGTACAAAAACAAGCATCGAAGCGCTCAAATTTTTGAACTTGAGCCCATATAATCCTAGTAGTCAATCAAAACCACGAAGGATTTCAAACCAACTTGCTTACAACCAAGATCGCATCATTCAACATACAACATCATACGTTACATTTTACAAGTAGTTCCGAAATAAGTTTACACACACGGAGTCGCAATTATTACAAACCAAGTTTATAAAAGTAGCAGAAGCATACACACACCAGTTGTTTAACTATTGCCAGTCTTGTTGATCAACAACCTGCAAAAGCATCAGGAAAGTACATAAAAGATGATCACGCCCTAGTGATCTAGTCTTCGTCACCCGCAGGGTGGAGACAAATTTTGCAGAAGCCTTGATAGAGCATATCATCTGCAACAGGAGGGAATAAACCCTGAGTACTAGAATGTACTCAGCTAGACTTACCCGTCAAAAACCAGAAATAAGATGACACCAAGGATTATGCAAGGCTTACACAAGAGGCTAGCTGGCATCACATTTTGCATAAAGGCATAAGTAATTGAAACTCTTATAACCTGTACTAGCAGTTCTTTTTAGCATTTACCTGTCATCTATCTTAGCACCTGTACTAAGCATGCACTTGATTATAATCAAACAATTATCAACATTATATCCAGAGCAGGTATAAATTGTGGCAACATTGTATCATTCACTTAACCATCTGTTCATTTAATGAGATCTACGTTGCCGCTGCTCAAGTCAAGTGCTCACTAACCGGGAGCAACGGCGATTCGAATCGAATTCCTATCCAGCTGGAGGGGTATTTCTAACACTCACCGTGCAGGCCCATGCCAGGGTCGCACAAGCCACCTTTTCATATGATTCAGGAATCGCGGGTTCGAATGATGTCGCGACCCCAAGGGTGACACTCTACCAGGTGATAGGGACTCTAACCCCCCCTTGGTCTCACGCCAATGTCCCCAAGCACATCCTTTCTCTCCTCCAAGAAGCAACCTACCATTCGATTCCCGGCCTGAATCACATTACTCGGCTTCGCGGTCGGAACGACTTATCTGGCCAACTAAGTATTAGACTGCGTTCAACATGACTCAAGGACGTACAGCGAATCGGTCCTTAAATGACTCAGACGGGCATAGCTCCACACCCAAGACGTGAAGTGTCTTGCGGCTGTACTATCGAACTCCCGCCCGGTCTCAATTTCATTTTAAAGCATGGTTCCATCCACGATAGCCATAAAGCCACTCGTGACTCCTTCCTACATCTCGCGGATGACCGGAAATCACCCGACTTCTACCGTACTAAGCAGGGCTAAGCATTGATACGTGCCTAAACCTAAATTAGGATTTAAGTACGATATCTGGGCAAGGATAGGTATAATGCAACAATTGTTTTCATACAACTCCTACAACTTAATGCATTAAACAATTAAAAGTACTCAAGATAGATTTATAAAATGATGGGTTCAGCATGCACCGGGGCTTGCCTTTTAGAAAGGTCGAGGGCCGGTGGTCAGGACACTCGAGTAGATCTTCTGCGGGCACTCCTTCGCCGGCTGGATCCTCGGGCTCCCTCGGCTGCTCCTAGTCCTGGACTTCCTCCGGAATCACTTGCTCGAATTCGAGGAGCGTTACCCCCTCCGGAACACCTATTGCATGAGTGCATAATAAATCTCATGTATGCATAGTGAAAGATGCAGTATGCTCGGAATGAAATGCATTACAACATTCTTAAAGCTCTATTCAAATCACTTCAAATATTAGGTGCAAAATTTCCTCTCCGGTAGAGAAGTACTCACCTAATCCACTCAACCTAAGATATAGCTGTTCTTCTTCGGTTAAGGCCCTAACACCTAACAATCACAAGAGTAGCATTACTTAGGTTACCACATCCAACACCAAAATACCACAGTAAGATATTCTGGACAGCAGCTCAAAGATTCTAACATAACTGAAGATTCCTAACTCCAAAAGATATGATCTAAGACAATCTGGAAAGCTTAATAAATGCACTACAATTCATTTTCAGATCTCAACCCTAAATTCCTAAGTTTTCCATGTCGAATTTCATAAGTTCCAGAATCTGTCCCCTCTAAACAGAGAGTAGCAAATTCTGGACTGTCACTTTAAACAGCAATAACTCCCAAACTACTAAGCCAAATGCTCCCAAATTTTGACACAAGCTAGTTTATCAAGCTTACTACAACTTTGGTATTTACAAGTTTTCCAGCAACCACCTTTATCAAAGGTCAAACCTAGAAATACTACCAGCTATCCAGAAAACCTAGAATTGCAAAGATTAAATATTTATTTACGTGGCAAACATCCCTTAAGACCAAACTAATGTTACCACAAGTTCACATAGGTCACAAAAACACCAGAAAGTAAGGTTTGCCTACCTAAAATATTTATTTATACTCATTTCTTAATTTACTTAAGTTATTAAGTGGAATTTTAAACATATATGTAAACTGTTCCTAAAATTCTACAAAAATTACAGGAGACTCTATGAACCAAAAAGAGACCACTGTAAAATTTTGAAGTAAAATTATTTATAGAAACTCCCTAAACAAAATTCACAAGCCCAAAAGGCTGATTTTTGTATAATTAACAAATCATATTAAAATGTATCAAACAACATATTTCATAATTTTCTTGGACACTTTAGGGTACCAAGACATTCTCCAAAAATTTATAAGAACATTGCACATGCAGAAAAATTACTAAAATTCATTCAAGTATTCCCTAAAATAAAATGCTAGCATTATAACTTGAAAAGTACTTAAGCACTAATGCCCAAATTTTTACCAAAGCTAATATAGGTATAACTTAGCCTACCCAACAAATTTCATAATTTTTGGAATAATACAGCTCTAGTTATACATTTAACAAATTTTCCTTCATTTCAAAACACATTTGAAAGACCTATTTAATTCTCCCAGAAACTAAACATCACATACTAGATTTATATTTTTCTAAAATACTACATCTCATGCAGATCCTAACAAAATTTATCTCAAAGATTTTGGACAAGTAAAACCCTAGATCTATATTTTATAATCATCAACTAAAATCTATGACAAATATGAAAAGAAAACAAAACCGAACCCTAACTCGCTACTGTTTCTTGGCCGGCCCGGCTTGCCAGCGTGGCCCAGCCAGCGCGCGGCCTGTCCTAGACTCCCGCCCGCGCGCGTGGCGCTGACAGTGCAGGCCCGCAGGACAGAGGGAGAAAGGACAGGGGAAAGGAACAGTGGCCAGAGTTCGCCGCCGGTAGCGGTTTCGGCGAGGCCAAGTGCACCGTCATGTTCCCCACCTCGATACGAATCTAAGGGTACCATCAAGAGGGCTACGGCGGCAGCTAAGGTAGTCAGCGGCGGCAATGGTGGCCCGCGGCCGCGGCATGCCGGCTCCGACGAGCTACACGGCTGCTCAGCCCTAATGGCCAGTCCGGTGAGCATCAGTGGCTCAAGGCAGACGCGACACACCAAGGACAGAAGATAGGGAGACGCTAGGGAAGCACGGCCACGCCACGGGGGTGCTCCGACGAGAAATGCCTGAGGCGGACGGTGGCGGAGATGGCAATGCTGTCTTACCTCCGCACAATTGACCCAACTGCGAGGTGGAGGATGGAGGGGGTTTCAAGGTGGAGCAGTGGACGAGTTTTGGTGGGCTGCGGTGCGGTGGTGAGCGCGCGCGAGCTCGCCGGAGTGGAGGCGGCAATGGCGACTCAGTTTCTCCGTGTCAAAGCCGAATGAGGGAGGGAGAGGGAATGGGGGCAGCTCCGGTGCGTCGTGGCGGCCTTGAAGGCCCCGTGGACTGACCGGTGGGGCCACGGCCGGCGTACGGTTGCCACCGCGTGTCCACGCGTCGGCGAGGGCCTGTGGCCAGTCAGCCACTCCTCACTGACGATCTGAATCGAAGTTGCAATCGTGGCATCGGTGACCGACTAACAGAGCAAGTTTGGCGCTGATTAACTTCCAAAACAACTCGATTCGGTCCAAGATGACAACATCAAATTTGTAGAGCTATGTGAGGGCAACAAGTTTGTCAATTGGAGTTTGGACTGGTTCGGCCTAGATTTGAAACTACATAGCCCCAAAGTGGTGCCCTTTGAAACTGAAATGTGTTTTCAGTTAGTGAAACCGACTGAAACCCTATTTTCAAGACACCATATCTCCTAAACCATTTAGAACTAGGTGATGGTGATGTTGACAATGTTGTAGAGCTAAGTGAGTACTACAAAAGTGTCAACATGAGTGTGAGCTGGTTTGGTCTGGTTTGCAAACTACAAGCTTCCAAAGTAGGTCACAGTAAAACTGGGGGCACTTTTGAGACTTAAGAAAATTTCTAAGTGTTGAGACAGCCCCTCTAGCTGACTTGTGGGCCATTTTTGAGCATGTTCTGGTCAGTTTCATTAGATGGTCATATTGAGACTTTTGTTCCCCATAAAATTCCCTACAACTTTTCTTAAGGGTGCTCCTCCATGCAAGGTCTCTAAGCTAGACTTTTTAATTGGTCAAACTAGAGCATCCTAGGGCTAAATGCTAGTCAACTACACCTTGGAGGGCATTTTGGTGATTTTGGTCAACATGAACCTTGCTCCATGAGTGACCCTAACTATAAATAATGTGTTGTGAGATATAATTAGCTACTCTACCCTTTAGTTACACCAACTCCCTAGAGTCACATGATGGGAACCAAACAAAATTCTAAAACATCCACATTAGTTGCAACACATAAAATAACATGAGATGATGCATGCTTATGCTTATGCAAGGCAATGCAATTATGGAGCTAAACACCTGAGGTGTTACAGCCTTCCCCCCTTATAAAAATCTTGTCCTGAGATTTGGAAAGCGTACCATTTTTCATAGAATTCCTTATAACCATCCCGCAAATAATCTTCCCGTTCCCACGTAGTGTCACTTTCACTACCCTGATTACTCCACATTACTTTATACCACTTAACCACTTTGCTTCTAGTCACTCGTTCCTGAGTATCGATCACTCGGATTGGCTTTTCTTCGTAAGTTAGATCGGATTCCAGCCTGATATCTCCTAAAGGGACTATTTCCTCAGGAACTCGAGGACACTTTTTGAGCTGAGATACATGGAAGATGTTGAATATGGCACTCATTTCAGGAGGTAACTGGATTTTGTACGCAACAGCTCCACTCTTGCCTATGATCTGGAAAGGACCCACGTATCTTGGGGCAAGTTTCCACTTAACACCAAAATGTTAGACACTCTTCATTGGAGAAACTTTTAGATAAACGAAGTCTCCAACTTCAAACTCGAGTGGCTTTCTACGACGATCAGCATAGCTTTTCTGTCTAGCTTGGGCTGCAACCATATGTTTTTGGATGGTACAGACTTGTTCCTCAGCTTCCTGAACAAAATCAATACCATAATACCTTCTTTCACCAGCTTCTACCCAGTTTAGTGGAGTTCTACACTTACGACCGTACAATGCTTCGAACGGAGACATCTTAATACTCTCTTGGTAACTATTGTTGTACGAAAACTCGGCTAGAGGTAACCATTTTTCCCAAGAACCCTTGGATGATATTACACATGCCCGCAACAGATCTTCCAAGATTTGGTTAACTCGTTCCGTCTGACCAGACGTCTGGGGGTGATAAGCAGAGCTTCTCACTAACTTGGTTCCCAGAAGGTGATGCAAGTGCTCCCAAAAGTGAGCAGTGAACTAGGGACCATGGTCAGAAACGATAGTACGAGGTACCCCATGGAGCCGGACTATCTGATTGAAGTACAATTCAGCATAGTCAGTGGGACGATAGTCCACTCTAACCGAAATAAAGTGAGCTGATTTGGTTAAATGATCCACAATTACCCAGATGGAGTTATGATTTTTGACACTTGGAGGAAGTCCGATAATGAAATCCATACTTATCTCTTCCCATTTCCAACCTGGGATAGAAAGTGGTTGAAGTAACCCAGCTTTCATGTGCATTGCTTTAACTCTACAGCAGGTGTCACACCTAGCAACATATGCAGCTATCTCTTTCCGCATCTTGGTCCACCAATAAAGTGGCTTCAAATCATAATACATCTTATTACTACCAGGATGGATGGACAACTTGGACGAATGTGCTTCGGATAGGATCTGATCTCTAAGCTCTCGGTCCTTGGGTACCACTAATCTAACCTTAAACCACAACACACCTTCTTCATCTACCCTGAAGTGTTTAGTTTCTTCCTCTTTCGTCTTATGTTTTATGTGGAATACACCAGGATCAGTCTTTTGAAGCTCAATAATTCTGCTTTTGAGAGTACAACTGACAGTGATGTTGTACAAGACTGCTGGATGTAGAAGGCGAGATCGATGAAAATCAGTTTCAACTAGGGAATGGCAATGAGACTTACGGCTTAAAGCATCCGCAACCACATTTGCCTTGCCAGGATGATAGTGCACTTGAAGGTTATAATCCTTAATCAACTCGAGCCATCTTCTTTGACGCATATTTAACTCGGGTTGGGTGAAGATGTATTTGAGGATTTTGTGGTCTGTGTAGATATTGTAGACATTGTCCAGTAGACAATGCCGCCATACTTTCAAAGCATGAACAACTGCGGCTAGTTCTAAGTCATGCGTTGGATAATTCACCTCATGTTTCCAAAGTTGTCGAGAGGTATATGCAATCACTCGGCCTTCCTACATCAACAGACCTCCCAAACCTATGCCTGAGGCATCACAATAAACATCAAATGGTTTCTCGATATCCGGTTGTGCCAAAACCAGAGCCGAGGTTAGGAGGGTGCGCAGTTGGTGAAAAGCCGCATCACACTCAGGAGTCTAGACAAACCTGGTGTCTTTTTGCAGCAACCGAGTCATGGGTTTGGCTATTTTTGAGAAATCCGGGATGAAGCGACGATAATAGCCAGCCAACCCAAGAAAACTCCAGACCTCATGAACCGAAGTAGGAGCCTTCCAATTCAATACTTCCTGTACCTTGGTGGGATCCACCATAATTCCCCCATCGGACAACACATGCCCAAGGAAAGGTACTTCATGAAGCCAGAATTCACATTTACTGAACTTCGCATACAGTTGATGTTCTTGTAGTCTGGTGAGAACAATACGCAGGTGTTCAGCGTGTTCTTCCTTATTTTCAGAATATATCAAGATGTCATCAATAAACACCACCACAAACTTGTCCAATTCGGGCATAAACACCGAATTCATCAAGCACATGAAGTGTGCAGGGGCATTTGTCAGGCCGAAAGACATAACAAGATACTCATAATGGCCGTATCTTGTCGAGAAAGCCGTTTTTAGAATATCTTCGGGACGGATTTTAATCTGATGGTAACCAGACCTCAGATCAATCTTGGAAAAGACTTTAGATTTGGACAACTGATCGAACAGGATATCAATAAGTGGCAGAGGATACTTATTTTTGACAATGACTGCATTCAGAGGTCTATAATCTACACACATCCACAAGGTCTGATCCTTCTTCTTCACAAAGATAGCAGGGCATCCCCACGGAGACGAACTAGGGCGAATCAACCCCTTCTTCAAAAGTTCATTCAATTGCACCTTAAGTTCAGCTAGCTCATTCGGAGGCATCCTATAAGGTCTCCTAGAGATGGGAGCCGTGCTAGGCAACAATTCAATTCTAAATTCCACATCCCGATCCGGAGGGAGTCCCGGCAAATCATCAGGAAAAACGTCCAGAAACTCATTTACTACGGGAATTTCAGCCAACGCCTTTGCTTGCACAGCATGAACTTCCCTAGACAAATCAACTTTTCTGGGAAGTTGTACCAGAAAACCCTTTTGATCTGTAGGATCTCTGAGCATAACTACCCGAGTGGATGTATCAATGAGTACCCCATTCTGACTCATCCAATTCATACCCAGAATAACATCTATGCCTAATTCCGGCAAAACCACTAAGGCAAGCGAGTACTTTCGCCCTTCTATCTCAAGCTCAAGATTCCCCACTACTTTATTTGTGGAAATATTCCCACTTGCTGCGCTAATGCAATAACCTCCATCTTCAACAGTATGCAATTTGTGTGAAACTTTGATGCAAACTTAGGACTGATAAAGGAATGCGAAGCACCTGAATCAAAAAGTACCACGGCAGGATGTTGGTCAACAAGGAACTTACCAGCAGTGACAACCTCAGCAGATGGGATTTCCTCAATACTGTTATAATGAGCGTGCCCTTGATGGCCACCTTGGTTGACATTCTTCTTAGGGTAAGGATAGTTCCTGGACCAATGGCCTGGCTTATTGCAATTCCAGCAAGGCATGTTGCTGGGAGGAACACTAGAACTGCTCTGTCCAGAATTTCCCTTTGGCAGAGCAACTGTATAAGCCTTGCGGAACCCAGTTTTGGCAGTAGGCTTCTTCTGTGGCGGACGGAACTTGGTATTCTGAGCAGGTGGGCGAGGGGAAGACCTAGGTGCAGCTGAGGTCCGAGACTGCGAAGCACTCGCCTCCAGGGCCCTTTTGCGGCTCTTAGAGGTAGAATAGATAGCATTATTGTTCTCCTAGGTCAAAGCATCACTGATAAAATCATTGAAGGTAGTACACTTGCTAGTGCCCATAGTCTTCATCAGCTTTGGGCCGAGGCCTCTTTTAAAGCTAGCAATTTTCTTAGCATTGGTATCCACAAACTCTTTGGCATACCTTGCCAGGTTGTTGAAAGATTGCAGATATTCAGTCAAGCTTCTATTTCCCTGCGACAGCCTCATGAATTCTATGTGCTTGATAGCCATAAGACCTGGAGGAATATAGTTCCCACGGAATGCGGCCTTGAACTGGTCCCAAGCAATCGGGACATTTGCAGGCAGTGTGGAACGATAGTGGCTCCACCAAATACCCGCTGGACCATGCAGTTGGTGAGAAGCATATTCAGTTTTTAGCTCATCGGTCAAGCGAAGCAGACGAAACTTTTGTTCAATAGTGTTCAACCACTCGTCGGCTTGCAGTGGTTCCTCCGCCTCCTTAAAGAGCGGGGGCTTAGTATCAAGAAAGTCCTTGAAATCACTGTACTAATTGGGTTCTGGGCCCTGGCGGCCATGACGAGCCTCCCGGTTGGCAAGCTGGCGCATAGCATCTACCAGCATGCGCTGCCCTTCGACCACGGTCTGCATCAGCTCAGCCGGGGTAGGTGGTGGCGGAGGGGGTGGTTGTTCCTCATCCTCATTGCCACGACCCCGACGGAGATTGTACGACATCTGCAAAATGCATAGCCAATGAGCACTGACGATGTGGGAAATTTGTAGATGAATTATTGTAAATATGTCAAACTGACTTCATGAAATGGACTTCTCAAAATACTCATGGCACAATAATTCATCACAACCGCACAATCCATTCAAGCGCATCAATTGACGCAATCATGTGAGGGAATCCAACAAGATGTACTTTGATAAAGGCTCACTCACAAGGAGCACAGCAGTTACTGAACCGTTTATGTTAATATCTACGTGATTTTTGACCTTTCGCCCGGTACTGGGATTCGATCTCAAAATTTTTAGTTGACTGAGAAAGGCTACTTCGAACTGACCACAAAGAGACTTCTCAACGGTAGAGTTCCATGGTGGATCATGACTAGCCACCTCGATACCAGCGCGTGCCAAGCAGCACAACCTTATGTCGCGCGCCATAGGAGGCCCTCAGTTTCATCGCGGCACCGAAGGGTGCTAATCGTGACACCATCATCGAACGCACGCAATAAGACATCCAATTGTGATCGAAATTAATAGGTTCAACTAAACATCTAGGAAACATAGGGTTCGACCTTACATCCCAAAAGTCAAGTTATTACAAAGCCTCACTCCAACCCCAGGAGGCACAAAAGATGATTCTAACATCGTAGCTACGCGATGACTACTCTAAGCATCGTCCTCAGAGTCGGTGTCAAGGATCTCCCCGCCATTCTCATCGCTAACAGGCTCTAACTCCTCGTCTTCTTCTTCTTCTTCTGGCTCTTCTTCTGGTGCTTCTTCTGGTGCGGCATCTTGGGGCCCATTGACCTCCACTTCATCATCATCTTCAGCCATGCTGATTCCCAAACCCATGTTCTCATCTACGTTGTTGTTTCGAGGCAGCAGAGGATTTAGCTGGTTGTTCAGGCGGTGCACTTCTTCATGAAGATTGTCATTGTATTCTTCAGCATTCTCCAACTGTTGCTCAAGCTCAAACTGATGAGCTCTCAGAACGCTCTCCCCGTGCCAGGCTTCATCCCTCTGATTCATGACATGGACCAGCATGCGTTGACAGTTACGATTTGCTACTATCAATCTCTGGACTGCAAGCTTTTCCTGGTCACGATCATGGATCACTTGCTCTAGTTGCTGACGCGCTGCATTCCTGGCAGCAGTCACTTCGGCCAACTCAGCCCTCAGCCTTTCCACCTCAGTGGGCTCGGGGCGGGGCTCACGTGGAGCTAGCTGGTGACGAGGGACCCTACCCCCGGTTGACTTACGGGCGGTCTGCTTGGTACGTGTCATCTGTAGTAACAAGATACGACTTAAAGTGAGGATCATTTAGGGGATACGAAATTTAATTTAGTCGGGACTATTGAAATTTTTAAGGAGGGAGTAAATGATATGTATGATATAATTAAACATGATGCATGCACGTTCCGTACGCCCTCTCACCTTAGTAGAAACCTAAAGTTCTAACGCTAGGCGGTGGCATACATACGTTCTCTTATATAAGCGAAACTATCGGTCTACTCGTTACACTGTTAGTGTACCTGCAGAAAATCTCATTTCAGCCCAACAGTTTCCCAATATAAGCATACAAGAAAGCAGTAATTTAAATACTTTCCATATACACATCCCCTGATGTATATACTTCAGTATCAAAGCTACCCAATATAAAGGTTCCCACAATTAAGTGCTTATATAATTACACGGTTTAAACATGTAAGTATGCAAGTCACCAAAACTACTCTCCCCTAGATCGCCGGTTGGACAATCATGCTCTCACAACTCACACTTACCAGAGCATCGAGGCAATTGATCCATACATTACCACCCAAGTGGATGGCATCCATACAATATCACGCCGTATGGACGACGAAACAAAAACGAACAAGGCCCCCAAGTTAGTCTTTATAATAAGCCACCTAAGAGTCCTTATTTGGGCTAAGGGATGTGATCACTAGCATACCTATGAAAATAATTTTTTTAGAGTTTTAACCCTTTTCATAATCAAATACTTTTGTTTTTAAATACTCGTACGATGTGTTTAATGTTGAATTATGCTCCGATACCAGCTGTAACAGAACCGACCAAATTATAAGAGCACAAGTACAAAAACAAGCACCAAAGCGCTCAAATTTTTGAACTTGAGCCCATATAATCCCGGTAGTCAATCGAAACCATGAAGGATTTCAAACCAACTTTCTTACAACCAAGATCGCATCATTCAACATACAACATCATATGTTACATTTCACAAGTAGTTCCGAAATAAGTTTACACACATGGAGTCACAATTATTACAAACCAAGTTTATAAAAGTAGCGGAAGCATACACACACCAGTTGTTTAACTACTGCCAGTCTTGTTGATCAACAACCCGCAAAAGCATCAGGAAAGTACATAAAAGATGATCACGCCCTAGTGATCTAGTCTTCATCACCCATAGGGTGGAGACAAATTTTGCAGAAGCCTTGATAGAGCATATCATCTGCAACAGGAGGGAATAAACCCTTAGTACTGGAATGTACATAGCTAGACTTACCCGTCAAAAACCAGAAATAAGATGACACCAAGGATTATGCAAGGCTTACACAAGAGGCTAGCTGACATCACATTTTGCATAAACCCATAAGTAATTGAAACTCTTATAACCTGTACTAGCAGTTCTTTTTAGCATTTACATGTCATCTATCTTAGCACCTGTGCTAAGCATGCACTTGATTATAATCAAATAATTATCAACATTATATCCAGAGCAGGTATAAATTGTGGCAACATTGTATCATTCACTTAACCATCTGTTCATTTAATGAGATCTACGTTGCCGCTGCTCAAGTCAAGTGCTCACTAACCGGGAGCGACGGCGATTCGAATCGAATTCCTATCCAGCTGGAGGGGTATTTCTAACACTCACCGCGCAGGCCCCTGCCAGGGTCGCACAAGCCACCTTTTCATATGATTCAGGAATCGCGGGTTCGAATGATGTTGCAACCCCAAGGGCGACACTCTGCCAGGTGATAGGGACTCTAACCCCCCCTTGGTCTCACGCCAATGTCCCCAAGCACATCCTTTCTCTCCTCCAAGAAGCAACCTACCATTCGATTCCCGGCCTGAATCACATTACTCGGCTTCGCGGTCGGAACGACTTATCTGGCCAACTAAGTGTTAGACTACGTTCAACATGACTCAAGGACGTACAGCGAATCGGTCCTTAAACGACTCAGACGGGCATAGCTCCACACCCAAGACATGAAGTGTCTTGCGGCTGTACTATCGAACTCCCGCCCGGTCTCAATTTCATTTTAAAGCATGGTTCCATCCACGATAGCCATAAAGCCACTCGTGACTCCTTCCTACATCTCGCGGATGACCGGAAATCACCCGACTTCTACCGTACTAAGCAGGGCTAAGCATTGATACGTGCCTAAACCTAAATTAGGATTTAAGTACGATATCTGGGCAAGGATAGGTATAATGCAACAATTGTTTTCATACAACTCCTACAACTTAATGCATTAAACAATTAAAAGTACTCAAGATAGATTTATAAAATGACACTTCACATCTTGGGTCAGGACACTCGGGTAGATCTTCTGCGGGCACTCCTTCGCCGGCTGGATCCTCGGGCTCCCTCGGCTGCTCCTAGTCCTGGACTTCCTCCGGAATCACTTGCTCGAATTCGAGGAGCGTTACCCCCTCCGGAACACCTATTGCATGAGTGCATAATAAATCTCATGTATGCATATTGAAAGATGCAGTATGCTCGGAATGAAATGCATTACAACATTCTTAAAGCTCTATTCAAATCACTTCAAATATGAGGTGCAAAATTTCCTCTCCGGTAGAGAAGTACTCACCTAATCCACTCAACCTAAGATATAGCTGTTCTTCTTCGGTTAAGGCCCTAACACCTAACAATGACAAGAGTAGCATTACTTAGGTTACCACATCCAACACCAAAATACCACAGTAAGGCATTCTGGACAGCAGCTCAAAGATTCTAACATAACTTAAGATTCCTAACTCCAAAAGATATGATCTAAGACAATCTGGAAAGCTTAATAAATGCACTACAATTCATTTTCAGATCTCAACCCTAAATTCCTAAGTTTTCCATGTCGAATTTCATAAGTTCCAGAATCTGTCCCCTCTAAACAGAGAGTAGCAAATTCTGGACTGTCACTTTAAACAGCAATAACTCCCAAACTACTAAGCCAAATGCTCCCAAATTTTGACACAAGCTAGTCTATCAAGCTTACTACAACTTTGGTATTTACAAGTTTTCCAGCAACCACCTTTATCAAAGGTCAAACCTAGAAATACTACCAGCTATCCAGAAAACCTAGAATTGCAAAGATTAAATATTTATTTATGTGGCAAACATCCCTTAAGACCAAACTAATGTTACCACAAGTTCACATAGGTCACAAAAACACCAGAAAGTAAGGTTTGCCTACCTAAAATATTTATTTATACTCATTTCTTAATTTACTTAAGTAATTAAGTGGAATTTTAAACATATATGTAAACTGTTCCTAAAATTCTACAACAATTACAGGAGACTCTATGAACCAAAAATAGACCACTGTAAAAGTTTGAACTAAAATTATTTACAGAAACTCCCTAAACAAAATTCACAAGCCCAAAAGGCTGATTTTTGTATAATTAACAAATCATATTAAAATGTATCAAACAACAGATTTCATAATTTTCTTGGACACTTTAGGGTACCAAGACATTCTCCAAAAATTTATAAGAACATTGCACATGTAGAAAAATTACTAAAATTCATTCAAGTATTCCCTAAAATAACATGCTAGCATTATAACTTGAAAAGTACTTAAGCACTAATGCCCAAATTTTTACCAAAGCTAACATAGGTATAACTTAGCCTACCCACAAAATTTCATAATTTTTGGAACAATACAGCTTTAGTTATACATTTAACAAATTTGCCTTCATTTCAAAACACATTTGAAAGACCTATTTAATTCTCCTAGAAACTAAACATCACATACCAGATTTATATTTTTCTAAAATACTACATCTCATGCAGATCCTAAGAAAATTTATCTCATAGATTTTGGACAAGTAAAACCCTAGATCTACATTTTATAATCATCAACTAAAATCTGTGACAAATATGAAAAGAAAACAAAACCGAACCCTAACTCACTACTATTTCTGGGCCGGCCCGGCTTGCCAGCGCGGCCCAGCCAGCGCGCGGCCTGTCCTGGACTCCCGCGTGCGCGCGTGGCACTGACAGCGCAGGCCCGCAGGACAGAGGGAGAAAGGACAGGGGAAAGGAACGGTGGCCAGAGTTCGCCGCCGGTAGTGGTTTCGGCGAGGCCAAGTGCACCGTCATGTTCCCCACCTCGATACGAATCTAAGGGTACCATCTAAGAGGGCTACGGCGGCAGCTAAGGTAGTCAGCGACGGCAATGGTGGCACGCGGTCGCGGCATGCCGGCTCCGACGAGCTAGACGGCTGCTCAGCCCTAATGGCCGGTCCGGTGAGCATCAGTGGCTCAAGGCAGACGCGACACACCAAGGACAGAAGATAGGGAGACGCTAGGGAAGCACGGCCACGCCACGGGGGTGCTCCGGCGAGAAATGCCCGAGGCGGACGGTGGCGGAGATGGCAATGCTGTCTTACCTCCGCAAAATTGACCCAACTGCGAGGTGGAGGATGGAGGGGGTTTCAAGGCGGAGCAGTGGACGAGTTTTGGTGGGCTGCGGTGCGGTGGTGAGCGCGCGCGAGCTCGCCGGAGTGGAGGCGGCAATGGTGACTCAGTTTCTCTGTGTCGAAGCCGAATGAGGGAGGGAGAGGGAATGGGGGCAGCTCCGGTGCGTCGTGGCGGCCTTGAAGGCCCCGTAGACTGACCGGTGGGGCCACGGCTGGCGTACTGTTGCCACCGCGCGTCCACGCGTCGGCGAGGGCCTGTGGCCGGTCGGCCACTCCTCACTGACGATCTGAATCGAAGTTGCAATCGTGGCATCGGTGACCGACTGATCAAGCAAGTTTGGCGCTGATTAACTTCCAAAACAACTCGATTCGGTCCAAGATGACAACATCAAATTTGTAGAGCTATGTGAGGGCAACAAGTTTGTCAATTGGAGTTTGGACTGGTTCGGCCTAGATTTGAAACTACATAGCCCCAAAGTGGTGCCCTTTGAAACTGAAACGTGTTTTCAGTTAGTGAAACCGACTGAAACCCTAATTTCAAGACACCATATCTCCTAAACCATTTAGAACTAGGTGATGGTGATGTTGACAATGTTGTAGAGCTAAGTGAGTACTACAAAAGTGTCAACATGAGTGTGAGCTAGTTTGGTCTGGTTTGCAAACTACAAGCTTCCAAAGTAGGTCACAGTAAAACTGGGGGCACTTTTGAGACTTAGGAAAATTTCTAAGTGTTGAGACAGCCCCTCTAGCTGACTTGTGGGCCATTTTTGAGCATGTTCTAGTCTGTTTCATTAGATGGTCATATTGAGACTTTTGTTCCCCATAAAATTCCCTACAACTTTGCTTAAGGGTGCTCCTCCATGCAAGGTCTCTAAGCTAGACTTTTTAATTGGTCAAACTAGAGCATCCTAGGGCTAAATGCTAGTCAACTACACCTTGGAGGGCATTTTGGTGATTTTGGTCAACATGAACCTTGCTCCATGAGTGACCCTAAGTATAACTAATGTGTTGTGAGATATAATTAGCTACTCTACCCTTTAGTTACACCAACTCCCTAGAGTCACATGATGGGAACCAAACAAAATTCTAAAACATCCACATTAGTTGCAACACATAAAATAACATGAGATGATGCATGTTTATGCTTATGCAAGGCAATGCAATTATGGAGCTAAACACCTGAGGTGTTACAGTGGTGAGAGATGAGGATGCTACGCAGCGAGTGCAGACGTTGACTCATGCCAACAACAATGCAGATCGTATGATTGAACAGCTAGTTCAGGAGAGGAATGAAGCTTGGAATGAGAGGGACCTTCTGAGGCAGAGGGTCGACGAGCTAGAGGAGTACAACCTCAACTTGCATGAGGAGTTTCACATGCTCTACAGCGGGGTTGGCCCGTATGCTCCTCTAGATGCCACCGGCATGGACGTCGACGACGACGAGGATGAGCCTACAGTTGCACCTGTTGATGATGACGCCGCTACTGATGGTAGCAATGGTGTGGGGGTATTAACCCCTATACCCCTACGGCTAAGCTTGGGCTGGCCTGGATCGATGGTTTCAGTCCACCCAAAAGGTGACGTGCGGCCCAGTTAACCTGATCGGAGTCCCACACAAGGAATCAAGACGGATTTGGTGACCAAGCAGGATCCTGGTCGGTTAGAATAGGAATCCTTATCCGGCTACATATGGCAATTGTAACTGACTAGGATTAGTTTCCAGATCTGTAACCCTGCCCCCCGAACTATATAAGGCGGGCATGGGACCCCTCTAAAAAACATCTCTCATTGACATACCACAATACAAATCAGACGCAGGACGTAGGTATTACGCCTTCTTGGCGGCCGAACCTGGATAAAACTTCGTGTCTGCCTTGCGTCACCATCTTGTTTGGAGCTTGCGCATCTGTCTGCCGATAATCTACTACCTTGGGCATACCCCTAGGTAGACTGCCGACTATATTTCGTCGACAGTGGCGTGCCAGGTAGGGGTCCCCTTTAGGGGGCATGCGCGCTGATCCCTGATGAACCAGATGGCGTAACTCAAGATCATCATCCTTCCACGGCAGCTCGGCTTTCCCATGCTGATCCCCGCCGTTCTACACGGTTAGCTCGTCGACAACATCAAGTCACACATCAACTCGCCGACTATATCGATCTAGATGCCTTTCATCATGAAGTTGGCCAATACCTCATCTAGATCGGTCCTACTCCGTTCGGCGCTGGATGCGGAGTGCCCGGCCCCAAACGCGACATCCATATAGGATTCCGACTCCAGAAAGCCTAGCAACGAGCGCTATCGCTGTATATTGCAGCAAGCTAGCAACATGCCAGTTGAGGTTTTCCCTAGAGCAAGTCAACCAAGTCGCCGCAATCCATCCGAAGTCCGATCAGCAACGGACTCGTCAAATTCGGCACGTAACATGAGACAATCCGTCTCTGGGTTATGCAAACCAAAAAGATCGACTTGCGTTAACTATAGCAAGAGTTCTGGAATCCAACTCGGATATGACAACAAAGACCATATGCAACTAGCATATACGCATCCAGAAACAAGCCACCTACCAGATGATTTTTCCCTGCGGCTCGTTTACTCGCCGAGCTGCATCAGATCGGCTGCTGCCGTGCTCATCTGCGTTTTCAACACGACATCAACTTCGTTCCAGCCATCAAGCGAGCTGCTAACCGAGCTCCGGCCACGTCGACCACGTCTCGAGCGGCTCCACCGAGCTCCCACCACGTCGACTACGGACCACGTCGACCACGTCTCAAGCGGCTCCACCAAGCTCTGACCACCTCGACCACCTCGACCACAAGACTACGTCGCAATGATGATCGCCGCGAAGAACGGCGCTACGACAATCGCGACCATAGTCATGAAGACAGGTCGAAAAACTCGAGGACCGGACAACTTCATTGCCAACGACACGTCAAGCCATCTCTCGAACATCGCAACACGCCGACTACTCCCGCTAGTCGTCAATAAAGCTAAGTATTATTTTTAATTGAAAATTTCTTCGATCATCGTACACCTCCGCCGACCACCCTAAGGGTGCGCTCCGCGTCGAATTTTCTCCATACATACAATCCAAAACATGTATAAGTTTTTATAGCGGTTCGCCGATACGTTTTTCCTTCCTGCTTGAGAATCCCAGAGCCGGCACTGTCTCCGGCTCCACCCCACGCGTGCATGAGAGTCCGCCCTCTGCGCTACGGGTAGTCGACAGTCGCTCCCTGGTAACACTGGCACTCTACGCGCGGCAGCGTTCCGTACCTCGCGCTACGAGATGTTGGTCAGTCCAGGGCTAGCGCATTCTTCAGGACAGGTTAATACATCGCGCTACGCCTCTACATAACAAAAGAGCTAAAAACAGCTAATGTTATTTTTCGAATATTACACCAAGTATAATTCATCGCCAACCGAACACCAAGTGTTTACTTCAGCTCCTATAGAGAGGTCAATATATTTCGTACATCATCATGTACTACCGCTCTCCGTGTTTATTTTTCAGGAACACAGTTCGGTCAACGAGCTCATGCTTCAGGGTTCGCCAAGACCACTACGGTGTTCGAGGACTCTGGCTAGACCACGCTCGTGCTCGGGGACTCTGGCCAGACCACGCCCGTGCTCGGGGACTCGCCAAACCACTCTGTGCTCTAGGACTTCTCGCCAGACCACTCTGTGCTCGGGATTCTACAACAATAGCAAAAGCAACAGTCTGTCATGTAGATCACCACGTCGGATTCCCAAGACGGCGCCCTGTCTCCACGAGACGACCAGATCCGATCTAAAGCCCAAGTATCAAAATCAGAGCACAAGTCGGACTACAACGCCGCCTCCATCTCCAACACGGCATTGACACTGGAATTTCCAAGTCAAGGTTTCGTCGATCAAGACTTTCCTCTGATTACGAGCAAACTAGAAGCGTGTACAGGCCTTGCAAGTTATTTAATCAAGGGGCAACTAGCGTATACGTGTGCATACATACACGACATGCTATACGCTTGAACCGCGCCCAAACACCAGGATGACAAGCAAGCAGAAAAGGAGTCCGTGTAATCTACAGAGCCATGACAGGCAAGACCGATTGCCAAAAGTCATGCGAAGCTAGTTAAAGTAATTAAGGTACGAAGGGCATCTACATGGAAGCCAACTCTAGATTGCTAAGGCACTTGCATGCGTGCATGCACGTACGCATCGTCTCCACGAGCATGCAAGGGCCAACTCCGCACATACACGTACGCCAAACAAAGGAGGTTTCGGACTGCATCTCGCCTCGAACATGGCCGTGACAACCGCGACCACAGTCATGACGACAGGTTGAAAAGCTCGAGGACCGGACAACTTCATCGCCACCGATCAGATTTCTATCAAAGATAAGTACACTTCTAATATTTATATTTAATATAATTTTCATTACGACGTTTCTCCACAACGTCCTCGTCATGATTATTCTTCAAATAACGTTTGTCCATGTATACCATCTTAAATATAACATACAGCTATACTTAATGCAAATTCTTGACCAGTCATGTTGATGCTCGATGCCTTCAGAGACGGCCCTGTCTCCGGCTCCTCCCTACACGTGCACGAGCGTCTGCCCTCTGCGTTATGGGTGGTCGGCAGCGGCTCCTTAGCGATGCTTTGTTCTTCCTACACGTGCACGGGCTCCGCGCCCCGCGTTATGGTTAACGGGCTAGCTAGGGCTGGAGGCTCAGCTACATACTAACTGGTCGGACGATTTATATTAAGTATAAACACAAACTTCACATTAACACTGATGTTTACAAAGCACCAACAACTTTATCACATCATTTGCCAGTGACTGCTGAGCGTCATACGCTATTTCTTCACCGCTGATTTTTTCTCCATAAATTATTATTTTGTACATCATGTACTACCATTCTACATATTTATCTACAGGAATTTCGAGCTATGCTCGGGGACTTCGTCGCTCGCCCCTCGAGCTACGCTCGGGGACTGCCTCGATCACTCTCCGACCACGGCTCGGGGACTTCGTCGCTCGCTCTTCGACCTGTGCTCGGGGACTGCCTCGACCACTCTTCGACCTGTGCTCGGGGACTGCTTCGATCACTCTCCGACCACGGCTCGGGGACTTCGTCGCTCGCTCTTCGACCTGTGCTCGGGGATTGCCTCGATCACTCTCCGACCACGGCTCGGGGACTTCGTCGCTCGCTCTTCGACCTGTGCTCGGGGACTGCCTCGACCACTCTCCGACCATGGCTCGAGGACTTTGCGTCTCAACTACATGCGACTGGCGACTCGCATACAGTTGGGATATTCTTTCTCGTTTAGACCTTGATACAAGGCTCATACCTCGCCTTCCAGCAAGCTCCGGGACTACATCGGTATGATGCACCTGCCGGTGCATCTCGTATCGTCGGTACGACGATTGGATTCTCAACTTAACTGGGAATTCTTTTTAGACCCTGGCACCACGTGCCTACGTCACCTACTACCAGGCTCGGGGACTAAGTGGGCACACTTCACCTTGCGGTGAATGTGTTTGTTTTTCGACCTCTACGCCTCTGATGATCAAGGACGCTACGCTTCAAGACACACTTACATTTCTTTTCAGAAATCCAAGTGGGCACACTTCCCGGGACGGAAATCTTTTTCTTTTTTCTTAAGAGCACCATACATTCTTCGGACAACCTACTTCTCCGGTGGCAACGGTGGTCGGAGACGTCAAGGACTCAAGCCTCAATGTTCGGAGAAGGTCAAGACGGCGTGTCGCATCAGAATATATGATGCTCGGGGACTAGCTGTGGGGGTATTAACCCCTATACCCCTACGGCTAAGCTTGGGCTGGCCTGGATCGATGGTTTCAGTCCACCCAAAAGGTGACGTGCGGCCCAGTTAACCTGATCGGAGTCCCGCACAAGGAATCAAGACGGATTTGGTGACCAAGCAGGATCCTGGTCGGTTAGAATAGGAATCCTTATCCGGCTACATATGGCAATTGTAACTGACTAGGATTAGTTTCCAGATCTGTAACCCTGCCCCCGGACTATATAAGGTGGGCAGGGGACCCCTCTAAAAAAACATCTCTCATTGACATACCACAATACAAATCAGACGCAGGACGTAGGTATTACGCCTTCTTGGCGGCCGAACCTGGATAAAACTTCGTGTCTGCCTTGCGTCACCATCTTGTTTGGAGCTTGCGCATCTGTCTGCCGATAATCTACTACCTTGGGCATACCCCTAGGTAGACTGCCGACTATATTTCGTCGACAGATGGTGACATCTCCGACCCCAACGATGGCCCTAAGGAGTAGGCTAGTTGCTTTGCGTTAGTGATTAGGTCCTGCCGCGATGACCTTTCTTTTGGCTTCATGTATCTCGATGTATCTCGTTTCAAACCTTCGAGTCTTGATAGGATGTTGGAACTTGGTTGGTCATGTGATATCCAAATGCATAAAAGTCCAGTGTATGTATGCTGGCAATTTGGTTTTATGGACGTGATGTTTGTATTGGAAGTAATTTAATTAGTGGTGTTGTTTTAATTGGAATGCGATTATTGTGCCTCTGTTTTATTGTATGACTTTGTTCTCTCCAATGAATTCAGTACGGCATAATTTTTCATCCACTCACAATTACTACAGCTTCCCTTAATCATTAATTGTTGCTGAAATATGCAGATGGCAAACACTCGCCGCGCCATGTATGAGGTTGCTGAAACCGGTGGTAATGGTGTCGGGGCTGGTGGGAGTGGTGGAAACAACGTCAACCACAATGAGCCACACCCGGAACCACATTTGCCGCCTCCTCCACCGCTCACTGTAGAGACGTTCTTTGCACAGCTTCTTGGAAGTCAGCGTAATACCGAGCAATCTCAGAAGAACATGGAAGATTTTCTGCATACCATTGCCAACAATGTTCAACGTGGTAACAACCAAGGTGGTGGCAATGGGGTGAATCAGTACAGCAACTTCAAGGATTTCATGGACACCAGACTACCAATATTCAAGGAAGCGACAGAGCCACTTGATGTTGAAGAATGGATCAACACCATGGAAGACAAGTTTCGTGTGTTGAGGCTGACTGAGGTACTAAAGACAGAATATGTCGCACATCAGCTACAAGGACCAGCAGGCATGTGGTGGAAGCATCATCGCACTACCTTCCCTCCAAATGCCTAGATCTCATGGAGAGAGTTCACTAAAGCCTTCCGTGGGGTTTATATTCCACCAGGGCTGGTTGAGATGAAGTTGGGAGAGTTCTTGGCTTTAAATCAGGGCACCAAAACCATGACGCAATATTTGCATGCCTTCAACAACTTGTGTCGTTATGCTCCCGACATGGTTGACACAGATGCTAAGAGAATTGCTAGTTTCAAGAGAGGACTGAATCCAAAAATGATGAAGCATGTGGGTACCAATAACCGCGCCAGATTCAATGACTTTATTAGTGATTGCCTGAAGCAAGAAAAGAACAATAACGCCTGTACTACCGCCAAGACTCGCAAGAGAGCACTAGAGGGTGGTCCTTCCCAAGCAAGAGCACCTGCGGGAGGTCATCCTCCCTATCATCCATTGGCGCCTGGCGTTAGGTTCAGGCCACCACAGCAGAGAGGTCTAAATTTCAAGGGACCACAGAAGCCTTACAAGATGGCAGTACAGTCCAACAAGGCAACCATCGGCGCGGGACAAGGTAGCTCCAAGGGGGCTGTGGGATCTGCTGGTACAGTGAAGGGACTATGCTACAATTGTGATCAACCAGGTCACTTCTCAAGGTTTTGTCCGTATCCGCCTAGGAAGAAGCAACAGACGTATACCGCTCGTGTGCACCACACCATTGTAGAAGAGATTCCTAAGGGAGAGCCCGTAACGGCTGGTAAGTTTCCTATCAACCGACACCCTACAGTTGTTCTATTTGATTCTAGATTATCGCATTCTTTTATGAGTCAAGCATTTGCACGGAAACATGAACAACTATGCACAGATTTGAGTTATGGTTACCGTATAAGTTCAGCGGGGGCTGATGTTTTGACAAACCAGATGGTTCGAGGGGCAACACTTGAATTAGGTAACAGAAAGTTTAGAGTGAACTTGATAGTTATGCTTGGGTTAGTTTTGGATGTCATTATAGGGATGAACTGGATGAAAGATTGGGGAGCAGTTATAGATACAGGGAGTCGGGTACTTACCCTTAAGGATCCCTAGGGTGAGGGTACTTTCCAGGTACCATTGCCCCGAAGAACAGACCTCATAAGTGTGACATGTGCTACAGAAGTCATTCCTATTCAACAGATTCCGATAGTGTGTGAGTTTCCGGATATGTTCCAAGATGAGTTACCTGGTCTTCCGCCAGATAGGGATGTTGAGTTTGGAATTGAGTTAGTTCTAGGGACAACTCCAATTTCAAGGAGACCATATCGGATGCCTCCGGATGAGTTAGCTGAGCTAAAGAAGCAACTAGAGGAGTTGTTGAAAAAGGGGTTTATCCGGCCAAGTAAGTCTGAATGGGGATGTCCTGCATTATTTGTGAAGAAGAAGGAGGGCACTTTGAGAATGTGCGTGGATTATAGGCCACTTAATGCTGTAACTATCAAGAATAAGTATCCCTTACCTCTTATTGATGTTCTATTTGATCAGTTAGCCAAAGCTAGAGTGTTCTCCAAGATAGATTTAAGATCCGGTTGCCATCGGATCAAGATTAGGCCACAAGATATACCGAAAACCGCCTTTTCCACTAGATACGGGTTGTACAAGTATCTTGTCATGTCTTTTGGCTTAACAAATGCTCCTGCATACTTTATGTATATGATGAATACGGTTTTCATGCCAGAATTGGATAAGTTTGTGGTAGTGTTTATTGATGATATTTTGGTGTACTCCGAGAATGAGAAGGATCATGAAGAGCATCTAAGAATTGTCTTGACTAGACTTAGGGATCATAAGTTGTATGCTAAGTTTAGCTAGTGTGAATTTTGGTTGAAGAAAGTTCCTTTCCTTGGTCACATTCTGTCAGAAAATGGAGTTTCAGTAGATCCAAGCAAGGTGCAAGAAGTTATGGATTGGAAGGTGCTGACCACAGTTTCAGAAGTTAGAAGTTTCTTAGGATTAGCTAGTTACTATCATCGTTTTATACCATATTTCTTGAAGATTGCTAAACTAATGACAAGTCTGCTATAGAAAGATCATAAGTTCGTTTGGACAGAGGAGTGTGAAGCAGCTTTCCACACTTTGCGGAAACTATTGACCAAAGCTCCTATTTTAGCACAACCAGACATAGAGAAACCTTTTGATGTATTTTGCGACGCATCAAAAACTAGATTAGGATGTGTTCTTATACAAGGAGGAAGAGTTATTGCTTATGCCTCATGACAACTGAGAAAGCACGAGGTCAATTATCCGACACATGATCTTGAACTTGCTGTAGTTGTGCATGCCCTAAAAATTTGGAGACATTATCTACATGGTAATGTGTGCAATATTTTCACAAATCACAAGAGTCTTAAGTATATCTTCACCCAACCAAAGCTAAACATGAGACAGTGAAGATGGTTAGAATTGATCAAGGATTACAACTTGAACATGCAGTATCACCCTAGAAAGGCCAATGTAGTGGCAGATGCTTTGAGTAGAAAGTCACATTGCCTGAATGCACAACCTTTGCTCGAAGATGGTTTCGATCTGATGCACCCTGCCGTGTTACATAGTATTCAGATTAGTTGCTCTTTGGAGAGTAAGATAATAGAAGGCCAGAAAACCAACAAGGGGATATTCCACATCAAAGAGAAAATTAAAGATGAACCATCTAAGCACTTTAGAGTGGATGAATAGGGCGTGTTATGGTTTGACGACCGTCTTGTTGTTCCCAAGGATCGAGAGCTTAAGAATAAACTTATGGATGAAGCTCACCTTTCTAAGCTATCCATTCATCCTGGCAGTAGTAAGATATACCAAGAACTGAGACCTCGTTATTGGTGGACAAAAATGAAGAAAGAGATTGCAGCCTATGTTGCCAGATGTGACACATGTTGTAGAGTGAAAGCTATTCATCTGAAACCTGCCGGTTTCTTGCAACCCTTATCCGTACCTAGTTGGAAGTGGGATGATATAAGTATGGATTTCATCTCAGGTTTTCCCACTACTCAGAAAGGACATGATTCGATTTGGGTAATCATGAATCGTCTTACCAAGACAGCTCACTTTTTACCGGTCAAGACAGATTATCGACCACCTCAATATGCTGAGAAATACATTGCAGAAATTGTGAGATTGCATGGCATGCCGAAGACTATAGTGTCTGACAGAGGGTCACAATTCACCGCTCACTTTTGGGAACATTTGCACAAAGGTGTGGGTACAAGTTTGATTTGTAGTACTGCTTATCACCCAGACAGATGGTTAGACCGAGCGAGTTAATGCTGTTCTGGAAGATATGTTAAGAGAATGTGTGTTGTCTTCCAGGGGTTCATGGGAGTCATGGTTACCCTTAGCGGAGTTTGCTTACGATAATAGTTATCAAGAAAGTATCAAAATGGCTCCACTAAATTGGATCGAGCCAGGAGAAAGGAGGTATTATGGTATTGACTTTGTAGAAGAAGCCGAGAAGAAAGTTCATATCATTCAGCAAAATATGAAAGCAGCTCAATCACGTTAGAAAAGCTATGCGGATAAAAGGAGGAGACCGCTTGTGTTTGAAGTTGGTGACTATGTTTATCTAAAAGTCACCCCAATGAAGAAGAAACATTTTGGAGTCCGAAGAAAGCTTGCCGCCAGATTTGTGGGACCATACAAGATCTTGGAAAGGAAAGGTACAGTAGCCTACAAGTTGGACTTACCTAAAACAATGAGTGTCGTTTTCCCGTGTTCCATGTATCTCAGTTGAAGAAATGTTTGCATGTCCCGGAAGAAAGAATAGAACCTCGAGGCATAAAGCTCAAGTCAGATTTGGTATATCGTGAGCAACCGGTTCAAGTTTTGGACACCAAAGAGCGTACTACTCGAAATAGTGTGGTAAAAACATACAAGATACAGTGGAATCATCATGATGAAGGGGATGCAACTTGGGAAATGGGTGAATATCTACAAAAAGCTTATGAAGATTTTTATAACAAATGGTTCGTAACCCAAATCTCGGGACGATATTTTTATAAGGGGGGAGGGTTGTAACACCCCGGTGTTATGCATGCATTCAGCACCTGCAAATCATGAGCATAAGCATTGTCATACATTCATTCACATTGCATGAAATAATGATTTAAATATGACCTTGAAACATGTTAATGAAAACATGCTTGTTGCATTGTTTGTTTTAAATAGAACTATGCCATGATTGTGCTTGCAATGGTGTTAAACATGCTTGTTTGCTTGAGTAATTAGTTTAGAAATGTTTAGGAAAATTTTTGGAGCAAAGTTGTATTCAAACTTTTGACAAAATTGCTTTTGAAAATATTATTGAAAAAGGTCAAAAATCCTCCCTATTTAGCTTTTACTTTCCAATTCAAAATCTATTGGGAATTTTGAGTTGGTCCTTTAAGCAAAGTTGTAGAGGATTAAATTCTAAGCAACTTTCATTTTTGGGCCATTTCTAGAAAATGCCATTTTGTTGCTCAAAAATTGATTTAAAGCAGCTGCATTTTGAAAATTTGGAAAAAAAAGAATTGAAAAAAATAAAGAAAAGCTTTTCTCTGCCTAAGTGGGCCCGCGCCCCACTTTCGGCCCGCAGCCGCAGGCCGGCCTGGCCCATCTCGCGCTCGCGGTCGCGCTCCCGCGTGCGCCCACGGTCCAGTGGACTAGGTCCATGCCGCGCCTCGCTCCCCTGCCACGCACGTTGCCCAACCGGGTGCACCGTCGCCTGCCCACCTCGCCGCGTGGTGCCCGCGCACCGACGGCCGTGGGCGGTGGCCGCGCTCCGACCAGCCGCGCCTTCAAGGAGCTGTCCAAACGCCCGTCTGCTCCATCCCTCTCCCTTCACTCGCCTGCCTCCTCTTCCCCGTTCGAAACGATAGAGCCGGAGCTAGCCGCCACCGTGCGTCGCCCGCCGGCGTTGTGCCACGCCGACGAGCCCTCATTCCTCGATTCCTTCCGCATCCGGCTCCGCCTCGATCTCCACCTTCCCGTGCGCACGCTTTTGCCCTCATTTACACCACGGTAAGGCCAGGGCGAGTTTTTCCTTTGCACGGCGGCGCCATGGCTGCCGAGCTCGGGCCTCCATGGAGGGAGCTCTATTCCCCTTCTTTCCTACAATTTTTCGTGAAATCACGTTCGCCTTGAATTCGCGGACCTCGCGCGCGCTGAACCTCCCTTCGCCATGGCTAGGAGCGCCTCACCGTCGGTGACCCGCACCGCCGCTCCGCCATGTACGGCGGCGGTCGGCTTCATGAGGTCCTTTGGTCATGCCACGGGCACCGTTGGGTTCGCATGAGGGTGGGGATCACACCGGTCCTCTTGGCCCGGCCGAAGACCTCACCGCCGACGAGAGGTGGCCGCTGGTGCCTCTCTCTTTCCTCTGTGACTGACCAGTGGGGTCGTGGGCTCGCCTGTCTGTCTCAGTGTGCGCGCGCATGTGCACAGCTCTGGGTAGCTCTAGCATTTTCAGCTGGTTTTCAAAGAAAAGAATTTCTTTATTTCTATGAAATAGCTTTTGAAATTTATAACTTGCTCATTTTAGCTCCAAAAATTGTGAAACAAAATTTGGTATACTTCTTAGGACTAGATCTATGATGTAAAAATATTGCATGTCAAGTTTGAAATACTTTTCTATAGAGTTTTTATTTAATCATTGAAATTGTTGTTTTCTTGATATATGCTTAATAAATCATAGAAAGCTCAGAAAAATATGGTTCCAATTTTGTTAATCTTTTTGTGCAATGTACTTTCTAGGAAAAATATGTGCCATTCATGTTCTGTGGAAAGGTTATGATGTGCAGTTCAAGTGCTTTTATTGGATGGTTTTTATTATTTTTGTTAGAGAGAAAAATATGAATAAAACATGCAAGTGATAATTTTTATACAGTGATTATTTACTGTGTAGAATCTAGGGAAAATGATAAATCTATTGTTTGATACTTTTCATAACACAAAGTATTTTAATGATCATATTTATGCCATATCTTGTCAATTTTGTGTAGGCAGTTCTATTGATCCAAATGCAATGAAATTTTTGTGGCATGCTAGATTAGATGATAGTAAGTTACTGTGATTTTCCTAGATTTTTCTGTGCTACCAAATTAGGTGTTGCTGTTCAAACCTAGTTTCAATTAGGGTTTAATTAACCTCTTTAATGCATGTTTAGTTAATAATGATTGCTTTGGTGTATCTTTGAAGCATCTTGGCTTATTGTGGTGACTCAGTAAGTACTATAGTGGTTGTAGTAGTAGTTTAGTAGTACATGTTCTTGGATGATGTTGACTACCTTGTAGAAGGATTTGATTTCTACACTATCCAATAAAGTAAACACGTTCATCTACATCAATATCCCATTCATCATGATCATTACATGTCATCTCTCCAATGCACCATGCATGAGCACTTATACATCTGCATCATACAGGATCGTAGGAAGAGATTCCGGTAGCAGTTCCCGAGGAGCTAGAAGAGCAGCCCGAGGTGCAAGAGCAGGAGGTGCCCGAAGCCGACGAGGAGGTCGGTGAGGATCTTCCAGAGTGCCCCAATCATCGCCCAAGCTCTTTCGAAAGAGGCAAGCCCCGGAGAATTTCTCTCCTGGTTTGCAAATATTTTATTAATGCTTTACCTTAATTGATGCATTACGTTTAGGAGTTGTTTGCAACCGTTGCTGCATTATACCTTGTTTACCTTTGTTCTATCATATCCTTGTTACACTGGTATTCGTAGTTGAGTCAATGCTTAGCTGGCTTAGACCGGTAGAAGTCGGGTGATTTCCTGTCACCTGCGAGCTATAGGTGGTTACCTGGATCTGCTTGAATAAGTATGTCATCTTGGAATAACTGAGTGTTAATTTGAAGTTGAGACCGAACGGAGACTTACAGGGTTTCGGACTGTAGTGTTTTCCATTTGTGTCAGTTAAGGACTGACCTTTGTTGGGCCTCGAGTCATGTTGAACACATGTCTCACATTTAGCTGGCCGGATAATGCACCTTTCGACCGCGAAGTTGGGAGATTATTCTGGCCGAGTGGATTGCCCACAGCGCACTGTACCGGAGGAGGTGTGGTAGGACATGGGGGCCCGATGATAAGGCCAAAGAGCAGTTGGGCAGCCCCCGGGTACATGTGGTTCCTGGCAAACTCGAGACTTTACCTGGATAGTTGACCCGGTGACCAATATCTCACTTTAGCGGGTGAGTGAGGTTTGTGTGAGGAATAAATTACCAGCTGGTTAATAACCGATTCGAATCGCCATCGTTCACTGGATAGTGAACACTTGACTTGAGTTACTTCATCATAGTAATGTTGATGGAACACTTGGACAGTTATATGAAATATAACATTATGGAAGTTGTTATTGATCATTGGTTATCCTTACTTGTTTAATCACATGTTTACTCTAGTACAAGTGTAAATGTAGTTGGCAGGTTAATAAATATTAACTTGATATAAAAGCTTCTGGAAAAGGTTCTTTAAATGCTAAAAATGCCTTTTTTGCAAATAAGTCAGCTACCCCGCTATAAAGCCCTTCATAATCCTTGGTGTCATTTTATTTTCGGTTATGTCGGGTAAGTCTAGCTGAGTACCTTCTCGTACTCAGGGCTTTGTTCCCACTTGTTGCAGATGGGCAGATGTATTATGTCTATTGTATCAACTACCTCTATCCTGCGATGGGTGATGCTTAGGACCATGGGAAGTGGTCGTTCCCTACGTCTCATCTAATGCTTTTGTTGGAGATGATCATCAGCTGGCACTTTATTTCAAACTATGTGTGAGTGTGTGTATGGATTTGAACTAAAGGCTTCCGCTACTTTTATTTGAACTTGGTTTGTAATAACTATGTTTAAACTCCGATGTATTCATGATGTGAACTTTTATGTAATTTGTGATGGTGACTGCTAAACTTATTACAATCTTGGCTGGTATGTAAGTTGGTTTGAAATCTGTCGTGATTTCATGGACTACCGGGTTATACGGGCTTAAGTTTACTAAATCATCTACTCGGTGGATGATTTTCTTACTTAATTTCGTATAATTGGTCAATTCTGTTACACTTGAGTTTTACAAAGTTTACATCACTTATATTTATGCTTTGTTGCATTCGGTGATAGGAGTTGAGTGATAACCTAATTGCTGCACTACCATCCTTGATGCTTCAATATTATCCTTGTTACTGTTTTATTTGAAAATACTTAGTATGCTTAGCCTTGTTTAATGAGAAAACTTTGAAAATGTTTAACAAAGTTTGAAGGGTTGTTGTGGACCAACTGAATGAATGATGATGTTAATTTGAGACTGGTCGGTGGACTTGCATTGGGAAAGGAGTCCTAATGTAGTGTCTCCGATTGTGTCAGTTAAGGACCATTCATTGTAGGCTTGCTTGGTTGAGACTTTGCAGCTGATCACATACTCCGGTAAGCCTAAGACCTCGGCTATTCTATTCTGTGAATGGCCGATCGCGCATTGGGAGTGGAGAGATGGCGAGAGTAGTGTGTACCCTCATGGACAAGGGCTAGATTGGAGGTGTACTATACTCTCGGGTGGCGCTAGACTCGGTCACATTTTGGAGGATTCGAGTGAAGGTTGATATATGTAGGGTTGAGTCCTGCATATGTCGTGTGGTTAGAGATCCCCAGCTGGGTATAATCGGTTCGAATCAACATTGCTCCTCGGTTATGGAGACTCGATCAACTGCCCTACATCATAGTTAATGGATGGAATTTTGGACTTAGAAACATGAGATGAATGTTAAGAAGTGAATACTATTGTATAGACTCACCTAGTGATAGTCATAATAAATGATGGGTTTAAAAGATTGAAAGTAAGGATTCACTAATAGTGAGCTTTTCTGCAAAAGACTTGATTCTTGCTAAAGCCTTACCTTGAATCCCCTGAGCCTGCAATCCTGAGTCTTCTCCACCCTTTTCGTCAGTTAAGTCTTGTGGAGTACTTTTGTACTCAGGGTTTGTTAAACCCTTGTTGTAGGTGCGTCTCATGAGCAGGTTTGTTTTGAACCATGCTACATGACCGTCTTTGCGGTAAGTGATGATGAGTAGTATGTTTGGCTCTTGGGCAGAGTAATCCGTTTTCATGATCTGTAATAAAGTTACTAATGCAACCCCACTACTATGGTGTAATAACTAAACTTAAGGTTTGTAAGGTTTGGAACAAATGGTTTGTAAATTATGATAAGACTTCCGCACTTTTACTCTGATGTAATTTATTATATAAACTATTGTAATACTGCAATGCCTCTATAATGTGATCCTGCTCAGAAGATCGTGGATGATTCAGGTTTCCTGAGGACACTCGACAGACTTCTTAAGTTCTAGGGTGCACATGCATAGCCATCAGAGGTCTTTGAGACAATAACAGGTGCATGTGGGCCATACTATTTAGGAGGTTCTATCACACCTAGTATCAGAGTGATCATTGTCAGGGCTATTGTAGTATTGCTTTACAAAACTTCAAAATTATTTGGGTCAAATGAATTTAACTTGCTATTTTGGTCCAAATTGCTTATGACCTATCTTTATTCATCTTGTAGTTCTTTAGTCATGTTTAAAGACTATTGGTGGAATAGCATGCTAAAACTGCCCTATGAATAAACTTTACTATTTCGTTACTCTTGTGTAATTGATTACTAGAAATCTTTTATGCTTAGCTTCGTAAGTTCGATTCATGCATCATACTTAATGAACCTATTAATTACCTTCCCTTTTAATGTGGTTTGGGTTAAGTAGCAGCAATCCTATTCATGCTAACCTTCAGATCCTCCCCAGCTATCCTTACCAATTCTAATCTTACCCTCTACAGGATGGCCTGTACAAAGTTAACTCCTCGCAAGATGACAGGACCTAAAGGTGTTCCGCGTCACCAACTGGCCCCAAGGAACTATGATGCTAGTAGTAGCTGCTCCAATCCACAAGCAGAAATTGAGAGGCTCTCAATAGAGTTAGCATAGACTACCAGAGATAGGGCTAGTGATGCTATCCATGTTGGAGAGCTACAGGGTCAATTAAGGCGTCTCACAAGGGCTCATCTGAGCTGTGAGCACATTATGGGTCATCTAGTCAAGGAAAGAAATGAAGCTTGGCACCGTGAAGATGTTGCCAGGGATCGTGTTGAGGAATTAGAGTTTTATGTAAATGATCTAGAAGGAGATAATCAGATTCTCCATGAGGAAGTGCATCAGCTATATTATCAACTGCATCCTCCTCCTGGTGCAGCTAAGTTAGACCCTGGTGTCATTCTAGTAGATGGTGGTGAATCTGAGGAGGAGTCAGAAGAAGAAGAAGATCTGGAAGAGCTAAAACTTGTTGATGAAAGTGATGATGAAGGAGGTCATGTTTCTGGGATGGACACCAACCATGAGGACTGAGTTGGTCGAGGGTTTGTGTTGAGTTAGTAGATGGTTTTGTTATGTCAGCCTTAGTTGAACTGGGTAGTCCTACCTAAGTATGTACTTGTGTAATAAATAAGTAAACTTGTGTGGTGTGTGCTTGTAGTAACTTTTCAAGTTCAATAAAAGTTTATGAATAAAGTTTGGCTTGTTATAAATAGATTCCTGCTTGTACTCATTCTACTGATGGTGCTGGAACCTCCCAGGGTGGGGGTGATGCTCCTAATCCACCACTAGTTCCACCAACTATGGCAGAGGCTATTGCTGCTCTTGTCAATGCCACTGCTGAAAATGCCTGACTGCTGAGGGAAATGGCTCAGAATAATCAGAATGCACCACAGGGCAACCGTGGTCGGTATAACAATAGAAATGGGACCACTTATGTTGACTTCACTGACACCCGTCCTCCAGTATTCACTAGGGCAGATGAACCACTAGAAGCATATGACTAGCTCCGCACCATGGAGCAGATGTTAGATCTCATCAACTACACTGATTACCAGAAGCCAGTGTTTCATAGCCCAATAGCTTAGAGGTGCTACGGGAGCTTGGTGGGCAAACCTTCTTGCCGCACAACTAGCTGGTCACCGTGTGACGTGGGCGGAGTTTCGCGAAGCTTTCCGTGCCCATTTCATTCTTGATGGAATTATGCTCATGAAGTTAGAGGAGTTCTTTGGTCTAAAACAAGGAGATCAGTCCATCATGCAGTATGTGAGCAGGTTTGTTTTGGACCCTGCTACATGACCATCTTTGCAGTAAGTGACGACGAGTAGTATGTTTGGCTCTTGGGCAAAGCAATCTGTTTTCGTGATCTATAATAAAGTTACTAATGCTACCCCACTACTATAGTTGTAATAACTAAACTTAAGGTTTGTGAGGTTTGGAACAAATGGTTTGTAAATTATGATATGTAAGACTTCCGCACTTTTACTCTGATGTAATTTGTTATATAAACTGTTGTAATACTACAATGCCATTGACTACATAATAATTTAGCATGGCAATCAAATAACCACAATTAACATTTCACACATTAGCAGTGAACCAATGACAGAGTATCACATCATCAAACCATCACATGCATCCACACAACAGACCACAAATGTTCACCACATCAAGCCGCATGAGTTGAAGATAGGGAGTTAATTACTAGGAGAGCTTAAGCGCAAGACTAGCTCACTGAGCCTATTGTACTCATCCTGTTGCTGTTGCTTGAATTTCTCATGCTCCCTTTCAGCCTTTTCTATCCTCACCTTTAGTTCATCCACTAGTTCAACGAGCTCAGATGTACATTCCTATTCACCAGCAAGCTGCTCTCGAAGTATCATCTCTGCCGATTGTTGATATTTCTTAATGACTATTGGAGGGTTCTACAAGCACACAGAACTATCGTGTAGCACTTCACTCGGTGAATACTGAGTGTCAAATTTATAATTTATTCCATAGAAAGGTGGAATGCTAGAATCTATATAGGACTAGGATTTGCTAAAGGTAGGTTCTAAGTTGATCCTAGATAGGTGGACGATAGTGTTGACGGTAGATAAGTGTCAATTTTAACCATCAACATAGCATGAAAAAGGAATAAATAATAATTACCACTTAGATATAGGGGGTTTACTGACATAATTCCATGAGTTTAGGTGAATGTCTGTTTCTGCAGGGTGTCAGATGTAAAGAACCAAGGAAGGCCCACATGTCAGGTTTACATAGAGACAACAGGGCCACACATAACTTTTCTGTAATCTAGAAGATACGAGAAGACTCTAGAAACAAATGGGAGGCGAATCTGGCTCGGAAGCCGGGAGGCCGCCCAAGGGTGGGGGCAGGCGCCCCACCTGCAGAGCCAATCAGAAGCAAGCTCCTAGATCATGCATCCACCACCTTTGAGGATCAATAATAATTGTATATCAAGGTCGGTTTGATCTGAGGGCTATGGTTCTTCCTAGAGGGCCACATAAGCAAGGCCCCTGGCCCCAAGAGGAGGCATCCCTTGAAACCCTAATTCATTATTTCCTGTGAGGATCAGCATGAAGGGGTCCCTTAAATGGATCTCTCTCTTAGGGCACATATAAGAGAGATTAGCTTTGTAGTCTCCATGTGAGATTAGAGTTCTTCTTCTAGATTGAGAGAGTTAGAGTGGAGGGAGAGTTGGAGGAAGCCTGGCATGTCAGTGTTTCCTCTTTGGCTTATACCTGCGGGATCAAGTCTCCTAACCCGAGGCTTGGTTCTAGGATTCTTCGGTAATTCAACTTCCAATACTAAGTAAGTACATTGTTATTATTGTTCTATGGTTTACGAGTTTACTTTATTCTCTTCCGTGGTAGAGGGTAGGGTAATCGTCTATAGCATAAGCGTGGTACTTAGGCTAGAGATACTCATAGATATCCCCTGTCTGGCCAGATCCATGGTAGTAGCGTGGGATGTGGCAATCCTGTTGTTTCCTTTGTACCCCACATCCTATTAGAAGGATTGGTAGGATTAAGTGCCCTGGTCAAGCATCCTCTGTGGTGACTCTTTTCCATCGGTATGTCCCCATAGACTAATAGTTTCATAGCTTACCATAGGTTGGAACCAGACTATCATCGTAATCTTCTCTAATCGCTTATATCTTCGCTACCTTGTAGTGCAGCCCAGGGGTTAAGTATAGATTTAGGTTAGTCATCGCATGCTTTCTCCTTGTGGATAAACAAATACGATACTCTAAAAATATCTCCAAGGTGAAATGCTCACCAATATCCGTGCGCTTGCGGATCCTTTTCTGTGTGCGTTAACAAATATCAACAAGCATTTCTAGCGCCATTGCCAGGGAGAAAGACGTCAGCTGAGTTAACCTCAAGTCTTGCTTAACCTTGTATTATACTTTTATCTTTTTCTCTTTTCCTTTTGCCTTTTCTTTTCTATCCTTATGGATAACCCAAATTCCACGCCTATCTATCAATATCTTGCACCCATGAACCAAAGTTTAGAGCCACCAGAACCCATGATTCTCACATCTAGCTATGAGCTACATCCATGTTTGATTGCAATAGGTCAAAACCAACCCTTTCCTACAGCCAAGGTCCTGTCTTCTAATCAAGAAGATAATGAACCCAAGTTCCTATCTTCTAATCAAGAAGGTAATGGACCAAAGGTCCTATGTTCTGATCAAGGAAATAATGAACTTTTGGCTACACTAAGGGAATCTTTCAAGGATCTTATAAATTTAGGTTTAGACCTAGCCTTACAAGACCCTGTTCTTCTTCAACATCTTTATACGGGTCTTGATAATATCGCCTTTGGTGGAGTTTTCCTTTCTTTATCCATTAGTGAAGCAAGGTTTGTCCTTATTAGTAGACACACTCCTTGCACTAGCCTTCATGATGAACTCCTAAAGGTAAAGAAGAAATCATCCCTCAAACTAGAAGAGAAAGTTTTCATAGCCACGTTATGAACATTCTAACTCCATGATTTGGCTATCCATCTCAAACTAGTTGTACTCCAAAATCATTTGAGGGAAGAAGTAATTCTATCCATGGAAATCCTTTTTAATGATCTTGGGAGGAGCATAAACTTCCCGCTTCATGAGAGACCTTTTAGTACATATAGTTTGAATCTTTTCAGAAAGGGATCTCTTTGGAAGCTTTTCAAATGCAATCCCATTGAAGGATATTTAGGACTCAAGGATGGCATGTCAAGTGATGCCATAGAAGGAGAGCAAAGCCATCTAGAATCTACTCCTATCTTCTCCCTTTCTATGCCCACATTAGATATGAAATTCGAACCCATCTTTAAACCCATCCTTGATCCCTATGAATCTTCCTATTCTCTTTCTCTTGAGTGATCCTAGAAATCCACTAAGACATCTAAAGCATAGGATTCATCAAGACCATAAGGAGGATCAAGAAGAGCAACATCAATGGCAAAAGAGCATTAAAAACCTATGTGCTATTTCCATTGAATGTGTAGGCGAGTCCTTACATGAGACCTACTTGAGAGGCAATACAAGGGAAATTTTGGACATATATGCCGAATCACCCTTAGAAGTTGAAAATGATGGAGACTTCAATGAATAAGGAAGCTACTTTATAAAAACCCTATCAAGTCCTTGCTCATATAACAAATCTCCTGATTCACTTAGTCTCTCTAACATTGCCCCACACGAGATCTTCAACCCCCTTATGCTCCCTGTTCCTAAAGATTTTGAAAGGGTGGTTGAAGACACATATGTTTATCATAAACATTGCAGATCTTGTTGTGTTGAATCTTGAGATTAGTACACATAAACTAGTGCTAGAGGGGAAACCACTTTGCTAATTCATATCTTGAAGGTTTCCCAAGGACAAGCTTAGTGTCCTAAAACAAGCACTATTTAGACCATGACATGAGTATTCACCGTTCTGCTGCGCTGCCCTTGTGAAATGAGCATAGAGTTATAATTGTGAAAATATTCCTTCGAGTATTCTTGTCACTAACCATTCCAGGTTGGAGCAAAAAGATTGAAGGAACAACAAATGCAAGGTATGTCCAACCAATCATTATGCAACATTGAATTACATTCATCCAATCTTAATTTTTGCAAAATTCAAGCTTGTGGGATAGACTTCTATAAATACATTTATTGCCATGTTGCTACATTATCGTGGTTGTCCCTACCTTTAAGACATGCTCAATTTGCTAAACAACAATCATGCTTTTCATCACTGTTTGAGTAAATCTCTATAATGCTTTCATGCTACCCTTGTCTACCCTAGTAAGTGTTAGTTTAGAAGTATTGTACATGCTTCTATTGGCTTTTAAATTAAGCATGGTGCTTAGGTTAAACAGCCTTTCTTAATCCTGATTAGACATGGAGTCTAGTTTGGTTATTGAACTAAAAACTGCTAGTAAAGACAATGGTATATTTTGTTAGACTAACCCCTGCAGAGAAACTCCAAAATTCAAAATGGGAAAGTCCTGAGATGAACTCATAGTGGAGATGAAGAGAGATAGAATAATCTTGCACAAGGGAGACACAAGTCATTTATAGCCAAAGAGAAAGAAGAAGAGTGCCACAAAGCATGATCCATAATCAAAGCACTCACTCCATGGAAGCAGGTGAATGCCACTTGAAGACAAAGACCATCGTGGAGGATTTCGAGTTGTAGTTGCATTCTCTTGTCAATTATTAATTATCGGGAATCAAGAAAGATTGACAAGACGAGAGCATGTAACTTTCTGCATCCTTACTAGATTGAGAAGCTGATGCATGAGGAAGGAAGACAAACTCCTTTATATGATCCAACCATGACCTTCCTCCTATCATGCTCTCATCACTCTACATGTTGGTTTGCAATCTCTCAATTAACTATTGCTTTATTTCTATAAGTTTGAGTTATTTCATAATTCCTATATATGATAATCAAATATAAGATAAAATCAATCCTCTAGAAAAGAAGTAATAGTGAATGTTTCTATGCTAGTATGTTCAAATAAATTCTTCTATAGCGTAGAAACCAACCCTTAGCTTTGTGACAACAATGCACCTATCATTACTTGTATACTCCTTCGGGTATGTGTGTAATAAGAAGAGCTAACGGTCCAAGCACAAATTAAAGAGAGAACGAAACATGACCTTACTAAATGAAGAAAGGAGTGCAATAGAGAAGACATTGGTGCATGAACAAAAGAACAAGAATGATCAACGAAGGAAAGCTTCCACAAGGTGTTATAGTGCCAGCACGCTCCAACATTAAAGGTAACATCTTAAGGTTAGTGATCATCACATTAAAATCCTTTCCTTGATGCTGGTATACACATAAATAGAGAACCAACTATGTTTGAGTTACAACCTCATTTGACCCAACCTAATTAACTCAACATGCTTAGTTCTCTAATCTTTGTTCCTGTCACCACTTTCTTGATCTTATAATCTTAACTCAATGATCTGAAATGATTGCACGTCTTTTCTTTAGAAGTTGATAGTCATAATCATGAAATCATTACACAATATGTATAGATAGACTATCCTTTCATAAGGTTAAGAAATTTGATTTGACCAATTGATTTAATTCTACATTCATGCTCATTGTTTGATCCTATCACCCATGTCAAGTTCAAGCAAAACACATAAATATCAACTTTATCTTGCTCAATATGCCTAAGGTTAGAGAATAATAAACTTTTGGTTCTGTTGGTGTTTTTCCACCAACAGAGCCCATGCACTTGATCTCTGCCTTATCTCTATGAGCAGGACCCACTTTGAACACAACAGTAGAGGGGCTTGTCAACTCCCCAAGAATCCTACAAGTGAAGATCCTAGACCTACGAACATGTACAATGAGCAAGATGCTGCCAGTTTCCACAACTAGTACTTCACTTCAAACTGCTGGAAGAGCAAGGAACATGGGTGACACCATCTCAAGAGGTGCAAGCTATCAAGGTCTCTACTATGGGACCAGATGGTCCACCTACAGAATGAGCATGGTAAGAGGTCCTGTTCAGAGGACCTAAAAACACTGAACCCTTGCCAGAAGGTAAAATCAGTAGTTATCCATATTTATCCTTTTTTTATCATTGCATTAATCAGTTTCCCTTTTTGCATATTTAATTCTAAGCATTTGCATAATCATTCTCATTTTAGCATGTTTATTTTTTTGCATTAGCATTGCATTAGAAAAAAAATAAATATATGTTTGTTTTGCTGCATCATAAATTATAAACCCCATGTGAATAATTTTGTGGCATGTAAGGACCCATAGGAATATTCATTGTGGTGGCATAAAATAAAAATAAATATGCATTTATTTTGTTAGACTTTCTCTATATTATAAAAATATAAAAAGTATTTGAGAGAAATCCTGTTGAAACTCTGCTTAAAAGAATCAAGAACAATCTTAAAAACTCTGGACAATTAAGGCTTGAGTGGCCAACCACTAACGCTTAATCTATTCCACAAGTTTTGTTGTCTATTTGAGTTCCACAAGATTTGAAGAACCAAAAAGAGCCAACAAGCAAGTGGATGTTCTATCCACTGGTGGAGCACTGTCTCAACAATCATCAACATCAATTAATGCTCCACTAGAGGAGGAAGAACATCCCCGCTACTAGTCTGCTACTTCATAAGATTGAACGACTATGTCAACATCTAGCTTGGGGGAAAGCACCCCCATGTATCTAGCTAAGTATTTTCTTCTCTCAGTTTTACCTTATTCTTTATGAGTTTTCTTATTTAGTAATAATAATGTTCTAAAATAATAGAAACAAAATAAAAAGGGTGTGTCTAGTTTGCTTATCTTTGTTCTTAAAGAAGTTGTTAATAAAAGAAGAATCTCGAATAATCTCTTGCATGGAAATGATGAATAGTTGCTCTGCTGTAATTCCTTTCAAGTACCTAGTTTTCAACCTTGAACTCTCTTGAGTTTTAGACACAACTGTTTTGATCTAAGATTTGCTCTGAACTTGAAATTCATGGGTTGCAAATGCTTGATCTAAGTCTAGGTAGTTGGCGGATACGATATGGAAAGGTTTTGAGCTGCTGTTTATCATTCTCCTAGAGATACTAGAGTTCTAGAGAATTTATCTTTGAAAATTAAAAATCTTGCATGATGAGTTCCTGTATGATGAGAGTTTAATTCCTACCACAACCATATATACATACTTACTAGATTAGGAAAGACTTTCACTTGTTAGCTTAGCTGCTTGTAAGCATTGAGTGTGGTCAGTCTGTGTTGACCCTAGGGGATTAGTCATGTGGTTAAAATCAAGATTCACAAGCACTCCACCTACTTATGCTGCTTCTACCTTGGAGGTATGCATTTAAATATTTTCCATTAGACACAACCCACAAGTTGTTCTGCTCCTATACTAGGAGTGAACAGAACCCTTCATCCATTGTTAGCCCCTTTTGTTATAAGCTCCAACATTTCTGTTGCTATCTCTTATTTATGTTTCCAAAAAGATACTTAGGCATTATTCCATCGTATTCAGTTCCTTTAAAAAAACAAAAGAGAGTGAGAAAAAGAATAAAGAGATAATAAAAGGACAAGGGTCCTAATTATGAGAGATTTTTCAGCAACCCAAGTTCTTAGCAAGTTCTTCAAAGTTTAAGAGAAGTATAAATTTCTTTCAAGGAGCAAAAGTAGAAATAGATATTCACCATTTTTCCTCTACCCCTTCATTTCCACTTACATCCACCATCATTACCACTATATACATATCCACTCAGCCCATATTTAGGATCACACACATGCACATCTTGATTTGACTGTATGGTCGAACTTGTCCCTCTAGATCCATGTGTCTAACTATGCAATAAATGTTTGCAAGTATGGATTCCTTGTCTCCCACCTATGAGCTCTAGATAGACCTATTAGAAGTAGGGTGAGAGAGAGAAGGTATAATGTTACTATGCCTTATGCCAAAAATACCACATATCTTGAGAGAAGAGAGAAGGCATACACCATAAATACTTTGGTGAAGATCTAGAAATACCATAAAGGAGAGACGTGAAAGGGTCATACACAGGAATCTCTGAGTTTTATTTGAAAACCCTGCAAAACTCCAAAATAATGGTTGATCAAAGAGCTTGAGACATAGCGCTTGACTTGACCATTCTATCTTTCAACTACTCAAGACCCAAGTGATGGCTACAAGCCCCATGGTAAAATGTAATATGGGTAAGTTTGAAGTCAGGATAATTCATTCTAATCTAGAGGAGAGTTCTTGTTTGAACGCATGTGTACTTTTGAGGCGTGAAAGCATTGTAGCAACTCTTGATTCGTCACTGAGTTTATCTTTGCTCAGGGACGAGCAAAGGGTAAGCTTGGGGGAGTTGTTTATGGTAGATAAGTGTCAATTTTAACCGTCAACATAGCATGAAAAAGGACTAAACAATAATTACCACTTAGATATAGGGGGTTTACTGACATAATTCCACGAGTTTTGGTGAATGTCTATTTCTACAAGGTGTCAGCAGTAAAGAACCAAGGAAGGCCCACATGTCAGGTTTACATAGAGACAACAGGGCCACGCATAACTTTTCTATAATCTGGAAGATACAAGAAGACTCTAGAAACAAACGGGAGGCAAATCTGGCTCACAAGCCAGGCGGCCGCCCAAGGGTGGGGGCGGGCGCCCCACCTGCAGAGCCAATCAGGAGCAAGCTCCTGGATCATGCCTCCACCGCCTTTGAGGATCAATAATAATCATAGACCAAGGTCGGTTTGATCCAGGGTTGTGGTTCTTCCTAGAGGGCTATATAAGCAAGGCCCATGGCCCTTGGCCCCTGGTGGAGGTATCCCTTGAAACCCTAATTCATTATTTCCTATGAGGATCAGCAGGGAGGGGTCTCTTGAATGGATCTCTCTCTTATGGCACATATAAGAGAGATTAGCTTTGTAGTCTCCATCTGAGATTAGAGTTCTTCTTCTTCTAGATTGAGAGAGTTAGAGTGGAGGGAGAGTTGGAGGAGGCCTAACATGTCGGTGTCTCCTCTCTGGCTTGTACCTGCGAGATCAAGTCTCCTAACCCGAGGCTTGGTGCTAGGATTCTTCGGTAATTCAACTTCTAATACTAAGTAAGTACGTTGTTATTATTGTTCTATGGTTTATGAGTTTACTTTATTCTCTTCCATGGTAGAGGGTAGGGTAATCGTCTGTAGTGTAAGTGTGGTGCTTAGGCTAGAGATACTCATAGATATCCCCTGTCTGGCTGGATCCATTGTAGTAGCACGCGACGTGACAATCCCGTTGTTTCCTTTGTACCCCACATCCCGTTAGAAGGATTGGTAGGATTAAGTGCCCTGGTCAAGCATCCTCTGTGGTGTCTCTTTTCCATCGGTATGTCCCCATAGACCAATAGTTTTATATCTTACCATAGGTTGGAACCAGACTATTGTCGTAATCTTCTCTAATCGCTTATATCTTCGCTACCTTGTAGTGTGGGCTAGGGGTTAAGTATAAATTTAGTTTAGTCATCACACGCTTTCTCCTTGTGGATAAACAAATATGATACTCTGAAAATATCTCCCGGGTGAAATGCCCACCGATATCCGTGCGCTTGCGGATCCTTTTCTATGTGCGTTAACAAATATCAACAGATAGTGAAGGATGAGTGCAAACTACCTAAACTAACTAATATTAACAAGCTAACCAGAGATAGCTAGGTGGGAGAGCAAGTGATTTATCTTTCTAGTAACTAATGGTAAACAAATAACGAGAAGAAATACGATAATACTTCGGGACACAGCCCGCCTACTAACTAGGAGATTTAAATAGACAAGGTTTGCCACAAGTCCTATGATTTAATAACTAGACCTATCATTGGGGAATACAGAGGATGGATAAAGCTATCACCATTTGCCACCTACACCAATCTATCCGGAGGCCTAGCCGTATCCATAGGTAATTTATAGCCTAAGCACCATGCTTAATCTATAGACTTACTATTCGATCCGAGCTCCAGTGAAATGAGATCATGTCACACCTCAAAATTTTTAATTTTGGATTGTGCATGAAAAACACTAAATAAAATAAATGATTTCAATATTTGAATAAATTTATTAGATAAGTTAAGTTGCTGCTAATTTAAATATAGAAAATTTTGGTTTTAAACTTTTTCATATTAATTTGATAATGTGATGTTTGCTTGTTGCTTAACTTGGTGTTATGAGCGAGGAAAATTTTCAAGACGCGTTTAGTAGGTCGTTTACCTTTCTCCAGTTTGTCTCTATTTTTTTATATAATTAAATCCCTGTTTTCTTGATCGCAATCTTTTTATATGAAGGATCCCAAGATCTTTTTCTTCTGCTCCAATTCATCTGAGTTCATCATTAATCAGGCCATCTAATCCTCTGCCTTTCAATATATATTATTATTATTATTGTTTCCATTTTGATTCCTTGCGTTTCTTTTCCTCCTAATTTCTTTTTAGTGAAATTCTTTTTCCTCCGAATGCGTGCATGGGCAATCTCCTTGAGGTGTACGTGCCGCACACATTCAAGGACTATGACTCAATATCCATCATTGCTACTTGTCGTACCTGTCTATAGATAGCAAACTGGGCCATATCCTTTTCCAAACCCCTGGAAACAAGTCGATTGATCATGATCCAAGCCGCCTCTCCGCTCGTCGCTATCAGCCTCCACATGATCTCGCCAAAATCAGCAAAGCCGGAGGAAAAGTCGTCTTTGAGAGACCTTGGCCAAGCTGACATGGAGTCGTTCTACACGATTGCTCCTTGTCATTGCCTTCTCAACACGGGAGCTCGTCGCCGCTAGAGTGCGCATGGAGTTTGGCTGCCGCCGCCGTGATTTGTTCATACATCCATCCCCTGCATCTGGGCTGACTGTCTTGTTCCTGCCTGCCTGCCCTGTTCTCCAAGTCCTAGCGATCACCATCACCATCGTCGCGAAGTCAAGTGTCGCCGCCGTCTTCTGGCCGCGCGAGCCAGCGCACCACGCTTGCCCTAGCCTTGCTCTATGCCAAGCATGGGATCTCACAGACTTGGGAGCCGACGCCGCTGCAGCCATGCACGTCATCTGAAGCCTCTCCGCCGTTCATGAATCACTGCCGAGCTTTTCGACGAGGAAGCTGCAGTCTGCCCGCCGTCGCAGTTCGTCGTTCAAACAAGTGTGGTGCACTGGTGCCACGACTTCATGCGTCGTCAGGCTGCAGGGCATCCTGAGGAGGTCAATGTCTTCATCCACTGATTTCCACCCTTTGTTCAGAAGTATCTGCCGGCCATGCTTGCAAGTTCACCGTAGAACCTTCGTAGGACTCCATCGCCGCCCGTTCCGAGTCCCTGGCCGAGGCCCCCGGTCCCCTCCGTGACTTGTAGTAGCAGCAGCACCCCGATTTCCTCCCTGGCTAGCTGTACAAGATTTCAAGGAAGAAAACGAGGTACCGTACTAGTTCGCCGCCACCGATCTTTTAATCTCCACCGTTTAATCGTTTTAGCTCCAATTCGAGTCGTTCAAGTCGTGTTAGATTCATGTCATTGCGCTCTACATAATAATGCTAATGTTTGTCATGTCTTATAATTATGAATTATCGATTTAAAATACAATTTGATTAGTATTAATTTAATAGCTTTTAATTAAAAGTAACATCGGTTTATAATTTCGTTTCTGTTGCTTTTGACCGTGGTGATGTAAGCGACATGTTAGCAACGCTGTTTTTCATGTCCCGCGTTTATGAATATAATTAATTTGATTAATGTTTAGTTAGCGAGTGCTCTCTTTAATTAATTAAAAAACCATTTAGGTTTAACTCAATTAATATTACTGGTTCTTGATTATAATTTGTTTAGTTTAAATATAAAACATGAGATGGTTCGATTAGTGCTTGTATATGTGTCAGGTTATATAAATTATAAATATTTGAGTAGAATAATTAATGTTTATGACATGCTCCTTTAAATTTAAAATGACATAGGTTCATGCGTCAGCACTTTCTTAAAATGTTAACTCGATTAATATTCACATTAATGCGTTTTTATTTATAAATTGTTTAGTAGAGGCAAATTATGGCTACCCAGTTTGTGCAACAGTAGAGCAGCCATGCATGTCCATTGAACTCTTGTTAGCATGATGACATAATCCCGACATCACCAACACTTTATTTCTGTTTTTCTTTAGAAAAACAAATCCCGAAATACAATAGAAATACGTATACACATACAATCTTGTTTAGGCCATATCTTCCACGTTTTAACTCCGATTTGAACCGTTCAAGTTGCGTTAGGTTTGTATTTGCGAGCTCTACATGTTAGTGTTATTATAAAGTAGGTTTGAAAAATTTATTTTTCGATTTTATATTAAAATAATTATTTATCTATAGGAAATCTTAGAAAATTCATAACTTTCACGTTTTAAATCCGAATTTCGTGATCTTTACATCTGTGTGATCGTAGTAACGTGTAGAAGAGTTTTACAAACTTTTTATACTATTATTCTACTGTTGGTGTACTGTTTTAATTATGTCTCTTTGTTTGCTTTGTGTATGATTGCTCGGATGATTGTGCGTTGATGCTTGATGATCGAGTATAGACGATGAGCAGTTTCTTGATGATCAGGAGTATTATTTTGAGCCAGACCAGCAGTATCATCAGGAAAGCTTTGATAAATGCAAGTATAGCATGGGACTATCCTTGTTATCCTGTTCACTAAAATTATCATACATATGCATGTGTCTTCCTTGACAACCATAGAGATTATAACTTAGCTATTGAGATCTTGTTTCCTTGTCACCTATGGGTTGTGCATTTGGGTAGCTATTGCTAGTGCTTAATTATGAACAATGATCTTTTAATTTGATTAATGGATTAAGCAATCAACCATTAAGATGATTTTATTACTGTTGAAAGGGGGCTAGAGCATGTGGGTTATATTGTTGCTCTAGTTACTCTCCGTAAGGACTTACCTTTAAGTGATAACCGGGACTGACAGTACAGCTGTGAGGGCTATATGGCTCTGGCTCTAGTTGTTCAAGAGACCTTTTCTAGCTTGTTAGTGGTTACCTTAATTGGCGTAAGAAAGGCTTGACACATTGGGTGTAGGACAGCCTCTAGTCTATGAGTATAGCCGAGAAGGAATTGTGCCATTTGAAATGCGGGGTTCCTACATCTGCCTGCCGAGTGAATCTAATGGCCCTAACTTGTTAGATGAACTTTTGAATGGCTTTATATGGTTTTTGATGTTTTGGGCCTTGCAAACCCATGCATTTGGAAATCATGACTCACAGTGAAAGTGTACACCTCTGCGCAGAGTTTAATAAACTGGTATACTAGTCGTGCTCATGGATACGAGCGGCCTTGGGGATTCTTACAGAATAGTTGATCACCATGGTTATATCATGCTTAATTACTGTTGATTATTATTATGCTCATGTTAATGCTATTCATTATCCTTATTACAATTGATCATTGGTTCATTAATGGGAAGTGGATTATCTTGATGCTACTCAATTGCTAATTATATGATGATTAAAAGCTAAACGCAGTCAAACAGTGTCTATCCTTTTGTGCCTCATGAACCCTGTGTTATACTTGTTGAGTTCGACATGGACTCACTCTTGCTATTTCCACCACACCTCAGCGTGTAATGAGGTGCTGCTCAGAAGAAGGATAAAGAGGTAGTGGAGTTTCCAGAAGTCTTTCAGAAGTGTTTGGCATACGGAGCCACCAGTCAGCCGTCCCTAAGAAGAATGGAGCCTAAAGTTTAGTCACCGTTCCGCGATACTCTGATGTAAGTGTTAATATAGCTATGTATACGTTATATAATAACATTATTTCTGATACTTTTCATTTTGACATATGTGTGGACTTCCTGGGCACACATATGATTAGCCTGGTTTTGTTCTTTAGAAAACCGAGTGTGACAGATCAAAGCACCCTAACCAGACGGTGGAACCAATACTAACGAAAGACTACTAATAATAAGATAATCTATGCTACTAATGCTAAACAACAAGCACCTAAGCTCACTAATGATGAACATTAACTAAGTACTTAAAGTAAAGCAAGCAATACTAGAATAAAGTATAAAATAAATACTGAATAAAGTAATGCAAAAATAAAAGAATTACAAAGGAGCTATACTAGACCTAGAAAGCTCTTCCAAGCGCTAAGAGAAGCTCCGCTTTTGCTCTAGTCCACTACTAGACTAATACTCTATAGCTAAGCTAAGCTAGAAAACTAAGAGAAGCTTAGAGAGCTTGGAAATGAATGGGACTTGATGGGGCCTCTTTCCACCAGGCTCCACACCCCCTATTTATAGTGTAGGGAGGCATAGAGGGTATTTGTAGCCAGTAAGGAGGTCGGTGGCCACCAAGGGGCGCCGGGTGGCGGCATAGGGGCGCCGGTCAGCCTTTGGATGCACCGCCTTTGCATCCAAGGGTGCTGGTTGCTCCTCCAAGTCGGTTGTGAAGCTAGCGCATGGTGAAATTTGGTAGGTATGGTGGTTGGTAAGTCAGTGGAGGCTCCCAAGTCTATGACAATGGGCCCATGAATCCACCGTGAACAAATCTTGTCCGTTGATCAAACCGACTTGAATGGAAGCTTGTGATTGGCTCTGGAGCAGCTCCCATTGATCAGTGATGTGGCATGGCCACCTAGGGGGTCGGGCAGCACCCTAGTGGGGCCAGGCGGCCGGCCCAAGTGGGCCCAAGGCCTCCTGCCACGTCCACTTGCTCCATATGTCCATATTTGTCACCATTTTGGCCAAATTTTGGTATATTTCCTACATACAAATAATTCTCCAAGTACAAGTGGAACTAGGTGAAATTTAAATATAATTCTCCACATGTGATGATGATTTTCCATACTTTTGAGTGAAATGTTGATGGTCAAAATGGGTGTTAGTGACCGTCAACAAGCTCTCCCAAGCTACCCTTTGCTATCCTCAACAAAGATGCGGGTTTAGCATGGAATAGGTTGTTGGATCAGGAGTTGCATACAATGTAACACCCTAGAAAAAAATCATATACAAACAAATACTATTTCTTGAATTGAACATGTTAGCACTTAGAAATTTCACCATCAATCTTAGCAATGTGGGGCTTATAGCTTTCACCTTGATACAAGCAAAAGTGTAAGAGAGTGTAGCTAGATAGATACTTTTTGCCTAGTTTGGTTTAGCTCAAACTTCCTAGAGGTTTTCAAATGATTTTGAAATAAAACTTGACTAAGTTCCTCAAATGGTACACTCAAGTCAGTTAATGGTGTTTGAAATCCTTACCAAGGCCATGAATGTTAGCCTTAATTTCTATCCTAAAGCTTATGTGGAGCTCAAGGTAGGGGTAAAAGCATAGCTTACTTGAATTGAATATATTGCTAAGTCAAACACTTGGATCATAAGGAGCAACAAATCATACAAATTGATCAAGATGTGCATGTGTGTGACATATTTGGTGGAAGTAGTACTCCTTTGAGAAGTTTCCCTTCTCTAGCTTCTTTTGAGAGGGCATGGACACTAAAGCTTTTTGCTCTTTTATTCTCTCTTACTTTTTTACGTAGCCCATGCCTCTCTTCTGATGTGAGATAGCTAGAGAGTAACTTGGATTCTCATAGAGCAATAACAAATGAAATGCATATGTGATTGCGTATCCCTATTGTAGGAATAGCATAAATGTGTGGGTGTACATGATCTTGATCAAAAGGAATGAAAAGTTTCTCTACTCAGATCAACAAGGCTTGAAAAAACTCAAAACAAACAAGCAACTTTTATGGTGGCTTTATCATGTATGAATGTGTAAGTAAATATTTGGCTCTGGTAGGAATTTATCACTATTGAGGAACTTCTAGCAAGAGAGTTTTAGCATTTTGCAAAACAAAGACTCTAGGTTGTCTTTACTATTCCTCAGCTAGGTTCAAAGATTTACTCTAATCCTGACTACAACACATCTTGCAAAAGCCTATTCTTGGTTCTAGCATTTGCAGCCCACGAAAGCATTCAACTTAAGATGAACTCTAAGTTTATCATGCTCAAAACATAAGATGTGTAAGGTTGTATGACAACCTTTTGCAAAGTATCACAGAGCAACTATTCATCATGTCCAATTAATTTTATCATCATTATATTAAGAGCAGAGTTTTTCTTGAAATAAATTAAAGGCACTCCTCTCTACATTCTATGATCATGAATATTGAAACATAAAGCAACACATGAATGTAAAGAGGGTTTAAGATTTTCATACCTGAGCGAGGAGAGATGTCTCCCCCAAGCTTGCCTTTTGCATAGGTTGGAATGTCTTATGGCGGCTCTTTTTGATTCCTTTCTTTATTGACTAACTAATACTACTAGAATGCAAATATGACTGACTAAACCTATAACTACTAGATAACTTATTCAGCAGGGATGCTACTGAATTTTATTCATTAATATTAAATATTTTTTATGTGTTGCTTTAATGCATATCTATCCTATCAAGCATTAGCTACTAGAAACTTTATTTATTAACATAGAGTAGCTAAATGCAACTAACCTATCATGCAATGTAAAGCAACTTCATTGGAAATTTAAATGTGATGCAACTAATGAAATGTAGTAAATGAATGCAAGGGATAGAAAACTTACCTTCATGTCAGGCTCAAGGTCATTCGTCCTTGGACGGAGGCATTTCCTCTTGTTTCACCTCAGAGGCCTTGTCATGATCAGGGTCACGGGATGACAAGTTTAAGGATGGCCTTTCTTTTTATGCCATCTCTTTCTATTCTTGTTCTTCTTGACAAGCTTCTCTAGTTCTTCAATTAGCTTTGGTTTCTTCATCTTGATTCTCTTCATATGCTTCTTCTTTTTCTGTTTCTCATCAAAGAGGGGTTGTCAAGAGGCAAAAGCAAATATTTCTTTTCTTCTAGCAAAGTGGAATTGGATTTGCCTAGAAGCCACGTATATGCAAGCATTTGCAGTGTTAAGGAAAGGATGACCAAAGATTAAAGGTGTATCCTCGGTGTTACCCATGTCTAAGATCATAAAATCAATAGGTACATAGGCACTCCTAACTTTAACTAATAAATAAGTTGCTACTCCCTCGAGATAACGGGTGGATTGATTAGCCAATTGTAAGTAAATTGAGGTTGATGCTAGGGGCATATAAAACAACTTATCATAAGTTTCCTTAGACATGATGTTAATACTAGACCCTAGATCATAGAAGGCATTATGAAAAGTGTGGGGTCCTATGGAACAAGTAATGATGGGGTTCCTAGTATCACCTTCTTAATAGGAAATCCCCAACCATTCTTAGAGAAGTCATACCTTGCCATAACAAGGTTGGCTATCTCCATTGTTCCCTAAGGTTTGCCAGGAATTCTATCTTTTTCATAGGATGGGATAGCAGCAGCAATTTGAGCTAATTGGGTTTCTATCATATTATTAAAACTAAGTTGGTTCTTTAAGATAGAAGAAAATTCATCCAATTTAGCATTTATGTTTTCCAACATCTTGTCATGAGCATGTAGTTTCTTATTAATACTATCAGCCATTCTACCATTGCTATAAACAAGATCTTTCAAGAAAGCATAACAATTATTACCTTGATTATTCAAACGAGAAGAAGAGTAATAATTATTGCCTCCTGATTGTTGGAGTGCTGATTCTAGCCTTGATGTTGTGGATGAAACCCGTTGTCAATGTTGATGAAGTTGAGGTCCTCTTGGGTTTTGGGGCAAGAATTGCCTAAATGTCCAACATCTCCACAGACTTCGCAACTCATGTGGGAGTCCATGGCTTTGAGTGTCTCTTGGGCACTCACCTTCTCATAATGTTCCACTCTCTTCATGAGTAGATCCATCTTAGCTGCAAGCATGTTAATTTCTTTAATTGAATGCATACCTCGTTTACGGGGTTGGAGTCGATCATCGCTCCATCCTTGGTTGGAGACCATCTTCTCGATCAGTGTCTTTGCATCTGCAACACTTAGCGAAAAGAATGCACCACCAACAGCAGCATCTAAATGGCTCCTGTCTAACGACACTAATCCATGGTAGAAGTTCTGGATCAAAAGCCAGTCTTCCATGCCATGGTGTGGGCATGCAGAGACGTACTCTTGCATTCGTTCCCAAGCCTTGGGAATCGATTCATCTGCTAGTTGTTGAAAACTAGAGATTTTATTGCACAGAGCATTAGTCTTCCCCATGGGGAAAAACTTAACTAGGAAAGCATTGGAACACTTGTCCCAGGTATCTACAGTGTTGCGGTTAGAGTAAAACCATTGGTTAGCCTTTCCTAACAAAGAGAAGGGGAAAAGACGAAGACGTATAGCCTCTTGACTCACTCCGTTAATGGTGAATGTGCTACAAATCTCCAATAAATATTGGAGGTGAGCATTTGCATCCTCGTGGGGTTTCCCACAAAACGAACTAGCTTGAACTATTGTAATTAACGCTGGCTAAGCTCAAAGTTAGTGTCCCCGTTATTAACATTGGGTCCGGTGGCTACATTAGCAGCTAAGGGTGCAAAAAAATCATGAATGGACTTGTCAGCCATGATCGTGTAGGGTAGTGATAGGATATGGAAAAAAAGGATAAACTAACTAGGATAAATATAACAACCTAGTTAACAAATTCAGCCTTATAAATTCAAAGCTAGTTGCCTTCCCCAGCAATGGCACCAGAAATGGTTGTTGATATTTCTTAACGACTATTGGAGGATTCCGCAAGCGCACAGAACTATCGCGTAGCACTTCGCTCGGTGGGTATTGAGTGTAAAATTTATAATTTATCCCATAGGAAGGTGGAAGGCTAAAATCTATATAGGACTAGGATTTGCTAAAGGTAGGTTCTAAGTTGATCCTAGGTAGGTGGACGATAGTGAAGGATGAGTGTAAACTACCTAAAATAACTAATAGCGTGCAGATCTGATTAGCAGGGACGCCATTGAAGTAGGTTTGCTTCAACCTATAGCGTGCCTGTTGTTCCCCACACTACAATGCATTCTAGCAAGCTTCTTGTGTTGGTGGGTGAGCCTTGTCAATGTCTAGCCTTGACTACATGCAGTAGTGTGAATGAAAAGTAAATCGTTAAAGTTGCTCAAAGCAGAGTTGAATGTCAAGAGAGGATACCCAAACATACAATTAGCCTCTCCACAAAATTCCTATAATGGACGACATCGGAGGGCTTCTTGTAATGTTTCCAATGTGTCAAAATTGGTATTTGATGCCTGACTACTACACCTGCCTCTGAGGCAGACTTGGTAGCTTGCACTGGATCATGTGGTCTTTTGTTCCCCTTGGCAACAGAGATGGGCATCCTCAATCCTCCCATTGATTTTCTCATTTTGTCAAGCAAGATTCCATGAGTTCGTGGCCTCAGCTTCCTCACACTTCTCAGCAATGGTACTATAAAGTTTTCATATATTCTAATTGTTAGAAAAGTAACATGGATATCAAATAGCTAGTGTGAATTGATTGATAGACATCTATAAGGTAATACCAACCTAGGCAACTTTCATTGTTTTGCGGGTGGGTGGAGACCGGAGTTTGCTTCGAGGGCTCCTCTTTAGCATGGCTACATCATCTGGCCGTGGGCAGTCTCTCACAGGTCTAGGTAGCTCAGAGAGCTCCTCTTCAGCATGGCTATCATCATTTGGCCGTGGGCAGTCTCTCATAGGGCTAGGTAGCTTAGAGGGCTCCTCTTCAGCATGTCTATCATCATCTGGCCATGGGAACTCTCTCATAGGGCTAGGTAGGGAGCCATCCTGACAAATGTCTCTAGTCAATTCATGAAGTTTGAATTGATCCCTAGGTACAGGTGTCCATGGTGATGGAGAATTATGTTCACCTACTGCTGATACCTCCACCCTTTTGCCAGCGGTAGCACTTCGAGTACAAACTCCATGAGCAAACTCTCCTGGTTTATTGAATTCACTCGCTTGGAGTGCCTTCACCCAGGACTCAAGGTAGCGCTACATTTTGTCCTGCTAGCAGAGCCTCCTCCATGGCTCCTTCGACCCGAACACTGAAATTGGAGATAAAAACTTAAGCAGTAAGCATGTACAAATTGCATTGCTATTCAAACAGTAAAGCATTGCATTGCTATGTACCCCCCTCTAAACTAAATATAAGATAGAACAAGCACCTCAATTGCTAGGGGTACTAGCTCATCTTCTAATTCTGAATTTGTTTCATCTATAACATCAAATCCCTCAACTACCACCCCTGTTTCAGGGATATATTCTAAATCTTCACCATGTCTACCCTTTTGTGCTTTACTTTTTTGCCTTTGGAGACATAGGTTTTGGGCCCACACATATTCCAAGTTCTTCCATCTTTCTAGATTACAAAGGCATTTATTAACTAAAGCTTCTATGGAATGTCAACACAATAGAGCAAGAGTATGCAAATAAGCGCCTAACTAGTACGTAACTATAGCTTATATGGAAGTCATTAATCCAATAAAGCACATGTCAGCTACACTCAACTATAGGAAATATGTAACCCCATCGCTATCTACATATCCTTGGTTCAGTCTCTACAGTAGATCACACATCATAAAAGGAATTTGGGTACCTCTTCCTCTGTGTCTGTGTTCAGATCCGATCTTGTCATCATGGTTTTAGAGCTGGTGCGGCCGGCGTTGACACAGGGTTAATAGATCTAGATCTGGCTAGGGTTTAGATCTGGTCAGTCGTGGCAGGTGCCGAGGTAGGGGATCCGAATCTAGCTTATGCTGTCATCGAGGCTAGGGTTCAAAAATGTATGAGAGAGGGTGCAGCTAGAGAGTCGAGAGGAAGTTAAGCTGCTGTGCCGATGGCTTCTAGGGTCTGGAGCAGGGTGGCAGAGGGGGTGGCTAGAGAGTGGAGAGGGAGGCATAGGACTAGGATTTGGAGCTGTATGAGAGACGGTGCGGGTGGAGAATGGATATGGAGGCGGAGATGGTGACTCTTTGCACTTTTATGTTGCCATCACATTACCACAAATGCCCTTGTCTAAAATCGAAGGTGTGGTAAACCTATTTTCCGCATGGCGGGCAAAAGAGAGACATCTAATTTTCGGTGCGTGTTGGCGGGACTACACGGCATGGTGCGAAATCAAATTTTCAGGATGTGTTGGTGGGACTGCTCGATGCGGTGCTCAGCAGAGACTAGAATTTATTCCATGTTTTAATAGAAAATGATTACGACAAAATGTTACTTACCTAATATCCATCTTTTCATTTTTTCTCCTGTGCACCTATTTATATATTCGATGAGTTAGTTGTTGCCTTTTTGGTTTTTTCATAATAATATAAATAAACATAAAACTAAAAGAGGATGATAATAAATAAATAATTAAAAGATGCATGAATTTGACACCTAAAAATTACCAAAAAAACCTACTCATTGTAGCTTGTTGCACTGCATCTGCTGATTATTTTTTTATGTGTGACTGCATCTATGGCTGTTTGAACTAAGGCCTATAATTTGGAAGCAAGGGGAAGGCAGGCCTAGGCATGGAAAAACCTCCATAAATAACTAAATGGGTTATTGGATTTCTCAACCTGGAAAAAGTCTTGAATTCTAAGGGGATTTGAGTTTCTAGAGAAAGAGAAAAAAAGCATCCTCCTCCTCGCTAGTGCTCTAGCGATTCGCTGACTCACTAGACTCATTGCTGGATGAGTCATGGTACTCCAGATTGTCCTCCTCGCTGGAGTCGCAGTCGGTGTTGTACATGTCATCGCTCGTGTACGTTCTCATTGCTCATCGTCGTTACTACTCGAAGTTGAGGGGTTGACGCTTTTTCCTGCTCTGATAATGAGAAAGTCCGTGGCTCTATGTATTTAACGTGTCGAACTTTCTTATAATTAGAGCAGGAAAATGCGCCAACCCCTCGACTACTACTCTGACTACTCATATTCTGAATCTATTTTATTAGTAATTAGCAATGCTATGGGGAGATTTTTATCCATGTTAGGAATTTTGAGCAAATGAAAAGACTTGGTAGTGTTAATATGTTTATGGGAGGAGACTCTATCATCTTCACTCATGTTGATCGACTGAATGAAATTTGTCAACCATTTGACATGAGTCCCCTTGGTAAGATGAGTTATTTTAGATATTAGAGATTAGAGAAAAACTACATAATGTACTTTTCTCTATAATGGAATGAAGTTTCTATGTTGGTCCAATTGTATTTATCTTTCTTTATTTCTTTCATACTTCATATACTTCGGTTGATTCTAATTACATTGAGTTTTTTCTTTTGTCAAATTTAACAATCTGACTCGTCAATTTGGGATGGAGGGAGTAGTTGAATTCAGATTTGGGCTGATCGCAACCGTCAAAGGACGAATGCACAACTGTTGAAATGTTTTTACACTCTATAGATAGAATGATCCTTTAAAATTTTCACTAGCCGGACACTAGTGGAGCGATAAGGTTTATCACAGAAGGTCCGGCGGTTTGAAATCGTGACTACCAGGATAGTTATGATGAACGATGTGCAGTGTCCATTTTTGTCTTGTAGGCTCCTAGATTCTGCGTAGGCGCATGTGCGTGGATGGCGTTAGCAGTTAGTTCCAATAGGGATGTTGCCTCATGGCCCATCGCATTCATGTGATGGAGCGAAGCTGAACTGCCGGCCCACACAAACATGTCAGTGGTCGTGGGGCGTAGGATGGTTCCACGGCCCCCAAACTATAGAAGACACAAGGGTGCAAGAGGGAAGGTTATCTACTACCTTTCGTGAGCATCTACTTTCCCTCCCTAGATCTCCTTACATCCCAAAGCTTTTGCCCTCCACCCAACTGATGAGTGCTGGCCCGATCTTCCAAGAGGTAACCGGTAAGTTCGATTTGTGAAGATCTCGACGTTGGTGATCCAGCTTCAAATCAGACACGATTCGAACCCTGCAACCGTTACACCACTGCTCCGTTGGTTATCAACCAAGCACAACTTGATTGACCTCGCCAAGAAGGCTTTTTCCTGCAAGCGAATCGAAGAACACAAGCAAGAAGGTAAAAACACACAATCTGAAATTGCAAATATGAATGATGCGAATATCAATAAAGGGTTCAAGAACTCGATTCCAAAGGACTAATCGACACAGTGGAGGAGATCAAGAACAGGGGCCCTGGATCACTGTAAAAGGATTTGTCACTACAGTTACAATGAACGATTCAGTTTCTCGATGGAAAACTAAACTCTAAACAAAACCCAATTGTCTAACAGCAGCGGCGGCTATGTTTATAGTCTAAGACTCAACCTAGGGTTGAGAACGGCCAGGGGTTGGGCGCCCACAACTTGGGCTTAAGGCCCGACACGATACAAGGCCAAGTTGGCCCAAATAGGTGACGTAGCACATTGACGTGGTCACATAGAATGATCCACGGACCCTTCTAGAGCTGGAACCAGATCCAAAACGACGGCGTCATCGTCCCCTTTCGAACGCATCCAAGAACGCCCTATTTTGATGTCATATGAGAGAGTTATGACCAAAACAGTGACGACGTGTCTGCTGAATCCGAGGGTGACGTGGCAGCTGAGTTGGGGATGAATTGCAACTTGGGAAAGACCATAACGTCGGTGTGTCCAGCGTGCGATGTCCTCATCATCCTCCCCTTCTTGAATTGGAGTCGTCCTCGACTCCATCTTGGCGATGTCCTCATCATCCCCTCCTTCTAGAATTGGAGTCGTCCTCGACTTCATCCCATCATCAGCGAACTCCTGCAAAAGGTTAGTGACAGCAGGCAATGCACCAGACAGAATAGGTTGACAAAACATAGTATAACATGGCGCATCAGGATTATCACATAACTTAGCAGTAGCAGAAGTTGTAGCAAGAAAGTACCTCCTTTTAACATAATCCCATTATTTTTAGCAATGTGAGTTGGAGGTTTATTTTTAATCTCATTAGCATGTTTAATAATATCCATAGGAGACAAAGGTAGCAATGTAATTTTCTTGTCCTTATGTATGATAGTGTATGTATTAGTTCTACCATGGTGTAAAGCATCATTATCAAATTCCCATGGATGACCTAATAAAATGGAACAAGCTTGCATAGGAACAACATCAAAATCAGCAGTATCATGATAAGAGCCTGTAAAAAAACTAATGCGTGCTGATTTAGTTACCTTAGTCTTACCACTATTATTGAACCATTGAAGTTTATATGGATACGAATGTTGTCATGTGGTCAAACCAAGCTTGTCAACCAAATCTGAACTCACCAAGTAATTGCAACTCCCGCTATCAATGATAGTGAGAACATGACAACCCTGCACAATGAAATACATGTGGAACAAATTATGGCGTTGGATCGTCATCTCTTCTTCATGTCCCATACGTGTACTCAACACATGCTACACAAGAAGGCTAGGGTAGTCTGCGGTAGCAGCCACGGAGTCAATGATGATGGCCTCCTTGTCTTGATCGCCCTTGGTGGAATCTGCATCAATGTTAGCAACAAGGGCTAAATCATCTTCAACATCACTAGCACTTACATATCCATCCTCGGTAGCAATGAAAGCACGACGACTGGGGCAATCCTTCATGACATGTCCCATGCCTTTGCATCGGTGGCAAATGATTTTAGAGCTGGACGAGGAGGAGCGAGGGGAAACACCTGGAGTGGCACTTTTGTTCTGCACATTAAACAATTTACTTACCCCGGAAGGTGTAGACGGCTGTGATGCAACAGGAAGCTTGGGCGTCTCCGGATATAAACGGTGCTGAAAAGTCCTCCCATTGTTAGACCTGAAAGGCTGGTGTTGTTTGCGTCCCTGTACTTCATGTTCTGCCTTAATAGCAAGATGATACAATTGGGAAAAATTATGCCATCTATCCTCCACTATTACCCACTGGCAAAGACGCAACAAAAAAGGCCAAGTGTCCTAGTTGTAGTTGGGCGGCGACCGTGTGAGCCTCTGAATAATCCCACCTTGCTTAGCTTGGGAGGAGGAAGCCACCTTAAAAGAGAGAGCCACCCTTCCCCTATCGGACTAGTCTTTTAGGGACATTGGGCCTTTCTCCGAGTGGGTGTGCATAAGAACTGTTGGGGTCCGGACAACCTTAATTTATTGGGCCTCGGCCAACCCTGCCTGGGCCGGATGTATCATTTGCCACGCTGGACACACCGACGTTATGGTCTTCCCCAAGTTGCAATTCGTCCCCAACTCAGCTGCCACGTCACCCTCGGATTCAGCAGACACGTCGTCACTGTTTTGGTCATAACTCTCTCATACAACATCAAAATGGGGCGTCTTGGATGCATTGGAAAGGGGACGACAACGCTGTCGTTTTGGATCTGGTCCTAGCTTCAGAAGGTCCGTGGATCATTCTGTGTGACCACGTCAAGGTGCTGCATCACCTATTTGGGCCAACTTGACCATGTATCGTGTTGGGCCTTAAGCCCAAGTTGTGGGCGCCCAACCCCTGGCCGTTCCCATCCCTAGGTCGAGTCTTAGACTATAAATATAGCCGCCACCGCTATTAGACAATTGGGTTTTGTTTAGAGTTTAGTTTTCCATAGAGAAACTGAATCGTTCATTGTAACTATGGTGACAAATCCATTTACAGTGATCTAGGGCCCCTGTTCTTGATCTCCTCCACTGTGTCGATTAGTCCTTTGGAACCGAGTTCTTGAACCCTCTATTGATATTCACATCATTCATATTTGCAATTTTAGATTGCGTGATTTTACCTTCTTGCTTGTGTTCTTCGATTCGCTTGCAGGAAAAGCTTTCTTGGTGAGGTCAATCAAGTTGTGCTTGGTTGATAACCAACGGAGCAGTGGTGTAATGGTTGCAGGGTTCGAATCGTGTCTGATTTGAAGCCGGATCGCCAACGTCGAGATCTCCACAAATCGAACTTACCGGTTACCTCTTGGATGATCGGGCCAGTATTCATCAATTGGTATCAGAGCTTTCAGGTTTACCGCGAGGTATAATCTCGTTTGCCTTAGATTCATATTTGTTCATTACCTAGAGTCCACAAAAAGCCCAATACTATTTCAATTTCCGCTGTCCTATAACCTTTGTGCCTTTGCAATTTCGTTTCAGATTCGCGTAGTTGAGTTTGTGTCCGTGGTCGAGTCTTGTTGCTGGTTTAGGATTGTGTTTGTAGTCGTAGTTCAATCGCCCGTTGCTGTGATTTTTGTTTTTCACCGCTGTCCCATCCACCATTTCCAAACAAGTCGAAGCCACCACATTACTCGACTTGCCCCGCTAGCCGCCTTGTGTAATTTCTCGCCACCGCGCAAACCCTAGATAGGTTGCTAGCCGCTCTTATTTTGCCTGCATCGCAACCCTCCTTACTTCATCAGGCGAATACCTACTACTGTTAGTCACAGGAACCATCTTGTGATCGGTGCGAATACCTACTGCTGTTAGTCACAGGAACCATCTTATGATCGGTGTTGGAGTTTAGGGACGTTTTGCCCTAACTGCCGTATTGTGCCTTCTGGAAAACATAACTTGAGGTACCTTCGGTAAAACAGGCATAACTTTTTGCTCGTTTATCAAAAAAATCTGAAATTTTTTGAGCAGCTTCTTGACACCATTTGAGGCCACGACTACAACTAGGCCACTTGGCCCTTTTTTGTTGCGTCTTTGCCAGCGGGTAATAATGGAGGATGTCCTCATCATTTGGTATCAGAGCTGGGCCCGGCCCAGGTGGGGTTGGCCGAGGCCCAATAAATTAAGGTTGCTCAGACCCCAACAGTTCTTATGCACACCCACTCAGGGAAAGGCCCAATGTCCCTAAAAGACTAGTCGGATAGGGGAAGGGTGGCTCTCTCTTTTAAGGTGGCTTCCTCCTCCCAAGCTAAGCAAGGTGGGATTATCCAGAGGCTCACACGGTCGCTGCCCGACTACAACTAGGCCACTTAGCCTTTTTTTTGTTGCGTCTTTGCCAGCGGGTAATAGTGGAGGATGTCCTCATCATTCCCATCCCCTTAAACAAGGGCCCAACTCTGATACCAAATGATAAATACTGGCCTGATCTTCCGAGAGGTAACCGGGAAGTTTGATTTGTGGAGATCTCGACGTTGGCGATCTGGCTTCAAATCAGACACGATTCGAACCCTACAACCGTTACACCACTGCTCCGTTGGTTATCAACCAAGCACAACTTGATTGACCTCGCCAAGAAGGCTTTTCCTGCAAGCGAATCAAAGAACACAAGCAAGAAGGTAAAAACACGCAATCTGAAATTGCAAATATGAATGATGCAAATATCAATAGAGGGTTCAAGAACTCATTTCCAAAGGGCTAATCGACACAGTGGAGGAGATCAAGAACAGGGGCCTTGGATCACTGTAAAAGGATTTGTCACCACAGTTACAATGAACGATTCAGTTTCTCGATGAAAAACTAAACTCTAAACAAAACCCCATTGTCTAATAGCGGCGGTGGCTATATTTATAATCTAAGACTTGACCTAGGGTTGGGAACAGCCAGGGGTTGGGTGCCCACAACTTGGGTCCTCCACTGTGTCGATTAGTCCTTTGGAACCGAGTTCTTGAACCCTCTATTGATATTCGCATCATTCATATTTGCAATTTCAGATTGCGTGATTTTACCTTCTTGCTTGTGTTCTTCGATTCGCTTGTAGGAAAAGCCTTCTTGGTGAGGTCAATCAAGGTGTGATTGGTTGATAACCAACGGAGCAGTGGTGTAATGGTTGTAGGGTTTGAATCGTGTCTGATTTAAAGCCGGATCGCCAACGTCGAGATCTCAATTGTCTAACAGCGGCGGCGGCTATATTTATAGTCTAAGACTCGACCTAGGGTTAGGAACGGCCAGGGGTTGGGCGCCCACAACTTGGGCTTAAGGCCCGACACAATACATGGCCAAGTTGGCCCAAATAGGTGACGCAGCACCTTGACATGGTCACACAGAATCATCCACAGATCTTCTGGAGCTGGGACCAGATCCAAAACAACGACGTCGTCGTCCCCTTTCCAACGCATCCAAGAACGCCCCATTTTGATGTCGTATGAGAGAGTTATGACCAAAACAGTGACGACGTGTCTGCTGAATCCGAGGGTGACGTGGCAGCTGAGTTGGGGATGAATTGCAACTTGGGAAAGACCATAACGTCGGTGTGTCCAGTGTGGCAATGTCCTCATCATCAGATCCAAAACGACGGCGTCATTGTCCCCTTTCCAACGCATCCAAGAACGCCCCGTTTTGATGTCGTATGAGAGAGTTATGACCAAAACAGTGACGACGTGTCTGCTGAATCCGAGGGTGACGTGGCAGCTGAGTTGGGGACGAATTGCAACTTGGGAAAGACCATAATGTCGGTGTGTCCAGCGTGGTATCGACCGTGTGAGCCTCTGAATATTCCCACCTTGCTTAGCTTGGGAGGAGGAAGCCACCTTAAAAGAGAGAGCCACCCTTCCCCTATCGGACTAGTCTTTTAGGGACATTGGGCCTTTCCCTGAGTGGGAGTGCATAAGAACTGTTGGGGTCCGGGCAACCTTAATTTATTGGGCCTCGGCCAACCCTACCTGGGCCGGATGTATCATTTGGTATCGGAGCTGGGCCCTTGTTTAAGGGGGTGGGAATGATGAGGACATCCTCCGCTATTACCCGCTAGTAAAGACGCAACAAAAAAGGGCCAAGTGGCCTAGTTGTAGTCGGGCGGCGACCATGTGTGCCTCTGAATAATCCTACCTTGCTTAGCTTGGGAGGAGGAATCCACCTTAAAAGAGAGAGCCACCCTTCCCCTATCGGACTAGTCTTTTAGGGACATTAGGCCTTTCTCCGAGTGGGTGTGCATAAGAACTATTGGGGTCCGGACAACCTTAATTTATTGGGCCTCGACCAACCCTAGCTGGGTCAGATGTATTATTTGGTATCGGAGCTGGACCCTTGTTTAAGGGGGTGGGAATGATGAGGACATCCTCCACTATTACCCGCTGGCAAAGACGCAACAAAAAAGGCCAAGTGTCCTAGTTGTAGTCGGGCAGCGACCGTGTGAGCCTCTGAATAATCCCACCTTGCTTAGCTTGGGAGGAGGAAGCCACCTTAAAACAGAGAGCCACCCTTCCCCTATCGGACTAGTCTTTTAGGGACATTGGGCCTTTCTCCGAGTGGGTGTGCATAAGAACTGTTGGGGTCCGGGCAACCTTAATTTATTAGGCCTCGGCCAACCCTACCTGGCCCGGATGTATCATTTGGTATCAGAGCTGGGCCCTTGTTTAAGGGGGTGGGAATGATGAGGACATCCTCCGCTATTACCCGCTGGCAAAGATGCAACAAAAAAGGGCAAAGTGGCCTAGTTGTAGTCGGGCGGCGACCGTGTGAGCCTCTGAATAATCCCACCTTGCTTAGCTTGGGAGTATAGTTGGCCATCGGGCCATGCCGGCCCGACAAGGTACCGTGCAGCAGTGGGCCGCCGTGCCTCACGGGCCGTGCCGGTGGCGTGCTCGTGCCTAGCCTCCGGCCCAAGGCACGGCCCGTGGGCTGTTTGGCCGTGCCGTGCCGCCCGTTGGCACGGGCCTTTTTCACCGGGCCGTGCCGGCCCATAGCCCGGCAGCATGAATCACACTTCATAGTTTTTCATTTTCATAACACAAACAGTATCACACCACACATGACACATCACAGTTTCATTGTCATCAGATTTTCATACTTCACAGTTTCATTTTCAAACATCACATGAATCACACTTCACAGTTTCATTTTCTTAACAGTATCACACATCACAATTCACATATATCATATATGAAAATGGATCACAAAAGGCAGAACATAAGACACAGATAAGAGATAATAAGATAATAATCAAAATGAGCTATTTTGTGCAATGCTGCCTCATTAAAAACCTTTCTAGGTAAAACTCACCCTTGTGAGAAACCCTAGAAAGGAAAAAAGAGTGCAGCCAGCTCTAGAAAGGTTCAAGTTTAAGTTCTATCCTATTACAATAGCCATCATCAGTGGCATGGCAAACTGGCAAGTCCTAGTGACTTAGACACTTAGTGAGCTAGTGTTTGTGAGTTTACTTTCACTCCACACACCTCACAGAATCTCACTACACTCTCACTGTCAGTCACAATCTCCAGCTATAGGACTCCAGACTTGCACCAAAACACCAAAATTTCCTGCATTAGATTAACTATGTTAGTTCTTTTGCCGCTGCACCAAAACACCAAAATCTCCGGTCACAATCAAAACAAGATGAAGGCACCACACCAGCACCAGCTATTCACCTTGCTATGCAAGCTTTGTCACTAACCAGCACCAGCGGTACCGCCACCGCCGCTGCCTTCGCCTTCTTCATCCAAGAAGAGGTTCTTGAATGACTCCTCTAGGTCCACGTCCTCCGGTGCATGCTGTTCTCTTCTTACTCCTTGCTCCCAGTCCTTCATGCAGGTGAGCATCTCCACATGCTCAGGCAACAAGCGCCAACGCCGGTCTTCGAGTATCCTGGATGTACAACTGAAACAAGACTCTGAAGAAACAGTAGAGGTAGGAACAGCCATGATATCTCGAGCCATAATAGATAGGATGGGATAGGTTAGCTTGTGGTCACGCCACCAGAGCAATAAGTCAAAGCCCTCATCCCAATCTGTTACAGGGTCACTGTCCCAGTAAGCTGAGAGCTCACTAATACCAGATGGAGATGGATTAGATGAGCCAGGGGATGCACCAGGACCTCCAAAGATCCTTCCCCATGCCTGCTTTCTCTTACCAGAACTAGATGAAGGCATTGAAACTCTTGCACCCCTACCTGCACCCCCAAAATTTTCCTCATACTTGCTAAACATTCTGCTCATTTCAGCTTTAACATCATTATAGTATAAACTATAAGAGCATCTAGTTTGTTCAGCAAGTAAGTCAAGATAGCTCAAGAACCCTTTCAGCTTACCTCTAGGATCAAGAATGAAAGCATATGAATAAAGGAGAGGAATGTTCTCCCAATACTTAAGGAATTTAAGCTTCATAGGAACTGCAATATTTCTAAAATTCACATCAGATTTAGCATTTTTCAAATGCTCAGCAAAGTAAAGCACATGATGCAACACAAGTGGAGCTGTGGGATAATAAACACCAGACAGAACAACAGTAGCCTCATAAAATAGTTCCAGGAAAACCATTATCTGCTCAGCAACATACCAATGCTGTGGACTTAACAGTGTTCTACCATAATTAGAGTTAAGCCACACAGAAAATACATCCTTGTATGGCAGCAAATGTTTAAGCATGAAATAAGTGGAATTCCATCTAACATCCATATCCAAGCCAAACTTCCTAGGTCTAAGACCTTGAGTAATGCAATAATTTTTAAACAAAGCAATTCTTTGATTAGAGGAATTCAAAAAATTAATTGCAGTTCTAAAATCTTCAAGATAAGGTTTCAACCTCTTCAAGCCAAACTTAACAATCAGATTAATGATATGACAGGCACAACGCTGATGCACAAGAAAATACTTAACCTTGTTAGTATCCTCAAGGGTAGGTGCAGGATAAGAACCCATGTAACCAAATAGCATAGGTTGCAAGATCTCATAAGCCCTAGAATTAGAAGAAGCATTGTCTAGAGTGATAGCAAAGATCTTATCAATCAAACCAAACTCCTCCACCACACCAGCAATCTTTTCAGCTATGTTTTCACCAGAATGTGAAACCTCAATAAGCCTAAAACCAATTACCTTTTTCTGCATCTCCCAATCAGCACTAACATAATGAGCCACAACAGAAATGTAATCTTCCTTAGCATTACCAGACCAGATGTTAGAAGTTAAAGAAACAGATGAACATGCAGGAAACAAAGAATTCAGAAGCAAAGCACGCAGCTCATCAAACAATTTACCCAAGTCTCTAGTGGTGGTTTGCCTAGAGACCTTCACAAAAGCAGGGTTATGAGCACGCTTAATGTAATCCTCCTAGGCCTGTGTCTCACCAATGCCTAAGGGAAGGTCAAGCCTAGCAATCAACCGGCATAACTCAGTACGAGCAACAGCAGGGTCATACTGCCAATTTTTGAAACCATTAGGATTAAGAGAGAGCCTAGACTGGACCATACTAGCATGATTTTGTTTTTTCATACAGGATTTCATGTGGCGTTTCAAATGGCCAGTACCAGCAGAAGATCTAGCAGTGTACCTTGAATGGCAATGATTACAGATAGCAGCAATTTGAATATCGTTCTCCTTAATCTCAGTGAAGTACGTCCAGACAATAGACTTTTTCTTACCAGAGGTGGAGGTGGTTGACGTACAATGAGTGTCAGTGGATGGTTCCACTCCACCGTCGTCGCCATCGAGATTGATGGGCTGGGGCTGGTTGCCGTCACCGAGGTCGATGCCGAACAACCCGGCGGCGTCATCACGCACGTCGTCGTCGTCCTCGATCTCCAGCTCCTCGTCTGGGTGCGGCGCTAGATCCTCGCCGTCGTCGAGGGGGGGATGGTCATCCTCATCTGCCCCCCGCGTTGTGGGCCTAGCACCAGCACAGGACGGGGACGGCCGGCCCCGGCCACGACCTCCAGCTCCAGCTGCAGCGGCAGCTCCAGCACCGCCCCTCAACGGACGCTTTGGCGGCCTGGCCATGTCTACTCCAGAGGAGCAAGACTCGGCGTCTGGCACCAACCTACAAAGAAAAGACAGAGGCAAGGCAGAGAGTGAGGTGAGACAGTAAGTAAAAAATAGATCTAGGGTTAGGGTAAGAGTTAGGGACGATGAAAACGAACCTGCGCTCCGGAGCCCGGTACCAGAGATGAAGAGGCCAGGCAAAGGAGGAGACGGACAACAATTAGAATCGACAGCGAGGTGGGGGTGGGGGAGGAAGGACTACCATGAACAAGAACTCACATGCTTCACCAAGAACGAGAGGAGAGAGGAGAACGGAGGAGTAGAAAGGAGGGAGGAGACGGGGTCACAGGGACGGGGTTAGCGAGGTGGAGTGGAGAAGCACTGGCGAGGTCACCGGAATACCAGATCCGAGGACGATGGTTGATGGCGGTGGTGGATCGAGATCGAGAGCGAGAGCGAGAGCAGGGGAGCCGTAGCCACGTCGCCGCGATGGATCGGATCGGGATCGGGGGGAATGAGATTAGGGTTAGGGCAAGGGAGCACCGATGAGGTCACCGGACCGGATCCGAGGATGATGGTTTATGGTGGCGGTGGATCGAGAGCGAGAGCGAGAGTAGGGGAGCCGCAGCGCGGCGGATCAGATCAGGATCGGGGGTAGGGGGAATGGGGATTAGGGTTAGGGCAGGGGAGGCACCACCGGCGGCTCGACGCTTATATGGGGGGCGGGGTGACACCTCATGGGGTGGCATGGTGGGCCATGGCGCGTGGGCCGGCCGACCGGCTAGGCTAAATGGGGCATCGGGCCACCGTCGGGTCGGCCTTTTTACCGTGCCGTGCCCAGGCCGTGCCACGGGCCAAGGTGGCGGCCCAAGCACGGCCTGGTGGATCGGGCCAGGGGCACGGGCACGGTGCCACCGGGCCGGGCCGTGCCTCGGGCCGGGCCAAAACGTCGGGCCGTGGGCCGGGCCGGCGGGCCGCGGGCTGCATGGCCAACTATACTTGGGAGGAGGAAGCCACCTTAAAAGAGAGAGCCACCCTTCCCCTATCGGACTAGTCTTTTAGGGACATTGGGCCTTTCCCCGAGTGGGTGTGCATAAGAACTGTTGGGGTCCGGGCAACCTTAATTTATTGGGCCTCGGGCACCCCTACCTAGGCCGGATGTATCATTAATGATACATCCGGCCCAGGTAGGGTTGGCCGAGGCCCAATAAAGATACATCCGGCCCAGGTAGGGTTGGCCGAGGCCCAATAAATTAAGGTTGCCCGGATGATACATCCGGCCTAGGTAGGGTTGGCCGAGGCCCAATAAATTAAGGTTGCCCAGACCCCAATAGTTCTTATGCACACCCACTCGGGGAAAGGCCCAATGTCCCTAAAAGACTAGTCCGATAGGGGAAGGGTGGCTCTCTCTTTTAAGGTGGCTTCCTCCTCCCAAGCTAAGCAAGGTGGGATTATTCAGAGGCTCACACGGTCGCCGCCCGACTACAACTAGGACACTTGGCCTTTTTTTGTTGCGTCTTTGCCAGCGGGTAATAGTGGAGGATGTCCTCATCATTTCCACCCCCTTAAACAAGGGTCCAGCTCCGATACCAAATGATGAATACTGGCCCGATCTTCCGAGAGGTAACCAGTAAGTTCGATTTGTGGAGATCTCGACGTTGGTGATCCGGCTTCAATCAGACATGATTCGAACCCTGCAACCGTTACACCACTGCTCCGTTGGTTATCAACTAAGCACAACTTGATTGACCTCACCAAGAAGGCTTTTCCTGCAAGCGAATCAAAGAACACAAGCAAGAAAGTCCTCATCACGCAATCTGAAATTGCAAATATGAATGATGCGAATATCAATAGAGGGTTCAAGAACTCGGTTCCAAAGGACTAATCGACACAGTGGAGGAGATCAAGAATAGGGGCCCTGGATCACTGTAAAAGGATTTGTCACCATAGTTACAATGAACGATTCAGTTTCTCTATGGAAAACTAAACTCTAAACAAAACCCAATTGTCTAATAGCGGTGGCGGCTATATTTATAGTCTAAGACTCGACCTAGGGTTGGGAACGGCTAGGGGTTGGGCGCCCACAACTTGGGCTTAAGGCCCGACACGATACATGGCCAAGTTGGCCCAAATAGGTGACGCAGCACCTTGACGTGGTCACACAAAATGATCCACGGACCTTCTGGAGCTAGGACCAGATCCAAAACGATGGCATCGTCGTCCCCTTTCCAACGCATCCAAGAACGCCCCGTTTTGATGTCGTATGAGAGAGTTATGACCAAAACAGTGACGACGTGTCTGCTGAACCCGAGGGTGACGTGGCAGCTGAGTTGGGGATGAATTGCAACTTGGGGAAGACCATAACATGAGTGTGTCTAGTGTGGCGATGTCCTCATCATCCTCCCCTTCTTGAATTGGAGTCGTCCTCGACTCCATCTTGGCGATGTCCTCATCATCCCCTCCTTCGAGAATTGGAGTCGTCCTCGACTTCATCCCATCATCAGTGAACTCCTGCAAAAGGTTAGTGACAGCAGGCAATGCACCAGACAGAATAGGTTGACAAAACGTAGTATAACATGGCACATCAGGATTATCACATAACTCAGCAGTAGCAGAAGTTGTAGCAAGAAAAGTACCTCCTTTTAACTTAATCCCATTATTTTTAGCAATGTGAGTTGGAGGTTTATTTTTAATCTCATTAGCATGTTTAATAATATCCGTAGGAGACAAAGGTAGCAATGTAATTTTCTTGTCCTTATGTATGATAGTGTATGTATTAGTTCTACCATGGTGTAAAGCATCATTATCAAATTCACATGGGCGACCTAATAAAATGGAACAAGCTTGCATAGGAACAACATCAAAATCAGCAGTATCATGATAAGAGCCTATAAAAAAGCTAATGCGTGCTGATTTAGTTACCTTAGTCTTACCACTATTATTGAACCATTGAAGTTTATATGGATACGAATGTTGTCGTGTGGTCAAACCAAGCTTGTCAACCAAATCTGAACTCACCAAGTTATTGCAACTCCCGCTATCAATGATAGTGAGAACACGACAACCCTGCACAATGAAATACATGTGGAACAAATTGTGGTGTTGGATTGTCATCTCTTCTTCATGTCCCACACGTGTACTCAACACACGCTGCACAAGAAGGCTAGGGTAGTCTACGGCGGCAGCCACGGAGTCAATGATGATTGCCTCCTTGTCTTGATCGCCCTCAGTGGAATCTGCATCAATGTTAGCAACAAGGGCTAAATCATCTTCAACATCACTAGCACTTACATTGCCATCCTCGGTAGCAATGAAAGCACGACGACTGGGGCAATCCTTCATGACATGTCCCATGCCTTTGCATCGGTGGCAAATGATTTTAGAGCTGGACGAGGAGGAGCTAGGAGAAGCAACCGGAGTGGCACCTTTCTTCTGCACATTAGACAATTTACTTACCCCAGAAGAAAATGGAGGTGTATATGGCTGTGATGCAATAGGAATCTTGGGCATCTCTGGCTCTGAACGCTGCTGAAAATTCCTCCCATTGTTAGACCTGAAAGGCTGGTGTTGTTTGCGGCCCTGTACTTCACGTTCTGCCTTAATAGCAAGATGATACAATTGGGAAAAATTACGCCATTCTTTGTAATCTAGTATGTTTTGTATATCATGGTTTAAACCACCAAAAAATCTAGCACTAGAATCATTATCATCTTCATTTATACCACAACGGGCTAAACCAATAAGCAATTCCTGATAGTATGCTTCTACTGCTTTATCACCTTGTTTTAAAGTTTGTAGTTTCAAACGTAAATCACATTGGTAATAAGGAGGAACAAAACGAGATTTCATACGTTGCTTTAAAGCATTCCAAGTTTGAGGCACAACAGCAGCATTATTAGCATTGCAAAGATCACTCCACCAGAACAAAGCAAAATTAGTAAACTCACTAGTAGCAAGTCTAACTCTATGCTCAGCAGGAACATTATGAGAATCAAATTTTTGTTGAACAGCAAGCTCCTAATCTAAATAAGCCTCGGGATCAACATTACCAGCAAAAGGAGGAAGGCTAAATTTAATTTTAGCAAAAGGATCATTATTACCTCCCATACCGCGACGGTTGAAGTTGAGGCGGCAACGGGCATAACCGTCAGCATCCGCATCTTCATCACCAAAGTCATCCGCATCTATATCATTAGCACGATGAGGTGGAGGGCGGTGCTCGAGTTGTTCAATGCGGGTGACCAAATTGTTCACATTGCACGTCAGTTCGGTCATAAGATTGCGTTGTTCAGTCATGAACGTAGTAAGCTCGCCCTTAGACACGCACTCATTGAAGTCCGTCGGATATCCTACCATGGTTAGAAGATAGAAAAAGACAACACCAAAGTATTATCCCTATCAACTAAAAGGAAACAAGTGGTGGTGGTGAAAGTGGAATGCAAAATCAGAAGCAGTTTATCACCGTCTTGCCTGTATTCTTACCAACGCCAAACAGGAGCTAAACCAAAGTGGCAAAGTAATCTGTTGTTGAGCATGGGTAACAGTTGCAAGATGAACCTGTGCTGACAGAAGAATATGTGGAGCTATGGGTAGGCACACAATATGACAGCAAGGATTAGCAATTAATGAATGCAGATTAGCAATTGTTCAATCCGGATCCAAAGTACAAATCACAGCTGCTGGCAAAGTAATCTGTTGTTGAGCGTGTACAAATCACAGCTGCTGGCTAAGACGTGTCGAGATGTAGCGCAACAAGGTGAAAGCAAAGGACGATGGAAAGAACTCACAGAACAAGCAAATAACTCGAATTTTTCCTTTTTTTGAATTTTTCCTGGAATTTCCCAAAAGGCACTAGTAGGAATCAAACTTTTTTATTTTTTTGCCTGTTGTACCGAAGGTATCTCAAGTTATGTTTTCTGGAAGGCACAATACGGCAGTTAGGGCAAAACGTCCCTAAACTCCAACACTGATCACAAGATGGTTCCTGTGACTAACAGCAGTAGGTATTCGCACCGAGCACAAGATGGTTCCTGTGACTAACAGTAGTAGGTATTCGCCTGATGATGTAAGGAGGACTGCGATGCAGGCAAAATAAGAGCGGCTGACAACCTATCTAGGGTTTGCGCGGTGGCGAGAAGTTACACAAGGCGGCTAGCGGGGCAAGTCGAGTAATGTGGTGGCTTCGACTTGTTGTTTGGAAATGGTGGATGGGATAGCGGCGGAAAACAAAAATCACAGCAACGGGCAATTGAACTACGACTACGAACACAATCCTAAACCAGCAACAAGACTCGACCACGGACACAAACTCAACAACGCGAATCTAAAATGAAATTGCAAAGGCACAAAGGTGATAGGACAGCGGAAATTGAAATAGTATTGGGCTTTTTGTGGACTCTAGGTAATGAACAAATATGAATCTAAGGCAAACAAGATTATACCTCACGGTAAACCTGAAATATCTGATACCAATTGATGAGTGCTGGCCCGATCTTCCGAGAGGTAACCGGTAAGTTCGATTTGTGGAGATCTCGACGTTGGCGATCCGGCTTCAAATTAGACACGATTCGAACCCTGCAACCGTTACACCACTGCTCCGTTGGTTATCAACCAAGCACAACTTGATTGACCTCGCCAAGAAGGCTTTTCCTGCAAGCGAATCGAAGAACACAAGCAAGAAGGTAAAAACACATAATCTGAAATTGCAAATATGAATGATGCGAATATCAATAAAGGGTTCAAGAACTCGGTTCCAAAGGACTAATCGACATAGTGGAGGAGATCAAGAACAGGGGCCCTGGATCACTGTAAAAGGATTTGTCACCACAGTTACAATGAACGATTCAGTTTCTCGATGGAAAACTAAACTCTAAACAAAACCCAATTGTCTAACAGCGGTGGCGGCTATGTTTATAGTCTAAGACTTGACCTAGGGTTGAGAACGGCCAGGGGTTGGGCGCCCACAACTTGGGCTTAAGGCCCGACACGATACATGGCCAAGTTGGCCCAAATAGGTGATGCAGCACCTTGACGTGGTCACATAGAATGATCCACGGACCTTCTGGATCTGGAACCAGATCCAAAACGACGGCGTCGTCGTCCCCTTTCCAACGCATCCAAGAACGCCCTGTTTTGATGTCGTATGAGAGAGTTATGACCAAAACAGTGACGACGTGTCTGCTGAATCCGAGGGTGACGTGGCAGCTGAGTTGGGGACGAATTGCAACTTGGGAAGGACCATAATGTCGGTGTGTCCAGCGTGGCGATGTCCTCATCACCAACTACGCCCTTTGCGCCACCGATGCCTCCTGCAAGGACCATGACCACGTAGTAGACAAAGTCATCCGTCGATTGTAAGGGGTTCAATGAGCTGCAACTAAACGTGGTGATCCCAGAGGCCACCAACATGATTGGGTGGAGAGTCCCACCAAGAACTGAAGTAGAGCCAAGGCCGAAGGAGAATGAGGTCGTCTCTTTCGCCAATTTCCACTATTATGGGTTCGGGGTGCCAGCGCACCCCTTACTCCGGTGGTTGCCACACTACTATGGGCTCCACCTCCACAACTTGACCCCAAAGGGGATCCTCCACCTCACCATCTTCATCATGCTATGCGAGGGCTTCCTGGGAGTCCTTGCCCACTATGAGCTGTGGCGGTCTTTATTCTAGGTGGTTCAGTCAGCGCCCAGGGGGTCCATCTTCCTCAGATGGGGGGCACCTTGATCCAACTTCGTCCCGGATTGGAGGACAGGTACCTAAGCCTTGACTGCTACCCTTTCGCGGACATGGGGTGACAAAAGTCATGGCTCTACATCCCCAATGAGAGCCCACCCCTGCTATCTTATTCTCCTAACTGGCTACAAGGTGACCTCCTAGAGTCATGGGAGTAAGGCTGGACGAAAAACTCGAAGCTCGTTAGCTCGCTCGGCTCGTGGCTGGCTCGGCTCAGCTCGGCTCGGCTCGTTAGGATAACGAGCCGAGCCAGGATTTTAGCTCGTTAGCTATAACGAGCCAACTCGAGCTGGCTCGTGAGCCGCTCGCGAGCCAAACGAGCCGTAGTTTTAGAGAAAAAATCATCATAACTTATATTAGTTTTGTATTACTTCATGTTTTGCACTTCACAAATAGATAATATGTTAGCTCATATGAATATTTTGTTCGATTTAAAGCTATTGAATATATTATTTTTATATTATTAATATTTTTATGCTTTAGATAAATACAAATATTATATTTTGTATTTTTTTTTCCTGGCTCACGAGCCTAACGAGCTAGCTCGAGCTCGTAACGAGCCGAGCTGAGCTGGCTTTCTGGCTCGTTAAGATAACGAGCCGAGCCGAGCTGGCTCGTTATCCTAACGAGCCAGAACGAGCCGAGCCGAGCCGAGCCAAGCCAGCTCGTTTACCAGCCTTACATGGGAGGAACTACCGCCCCTAGAGGCCTACAAGCACCACGTGCCCAACTTGTTGGATGTGATCAAGGACCTGAACAACTGGGGCCTGATGGGAACGAGGGTGATCTGTACCTTCATCGGCTGTCGGGTCCTCCCCATGAAGATGAGGCACCTCCCCCAGTGGGAGTTTTGAGGCCCGATAGACCCTACAATTGAGTCAAGGGTTACCATCTGCAAGGATGACCTAGACCAACAAGTGATGAAGGTTATGAGAGAGTACACGATGGATCGTCGTAGCAGGGAGTCCCCGATGGCCTTCAACGTTGGCCATCCTCCACTGATAGATGGCCCTCTCATCGGCACTGTCTCACACCCACCGCCAGTTCCTCCTGATGAGGTGATATTTTTGTGTACCGCTGTTCATGTTGTTTCTCTTCATTAAATTAACTAGAGTCTACAAGCAATGCTCATGCTGGTATTTGTGTTAATGCTGCTTAATTTAACTAGTATTTGGAAACTGCCTACTTTCTCAATAGGTGGATGTGGGCATGACGGTGTCCTGAGGATCATTGGCCCTAGAGCCGGGTTCTTCATTCACAGTCACGCTCAAAAAGCGGCCCTAGAAACCATCCCCCAGTGGTGGCAGCCATCAGCGACGATTCCATCCCATGCTACTCCGGAGAGTCTGGTGAGTCGTTTGCCTTCTCAATCAGATCGCTCTCCCCCTTATCCTATGGGCTTGAACTTGGCTTGCATTGTGTAGAGAGATGTCCCATCACCGCATGCCATCGCCAATCCCATCTGACCCTAGACAGCCTTCTGGTGATGCATCGTCTGACCCCGGACAGTCTTCTGGTGATGCATCGTCAGACCACGAAGAATACTTTAAGTTAAAGGAGGCTTACCTCAAGGTCACAGACTTGTACTCAGGGGTTAGTCTGGACGTCGACAAGCTACGCGATGAGCTAAAGGCCACACATGCTGCACTTGCCATCGCCCAACAAGAAGCCACCTAGGCACGAGATGAGAAGGTAGCCACTGAGGCAGAGGTCTAGAACCTACTTGTCGATGCTACTGCTGCCTGTGACGCCGCCTTCCCGGTTCAGACAGCGGACAATCCGATCACTACACCAGAGGAGCACCTTCAAGCCCTGTCGGCCCACATTCAGGCCATGGCATCCAAAGCCATCTATTAAGGGGCTGCCACGCCGTTGGTCACTGTCCAGCTTGAGTTTGGCGTAGTGGTGAAAGTCCACGTGGTACAACAGGCTTTTCCACTAGCACCGGAAGACGAAGATTATATTGATGATTTGTTCAAGCGTGTCGAGCCGGCCACCAATGCCATCTTAGCAAAGGTGAACATGGACGAGATCCTGCACAATCGCCTTGACCGTTGATCTACGGGACGTATCAGTAGTACAAGTCATGACTAGGTTTTGTCTGTGGGACGACCATATGTGAAGTCTTAATTATTTGCATCCATGTTTGTGTTAACTTTTGTTAAATTTTGTATTAGGTCTATTAAACTCTATTGAGCATGGTGTAGCTCAATTCCTTTGGTTATTTGGTAACTTGTTTCTAGCCCCTGTTGGTTGCTTTTGCCTATAGATTTCTTTTGGGTTCTCTTTCAGATCTGTAAATATACTAATGGTGTTCGCCCTTTCTAATCGGAGGACGTGGGTGTATAGATGTTGAAATTTTCTTTAATAAAATTTATTGAACTTGAAAGAACCATGCAGCGAGGAGTTCACTGAATAAGTCTCACCTCAAAATAATGCAGAATGCATGAGCCATAGCTATTGACTTTTACTACGAATGCAAGAAAGTCTGCCCACTGTGTATTTGATCTCGTAGGATAGTATAAAGTGTCATAGAAATTAGTCTGCCCCTTGACTGCTATGACTGCATGGATTGTAGCAAAATAAGTACAAAAAAGACCTATCACAACTGCACCAAGCATTCAAATGTCAAGCATGTTATGGTGGTCAAAAGCTCTTTGTCTCGATTCACTTCTTGTGCCTAGCTTTCCTACCACATTTGCTTCACTCTCATCGGCCATGCAAGGTCTATATGAAAGGAGCGTCCCCTTCCTCATCCAATAGCATGCATTGCATCAATCACCTACCTTCTGGCTCCCCCCTTTCCACACCCGTTTGCATTTTCCCAACCGCGTTCCAAGCTAGTTTGAGGATCTAGATTAAATTAACATGCTTCATATCAAACCGTACTATTTGTATGAACTTATTATTGCATTCCATGCTGGTTTGAGGATCTCAGTTGACATTTATACTAATCAAAATCATGCTTACAGATGGCAACTAGTTACCATACTTGGTATGTGTACTCTACAACTATCGACCACAACTTTTCCTCGATCATGTCCCTCTAGTATATTAGACGAAATGACGTTTACCTATTTCTTGTAAGCCATATGCTCGCTTGATAGTCTGAGCAACGTAAATTTGAATGGACCAGACATGTAACTCTTGTACAGCTATGAGTAGAACTTTTACCTAATTGGCTGTGCTACAAATAGGAGCTACACCGCTGTGGCTGCAAGCATGAATCCTGAAGCGACAGCTTCAAACATAGCTGAGGGAGTGCAGACGATTAGAACCTATGAAACCATGTAATGTCGCAATCTCTAGCTCACTACTGCCCCATGGCTACTGCAAGCCTATGACTGCTTGGATAGGACTGCATTGTATAGTTCACCGGATGACAGAAGGTCGGACCCGACTAAAATATTCATTACTCGGATACTAGTAATGATGAATGTGGTGCGCTCGCATCAGAAGCCTATTCTAGCCCTAGCGTACCTGTGTGTACAAAGCTTAGGCTCACTCCCATTGTTTGCATCCTACTATTACCCCCACTCGGTGACCTCCCCCGCCTCCTCCTCAATCAACATATGTCATGCCACTTCGCCTCTCTAGCCTTCCAGCTCATCGCCGTCCACACGTCATAACTCGATCCATGCGGCAATCTTGTCACTGACGGTGCTCCCTACTGACATGCAAATTGTGATCACGGGTGGAAGCTCTATGTTTGGTGTTGGTAATTAGTGACAATACCTACGTACTAATCCTATGTCTAAGTTGTATATAGCATATGAGGATTAGTACATTCCAAGGTTGGTGGCAAGATGGACATGGTGATCATGATGGCCACACTTGGATTTGGACGCAACCCTACGTAATCAAGGCAAAGGTATATGCTTAAGGATTGTGTTTTAGTAACCAAGACACCTAGTGGGTGTGGTTACATTATAGGATAGATAGCCGTACTATAAAGAGGGGAATGACGTGGCTATTGAACTCCTAAGTGTCTCTAGGTGTGCATTTCATAATCATATGCATTTGGATAGAACTAATAATGCCTCGATAAATGGTTGTGAAAATGCTAACACACTCGCACATGGCGTGATCACTTGGTGGTGTTAGCACTTTTGCGATGGCGTTCGAGTTTGAGCGGTAGAGAGGTTTTGGGTCCCTCTCTCCCTCCCGCCGAGCTTGTGAGGCGGGATTCATGCATTTTCGAGAAGTTGAAACGACTATCTTCCACTACGCCGGAAGTCGGAAAAGAAACAGAGGCGGACGGAGGTCACAGAGGTGACCGGACGCTGGACCGGACGCGGTCTCTATTTGACCGGACGCGTTCGGTCTGTGTTCAGCGTCCGCGCGTGTTTCAGCTTTTTGATCGGACGCACAGTGCGTCCGGTCACAGTAGACCGGACGCATCCGGTTCATCTGGGAGCTTACTGGACTCCAACCGGATGCGGGCTCTGTGGCATCCGGTGTGACATGCAGCGTGTCTGGTCACTGTTTTGTTAGAGCGCTGCTCAGGCTTGACCAGCATGTCCGGTCCGTTATAGGACCAGCGCGTCTGGTCGAGCCCAACGTGTCCGGTCCGCGTGACGAGCGCGTTCGGTCAGTGCTTCGCAAGCGTAGGCATTGTGCGATCGGCGCGTCCGGTCAGTTTGACTAGTGCGTCCGGTCAGCGCGACTTCGGCTATTTCAAGTGCCTAACGGATATATTCGAAGGGGTACGTCTATAAATACTCGTTGGCCGGCTCAAGGCTCACTCTCTTGGACATTTGACATACTTGTGAGCACTTTGAGCTAAGCAACTCCCCTCCCACTCATCTCTCTTGCTTCTTTGCATGTTTGAAGTGAGATTGAGTGATCCAAGTGCATTTGCATTGTGAGATTGCATCTAGTTGGCACTTGGTGGTTGATTTGCTGCGGGATTCTTGTTTCTCTTGGCGGTTGCCACCACCTAGACAGCTTGGAGCAGCTTGGAGGCGTTGGCAAGAGTTTGTGATTGTTCTTGGCCACCTTCGGTGATTGTGAGGGGTTTGTGCCTACCTCGGCGAAGCACCAAAGGCAACGTTAGTAAATTGCTCATGTCATTGCAACCTTTTGCCATTCGGTAGGTTCTTGTGGTGCCTTTTGAGAGGCTCAGTGTGAGACCAATTAGCCACCGAACCACGTGGTGAAGAGGGACACAACAGGGACTAGCATGCCGGCAAGCACGTGAACCTCGGGATAAATCTTCGTGTCATCACTTTCATATTGTGATTGATTGATCCCGATGTTCAGTTGTCTTGGTATTCATTGTTGATCATATTGGTTGGCTCAATACTTTGCCCCTCGGTGAAACTCTCCTAACTCAACTCTGCTTTACCTTCTTAGTTATCTTTGCTAGCTAGTTAGCTTTGCTAGAGTAGCTCCTTTGTGTAGCTTGCTAGTTGTAGTTGTAGTTACCTTCTCGGTTTGACTTGTGCGATTGAGTGCAAATATACTATAATTGTGAATTGGTTAGGTGGCTTGCAAACACCCCATAGGCTAAGAAAAACTTGCATCTCGCTACTTGTTATATTGATAAACTTGTTTAGCTTGTCTTCGTAGAAATTTTTAAAAGGCTATTCACCCCCCTCTAGCCATCAAGACCTTTCAATGGGCCACCTTGCCGTGACCTCAGAGCAGCCCATGGATGACCTCCATAGCCTACGGGTGACCTACTCATCAATGCGTCGTGTCTGCCGAGACCCTCCCATTGATCGACGTCTGGCACTGGATGGTTTATACGCCGGAGGACATGGGATGACCCTGTCGACTATGAAGCCCTCCTTGCTAACCTGACCCAAGTTGGCAACCTAGAGGCTTGCTTCCTCACTAGGATACAAACCGTATTCATAGAAAAGCACAACCCCTGACCATGCCTTGATGATCTCACCCGCACCGCTGATGGCGGGTGTTGACGGTAGTTAACGTCAACCAGAAATCATCATTTTACCATACATACATGCTTAAATTCCATCACCAATGTAGGTAAAGTGTTTTAAACTAACAAGTTCCATGAGTTTTGGTGTTCTCACTTGTCTTGCAGGATATTTAATTTTTTGCTGAATAAAACTATCTCAAATGATGAAATGGAGAGCACCATTGTGAAGAGCCCTTCGAGACGATCAAAATGGATATATTAGTCGCTATGTTTGTAGTTTAGAATAAACAAATCCATGATGAAACCAACATAGGAAGACTCTAGAAGCATCAGAAGACAACTCACCGAAGATTGGGCCAAATGGCCACGAAAGTGGGCCGGCTAGCCTACTCCGGAGTCTAATTGCATTCGCCGCCTTGTACACGTTTCTGAGATCTACACCATTGATTTAAGGCGGTTTTAAGTCTGTGCATTGTTGACAGTAATTAACTATCATATTTAACCGTCAACTTAAATAAAAGAATGATATAAAATTAATTACCACCATAGACTAGGTGTTTAACTGACAGAATTCCATGAGTTTTGGTGAATATCTATTTTTGCAGGGTGCCATCTGAAAATAATCAAAGATGGCCCACATGTTAGCTTTACATAGAGAGAAAGGGCCACAGATGGAAAAAGTATAATCTAGAAGGTTCGGGAAGCCAAAATCTGGGATGTGGGACCCACCTTTCACTGTGATTGGGGCGGGCGCCCAGCCCCAGGGGCGGCTGCCCCACCCAGGGAGCCAATTAGCTTCCACCTCGTGGATCTTGCCTCCACCGCCTTTGAGGATGAATAAAAATCATTGATCAAGGTCGGTTTGATCCGAGGGCTGTGGTGCTTCCTAGGGGGCGAAATAAGCAAGGCCCCTCACCCCTGGAGGAGAGAGTTCAGAAACCCTAATTCATATTTTCCAGAGAGAATTTGCCAAAGAGGGGTCCCTTGAGTGGATCTTTCTCTAGGGCACATACAAGAGAGTTTAGCTTTGTAGTCTCTATGTGAGATTAGAGTTATTCTTCTAGATTAAGAGAGTTAGAGTGAAGGTAGAAGATTGGAGGAAGCCCGACCTGTCGGTGTCTCCTCTCCAAGCTTGTATCTATGGGGTCAAGTCTCCTAACCCGAGGCTTGGTTCTAGGATTCTTCGGCAATTCTACTTCTAATACTAAGTAAGTATGTTGTTATTATTGTTCTTTGGTTTACGAGTTTACTTTATTCGCTTCGCGTAGGGAATAGAGTAATCATTCATAGCGTAAGTGTGGTGCTTGGGCTAGGAATACTCGTAGATACCCCCTATCTGGCCGGATCGGTGTGTAGTAACGTGGGAAGTGACAATCTCATTGTTACCTTTGGAGCCCTCCTCCCATCAGAAGGTTTGGTAGGATTTAAGTACCCTAGTCAAGCATCCTCTGTGGTGTCTCTTTTCCATCAGTATTTCCCCTTAGACTAATAGTATCATAGCTTGCCATAGGTTGGAACCAGACTGTCATTGTAGTTCTCTCTAATCGCTTATATCTTCACCACCTTGTAGTGTGGCCTAAGGATAATAGTAAAGACTGGGTTAGTCATCGCACGCTTTCTCCTTGTGGATAAAACAAATACGATATTCTAGACTTATCTCCCAAGTGAAGTGCTCACCGATATCCATGCGCTTGCGGATTATTTCTCTTAAATTCCTTCATGTGCGTATCTAGTGTCAACAAGCATTTCTGGCGCCGTTGCCGGGGAGAAAGACGTCAGCTAAGTTAACCTTAAGTCTCGCTTTACCTTGTATCTATACTTTTATCTTTTCCTTTTTATTTCTTACCTTATTCTTCTTGCCTTTTTCTATCCTTATGGATAACATAAATTTAATTCCTTTCTTTCAATTTTCTGCTCCCACGGAAACCAGTCTAGTGCCATGGGAGTCATCACAACCTATCCAAACCCCTAACTATAGGCTGAGTCCGTGGTTGATTGCAATGGTCCAAAGCCTATCTTTTTTAGGAGGAGTAGACAAAAACCCTTACCTTCATATCTGAGACTTTGAGCAAACATGTGACTGTCTTCGCATAGAGGGCATGTCTGATCAAACTTTATGTTGGGGCTATTTCCTTTTTCTTTAAAGGGAAAAGCTAGACAATGGTATGATAAAGCCGTAGGTAAGCAATAAGGAGATTGGGGATCCTTACGTTCTAATTTTTGCCTAGATTTCTACCCTATCTCTCAAATAATCAACCTTAGAGTCAAGGTTTTGACTTTTAAGCAAGAACCTAGTGAATCTTTGGCCTCATCCTGGAATCATTTCACTGTTGTTTTAGCATCTAGCCCGGATCTTAGTTTACAAGACCCTATTCTTCTTCAACATTTTTATAAAGGTGTTCATAAAAAGAGTAAGCAGTTGCTTGATACAACTTCTGGAGGATCATTCTTGCATGCTTCGTCAGAAAAAGCAAGATCAATCTTAGATCAAATCCTATCCTCTAAATTAGATAATCTCCTAGAAGAAGAACCTCAAGTAGCTGAAGCAAATTCTTTGTCAGATATACCATCTACTTCAGCTATTCCAAGTTCTGAGCAAGAAGAAGAAGAAATTCCATTTCCTGATTTTATGCTTGATATCGAACCCGATCTTTTTCTGATTTTGGGAACGTGATGAACCATCATTCTATAAAGAAACCATAGAATCATCATAATCACCTTGAGAATCTTTGAATCCTTCTGAGGATATTTCTTATAGGAGCACTTCAGTAGAGCTAGTGTCAGTCATAAGCAGTGAATGGTCAGAAGAATCAGAGCTTTCTTCTGATGTGATCCGTATGGATTCACCTTCTCTTCCAAAACATTGCTCAATTGATTCTGATCACATAGATGCTCTCTATAATCTAGTTGTGGGTATTAATATCATGTCTGCTTCACTTGCACAACATTTAATGAAGCATATGACATTAACCCCAACTACAAAATTGATGAAGAGTCTTTCAGGACATATTGTCCCCAGTTTAGGAATTTTACATATTCAACCAATCTAGGTAGAAGGAACCTTGGTTCATTTGAGCTTTTATGTCTTCCCCATATGGGACTTCGACCAGTTGATAGGACAACCATTTAGAAGACTTCTTTATGAAGGACAAATAGGGAAATTAAACATTTGTTTTGGAAAGAAACTCCAATTCCTAGTGTCCATATCTCATTCTCTAAGTACTAGGACCAAACCTTATCTAGAATCTGACCCGCTAGAGGAATTTAAGACTACTTCTTTAGAGTTTTTATCCAACTCAGGTCTAGAGGATGATGCTCAATTCTTCGTAGAAGAAGAGGCTAATTACTCTGAGCCTGACCCTTTAGATGAGTTTGCAAAGCCACCTAGACCTCCAATAGAGCTTAAACCTTTACCAACCGGTCTTAGATATGCTTTTCTAAATGATAATCCAGAGTTGCCTATGATCATAAGTGATAAACTCACTTGGGAACAAACTCTTCGCTTAATCGCTGTTTTGGAGAAACATCGATCAACTTTTGGCTACTCACTCCAAGATCTTAAAGGAATTAGTCTTGCCCTTTGCACCCATCGCATTCCTATAGATCCCACTATTCTACCTTCTAGAGAACCACAATGTAGACTCAACAATGCGATGAGGGAGGTTGTTAAAAAGGAAGTTTTAAAACTGTTACACGCTGGGATTATCTATCCTGTGCCACATAGTGAGTGGGTAAGCCCTGTCCAAGTTGTGCCTAAAAAGGGAGGCATGACTGTTGTTAAGAATGAGAAGAATGAGTTGATCCCTCAACGTACCATCATAGGATGGCGGATGTGCATAGATTATAGAAAGCTTAATAAAGCTACTAGGAAGGATCATTTTCCATTACCTTTTATTGATGAGATGTTAGAACAGTTAGCCAATCATTCTTTCTTCTGTTTCCTTGATGGATATTCAGGGTATCACCAAATCCCTATCCATCCTAATGATCAAAGCAAAACCACTTTTACATGTCCCTATGGAACATATGCTTATCGTACAATGTCTTTTGGGTTATGTAATGCTCTAACATCTTTTCAAAGATGTATCATGTCTATATTTTTTGAAATGATTGAAGAGATTATGGAAGTTTTCATGGATGACTGTTCTGTTTATGGAAAAACTTTTGATGATTGTCTTGAAAATTTAGATAGAGTTTTGCAAAGATGTGAAGAAAAACACTTAGTCCTTAATTGGGAGAAATGCCATTTTATGGTTAGAGAAGGAATAATGCTTGGACACTTAGTGTCGGTGTCGACAAAACCTGGTCGGCAGTCTACCGAGGGGTATGCCCAAGGTAGTAGATTGTCGGCAGACAGGTGTGCAAGCCATGAACGAGATGGTGATGGAGGACAACATGCGGGTTTATCCAGGTTCAGTCCACCGTGTGGGCGCAATACCTTACGTCCTGCTCTGCTTTGTTATTGCTGTTTCAAACAATGTATTACAAGCTAGTTTGCCCTAGAGTATATTTTGATGTTTTTAGGGGGGTCCCCTACCCTCCTTATATAGCCTAGGAGGCAGGGTTATAGATCTAGAAACTAATCTTAGCCGGTTATAATTGCCATACAGAGCCGGATAAGGATTCCTAATCTAACCGACCAAGACCTTGCTTGATTCCCAAGTCTGGTTTGATGCCTTGCGCGAGACTCCATCCCGATGATCTGGATCGCGCATCATCATGTAATGGGCCAGACCGTCTAGTCTAGGCCTGCCCATGTCTAGTCGTAAGGGTATAGGGGTTTATACTCCCATAGCTAGTCCCGAGCACTATGTATTCTGTATCGACACACTGTCTTAGTCTTCTTCAACTTGCGAGGTTCGTCTTCACATCACCTTGAAATGTTAGCTGAGCATGTGCTAGTGTTCCATCTGGATCAGGAATCAGTAAACCATGATTGTTGATGAAGATTGCAGTTGTCGGTGAAGATTGCATAGTGGTCCAAAAAGAAAAATTTTCTTTCCTGGTGAAGTGTACCCACTTGTATTTTTGAAAAGAAATGTAAGTGTGCGTACTTGATGGAAGTAACTTATGAAAAATTCTCGGTCGTAGGGGTGAAAAATAGAAACAATTCACCATCAGGTGAAGTGTACCCACTTAGTCCCCGAGCCTGATAATAGGTGACGTAGGCACGTGATGCCAGGGTCTAAAAAAGAATCCTCAAGAACCAATGATCATTATGCACCGTTAGGTGCATCATATATGATGTAGTCCCCGAGCTTGCTAGAAGGCAAAAAATGAGCCCTGAAGCAAGGTCTAAGAATATCAAGCGTCCATCAATTGTATGCAAGCATAGTACATGTAGTCGAGCAAGACGAATCCTGCGGCAGGAAGTTATGTAACAAGTCCCTGAGCTTGAAGGTCTAACAACGAGTCCCCGAGCTTAGAGGTCTAGGAATAAGTCCCCGAGCTCAGAGGTCTGGCGATGAGTCGCCATGCTCGGAGGTCTGGCTGCAGGTCCTAGAGCTTAGAGGTCTGGCTGCAGGTCCAATAGCTCAGAGGTCAGGCTGCAGGTCCCAGAGCTCAGAGGTCTGGCTGCAGGGCCTAGAGCTTAGAGCTCTAGCAATTGGTTCTAGAGCATACTGGTCTTAGCTAATCCATCACCACGCTGTCTCGGTAGATCTCTTTTTTTTACTAGTCCAATCTGACGCGATGATGACATGGGCAACGCCACAGTGCCTTTATGGTGCATCATGTGAATAGTGACCCAGTGTCTGTAACAAGACATGTTTGGGGTCAAAAAACAAGCACATTCACCGCAAGGTGAAGTGTGCCCACTTAGTCCTCGAGCCTGGTAGTAGGTGACGTAGGCACGTGGTGCCACGGTCTAAAAGAATATAGCCCAAAGTCTTTGAAAACTCGATACTGAGATGCACTGGCAGGTGCATCATACCGATGTAGTCTCCGAGCTTGCTGGAAGGCGAAGTATAAGCCTTGTAGCAAGGTCTAAGAAAATAATGACCTCTCAACTGTATGTGAGTCAAATTTCACATGTAGCCGGGGAAATCAGGCCTTGAGCTGTGGGCCTCAAGCTAGGGTCAAAGAGTGGTCGAAGCAGTCCCCGAGCATAGCATGAGACGTGGTTGACAAATCCTCGGGCACTGGTCGGGTGGTCGAAGGCGCAGTCCCCAAGCGCTGGTTGAGTGGTCAAGGAGGCAGTCCCCGAGTGTTGGTTAGGTGGTCAAGGAGGCGCACTGGTCAGGTGGTCGAGGAGGTAGTTCCCGAGCACTAGTCGGGTGGTCAAGGAGTATAACATCCTCGGTGGTCTGAGACAAGATGTGTTTGCCAGACCAGTCCCTGAGCATGGCTAGAGACGTGGTTCGAGCGGCGAGAGCTCGGCGACGATGAGCCACGAGAGCTCGACAACGAGGAGCGGTGAGAGCTCAGCGAGAGCTTGGCGAGGAGCAGCGAGAGGTCAGCGAGAGCTCAGCGAGAGCTCGGTGAGGATCAGTGAGAACTCGATGATGAGCGGCGAGAGCTCGGCGACGAGCGGCGAGAGGTCGGCGAGGAGCTGTGAGAGGTTAGCGAGAGCTCGGCGAGGATCGGCGAGAGCTCGATGATGAGCAACGAGAGGTCGGTGAGGAGTGGTGAGAGCTCGGCAAGAGGTTGGCGAGGAGCGACAAGAGCTCAGCGAGAGCTCGGTGAGGATCGGTGAGAGCTCGGCGACGATCGGTGGGAGCTCAGCGACAAGCAGCGAGAGCTTGGCGACGAGCGGCAAGAGCTCAGTGATGAGTCCCTGGTGTGGCCGGAGACATGGTTGAGCTGCGAGAGCTCAGCGACGAGCCTAACAAGGAGGGACGAGAGCTCGGCGAGGATTCCCCAGCGTAGCCGGAGACGTGGTCGAGCGGCGAGAGCTTGGCGACGAGCTTGATGAAGAGAGATGAGAGCTCGGTGAAGATCCTACAATATAAATATGTAGAGCGGTAGTACGTGATATAGGAATATATGAACTCAGAAGAGAATTTATAATGATAAAATAGTATATGACGCTCAGCAGTCAGTTGCAAATGAGCATGATGTGATAAAGCAACCGGTGCTTTGTAAACATCAGTGTTGATATGAGGTTTGTGTTTACTCTTAGCATAAACCGCCCGACCAGTTAGTATGCAGCTGAGTTTCTAGCCCTAGCTTGCCTGCGTTACGATGAGCGTGGAGCCCGTGAGCATGTGGATGGCGTTGCTAAGGAGCCGTTGCCGACCACCCGTAACGCAGAGGGCAGACGCTCGTGCATGTGTAGGGAGAAGCCGGAGACATGACCGTCCCTAGAGACATCGAGTGTCAACATGACTGGTCAGGGATTTGTGTTAAGCATAGATGTATGTCATCTTGGTATACATGGACAAAGGTTATTTGAAGAATAATCAGGATGAGGATGTTGTGGAGAAACATCATAGCGAAAACATGACGAGGACATTGTGGAGAAACGTCATAGCAAAAATTGTATTAAATATAAATATTAGAAGTGTACTTAGCTTTAGTCGAGACATTGTCTGGTCAGTGGTGACGAAATTGTCCGGTCCTCGAGCTTTCCGATCCTTCATGATGATGGTGTCACAGTTGTCGTAGCGCATTTCCTTGCAACGATTATTATTGTGACATGGTAGGTGGTCGGGGCAAGAGGTCGTGGTCATAGTCAGAGCATGTTGGAACTGCTCTCCTACCGCTGAAGCCGCTGAGTCCGTCGTTGTTGAGTTAATTCTCGATATTAATCCCAGCGAGCTCCAGGGCGATGTTAGCGAAGTAGATCACGAACGAGGGAGATGTTGTTACATGCAGAAAAATCAATCTGTATTAGATATTCAAAGGAAAGACTGATCCAAACAACAACATAGAACGACTCACCCAATTTTTAGTAGAGAATTAATGAAAAAATTCCCATCTGGCTCGCTTAGGAGTCTGTACACACACCCCCTACCTGGCACGCCACTATCGATAAAACCTGGTCGGCAGTCTACCAAGGGGTATGCCCAAGGTAGTAGATTGTCGGCAGACAGGTGTGTAAGCTACGAACGAGATGGTGATGCAGGACAACATGCGGGTTTATCCAAGTTCAGGCCACCGTGTGGGCATAATACCTTACATCCTGCTCTGCATTGTTATTGCTGTTTCGAACAATGTATTACAAGCTAGTTTGCCCTAGAGTATGTTTCGATGTTTTGAGGGGGGTCCCCTGCCCTCCTTATATAGTCCGGGAGGCAGGGTTACAGATCTGGAAACTAATCTTAGTCGGCTACAATTGTCATACAGAGCCAGATAAGGATTCCAAATCTAACCGACCAAGACCTCGCTTGATTCCCAAGTCTAGTTTGATGCCTTGCGCGAGACTCTATCCTGATGATCTGGATCGCGCGTCGTCATGTAATGGGTCGGGCTGTAACAGAACCGACCAAATTATAAGAGCACAAGTACAAAAACAAGCACCGAAGTGCTCAAATTTTCGAACTTGAGCCCATATAATCCCGGTAGTCAATAGAAACCACGAGGGATTTCAAACCAACTTGCTTACAACCAAGATCGCATCATTCAACATACAACATCATACGTTACATTTCACAAGTAGTTCCGAAATAAGTTTACACACACGGAGTCACAATTATTACAAACCAAGTTTATAAAGTAGCGGAAGCATAACACATGCATTAGTTCACATACTACTGCCAGTCTTAATGATCATCATCCCGCAAAAGCATTCAGGAAAGTACATAACAGACGATCACGCCCAAGTGATCTAGTCCTCGTCACCCGCAGGGTGGAGGCAGGTCTTGCAGAAGCCCTGATAAAGCATGTCATCTGCAACAGGAGGGAATAAACCCTGAGTACCGAAATGTACTCAGCTAGACTTACCCGTCAAAAACCAGAAATAAGATGACACCAAGGATTATGCAAGGCTTTCATAAATGGAGCTGGCTGACATTACCTTTTGCGGAAAAGCATAAGTAATTTAAACTCTTTTAACCTGTACTAGCATTTATTTTTAGCATTTACCTGTCATCTATCTTAGCACATGTACTAAGCATGCACTTGATTATAATCAAATAATTATCATTATTATATCTAGAGCAGGTATGAATTGTGGCAACATTGTATCATTCCCTTAACCACCTATTCATTTAATGAGATCTACGTTGCCGCTGCTCAAGTCAAGTGCTCACTAACCGGGAGCGACGGTGATTCGAATCGAATTCCTATCCAGCTGGAGGGGTATTTCTAACACTCACCGTGCAGACCCCTACCAGGGTCGCACAGGCCACCTTTTCATATGATTCAGGAATCGCGGGTCCAAATGATGTCGCGACCCCAAGGGCGACACTCTGCCAGGTGATAGGGACTCTAACCCCCCCTTGGTCTCACGCCAATGTCCTCAAGCACATTCTTTCTCTCCTCCAAGAAGCAACCTACCATTCGATTCCTGGCCTGAATCACATTACTCGGCTTCGCGGTCGGAACGACTTATCTGGCCAACTAAGTGTTAGACTGCGTTCAACATGACTCAAGGACGTACAGCGAATCGGTCCTTAAACGACTCAGACGGGCATAGCTCCACACCCAAAACGTGAAGTGTCTTGCGGCTGTACTATCGAACTCCCGCCCGGTCTCAATTTCATTTTAAAGCATGGTTCCAACCACGATAGCCATAAAGCCACTCGTGACTCCTTCCTACATCTCGCGGATGACCGGAAATCACCAGACTTCTACCGTACTAAGCAGGGCTAAGCATTGATACGTGCCTAAACCTAAATTAGGATTTAAGTATGATATCTGGGCAAGGATAGGTATAATGCAACAGTTGTTTTCATACAACTCCTACAACTTAATGCATTAAACAATTAAAAGTACTCAAGATAGATTTATAAAATGATGGGTTCAGCATGCACCGGGGCTTGCCTTTTAGAAAGGTCGAGGGGCGGTGGTCAGGACACTCGGGTAGATCTTCGGCAGGAGCTTCATCGCCGGTTGGTTCCTCTGGCTGCTCCGGCTGGTCCTGGACTTCCTCTAGAATTGCTCCTTCGAACTCGAGGAGTGTCACCCCCTCCGGTACACCTATTGCATGAATGCACAATAAATATCATGGATGCACAATGGGTGCAACATGCTCAGAATGAAATGCATTTCAGCAATGAAAGTACTCTATTCAAGTCACTTCATCAATACGTGCAAATCTCTTCTCCGGTGGAGAAGTACTTACCTAATCTACCCAACCTAAGATATAGCTGTTCTTCTTCGGTTAAGGCCCTAGCACCTAACAATTACAAGAGTAGCATTACTTAGGTTACCACATCCAACACCAAAATACAACAGTAAGATATTCTAGACAGCAGCTCAAAGATTCTAACATAACTGAAGATTCCTAACTCCAAAAGATATGATCTAACACAAACTAGAAAGCTTAAGAAATGCACTACAAATCATTTTCAGATCTCAACCCTAAATTCCTAAGTTTTCCATATCGAATTTCATAAGTTCCAGAATCTGTCCTCTCTAAACAGAGAGTAGCAAATTCTGGACTGTCACTTTAAATAGCAATAACTCCCAAACTACTAAGCCAAATGCTCCCAAATTTTGATACCAGCTAGTTTATCAAGCTTACTACAACTTTGGTATTTACAAGTTTTCCAGCAACCACCTTTATCAAAGGTCAAACCTAGAAATACTACCAGCTGTCCAGAAAACCTAGAATTGCAAAGATTAAATATTTATTTATGTGGCAAACATCCCTTAAGGCTAAACTAATGTTACCACCAGTTCACATAGGTCACAAAACACCAGAAAGTAAGGTTTGCCTACCTAAATATTTATTTATACTCATTTCTTAATTTACTTAAGTCATTAAGTGGAATTTTAAACATATATGTAAACTGCTCCTAAAATTCTACAAAAATTACAGGAGACTCTATGAACCAAAAAGAGACCACTGTAAAATTTTGAACTAAATTTATTTACACAAACTCCCCAAACAAAATTCACAATCCAAAAAGGCTGATTTTTTGTATAATTAACAAATCATATTAAAAAGTGTCAAACAACAGATTTCCTAATTTTCTTGGACAATTTAGGGTACCAAGACATTCTCCAAAAAGTTATAATAACATTGCACATGTAGAAAAATTACTAAAATTCATTTAATTATTTTCTAAAATAACAATATAGCATTATAACTTGAAAAGTACTTAAGCACTAATGCCCAAATTTTTACCAGAGCTAATATAGGTATAACTTAGCCTACGCACCAAATTTCATAATTTTTGGAATAATACAGCCCCAGTTATACATTTAACAATTTTGCCTTCATTTCACAACACATTTGAAAGATCTATTTAATTCTCTCAAAAACTAAACATCACCTACCAGATTTATATTTTTCTAAAATACCACACATCAAGTAGATCCTAACAAAATTTATCTCATAATTTTTGGGCAAGTAAAACCGTAGATATACATTTTTTTCAAATCTTAACAAAAACTGTGACAGAATAAATAAAAATGAAACAAATCTGATTTGTTACTGGGCCGGCCCGGGAAAGGACGCGGCCCACAACTCGCGGCGTGACCCGCTTCCGCGCGCGGCCTGCTACGGCTCCCGCCCGCACGCGCGTGCGACTGGCCAGATGGCCCCACCGAGCAGAGAGAGGCGGAGGGGAGGAGCTGCGGTCGCCGGAGCTCGCCGTCGGTGAGGCGACCGGCGAAGCTGAGCGGACGAGCATGACCACGTCATCGAGCTAAGTCAATTGGTGGCAAGAACGGGGCGGTAGAGCCATGGGAAGGTGCTCGCCGTCGGGCATGGCGGACCACTGGTACGGTGGTGGTGAAATCTCGCCGCCGGTGAGCCTGACGTCCCAACCCTAACCCTCGATGAGCATCCCCATTCTACCTCGACCCTAACGCACCAACAAGTGGGCGACAGAGAAGCCCAGAGACCCCTGGCCACGGAGAGCCGTCGCACGGAGGAACTCCGGCGAGGTACCGCGATGGTGGAAAACGAAAATGTGACCCTACCAAAGCGCGATTGGCTACGGGGAGTGGACGGCGAGGTAGCGGCTTCAAGGCGGAGCTGTGGACATGTTTTTGGGGGTGGCAGTGTGGTGGAGAGTGCGCACGAGCTCGCCGGAGTGGAGGCGGGAGCTGTGCTCGGTCGTTCCGCCCGATGGAGGAGAGAGCGGAAGAGAGAGGGAGTTGTGGCGCGAGTGAGGGCAGAGACCGTCGTCGTGGCGACCTTGAAGGCCTGGTGGCCTGACGGGTGGGACCGCGGCTGGCGTACGGCTGCCACCGCGTGGACACGCATCGGCGCTGTCCTGCCGTCGGTCGGCCACCGACTGAAGAACTGAAATGACTAAATCGATGATGCCGGAAATGGTGACTGACGGTGTGATTTCAACGATGATTATCTCCTAAAACAGCTCGAGTTAGCCGAAGGTGATAACATCAAAGTTGTAGAGCTACAAGAGGGCTACAATTTTGTTAATTGTAGTTTGGACTGGTTCGGCCTAGATTTGAAACCACAGAGCTCCAAAGTGGTGCACTTCGAAACTAAAATGTAGTTTCAGTCATTAAGCCGACCGAAACCCTATTTTCAAGACACCATATCTCCTAAACCATTTAGAACTAGGTGATGGTGATGTTGACAATGTTGTAGAGCTAAGTGAGTACTACAAAAGTGTCAACATGAGTTGGAGCTGGTTTGGTCTGGTTTGCAAACTACAAGCTTCCAAAGTAGGTCACTGTAAAACTGGAGGGACACTTTTGAGACTTAGAAAAATTCTAAGTGTTGAGACAGCCCTTCTAGCTGACTTGTGGGCCATTTTTGAGCATATTCTGGCTAGTTTCATGAGATGGTCATATTGAGACTTTTGTTCCCCATAAAATTCCCTACAACTTTGCTTAAGGGTGCTCCTCCATACAAGGTCTCTAAGCTAGACTTTTTAATTGGTCAAACTAGAGCATCCTAGGGCTAAATGGTGGTCAACTACACCTTGGAGGGCATTTTGGTGATTTTTGGTCAACATGAACCTTGCTCCATTAGTGACCCTAAGTATAACTAAGGTGTTGTGAGATATAATTAGCTACTCTCCCCTTTTGTTACACCAACTACCTAGTGTCACATGATGTGAGCCAAACAAAATTCTAAAAACAACCACATAAAATAACATGACATGATGCATGCTTATGCTCATGCAAATGCAATGCAATTATGGAGCTAAACACCTGAGGTGTTATAGCCCTCCCCCCTTATAAAAATCTCATCCCGAGATTTGGAAAGCGTACCATTTTTCATAGAATTCCTTATAACCATCCCACAAATAGTCTTCCCGTTCCCATGTAGCGTCACTTTCACTACCCTGATTACTCCATATTACTTTATACCACTTAACCACTTTGCTTCTAGTCACTCGTTCCTGAGTATCGATCACTCGGACTGGCTTTTCTTCATAAGTTAGATCGGATTCCAGCCTGATATCTCCTAAAGGGACTCTTTCCTCAGGAACTCGAAGACACTTTTTGAGCTGAGATACATGGAAGACGTTGAATATGGCACTCATTTCAGGAGGTAACTGGATTTTGTACGCAACAGCTCCACTCTTGCCTATGATCGGGAAAGGACCCACGTATCTTGGCGCAAGTTTCCACTTAACACCAAAACGTTGGACACTCTTCATTGGAGAAACTTTCAGATAAACGAAGTCTCCAACTTCAAACTCGAGCGGTTTTCTACGATGATTAGCATAACTTTTCTGTCTAGCTTGGGCTGCAGCCATATGTTTTTGGATGGTACGGACTTGTTCCTCAGCTTCCTGAACAAAATAAATACCATAATACCTCCTTTCACCAGCTTCTACCCAGTTTAGTGGAGTTCTACACTTACGACCATACAAGGCTTCGAACGGGGCCATCTTAATACTCTCTTGGTAACTATTATTGTACGAGAATTCAGTTAGAGGTAACCATTTTTCCCAAGAACCCTTAGATGAAATGACGCATGCCCGCAACAGATCTTCCAAGATTTGGTTAACCCGTTCCGTCTGACCTGACGTCTGGGGGTGATAAGCAGAGCTTCTCACTAACTTGGTTCCCAGAAGATGATGCAAGTGCTCCCAAAAGCGAGCAGTGAACTGGGGACCACGGTCAGAAATGATAGTGCGAGGTACCCCATGGAGCCGGACTATCTGATTGAAGTACAACTCAGCATAGTCAGTGGGACGATAGTCCACTCTAACAGGAATGAAGTGAGCTGATTTGGTCAAACGATCCACAATTACCCAGATGGAGTTATGATTTTTGACAGTAGGAGGAAGTCCGACAATGAAATCCATACTTATCTCTTCCCATTTCCAACCTGGGATAGAAAGTGGTTGAAGTAACCCAACTTTCATATGCACAACTTTAACTCTACAGCAGGTGTCACACCTAGCAACATATGCAGCTATCTCTTTCCGCATCTTGGTCCACCAATAAAGTGGCCTCAAATCATAATACATCTTATTACTACCAGGATGGATGGACAACTTGGATGAATGTGCTTCGGACAGGATCTAATCTCTAAGCTCTCGGTCCTTAGGTACCACTAATCTATCCTTAAACCATAGTACACCCTCTTCATCTACCCTGAACTGTGTAGTTTCTTGCTCTTTCATCTTGCGTTTTATGTGGAATACACCAAGATCAGTCTTTTGGAGCTCAATAATTCTGCTTTTGAGAGTACAACTGACAGTGACGTTGTACAAGACTGCTGGATGTAGAAGGCGAGATCAATGAAAATCAGTTTCAACTAGGGAATGGCAATGAGACTTACGGCTTAAAGCATCTGCAACCACATTTGCCTTGCCAGGATGATAGTGCACTTGAAGGTTATAATCCTTAATCAACTCGAGCCATCTTCCTTGACGCATATTTAACTCGGGTTGGGTGAAGATGTATTTGAGGCTTTTGTGGTCTGTGTAGATATTGCAGACATTGCCCAGCAGATAATGCTGCCATACTTTCAAAGCATGAACAACTACGGCCAGTTCTAAGTCATGTGTTGGATAATTCACCTCATGCTTCCGAAGTTGCCGAGAGGTATATGCAATCACTCGGCCTTCCTGCATCAACACACCTCCCAAACCTATGCCTGAGGCATCACAATAAACATCAAATGGTTTCTCGATATCTGGTTGTGCCAAAACTAGAGCTGAGGTTAGGAGGGTGCGCAGTTGGTGAAAAGCCGCATCACACTCAGGAGTCTAGACAAACCTGGTGTCTTTTTGCAGCAACCGAGTCATGGGTTTGGCTATTTTTAAGAAATCCGGGATGAAGCGACGATAATAGCCAGCCAACCCAAGAAAACTCCGGACCTCATGAACTGAAGTAGGAGCCTTCCAATTCAATACTTCCTGTACCTTGGTGGGATCCACCATAATTCCCCCATCGGACAACACATGCCCAAGGAAAGGTACTTCACGAAGCCAGAACTCACATTTACTGAACTTCGCATACAGTTGATGTTCTCGTAGTCTGGTGAGAACAATCCGCAGGTGTTCAGCGTGTTCTTCCTCACTTTCAGAATATATCAAGATGTCATCAATAAACACCACCACAAACTTATCCAATTCGGGCATAAACACCGAATTCATCAAGTACATGAAGTGTGCGGGGGCGTTGGTCAAGCCAAAGGATATAACAAGATACTCATAAAGATCGTATCTGGTAGAGAAGGCTGTCTTTGGAACATCTTCCAGGCGGATTTTAATTTGATGGTAGCCAGATCTTAGATCGATCTTAGAGAAAACTTTAGCTTTAGACAACGGATCGAACAAGATATCGATACGCGGTAGAGGGTACTTATTTTTGACAGTGACTGCATTCAGAGGTCTATAATCTACGCACATCCGCAACAACTGATCCTTCTTCTTTACAAAGATGGCAGGACATCCCCACGGAGACGAACTAGGGCGAAATAACCCCTTCTTCAAAAGTTCATTCAACTGCACCTTAAGTTCAGCTAGCTCATTCGGAGGCATCCTATAAGGTCTCCTAGAGATGGGCGCCGTGCCAGGCAACAACTCAATTTTAAATTCCACATCCCGATCCGGAGCGAGTCCCGGCAATTCATCGGGAAAAACGTCCGGAAACTCATTTACTATGGGAATTTCAGCCAACGCCTTTGCTTGCACAGCATGAACTTCCCCAGACAAATCAACTTTTCTGGGAAGTTGTACCAGAAAACCCTTTTGATCTATAGGATCTCTGAGCATAACTACCCGAGTGGATGTATCAATGAGTACCCCATTCTGACTCATCCAATTCATGCCCAGAATAACATCTATGCCTAATCCCGGCAAAACCACTAAGGCAAGTGAGTACTTTTGCCCTTCTATCTCAAAATTTTTAGTTCATTGAGAAAGGCTACTTCAAACTGACCACAAAGAGACTTCTCAACAGTAGTGTTCCATGGTGGATCATGACTAGCCACCTCGATACCAGCGCGTGCCAAGCAGCACAACCTTATGTCGCGCGCCATAGGAGGCTCTCGGTTTCGTCGCGGCACCGAAGGGTGCTAATCGTGACACCATCATCGAACGCACGCAATAAGACATCCAATTGTGATAGAAATTAACAGGTCCAACTAAACATCTAGGAAACATAGGGTTCGACCTTACATCTCAAAAGTCAAGTTATTACAACGCCTCACTCCAACCCTAGGAGGCACAAAAGATGATTCTAACATCGTAGCTACGCGATGACTACTCTAAGCATCGTCCTAAGAGTCGGTGTCAAGGATCTCCCCGCCATCCTCATCGCTAACAGGCTCTAACTCCTCGTCTTCTTCTCCTTCTTCTGGTGCTTCTTCTGGTGTGGCATCTTGGGGCCCATTGACCTCCACTTCATCATCATCTTCAGCCATGACAATTCCCGAACCCATGTCCTCATCTGCGTTGTTATTTCGAGGCAGCAGAGGATTTAGCTGGTTGTTCAGGCAGTGCACTTCTTCATGAAGATTGTCATTGCATTCTTCAGCATTCTCCAACTGTTGCTCGAGCTCAAACTGACGAGCTCTCAGAACGTTCTCCTCGTGCCAGGCTTCATCCCGCTGGTTCATCACGTGGGCCAGCATGCGCTGACAGTTGCGATTCGCCACAGTCAACCGCTGGACCGCAAGTGTCTCCTGATCTCTGTCCTGTATCACTTGCTCCAGCTGTTACTGAGCCGCATTTCTAGCAGCAGTCACCTCTGCCAACTCAGCCCTCAACCTTTCCACCTCGGTGGGCTTAGGGCGAGGCTCACGTGGAGTGGGCTGGTGACGAGGTGCCCTGCCTCCAGTGGACTTGCGAGCGGTCCTCTTGGTACGTGCCATCTATAGCAACAAGATACGACTTAAGTGAGGATCATTTAGGGGATACGAAATTTAATTTAGTCAGGACTATTGAAATTTTTAAGGAGGGAGTAAATGATATGTATGATATAATTAAACATGATGCATGCACGTTCCGTGCGCCCTCTCACCTTAATAGAAACCTAAAGTTCTAACGCTAGGCGGTGGCATACATACGTTCTCTCATATAAGCGAAACTATCGGTCTACTCGTTACGCTGTTAGTGTACCTGCAGAAAATCTCATTTCAGGCCAACAGCTTCCCAATATAAGCACACAAGAAAGCAGTAATTTTAAATACTTTCCATATACACATCCCCTGATGTATATACTTCAGTATCAAAGCTACCCGATATAAAGGTTCCCACAATTAAGTGCTTATATAATTACACGGTTTAAACATGTAAGTATGCAAGTCACCAAAACTACTCTCCCCTAGATCGCCGGTTGGACGATCATGCTCTCACAACTCACACTTACAAGAGCGTCGAGGCAATTGATCCATACATTACCACCCAAGTAGATGGCATCCATACAATATCACGCCGTATGGACGACGAAACAAAAACAAACAAGGCCCCCAAGTTAGTCTTTATAACAAGCCACCTAAGAGTCCTTATTTGGCTAAGGGATGTGATCACTGGCATACCTATGAAAATAATTTTTAGAGTTTTAACCCTTTTCATAATCAAATACTTTTGTTTTTTAAATACTCGTATGATGTGTTTAATGTTGAATTATGCTCCGGTACCAGCTGTAACAGAACCGACCAAATTATAAGAGCACAAGTACAAAAACAAGCACCGAAGTGCTCAAATTTTCGAACTTGAGCCCATATAATCCCGGTAGTCAATAGAAACCACGAGGGATTTCAAACCAACTTGCTTACAACCAAGATCGCATCATTCAACATACAACATCATACGTTACATTTCACAAGTAGTTCCGAAATAAGTTTACACACACGGAGTTGCAATTATTACAAACCAAGTTTATAAAGTAGCGGAAGCATAACACACACATTAGTTCACATACTACTGCTAGTCTTAATGATCATCATCCCGCAAAAGCATTCAGGAAAGTACATAACAGATGATCACGCCCGAGTGATCTAGTCCTCGTCACCCGCAGGGTGGAGGCAGGTCTTGCAGAAGCCCTGATAAAGCATGTCATCTGCAACAGGAGGGAATAAACCCTGAGTACGGAAATGTACTCAGCTAGACTTACCCGTCAAAAACCAGAAATAAGATGACACCAAGGATTATGCAAGGCTTTCATAAATGGAGCTGGCTGACATTACCTTTTGCGGAAAAGCATAAGTAATTTAAACTCTTTTAACCTGTACTAGCATTTATTTTTAGCATTTACCTGTCATCTATCTTAGCACCTGTACTAAGCATGCACTTGATTATAATCAAACAATTATCATTATTATATCTAGAGCAGGTATGAATTGTGGCAACATTGTATCATTCCCTTAACCACCTGTTCATTTAATGAGATCTACGTTGCCGCTGCTCAAGTCAAGTGCTCACTAACCGGGAGCGATGGCGATTCGAATCGAATTCCTATCCAGCTGGAGGGGTATTTCTAACACTCACCGTGCAGACCCCTGCCAGGGTCGCACAGGCCACCTTTTCATATGATTCAGGAATCATGGGTCCGAATGATGTCGTGACCCCAAGGGCGACACTCTGCCAGGTGATAGGGACTGTAACCCCCCCTTGGTCTCACGCCAATGTCCCCAAGCACATTCTTTCTCTCCTCCAAGAAGCAACCTACCATTCGATTCCTGGCCTGAATCACATTACTCGGCTTCGCGGTCGGAACGACTTATCCGGCCAACTAAGTGTTAGACTGCGTTCAACATGACTCAAGGACGTACAACGAATCGGTCCTTAAACGACTCAGACGGGCATAGCTCCACACCCAAGACGTGAAGTGTCTTGCGGTTGTACTATCGAACTCCCGCCCGGTCTCAATTTCATTTTAAAGCATGGTTCCATCCACGATAGCCATAAAGCCACTCGTGACTCCTTTCTACATCTCGCGGATGACCGGAAATCACCCGACTTCTACCGTACTAAGCAGGGCTAAGCATTGATACGTGCCTAAACCTAAATTAGGATTTAAGTACGATATCTGGGCAAGGATAGGTATAATGCAACAATTGTTTTCATACAACTCCTACAACTTAATGCATTAAACAATTAAAAGTACTCAAGATAGATTTATAAAATGATGGGTTCAGCATGCACCGGGGCTTGCCTTTTAGAAAGGTCGAGGGCCGGTGGTCAGGACACTCGGGTAGATCTTCGGCAGGAGCTTCGTCGCCGGTTGGTTCCTCTAGCTGCTCCGGCTGGTCCTAGACTTCCTCTGGAATTGCTCCTTCGAACTCGAGGAGTGTCACCCCCTCCGGTACACCTATTGTATGAATGCACAATAAATATCATGGATGCACAATGGGTGCAACATGCTCGGAATGAAATGCATTTCAGCAATGAAAGTACTCTATTCAAGTCACTTCATCAATACGTGCAAATCTCTTCTCCGGTGGAGAAGTACTTACCTAATCTACCCAACCTAAGATATAGCTGGTCTTCTTCGGTTAAGGCCCTAGCACCTAACAATTACAAGAGTAGCATTACTTAGGTTACCAAATACAACACCAAAATACAACAGTAAGACATTCTGGACAGCAGCTCAAAGATTCTAACATAACTGAAGATTCCTAACTCCAAAAGATATGCTCTAAGACAAACTGGAAAGCTTACGAAATGCACTACAAATCATTTTCAGATCTCAACCCTAAATTCCTAAGTTTTCCGTATCGAATTTCATAAGTTTCAGAATCTGTCCTCTCTAAACAGAGAGTAGCAAATTCTGGACTGTCACTTTAAACAGCAATAACTCCCAAACTACTAAGCCAAATGCTCCCAAATTTTGATACCATCTAGTTTATCAAGCTTACTACAACTTTGGTATTTACAAGTTTTCCAGCAACCACCTTTATCAAAGGTCAAACCTAGAAATACTACCAGCTGTCCAGAAAACCTAGAATTGCAAAGATTAAATATTTATTTATGTGGCAAACATCCCTTAAGGCCAAACTAATGTTACCACCAGTTCACATAGGTCACAAAAACACCAGAAAGTAAGGTTTGCCTACCTAAATATTTATTTATACTCATTTCTTAATTTACTTAAGTCATTAAGTGGAATTTTAAACATATATGTAAACTGCTCCTAAAATTCTACAAAATTTACAGGAGACTCTATGAACCAAAAAGAGACCACTGTAAAATTTTGAACTAAATTTAATTACAGAAACTCCCCAAACAAAATTCACAAGCCCAAAAGGCTGATTTTTTGTATAATTAACAAATCATATTAAAAAGTGTCAAACAACAGATTTCCTAATTTTCTTGGACACTTTAGGGTACCAAGACATTCTCCAAAAAGTTATAAGAACATTGCACATGTAGAAAAATTACTAAAATTCATTTAAGTATTTCCTAAAATAACAAGATAGCATTATAACTTGAAAAGTACTTAAGCACTAATGCCCAAATTTTTACCAGAGCTAATATAGGTATAAATTAGCCTACCCACCAAATTTCATAATTTTTGGAATAATACAGCCCCAGTTATACATTTAACAATTTTGCCTTCATTTCACAACACATTTGAAAGATCTATTTAATTCTCTCAAAAACTAAATATCACCTACCAGATTTATATTTTTCTAAAATACCACACATCAAGTAGATCCTAACAAAATTTATCTCATAATTTTTAGGCAAGTAAAACCCTAGATATACATTTTTTCCAAATCTTAACAAAAATTATGACAGAATAAATAAAAATGAAACAAATCTGATTTGTTACTGGGCCGGCCCGGGAAAGGACGCGGCCCACAACTCGTGGCGTGGCCTGCTTCCACGCGCGGCCTGCTACGGCTCCCGGCCGCACGCGCGTGCGACTGGCCAGATGGCCCCACCGAGCAGAGAGAGGCGGAGGGGAGGAGCTGCGGTCGCCGGAGCTCGCCGTCGGTGAGCCGACCGGTGAAGCTGAGCGGACGAGCATGACCACGTCATCGAGCTAAGTCGATTGGTGGCAAGAACAGGGCAGCAGAGCCATGGGAAGGTGCTCGCCGTCGGGCATGGCGGACCACCGGTACGGTGGTGGCGAAATCTCGCCGAAAGTGAGCCTAACGTCCCAACCCTAACCCTCGATGAGCATCCCCATTCTACCTCGACCCTAACGCACCTACAAGTGGGCGATAGAGACGCCCAGAGACCCCTGGCCACTGAGAGCCGTCGCGCGGAGGAACTCCGACGAGGTACCGTGGCGGTGGAAAACGAAAATGTGACCCTACCAAAGCGCGATTGGCTGCGGGGAGTGGACGGCGAGGTAGCGACTTCAAGGCGGAGCTGTGGACGTGTTTTTGGGGGCGGCAGTGTGGTGGAGAGCGCGCACAAGCTCACCAGAGTAGAGGCGGGAGCTGTGCTCGGTCGTTCTGCCCGGTGGAGGAGAGAGCGGAAGAGAGAGGGAGTTGTGGCGCGAGTGAGGGCGGAGACCATCGTCGTGGTGACCTTGAAGGCCTGGTGGCCTGACGGGTGGGACCGCGGCCGACGTACGGCTGCCACCACGCGGCCACGCGTCGGCGCTGTCCTGCCGTCGGTCGGCCACCGACTGAAGAACTGAAATGACTGAATCGATGATGCCGGAAATGGTGACTGACGGTGTGATTTCAACGATGATTATCTCCTAAAACAGCTCGAGTTAGCCGAAGGTGATAACATCAAAGTTGTAGAGCTACAAGAGGGCTACAATTTTGCTAATTGTAGTTTGGACTGGTTCGGCCTAGATTTGAAACCACAGAGCTCCAAAGTGGTGCACTTCGAAACTGAAACGTAGTTTCAGTCATTAAGCCGACTGAAACCCTATTTTCAAGACACCATATCTCCTAAACCATTTAGAACTAGGTGATGGTGATGTTGACAATGTTGTAGAGCTAAGTGAGTACTACAAAAGTGTCAACATGAGTTGGAGCTGGTTTGGTCTGGTTTGCAAACTACAAGCTTCCAAAGTAGGTCACTGTAAAACTGGAGGGACATGCTTCTGGAGAAATCCTAGAAACCCAAATTCATATTCATCTCTTCAGATCAAGACCACACCAGGAGGATTAGGGCTAGACTCTCTAATATAGTAGATTAGTTGAGAGTTAGGGAGAATTGGCCATGCTTCTGGAGAAATCTTTGGAGGTCTGGTATATTTTTGTATCTTACCTTTGCAAAACTTATGCTTAAATAGATTTATCTTCTCTATTTACTTTTATGCTTATCATGTGTATGGTTAGTATAGTTGTTACATCTTAACATGGGATCTCCACTCGTATTGGGTGCTCTAGTTTTTACATGAGACTAGAGTAGTAATTGCTAGCATAGACATGGTGTCTAGGTTAGAGATTACCTGAGATTGCGCCCAATCCTTCGGTTAGTTGTGGTAGCCCTAGGGGTGACAGCTCTGTTAGGCCTTTGTAATCCACCATGTTAGGGTTGGTGTTCATAGAGCTTTAGGTAGCCTTTCCCCGACTACGCTTTCTCACCCCCCTCGAGAGTTAAAAAGGTACTGCTACTCCAAAGTGTTATTATGTGATCGCTATATCTACCCATACTTCAGTTACCATCTAGTCTAGACTAGAATAGAACTAAAGTAATAGAGAAGTATTTAGGAACCTTGAACTCCCCCGTTGTCCTCTCAGTTTAGCTAAACTACTCTTTTGTCATGGAATTCTCCTATGTGTGTGCCATTTGTCACACCTGGTTTTCTAAAGAACAAAACCAGGCTAATCATATGTGTGCCCAGGAAGTCCACACATATGCCAGAATGAAAAAAATATCAGAAACAATGTTATTATATAACGTATACATAGCTATATTAACACTTACATCAGAGTATCGCGGAACGGTGACTAAACTTCGGGCTCCATTCTTCTCAGGGACGGCTGACTGGGGGTAACATATGCCTAGCACTTCTACTAGTCTTCTGGAAACTCCACTACACCTTTGTCCTTTTTCCGAGTAGCATCTTATTACACACTGGAGTGTTGGGGAAATAGCAAGAGTGAGTCCATGTCGAACTCAACAAGTATAACACAGGGTTCATGAGGCTCAAAAAGGCTAGACACTATTTAACTGTGTTTAGCTTTTAATCATCATATAATTAGCAATTGAGTAGCATCAAGGTAATCCAAATCCCATTAATGAATCAATGATCAATTGTAATAAGGATAATGAATAGCATTAACATGAGCATAATAATAATCAACAATAATTAAGCATGATATAACAATGGTGATCAACTATTCTGTAAGAATCTCCAAGGCCGCTCGTATCCGTGAGCACGGCTAGTATACCAGTTTTTAACTCTGCGCAGAGGTGTACACTTTCACTGTGAGTCATGATTTCCAAATGCATGGGTTTGCAAGGCCCAAAACATCAGAGACCATATAAAGCCATTAAAAAGTTCGTCTAACAAGTTAGGGCCATTAGATTCACTCGGCAGGCAGATGTAGAACCCCCCTTCCCTGTGGCACAACAACCGCAGCCTATACACACTAGGCCAGGGGCTCGCACTACACCCAACGTGGCAAGCCATTCTTACGCCATTTAAGGTAACCTCTAACAAGCTAGAAAAGGTCTCTTGAACAACTAGAGCCAGAGCCATATAGCCCTCACAGCTGTACTGTATGTCCCGGTTATCACTTACAGGTAAGTCCTTACGGAGAGTAACTAGAGCACCAAAATAACCCACATGCTCTAGCCCCCTTTCAACAGAAATAACATCATCTTAATTGGTTGATTGCATAATCCATTAGTCAAATTACAAGATCATTGTTCATAATTAAGCGCTAGCAGTAGCTACCCAAATGCATAACCCATAGGTGACAAGGAAACAAGATATCAATAGCTAAGTTATAATCTCTATGGTTGTCAAGGAAGACACATGCATATGTATAATAATTTCAGTGAATAGGTAACAAGGATGGTCCCATGTTATACTTGCCTTAATCAAAGCTTTCCTGATGATACTGCTGGTCTGGCTCAAAATAATACTCCTGATCGTCAAGAAATTGCTCACCGTCTATACTCGATCATCAATCAACAATACACATGCTTCCAATCAAACATACACGAAGCAAACAAAGAGATACAATTAGAACAGTACACCAACAATAACAAAACAGTAATAAAAGTTTATAAAACTCTTCTACACGTTTCTACGATCACACAGACGCAAAGATCACCAAATTCAGATTTAAAACGTGAAAGTTATGAATTTTCTAAGATTTCCTATAGATAAATAAATACTTAATTATAAACTCGAAAAATAAATTATCAAAACCAACTGTACAACTACACTAACATGTAGAGCTCGCAAATACGAACCTAACGCAACTTAAACGGATCAAATCGAAGTTAAAACGAAGATTTTATGACCAAAACAATCCTAGTGGCAAAACTGTAAATATCTGAAAACGTATTTTTGATTTACCGCGAAGAAATACGCTTTCAAAACACGAAGACACCATTCGGGAAATACGCTTAGGACGGCAGGTTCTATAACCCAAAAACCCAGGGACTCTTTAGAAAGATTACCCCGCGAAGGGGTATCTTCTAATCTTGGCCGTTGATCAGAGAACGAACGGCTACCGTTCAATCCAAAAGAGAGAGGGAGAGAGAACCGGCCATCTACATCAACTCCGGCCGGTGGCCGCCACGGTCGATGCCATGAGCTCGCGGGAGAGCTTCAGCCCCACCTTTTCCGACCCCAACTCGCCCCGCCACCAACACAAATCGAAAGAGGAAGTAAACTCGAACTCATCTATGCGGTTTAGGAGCGCTACGACGACCCGATGAGAGAATGCGGCTCGGGGAGGATGGCGGCGCCATTGCCGGCCGCGGTGAGCTCCAATCCCGCGATACAAAGCACAAAAACTCAAAAGAAGAGCATTGGGAGGGAGAGGAGAAGATGACAAACTCACCCAAGCGAAGAAAGAAGGCGCAAAACCACCCGTAAGTGACGGCGGTGTGCGACCGAACTCGCCTAGGGTTCCAAGCTCGCAAGGCTCGATTTCACGGGGCTAAACTCGGCTTTTAGATGGAAAAAGGGGTAAGGGGGTCGTGGCTTCACTTTTAAAGCTCTACCACATCGTGTTCGGGTAGGAGATCTCGGTATAGAGGCGGTGGAGATTCGGTGATTGCGAGCTTGAATCCGGCTCGGTTACGACGCGAGGAGGAAGGTGCGTCTGACATGTGGCTCCCACCCGTCAGCGAAAGGAAAAGGAGGGAGGGAGAGGCGCACAGCTGCAATTCTGGGCTGGCCCAAGCGACGTGGGCGTGGAAGGAAAACGGGGCAGTGGCCCACCTACGCGGGCGCGGGGAAGCAGGCTGATCCGACGGGCCTTCGGGCCGCTAGGGAGAAGGCAAGTGGTTTTTTTTTTATTCTTTCTTTTCTTTATTTGTTTATTTTCCAAAACCTTTTTCAAATAAAATTTTCTAAACCAAATCAAAATAAAATAAATCCACACCATAAAATAAAATAAATGCAACAACATGAATGCATCACCAAATATTCTTTTCTAAATTTTAATTTGCCCTTAATTGTTATCTAACTTATTTGAAATTCATTATTCCTAAAGTTTAGAATTTTTGGGTGTTACACCATTATACATAATTCGTATCATTTACCACTTACATTTGCTTAGTCTAGTGGATACTATGTTAGTAGATACATGATGGTGAACTATCAATTTTTTTAACCATTGTTTCCCTATGGATAAATACGATACTCTAGAATACTCCTAAGTAAAAGCTATAATGGTATCCGTGCGCTTGCAGAATTCTCTATGTGCATTAATAAATACCAACAAGCTTTTTGGCGCCGTTGCCGAGGAAGCAATTGGCTTAAAGATTTTGATAATGATCTTGATGTCTGCTAATTTAGTGTACCACTAGCTTTAGTAGGATTATCCATGTTCTGTTAAATTATGGAATAAACAAGACGACAGTCACCATTTTGACCTTCTGGCAAGATTCCACAAGAAAAGAAGAAACATAGAAGAACCCAGGGTGTCTGAATATTCATGATCCATCAACTCTGGAACCCTACGATCTCACAGGTTTGTGTATACATAAATATATATATTGTTCTAACCATGTGTAGATTAGAGAAAAGGTCATCGTCTCAAGAATTCAAATCACATCTCAAGTGACAAACATAGATGCTGCACTACTCATAAATTCCATCTTGTGAGTCATGGTAAGTGTGATCAAGAAAGGTGAGATAGTCTTGCTCATGGACTTTAAACTTTTTGAGTAGTTATCTTTCTAATTCTTGCATCTCCACTGCATTTTTTTACTTTGAATAATCCACACATCCACCCCATTTAGTTTGAGTTTTCTCGTCCACTCCATGTTTATTTCCTTGCATACATACATATTGTTTGCATCTAAAAAAGAAGAAGAACAAATTCTTCACCTTGATCATGCTCTTTCATCTCCATTTGAGTAAATTTCTGTAATGCTTTCATGATACTTTTGTCTGCCATAGTAAGTTTTGGTTTGGAAGTACTGCACATACTTCTATTGGCTTTTAAATTAAATTTAGTGCTTAGGTTAAATAGCCTTCCTTAATCCAATTAGACATGGAGTCTAGTTTGGTTATTGAACTAAAATTTGTTTGTGTAGACTCTTGTTATTTTGTTGGACTAACCCCTGCAGAAAACTATCAAATCCAATCTGAGGAAGTCCCGAGATGAACTCACACTAGAGATGAAGCAAGGCACATGATGAACTCCAAATAACTTTGCACTAAGAAGACACAGCTCATTCTCCATGGAAGGAAGAACTGTAAGTATCAAAGATCATTCATTTTGTCTTTTGCTACTAGTTACCTTTGCCTTGAACCGTGTTTGAATGCAGCGAACAAGTAAAATTTGTTATGAAACATAATAAATAAAACCTATGCTAAAGTGATTCAAAAACCATCTTTTCATTAGCATAGATGAAAATCACATAAACTATGGACAACAAGTCATATTTCAAATTTGTTGTATTCCCTAGGATATGTGTCCATTAACATTTTGCAGGACAATTTTGTGAGGACGAATAGGACGAAGCATGCATCATCATGATTATTGCTTATGCATAACTATGCTTCCCTCACCTTTGTTTTAATAATAAGTAACTTGTGATCAATGTGATGTTACTATATTCTTTGTGTGAAGCTAGACAAGAATGTCTTGTTCCATGTTGCTTGAATAGCTATGTTTGCAGATAATGTGTGATTAGCTTTGCTTGTATGTTTGCTTCCAAAAGAATTAGATGACAAGTTAGTAGTTAACAGAAACTTCAACCTTTTGAAAACTAAAACTTGTAGTTATACACTATTAGAAGCATGTAGATGTTTTCTCTTAATATAGTGTCAAGTTCTTCATTTCAAGTTATCTTCACATTATGTCAGCGTCTAGAGAACCGGGGGGTCTAAACAGAGCGACGAGTAAATTTGTATCTGCGCGTCTAGGCTCGGATGGTGTGCAAAGGGGACACAAGGATGTATACTAGTTCGGGCATGAACGGTCCTACGTCTAGTGGATTTTGCTACTACCCATGTTGACTTGCACCGGAGTGCTCGTAGTAGGGGTTACAAGTTTTTGAGAGAGCGAGCAGATCCTAGGTCTCTATTTGGGGGGTGGTGCGTGTGTGCTGATGTTGTTGTTTTGATTGAGGTGAACTCTATTCGATTCAATTGCTCTAGATGTGGCCCCTGCCTCTCCTTTTATAGCTTGTAAGGAGAGAGCTCTGGTTACATTCATGGTAAAGAGGCAAAAATGGGAAAGGATGAAAGAGGAAAGAAAAAAGAGTGGCCTCGGGCATGGCCATCTCCTTCCTTATCCGGTGGGAACAGTTTTCCTGTAGCAAAGAGATGCAATAGGCATTGATCTTTTGGCCTCTCTGTCTGCTAGTGCTGTGTGCTATGGCCATGCTTTGTCCTGTGTGCCTCTGTGCCGTTGAGGACGAGCGACATGGGCGTCCGGATTTGCGTAGAGAGGGAGTTAAGTGGAATAGTGGTTGTTACCCCCATCGCTGTAGAGGTATGGATGTCATCGTGGTGGAATGACCGGGGTCATGTTGGGTCAGGGCGTGGTTCTCGTGCTCCTGTTGACTGTGCACGGTCACGTCCGTCCCATCGGCTGGAGCGGGTGCCACGGTTAGGGGGTCCCCGTGGCTCACCATCTTGCCAGAGGGTTCCACGTGTCCCTCGGGCGAGGCAGAAGTAAGCTGAGAGGGTCGGACGCTTTGATGACATCACAGGGGCTTGGGTGAGGCAAAAAAATGCCACCTGAGGTGCCCATCTCGCCCGAGACCTTTCCATAAGGCTTGGGTGGGATGGATTTTGTAGTTCGTGCCGCAAGTGACTGACATGCTGTCAGTGCCTTTGGTGGGTTGGTTTTACTAGGGCCCCTATGATGGGGCTTTAGCGATCATGCAGGGTGCCATATTTTACTATCTGTTAGGTACCCTAGTATTTTGATACCCGACAGTAGCCCCCGAGCCTGTGGAGGAGTGGAGCACTCCTTTAGAAGCTTGAGAACGAGCGACCGTGGGTAGCTTTTGATTTGTTTTGTGTTTGAAGGAGAGTATTTGGTGGGTGCATGTGAGTGCACCCATGGGTGCAACCCCCAAGGCCTTGGAGGGATGAGTTATCCCTTCAAGGGCTTTAATTGAGCAAGTGTGGTGTCTTTCGTATAACCGCGGGATGGGTGAGGAGCCCCCGAGCCCTTGGCTTTGACCATTCATTAGGTCGAGATGCGAGAGAAGCCCTTGCGTGTTGTAAGGGACCGACCAGGTGGCCTATTTGATGTTGTATCGTTATCCCTTGCGTTATTTAGTAGAATAGAGGGGTATGCGTGGGCCCTTGTCATCCCATTTGGGTGCATTGCGGTTTATTTGTTTTGGAGGAAACTATCTGGTGGGTGCGCATGAGCGCACCTACCGGGTGTTGCCCCCGAGGCCTTGTAGGAATGAGTTATCCCTTCAAGGGCTTTGAATTGAGCGAGTGGATCCACCCGAGGAATACAAGGTGTTGCGCTAGGTAGCAGTTGTTGTGATGCTCCATGTCTCGACGCGTGGGAAGGTGGGGAGGTGCCTAGTTTTTTGCATACGTGGGGAGTCGGGCGACTTGTGCCTAGTCGGTTGCCCTTTCACATGACTCACTTGCCATGATTAAATGGATAGTGAACTATTTGTGAGAATGGTTCATCTTCCTAAGGTGTGGCGTGAGACGACGCGGCTCCCTCGAGGAGCAAATGGGGTAGTTGGGTGGATGGGTGATGTATTGAATGTCATGGGAGTTGAGAGGCCTCCCTAGGGCTCTTTATATCCCGAGTCATGGTGCCCAACCCTGGCATCTCCCTTCCTCTGTTCCTGCTTTCCATCTTTCTTTGCCACCTTAGCCATCATCATGGAGCACAGTGACTCCTCTAGGGATTCCTGCATGGGCACACCAGGAGAGGGGGACAGGGTGCCCTCCTGCCGCTTTTGCCTTAATCCCAGTGTTGCCTCTTCGTCTAGGTATGGGCAGGCCTAGAACACGATGTCCTGGGGTGTTCCTACCTCGCTCCAGGAGGCCTGGGAGGAGTTGGCTACCATCAAGGCGGTGGTGACTTCTTTGGAGGAGGAGGCGGCGCTTGCCCGTTCACAGCAAATGGAATCCGACTGTCAGTGTGCAGGTGAATGGGCCTTCTTCTCCTTGTTTTTTTTATTGATGTGATGTCTTATGTTTGGCATCATTTTGAGTAGAGCTGCTTGCAGAGGTGGAGTCCCTTCATAGCGCTGTCGATGTCATGGCCAACTTCATGTGTGCTCCAGCGGGGCACCGGGAGGAGCACCTCCTTAGTGCGCAGGCACAAATCTAGGCGGCAATCGAGCGCAGTATCCATCGAGGAGCGGTCATTGCGCTGACAATGGCCTAAGCGACCACTGACGTGGAGCTCCAGGACGTTGAAGGCTTCCTAATCGGGGAGGGGCTGGGAGACTACAAGGACCTCCTCGAGGGCTTCTAACTAGTGGCAAATGTCATCTCTACCCTGGTCCTTGTTGACCAGGTCCTCAATGAGGACCCGTAGGCCTAGTTTAGGACTTCTTCCTTCCACAAGAAATGTAAAATAGTTCTTTATCTAAGAAATTCGTTTGTCTAATCATTGTCGTGTTCATTTTGCTTCCCTATTTTCCTTATTTTACCTTGAGTTGATCAGCAATGGTGGCCGGCAAGGTCGCCGAGACTTCGCTCGTTGAAGGTTTTTAGGGAGGAACAAACTCGGGTGCACATAGCTCTTGTGATTTTTGACAGATCGATTAGACATTTAGGTGTAGTAGTTTCCTGCATCCTAAGGTGGGGTCAGATGCGTTCTTATCGATTCCTTTGCCAATGCCTAGGGTCATAGGCTCGTTGGGACGCTCGGGAGAGTTTATTCGTGCGTCAGACATTTCTGCCCTTGGGTCCTCCGAAATCCCTGCTTGCGCATTGGCCTAGTTAAGTGGCTTAGTTAGCATATCCCTCATGCATCTTTTTTGCAAAGAGGAGGGTTTGGGAAATGCCACGACATCCCTCACTGGGTCGAGCTGTGGTGCCTGTTGAGTTTCAATCAGGTCAGTTCAAGTGAAGCCCCAGTTCCCCTTCGTGGGGATCTGATGGAGGTAAGCTAGTGACCGGCTTCAAAAATTTCCTAACGGTTGGTTCGGGGAGTTCCCAAGGTTGTTCGACTGACCCCGAGGGCTCATTGCCTTTTTTTCAAAAAAAAAACTCCTAAACCGTAAACTGACCTAGACTTGAACATGGCTCAAGAAGGCCCATGACGCTCAACGTGTCTGGGTATTGGCCGCTTGTGTGCCCCTTCTCATGCCACCCCTCACTTGGGTGGCTCGGAGCGGTTGTCGAACCCTTTATGGGCCAACCTTTGAACTCCATGTCGTAATGGACCGTAAAGGGCAGAAACCGTATTACGTAATTATCACTGATGATTTAACTCATAAGTGAGAAAATAAATTACAGCGGATAACATGCAAAGATTTCGCATGCACGAATAGATTATCTTTTGAAATCAGAATAATAGATCTTGGGCAGGGGGTTATGTGGTGATCTACCGATGGTGGCGTGTCAATGTCGTGCGCAGCCTCTGCCTCCTGACATCATGGCCACGTAGGCTCGTAGCCACCGTCGTTGTAGTCGTCACCATCAAGGAGGTAGTCACAGATGCTGATGACATGACGTAGAGCCCCCGGGTCATCGAGCCCAGAAGAAGTCGGTGCCAGCCCGATTGCCATCGTCTTCGTCGAAGCTGGTGCTAGAGGCTGTCTCGATGGTCCCAAGTACTTCCATGATAGCCTGCACATGGTGAGTCGATAGATCCATGGGAATCTCCCCCACAGATGGATTAGGATGAACTATAGTCAAGGACTGGCCATGGGCCTTCCCATGGTTGTGCAGCTTACCGGCCTACGTCGTTCTATCCTGGGAACTTCTTGGGCAATCGTTCTCAAGGGCCTGCCCCTCGTCCGTGCTCAGGCAAAGGTTGGATAGGGCCTCGAAGATGGCATTGATGTCAATGAAAGGGGAAGAAGGACAAAATCATAGTACACTCCTGTGCAGAGGAAATCTAGGTTGCCGAACCGAACATGGGAGCCTAGGGTGAAGTGGATGCAGGGGTTGGCCATCGAGATCTAAGAGATGGATTGTTATGCACAGAAGTTCCCCTACCAGACGCGCTGTGGGGGTATAGACCTGTATACCCTCATGGCTCCATGTGGGCCACGCCAGACAAGGTGGACCAACTCACCAGAAAGGGCCGCGCGAATCTCCGAACTACTCGGCGAACCGTGCGGAGCAAGCAGAGACTACTTGATGGTCAAGGAAATCTAGTCGGTTAGGATAGACATCGTGTCCTCCATGGATACAAGAGTTGTAATCAGTTGGGATTGGATTCCTTAGATCTGTAACCTTGCCCCCCGTACTATATAAGGCAGGCAAGGACCCCCTCAAAACATCTCATCACGCATCAATACAATCCATGAAGATGCAGAATGTAAGGTATTATGCAATTCGCGTCCCGAACCTAGATAAATTTTGTGTTCCTCTTGCGTCACCATCTAGTTCATTGTCTTGTGCATCTCCACCGATAATCTACTACCATGGGTATACCCTTTGGTAGACTGCCGACCACATCTCATGATAGTGGCGCATCAGGTAGGTGGTGTGCATGTAGACTCTATGGCGAGCCAGATGGTCAACTTCCCTGCTTCCATGGTCCTTCCGCAGGACTAATGTTCATGATCGGGATGTTCACCTAGGCCATCAGCGCTGATGGCTCCACTGAAGCCGTGGAGGCGGTGCAGGCTCCTCCTACGCCAACCGAATCTACATCGACAATGGCAGATTCGATCTCAGGACCAGTCTTGGGGTTGCCTCCTCTGACCACTCGTCGACCACTTTCCCGCTACCAAGGGAGGAGTCTTGACAATACCGATCTGGTTGAGTCCATCGATCGGGTCACCATGGGTTTGGCTGAAACCCCGACCTTTGTAAATTCGATCAGAGATCGGTCTGCTGAGGTTTGCTATTCCCAACCAACTCAGGCTAGCTGCCAGAGGCATCCTGACCCTGATTTCATGATCACAGTGACTCTAGAAGGGCGGACGGTTCGTTACCGACCAGTACCTGCAACCGGGCTGAGGTCGGGGGATTATGAAGCCCTAATAGAGCACTCACCCAATACCTACCCATATGGGCTGGTGAACACGACATCTGAGTACACCACCCGCATACCACACCTGTTCATGGATCCCGCTGAGCATGACCACGTTTCGGATCACTGTCTAATAGACCAGCCCGAGCCAGACCACCCTGCGCCCACTGTTAACGTGGTAGAGATCAGGCAGATCGGAGAGGACTCACTCTCTACAATCCCAGAAGAAAGTACCGGGTCTACCAAATCTCATGGGACTAGTTATACCCGCACCCTCATTGATCCATATGGGCAGGAGTTCCCAGCTTTTCCCCCTAGCTTCGGAGGTGCCATCTTTGCCGTTAGCAACGATGAGCCCCCTCGTGACTGGGAGACCGATCAAGAGAGGCTTGCTCGGGAGGAAAGAAACACTGATCATAGGGCTTGGATAGTCGACCTGGAGAACACTGAAGAAGACACGGCTGATGCAGGTGTGGGTGGCTAGCGTGATATCCACCGCAATCTGACCGATGCTTTCGACATGTGCGACAACCAGCAAGTGTTCAAGACACCGAGCACCAACATTGCCATTGCCATGAACGAGCTGAACAAGCTCTCCCCAAATCCCTGGCACTTGATGCTATCAAGGCTTATTTGAAGGTGGCCACAGTCTAGGTCAACGAGAATCATACACCCGCTCCATCGATGTCCACCACCCAAAGTCATAGCCAACGAGGCTCCTGGCAATGAGGAGGTCCTTACCTTTACCAGGGCCACGACGTAAACTATGAGGCGCATCGTCCCCGAGATCAAGGTGGAAGGTGCAATGCCGACCAGCGAGGCGACCATGATACCTATCAAGGGGGTGAACGTAACCAACAAGGCGAGCGTCGTGCATGTCATGGAGGAGAGCGTATTGCAAACTGCGGGGGCGGTTGTGGTAGACAACGCGGTGTCAACCAGGAAGTGGAGCAGCCTGGAGGTGACCTCCATGATCATCTTAGCGCCAATTTGAATCTAAGGGATCGCATTGAGAACAATCGAGAAGAGTGTCATGCATCTGAGATGCAGCGCAGGCGGCAATATGATGAAGCACATGGTGCACCCGGTCGTGGCTATGCACCACATGCTGGCCATATCCCTAGCCTCCGGCCATTCACTGATTGGCTCTGTGCCATCATCTGGCTAAGAAACTTCAAGCTCCATGACTTGGACACCTACAACGGGAAGGCCAATCCCGAACAGTGGATAACGCTGTATGAAATCGCTGTCTGAGCAGCACATGGCGATGAAGACGTAATGACCACTTTTTTGCCAATGGTCATCAACCAGTCTGCGAACCAGTGGCTTCTTAGCCTGCGGGAAGGCTCCATCGACACCTGGGCTTAGCTTAGGAGGGCTTTCATTGACAATTACATGGCCACTTGTCAGCAGCCCGGCAACAAGTATGATTTGGAGAAAGTCAGAGACTATCCAAACAAAATGTTGCGTGACTACATTCGCCGCTTCTCAGAGACATGGATATCCATCCCTAACATCAATAGAGATGAAGCTATCTCTACGTTTATCAAAGGCCTTCGCCACCATGATGCTCTTAGGACCAAACTTCTCCGTAAGAGGCCTGACTCAGTCTAGGACCTTCCCATGGTGGCGAAGAAGTGGGCAGATGCTGATGAGGCCGACCAGCAGATCAAGGAAGACATTGGCCGGGCTCCTCACCCCAACCAGTAAAATTGCTGCCCAGACGACTGGCATGATGATCGATGTCATGACAATCGTCGCGATGATCGGCGCAACGACAACCGCGACCGTCGTAACGACAATCGTGATCGGCATCGGCAGGACGAATTAGGGGACGGCAGAGCCGCAACCGACTAGTTGACAATGCCATCAAGCTAGCACCCAAGCACAACTATGAGGATGCCTATTCCAAGGTCCTTTAGGGTCCCTGCCTGGCTCATCTGGACTCTAGCCATACAATAGGGGATTGCAGGGGTCTGAAAGTCTATCTACTGCTCGGACCCAAGCAAGAGGCAGCACGGCGACGACAAAGACGGTGACAAAAATGACTCCCAGGACGATAAGAGACCTGATGAAGAGGACAAGAATGAAGAGGAACGTGACAAGGACCCTCGCCACACCTACAAGGATCCCAATAGAAGTGTTTGCAGCATCTTTGGTGGGAAAGTTGCCCTGGAAAACAGGCGACAGAGGAAGCTTACCACCCGAGTTGTTATGGCCCTCAACAACCCCAATGGAAGGGTTGTTGACCCAAGTATCAAAACTGGTCGCACCAACCCATTATGTTCAGCAGAGCTAACTAGTGGGCCAATATTCTAGAGCCAGGGCGCTTCCCCTTGTTTTGGACCTTGTCATCAGGAATGTACGATTCGAGAAGGTGCTCATCGACAGCGGCAACTATAACACCCTAGGTGTTTGTCTTCCACATTTGCACTTGCATTTCATAAGCATGAGCATCATTCATCTCATTTATGCATTTGTTGAACTACAACATGGGTATGCAACATACTCAAATATACTTGTTTTATAATTGATTGCTTATGAAATGTGGTTGGTGTAACATGTAGATGCAACATGAGTTTCTCATATATTGAAACATGGCAATGTTGCTAGTATAGCATGATAAGCTTAACTGTTGCAACAAAGGCTTGAAACATATGCAACATGGTAGTGAAACAAATGAAGTGAATTGCTTGTTTTGTTTGTTTCAACTTATGTGACACTAGGAAATGTGGGTAGCCAATGTGTAGAGTGGTTAGCTAGGTTCTATAACACCTTAACTACACTTAGGGTAATTAGTGGAACAATGTTCATGTTAACCAAAATGACCAAATTGCCCTTCTAAGTGATGTTGACTAGATGTTGACCTCTAGAGTACTTTTGTTTGACTATTTAAAACATCCAACTTAGATATCTTACATGGATGAGTCACCTTAAACGAAGTTGTAGTAGTTTTGTTAGGGAACAAAAGTTGTTTTAGGGTCATCTCATGAAAATGACTAGAACACCATCAAAAGTGGCCCACAAGTTAGTCAAGGGGGATGTTTTGGGACTTAGCAATTTTGGTTAAGTAAAATGTAGTAACAGTTTCAAGGTACCCATCTTTGGAGACTTGTAACTCTTAAACCTGGCTAAACTAGCTCTAGCTCTAATTAACAAATTTGTAGTACTCATATAGCTCTCCAAATTTGTTAATAACGTCATGACCTAAACCAGGCTAGTTTGGGAGATATTGGACGAGCAAAACCGTCTGTTAGTCGGCCTGATGAACTCGGATTCAAAATCTTCAGACTCGGTCATGGCCGATCGATGGTAGACGTTGGTCATTGCATGGCTCGCTCGAGCGCACGTGGAGCGCCACGACATCACCCTCGCTAGCTTGAAGAGAGGAAAACCGCGCCCACACCACCCTCCACCTCCTCACTTCTCCCGACCTCCCTCTTGCTCTCTCCGGGCAGAGAACCGAGATGCCACTGCTGCCATTGCTCCGTTGAGCTTGCGTGCACACGTCACAGCACCGCAACCAGCTCCACCACGCCCACAGCTCTACCACCACCTCACGAACCTCATCGACCACCACATTGGAGCAGCCGAGCTCAGGGTAAGTGGCATTACCGACTTCTCCCCGCTCGGATTTCACCGGAGCACTGCCGCCCTCACAGTCCTCCATGGCCGACATTGCACAGTGTTTCTCCCTCTCATCTCATCCTTGTCTCGTCTTCTCCATCCCGTCTAGATGCTATTGTGAAGATGTCACCAAGCGAGCTGGTCCGGTCACGCCAAAACATGGCCGCGCACCACCGCAACATGGCCACCATTGGTGCTCGCACACGGCCACGCCCCTCCACTCCACCCGAGCCCTTAGCAGAAGCCTAGTTAGGTCCGCCATGGCTCCAGTGGACTGATGCGCACCTCAGATGGTCGTCTAGCAATCAGATTTCCCCGACGCACCACCATGCGCCACCATCGAGTCGCCGCCACCATGGCTGTCGTAGCTAGGGCCTGGTAGCGTTCATAGTTGGGGGGTCCATAGATGCGGGAGGTCAAGAGGAACACGGTGGTACCCTTACTTTCGCTGGAGGAGCCGTCACCGATGAGTTGGAGCTCACCAGAGTCCGGTGGCTCCCTTCCCCTATCTCTGTGTCGCTGACCGCGGGCCCTCCATGTCAGCTCAGGCACGGGCAGGAGCATCCGCGGGCCGCGCGGTTAAGCGGGCCGGCCCAGTACCGGTTTACGGTTTTCGTTTTTGGTTTTGGTTTTTCTTTTATTATTTTCACATATTTGAATGCTAGTTTGTAAAATCCATATCTCAAGAATCGTAGATCCATATGAGGTGATTCCAATTTTGTTAGGTTCTGTATAAAGTGTAGTATTAAGGAAAAATATAATATGTGCACTTTATGTATAAAAATTGGGGAACCTAAATAGAAACTTGAAAGGTGTTTTAAAATGGATTCAAATTTGTTAATTTTATAACTTGAGTTCGAGAGCAACAAAAATTATGAAATTTGATGAGTGTGCTGTTCTAGGTATATACTAGCTCTGGTAAAAATTTGAGTGTTAGTGCTGGAGTAGTTTTCAAGTTATGCCTTTGTCATTTTATAATTGGTGATACTTGAATGAATTTTCATAATTTTTTTATATGTCCAATGATCTTGAAATTTTGTGGAGAGTGTCCTGGTGCTTTAGGATTGCTAGAAAAAAATTTGTTTCTGTTGTTTGATACTTTTTAATAGGATTTTTTAATTATGCTAGAATCAGCCTGCTGGCTTGATAATTTTGTGTAGGGAGTTCCTGTTGTAACCTTGGCTCAAATTTTTACAGTATTCTCCTGATAGTGAATATGACTCACTGTAATTTTTGTAAAATTTTCTGAACAGTTTGTATCTAGGTTTATTTTCTCACTTAATTAACTAATTAAATTAAGAAAGGGATTAAAATAAATGATTTGGGTTGGCATACCTTACTTTCTGGTGGTTTTGTGTCATGTGTGAACTAGTGGTGTCTTTGGTTTGGTCAAAAGGTTGGTTTGGCACATAAGTAAATATTTATTTTTAACACTATTAGGCCTTCTGGACAGTTGGTACCATTTCTGGGATTAGGCTTTGATAAAAGTGTTTGATGGGAATCTTGTGAATACCAAAGTTGTAGTAAACTTCTTAAACTAGTTTGTGTCAAAATTTGGTGGCATTTGGCCTAGTAGTTTAGGAGTTCTAGTAGTTTGAAGTTGCTGTCCAGAAATGGCTGCTCTCCGTTTGGAGAGGATAGATTTCTGGAACTTTATGAATTAAACTAGGTAAATTTGGGAATCAGGTCTTCATGTCTGAAAACGATTTGTAGAGAATTTCATAAGCTTTCCAGATTGTCTTATGTCATGTAATTTGGATTTGTAGATCTCCAGTTGTGGTTCAAAGACTGAGCTGCTATCCAGATTCTAGTTTTGCTGAAATGTGTATGTGTTTGTGAGAGCCTAAGTAATGTTGCTCTTGTTGGTTATTTAGGTATTAGGTCCTTAACTGAGGAAGAACAATTATACATTAGATTGCGTAGACTTGGTAAGTACTTCTCTATCGGAGAAGAGATTTGCATGTATTGTTAAAGTGATTTGAATATCGTGTTAAGTTGTTACTACAGTTCACATTTGCATTCACCGAGCATGTTTCATTCATTCTTATGCATCCATGAAATTTATCTGTGCATCCATGCAATAGGTGTGCCAGAGGGGGTGATGCTTCTGGAGTTCGAGGGAGCGCATCAGGAGGAGGAGCATGAGCAGCCAGAGGAGCCCGAGGTGCCGGCAAGCGAAGAAAGTGCCGTTGAGGAGCTGCCTGAGTGCCCTAATCACTATCCCTCGTCTTTTCTGAAAGGCAAGCCCCAGTGCATGCTAACCCAGTATATTTATAAATAGCATTTGAGTACTTTTACGTGTTTGATGCATTAAGTGGTAGGAATTGGTTGGAGACACTTGCTGCACATATCCTTCCTTGTGCAGAAATTATCCTGCAAATCCTATTTATAGTTCGGGAACGTGGTATATACTTAGCAATGCTTAGTACAGTAGAAGTCAGGTGATTTACTGTCATCCATGAGCTTTAGGAGATAATGGGTCACGGTTGACTATATTTGCTATCGTGGAAGGAACCATGCTCAAAAATGAAATTGAGACCGGGCGGGAGTTCGATAGTGCAGTCGCAAGACACTTCACATCGTGGGTGCGAAGCTATGCCCATCTGAGTTGTTTAAGGACCAATTCGCTGTATGTCCTTGAGTCATGTTGAACACAGTCTAACACTTAGTTGGCCGGATAAGCCATTCTGACCGCGAAGCCAAGTAATGCAGTTCAGGCCAGGAATCGGAGGGTCAAGTGCGCATTCTGGAGGAAGTAAGGATGTGCTTGGGGACATTGGCGTAAGACCAAGGGGGTTAGAGTCCCTATCACCTGGCAGAGTGTTGCCCTTAGGGATGCGGCATCAGTCGAACCCGTGATTCCTGAATTGTACCAAAGGTGACCTGAGCAGCCTTCGTGAGGCATGTCTCGGTGAGTGTTAGAAATACCCCTCCAGCTGGATAGAAATTCGATTCGAATTGCCGTCACTCCCGATTAGTGAGCACTTGACTTGAGCAGCGGCAACATAGATTCAATCTAATTGAATAGATGGTTGATCGGATGATGATTTAAATGTTGCCTCAATTTATACCTACTATGATTATTATTGTTTGTTAATACTCAAGTGATTGTTTAGTACATGTGCTAAGATAGATGACAGGTACGTGCTAAAAATCACTGCTAGCATAGGTTAAAAATGGTTAAGACTACTTATGCTTTTCTGCAAATGAAATGTTAGCCAACTGCAGTTAAAGAAAGCCTTACATGATCCTTGGTGTCTTTTATTTCTATTTCGACGGGTAAGTCTAGCTGAGTACATTCTCGTACTCAGGGTTTATTCCCTCCTGTTGCAGATGACATGCTTTACCAAGGCTTCTGCAAGAACTGCCTCTACCCAGCGGGTGACGAGGACTAGATCACTTGGGCATGAACGTCTTTTAGTCTAGTTTCCTAAATGCTTTTGTGGGAACGTGATTTATAAGACTGGCAGTTGTATTTGAACTAACTATGTGTACAACTTATGCTTATGCTACTTTCTAAACCTGGTTTGTAATAATTGTGACTCCGATGTGTTGTAAGATTCTCTTAAGTACTTGTGAAATGTAACTTGTGATGTGTTATGTTGAATGATGCGATCTTGGTTGTAATCGAGTTGGTTTGAAATCCTTCATGATTTCGATTGACTACCGGAATTATATAGGCTCAAGTTTGAAAATTTAGGCATTTTGGCGCTTGTTTTTGTACTTGTGCTCTTATGATTTGGATGGTTCTATTATAGCAACGCCCTCGACATCCTCTTCTGCAACGCTCTAACCGAGTTAGACATTAAGCCGACAGACCTGGAGCCTTACGACACACCTTTCTGGGGAGTGCTCCCAGGGCAGACCTCTCAACCTTTGGGACAGATCACACTAGAAGTCCAGTTCGGCACCCCTGACCACTTTCATATCGACTATGTCAATTTCATCATAGCAGACTTTGAAGGAACATACCATGCCATACTGGGCCAACCAGCTCTAGCCAAGTTTGTGGCGATACCGCACTATGTCTACCTGCTCCAGAAGATGCTAACTGAGAAGGGTGTGCTCTCTCTCACAGGTAATGTTCTCATCGCCTACAACTACAAGAAGGAGGGTTATGCAACTGCTAAAGCCCTCAAGCTCTCGATCCGCATGCAACAATCCATCACCGACACCAAGAAGATTCCTCCCACCGATCTAGAGATTCCATGAAAGGAAGCCACCCATGCTGCTACAAAGTCCAAGGAGACCAAAGAGGTGGAACTGGTCCCGAGTGACAAGTCCAAGATGGCTCGCATCGGGGCCACCCTGGACCCCAAATAGGAAGACATGCTCATCAGCTTCCTACGGGAGAACATCAATGTGTTTGCATGGAAACCTGCAGAGATGCCTAGAGTACCTCGTGAGTTGATCGAGCACTCATTGGATGTTTTGAAGACCACCAAGCCAATTAAACAGAAGCTACAACGGTTCGCACGAGACAAAAAGGAGGCAATTTGGGTAGAGGTAAACTAGCTTTTAGGTACCAGCTTTATCAAAGAGGTGTATCACCCAAAGTGGCTTGCCAACCCGGTTCTTGTTAGAAAAAAGAATAATGAATGGAGGACGTGCGTTGATTACATAGATCTCAACAAACACTGCCCTAAGGACCCCTTTGGTTTGCCTCGTATAGATGAGGTCATAGATTCTACCACTGGCTGTGAGCTCTTATCTTTCCTAGATTGCTACTCTGGTTACCATCAGATCTCTCTGAGAGAGGAGGACCAGATCAAGATGTCTTTTATCATGCCCTTTGGTGCTTATTGCTACATGACCATGTTGTTCGAGCTAAAAAACGCAGGCGCAACCTATCAACAGGCCATCCAGCAGTGCCTCAAGGACCAAATTAGAGATCAACTCATTGAGGCATATGTTGATGATGTAGTGGTCAAGACCAAAGTGGCCTCTACCTTGGTCGACGACCTCGACCAGACCTTCAAGGCACTCAATAAGTTTTAATGGAAGCTGAATCCCAGGAAGTGCATATTTGGTGTGCCGTCTGGCATACTGCTCGGCAACATAGTTTGCCATGAGGGCATATGGCTTAACCCAGAAAAAGTCAAAGTAGTCATGAAGATGAAATCGCCTAAGTGCATCAAGGACATCTAGAAGCTAACTGGGTGCATGGCCGCTCTGAGTCGATTCATATCACGGCTCAGCGAAAAGGGCCTGCCATTCTTCAAACTCCTTAAGGCAAAGGAGAAGTTTGAGTGGTCGGAGGAAGCTAACATTACTTTTGCAGAGCTCAAGCAGTTTCTCACATGTCCTCTGGTCCTGACGGCACTCAAGGAAGGCAAGATTTGTTGCTTTACATTGCGACCACCGATCGGGTAGTCAGTACTGCCATCATCGTCGAGCGCGAGGAGGTCAGGCACATGTACAAGGTCTAGCGATCAGTATACTTCATCAGCGAGGTACTCAATGAGTCTAAGACCCGTTATCCCTAGGTCTATAAGCTGCTCTATGCTGTCCTAATCACCTCTCACAAACTGCGCCATTATTTTGATACTTACCCCATTGAAGTGGTCATTGAGTTTCTGTTGGGGGATATCTTGCGCAATAAAGATGCCAATGGGTGCATCATGAAATGGGCATTGGAGCTTAGCCCATATTCGCTAGAATTTTGAAGCTGCACGACTATCAAGTCACAGGCGCTGGTTGACTTCATTGTCGAATGGATAGATATGAATACACCTGTCTCCAATAGCTCCCCCGAGCACTAGAAGATGTATTTTGACGGCTCTCTCAATATCGACGGTGCTGGGGCAGGGGTGTACTTCATCTCGCCATATGGGTATAGGCTGAGCTATGTCCTCCAGATCCACTTCAAGGCCTCCAATAATGCCGCCGAGTATGAGGCCGCTCTGCACGGCCTTCGCATCACCATTGAGCTCGGCATAAAAAGGCTCATGGTGTTTGGTGATTCTGCTCTTGTCATAAACTAGGTAAACAAAGACTGGGACTATACCAGTGAATGGATGGATGCTTATTGTGCGCAGATCAGAAAGCTAGAGAACAAATTCTATGGTCTAGAGTTCCATCACGTGGTCAGGGCTGACAATGAGGCAGCTAATAAGTTGTCAAAGCTAGGATCAACCCGGGCAGCGATTCCCCATGGAGTTTTTGTTCATAACCTTGTCAAGCCGTCCATCGAGGAAGAAGAGAAGCCTGTGGCTGAACAGCTGTCTACAGACTAGTTGGTCACTTCGATTTTGACCACCGGTACAAAGTGGAGAGAACCGTTCATCAGATATCTCACTTCTGTAGAGGTTCCTTAGGACAAGACTGAGATGGAGCACCTCATATGGCGTAGCAAGCATTATGTGCTAGTCAAGGGGAAACTTATGCACAAAAATACAAAGTGGGAATTATTGCAAAAATACGTGTCCTAGGAACATGGAGTGAGGATTTTGGAAGAGATCCATGCCAGCACTTGTGGCAACCATGCTGCTTCACGCACACTGGTCGGCAAGGCTTTTCGAGCAAGTTTCTATTGGCCTTTAGCCGTCGCTGATGCCGAGAAGCTGGTCCGTCATTGTGACAGGTGCCAGTTCTTCGCCAAGCAGACTCATGTTCTATCCCACAAACTCTAGACCATTCTAGTTTCCTAGCCTTTTGCATGCTGGGGACTAGATATGATCGGGCCTTTCAAGCTGGCTCCAGGAGGTTTCCGCTGGGTTTACGTCATTATCGACAAATTCTCCAAGTGGATTGAGTACAAACCCTTAGTCTCAGGGACTGTGAAGAAGGCAACTGAGCTGCTCGGTGGAATTATCCACCGCTTTGGCCTGCCTAATAGCATCATCACTAACCTAGGGTCCATGTTCACCGGTAACGATTTTTGGAACTTCTGCGATGACAGAGGCATAGTAGTCAAGTATGTTTTGGTGGCGCACCCAAGGGCTAACGAGCAAGCTGAGCAGGCGAACAGTATGATCCTTGATGCTCTGAAGGAAAGGTTGTATAGGGAAAATGATAAGCATCCTGACAGATGGTTGAAGGAGCTGCTGGCCATGGTCTGGGGACTGAGGACCCAGCCTAGTCGCAATACCGGTGCCTGCCCGTACTTCATGGTCTTCGGCTCTAAGGCTATGCTGCCAGCTGACATTGCTTTCTAGTCACCACGGGTCGAGAACCATGACGAGGAGAGGTCGACTGAGGCCAGAGAGCTCGAGGTTAAATGCGCTGAGGAACATCGCCTTGACACCTGTGCGCGCACGGCTAAATATTTGGAAGGCTTACGCAGGTACTATAATCGCAATGTCAAGGACAAATTCTTTGTGGTTTTTGTGGGGGTATAGACCCATATACCCTCATGGCTCCACATGGGCCACACCAGACAAGGTGGCCCAACTCACCAGAAAGGCCCGCACACATCTCCAGACTGCTCGGCGAGCCGTGCGGGGCAAGCAGAGACTACTTGACGGTCAAGGAAACCTAGTCGGTTAGGATAGATGTCGTATCCTCTGCGGATACAGAAGTTGCAATTGGCTAGGATTGGATTCCTTAGATCAGTAACCTTGCCCCCAAACTATATAAGGCGGGCAAGGACCCCCCTCAAGACATGTGATCACGCATCAATTCAATCCACAAAGATGCAGGACGTAGGGTATTACGCAATACGTGGCCCGAACCTAGATAGATCCTATGTTCCTCTTGCGTCACCATCTAGATCATCGTCTTGCGCACCTCCACCGATAATCTACTACTGTGGACATACCCCTCAGTAGACTGCTGACCACATCTCATCGACAGTGGCACGTTAGGTAGGGGGTGTTTGTGCAGACTCTATGGCAAGCCAGATGGTTAACTTCCCTACTTCCATGGTCCTTCTGACGAGACTAACATTCATGATCGGGATGTTCACCTGGACCACCGGTGCTGACAGTCCCGTTGAAGTCATGGAGGCGGTGCAGACTCCCTCTACGCCAACCGAATCTACATCGATAACGGCGGATCCGATCTTGGGACCAGTCTCGGGGTTGCCTCCTCTGACCACCCATCGACCGCTTCCCTGCTATCAAGGGAGGCGTCTTGACAATACTGATCTGGTCAAGTCCATCGATTGGGTCACCACGAATTTGGTCGAAACCCTATTCTTAGTGGATTTGATCAGAGATCGGTCTTCTGAGGATCACCGTTCCTGACTAGCTCGAGCTAGTCGCCAAAGGCACCCAGATCCCAATCTCATGATCACGGTGACTTTAGAAGGGTGGACGGATCATTACCGACCAGTACCTGCAATTGGCCTAGGGTCAGGGGATTACGAAGCCCTAACGGAGCACTCACCCAACACCTACCCATATGAGTTGGTGAATGCGGCATCCGAGTACGCCGCCCGCATACCGCACCGGTTCGTGGATCCCATCGAGCGCGACCACGTTTTGGATCTTTGTCTGATAGACCTGCCTGAACTAGACCACCCTGCGCCTACTGTTAACATGGCGGATATTAGGATGATCAGACAGGATTCACTCTCTACAATCCTAGAAGAGGGTACCGGGTCCACCGATTCTCGCGGGACTAACTATACCACCTCATCGATTCATATGGGCAGGAGTTCCCATCTTTTCCACCCAACTTTAGAGGCGCTGTCTTCGGCGTTTGTAACGACAAGCCCCCTCACGATGAGGAAACCGATCAAGACAGGATTGCCCGAGAAGAAAGAAATGTCGATCATAGGGCTCAGAGAGTCGACCTGGAAAACACTGAAGAAGATGTAGCTATGGGTGGCCAGCGCGATATCCGCCACGGTCTAACTGACGCTTTTGACATGTGCGACAACCAGCAGATTTTTAAGACACCAAGCACTAACATTGCCATCGCCATGAACGAGCTCAACAAGCTCCTAGAATCCCTAGCTCTTAACGCTGTCAAGGCTTATTTGAAGGCGGCCACAGTCCAGGTCAACAAGAGGCGTACACCTGCTCCATCGTTGTCGTCCACCCAAAGTCATCGCCAACGAGGCTCTTGGCAACAAGGAGGTCCTTATCTTTACTAGGGCCACAACGTAAACTATGAGTCACACCATCCTCGAGATCAAGGCAGAAGGCACGATGCTGACCAGCATGACGCTGATCAAGGGGGCGAACATATTCAGCAAGGCAGACGCGACACATGTCATGGAGGGGAGCATGTTGCAAATCGCGGTGGTGGCCATGGTCGACAACGCGGTGCTGACCAGGAAGTGGAGCAGCCTGGAGGTGACCTCTATGACCATCTCAGCGCCAATTTGAATTTGAGGGACCGCATCAAAAATAATCGAGAAGAGTGTCATGCATCTGAGATGCAACGCAGGCGGGAATACGATGAAGCACATGGCGCACCTGGCCGCAGCTATGCACTGCGTGCTGGCCATATCCCCAGCCTTCAACCATTCACTAATCAGCTCTGTGCTGTCATCTGGCCAAGAAACTTCAAGCTCCACGATGTCGACACATATGATGGGAAGGCTAATCTGAAATAGTGGATAACGCTTTATGAAATTGTTGTCTGAGCAGCACATGGCAATGAAGATGTGATGGACAACTATTTGCCTATGGTCATCAACCAGTCTGCAAACCAATGGCTTTTCAGCCTGAGGGAAGGCTCTATCGACACCTAGGCATAGCTCAGGAGGGCTTTTATTGACAATTATATGGCCACTTGTCAGCAGCCCGGCAACAAGTATGATTTGGAGAAAGTCAGAGACTATCCGAATGAACCGTTTCGCAACTACATCTGCCGCTTCTTAGAAACACAGATATCCATCCCTAATATCAATAGCAATGAAGCCATCTCTGCGTTTATCAGAGGCCTCCGCCACCATGAAGCTCTCAAGACCAAACTTCTCTGCAAGAGGCCTAACTATGTTCAAGATCTTCTCATGCTGGCAAAGAAGTGGGCAGATGATAATGAGGTCGACCAGCAGATCATGGAGGACGTTGGCTGGACTCCTCGCCCTGACTAGCCAAATCGTCGCTCTGACGGCCAACGCAATGATCGGTGTCATGACGATTGTCGCAATGATCAGCGCAACGATAACCATGACCACCCCAATGACAATCATGATCGGCGTTAGTAGGACGACTTTAGGGGGTGGTAGAGCCACAACCGAATAATAGATAACACCGTCAACACCGTCAAGCCAGCGCCCAAGCACAATTATGAGGATGCCTACTCCAAGGTCCTTCAGGGGCCCTGCCCGGCTCATCTAGACTCTAGCCATACAATGGGAGATTACAGGGGTCTGAAGTCTAACTACCGCTCAGACGCTCATAAAAGGCAGCGCGGCGGTGATAAGGACAGTGACAAAAATGACCACCGGGATGACAAGAGGCCCAATGAGGAGGACAAGACCGAAGAGGAACGCGACAAGGACCCTCATCATGCTTACAAGGACCCTAATAGAAGCATCCGAAGCATCTTCGGTGGGAAAGTTGCCCTGGAGAACGGGCAACAGAGGAAGGTCACCGCCCGAGCTGTTATGGCCCTCAATAACCCGAACGATAGAGTTGCTGACCCCAAGTATCAAAACTGGTCGCACCAACCCATTACGTTCAGCAGAGCTGACCAATGGGCCAATATCCTAGAGCCAGGGCATTTCCCCCTTGTTTTAGACCCCATCATCAGGAATGTGCGATTCGAGAAGGTGCTCATCGACGGTGGCAGTGCCCTTGATATTCTCTTCCGCAACGCTCTAACTGAGTTGGGCATTAAGCTGGAAGACCTCGAGCCCTATGATGCACCTTTTTTGGGGAGTGCTCCTAGGGTAGACCTCCCAACCTTTGGGATAGATCACACTGGCAGTCCAGTTCGGCACTGCTGACCATTTCCATAACGACTATGTTAATTTCATCATAGCGGATGGTCTAGATGTACTTACAGATCTAAGCGTCTAAACATGGCCCTAAACGGTTGATCATTCTGGCTTCCGCTCCATGCAGTGCGGACACCAGCCGTTTGGCTACCGCTCGGTCGCTCCCTCCCAGCTGAATCACCCTCGGGGACTACTGAGCCAGCACGCCCCATGCTAGGTATGTCCATCTGGAACGGTGCCCCTACTCGGGGCGGTGTTGGGGCCCTTGGAGGTGTCGCTGCTCGGGGCGGTGTTGACACCCTCAGCAGCATCGCTGCTCGGGGCAGTGTGGGCACCCTAGGCGGCGCCGACATGTGGGGCGATCCTTGTTCCCTTTATCGGTGTGCCAGGGGAACCTCGTCTTCGTCTTCATCGTCGTCAGTCAGGCCGGCCATGACTGTGTCATTTTCGGCCGCTCTCTTCATCATCGATAATAAGAGGACCCTCCGTGTCTAGGGGGTCCGTGGACTTCCTTTTCTAGGAAGGCCCCTCCGGTGTGGGGTGTTTCCCATCTGTTTTTCCCGTCACCCGTGGCTCCCGTACATCTACACCGGTCGGCCAGTCGTCGATGGGCACTTCGGAGACGTATATTGCCACTTGGTCCTAGCCATGGATCTTGCAAACATTAGATCAGATGTTACAATTATGTCCCAATAACTCTAAATATCAAAATTTACATTGTAGGTGATTTTAGGCATACCTAGGGCGGTGGTGTTATCAACTTGAATGCCTTCATCATGCTTGAAAGCTGGCGGTATCCTGTCAAGTTGAATAGCTACACCAACCACTAGTTCACCTCTTTCCATTAGAGGCTCCAAGCAGACTCCCTAGTGGGGTCACCCGACCTAGAGTACTCGTACAATGAGTGCACCCGCTCCTTGCACGGTTGCACCCGCCTAGAGATGAAATTTAGGGCTATTGTTGGCCCGTCGAGCTACCTTCTATTGATCATCCCGAGCAGCTCTTCCACCTATACCATTTCAACACTAGTTGGCCTTGTCAACTAGCTCTCCTGCTGCTCGGGGATCTACGCCACGTCATAGGAGACGAAGGGCTCTTGCTCTTGTTGAACATAGAACCACTTCTTGTACCAATCCCTCATCGATGAGCTAAGGGGTACATTGAGGTACTCTACCTTCATCCCATCATGGAGGTTCAGGTAGGCTCCCCCAGATACCTTGTATCCCCCGGCTCCTTCTTTCTTCTTCAGACAGAAAAAGTGCCTCCATAGATTGAAGTGGGGCTGGATGCCAAGGAAAGACTCGCAGAGAGTAATGAAAATTGACACTAACAGAACGGAATTTGGATGGAGGTTGCAGATACTAATCCTTTAATAATCGCACAATTTGCGAAGAAAGGGATGGCACAAATTCCCAAATCCGTGCTAACAGAAATCCTCGAACACAACAATCTCACTAGGGCGGGGGTCTGGATAGCTCTCACCGTCCGATGTCCTCCATCCGCCGATTGTGGCCTCCGCCATCGCCCCGGCGGTTATGAGCTTCCCCAAGGTCACCTCTGTGCTCATGGACTTGCACCATTATACTGTCATCAGTTGCACCCTTGCTCCACGGCTACTGCATGCCATCTTTCTTTCTTCAGTCGCGGAGTGCGGTTGCGGCGAGAGGGGTGGTGCTGGAGTGGCTAGATCTGGTGGTGATTGGATCTAGGGTTTGGCATTCAGATGCGGTGGTGATGGAAATGACAGAGATGGCAGAGTGCCCTGTGTGGAAGAAGATGAACTGACGTGAAATAGATGTAGTGGGAGAAGTGGGGTGCCACCGCATGGGTATCTATAAGAGCAGACCGACTCTTTGACTTCTAGGGTTTTTGGGTAACTATGCCTGATGTGCCGCTTTCGCTCCCTCAATTATTGTCTACAAGCAGGCCCTACGTGGGCTTGCCTGCGGAATGGACCCTAGAGTGGGCCTGTTTTGTTGTATGTGGTCCAATTCTAAAGTGTTAGTTTGAGTTATGGTCCCACAGCTGAGCTGGGGACTGAGTTTGCAGCTGAGCTGCAGGATGGGCCTGCAACTGAGTTGTGGGTCACCTCACAGCTGAGCTAGGGGTTTCCCTGTGCTAGAGCCATAGGATGTTTTTAGGGCCCGCAACTGAGTTGGGGGACGTCTCGTAGCAAAGCTGAGAGTTGCCACATGGCTGAGCTATGGGTTATTACCATGATAGAGCTGTGGATTGGGCCTACAGCAGAGCTGGGGATTGTGTCGTGACAGAGCCACGGTGCATTATTTTCCGCTGAGTTGGGAACTTTTTCTAGGGACCCTGGCACCACGTGGTCTAGTCACCTGTTGTCAGGCTCGGGGACTAAGTGGGCACACTTTACCTTACGGTGAATGTGCCTATTTGACTATGTACTATTTTTTCTTTTAGACCCTAGCACCATGTGATCCAGTTACCTGTTGTCAGGCTCGGGGACTAACTGGGCACACTTCACCTTGTGATGAATGTGCTTACCTTTTTTGCAAACATCATTTGTTGCATAGTGCCAGAGGCGCAACCCTACCTTCACATGATTACATCCTGTGGATCACGTCTCTTGACATTATGGCAGAGTCAATGGTGCCGTGCATCATTAATTTTCCTTCATCAATCTCAAAGTGGGCACACTTCATCAAAGATGAATTGTTTTTCTTTTTTCACTTAGAGCACCATGCATTTTTCTGGCAAGCCAATTTTCTGACCAGTGCGGTGGTCAGCTATCAGCTGAACTGGTCGTAAGGGATGGAACATTCCTTAGCTGACCACCCTTCTGGTCGGGGGCTTGAGGGCTTCAAGCCTCACTGGTCGGAGGAGGTCAAGATGACATGTCGCTTCAAAATACATAGTGCTCAGGGACTAGCTGTAGGGGTATAGACCCGTATACCCTCATGGCTCCACATGGGCCGCACCAGACAAGGTGGCCCAACTCGCTAGAAAGGCCCACACAGATCTCCGAACTGCTCGGTGAGCCGTGCGGGGCAAGCAGAGACTACTTGACGGTCATGGAAACCTAGTCGGTTAGGATAGATGTCATATCCTCTGTAGATACAGGAGTTGTAATTGGCTAGGATTGGATTCCTTAGATTTTTAACCTTGTCCCCAGGACTATATAAGGCAGGCAAGGACCCCCCTCAAGACATCTGATCACGCATCAATACAATCCAAAAAGACACAGGACGTAGGGTATTACGCAATACACGGCCCAACCCTAGATAGATCCTATGTTCCTCTTGCGTCACCATCTAGATCATCGTCTTGCGCACCTCCGTCGATAATCTACTACCATGGGCATACCCCTCGGTAGACTACCGACCACATCTTGTCGATAGTCGGTGATTTGGTTCTGCGAAGGAAGCAGAAGATAGAAGGGTTGCATAAGTTCATGTTGCATTGGGAAGGCCCTTACATGGTCAAGGAAGTCACTAGGCCTACTTCTTATAGGTTGTGTGATCTCGACGGAGTCAACATCCTGAATTCATGGCATATTGATCACCTTAGGCACTTCTACGCTTAATCCGCTACTAAGATAGATATGTACTCTTTTTGTACCTCAAGTGTTCAATAAATGTTTCATCGTGTTTTTGTTGCCATCTCTTCTGTGCATCGCAATATCTCGTAAATCTTTGTTCAGTGGTTTGCAGACCAGTTTTTTCTCCTACTTGAGTTTCCCAGAGCTGGCACTATCTCTGACTTCTCCCCACATGTGCATGAGATCCATTCACTATGTTCTGGGTGCTCGACAATAGCTCCCTGCCATGGTCAGCAGTCTTACGCGTGCCTAGGCTCCATGCCTCACGCTCTGGACTACTGATTAGGCATGGGCTGGAGTAATTCTAGGACGAAATAACTACTCGCCCTTACCATAAAATATGGTAAAAACAGAGTTTTCACAACTAAAATCACAACTATGTATTATATAAAGATATAATAACTGGTCTACATGAGCACTGAGTGCTCCATGTATTTACAAAAGTGCCGACTGCTTTGTTATAACTTAAACTGCAACACATAAGTTTTTTCTACCTCTAATCTATTGACTGGTCTGCCTAGTCTCGCCATACACGTGAACCTGAGGCCCGCCACCGTGGCCATGGAGTCGGGGAAGATGACCATCTCACATGCCTTAAAAGCAGTACACACACCCCTACCTAGCGTGCCACTATCGACAAAACCTAGTCGGCAGTCTACTGAGGGGTATGCCCAAAGTAGTAGATTGTTGGCAGACAGGTGTGCAAGCTGTTGACATCGTTTTTTAGCACGTGTCAAGATGGTCAGGAAGGGCTAATCAGCAAAGGAAAGATTATTGTGTAGATTGATAGCTAATGAAAATGAGTTTGCTTATGAGTGGTAGCGGCGTATGGGTTCAAATTGAAATATTACCAATAAGGTTAAGGGTATTATTGCCGATGCCGATGAAAGATGGTTTGAAGACTGCTGCCGATGAAACAGGGAATGTACCGATGGAAGGAACTTGAAGGCTGCTGCCGATGGAACAGGGATTGTGCCGATAAAAAGGAGGTCGATGAGAATACCATCGTGACTGAGGTGGACTATGGAATAAGATAGGAGTTAATTTCCTTATATACGTTTATTAGAGTCTGAGTTGTATCAAAGTCATGTGTTTCCATAGATTTGGATTTAGTGTCCTAGTCGTATTTGGTTACATTTCTGTAGATCAGGATATAAATATAGGGTGAAGGGCAATGTAAAGAGCAATCAATACATCAAAAAAACAACTTTTATTCTTATTTACATCTACTTTCGACGACTTCGTCAATTTGCATATTTTTCTTTTTTACGAGTTCTCATCGATTCGATGAGTTGCATTGCTCCAGTGCAATCTTCGGCAATCCTCGAGTTCCGCGTGAGTACCTCTTGGCCGTGACCTCCGGGCGTATCGCTGTTGTCAGGACCAAAGTGCTCGTATCTTCATCCTTGTCGATTAACAGGTCAAATCGACTGGCACGCTTTGGATATCGATTTCGGGTATTAGCCCTTTGTGTTTGCAGATCTACTTTTGCATCAACACATCTTTTGGCACGCCCGGTGGGACAGATCTAGTCAATATGCTTAATCCTAAGATCGATGCGGGGAACATCATCGCGGTAACAGAAGAAGATCTTAAGGATGATCAGAAGCAGGCTATGGAGAGGGCTATAGAAGAATACAGACAGCTCTGCTTGAAGTCATTCAGTTTGAACAAAAGTGGACAAGTCATCTAGAAGCAAGACTTGTCGTTGCCTCGGCAAGTTACCTTTGATTCTAATCCGGGTAAACTTCAAGAGATGGTTAATTCTGCAGTGAATCATGCTTTAATTAATCATTCCAATGGGCTGTCCAATACTGTTCATAATGCTGTGATTCGAACTTTCAAAGAAGGGCAAGCATCACCTCGTTACGTTGGGCCTGCTTATCATCAACCAGAATCAGCATCTGCTATTGCTCCATCGGCTCCCCCAGCCGTTGCGGGTATAGAGATTTCTTCTCTTCTAGTATTAGCAGGTTTATCTAACGTACAGTCTACACCGATGCGTCCAGATTCAGCATTATCAGGACGAGTTCAGCTTAATACAGATCTATCAGCATCGGCTTTATCAGGTCCTGTACCACAGAATAATCAGACTCCTGCTAATTGGTGGGGATATGATATACCTCTAGAGCCATCTGTTTTTAACCATGGATCACCTCAAGTGTTTGATGCAACGGGAAAAGCTCCTATGCTATCGGCCGGTTCACCGATAGCTCAAGTACCCCAATATACTACAGCAACTACTGTACAACCAACTCTAGGAGGTTTCCAGGTGTCTTTGGGTCAAGCATCTAGTTCAAGTCCATCGGCAAATTTGTTACCGATGCAACAGAAGGCTCCAATCGTAGGTCAACCTAGAGTCCAGGTTTTACCTCAAGTTAGTTGTAATTATCCGGCAATGCCAACAAGTTACCAACCATTGGCAAATTTTGTACCGATAAACGCTAATAATTGGCCAGGGCAGTTTCCCACTCAACATTCAGTTCAGCCAAATCAGCAAGCCACAGGTGTTCATCAAGGTCACATGCATGCTGGTTTTCAGAATCAAGCATCGGCAGCTCAACCGATGAACCCTTTTTAGCAGGTTAATGGATCACAGATAGTGACAAATATGCCAATTCCTGGAGATCGTGGGCCACAAAGGTATGCAGAAGGGTATCAGCAAGTACCTCCGGTGGAGATTCAACCATGTCGTCAACAAGATGTTGATGCTTTTTGGGCCGATAAAATAGCAGAAATTATGAAGGATCAGTTTGGGATCAAGCCCAAAGTTAATACCTATTCTTATTGGACTCCGTATCCTCCGGCATATGATTTAATTCCTCTCCCAAATCGTTACAAGGTGCCAGATTTCACTAAGTTTTCTGGGCAAGACGATACATCAACCATGGAGCATGTTAATCGTTTTATTATTCAATGTGGAGAGGCAGCTTGTAGAGATGAATTGAGAGTTCGTTTGTTTTCATCATCTCTATCTAGATCAGCATTTACATGGTTTATCTCACTACCGCCAAATTCTATTATTACTTGGGCTGATCTAGAAAATCAATTTCATAAGTATTTCTTTGCTGGAGTTCATGAAAAGAAGCTTACCGATTTGGTAAAGATGAAACAGCGCAATGATGAATCGGTAGAAGGCTTTGTGCAAAGGCTACAAGATGTAAAGAACAAATGTTATAGCCTGGTGTTGGATGATCGGCAGCTCGCCGATTTGGCCTTTCAGGGATTGTTGCCACACCTTAAGGACAGATATGCTTCTCAGGAGTTCGAAAGCCTAAGTCATCTAGTGCAAAGAATTTCTGATCAAGACACTAGGGTTTTTGAACCTAAAAGGAATTGGAATAAGAAAGTTTCATTTGTCGAAGAAGTAGAAGATTCTGATTCGGATGAAGAACCAGTTATCGGTTTGGCTGAGTGGGTTAAGAATAAAAAGCCGATATCTTGTCCCTTTGGTCACAAAGAGCCAGAGAAGTTTACTTTCGACGTCACCAAAGCCGATAAGATATTTGATCTTTTGCTTCAGGAGGGCCAGATTAAGTTGTCACCTAATCATGTGATCCCATCGGTAGAAGAGTTGAAGCATATGTTGTATTGCAAATGGCATAATGCAACTTCACACAGTACAAATGAGTGCAAAGTATTTAGACAACAATTACAGTTAGCTATTGAGTCTGGGAGAATAAAATTTGGCAATTCCAAGATTCAGAAGCCGATGAAAATTGATCAACATCCTTTTCCAGCAAATATGTTGGATACTAAAGGTAAAATTAAGGTGTTGACATCGGAAGCTGCTAAAAAGAATGCATCAGTAGATCCCCAACATCGGATAACTACCGATGATGCAAAAGGCAAGGGGTTATTGATAGAAGGTGGCAGTTCTAGAAAGCCTCCTCGATCTGGCATCATGATTACTCAACAAAGACAACAGGAAGACTGGCGTCAGCGAAGGGACCGATATCGACAACAGCAAGAGGAAAGACGTCAAGAAGAGTGGAATCGGCATAAGGATCATTGGAATTGTCCGTTTTTTATTCATTGTTGGGAGGAAGGTATTAAGTTACCTACTGTTGAAGATTGCCCAGAGTGCAATGGTTATTATGGAGTTAATCGTCCTATGAGAAGATTTCAATCTGGTAATCAAGGTTTGTCCATTAATGAGCCGATCAGAAGGAGAGCATCAATATATGATCAGCTGGGGGGCAGGCTCAGTGTACATGAAAGGCTTGGTAAACACGTTGCATATTTTCCAAGAAACCAAGAGGAACTTGAAGAGATGGCAAATGCAAGAGTTCCTGATGAAGAAATATTTTACAGGGATCCTAATATACGTCGTGTGGAGACAACCAGGACTTATCAGCCAGTATGGAAAACTAAACTTCCTCAATGGTGTCCAGAGGGTTTGACAAAGACACAGAAGAGGAAAATGCAGCGAGAGCGTCAAAAAGACTTTTACCAAGAAGGAAGTCCCTCCAATGAGAAATCTGGTAATCAGCAGTGGCAGATAAGGCACAGAAATAAAGGCCCATCGGCAGATGTCAATATGGTGTTTATGTTGCCGATGGAATTTTTGGCTCTATCTGATAGCGAAGAAGAAGTTTTTTTCTCTGACCAAATAGCTCAATTAACACTAGATCCAATGATGGCTATTTTTGAGAAGCCTGCCGATGATGAGAGACAACACCTCAAGGCTTTGTTTGTAAAAGGCAGAGTTGATGGGCAGCCTGTATCTAAGATACTTATTGATGGAGGAGCTGCAATTAATATTATGCCTTATGTGATGTATCGGAAGCTTGGTAAGGGAGATCAAGACTTAACTAAGACTGATATGATGCTAAAGGACTTTGAAGGCAATGTATCACCAGCTAAAGGGGCAGTGTGTGTTGAATTGACCATCGGCAGTAAAACCTTACCGACAACTTTCTTTGTTATTAATGGCAAGGGTGCATATAATCTGCTTTTAGGAAGGGATTGGATTCATGCTAATTGTTGTGTTCCTTCTACAATGCATCAGTGTCTTATACAATGGGTTGGAGACAAAATTGAAGTTGTTCCTGGTGATTCTTCTTATATCATCGCATCGGCAGAATCAGACACTTATGAGCGAACTAGGTGCATATCAGGAGAAGCTTGGGAAAAAGAGTTCCTCAGGGTTGCCGATTACGAAATTCTACCGATCCAAGCAGTCGGTTCTGAAGAAGAGTTTTAATGGATAGATTTGCCGATGATAGAAAATTAGGTCAAGGATTTACATCGGCAGATGATTTAATAGAAGTAGATATTGGTGAAGGCGATAGGCCAAGGCCCACTTTTATTAGCGCTAAGTTAAATTCCAAGTGTAAACAGCAACTAGTTGATTTGTTGAAGGAATATAAAGATTGTTTTGCTTGGGATTATACTGAAATGTCTAGGTTAGACCGATCTATAGTTGAACATCGGTTGCCTATTAAATCTGGATTTCAGCCACATCAGCAGCCGGCACGCCGCTGCAATCCTAATATACTTCCTGATATTAAGGCCGAAATAACTAAATTAATTGAGGCAAAGTTTATTCGGTAGTGTCGATATGCAGAGTGGATTTCTAATGTGGTTCCTGTATACAAGAAAAATGGGAAACTTCGTGTTTGTATTGATTTCAGGAATCTCAATAAGGCCACACCGATGGATGGTTACCCAATGCCGATTGCTAATTTGTTGATTGATGCTGCAGCAGGGCATCAGATTATCAGTTTCATGGATGGTAATGCAGGTTATAATCAAATATTCTTGGCTGAAGAAGATATTTCTAAGACTGCTTTTAGATGTCCAGGACATGTGGGATTATTTGAGTGGATAGTTATGACATTTGGTTTGAAAAATGCCGGTGCTACTTATCAAAGAGCTATGAACTTTATTTTCCATGAATATATCGGCACATTGGTGGAAATCTATATTGACGACATAGTGATTAAGTCTAGAGATATCACAAAGCATCTAACCGATATACAGAAGATATTGGAGTGCACAAGAAAGCATGGATTAAAGATGAATCCTAATAAATGTGCATTTGGTGTATCGGCAGGATAATTCTTGGGTTTTATGGTGCATCGGCGAGGTATTGAAATTAGTAGAAAATCTATTGAGGCAATCAACAAGATTGTTGCTCCTACCGATAAAACTGAATTACAATCCTTGATCGGTAAGATTAATTTCATCAGAAGATTCATATCTAATTTGTCGGGTAAGATAAAGGCTTTCAGTCCATTATTAAAATTGAAAGCCGATCAGGAATTTAAATGGGGGGATGAACAGCAGTTAGCCTTAGATGAAATTAATAGTTATTTAACAAATCCTCCAGTGTTAGTTCCACCCCAACATGGAAAACCTTTCAGATTGTATTTATCAACTGAAGATACTGTTATCGGTTCAGCTCTTATTCAAGAATTTGAAGGAAAGGAGCGTGTTATCTATTATTTGAGCAGATGGTTAATAGATGCTGAAACCAGTTAAAGGACAGGTTATGGCCGATTTTGTTACTCAACATTGCAACACGGTGGATTCTCTGGAAATTGCTCCGTGGACACTTTTCTTTGATGGGTCTACTTGTGGTGAAGGGGCAGGCATTGGTATCGTATTAATTTCCCCTCAGGGGAAGAAGTATGAGTTCTCATTGCCGATTGTTGCTACATCGACAAACAATCAAGCTGAGTACCAAGCCCTGATAAAAGGGTTAGAATTGCTCAAGGAAGTACATGCTGATGTTGTTGAGATCTTTGGTGATTCTATGTTAGTTTTAAATTAGTTGACTGGGATTTATGAATGCCGAAGTGAAATTCTAATTTCATATCATGAAAAGTGTTTGAGATTATTAAAAGGGTTCAGGAGTTTTCATCTGGAACATATTTCTCGGATGCATAATGAAGAGGCTAACCGATTGGCTCAGCATGCTTCAGCATATCAACCTGTTCAAGAAGTATTAATATCATCAACTGATACCGATGACTGGAGGAAGGAAATTATTGATTATTTAGAGAATCCATCTAAAAAGGTTGAAAGACGTATAAGGTTCCAAGCTACCAAGTATGTACTCCTCGATGATGAATTGTATTACCGTACCATAGATGGAGTTTTACTCAGGTGTGTTAGCATAGAGGAATCAAAAGGCCTGATGGGTGAAATTCATGAAGGAGTATGTGGGGCTCATCAGTCAGCCTTCAAGATGAAATGGATGATCAGAAGAAATGGATATTATTGGCTGACTATTCTTGAAGATTGTTTTAAATATTTTAAAGGATGTCAGGAATGTTAGAAATTTGGTAATATTCAAAGGGCACCCGCATCGGCTATGAACCCGTTAATTAAGCCTTGGCCGTTCCGGGGTTGGGCTATTGATCTCATCGGTCAGATTTATCCACCATCGAGTAAAGGGAATAAGTTTATTCAGGTTGCTACCGATTATTTCACAAAGTGGGTTGAAGCAATTCCTTTAAAAAAGGTGACATCGGCTAATATGATTGATTTTGTGAAGGAGCATATCGTTTACCGATTTGGCATCCCTCAAACCATCACTACCGATCAGGGCACTATGTTTACATCGGGTGAATTTGATGAGTTTGCTATAGGAATGGGGATTAAAGTTTTGAATTCTTCACCGTATTATGCCTAGGCTAATGGTCAGGCTGAAGCATCTAATAAAGGAATTATCAAGCTCATTAAGCGCAAGATTAAAGAGTATCCTAAGAAGTGGCATACAGTTTTAAATGAAGCTTTGTGGTCATATCGGATGGCGTGTCATGGTGCAACCAAGGTAACACCTTATCAGTTGGTGTATGGACACGATGCAGTCTTACCTTGGGAGATTAAAATTGGTTCTAGGCAAATACGCTCTCAAGATCAATTAATAGCCGATGATTATGATATCCTTATGAAGGATGAGTTGGAAGATGTAGCAGGTCATCGGTTAAAAACTTTAGTTAGCATCGAGGAGAATAAGAAAAGAGTAGCTAGATGGTATGACAAGAAGGTGAAGGTAAAGGAATTTGTCGATGGAGAATTGGTTTAGAAGTTGATTTTACCGATTGGGACTAAAAGTTCTAAGTTTGGCAAATGGTCACCTAATTGGGAAGGTCCATATCGGATAAATCAATCTATTCCTGGTAATGCATATATTCTTGAAACTCTCGAAGGAGTTGTATTTCCCAGAGCATTAAATGGAAAATATTTAAAGAAATATTACCCTAGTATCTGGATGGATGCATAAAAGAGTAATTGCCGATAACAATCCTATCGGCTAGAGTCAAAACAAAGTATCAATCATTGCCGATGCGCTAATTTAACAAAGCTTGGATAGCCGATATCGCACACAGGCGAATTTCATCGGTTTCTTTTAATTCCTTGGCATCTTCATCGGCACTTCCTTCCACAGGCTTGGGTTTCTTCTTGAGAACCAAGGCCTTGCGAGCTTGGACGTCTCGTTCTTGCTGAAGGGCCTTGATAGCGTCAGGAAGCTGGTCTTCTTCTTGCTTGGCTTGAGTCAGGGCTGTTTCAACCTTTTCTAGTTCGGCTAGCAGAGCTGCCCTTTTTGCCGATAGGTCTAAGATTTTCTATTTAAGATCAGCACCGGAGGCTTGCAAGTTGTGATGCTTTTGTGCTTCTCATCGGCAGTTTGCTTCAGCTGCAGCATTTCTTCCTTAAGTTGAGCCTGAGCTGCTCTGTCGGCAATATGAACAACTTTTTGATATTGAAGTTGTCTGCTCTCCAGATGGACTGCTGGGAAGATGATTTCTTCAACATCGGCAGGGACTTGGCCATGGATTGTTTTGAAGATGGTCCTTGCAGGGTCTGAATCGATCACCAGTTGAGCAGTATCTTGTTGCAGCAGATTCAGGAGAACTTCTAGTTTGCCATAGGTATCTGCCGATATTGTTCCCAATGCCAGGGAAGAACTCGCCTCTTCTCCGTTATCATCGGAGACGTCGATAGCAAAAGAAAACAAGCTATCAGGAGAATCTTATTCCTATGAAATAAAGAGAGTTAGGAATCCTATTTGTGGTGTCTGGGGATATTATAAACCAAACAGTTAATCGGTTTACCTACTTCAAGGCAATTTCTTGAGCCTGGCTTGAGGGAGCGGCTTGAAAAAGATCATGCGAAGGATCGACAGAGGATGCCGATGGAATGTCTTCTATGACCTCATCAGTAGTCAGCCCTTGGGGTATAATGGCTGATGGTGTATCTTGTACAGAAGAAGCAGCTTGTTCAATTATATTAGTGGGTCGATTGACAGGTGTTAGAGCGGATGAAGGGGCTGGTGTAGATTTCTGTCGCTTTTGTTGAGCTTCAGCATCGGTTAAAGCTTTGCGCTTTGTTTGGGCCTCAGCGACAATTGGCTGGGGGGCATCGACATGTGTTGATTGGGGAGCTTGCATGCTTGGTGTGCTTGCTGATGTGCCCGTTTGTTGCTGCAAAAACGAGTATAAGATTGGATATTTAACAGAAAAAATGTAAAAAATAAGAGAATACCTCTGAAGGAGGAGTAGAGGTTGTGGTGCTTGATATTGGAAGAGTTGCTGATGACGATCCAGCTGCAGCTCTCACATCCTGATAGTTATATGTTAATATAGTGTGCATCGACAGAAAAACAAAGTAAGCAAGGTTATTACCTTAAAAACCTTGATTAGGCTAGAAGCAGCAGCCATTGGAGTGACCCTAGATGTTGCTAGTCTTGGTCTGGAGGTGATAGTTCTGGCGCGAGTCCTCTAGAAGGTTAAGGCCTCTAAGGTAGGGGCGTTGTAGCCAATTATTGAGACTGGAGAAATAGGGTGGAGGTTGAAGGGTCTTCCACTTTTGCTTATTGATGAAACTGGATCATCGGCCTGTTTCAGGGAAGATTAGTTACCAATATACATATAAAAGGAAGGAAAGAGACGAAAGTTAAAAGGAACTTACTGCATCGTCAGGAACAACATAGTCGGGATCGATCATGTGCCGATATGTATGAACGGATGTTGAAAACAACTGTTCTTTCCACTCTTGCCACCATTGCTTATATGACTCTGTGATGAAAGACACTGGTGACCAGGCAGAGAGATCAACATTTGAAATATCGGCATCAGGAGCAAGTCTTACTACTCTACTCCATTCAGTTCCAGCTATAATAATTTCTCTGGGCTTAATCACATCGGCAAAGCATAGTTTGATTGGCAGTTGCCCAAAGGCTAATTGGCGAGACAATGCCGATGGATTGTAGAATTCATAAGTAATATGGGAATTCTTCCCGCTACCAAATGTGTTTACTAGGATTGCTCTGGGGGTAATAATAGCCATCATAAGATCATTATCTTGGTTTAGATCACTATCGGCAAAATTAAAAAGAAGAGGGAACTTGTTATCCTCATCGATATAGGGTACCCAAGCTCTGAGATCATGAGGGAGACCATGGTAGAAATTCTAAAAAAACCTACCAATTTGATCTTCATTGGACTCTGTTCTAGGAAGGACGATTATGGCTTCGCCGAAGTTGAAAGGAGGGCGTGTTGCCGATTCATCATCTCCAAGGACGTAATCTTCGGTGATCTCTCATGGGAATTCTTGGGCAAAGAAATCCCATTGTAGACGCTTATGCATGTGAGCATTTAACCACATATTGATGAACCACCACGGGCCTCCCAGATTGCCGATGGGTTCACCAAGCAGAAGCTTTTGAGACACTTGGTGGAGAAGATGGTAAGTTGAACTCAGGAGGTATCGGCCAAGTGGGAATCTGACACCGTTGGCCAAGAGTTCCGCTGCTGGGAGGAAGGCATTAGTTGGTCCTACCGATCGACCACAGAAGATAAACTTCTCCAGCCACATGTTCAGGAATATGGCGTGTTCCCTTTGATTGACAGTACCAGTTTTTTGGTACTCTTGGATGTATCATGTCCAGCCGCCGATGTTGCGTGTAGTTACTCTATACTCAGCTTTTCTGCCAAAAATGTGGCCTTCATCGACAGTTGAGATATCCAAGCCGGTGAGCATATATACATCGGCAAGGGTAGGGGCACATGGGCCATGACCGAACATGAAGGTATTTGTGGTATCTGACCAAAAATGAGTAGCAGCTATCATCATGGATTCATTCCTTTGCATATCAGCAATGGATAGTCTGATACATTGATCTATCTTCCGTTCTGCCCAGAACACTTGCATTGATCTATTGACTCTCAAGTACCAGTTTTTCCACCCTTTGGTAGGTTTGGGCCAAGATCGAAATGTATCTTTCCATAGATTCAAAGAGAAATTTTGAGCTTTGAAGGGAATACGATTAGCCTCTGCATTGATCAGGTCGGTTGGATCTGGATCACCCATTGGACCTAGGCAATGGAGGGGAGGTTGGTTGGTTGGAATAACCAGTGTGTTGCGTAGTTCCTGAGTTTGGAAGATCAGGAGAATGGAAGAAGTAGAAAAAAAATACCAACTGTAAGAATTCGCAAAGGGCCAGATGGGTCGAAGTAAAAGTAATACAAAAAAAAGAGAACGAACCGCAGGGACGTTGAAGTTGACCGCCATTGTTTCGAGAAGGATGAGGGCACGAGCTGGAGATTGGAAAATGACGATGGAAGGAGCTCTGGTGGGTTGAGGATGCGCAGTTAGGGTTGCCGCCGGAGTGAGAATGCCAAAGGTTGCAATTTGAAGGTAAAAGATGAGCAGTTCAGAGAAATCTATTTATAGGCCATTTGGGGTAGGGGTATTCTTGACTTATCTCTATGTCGTACGCCGATGGATCGAGGTGGTTCAGATAGATATGGTAACTGTTCGCACGATAATCAAGGGATTGTACAGAAGATTTGATGGCATGGCAAGAAGTCGTGACTTGAAGGATATTTTGATACAGGATCTTTCAGTTCTAAAATGGTGATGTTGTTGTGATAAGATCTTGCCGATGGATTGTTATTTTGGTATCTCAACCGTAATTGAGGCAAAAAAACAGTTGGAAAATGTGCGATATTTACTGAGATACATGGATTAGATCTAGATTTGATTAAATCTGGTAACAGATCATGTTATGCTTGGAGAATGGGTTGAAAAATAGGTAATAGCAGGCATTATCTGGAGTAAATTTCGGAGCATCAATATCTAATACTCCGAAATTGGGGGGCATGTGTTGACATCATTTTTTAGCACGTGTCAAGATGGTCAGGAAGGGCTAATCAGCAGAGGAAAGATTATTGTGTAGATTGATAGCTGATGAAAATGAGTTTGCTTATGAGTGGTAGCGGCGTATGGGTTCAAATTGAAATGTTGCCAATAAGGTTAAGGGTATTATTGCCGATGCCGAAGAAAGATGGTTTGAAGACTGCTGCCGATGAAACAGGGAATGTACCGATGGAAGGAACTTGAAGGCTGCTGCCGATGGAACAGGGATTGTGCCAATAAAAAGGAGGTCGATGAGAATACCATCGTGACTGAGGCGGACTATAGAATAAGATAGGAGTTAATTTCCTTATATACGTTTATTAGAGTCTGAGTTGTATCAAAGTCATGTGTTTCCATAGATTTGGATTTAGTGTCCTAGACATATTTGGTTACGTTTCTATAGATCAGGATATAAATATAGGGTGAAGGGCAATGTAAAGAGCAATCAATACATCAAAAAAAACAACTTTTATTCTTATTTACATCTACTTTCGATGACTTCGTCAATTTGCATATTTTTCTTTTTTACGAGTTCTCATCGATTCGACGAGTTGCATTGCTCCAGTGCAATCTTCGGCAATCCTCGAGTTCCGCGTGAGTACCTCTTGGCCGTGACCTCTGGGCATATCGCTGTTGTTAGGACCAAAGTGCTCGTATCTTCATCCTTGTCGATTAACAGGTCAAATCGACCGGCACGCTTTGGATATCGATTTCGGGTATTAGCCCTTTGTGTTTGCAGATCTACTTTTGCATCAATACAAGCCACGAACGAGATGGTGATGCAGGACAACACGCGGGTTTACCCAGGTTCAGGACGCCGTGTGGGCGTAATACCTTATGTCCTGCTCTACTTTGTTATTGATGTTTCGAACAATGTATTACAAGCTAGTTTGCCCTAGAGTATGTTTCGATGTTTTTCGAGGGGGTCCCCTGCCCTCCTTATATAGCCCGGGAGGTAGGGTTACAGATCTGGAAACTAATCTTAGCCGATTACAATTGCCATACAAAGCCGGATAAGGATTCCTAATCTAACCGACCAAGACCTTGCTTGATTCCCAAGTCTGATTTGATGCCTTGCACGAGACTCTATCCCGATGATCTGGATCGCGCGTCGTCATGTAATGGGCCAGACCGTCTGGTCTGGGCCTGCCCATGTCTAGCCGTAAGGGTATAGGGGTTAATACCCTCACAGGGTGCATCTAGCATTAAGTTAGGGTTTGAGTTATTCTAGATTTGAATTTCAGATTTCCTATTAAACCTTCTAAAATCCATATCTCATGCTAGGAAAGTCCAAAAATGGCAATTGTGGACTTTTTGGAAACCTTAAGAAAAGATCTATGCAGTAGACTCATAATATGTTATATGTTTGTAGAAGTTTTCTAGTGTTTGTATGTAACTTTGCCATGCTAGTGTGTTGAAGTGTGACTCATATCTTTGATGGTACTTGGGTTAGTACCCTGTGATCTTATGAGACTTGTGTCTTGATTGATGTGCTTGCCATCTTCTATGTTATGCCTTAATGAGGATTAAGTTAATTAGCTCTAGGTGCTTATGTGAACTTTGTTTATTGCATTTCTATGTATTCATACATATGCATTGTTGCACCTCATTTAGGTATGCTAGCTGAAACACGTGAAGGACCTGATGTGGAGCCAAAACCAAAGATGGAGTTTGGTGGATCCATCCCGAAGATGGAAGGATCAAACAAGTGCGAGATTGGGAGATGCTCACCAAGCGGGTTTCATCTGACCAACACTAACTTGAGTCGAATTCCAGGCAAGCCCCGGAGCATTATAAGACTCCCTACTTTTTAATGCAAATACTATATATGTGTTATATGTATTGTTGCATTACATATAGGAGTTGAGTGAAAACCTTGCTGCATCAATATCAGTCCTTGTCCAGATATATGAATCCTTGAATCCTACATAGATCAGGATCGAGTAGATGCTTAGCCATGCTTTAAGCGGTAGAAGTCATGTGATTTCCTGTCACCTACGAGATATAGGGATATTCATATATGGTATGGTTGGCTATATTTGCTATCGTGGAAAAGAACCATGTGCTAATAAAATGAAAGGAGATCAGACGGGATGACAATAGTGAAGCAACAAGGCATGGAGGTCTTGAGTGTGGATCTATCCCCATCTGAGTCGTTTAAGGACCGATTCACTGTACGTCCTTGAGTCATGTTGAACGCAGTCTAACACTTAGTTGGCCGGATAAGCCGTTCCGACCACGAAGCCGAGTAATACAGTTCTGGCCAGGAATCGAGGGGTCAAGTGCGCATCTTGAAGGAAGTAAGGATGTGCTTGGGGACATTAGCGTAAGACCAAGGGGGTTAAAGTCCCTGTCATCCTGGCAGAGTGTTGCCCTTAGGGATGCGGCATCAGTCGAACCCACGCTTTCCTGAACTGTACCAAAGGTGACTTGTGCGACCCTGCTGAGGGTTCTACGCGGTTCATGTTAGAAATACCCCTCCAGCTAGATAGGAACTCGATTCGAACCACCGTCGCTCCCGGTTAGTGAGCACTTGACTCGAGCAGCAGCAACGTAGATTCAATTAAATTGAACGGATGGTTAATTGGATGATGATTTAAATGTTGCCTCAATTTATACCTACTATGGCTAATATTGTTTGCTCCTAATAAAGTGATTGCTATAGTATAGGTGCTAATCTAGATGACAGGTTAATGATAATTAACTTGATGCTTAGGCATTAATGATTACTTATCTATATTAAGCTTTTATGCATAATGTTGTCAAGCTATCCCACTTTATATCAGCCTTGCATGATCCTTGGTGTCACTTTATTTCTGGTTTCTGACGGGTAAGTCTAGCTGAGTACCTTCTTGTACTTAGGGTTTTATCCCCACTTGTTGCAGGTTGCGATGTATCATGGCGACTGCAAGAGTTGGTTGGCTCCTACCTTAGTGGCAGAGTGCGATCATGGGCATAATCCTTCTTATTTATCTTGTCTCTAATGCTTTTGTTGGAAGTCAACCTAGGTACTGGCATGTATTTGAAATAAGATTAATGTTAGTTTTAAATTACTTTGCTTCTGCTACTTTCCAATGTAAGTTGTAATAACTATGTTGAACTCTGATGTATATTGAATTACTTGTGAAATGGATGTAACATGTGACTTGTTATGTTGAATCACTATGATCTTGACTTGTATGTTGGTTGGTTTGAAATCCCTCATGATTTCATTGAACTACCAGAGTTATATGGGCACAAGTGTGAGAATTTGATCACTTCGGTGATTGTTTTTGTACTTGTGCTCTTATAATTTGGATGGTTCCATGACATGCATCGTCTTGGTGAACATCTCCACTTTAGACATGCACTCTAGGGTCCTTCCATCTTTGGGATGGATCCATCAAATACCATCTCATCCTTCACATGGTGCATCTAGCGTACATAGATGAGATGAAAGATACAAGTGCATGAACACATGGCAATAGACAAAGCAGTTAGCGACATGCAAGGCAAGGCTAAGTGAAGCAAACACTAAAACTAGAATCTACCAAATTCTGTTCACACAAGCAATAGCTGAGTAATTAAATTATAACTAGGGTTCTATAAATCCAAATTACATGCAACAAGACATTATCGAAAGCTTATGAAATTACCTACATTTCATCTTTAAACATCACAGCATAATTCACAAGTTAAACAATTCGAAATTACATATTTATAGAATCTGGTCCTGACAAGACAGAGAGCAACCAATTCTGTGACCCAAATTTCAACAGTTGTAACTCCTAAACCACTTGGCCAAATGACACCAAATTTTAACAACAAATATATACATGAATTTCTATAACTTTTGTATTCACAAGTTTCCTAGTAAACCACATTTACATGGTGTAACTTACAAAGTTCCCAGAACTGTCCGGAAACCACATTTGCAACAAAATAAATATTAACTTACGTTGCAAACATATAATTGGACAAAACCAACTTTACCAACATGTCAAACATAACTAATGAACACCAGAAAATATAGTGTCCACCACCAAATAAATTCTTTTAACACATTTCTTAATTTATTTGTATAATAAGGTGAATTAAAGAACACATACCAAAGTGCACAGTAAATTCTACAAAAATTACAGTAGCTTATATATGCTCCCAGTAGTCGACTGAACAAATTTCATGTCATTTGAATAAACATAGCAGCCTCTATAAATCTATGACTCACTCATACTGCATCCAATATTCATGAAATTTTTATCACACATCAAACATCACATGATTAGCATGCCACAAAAATTTCACTTCATTTGGAGCCCTATAACTGCAGTTATGAAAAAGACAAATACAACTAGCATTGAAAACCAAGCTGCATAAATCTATTTTTACAGCTAAAAATTAAACTAAAACATGCCATATTATAGATCCACTACATAGAAAATTTCACAAGGATTCCAAAAAGTCCTCATTTGCTATTTTTGGATTTTTCTACAATTTACTATGATTTTCCAAAGTTTCAGCCCTAAAATGTATATAAAGAAAAAGGAAAAAGAAAAACTGTACTATGCGACACTATTCCTCTGAGTCACGACTTTTGTAGTTAGGCCCCTGAAAGAATCTTTAATTAAACCGAGCAAACAAATCCTTCTTGTACTATTCATATGAGTCCAAGACTTTACACTTCACCCCTTGCCTTTCTTTCAATTTATGCCCGCGGTCCTTCCCTTCTTCCTCACATAGAGCCGAATAGGGGAGGTCGGGCTTCGGCCTTAGGGCGGCTCGCCGGTGGTGAGGAAGGGGCGCTGCGGTGCTGCAGGACCAGTGCACAGTCGTTGGGCTCATGCCCGAACGAGGACGACCCACAGCCGGCCTGGCGTGGATGGCCACACGCGTGTGTTTGTGCGGCAGCGACGACGATGGGTAGCCAGCGTGGCTAGGGTTGGTGAGCGTGTGGCGCATGGAGCGGAGGGCATCGTGGCTACGCGCTGCAAGTGAGGAAAAGGGCAGAGTAGGGCCTGAAGTAGCAGCGGCGCTCCTACGCGGGAGCCGGCCATGGCTGTGCGCGGCGAGGCGAGCACAGGGAGGAGTGGAAGAGAGAGGCAGAGGGCGAGCCAGTGAGAAAGGAGCATCTGGGCCTCACCTCGTTGACTCAGGAGTGTGGACACGCGAAGGGGCATGCTGTAGAGGATGGCAGCGGGTGGCCACATGTCATCCATGGTGGGGCCGCGAGCAGCGCATGGCGGCCACATCGACATTTCATCGAACGGGTGGCGGGTGACGGGATAGGCAGCTTGGTCTCTAGTTTTGGGCCATCGACGAGCCGAATCTTGTCATGGGCTCTTAATCAAGTCTATTGACCACATGATGCTCTACAAGATTGCTTATGGGGTCATGATCATTAGAGCACTAGATTAACCTCTAATTAACCTCCAAGAAGGCCATGTCAGCGTATTGACGGCGATCAAGACTTGCCTTGTTGGAACTCAAATTACTCATTCAAAACATGGTCAAACTTAATCCAACTTCTTTCTAAACCTTCTCCATATAATTTGCTCCAACTTTTACTTTTGGATCAAAACAAATTGCTTAGAAAAAACTTGAGAACACGACGTGCCAACCGCGATTGTCCTGATTCTAGAGAAAAATTCCAAGTCGTGAAAACAGCATTTCCATCCCTCTTGAGTCCACTGTTTGAGGCACTTATAGATTGATTCATGACTTGGTCCAAAAATAACATTTGTGGTAAACATCATAAACTTTGACTTTGCTTAAAGGTCAAACCTCATATCTTGAATATAATATACAGTTCCATATCGATCAAAGCAGCATCACGATAAAAACTTAAAACTAGGGTTTAGGCCAATTGGGGTATTTTCTTGGCATTTACTCAACATGAACCTTTCATGACTTTTGTTGTAGAGTTCATCTAGAGTCATTTGGGCAAGGCTGCAAAGTTTGGTTGATGACCTATATCTCCATCACATAATGGTGCAATTCAAGCACTTAGTAAAGCCATTCCAACAAGGATATAACTTATCATTTCATGTGACTTCTTGATTCCAAACTTTATGAAACTTTTCCAGTGATCACTATAGATAGGGATGGATGTGAGACACATGAAAGAAACACCTTCAACACTCACTTGCATTATCAAGCATGATCATCAAGCATACACGCATTGAAACACAGAATAACAAGGTTATGTTGCATATGTTTCAAAGCGATGTTCTAGATGTTTCAAAGCACATTCCATATATGCATGTTTCACATGTTGCACTAGTATGTTTCATATGTTTCACTAGTACATTACATATGTTTCATGCTCATATATGGATGAATGATTCTTAGGCTCATGCAATGCAAGTGTCAAGATGCAAGCCTAACACCTGGGGTGTTACAGTGGCTAACTGCTAGTGGGCTCGGTGACTCTATATAGTTTTCTCATCTATATACTTTTGTCAAAGGATGTCACTTATGCTAGCAATGTATTTGGAACTTATATTATTGTAATCATTTGAAAGCTATGTTGTTTCACTAATCGGTTTTGAAACCAAACTTGTACAATTATTTGTGAAACCATTTGTAATATTATTTTCATTGCAACTCCATGTATGTGATGTGTATTTGCTTAATCATACGATCTTGGTTGTGAAGTTGATTTATCGAGGTCCTTCGTGACACTCGGCGGACTACTAGGTTTATATAAGTGAAAGTATGTGTGTGTCAACATGTTAAACGGGGACCGTCGTGCTTAAACTTGTATAAATTGGGCGGTTCTATCACACTCTTCTCCTATCTTGTTCATTCTTTTGGTGCATCTGTTGGTCCCAGGGATGGAGACCTTGATGGTTGCACCTCTAGTGATGGTGACTCTGATGATATCATCTTTTCTTTCCACACCTGCTTGGTCTGTGGACTTGACTTTGGCGATGTAGGTTCATCCTTCGCAGGTTCCTCATCTTGTTCCCAACTATTCTTTGGGAGTTGCTTCTCTTTGCATCGGGATGATCGATGTCTCCTCCTAGAGCGGGTCTTCTTTGGCTACTCATAAGTGGTATAACTATTAAAATAGAAGCATACGTTTTTCTAGGGAATTGGAAGTGAACTTGTCCGGATCCGGCATAGATGATTGCGTTGATGGTGTTGAGGAATGGTCTTCCAAGGATAATGGGTGTATCATCATCTTCTTCTCCCATGTACAGAACCATGAAGTCCACAGGGGCATATTGATCATGTATTCTCACTATGACATCTTTCGCTATTCCCACCGAAAATCAAATTTATTGGTCCACCATCTGCAATTGCATGTATGTAGGGAACAAAGGTTCATCACCAAATAAATATTCATATATTACCTTAGACATTATGTTGACACCCAACCTAATGTTGTAGAAGGTCTTGTGGAAAATTCTTTGTCCAATGGTACACTCGATCGTGGGTATGCCTGGATCATCCTTCTTAGCAAGGAATGGTGAAGTAAGGAAGTGATCATACTCTAATCAAAGTGTGTTGATCATGTTGACTGATTCTTCTTGTGGCTGCTGTTGACGGTAATTAACTATCATTTTAAACCGTCAACATAAGAGGAATAAATGATAAAAAGGATCACCAAAGTAGGTTTAGAGGTTTAAACTAACAAATTCCACGAGTTTTGGTGATTCTGTGTTTTTTAAGGGCTAAGCTGCATAATACAAAATTGATCCTCCTTTCAAAGGAAGAAACTAAAGCAATCAGCCTAATCTCCACGTCACGGATGTGGATAGGGATTCTAGAAGACCTAAACCGACTCCACAAAGCGACATGAGCCAACTCGTCGCCAGGTAGGGCCGACCGGCCCTAGGGCTAGGCCGACCGGCCCTCCCCTATGCCACCTCGGCTCCTCTTGCAAGCTACCTATACCGCCTCTAAGGATGCATCTAAACCCCATGCCAAGGTCGGTTTGATCCAAGGGCTGCGGTTCCACGCCCTGAGCTATATAAACAGCCCCAAGGATCTCCTTTTAAGGAATCAGTTGAAGAATTAGATCAACTCTTCCTCATTTGTGAAGGCAAGGCCAGAAGTTAGGGTTTCCAGAGAGAAAGAGAGTTAGAGTTCTAGTTCAAGTTTAGAGTTTAATCTAGATTGATTCAAGTAGAGGCAAGCAACTGCTTGGGATTAGGATCGTTCGTCGGAGATTTGATAATTTCGTTGTAATCATCATTCGACTTTATGCTACTTCAATATATTTCTATATTTCAACTTTATTATGTTCTTGAGATTGTTCTTGTTCTACATCTTGATATGAATATGATTAGTAGAGATTTTATGAATATGTTCGTAGAAAGCTTGATCCAATTTTGGATAGGATTGAGTGGCTAGCATATTGTAGGCGTGGTGCTTAGATTATGCTTGTTTGCGAGTGCACTCTATGCTCCAAGCCATGTGGTAGATCGCGGGTGTGACATTTCTGTTGAGTCCTTTGTAGTCCACTCCTCTAGTATAGAACTTAGTAGAACACGGTTACAGGGAAGAGATCATTACTCTATTCTTGACTTTTCTCTCAGTAATGTTCCTTATTCATAGATGACATGTTGATTATATCATAGATGATTGTGTATAGCTAGATTGATTAATAGACTAATTGAATAAGAAATACTTATGATTTACATCTCCAAATTAATCTCTATGACTACTTGACTTGAATAATGTTAACTCCCTCTTGTCTCTGGAATACCCATGATTATCATTTACCATTTATCTTATTTGTCTTACCCCTTTCATGACAAGTGATTAGTTGTTTTGATATTTATTATTGAGTAAGTGCAAATGATTATCTCTACTGCCATTGTAACTATTTATATAGTCCTATTTCGATTTTCCGTTCCTTGGTAAAATTATAAATAATGATACTTAGGAAAACCTAGGTGAAATGCTACAATGGGTGTATTTATCTGTGCGCTTGCGGATATATACTATAATATCTTTATTTAGTTAAATGGCATAAGTATAATACAACCACACTCTTGGTGTCATGTTGGGGATGACAACCTAACATGAGTCACATTAAGAAGTGTCAATAGCTGCCTGACCCTATTCTTCCTTCTTCTCTGGTTATTTTTCTTCTTGGTCACTGTTGTCTCTTCTGGCAGGTACAACATTTGTGGATGTCCAGGAGATTGCAAGATATGATTCTTGAAAGAAAACTTCTCCTTTCTATCCTTAATTGTGAAGCAGATCTTAGCACTGTCTACGTACATGATGGCTTTTGCGGTGCTCAAGAAAGGTCGGCCCAATATGATGGGTGCCCTTTCATCTCCACCTATTTCTAAAACCACAAAGTCTATGGGAGCATATGATTGTCCCACTTGAACAATGGCATCTTTAAGGATTCCCTTGGGGTAGCAAAGTGACTGATCTGTAAGCTGCAAATGCATATTTATGTACAACAATGTATCTCCAATAATTTTATCATAGACCTTAGGCATGATGTTAACACTTGCTCCAAAGTCACAAATAGCTTCTTGGAAAATGTGAGGTCCAATAGCGATGGGGATGATAGGTCTCCCTAGATCGCTCATCTTTTTAGGCAAGGTATAATATATCCACCTTCCCGTCGATGGTTGTATACAGTAGTATGCTGCATTGTGAATATCAACAAGATTTGCAGTTTCTAGATCTTCCGGTTTCCTCAAAATCTTACCTTTGTCGGTTGTCGGGTATCAAAATACCTAGGGTACCCAACAGGGGGTAAAATACAGCACCCTGCATGTTTATTAAATAGCCCCACCATAGGGGACCTAAAAAGCACTGACAGCATGTCAGTCGCTCAAGGCATGAATGACAAACTCTATCTCGCTCGAGCCTTGCGGAGAGGCCTCGGGCATGATAGGCATCTCGAGCGACATCTCTCCGTCTTGCCCAAGCCCCCACGACATCATCAAAGGCATCCGACCCCCTTACGGCATGTTTCTGCCTCGCCCGAGGGGCACGTGGAACCCTCAGGCAAGACAGGGAGCCACGGGGGGGCCCAACCATGGTACTTGCTCCATCGACGTGATGGACATGACCGTGCACAGTCAATAGGGGCATAGGAACGATGCCCTGACTTGACATGACCCCGGTCATTCTATCACGATGACATCCATACATCCATAGCAATGGGGATGACGGCAGCTGTGCCACCTAACCCCTCGCTATGAAAATCCCGGCGCATGCTCCTGTCGACGAGATGTGGTCGGTAGTCTACTGAGGGGTATGCCCATGGTAGTAGATTATCGGTGGAGGTGCGCAAGACAATGAACTAGATTGTGACGCAAGCTGAACACGAGATTTATCTAGGTTTGGGCCGCATATTGCGTAATACCCTACGTCCTGCGTCTTTGTGGATAGTATTGATGCTTAATGAGATGTTTTGAGGGGGGTCCTTGCCCGCCTTATATAGTACGGGGGGCAAGGTTACAGATCTAAGGAATCTAATCCCATCTGATTACAACTCCTGTATCCACAAAGGACATGATGTCTATCCTAACCGACTAGGTTTCCTTGATCATCAATGTAACATAACCGTCCAAATTATAAGAGCGCAAGTCCAAAAACAATTGTCGAAACGATCAAATTCTCAAACTTGAGCCCATATAACTCCGGTAGTCCACGAAATCACGAGGGATTTCAAACCAAACTGAGAGCAACCAAGATCATAGTGATTCAACATAACACAACACTTGTTACAACAGTTCAAAAGTAATCTCAAACATCGGAGTACGAATAATTTATTGCAAAACCAAAGTAAAGATTAGCGGAAGCAACGTAATTTCTGAAACCAGTACATAGTCACATCCTGCAAAAGCATGCCAGAATAGATACTACAGAGACCATGACCATATGGTCTAGTCTTCACGCCCACATGGCGAAGACAATAATTACAGCAACAAGTACAAATCCGTTACCTGCAACAGGTGGGAATAAACCATGAGTATGAGAAGGTACTCAGCTAGACTTACCCGTCAAAAACCAGAAACAAAGGTGACACCAAGGATTATGCAAGGCTTTATAAGTGGGCTAGCTTGAATCATTTGCAGAAAAGCCTAATACAGATAAGTAACCAATATATGCTTAAGTATCAAGTTGATCATCATTAACCTGATAACTAGATTAGCACCTGTACTAAAGCACTCACTTTATTAGGGTCAAACAATATTAACCATAGTAGGTATAATAAGGCCATCATCATCATTATCATCAATTCCAAACCATCATTAATAATTAGTGTATCTACGCTGGAGATAACCAGTCAAGTTTCTCACTATCCGGGAGAGACGACGACTCGAATCTATTCCAACTCAGCTGAGGGGGTATTCCTGACACTCACCCAACAAACCCCGCTAAAGGCAGCCATAGATAACCTTTGGTACAACTCAGGGTGGGCCCGAACAACGCCGCGTTCTCGGGGATACCAGTGGCCAGGATGCTCAGGACTTTTAACTTACCTACCCCTGGACCCTCTGGCTCCCTTCCGAGGCGACTTTCACTTTTCGACTTCGCAGCCTGAGTTGAGCTACTAGGCTTCGTGGTCGGCAACCACGAGCCGGCCAACTAAATGTTAGGCATGCGTTCAAAATGACATAGAAGGCTCCAGGTCTCGGTCCTTAATCGACACAGACGGGGATAGATCCACACCCAAGACCTCCATGCCTTGCTGCTTCACTATCGTCATCCCGCCCGGTCTTATTTCATTTCATTAACACATGGTTCATTTCCACGATAGCAAATATAGCCAACCGTGACCTGATAAATCCCTATATCTCGCAGGTGATAGGAAATCACCCGACTTCTACGGTCTAATTTAGCAGGGCTAAGCATAGATACGATCATGTCTACTTAGGATTCAAGGTTCGAATTGCTGGACAAGGAGTGTTATCAATGCAGCAGGGGTTTTCAATCAATTCCTATAACATAATGCAACAATACATATAACATGTATAGATAGATAATTGCTTTGAAAGTAGGAGGCTTATAATGCTCCGGGGCTTGCCTTAACCGAAAGAAGATAGATCAAGGGTCGGCTTCAAGAACGGTTCCCATGTCTTCTCCGGCTTCGTTGGACTGGACCTCTGGCTCCTGAACAGACTTCGACTTTGGGTTCCATGCCCAGCGGGACTTCGCTTGTAACACGATTCTCGGCACACCTATTGCATGTATATGCACCCAATGAATTTCATGTATGCATCAAGGATGACACGATGATTTATGACATGCATGAATGATGCGAAGATAAATGTAATGACATGGCAACAACATGAGCACAAAATCATGTCATGTGGCGCTCTATTCAAATCACTTCAAGCTTAGGTGCAAATTTTCTCTCTGTTATTAACATGTTTGAACATCCCTAAGAAACCACTAAGTATCACAAAATTAAGACTAAACACGCACATAACAAGATTCCAGAATTTAGTATTTACAACATATTATCAACAGTAGCTAAGAAAACTCAGAACTGGAGTTCTACCAATCCAAATGACTTGCAAGAGGTCATTCTGGAAAGCTTATGAAATTGTCTATATTTCATTTATAAACATCTAAGCATGATTTCATCATTTACCAAGCTAAAATAGCACATGTACAGAATCTGTTCTAAAAGACAGAGCACTTTCAAAACTGAACCCAGCTTGGAACAGCTGCCATTTTCTAAACTATAAGTCCAAATGCTACCAAAATTTACCAGAAACTAGTTCATGAAATCCTCAACAACTTTGCTATAGATCACCAAGCATGAAAACCTCATTAACATAGCCTAACTTACTTAACCACCAAATCTGTCCAGAAAAGATAGATTTGTACAATTAAATATGAAGTGACGTTGGGAACATCACAAATGACTTACCCAACTTTACTAACAGTTAGATCATGTTTAAGTAACACAAAATCGAGTCATGGCACTAGCATAATCATTTATCTAATCCCCCTTTTCTATTTATTTAGAGTGCATAAGCATAAATGGCATCACATAAAAAATGTAACTAGAAAATTCTAATAAAATTACAGAGGCAATTACATGCTAACAGGAGGCTACCATAAAAATTTCACCTCAATTTGACAAGTAGATTAGGAGATATCAAAATAACAAAAAGGTAAGTGCCAATAAAACCTATAACAAAGGAATTTCATAATTGGAGAAAATGACCTCCAACAAGGCTAAAAATTTAACTAGAGCATCATTATACCATGACTAGCATCTCACAAAAATTTCATGACAATTGAATTAATACACAAAGAGTTACAAAATTACAGAAACACATGTTGCATCTACATGCTGCACTAACCATTTTTTTATAAACACAATTTATGAAACAAGCATAATTGAGTATGTTGCATACTTGTGTTTCAAATGTTGCAAATGAATGTTTCAACACTTTTACTAATCAAACATGATGCTATGCTCATGATAAGAGACAAGGATGCCATGATCATGCATTATGAATGCATTATGAGGCTAACTAACACCAGGGGTGTTACAGACCTCCCCCCTTATAAAAATCTCGTCCCGAGATTTGAAAGTCGTACCATTTTTCATAAAAAGTGGAATAGTTGTCCTTTAAATAATCCTCTCTTTCCCAAGTTGCATCACGTTCACCGTGATTACTCCAAACCACCTTGTATAACTTGACTGCTCGACTTCGAGTCACCCTTTCCAGAGTATCTAGAACATATACAGGTTTCTCCTCATAAGAAAGATCGGATTTCAATTTGATGCGTCTCACTTCTACTCTTTCCTCAGGAAGATGAAGACATTTCTTTAGTTGAGATACATGGAATACCGGAAAGATAGCTCCCATTTCACGAGGTAGATTGAGCTTATAAGCTACTCTTCCACTTTTCTCGATGATCCGATAAGGTCCAACATATCGAGGCTCAAGCTTCGTTTTGATCCCAAAATGCTTTACTCCTCTCATAGGGGACACCTTCAGATAGACATGGTCACCAACTTCAAACTCAATAGGTTTCCTCCTCTTATCTGCGTAGCTCTTTTGTCTAGCCTGAGCAGCTGCTATATTTTTCTGTATAGCATGAACTTGCTCCTCGGCTTCTTTTACAAAGTCAATACCATAGAGCCTTCTTTCTCCTGGTTCCACCCAGTTCAAAGGAGTTTTACACTTGCCACCATATAAAGCTTCAAAAGGAGCCATTCTGATGCTCTCTTGATAATTGTTGTTGTAAGAGAATTCAGCGAGAGGCAACCATTTCTCCTAGGATCCATTACAAGAGATGATGGAAGCTCTAAGCATGTTTTCAAGAATCTGATTCACACGCTCAGTCTGCCCCGATGTCTATGGATGATAAGCAGAACTATGGATCAAATTAGTTCCAAGATTCAGATGTAGGCGCTCCTAGAAACGAGCAGTAAACTGTGGCCCTCTGTCAGAGACAATAGACCTAGGCACTCCATGAAGACGTATAACTTCTTGGAAGTAAATATTAGCATACTAGTGTGGGTGATAGTTACTCTTCACGGGGATAAAAGTGAGCAGACTTTGTCAAACAATCAACTATAACCCAAATAGAGTCAAAACCTCTTTGGGTGGTTGGTAATCCGACGATAAAGTCCATAACAATGTTGTCCCACTTTCAACCGGGAACAGATAAAGGCTGGAGTAAACCAGGCTTCATGTGAACGACCTTAACTCTACAGCAATTATCACACCTAGCGACGTAGGCTACAATTTCCTTCTTCATTTTGGTCCACCAATAATACGGCTTGAGGTCCTGATACATCTTACTGCTACCAGGATGGATGGGCAACTTAGAAGAATGGGCTTCAGATAAGATTTGATTTCTGAGCTCTTTATCTTTTGGCACCACGAGTCTATCCTTGAACCAGAGAATTCCCTTCTCATCGATTCGAAAATGCTTAGTTTCTTGCTCTTTCATCTTTCTCTTGATGTGAAATACACCAGTATCAGTCTTTTGTAACTCAATGATTCTACTTCTCAAAGAACAATCCACAGTGATATGATGGAGTACAATGGGATGCAAGAGATGAGACAAATGAAAATCTTCTTCTATCAGAGAGTTGCAATGAGATTTTCTACTCAAGGCATCAGCAACCACATTTGCCTTACTAGGATGATAGTGCACTTGAAGGTTATAATCCTTGATCAACTCTAACCATCTTCTTTGGCACATATTTAACTCAGGTTGAGTAAATATGTACTTAAGACTCTTATGATCTGTATAAATATTGCATATATTTCTAAGCAAATAGTGTCTCCAGATTTTCAGAGCATGGACGACAGTAGCTAACTCCAAGTCATGAGTCGGATAGTTAACTTCATGTTTTCTTAATTGACGTGAAGCATACGCAATAACTCAGCCTTCTTGCATAAGTACGACACCTAAACTAGTACCTAATGCATCACAATATACATCAAATGGTTTCTCAATGTTAGGTTGCGCTAATACAGGAGCTGATGTCAACATAGTCCATAGAGTGTGGAAAGCTTGCTCACACTCTAGAGTCCAATCAAACTTCCTATCCTTCTCAAGTAGTCAAGTCATAGGCTTAGCTATCTTAGAGAAATCCAGAATAAAACGAAGATAGTAGCCAGCCAATCCAAGAAAACTCTGAACTTCATGGACTGTAGTTGGTGCCTTCCAATCCAAAACTTCCTGTACCTTAGTCGGGTCTACTGAAATTCCCTCACCAGACAATACAAGACCGAGGAAAGGTACCTTCTTTAACCAGAATTCACATTTGCTAAACTTGGCGTAAAGCTTATGTTCACGTAATCTGGATAAAACAATTCTTAGATGCTCGACATGTTCTTCTTCATTTTCAGAATAGATGAGAATATCATCAATGAATATCACCACAAACTTGTCCAGCACTCGCATGAATACTGAATTCATCAGGTACATGAGATGTGCAGGAGCATTGGTCAGACCAAAAGACATGACAAGATATTCATATAACCCGTATCTGGTAGAGAAAGCGGTCTTTGGTATGTCTTCTAGGAGGATTTTAATTTGGTGATAACCAGATCTTAGATCAATCTTCGAGAATACCTTTGCTTTAGACAACTGATCAAACAAGATATCAATACGAGGCAATGGATACTTGTTCTTGATAGTGACTGCATTGAGTGGTCGATAGTCTACACACATACGCAGAGACTGGTCCTTCTTCTTCACAAAGATAGCAGGGCAACCCCACGAAGAAGAACTAGGACGGATCAGCCCTTTCTGTAAAAGTTCACTAAGTTGGGTCTTGAGTTCAGCTAACTCATTCGGCGACATTCTATACGGTCTTTTGGAAATTGGTGCGGTACCCAGAATTAACTCAATCTTAAACTCTACATCACGATATGGAGGTAATCCTAGCAATTCATCGAGAAAAACATCTGGAAATTCACACACTACCGGAACTTCTGCAATCTCTTTTGCTTTTGCTATCATAGCGTTAACTGTAGTTTGAGGACTAACGTCTCTAGGAAGTTGCACTAGAAAAGCTTGTTGATCTTTTGGATCCCTCAACATAACCACTCTCGTAGAGGTATCGATCAGAACACCGTTTCCACTCATCCACTTCATACCTAAGATTACATCTAGGCCCAATCCTGGTAATACCATGAGATCTAGATCGTACAGACGTTCTTCTATCTCGATCTTTGCTCCTAAGACCAACTGGTTGGTTGAAATATTATTTTTGGCAGCACTAATATTATAACCACTATTATCTAAAGTAACGACCTTCATACCATGCTTGGCTGCAAGCGTTGAACTGATAAAAGAGTGGGAAGCACCTGAGTCGAATATCACAATTGCAGGATGTTGGTTCACTAAAAATGCACCGATAGTGATAATCTCACCTGTAGGAATGGATTCCACCATGGTGTATCGAACCATTCCTTTAAACACATCTGCCTTATTATCATTTGATTTCTTCTACGGGAGAGGACAATCTTTGGCCCAATGACCTGACATCTTGCAATTCCAACACGGCCGGTTACTTGGTGGTGCCTTAGGCTTGCCTTTCTTAATACTGCTCCTATTGACCAGATCCTATTTCTGATATGGGTGATATCTGGTAGATATGCCAGGCAAATAATACTGAGGTGTAATCACCACAAGAGTATTGGTCATAGGTGCATTAGATTCATGAGATTTCTTGTGGCTCTTAGAAGCAGCATATATAGCATTACAGTTCTCTTGAAAGATAGTATCACTAACAAACTTGTTGAAAGTTGCACACTTGCTATTGCACATGGCCTTCATCAATTTGGGACACAGCCCTCTTTTAAAACTTGCGATCTTCTTAACCTCCGTATTAACAAATTCCGGAGCATATCTTGACAAGTTGATGAAAGCATGCAGATATTCTGTTACTCTTTTGTCTCCTTGGGTGAGCTTCATAAACTCGGTGTGCTTGATTGCCATGAGGCCAGAAGGAATGTAATGTCCCTAAAATGCTTCCTTGAACTGATCCCAAACTACTTCCATATTCTTAGGCAAGGTATTCCGATGGTGACACCACCAAACACCTGCAGGTCCTTGCAACTGTTGCGAAGCATATTCTGTTTTCATATCATCTGCCACCTTGAGCACACGGAACTTCTGTTCGATAGTGTTCAACCATTCGTCTGCTTGAAGTGGTTCTTCTTCTTCTCAAAAAATAGGAGGCTTTGTATCCAAGAAATCCTTATAGTTGCTGTACTGGGCAGGCTCAGGTTCCTAATGGACATGGTTTCTGACACTCTCGTCCAAGGCATGCTGACTTTTGGCAAGCATTTGCAGCAACTCAGCAGAAGTAGGTTGCGGAGGAGACGATGGCGGTTCTGTATTGCCACAACTCTGACTGCTAGAGTGAAGCTGACAAGACATCTACAAGTAGGTGAAACTAGTATGCATTGATGATGTCGGAAGGCTGCTGACGAATTATATAATTATGATGAAGAGGTTGTAACCAACTATCCAAAATCCAATCTCAAAAGAAGGAAATCTCTTGGTTTGAGGTACTGATCTTCTGACAAGATAGGGAACAATATCCAAGGAAAAAGGTTAATGCGAAGATAACACATTGGTGTAGCTCCATAATGGATCATGACTAGCAATCCTTGATACCTGCGCGTGCCGAGCAGCACAACCATGTGTCGCGCGCCACAGGAGGCCCCCGGTTTTGTCGCGGCACCATGGAGTACTAATCGCAACACCATTACCGAACACACACCCATGAGGAATCCTCACATGTCAGGAATTAGGCGTGTAGAAACAGTATCATCCAAAGAGGGGGTAGCAAACAAGGATGGATACAAGGGTAGAAGCAATGGAGAGGCGAATTGCAGATCAACACACATCCCAACTCGAGGAGATACATCTTGAAATTGTGTCTTGCTTTCCTTCACGGGCCAGGTATGAATTGGGTTTCAAGGCTGACACTACTGACCACTCCACTAGGTTGGTTGACTACCACAATTCTTCACGAAAGAAATGCAACTATTTATGGGACAACTATTTGGAGGAAAGAAAATTTTTAAAGAACGGAATAAGCAATTTATAAGGGAGGGAGTAATGTAGAATGCAATGTATGATGCGAACATGGTGCATGCACGAACCGTACGTCCTCACAAACCTAGGAAGAATTTTGAAATTTCTAGCGTATAGTTCGGTGGCATACACACGTTCTCTCAATAACAATAACTAGTCACTCTACAGGAAACGTTGTTAATGTACCTGCAGAAAATTGTATTTTAGCCCAACAATTTCCAATATAGCACACAAAAAAGCAGTAAACTAAATACTTTCCATACATACATCCCTTGATGTATATACTTCAGTATCAAAGCTACCCGACAGATATACCCAGCATTAAGTACTTTCATAATCACATAATTAAACATGTAAGTATGCTAGTATCCACAACTACTCTCCCCTAGACCGACGGTTGGACGGTCATGCTCTCACAACTCCCACTTACCAGGGCGTAGAGGTATTTTGATCCATACATTACCACCCAAGCGGATGACATCCATACAATAGCACGCCGTATGGATAACAAAACAGAAAACAAGCAAGAACCCCCAAGTTAGTACCTTAGTAAGCCACCTAATAGTCCTTATTTGGGCATATAGGATATGACCACTGGCACTCTTTAGTTTAAAATAAAGATTTTTCACAAAAGCTTTTGTTTAAATACACAAATGACGTGTTTAACCATTGAATCTTGCTCCGATACCAGCTGTAACATAATCGTCCAAATTATAAGAGCACAAGTCCAAAAGCAATCACCAAAACGATCAAATTCTCAAACTTGAGCCCATATAACTCTGGTAGTCCACGAAATCACGAGGGATTTCAAACCAAACCGAGAGCAACCAAGATCGTAGTGATTCAACATAACACAACACTTGTTACAACAGTTCAAAAGTAATCTCATACATTGGAGTACGAATAATTTATTACAAAACCAAAGTAAAGATTAGCGGAAGCAACATAATTTCTGAAACCATTTAAAGTCAAATACTGCCAGTACATAGTCACATCCTGCAAAAGCATACCAGAAGGGATACTACAGAGACCATGCCCATATGGTCTAGTATTCACGCCCACATGGTGAACACAATACTTGCAGCAACAAGTACGAATCTACTACCTGCAACAGGTGAGAATAAATCCTGAGTACGAGAAGGTACTCAGCTAGACTTACCCATTAAAAACCAGAAACAAAGGTGACACCAAGGATTATGCAAGGCTTTATAAGTGGGCTAGCTTGACTCATTTGCAGAAAAGCTTAATACAGATAAGTAACCAATATATGCTTAAGTATCAAGTTGATCATCATTAACCTGATAACTAGATTAGCACATGTACTAAAGCACTCACTTTATTAGGGTCAAACAATATTAACCATAGCAGGTATAATAAGGCCATCATCATCATTATCATCAATTTTGAACCATCATTAATAATTAGTGTATCTACGCTGGAGATAACCAGTCAAGTTTCTCACTATCCGGGAGAGACGGCGACTCGAATCGATTCCAACTCAGCTGAGGGGGTATTCCTGACACTCACCCGACAAACCCCGCTAAAGACAGCCGTAGATAACGTTTGGTACAACTCAGGGTGGGCCCGAACAGCGCTGCGTTCTTGGGGATACCAATGGCCAGGATGATTAAGACTTTTAACTCACCTGCCCTTGGACCCTCTGGCTCCCTTCTGAGGCGACTTTCACTTTTCGACTTCGTAGCCTGAGTTGAGCTACTAGGCTTCGCGGTCGGCAACCTCAGGCCAACCAACTAAATGTCAGGCATGCATTTAAAATGACATAGAAGGCTCTAGGTCTCGGTCCCTAATTGACACCGACGGGGATAGATCCACACCCAAGACCTCCATGCCTTGCTGCTTCACTATCGTCATCCCGCCCGGTCTTATTTCATTTCATTAACACATGGTTCATTTCCACAATAGCAAATATAGCCAACCGTGACCTGATAAATCCCTATATCTTGCAGGTGATAGGAAATCACCCGACTTCTACCGGTCTAATTTAGCAGGGCTAAGCATAGATACGATCCTGTCTACTTAGGATTCAAGGTTCGAATTGCTAGACAAGGAGTGTTATCAATGCAGCAGGGGTTTTCAATCAATTCCTATTACGTAATGCAATAATACATATAACATGTATAGATAGATAATTGCTTTGAAAGTAGGAGGCTTATAATGCTCCGAGGCTTGCCTTAACCGAAAGAAGATAGATCAAGGGCCGGCTTCAAGAACGGTTCCCATGTCTTCTCCAGCTTCGTCGGACTGGACCTCCGGCTCCTGAACAGACTTCAACTTCAGGTTCCACGCCCAGCGGGACTTCGCTTGTAACACAATTCTCGGCACACCTATTGCATGTATATGCACCCAATGAATTTCTTGTATGCATCAAGGATGACACGATGATTTATGACATGCATGAATGATGCGAAGATGAATGTAATGACATGGCAACAACATGAGCACAAAATCAAGTCATGTGGCGCTCTATTCAAATCACTTCAAGCTTAGGTGCAAATTTCCTCTCTGGTATTAACATATTTGAACATCCCTAAGAAACCACTAAGTATCACAAAATTAAGACTAAACACGCACATAACAAGATTCCAGAATTTAGTATTTACAACATATTATCAACAATAGCTAAGAAAACTCACAACTGGAGTTCTACCAATCCAAATGACTTGCAAGAGGACATTCTGGAAAGCTTATGAAATTTTCTATATTTCATTTATAAACATCTAAGCATGATTTCATCATTTATCAAGTTAAAATAGCACATGTACAGAATCTGTTCTAAAAGACAGAGAGCACTTCTAAAACTGAACCCAGCTTGGAACAGCTGCCATTTCTAAACTATAAGTCCAAATGATACCAAAATTTACCAGAAAATAGTTAATGAAATCCTCAACAACTTTGCTATAGATCACCAAGCATGAAAACCTCATTAACTAAGCCTAACTTACTTAACCACCAAATCTGTCCAGAAAAGATAGATTTGTACAATTAAATATTAAGTGATGTTGGGAACATCACAAATGACTTACCCAACTTTACTAACAGTTAGATCATGTTTAATTAACACAAAATCAAGTTATGGCACTAGCATAATCATTTATCTATTCCCCCTTTTCTATTTATTTAGAGTGCATAAGCATAAATGACATCACATATAAAATGTAACTATAAAATTCTAATAAAATTACAGAGGCAATTACATGCTATCAAGAGGCTACCACAAAAATTTCACCTGAATTTGACATGTAGATTAGGAGATATCAAAATAACAAAAAGATAAGTGCCAATAAAACCTATAACAAAGGAATTTCATAATTGGAGCAAATGACCTCCAACAAGGCTAAAATTTCACTAGAGCATCATTATACCATGACCAGCATCTCACAAAAATTTAATGACAATTGAATTAATACACAGAGAGTTACAAAATTACTAAAAGACATGTTTAAATAAAGTGCATCACAAGATTAATTACAAACCTAAAAAATTATTAACCAGCGTACCCCATATTATATTTTCTAAATAAACTAGACCTCATATAGAGCACGACACAACTTGAACCATATCATTTGGAGCTACCAGTCAAGAGATATGAATTTTTGAATCTAGCATCAATTCTGTGAAATAAATAAAAACAAAACAATTTCCTAAACCTAACTGGGCTACTGGGCCTCTGCCCAGCGCCGGATCTGGCTCCGCTAAAAACCCATGGCGGCCCAGCAAACCTCCTGATGGGAGATCCCGTGCGCTGACATGCGGGCCCCGCACGTCATAGACACCGGACAGGGGAGGGAGGAGGCGACGGTGGTAGCTCACTAGCGGCTCAATGGCCGGCGAAGCCGAGGGCACCTACGCACTCCCCACGTGATTCCGCACCGATGAAGGGGTCTCAGGGTCTCTAGGGTTAGCCGGAACAGGCCTGCCGCCGGCAATGGCGGGTGCGGCGGCGCTGGGTGGTGGTTGCCGGTGATGGTGAGCCCCCACAGTGCCAGCCAAGCGCAGGGCGAGCTACATGGTACTACGACGGTGCTACCAAGGTATAACAAGGAGAACGGGGTGGTTGCTAGCTATGCCGGCCACGGCGAGCTTGAGCTCTGGTGAGGTCAAGGCCATGGTCGCGGCGGCGGAAATGCTAATGTGACCTCACCTCCACTTGGTTGGCTCCGGGAAGAGGTGGAGAAGGTAGGGGAGATTGCGGTGGTGCTCCGTGCAGCAAGGTTTGGGTGGAGGCATGATGATGACAGCGCACTAGCTCGTCGAGTGCGCAGCGGCGCTGGCGGCCTGCTCCTCCGCCTTGGCGAGCACAACAGAGGGAGGAGAGGAGGCGAATGGAGAGGGAGAGTCAAGCTGAGGGCGTTGTGGCCGTCTTGAGGGGCACCGAGGCCTGACCGGTGGGGGCAACGCCGGTGTACGGCTGCCACGACGCAGCCACATGGCGGCAACGGCCTGCGGTGGTCGGCCACCGAGTTCGGTTGACTGGATGAAGGTGTCGATTCAGTACCAAAATCGACTGACAGAGCAACTCCAAAGGCCCCCAACTCCCAAACCAGCTCGAGCTAGATCAAGATGCAATTGACAAAGTTGTCAAGCTACAGGTGGACTTTAAAAGAGTCAATAAGAGTTTGAGCTGAAACTTCATGGTTTGCAAGATAAAGAGCTCCAAAGTAGTGTATCTTGAAACTACAACTGCAGTTCTAGACTTAGAAAATTTTAAGTGTTGAAACAACACTGTTTCAAGCATTGTGGGTCCTGTTTGAGCATAATCCAGTCATTTTCATGAGATGGCCACATTCAGACTTTTGTTCCTTGATAAATTGGCTACAACTTTGTGTCGCACCCGGTTTTCCAAAGAATACCAAGCGCTAACGACATGTGTGCCCAGGATGTCCACACAACACATATAGTGACAAATATGGAGAATATCAAGAGCAATGCTTTATTATATATCGACCATAGTTACAACAGGACTTACAACTATTATAAAAGCATAGCAGAAACTATTATTGATCTTCTCTTCAGGGCTTCATACTCTATAGGGACGGTTGACTAGGGGAAGCACTCGCCTAGTACTCATGGACTCCGCAAGAAACTCTTCACTTGATTCACCATCTAGTACCCATCTAGGATTTTTTAATTATTGGTGACAACAACAAGCGTCAACTCACCATGCTCAGCAAGTATACCATGAGGTTATGCAAGGCTCAAGAAGGCTTGACTCAGTTGTACTGCATTAAGCATTTTTAGTTGGTCATATTCTATTATTTATGCCTATGTTTCTAAGTTATGCTTAAGGCACCCATGTGAATATAATTAGTTATCACCATCAAGATTTATCATATCCCAAACCATCCATAGAACCATCTATCTTGAAAAGGATCCAGGCCGCTAGTGACCGTGAGCACGGCTGATATATCAGTTTGATCAAACTCTGCAGAGTGTGTACACTTTCACCTTGAGTTGTGAAGACCCCTGTGCCCGAGGTGGCCAACCTCTTGACTCACTTCCAAGGTAAGTCGGCAGGGTTCACTATGAAGCCTTTCACTAAACTTCCAAGGTAAGTCGGCAGGGTTCACTATGAAGCCTTTCACTAATTACCCTAACAAGTTAGTAGCCGTGAGGTTTCAACGTCTAGGCGAATGGAGCCCCCCTTCAAGAGTGGCACACCATGACCGCAGCCCAGTACTCACCTTGATAGGCAAGAAGCCATTCTGCAACCTAGTCCCCCCTCTTGCGCTGAAAATTTTCGATAACTACTAACAAGCTAGAGAAAACTAGCTATACGACTAAGATCGTGCCCATTTTGATTCTCAAGGCTGTAAGTAAGTCCTAGGTTGCCGCTTTAAGATTCAGTCCTTACGGAGGGCAGACTAGAGCACCCAACAAGGCCCAATGCTCTAACTCCCTTTCTATCCATGTTGCCAAAAAGCACCATTTTATCCAATGATTTCATAAAGTCATTAATCATGATTAACATTATAATATTTGGTGACTGCAAGCTAAGCAAAACTACCCATATGCATGAACCCAAGGTAACAAGGAAGAGGGTACAAAAGTACTAGGTAAAGTCCTTAGCATCATATTAGACACGTGCATATGAAAGTGATTACAAGGTTATTAGGTGACAAGGGAACTCATGTTACACTTGCCTCAAATAGTGCTCAAACTTGTCCAACTCTCCTTCTGAATCATCCTTGTATAGCTTCATCTAACGATAGCAACAACCATCACAAGCATCATAGACAAACCTAGAAGCATTACATCAATCATTATATATAAAACAAGATATAAAGTTTATTAAACAAGTAGGGCTTGTTCTAAGACCGCGAGAGTGCGAAAACTAACCAAAATAGGAGCCACGATTAAAAGATATAATGGTTGAAAGGTATAGATGGGAAGGATTGAATTCATATGAGAATATGGAGTTTGGACTTGAAGATACATATTCAGAACAAAAAGGGTTGGACATGTGTATAGGTTACTTGGGAACATATCATGATAAACCAGTGCACTAAGGTGGATGATAGATCAAAGGGAAACACGATTATGGCGATTTGTGCATCGGTTGAGCGTACCTAGTGGCGGACAGCGGCGGGTAGCAGCGGCTGCGACCATGAGAAGGTAGAGACGCATCAAACTTATTGGCATAGAACTTGGTAGGATCATCTGCAACTAGGAAACACACGGTCATGGTAGAGGGCTCAGCGAATCATGTAGCGGTTTAGCGGGATACGTGGCGAATTGTTGAGGTATCCAAAACATACACGTCGGCGGACAGCGGTGGTTATGATGACTAATTGCATGGTTATAACAAAGACAAATGGTGATTCAATGGATGGGGTTGTAAGGCACTGCTTGGAACATATTGTGACAAAAGGACATGATGTTTTGACCGTCGGTTAGGTGGGGAACAAGATTGCAAGGTGGCACTACGTGGTTGTTGACATGGCAGGAGCAGCGACATGGTGATGCTTATATCCTCAGTGTTGTGGTTCATATGACCAAGAAAACTTACGGATATGTGTGCAAGTATATGACGCACATTGTGGTCGAAGGGCTTGACCACCGGAGCGGCGAAACATCGGGAACACGCATGCCAACTGGCATCAGCACGGCTGTGGGGCAGCAGGGACAGCGAGCACAAGATAGGAACATATATCTTTCATCTTTGGTCATATCGCCATGAAACTTTGCAAAGGCATGTGCAACTATATAGATGATGGTATAGCCAAAGAATGCATCCTAGGGTTCACTGGATCAACGGGAACGTCGTTGCCAAAAACAGGGTGACTGCTGTTTGGACAGCAGGGGTAGTAGGCACTTCGGTCTCCATATCTCGGCCATCAGGATTGCATTGCCGAACCAATTTGTCGGATCATGTGCAGGGATGTCATGAACATGTAGGTTCAAGGGCTCGATGATTTGGATAGTGGATTAGTGGGGAACGCCAAAACCACTCAGAGCTGCAATCTGACCAAACAGCAGGAACAGCGGGCGTGGTGATGACGATATCTCTAGTTCCTGAACTCCTATGGTAAAACCATCTTACAGAGGCATGTTCAAGGATGTTAGATACAATTTTACCGAAGGGTTTGATGATTGGAGTCACGAAACAGCGAGGAACGCCGATTCCGTCAGCAGCAGCAAAACTGGCCGCGAGGACAGCAACACATACATCGGGTAAACTTCGCCGGGGATCAACCATACATCATATAAGGTACTTGATATGCAGAGGTGACCATGAAAACATGATGGGAGAGATGATGGAGTGTTCTCACCAAGGGGAAGGGTTTGGTGGATCAAGGAGATGCATCGACAACGGCCGGTGATGACGATATAGTAGAACGGGGCATCCTTCTCGCGTTGCGGTTGATTGGGGCAGCCATGGGGAAGGAGGAGGAGCTTTAGGGGCGTCCCTCCTCTGTTCTTCACGTGGGAAATGAAGGGGGAGGCGTGAGGGGGAGATGGGGGAGGTATATATGAAGGGGAAGTGATGGGAGGTGAAGGGGTAGAAAGGCAAAGAGTCATGGCTTGATATTCTTCGCCTTGGTTGATATTTTTGCAGGATTGGAGAGGGCTTCTAGGGAGGTGATGTGGGAGAGTGGAGAGGAAGATATAGAGGGCTGGTTGGGCTTGATGTTGGACCCCAAAGGAGAGGAGGATGGTTAGGCTTTGACCCATGGCGAGAGCTAAGGCAAAGTTTGGACCGGGTTTGGCCCGAAGCGATGATAGTATTACAGGGCTGGTTGCTTGTGGCCTTTCTTGGATTGTGGGCTTTGATCAAAAGGATAAAAGGTAGAGAGAAAAGAGTCCATGATGATGTTGCCTAAGGTGAGTAAAGGAGAGAAAAGAATAAGCCCATTAGAAAGAGAGAACAATGTTAGGGCTGCCATTGGGTTGATAAGAGGAAGAAATGAGATTAACTTGGGTATGTGACATGTGAGTGATTTTACTCGAACGTGATGGTAGAATTGTGTGAGAATGATGACACACAATGATTGGCCATCAAGCATAGATTTAGTGCTTTGGAGAAAACTTGGTCAAAAATAATTAGAAGCTCTAAAATGAGGAGAAAAGAGAGAAAGAGAGACCGGGCTAGTTAGGGTTCTGACAAGATGAAACTTGAAGACCGGCCAAGGTGATACGCTCAGGGGGTCCCGATCTTCACGACGTAGGATGATCACCGATAACTAGCTGAAGAACAGCCGGATAACTTGCTGCAGGCAGCGATAACTAGTGCAACCTGGCAAATAAAACTCGAAGCCAACCACCGTCTTTAATCGGCAACCTGAATCGAGGATTCGCCCAACCACACTCTCAAAGAACCAACCAACACAGCCTACAATCAATCGAGGAAACCTCAAAGGGAGTAGGAGCACCAATTGGGAGCGGATGAAGCCGCCGCTTCTGTAAATCCCGCAAAGGAAATCACAAGAGCAAAGGGGTAGAGATCTCTCTCAATATTTGTTAGCACACAGCTGAACAAAAGGGGGGTTTGTATTCTATTATCAAAAGTCTGAGATTGCAATGAGTCTAGGAGGTATTTATACTAGCAACAGCCCTGCTAGATAGGTGGAAACTCGAAAAGAAAAATATAAGACGCACTATGTGAACGGGCCTCCTCGAGATGCCTTCCTAGAGAGTTTTCGCGTGGTTGCTGGTCTTCAGCGCAGTCTTCAGTGTTTTAGCAATAACTCTATCTTGGAAACTCCAAATGACATGCGGTTTGTTGGGTTGGAAAGTTAACTTGATAACCTTTCACACCATGTGCAGCATGTACCACGAAATATTGTAGATTGGTATAGTTTTGCATGGGAACTTGGACATCAGGCTGACTGCTGACTAGCTGACCAGTCTGTACTAAATCAGTCGAATCTCAACATTGGAGAATCCAAATCAAGTGAGAGAACTTGGGCTTGAAACTAGACTTGATAAGCTTTCCAACAAGTCCTCATGGGCCTTCATAGCTTTTGCGAGCAAAAAGTTGTGACTGATTCTTTCTGATGGTTCTGTCACACGAGACTGGCTCGAACGTGATCCTCCTCTTTGGTTCACCCTTGGTGTCTTCTTGTCATCCTTCGTGGTGCACCTAAGCAATAGCAACGTGCACGACTTAGGCAGTATATAATTCTCATTAACATTAAAATGATTTTCAGAAAGTAGCGCGTGCACCTCTTGTTGTAGCTTCTTGGCTCGACTACGTGTAATTGGTCCATCAAAGACTTGGACTGGTGTTGGTGTAACTTGACTTGGAGGTTGTAACATATTGTTGGCTGTCATGGTCATATCATCCTCCCCCCCTTGAAAAAGAGTCGTCCTCGACTCTAATCCGTCGAAGTCCAAAAATTGTGCTAGGCCAACAGGGGTAGATGCTATGTTTCTGTTGCAATCTCCTTCTTCCATCACAACAATGTGTTTGAATCTATAATCATATAAACCAAGTAGTAGTCTTATAGGTGGAAACCAAAAGGATTTAGAATCAAGTTTAGCTTTCACCTTGAATGGATCCTTAGAATTAAGAGTGAATGTTGATGTCCTTGGTATGATCCTATCATCCTTCCTCTCTTCAAAAAAACATGTCCTTTGCTTTTGCTTTCCTGAAAACAGTCTAAAGAAAATAGAGAGTGGATGCATATGCCAATTGCTATGATTACTTGTTGAAGATTGTTCATTATCTTCTTTATAATTCATATGCACATTATTTCCTTTTCGATGAGATGAATAGTTTCTCAGATTTTGTGAACCTGAAATTAACTTTGAAAATGGAAGCACAAAAATTTCTTTTAAACCACTCATTTGATTCAGGTTATCATGTTTTATCTTTGCAAAATCAAACATTTCAATAGATGTGAACGAAGCATGTCTGGTATTCCAATAATTCTTGATGCTCAACTCATGCAAAGGTTTAGTAATGTACCTTTCATACTCAATGGTTCCACATGTATATAGAAAGACTTTGGGTGGATGAACCAAACACATTTGCACAAGATTTCTTTGTTTCAGTGAAGAATATGAACAAGAAAATAACACTGATTGTTCTGAACAGCAAGCTCTAAACAACCTTTTTATTTCAAATAAAGAAAAGTATGGTTCACAAGATGTACAACTCATTTTATTCAACTTCAATTCAGCAATGTTGTGACATGTTATGCAAAGAGCACAAACATAAAATTTATTTATAATGTAGTGTCCAATGATGTTAAATGTAAACTTGCAGCTGTAGGCACTATTCAAAGATTTCATAGATGATATATCAAGAACACTTTCAACCATTTTATTAATATTAACAAATTCATCAAGCTTGACATAGAACATACATTCAGCAAGAGATATTCTTCTAAAGAATTCAGCATGACTAATCAATTTCACATGGCCCACATTATCGACATGTAAATTATCATATATTTCAGTCAAAGTATAGCAATGGTCATGCATGATTGAACAATGTTTGTCAACTTTCAAAATTTCAGCACTTGTATCAACATGTGGATCAATCAAATCAGCACAAAGATTTTGTGTATACTCAATTTCAGTTGAAGCAAATTTGTCATCACAATTACTGGTCAATATATGTTGTAGATTCAGTTCTAAATTGTTTGCATTACCTTTCAGATTTTGTGATGGTACATGAATGATGCATTGTATCTCTGAACTTTTACCTTTTTCCTTGTCATGGTTCAGGTTTTGCACAGCATAGAGTTGGTTCTCAATAGTGGCAACCCTCGCATTTCTCTGGCCAAGTTTCGGGGTCTTTTGAGCAGCCATCTCCTCTGAATCTTCTTTATAGACCTGCATGTTGGGAGAAACAACACTAAGAGTAGACATTAGTGGGTTAGTGTTAAAATCATCCGTGCATGCCTTGCAATAAAGCTCTCTCTTTTTGTGTGGTGTATCTCTCACACTCATATTGTGGATACTCTCAATCTCACATTTGGTGGAATCACACAACTCACTTTTGTTTTCACTCTCACTCAATTTGGCTATGTGGCACTCATTCTCACAAGGGATTTGATGCATAATATTTTCAATGTCTTCTAGAGCAACATATGAATATCTTCCATCATTCATGATGTAATCGATTGCCATTGGGGTAGTAATGACAACACCATCAGGTCTATCCTCTTCAAACAATGATGATCTCTCAATTGCTGATGTGGATTCATCCCCACTAATATTGCCTTCAATCTGAACTTTCTGTGGCATTGGAACAGCAATAGATGCAACCAAATAATCATCTTTGACCTCTTCCAAAGATGCCGGACTAGCATTAGTATAAGTGGAATCATGTGCACTAATCTTTCCTTCAATAATCTCAACACTCTGTGACATGGGGGAGCACAAAATTTCAGCACCACTGTCCAATAATTCATCACATAATGCAGCTGATGGTACAACACATCTTGACACCACATTTGTGCTTGGAACCATGTTGGTTCGAAACTTTAGATCCATTAGATCATAATGAACTTCATCTTGGATAGATTTATTACTTGCAATATATGGCACAATGGCATCATCTTTGTGTGCACATTCAGCTCTCAAACTGAAACATTGATTGGCCTTCAAATTCAGATTAGATTCACCTTCAAAAATCAGAGTGTTGTCAACCTCTTGGTCATAATTGGGTACTGATTTTTCATCAGATGACATAGAAAATTTCTGGACAGATTTGGAGCATATAACTTCTCCACTTTTAGCACTAGAATAAGACTCAGAACTTTTAAGATCTGCAGCACTTGTGTTCAAACATGGTGGCAGTGCTTCTTGATGAAAATTTTTTAGATTTCCATGGCGTGGAACTATAGCATGTTCCCTCAACTCAACACACAAAGGATCAGCCTTGATCAGAGAAGTATCTTCTCTAGTTTTACAACTCAACTGATGATCTTCTACAACTTGCATAGTGGCTTTTGCTACCTCACTTTGTGTGTCATGTGCAGCAGAATTTTCTTCTTGATCTTGCTCAAAACTGAGACAAACATTGATGGGAACATTTGCAACTTGATTCTCATCAACCTCAGATTGTAAATGGCACTTTGGAATAGCAACAACATCGAGAGATGGTGTAACACTATGATCCATTGTAATGTCACACACCTCACCATTTTCCATATCAATTTGGGACATAGAGCCTTCTTCTTGCTGCACAACAAAGTTCTTCTTGGAGTTGAATTGTTGATGTTCACTTCTCTTGGTACTAGAATCAACTAAAGAAACTTTTGGGACAACATGTCCTCTCTTCTTGCATGGACTTGATGATTGCTTCTTTCCAACAATGGAGGACATATTGGGCTGCAACTTAACACTTTTATCTTGGCACAAACTAATATTCTGGGTGACCTTGCCTTGCTGCACCTTTATAACTTTCTTTTCCTCTCTAATTGCACAACTTAGAAGATCTTGCATACTTCTAAAATATTTGCCCTCAAGTGCAGCAGCAATGTTATCATTAAGACCTCTCTCGAAATATTCCATTGCGTTCATGTCATCAACAACATTTGCACGATGCAAGGAAGAATTTAGCTTATCATAATATGCTTGGACAGATTTACTACCTTGCTTCACACGCTGCAAACGACGAAGCAAAATCAGCCGATATTCCCTTGGAACAAATTCTTTTCTCATGGCCTTCTTCAAATCTTCCCAATTCTTGATGAGATGCTTATGTGGATATTGTTTCCACCAATCATGAGCATAATCTTCAAATTCAAGCACAACTCGTGATATCTCCTTGGCTTCTGAAAAATCTTGAACCTCAAGTTCAATCTCCATTTCTTCTGCCCAAACGAGAAATTCCTCCGGATCATTACTTCCATAGAATGGAAGATTGGTATATCTTCGGCCTATCATGGTTATTGCATATGCAAAATAGCAAGCTTATATGTGGTATAGGAAAATATGTAGAACTCTCACAACCTCACCTCTCTTACCAACCAAAGCTCTTATGAATTCCCTGCCACGGAGTACAGAGAAACAAATGTGTGGTGGTAACTGAAAGTGATGGCGAGGCGAATACAAGACTAGAGAGTACAGATTACGGTGGTTTGTATGTGGAGCTTGGTGGAGAATAAAACAAGGAATGCAATCTAAATTCTAGTTATTGTAATATTAAGTAACAATCCAAACTAGAAGTTCTCTGCCTAGTGCTGATCACAGAATATGAATGAGATGTAAATCGATCACACACACACGCAAGGAAATTTCAGATTTGATGCAAACAAGGAGTATGATTGGGATGCAAGTGTTGCAATCAAACCCAACCAAAATTTTGCACCTAAACAAGGATAGCACACTGGTTGCACTACTTGATATGAAAACTTTCAGCACTTGTGCACATAAACCTACTGATCTTTCAACCTTTCTTTCTCAGTTTTTCTCTATTCTTTTTTTTTATTTTTCTTTCTTCTCTTTTTTTTGACACACTTTTTTTATAACTAAACACAAAGACCAGATTAAGACACTTGCACAATTAAGATAAGAACAAAACACAACCGGTAGCTATAATAGGATCAAAGTTTACGCGAAGGACATGATATGAGTTTTCAGATTTTTTTTTGTAGGGATTTTCAGATATATAAAGAGGCTCAAAGGACACGCAAAGGATAATGATCAGCAAGTAAAACAAAGACTCTAATGAACTAAAACTTAACAAAACTCACTAAAATAACAGATTGAAACAAAGGGCTAAAGCAATGTATTTTTTAGGCTTTTTGGTGGATAGGACGAAACAAAATATATAAGTAGCTAAGGGAAAGAAATCCTACCGTGGTAACGAAAGCTCTGATACCAGATGATACGCTCAGGGGGTCCCGATCTTCACGACGTAGGATGATCACCGATAACTAGCTGAAGAACAGCCGGATAACTTGCTGCAGGCAGCGATAACTAGTGCAACCTGGCAAATAAAACTCGAAGCCAATCACCGTCTTTAACCGGCAACCTGAATCGAGGATTCGCCCAACCACACTCTCAAAGAACCAACCAACACAGCCTACAATCAATCGAGGAAACCTCAAAGGGAGTAGGAGCACCAATTGGGAGCGGATGAAGCCGCCGCTTCTGTAAATCCCGCAAAGGAAATCACAAGAGCAAAGGGGTAGAGATCTCTCTCAATATTTGTTAGCACACAGCTGAACAAAAGGGGGTTTGTATTCTATTATCAAAAGTCTGAGATTGCAATGAGTCTAGGAGGTATTTATACTAGCAACAGCCCTGCTAGATAGGTGGAAACTCGAAAAGAAAAATATAAGACGCACTATGTGAACGGGCCTCCTCGAGATGCCTTCCTGGAGAGTTTTCGCGTGGCTGCTGGTCTTCAGCACAGTCTTCAGTGTTTTGGCAATAACTCTATCTTGGAAACTCCAAATGACATGCGGTTTGTTGGGTTGGAAAGTTAACTTGATAACCTTTCACACCATGTGCAGCATGTACCACGAAATATTGTAGATTGGTATAGTTTTGCATGGGAACTTGGACATCAGGCTGACTGCTGACTAGCTAACCAGTCTGTACTAAATCAGTCGAATCTCAACATTGGAGAATCCAAATCAAGTGAGAGAACTTGGGCTTGAAACTAGACTTGATAAGCTTTCCAACAAGTCCTCATGGGCCTTCATAGCTTTTGCGAGCAAAAAGTTGTGACTGATTCTTTCTGATGGTTCTGTCACACGAGACTGGCTCGAACGTGATCCTCCTCTTTGGTTCACCCTTGGTGTCTTCTTGTCATCCTTCGTGGTGCACCTAAGCAATAGCAACGTGCACGACTTAGGCAGTATATAATTCTCATTAACATTAAAATGATTTTCACAAAGTAGCGCGTGCACCTCTTGTTGTAGCTTCTTAGCTCGACTACGTGTAATTGGTCCATCAAAGACTTGGACTGGTGTTGGTGTAACTTGACTTGGAGGTTGTAACATATTGTTGGTTGTCGTGGTCATATCACAAGGTTTTTGTAACAAGGATCAAGATTAATGGTTTCCAAGGATTTTATCATGGTTCTGAGGTTATGGAAACTTGATCAAAGATCTTGAGAGATTTGATTTGAATCAAACCCTAAGTGCGTTTAAAACATTTAAACTCATTTTTCATACGAAGACACTATGCAAAGACATGAAATGCAACAAATCATTTATTTAAATTCCAAAAAAAAATTAGAAACTCACATTTTCCAACATCTAAATAGTGGACAACTTAAGTAAAGTTGGATATTTTAGAAAATAGTAAAAGTCTTCTGTTATATTTTTAGTGTTTTCTAGTCACATCCCAAAACTGAAATTTTTGGGGTGTGACAAACTACACCCCTTAAAGGAATCTCGTCCCGAGATTCACTAAAGAGGCACTCATTACAAAGAGCCAAATCACTCATGGACAACATAACAAAACAATCAACTGTGCAAGAACACACTAACATGACGTTGTCCTTAATCAGGAACACCATCGTTGCTAACGTAAAAGCGCTCAGGTAAGAACCTACTTATATAAGGCATAGAACAAAACGATCTTGAAATCTTCATTCTTCTTTGGTGTGATGATTCTTCTCATTGATGTAGAATCTTCAACACCTTGTACATCTTCATAAATCTTGGTCAAACGAGTGTTTTTCGGTAAACAACATTTTTATTTTTCGCAAAGCATCAAGGGGGAGGAAGTTATGATTAGTTTATACCAAAATAAGTTTACAAAAATGACTATTTCAAACTAGGCAAAGCGTCCTACAGTCAACACTGCTCTGATACCACTTTGTCGCACCCGGTTTTCCGAAGAACACCAAGCGCTAACTACATGTGTGCCCAGGATGTCCATACAACACATATAGTGACAAATATGGAGAATATCAAGAGCAATGCTTTATTATATATTGAACATAGTTACAACAGGACTTACAACTATTATAAAAGCATAGCAGAAACTATTCTTCATCTTCTCTTCAGGGCTTCATACTCCCCAGGGACAGATGACTGGGGGAAGCACTCGCCTAGTACTCATGGACTCCGCAAGAAACTCTTCAATTGATTCACCATCTGGTACCCATCCAGGATTTTTTTATTATTGGTGACAATGACAAGCGTCAGCTGACCATGCTCAGCAAGTATACCATGAGGTTATGCAAGGCTCAAGAAGGCTTGACTCAGTTGTACTGCATTAAGCATTTTTAGTTGGTCATATTCTATTATTTATGCCTATGTTTCTAAGTTATGCTTAAGGCTCCCATGTGAATATAATTAGTTATCACCATCAAGATTCATCATATCCCAAACCATCCATAGAACCATCTATCTCGAAAAGGATCCAGGCTGCTCGTGATCGTGAGCACGGCTGATATATCAGTTTGATCAAACTCTATAGAGTGTGTACACTTTCACCTTGAGTCGTGAAGACCCCTGTGCCTGAGGTGGCCAACCTCTTGACTCACTTCCAAGGTAAGTCGACAGGGTTCACTATGTAGCCTTTCACTAATTACCCTAACAAGTTAGTAGCCGCGAGGTTTCAGCGTCTAGGCGAATGGACCCCCCTTCAAGAGTGGCACACCATGAGTGCAGCCCAGTACTCACCTTGATAGGCAAGAAGCCATTCTGCAACCTAGCCCCCCCTCTTGCGCCGAAAACTTTCGGTAACTACTAACAAGCTAGAGAAAACTAGCTATACGACTAAGATCGTGCCCATTTTGATTCTCAAGGTTGTACATAAGTCCTAGGTTGCCGCTTTAATATTCAGTCCTTACGGAGGGCAGACTAGAGCACCCAACAAGGCCCAATGCTCTAACTCCCTTTCTATCCATGTTGCCGAAAAGCACCATTTTATCCAATGATTTCATAAGTCATTAATCATGATTAACATTATAATATTTGGTGACTGCAAGCTAAGCAAAACTACCCATATGCATGAACCCATGGTAACAAGGAAGAGGGTACAAAAGTACTAGGTAAAGTCCTTAGCATCATATTAGACACATGCATATGAAAGTGATTATAAGGTTATTAGGTGACAAGGGAACTCATGTTACACTTGCCTCAAATAGTGCTCAAACTTGTCCAACTCTCCTTCTGGATCATCCTTGTATAGCTTCATCTAACGATAGCAACAACCATCACAAGCATCATAGACAAACCTAGAAGCATTACATCAATCATTATATAAAAAACAAGATATAAAGTTTATTAAACAAGTAGGGCTTGTTCTAAGACCGCGAGAGTGCAAAAACTAACCAAAACAGGAGCCACGATTAACAGATATGATGGTTGAAAGGTATAGATGGGAAGGATTGAATTCATATGAGAAGGTGGAGTTTGGACTTGAAGATACATATTCAGAACAAAAAGGGTTGGACATGTGTATAGGTTACTTGGGAACATATCATGATAAACCAGTGCACTAAGGTGGATGATAGATCAAAGGGAAACACGAATATGGCGATTTGTGCATCGGTTGAGCGTACTCAGTGGCGGACAGCGGCGGGTAGCAGTGGCTGCGGCCATGAGAAGATAGAGGCACATCAAACTTATTGGCATAGAACTTGGTAGGATCATGTGCAACTAGGAAACACACGGTCATGGTAGAGGGCTCAGCGAATCATGTAGCGGTTTAGCGGGATACGTGGCGAATTGTTGAGGTATCCAAAACATACACGTCGGCGGACAGCGGTGGTTATGATGACTAATTGCATGGTTATAACAAAGACAAATGGTGATTCGTTGGATGGGGTTGTAAGGCACTGCATGGAACATATTGTGACAAAAGGACATGATGTTTTGACCGTCGGTTAGGCGGGGAACAAGATTGCAAGGTGGCACTACGTGGTTGTTGACATGGCAGGAGCAGCGACATGGTGATGCTTATATCCTCAGTGTTGTGGTTCATATGACCAAGAAAACTAGCGGATATCTGTGCAAGTATATGACGCACATTGTGGTCGAAGGGCTTGACCACCGGAGCGGCGAAACATCGGGAACACGCATGCCAACCGGCATCAGCACGGCTGCGGGGCAGCAGCGACAGCGAGCACAAGATAGGAACATATATCTTTCATCTTTGGTCATATCGCCATGAAACTTTGCAGAGGCATGTGCAACTATATAGATGATGGTATAGCCAAAGAATGCATCCTGGGGTTCACTGGATCAACGGGAATGTCGTTGCCAAAAACAGGGTGACTGCTGTTTGGACATCAGGGGTAGTAGGCACTTCGGTCTCCATATCTCGGCCTTCGGGGATTGCATTGCCGAACCAATTTGTGGGATCATGTGCAGGGATGTCATGAACATGTAGGTTCAAGGGCTCGATGATTTGGATAGTGGATTAGCGGGGAACGCCAAAACCACTCAGAGCTGCAATCTGACCAAACAGCAGGAACAGCAGGCGCGGTGATGACGATATCTCTAGTTCCTGAACTCCTATGGTAAAACCATCTTACAGAGGCATGTTCAAGGATGTTCGATACAATTTTACCAAAGGGTTTGAAGATTGGAGTCACGAAACAGCGAGGAACGCCGATTCCGTCAGCAGCAGCAAAACTGGCCGCGAGGACAGCAACACATACATCGGGTAAACTTCGCCGGGGATCAGCCATACATCATCTAAGGTACTTGATATGCAGAGGTGACCATGAAAACATGATGGGAGAGATGATGGAGTGTTCTCACCAAGGGGAAGGGTGTGGTGGATCAAGGAGATGCATCGACAACGGCCGGTGACAACGATATAGTAGAACGGGGCATCCTTCTCGCGTTGCGGTTGATCGGGGCAGCCATGGGGAAGGAGGAGGAGCTGTAGGGGCGTCCCTCCTCTGTTCTTCACGTGGGAAATGAAGGGGGAGGCGTGAGGGGAGATGGGGGAGGTATATATGAAGGGGAAGTGATGGGAGGTGAAGGGGTAGAAAGGCAAAGAGTCATGGCTTGATATTCTTCGCCTTGGTTGATATTTTTGCAAGATTGGAGAGGGCTTCTAGGGAGGTGACGTGGGAGAGTGGAGAGGAAGAGATAGAGGGCTGGTTGGGCTTGATGTTGGACCCCGAAGGAGAGGAGGATGGTTGGGCTTTGACCCATGGCGAGAGCTAAGGCAAAGTTTGGACCGGGTTTGGCCCGAAGCGATGATAGTATTACGGGGCTGGTTGCTTGTGGCCTTTCTTGGATTGTGGGCTTTGATCAAGAGGATAAAAGGTAGAGAGAAAAGAGTCCATGATGATGTTGCCTAAGGTGAGTAAAGCAGAGAAAAGAATAAGCCCATTAGAAAGAGAGAACAATGTTAGGGCTGCCATTGGGTTGATAAGAGGAAGAAATGAGATTAACTTGGGTATGTGACATGTGAGTGATTTTACTCAAACGTGATGGTAGAATTGTGTGAGAATGATGACACACAATGATTGGCCATCAAGCATAGATTTAGTGCTTTGGAGAAAACTTGGTCGAAAATAATTAGAAGCTCTAAAATGAGGAGAAAAGAGAGAAAGATAGACCGGGCTAGTTAGGGTTCTGACAAGATGAAACTTGAAGACCGGCCAAGGTTTTTGGAACAAGGATCAAGATTAATGGTTTCCAAGGATTTGATCATGGTTCTGAGGTTATATAAACTTGATCAAAGATCTTGAGAGATTTGATTTGAATCAAACCCTAAGCGCGTTTAAAAACATTTAAACTCATTTTTCATACAAAGACACTATGCAAAGACATGAAATGCAACAAATCATTTATTTAAATTCCAAAAAAAATTAGAAACTCACATTTTCCAACATCTAAATAGTGGACAACTTAAGTAAAGTTGGATATTTTAGAAAATAGTAAAAATCTTCTATTATATTTTTAGTGTTTTCTAGTCACATCCCAAAACTAAAATTTTTGGGGTGTGACACTTTGGTAAATGGTGCACCTCCATGCAAGGTCTCTAGGTTGGACTTTCTAATCAGTCAAACAGAGTAACTTTGTAGGTCACCCCAAGTCAAACCTCCCTTTAGAGGGCAAATTAGTCATTTTGGTCCACATGAACAGTGCTCCACTAGGTGTCCTAAGCATAGTTAAGCTACTAGAGATCATGTAAGAGCATCACAAGTGTCATCTACTCAAAAACCCTAGCAACACATAAAGGAAACACAGAAAACCACAAATGTTGCAATTGTTTCAAAACCGTGTTTCACCTTTTTCGTGACCTTGTTACACAACTTAAGCTTGTCATGTTACACTAACAATAATGATATGTTTCAAGGTATGAACAACACATGTTGCATCTACATGCTGCACTAACCATTTTTTTATAAACATAATTTATGAAACAAGCATAATTGAGTATGTTGCATACTTATGTTTCAAATGTTGCAAATGAATGTTTCAACACTTTTACTAATCAAACATGATGCTATGCTCATGATAAGAGACTAGGATGCCATGATCATGCATTATGAGGCTAACTAACACTAGGGGTGTTACAGTCAAGTAGTCTCAGCTTGCTCCACATGGTTTGTCAAGCAGTTTGAAGATCCGCGCGGCCCTTTTTGGTGAATTGGGCCACCTTGTCTGGCATGGCCCATGTGGAGCCATGAGGGTATACGGGTCTATACCCCCACAGCTAGTCCCCAAGCACTATGTATTTTGAAGCGACACGCCATCTTGTCCTTCTCCGACCAGTGAGGCTTTAAGCCCTTAAGCCCCTGACCAGAAGGATGGTCTGTCGAGGAATATTTCTATCCTTCCAACCAGTTCAACTGATAGTCGACCACCGTACTGGTCCAAAAAATGCCTTATCAAAAAAATACATGGTGCTCTGAGAAAAAGAAAAAACAATTCATCCCTGATGAAGTGTGCCCACTTAAGTTTCATTGGGGAAAGTTAGTGATGCGTGGCACCATTGGCTTAGCCATAATGTCAAGAGATGCGATCCTCAGGATCTAGTCATGTTAAGGTAGGGGTCGTGCCTTTGGCACTATGCAACAAATCATGTTTGCAAAAAAGTTAAGCACAGTCACCGCAAGGTGAAGTGTGCCCACTTAGTCCCTGAGCCTGACAGCAGGTGACTAGATCACGTGGTGCCAGGGTCTAAAAGAAAAATAGTACAAAGCCAAATAAGCACATTCATCACAAGGTGAAGTGTGCCCACTTAGTCCCCGAGCCTAACAGTAGGTGACTGGGATCACGTGGTGCCAGGGTCCAAAGAGCATGTTCCCAACTCAGCTGAAAATTATGCACCATGAGTCTATCATAGCACAGTCCCCAGCTCTGCTGTGGGCTTGGTCCCTAGCTCTGCTGTGGACCCATTCCGTAGCTCTGCCGTGGATAAAAACCCATGGCTCGGCCATGTGGCAACTCTCAGCTCTGTTGCGAGACGTCCCCCAACTTAGTTGCAAACCTAAAAACATCCTATGGCTCTGCCATAGGCCAGCTCCTAGCTCCGCTATCAGGCAACCCGCAACTCAGTTGCATGCCCAGTTCGTAGCTTCGCTGCAGATTTAGTCCCCAGCTTAGCTGTGGGGCCATAACATGAACTGGCACGCTAGAATGGGACCATATGTAGCAAAAATAGGCCCACTCTAGGGTCGTTACCACAGTCAAGCCCCACGTACGGCCTGCTTGGAGATAATGAATGAGGGAGCGAAAGCGGCGCATCGAGCACGGTTATCCAAAAACCCTGGAAGTCAAAGGGTCGCTCCGTTCTTACAAATACCCGCACGGCGGTGCCTCACATCTCCCACTACATCCATTTCACGTTAGTTCGTCTTCCACACAGTTCACTCTGCCTTCTCCACCAGTTCCATCGCCGCCACGTCCGCAAGCCAAACCCTAGATCCAATCGCCGCTAGATACAGCCGCTCTAGCACCATCCCTCACACCGCAACTACATTCCATGACCGAAGAAGAAAAGGAGGATGGCGCGTGGGAGCCGTGGAGCAAGAGCGTAGCTGATGGTGGTGGAGTGGAGTAAGTCGATGAGCACGAAGGCCACCCTTGCGAAGCTCGTCACTGCCGGAGTGATGGTTGAGGCCGCAATCGGCGGATGGAGGACGTCAGATGGTGAGAGCTATCCAGACCCCCGTCCTGGCGAAATAGTTATTTTTGAGGATTTTTACTAGCGCAGATTTGGGAATCTGTGCCATCCCTTCCTTCGTCAGTTGTGCGACTATTATATGATTAGCATCTGCAACCTCCACCCGAACTTTGTTCTTTCTGTGTCGGTTTTTATCACCCTCTGTGAATCATTTCTCGGCATCTAGCCCCACTTCAATCTGTGGAGGCACTTTTTCTGCCTGAAGAAGAAAGGAGGCGCGGGAGGATCCAAGGTAGCTGGGGGAGCTTACTTGAACCTTCATGATGGAATGAAGGCCAAGTACCTTAATATACCCCTCAACTCGTCCATGAGAGATTGGTACAAAAAGTGGTCCTACGTACAGTAAGAGCAAGAGCCATTCGTCGCCTATGACGTCGCGCAGATCCCTGAGCAGCAGGAGAGCTGGTCGGTAAGGCCTACCAGCACCAAAATGGTACAGGTTGAAGAGCTGCTCGAGATGTTTGATAGGAGCCAGCTTGACAGGCCAACAGTAGCCTTGAACTTCATCTACAGGCGGGTGCAACCGTACAAGGAGTGGGTGCACCTGTTATGTGAGTACTTAGGGTCAGGTGACCCCACTAGGGAGTCTGCAAGGAACCTCTCACGTGAGGAGGTGAACTGGTGGCTGACACAACTGTTCGACCTGATAGGATACCGCCAGCTACCGAGCATGATGAGGGCGTACAAGTTGACTACGCCGCCACTTCAGGTATGTCTAAAATCACCCACAGTGTCAATTTGATATTGATAGTTACTAGTCCACAACCATAACTCCTGATCTGATGTCTGCAAGATTCATCGCCAGGACCAAGCATCAGTGTACGTCTCTGATGTGCCTGCTGATGACTAGCCAGCCGGTGTAGATGCGCGGGAGACTTGGATGACGAGGAAGGCAGCTGGGAAGTGTCCTGCACCAGAGGGGCCTACCTAGAAGAGGAAGTTCATGGACCCCCTAGGCATGGGGTTCCATTGATTATTGACGACGAGTATAGCAGCCAGAAACAACGCAGAGTCATGGCCGGCTTGACCGATGATGAAGAAGACGAGGACGAAATTCCGCTGGCACGCCGGCAGAAAGCACAAGGGACGCCCCACACGCCAACGCCGCCAAGGGCACCCACACTGCCCTGAGCAGTGACACCTCCAAGGGCACACACACCGCCCTGAGCAATGATGCCTCCAAGGGCACCAACATCACCCCGAGCAGCGACATCGACCTAGACAGCCATACTGAACACGGGGCAGGCTGGCTCAGTCCCCGAGGGTGTTCAAGTTAGGAGAGAGCAGGCAAGTAGAAGCCAGATGGCTGGGACCCACACTGCAGGGAGCAGAAGTCGGAGTGGTCGATCCTTTAGGGCCACATTCAGACGCTCAGAAATGTAAGTAATTTCATAACCCCCTTTGTAATATCCGAATGCAGCAGCTTATTAGACTAGCGCAGGCCAGAGTCCACGAAAGATGTGGAGCACCCTGCTAGCAACCAACCCCCGTCAGTTGGTGTCGATAAAACCTAGTCGGCAGTCTACCGAGGGATATGCCCAAGGTAGTAGATTGTCGGCAGACAGGTGTGCAAGCCATGAACGAGATGCTGATGTAGAACAACACGCGAGTTTACCCAGGTTCAGGCCACCGTGTGGGCGTAATACCTTACATCATGCTCTGCTTTGTTATTGATGTCTCAAACAATGTATTACAAGCTAGATTGCCCTAGAGTATGTTTCGATGATTTTAAGGGGGTCCCCTGCCCTCCTTATATAGTCTGAGAGACAGAGTTACAGATCTGGAAACTAATCTTAGCCAGTTACAATTGTCATATGGAGCTAGATAAGGATTCCTAACCTAATCGACCAAGACCTTGCTTGATCTCCAAGTCTGGTTTGATGCCTTGCTCGAGACTCCATCTCGATGATCTGGATCGCGCGTCATCATGTAATGGGCTGGACCGTCTGGTCTGGCCTTGCCCATGTCTAGCGTAAGGGTATAGGGGTTTATACCCCCACAGCCAGTCCCCGAGCACTATGTATTCTGTATCGACACACTGTCTTAGTCTTCTTCAACTTGCGAGGTTCGTCTTCACATCACCTTGAAATGTTAGCCGAGCATGCGCTAGTGTTCCGTCTGGATCAGGAATCAGTAAACCGTGATTGTTGATGAAGATTGCAGTTGTCGGTGAAGATTGCATAGTGGTCCAAAAAGAAAAATTTTCTTTCCTGGTGAAGTGTACCCACTTGTATTTCTAAAAAGAAATGTAAGTGCGCGTACTTGATGGAAGTAACTGTAATAGAACCGACCAAATTATAAGAGCACAAGTATAAAAACAAGCGCCGAAACGCTCAAATTTTCGAACTTGAGCCCATATAATTTCGGTAGTCAATCGAAATCACGAAGGATTTCAAACCAACTCGTTTACAACCAAGATCGCATCATTCAACATAGACATCACACGTTACATTTCACAAGTAGTTCAGAAGTTCACTTACAACACACGGAGTCGCAAATTATTACAAACCGGGTTCATAAAGTAGCAGAAGCATAACACACACACACTTAGTTCAAATACCACTGCCAGTCTTACAGATCAACGTCACGCAAAAGCATTTAGGAAAGTAAACTTAATAGACGATCACGCCCGAGTGATCTAGTCCTCATCACCCGCGGGGTGGAGACGGTTCTTGCAGAAGCCCTGATAAAGCATGTCATCTGCAACAGGAGGGAATAAACCCTGAGTACTGGAATGTACTTAGCTAGACTTACCCGTCAAAATAGAAAAAAAAGAGACACCAAGGATCATGCAAGGCTTTCTTAGGTGGAGCTGGCTGACATCACATTTGTGGAAAAGCATAAGTAATTGAGACTCCTTTAACCTGTACTAGCAGTTATTTTTAACATTAACCTGCCATCTATCTTAGCACATGTACTAAGCATTCACTTGATTAAAAATCAAGCAATAATATTATTATATCCTTAGCAGGTATAATTTGCAGCAACATTATATCATTCGCTTAACCATCTGTTCAATTTAATGAGATCTATGTTATCGATGCTCAAGTCAAGTGCTCCCTAACCGGGAGCGACGGTGATTCGAATCGAATTCCTATCCAGCTGGAGAGGTATTTCTAACACTTACCGAGTCACGCCTCACGAGGGCTGCTCAGGTCACCTTTGGTATAGTTCAGGAGCCACGGGTTCGACTGATGCTGCATCCCCAAGGGCGACACTCTACCAGGTGCTAGGGACACTAACCCCCCCTTGGTCTCACGCTAATGTCCCCAAGCACATCCTTACTACCTCCAAGATGCGACCTACCAATCGATTCCCGGCATGAACTGTATTACTCAGATTTGCGGTCGGAACGACTTATCCGGCCAACTAAGTGTTAGACTGCGTTCAACATGACTCAAGGACGTACAGCGAATCGGTCCTTAAACGACTCAGACGGGCATAGCTTCGCACCCAAGACGTGAAGTGTCTTGCGGTTGCACTATCAAACTCACGCCCGGTCTCAATTTCATTTTAAGGCATGGTTCCATCCACGATAGCCAACATAGCCACTCGTGACCCATTCCTACATCTCGCGGATGACCGGAAATCACCTGACTTCTACCAGACTAAGCAGGGCTAATCATTGACACGTGCCTAAACTTAATTTAGGATTTAAGTACGATATCTAGACAAGGACAGTTATAATGCAACAAGTGTTTTCACACAACTCCTACAACTTAATGCAGTAACAAGTTATAATGTAACAATTGGGTCAGCATGCACCGGGGCTTGCCTTTCAGGAACGAGGAAGGGCGATGATCCGGACACTCCGGTAACTCGTCAATGGCGTTTCCTTCGTTGGCTGCCTCTTCAGGTTCTCCCGGCTGCTCCTGAACCTCCTCCGGAATTGCTCCCTCAAACTCGAGGAGTGTCACTCCCTCTGGTACACCTATTGTATGAATGCACAATAAATCTCATAGATGCATAAGAAGGAATGCAGCATGCTCGGGATGAAATGCACTACAGCAATTCCTAATGCTCTATTCAAATCACTTCAATAATAAGTGCAAATCTCTTCTCCGATAGAGAAGTACTTACCTAATATACACAACCTAATGTATAGATGTTCCTCCTCAGTTAAGGCCCTAACACCTAACAATCACAAGAACAACATTAGTTAGGTTACCACCAACTAAGCACAAAATATCACAACAATACATTCTGGCCAGCAGCTAAGTATTTTCATCACAACTGTAGATTCCCAAATCCTAAAGGCATGATACAAGACAATCTGTAAAGTTTATAAAATACTCTACAATTCATTTTTAGACCTCAACACTTAATTCCAAAGTTTACCTAGTCAAAATTCTAAAGTTCCAGAAATCTGTCCTCTCCAAATAGAGAGCAGCCATTTCTGGACAGTCACTTTAAACAGCTACAACTCCTAGACTACTAGGCCAAATGCCACCAAATTTTGACACAAGCTAGTTTAACAAGTTTACTACCACTTTGGTATTCACAAGTTTCCCAGAAAACACTTTTATCAAGGTTCAAATCCAAAAATGCTACCATCTGTCCAGAGAACCTAGAAATGTGAAAATTAAATATTTATTCATGTGTCAAACTACCCTTATGACCAAACTAATGACACTAATAGTTCACACATGTCATGCAACCACCAGAAAGTAAGGTGTGCCAACCAAAAACATTTATTTTAACCCCTTTCTTAATTTACTTAATTAATTCAGTGGGAAATTAAACTTATATGCAAGCTACTTAGAAAATTCTACAAACATTACTGGAGTCTCTCTGCCCTACAAGGAGGCTACTGTAAAAATTTGAACTAAATTTATTCATAGAAACTCCCTACACAAAATTCACAAGCCAAAAAGGCTGATTTTTGCATAAATAATAAATCACATTGAAAAGTATCAAACAACAGAAACCATATTTTTCTTTGTAACCTTAGGGTACCAGGACACTCTCCATAAAATTTCATGAGCATTGCACATATAGAAAAATTACAAAAATTCATTCAAGTATCTTCTAATATAACATGATAGCATCATAACTTGAAAAGTACTCAAGCACTAGTACCCAAATTTTTACCAGAGCTAGCATATACATAAAATAACCTACCCACCAAATTTCATAATTTTTGGAACAATACAACTCAAGTTATCCATTTAACAAGTTTATATTCAATTTAAACACATTTCAAAGGCCTAATTAAATCTTCCAAAAAATAAACATCACATATATATTTGATATTTTTCCTAAATACTACACTTCAACTAGAGTCCAACAAACTTTGAATCACCTCAAATGGATCTATAAAATGGGAGATATAAAATCTACAACAAAGCATATAGATTTATGAATTAAATAAAAGAAAAACATGAAAATGAATCCTAACTGCTACTAGGCCGGCTCGCCTAACACGCGGCCCGCTATCCCGAGTGCGGCTTCGCGCGGTTGACGCGGCCCAACCGTGTGCACGGCCCGCGATGGCCCTCCCGCCCGCGTGTGACTGCCAGGCGGGACCCGCCCGTTAGAGAGGGAAAGGCAGGGAAGCGGCGAGCCGCGCGCTCCAGCGAGCTCTAGCTCGTCGGAGGTGAGCTCTCACGAAAAACCAAGCCCACCCTCGTGATCTCCGTCAAGCCCTGCATCGATTCGTGTAGATAGGGTGGCTTGGGTTGGAGCGGAAGGGACTCGCCGTCGACGATGGTGGCTCGACGGGGTGGTGGTGGCGCACCTCGCCGTCGGTGACCTTAATACCCTAGCCTAAACCCTTAGTGAGCACCCCCGTGCTACCCACGCCCCGATGCGTCATCAAACACTCAAAGAGGATGGCCCAGAGGCCTTGGCCATGGTGAGTCGTCGCGCGGACGAACGCCGGCGAGGTCTTGCGGTGGCAGGATTGGCAATGTGGCCTTACCGTGGCGCATCTGAGGACAGGGATGGGATGAGGGGGTAGAGGGGCTCAAGGCGGAGCTGGTGGCCGGTTTGGAGACACAGTGGCATGGTGGTGAGCGCGTGCGAGCACGTCGAAGCGGTGGCGGCAATGGCGGTTCTGTTTTCTCTACCAGGAGGGAGAGCAAGGAGGGAGGAAGGAATGGGAGCAGCAGCCGCGCCCGTGGCATCTTTGAGAGCGTCGCAGACTAACTGATGGGGCCGCGGCCGGCGTACGGCCGCCACCACGTGTCCACGTGTCGGCACTGGCCTGCGACCGGTCGACCATCGAGGGGCCTGACAAACTAAATCGACTGAATCAACGCTCCTGGTGAACGACTGACAGCCAATTTTCAACGCCCTAGATCTCCTTGACCAGACCGAATTAGTGCAAACTATGAATAGCAAAGTTGGAGATGGATATGTGATCTACAACTTTGTCAATACTGGCTCTACCTGGTTTGACATGGTTTGAGAGTTATAGGTTTCCAAAGTAGGGTACTGTGAAACGGTTTTCAGTTTAAGACTTAGTCAAAATTGCTAAGTCCCAAAACAGCCTCTAAGAATGACTTGTGGGGCACTTTTGAGCAGGTTCTGGTCATTTTCATGAGATGGCCATATTATAACTTTTGTTCCTTATGAATTTCTCTACAACTTTGCTTAAGGTTGCTCCTCTATGCAAGATTTCTAAGCTGGACTTTTTAAATGGTCAAACCAAAGCATTCTAGGGTCAAGGATTGGTCAATCAGCACCTAAGAGGGCATTTTGGTCATTTTGGTCAACATGAACATTGCTCCACTATTTACCCTAAATGTAATTAAGGTGTTATAAGATATAATCAGCCACTCTACACCTTGGTTACCCAAAATTACTAGTGCCACATAAGTTGAAACAAGCAAAACAATCTTTCCCCCAAAATGTTGCATTATCATGTTGCACATGTTTCAAGACCTTGTTGCATCAATTGAGCCTATCATGGTATACTAACAACATTGTCATGTTTTGAAGTATGAGATCCCATGTTGTATCTACAAGTTGCACCACTCACATTTCATAAGCAAGTAAATTGTGAAACAAGCACATTAGGGTATGTTGCATACTCATGTTGCAAGCAAAATAAAGACATGAATGAGATGCTTGATGCTCATGCTTATGAAATGCAATTCAATTATGGAAGCCAAACACCTGAGGTGTTACAACCCTCCCCCCTTATAAAAATCTCGTCCCAAGATTTAGAAAGTGTACCATTATTGATAGAATTCCTTATAACCCTCACGTAAATAGTCTTCTCGCTCGCACGTAGCATCACTCTCACTACCCTGATTGCTCCATATTATTTTATACCACTTAACCACTCGACTTCTAGTTACCCGCTCTCGAGTGTCAATCACACGGACTGGCTATTCTTCGTAAGTTAGATCCGATTCTAGCCTAATATCCCCTAATGGAACTCTTTCTTCAGGAACCCAAAGACATTTCTTTAACTGAGATACGTGGAAAACATTGAAAATGACGCTCATTTCAGGAGGTAATTGGATCTTATATGCGACAGCACCACTCTTTCCTATGATCTAGAAAGGACCCACGTATCTTGGTGCAAGCTTCCGCTTCACACCAAAACGTTGTACACTCTTCATAGGGGAAACTTTCAGATATACAAAGTCTCCAACTTCAAACTCGATCGGTTTTCTACGGCGATCAGCGTAACTTTTCTGTCTAGATTGAGCTGCAGCCATATGTACTTTGATGGTACGAACTTGTTCCTCAGCTTCCTTGACAAAAATCAATACCATAGTACCTTCTCTCGCCAGCTTCTATTCAATTTAGTGGGGTTCTACACTTACGACCGTACAATGCTTCGAATGGGGCCATCTTAATGCTCTCTTGATAACTATTATTATACGAAAACTAAGCTAGAGACAACCATTTCTCCCATGAACCCTTGGACAAAATAACACAATCCCGTAACATATCCTCCAAGATTTGGTTAACTCGTTCAGTCTGTCCTGAGGTCTGGGGGTGATATGCTGAGCTTCTCACTAACTTGGTTCCCAGAAGGTCATGCAAGTGCTCCCAAAAACGAGCAGTGAACTGTAGACCACGGTCAGAAATGATAGCGCGAGGGATCCCATGGAGCCAGACTATCTGATTGAAGTACAACTCAGCATAGTCAGTAGGACGATAGTCTACTCGGATAGGAATGAAGTGAGCCAACTTGGTTAAACGATCTACAATTACCCAGATAGAGTTATGATTCTTGATAGTAGGAGGAAGTCCAACAATGAAATCCATACTTATCTCTTCCCATTTCCAACCTGGGATAGAAAGTGGTTGAAGCAATCCAGCTTTCATGTGCACAGCCTTAACCCTACAGCAGGTATCACACCTAGCAACACATGCAGCTATTTCTTTCTGCATTTTGGTCCACCAATAGTATGGCTTCAAATCATAATACATCTTATTGCTACTAGGATGGATGGACAACTTAGATGAATGTGCTTCAGACATGATATGATTTCTAAGCTCTTAGTCCTTAGGCACAACTAACCTATCCTTGAACCACAGTACACCCTCTTCATCTACCCTGAAATGTTTAGTTTCTTGCTCTTTCATCTTACGCTTGATGTGGAATATACCAGTGTCAGTCTTTTGGAGCTCAATAATTCTACTCTTGAGAGTGCAACTGACAGTGATGTTGTACAGAATTGCTGGGTGTAGAAGACGAGACAGATGAAAATCACTTTCAACTAAGGAGTGGCAATGAGACTTATGGCTTAAAGCATTGGCAACCACATTTGCCTTGCTAGGATGATAGTGCACTTGGAGATTATAATCTTTAATCAACTCAAGCCATCTTCTTTGATGCATATTCAACTCGGGTTGGGTGAAGATATATTTGAGGCTTTTATGGTCAGTATAGATATTGCAAACATTGCCCAACAGATAGTGTCGCCAGGCTTTCAAAGCATGAACAACTGCAGCAAGTTCTAAGTCATGCGTTGGATAATTCACCTCATGCTTCCGAAGTTGTCGAGAGGTATATGCAATTACTCGGCCTTCCTGCATCAGAACACCTCCCAAACCTATGTCTGAGGCATCACAATACACATCAAATGGTTTCTCGATATTCGGTTGCGCCAAAATCGGAGCCGAGGTTAGGAGGGTTCACAGTTTGTGAAAAGCTGCATCACACTCAGGAGTCCAGACAAACCTGGTGTCTTTTTGCATCAATCGAGTCATTGGCTTGGCTATTTTAGAGAAATCTGGGATGAATCGATAATAATAGCCAGCCAATCCAAGAAAACTCTGGACCTTGTGAACCGAGATAGGAGCCTTCTAGTTCAGTACTTCTTGTACCTTGGCGGGATCCACCATAATTCCCCCATCAGACAACACATGCCCAAGGAAAGGTACTTCACAAAGCCAGAATTCACACTTACTGAATTTTGCATACAGTTGATGTTCACGCAGTCTTGTGAGGACTATACACAGATGTTTAGCGTGGTCTTCCTCATTTTCAGAATATATCAAGATGTCATCAATAAATACCACCACGAACTTGTCCAATTCGGGCATAAACACCGAATTCATCAAGTACATGAAGTGTGCGGGGGCATTGGTCAAGCCGAAGGACATAACAAGATACTCATAAGGACCGTATCTCGTAGAGAAAGCTATTTTTGGAACATCTTCCGGATAGATTTTAATTTGATGGTAACCAGACCTCAGATCAATCTTGGAAAAGACTTTAGCTTTAGACAACTGATCAAACAAGATGTCGATGCACGGTAGAGGGTACTTATTCTTGACAGTGACTGCATTCAGAGGCCTATAATCTACGCACATCCGCAACGACTGGTCCTTCTTTACAAAGATAGCAGGACATCCCCACGGAGACGAACTAGGACGAATCAGCCCCTTCTTCAAAAGTTCATTCAACTGCACCTTAAGTTCAGCTAATTCATTCGGAGGCATCCTATACGGTCTTCTAGAGATGGGTGCCGTGCCAGACAACAACTCGATTTTAAACCCCACATCCCGATCCGGAGGCAGTCCTGGCAATTCATCAGGAAATACGTCAGGAAACTCACTCACTACGGGAATATCAGCTAATGCCTTCGCTTGCACCGCATGAACTTCACTAGAAAGATCGATTTGTCGGGGAAGTTGCACTAGAAAACCTTTTTGATCAGTAGGATCTCTGAGCATAACTACCTGGGTGGATGTATCAATGAGCACCCCATTCTTACTCATCCAATTCATGCCAAAAATAACATCTATGCCTAATCCAGGCAAAACCACTAAAGTAAGCGAGTACTTTCGCCCTTCTATTTCAAATTCTACATCTTTTACTACTTGACTTGTGGAAATATTACCACTTGCCGCTCTAATGCAATAACCCCCATCTTCAACAGTATGTAATTTGTGTGCAAACTTCGATGCAAACATAGGACTGATAAAGGAATGCGAAGCACCTGAATTAAATAGCTCCACTGCGGAATGTTGGTCAACTAAGAACTTACCAGCAGTGACTACCTCACCAGATGGAATTTCTTCAATACAATTATAATGAACATGCCCCTGATGGCCACCTTGATTTGCATTCTTCTTAGGATATGGACAATTCCTAGACCAATGACCTGGTTTGTTGCAGTTCCAGCAAGGCATGTTGCTTGGAGGGACACTGGAGCTGCCTTGGCCAGAACTACCCTTTGGCAGAGACACTTTATATGCTTTGCAAAACCCATTCTTAGTTGGAGCCTTCTTCTGTGAGGGACGGAACTTAGCACTTGTGGCAGGAGGGAGAAGAGGAGCCCTCGGTGCAGCTAGAGCTCGAGACTATGAAGCACCCGCCTCAAGGGCCCTCTTGCGGTTCTTAGAAGTAGCATAGATAGAATTATTGTTTTCTTGGGTCTGAGCATCACTGATAAAATCATTAAAAGTAGAACATTTGCTAGTGCCCATGGTCTTCATCAGCTTTGGACCAAGGCCACGCTTGAAGCTAGCCATCTTCTTAGCATCAGTATCCACAAACTCAGTTGCATACCTTGCAAGGTTGTTAAAGGCTTGCAGGTATTTCGTCAAACTCTTATTGCCTTGGGTTAATCGCATGAACTCAGTGTGCTTCATAGCCATCAAACCTGGAGGAATGTAATTCCCATGGAAAGCTGTTTTAAACTGGTCCCAAGTGATTGGGACATTAGGAGGCAACGTGGAGCGGTAGTGACTCCACGAAATACCAGCCGGGCCATGCAATTGGTGGGAAGCATACTCGGTCTTCAGCTCCTCAGTCAGACAAAGCAGACGGAACTTCTGCTCAATGGTATTCAACCACTCATTAGCTTGCAGAGGTTTCTCCGCCTCCTTAAAGAGCGGGGGCTTGGTGTCAAGAAAATCCTTGAAGTCACTATGTTGATTTGGTTCCGGTCCCTAACGACCATGGCGAGCATCCCAGTTGACTAGCTGGCGCATAGCGTCTGCTAACAGGCGCTAACCTTCAACCACCGTCAGCATCAGTTCCGTTGGAGTGGGTGGTGGTGGAGGGGGTGGCTGTTCCTCATCCTCAACGCCATGACCACGACGGAGGTTGTATGCCATCTGCAAAATGCATAGCCAATGGGCACTAACGCTGTAACAGAACCGTCCAAATTATAAGAGCACAAGTTCAAAAACAATCGCCGAAACGATCAAATTCTCAAACTTGAGCCCATATAACTCCGGTAGTCCACGAAATCACGAGGGATTTCAAAACAAACCAAGAGCAACCAAGATCATAGTGATTCAACATAACATGACACTTGTTACAATAGTTCATAAGTAGCTCTCATACATCAGAGTACGAATAATTTTATTACAAAACCAAGTAAAGATTAGCGGAAGCAACATAATTTCTAAAACCATTTAAATTCAAATACTGCTAGTACATAGTCACATCCTGCAAAAGCATACCAGAAGGGATACTACAGAGACCATGCCCATATGGTCTAGTCTTCACACCCACATGGCGAAGACAATACTTGCAGCAACAAGTACAAATCTGCTCCCTGCAACAGGTGGGAATAAACCCTAAGTACGAGAAGGTACTCAGCTAGACTTACCCAACCAACACCAAAAACAACGGTGACACCAAGGAGTATGCAAGGCTTTATAAGGTGGGCTAGCTTGACTCACTTGCAGAAAAGCTTATTACAGATAGGTAATCATTAATGCTTAAGCATCAAGTTAATAATCATTAACCTGTCATCTAGATTAGCACCTGTACTAGAGCAATCACTTTATTAGGAGTAAACAATATTAACCATAGTAGGTATAATAAGGCCATCATCATCATTATCATCAATTCTGAACCATCATTAATAATTAGTGTATCTACGCTAGAGATAACCAGTCAAGTTTCTCACTATCCGAGAGAGACGGCGACTCGAATCGATTCCAACTCAGCTGAGGGGGGTATTTCTGACACTCACCCGGCAAACCCCGCTAAAGGCAGTCGTAGATAACCTTTGGTACAACTCAGGGTGGGCCCGAACAGCACCGCGTTCTCGGGGATACCAGTGGCCAGGATGTTCAGGACTTTTAACTCACCTGCCCTTGGACCCTCTGGCTCCCTTCCAAGGCGACTTTCACTTTTCGACTTCGCAGCCTGAGTTGAGCTACTAGGCTTTGCGGTCGGCAACCTCAGGCCGACCAACTAAATGTCAGGCATGCGTTCAAAATGACATAGAAGGCTCCAGGTCTCAGTCCTTAATTGACATAGACAGGGATAGATCCACACCCAAGACCTCCATGCCTTGCTTCTTCTCTATCATCATCCCGCCTGGTCTCATTTCATTTCATTACACATGGTTCATTTCCACGATAGCAAATATAGCCAACCGTGACCTGATAAGTCCCTATATCTCGCAGGTGATAGGAAATCACCCGACTTCTATCGGTCTAATTTAGCAGGGCTAAGCATAGATACGATCCTGTCTACATAGGATTCAAGGTTCGAATTGCTGGACAAGGAGTGTTATCAATGCAGCAAGGGTTTTCAACCAACTCCTATCACGTAATGCAATAATACATATAACATGTATATAAAGATAATTGCTTTAAAAGTAGGAGGCTTATAATGCTCCAGGGCTTGCCTTAACCGAAAGAAGATAGATCAAAGGTCAGCTTCAAGAATGGTTTCCACGTCTTTTCCGGCTTCGTCGGACTGGACCTCCGGCTCCTGAATGGACTCCAACTTTGGGTTCCACGCCCAGCGAGACCTCGCTTGAGACACGATCCTCAACACACCTATTGCATGTATATGCATCCAATGAATTTCATGTATGCACCAAGGATGACATGATGATTTATGAACATGCATGAATGATGTGAAGATGGGTGTAATGACATAGCAACATCGTAAGCACAAAACCAAGTTATGTGGTGCTCTATTCAAATCACTTCAAGGTTAGGTGCAAATTTCCTCTCTGGTATTAACATGTTTGAACATCTCTAAGAAACCACTAAGTAGCACAAAGTTAAGACTAAACACACACATAACAAGATTCCAGCAATTTGACATTTCAAACAAGTTATCAGCAGTAGCGAAGAACATTCATAACTTGAGTTCTACAAATCCAAATGACTTGCAAGAAGACATTATGGAAAGCTTATGAAATTGTCAATATTTCATTTATAAACCTCTAAGCATGATTTCATCATTTACCAGGTCAAAATAGCACATGTACAGAATATGTTCTAAAAGGACAAAGAGCAAAACAATTCTGACTCAAACTTTGAACAGCTGCCATTTCTAAACTATATGTCCAAATGCTACCAAAATTTACCAGCAACTAGTTCATGAAATCCTCAACAACTTTGCTATAGATCACTAAGCATGAAAACCTCATTAACATAGCCTAAATTACTTAACCACCACATCTGTCCAGAAAAGATAGATTTGCACAATTAAATATTAAGTGATGTTGAGAACATCACAATGACCTATCCAACTTCACTAATAGTTAGATCATGTTTAAGTAACACCAAATCAAGTCATGGCACTAGCATAAACATTTATCAAATCACCCTTTTCTATTTATTTAGAGTGCATAAGCATAAATAGCATCACATATAAAAATGTAACTAGAAACTTCTAATAAAATTACAGAGGTAAATATATGCTAACAAGGGGCTACAATAAAAATTTTACCTCATTTTGACAAGTAGATTAGGAGATATCAAAATAATAAAAAGATAAGTGCTAAATAAACCTATAACAAAGGAATTTCATAATTGGAGCAAATGACCTCCAACAAGGCTAAAAATTTAACTAGAGCATCATTAAACCATGAATAGCATCTCACAAAAATTTCATGGCAAATGAAACAATACACAGGGAGATACAAAATTACTAAAACACATGCTTAAATAAAGTGCATCACAAGATTAATTACAAACTCAGAAATTATTAACCAGCATACCCCATATTATATTTTCTAAATAAACTAGACCTCATAAAGAGCACAACCCAACTTGAACCATATCATTTGGAGCTACCAATCAAGAGATATGAATTTTTGAAGATAGCATCAATTCTGTGATATAAATAAAAACAAAAACCACTTCCTAAACCTAACTGGGCTGGCCCGGCTTAACCGCTTGGCCTCGCACGCGGCTCAGCCTAGCTCGCGGCTTGGCCCAACTCGCTGCTCGGCCCAGCTCGCTGGTTCAACCGAGCCAATACAGGGGAGGGCCGCCGACACGCGGGCCCCGCATGCCATAGAGAGTAGGCAAGGGAATGGTAGGCTCCCAGATGAGTAGGCCCGGTGTGCTCTACTCACCCAGATGAGTAGCGGGACGAGTTGGAGTGGAACACGGGACCACCGGAGATGCTTGCCGGCGTGAGCGGCTGGCGGCGGCGATCTGGTGGCGGTGCACCGGCGGTACAAGGCACGGCGGTCACCGGTGAGGGGCTCCCTAGCTGCACGACGTCCAGGCGACTCTGGTGCGCGCAAGCACATACATGAAGGTGCTATGGAGAGGCGGGACCACGGTGAGCGCTCGCGCGGAGGAGCTCCGGCGAGGTCACCGCGGCGGAGAACCGAGCAATGCGGCCTCACCGGTGCACGGATGGTTCCACGGAGGGGATGGCAAGGTAGAGGGCGTTAAGGCGGAGCGAGGGATGTAGTTTCACTGGTGGTGATGCGGTGGCGAGCGCTCTCGAGCTCATCGGAGATGGCAACGACAATGGTGTTCGGTTTTTCCGCCTCGGTGAGCACCACAGAGAAGAGAGAGTGAACTGGAGGGGGGAACGGGGTTGGCCTGGCCTTCACAGCGAGCGCGCGTGACGTGGAGTCGCTTGGCCGGGCATGCTCGCCATGCGGTGGCCTTTCCCTACGCGCGGTTGGCCACAGGATGCCTGGTCGAAGTCTGAACTCGACTGCTCCGGCGTCCACCGAACCGACTGACGGCCAAGGTTCAACCGATCACAGCTCTTAATCCAACCCGATTTAGCGCTAAGTGTTAACAGCAAATTTGTAGATCTATGTGAGGACAACAAAATTGTCAATTGGGGCTTGGACTGGTTCGGCCTAGATTCGAAACTACAGAGCCCTAATTAGGTCACCAAGAAACTGAAACTGAGTTTCAGTTAAGCCTCGACTGAACCCGACTTTTCCCTACTCTGTAATTCCTAAACCAGTGAGAATTAGAGGATGGGGCTATTGACAATCTTGTAGAGCTATATGGGTTCTGCAAAAGTGTCAATACCCACTTGAGCCAGAACTGCGTATATTAGGAGATACAAGGTTCCCAAGTGGGGTACATGAAACTGCAGGCAGCCAGAACTTAGCCAAAAATGACCAAGTGCTGAAACAGCCCCTATACCTGACTTGTGGGCCATGTTAGGGCATGTTCCAAGCATTTTCATGAGTTGACCACTAAACAACTTTTGTTCCTCATGAAATTTGGCATAAACTTTGTCAAGGTGGCACAGCCATGCAAAAACTCTAGGCTATACTTTTTGTTAAGTCAAACAAGAAAGGTCCTAATGGTCAACTAGTCAAAGCATGAGTCAACACGGAATTAGGGCATGGCATAAACATAAACCCTAGGTCATTTTGCACCACTAATAAGATACACACATTACCAAGGCCTTAAACACACATTAGCATCACCTATGCATAAGAGTTACTCAAGTAGGCATTGAAACACTATTGCTAAAACTAATGAAACATCACTAACATAATTATTGAAACCTAATGTTGCATATGTTTCAGGAGCATGTTTCACATGTTTTCAAGCATAACAAACTAACACATGTTCTAGCATGGTCCAGATACAAGATATTATCACTACCACCCATAACATACATATGTTGCAATGTTGCAAGGTCATGTTTCAAGCAAGGATGCACATGAAATGATGATGCTTATGGTAATGCCATGCTATGACCATGCTCAAATGATGCTAAAATGCAAGGCAAACACCTAGGGTGTTACAACCCTCCCCCCTTATAAAAATCTCGTCCCGAGATTTGAAAGTCGTACCACTTTTCAAAGAAAGCAGAATAGTTATCCTTTAAATAATCCTCTCTTTCCCAAGTTGCATCACGTTCACCGTGATTACTCCAAACCACCTTGTATAATTTGACTACTCGATTTTGAGTTACTCTTTCCAGAGTATCCAGAACATATATCAGTTTTTCCTCATAAGAGAGATCAGATTTTAACTTGATGCGTCTCACTTCTACTCTTTCCTCGGGAAGATGGAGACATTTCTTCAATTGAGAAACATGGAAGATTGGAAAGATAGCTCCTAACTCACGAGGTAAACTAAGCTTATAAGCTACTCTTCCACTTTTCTCGATGATCCGATAGGGCCCAACGTATCGAGGCTCAAGCTTCCTTTTGATCCCCAAACGCTTTACTCCTCTCATAGGGGACACCTTCAGATAGACATGGTCACCTACTTCAAACTCAATAGGTTTCCTTCTCTTATCTGCATAACTCTTTTGTCTAGCCTAAGCGGCTGCTATATTTTTCTGTATAGCACGGACTTGCTCTTCGGCTTCTTTTACAAAGTCAATACCATAGAGCCTTCTCTCTCCTGGTTCCACCCAGTTCAAAGGAGTTCTACACTTGCGACCATATAAAGCTTCAAATGGAGCCATCTTGATGCTCTCTTGATAACTGTTGTTGTAAGAGAATTCAGCGAGAGGCAACCATTTCTCCCAAGAGCCATTACAAGAGATGATACAAGCTCTAAGCATGTCTTCCAGAATCTGATTCACATGCTCAGTCTGTCCCGATGTCTGTGGATGATAAGCAGAACTACGGATCAAGTTAGTTCCAAGATTCTGATGTAGGCGCTCCTAGAAACGAGCAGTAAATTGTGGCCCTCTATCAGAGACAATAGACTTAGGCACTTCATGAAGACGTATAACTTCTTGGAAGTAAATATCAGCATATTGGTGTGGGTGATAGTTACTCTTCACAGGGATAAAGTTAGCAGACTTTGTCAAACAATCAACTATAACCCAAATAGAGTCAAAACCTCTTTGGGTGGTTGGTAATCCGACGATAAAGTCCATAACAATGTCATCCCATTTCAAACCTGGAACAGACAAAGGCTGGAGTAAACCAGGCTTCATGTGAATGGCCTTAACTCTACAATAATTATCACACCTAGCGACGTAGGATGTAATTTCCTTCTTCATCTTGGTCCACCAATAGTACGGCTTGAGGTCCTGATACATCTTACTACTACCAGGATGGATGGACAACTTAGAAGAATGGGCTTCAGCCATGATTTGGTTTCTAAGTTCCTTGTCCTTGGGCACAACAAGTCTATCGTTGAACCAGAGAATTCCTTTGTCATCCACTCGAAAGTGCTTTGTGACTTGCTCTTTCATCTTTCTCTTGATGTGAAATACACCAGTATCAGTCTTTTGTAACTCAATGATTCTACTTCTCAAAGAACAATCTACAGTGATATGATGGATTACAACAGGATGTAAGAGATGAGACAAATGAAAATCTTCTTTTATCAGGGAGTTGCAATGAGATTTTCTACTCAAGGCATCGGCAACCACTTTCGCTTTACCAGGATGGCAATGCACTTGAAGGTTATAATCCTTGATTAACTCTAACCATCTTCTTTGTCACATATTTAACTCAGGTTGAGTAAATATGTACTTAAGACTCTTATGATCTGTATAAATATTGCATATATTTCCAAGCAAATAGTGTCTCCAGATTTTCAGAGCATGGATGACAGCAGCTAACTCCAAGTCATGAGTCGGATAGTTAACTTCATGTTTTCTTAACTGACGTGAAGCATACGCAATAACTCGGCCTTCTTGCATAAGTACGCCACCTAACCCAGTACCCGATGCATCACAATACACATCAAATGGTTTCTCAATATCAGGTTGCGCTAATACAGGAGCTGATGTCAACAAGGTCCGTAGAGTGTGGAAAGCTTGCTCACACTCCGGAGTCCAATCAAACTTTCTATCCTTCTCAAGTAGTCGAGTCATAGGCTTAGCTATCTTAGAGAAATCTAGGATAAAACGACGATAGTAGCCAGCCAATCCAAGAAAACTCCAAACTTCATGGACTGTAGTTGGTGCCTTCCAATTCAAAACTTCCTGTACCTTAGTCGGGTCTACGGAAATTCCCTCACCAGACAATACATGACCGAGGAAAGGTACCTTCTTTAACCAGAATTCACATTTGCTGAACTTGGCGTAGAGCTTATGTTCACGTAATCTGGATAAAACAATTCTCAGATGCTCGGCATGTTCTTCTTCATTTTCAGAATAGATGAGGATGTCATCAATGAATATCACCACAAACTTGTCCAGCTCTCGCATGAATACTAAATTCATTAGGTACATAAAATGTGCAGGAGCATTGGTCAGACCAAAAGACATGACAAGATATTCATATAACACGTATCTAGTAGAGAAAGCGGTCTTTGGTATGTCTTCCGGACGGATTTTAATTTGGTGATAACCAGATCTCAGATCAATCTTCGAGAATACCTTTGCTTTAGATAACTGATCAAACAAGATATCAATATGAGGCAACGGATACTTATTCTTGATAGTGACTGCATTGAGTGGTCGATAGTCTACACACATACGCAGAGACTGGTCCTTCTTCTTCACAAAGATAGCAGGACAACCCCACGGAGAAGAACTAGGACGGATTAGCCCTTTCTGTAAAAGTTCACTAAGTTGGGTCTTGAGTTCAGCTAACTCATTCGGTGGCATTCTATACGGTCTTTTGGAAATTGGTGCGGTACCTGGAATTAACTCAATCTTGAATTCTACATCACGATCTAGAGGTAATCCTGGCAAATCATCGGGAAAAACATTTGGAAATTCACAGACTACAGGAACTTCTGTAATCTCTTGTGCTTTTGCTATCATAGCGTTAACTGTAGTCTAAGGACTAAGATCTCTAGGAAGTTGTACTAGAAAAGCTTGTTGATCTTTTGGATCTCTCAACATAACCACTCTCATAGAGGTATCGATCAGAACACCGTTTCCACTCATCCACTTCATACCTAAGATTACATCTAGGCCCAATCCTGGTAATACCACGAGATCTAGATCATACAGACGTCTTTCTATATCGATCTTTGCTCCTAAGACCAACTGGTTGGTTGAAATATTATTTCCAGCAGCACTAATATTATAACCACTATTTTCTAAAGTAACGACCTTCATACCATGCTTGGCTGCAAACGTTGAACTAATAAAAGAGTGGGAAGCACCTGAATCGAACAACACAATTGCAGGATGTTGGTTCACTAAAAATGCACCGGCAGTGATAATCTCACCCGTAGGAATGGATTCCACCGTGGTGTATCGAACCCATCCTTTACACACATCTGCCTTATTATCATTTGATTTCTTCTGCGGAAGAGGACAATCTTTGGCCCAATGACCTGACATCTTGCAATTCCAACATGGCCAGTTACTTAGTGGTGCCTTAGGCTTTCCTTCTTTAATACTGCTCCTCTTGACCGGATCCTATTTCTGATATGGGTGATATCTAGTAGATATGCCAGTCGAATAATACTGAGGTGTAATCACCACCAGAGTATTGGTCGTTGGTGCATTATATTCATGAGATTTCTCATGGCTCTTAGAAGCAGCGTACACAGCATTATAGTTCTCTTGAAGGATAGTATCACTGACAAACTCGTTGAAAGTTGCACATTTGCTATTGCACATGTCCTTCATCAATTTGGGACACAGCCCTCTTTTAAAACTTGCGATCTTCTTAACCTCCGTATTAACAAATTCTGGAGCATATCTTGACAAGATGAAAGCATGTAGATATTCTGTTACGCTTTTGTCTCTTTGGGTGAGCTTCATAAACTCGGTGTGCTTGATTGCCATGAGGCCAGCAGGAACATAATGTCCCCGAAATGCTTCCTTGAACTGATCCCAAACTACTTCCATATTCTCAGGCAGGGTATTCCGATGGTGACACCACCAAACACCTGCAGGTCCTTGCAACTGTTGCGAAGCATATTCTATTTTCATATCATCTGCCACCTTAAGCACATGGAATTTCTGTTCGATAGTGTTCAACCATTCATCTGCTTGAAGTGGTTCTTCTGCTTCTCGAAAAATAGGAGGCTCAGTATCCAAGAAATCCTTATAGTTGCTGTACTGGGCAGGCTCAGGTTCTTGATGGACATGGTTTCTGACACTCTCATCCAAGGCTCGCTGACTTTCAGCAAGCATTTGCAGCAACTCAGCAGAGGTAGGTTGCGGAGGAGACGATGATGGTTCTGTATTGCCACGACTCCGACTGCTAGAGCGAAACTGATGAGACATCTACAAGTAGGTGAAAACTAGTAAGCATTGATGACGTCGGAAGGCTGCTGACGAATTATATAAGCATGAGGAAGAGATTGTATCTAACTATCCAAATTCCAATCTCAAAAGAGAGAAATTTCTTGGTTTGAGGTACGGATCTTCTGACAAGAGAATGACATCCAAGGAAAAAGGTTAAAGAGAAGATAACACATTGGTGTAGCTCCATAATGAATCATGACTAGCAATCCTTGATACCTGCGCGTGCCGAGCAGCACAACCTTGTGTCGCGCGCCACAGGAGGCTCCCGGTTTCATCGCGGCACCATGGAGTACTAATCGCAACACCATTACCGAACACACACCCATGAGGAATCCTCACGTGTCAGGAATTAGGCGTGTAGAAACAGTATCATCCAAAGAGAGGGTAGCAAACAAGGATGGATACAAGGGTAGAAGCAATGGAGAGGCGAATTACAGATCAAAACACATCCCAACTCGAGGAGATACATCTTGAAATTGTATCTTGCTTTCCTTCCCGGGCCAGGTATGAATTTGGTTTCAAGGCTGACACTACTGACCACTCCACTAGGTTGGTTGACTACCCCAATTCTTCACGAAAGAAATGCAACTATTTATGGGACAACTATTTGGAGGAAAGAAATTTTTTTAAGAATGGAATCAGCAATTTATAAGGGAGGGAGTAATGCAGAATGCAATGTACGATGCGAACATGGTGCATGCACGAACCGTACGTCCTCACAAACCTAGGAAGAATTTGAAATTTCTAGCGTATAGTTCGGTGGCATACACACGTTCTCTCAATAACGATAACTAGTCGCTCTACAGGGAACGTTGTTAGTGTACCTGCAGAAAATTGCATTTCCGCCCAACAATTCCCAATATAGCACACAAGAAAGCAATAAACTAAATACTTTCCATACATACATCCCCCGATGTATATACTTCAGTATCAAAGCTAACCGACAGATTTACCCACAATTAAGTACTCTCGTAGATACATGGTTGGACATGTAAGTATGCGAGTGTCCACAACTACTCTCCCCTAGACTGACGGTTGGACGGTCATGCTCTCACAACTCCCACTTACCAGGGCGTAGAGGTATTTTGATCCATACATTACCACCCAAACAGATGACATCCATACAATAGCACGCCGTATGGACAACGAAATAGAAAGCAAGCAAGAACCCCCAAGTTAGTACCTTAGTAAACCACCTAATATTCCTTATTTGGGCATATAGGATATGACCACTGACACTCTTTAGATTAGAATTAAGATTTTTCACAAAAGCTTTTGTTTAAATACACAAATGATGTGTTTACTGTTGAATCTTGCTCTGATACCAGCTGTAACGGAACCGTTCAAATTATAAGAGCACAAGTTCAAAAACAATCGCTGAAACGATCAAATTCTCAAACTTGAGCCCATATAACTCCGGTAGTCCACGAAATCACGAGGGATTTCAAAACAAACCAAGAGCAACCAAGATCGTAGTGATTCAACATAACACGACACTTATTACAATAGTTCATAAGTAGCTCTCATACATCGGAGTACGAATAATTTTATTACAAAACCATGTAATGATTAGCGGAAGCAACATAATTTCTGAAACCATTTAAATTCAAATACTGCCAGTACATAGTCACATCCTGCAAAAGCATACCAGAAGGGATACTACAGAGACCATGCCCATATGGTCTAGTCTTCACACCCACATGGCGAAGACAATACTTGCAGCAACAAGTACGAATCTGCTCCCTGCAACAAGTGGGAATAAACCCTGAGTACGAGAAGGTACTCAGCTAGACTTACCCGACCAAAACCAGAAACAACGGTGACACCAAGGAGTATGCAAGGCTTTATAAGGTGGGCTAGCTTGACTCACTTGCAGAAAAGCTTATTACAGATAGGTAATCATTAATGCTTAAGCATCAAGTTAATAATCATTAACCTGTCATCTAGATTAGCACCTGTACTAGAGCAATCACTTTATTAGGAGCAAACAATATTAACCATAGCAGGTATAATGAGGCCATCATCATCATTATCATCAATTCCGAACCATCATTAATAATTAGTGTATCTACGCTGGAGATAACCAGTCAAGTTTCTCACTATCCGGGAGAGACGGCGACTCGAATCGATTCCAACTCAGCTGAGGGGGGTATTCCTGACACTCACCCAGCAAACCCCGCAAAAGGCAGCCGTAGATAACCTTTGGTACAACTCAGGGTGGGCCCGAACAGCACCGTGTTCTTGGGGATACCAGTGGCCAGGACGCTCAGGACTTTTAACTCACCTGCCCTTGGACCCTTTGGCTCCCTTCCGAGGCGACTTTCACTTTTTGACTTCGCAGCCTGAGTTGAGCTACTAGGCTTCACGGTCGGCAACCTCAGGCCGGCCAACTAAATGTCAGGCATGCGTTCAAAATGGCATAGAAGGCTCTAGGTCTCGGTCCTTAATCGACACAGACAGGGATAGATCCACACCCAAGACCTCCATGCCTTGCTGCTTCTCTATCGTCATCCCGCCCGGTCTCATTTCATTTCATTACACATGGTTCATTTCCGCGATAGCAAATATAGCCAACTGTGACCTGATAAGTCCCTATATCTCGCAGGTGACAGGAAATCACCCGACTTCTACCGGTCTAATTTAGCAGGGCTAAACATAGATACGATCCTGTCTACATAGGATTCAAGGTTCGAATTGCTGGACAAGGAGTGTTATCAATGCAGCAAGGGTTTTCAACCAACTCCTATCACGTAATGCAACATACATATAACATGTATATAAAGATAATTGCTTTAAAAGTAGGAGGCTTATAATGCTCCGGGGCTTGCCTTAACCGAAAGAAGATAGATCAAAGGTCAGCTTCAAGAACGGTTTCCACGTCTTTTCCGGCTTCGTCGGACTGGACCTCCAGCTCCTGAACGGACTCCAACTTCGGGTTCCACGCCCAGCGAGACCTCGCTTGAGACACGATCCTCGACACACCTATTGCATGTATATGCATCCAATGAATTTCATGTATGCACCAAGGATGACATGATGATTTATGAACATGCATGAATGATGTGAAGATGGGTGTAATGACATAGCAACATCGTAAGCACAAAACCAAGTTATGTGGTGCTCTATTCAAATCACTTCAAGGTTAGGTGCAAATTTCCTCTATGGTATTAACATGTTTGAACATCTCTAAGAAACCACTAAGTAGCACAAAGTTAAGACTAAACACACACATAACAAGATTCCAGCAATTTGACATTTCAAACAAGTTATCAGCAGTAGCGAAGAACATTCATAACTGGAGTTCTACAAATCCAAATGACTTGCAAGAAGACATTATGGAAAGCTTATGAAATTGTCAATATTTCATTTATAAACCTCTAAGCATGATTTCATCATTTACCAGGTCAAAATAGCACATGTACAGAATATATTCTAAAAGGACAAAGAGCAAAACAATTCTGACTCAAACTTTGAACAGCTGCCATTTCTAAACTGTATGTCCAAATGCTACCAAAATTTACCAGCAACTAGTTCATGAAATCCTCAACAACTTTGCTATAGATCACTAAGCATGAAAACCTCATTAACATAGCCTAAATTACTTAACAACCACATCTGTCCAGAAAAGATAGATTTGTACAATTAAATATTAAGTGATGTTGAGAACATCGCAATGACCTATCCAACTTCACTAATAGTTAGATCATGTTTAAGTAACACCAAATCAAGTCATGGCACTAGCATAAACATTTATCAAATCACCCTTTTCTATTTATTTAGAGTGCATAAGCATAAATAGCATCACATATAAAAATGTAACTAGAAACTTCTAATAAAATTACAGAGGCAAATATATGCTAACAAGGGGCTACCATAAAAATTTTACCTCATTTTGACAAGTATTTTAGGAGATATCAAAATAATAAAAAGATAAGTGATAAATAGACCTATAACAAAGGAATTTCATAATTGGAGCAAATGACCTCCAACAAGGCTAAAAATTTAACTAGAGCATCATTAAACCATGAATAGCATCTCACAAAAATTTCATGGCAAATGAAATAATACACAGGGAGATACAAAATTACTAAAACACATGCTTAAATAAAGTGCATCACAAGATTAATTACAAACTCAGAAATTATTAACCAGCATACCCCATATTATATTTTCTAAATAAACTAGACCTCATAAAGAGCACAACCCAACTTGAACCATATCATTTGGAGCTACCAATCAAGAGATATGAATTTTTGAAGATAGCATCAATTCTGTGATATAAATAAAAACAAAAACCACTTCCTAAACCTAACTGGGCCGGCCCGGCTTAACCGTTTGGCCTCGCATGCGGCTCAGCCCAGCTCGCGGCTCGGCCCAACTCGCTGCTCGGCCCAGCTCGCTGGTTCAACCGAGCTAAGACAGGGGAGGGGCGCCGACACGCGGGCCCCGCATGCCATAGAGAGTAGGCAGGGGAATGGTGGGCCGCCGGCGGTAACTCATCGCCGACGAGGTCTCGAGCGCCGGTGAGGGCACCGGCGTGCTCTACTCACCCAGACGAGTAGCGGGACGAGCTGGAGTGGAACGCGGGACCACCGGAGATGCTTGCCGGCCTGAGCGACTGGCGGCGGCGATCTGGTGGCGGTGCGCCAGCGGTACAAGGCACGGCGGTCACCAGTGAGGGGCTCCCTAGTTGCACGACGTCCAGGCGACTCCGGTGCGCGCAAGCACATACACGGAGGTGCTATGGAGAGGTGGGACCACGGTGAGCGCTCGCGCGGAGGAGCTCCGGCGAGGTCACCGCGGCGGAGAACCGAGCAATGCGGCCTCACCGGTGCACGGATGGTTCCACGGAGGGGATGGTGAGGTAGAGGGGGTTAAGGCGGAGCGAGGGATGTAGTTTCACCAGTGGTGATGCGGTGGCAAGCGCTCTCGAGCTCATCGGAGATGGCGACGGCAATGGTGTTCGGTTTTTCTGCCTCGGTGAGCACCACAGAGAAGAGAGAGTGAACTAGAGGGGGGAGCGGGGTTGGCCTGGCCTTCACAGCGAGCGCGCGCGCGACGTGGAGTCGCTTGGCCAGGCATGCTCGCCACACGGTGGCCTTTGCCTATGCGCTGTTGGCCACAGGACGCCTGGCCGAAGTCTGAACTCGACTGCTCCGGCGTCCACCGAACCGACTGACGGCCAAGGTTCAACCGGTCACAGCTCTTAATCCAACCCGATTTAGCGCTAAGTGTTAACAGCAAATTTGTAGATCTATGTGAGGACAACAAAATTGTCAATTGGGGCTTGGACTGGTTCGGCCTAGATTTGAAACTACAAAGCCCTAAAGTAGGTCACCAAGAAACTGAAACTGAGTTTCAGTTAATCCTCGACTGAACCCGACTTTTCCCTACTCTGTAATTCCTAAACCAGTGAGAATTAGAGGATGGGGCTATTGACAATCTTGTAGAGCTATATGGATTCTGCAAAAGTGTCAATACCCACTTGAGCCAGAACTGCATATATTAGGAGATACAAGGTTCCCAAGTGGGGTACATGAAAACTGCAGGCAGCCATAACTTAGCCAAAAATGACCAAGTGCTGAAACAGCCCCTATACCTGACTTGTGGGCCATGTTAGGGCATGTTCCAAGCATTTTCATGAGTTGACCACTGAACAACTTTTGTTCCTCATGAAATTTGGCATAAACTTTGTTAAGGTGGCACAGCCATGCAAAAACTCTAGGCTATACTTTTTGTTAAGTCAAACAAGAAAGGTCCTAATGGTCAACTAGTCAAAGCATGAGTCAACACGGAATTAGGGCATGGCATAAATATAAACCCTAGGTCATTTTGCACCACTAACATGATACACACATTACCAAGGCCTTAAACACACATTAGCATCACCTATGCATAAGAGTTACTCAAGTAGTCATTGAAACACTATTGCTAAAACTAATGAAACATCACTAACATAATTATTGAAACCTAATGTTGCATATGTTTCAGGAGCATGTTTCACATGTTTTCAAGCATAACAAACTAACACATGTTCTAGCATGGTCCAGATACAAGATATTATCACTACCACCCATAACATACATATGTTGCAATGTTGCAAGGTCATGTTTCAAGCAAGGATGCACATGAAATGATGATGCTTATGGTAATGCCATGCTATGACCATGCTCAAATGATGCTAAAATGCTAGGCAAACACCTGGGGTGTTACAGCCCTCCCCCCTTATAAAAATCTCATCCCGAGATTTGAAAGTCGTACCACTTTTCAAAGAAAGCAGAATAGTTATCCTTTAAATAATCCTCTCTTTCCCAAGTTGCATCACGTTCACCGTGATTACTCCAAACCACCTTGTATAATTTGACTACTCGATTTCGAGTTACTCTTTCCAGAGTATCCAGAACATATATCGGTTTTTCCTCATAAGAGAGATCAGATTTTAACTTGATGCGTCTCACTTCTACTCTTTCCTCGGGAAGACGGAGACATTTCTTCAATTGAGAAACATGGAAGATTGGAAAGATAGCTCCTAACTCACGAGGTAAACTAAGCTTATAAGCTACTCTTCCACTTTTCTCGATGATCCGATAGGGCCCAACGTATTGAGGCTCAAGCTTCCTTTTGATCCCCAAATGCTTTACTCCTCTCATAGGGGACACCTTCAGATAGACATGGTCACCTACTTCAAACTCAATAGGTTTCCTTCTCTTATCTGCATAACTCTTTTGTCTAGCCTGAGCGGCTGCTATATTTTTCTGTATAGCACGGACTTGCTCTTCGGCTTCTTTTACAAAGTCAATACCATAGAGCCTTCTCTCTCCTAGTTCCACCCAGTTCAAAGGAGTTCTACACTTGCGACCATATAAAGCTTCAAATGGAGCCATCTTGATGCTCTCTTGATAAATGTTGTTGTAAGAGAATTTAGCTTGAGGCAACCATTTCTCCCAAGAGCCATTACAAGAGATGATGCAAGCTCTAAGCATGTCTTCTAGAATCTGATTCACACGCTCAGTCTGTCCCGATGTCTGTGGATGATAAGCAGAACTGCGGATCAAGTTAGTTCCAAGATTCTGATGTAGGCACTCCTAGAAACGAGCAGTAAACTGTGGCCCTCTGTCAGAGACAATAGACTTAGGCACTTTATGAAGACTTATAACTTCTTGGAAGTAAATATCAGCATATTGGTGAGGGTGATAGTTACTCTTCACAGGGATAAAGTGAGCAGACTTTGTCAAACGATCAACTATAACCCAAATAGAGTCAAAACCTCTTTGGGTGGTTGGTAATCCAACGATAAAGTCCATAACAATGTCATCCCATTTCAAACCTAGAACAGACAAAGGCTAGAGTAAACCAGGCTTCCTGTGAATGGCCTTAACTCTACAACAATTATCACACCTAGCGACGTAGGCTGCAATTTCCTTCTTCATCTTGGTCCACCAATAGTACGGCTTGAGGTCCTGATACATCTTACTACTACCAGGATGGATGGACAACTTAGAAGAATGGGATTCAGCCATGATTTGGTTTCTAAGTTCCTTGTCCTTGGGCACAACAAGTCTTTCGTTGAACTAGAGAATTCCTTTGTCATCCACTCGAAAGTGCTTTGTGACTTGCTCTTTCATCTTTCTCTTGATGTGAAATACACCAGTATCAGTCTTTTGTAACTCAATGATTCTACTTCTCAAAGAACAATCTACAGTGATATGATGGATTACAACAGGATGTAAGAGATGAGACAAATGAAAATCTTCTTCTATCAGGGAGTTGCAATGAGATTTTCTACTCAAGGCATCGGCAACCACTTTCGCTTTACCAGGATGGCAATGCACTTGAAGGTTATAATCCTTGATTAACTCTAACCATCTTCTCTGGCGCATATTTAACTCAGGTTGAGTAAATATGTACTTAAGACTCTTATGATCTGTATAAATATTGCATATATTTCCAAGCAAATAGTGTCTCCAGATTTTCAGAGCATGGACGACAGCAGCTAACTCCAAGTCATGAGTCGGATAGTTAACTTCATGTTTTCTTAACTAACGTGAAGCATACGCAATAACTCGGCCTTCTTGCATAAGTACGCCACCTAACCCAGTACCTGATGCATCACAATACACATCAAACGGTTTCTCAATATCAGGTTGCGCTAATACAGGAGCTGATGTCAACAAGGTCCGTAGAGTGTGGAAAGCTTGCTCACACTCTGAAGTCCAATCAAACTTTCTATCCTTCTCAAGTAGTCGAGTCATAGGCTTAGCTATCTTTGAGAAATCCAGGATAAAACGACGATAGTAGCCAGCCAATCCAAGAAAACTCCGAACTTCATGGACTGTAGTTGGTGCCTTCCAATTCAAAACTTCCTGTACCTTAGCCGGGTTTACGGAAATTCCCTCACCAGACAATACATGACCGAGGAAAGGTACCTTCTTTAACCAGAATTCACATTTGCTAAACTTGGTGTAGAGCTTATGTTCACGTAATCTAGATAAAACAATTCTCAGATGAACGGCATGTTCTTCTTCATTTTCAGAATAGATGAGGATGTCATCGATGGAAATCACCACAAACTTGTCCAGCTCTCGCATGAATACTGAATTCATTAGGTACATAAAATGTGCTGGAGCATTGGTCAGACCAAAAGACATGACAAGATATTCATATAACCCGTATCTGGTAGAGAAAGCGGTCTTTGGTATGTCTTCTAGACGGATTTTAATTTGATGATAACCAGATCTCAGATCAATCTTCGAGAATACCTTTGCTTTAGATAACTGATCAAACAAGATATCAATACGAGGCAACGGATACTTATTCTTGATAGTGACTGCATTGAGTGGTCGATAGTCTACACACATACGCAGAGACAGGTCCTTCTTCTTCACAAAGATAGCAGGACAACCCCACGGAGAAGAACTAGGATAGATCAGCCCTTTCTGTAAAAGTTCACTAAGTTGGGTAATGAGTTTAGCTAACTCATTCGGTGGCATTCTATATGGTCTTTTGGAAATTGGTGCGGTACCTGGATTAACTCAATCTTGAATTCTACATCACGATCTAGAGGTAATCCTGGCAAATCATCGGGAAAAACATCTAGAAATTCACACACTATAGGAACTTCTGTAATCTCTTGTGCTTTTGCTATCATAGCGTTAACTGTAGTCTAAGGACTAACATCTCTAGGAAGTTGTACTAGAAAAGCTTGTTGATCTTTTGGATCCCTCAACATAACCACTCTCGTAGAGGTATCGATCAGAACACCGTTTCCACTCATCCACTTCATACCTAAGATTACATCTAGGCCCAATCCTGGTAATACCACGAGAGCTAGATCATACAGACGTCTTTCTATCTCGATCTTTGCTCCTAAGACCAACTGGTTGGTTGAAATATTATTTCCGGCAGCACTAATATTATAACCACTATTGTCTAAAGTAACGACCTTCATACCGTGCTTGGCTGCAAACGTTGAACTAATAAAAGAGTGGGAAGCACCTGAATCAAACAACACAATTGCAGGATGTTGGTTCACTAAAAATGCACCGGCAGTGATAATCTCACCCGTAGGAATGGATTCCACCGTGGTGTATCGAACCCATCCTTTACACACATCTGCCTTATTATCATTTGATTTCTTCTGCGGAAGAGGACAATCTTTGGCCTAATGACCTGACATCTTGCAATTCCAACATGGCCGGTTACTTGGCGGTGCCTTAGGCTTTCCTTCCTTAATACTGCTCCTCTTGACCGGATCCTGTTTCTGATATGGGTGATATCTAGTAGATATGCCAGTCGAATAATACTGAGGTGTAATCACCACCAGAGCATTGGTCGTTGGTGCATTAGATTTATGAGATTTCTCATGGCTCTTAGAAGCAGCGTACACAACATTATAGTTCTCTTGAAGGATAGTATCACTGACAAACTCGTTGAAAGTTGCACATTTGCTATTGCACATGTCCTTCATCAATTTGGGACACAGCCCTCTTTTAAAACTTGCGATCTTCTTAACCTCCGTATTAACAAATTCTGGAGCATATCTTGACAAGTCGATGAAAGCATGTAGATATTCTGTTACGCTTTTGTCTCTTTGGGTGAGCTTCATAAACTCGGTGTGCTTGATTGCCATGAGGCCAACAGGAACGTAATGTCCCCGAAATGCTTCCTTGAACTGATCCCAAACTACTTCCATATTCTCAGGGAGGGTATTCCAATGGTGACACCACCAAACACCTGCAGGTCCTTGCAACTGTTGCGAAGCATATTCTGTTTTCATATCATCTGCCACCTTAAGCACACGGAATTTCTGTTCGATAGTGTTCAACCATTCGTCTGCTTGAAGTGGTTCTTCTGCTTCTTGAAAAATAGGAGGCTCAGTATCCAAGAAATCCTTATAGTTGCTGTATTGGGTAGGCTCAGGTTCCTGATGGACATGGTTTTTGACACTCTCGTCCAAGGCTCGCTGACTTTCGGCAAGCATTTGCAGCAACTCAGCAGAGGTAGGTTGCAGAGGAGACGATGACGGTTCTGTATTGCCACGACTCCGACTGCTAGAGCGAAACTGACGAGACATCTACAAGTAGGTGAAAACTAGTAAGCATTGATGACGTCGGAAGGCTGCTGATGAATTATATAAGCATGAGGAAGAGATTGTATCTAACTATCCAAATTCCAATCTCAAAAGAGAGAAATTTCTTGGTTTGAGGTACGGATCTTCTGACAAGAGAATGACATCCAAGGAAAAAGGTTCACGAGAAGATAACACATTGGTGTAGCTCCATAATGAATCATGACTAGCAATCCTTGATATCTGCGCGTGCGGAGCAGCACAACCTTGTGTCGCGCGCCACAGGAGGCTCCTGGTTTTGACGCGGCACCATGGAGTACTAATCGCAACACCATTACCAAACACACACCCATGAGGAATCCTCACGTGTTAGGAATTAGGCATGTAGAAACAGTATCATCCAAAGAGAGGGTAGCAAACAAGGATGGATACAAGGGTAGAAGCAATGGAGAGGCGAATTGTAGATCAAAACACATCCCAACTCGAGGAGATACATCTTGAAATTGTATCTTGCTTTCCTTCCCGGGCCAGGTATGAATTTGGTTTCAAGGCTGACACTACTGACCACTCCACTAGGTTGGTTGACTACCCCAATTCTTCACGAAAGAAATGCAACTATTTATGGGACAACTATTTGGAGGAAAGAAAATTTTTAAAGAATGGAATCAGCAATTTATAAGGGAGGGAGTAATGCAGAATGCAATGTATGATGCGAACATGGTGCTTGCACGAACCGTACGTCCTCACAAACCTAGGAAGAATTTGAAATTTCTAGCATATAGTTCGGTGGCATACACACGTTCTCTCAATAACGATAACTAGTCGCTCTACAGGGAACGTTGTTAGTGTACCTGCAGAAAATTGCATTTCAGCCCAACAATTCCCAATATAGCACACAAGAAAGCAGTAAACTAAATACTTTCCATACATACATCCCCCGATGTATATACTTCAGTATCAAAGCTAACCGACAGATTTACCCACAATTAAGTACTCTCGTAGATACATGGTTGGACATGTAAGTATGCGAGTGTCCACAACTACTCTCCCCTAGACCGACGGTTGGACGGTCATGCTCTCATAACTCCCACTTACCAGGGCGTAGAGGTATTTTGATCCATACATTACCACCCAAACGGATGGCATCCATACAATAGCACGCCGTATGGACAACGAAACAGAAAGCAAGCAAGAACCCCCAAGTTAGTACCTTAGTAAGCCACCTAATATTCCTTATTTGGGCATATAGGACATGACAACTGGCACTCGTTAGATTAGAATTAAGATTTTTCACAAAAGCTTTTGTTTAAATACACAAATGACGTGTTTACTGTTGAATCTTGCTCCGATACCAGCTGTAACGGAACCATCCAAATTATAAGAGCACAAGTTCAAAAACAATCGCCGAAACGATCAAATTCTCAAACTTGAGCCCATATAACTCCGGTAGTCCACGAAATCACGAGGGATTTCAAAACAAACCAAGAGCAACCAAGATTGTAGTGATTCAACATAACATGACACTTGTTACAATAGTTCGTAAGTAGCTCTCATACATCAGAGTACAAATAATTTTATTACAAAACCAAGTAAAGATTAGCGGAAGCAACATAATTTCTGAAACCATTTAAATTCAAATACTGCCAGTACATAGTCACATCCTGCAAAAGCATACCAGAAGGGATACTACAGACACCATGCCCATATGGTCTAGTCTTCACACCCACATGGCGAAGACAATACTTGCAGCAACAAGTACGAATCTGCTCCCTGCAACAGGTGGGAATAAACCCTGAGTACGAGAAGGTACTCAGCTAGACTTACCCGACCAAAACCAGAAACAACGGTGACACCAAGGAGTATGCAAGGCTTTATAAGGTGGGCTAGCTTGACTCACTTGTAGAAAAGCTTATTATAGATAGGTAATCATTAATGCTTAAGCATCAAGTTAATAATCATTAACCTGTCATCTAGATTAGCACCTGTACTAGAGCAATCACTTTATTAGGAGCAAACAATATTAACCATAGCAGGTATAATGAGGCCATCATCATCATTATCATCAATTATGAACCATCATTAATAATTAGTGTATCTACGCTGGAGATAACCAGTCAAGTTTCTCACTATCCGGGAGAGACGGCGAGTCGAATCGATTCCAACTCAGCTGAGGGGGGTATTCCTGATACTCACCCGGCAAACCCCGCTAAAGGCAGCCGTAGATAACCTTTGGTACAACTCAGGGTGGGCCCGAACAGCGCCACGTTCTCGGGGATACCAGTGGCCAGGATGCTTAGGACTTTTAACTCACCTGCCCTTGGACGCTCTGGCTCCCTTCCGAGGCCACTTTCACTTTTCGACTTCGCAGCCTGAGTTGAGCTACTAGGCTTCGCGGTCGGCAACCTCAGGCCGGCCAACTAAATGTCAGGCATACGTTCAAAATGACATAGAAGGCTCCAGGTCTCGGTCCTTAATTGACACAGACGGGGATAGATCCACACCCAAGACCTCCATGCCTTGCTGCTTCTCTATCGTCATCCCGCCCGGTCTCATTTCATTTCATTACACATGGTTCATTTCCACGATAGCAAATATAGCCAACCGTGACCTGATAAGTCCCTATATCTCGCAGGTGACAGGAAATCACCCGACTTCTACCGATCTAATTTAGCAGGGCTAAGCATAGATACGATCCTATCTACATAGGATTCAAGGTTCGAATTGCTGGACAAGGAGTGTTATCAATGCAGCAAGGGTTTTCAACCAACTCCTATCACGTAATGCAACAATACATATAACATGTATATAAATATAATTGCTTTAAAAGTAGGAGGCTTATAATGCTCCGGGGCTTGCCTTAACCGAAAGAAGATAGATCAAAGGTCAGCTTCAAGAATGGTTTCCACGTCTTTTCCGGCTTCGTCGAACTGGACCTCCGGCTCCTGAACGGACTCCAACGTCAGGTTCCATGCCCAGCGAGACCTCGCTTGAGACACGATCCTCGACACACCTATTGCATGTATATGCATCCAATGAATTTCATGTATGCACTAAGGATGACATGATGATTTATGAACATGCATGAATGATGTGAAGATGGGTGTAATGACATAGCAACATCGTAAGCACAAAACCAAGTTATGTGGTGCTCTATTCAAATCACTTCAAGGTTAGGTGCAAATTTCCTCTCTGGTATTAACGTGTTTGAACATCTCTAAGAAACCACTAAGTAGCACAAAGTTAAGACTAAACACACACATAACAAGATTCCAGCAATTTGACATTTCAAACAAGTTATCAGCAGTAGCGAAGAACATTCATAACTGGAGTTCTACAAATCCAAATGACTTGCAAGAAGACATTATGGAAAGCTTATGAAATTGTCAATATTTCATTTATAAACCTCTAAGCATGATTTCATCATTTACCAGGTCAAAATAGCACATGTACAGAATATGTTCTAAAAGGACAAAGAGCAAAACAATTCTGACTCAAACTTTGAACAGCTGCCATTTCTAAACTATATGTCCAAATGCTACCAAAATTTACCAGCAACTAGTTCATGAAATCCTCAACAACTTTGCTATAGATCACTAAGCATGAAAACCTCATTAACATAGCCTAAATTACTTAACCACCACATCTGTCCAGAAAAGATAGATTTGTACAATTAAATATTAAGTGATGTTGAGAACATCACAATGACCTATCCAACTTCACTAATAGTTAGATCATGTTTAAGTAACACTAAATCAAGTCATGGCACTAGCATAAACATTTATCAAATCACCCTTTTCTATTTATTTAGAGTGCATAAGCATAAATAGCATCACATATAAAAATGTAACTAGAAACTTCTAATAAAATTACAGAGGCAAATATATGCTAACAAGGGGCTACCATAAAAATTTTACCTCATTTTGACAAGTAGATTAGGAGATATCAAAATAATAAAAAGATAAGTGCTAAATAGACCTATAACAAAGGAATTTCATAATTGGAGCAAATGACCTCCAACAAGGCTAAAAATTTAACTAGAGCATCATTAAACCATGAATAGCATCTCACAAAAATTTCATGGCAAATGAAATAATACACAGGGAGATACAAAATTACTAAAACACATGCTTAAATAAAGTGCATCACAAGATTAATTACAAACTCAGAAATTATTAACCAGCATACCCCATATTATATTTTCTAAATAAACTAGACCTCATAAAGAGCACAACCCAACTTGAACCATATCATTTGGAGCTACTAATCAAGAGATATGAATTTTTGAAGATAGCATCAATTCTATGATATAAATAAAAACAAAAACCACTTCCTAAACCTAACTGTGCCGGCCCGGCTTAACGGCTTGGCCTCGCACGCAGCTCAGCCCAGCTCGCGGCTCGTCCCAACTCGCTGCTCGGCCTAGCTTGCTGGTTCAACCAAGCCAAGACAGGGGAGGGGCGCCGACACGCGGGCCCCGCATGCCATAGAGAGTAGGCAGGGGAATGGTAGGCCGCCGGCGGTAACTCGTCGCCGACGAGGTCTCGAGCGCCGGTGAGGGCACCAGCGTTTTCTACTCACCCAGATGAGTAGTGGGACGAGCTGGAGTGGAACACGGGACCACCGGAGATGCTTGCCGGCGTGAGCGACTGGCGGCGGCGATCTGGTGGCGGTGCGCCGGCGGTACAAGGCACGACGGTCACCGGTGAGGGGCTCCCTAGCTGCATGACGTCTAGGCGACTCTAGTGCGCGCAAGCACATACACAGAGATGCTATGGAGAGGCGGGACCATGGCGAACACTCGCGCGAAGGAGCTCCAGCGAGGTCACCGCGGTGGAGAACCGAGCAATGCGGCCTCACCGGTGGACGGAAGGTTCCACGGAGGGGATGGCGAGGTAGAGGGGGTTAAGGCAGAGCGAGGGATGTAGTTTCGCCAGTGATGATGCGGTGGCGAGTGCTCTCGAGCTCATCGGAGATGGCGACAGCAATGGTGTTCGGTTTTTTTGCCTCGGTGAGCACCACAGAGAAGAGAGAGTGAATTAGAGGGGGGAGCGGGGTTGGCCTGGCCTTCACAGCGAGCGCGCGCGCGACGTGGAGTCGCTTGGCCAGGCATGCTCGCCACACGGTGGCCTTTCCCTGTGCGCGGTTGGCCACAGGACGCCTGGCCAAAGTCTGAACTCGACTGCTCCGGCATCCACCGAACCGACTGACGGCCAAGGTTCAACCGATCACAGCTCTTAATCCAACCCGATTTAGCGCTAAGTGTTAACAGCAAATTTGTAGATCTATGTGAGGACAACAAAATTGTCAATTGGGGCTTGGACTGGTTCAGCCTAGATTCGAAACTACAGAGCCCTAAAGTAGGTCACCAAGAAACTGAAACTGAGTTTCAGTTAAGCCTCGACTGAACCTGACTTTTCCCTACTCTGTAATTCCTAAACCAGTGAGAATTAGAGGATGGGGCTACTGACAATCTTGTAGATCTAAATGGGTTATACAAAAGTGTTAATACCCACTTGAGCCAGAACTGCGTATATTAGGAGACACAAGGTTCCCAAGTGGGGTACATGAAAACTGCAGGCAGCCAGAACTTAGCCAAAAATGACCAAGTGCTGAAACAGCCCCTATACCTAACTTGTGGGCCATGTTAGGGCATGTTCCAAGCATTTTCATGAGTTGACCACTGAACAACTTTTGTTCCTCATGAAATTTGGCATAAACTTTGTTAAGGTAGCACAGCCATGCAAAAACTCTAGGCTATACTTTTTGTTAAGTCAAATAAGAAAGGTCCTAATGGTCAACTAGTCAAAGCATGAGTCAACACGGAATTAGGGCATGGCATAAACATAAACCCTAGGCCATTTTGCACCACTAACAAGATACACACATTACCAAGGTCTTAAACACACATTAGCATCACCTATGCATTAGAGTTACTCAAGTAGGCATTGAAACACTATTGCTAAAACTAATGAAACATCACTAACATAATTATTGAAACCTAATGTTGCATATGTTTCAGGAGCATGTTTCACATGTTTTCAAGCATAACAAACTAACACATGTTCTAGCATGGTCCAGATACAAGATATTATCACTACCACCCATAACATACATATGTTGCAATGTTGCAAGGTCATGTTTCAAGCAAGGATGCACATGAAATGATGATGCTTATGGTAATGCCATGCTATGACCTTGCTCAAATGATGCTAAAATGCAAGGCAAACACCTGGGGTGTTATAGACGATGTGGGAAATTTGTAGATGAATTGTGTAAATATGCCAAACTGATTTCATTAGAAATGAATTCGCAAACAACCGAGGCACATTAATTCATCACAACCTCATCAAGTGCACCAATTGACCAATTATGCGATGGACATAACTAACATGATATCTTCCGATGAAAAGATGGAATTTATTAAAGGCTCTCATGTAGGGAGCACAAACGTGACTGAACAGGTGACAACGATATCAACGAGATTTCAACCTTACATAACTGGTGTTCGGATTCGATCTAAACTTCTAGCCAAATAGGAAAGGCTAACCAAGAAATGACCACGAGGAGACAGCCCATTGGTAGAGTTCCATAGTGGATCATGACTAGCCACCTCGATACCAGCGCATGCCAAGCAGCACAGCCTTATGTCATGCACCACAGGAGGCCCTCGGTTTCGTCGTAGCACCGAAGGGTGCTAATCGTGACACCATCACCGAACACAATACAATGAGACATCCATTTATAACCGAAATTTAACATGTTCAAAATAACATCCAGGACAACATAGGGTTCGATGTTACATCCCAAAAGCTAAGTTATTACAAAGCCCCACTCCCACACATGGAGGGCACAAAAGATAACTCTAGCGTCATAGCTATGCGATGACTACTCTAAGCATCGTCCTCGGAGTCAGTGTCGAAGATCTCCCCGCCATCCTCGTCACTAGCAGGCTCTAACTCCTCATCTTCTTCTTCTTCTTCTTCTTCTTCTTCTTCGGGTGGGGCATTCTGTGGCCCATTGACCTCCATGTCATCATCACCTTCAGCCATGAAGACTCCAGAGCCCATCTCCTCATCCTCGTCATTGTCATGAGGAAGCAAAGGATTGAGCTGATTGTTTAGGTGGTGCACTTTCTCATGAAGATTTTCATTGTATTCTTTAGTAGCTTCCAACTGTTGCTCAAGCTCCACCTGACGAGCTCTCAGGAGGTTCTCTTCGTGCCAGACTTCATCCTGCTGGTTCATCACGTGGACCAGCATGCGTTGACAGTTGCGATTAGCCACAGTCAACCTCTAGACCGCAAGTGTCTCCTGATCTCTGTCATGCATCACTTGCTCCAGCTGTTGCTGAGCCACATTTCTAGTAGCGGTCACCTCAGCCAACTCGGCCCTCAACCTTTCCGCCTCAGTGGGCTCAGGGCGGGGACCACGTGGATTGAGCTGGTGGCGAGGAGCCCTGCCTCCAGTTGACTTGCGAGCGGTCCTCTTGGTGCGAGCCATCTGTAGTAACAATATATGACTTAAAGTGAGGATAATTTAGGGGATACGAAATTTAATTTAGTCAGGACCATCGAAATTTTAAGGAGGGAGTAAAATGAAATGTATGACATGAATTAAACATGATGCATGCACGTTCCATACGCCCTCTCACCCTAGTAGAATCATAAACTTCTAACGCTTGGCGGTGGCATACATACGCTCTCTCATATAGACGAAACTATTGGTCTACTCGTTTGCGTTGTTAGTGTACCTGCAGAAAATCTCATTTCAGCCCAACAGTTTTCCAATATAAGCACATAAGTAAGCAGTAAACTAAATACATTCCATATACACATCCCCTATGTATATACTTTAGTATCACAACTACCCGACAGATATACCCACAATTAAGTACTTTCATAATTACATGGTTTGAACATGTAAGTTTGCAAGTAACCATAACTACTCTCCCTTAGATCACCGGTTGGACGATCATGCTCTCACAACTCACACTTACCAGAGCATCGAGGTGTTTGATCCATACATTACCACCCAAGTGGATGGCATCCATACAATATCACGCCGTATGGACGACGAAACAAAAACAAACAAGACCCCCAAGTTAGTCTTTTAATAAGCAACCAAAGACTCCTTATTTGGGCTAAGGGATGTGATCACTGGCATACTTATAGAAATAAATTTCAGATTTTTAACCCTTTTCGCAAACAAACACTTTTGTTTTCAAATACTCGTACGATGTGTTTAATATTGAATTCTGCTCTGATACCAGCTGTAACAGAACCGACCAAATTATAAGAGCACAAGTACAAAAACAAGCACCGAAATGCTCAAATTTTTGAACTTGAGCCCATATAATTTCGGTAGTCAATCGAAATCATGAAGGATTTCAAACCAACTCGTTTACAACCAAGATCGCATCATTCAACATACACATCACACGTTACATTTCACAAGTAGTTCAGAAGTTCACTTACAACACACGGAGTCGCAAATTATTACAAACCGGGTTCATAAAGTAGCGGAAGCATAACACACGCACACTTAGTTCAAATACCACTGTCAGTCTTACAAATCAACATCCCACAAAAGCATTTAGGAAAGTAAACTTAACAGACAATCACGCTCGAGTGATCTAGTCCTCATCACCCACGGGGTGGAGGCAGTTCTTGCAGAAGCCCTGATAAAGCATGTCATCTGCAACAGGAGGGAATAAACCCTGAGTACTGGAATGTACTCAGCTAGACTTACCCGTCGAAATGGAAAATAAGAGACACCAAGGATCATGCAAGGCTTTCTTAGGTGGAGCTGGCTGACATCACATTTGTGGAAAAGCATAAGTAATTGAGACTCCTTTAACTTGTACTAGCAGTTATTTTTAACATTAACCTGTCATCTATCTTAGCACCTGTACTAAACATTCACTTGATTAAAAATCAAGCAATAATATTATTATATCCTTAGCAGGTATAATTTGTGGCAACATTATATCATTCGCTTAACCATCTATTCAATTTAATGAGATCTACGTTGCCGCTGCTCAAGTCAAGTGCTCACTAACCGGGAGCGACGACGATTCGAATCGAATTCCTATCCAGCTGGAGTGGTATTTCTAACACTCATCGAGTCACGCCTAGCGAGGGCTGCTCAGGTCACCTTTGGTACAGTTCAGAAGCCACGGGTTCGACTGATGCCGCATCCCCAAGGGCGACACTCTGCCAGGTGCTAGGGACTCTAACCCCCCTTGGCCTCATGCCAATGTCCCCAAGCACATTCTTACTACCTCCAAGATGTGACCTACCAATCGATTCCTGGCCTGAACTGTATTACTCGGATTCACGGTCGGAATGACTTATCCAGCCAACTAAGTGTTAGACTGCGTTCAACATGACTTAAGGACGTACAACGAATCAGTCCTTAAATGACTCAGACGGGCATAGCTTCGCACCCAAGACGTCAAGTATCTTGCGGCTGCACTATCGAACTCCCGCCCGGTCTCAATTTCATTTTAAGGCATGGTTCCATCCACGATAGCCAACATAGCCACTCATGACCCATTCCAACATCTTGCGTGTAACACCTCAGGTGTTTAGCTCCATAATTGCATTGCATTGCATGAGCATAAGCATACATCATTTCATGTCAATTCATGTGGTTGCAACAAATGTGATTTGTTTTGAAGTTTTGTTTGACTCACATCATGTGACACTAGGGAGTTGGTGTAACTAAAGGGTAGAGTAGCCAATTATATCTCACAACACCTTAGTTATACTTAGGGTCACTAATGGAGCAAGGTTCATGTTGACCAAAATCACCAAAATGCCCTCCAAGGTGTAGTTGACCACCATTTAGCCCTAGGATGCTCTAGTTTGACCAATTAAAAAGTCCAGCTTAGAGACCTTGCATGGAGGAGCACCCTTAAGCAAAGTTGTAGAGAATTTCATAAGGAACAAAAGTTCTAATATGGCCATCTCATGAAAATGATCAGAACATGCTCAAAAATGGCCCACAAGTCAGTATTAGAGGCTGTTATGGGACTTAGCAATTTTGGCTAAGTGTGAAGCTGAAAACCGTTTCACTGTACCTCACTTTGGCAACTTGTAACTCACAAACTAAGCCGAACCAGTCCTTGAGCCAATTGACAAAGTTGTTGTCCACCCATAGCTCTACAACATTGTCAATATCACCATCACCTAGTTCTAAATGGTTTAGGAGATATGGTGCCTGGAAAAATGAGTTTCAGTCGGCATAATGGACTGAAACTAAGTTTCAGTTTTTGGGTACTCCACTTTGGAGCTCTGTAGTTTGAAATCTAGGTCGAACCAGCCCAAACTCCAATTGACAAACTTGTTGCCCTCATGTAGCTCTACAACATTGCCAACATCAACTACGCCTGGTTCTCACTAGTTTGGGAGTTATTCATCGACGAAGTAACTCTGTCAGTCACCTTTTCGGACATCGATTCAGTCAAACGGCGTTCTTCAGAGACCGTCGTGGCCGACCGGCCGCAGGCCGTCGTCGACGTGTGGCCATGCGGTGGCAACCGTACGCCGGCCGTGGCCCCACCGGTCAGTCCACCGAGCCTTCAAGGCCGCCACGACGCACCGGAGCTGCCCCCATTTTCTCTCCCTCCCTCATTCGGCTTCGACACGGAGAAACTGAGCCGCCATTGCCGCCCCACTCTGGCAAGCTCATGCACGCTCACCACCGCACCGCAGCCCACCAAAACTCGTCCACTGCTCCGCCTTGTAACCCCCTCCATCCTCCGCCTCGCAGTTGGGGTCAATTGCGCGGAGGTAAGACAACATCGCCATCTCCGCCACTGTCCGCCTCAGGCATTTCTCGCTGGAGCACCCCTGTGGCGTGGCCGTGCTTCCCTAGCATCTCCCTATCTTGCGTCCTTGGTGTGTCGCGTCCGCCTTGAGCCACTGATGCTCACCGGACCGGCCATTAGGGCCGAGCAGCCGTCTAGCTCATCGGAGCCGACATGCCGCAGCCGCGGGCCACCATTGCCGTCGCTGACTACCTTAGCTGCCGCCATAGCCCTCTTAGATGGTACCCTTAGAATCGTATCGAGGTGGGGAAACATGACGGTGCACTTGGCCGCGCCGAAATCCGCTACCGACGGCGAACTCCGGCCACCGTTCCTCCCCTCTGCTCTTCTCTCTCTGGCCTGCGGGCCCATGCTGTCAGCGCCACGTGCGCGCGGGCGGGAGCCCGAGCAGGCCGCGCGCGGGAGTGGGCCGCGCCGCGCGAAGTGGGCCACGTCGGTTTTCCGGGCCGGCCCAGCATCCGATAGGGTTTATTCATTTTCTTTATTCTATCACAGTTTTTGTTAAGTTTTGGAAAAATGTAGATCTAGGGTTTTACTTGCCCAAAAATTATGAGATAAATTTTGTTGGAATCTACAGGGTGTGTAGTATTTTAGAAAACTATGATTTGGTTATGTGGTGTGAAGTTTTTGGGATATTTAAATAGGTCTTTGAAATGTATTTTAAATCACATGCAAAATTGTTTAAATTATATCTTGAGTTTCAGTGTTCCAAAAATTATGAAATTTGGTGCGTGGAATAACTTATACTTGCTCTAGCTTTGGTAAAAATTTGGGCAGTAGTGCGTAAGCACTTTTCAAGTTATAATGCTATCTTGTTATTTTAGGAAATACTTAAATGAATTTTTGTAATTTTTCTACATGTGCAATGTTCATATAACTTTTTGGAGAATGTCTTGGTACCCTAGAGTGTCCCAGAAAATTAGGAAATCTATTGTTTGACACTTTTTACTATGCTTTGTTATTTATACAAAAATCAGCCTTTTGGGCTTGTGAATTTTGTGTAGGAAGTTCCTTTGAATAAATTTAGTTCAAATTTTTACAGTAGCCTCTTCTTGGGTCAGAGAGTCTCCTGTAATTTTTGTAGAATTTTAGGAGCAGTTGACATATATGTTTGAAATTCCACTTAATTAATTAAGTAAATTAAGAAAGGGGTGTAAATAAATATTCTAGGTGGGCACACCTTACTTTCTGGTGTTTTTGTGACCTTTGTGAACTTGTGGTAACAGTAGTTTGGTCTTATGGGATGTTTGCCACATCAATAAATATTTAACCTTTACAATTCTATGTTTTCTGGACAGCTGGTAGTATCTTTGGGTTTGACCCTTAATAAAAGTGGTTGCTGGAAAACTTGTGAATACCAAAATTGTAGTAAACTTGATAAACTAGCTTGTGTCAAAATTTGGGAGCATTTGGCTTAGTAGTTTAGGAGTTATTGCTGTTTTAAGTGACAGTCCAGAATTGGCTGCTCTCTGTTTGGGGAGGACAGATTCTGGAACTTTGGGATTTCAACTAGGTAAACTTTGGAATTAAGTGTTGTGGTCTAAAAATATTTTGTGGTGCATTTCATAAGCTTTCCAGATTGTCTTAGACCATATCTTTTGGAGTTGGGAATCTCTAGTTATGTTAGAAACAAGTATCTGCTGTCCAGAATGTCTTACTGTGATATTTTGGGTTGGGTGTGGTAACCTAAATAATGTCACTCTTGTGTTTGTTAGGTGTTAGGGCCTTAACCGAAGATGAACAACTATACCTTAGGTTGAGTAGCTTAGGTAAGTACTTCTCCACCGGAGAAGAGATTTGCACGTACTGATAAAGTAACTTGATTAGATTATTGTTTTTATTTCTGAAATGCATTTCATTCCGAGCATGTTGCACCTTTACGCATCCATGATATTTATTGTGCATTCATGCAATAGGTGTACCGGAGGGGGTAACTCTCCTCGAATTCGAGCCTGTGATTCCAGAGGAAGTCCAGGACCAGCCGGAGCAGCTAGAGGTACCAACCGGCGGAGAAGTTCCCGCAGAAGACCTGCCTGAGTGTCCTGACCACCGGCCTTCGACCTTTCTGAAAGGCAAGCCCCGGTGCATGCTGAACCTACTGATTTATAAATTAATCTTGAGTACTTTCAATTGTTTACTGCATTAAGTGGTAGGAGTTATATGAAAACACTTGTTGCATTATACCTGTCCTTGTCCAGATATCGTACTTAATCCTATATTAGGTTTAGGCACGTGTCAATGCTTAGCCCTGCTTAGTACGGTAGAAGTCGGGTGATTTCCGGTCATCCGCGAGATGTATAAGGAGTCACGAGTGGCTTTATGGCTATCGTGGATGGAACCATGCTTAAAAATGAAATTGAGACCGGGCGGGAGTTCGATAGTACAGCCGCAAGACACTTCACGTCTTGGGTGTGGAGCTATGCCCGTCTGAGTCGTTTAAGGACCGATTCGCTGTACGTCCTTGAGTCATGTTGAACGCAGTCTAACACTTAGTTGGCCGGATAAGCCGTTCCGACCGCGAAGCCGAGTAATGTGGTTCAGGCCGGGAATCGAATGGTAGGTTGCTTTTTGGAGGAGAGAAAGGATGTGCTTGGGGACATTGGCGTGAGACCAAGGCGGGGTTAGAGTCCCTATCACCTGGCAGAGTGTTGCCCTTGGGGTCACGACATCATTCGGGCCCGTGATTCCTGAATCATATGAAAAGGTGGCTTGTGCGACCCTGGCAGGGGCCTGCGCGGTGAGTGTTAGAAATACCCCTCCAGCTGGATAGGAATTCGATTCGAATCGCCGTCGCTCCCGGTTAGTGAGCACTTGACTTGAGCAGCGGCAACGTAGATCTCATTAAATGAACAGATGGTTAAGTGAATGATATAATGTTGCCACAATGATATACCTGCTATGGATATAATAATAATGTTGTTTGATTATACCCAAGTGAATGTTTAGTACAGGTGCTAAGATAGATGACAGGTAAATGCTAAAAATAACTGCTAGTACAGGTTATAAGAGTTTTAATTACTTATGCCTTTTATGCAAAATGTGATGTCAGCTAGCCTCTTGTGTAAGCCTTGCATAATCCTTGGTGTCATCTTATTTCTGGTTTTCGACGGGTAAGTCTAGCTGAGTACATTCCAGTACTCAGGGTTTATTCCCTCCTGTTGTAGATGATATGCTCTACCAAGGCTTCTGCAAAAATTGTCTCCACCCTGCGGGTGACGAAGACTAGATCACTAGGGCGTGATCATCTTTATGTACTTTCCTGATGCTTTTGTGGGTTGTTGATCAACAAGACTGGCAGTAGTTAAACAACTGGTGTGTGTTTGCTTCCGCTACTTTATAAACTTGGTTTGTAATATTTGCGACTCCGTGTGTGTAAACTTATTTTGGAACTCCTTGCGAAATGTAACGTATGATGTTGTATGTTGAATGATGCGATCTTGGTTGTAAGCAAGTTGGTTTGAAATCCTTCGTGGTTTCGATTGACTACCGGGATTATATGGGCTCAAGTTCGAAAATTTGAGCGCTTCGGTGCTTGTTTTTGTACTTGTGCTCTTATAATTTGGTCGGTTCTGTTACAGCTGGTACCGGAGCATAATTCAACATTAAACACATCGTACGAGTATTTAAAAACAAAAGTATTTGATTATAAAAAGGGGTTAAAACATTAAAAATTATTTTTATTGGTATGCCAGTGATCACATCCCTTAGCCCAAATAAGGACACTTAGGTGGCTTATTATAAAGACTAACTTGGGGGCCTTGTTTGTTTTTGTTTCGTCGTCCATACGGCGTGATATTGTATGGATGCCATCCACTTGGGTGGTAATGTATGGATCCGTTGCCTCGACGCCCTGGTAAGTGTGAGTTGTGAGAGCATGATCGTCCAACCGGCGGTCTAGGGGAGAGTAGTTTTGGTGACTTGCATACTTACATGTTTAAACCATGTAATTATGTAAGCACTTAATTGTGGGAATATATATCGGGTAGCTTTGATACTAAAGTATATACATCAGGGGATGTGTATATGGAAAGTATTTAATTTACTGCTTTCTTGCGTGCTTATTGGGAAACTGTTGGGCTGAAATGAGATTTTTCTGTAGGTACACTAACAGCGTAACGAGTAGACCGATAGTTTCGCTTATATGAGAGAACGTATGTATGCCACCGCCTAGCGTTAGAAAATTTATGATTCTACTAGGATGAGAGGGCGTACGGAACATGCATGCATCATGTTTAATTATATCATACATATCATTTATTCCCTCCTTAAAAATTTCAATAGTCCCGACTAAATTAAATTTCGTATCCCCTAAATGATCCTCACTTTTAGTCGTATCTTGTTGCTACAGATGGCACGTACCAAGAGGACCGCTCGCAAGTCCACTGGAGGCAGGGCACCTCGTCACCAGCTCGCTCCACGTGAGCCTCGCCCTGAGCCCACTGAGGTGGAAAGGCTGAGGGCTGAGTTGGCCGAAGTGACTGCTGCCCAGAATGCAGCGCGTCGGCAACTGGAGCAAGTGATCCGTGATCATGACTAGGAAACCCTTGCAGTCCAGAGATTGACAATAGCAAACCGCAACTATCAATGCATGCTAGTCCGTGTCATGAATCAGAGGGATGAAGTCTGGCACGAGGAGAACGTTCTGAGAGCTCGTCAGTTTGAGCTCGAACAGCAGTTGGAGAATGCTGAAGAATACAATGACAATCTTCATGAAGAAGTGCACCGCTTGAACAACCAGCTAAATCCTCTGCTGCCTAGAAATATCAACGCAGATGAGGACATGGGTTCGAGAATCTTCATGGCTGAAAATGATGATGAAGTGGAGGTCAATGGGCCCCAAGATGCCGCACCAGAAGAAGCACCAGGAGAAGAGCCAGAAGAAGAAGAAGAAGACGAGGAGTTAGAGCCTGTTAGCGACAAGGATGGCGGGGAGATCCTTGACACCGACTCTGAGGACGATGCTTAGAGTAGTCATCGCATAGCTACGATGTTAGAATCGTCTTTTGTGCCCTCCCTGTGTTGGAGTGAAGCTTTGTAATAACTTGGCTTTTGGGATGTAAGGTCGAACCCTATGTTTCCTGGATGTTTAGTTGGAACCTGTTAATTTTGATCGCAATTGGATGACTTGTTGTGTTGCGTTCAATGATGGTGTCACGATTAGCACCCTTCGGTGCCGCGACAAAACCGAGGGCCTCCTATGGCGCGCGACATAAGGTTGTGTTGCTTGGCACGCGCTGGTATCGAGGTGGCTAGTCATGATCCACCATGGAACTCTATCGTTGAGAAGTCTCTTTGTGGTCAGTTTGAAGTAGCATTTCTCAGACAACTAAAAATGTTGAGATCGAATCCAAGTACCGGGCGAAAGGTCAAAAATCACGTAGATATTAACGTAAACGGTTCAGTACCTGTTGTGCTCCTTGTGAGTGAACCTTTATCAAGTACATCTTGTTGGATTCCCTCGCATGATTGCGTCAATTGATGCGCTTGAATGGATTGTGCGGTTGTGATGAATGATTGTGCCATGATTATTTTGAGAAGTCCATTTCATGAAGTCAGTTTGACATGTTTACAATTATTCATCTACAAATTTCCCACATCGTCAGTGCTCATTGGCTATGCATTTTGCAGATGTCGTACAATCTCCATCGGGGTCGTGGCAATGAGGATGAGGAACAGCCACCCCCTCCGCCACCACCTACCCCGGCTGATCTGATACAGACCGTGGTCGAAGGGCAGCGCATGCTGGCAGATGCTATGCGCCAGCTTGCCAACCGGGAGGCTCGTCCTGGCCACCAGGGCCTAGAGCCCAATCAGTACAGTGATTTCAAGGACTTTCTTGATACTAAGCCCCCGCTCTTTAAGGAGGCGGAGGAACCACTACAAGCTGATGAGTGGTTGAACACTATTGAACAAAAGTTTCGTCTGCTTCGCTTGACTGATGAGCTAAAGACTGAATATGCTTCTCACCAATTGCATGGTCCAGCGGGTATTTGGTGGAGCCACTATCGTTCCACACTGCCTGCAAATGTTCCGATTGCTTGGGACCAGTTCAAGGCCGCATTCCGTGGGAACTATATTCCTCCAGGTCTTATGGCTATCAAACACACAGAATTTATGAGGCTGTCGCAGGGCAATAAAAGCTTGACTGAATATCTGCAATCTTTCAACAACCTGGCAAGGTATGCCACAGAGTTTGTGGATACCGATTCCAAGAAAATTGCTAGCTTTAAAAGAGGCCTCGGCCCAAAGCTGATGAAGACTATGGGCACTAGCAAGTGCACTACTTTCAATGAATTTATCAGTGATGCTCTGACTCAAGAGAACAATAATTCTATCTATGCTGCTTCTAAGAGCCGCAAGAGGGCACTTGAGGCAGGTGCTTCACAGTCTCGAGCTCTAGCTACCCCGAGGGCTCCTCCTCGACCTCCTGCCACAAGTGCTAAGTTCCGTCCTCCGCAAAAGAAGGCGCCAGTGAAGACTGGGTTTCGCAAGGCATATACAGTGGCTCTGCCAAAGGGTAATTCGGGCCAAGGCAGCTCCAGTGTCCCTCCTAGCAACATGCCTTGCTGGAATTGCAACAAGCCAGGCCATTGGTCCAGGAACTGCCCTTACCCTAAGAAGAATGTCAACCAAGGTGGCTGTCAAGGGCACGCTCATTATAACAGTATTGAGGAAATCCCATCTGGTGAGGTTGTCACTGCTGGTAAGTTCCTAGTTGACCAACACCCTGCAGTGGTACTTTTTGATTCAGGTGCTTCGCATTCCTTTATCAGTCCTAAGTTTGCATCAGAGTTTGCACACAAATTGCATACTGTTGAAGGTGGGGATTATTGTATTAGCGCAACAAGTGGGAATATTTCCACAAATAAAGTAGTGGGGAATCTTGAGCTTGAGATAGAAGGGCGAAAGTACTCGCTTGCCTTAGTGGTTTTGCTGGGCTTAGGCATAGATGTTATCTTGGGCATGAATTGGATGAGTCAGAATGGGGTACTTATTGATACATCCACTCGGGTAGTTATGCTCAGAGATCCTATAGATCAAAAGGGTTTTCTGGTACAACTTCCTAGAAAAGTTGATTTGTCTGGGGAAATTCATGCTGTGCAAGCAAAGGCGTTGGCTGAAATTCCAGTAGTAAATGAGTTTCCATACGTTTTTCCTGATGATTTGCTGGGGCTCCCTCCAGATCGGGATGTGGAATTTAAAATCGAGTTGTTGCCTGGCACGGCTCCCATCTCTAGGAGACCTTATAGGATGCCTCCGAATGAGTTAGCTGAACTTAAGGTGCAATTGAATGAACTATTGAAGAAGGGGTTGATTCGTCCTAGTTCGTCTCTGTGGGGATGTCCTGCTATCTTTGTAAAGAAGAAGGATCAGTCATTGCGAATGTGCGTAGATTATAGACCTCTCAATGCAGTCACTGTCAAAAATAAGTATCCTCTACCCCGAATCGACATCTTGTTCGATCAGTTGGCTAAAGCTAAAGTTTTCTCCAAGATCGATCTAAGATCTGGCTACCATCAAATTAAAATCCGCCCGGAAGATGTTCCCAAGACAGCTTTCTCTACCCGATACGGTCTTTATGAGTATCTTGTTATGTCCTTCGGCTTGACCAACGCCCCCGCGCACTTTATGTACTTGATGAATTCGGTGTTTATGCCCGAATTGGACAAGTTTGTGGTGGTATTTATTGATGACATCCTGATATATTCTGTAAATGAGGAAGATCACGCTGAACATCTGCGTATAGTCCTCACAAGACTGCGGGAACATCAACTATATGCAAAATTCAGTAAGTGCGACTTCTGGCTTCGAGAAGTACCTTTCCTTGGGCATGTGTTGTCCGATGGAGGAATTATGGTGGACCCCGCCAAGGTCCAAGAAGTACTGAACTGGAAGGCTCCTATCTCGGTTCACGAGGTCCGGAGTTTCCTTGGTTTGGCTGGCTATTATCGTCGCTTCATCCCGGATTTCTCCAAAATAGCCAAGCCAATGACTTGGTTGCTACAAAAAGACACCAGGTTTGTCTGGACTCCTGAGTGTGATGTGGCTTTTCACCAACTGCGAACCCTCCTAACCTCAGCTCCGGTTTTGGCACAACTGGATATCGAGAAACCATTTGATGTTTATTATGATGCCTCAGGCATAGGCTTGGGAGGTGTTCTGATGTAGGAAGGCCGAGTAATCGCATATACCTCTCGACAACTTCGGAAACATGAGGCGAATTATCCAACGCATGACTTAGAACTCGCCGCAGTCGTTCATGCTTTGAAAGTGTGGCGGCATTATCTGCTGGGCAATGTTTGCAATATCTACACAGACCACAAAAGCCTCAAATACATCTTCACCCAACCCGAGTTAAATATGCGTCAAAGAAGATGGCTCGAGTTGATTAAGGATTATAACCTTCAAGTGCACTATCATCCTGGCAAGGCAAATGTGGTTGCGGATGCTTTAAGCCGTAAGTCTCATTGCCATTCCTTAGTTGAAACTGATTTTCATCGATCTCGCCTTCTACATCCAGCAGTCTTGTACAACATCACTGTCAGTTGTACTCTCAAAAGCAGAATTATTGAGCTCCAAAAGACTGACACTGGTATATTCCACATCAAGCGTAAGATGAAAGAGCAAGAAACTACACAGTTCAGGGTAGATGAAGAGGGTGTACTATGGTTCAAGGATAGGTTAGTTGTGCCTAAGGACCGAGAGCTTAGAAATGATATTATGTCTGAAGCACACTCCTCTAAGTTGTCCATCCATCCTGGCAGCAATAAGATGTATTATGATTTGAAGCCATACTATTGGTGGACCAAGATGCGGAAAGAGATAGCTGCATATGTGGCTAGGTGTGACTCCTGCTGTAGAGTTAAAGTTGTGCATATGAAAGCTAGGTTGCTTCAACCACTTTCTATCCTAGGTTGGAAATGGGAAGAGATAAGTATGGATTTCATTGTCGGACTTCCTCCTACTGTCAAAAATCATAACTCCATCTGGGTAATTATGGATCGTTTGACCAAATCAGCTCACTTCATTCCAGTTAGAGTGGACTATCGTCCCACTGACTATGCTGAGTTATACTTCAATCAGATAGTTTGGCTCCATGGGATACCTCATACTATCATATCTGACCGTGGTCCCCAGTTCACTGCTCGCTTTTGGGAGCACTTGCATCACCTTCTGGGAACCAAGTTAGTGAGGAGCTCTGCTTATCACCCCCAAACATCAGGACAGACGGAACGGGTTAACCAAATCTTGGAAGATCTATTGCGGGCATGTGTAATATCATCCAAGGGTTCTTGGGAAAAATGGTTACCTCTAGCCGAATTCTCGTACAATAATAGTTACCAAGAGAGTATTAAGATGGCCCCATTCGAAGCTTTGTACGGTCGTAAGTGTAAAACCCCACTAAATTGGATAGAATCTGGTGAGAGAAGATTTTATGGTATTGCTTTTGTTGAGGAAGCTGAGGAACAAGTTCGTACCATCCAAAAACATATGGCTGCAGCCCAAGCTAGACAGAAAAGTTATGCTGATCGTCATAGAAAACCACTCGAGTTTGAAGTTGGAGACTTCGTGTATCTGAAAGTTTCTCCAATGAAGAGTATCCAACGTTTTGGTGTTAAGCGGAAACTTGTGCCAAGATACATGGGTCCTTTCCAAATCATAGGCAAGAGTGGAGCTGTTGCGTACAAAATCCAGTTACCTCCAGAAATGAGTGCCATATTCAACGTCTTCCATGTATCTCAGCTCAAAAAGTGTCTTCGAGTTCCTGAGGAAAGAGTCCCGTTAGGAGATATCAGGCTTGAGTCTGATTTAACTTACGAAGAAAAGCCAGTCCGGGTGATAGATACTCACGAACGAGTAACTAGAAGCAAAGTGGTTAAGTGGTATAAAGTAATGTAGAGTAATCAGGGTAGTGAAAGTGACGCTACATGGGAACGGGAAGACTATTTACGGGATGGTTATAAGGAATTCTATGAAAAATGGTACGCTTTCCAAATCTCAGGATGAGATTTTTATAAGGGGGAAGGGCTGTAACACCTCAGGTGTTTAGCTCCATAATTGCATTGCATTGCATGAGCATAATCATACATCATTTCATGTCAATTCATGTGGTTGCAACAAATGTGATTTGTTTTGAAGTTTTGTTTGACTCACATCATGTGACACTAGGGAGTTGGTGTAACTAAAGGGTAGAGTAGCCAATTATATCTCACAACACCTTAGTTATACTTAGGGTCACTAATGGAGCAAGGTTCATGTTGACCAAAATCACCAAAATGCCCTCCAAGGTGTAGTTGACCACCATTTAGCCCTAGGATGCTCTAGTTTGACCAATTAAAAGTCCAGCTTAGAGACCTTGCATGGAGGAGCACCCTTAAGCAAAGTTGTAGAGAATTTCATAGGGAACAAAAGTTCTAATATGGCCATCTCATGAAAATGATCAGAACATGCTAAAAAATGGCCCACAAGTCAGTATTAGAGGCTGTTTTGGGACTTAGCAATTTTGGCTAAGTGTGAAGCTGAAAACCGTTTCACTGTACCTCACTTTGGCAACTTGTAACTCACAAACTAGGCCGAATCAGTCCTTGAGTCAATTGACAAAGTTGTTGTCCACCCATAGCTCTACAACATTGTCAATATCACCATCACCTAGTTCTAAATGGTTTAGGAGATATGGTGCGTGGAAAAATGAGTTTCAGTCGGCATAATGGACTGAAACTAAGTTTCAGTTTTCGTGTACTCCACTTTGGAGCTCTGTAGTTTCAAATCTAGGCCGAACCAGCCCAAACTCCAATTGACAAACATGTTGCCCTCATGTAGCTCTACAACATTGCCAACATCAACTACGCCTGGTTCTCACTGGTTTGGGAGTTATTCATCGACGAAGTAACTCTGTCAGTCACCTTTTCGGACATCGATTCAGTCAAACGGCGTTCTTCAGAGACTATCGTGGCCGACCGGCCGCAGGCCGTCGTTGACGCGTGGCCACACGGTGGCAACCGTATGCCGGCCGTGGCCCCACCGGTCAGTCCACCGAGCCTTCAAGGCCGCCACGACGCACCGGAGCTGCCCCCATTTTCTCTCCCTCCCTCATTCGGCTTCGACACGGAGAAACTGAGCCACCATTGCCGCCCCACTCCGGCAAGCTCGTGCGCGCTCACCACCGCACCGCAGCCCACCAAAACTCGTCCACTGCTCCACCTTGTAACCCCCTCCATCCTCCGCCTCGCAGTTGGGGTCAATTGTGCGGAGGTAAGACAGCATCGCCATCTCCGCCACCGTCCGCCTCGGGCATTTCTCGCCGGAGCACCCCCGTGGCGTGGCCGTGCTTCCCTAGCATCTCCCTATCTTGCGTCCTTGGTGTGTCGCATCCGCCTTGAGCCACTGATGCTCACCGGACCGGCCATTAGGGCCGAGCAGCCGTCTAGCTCATCGGAGCCGGCATGCCGCGGCCGCGGGCCACCATTGCCGTCGCTGACTACCTTAGCTGCTGCTATAGCCCTCTTAGATGGTACTCTTAGAATCATATCGAGGTGGGGAAACATGACGGTGCACTTGGCCGCGCCGAAATCCGCTACCGGCGGCGAACTCCGGCCACCGTTCCTCCCCTCTGCTCTTCTCTCTCTGGCCTGCGGGCCCACGCTGTCAGCGCCACGCGCGCGCAGGCGGGAGCCCGAGCAGGCCGCGCGCGGGAGTGGGCCGCGCCGCGCGAAGTGGGCCACGTCGGTTTTCCGGGCCGGCCCAGCATCCGATAGGGTTTATTCATTTTCTTTATTCTGTCACAGTTTTTGTTAAGTTTTGGAAAAATGTAGATCTAGGGTTTTACTTGCCCAAAAATTATGAGATAAATTTTGTTGGAATCTACAGGGTGTGTAGTATTTAGAAAAATATGATTTGGTTATGTGGTGTGTAGTTTCTGGGATATTTAAATTGGTCTTTGAAATGTGTTTTAAATCACATGCAAACTTGTTTAAATTATATCTTGAGTTTCAGTGTTCCAAAAATTATGAAATTTGGTGGGTAGGCTAATTTATACTTGCTCTAGCTTTGGTAAAAATTTGGGCAGTAGTGCTTAAGTACTTTTCAAGTTATAATGCTATCTTGTTATTTTAGGAAATAATTAAATGAATTTTTGTAATTTGTCTACACGTGCAATGTTCATATAACTTTTTGGAGAATGTCTTGGTACCCTAGAGTGTCCCAGAAAATTAGGAAATCTGTTGTTTGACACTTTTTACTATGCTTTGTTATTTATACAAAAATCAGCCTTTTGGGCTTGTGAATTTTGTGTAGGAAGTTCCTCTGAATAAATTTAGTTCAAATTTTTACAGTAGCCTCTTTTTGGGTCAGAGAGTCTCCTGTAATTTCTGTAGAATTTTAGGAGCTGTTTACATATATGTTTGAAATTCCACTTAATTAATTAAGTAAATTAAGAAAGGGGTGTAAATGAATATTCTAGGTGGGCACACCTTACTTTCTGGTGTTTTTGTGACCTTTGTGAACTTGTGGTAACAGTAGTTTGGTCTTATGGGATGTTTGCCACATCAATAAATATTTAACCTTTACAATTCTAGGTTTTCTGGACAGCTGGTAGTATCTTTGGGTTTGACCCTTAATAAAAGTGGTTGCTGGAAAACTTGTGAATACCAAAATTGTAGTAAACTTGATAAACTAGCTTGTGTCAAAATTTGGGAGCATTTGGCTTAGTAGTTTAGGAGTTATTGCTGTTTTAAGTGACAGTCCAGAATTGGCTGCTCTCTGTTTGGGGAGGACAGATTCTGGAACTTTGGGATTTCGACTAGGTAAACTTTGGAATTAAGTGTTGTGGTCTAAAAATATTTTGTGGTGCATTTCATAAGCTTTCCAGATTGTCTTAGAACATATCTTTTGGAGTTGGGAATCTCCAGTTATGTTAGAAACAATTAGCTGCTGTCCAGAATGTCTTACTGTGATATTTTGGGTTGGGTGTGGTAACCTAAATAATGTCACTCTTGTGTTTGTTAGGTGTTAGGGCCTTAACCGAAGATGAAAAACTATACCTTAGGTTGAGTAGCTTAGGTAAGTACTTCTCCACCGGAGAAGAGATTTGCACGTACTGATAAAGTAACTTGATTAGATTATTGTTTTTATTTCTGAAATGCATTTCATTCCGAGCATGTTGCACCTTTATGCATCCATGATATTTATTGTGCATTCATGCAATAGGTGTACCGGAGGGGGTAACTCTCCTCAAATTCGAGCCTGTGATTCCGGAGGAAGTCCAGGACCAGCCGGAGCAGCTAGAGGAACCAACCGGCGGAGAAGTTCCCGCAGAAGACCTGCCTGAGTGTCCTGACCACCGGCCTTCGACCTTTCTGAAAGGCAAGCCCCGGTGCATGCTGAACCTACTGATTTATAAATTAATCTTGAGTACTTTTAATTGTTTACTGCATTAAGTGGTAGGAGTTATATGAAAACACTTGTTGCATTATACCTGTCCTTGTCCAGATATCGTACTTAATCCTATATTAGGTTTAGGCACGTGTCAATGCTTAGCCCTGCTTAGTACGGTAGAAGTCGGGTGATTTCCGGTCATCCGCGAGATGTAGAAAGGAGTCACGAGTGGCTTTATGGCTATCGTGGATGGAACCATGCTTAAAAATGAAATTGAGACCGGGCGGGAGTTCGATAGTACAGCCGCAAGACACTTCACGTCTTGGGTGTGGAGCTATGCCCGTCTGAGTCGTTTAAGGACCGATTCGCTGTACGTCCTTGAGTCATGTTGAACGCAGTCTAACACTTAGTTGGCCGGATAAGCCGTTCCGACCGCGAAGCCGAGTAATGTGGTTCAGGCGGGGAATCGAATGGTAGGTTGCTTCTTGGAGGAGAGAAAGGATGTGCTTGGGGACATTGGCGTGAGACCAAGGGGGGGTTAGAGTCCCTATCACCTGGCAGAGTGTCACCCTTGGGGTCGTGACATCATTCGGGCCCGTGATTCCTGAATCATATGAAAAGGTGGCTTGTGCGACCCTGACAGGGGCCTGCGCGGTGAGTGTTAGAAATACCCCTCCAGCTGGATAGGAATTCGATTCGAATCGCCGTCGCTCCCGGTTAGTGAGCACTTGACTTGAGCAGCGGCAACGTAGATCTCATTAAATGAACAGATGGTTAAGTGAATGATATAATGTTGCCACAATGATATACCTGCTATGGATATAATAATAATGTTGTTTGATTATACCCAAGTGAATGTTTAGTACAGGTGCTAAGATAGATGACAGGTAAATGCTAAAAATAACTGCTAGTACAGGTTATAAGAGTTTCAATTACTTATGCCTTTTATGCAAAATGTGATGTCAGCTAGCCTCTTGTGTAAGCCTTGCATAATCCTTGGTGTCATCTTATTTCTGGTTTTCGACGGGTAAGTCTAGCTGAGTACATTCCAGTACTCAGGGTTTATTCCCTCCTGTTGCAGATGATATGCTCTACCAAGGCTTCTGCAAAAATTGTCTCCACCCTGCGGGTGACGAAGACTAGATCACTAGGGCGTGATCATCTTTATGTACTTTCCTGATGCTTTTGTGGGTTGTTGATCAACAAGACTGGCAGTAGTTAAACAACTGGTGTGTGTTTGCTTCCGCTACTTTATAAACTTGGTTTGTAATATTTGCGACTCCGTGTGTGTAAACTTATTTCGAAACTCCTTGCGAAATGTAACGTATGATGTTGTATGTTGAATGATGCGATCTTGGTTGTAAGCAAGTTGGTTTGAAATCCTTCGTGGTTTCGATTGACTACCGGGATTATATGGGCTCAAGTTCGAAAATTTGAGCGCTTCGGTGCTTGTTTTTGTACTTGTGCTCTTATAATTTGGTCGGTTCTGTTACATCGCGGATGACCGGAAATCACCCGACTTCTACCGGACTAAGCAGGGCTAAGCATTGACACGTGCCTAAACTTAATTTATGATTTAAGTACGATATCTGGACAAGGACAGGTATAATGCAACAAGTGTTTTCACGCAACTCCTACAACTTAATGTAGTAACAAGTAAAAGTACTCAAGATTGATATAAAACAATTGGGTCAGCATGCACCGGGGCTTGCCTTTTAGGAATGAGGAAGGGCGATGATTCAGACACTCCGGTAACTCGTCAATGGTGTTTCCTTCGTTGGTTGCCTCTTCGGGTTCTCCCGGCTGCTCCTGAACCTCCTCCAGAATTGCTCCCTCGAACTAAGGAGTGTCACTCCCTCCGGTACACCTATTGCATGAATGCACAATAAATCTCATAGATGTATAAGAAGGAATGCAGCATGCTCGGGATGAAGTGCACTACAGTAATTCCTAATGCTCTATTCAAATCACTTCAATAATAAGTGCAAATCTCTTCTCCGATAGAGAAGTACTTACCTAATCTACACAACCTAATGTATAGATGTTCCTCCTCAGTTAAGGCCCTAACACCTAACAATCACAAGAACAACATTACTTAGGTTACCACCAACCAAGCACAAAATATCACAACAACACATTCTGGACAGCAGCTAAGTATTTTCATCACAACTGTAGATTCCCAAATCCTAAAGGCATGATACAAGACAATCTAGAAAGTTTATAAAATACTCTACAATTCATTTTCAGACCTCAACACTTAATTCCAAAGTTTACCTAGTCGAAATTCTAAAGTTCCAGAAATCTGTCCTCTCCAAACAGAGAGCAGCCATTTCTGGACAGCCACTTTAAACAGCTACAACTCCTAGACTACTAGGCCAAATGCCACCAAATTTTGACACAAGCTAGTTTAACAAGTTTACTACCACTTTGGTATTCACAAGTTTCCTAGCAAACACTTTTATCAAGGTTCAAATCTAAAAATGCTACCAGCTGTCCAGAGAACCTAGAAATGTGAAAATTAAATATTTATTCATGTGTCAAACTACCCTTATGACCAAACTAATGACACTAATAGTTCACACATGTCATGAAACCACTAGAAAGTAAGGTGTGCCAACCCAAAACATTTATTTTAACCTCTTTCTTAATTTACTTAATTAATTAAGTGGGAAATTAAACTTATATGCAAGCTACTTAGAAAATTGTACAAAAATTACAGGAGGCTCTCTGCCCTACAAGGAGCCTACTGTAAAAATTTGAACTAAAGTTATTCATAGAAACTCCCTACACAAAATTCACAAGCCAAAAAGGCTAATTTTTGCATAAATAATAAATCACATTGAAAAGTATCAAATAACAGAAAATTTCATAAGCATTGCACATATAGAAAAATTACAAAAATTCATTCAAGTATCTTCTAATATAACATGATAGCATCATAACTTGAAAAGTACTCAAGCACAAGTACCCAAATTTTTACCAGAGCTAGCATATACATAAAATAACTTACCCACAAAATTTCATAATTTTTGGAACAATACAACTCAAGTTATCCATTTAACAATTTTATATTCAATTTAAACACATTTCAAAGGCCTAATTAAATCTTCCAGAAAATAAACATCACATATATATTTGATATTTTTCCTAAATACTACACTTCAACCAGAGTCCAACAAAATTTGAATCACCTCAAATGGATCTATAAAATGGGAGATATAAAATCTACAACAAAGCATATAGATCTGTGAATTAAATAAAAGAAAAACACGAAAATGAATCCTAACTGCTACTGGGTCGGCACGCCTAACGCGTGGCCCGCTATCCCGAGCGTGGCTTCGCGCGGTTGACGCGGCCCAACCACGTGCACGGCCCACGATGGCCCTCCCGCCCGCGCGCGACTGCTAGGCGGGGCCTGCCCGTCAGAGAGGGAAAGGCAGGGAAGCGGCGAGCCGCACGCTCCGGTGAGCTCTAGCTCATCGGAGGCAAGCTCTCATGGAAAACCAAGCCCACCCTCATGATATTCGTCAAGCCCTGCATCGATTCGTGTAGGTAGGGTGGCTTGGGTTGGAGCGGAGGGGACTCGCCGTCGACGATGGCGGCTCGACAGGGCGGTGGTGGCGCACCTCGCCGTCGGTGACCTCAATACCCTACCCTAAACCCTTGGTGAGCACCCCCGTGCTACCCTAGCCCCGATGCATCATCAAACACTCGAAGAGGATGGCCCAGAGGCCTTGGCCACGGTGAGTCGATGCGTGGACAAACGCCAGCGAGGTCTTGCGGTGGCGGGATTGGCAATGTGGCCTTACCGTGGCGCGTCTGAGGGCTGGGATGGGACGAGGGGGTAGAGGGGCTCAAGGCGGAGCTGGTGGCCAGTTTGGAGACATAGTGGCGCGGTGGCGAGCGTGTGCGAGCATGTCGGAGTGGCGGCGGCAATGGCGGCACCATTTTCTCCGCCAGGAGGGAGAGCGAGGAGGGAGGAAGGAATGGGAGCAGCAGCTGCGCACGTGGCGTCTTTGAGAGCATCGCGTACTGACTGATGGGGCCGTGACCGGCGTACGGCCGCCACCGCGTGTCCACGCGTTGGCACTGGCCTACGGCCGGTCAGCCACCGAGGGGCCTGACAAACTGAATCGACTGAATCAACGCTCCTGGTGATCGACTGACAGCCAATTTTCAACGCCCTAGATCTCCCTGACGAGACCGAATTAGTGCAAACTATGAACAACAAAGTTGGAGATGGATATGTGATCTACAACTTTGTCAATACTAGCTCTACCTGGTTTGGCATGGTTTGAGAGTTATAGGTTTCCAAAGTAGGGTACTGTGAAACGGTTTTCAGTTTAAGACTTAGTCAAAATTGCTAAGTCCCAAAATAGCCTCTAAGAATGACTTGTGGGGCACTTTTGAGCAGGTTCTAGTCATTTTCATGAGATGGCCATATTAGAACTTTTGTTCCTTATGAATTTCTCTACAACTTTGCTTAAGATGGCTCCTCTATGCAAGATTTCTAAGCTAGACTTTTTAAATGGTCAAACCAAAGCATTCTAGGGTCAAGGATTGGTCAATCAGCACCTAAGAGGGCATTTTGGTCATTTTGGTCAACATGAACATTGCTTCACTATTTACCCTAAATGTAATTAAGGTGTTATAAGATATAATCAGCCACTCTACACCTTGGTTACCCAAAATTACTAGTGCCACATAAGTTGAAACAAGCAAAACAATATTTCCCCCAAATTATTGCATTATCATGTTGCACATGTTTCAAGACCTTGTTGCATCAATTGAGCCTATCATGGTATACTAACAACATTGTCATGTTTTGAAGTATGAGATCCCATGTTGTATCTACAAGTTGCACCACTCACATTTCATAAGCAAGTAAATTGTGAAACAAGCACATTCGGGTATGTTGCATACTCATGTTGCAAGCAAAATAAAGACATGAATGAGATGATTGATGCTCATGCTTATGAAATGCAATGCAATTATGGAAGCCAAACACCTGAGGTGTTGCAGTAACTTACAAAAAAATTCTAGAGCATAGGGTCGAAAAATAGAAACAATTCACCGTCAGGTGAAGTGTACCCACTTAGTTCCCGAGCCTAGTAGTAGGTGACGTAGGCACGTGGTGCCAGGGTCTAAAAAAGAATCCTCAAGAAACAATGAACATTATGCACTGTCAGGTGCATCATATATGATGAAGTCCCCGAGCTTGCTGGAAGGCAAAATACGAGCCTTGTAGCAAGGTCTAAGAATATCAAGCGCCCATTGACTATATGCAAGCATTGTACATGTAGTCGAGCGAGACGAATCCTGCGGCAGGAAGTGGTGTAACAAGTCCCCGAGCTCGAAGGTCTAACAATAAGTCCTCGAGCTCAAAGATCTGGTGACAAATCCCCGAGCTCAGAGGTCTGGCAATGAGTCCCCGAGCTTAGAGGTCTGGTGATGAGCCTTGTAGCAAGGTCTAAGAATATCAAGCGCCCATTGACTATATGCAAGCATTGTACATGTAGTCGAGTGAGATGAATCCTACGGTAGGAAGTGGTGTAACAAGTCCCTGAGCTCGAAGGTCTAACAATGAGTCCTCGAGCTCAAAGATCTGGTGACAAATCCCTGAGCTCAGAGGTCTGGCAATGAGTCCCCGAGCTTAGAGGTCTGGCGATGAGGCCCCGAGCTCGGAGGTCTGGCTGCAGGTTCCAGAGCACACTAGTCTGGTGATGAGTCCTAGAGCTTGGAGGTCTGGCTACAGGTTCCAGAGCTTAGAGCTCTGGCTACAGGTTCCAGAGCACGCTAGGCTAGCGATGAGTCCCTGAGCTTGGAGGTCTGGCTGTAGGTTCTAGAGCTTAGAGATCTGGCTACAGGTTCCAGAGCACGCTGGTCGAGCGAGAGTCCCCGAGCTTGGAGGTCTGGCTACAGGTTCCAGAGCTCTAGCTACAGGTTCCAGAGCACGCTAGTCGAGCAAGAGTCCCCGAGCTTAGAGGTCTGGCTGTAGGTTCCAGAGCTCAGAGCTCTGGCTAGAGGTTCCAGAGCAAGCTGGTCAAGCAAGTCCATCACCACGCTGTCTCTCTATCTCTCTTGCCCTTTTTTGACTAGCCTAGTCTGACGCATTGATGACGTGGGCGGCGCCGCAGTTGCTTTTTGTCGCATCGTTTTAACAGTGACCCAGCGCCTGTAACAAGACGTGTTTGGGTCATGTACCAAACGACACCAAAATAGAAAGGACCCAATTAATGCAGAAAAAATCCTGTCAGTTACCACAAATCTCACGCCATGTGCCCCATTCTTCTGAAACTGAATTGGCATTGCCTCTTAATGACCAGGAAGGGGAACAATTCCAATCGACTCACACTCGCATATTCGTAGTCAACTGTCTTCTTGCTCTGGCCGCCACGCCATTGTCATCACAGAGCCCTCTCGAGCCTCAATGCCACCACCGTAGTTCAAACCACAATCGCTGCCGTAGGTATCAACGAAGTTGCCCCAAGTTCCTCACGCACCACTGCCGCTTGAATCATCGCCACCAAACCCTAGCCACTTGTAAGAGCGGCGCACTCCTTTTCCTCCGTAGAAAGGAGGAGTCAAAAGAGTAATGGAATGGCCGCGAGGAAGACAAAGAAGGAGGCCAAAGTGCGCAAGGAGATCATGAAGAAGGAGTGGAACATGTCTAAGTTCACCCCACTCAGCCTCGAGCGACTAGTGCGGATGGGTGTGCTTCATGCCCAAGAGCTAGCGGGATGGCGTGCACCTAATCTAGAGCCATACCCAGATCCCAAAGGAGGTGAAATTTTTGTTTTTGAAGAATACTTCACTCATGGATTTGGTGTTCCTGTACAACCATTCTTGCAAGGTCTCTGCAATTATTATGAAATCAGTATTTGCAATCTGCATTTGAATTATGTGTTGCTTATTGCTTGCTTCATCCATCTCTGCGAAGCATACGGTGGTTTCTAGCCCCACTTTGACTACTTTCTCCACTTGTTTTGGTTGAAGAAGAAAGGAGGTCGAGGCGGCTCCAATGTGGCTGGTGGGTGCTATCTGAACATGCGAGAAGGGATCAGGTCGAGGTATCTACACTGCCCTTGGAAGACCACATTAGAGGACTGGTACAGGCATTGGTTTTACATCCATGAAGAACCAAGCCAGGCCTCATACTATGATGTATCCTTGGTCCCAGAGAAGGCTGACAGTTGGAAAGAGCTATCGTAGAACACAGTCCAGATTGAGGTAATCATGCAGCTGCTACCTTGGTCGAGGCTAGATGGACCAAGTGTAGTCGGTAATTTTATTAGTCGTCGGATCCAACCATGTCAGGCCAGAGTACACCCGGCGTATGAATACCAAGGTCGCATGGCCCGACCAGGATGAGGAATGAAGACCTCGAACCGAAAGAAGTGAAGAGCAGGGTCCGAGACCTGTTCAATCTAAAGGATCCCATCTTCAAGAAGCTGACAGTCATCAAGCCAGTGTTCAAGCTTACTCGCCCACCACCACTAGTAAGTCAATTGTAGTCTGCTAGTTTATCCTTTTGATTGAAACTTTGCATAATAACCACTATTTTGATGTGCTGTCTTTCTGATATTTGCGTTGCTCTCTGTTGCCTAGTTTGATGGACAGGAGAGAGTGCAAACATTCGTGTCTTGTCCTCTAGGCATGGAGTGGCCTGAGGTCGTGCCATGGGCCCACGATGCACAACCACCGCCCATGGACAACGATCCTTCTAAAGTGGATTGGCTTGCAATTGAAGATGAATCAGAGCAAGCCAACCGACTTGCAAGCAAAAAACCAATTGTTGCTCCAACGAAGAAAAGAGGCCAGACCGCACAAGGAACTTCCTCGGATGAAAGTCTAGAAGGGGTAATTGACATGAAGGAAGCAGAGGACCCAACAAACAAGCGTTGATGCCTAATTGCTGACTGGCCAGAGGAGGAAGATGAGGAGGTCGAGGAGGCCTCTGGTATCGTAGCACGCAGCCAGAGGGAGTGGATGGCTAGAAGGCAGGAGTCAACACCGCCGTTGCCAACAACTGAGCCAACACCTCGACCACCGCAACCATAGGCACAGCCCCCAGGAATCCCAAATCCTGCTGCCGCTGTTAGAAGCGACGTGGCTAAGCCAGCCCCGACCACTGGCCCAGTCGCAGAGAAGGGTGCCGGCCCCAAGAAGGTGAAGAAATCCCAGGTCACCACCGTATTCCGCTGTGCAAACCTGTAAGTCATCGTGAACTTGTATGAGTAGAAAATAATTGGTTAATATCATCACCTTTGTTATTTGTCATGGATTTGTATAGCTCTGCATCAACCCAAAGGCCAGAAGAGCTGTCTGGCGGTGCAACACTGCCACCACCGAATACTGCCATCGCCGAGCAACAGGTCCTAGAGCAGACCATAGTAGAGAGGGTAGTCCCCAAGTTGCAAGCTCCTACAGCATCTGCTCCTGGTCCGCAAACTAAGGTTTTGGGGCATGCAGGAGATCCTAGGGCCATAGAGCTGTCGGAACAACCATAGGAGGCCCTAGAACCAGAAGGACAGCACCAGCCAGCCCAAGAGAACCAAGAACAGCCCCAGCTGGCCTCAGAGCAGCAATTCTCAAAACCTGCTGAGGTTGTTAGGACCATCAAGGAGCCAACTGGAAGTGCTAGACCAGGGGAAAAACTCGAGTCTTCAGCCCCAGCCATGGAAGAAATCCTCGGACATTATGAAGAAGAAAGCAGGTCTTGTGGTACCCGCTCCTATACTATGGAAATCCCAGTAGGAGACGAGGTCAAGGTCATGGAAGCAGTTGGTAAAATATTTCTGGAGGAAGTGAAGGTAAGCCTCTCGCAATTGTATAACCTATTATTGTATTATCCATAAGAAATGCTTTGTGATCCTATGTACTGCAGACTGTGGCCAAGAAGAACAAGCAGCTTAGTGCAGAACAGAAGAAGCTGCAGTAGTAGTTGGAGGGTTATGTGCGGCAAAACATCGAGCATGAAGAAAAAATGTGCACTGTACTCCAACAGCTGGACGTGGTCGAGAAATAAAGATCGGGTAGGAAACCCTTCTGTTGTTAGGTACTCGGGCTCTTTAGGATGCTATAATACTATATTGTTCATAATCGAACTATTGATACAAGTCTAGACATCGAAGTCAGCCGGCTTCGCGAAGAAAATGCTTAGGTAGCTGCTGAGGGTGACCGGCTGACCGAAGAGAAGAACAAATGGCTGCAAACATAGCAGGCCATGAAGGAGGAACATGCTAAATTAGCAAAGGATCTGGAGAGTAAGTATTCCTCATCATTATCATAGTTTTCATTAAAGTTTGTAGCAGTGAATTCTTAACAACGTGACGCCTTGCAGTTGTAAAGAAAAATGCCAAAGTGCACCTTGAGAAGATGAAGAAAGATCGCGAAGACCTGGAACTTCAAAACCAGACCGGTGCAAAAAAGATCGAGGTGTGGTCCTAGAAGTGCAACAAGCTCATGAAGGAGCAAGAAGCCCTTAATGGCAAATGCAAGATACTCATCAAGGAGCGGGAAACTTGGAAGCACGCCTGCGTTGAAATGGTGAAGGGGATCGCACCAGTGCTCGACGTCATTGGTGCCGACTTCACCGAAGCTAGAGTGGAGGCACCAAAATTAGGCCTGGTCGAGAAATCCTAAAAAGCTTGGTGATGGCTCCAACAATAGACGAAGGACATCAGGGAGTATGTGGGTGCACATGTACTTAGTTTAGTACGTGCCCACTACCCCTTGATGGATATTGCTCGCCTGGAAGCCGGTTATCCCAGGGAGGTCGGGGTGGATCGAGCTGACGAGCTGCGGTTAGAGGAGATGAAGCATGCTGTCGCGATCACCAAAGAAATCATCTTATGCCCGGCTACAGCCCCACCAACTGCAGGGACAATTCAATTGTATATGGGTTAGGTACCAATGCCACCATCTCTAACGACCAGCGAAGCACGATCAGCTCCATCCTCAACCACGCCAAAGGTTTCTGAGCTCCCAAAAAGTCAAAATGCTGGGTGAAGCCAATAGTAGTAGGAACCTACAAATAGTTCGTAGGAGAAGCGGATTTTTGTAAGCTTATTGTAAACTTGTGCCTTCAAAGAGGCAAGTTTGTAATAAGGTGATTATTGGTACAGTGTAAAGTTGTTTGTGTTTTTGTATGAAAAAATGTTTAAGCTTTGTATTGCGTGCAGATTTAACTAAGTTAGAATAGCAGGATGCTTTGTTTTAGTTATTCTAGCATAATCGATGTTAACTAAGTTAGAACAGCAGAATGTTCTATTTTTAGTTGTTCCACCATAATCAATGTTAACTAAGTTAGGACAGCAGAATGTTCTATTTTTAGTTGTTCTAGCGTAATCAATGTTAACTAAGTTATAACAGCCGAATGTTCTGTTTTTAGTTCTTCCATCGTAATCAATGTTAACTAATTTAGAACAGTAGAATGTTCTGTTTTTAATTGTTCCAGCATAATCGATGTCATCCTGTAGGTCTGTACGGCTTTGGAGAGGCTAGTGATCCGAGTGTAAGGTTGTCAGAGCCTGCATACACGTAAGAGTACATCTGGTCTGGCCAAAGGGCATCTACCAACGACCCAAAACGCAGAGGGTGGATCTCGTGCACGCTATGAGTGAGGTCAAGGATAGAGCTACTCTGAGAACCTAAGAGGATTGGTGATCAATGTACTGGTTTATCAAAAAGTTGTTGTAGTTATAGAATAAATAATGTAGACAAGTGTAGTCAACGGTAGTCGAGTATATATGTATATATCATAATTCAAAGTGCAAAAGTAGTACAGAAAAAAGGTACATATCTGTATTTGAGAATTAGGGGTAAAAACACCTAAGCTTGTCGATGTGGACGGAGTTGGGCACGTCAGTGCCGTCAAGTCTTGCAAGCCCGTACGAAGTAGGTCATGTAACAGCCTTGATGATGTATGGCCCTTCCCATGGAGATGCCAATTTGTGGACACCATCTTGGCTAGTCTTCCATTTCAATACCATGTCACCGACCACAAAGAAACATCCCTGAACATTTTTGTTGTAGTACCTTCGTAACACATCGAGGTACTTGGCCGTGCGTATGCAGGAGTCAAGGCATCGTTCCTCTGCACTATTCACCTCGAGCTCTCGTTGTTCGGTAACTTAGTCTTCGTTGTAGTTCTCAACTCGAGGTGACCGGAATTCGATGTCCGCTGGGAGCACAACCTCGGCGCCATAAACCATGAAATATGGTGAGACACCAGTATTGCGACTAGGTTGTGTCCTAAGTTCCTAGACCACGGCTGGTAACTCCTTGATCCACCGGCCAGGGGCTTTGTCATTCTCTATGTACATCCTTTTCTTTAATGCATCCAGAATCATTCCATTAGCCTGCTCGACCTGTCCATTAACTCTGGGGTGTGCCACCGAGACGTATTTCACTACAATGCTCCATTTATCATAGAAGTCCCAAAACGTGTTCTCGGTAAACTGAGTCTCCAGGTCTGTAATGATATTGTTGGGTATACCGAAGCAGTGGATGACCTGGTCAAGGAACTCGACTGCTTTTTCGGAAGATGCCTTGACCAAGGGCATGTACTCTATCCATTTGGCAAATTTATCAATCAACATGAATACAAACTTGAAGTTACCTGGTGCTAGTTTGAAGGGTCCAATCATATCTAGGCCCCAGCATGCAAAAGGCTAGGAGGCTGGTATGGTCTGGATCTCATGGGCTGGCACATGAATTCTCTTGGAGAAAAACTAACAGTTGGCGTAGTGTCTAACAAGCTTCTCTACATCAGCTACTGCGGATGGCTAGTAAAAACCTACGCGAAACGCTTTACCAACCAATGTCCGAGATGTGGCATGATTACCATAGGTGCTAGAATGTATCTCTTCCAACAATTTAATATCGTCTTCTTACTCGATGCACTTCATCAATACTTCTGCTTTCGCATTTTTGCGCCACAGCTTACCCTCGACCACCAGGTATTGTCTACTGTGCCGTATAAGGCGTTCATTTTCATTTCGATCAGAGTACCCGATGCCATCTGTTAGGTACTTAAGGAATGGAACACGCCAGTCTGCTATCTTGGTCAGGGTCTGAGATGGTCCCGCGGTGGTCGGAGATGGTTCCGTAGTGGTCGATGATGGAACCATAGCTACCAAAGGCTGGTCCAGGGCTTCTCGACCATGGGGTCGTCTTCTTGCTTGATTGATGGTTTGAAAAGGTCATGAACAAAAACACCATGCGGTATTTGAGCTCTAGATGATCCTAACTTCGACAGCGCATCTGCTGCTTGATTTCTGTCTCGGACCACATGGGAGTATTCAATGCCGTAAAATTTGCCTTCAAGCTTCCTAATTTCTTTGCAATATGCATCCATTTTCTTGCTAGTTGTATCCCAGTCCTTGTTGAGCTAGTTAATAACTAGGGCCGAGTCACTGTGGACATAGAGGCGTTTGATACCAAGTCGACTACAATGCCCAAACCATGAAAGCATGCCTCGTATTCTGTAGCATTGTTAGATGCCGGGAAGTGAATCCTGAGGACGTAGCGCAATTGCTCATTGGTTGGTGATATGAATAATATGCCCGCTCCCGCACCATCAATAGTTAGTGAGTCGTCAAAATACATTTTCCAGTAGTCAACGGGTCCTTGAGAGGTCGGGATACTTAAGTCCGTTCACTCGACCATGAAGTCAGCAAGTGTTTGAGATTTGATAGTATCGTGACACGCAAACTCCAGGTCGAAAGGACATAACTCCATTGCCCATTTGCATCTTTGTTGTGTATAATGGTACCAAGAGGAGGGTGCTTTTTGATCACCACATGGAACCCGTCAAAGTAATGTTTCAACTTTCGGGTTGTAATGAGTATGGCGTAGATCAATTTTTGAATCTAAGTGTACCTAGTTTTGGACTCGTTGAGCACCTCATGGATGAAATAGATTGGGCGCTGAACACCATAAGCGTGACCGGGCTTCTCGCGCTCGACCACAAGGACAGTGGAGATGACTCGATCAGTCGCAACAATGTAGAGTTGAAGGACTTCTCCTAACTTGGGGGCAGTAAGGACCAGAGGTGATGCAAGGTACTGCTTTAGCTGTGTAAAGGCAATATCTGCTTCCTCCAACCACTCAAACTTCGTGCCTGCCTTGAGTAGCTTGAAGAAAGGTAAGCCCTTGTCACCAAATCGAGATAGAAATCGGCTTAGGGTGGCCATACACCCTGTATGTTTCTAGACATCTTTGATGTTTGCTAGTCGCTTCATATTGAGGACAGCTTGCACCTTCTCTAGATTAGTACGTATGCCGTCACGACTGACGATATTGCCTAGTAATATACCAAATGGAACGCCAAAGATGCACTTTTTAGGGTTCAACTTCCATTGATATTGATTGAGCGCTGCAAAAGTATGTGTCAGATCATCAATCAAGGAGTGGGATTCCTTGGTTTTGACAACTACGTCGTCTACATAGGCTTCGACCAGGTCGTCTTGTATCTCCTTTTTGAGGCACTCTTGTATTGCACGCTGATAAGTAGCTCTAGTGTTTTTGAGCCCCAACGACATGGTCGCGTAGCAATAAGCACCGAAGGGTGTAATAAAGGATGTCTTGATCTGATTGTCCTTGTTGAGAGCGATCTGATGATAACTATAGTAACGTCGAGAAAAGATAGCAGCTCGTAGCCAGCCATGGAGTCCATGACTTTGTCAATGCGAGGTAAACCGAAGGGGTCTTTAGGGGCAGTGTTTGTTGAGATCGGTGTAGTCAACGCACATTCTCCATTCATTATTCTTTTTGTGTACAAGAACCAAATTGGCTAACCAGTCCGGGTGATACACCTCTTTGATAAAAACTGGCTGCAACAAGCCGTGTAACTTCTTGGACTTGATAGACTTGCGTGGTGCTTCAAGCTCTAGAATTTCTAGCTGGCTGGGGGAGCCTTCTTTGCCTCCATCATCGTTGCCGCCATGCATAGGGAGAGGTCGTGGGCTTCAGCTATGCGAAAGTTGTCCTCTTCATAGGTATAGGCAACGAATACATTGCTCTGAGAGTGAGGACTCCCTTTTTTGTTGGCATCTTAAGCACCAAGTACCTGTAATGAGGTACGACC